>OY728138.1:1098471568-1103471568 GCA_963277665.1 Viscum album | reverse complement strand
CTCTCATGGATGAGGATGGTATATCTTGTCAAAATTTGATGGTTGTTACCCCTAAAATTCTACAGTGAGTTAGGGTAGCTCAGTATGGAGATACCAATTATGAGACCATGCATACTTATATATCTACTGAATGTTCTTTTGATGTTTTTTTGAAGGTGGGGTGCATTTATCCTTTTCAAAGGAAGGACAATGGTACCTGTGATGTAGTGGGGGGAGGTTCTAAGGGAGTTTCATATGACCACTTTGGTAGTATATTTGGATGAGGTGAAGATTTATCAAGACATTTGGTGTAATTTCTGATGTTTAGGGATAAATAAGTGTGTAGTATATGTTTTCTCTCAATCATCACTTTCTAGGAGGTAAAGGCTGAGCATCAGGTTCCAAAGGGTTTATCTTAACCCCTTGAGGTTCTAGAGTTAAAGTTTGATGGTATATATATATACTCGGTGATGGGTTTACCATGTACTTCTAGTGGGTACAATTCTATTTGGTTGATTTTAGAATGACTCACCAATTCATCCAACTTACTCGCTATCCAAGAGTTGAGTTTTTTTTTGAGAGATTAGGTTTCCTTTATATACAAGAGATAGTCCAACTCCATAGAGTTCCCTCAATGATAGTTTTAGACCATGATTCTTGCTTCACATCATGATTTTAGTGAGGAATACATGATGCCTTTGGGACTCAGTTTCATTTGAGTGTTATGTTTCACTCCCAGATTGATTATAATACTGAGAGGACTATTTAGGTTCTAGAGGACTTGTGTCAAGATTGTATTTTGGAATTTGGCCATAGTTTTTAGGATCGCCTGCTGTTATCGGAGTTTGTGTACAAAAACAAATATCATTCCACCATCAGTATGGAACCATTCAAGGCCTTGTACAGGTGACCCTATAGGTCACCACTATGTTAGACTAATCTAGGAGAGTCATAACTCATGATACCAGAGTTGGTGTGATCCACGATAGAGAAGGTGTAGATTATCTAGAAGTTTATAAAGATTTTATAGAGCTATTAAAATTCTAATGTGGACTAATTATGGATGTCATTTGAGTTCGATAAGGGAGATCGTGTGTTCATGAGGGTCTCACCTCAACGTGGAATGTAGATATTTGGCAAGGTTATTAAGCTATCTTCGAGATTCATTAACCCTTTCTCGATTCTATGTAGGGTTAGAGATGTGGCATACCACATGGCCCTACCATCACATCTAGACTGGGTACACAAAATCATCCATGTTCCACAACTAAGGAGGTACATGCATGTCCCATTGCATTTTATTGACTAGGGAGATACATACATCAAGGACAGGACTATATTTATAGATTACATGGTGGATAACAAGGATTAGTAGGATAAGATCCTTTATGGGTGAGTGATTCCCTCGGTGCATGTCTAGTGGTAGTATGAGAATCTTTAGCAGAGAACTTAGGAGTGAGAGACCCAGATGCAAACTCAGTTCCATATCTTTTTTAGTAGTATTTTTTTTCTTTTGAGGTCAAAAAAACATAAGGTAGGGATAATTCAATGCCTATATTTTTTCCATGTAAATATTTTTAATATATATAGTAAAATCTTCAAAGATGTGTGTTGAGACGTCATGAGGTTTCGAGGCCCGGTGAGCTTGATATTAATATTATAAAAATATTAAATATATTAATATCACACATGTAGAGTTTTCTTGAAATAGTGGAATAACTCTCAAAATGATCCTCATATAATAAATCAAATGCCTATATTGAATCCATAACATAGTCTTTACACTAAGCATGACATAATCTTTGTAGGCGTCGATCAATTTTTAAAACGTTTTCTCGGATGCGAATAATAAAGTAAATTATTTTAATTATTTATTTTATTAAATTTTGATGTAGTGACCTAAAATACTCTATAAATATATTATTATAACCAAATTGTAGGGTTAAACACACATCATTGATATTGTTAGGGGATCTATTGGAGGATATATTGGTGAAACAAGAATGGATCAAGATAGTGACTGAGGATAAATTCACCAATAGAGGATGTGGATCTCGCCAAAAACATCTAAATGTAGTTGTTATTCATTGTAAATTGATCTAACCTAAGGTATAATGTTATTTTATGATGATTTCTTCCCCTTTGATTATTTTTTGATGAACTAAATTCAAATCTACCAATAGATTGATTTATAGATCAATCATGTTGTAGGTGTGGGTTTATATCTAGGATTTAAGAAATTATTATTATTTATTTTTGGGTTATTAATTCATAATTATAATGAAAATGTATTTAGTACAATCTGAAAAATATCCAGGTTTTGTTCCTTATCTTATGTTTTGTGCATTTCTCTCCTCGTTCTTCATGTGGTCATCGTTGGTGTTTCGTTTGGATGGTGGTTTTATAAATACCTAGTAATCAATAGTTGAGAAACCATTTGTCAACATAATGGATTGATACCATAGGTTTGGGTTTGATATTGAATACATGATTGAGGTGTGATGTCTATTATGATGGATTGGAATTAGATCATCAATTCCAGCTTCTCGGTTTGGCGTACGACGATAGATTGGTGTGTTAGAGAATGTTTTCTGATCAAACTAAGGGCTAGATTTTGGCTTCTAATGATGTTCGGACTCAAAATACCTCAAATCTAGGGTTTCCAACAAGATTGGAAGTGAAAATCAATATTAGAAGTGGTAGAATTTTCCAACGTGTGAATACCTATGGGTTATGGAAAATATTGTAGTTCAAATCGTGTAATATAAGAACATATATTGTTTAAAACCAACTATGCTAGATGGGGTTTACGTATGAAATAAAGTATCACATGTCATGTGACACGTGACACCCATCATGTGACTCGACCTAGTTAGTCATCTGGTATCATTGGAGTAAACAGGCACAAACACGGGTAGGTACATGGGAACGGTCAGAGTACACGGGCACAACACGATACTCAGACATGGCTAGGTACCCGAACACGAAATGGTACACGAGCATGACCTGGGGTACACAGTCATGGCTTGTACTACACAGTCATAATCTAGAGAACATGGGAATACATATGGTAGGTAATAAATTTCATGAACTAGTAGTACATGTTGTGTACTTTCCCTATAGAGTTCGGAGGCCCTTGTTCTCTTCAACATGTAATAGTTTCCTTAGGGTGTGTTCTCTCGATCCATCCCCTGAGGGTAAGTGTGACATTACATCCTAATTACAATATTGTGATCCCCTCTAAAGGATTGTTCTTGGATAGAGTTATTGAATCCCTCTATGAGGCCTAGGGTGCAATCCTCTATTATCTTCTGCCCTAAGTGGGCTTCTAAGAATCAGCATGACCAAAATACACAAGCATCAATCACCTACTTAGTGGGTTATTCTAGATCAGTTAGTCAAAATACCCAATAGACATGGGTTTGATCCCATATATGTGTATTAATCTCTTCTGACTTCGAAAATGTACTTCCTCGTTGTGAGACCAAATGAGCATGACATCTCATATGGACGCCATCAGTGCTATCGGACCCACGGAGTGAGTTCCCCCGATAGAGTATTGCTATGAACTCTCAAGAAAAATCTTAGGTCGGATTTGTGGTTGTGACCTTACCTTGAGACTTAGTTTTTATCATGATTATATCATTATGCTTTATTGTATGTCTCATATTTTCATTGACATACACCTATTATGATATGACTACTATCTTGATGCTAATTTTTTGTTATTTCAAGGTGTCATGCTGGGTATTATTATACTCACTCCAACATGGTCTCTACCCACACATGTCATGCCTTATGCATAAAATAGGTTGTTTAATGGGTCTTAGTATACTAGGATCATAAATAGATTAGATTGGGCTAGACATATCATGGTTCATAATAGGTGTCACTTTTGACTATAGTCCCCTCACTCTAGCATTTTGGGCTTCTTTATATTTTTGTTGGGATTGTATTTGGACCTTTTTTATTTCAAGTATTTTTATTGTACTTTGATTATGATTTTTATATTTATTCATTCATTGGTATCATTTCTACTTTCCATTCATAATTTTATGAGTTTAGTGATGTGTGTGTGGGTACAGGTACCTTAGGGTAAGGCCTCCCATGTGATTTTTATGCCTACTCAACACTATTAGCCTGCCCTTGGACTATTGGAGGCGGACTTGGGGTAGTCACACTTGACTTACCATCAACTAATATGGCCCCGGTGGGATGGGTCATGACATGGTTGAAGTGTAAAATATAATGATCAAACATATTCTTGAGAAAACAGATAACCCGAATAGGGAAGATTGAAGTTTAAGGCTCGAAGATGCTTTATGGGCATATATGATAGCCTATAAGACTCCAATAGGGATATGACCTTATAGGATAGTCTTTGGTGGAGCTTTTCATTTTTCTATGGAGTTAGAACATATATATTTTTTGGTTATTAAGTCATGCAGTCAAATTTGTTTTAAGATAGAAAAAGAGTTGATTTTTTTTCGAAATTAGAATAAATTAGGAACAATTAATATGAAAATTCAAGGATTTTTAAAGATAAAATGAAGTTTGTTCATAAAAAAATTTATTTTAAACAAATAATTTCATATTAGAGATAATGTGATATGGTAAAAACCCAGGATTAATCTCTTACCATGTAAATTTCATTCCAATTTGGATGGTCCTTTTATTATAACTCATTTTTTCTCTTTTATTATTGTATAGATTATAAATCTTGTGAAGTATGTTCCATTCACTATAAATTGATATATGCTTATATTATTTAGATAATATATTAAAGAACCTCATGGGGAGGAGTTAATTTTGTAAAAATTTTCATACCACTAAATCAAGTAGGTTGTGTCTTTCCTTTTTGTTTGTTTTTTTAGAATGAGTGTAGTGGGAGGTAATAACCTTTTGTAGTGCGAGGTTATTATTTTTGTTTACTAGTGTGTATTTGCATTGAATAAAGTGAGATTAATGATAGTATTTTGTTCCCATTGTTCACCATGATAAATTCACTTGTGGATACTTTCCACTTTATAGAGAAAAAATTTTATAATTTTCAATGATCTAGATAATCTACATGATGAATCAAATCGATTCATACCCATGCTTTCTAAAATATAGCTACCTTTTACTTGAGTTGGAATTTACTGAATCTAGTGTTAATTTGTTTTTATTTTTAGGATCTTGGAGCTAACCAGAGTTAATTTTCTAGAGATAATAATGGGGAGAATATAAGTGAATAAAAAGGAGGAAAAAACTTCTATATCAAGTGAGTTATTAGTTTCAAAACTATTAATTTTTTACACCCTTAAAATCTTCTTGATTTTTCTACTATTTGGATGTTAATTAGTTTAAAACGTTGATATAAAATAATTTTTTCATGATAAAATTAGTTGTGAAATAAGCTAGTTACTACTATTAAACTGGATATTTTAGATTTTATGTTAGTTTTTTATCATGTAAGATATTGTTTTCTTAATTCTTAATCCATTTGGAAAATTCCTTGAACATGCACTAGTATAAAAATATTACTTTTTAACTAAATTTTTGAAGTGTTAACTAGTAAGGAATATTTTTTCTTATTATGATTTGTGGATTGTTTATGTTTTGTGGAAAAATAATTTAATATTTCTTATAACCCTTTCTATAAGATTATATTATACTAAATTTCTAAATATTTTTAAAATTTAAATTGAATTTATATTTTTCTACACCTTGGATTCAACATTGGGTAAAATGTTGAGTTTTCTGTTTGGGGAAGGGGTCTTAATTGATTTAAACTATAAATCACTATAAACCTATCTAAAACCCATTAAAATTTTTAAAATTGTGAGTTTTTAATAATCACTTAGGTATCTTTATTGGTGATAATTTTTCTCAAGATTGAAGGTTGTGATGCCTCCTTCAAGATATTAATTTATTTTGATTTGTGGATTTAATCCGTTAAATAATTTTTCTTGTCTTTTTTAAATGGATTTTGTTAAAATTTTATATAATAATAATTGGATTTGAACATTTTAATTTGAATTTAACTCATAAAGTATGCATCCAAATTGACTGTGAAACAAAAATCCTAATATGTGTTCAACTCTTTATACTATTATTTATTTATTTATTAATTTAGAGTTAGATGGGTTTTTTTATTCTACCAATAAATTATATATCCACCCCATCCAAGAGTGTGTATTTATTATAGATTCTTAATTTATTTGAGTCTATTCTCATAGAGGTAAAGAGAATCTTGGACTTCTAGTTGGATGAAAATTGAACTTTTTTAAAATCACATTTAAACTTTTCAAATTCTAATCATTTTTATAAAACAATAATCAATTTTACATCGATAATATTTAATTTGAAAGGTTAATCACACTTATAACTTGAGATAATCCATGAGAAAAAATATTTATAAAAATAAATTCATTTTGGCATTTCATATTTTCCATTTTGAGATTTATTTCCTACCACTGAATTTAAATAATTATTTTTTTTGAGTACAATGAAGATCTTAGTGTGGGATAATTTTATGTTGATATGTTCTAATACTATTTTACCAATCTATTGATGAAATTTATTTCATTTTTATGATAAATTTGATTGAATTGATGACATTATAAATATTAGTCAATCTAATGTTGAAACATTTATTCATTGAATATTCTAATGAAATATTATATTTTTGTTCAATAAGTGATAAATTGATTCATGGTTTTATCTCTTATTATTTTTAGGATCAAATTTGGTGAATTGTTTTGATGAAATTTTTATTAAGATAAAATAATTTGAGAATGTTCTTAAAAGAATTTTGTTTTTAGGAGTAAATTTTTTAAATTACATGATTTAAGTTTCTTAAATTGACATTTGAAATATTCTTTACTAGAATCTTAATGATTAAATTTTATTATAAATTTTATTATAAATTGATTTTACATGTTTTTAATTGTGTTTGAAGAAGTATATACATGTATGAAATTCACTAAATTGAGGAATTTTTGAATAGAAGTGTCCACATAACTGATTTAAAGTAGTGAATCCACATAACCAAATATTATCCTCATATTCACATAATATAATTGAGTATAATTCTATGTATGATAATTCAGAGTAGATCCATGTAGGGATTTTGATAGCCAGCCACGTAGCCAGTTTTCTCACATGTCACGTAACCATTTTCTCAGCAGCCTGTCCATTATGCTAATTTTCTCTAGCATAAACTATGTATTCAAATATAAAACCACCAATCACAAATCCATTTTTAAATATGACCATAAATATAAGGGAAAATTAATACCAGATATTAGGGATGATATGAACTAAGCCTGAAAATAATGATCGTGTTGAGCTTGAATCGAGTGGATAATGAGATATTGGATCTAAATACCCCAAAAAATCTAAAACAATAGTAGAACATAGTTGTTTCTTAAGGAAGAATGAAACTCGATCAAACCATGGACCTGAAATCATTTTGACATAGATTAAACCACAGTTGAGGAAATGAAATATTGAGTATAGTTTTTGTTTTGATTCAAAAAAATCCAGATCTGGGTGTGATTGATGTGAAATGAAGAAGATGAACTCAATTTAGATCTAGTAAATTGGTGTTAACCAAACCTGAGGTAACTAGATCTGTTTATAATGGATGATTATAGAGTATTCAGCTTCGAACTGGGGTCATGTTGATTGAATCCAACCATAGTCTTATAAAGGACTATAATTGAGGTAGATATTAAGTGTGGAAAGACTACACTGCAGTTGTTGAAGAATGATATGTATTATTAAGAATGGTAGAGTCAAGATTCATCAAGATCTAGTTCAGTACAATAATATTTTTAACAAGATTGAAGTAGGAATCCTTGATCTAGGGTGTCAATTATGGAATTGGTAATGAAATTTTAGGTTGAATTGTCGCTGGAGGAGCTTAAATTGGTATCCTAGTCTAAGAGATATTGATGATGAGTGAAGGAGATGGTCTTGAACATGGTTTTCGGAGATGATATTGAATTGGGATTAAGAATCAAGTTTTTTTTGGGATAATTTGAAGCGATATAAAGACTGAGGGGTGTGTGTCTTGTTAATTTTTGAAAATGAGATTTATTATAATTTATGATGAGAATTAGTAGAGGTCAGCCGAAGAGGAATTGATTGGTAATTAATTATCACATGTATGTGCCTGAATTTTTTAGAAGTTCTGTTATAGTTATAGTTGTAGTTACCAAAGTACAAAGAGTTAATATTCCCTTTTTACTATCACATGAAGGAGGTGAGGAAAGGGTAATGATAATTTATAAAAAATAATTTTAAGGATATTTTCTGGGAAGTTCAAGGGATGTATTTTCAGATAGTATTAGGGAAAGAAACACGCATTTATAGATAATGGCATCGGGACAATAATTTTTTGGATAGTTCAAGGAGGATATTTTCTTCTTATTTCAAAGAATATGAAGATTGAAGGCTTCTCTCATACCTCAACAATGTCTGACTAAGTTATTTTGTGTCCAAATTTTTATTTTAGAATAGTGATTTATTTCCAAGATTAAATTTATTAAACCACTTACTGTAAATTCTTTTCATATTTATATTACTTTGAAATTTCTTTAAATCTTGATGAATATATTTTATGTCATTAATTTTATCTATTCCTTCCATTTTGTAATGGTAAAAAATCTGATCGGAGAGTGTTAATTGAAAAGGGTATCTTATTTAATCATTTGGTTTAAGAGATTGAATTAAGATATCACTAATTAAATTTCTCAATATTCAATTGAGTATTGTGAGTAAAAGGATTGTTGACTATGTTTATGCACTTGGTGATTGTTGAGTTCATCGGTCGTCTCTTACTAGAAGAATAATGATAGATAATTTTTTAATTTTTTTATAAATACTTTTATATTTATGAGATTAATGTTTTTGGATTATAATTTATAAATTGAGAGAGTTATTAGTTTGAATTATTATTTTTTCAAGTGATGAAGAAATAATTAACCAGGAGATCTACTTTATTTGGTCACTGCTTTTATTCTATAATTTTCACTACTATTGTTCTATAGCTACCATTACTCACACAAACTTCTACTTTTTTATTATCATTTTTATCTCTGATAGTTTAGATAATTTTTAATAGTTACATTTTAGTCATATATATCCCCTAAAATTATAAAAAAACCTTAATAAAATTAATAAAAAACATGACATTAAAAACTTCATAGAATAAGTCTCATTAAATACTTCCTAGGTTTTTCTATAATACAGAATTTAAGAGATAAAAAATTGAATCTAAGTGGCCTAGGGTATGTGTTTAAAAACATATAAAAATTTAAGGTTGAAAATAGGTGGTTGAACTCTTAAGTTCAATGGATGAATATTCAAGTGAAAACCTAGGAAATTACTCACTTGATTCCCCTTACAAATGTGTAACAAAAAACCACCCCTTTTATGACATGATAAATTATTTATTTAGTGATTATAATGAATGATCTCATCCAAATTCTCCCTCTTTTTCCTTTTTTTTTTCTTTTTTTCTTCAATTTTTTCAATTATTATTTTCATGGAGAATGAGATGAAAATTGAATACAATGAATCAATGAAAATTATTGACCTTTATTTTTGAGAGGTAAATGAGTCACAAAATTAATCATAATGAAAAATTCAATACCATCTCCATTTGTTATTTTTTTATTTTATTTATTTTATTTTTTATAAGGAGAACTGGACATTATAAATAAAGCATAAGGAAATTATGATTTGTGAAAATTATCTCCCTCCATCCACTACTAAAAATAATGAAACACACCTCGCACCACCCATAAATTAAATAAATCCCAAATAACACACATGAGAGGCTTTTCCCCTACACTCAAACTTGAAATATCCATGAAACAATATTACGAGTGCAGGTAGATAAAGAAAAATCAGCTTGTAATGTGGATTAAATATATAAGTAAATTAATAGAATATTAGAGATTACTAGGGTAAATGTAATGGTATATTCTAAGTTAAAATGTTTCTATCCAAATAAGTTCTTCTATCATTTCAAAAATATTTTATTAATTCCAAATATTTTAAAGAAAAAAATCAAAAGTTCTTGTTCTCACACAAAATCCAAGTTTCTCTCAAGAAAGTATAGGTATTAGGAAAAATACTTCAAAGTAGTTCATAATACCTCACATGATAGAAAACATATTTTTATTCATTTATTCATGGAAATTGCTTTCAAAAATTATTCAAACTCATAAAAATGATTGAAATCCAATTCAAGGAAAAGGTTTCCGCATCAAAAATCATTTAAAATCCATTTTTTCAAAAATCATGTCAACTATTTATGGTGTGAAATATTATAAAAATATTTATTTAAGATAAATGTTCCTAAAAAATTAAAATTAAAATTTTAAAAACACACAAAAATAACTAAGAAGGTTGAAACTCCTCACACACTTATATTTCACTACCCTTCATTTATTCTCAACAAAATAAAAATACGTGTAGAAAAAAAAGAGAAGGAAATATAAAACATGAGTTTATTTTCTAGTGGAAAATTTAATTTTAGCTCCTATATACAACCAATTTAGACCTATAAAGAAATAAAAAATCATATCATAATAAAAATAAATAAAGGGAAAATATTTTAGAACATGGTTTGGACCCCCATGTGTGTGCTATGTTTTTTCTACCTCTAGTCTGGTAGTTTCAGTGGGTTATCTCCAATGTGAATGTGGTCATGGTTTCTTACTCATGAGACACTAGATATGATTTATCTCAATATACATGATTATATTATAAGATTTAGGACCCCCCCAATAAAATAAAAATATCCCTAACCCCTATAAGATATGAAAGAGATAATTTAAGGTGAAAAGGGTGAGCTAAAAGAATATAAGGGTGATTCCTATTTTTTTCAACAATAAGAGTAGTTTACATAAGTGGTGAAGATAGTATAATATGATGTGGCTTATATTCTAGTATATATTTAGTAAATGATTTTGTGATGATTTCTTGTTTTGTGTCATCATCCTCATATGCAGTAGTGTATAACTCAACTGAATCCTCCATTCTCTCCTCGACATAGTCAAGTTCTTCATCTTCTTTAACCAGGGCATACAATAGTGGTACTAAATATATGAAATAAATATAAGTTAGATCATTTTTCAATTCAAATTTAATAATGATTTAATAAAAAGAATGGTAAAAAATTGAATCTCCCTCAAAACTTTCAACTTTAAACTCTTTTTCATTAATAAAGGCTATAGGGAATTTATTTATTGGAGAGGGAAGTGAATCTTTAAGTAGTGCTTAAATATCACCAATTAATTCTTGAAATATAGGTGGAATAGGTATTTATTTCTCTTTATATTTTCTTTATTTTCAATCTATCCATAAAACCTTAACTTCTTCAGTTGTGGTCACCATTGATGATATTTTCTTTCTTTCTTCTTCCAGTATTTGGAAATTCTCTTGAATTTCCTAATCATTTTGTTCTATTTGAATATTTAATGTCTCTTTCCTTATAATCTCACAAAAAAGTTTTCAGAAAAACAATAATTAATGTAATCATCATAAAAATCAATCTTAACCTATGAAATGAAAGATATGCAATAAATCTCTTTTTTATATTTTGAAATTTATGATTATTTCTTTATAAAAAAAATCATGTGAAATCCCATAGCCTCCCTAAGAGTGGAAAAAAATTGGTGAGAGTGGTTTTTCATAAATCACTAATAAATTAAATTATTATTATCCTAATAATATGCCATAGCATCACAACCTAGGGTTGATCTCAAGAAGGCCTCTCACAAGCACTGAATTTCTATTTTCACTATTATAATATAACTAATATAAAACTAACTTATATAAAGAAGGGGTTGAAATATACATCTAAACTAAATATAAATATAAATGCAATGAAACATAGAATGATGATAAAAGAAAGAGGTAAATTATTCTTAGGAGTTAACAGTGATTGAAATAATTATTCTCAAAGGGTTATCAATATTCAACTCAATGAGATTTTCAAGACATATCACACTTCACCCACTCATATGAATTTTGATTACCCCATACTGATACCTCTTCATATAGGTTAAACCTCTTCTGAATTTCATCTGGTAGGACTCTTTTCTAACCATCATTATCTATTTCATGCTCCACTGTATGCATGACACAAATAGTGAAGGGAAGGATGATTGATAAATAAGAAGAAGAACATGGATGGTCGATAAAATGGGGTGATCAATCACTATAATTGATTTAACCATCACCTAAATTCTTATTATTGAATAAATATTTTGAAAATTAATTGCAATGAAACTCAATCAAACCAATATTTCCTACTTCAAACAATCATAGAGTTATTCCTCCATTTTTAGAGGAGTTGACAAGGGAACACATTGGGAGAATACATAAAAGAAAAATGAGTGAATGAGAGGTATAAGAACATTTATATATGAAATATGTAGAATAATATTACAGTAAAATAAAGACCTAAAAATCTATTGAAAATGGAAAAATAAGGTTACTAAACCCTTGAAATAAAGAGACAAGTTTTTATAGAGAGTGGGTTGAAATTGTTTTTGCAACAAATATGTCATCCAGAAGTTCATACCTAGTAGACCTATTAAATGGATGAATTTGAGATGAATTCACATACTAATTAGTAAATTTTAAATCATAATCCCCATGAAAGAGATAAATTCAAATAAAACATTAAATAAAATTGATATAAAATAATTCATGATATAATATATAAAAAGGGTCGATAGATAAAACACACAAAAGAAGTAAGTGGTGAAAATGGCTTATGCCTCACAGAAAGAAATGTGAGATAAAAATCCCTTACTTTGTGTTTCCTTTTTGGATGATCCTATATTAAACTCATGTATAATGGTTTTAAACATGTTAATAAATTATACCATAACCATAATAATATTTATAATATCATATATTATCTTATTATAATATATTATTACCTATTTGTTAATAATCTTTCATCATTTTCACTATTTATCACTACAACAAACTGAGTATTTAGCGGCGCTTTATTAGAAGCGGTTTACTAAATTACTGATATTTTTTTAAATTCTACGTTAGTTTTTTATAAACTGCCACTAAGTAATTGAAATTTTTTAAACAATCGACACTCTCCCCCTCCTCCAACACCCCTGACCCCCCCCCCCCCACCCCATAACTCCCCGAAGCCCTAGCCTCCCTTACCTCACTAATCTCTGCCGACCGTCATAATGCTAGCCTCATCGTCGGTTATCACTACCAATCTCCGCCCCTCACCTCGACTTTCTATTCCCCACTAACCCTCACCACCCCTCAACTCACGGTCCCTCATCGTGCCTTGCTCTGATAGGTATTTGACATGGATATCCAAATCAGGTGTTTTATATTACACATATTTTGATCTGAAAAAGAATGACTAAACCCTCTCCCTATCTCTCCCTTTGAATATAGTATCTTGTGTGGGAATAATTAGGTTATGTTTGATTAATGAATAGTGTATGGAGTCACATGACCCGCAATTGAAGGTGGTCATGTTTAAGAGATTCCTTGAGGTAGGGGAGTGGATGAATGATTATGTTTTTTAGGGGTTAAGTTAGTGAGTTAGCTCTATTAATACAAAAAATTTATATTATTAATTTTTTGATCAATATAGTAAGGGTTTTACTAGATCCTGAAGTGTTTAAAATTTTTCCATGACCCAATCACGTGATCATTTGCTCATAGGGTTTTCCATGGATCAGTTATGCGATCAAAAAATGATCGAAGTCACATGATTGGGGTCAAATAAATTAATTAATGTGAAAGGATTTGATGAAATATCTCATATGAAATGGTATATCTATAGTAGGTATCATGAAGGATATATATTCCTAGGGTCACATACGTAGGCTCTAATTGGGAGGGTTATGCGTTATCAGTCACATGCATGAGTTATATGCTCATGGTTATGTTTCACCAGGTTTTTTGAAATTATATTTATCAAAAAATTATTTGCATATACTAGTAATCAAATAGGTAATTATTGGTTAAAACTTGTAGTATTGAACATATAAATTCCTTCATTTTTAAAATCTTTTAGAGTTCTTAGTCATTGTCTAAGATTTATTTTTATAAAATTTAATTGTTTCAGTTATGTATGACATTAAATTCATGAATTGGAATTTCATTTTTATTTATGTATAGATTTGATTAGTGGAATATCATCTTATATATTGTTCATTTTAATTTAAAATAAAGAGGTAAATGAATCCCATTTAAGATTGTATACCCTCAGTTAATGTTCGTATCCAATGCTCATATCCTATAGGAATTATCCCTCTATTAAATGTTGAAAATTCATTTCAAAGGTGAATAAATACAGTTGAACATATTCATCTATTAGTATAAGGTTAGTGGTATCATACTTTTACATAAATATTTTGGGTTTTTATATTAGGTTTTTGTTGTGCCATATTACATACTTTCCCTGTATTTTCCTAAAATAGATAAACCCCAAAATTAATTGCAAAATTTAATTCTAGACATAACAGGAGACCTTGATATCTAGTTGGAGGTTTATTAACTCAACCAAACCACCAGATGGGTCAGTTTCACTACATTAATTATTGAATTATGTTCCCTTTGTGGCCTAAGCACCACTAATTAATCTTAGGATTCTATTTAGCTAGTGAAATTTGATAAAGGGAGTTAATAAAATGATGTAGTGGAACAGATTATACACCATGTCCCATCATATTATTTAGCAACTATATGGATTAAATGATTAAATTAATTGAATAATGGATTGAGTGTCATTTTTTATCCTTGAATGTAGTTTGGAAGGGATATTATTACATCATTAATAACATTTATAATTTACATGAAATTACTTATTTTTATTATTAATTTAAGGACATGGAATTCATTAACGCTCACTTAGAATATACATACATGATGTTCCTTATTTCTAATTGTAATTAATGGAAATGATACTTTATATTATTTATTTGGAGTCTCTATACATGATAGTCTTCTATGATATTCATAATTAATGGTCATGATGTCCCATATTGTCAAAATTAATTAATGGGTATGATGTTACACATTTTTCTTTTTCAAATCAACGGACATGGTATCCTCTTAAAACACAAAACTGTCATTATAACATAGTGATACCTAAATTTATATTTCCACTAAAGATCATAGAACTATCCTATATAGTTTTACATCCATCATGAAATGTGGAAAATATGGTTTCAATACATACCTTTATATATGGAATTTATTTATTTATTTATATAGGAAAACCTTATTAAATATATTCATATTTTTTAAAACTATATATATGAATCTCTTTTCCTATTTAGTAATAGTTTTTTGTTTTAAATTTTTTTTAATAATATGTAGGTACATTTTGATATATATAGATAAAATATGGATCACATTACTGAGGAACACACCTCATTATGTTATGGGTTTGGAGGAGTTTTTAGATTTTTCAATTTCCAATCGATCTGTTGATGAGAGAATAAGATGTCCATGTTCTAAATATAAATTTAGAAGATAGTTAAATAGATATGAATTTTATGAACACTTGATATTGAAGCAATTACTTGTTCAATATTTTTGTTGGGTTTGGCATGGATAATTGAACGTAACATAAAGGTTGAGCACTGATGTCAATCCACAGAATGAGCTCCCAACCTCTTAGACAACGGAGAATGAAATGAAAATCCTTATAAATGATGCAATAAGCATTACAAGACACCAAAATCAACATCAAAACATATCATAACAACCAGTTAAGGGTGCTACAAATAGAAATTTGAAAAGTGATGTTTTTGAGATTGTAGGTCAACCAGATCAAGATTGTAACATATCATTGGATCCTCCTATTTATTATGTGGAGACTAATGTAAGAGAAAACTTCAATAAGAAAAATGTGTTTCATGGTTTAGTTAATGATGTAAATCAAGAGTTGTATAGTGGATGTTTGAAATATTCAAAACTTTCTTTTCTAATGAAGTTGTATCATATCAATTGCCTATGTGGAATTACAAATAAGGTGATGTCCATGATATTGGAATTTTTGTGTGATGAATTTCCTGAAGCAAACATCCCCGAGTATTTTTATGATATGAAAAAATTTGTTAACAGACTTGGTATGAATTATACAGAAATACTTGTGTGTACCAATGATTGTAAGATTTATTGGAAAGAGGGTTCAAGAAGACAGGATTGAAAAAAATGTTCTTCTTCTAGATGGTGGTCAATGGGTTATGTTGGAAGTATAAATCAACATACTAACAAGAAGAAGAAGAATAAAATTAACACACATGTAAAGGTTTTACATTAATTTTCTTTAAATACTTGATTTCAAAGATTACTCATGTCATATAAAACCGCAAAACACATGAAGTGGCATTTTGTATATAATAGTAATGATGGGTTAATGCGACATACATGAGATTCACAATCATGGAAGATATTTGATTCATTACATCCTGATTTCTCATTTTGTCCTAGGAATGTTTGATTGGGATTGGCTGCGGATGGATTCAACCCATTTGGGACTTTGAGTACCAGTTATAGCATTTGGCCAGTTGTTTTGATCTCTTACAATCTGCCTCCATGGATGTGTTTTTAAGAAACATCATTTATCATTTAGATGATTATTCCTTGAAAAAAAATTCCTATAAATGATATTAATATATAATTTCATCCTTTAATTGAAGAATTATAGGAGTTATGGAGCCACAGTGTTGAGACATGTGATGTTTCTTCTAAAGCAATGTTCAAAATGAAAGCAACTCTAATGTGGACCTTTAGTGAATTCCCTGTACTTGGGAATTTATATGGTTGGAACACTTACATGGGTTTGGATTTCCCTATTTGTAACTTTGATTTTGATCCCAAATGGCTACCTCATAGTAGAAAATGGTGCTTCTTGTGATATCAAATATGTCTCAAACCATCTCATAGATTTAGGCTGAATAAGTCAAAATTCAATGGTTTCATTGATCGTAGACCACCTCCAAAGTTGTTAACTAGATCTAAAATATTGGAACAACTTGAAAATGTGGAAATAGAATTTTCAAAGGTGCATCAATTAAATGATAGTGGGAAAACAAGTTCAAAGTGAATCGTTTAGTGAAATTAAAATTCAACAATGGAAGAAAAAGGAATATTCTTCAGACTTTTGTATTGGGAATTTAATTTGTTGCAAAATAATCTTAATGTGATTCATATTGAAAATAATTTTTGTGACAATTTTATCTTAAAATTTCTTAATGAGAATTTAAAGTTGAAGAATCGTCTCAATGCTCAAAAATACTTACTGTTGGTCGGAGTGGACACTCAAGAGGGGGGTGAATTGAGTTCCAATTAAAATTTCAGTTAAAAATATTGTCTAGTTAAAATCCCCCTATTTATAAAATAAGTTAAACAGTAGTTAATTTATACAGATTTTAAATGTTCACTTAGCTTCTCAAAGATTGATTAGATCTCAGTTAGTTTAACCACAAGATCAAACTAACTTTTAAAAATAATCTACTAATTTACAATAAGTGTAAACACTTGCTAATTTAACTATCAAAGTTGCTTCAAAATAATTTTTTATTTGAAAGTAATAGCAGCGGAATAAATATGATATATGTCGTATACATTAAACTTAAATAAAATATGCATAGCAGATATAACAAGAGGTTCAGTATCAAGCCGAGACTTAGTCCTCTCAAATATATATAAGAATTTGATCCACACCCTAGATCAGGGTTAACAACAGTTTTACAAAAACTATCCAGGTCCAAGACCTCTGCCACTGTTATTCGTGGGAAACAAAACAACAGAAAACCAGCTGTTCAGGTCACACACGACTTCTACCACTATCCCAGTGGGAAATAAAAGATGTAAGAGTTTGAGTGAGGATTTACAGATCCTCCAGTTAAAGTTCAGGAGACAATGTGTGAGTAAAAATACAGTAGATGACACACACTGCTCGAAAAGTAAATAATGAATCACAGAGCAGAGATGTAGAGTTCAGAAATGGCTCTAGTGATTGTCAATGTAGCTCTAGACTCGTTGGATTGAGAAGGAATGCTTCAGAGTCCTTCTCTGGTTTTTCTGTTGAAAAATAGAGTGTTGTAGTTCAGCTTGTGTTCTACAGTCTCTTGATTCATCGTGTGTTCTTCAGAAATGTAGGATTGCATGTATGGAACTTCTTTTAGAATCGTGCAATTTGTTCTTCACAGTTGTGCTCTGGATTGTTCTTTTGTTTAGTACAGAGCTCGCATGTATTGTAGTATATGTGTCGAGACATGTCAAGCGCGCATGTGTTCTTTAATGCAGCTCAATCTTCTTTTTATTCCATGAGCTCTGGCAGTAGGAATGATTCCCTTTTCATAGGTACGAGATACGGTTTCCTGTCAAGCCAACAACTAACATTAAATAACATTAATTGCATTAAAAACAACAAATATTACCGTTATCATTATTTAAAATAATATTGACAAAAGCTTAAGAAACGGTGTTACAGTGATCATGGAAATGGTGTCTTCTTCACGGTGTCTGATCATGGTGTCTATTCACGGTGTCTGGTCATGGTGTCTGGTCACGGTGTCTGGTCACGGTGTCTGGTCACGGTGTCTGGTCACGGTGTCTGGTCACGGTGTTTGGTCACGGTGTCTGGTCACGGTGTCTGGTCACGGTGTCTGGTCACGGTGTCTGGTCACGGTGTCTGGTCACAGTGTCTCGTCACGGTGTCTGGTCATGGTGTCTCGTCACGGTGTCTGGTCACGGTGTGTCCTTCACGGTGTCCCCATACTTAGACAAAAAAAACTATATTCGGACTAAGACAGTGATATGCAGAATATGGGTTAAGGATAATCATTAGAGATAATATATGAGAGAATTGTGATCATGCATAATACTTGTAGAGAGTAATTAACATCCATAAGATTTGTTATTATAAAAACATTATGTGCACCTATTATTGAGTTTGAAGAGAATTAGAAAGATGTGCACTGAAGATGAAGATTAATTAACAGTAATGAGATTTGTGATCATTAAAACATGATTAACACATGAGGAGTCCAACAATATCCCCCTTTTTGATGAACACAAATCATATATAGGCAGAATATAAAAGACATGTAATATTAAAGATACTAGCATAGGAAAAACATTATAGAACAGATACTTGTAGTTTTTCTCCCCCATTTATACTATTATAGAACTTATACCTGTAGTTTTTATCCCCCTTTTGGGATTATCAAAAAGTATAGAAAAGGAAATTAAACTCGGCAGTTGTCATTAAACAAAGGATTCATAATACAAAGTACAGGATAAGTACAAACTATAAAAAAGAAATGACATCCCATCAAAAAGAAAAACAGTCGGTAAACTCTTTAGGGATCCATTTTTGTCTTGCCTTTATTAGCAGCAGGAGCTGGTGCTGAAGTAGAAGAAGGTGTAGAAGAGGTAGACAATGAGGGTAAGGGTAGACCTACAAAAACAGATGGATCCAAAGTAGGAGCATTAGAAGATCTAGGCTTAGGTTGGTCAAGAATGACTGGCCGGATCTGAGAAAGGGCTTGGCTAACTGACATGGTAGTTGATGCTAAGGCAGAAAGTCCAGGTCTAAGGGGTGCAGTAGCTGGAGCTACTATAGCAGTACTCTGCACATGAAGATATGGCTTCAAAAGATTTATGAAATCAGTAATGATTTCACCACCATACTGCATAGCCTTTTCAAAATCATCCTTATTCTCCATAAATCTGTCCAACAATCTGGTGAACTCTGAAAGTTTCTGAACTTGAGCTTTAAAATCTTGATTCACTGGAGGGATTCTCATATTTTCCACAAGATATCTAAAGTGATCTATCATGTCACTTTTAGAGAAAATCCGGGAAAGATACAAATCTATTTTCTTGTAGATCTCTTGTTGAGCATCATTGGATATCTTTGAATGGATCCTAACCAAGTCCAATGCTCTATCACTGTTCTTAATCACTTCTGATAAAGAAGATAGATCCAATCCACTGAAGGCATTCTTTAATTATTCCTTAATTATGGATCTCAGTAGAGAATCATCCAAAGCAGGTGTGGAGGTATGAACAGAAGCAGGTGAAGCCTTGACAGCTTCGGTTAGAACTTTGAGCTGTTTCAGAACTTTTTGCAGACATCCAGTGTATTCATATGTAAGCTTATTCAAAGTTTCCAGAATCTCTCTCATGCGTTCCAGCATCTTCGTGTTCATTTTTCCAATATTTTCATCAAAAGATAGTAGGTAAGGATGAAATTGAGACACAATCTCCCTAGCAAGGAGGGAATCAAGAGACTCGGGTGAAACATCAGCAGGTGCAGGGGCAGAAATAGGAGCAGGCTCGGATCTCACAGATAGCTCATTCTGCAGACTTGTGACCATACTTTTCAGATTTGCAACATCAGCACTCAGCAGCTTATTCTCTACTCGGACTTCTTGAATTTCTCTGATCATCCTTGGTTGAATATGCAAGATATTATTTTCCAAGATAATTGATGCATCTTCTTGACTTAATTGAGTCACTGGGTGAGGTAGAGTGGAGAAAATTTTCTCAAAACCAGCTAACAAAGTCTCTCCAAAAACATTCAGATCATCTTTGGTTACAAAGGAATGAAGCTCAGGTAAGGATGCAGGTAAAGGTAGAGGTTCAAATTCTTGTTGAGGATCAGAGTCATCTTCAGACCCAAATTCTGATCCCAATTGAGGTTGCGGCTCTGGTTCTAGTTCTGAATGAGCTAAGGACTTCATTTGAAACAGAGAAGAAAGATCCATTCCAGTTGCAGTCACTTGATGTGACTCATTCACATCATAAAATCTTGGGAACTCATACCGAGAGTGTACAGATAAAGTGACAGATGGTTGAGAAGCTTCACCAGATCCAGCTTCCACAATATCAAGATTTCGAGTTTCCTCCCCCTCAACTTGTGCTTCCCTTTCAGATTCTTGGGGTTTAAGAACATGGAAAAGATCCACAGGATCATCCCTAATCTCTTCAGCAAACTCTTTCCTTTCCAGCTGAAAGGAAATTTCCATTATTTCTTCAGCAGATAAAATAATCTCAGGAACTGATTGTTCCACTGGATAAGCTTCCAGACTTGCTTCTTTCTCAACAGAAAGAGTCTCTTCAACAAAAACTTCCTCTCCTTGAGGTATTTCAGCAGGGATAACACCCCTTTCCTCTTCAATAGGAACTGTTTACATTGGAGGTATTACCGATTCTTCTCTAGATGGAACTTCATCTGTTACTTCTTCTTGATCTTCTTCTTCTGAGTACTCAGCCACTTCATCTGGTTCCAAACCAGGATCAACTAGGTTCTTAGGCCTTCTTGGATAGTCAACAGGATTAATCTTTTTATACAGTTGATCACTATCCTCAACCCATTTCTTTTTCCAGGGATTCTAGCTAATCTTCATCCTTCTGATGATAGGCATGGATAGGTAGAAATCAAAGTCCTATAATTTTTCTTCATTCGGTCCAACCATTCCTTTTGAGACTAACATGGCTGAAATCATCCTTGAATAAAACAGGGAGGTGGATTTGGAAGTTACTTTGATCAGCTCACAGATATGGTTGATAACATACTTACACAGATTGATCTTTTGGCCATTTTTCAACAGGTGAATCAGGAACACATCCTGATACGTCATCACAAAAAAATCTCATTTTCTTGGACTAACCAAATTCTGAACAAACTTGAACAAAAGTCTTGTCTCCCCATCCAGTTCAGCAGCTATGGCCCTTCTCTTGGTTCCATTTCCAGTTAGATTTTCCAAAGCGGTTTCTAGGTCAAAGATGTCAGTTGTTGGAGGAGGGTCTCTCTGGTAATATTCACACACTCCTTCATGTGGAATTCTTAGGCATGCAGCCCACAGCATTGAAGATAAAGAGCACTTCTGACCATCGATCCAGCTGGTCACCAAAAATCTTTCTCCAAACTCAAAAGATAACTTTACATACTAATAGAATTGAGATACAAGACTCAGGTAAATCGGTCTATTCTGTCCAGTGAACCATTCAATCCATCCTTGTTCTTTTAAAACTTTCAAAACTAACGATCTTCTAGACAGCAACCATTCACGGAAAACCTCTTTTTCAGGTACAATGGTACGGCTTACCAGGTTTGGGTTTAGAGGTCCTTCGGGAGCTATCCTCGGTATCCTCCTTTGTTTCTTAGAGTGGCGCTTCTTAGAAGAGGGTGAAGATGGACACTTCATCCTTGGCATTCACTAAAGGTTCGGGCGAGAGGGAAGAGAAGGTTCAGGAGAGAATTCGGGTAAGGAGTCGAATGAAAACCTTAAGTTTTATCATTTTGAAATGTCAAACATCATAAAAACACAAACGCGGGAAATCAAATAGCGGTGAAATAAAAATTACCACGATATGGGTAAAAATAAAATAAAAAATTATCATACTTCTCACGGTGAGATAGGAAACTATCCATCACGGTGAGACAGTTTATAGTTATCATGGTAAAACAGTGAGCAGTTTATATATTCACGGTGAGACAGTGAGTTGTCAGACCGTGAGCATAAAACAGTAACTCAGAAATAGTATATATAAAACCGTAAAGTAAAGTACAGTAAAGTTTTAAACATTAAGATCAGTAAGATATTCGTTTATGATTAATCATACCAAGATCATGTATGATGTAGTCTAATCTTTTAGAATTTAATGGTTTAGTGAATATATCAGCAAGTTGATATTCAGTACCAATGAATTCCAAAGTGATATCACCTTTTTGATAATGATCCCTCAAAAAGTGATGTCTTACATCAATATGTTTTGTCCTAGAATGAGAAACAGGATTATTAGAAATATTAATAGCACTTGTTTTGTCACAATTTATTGAGACATGTCTGAATTGATATCCATAGTCTAGTAATGTGTGTTTCATCCACAAAATTTTTGCACAACAACTTCTAGCAGCTATGTATTCAGCTTCTGCAGTTGACAATGCAACAGAATTTTGTTTCTTACTACACCATGATACTAGTGACTTGCCTAAAATATGACATGTTCCAGAGGTGCTTTTTCTATCTAGCTTACATCCAGCAAAGTCAGCATCAGAATAACTAACTAGTTCAAATGATTGTCCTTTGAGATAGAACAGTCCTAAATTGGGAGTATGCTTGAGGTATTTGAAAATTCTCTTTACAGCATTTAAATGTGACTCTTTAGGGTTTTCTTGAAAGCAAGCACACATACACACACTAAACATAATATCAGGACGACTAGCAGTCATGTAGAGTAGACTTACAATCATTCCTCTATAAGTGGTTTGATCAACAGATTTACCATTTTCATCAAGATCCATCTTACAGGTGGTACTCATGGGAGTGTCACTACTTTTTGTGCAATCTAATCCAAAACGTTTTAAAATATATCTAGTATATTTACTTTGAGTTAAAATAATTCCATCATCATTTTGAAAAATTTGAAAACCAAGAATGAATTTAAGTTCACCCATTAAACTCATTTCAAATTCATTTTGCATCATTTTTGAAAAATCGGTACATAAAGAATTTTTAGAAGATCCAAAGATAATATCATCAACATAAATTTGTACTACTAAAACATCTTTAGAAATTCGTTTTATAAAAAGAGTAGGATCATCTATTCCTTTTGTAAAACCTTTAGAAATTAGAAAAGTACTTAATCTATCATACCAAGCTCTTGGAGCTTGCTTTAAACTATATAATGCTTTTGATAGTTTGAAAATATGATTTGGAAAATGAGGGTTTGAAAAACCAGGTGGTTGTTCAACAAAAACATCCTCAACAATATATCCATTTAAGAAAGCACTCTTGACATCCATTTGATATAGTTTGAAATTTAGATGTGCAGCATAAGCAAGTAAAATCCTAATAGCTTCTAATCTGGCTACTAGAGGAAAATTCTCCTCATAGTCAATACCTTATTCTTGACTATAGCCTTGTGCAACTAGCCTAGATTTATTTCTAACTATGTTTCCAGATTCATCTACTTTATTTCTAAACACCCATTTTGTGCCTATTGTGAAAGTTTCCTTAGGTCTTTCAATAAGATTCCAAACTTTATTTCTTTCAAACTGATTGATTTCTTCTTGCATAGCAATTACCCAAAATTCATCATTAATAGCATCATCAATGTTTTTAGGTTCAAGTTGTGACAAGAAGGCTTGATGTTCAACCTGATTTCTAAGAGAAGCTCTAGTTTGTGTCCCTCTATCAAGATTTCCTACAACAGCATCTAAAGGATGATTCTTCAGAATTCTAGTTGATCTAGTAAAGGTAGGGCTAGAAATTTCAGGTTCATCAACAGGTTGGGAATCAACAGAAGCAGGTTATGGAAAATTTCTAGAACTGGATGTTTTAACTATAGGTCCACTGTCTTTATCATTAAGGTTCAAAACAGAGAGATCATCTTCAAGATTTTCAAGAGAGGTTTTAGGCTCATGTGGATCAGTTTCATCAAACTTGATGTGAACAGATTATTCCACACACTTGGTTCTCTTATTGAAAACTCTATAGGCTTTACTAGAGATAGAATAACCTAGGAAAATTCCTTCATCACTCTTGGATGCAAACTTGTCAAGATTATCTTTGGTATTAAGAATAAAGACTTTGCAGCCAAAAACTTTGAAGTAGTTAACCTTAGGTTTCCTATGGTTCCACAACTCATAAGGGGTCCTCTTAAGAACATGTCTGATTAAGACTATATTGATAATATAACAAGCTGTATTTACAGCTTCATCCCAAAAATAAACAGGTAGGTCGTACTCATTAAGAATAGTTCTATCAATTTCTTGCAGGGTTGTATTCCTTCTTTCTACTACACCATTTTTTTGAGGTGTCCTAGGGGCAGAGAAATTGTGACTATAGCCATTGTGTGAGCAGTAAGATTCAAATTCATGATTTTCAAACTCACGTCCATGATCACTTCTCAGAGTTTTAATCTTAAGTCCACTAAGGTTTTCTACATATTTGGAGTATTTAACAAAGTAAGAACAATCTTCACTTTTTTGAGCAAGAAAATATACCCAAGTATATCTAGAAAAGTCATCTACTAAGACATAGACATAGTGCTTCCCATTTAATCTAGAAACTCTAGATGGTCCAAAAAAATCCATGTGAACCAACTCGAGAGGTTGAGAAGTTGAGACTTCTTTCTTTGGTTTGAAATAGATTTTTTGTTTCTTTCCATTTTGACAAGGATTACAAAATTTGTCATTTGGAAACTCAAGTTTGGGTAGGTCTCTAACTAAGTTCTTCCTAGTAAGTTTTCTAAGTGAGTGTATATTGCAGTGTCCTAATCTTCTGTGCCAAAGCCAAGACTCTTTATGAAAGGCATTCAAACAAGTAATATTCTGCTTAGCTAAATAATTTAAATCGACAGCATAAACATTTTCATTTCACAGGGAAGAAAATACTAAATCATTTTTAGAATTAAAAACATTGCAAGAATCATTTTCAAATTTAACATTAAAACCATCATCACATAACTAAGAAATACTTAACAGATTATATCTAAGTCCATCAACAAATAAAACTTTATAAATTAAT
Organism: Viscum album; assembly: GCA_963277665.1. Lineage (NCBI taxonomy): Eukaryota > Viridiplantae > Streptophyta > Magnoliopsida > Santalales > Viscaceae > Viscum > Viscum album. The sequence goes on along the minus strand of OY728138.1, from coordinate 1,103,446,036 downwards.
ACTGAGTCAGTGTTACCAATCTGGCCTAAGCTGATGATTTTCCCTTTAGAATTATCACCAAAGGTGACAAAGCCTCCATCAATCCTGAATAAGATTTTAAAGCATGAGAAGTCTCCAGACATATGTCTTGAACATCCACTTTCCAAGTACCAGGTCTTACTACAGGAGATCTTTAAGCAGGTTTCCTCAGAAGTGTTTGTCATAAAACACATGTTTGCCTTATTTCTATGATCAGTTTCAGAAACTTCAGATTTAGTGGAGCTGTCCTCAGAAGCGCTCCAAGTAGCCTTCATATCCTTTTTGTACTTACTGTCCTTGTAATCATATTTCTTCTTGAATTTGAGATTTCGGTAGTCTGCTTTAATATGTCCTTTTCTTTTTCACTCATAACAGACAACTTCATTACTTTTATCTGGATTTTTCCAATCCTTCTTCCAATGTTCCTTATTGTCATACTTTCCTTTGTAATTTGATTTGCTGAAGAATTTCTTTTTTCTATAAAACTTCTTAAACCTTCTGGAAATGTGAGCCATTTCAGCATCACTATCAGAAGCACTTTCACTGTCTTCACATCTTGAACTCTCGTTTATAGCTTGAAGTTTCTCCTTATCCTTGTTCTTTGAAGTTGAATATTTGAAAGCAACATACTTTCTTCTAGGTTCATACTCTTCTTCTTTGTTCACCTTGAGTTCTTCCTCATACATCATAAGCTTACCAATGAGTTCTTTAACAGGTAGAGAAGCAATGTCACATGACTCTCTGATTGAAACAGATGTGTCTCTCCATCGGTCTGGTAAACATCTCAAGATTCTCATAATTTGTTCCTTTTCTGGAACTGCTTTTCCAAGTGAATTCATTGTATTGACTATCTCATTAAACCTGAGATACATGTCAGAAATAGGTTCATCAGTTTTCATTTTAAAATTATCATATTTAATAGTATAAGTATTTAGTCTCATTTCCTTAACATTGGTTGTTCCTTCATGAGAAACGCCCAAGGTATCCCAAATTTCAAAAGCAGTTTTACAAGTAGAAATTCTGTTAAACTCTTCATCTCCTAAAGCACAGTACAGGGCATTCATGGATTTACAATTATTATTGTAAGCAGTCTTTGTAGGTTCATCCCAAGTGGATCTAGCAGTAGTGGGAAGTTTATATTCTGATTCTATGGCAGTCCAAATATCAAAACCTATGCTTTCTAAATGAATTTTCATTTTAAGTTTCCACTGAGCACAGTTGGTACCATTTAAGAAAGGTGGCATGTTAGTAGCATCACCCTCTAGTCTATTATCCATAACTAGATTTTAGAAAGACAATTTAAAGAGATAAAAATATTTAGAACTAACAGAAATTTAAGATCTTTAAAGATGCAACTAAAATCATAGTTGAAAAACAGAGTATTTCAAAAAATCTTTGAACAAAAAAAACTAAACCTCTGATACCAAATGTTGGTCGGAGTGGACAATCAAGAGGGGGGTGAATTGAGTTCAAATTAAAATTTCTGTTAAAAATATTGTCTAGTTAAAATCCCCTGATTTATAAAATAAGTTAAACTGTAGTGAATTTATACAGATTGTAAATGTTCACTTAGCTTCTCAAAGATTGATTAGATCTCAGTTAGTTTAACCACAAGATTGAACTAACTTTTGAAACTAATCTACTGATTTAAAATAAGTGTAAACACTTGATAATTTAACTATCAAAGTAGATTCAAAATAATTTTGTATTTTAAAGTAATAGAAGCAGAATAAATATGATATATGTCGTATACATTAAACATAAATAAAAGATGCACAACAGATATAACAAGAGGTTCAGTCTCAAGACAAGACTTAGTCCTCTCAAATATATATAAGAATTTGATCCACACCCTGGATCGGGGTTAACAAAAGTTTTACAAAAACTGTCCAGGTCCAAGACCTCTACCACTGTTATTCGTGGGAAACAAAACAACAGAAAACCAGTTGTTCAGGTCACACACGACCTATACCACTATCCCAGTGGGAAATAAAAGATGTAAGAGTTTGAGTGAGGATTTACAGATCCTCCAGTTAAAGTTCAGGAGACAGTGTGTGAGTAAAAATACATCAGATGACACACACTGCTCGAAAAGTAAATAATGAATCACAGAGCAGAGATGTAGAGTTTAGAAATTGCTCTAGTGATTGTCAATGTAGCACTGGACTCGTTGGATTGAGCAGGAATGCTTCAGAGTCCTTCTCTGGTTTTCCTGTTGAAAAACAAAGTGTTGTAGTTCAACTTGTGTTCTACAGTCTCTTGATTTGTCATGTGTTCTTCAGAAATGTGGGATTTCATGTATGGAACTTCTTTGAGAATCGTGCAATGTGTTCTTCATATTTGTGCTCCGGATTTTTCTTCTGTTTAGTACAGAGCTCACATGTATTATAGTATATGTGTCGAGACGTGTCAAGCGCACGTGTGTTCTTTAATGCAGCTCAATCTTCTTTTTATTCCACGAGATCTGGCAGTAGGAATGATTCCCTTTTCATAGGTACGAGATACGGTTTCCTGTCAAGCCAACAACTAACATTAAATAACATTAATTGCATTAAAAACAACAAATATGACCGTTAGCATTATTTAATATAATATTGAGAAAAGCTTAAGAAACGGTGTCATAGTGATCATGGAAATGGTGTCTTCTTCACGGTGTATGATCACGGTGTCTGGTCACGGTGTCTGGTCACGGTGTATGGTCACGGTGTATGGTCACGGTGTATGGTCATGGTGTCTGGTCACGATGTCTGGTCACGGTGTCTGGTCAAGGTGTCTGGTCACGGTGTCTGGTCACGGTGTCTGGTCACGGTGTCTGGTCACGGTGTCTGGTCACGGTGTCTGGTCATGGTGTGTCCTTCACGGTGTCTCCATACATAGACAAAAAAAACTGTATTCAGACTAAGACAGTGATATGCAGAATATGGGTTAAGGTTAATCATTAGAGATAATATATGAGAGAATTATGATCATGCATAAGACTTGTAGAGAGTAATTAACATCCATAAGATTTGTTATTATAAAAACATGATGTGCACCTATTGTTGAGTTTGAAGAGCATTAGAAAGATGTGCACTGAAGATCAAGATTAATTAACATTAATGAGATTTGTGATCATTAAAACATGATTAACACGTGAGGAGTCCAACACTTACAAACAATGAACATAAAGAGTGATCTCTAGCCATATGAGAATGAAAATTATACTTCAGAAATTTTTACAGTGAAAAATAGGGATAAAGATACATTCCTTAAAATTTTAAAGCATGTGATGGTATATGATGGGTATTAACATAACATCACAAGGTGTGTTGACTTAAAGTATCATAGGTTACATGGATTGAAAATTTGTGATTCATATATTTTGTTACAGTAGTTACTACCATTGGAATTGCGTACATTATTACCTAAAAATTTTACTGCTGTTGTACTGCAATTCTACACATTTTTTAGAAAACTATGTGAGAAATTTCTATATCCATTTGAGCTTGAAAACCTTAAAGAGATATTTTTATTAACACTTTGTACTATTTTTATGATCTTTCCTCCATCGTTTTTTACTTTTATGATTCATTTAACTGTGCATTTGGTTGAGGAAGCTAAATTAGGAGGCCACATGCATTATTGATGGATGTATCCAACTGAGAAGTACTTTATTTATATGTTTTTAAGATAAGTAAACAATTATAGTAACTTAATTAAATACATAATTATGTTTTTTTTATTTTATTTCATAGATATCTTGGGAATTTGAAATCATATGTGAGAAATAAAGCTCAACCTAAAGGCTCTATTTCTGAAGCCTATTTGGAAGAGGAGTGTATTAACTTTTGTTCTAGATACTTGGGTGATATTGAGACAAGATTTAATTGAGTTTTAAATTTTGATGACATGTCTTTTGAATCTCAAATACATGGGAAATCAAAAATATTTCATGTTATTGACCGATCGGTTGGGAGTACCTCAAATGTTACATTTACAGAAATGGAAGTATTATACTCACATAGATATGTGTTGTTGAATAGTAAAATTGAAGATCCATTTATTAAAGAGTTGAGAATAAAAATAAAGATATGAATGATAGGCTGAAGAAGAAATGAGAAAGATATAACAAAAGTTGTTAATAAAGATCTTGTAGAATGATTTACATGACATGTAAGTTCATAAATATTTCAATAAATACGAATATTAGGTTGACACATATATTTTGTAAATCTAATATTGTATATTTCTTTTTTTATATCATGAATACTGATACTTGAGCATATTTGTCAAAATATTTGAAGTTTTTTGCTTGAGGTCCTATAAAACAAGCTAGAAATTTCAACGCTTACAATGTGAATGGCTTTAGATTTCGTACAGTCGATCAAGAAGAGGGTTTGAAAACATAGAATAGTGGTATATTTACATTTTTTGAAGTGGGGTACTATGTAAAGTTAACTGATTTTATTGAATTAAACTACCAAGGGAATTTTTCAGTTGTTTTATTCAAATACCATTGGGTTGATATTATCATAGGTGTTAAAAAAGATTCCTTCCAATTTACTACTATAAAATTATCTGGCTTAATGGATGTTCGTGACAGTGAACTACATGATCCGTATATCGTATCATCATAAGAAAAAATGGTATATTATGTGGAAAATGTTTTGAATGATGTTTGGAGTATAGTTTCTCATGTAAAAAAATAGATTTTTATGATATGGGTGATGAAGTGGAAGATTTTACCTCTAACGTTGAATTTCATCAATAGCAAGAAGCGGAATTATTTGCTTATCATGATATTGAAAATATTCATCTTGTAAGTGTGGATTAATTGGATGAAGTAATGTAGTAGGAAACTGACATGATTGAAGTGGAAAATGATTTTATGTACAGTTATCCATTCATTTATCAACCACTTATGTCATTTGTGCAGTCATTCATTATCATTGTTATGTATATTTTTTTTATTAGTATTGTACATATGTTATCATTTTTAATATTTTTTCCTGCATAAATTTTTTTGAAATATATATTCTAAAATTGATTTTTTTTATTAAATAAAATGAATTCCAAGCAGGAAGTGTCACATTGTTTCATCAACCACACTGACAGATAACGATCCATTTGTCTCCCTCTCTATAGCATGTGAGACACTATCTACTTTCCCCCCGACATCGTCTCTCACACCCTTCGGGAGCATCCCTTTAGCAGCTCAGGTGACACCTTCCCCTTCAGGAGACTCATTAGTGAGAGAGCAGGGTTCCACTTCTAGTTCTTCGCGGGGATACTGGAGGGTGACGATTATAGGTACAAATTTTAATATGAATAAATTTATTTCACTTTTTTATACTAACTATTTGTTCATAACATATGGAAACAATGAAAGTATGGAGAAAAATATGAAAAGTTAAGATGTGTGAAATCTTACCGGAGAGAAGATAGTTGTCCCATTTTATTTCTATGGGGTCCCTACAAATGACGTTGTAGGAATACTTGGCCAGATTATGGGTCAGCTGTTCATAGAGTCGGTTTCCCTTCCTATTATTTATGATGATTGGAGGCATATTCCTTCAACTTAGAAAAATGAAGTTTTCTATTCACAAATAAATATAATTTTAATACATTATGGTGTAATTCAATGTCATTGTGTTTTTAAATTATAATATTTTCAAAATGAATTTCTGTATACAAATGTTTTTCCACTTTACATTTGTTGATGTACTAGCACGAAAGTGGACATTAAAAAATTTGAGCAATAAATGGAAAGATTTCAAATAGGGATTGTGGGGTGATCTCAACGATAGTTCATTGAGCACCCGACAGATGTATGACAAGGTACTCAATGGGGTACCCAAAGAGCAATGGAAAGTTTTTGTTGACAGACATCGTGATGAGAAGCAGATGGTACTTAAATATATATTATTATTTTAATATCATTTTACATTTGTACATTTATATTAAAAGGAGATGAAATTTTATACATTAATATTAAATTACATTTTATTTATTTTAGGATCTTTTATGGAAGAATACATCGAGTCAATCCACTAGTGAAAAAAACATTTTTTACGTCACCATTTTTTATGTCGGTTATATATAACCAACTAGAAAATCTGTGATATGTGATTTTTTAGGTCGGTTATTTTATAACCGATGTAAAAACTACAGAGAGTAAACTTTTTACGTCGGTTATTTTAATAACCGAAGTACAAAATCTCGCGCGTTGGTTTTTTACGTCGATTATTTTATAACCGACGTAAAAAACCAACGCGCGAAATTTTTTACATCAGTTATAAAATAACCAACGTAAAAACTGAGGTATCTAATGACTTTTTTATGTCGGTTATTTTATAGTCAATGTAAAAAACCAATACGCGGCATTTTTTACATCGTTTATTTTATAACCGATGTAAAAAATGGGGTATCTAATGACTTTTTTACATCGGTTATTTCATAACCGACGTAAAAAAAGAGGTAGTTGAGGCATTTTTGACAGCGGTTATTTGATAACTGATGTAAAAAACCAAACCTCAGAAGTTTTTATGTTAGTTATATTATAATCGACGTAAAAAACCAACACACGGCAGTTTTTATGTCAGTTATAAAATAACCAACGTAAAAACTGTGGTTTCTGATCTGTTTTTTACGTCGGTTATAGAATAACCGACGTAAAAAATGCGGTATCTGATACATTTATAACATAGGTTATTATAATAACTGATGTTATAAATTTAATAAAATTGTTTATAATGTCGGTTATTAAATAACCAACGTTATAAAACATTTAAAAAATTTATCACGCCCCTGTGGATTGTCTTTTCTGATTTTTCGATCAACTGACCTCTGACTTTTCTCTCTCGCGCGGAAAACCCAGAATCGACTCTTCGATCTCGTTTCATTAAAATTGTTTTTACATAATTTTTTATCATTTTACTCTCCTCTGATCTATCATCTCCACTCGCAACACTCAAGTAAGCCTCCCACGACTTTATTTCATTCGTTTTTTTTTCGGATAGTCTATATTTACGTTTTGTGATTTTTTTGTTTAAACTAGCTAAGATTGTTTGATTTCGAACCCTCTTACCTCATTTTTCCATCATTATATTATTTATTATCACCAGATCTATTAGATCAACTCGCAATATTCAAGTAAGCCTCACTTACTTCTATGTCGTTTGTTTTTGTTTCACGGATGCCCTATATTTATGGTAATATTTGTTGTCATTGAAAACTAATGATCTCATTCACCTATATTACTATAATTTATTTCTAAACTATTGTGATACACCCATTCCATGTACCAGTGTGATTTATTTTATAAGTATATATGGTTTTTCATGGTGGAATGTTTTTTTTTTGATCCTTGGTTGTTTCTATTTTGGGTATCACTTTTTTTTGTTCCATAAACTATTTACGTCGCTTATTCTCATGGACTATTATAAGTCATAATATGATATTAAAACCCTATTTATTGAACAATTGATCATTTTAGACTAGTAGGAGATACAGTTGATGGTTCTCATTTTGAATAATGGCATGATACCAAAACTAGTAGCTTGAGGTTAAAATCCCTAGATATGCCAAAACTAGTAGCTTGAGGTTAAAATCACATGGTTCTGGGGGGCTGTCCAGAGGGTTGGGGGCTATCCAGGGGGTTGGGGGTTGTCCAGAGGGTTGGGGGCTTTCCAAGGTGTCCATGGAGGTGGGGGGGGGGGGGCAGTCCAGGGGTGTGGGGGGTCCAAGGGGGTGGGGGTGTCGAAGGTGTGGGGGGTTGTCCAAGGGGGTGGGTGGGTGGGGGGCTGTCCAAGGGGGTGGGGGCCTGTTCAGAGGGTTTGGGGGGTTGTTCAGGGGGTGGGGGTTGTCCAGAGGGTTGGGGGTGTCCAAGGGGGTGGGGGTGTTGTCTAGAGGGGTGGGGGTTGTCCCGGGGGTGGAGGATGTCCAGAGGGGTGGGGTTGTCTAAGGGGGTGGTGGTGTCCAGGGGGTTTCCAAGGCAGTGGGGTGGTGTCCAGAGGGTTCGGGGGGCTATCCAGAGGGTTGGGGGGTGTCCAGGGTGTCCATGGAGGTGGGGGGGTCCAGGGGTGTGGGGGGTGCAAGGGGGTGGTGGGGTGTCGAAGTGGGTGGGGGTGTCCAAGGGGGTGGGGTGGGGGTGGTGTCCAGGAGGGGTGGGGTTTCCAAGGTGGTGGGGGTGTTGTCTAGAGGGGTGGGGGCTGTCTAGGGGTGGGGGTTGCCTAGAGGGGTGGGGTGTCCAAGGGGTTGGTGGTGTCCACAGGGTGTCCAAGGGGGTGGGGGTGGTGTCCAGAGGGTTCGGGGGGCTGTCCAGAGGGTTGGGGGTGTCCAGGGTGTCCATGGAGGTGGGGGTAGTCCAGGGGTGTGGGGGGTCCAAGGGGGTGGGGGTTGTCTAAGGGGGTGGCGGTTGTCCATAGGGGGTGGTGGTCTGTCTAGAGGGTTTGGGGGTTCTCCGAGGGCTGTCCAGACGGTTGGGGGTATCCAGGGGGATTCCAAGGGTGTAGGAGGTGGGTGGTGGTGTCCAGGAGGGGTGGTGGTGTCCAGGAGGGGTGGGGGTGTCCAAGGGGGTGGGGGCTGTCCAAGTGGGTGGTGGTGTCCAGGGGGTGTCCAAGGGGGTGGGGGATAAGTGTCAGTTGTGATTTACTATTGCATCGTGGTTTGTGAGATTATGACATGATGATTGTATTGTTTCATGGATATTAGTGTTGCAATATGATTCTATTTGGTTATATATATTTTGATCAGTCATCGACTATGAGAAAATTATGGGTTATGGGGGAGACCATGTTGTGGTTTTCAAACATGCATAGTTATCCTGACCCCATTGTGCCATGATGATTGGATTTACATTGTGATTTTCTCCATCTGATTTTTTATTTTAAATTTGATTTGATTCTCAGGTTTACTCCATTTTCTCCAATTTTCTATCAACCATTGGAGGCCCCATGGTTTTCTTTGATTCCATGGAATTAAAAACTATTATATCTAACTATATTTTCTTTTTAAAATCATATTCAAGAAAAAAAATTAAATACTCATAGATTTGTTTTATATTTTAAAATTGTTTTACATTCAAATTATGATTTTTTTCATATAAACATATATTTGTCTTATCTTAAAAAGATGTATAATTTTGATATTTTTTATAGGTAATAATGAGTCGAAGTTGTATTACGACATATCGAATGAGCAATGAATATGATGAAGGTGTTGATGCCTTTTTGGAATTTGCTAAATGAAATGTTCCAAGTAGTGAAATTTTTTTCTATCCATGCCTGAAATGTTTGAATATGAAGAAGTTGAAAAGTAGAGAGATAAAAGATAATCTGATTTGTCATGGTTTTAATCCGAGTTACAGCCCTTAGATTTTTCATGGTGAAACTGGACAGAATGTCACTAATGATGATGATTTACAATATGGTGACTTTGATGGAATTGAAGAAATGATTCGTGATATTGTAGCAGAACAAATTGAGATAGAACCGACAGTTGTGTGTCTATATGGTGATGCTGAAAAACCATTATATCCTGGTTATACAGATTTTACGGTTTTGTCGATGGTGTTAAGATTGATTAACCTGAAGTCAAAACATGGATGGAGTGATAGAATTTTTATAGATCTGATACAATTTATGAAAGACATTCTTCCAAAAAATAATGATCTTCCAAATTCACATTATAAGGCCAAGAAAATATTATGCCCGATGGGATTGGGATATAAGAAAATATATGCATGTCCGAATGACTGTATGATATATAGGAAGTAATATGAATTTCTGTCAGAGTGTCCTAAATGTGGGACATCACGGTATAAGGTGAAAAAAAATCGCAGGATGATGTAGATATTACAAAGATCCCTTCAAAGGTATTTTGGTATCTTCCTATAATTCATCGTTTCAAACGTTTATTTGCCAATTCACACAATGAAAAAAGTTTAAGATGGCATGCTGGTGAGCGGTTATGTGATGGAAAAATATGTCATCCAGTTGATTGTCCACAATGGAAGAAAATTGATGAGAAGTATCCTACATTTGGAAATGAAATTAGAGATCTCGGACTAGGGTTGTGCACAGATGGAATTAATCCATACCAAACCCTCAGTAGCACACATAGTTCATGGCCTATTTTATTGGTAATTCATAACCTCTCTCCTGAAGTTTGTATGAAGTGAAAATATTTCATGTTGAGTATAATGATCTCTGGTCTAAAGAAACCCAGATATTATATTGATGTTTTCTTATCACCGTTGATTGATGATTTGAAACTTTTATAGGAGGATGGTATTAGGGTGTATGATTCTTATAAAATGGAATATTTTCAACTACATGTAGCACTTTTTTTCACTATAAATGACTTCCCAGCATATGGAAATTTGTCTACATATATTGTTAAAGGGAATAAATCATATCCAATTTGCGAACAACAGACTTCATATTGTCAACTGCATCATGGGAGTAAAACAGTGTACATGGGTCATCGAAAGTTTTTTCCTATGGATCACTCTTATAGAAGAATAAAAAAGGCATTCAATGGCCTACAAGAATTTTATATTTCTCCAAAACCTTTATAACCTAATCTGTATTTTGTGAGGGTGAAAAACCTTGATGTGACATTGGGAAAGACACAGAAATATGGTAATGATAGACATATTTGGAAGAAAAGGTCAATATTTTTTGAGCTACCATATTGGAGATATCATGAAGTTAAACATAATATTGATGTCATGTATGTGGAGAAGAATATCTGTGATAGTTTTATTGGAACATTGCTAGATATTAAAGGAAAAACAAAAGATGGGTTGAATGAAAGATTAGACTTACTATCAATGGGAATACGTTTGGAGTTAGCTCCTACTCCTAATGGAAGACGAACATTTCTTCCCCCGGCTTGTCATACATTATCGAAGAGGGAGAAAATTATCTTTTTTCAGTGTCTTCATGATATCAATGTGCCTCAATGTTATTCTTAAAATGTAAAAAAAATTGTATCAATAAAGGAATTGAAGTTGATTGTTATGAAATATCATGATTGTCACGTCATGATGAAACAACTTCTACCAGTTGCATTTTGTGGAATATTTCCCATCTGTGTTAGAAATACTATAAAGAAGTTGTGTTATTTTTTCAATTCAATTTGTAATAAGGTGATTGATGTGAATGATTGGAACATTTTGGAAAAGGATGCAATTTTTATACTTTGTCAATTGGAAATGTATTTTCCTCCAACTTTTTTTGATATAATGGTGCATTTAATGATTCATCTGGTTCGAGAAATAAAGCTTTGTGGACCTGTATATCTTCGTTGGATGTATCCTTTTGAAAGGTATATGAAAATATTGAAGGGGTGTGTTAAGAATCCATATCGACCTAAAGCCTCCATTATTAAAAAATATATTTCTGAGGAGGTTGCAGAGTTTTGTACGAGCTACTTGGTTATGGCGCAACACATAGGTTTGCCTCTATCTTTCCATGAATGAGTTAATAATGAGGGAAAGGGGATTCGTGTCTTGGAAGTCAAATATTTTTCAGCAGAACAGATGAAGAAGTTAGAATCATACATCTTGAATAACATATCTGATGCTCAACCGTATATCACATTGCATATTAATGAGTTGAAACAATGTCATCCAAAGAAGAAAGAAATGTGGATTTTGAATGAGCGCAAAAAAAACATTTTTGTCATGGTTTAAAAAGAACTTGCTTGGTAGATCAAATGTATCAGAGACATTAAAATAGATAGTGGGTGGTCCATGTTTAAATGTGATAACATGGTCCAGTTATCACATTAATGGCTATACATTTCATACGAAATCTCAGGACAACAGAAGTGTAGTTCAGAATAGTGGTGTATTGGTGTTTACAGAAGCAATGCATTTTTTGAGTGCTAAGGAAAAAAACCCAATTTCTACATCAAGTGCATATTATGGAGTGATTTAAGACATATGGGAGGTGGATTAATTTAAAATGAAAGTTCATGTTTTTAACTGTAAATGGTTTATCGGTAACAATAGTGTCATACATGATGAATTTGGAATGACATTTGTTAATCTGAATATATTGGAAGACACAGCTAATTCTTTTATAATAAAAACACATGGAAAAAAAAATTCTACGTATTATATCAATCAAATATGCAGTGGTCTATTTTTTTAAAAGGGAAAAAATATGTTGGTGAGGATGAACTTGATGAAGATGATGATTTATGTGAGATCCCTACTTCCATTGAAAGATTAATAGATTATAATGATGAGCATGTTTAAGACATGGTTTGTGCCATAAGGAACGATCACGATGAAGGAATTTGGGAAAACAATCCATTTGTACATTCCTAAAATTACAAGTAACATTTTTTTATTTCTTGTTTACATTTATTATTTTCATAAAATGGTAGATATTGTAAGTTTTTTATTTATTAAAACATTTATTAAAACAAAATAAGTATAAGTTTTTGTTTTTGTTTTTGTTTGTTTTATTTTTGTTTAGTTTACTTTATCATGTTTACCATTACATTAATTACATATCTATTGTTTTTGAACAGTGACAATTAGTTTACCATGTTTACCATGTTTACCAGGTTTACCAAGTTTTAATTTTGTTTAGTTTACTTTATCATGTTTACCATTACATAAATTATATATCTATTATTTTTTCAGTGAAAATTAATTTAACATGTTTACCATGTTTACCAGGTTTACCATGTTGACCATGTTTAACATCTTGACTATCTTTACCATCTTTACTATTATTTAACATGCTTACCATATTAACCATGTTTACTATTATGTAACTTAATATAGTTTTATATTTTTTGATTACAGTAGTATTAAAAAATTTGAATTTGTATATTTTTGAACTAATGTTTGTTTTTTTGATTTGAAGGATAATGACATATCAATCATTTGATCAACCACATGATTCTGGAGATGAGCATATTGGTCATACCTCTGGGGAGGAACATTCACATGCTCCTCTTGATGTTCCCCAATCTTCCTCATGTGCTCACACTACTATAAAGAGTTCAAGAGTTGGTAAACGTGGGTGCACACATTTACCAAAATTATCAGTTTCCCGTACACAGAATCAGAGGATACTCTTTGAGTTTAATGAGGATGATATTCCTAGAGGTCCAAATGCAAAAGATTTTAAGAGGTTTGTATCCACTCAGGGTAAGAGAAAAGTGAGCATTTTGTATGATGACTAGAGAAGTGTGAACAAAGGGATAATCTCTCAGTTGTGGGAGACGATTTTGGTAAGATATTTTTTTATTATTTGCCTATTATTTAAATTTTTCTAGTATATATAATATGTTTAACCTCTTCTTTATCAGATGAAATTTGATATTCCTGACACTGGAGGAGTCAGGAAGAAATTCTTTTCGATGGCTGCCAGGAGATGGAGGGTTTTAAAATCAACCCTCACATCTGATTTCATTTTTGGTCATAGGATTCATGAAAATCCCTGTCGTATATATCCTTTCATAGATGAAGACACATGGAGATAGTTTTTTGAAAGTAGAAGAAAAGAATCATTTTTGGTAAGGGAAATGTAAACTTTTATAAGCTTTATTATATAAATGATCTTATTACTGTTTTGTTAATGATTTATTATTCTTAATTTACAACAAATAAGGAAATATCATCAAGGGATCCAATCTAAAAATTTATACCCTCATAGTTTATCTCAAGGAGGGTATACATTATTGGAAGAACAAATGATGGCGGAAAAATTACAAAAACTAACAGCTGAGTCATCAAGATCTGGAGAGGTGGCCCCTCCATCCCCTCTATATAGAAATGAAAAATGGAAGAGAGCTCGGATAGGCAAAAAAGGGAAATATCTTTCAGAATATTCGAGAATCGTAGCTGAGAGGATTGTAAGATATCTATTTTATTTATTTAAGTTAACTATTTTCTTCATATAATTTCAATCATTACAAAAATGTTCAATTAAATAATACAGGATTCTCTTGAGGAGTGATGTTATTAATATTTTAATGACTTATTATATTCCCCCTTTACTGATTTTATATGAAATGTTCATAATTTGTGTGAAATATTAATGTTTTAATATTAAGTATAATTTTTGAGCATTTTTAGAAGTAGTCCAATTGAGTCAGTTTAATGTTTTAATAATAACGATCACTATACTGATCCAAATTGTGTGATTATTGTTTTTTAGGATTCTACTTTAAATATAAAACATTTCATTAGAAGGTACCATGAGCCAATTCTACCATTTGAAGGGTCATATGGTCCTCAAAAATAAGACCAAAGAACCTGTGAACAAACTGGACCATCCTTGAAGATTTATTTACTGGGATCAATCCAGAAGTCCAAAAACATTAAATCTCCACCATATTTTGCGAGAAACTACATTTCATCTTGGATAAAAATTTGAAGGCCCAAATCTAAGTACAAGGGGCCCAAATAAATCTTTTAAGTCCAGCCCACCATTCTGGACGAGAATTAAAATTAGTATAGTATGCATAACATATCTCATGATTTAAGAATCCAATAGAGCTTATATTTTGCAGTGTGAAAGGGGAGATATATCCGGCCGACTTTGTTGAAGAAACCATTCGGATTTGCAGGCATCTTCATATTCAAAAACCCTTTCACATTATGGACTTCAAAAATACTGGATTGAAATGGACAGTTAAACTTGTTTTACTCAAACGGCCATAACCTTTTATCCTTAAGTCCAAATGACTCCAAATTTTGAAAGTAGTCGGAAAACATTATTTTCTACAACTTTGAAGATGGGTATATTTGAATATTCGGCTTTCTGAATATCCAAATTGGCGATGAAATTGGAGGGACAGATTGGGAATGTAAACAGTCCACTCCTTGGGCTATAAATACTCTCCCCTTCTCTCCTTGAGAGGGGTTGGAATTTCAGAAGAGAGGAGAGAATATTGGAATGACAAAGGCCTTTTGCAAAGGCTTGGGAGGATCTTCCATACTCAAGTTTTCACTTGAGAGACCTTTCCTCCTCTCTTTTTTTTCACTTACTTTTGTGTTCTTCATTTTTGTAATCTTGTAATTCTCTTTCTTTGTAATTATATTTTAATGCAAGTTACTTCTTCAATATCTCTTATTCTAATCCAACTTCTGTAGTTTAATATTTATGTTCTTAAAATAGTTTAAATTCATTTGAATCCCCTTCCCTTCTTTAGCTTCCTCATTCAATCGAAAGTTCGTTTTTAATTATCATCATTGTTCGTGTGTGTGTGTCGACGTACCACTCTTTTCTTATCCCTTTATTTTTCTTCTATTATTAATTTATAATCATAATAATTATAACCAGATTTTTAATCACCCAAATGGATAAGTAAATATCTCATTGGGGTGAGTTATAATTTAGGTATGTTAAGTGATTTAGAGCTTCTGCTCGATGAATATTCTTTGAATTAACATTGTGTATGTTGGACTTAACATGTCATGGATTAATGACTTGTTTTGTTTAACATGTGGTTTCCATGGATTATTGGAACCATAAATACACCACCATAAATAAGATCTGATTGAGATTATAACCTTAAGTTAAGTTAAGGCTTGGTTTAAAGCCTTAGCACTTAAGAATTATAATCAACATCATCTTGTGACATGGGTGTTAATTTAAATGCAATATAAAAGAAAAGCTCAAGGATATCACAAGCTTAACTAACCTAATGA
Organism: Viscum album; assembly: GCA_963277665.1. Taxonomy (NCBI): domain Eukaryota; kingdom Viridiplantae; phylum Streptophyta; class Magnoliopsida; order Santalales; family Viscaceae; genus Viscum; species Viscum album. The sequence goes on along the minus strand of OY728138.1, from coordinate 1,103,430,357 downwards.
TGAACTCACCCCAATCTTCATCAATTTGTTAAATCAAACATCATTCATAAATTATTTCATAATCTCTGCAAACAACCCCCCCCCCCAATCAGAATACAAATAACTAAAAACAAACGACTATTACAAAGTATCATCGCCGAGGATTCGACCTGAGTGCTACTATACACATTAGCAGAGCACCGGAACTTTGACCGGTCGATAGCCGAAAATCGGCTGTGCATTTAAAATGGCGTCGTTGCTGGGGATGGTGCATTAAGTAGTCATTAGTTTCTGGTTATTGTCAAAAAAACCAAAAAAAAAATTAAAAAAATTGAAAAAAAAAACACAAAGAAAAACCCGTCTTCCTCTTAAAAATCATAAACTGAAAAAATACAAAGGAAAACCCATCTTCCTCATCCTTTCTAAATCTCTCTAAATGCCCCGTAGCCTCCCAAACAATCCCTCAGATTTGTTTGACCCTAAAATTGATAGAACTCTTTGTTGACTTAGGAGGACCATTAGGGATAACCAAATCACCCAAGAACCAATCATTGCCCTACCAATTGAATTCGATATGGCCAATCCTAGGGAACAAACATTGAAAGAACTTGCTGCCCCTGATATGAATTACCAACCCCTTGGTATTCAATATCCAAACATAGAGGCTGACTTAGAACTCAAATCGGGTTTGATTCATCTTCTACCTCATTTCCATGGGCTAGCCGGTGAGGATCTGCATCTACATCTCAAAGAGTTCCAGGTGGTGTGCTCTACCATGAAGCCTCAAGGGGTTTCTGAAGAACAAATCAATCTCTGAGCATTCCCTTTCTCCCTAGCTGACTCTGCCAAGTCATATATCTACTACCTACCTCCTGGTTCCATAACTACATGGAATGACATGAAGCGTCTCTTTCTAGAAAAATTCTTTCCTGCTTCTCGTACCGCTTCCATCCGAAAGGAAATAAGTGGTATCCGTCAATTCCCAAATGAATCACTCCATGATTACTGGGAGAGGTTCAAAAAGCTTGTTTCAACCTGCCCACACCATCAAATCCTTGACCAACTCTTGATCCAATACTTCTATGAGGGGTTATTGGCTATGGAGAGAACTCTCATTGAGGCCGCAAGTGGCGGTGCTCTGGTTGATAAAACTCCCACAGCTGCAAGAGATCTTATAAGTAACATGGCTGCAAACACACAACAATTCCATACTCGAGCACATGCTCAAGTCAAAAAAGCCCAAGATAATCAATCAATTGAGCCGAACAAAATGACCGAGTGGATGAGTGAACTTACAGGTCTTGTGCGACAACTAGCTGTGGCTACCAAATCCCCAACCTCGTCTTCTCCGCAATCAATGTTTCCTGGAACAATCAAAAACTATGGAATCTGCAACTCTCCATCTCATCCAACTGACACATGTCCACAACTTCAGGAGGATCAACCCGATTCATCTGGACCAATGGAGCTCAATGCAGCATATGCTCAGCGGAACACCAATCCTCAACTATCAGGTCAGTTTGTTAGAAACTTTAACCAATCTCACTCTGAGCCCTTCTCTTCTTCCTATAACCAAGGCCTTAGGTATGGTAATCCCATATCTCACCCCCCTCAATTCCCTCCTCAAAATCCAAACCAATTTCAATATAGTAAAGGTGGTGGTAACTTCCATCAACCTTATCCTTTTGTTCCTCAACCTCAAAGGAACAATCCTCCTCCTGGATTCCATTATCCTAGTGAGCCTTCCCAATTCCAAAACCAATACGATCGCTTTCCCAAGAACCAAAATCAAGGTAATCCCAATCCGGGACAAGCCTCTTCTTCCAAGCAACCATGGGAAAGTGCAGTGGAAGATCTTTCCTCCTTCACCCGTTCTAGCCTTAAAAACATTGAAACTCAAATAGGTCAACTTGCATCCCACCTAATCCAGAAACAACAATAAAATTCTTCCCAACTCCCAGATCAACCATTACCCAACCCCAAGGGTAATGTAAGTGCAATTGCACTTAGATCAGAAAAGAAACTTGTTATGCCTCAAGATAAATCCCCAAACCCTCCTTTAAATGTTGACCAAGAAAATGAAAAGAAAAAGAAAATTTAAAAGGAGTCTGAATCCATTCCATCGCCTCCTTCCATTCAACTTAGGAACCCAATTACTTTTCCACAAGTTGTTTCTAAACCAAGGAAGTCATTTGAAACTAATCCTGAAATTCTAGACATGTTTAGACGTGTTGAAGTCAACATTCCCCTCTTAGATGCCATAAAAAAATTCCTAAGTATGACAAGTTTCTCAAGGAGTTGTGTACCCATAAGAGGCAACTTAGGACCTTCTAAAATGTTTCCACCCAACAGTCTATTCCCATAAAGTGAAAAGATCCAGGGACCTTTACGGTTCCATGCCAAATTGGAAGTTCCAAATTTGATGATGGACTCATAGACCTAGGAGCCTCAATTAATTTCATACCCAAATCCATATTCTTCAACCTTGGTCTAGGTCCCTTGCACCCAACGGGTGTTGTCATTCAGTTATCCAATCGAAGCACAACCAGTCCTGAGGGAATAATTGAGGATTTCCTTGTCCGAGTCAATGATCTTATCTTCCCTGCTGATTTATATGTCCTTGACATGGAAGGTGAGATGAACTCTTCTCGATCTCCCCTAATTCTAGGAAGACCATTCCTCATGACTGTGAGAACCAAGATTGATGTCCATTCAGGCATCCTATCCATGGAATTCGGTGACCAACTGGTCAAGTTCAATATTTTATAAGCCATGCGCTACCCATCTGAGGATCACTCTGCATTCTCAATCAATGCTTCTGAGGACACTTCTAAGCGTCAATTGAACCACATTCCATCATGTTCATCCTGTTCTGAAGAGATAGGATTTGTGAAATCTGCACTAGGATTAACCAAGTCATAAATGGTGAAGTTGATGTGGACCTTTCATTCATAGACTCCATCAATTTAGAGGATCTTGAAAACTCTCTTGAATCCCATATCAACTCTGATCTCTACTGCTCCACCTTGGACAGTATTAAGAAAAATGAACCCGAAGCAACTGAAGTCCCTTCTTCCATTCCTGAGTTGTCGAGCCCAAAAGTGAAAGATGAGACTGATCTGAAACATCTTCCTGCACACCTGAAATATGCATTCCTCTTCCATGATCACTCATATCCTGTCATTATCTATACCACCCTTACTAAAACCGAGGATTCCAAACTTGTTCAAGTGTTAGAGGAAAACAAAAAAACCTTAGGTTGGACCCTAGATGACATACCAGGAATCAACCCTGCCCTTTGCATGCATCACATCCATCTTGAGGAATCATCCAAACAAATTAGACAACCACAAAGAAGACTCAATCCACTCATCCTTGAGGTAGTTAGGGAAGAGATCACCAAGCTTCTTCAATCTGGTATTATCTACCCAATTTATGATAGTGAATGGGTTAGTCCAATTCAAGCTGTACCTAAGAAGGGTGGGATAACTATTGTCACAAATGAACATGGGGAGGTAGTCACAACTAGAGTGAAGAACAAATGGCGTGTATGCATCGATTATCTAAAATTGAATGCTGAAACACGAAAAGATCTCTACCCTCTTCCATTCCTTGATTAAATGCTAGAAAGATTAGCCGGAAAGTCACACTATTTTTTTCTTTATAGATACACTGGCTACTTCCAAATCCCAATCGCACCTCAAGACCAAGAAAAGACTACTTTCACATGCCCCTTTAGAACATATGCATATAGAAGAATGCCTTTTGGCCTTTGTAATGCTTCTGCAACATTCCAGAGGTGTATGATGAGTATCTTTTCAGAATTCATAGAACACTGTATGGAAGTCTTCATGGATGACTTTACCATTTGTGGCGAGTCATTTGAGTCATGCTTGCATTCACTCTCTCTAGTCCTTCAAAAGTGTGTCAAGTGCAACCTTGTGTTAAATTTTGAAAAATGTCACTTCATGGTTTCAAATGGGATTGTTCTAGGGAACATAGTTTCAAAAGATGGTATTGAAGTTGATCCTGCCAAAATTGAAGTGATCCAATCACTTCCTCAAACCACTTCTGTTCGAGACATCCGATCATTCCTCAGTCATGCTGGTTTCTATCGGCGATTCATCCATAACTTCAGTAGGATTTCCCTCCCACTCACTCGGTTGCTCCAAAATGATGTCACTTTCCATTTTGATGATGTTTGCAAGAGAGCCTTCATTTAACTCAAAACTGCTCTCACATCTGCCCTGATAATCCAACCCCCAGATTGGTCATTACACTTTGAATTGATGTGTGATGCTTCTGATAGAGATGTTGGGGCTGTTCTTGGTCAAAGAAGAGAAAAAATTCCTCATGTCATCTATTATGCCTCAAAAACATTGGATGAAACTCAATCTCACTACACTATGACTGAAAAGGAACTTTTAACTGTGGTTTATGCCTTAGATAAATTGTGGCCCTATATCTTAGGTGTCAAAATCATCATCTTCACAGACCATTCTACTATTAAGTTCTTACTCAAGAAAAGTGATTCCAAACCAAGGCTAATAAGATGGATTCTAATTCTCCAAGAGTTTGACCTTGAAATCAAAGATAGACCTGGAAAAGAAAACCCTGTGGCTGATCACTTGAGTAGAATTTCTAATTCTTCTCATTCAGAAATCATCGATCCTGAATTCCCTACTGAGCACCTTTCATCTATCACTCCAAAAATACCATGGTATTCCCCAATTGTAAATTACTTGGTTTCTGGTGTTTTTCCTGAAAATTTTTCAAAAGAATAAAAAAATGAAGTTGAAAAGTGATTCAAAATACTATTTTTGGGAAGAAAATAAACTTTGGAAAACTGGGGCAGACATGGTAATTAGGAGATATGTTGATGAAGATGAATATTCTTCCAACTTAGAATTTTGTCACTCAATGCCTGGTTGTGGCCACTTTGGACCACAAAGGACCTCCCGAAAGGTCCTAGACTCTGGATTCTTTTGTCCTTCCCTCTTCAATGACTCACATGAGTTATGTCAATCATGCCCCACATGCCAAAATTTTGGCATAATCTCCAAAAGAAATGAAATTCCCCAAAATCCCTTAATCTTTTGTGAAATCATCGATGTTTGGGGTATTGATTTCATGGGACCATTTCCCCCTTCCAATGGATTCTCATACATTCTTCTTGCGGTCGATTATGTATCAAGGTGGGTTGAGGCCAAACCCACTAGGAAGGATGATGCTCATACTGTTAGTGAGTTCCAAAAGACCCGCATCTTCCAAAGATTCGGCACACCACGTGCCTTGATCAGTGACTTAGGAACCCATTTTTGCAATAGAACCATGGAAGCTCTTCTGAAAAAGAATGGGGTTGTACATAAAACTTCAACTACATATCACCCCCAAACAAATGGAATGGCTGAACTCTCTAATAGAGAAGTGAAAAGGGTACTTGAGAGAATTGTAAAACCCACCAGAAAAGACTGGCCTGAAAGACTTGGTGAAGAACTTTGGGCTTATCGAACTGCCTATAAAACACCCATTGGGATGTCTCCTTTTCGGCTTGTTTTTGGTAAAGCATGTCACTTACCAGTTGAAATACAACATAAGTCATTTTGGGTAGTGAAAACATGTAATTTTGATCTTGAAAAATCTGGTGAAGAAAGATTGTTGCAATTGGATGAACTGGAGGAGCTTCGACTTGAATCCTATGAGAATTCCAATATGTACAAAGAGAAGGCTAAGGTACTCCATGACAAACACATCCTGAGAAAGGTATTTCATGAAGGTGAAAAGGTAATGCTCTTCAATTCTCGATTTCGGCTTCACCCAGGTAATCTTAATTCTCGTTGGTAAGGTCCTTTTATTATTACTAACGTTTACCCATTTGGTGCAGTGTAAGTCCAAGACCCCTCCTCCAAAAGGAAATTTACGGTAAATGGGCATCGGTTGAAGCATCACTATGAGAGGACACACAATCCTGGATCATCATCTACTTCCATTGTATCCACAGTAGACCCACCACTGGATGGAGATGGAAACCCACAAAATCCAAACCAGGGGGCACCTCTTTCCCTTTAACTCTCTCTCTATCTCTTCATCTCTCTACCTCTTTCTTCTTCTTCCTCTCTCTTTCATTTTTTTTACCACTTTATTCATAAAACCCTTTCTTTTTCTCTTTCTTGTGTGGGTGTGTATTTTTTTTTTAAAAAAACCTTAAAAACTAAAAAAAACCAAAAAAACACAATTACTTAAAAAATTACAAAAAAAGAGTCATGCCTACTCACCATCGAGTTCTGAAATTTTGTGCAACCATTTTGGGGAGTTAACAGACATGTTTTCATCTCAAATTTTTTTTATTTTCATCATGACTTTGGATAAATAATATTGTGTCAAAATTAACAAATTTTGAATGCTCAATTTTTTATTTGGAAAACTATTTTCCCCAACCGTGAGAACAAACATTTTCTTTCATTCCAAGGCCACCTATGGCCATCTTTTCAAAATGTGTGTTTTCACCCCCATTTGTGAGTCTTGAGTTTGTGGACCTTCGATCTGAATTTCCAAACTTAGTGTGTATTAATATGATAGAGGCATTTTCTGAACCACATGAGAATCACAATAGCCAAATAGTCTCTCATTACCCTTACATTAATCCTCCTTTTGAAAGCCCCTTCAAGCCTATGAAAACCTTTTCTTTGATATCCATATTACAATCCCAATACCTTATCCCACCCAATATCAACATGGATTTTTAATGCATAAGTTTTTGAAATTTAAGTGTCGGGGGGACTGGATTTCATTTTTGGGTATCATTTCCTTACTTTCTGGTGTGTTATCATATGCTTGAGGGAAAGCATCCATTTTAGTGTGGGGGGGAGGTTGTCATTCAGTGAATGTATTGTACAAATGATATTGAAAAGTGTTCAAAAAAAATTCAAAAAAAATCCAAATCAAAAAAAAATTCAAAAAAATGAAACAAATGGGTTGTGTCTTGGGTAGGTCAAAAATCACTCTTCCTCAACCTTTGATATTATTATAACTATTACAATTAGTGTCATGAGGAGATAAAACATGGGTTGGGATATGAGTGTGAGATCTGTCTCAAGGTCAACTTTCGAAAAAACAAAGAAAAAAAAGAAAAAAAAGAACACTTGCATTATATTCTTATATCATTGGAAGAAGTTTGGTGGTTTGTAAATATTTTATCTTCTCATACCCTTCATATTTTCTTCCTCTATTGTGTCTTTCTTCACACAATCATTCCCTTGTAAATATGTGTTTTCATTTCCTTCCATGTTTTATTTCAAAAAAAATTGTGCATTGTTTTTCTATGTTGGTATTTTAACCCTCTTATTCTCTCTCTTGGACATTATATTCCTACCGTCCCATAGCCACAGAAAAACCCCTTTTAAATACCTCTTGATTCTTGTGCACCTTGTATAGGGATTGTAATCTGAGAGCTCTTTTAAAACTCTAATATTTTCACTTTTGGTTGGTGAAAGAGTGAACCTCCACAAATGAATTTTATCATCTTGAGAGGTGTGAGTTTTGAGTGTCCACATTTTCCATTTATAAATTTGAGCATGAAAAAAATGAATTAGTTTTGGAACATTTTTTCTGTAACAACTTGTGGTGTAATTCAAAATGGATGAGTGAAATAGTCTAAACCTCCCCTGATTGGAGAAAACAAAATTTTAATATCTTTTGGTGAGTAAAAATGATTTTGTCATGTTTTTATATTTGTTGCACATGAGGACATGCACAAAACTAAGTGTGGGGGAGTTTATGTTATTAATATTTTCATGACTTATTATATTCCCCCTTTACTTATTTTATATGAAATGTGCATAATTTGTGTGAAATATTAATGTTTTAATATTAAGTATAATTTTTGAGCATTTTTAGAAGTATTTCAATTGAGTCAGTTTAATGTTTTAATAATAAATATCACTATACTAATCCAAATTGTGTGGTTCCTGTTTTTTAGGATTCTACTTTCAATATACAACATTTAATTAGAAGGTACCATGAGCCAATTCTACCATTTGAAGGGTCAAATGTTCCTCACAAACAAGACCAAAGAACCTGTGAACAAACCAGACCAGCCTTGAAGATTGATTTACTAGGCTCAATCCAGAAGTCTAAAAACATTAACTCTCCACCATATTTCGGGGGACACTACATTTCATCTTGGATAAAAATTTCAAGGCCCAAATCCAAGTACAAGGGGCCCAAATAAATCATTTAAGTCCAGCCCACTATTCTGGAGGAGAATTAAAATCAGTATAGTATGCATGACATATCTCATGATGTAAGCATCAAATAGAGCTTATCTTTTTCATTGTGCAAGGGGAGATATAGGAGGCCAACTTTATTGAAGAAACAATTCATATTGGAAGGTATCTTCATATTCAAAAACCCTTTCACATTATGGACTTCAAAAAGACTGGATTGAAATGGACAGTTTAACTTTGTTTACTCAACCGGCCATAACTTTTTATCCTTAAGTCCAAAGGACTCCAAAGTTTGGGAGTAGTCGGAAAACATTATTTTATACAACTTTTAAGAATGAGATATTTGAATATTCGGCTGTCTGAATAGCCAAATTGGCGATGAAAGTGGAGGGACATATTGGGAATGCAAACAGTCCACTCCTTGGGCTATAAATACTCTCCCCTTCTCTCCTTGAGAGGGGTTGGAATTTCAGAAGAGAGGAGAGCATATTGGAACGACCAAGGCCTTGAAAAAGGCTTGGGAGGACCTTCAATAATCATGTTTTCACTTGAGATACCTTTCCTCCTCTCTTTGTTTTCACTTACTTTTGTGTTCTTCATTTTTGTAATCTTGTAATTCTCTTTCTTTGTAATTCTGTTTTAATGCAAGTTACTTCTTCAATATCTATTATTCTCATCCACCTTATGTAGTTTAATATTTATGTTCTTAAAATAGTTTAAATTCAGTTGAATCCCCTTCCCTTCTTTGGCTTCCTCATTCAATCGAAAGTTCGTTTTTAATTATCATTATTGTCCGTGTGTGTGTGTCGACGTACCACTCTTTTATTATCCCTTTCTTTTTCTTCTCTTATTAATTTATAATCATAATAATTATAACCAGATTATTAATCACCCAAATGGATGAGTAAATCTCTCTTTGGGGTGAGTTATAATTTAGGTATGTTAAGTGATTGAGAGCTTCTGCTCGATGAATATTCTTTGAATTAACATTGTGTATGTTGGACTTAACATCTCATGGATTAATGACTTGTTTTGTTTAACATGTGGTTTCCATGGATTATTGGAACCATAAATACACCACCATAAATAAGATCTGATTGAGATTATAACCTTAAGTTAAGTTAAGGCTTGGTTTAAAGCCTTAACACTTAAGAATTCTAATCAACATCATCTTGTGACATGGGTGTTAATTTAAATGCAATATAAAACAAAGCTCAAGGATATCACAAGCTTAACTAACCTAATGATGAACTCACCCCAATCTTCATCAATTTGTTAAATCAAACATCATCCATAAATTATTTCATAAGATCTGCAAACAAACCCCCCAATCAGAATACAATTAACTAAAATCAAACGACTATTACAAAGTATCATCGTCGAGGATTCGACCCGAGTGCTGCTATACACATTAGCAGACCACCGGAACTTTGACCGGTTGATAGGCGACAATCGGCCATGCGTTTCAAGGAGTAGAGCTCATAGGGGGTATTTACAGCTACTGGGAGGAAAAATATTTTATCTATAGAATTGGGAAATCTCGAACATCCTGGTTGTGTACGAGGATATATGGAAAGTGTATCAGTAATAAAAGTGTTTCCACATTCCTAAACTACTTATGTTGAGGGTGTTTATAAAAAAATAGAATCCTTGGAAGCTGAAGTTCATAATATTAATGCGACGATAGAGGAAAATATTAGAGTGTCGATACAGTCTATGTTTTCAGACATTCAAAGACAATTTCAGACTACAGCTCCCACTCCTCCACCTCCCCTTGTAGACCCCATTATTTATCCTCCACCTCCGCCAGTAGCTCCCACTCCCCCACCTCATCCCGCAGACCCCATTTTTTATCCTACTCCTCCGCCGCAGCTTCCTACTTATTACGAGTTGTATATTGATGACCCTCAAAATCATATAGTTTCATATGGATTGGTATATTGTATAGAAGATATAGTTCATCATCAACAATTAGAGGTAGAGAATCAGAGGGTCACTGTACATGTTATTATAGATATATCTGCTCGAGTACCATTACCTACAGATGAGGTGACGACAGTTGGAAATAATATCAACCATTTTTTAATTTGGTCATCCAGACTTCTTCGACTCATTACCATAGAGGTATGTATGTTATGTCTTCTATTTTATTTTTTTATTAAAGTTGTTTTATCATTTGAAACTAATATATTTTTCTATTTATTTTTACAGGAATACTTAAAAGGTAAAGAAATACTATATAGACAATAACAAAGACAAATGGTTATGACATCAGATACAGATTCAAGTGGTTTTGACAGATTATCAAGATATTCAAATTTGTTGGTGGATCATTATGAGTTTCCAATGGAAGCTCATGTTTTTGGACGTGCAATAACTGTGTGGATTATGAAAGATGATATCATAGAGCTTGTTACTGGAGATAAGTTGGGTATCAACGTAAGGCAGATTTTTTCCATGTAAGTATTAACACCTTTTTCCTACGTTATATTTATTAAAAATGTATACTTATGTCTATTTTTTATTAGGTATATTTATAATATTTGTGAGAAGAATGAGCGGACAGATGTATACGGGTTCATGGACTTGCATTTGATTTCTCCTGAAGCATGTGCATTGGATGAGAAACAAAGAATGGTATATATTGCTGAAAGACTTGAATAGAATATAGTCACACAATGTTGGATGATGCCTTTTTGTGAGAGGTATGAAACACATCTCTCTCAAAGATTTCATTATATTTTAACATAAAAAACCACTAATATTAAATTTTTTTTTATCAGTGATCATTGTATGTTAGGGGTTTTTTGCCCAAGGGAGAAGACACTTTATTGGATATGCTCTATCTATGGTGATGTGTGGGAAAGTTTTATGAAAATGTTGGAAAATTAAGTTTCAATTTCTCAATATTTTTCTATATTATAATGAATTTTAAATTTATCCCATTCGTATTATTTTATAACATGGGATGGTTCTACTTTCAAAAAAACACAAAGAAAAGGAGTACGAAAATAAAATATGTAAATGTAAAGGTAAATATCCATTTATAATTTGTACTATTTGATTTATTACATACAAATAATATATTGAATTTACACTCATTCAAACAGAATTTTCAGGAACAACAAGGCCTCATAGAATACGGATATTATATGTTAAGATTTATGTATGAAATAATAACAACTGGGACAGTTGTGAACTTTGACCTGGTAAGATTTCCTTTTAGACTTTTCAATAATATTTCATTTGATTTATTCATTATACACATTAACTACTATCCTTTTAATTTTTAGCTATTTGATGACCCTCAACCCTATAGTGCTGAAGACGTCAAACACTTACAAGTGGAATGGTCAAATTATTTTACAAGTTTGATTGATTTTTAGTTGTTTGTAGTGTAAAATGTAATTTAGAATAATTTCATTATAATTGTGTATTTGGTGGTCATTTAGGTTGGATTTAGTTTTTTTTAAGTTGAAGTTGTACGTTTTGAATGTTATCTACGTGAATGTTTAATTTTTCTCTACTTCTTGTTTTGGACTACTTTGATGGTTTTTCTAGTATGGATTCTGGTCTGGGGGGGAGGGGTTCCAAGGGTGTGGGAGGGTGTGTTTAATGGGGTGGTGGGTATCCATGTGTGTGGGAGGGTTGTTCAGTGGGAGTGGGGGTATCCTGGGTGTCTATAAGAGTGAGGGGTAGTCCAGGGGTGGGAGCGTTTCCAGGAGGGTGGAAGGGCTATCTAGGGGAGTGGGGGGCTTTCCAGGGGTGTGGGAGGATTGTCCTGTGGGTGGGGGGTCCAGGGTGTCCATGGGGATGGGGGGGCAGTCTAGGGGGTGGGAGAGGAGGCGCTGCCATCCCTCAGGGGGCTGAACGCCGCTGGAAGGTACTCATCACTCCCACATGTGAAACATTTTGAGATCTCAAGCTTCGCATGTGGGAGTGATGAGTACCTTCCAGTGACATGCCCCTCGAGGGATGTCAGCGCCTCCTCTCCCAACACCAGTTGTCCAGGGGATATCTAGGGGCTGTCCATGGGTGTCCAGGGGGCAGTCCAGGGGTGTCTAGGGGGTGGTGGGGTAGTCCATGGGTGTGGGGTGGTGTCCAGGATGGTGGGGGTTGTCTAGGGGTGTTGGGGGCTGTCCAGGGGTGGGGGAAGTCCAGGGGTGTGGGGGTGTGGTGGGGGTTTTCCAGTGGGGTGAGGGGGTTCTGGTCTATTTTTGGTAACTTTTTGGTCTGTTTCCGGGGTATGGGAGGGCTGTCCAGGGGTGTGGGAGTGTTGTCCAGGGGGTGGGGGGAAACAGGAGGGTGTGGGGATGTCCAGGGGTGGTGGTGATGTCCATGGGTGTGGGGGGTAGTCCAGGGGTGTGGGGGGTGTGGTGGCGGCTTTCCAGTGGGGTGAGGGGGTTCTGGTCTATTTTTGGTAACTTTTTGGTCTGTTTCAGGGGTGTGGGAGGGTTGTCTAGGGGTGTGGGAGTGTTTTCCAGGGGGTGGGGGTTATACAGGAGGGTGGGGAATGTCCAGGGGTGGTGGTGATGTCCAGGGGTGTGGGGGTGTCCAGGGGTGTGGTGGGGGTAGTCCAGTGGGGTGAGGGGGTTGTGCTCTGTTTTTGGTAACTTTTTGGTCCTATTTTAGGGGTGTGGGAGGGATGTCCAAAGGTGTGGGAGTGATTTACAGGGGGTTGGGGTCTACATGATGGTGGGGTGTTGTCCAGGGGTGGTGGGGGGTTTTCCAGGGGGTAGTGGGGATGTCTAGGGGTGTTTGGGGCGGTCCAGGGGGTCGGGGGGCAGTCCAGGGGTGTGGGGGTGTCCAGGGGTGTGGTGAGGGATGTCCAGTGGGGTGAGGGGGGATATCCAGGGGTGTGGTGGGGGGCTGTCCAGTGGGGTAAGGGGGGTTGTCTAGTGGGGTAAGTTTAAAATTATGTCAATGTAAATGCTTAATTTTTCTTTGGTTCTTATTTGGGTCTACTTCTGTTTTTCTGGTACGAATTCTTGGTTTGGTTTCTGGCTGTTTCTAGGGAGAGCAGAGGAATGCTTTCTATTTTAAAAAAAATTGGGTTTTCACGTCAGTTAGTAAATAACCGACATGATAGAAACTTGGGAAATGGTTTATCACATCGTTTATTATATAACCAACGTGATAAACCATTTTTCCAGGGTTTTATCACGTCATTTATTTAATAACTGACATGATAAACACCCCTTGTGTTGGTTTATCACGTCATTTATTTAATAACCGACGTGATATATCATTTTCCAAGTGTTTATCATGTCGGTTATTAAATAACTGATGTGATAAACACCCACCCCCGCTAGTTTATCACGTCGGTTATTTAATAACCAACGTGATAAACCGTCCCCCCTGATTTATCATGTCAGTTATTTAATAACCGACGTGAAAAACACCCCCCCCCCCCCCCCCCGCACTGGTTTTTCACGTCGGTTATTATATAACTGACGTGATAAAAGCTTGGGAAATTGTGTATCACGTCGGTTATTTAATAACCGACGTGATAAACACCATGATGTTATTTTTTTTACGTCGGTTTTTAAATAACCGACGTAAAAAACAATATTTATAACATCGTTCATATTAACTTTGGCTAAAAACCAACGTAAAAAATAAAAAAAAACCGACGTAAATGACGTTTTTTTACTAGTGATCTAAGAAAATCATCTCTCACACTACGGGGTCAAAGAGTTTTTCTAGAAGCTGATCATCTATGGTAATATTTTCATTAGTTTAAATATTTATAATATAATATTATCTATTTAATATATTATAATTTTTGGTTTTTATTTGTTTAATTCAGTCATAGAGTTTAGGGAACCCAACATCCCAAACAAAATTGTGGTTGGATGTTCATAAAAAATCTGATGGAAGTTTTGTTAATGAGTCTGCTAAAGAAGTTGGGGTATAAATTAATTTTTCATTATAAAAACTTATATTCATTTCTCAATATGTTAATATATATTTCTTATAATATGATTGATATTTGATTTATAGGTACAAATTAAATAACTATCGGATACCAATACCATGCAGTCCTACTCAGTCTCTCATACTGACCTAATTGGTCGAGTGCTTGGGAAGGAGAATCCTGGTCAAGTGCACAGGATGGGTTTGAAACCCATACCATCTAAGGTATTTGGAAGATCATTGGGGATTAATGTTTCATCTACTACTAGTTGTAGTCACTCCATATCCTGAGATTCTCAGAGATATTTGGTTTCAATGCAAAACAAAATTGAGGATCATGGGACTTAGATATCCTATTTGCAGAAAGTGTTGATTGATTTATATTAGAAGATGATCATATCTATACCATTTTATATTTCATCAATGATGGGTGGGGGTGAGAAGGTAAATCAAGAAAATAAAAAACATTTAGTTTGAAACATTTTTTGGTTTTAAAAATAAATATACAATAGTATTTAATTTAAAATATAATTGTCTTACAAGTGTCGGTAGTAGGAAATAGAGATAGAGGTGGTGAGGGTAAGGATCTGTATTCATCATCGAACAATGATTAGTGGTTTTGTTGATATGTTGGAAAAAGTTGGAAAAAGTTGGTTTATTTATGTATCATGTGTGGCACATAGTAGTCACCAAACATATTTTGTTTATGTATCATGTGTCGATCAGAGCAGTCACTAAACATATTTTTATTTTAGTTATGTTAGGATGTGTATATTACTATTTTAGATGGTTCATTACTGAATATTGTTAGATGGATTAGATTATTCTATCATATAAACTCTACACATGGTTTATTTTTCGGGGTACTAGTACTGGGGATACAAAACAAGCAGTAGTTTTTTATTTGTAAATATACATTTAGTGGCGGTTTAAACCACCACTAAGTAAATGGCGCATATTTAGCGGTGGTTTAAATCGCCTATAAAATGTGGTAGAATATTATCAGCGGCGGTTTAAACTACCACTATATTATATAGTGCGTGTATTTTAGCAGCGGTTTTGCGATTTTAGCATTAGTTTTTGTGGTAAAATTGGATTTTTTTAGCGACGGTTAAAATCACCACTAAAAAGTTCGAATTTTTTCCCATGAAACTGCCGTTAAAAGGTTTCTACAACACTTAATGAAAACCACCATTAGATTGAAGAAACCACCATGTATTGGTTTCTGAAACCCAATTTAGCAATGGTTTTATGAAATTACCGCAGAATGATATGGAGGTGGTGGTTTAAACTGCCATTATGCGGTGATTTTCTTGTAGTGTTGGGTGTTAATTACCCAAATTTGCAAGTATGTTTTGACTTATTATTTTTTTATTATTAGTTATATCATGATTTGATCATCTAAATGATGTAAAAAATGATGTGAATATCATATATATTTAGTATATATTTATTTATAATAATCCATGAATTTTGGATAAAATAAATGAAATTCACCGTTCATGGATACAGTAGGTCGTACATATGCATGAACGTTACTTCCATTTCTTTATCATATTAAAAGAATGAAAATTAAATGATATATATTTATATTATAATTCCATTATCATATGTATTTCATATATTTCACATAGGTTTATTAAAAATTTCCTTTATACATTCGATGTATAGTGTGAATTAATCACATCGCTTTGAGGAGGCGGTAGTCCACACTTCCACAAATGATGTTATCATATTCCCAAAAAATGGAAAGCATAAGGGTATGTGTTATATAGATATTATAGAAGAATAAATAAATTATAAATATAATATATATCATATAAAAATAGTTTTCCATTCTAATTCCTAACTATTAAAGGTGGTAAAGGAAAAAATGAACAACATCGTTTCGTAATGTGGTAGTTCATCATACACACAAACGATAAGTTTGTTACCCATTTTATGGAAGTGTGTGAAAGTACAGGTATAACCATAAAAATAAAAAAATCTTGGTATATTTAGGATAATTATTTTATTATATAATAAGTAGATAATAAGAAATTAATTGGTGGATAAACAAATAAAACATAAATGCACATTGAATCATGTTACCTCTTTTTTGGGTAAATCCTTTTAGTTTTCACCAAAGGGATTCCTTAGTTTTCTTTCTAAACAAATTGAGGATTCTAGGATTATGGTATGCATGTTAGGATCTTATTTCTTAAGGTTTTATATGATAAAAATGGATTTATAGGTGTGAATAAATGGGAGGGGTGATTTTCTTTTTATAGTGGAGGAGGAGTGACATTCTTATAAATTTTTGAAAAGAGAATTCCACCCATATTTTCTTCAGTTAATGTAGATCCCATAATGGTAATAATTAAATAAAATGGATTATAGTGCCTAAATATGTCTATAAAATAGATTTTTTATAAGTTTCTAGGTCATTTGGGTCCTTAATTTTAAGGTTTTGTCCCTTGTTAAACTAATTTTCCTCTTAATCGTTGTAATTAATTTTAATTAATTTCACTTATATTTTTGGTAAAAAATAAGTTAGGTTTATTAAAATTTATAAATTATTATAATTTCAAATATGGAATCAATTTTTCTAAATTTCAATCACATAAGTGCCAAAAATTAATTTAAAATTAATCCCATAGACAGGACGACAAAGATGATTTTTAAAGTAACGTGTTCAAAATCCTGCTATATTTTTATATATAATTTCATATTTAAATTTATTAAAATAGATTAAATTGTATTAATATATTTAAAATGGATCTAATTCAACTTTAAAACTAATAAAAATCATTTTTGAAACAACATTCATTATATTTTACTATTCATCAAAAAATGAAATATTTCACAAAAATACCAAAAATTCACCCTAAGAAAATTATTATATTAATATATCAAAAAGTAAGTTTATCTTGAAATATAAAATTTATAAAAGTTCAAAAAATTGGATTTAAAATAGTTTCTCTATTAAAAGGTGATAAAATTGCCTTTAGAAAAATATAGGTTTTTATGTGTAAAATTGGGTTTGTTCATATTTTATGCCCATAAAATCTATTCGATTAATATAAAAAATATTTTATTGAATATATAAAATATATATTTCAGTAATATCATTCACTAATTATAATTAATTTAATTTATTAATACAAAATTTGTTTGGGAGCATAAAAATATTTCTTTTATATTCAATTGGTTTATATTCTTGTTTCTAATTGATTGGTAACCATTGAATTCATATTATATTTTTATAAACCACATTTTATAATAATTTATTTAATATTATTCATAACCACATAATTTAACAACTAGGTTATATTTTATTATTTTAAATAATAAAAATTTAAAATTATATTATTGTTTAGTAAAACTCAGTTTTGTGTATAACACAATCTATCGAACAAGGTTGCTCTTGCGTGTAAGGAAAGATAATTGCATGTTGTGTGCATTGAAACATATAGAAAAAATTGAAAATAATAAATATACTATAAATTCTTGGGATATTATATTCCCTTAAGTTCTTTTTGTTTCTTGTTATACACCCTTTCAAATACAATGTTCTTACTTTGGAATTTCAGGGCATTGCATTCTTCCCACCATAAATAAATTTTTTACTCACAATTTAAACTCTATATTGGTAATAGATTTTTTGATATTTCCTATGTTAAAATATCCACATATTGATAATGGTTTATAAAACTTACTCTAGAAAATAGATAATGGGAGTTACAAGGGTCACATGGACTAACATAATTAGGTCTACAAGTAGGATAACATTAGTGTCAAGTTGATATATGTATATAGAGTAAAAGTGTAAATATTTATAGAGGGTGATTGAGTTCATTTATCACAAACAAGTGAGTGATCAAGGTAAAGTTAAGGACCTAAAATCCATAAATATGTGATTATTTAAAAGACCATTGGTTCAAAAGAAATTAAAGGTGTTAGGAAAACATTATTTTGATAATTTACTGATGTTGATTAATTATTTTACTATCTAGGAATATAAGGAAATTTATTTACTTTGAATATTTATATTTTATAAACACAATTTTCATCATTTCATTGTGATTTTATCAATTTCAAATTCATACATTACTTCAAGAAATGGATATCCAAAAATTTTCCTTGATTCCTCAAGCACTAAAATACACTTATAACGGATCAGAAGGCCCATAAAAGAGTGCCAAGTATTTTCATTTATATCTAACTATTCTATAAATAAAATATGACTAATACATTAATATCTAAACCTAAAAATTGACACTACTAGTTTTTCATTAATATTTATTCATCAAATTGTTTATCTAAAAACAATAAAAACTAACAAGGTTAATGTATAGGTTAGTGGTTAGCATTAAACCCTTACTGTCCTTCTGTCATTGGTTCTAGTCTTAGGGCCTTGTCGAATTTGATGGGTGTCCACCCAGCATATTGGTTTTACTTTTCTAAAATCATATTAATATAATTTAAAAAATGAATATGATGGACATCCTTTAAATAAATAACCTTTTAAATAAGTTTTTCTATTCAACTTGTTCCTTTTTCCCACAAAGTCTAATAAAATTATTGATTATTATTATGATTTCATTACTAATAATATGAACCCTAAAGTTTATAAATACCTTTAAACTTTCATTTATAAAATGTAAATTCATAATTTAAATTTTCCACTAAAACATATGCTTCTAAAATCAAGAATAATCATGAGATATTTCATGATTATTATAACCAAAATACCACTCGTAAAATACTTATACAATTTAATTATTGAATCCCAAAAAAATAGTTCATCTATTTTATTTCAAAATAGGTCCTTCTTTAGTCTAGGGTTTATCCTAGGTTATTCATTTTCATCATATATTAAAATATTTCATAATGGTTTATAAATAAAATGTGAATTATCATAAGTGTATCCTCCAGGAGTGTCAAACTAGGTCCACCGTAAGGCCCATTGTCATGTACCATTTTACTCTCAAGTAAGGCCGGTTGCACCTTTTTAAAGTTTTTACCCCTAGGTACATCTATGTCATAACCACATCTACTTATAGTATCCATAAAAGGATGTATTTATATAAAAATAAAATAATCTATATCTAACTAAAACATTATGATATAATTCTATAATTATCCTCAAATTCTACCTTAGGGTGATGTTATCTAATCTATGTTTTCTGAAATCTAGTTCCTGAGGTTGCTACTAAAATTCCTTTGATACAAATTTTAGCAACCAGAACTTAGTAATACCAGAGCCGGTGTCCACTACAATTACATTATCATGATTATAAAGAATAAAATCCCAAAGTACCTAAGATTTTAGTATTACTAGTAAACCAGATACATACATGAGTCTTTTATTATAATGAATACACAAATTACAATATAATTTTTTTCTTTCGAGGATAAATTTATTCTCACTTAGCATATCCTTTCATATATTCCCTAGTATACTTCTTGGATTCCTAGTGAAAGGAAACAATATAAGGGTGATCTAAATGATCAACAAGGGTTAAGTATAGTGGAAAAATAATTAATCAATAAGAATAATAAATATATAAATTTAGTAACTGAACACACATTCCATATAATTTAATGGATAAGGAATAATAAATATGGAAAGGTAAATAACTGAAATCTATTCCAATTAATCAATAAAATGAAAATGAAATACATCAATAGAATTTCTTATAGTGAAAATCTTATAGATAATAGATACTAAATCAAAATTAAGGCAATGCTTAATTATTGGACATCATGTCTATGGCACATGAAAAACTATATTGTCAAGACCTTTCATAAAATAGTTTAAAACTATAGGTAGAAACCAGTTTAATTTATGCAACTTATTTTTCTCATGAGAATATGTCAATGCATCATGGGGATATATAAAGTTTGAGCCCCATACATCATTACCTATCCAAAGCATTCCTCATATCAAATAATTGATTTAATTAATAAAAAATATGCCTTATCAAATATCTGTATTGAGTAAATAATATAGATTTATAAATATTTCCCTAGTAAATAAAATAAATTTCAAAGTAAACATCATATGTAAAAATAGTATATGGTTTGGGAAATAAACATATTCATGATAAATGGTATGGATAATTAGAGGCAGTTCAATGTTCAATAATCATAGGAAATTGAATATTTTAAGGAGACTAACAAAGGAATAAAGGTAGTTAATGTCAATATTGTCCTTGGTTAAATAAATCATATAGTATCTAGTGGAAGTATAAGGATAGTATCAATACAACATATCCAAGTGAAGTAAAAATAAAGTGTTTTTTATCATTGATGAATAGAAATACTATTAAAATATCTTTTAAAAAAATTCTTGAGGAAAACAACCTGTTTATTTTGAAAAAAATTAAAAATACTTTTCTTTGAAAATAAATTTTAAAAAAATAATAAAAAATTATTTTTTTTAACTTGAAAATTAAGCCTCAAATAAATTATGGTGGGTAATTTTGTAAATGTCATACAATGTAAAAAGAACATTCCTTTTGCAGGGTAAAAATATCAGAAAATTTCCTTCTTCAGAAAGTAACAATATGATTCATTAAAAAAATTAATAGAAAAAGGGAGAAATTTTATTTAATAAATAAAATTTTAATGGTTAAAAACATTTTTTAAAACCTTTAATAAAAAAATTTTTTTAGAAGAAAATAGGTTCTTGGACTAAAGAGTAAAATGAAGTCAGGTTTTCTTAAAACATTTTACAAAAACAATTGAGTGCCAAAGAGTGGAAAATGGTACTATTACTTGAAAAGGGTCCTGAAAACTATAGTATAAGAAAATTAAGGGTTTATTAAATAATTATCAAATAATTTCCTCTGATGGATATTCAAGTGTAAACAATCCCAAATAAAATGGGATTGTGAAGTAAACCCTTGAAAAGACCAAAACATTGAAGTGAGAATAAATCAATGGATGGATTATCTATATCAAATAAATCCACATAATTGAATTTTAAATACATAAATATAGATTCAAATTCATTATACACATAATAATAGAATATTATTGAAATTGAGGAAGTAATATAACCTAATGAAAAATAATTGAGCTATGAAATTTCTTTACCACTCGGTAATTTTAAGTTCAAATACACTTAGATGAAATAATTCAAATTTAAACTTAAAATACCATTAAGAATAAATTATTCATGATATTATATATCAAATTATAATTATTTAAACCATATATAATAAATTATGTGCACAACAATAAGGTATTCCTTGAAGAATGGAAATTGAGATAAAGTCCCTTACTACTTAGTAAATTTTGAGTAATAAGACCCATGAAAGTGATAACTTCAAATTAAACTTTAAATTAAATTAAGATAAAATAATTCATGATATAATATTTCAAATTTTTTGGTATATACACCACACAAAATAATTAAGTGGTGAAAATTATGTATGCCTCACAGAAAGAAAAGTAAGACAAAAATCAATTTCCATGTGTTTCCTTTTTGGATGATCATCCTTTAACCTCATGTATAAGGGTTTAAAACATGTTAATAACTTATACTATAACCATAATAATATTTATAATATCATATATTATCTTATTATAATATATTATTAAATATTTGTTAATAATATTTCATCATTTTCACTATTTCAGGTGTTAATTGCCTAGTTTTTTTATGATGTTTTGACTTGTTATTTTTTTATTCTTACATAGATCATGATTTCATAATATAAAGGATTTAAACCATTATTTTAATATAATATATATTCATTATATATGTATTTATAATAATCCATAAATTTTTTATATAAGAAATAAAATGCACCGTTCATGGAGACGGTAGGTTATATGTACACATGAACGCTACTTCCATTTTTTGTATTGTATTAAAAGAATGAAAAGTAAATGATATATATGTATATTATAATTTAAATATCATATTTATTTCATATATGTCACATATTATTATTAAAACCATCCTTTATATATTCCATGGATAGCATGAACGAATCACATTCCTTTGAAGAGGCTGTAGACCTCACTTCCACAAACGATGTTATCATATTCCCACAAAATGGAAAGCATAAATTTATTTGTTATATTGATATAACATAAGCATAAATAAATTAAAAATATCATATATATTATATAAAAATATTTTTTACATCATAATTATAAACCATTAAAGGTGGTAATGTAAAAAAGGAACGAGATCGTTTCGTGAGGCGGTAGTTCACCGTACACACGAATGGTAAGTTCATTACCCATTTTATGGAAGTTTGTGTAAGATTAGGTATAAAACTTAATATAAAAACAACTCATTATATTTATTATATTTATGTTATTATATAATCATGTAATAATAATAAATTAAGTGGTGGATAAACAAATAAAATATAAATGTGCATTGAAGAATGTTACCTCTTTTTCGAGTAACTACTTTTGGTTTACACCAAATGGATTCCTTGGTTTTCTTTATGCCCAAGGTGAGGATTATAGGATTAGGGGAGGTATGTTGAGAGATTATTTTGGTTGGGTTTTTATGATCCAAATGTCTTTATAATTGTGAATAAATGGGAGGGTGAGTGCCTTTTTACAGTGGAGGAGGAGTGGCAATCTTGTAAATTTTTTAAAAGGGAATTCCACCCATGTTTTTTCCAAGTCAAGTGGCTAAAATAATGATATGAATTTTATAAAAGTGAGTATATAGTAAAAATATTTCCATAAAATTAATTTTTTTATAATTTTATATTTCATTTGGTCCCTTGAGTTTAAGTTTTAGTCCCTTGTTAAACCAATTTTCCTCGTAATCACTAGAATTAATTTTAATTACTTTCACTAATATTTTTTTGTCAAAAACTAATTTTACCTTACTAGACTTTATAAATTATGATTATTCTAGATATATAATCCATTTTTCCAAATTACAATCAAATAAGGGGCAGAAATTAATTTAAAAGTAATCCCGTTGACAGGACGACAAAGGAGGTTTTTAAAGTAAAATGTTCAAAATTTTGTTAAGTTATTATATCCAATTTCATAGTTAAATTGATTGGAATGAACTAAATTGGATTAATAGACAAAAATTGATCTAATTAAACTTTAAACCAAATAAAAAAATAATTTAACATTATAAATAAATTATATGAAAAAATGGTTTTGAATTAAAATTTTGAATTTTTCACTATTCGTCAAAAAATGAAATATTTATTAAAAATACCAAAAATTATCCCTAATCTTATTATTATGTTCCAATTTAAAAAATAAATTTTATTTTGACATATAAAATTTATAAAATTTCCAAAATTTGACTTAAAATAGGTTCTCCATTAAAATGAGATAAAATTGCCATTAAAAAAATATAGGTTTTTATGTGTGAAATTGGGTTTGTTATTATCTTATGCATATAAAATATATTTAATGAATATGAATAATATTTAATTGAATATATAACATATATAATTCATTAATATAATTCAATAATTTAAATTAATTTTATTTGTTAAGACAAAACTCTTTTGGGAGGAGAAAAATATTTCTTATATATTCAATTAGTTTATATTCTTGTTTTTAATTAATTCATAACAAATGAAATAAAATTATATTTTTATAAACCATATATTTTCATAATTTAGTTAATACTATTAATAACCTCTTAATTTAAAATATAGGTTATATCTTATTATATTAAATAATAATAATTTACTACTATATTTTTTGGTAAAACTCAGTCTTGTATGTAATGAAAGATATCGAACAAGGTCATTCTTGTGTGTAAGGCAAGATAAATACATGTTGTGTGCATTAACAGATATATAATATATTAAAAATAATAAATAAACTATAAGGTATTGAGATATTATATTCCCTTACGTTCTTGGTGTTGCATGTCATACACGCTATCAAATACAATGTTCTTACTTTATAATTTTGGGGCATTGCAATTATAGAATATATGGAAGCCTAAAAAATGAATTTAATAATTTCAATCAGTGTAGAAAAGATATGGCTAAAATAAAAAAGTAAATTAAAACATTTTAAAATCCAAAATTAGTCCATTTTATGAATTTAACTATAAATATTACTAAAACCTAAAAATGTGACAATTGCCTATAAAATAACACTATGGTGGTATTAAAAACATTTAATTATAGTATAAAATGTGTGAAAATATTAGATTAATAATTATCCCAATCCCAAAAAAGAGTATACAGGTGGTTAGAACAATCCCAAAAATGGTATATAGGAGGCTATCCCAAGCCCAAAGCAGGTACACAGGTGGTTAGGCCAAGCATAAATGTGATGAATGACTTGGTGGGTATCCTTGACATAATATTTCTATAATTATTATTATTATATATATTTTATGCCACTCTCTATGAAATGTTCTTATTCTTATGATATAATCTCATAGATTGTGATCTTGGATTCATCTATAATTCATGTTTTCTGAACTACCAAAGACTTATGCCATGATTATGATCTATGAATTGATAGGTATGATTTTAAAATGTTAATTGAATATTATCATAACCATATGATCATGTTATGCTTAAATATGATCATTGACTAATATCTCTCATTTTTACTATTACTAATCATCTGATTTCACCCGTTTTTATGATTATATTTCCTAGGTTATGAATAAAGTTTTTAAGTATGATATTTTTAAGAATTGTACTATGTGAGATTAACTATGTGGTATATTTTCAATAACTTTCATGAAATAATATTATTATATATCTAGTCTTCAAAGATACTAAACTTTTACAGTTTTAGGGCACATATTGTTGTGAGATGTGTTGAATATTCATCTAAAATGAAGTAATATTTATGTATGTAATGCTTGGATCACCTTAGATTCAATGTGGAAAGAGTAAAAGAAAATAATATTCCTAATGAAATTTTCTAAATGTGTACTAACCATTAGTATTGAAAAGGTTTTCAAAGGTGAATCTTTGTAAGAAGTGTGATGAGTGCACAATTTTTTTAGAAAACTATTTTAATGCATTTACTTCACTTTATATCCCAACCCTATTAATTACTCCTTTGATGTTTTTACATTTAAAACCTATCAACCCTCAACCATGGAACAACCCATGTAAAATACCTCATTATTGACACATTGAATACTTTTTTTAGTAGAGATACTTAGAAGATAGTGAGCCTATAAAGGGCATGTATGTTCTTGGGGATGAGAAAATATTTGTATTAAAATACTTGAGTGAAGAGAGAAATAAGTTCCAAGGGAGGTCAGTACAAAATTAATGTGGGTATTAATATGATATTGAATTAAATTTCATGATTAATTTTGTACTTGTGTAATTGAGATACAATTAATAGGTATAATTTTTCTTTAGATGTGATAACTGAATAGTGCTTCCATTAATATCTTGAGAATTTCACTTTGAATATAGTATAAATGACTTCATGGGAGTACAACAGTTAAGTATGGGGATTTATAAAGCCTATATTTTATATATTTTATTCTATAATTCAATGATTTAATCTACCTATTTTCACATTTTAAAGGTAATTATCAAATTTTTAGGTTTTATAAATATTTCAGAATTCATTATGAAAATGGAATAATTCTTGATTTTTAAGTATTTTAATTCATTTATATAATTATCTTGAAAATTGATACTATAATTTAATATTTTTTTGTATTCGACCATTTTTTTCATTCATTATATAAAAATATATTTAAAAGGGGAAATTTTCTTATTTTTTGATATTTCTATGGAAAAATATCAATTTAGTATTTTTGTTATTAACATTTACTACATTGATCCAAATTAAAAGTTATTATTTTAGGATTATATGTTTATTGAGATTTATTTTATTCAACATGATAAATTGATGAATTAAACCATAGGATGCCCAAATGAAGTATAAAAGTGCATCCAAGAAATCATTATACAATTTGCATGAATTTCAATGTTAGACCCATATCTCTTAAAAAATAGTCCAAAGAGATCCATTTTTTATGGATATATATAAGATTTAAAGAAAAAATTCCATTAACCATGGATTCTCAATATTTAGTGGATTTCAAGTCTATAAACATATGGGAAACTATAGCATGGGAATTCAAAACGTTTGATGGGAAAGAAAATTTAACTTTATTAATACTATCTTATATTTTTATACATCTTTAAAATAGAGATAAAATTTTGTGGGAGAATATTTAAGATATATAATAACAACTTATATAATATTACTTTACAGTATTCTATAATTTAATGGTATAAATAAGTATAAAAATTTTGAGGATGAAATTAGAGGGAAACCTTACCACCTAACTATCTTATAAATATATAACCATACTTATTTTCAAGAATTATCCATTTTAAAAATATAAAAAGGGGTTTTATTTTATAGTATTATTAATTTTTAATATATATTATTTTTTCTTTCCCTATATCACTTCTCTTTAATTTCTCTTTTGTTTTCTCCCTCCGTATAGTTATCATCTTCATTCTAATAGAGAAATAAACCTCCATGTTGTTCATGGGAGGGATAAATGGTGTTTGATATTCATTGTTATGTAATATTTTCTTATTATTTTATTGTAATAATTTAGTATTAGTTAACTTGTTTTGGGTATGTGGTCACTCCTTTTCCCTACTACTGTCTTTTTCCTCTTGTTCAACAATTTTACACTCCATCATTATAATGTTGCATACGATGGAGTAGAATTAAGATGATGGGGTGAGGAATGTTATCCTATATGTGTAGGTCTCGATATAATATAATCACAATTTGAATAGTAGGGTGTCAAGTGATAGGTTTTGGTATCTGTATTTAATAGGATAATGAGATTATATTTTTAAATACTAATGATTTACATCACTGTGAACTCCTAAGAACATCAGTTTCTTACCACAAACTTATTTATGTTATTTATCTTCATTTATATATTTATATTTCATATAAATTTTAAAAAAACATTCACTATTTTAGGTTTTCATTTTTTTAGTATATTTTAATTTATAAATAGTGACAATTATAATTTGGTGTTTGTAGGTGGCATCCTTGAAATATTGACTCTAGGTTGTGCCACTATAGTGTATACTTATGTAATAATAATTTATTAATAGGGATTCATGAAAATTTCCTATATCAATTTGGCATTATTTCTATAGATTCAAATAGATTTAACACACTATTTTTTCAAAAAACACAAAAAAATCATAAATTTTAAAAACTAAAAAAATAGAACTTTATTACATATCCTTCTTTTCCTAGGTAAACTTTGGACCTTTATAATGATTTTTCTTATTCCTGGATAATTAACCAAATGGATGAGTTGGTTATTAAAGATTATTTAAAGTGTCAAATGGAGAAAATTTTTATAATGCTTGATGAAGTGATAAATAGAATGGAGACACTTTCCTCTTTATTTAATGAATTCAATGTTTTGAGGGTGGAACAATAATAAAAACAAGTTGAAGAGGAAGTAAAGATTTTTCCTCCCATATTACAAGTTGAATAACCCAAGGTTTCTATGAGTGAACCACTTAAAGACCTACCATTTATCAATTATCAACCATTTATTGAAGTGGTTCTTCAATAATTCTTTCCAGTTGATTCACCTATGGGGGATCAAGTTGATTTGGATGAATATTGGTCTAATTTTGTATTTAATGAAATTCCAAGTGATTATATAATATTTGACAATGAAAAATTAACTCATTTATAAATTTTTTTTATTTAGAATAATAAACCATTGAAGTTGTGGAATTTGAAGAAAAGTTATAAGAGGTTGACTATAAGCCTCCAACTCCAACTACCCAACTCCAAGATCTCCAATGCAACGGAGTAGTATAAGGCCAAAAATCATACATAAAAACCCATAAAATAAAATATATAAACTTTCAATTTTTATCCTTTTTTATAACATGATAGTCTTAAAATAAATCATAAATTATTTTCATGTAAAATCTCCATGACTTTCAAATTGAATTTTCCCTTTCCCTTACCAATCCTTAAACCCTGTGAAATTTTTTTAAAAATATGGGACGAGCACAAAATCTTAGTAATGGATATAAAAATAAAATAATTTTTAGTTCATTAAAAACATGAAAACTTATATAAATTTTACCTTTATCTTCAATTTTCTTTGAGAATATTAAATAAAACATTTTCACATGAAAATTCGGCACACATTTTTCTTAAAGAAGATCATTAAAACCCATAATAAGAAATTAAAAATCATTTAGGTGACTTAGAGGATCATATAATTAAAAAACATTCAAAACCATTTTAATTTGAATAAACATAATTCTAACTTCTAAAATTATCATTACACAATACATTGGAGAGCTATAACAAGCACACCCAACATTATCTGGACCACCCCATCATGTAAGCTACAACGGGCTCACCCAATGCTATTTGTTTTTACCCATCATGTAAGTTGTAACCGGATCACCCGGTGTTATCTAGGCCACCTCATCATGTAAGTTGTAATGTGCTCACCCAGTTCTATCTAGGTCGCCCCATCATTTAAGCTATAATGGGCTCACCCAGATCTATCTGGGTCTCCCTATCGTGTAACGATCAAGTACCACTTTATAAATAAAAAACTTTCATTATAAACCCCTTTTAAAAACTCTTTTAAACTCATATGAAAACACTTTTGAATAAGAATTATATTTTATTTTAAAAACCAATTTTCAATACCAAGACACTCTTTTCTTTGAAAACCCATTTTCAATACCAAAATAACCAAAAAGGGAAAGAAGGATTTTCATTTAAGATAATATGTAAGATTTAAAAGGAATATAGAAATTAAATAATAGTCATGGAAGAAAAAAATTCACCATCATAATGTACGTTAAGAATAGAACTTTCTATTTTTAATTTTTCAAAATGTTCCATATAAAACACATAAAAATATTCCTTTTTAAAAAATTTGAATGAAATTCAAAATATACATAAAATTCCCTTTCTAGTCCTTTTATATTCATATAAATAAACATATAAAATTATATCAATAATATTGAAATAGAGGAAAATATTTTTAAATTAAATCAATAAAATTTTAAAGAAAATAGATTTTTAAATAAAAGTTTCTCATACCACTTTGAAAAATTTGAATCATAATGCCCATGAAAAAATTACATTTAACAAAACATTAAATAACATGAGAATAAATAAATTCATGACATGATATGTAAAAGGGGATATATATATACACCTCATAAAATAATGTGTGTGTATAACATTAAAATATTCCTCAATGAAATTAGATTGAGATGAAGACCCTTACCTTGAGTCTGGCTTGTCACGTGTGTCTTTATCTTCCTCTTCTTCGGGTAACTCCTTTTGGTTTGCACAAAAGGACTTCATGGATTGATTTATGCCTAAAGTGGGGATTTTAGGATGAGATTAGGGGTTTTGGGAGATTATTTGGGTTGGTTTTAGATGAGACAAAATTCTTAATATATGTAAATAAGTGAGGGGTGAGTCCCTATTTATAGTGGAGGAGGAGTGGAATTCTTATAAATACAAAAAGGTAAACACTATTGGGAGATATTCCTTACATAATGTGCCTCCAAAATTGAAAAATAATGGGTTGTAGGTAAATTATGGTCGAGAAAAACTTACACCACACAAAAATAAAATCTTTTTTATCATTTTTACCCTTAGTATTTACGTTTACTCAATTTTATCTTTATATTTTTTACTATAGTAAATTGTATTTTTTTTTATTTACCTAGTTAATTTATCCATTAATACTATAATTAAATATATATTTATTAGATAATTTAGACCTAATGATTCTAAATTATAATTCCAATTCATTAAATACAAATCATATGTGTGTAAAAATAATTTTAATATAACGCATATCATGCCCAAAACATTGTTTTAACCATAATCACGTTAATTAATTTTAACTGTTTTCACTAATTATTATGGTCAAAAATTAATTTGTCCATGTTAAACTATAAATATTATTCTTATTCCAAATAATTATAACCATTTTTTCAAATTCAATTCATGGAAGTGGGAAAATTAAATTTAAAGCTGATCTCGTAGCCGTGATGAGAAAATGGGTTTTTAAAGTGAAAATGTCTAAATTTTTACTATGTTTTTATGACTAAATTCAATATAAAACTGATTCCATTGGAATAAATTGGATTAATATATGTATAATTTATTTATTATTACATTTAAACAAATTCAAAATATAATTTAATAATATAAATTATTTAGATGAAAAACAGTTTTAAATTAAAATTCAGTATTTTTCACTATTCATTAAAAAATGAAACTTCTCAGAAAAATACCAAAAATTCACCGTAGGATAATTTTAAAATTAATATTTCAAAAATAAAGTTTATTTTATCAAATAAAATTTATAAAAGTGTAAAAATTTAATTCTAAAACAAGTTTTTCATTAAAAGGTGGTAAAACTACTTTTTGGAATAATACAGTTTTTAACCGTAAAACATGATTTATCCTTATCTTATGTCTATCAAATATATTGGATGAATGTAAAAAAAATATAAACATGTGTAAAAATAATATATTTATTCCTATTCATAAATTCCAATATAATGGCATGGTGACAACTTTCATATTATATTATAATATTAATAGTATATTATTGTTCAGCTAAACCGGGCATTGTGTATAACACAAGTTATCAAAGAACCTTGATGTTACATGTAACAAAAGATAAAATTTCTGTTTAATATAATGAAAGATAAATTTTCCATTGCTCGTAACTCAAGTTATTAAAGAATTTAAATTAATTTGAAATAAAATATTTTATAAAATATTGGGATGTTACATCCTAACCCCCCTTAAAATAAATTTTCCCACAAAATTCATCTTGGTTGTCAAAATATTAATATTTTTAGAATTAATTTATTAAAAATCATATCATGAAAATTAAATTAATAAAACATCACTTAAATATGGAAATTTTGAAATATAAAGATCACCAAAAGATACATAGAACCATGATTCCACATAGGAAGAACATTGGTTGGAAATTAAAAGATGGATTTGGAAGGAAAAACTAATTTCCATGGAAAGATAGAGAGTAATATAGAACATGATCAAGAGGAAGTTAATGGAAAAAATCTCAAGTCAAATAGGCATGGAAAAGTTCATTAATATCATCATAAAATATATTAATAGGATAACATTTTATTGCTTCAAGATTCTTTTCCTAAAGGTGAATGATTTCTTCACCATTAATACTAAGAGAATAAATAAAAATACTTAATTTATGAGTATAATTACATCCAAAACTATAAAATTGGAATATTTCCATATACCTATAGACACGGTTTTCAAAACCATGGCTATAATATATAGCCACGGTTTTACTAAAACAACAGCAATAAGTGGGGTCTATAGCCATAGTTTTCAAAACTCTGGCTATAGACCATTATTTAAATGGATATAGCCATGGTTTTAGTAAAAATGTGGATATATCCCACACCTATAGACATGGTTTTCAAAACCATGTCTACAGGTCTCCCACCCTTACGCAGGAGAAAAATTTTCCTGCAGAAAAAAGAGTCGGAAGCTCTATTGTCGCGGTTTTTAGGCTACCACCACAGTTTTTAATAATATATAAATAACATAATATATATATATATATATATATATACTCTAATCTCTCTATATTGTAGTTGTTAGGCATGTGAATCCTATATGTGAGGTGCATAGATCGAATTTTTTCAGTGACATATTATTTTTGGGTTATAGCCACAGTTTTTTAGGGATATAGCCACGGTTTTCAACTGTGTAAATAAACCCTATGTCCATAATTTAACCTATAGCCATAGGTCAACTTCTATGGTGGACAACGATGATAAATATTTCCACATTTTTCAAAAACATATCAATATCCCACCTATTTCCATGGTTTAAATCATGGCAATAGGTCAGACCCTATTATAATAGCCATAGCAGCCATGGTTTTGGGCCCTATTGCCATGGTTTTTAACCATGGAAATAAGTCAATTTTCTAGTTGTAATAATTTAATCAGTTTCCACCATAGTATCATATTTTTTTTCAAAAAAATTATTATTCAAGATTTCTTTCATGCGTAATGAACTAGAATCAGATTTTAATAGATCACATGGTCCTCAAAATGATAACAATATATTCTTCTTATCTTTAGATATTAACACAAACAAAAATGGTTAGCACATAATATGATAATTCCCAAAATTATCAAACATTAATTTGATCAGATAATACATTAATATCTAATGTTCAAAAGTAAAGTCATACTTCTCATTAAACTAAAGTCTTACATAAACATAAACCCAACTAATCATCTCCCAAACAGTCTTCAATCATTTTATGATCACATCACTTAAAACCTTAGAAGGAGCATCAAAAACCTTGAACTTCAGGTTAAACTTCAAAAAATACTGAGCTTGTTGGAGCTTCCACAACTTTACTAGAAGTCCCAACATTAATTGTAGTAGTAGAAAATGATTTTCCACACCTTTTTATTTCTAATCATGATGATTTATGCCTTAATTAAGAATATTTAGGCACATATTAGAATAATTTCCCAACTCATTGCAACTAAAGCATCTTATTATTGACTGAATATCTTTTATCTCATTCTTGGATTGTTTAAGACTCTTTTATTTTCATTCATGAACCTTATGGCCAAACTTACCACATCGGTAACACTTTCTAGATCATGACATACATTCCCAAAAATGTATTTTACTACACTTGGAACAAGTTTTGGGCACACCTCCAGAATTGTTAGTTGGTTGCTTCTCCATTTCCTACCACCTTGTACATTTCTTACTCTTTTCATATCATGGAACATATGTGTTAGAAAACTCCATCTCAACTTTCTTAGCATAATGAACAACATTCTCATAACTTTTAAATTATTGATAGACTAAAGATCTTCATAGAATTGGTTTCAATCCTGATTAAAATCTATTAATTTTACTGTCAAAGTCTCAAATAAAATCTGGAACATACCTGGCCAATATTATGAATTTTTTTTCATATGCAGCCACATAATCTTAATCTTTTGGCCCCAATTCTAGAAATTATTTATCCATCCTAAGACAAAAAAAAACCTTAAAGAAATATTTCTCAAGGAAAATATCCTTGAATTTTTCCCATTCCATGGCATAAAGATCATATTTATATCTAGTATTATTAACCAAATACCACCATCGATCATGTTTACCTTCACAATGATAGATGGAAAGAGTTAACTTTTGATGTTCTGAACATCTCATGACTTCAAATATCTTCTTCAGGGAATTGATCCATCCTTCAGCTACCACTAGGTCATATGATCCATTAAATGATGGTGGATGTTCCCCATGAAATGTTCATTGATAGACTCATTCATGGTACATTGGGTTCCTCTCTATCATATATAACTTCACCATTTATATCTTGTTTCAATAGATCCATCACTGAAATAAATTATTCTCTTCCAATTAAAATTATCTTAGGATATTGGTTTGGAAGAAAATTTTCCTCTTGGTGCCTTACCACTACGGCATCCATGTTTCCTCTAGGGATAACCATTCTGTACAAACATATATTAGATGAATCAACTTGTAAATCTTAAAATTCTTTGTCATTTCAACTAAAAGATAAAGTAAAATATTATAAGGGAATTTTGTTAACACTATCCTAACCTTTAAAGTTTTATAAACCTTTCCTTTAATACCGACTATAAGGCCTTAACCATAAACATTACATTATCTTGATTTTTAGTTAATAATTTAATTTCTTTCACTTTTATGACCTTTTTAGGTATAGAGTTTCATATAATTGGGCCAAAAAACATACGTAACAAAACCATAAAATAAAAAGTGGACACTTCTGATCATTATCTATTTTTTTCATAATATAATAATCTTAAAATAAAGCAATAATTATTTTCATGGAAAATTTCCCTAACTTTCAACTTGACTTTTTCCTTTCCCTTACCCATCCTTAAACCTTGTGAAATTTTTTAAAAAACTTGGGATGAGCATAGAAGCTTAGTAAGGGATATAAAAATAAAGGAAACTGTTCGTTCAGTAAAATCATGAAAAATCATATAATGTTTACCTTTATCTTCAATGTTCTTTAAAAATATGAAATAAAACATTTTCACATGAAAAAAAATCACACATTTTTCTCAAATAAAATCATAAAAACCCATAGAAAGAAATTGAAACTCATTTAGGTGACTTCGAACATCATATACTTAAAAAACTTTCAAAATACTTGTAATTGGAATAACTATAAGGCCAAATTATAAAATTTATCATTAGCTAATGCAATGCAGAGCTATAACAGGCTCACTAGTGCTATCTAGGTCACCCTATTGTGTAAGCTGCAATAGGATCACCTGGTGCGATCTGGTTCACCCCATCATGTAAGCGATAATAGGCTCACCTGATGTTATCTAGGTCTCCCCATCATGTAAGTTATAACAGGATCACATAGCACTATCTGGGATGCCCCATCATGTAATCCTAAGGTAAAACTTCATGAATAAAACACTTTCATCATAAAACCCTTTGAAAAACTCTTTTAAAGTCATATGAAAATACTTTTAGATAAAAATACCATTTTATTTTAAAAATTCATTTTCAATACCAAGACACACTTTTCTTTTAAAACCCATTTTTAATACCAAAATACCAAAAAAGGGAAATAAGAATTTTTATTTAAGAAAACATGTAATATTTCAAAGGAAGCTAGAAACTAAATAATAATCATGACTATGGAAAATTCATTGTATCTATGTACATTTCGAATAAAGCAAACCTTTTTCCATTTTTCAAAACATGACTTATAAAACATGTAAAAATATTACTTTTGAAAAACTTTGAATGAAATTAAAAATAAATATAAAATATCCTTTATAATCCTTTTATACCGATATAAATAAACATATAAAATAATATCAAGAATATTGACATGGTGGAAATTATTTTGAAATTAAATAATTAAACATTTAAAGAAATGATGTTTTTAAATCAAAGTGTCTTATACCACTTTAAAACATTTGAATCATAAGCCCCATGAAAGAATAACATTTAACAAAGAATTAAATAACATGAGAATAAATAAATTCATGATATGATATATCAAAGGGGATATATATGAACCTCATAAAATAAGGTGGGTATATGGCCCCAACCATAAACATTACATAATCTTGAGATAAGTCAATAATTTTATTTTAATTCAAATATAAGATCTTTTTAGGTTTATAGTTTTAGAGAATCAGTACATAACTATTACATAACATCTCAGATATTAAAAAGTAGACAAGTCTACACTCTATCCAGTTTTTTATAATCTAAAACATTTTAAAATAAAACATTAATTATTTTTCTTGATAAAATATTCATAAAATTCATCTTGATTTATTAATTCCTCTTACCCATCCTTATACCCTATTTAAAACATTTCAAAAACCTTGGATGAGAATAAAAATATCAGTAAGAAATATAAAATAAGGAATAAAATTTTTAGTCAATGAATATTTTAAACCCATGAAAACATTTTCACAAAATCATACTTTTCACACGTAAAACATAAACTTTTTAACATACCTCATGAAATCATAAGATTCTTGAAAAACATATTAGAAATTATAAATCATAAAGGTAACTTGTGGCATTCATATCGTACTTACATTATAGCTTTCACAGCTACATAGGGAGTAACCTTCATGGTTACGTTTGGAATACCCATCATAGTATATTCCCTAAATATCTTAGGAGAAACCTTAACATTTACCTATGTCTCATTACCCAATGCATTAGAGATCTATTATGGTTTCACCCACCCTCATATTATCATGGAACCACCCATATACATAAACAATTCCCAAAACTGTAACATAATCGTAACACATAAAATAAGCATAAAGGAAAAATAAAATTTCCACATGGTAATCACCGGAGATAATTTCAAGATATTGATAAAATATATTCATTAATAAAACCATTTTAAATACCAAAATACCTAAAAAGTAATATAGTATTTACTTTTCTTTTAAAAACATTATGGCTTGTAGAGGAATCTAAATACCAAATAATGGTCACGGTGGTGGAAAGATCGTTGTTGTCGTGTACATTAAAAAAACATTCCTTTTTTTATTTAGTAAAATTCTTAATAAAAAAATATTAATTTTGAAAATAATTGAAATAAATTAAAAATAAAAGGGGTTTATTATACAATATATAAAATAAGGTGGTGTATATTATCAAAATATGCCTCAATGAAAGGAGATTGATATGAAGTCCCTTACAAAGATCATATCATTATATTAAGGATAAATCAATGAAATAATTGTGTGTGAGAAATGTAAATACACCCAATATAATTGGATATTTAGTGTAAAACAATCATATTTTATTCACACATATTCTCAGAAAAACAAAACCAATGACATGATATTTAACTCAATGAATGAATATTAAGTTAAGATTTCCCTTACCTTGAGGCTGACTCATCACGTACAATAATTATATTCCTAAATAATAAACTTAGGTTAATTTATAATTTCTTGAGAACATTTATCATGTTTATTATTCCTTTTATATCACCTATTACCATGTTATAAAAATTACATAATTATTTAAGTTCATATCGGACATTTTGTCGATATTTGGTACTTGAGTCAAAAATGAACATTGTTTTGGTGATAATAGTCCATGTGGTATAAATACATCATCTTGAGAATAGTATTCATGAAATAATCATAAGTTTTATATTTTAATCATAATTTTTAAATA
Organism: Viscum album; assembly: GCA_963277665.1. Lineage (NCBI taxonomy): Eukaryota > Viridiplantae > Streptophyta > Magnoliopsida > Santalales > Viscaceae > Viscum > Viscum album. The sequence goes on along the minus strand of OY728138.1, from coordinate 1,103,393,491 downwards.
AAACCAGTAATTATGGTTATGAAAAATTAACAATATTATATTCATTGAGACAGTAGGTCGTACATACACATGAGTAACGTTTCCATTTTTCATTGATCATTATGAAAATAAGTTAATTATTATTTTATATTTTAAAAATAATCATGATATTATTAACATCATAATAATAATTAAATTATACTTATATATATCATATAAGTGTTTTAGTGAATAAAAATGATTCACATTGCTTCGTGGAGGTGATAGTTCATAAGTACACACGAATGACTTTATTATTTTTATGTGTATGAAAGGTAAGAACATAATTGAAATATTATTAGTTTATAATTATAAATATGTCAGTAATATCACATATTAATATTAATTCCATCATTATAACCAATCTTGATAGACGGTAATGGAAAACGAAATAAATCGGTTTGTGGTGGTGATAATTCACACGTACGCGCGAACGATTAATTCCTTTCCCATTTGATGGAAGTATAGATGGATTTAGGATATTATATTAACATAATAATATATAATTATATTTATGAAAATATATCTATTATCTCATCATGGTTTGACAAGATTTCATTGAAGTGTAAGAAGAAAAAAAATAGAAACACTTAAAGAAAACGATGCCACTTCTTCGGTTGATCGCTTTTAAAGAACACATTAACACCTCTAAGAAGGGTGTTCTGCATAAAATAAGGATTTAAGATTATGGGTAGGGATTCCAGGAATACTTTTGGATAGATATTGGATCAACCAAAAGGCTTTGGATTTGTGAGTATTAGAGAATAGAGGGTACCTTTTTATAGGACAGGGGTGGGGCATTTTAGGAAAGTCTTGAAATAGTAATTTATTATAAATTTATTTTCGGTTTATAATGGTCCCAAACTCATTTATTTAAAATATAAGATGATTTTGGGTTGTATACCAATTATAAAATTAAAATTAGTTTAGTTTTTAATATTTTTTAATCCTTATATTTAATGTTTAACCCTTATTTTACCTTTTTTAATCTTACCATGATAACTTGTTATTTACACTTTGTGTGTTAATGTAATTACCATAAGTTGTAAAATGGACAAAAAAATCATTTATGAAATATTGGGACTTATCCTAAACATTTGGTCAAATGTTAGATTTTTATGAATTTTATATCATTTAATAAACTATTTTATATTTTTAGTTATGAATTATGTCAATTTTGACACTATTCATACTTGAATTTTTCAAAAATCCATAACAACTTGATTCTATAAAAAATATATTAAATCAAGCCTAAAATGCCATATTAATCTATAATATTTGTGTATGGAATCAAATATTTCAAACAACATTTATTTTAACATTTATAATGTCATTTATTTGAATCTTTTATTAATGAAGTAATCATTGCGTCACCATTGTGTCATGATTAAATTTATTTATTTAATATTTAAAAATTATAAATAAAATACCATGATGTAGAATATATTTTTAGATTTATAATGACTATTATATTATAATATATAATTTATATAAACCCATATTAAAATTGTTTTAGTAAGAATATATGTGTTTATAATATATTTGCCTTTATTTTAAATTAAAAGTTTTAAGTGTCATAATCATACCCAAGTGGATTCCAAATACCAAATTTTCATCCCAATGGTTGTATAGGTTGTAAATATGTCATAAAATAGTATTATTACATGTTTTATGGTAGTTTTATATTATTATAATATTATTTTTACCCTTATTTACCTGATTTACCCTTTAACCGTGGTAAATAAAAATAATTACTAAAGTTACTATTCATAATATCCAAAAATAAAAGGGGAATATTTATAAAATTTGGACCTTATGATTCCAAATATAGAATCTATTTTTCCAAATTCAAAACACATAACTTTCAGTAATTAATTTAAAATCAATTCTCGTTGTCAAAACGATAAAATGGGTTTTTTAAGTAAAAACCATCAAAAAATTGTCGTGCGTTTATATCTAATTTCAATGTGAAATTACTTCCAATGAACATAATTGGATTAAATTATAAAAATTTAATCCAATTAAACTTTAAAATGAATTAAAATTTCACTCTAAATATATAAAAAATTATATGAAAAGGTATTTTTGAATTAAAATGTAGTTTTTTCACTATTTATCAAAAAATGAATTTTATCAAAAAAATACCAAAATTTAACCAAAGTAAATTTTTATGTCTTAATTCACAATAATAAGTTTATTTTTTCAAGTAAAACATATAAAAGTAAAATAAACTATTTTTAAAAAGGGTTTTCCATCAAAAGGTGTTAAAAATGCCTTTTTTGAAAAATATTTCTTCTATGCTTAAAATTGATTTTGTTCTTATATCTTTTCAATAAAACATATAATATGAATTTTTAGACATCACATTGAGTTTATATTTCATTAATATAATTCATAAATAGTGATAGATTTTTATAAACACAATTATTTTCATTTAAATAGGTTTTTATAAAAAAAATGTCTTTCATATTCAATTGGTTTTTATTTCCATTTATAATAAATTTGGTAACCAATGAGTCATTATATAAACTATATTTTAATAATTCAGTTAATATTGTTCATTCCCTCTATTCCAATGACGAGGTTATAATGGTAACATTTAAATAATTATATTTAGTTGTTTGTTTGAGATCGATGTAGCATATCATGTACGCTATTGAACATAGTGTTTCATTCTTAAAAATCGGGATGTTACATCCTAACCCATTTAATAAATTTTATCCTCATAATTTTAATTTGGGGTCAGTAACTAGGGTGTGAATTTTCAAAATACCTTTATTGAAATCCCATATCAGAAAAAAGGCTAATAAGACTACCACTTTAAAAGATAGAAAGATAAGTACAAAGGTAACCAGGGATAACACATATTAGGTTTTCATGTAGGAAACATGGATATGGAAGAAAAATAATTGTCAAGTTATGATAAAGAGTAATAGAAAAAATTATTAGGAGAAATTTAACAATCATAAAACCACAAAGTTGTGATGGTTTAAATGGTCTTTGATTTTCCTGTAGAAAAAGTAAATGGAAAACATTTTTGTTGTAAGATCATTTTCATAAGGTTGAGGAATTAATTATGAGATTGAATAAGAACATAATGAAACATACTTACTTGTCAAGTAGAGTTTCATCCTTTAATAAATTTATACACAAAATCATCTTTTATCCAAACAATGAGTATTCAAGATGCCTTGGTCACACCAGAAGCACTAGAATCAACTTCTAGAGAATCACATAATCCACAAAAGATTAACCATCTGTTCATCCTGTCTTTAAACATTAAACAAAACCAAAATTGTTAGTACAAGATCAGATAATCCCCCTAAAAATAATCCTTTATAAGGAGAAGGACTACTTTTAATCTCCAAAATTCAACAGTAATACCCAAGTTCTACATATACCATTCATCAAACAAATGTCCTTACAATTCCTCAAAAATAATCCAATAAATATTAAAACCAAAAACACAAAAGAATTTGATCACATAGTCTTCCAAGATAAATTTTAACATGTATCTTCAAATATAATCAATTACTATTAATTTCTCATACCAAAAACTAATTACCCTAATCACATATTCTCGAAGTTAGTTTAATCATTTCCATAAATAAAATAAATCACAATAACTCAACAATAAAAAAATAGATTATTCCATAATAAAATTCAACCATTACTCCTCAAATAAAATCTAATAATATTCTATTTTCCTAAGGCATATAGGGTTCCCAAAATAGTGAATGTCTTCCAAAATAAAATTTATCACTTAATCCCCAAATAATTTTCCTATACTAAGGATATCTATTTGATAAAACATAAGTTCCTAAAATCATCTTATTCTTATTTCATCAACTTTTTTAACTAAAAATATAAAGTCATACTAACTATGGAATTCACATAGGCCAGTTGTAGGTGATTCACCCTTGTCTCCCTTCGGTTGTGGGTTTGATTCCCACGGCCTTACCGGACATTACAAGTTGTCACCCATCCTGTAGGTTATCCTTTTTATAAAACTATATAATTCATATAAAATACCCAAAATGATATAAAATCCTCAAAAATATCCATAACATGTTTTAACCTCAAATTTTATTCTATACCTTTCATTTTTCATCCCAATAACCCATAACTACTTCAAAAATAAATGTCTCCAAAAAATATTTCTAATCACTTTAAATTCCATAACATAAGTTTCAAAAGGGTTTATAAAAAATTTTACTCAAGATCAACCTTAAAATTATAAACCCATGATGATGTCCCTCACTATTAATAAAACATCATATTCTCCAAAGTTGTTTAAACCATCCTTTTATATCAACTATAAGTCTCAACCTTAAACATTACATAATCTTGAGATAAGTTGACAATTTGACTTTAATTCACATTTAGAATCTTTTAATTTTTAGAGTTTTAGATAATTATTCCATAACTATTACATAACGTATTAGATATTACAAAGTAAATAATTCTACACTCTATCTAGTTTTTTATAATCTAAAACATTTTAAAATAAAACATGAATTCTTTTTCATGATAAAATCTTCATAAAATTCATCTTGATTTCTTCATTCCTCTTACCCATCCTTATACCCTATAGAAAAAATTTCAAAAACTTGGGATGAGAATAAAAAACTCAGTAAGGAATATAAAATAAGAAATAAAACCATTAGTCCATGAATAATTTAAACCCATGAAAATTTTTTCACAAAATCATACTTTTCACCCATAAAACATAAACTTTTTAACATACCTCATGAAATCATAATATTCCTGAAAAAATTCTTATAAATCATAAATAATAAAGGTAACTTGTGGAATCCATGTCATACATACATTGTAGCTTTAATAGCTAAATATAGAGTAACCTTAATGGTTACATTTGGAATACCCATCACAGTATATTTCCTAAATCTCGTAGGAAAAACCTTAATGTTTACCTCTGTATCATTACCCAATGCATTGTAGAGCTATCGTGGGCTCACCTACCCTTGGTTTATCACGGAACCACCCATATACATAAACAATTTCCAAGAACCATAACATAATTTTAACACATAAAACATGCATATAAGAAAAATAACATTTCCACATTACAATCATAATATATCATTTTGATATATTGATAAAAAAATTAATTATCAAAAAAAATTATAATACAAAAATACCTTAAAAAGTGAATATGATATTTACTTCTCTTTTAAAAACGTTATGGTTTCTAGAGGAATCCAAGTACTAAATAATGGTCAGGGTGGCGGAAAGATCGTTGTCATCACGTACATTAAAAATATTCCATTTTTGGTTTAGTAAAATGATTCGTTGAAAAATATTCATTTTGAAAACTATTGAATAAAATTAATAGTCAAAGGGATTTATTATATACCATATAAAATAAGGTGGTGTATATTATCAAAATCTTCCTCAATGAAAGGAGATTAAGACGAAGACCCTTATAAATATCATATCATTAGATTAAGGATAAATCAATAAAATAATTATGTGTGACAAACATAAATACACCCAATATAAGTGGATATTCATTTTAAAACAATCATATGGAATTCACACATATTCTTATAAAAACAAAACCAATGACATGAATATTTGATTCAATGAATGGAGATTGAGTTAAGATTTCTCTTCCCTTGAGTCTGACTCATCACGTACAATTGTTATGTTCCCAAATAATAAACTTAGGTTAATTTATAATTTATTGAGAAAATTTTTATTTTTATTATTCCTTTTATATAACTTATTACCTTGTTATAAAAATTACATAATTATTTAAGTTCATATCAGACGTTTTTTAAATATTTGGTACTTGAGTTGAAAATGAACATGGTTTGGATGTTACTAGTACATGTGATCATAATTACATCTTCTCCAGAATATTATTCATGAAATAATCATCAATTTTATATATTAATAATTATTTTTAAATTAAACTATTAATTATGGTTATGAAAAATGAACAATATTATATTCATGGAGACGGTAGGTCGTACGTACGCATGAGTCACGTTTCCATTTTTAATTGATCATTATGAAAATAAGGTGATTATAATTTTATATTTATAGAATAATAATGATATTATTGACATCATAATAATAATTAGATTATATTTATATATATCATATAATTATGGTGGTGAATAAAAAATATTCACATCGCTTCATGGAGGTGATAGTTCACACATACACACAAACGGTGTAATCGTTTTTATATTAATGAAAGGTAAGAACATAATTGAAATATTATTACTTTAAAATGATAAATACATAATGAATATAAAATATTAATATTAATTCCATTATTATAACCAATCTAGATAGAAATTAATGGAAAACGAACTAAATCGGTTCGTGGAGGTGATAATTTACACGTGCGCATGAACAATTAATTACTTTACCATTTTATGGAATTAGAGATGGATTTAGAGGTTGATATTAACATAATAAAATATAATTATATTTATTATACTTTATTTATTATCTCATCATGATTTTAGGAGATTTTAATTAAGTGTAAGAAGAAACAAAATAGAAACACTTAAAGAAAACAATACCTCTTCTTCAGTTTATCGCCTTTGAAGAACACCTTAACACCTCTAAGAAGGGTGTTCTACCTAAAATAAGGATTTAAGAATGTGGATAGATATTCTATTAATAGTTTTGGATATATATTTTCCAATCCAAAAGGATTTGGAAGTATTAGTATTAGAGAAAAGTGGGTACCTTTTTATAGGAGAGGGAAGGGGCACTTTAGGAAAGTCTTGAAATATTAAATTATTATAAATTGATTTTCGGTTTCTAATGGTCCAAAACTCATTTATTTAAAATATAATATTTTTTTATGTCATATAATAATTATAAAATTAAAATTAGACAAGTTTTAAAAAAAATTAATCCTTATCTTTTTGGTTTAACCCTTATTTTACCTTTTTTAATCTTACCATGATAACTTGTTATTTATAATTTGTGTGTTAATGTAATTAACATAACATATCAAATGGCCAAAAAAAGTGTCATTTATGAAATATTAGGACTTATCCTAACCATTTGGTCAAAAATTATATTTTTAAAAAAATTATAACATTTAATAAACTATTTTATATTTTAAGTTATGAATTATATCAATTTTGACACTATTCATACTTGACTTTTTCAAAAATTCATAATAACTTGATTACTTTGAAAAAAATAAATTAAATCAATCATAAAATGTAATAGTCATCCTTAAAATTATTTTATGGCATCAAATATTTCAAATAATATTTATTTTAACATTTATAATATAATTTATTTGAATATTGTTTTAATGAATTAATCACGGAATCACCATTATTTCATAATTAAATTTATTTATTTAATGTATAAAAATAATAAATAAAATAACATGATGTAGTAATTATTTTTATATTTCTAATTACTATTTATAGTCTAAGGTATCATTTATATAAACTCATATTAAAATTATTTTACTGAGAAGATACATGTTTATAACATATTGTCCTTTATTTAAAATTAAAAGTTTTAAGTGTCATAAACACACCCAAGTGGATTCCAAATGAAATATTTTCATCCCAAGGGTTGTATTGGTCGACCATATGTCATAAAATGGGATTATGATGGGTGTTATGGTAGTTTTATATTATTATAATATTATTATTATCCTTATTTACCTGATTTACCCTTTAACTGCGGTAAATTAAAATAATTACTAGTTACTATTCATAGTGTCCAAAAGTAAAAGGGAAATATTTGAAAAATTTGGACCTTATGATTATAAATATGGAATCCATTTTTTCAAATTCAAAACACAGAACTAGCAGTAATTAATTTAAAATTAATTCTCATTGTCAAAATAATAAAATTGGTTTTTTAAAAAAGTAAAAACCATCAAAATATTGACATGTATTTATATCTAATTTCAACATGAAATTACTTCCAATGACCATAATTATATTAAATGATAAAAACTTATCCCAATTAAACTTTAAACCCAATTAAAATTGTAGTCTAACTATATAGAAAAATTAGAAGAAAAGGCGGTTTTGAATTAAAATGCGGTATTTTTCACTATTCATCAAAATATGAATTTTATCAGGAAAATACCAAAGTTTAACCAAAGTAAATTTTTATTTCCCACTTCTAGATAATAAGTTTATTTTTTCAAATAGAACATTTAAAATTGATAAAAAAATATTTTTAACAAGGGTTTTCCATCAAAAGGCGGTAAAAATGCCTTTTTTAAAAAAATCTTTTGTGCTTAAAATTGATTTTGTTCTTATATATTGTCTAGAAAACCTATAATTTGAATTTTAAAACATAAAATTGAGTTTATATTTCATTAATATAATCTAAAAATTGTGATATGATTTTATAAACACAATTATTTTCATTTAAATAGGCTTTTATAAAAACACATCCTTCATATTCAATTGGTTTTTATTTCTATTTCTAATAAATTTGGTAATCAAAGAATCATTATTTAAACCATATTTTTATAATTCAGTTAATAATTATTATTCCCTATATTCCAATAACGAGGTTATAATGGTGACATTTAAATAATAATATTTTGTTGTTTGTTTATGCTCGATGTAGCATATCAGGTACGCTATTGAATATAGTGTTTCATTATTGAAACTTGGTATGTTACAGTGGGTGTATAACATAAAAATATTCCTCAATGAAATGATATTGATATGATGTCCCTTACCTTGAGTATAACTTTTCATGTGTGTCTTTATCTTCCTCTTCTTCATGTAACTCCTTTTAGTTTGCACCAAATGACTTCTTTGGTTTGATTTCTTCCCAAAGTGAGGATTCTAAGATGAGAGGAAGGATGTTGGAAGCTTATTTGGGTAGGGCTTAGATGATCCAAAATTCTTAAGAGGTGTGAAAAGTTGGGAGTGAGAACCTTTTTATAGTGAAGGAGGAGGGACATTCTTATAAATACAAAAAAGTAAATGTTGGTCAGTGTAGAGTACTCAAGAGGGGGGTGAATTGAGTATCTATAAAAAAATTATTAAGAATTGGTTCTTTGAAAATTTTCACTGATTAAAAATATAATCTAAGTTAATTTGTAGTGATTTTACAAGAGTCCTGAATGTTTAATTAATTTCTCAAAATATTTATTAGTTCTGAGCTATACTAATCTAAATATTAATATAACTTTTGAAACTAACATACTAGTTAAAAATAGTTATAAACACTTGATAAACTAACTATCAAAGTTAAATTTTAGTTTTATGAAATATGTGATAAGGAATAGATAAAAACTAAAAGGTAAAAACACTGTGGATATAAAACAAGAGGTTCCGTCTCAAGCTGTGACTTGGTCCTCTTTACTTGGTTATCACCTACCACTGAGAAGTTTAAATTAATAAACAGTATGATCCACACCTTGGATCAGGGTTCACAATAACACACAAGGCTCTCTAGGTCACACTTGACCTCTACCACATTTATTTGTAGGAAAAACAAAAAACAAGTCACACTTTACCTCTTCCATAGTTCTAAAAGAGATAAAAAAAGGATAAAAGAGTATGAGATTGAGTATATCAAGTATCCTATAGTTATACACAAGAGTCAGTGTGTGTGTAACAGACAGATACACACACTACTCAAAAATGTAAATAAAAGAACACAACAGAGCTAAATATGTAGATTAAGGTTTAGAAGTCTCTGTGTGTTATGCAGTGTAGCTCTGGACTCATTTGGTGTAGTGGAAAGGAAGTTTGAGTCCTCTTCTCCAATTTGACTCCAAAAAAAAGTATCGTAGTCTCTATGGTCTAGCTTCCAGGAGTGAAATGCTTAGCTTCTTGTTGGTAAGATGTTCAGGGTAGCTCAAAAGATTTTTCTTTACTTCTTGATCTCCCTATATGTTCTTCCTTTTGAGTTCTTGGGTTTTTTAAGTATGCTCAAGAGTTGCGGGAGTTCTCGAGTTTTCTTATTTTTTCTACTCTTATGAATATATCTAAAATATCCAAGCATTTCTCCTTTTATAATTAGAGGTCCAACAGAAATAATGACCTCTCCACATCCATTTATCTCGTATTATCCTCTGAATATCCTACAGACAACATTAAATAATGTCAGAAACATTAATTTTTCTAAATATGACTTTTAGCTATAAATTTGAATTAATAAAATAAAAACAGTTTTTATGAATATCGGTGGGTTATAAGTATCGATGATTCGTTGGCATCGGTCTGTCAGCATTGGTCTATTAGCATCGATGAATCTCTATATCGGTGAGTCCTTTCCATCGGTATCGGTGACTCTGGTCATCGGTGATTCATTTGTTCTATTGGTCTGTCTGGGCATTGGTGAGTTTTCATCGGTGACTCATTTTTAACTATCAATGTGTCTTCCATCGGTGACTCGTCCATTGATAAGTCCTTTGAACTAACGGTGCATTGACCATCAGGGACCCGTCCATCGGTGAGTCGCATGAACTATTGATGTGACCAATCATCGGTGACTTGTCCATCGGTGTGACTCTTGTTCTACCGATGAGTGCAGCATCGGTGTCTTCTTCGATCAGTGAGTCCTTCAATCGGTGAGTCCTCATCGGTGAGTTATCCATCGGTGAATCCTTAAACCAATTGGTGTTAGGGACACTAAAAAACTTAAAAAGTGTTTGTCTTACATAGAATAGTATCAAATTAAGGAAAATTCATAACTACATATAAATACACACTTGTAAATATATTAAAACACAAATATCCATAATATTTTGACTTATTGAAATTTATTATACCATGTGACATAATTTATTCATTTATAAATATTCATTGACAAGATTAAAATTAGTTATAACATAATATGTTCAGTATCACGATTTGTAAAGTGGCATGATTTTTGATTATTAAAATAACTATCTCACAAAGGGTCCAAAAATATCCCCCTTTTTGATAATCAAAAATCCTGGCATTAATGAGTTATACAAGATGTTAAGGAATAAGAATTACTTGACTTGGAATACCAGTAGTGAATTTGAATTCTCAATATAACTAAGGCTTTCCTTCTAATATCCTCCTCGATTTTTGTTTCATAGGATTTATATATATATATATGGTTCCTTTTAAGAGAGTTATATCAAATAATTTTCAGGCTCCCCTTTTTAAGTTGTATTAGTGCAGGATGAGTGATTTGTATCAGAGGTGGGATATATATATATATATATATACTATGTTGATTACATTCCATATTTCATATGCCAGAGTTCTCCCCCTTATATTAATAAGGTATATCATCTATATATTTCTTTATAGATTTTTATCCCCCTTTTGGGATTAGAAAAAATGAGAAAAGAAACATAAATAATAAATAAACAAAACAAAACAAAATTTGAAACATATGGAATTAAAATTTATATTCATTAAGGTATATAGAGTACAACCATCAAAATTTAGTCATCAAAAAAAATACAAGTACAGAGCCCTGTCAAAGAATTATCCACATCTAAGGCTTGGGATTTTGAGGAGCTTTTCCTTTCTCTGAAGGATCAATAGGAGGTACAGGATGTGGTGTTGTGGATTTAGGAAGGTATTTTTGAATGGAAACACTAGGTAAAGAAACACATGTAGGAACATTAGCTGCAAGTCTTGGTCTTCCCTCTGACAAAACACGACTTTGAGGCTTCTCTTGAATCACTAGCCAGATCTGAGATAAATCTTGAGACACTGACATCTGAGCTGGGGGCAGTGAACTAGGTCCCATGGAAGTAGTTGTAGGGACCAATATAGCTTCATCTTTCACATTTAGTTATGGCTTAAATAGCTTGATAAAACCATTGATGTTTTCACCCCCATATAGCATATCCTTTTAAAAATCCTCTTTATTTTCCATGAATTTTTCCAAAGTAGTAGTAAACTCCTTCAACTGACCTGCTTTCCTTTTGAAAGCCTCTATCAATGATGGTATCTTGAGATTTCTATCCAAGTAATTAAATTTTTTATTCAGATCATGCTTGGTGTATATTTTAGCAAAATACTTGTCCACATTTTCTCTAATCTCTTTCTGAGTAGTAGATGCCTCATTTGTACACTATCTCACCATGTTATAAACAATTTCAGTGTTCCTGTGCACTTTGAAAAGGTTCTCTTTATTAGATTCATTCAGAATGGACCCCATCTCTTCTCTCATCACAGTCCTAAGGGACTCCATATCATTAGAAGGCCTCGTACTTTTTGAACTAGATTCACCAGAAATCATTTTACCAAGATCCTATTTTAACTTCTTCAAATCTTCACTCAGTAGATGTGTAACCAATTTCCTAATAACCTTCATAAAACCACCAAGTTTGGTATTGAAATTAGTGGTTAGAGATTCCAATTCATTACTCATTCTCTTCACTTCTTCTTTTAGTATTGTATTATTTCTAATAATGGTCTCGGTTGAAGTGAAGGTTGGGTTGTATATCCTGAATCATCGTTCTTGCAATCCTAGCAGCATCGTCATCTGAAATACTCATGGAAGTTGAATATTCATTTTTGACTCCAATAAAGGCTCTCACAAATTCACATATATCATCTTTGAATTTTTCTAGATCAGCCTTGGTGACATAGTCACTAGGCACTGTCTGTACAACAGGATCATCAACATTAGGTAAAAAGGTGAAGTAGAAGAAATCAGTTCCACTTCATCTTGTGGAGTATGAGGGGCTACCATACCCACATCAGAATCATTATCCATCCCAAATAGAATAAATATTGGATTTCTATTCCACTCACCAAAACAGGCCCAGTCTCTAGGCTCCATAGTATCAATCCTGACTCTTCTTCCTTGAGGCTCCCCCTCAACTTGTTCTTCATCTTTTTCTTCTTCCTAGCCTCTATCCAAGACAAAATTCTGAGGAATTAGTACTAACTGAACTAGAGATTCTTCTTGAACTTTAACTACTCCATCCAGTTGTGGATCTTCCTCATTCTGAGTCATAGGAGCAATTTGAGCTTCTGCCTCTTCCTCTTGACCTCCATCCATAATTTCATTAAGTTATTGAATGATGCCTTGAGCATCATCAGGTTGGTCATGTTTGTACTCATTTCCATCATCTCCATCACCATGATCAATATCATGATCAGAAGCATCCTATCCAACAGGATCAGCATCCTCTTGTCTATCAGCCTCATCATCATCTCCATACACAGACTCTTCACTAGAATTAACATCTTCTTGACCTGCTTTCATTGTGTCACTCACATTCCAACCTTAATCATCCTCATCATCACCATAAGTCTTTCTCACATATCCTTCAACTCCATAGACTTTAGTATCTTCCTCATCTTTATCACCCAACAAAGGTTCTTGAGAGGGTAAATCTAAAGGTGGACTAGGAGGTCCATATGACATATCTTTAGGGATTTCAGCTATATCTAGGTCACTCTTATCATCTATAGGAGACCCTTCTTCTCTTGGAAGCCTAGGTTCAACTTGTTCCTCATCATAATACACAACCTTCTCACCAGGTTTAAGACCTGGATCAGCTTGATCCCTTGGTTTGGTATGATGGTCAATAGGATTATAATCCCCATAAAGTTTCTCCTCATATGCTACCCACATTCTCCTCTATGGGTTCCAAAAGATCTTCATCATCTTCCAGATATCTTTTTGCGGGAAAAATTCACTACAAGTAGTGATTACTTCATCTCCATCCTCCACACATCCTAACTTCTTTATCATTATAGAAATCATCCTTGGGGTAGTATAAACTGATTTCCTTTTTATAGGGTTTTATCATCTCTAAAATATGTACCATAAGGTACCTACATAAATTAACTTTTACCCCATTATTCAGAAGATAAATTAGGAATACATTCTGATACTTCAAGGCAACAAAATTTCCCTTCCTTGGGCAGATTTGGTGTTGGATAAATTTAAAAAGCGGTTTGGCCTCTCTATCTAAATATGTGGATATTTCTCTCTTTGACTCCTCATTTCTAGTAAATTATTTCGATGAAGTTTCATATGAAAAAAAATATTAGGTTGGTGGAATATTACCCTGATATTCAGCATATATCTCCTCATGAGGCATCTCTAAGCATTCAGCCCACTCTTTTGAAGAAAAAGAGATCTCATTGCCCTTCACCACTAACTTCATCTGATCTTCCTTGACTCCTTCTAAAAGCACTTTAAAGTTGAGATAAAACTCATGTACCAACTTGGAGTAGAACTTTCTCTCATTATTTTCAAACCAGTTGATCCATCCCTATGATTCCAAAACTTTCAGAAAGAGATACTTGCTTGAAAAAAGTCACTCGGCAGACACTTATTTCTTAGCAGTCACTACACGGCTTTCTAATACTAGCTTCATAGAACCTATGTCACTGCTAGATTCCCATTTTTGATGCTTTTCCAAATATGATTCACTTGGTCCTTCCATTTCACGCTTCGTTCTCCCCATTCTGATGGTTTGGGTTTGAAGAGGTAGTCGATTGGTTGAAGGTAGAGAGGTAGAGTTTTGAAGGGTAGAAGTAGTATGGATCGATTCAATTTTTTCATTTAGGGATTATACTTTTTAATATAGAAAATAGAGAAATGGTAAAATATAAGAATTAAACTGTGTCATTTTATTTTAAAACAGACATACATAAAGATTTACTAAAAGGTCCTTATAGGCATCGGTATCGGTTTCACTCTAACAAAATCGATCTCACTTGATCATATTAATGTGATCGGCTTTATCTGGTCATTTTCACATGATCAGTTTCACTTGATTGGTTTCACTGATCGGTTTCACTGATTGGTTTCACTGATCGGTTTCACCTGATCAGTTTCACTGATCGGTTTCACAAACTCACAAATTTCGCATACAAACAGATCGTTCTAAGGGGATAAGGTCGGATTGAATTTATAAATTTATCATTCCTAGTTCTTGTTTGATGTATCTCATTCTCTCAGAGTTTAAGGTTTTGGTAAAAATTTCTACAAGTTTATGTTCAGTCCTAATAAACTCAAGAGTTATATCACCTTTTTTATAATGGTCTCTCAAAAAGTGATGTCTTACATCAATATGTTTTGTTATGGAATGAGAAATTGGATTTTTAGAAATGTTAATAGCACTTGTATTATCACAATTTATGGGGATGTGTCTAAATCGAAATCCATAGTCTAATAAAGTGTGTTTCATCCACAAAATATGTGCACAGTAACTACCAGCAGTAATATACTCTACTTCAGTAGTTGATAAAGAAACCGAATTTTTCTTTTTACTACACCATGAAATTAAAGAATTTCCCAAAAAGTGACATGTTCCAAAGGTGCTCTTTCTATCTAAATTACACCCACCAAATTCATTATCATAATAGATAACCATATCAAAAGGTTGTCCTATTGGGTAGAACAATCCTAAATTAGTTGTATATTTGAGGTATTTGAAAACTCCATCCAACGGCCTGATGGCCTTCAAATTTTTATTTTATTTTAAACAGAAACTCCTTTTAAGGGATGAAGGGCGAACCCAAACAGACTACAAGGACATAGTACAATAACGACCTGAAGGTCTAGAGATACAACCCAACCCGACAACATGGAGTTACCCCTCCCTAGCCTTTGATCATGAAAATCCCTCCACCGTTGCATGGTTGTACAGCAATCCAATTTCCTGTGTCAAAGAATAGGCCAAATCTGATGGCTAACTCCATACCCTCTCAACTTCCAAATCCATACAGAGATACAAGGATGAAACAAAAGCTCTAAAACCTCCTCTGGGACTTTCTACATGAGATCAAGCTCAGGTAAATATCTAATACAATGGACCATGTAAAAAACAATTGTAGACAAAACATCTTCAAAAGAAAATATGGGAAACACAATGCTGGAATCAATGCCACAGAAGCCCATCGATCCATGGGGCACCTCCGACACCACACGCAGCAACCCAAAGAGGAAGAAAAACCAAGAACGTGAAGCCAAGTCTTCATCACCCAGGACTGGAAGACCCAAAATCACATTAATGAGGTGTCTTCGTTGAGGGGGTCTGAGCCTATCAGAACCAGCAACGCATCCCTGAGCATGAAGTTGGCCATCTCAAAATTCAGAAGAACCCTCATCAGATTCCAAATCGGTCAAACCATGGGAAGCGAAAGCACCAACAAGGAGGGGTTGCTTCTGAAATGAAAACACCGCAAGAACATCGTCCACACAGATAACATTCAAAACCTGTAAAAGAACCACCACAACCTCAAACTAAAAAACCCCATAGCCGATCAAGGACCAAAAACTCCCACCCCCCCCCCCCCCCAAGCCGTGCTGAAGGCAAAGCCAAACCATCCATCCAAAACCGTAGATGAACCGAGATGCACCAGATTAGATCCGCCGCTGACAACACCAATACCAAACCTCTTATCAGGGCCGACGCCTGAACTCAGAAACAGACCAAATATGAGCCAAGACGGACAACACTGACTCCAAGCATCATGTCAGACCATCACCAAACCTAAAACTCGTCAGATCTAAAGAAACGGAGGACTGGACAGCCAACACTGGATCGAGGATGACACCGGGATAGAGAACATGCCCAGAGCAGCGTCGGAGGTGGTCATTGACGAAAGGCGTTGTCACCAAGCCGAATGGCCGGAGACAGCCCGAGCCACACCAGGACACGCTGAAGTTTCACCAAGCACCGTGAGTCCGAGATGATATCTAGAGATCTACCCATCACTTTTTGGATCCAAAAGGCTCCAGCACCGATTCTCCAAGCCACATCGGAGGGGGAAGGTGACAACTCCCGATGAGAACCCTAGAATCGATGAAGGGGAGAAGACCCACCGCTTAGAGGCCGGTTTCCAACTTTGAAAACTCTTTTTACAGAATTTAAATGTTACTCTTTTGGGTTTTCTTGAAATATTTCATACATACACACACTAAACATGATGTTTGTCCTACTAGCAGTTAAGTAAATCAAACACCCAATCATTCCTCTGTAAGCAGTTTGATCAACAGATTTCCCATTTTCATCAAGATCTAACATACAAGTAGAACTCATAGGTGTTACACTACTATTAATGCTATAAAATCTATATGTTTTCAAAATATCTTTAGAATACTTACTTTTATTTATAATAATATCATCATTGTTTTGAAATGTTTGAAATCCAAGAAAATATTTAAGTTTACCCATCAAACTCATTTCAAACTCACTTTACATCATTTTTGAAAAATCATTGCATAATGAATTTTTAGAAAATCCAAAAATAATATCATCTATATATATTTGAGCTATTAAAACATATTTAGAAATTATTTTTATAAATAAATTAAGATCTATAACTCCTTTTTTAAAACCTTTATAAATAAGAAAGTTACTTAACCTATCATACCAAGCTCTTGGAGATTGTTTCAAACCATATAAAGATTTAGTTAATTTGAAAAATTTATTAAAAAAATGAAGATTTATAAAACCTGGGGGTTGTTAAACAAAAAAATACTCAATTATATAACCATTTAAGAATTAACTTTTGACATCCATTTGATAAATTTTAAAATCCAAGTGTGTTGAATAGGCAAGTAGAATTCTAATGGCTTCAAGACTAGCTATTGGTGAAAAGGTCTCCTCATAATCAATTAATTTTTCTTGATTATAGCCTTGTGAAACCAACCTATCTTTGTTTCTAATTATATTTCTATCTTCATCTACATTGTTCTTAATCACTCATTTAGTTCATATGGTCAATTTATCTTTTGGTCTATCAATAAGCTTCTAGAATTTATTTATATTAAACTGGTTAAGCTCTTCTTGCATATCCATCACCCAAAATTCATCATTGATAGCATCATTGATATTATTAGGTTTAATTTGTGACAAGAATTCTTGGTATTCAACCTAATTTATCAAGTAAGATCTTGTTTTTTTTTCTCTGTCTAAATCCCCAACTACGTCATCTAAGGGATGGTTTTTAAGGGTTCTAGTTGGTCTCATAAAAATAGAGATAGTTATTCCAGGTTCATAACTTGGTTCTGGTTCATTATGTCTAGATTCTGGAGAATTTACAAAACTATAAGTTTTGATAGATTCTTTTATAGGATGGTCAGAAGAATAGCATTAATGCCTATATTATACATATCCTCTTCAAGATTCCCTAGTGAGGTATTAGGTTCATGTGGATCTGTTTCATCAAACTTGACATGTACTGATTCTTCCACACATTTGGTTCTCTTATTAAAGACTCTATAAGCATTACTTGATGTTGAATATCTAACAAATATTACTTCATCACTTTTCAAGTCAAATTTATATGAATTATCTTTAGTGTTAAGAATATAAAATTTTTATCCAAACACTTTAAAATAATTTACCTTGGGTTTCCTATTATTCCACAACTCATAAAAAAAATTCTTAAGTATAGGTCTAATTAAAACTTGATTTATTATATAACAAGTTTTATTAACATCTTCATCCCAAAAATAAATCAATAGGTCATATTCATTGAGCATAGTTCATGAAATTTCTTGTAGGGTTTTATTTCTTCTTTCTACTGCACCATTTTGTTGAGGTGTCTTAGGGGCAGAGAAGTTATGCCTATATCCATTTTGTGAACAAAAAGATTCGAAGTAGTGATTTCCAAACTCACATCCATGTTAACTTCTTAGAGATTTAATTTTAAGTCCATTATGATTTTCTACAGTCCTATAATACTTGGTAAAATGAGAGAAATCCTCACTCTTGTGAGCTAAGAAAAAGTTCCAAGTATACATAGAGAAGTAATATACAAGAATATAAACATAGTGATTCCCATTGAGACTTGAAACTCTATATGGTCCAAAAAATTCCATGTGAACCAACTAGAGAGGTTGAAAATTTGTAACTTCTTTCATTGGTTTGAAAGAGATTTTGTATTGCTTTCTTTTTTGACAAGGATTACACACTCTATTGTCTAAAAACTCTAGTTTGGGAATGTTTTTAACTAAACCTTTTCTAGTAAATTTCTTAAGGGAGTGTAAATTAAAATGTTTTAGTCTTCTATTTCAGAGCCAAGACTCTTTGTGAAAGGCACTTAGACAATAAACATTCTATGATTCTAGTGTGTCTAAGTTTATGGAATATACATTATCATTTTTGAGAGTAGAAAATAGTAAGTTATTCTTGGCATCAAAAACATGGCATGAATCATTTTTGAATTTAACATTAAATAAATCATCACACAGTTGAGATATTCTAAACAAGTTATATTTTAATCCATCTATATAGAGTACTTTGGAAATTGAAATAGAGTTAGGGTTACCAATCTGGCTTAAGTCGATGATTTTTCCTTTATCATTGTCACCAAATGTGACATGTCCTACATCAATATTTCTGAGATTATTGAAGATTGAGTAGTCTACTATCATGTGTCTTTAAAATCCACTATCCAAGTACCAAATATTTCTATAGTAACTCTTTAGATGGTTTACCTACAAAATAATTTTTCCAAGAAATGATTTGGGTGCCCATAATTTTCTAGGTCTAAAAACATTAGTAATAAAATATTTAGGAACCCACAATTATATTATGGGTTTCATATATGTATAATATAAGGAATTTAAAAAATAAACTTTATTTGGTCCAAAAAAACTTGATACAGTAAAAGATTTTTTGGAACTGGAACTTGTAGTAAAATCGTGATTTTTGAACAGAGAAGAAAATTTTCCAGATTCAGTCATGAAATGTGTTTTAGATAAATTTCTATGTCCTAGCTGATATAAAATAACATAAGTGTACTTAGGATCTATATATTTACCAATAATTTGAGTAAGAGTGTTTTTTCCATTGGTTAACTTTTCTAAATTCTTTTTTCAATTGCTCATTAGGCATTGTTTTCCTTAAGAAGTTGAGAATTCTTTTTCTTTTTTGTAGTAAGTTCAGAGTTAATAGTTACAGTAAGAGCATGATGTTTATTTAGAGATTTATATTTATATTTTATTACATTAAAATTATCATCCATTATGTTACAATATTCAAATAGTTCACTATTTTTCATATTCTCATAATCACTTTCATTTTCAGAATAATAATATTTGTGTGTAGGAGAGTCTAATGTTACCTCGTCGTAGGTATTTGTCATAAATCACATTTTTTCTATACCTTATTTATCATTATGAGAAGAAGAAGATTAATTATAGATGTCCTTAGATACACTCCAGGTGCCCTCAATTGCTTTATTATATTTCCTATATTTATACTCATACTTCTTCTTATACTTTAATTTAGGACAGTCAGCTTTGACATGTCCTTTCCTTTTTCATTCATAGCAAACTATTTCTTCTAATTTATCAGGATTCTTCAAATCATTTTTCTAATTGCCTTTGTTGTCATATTTTCCTTTAAATTTTGGTCTCTTGAAGAAATTTTTCTTTCTATAAAATTTTCTAAATCTCCTAGCCATCTGGGTCATTTCCTTGTCACTTTCTAAATATGATTCTTCACTACTTGTGCTCTCAACAGCAGGTTGAACTTTCTCTTTATCTTTTCTCTTAAAAGTGGTAGTCTTGAAGGCTATATATTTTCTATTTATTTAATCCTCCTATTATTTGTTTAATTTCAGCTCTTCTTCATACATAATCAGTTTTCCAATGAATTCCTTTACTGTAATTTTATCAATGTCACATGATTATCTTATGAATAATGATGTCCCTCACCATCTCTCTAGTAAAAATTGCAGAATCCTAATGATTTTCTCCTTTTCTATGACAACTCTTCCTAAAGAAATCATAGTGTTAACAATTTCATTGAACCTAAGATACATATCAGAAATAGATTCATCAGGCTTCATTCTAAAATTAGCATATTTAATGGTATAAGTATTTAATCTCATCTCTTTCACATTATATTTTCCCTCATGAGAAATAGATAAAGTATCCCAAATATCATGAGTAGTTTTACAGGTAGAAATGTGATTAAATTATTAATATCCTAGTGCACAATATAGAGAACTCGTTGATTTATAGTTATTATTATAGGTAGTCTTGGTAGCTTCATCCCAAGTGTTTCTAGCAGTTTCAGAGATTTCGTATTTACTTTAATAGTAGTCCAGACTTAAAATACCATGATTTCTAAATGTATTTTCATTTTAAGCTTCCACAGATCATAATTTGTTCTATTGAAAAAAAAGGTGTTCTATTTGTAGAAACTCCTTCTAATCTATTGTTCATAATATAAATTTGGAAAATATTTTAAAGATATTAAAATTTATAAATAATATAAATTTTAAGATCTTTGAAATATAAATACAATCACAATTGAAAAGGTTGAAAAATATTTGAAAACTAAAAAATTATAAAAACCCTTTGATAAAAAATGTTGGTTGGAGTAGAGTACTCAATAGGGGGTGAATTGAGTATGTATAAAAAAATTAAGAATTGGTTCTTTAAAAATTTCCTCCAATTAAAAATAATAAGTTAATTTGTAATGAATTTACAAGAGTCCTGAATGTTCAATTAATTTCTCAAAATATTGATTAGTGCTCATCTATACTAATCTAAATATTAATATAACTTTTGAAACTAACTTAATAGTTCAAAATAGTTATAAACACTTACTAAACTAACTATCAAAGTTCAATTTTAGTTTTATTAAATATGTGATAAAAACAGGATAAAAACTAAAAGGTAAAAACATAGCAGATATAAAACAAGAGGTTCAGTCTAAAGCTAAGACTTAGTCCTCTCCACTTGGTGATCACCTGCCACCAAGTATTTTAAATTAATAAATAGTTTGATCAACACCTTGGATCAGGGTTCACAATAAAACACAAGGCTCTCCATGTCACACTTAATCTCTACCACAATTATTCATGGTAAAAACAAAAAACAGGTCACACTTGACCTCTTCCATGGTTATACCTAGGATATAGAAGGATAAAAGAGTGTGAGATCGAGGATATCAAGTATCCTCCAGTTATGCATAGGATTCAGTTTGTGTAAAAAATAGATACACACACTACTCAGAAATGTAAATAAAAGAACACAACATAGCTAAAGATGTATAGTAAGGTTTATAAGTCCCTGTGTGTAATGCAGTGCAACTCTGGACTTGTTTGGTGTAGTGGAAATGAAGTTTGAGTCCTCTTCTCAAAGTTGACTTCAAAATAGTGTTTCGTAGTCTTTGTGATCTTGCTTCTAGGAGTGAAATGTTTAACTTCTTGTTGGTAAGATGTTAGGGGTAGCTCAGTAGGTTTTTCTTCACTTCTTGATCTCCACATATGTTCTTTCTTTTGAGTTATTGGGTTTTTGAAGTATGCTCGAGAGTTGCAAGAGTTCTCGGGTTTTCTTATTTTTTCTAATCTTATGCATATATCTAAAAGATCCAGCTAGTTATCCTTTTATACTTCAAGGTCCAGCATATAGAATGATCTACCCACGTGCATGTACCTCGTACTGTTCTCTGAATATCTTGCAGACAACATTAAATAATGTTAGAAACATTAATTTGTCTAAATGTGACTGTTAGCAATAAATTTTAATTAATAAAATAAAAAAAGTTTTATAACTATCGATAAGTCATAAGTATCATTGAGTCATTGGCATCAGTCTATCATCATCGGTCTGTCAGCATCGGTGAGTCCTTTCTATCAGTATCGATGACTCTGGGCATTGGTGAGTCGTTTATGCTATCGGTCTGTCTGGGAATCAGTGAGTCATCATCAATTACCCATTTTGAACTGTCAGTGTGTCTCTCATCGGTGACTCATCCATCGGTATGTCCTTTGAACTAATGGTGTGTCGACCATTGGTGAGTCACTTGAACTATCAGTGTGACTAATCATTGGTGACTTTTCCATTAGTGTGATGCTTGTTCTACCAGTTAGTGCAGAATCAGTGTCTTCTTCGATCAGTGAGTCCTTCGATCAGTGAGTCCTCATCGGTAATTCAGCCATCAGTGACTCCTTAAACCAATTGGTGTCAGGGACTTTGAAAAACTTACAAAGTATCTTTCTTACACATAATATTATCAAATTAAGGGAAATTAATAACTACATGTAAATACACACTTGTAAATATATTGAAACACAAATATCCATAATATATTGACTTATTTAAATGTATTATACCATGTGACATAATTTATTCATTTATAAATATTCATTAACATGATTAAAATTAGTTATAACATAATATGTGAAGTATCATGATTTGTAAAGTGGAATGATTGTGATTATTAAAACAACTATCTCACAAAGGGTCCAATAGTAAACACTATTGGGAGGTCTCCCTTATATAATGTGCCTCTAAATTTGACAACTAATGGAGTGTAGGGAAACAATGGTAGAGCCAAACTTACACTACACAAAAATAAAATAATTTTTATCATTTTTTTCCTTAGTTTTTAAGTTTACTCAATTGTATCATTATATTTTTTTACTAAGGTAACTTGTATCTTTTTATTTACCTAAGTAATTTATCCTTTGAGATTATAATTAAAAATATATTTATTATATAATTTATACCTAATTATTATAAATATGAAGTCAAATTCATTAAATAAAAAACCTATGTGTGTGTAAAACAAATTTTAATATAAACTCATGCCATGCACAAAACCTCATTTTAACCTTAATCGTGTTAATTAATTTTAATTGTTTTCAATAATTATAATGTTAAAAAATAAATTTAATCATATTATGATATAAATATTATGCTAATTCAAAATATGTATACCCATTTTTCTAAATTCAATTTACATAAGTGTAAAATTTAAATTTAAAGCTAATCCCGCAGATGTGGCAATAAAGTGTGTAAAGTCCCTGACCTCAGTAGCGTGGAGCTAGCACCTTAATTCATTAAATTGGTAGTATAAACAAGTTTTTTCATCCCAAAGACCTTAATATTTTATTATTTTTGGAAAACCAAATAGAAACATAGGTTTTACATTACAAATTAAAATGGAAAACAACATACCAACTCCATTAGAAACATCCATAACCTCCTAGATTATCCTTGTAATTCATTCATAATATAAATCATTGCATCTTGGGAGAAAATAAAACATAATAAAGGGGTGAGATCAAATGATAAATAAGGTTTATTAATATATTGTAAGATAATATAAACAATAATCCATGGTGAATGACTAATAACACATGCCAATAGAATATAATCTTGAGAATAATATGGAAATAATAAAATATTAATAAATAATACCACATAAATAATCACATGAATCTTAATTGTGGATATTGTACTAGTATAATAATCACATGATTTATCAATTACTAATTTCATAATGAGTTAATTTATATGTTGGGATTCATAAATATACCATCTAGGCCTCAACAAGGACTTATAAAAATAAATTGTTAAGGCCTCATCCAAAATTTATTTCTTTTTTGTCTCATGAAACCTATCGATCCATCGAGGGTCTATAGAAGGCCCCTCCCATCACATACTAAATCCAATTAATTCATAATATGTTTAATAAAAAGATATATTTAGATCAAATTGTATCATACCACTTTGAAATATTATAATTATAACCATATATGAAAATATTTTAATAAAATCATTGATAAATTCTTGAGGAATATAATCATTAAACATTCAAAAGTGTCCCATACCACTTTGAAACATTTAAATCTTAATACCTAAAAAGTAATAACATTAAATGAATATAATAAGAATAATAATACTCATGATTTCATATATTAAAGGGAAGTACATACACCACATGCATGGAATAACTGGTTAGTAAGGTATAAATCTCACATAAGTAAAAGTGAGATGAGAAAAAACCCTTTTTTACTTTGTAAAGAAGAGTTATTTTGGAAAATCATTTGTATTTGTCATAAAATCATATTGTAAACATGTATATCCCAGAAAATAAAATGTAAGAACAATGAAATTATATTTGAGTCATAAATGATGTCCAACATAAGTGAAAACATGTAAAAAGAGTGTTTAATAATCTTTAGAAATGAGCCTTATTATTGCAGTTTAAGGAAAATATTAAAGTTTCCTTAAAACAGAATTGGAATAATTGTTTGTATAAAACCATAAATTAACCATTATATATTTTCAGGATAAAATTAATGATTTTATAAAAATAATGGGTTCTTAAAATAGATTAGGGGTAGCACGTGATAATGGGTAAGAAATCGGGAAATTCCCTTTAATTGGGCTTTCTTATCGAGAAGATTTGAGAAGGGAACCTTTTTAAAACGTGTATTTCACCCTCAAAGAATGATGATATGATATAGATATAGGATTTTTTAAAATATAAACATTATTTATAATAAGTATATAAAAATAAATAATCATTACATAAGAGTGAAGATATATAAATAGTAACTTGAAGGAAAAAATGGAGGTTTGGGTAGAATCCCTTTCCACTTTGTAATCAATTGAACTATATGACCAAAAATTATTAATCATAAAATAAATCATTTAATACCATGAAGATAAATATATTCATGATATTATATATCAAATCACAGTATAAATACATCATATACAAGAAATAAGTGGTGAATGATGGAAATCTCACATAAATAAAAGTGAGATGAGAAACCCCTTACCTTATGTCCGAAAGTGTTCTGCACTTGACCTTAACATTCTGGGTAATAAAATTAAATCAATTAATTAATTAATCCATAAAATTTTATACATTTATTTGATTTATTATAATTTTATTAAGTTTATTTATGGCCTTTTTTATGGGTTATAAGATTCAATTTTGTCGTTTGGAACTGTTCGTTTCCTTGGTTTTTGGGATTGGTTCTCTTGTATACACGTACAAAAGATCATGTGAAATGGAAATAATTATCAAGAATTTAATTTATATGTTATTAATGGAATTAAATAGTATTAAATGGTTATATAATTAATTTGTTTATTTGGGTTGATAATGAATCATTAGATAAGATGTTTGTGATAATCGTTTAGATTATTTTGGTGGTTTTTCAATCATTAAAAACTAGTTTTGTTTTATTAATTAAAATCATGTATATAAAATGGTTCAAGAAAATTAAATAGGTTTTAATACATATATTATAATTTTTTTATCCATAAAAATTGTTTTATGACCCTCCTTGAAGTCATTAATGGAAAATGAAAATGCATCGTCCATGATGTTGGTAAATTGACACATCATGGACGATGTTTTCATTTATAGAATAAAATAGAGAGAGAAAGTAGTTTGATGATGGATATTTAATTAACATGATAAAATTATATTTTATAAATGATACTATATTTATCATCTCACTTTGGATAGGGGAGGTGAGGGAAGGATAAAAAATAAAAGAGATTAAAAAGAAAATAAAAGAAAATAAAGAGTATTTTTACCTCTTGAATTCTCCTCCGTGAGAACCTCCTTAAGGAGGATTGGTTTTGGTATTTTGTTGAGAAAAAAAGATCATAGAGGTGGTTTAGGTACTTAGTAAGAGGATTGGGTATAAATTTTACAAGTCTCAAATCTTGGAAGGTGTGAGGATAAGGGGTGGTGAGGGTGGTATTTATAGTGGAGGAGATGGGTGTTTTTGAATATTTTATTCATTTATTTATTAATTTGGCACAAAATTATGAATAGTTTTGATTCATATGAATTATTATAGTAAATAGTTCATGTGAGTTTGAACCAATGTTTCTTAAATCATCCATGACTCAAGGAATAGTTTATTTTACTTATAATGTATATAAACCGTAAACTACCGTATTTCACTATTCACCAAAAATTTAACTATTTTAGAAAAATACCAAAAAAAATAACCCTAACCATTTTTTTAAGTTTAGAATTAAAAAATTAAATCCAAATTATTAAAATAATTTTCTAAATATGAGAAATTTAATTATTAATTAAAATCATTATATATTGGAAAAACACTAATTTTAAAATTATAACTGATTTTATAACACATTGAAAATTTTATTAAGCTCTCACAAAATTATCTTATAATCATAATAAAACAAAATATTAATTTTTGAATAAACTTTTTGAATATTAATTTTATTTTAAATCATTATATTAATTATAAACTTGAAAATAAACATTTATATTTTATATTAATATCAACACTTAATTAATAATTTCTAAAATGTTTATTTACTTATAATATGATATAATTATATCATATTACCATTTATAATATGCATAAATTTTATTTATAATTTCATAGGTTAGGTTATTGTTATAATTTCTATATTATTATTCCTAATGGTTATATTATTATTCCAATGGTCATGTAACTATTCATCAAAAATGAAACTTGTCGTAAAAATACAAAAAAAAATTAACCAAAGTAAATTTTGATACTACTATTTCAAAAATAATATTTATTGTGTCAAATATAATTTATAAAAGTATCCAAATTTATATTTAAAACAAGTTTTCCACTAAAATATGGCAAAACTGTGTGTAGAAAAATATAGTCTTTTATGTGTAAAATTGGATTTGTTCTTATCTTTTGGTTCTAAAAATGTTTTGCATGTATATAAAAATATTTGATTGAATATATAATATAAAATTTCATTAATATATTTAAATAATAGTTATTAATTAATTTTATTAATATAAAATGTATTTTTGGGCATAAAAATTTTTCTTATAAAAATACAACCTTTATATTCAATTGGTTTTCATTTCTAATTAATTATTAACCAATGAATTAATAATATATATTTTCATAATTTACTTAATCTCATTCATTCCCACCATTCCCAATATCTAGTAGATATATATAATAATTAAATAATAATATTTAAAACATTTTTAAGCTGGTAAGCTATCGAAGAAGTTAAATTTAAAGAGGCATACTATAAAATCTTGGGTTATTCTATTCTTACCTCCTTAAATAAATTTTTTTCTTGAAATTTGAAATTTTGATAAATAATTAGAAGTTTATACTTGAAAATTATTTTGTGGGAAACCCACATCGGAAATAAAGTTAATAAAATATCATCTAAATAAGAGGGAAAGGGAAATGCATAGGTCACCACAAAACTAGAAAATCAAATAGGATAATATTTGTTCGAAGTGAAAATATGTACATGGAAGAATAATCTAACCATAAAGTTCTGATGTAGAGTGATAGAGAACATGGTTGTTAGAAATTTAACCTTCATAAAATCATAAATCTTGTGATCAGTTAAAAGTCCATTGATTTATCATAAAGAAAAGTATACAGATAATGTTTTTTTTCAAAAATATGTTTCCTAGAGTTGAGGGATTATTTTAATATCTAGATAAGCACTTAATTAAGTATTACATGATTACTTTACATGTCATAAGAATAATATCATCCTTTTTTCATGCTTTTTTCTATTTTATCATCATCCCTTGCACCTATAAATGAATGTTCAAGATGAATTTTTCATGCATGAAGCACTTTTTATGAATCGTATGGTCCTTATTTCATTCCTTCAACCTTTAAAAGTTTACTGAACTAAGAAGGTTATCATGTGTTATCTATGAACAATAATTTACAGAGTTTAACTTGATCCATTCCACAATTAGTTAATCTTAAGACTCATCTAAAACATGTTTGTCCACATTTAATGACCAAAATTTAAAAGGTCACTAAATTTCAAAAATAAACTTAACATAATTTTCCCCAAATAATGTATCTCTTAATCCCACATACCAAATATATTATTAACTTGATCACCTTTAAACCTTTATAAAACATTCATGCTTCCAAGACTAAAATTCTCATGTTGTTGAATATATTCCTTAAATCCAAACATCTAATAATCCAAGTAAAGATAATATAAACCATAAAATTGATAACCACCTTCATGGTCACCATTACTATCCCATAACTATATAATTATTATTATCTCAATATCAATCACATATTTAGGGTTCCCAATTCATGTGTTTCCAAAAGATCAGTTTTCCACTGAATCGATTTTCTTGGTACCATTCAACACACGCTTTTAAATCCTTGAAGAAAAAGTATTGTAGTACAATCCTTATATATATCATGATTCTTATAACCAAATAATTATTGATAAAATACTCAAATAAAACAATTATTGAATCTAAATGTAATAATATTAATCATTCCTCTTCATATGATTTAGTAGCATAAGCTTGAATATTATACCTTTTCTTCTTATAAGCTATATTCCCTTGGTGTTTGGGACATTCATTTGTGTAGTGCCCCATCTACTTGTAGTTGAATAATTGCACATTGGAAAAAAAATTCTTACCCTTGAAATAACTAGCATTGTTTCCTTTCTCTCTACACTTTTAGAAAACTCTTATTCCTCTTAATCAAGTACCAAGGTGATTCTTCCCGAAATTATCACATGTGGGAAAATACTTCTTTCTATTCTTTCCTTTATCTAAATTTTTCCTAGTTATACTCTTGTTCTTGTGCTTCTATACAAATCTATAAAACATATAAAAATATTTCTACTTATTTTTAGATCATGATATTATCTCCTCATATGATGAGAATGTTTGAGAGAATATTTCTCATCAAAATATTGTCTTAAACACATAAAAGAAATGATCATTATTACTTTTTTGATTATTTTAATTGATTTGTTTATTATTTCTTCTTCTAGAAATCATTTATAAATAATGGAATACTCTATATTAGATTGTAACATTATGAAACATGATGTATAATCCTAAAACTAGTGAAATACTTAACATAAATTGAATAATTTATATATAGCTAATATCATAATCATAAACATGGTTTCTTTAGGGACATATTTACTTTTAAATCCTTCATAATTGTTTATAAAGAAAATTTCAATTATCCTAATAATATCCCCCCAAGAGTACCAAAACAGGTGCTCAGTAAGGCCTATTTTAGTGTACCAGTTTACTCTAAGCCAATATCAGGACACCTTGTCAAAATTGTTACCCCTAGGTACATTTGTGCCAGCACCACATCCACTTATAGTATCCAAACAGGGATGTATTTCTTTGAATAACCAAATAATATATACCTTACCAAAATTATATAATGTTATTATATCATTATCCTCAAAGTCTATATTAGTGTTATATTCCCTGATCTTTGTTTTCTAAATTTAATTTCCAAGGTTTCTACTAAACTTCCTCTGATACCAACTGTAAAGACCCCAACCCTAGAATCCTGGAGTCAGTGACTTAATTCATTACATTGGTAGTATGAAAAAGTGTTCGCATCCCAAAGAACCAAATATTTTAGTAGTTTTTGAAATCCATATACAAACATAAGTTTTATATTACAAATGTAAAGGAAAAAAACATAGAAACTCCATTGAAAACATCCATAACCTCCTCGATTATCCCTACAATTCATTCATAATATACATCTTCACATCCTAGGGGAAATAAAACATAATAAAGGGGTGATATCATATTCTCATTAAGGTTAAACAATATGGTGGAAGCTAATGTAAACAATAATTTATCGTTAATAACTAATAACACATTCCATTAGAACATAATATTGAGTATAATATGAAAGGAATAAAATCTGAATAAATAATTTCATATAAACAATCACATGAATCTTAACCATGGATATTCTACTAGTAAAATAATAACATTACTTATCAATTAATAATATCATAATGAGGGAATGAATATTCTAGACATCATAAAAATACCATTGAGGCCTCGACCAAGAATTCGGAAAATAAATGGTTAAGTCCTCATCCAAAATCTATTCTTTTTTGTCTCGTGAGACCTACCAATGCTTCGAGGGGATATAGCGGGCCCCGCCTGTCACATACTAAGTTCAAATCATTCCACATATCACTAATAAAAATATGTATTGAAATCATAGTTTCCCAAAATACTTTTAAATATTTGAATCATAACCATAGATTAAAATACTTTAATAAAATCATTGATAAATTCTTGAGGAAAATAATCTATAAACATTCCAAAGTGTCTCATACCAATTTAAAACATTTAAATATTAATCCATATTAAGGAATAACATTAAATTAATATAATAATAATACTCTTGTTTTGATATATGAAAGAGTATAACATACACCACATTCATTTAATAAGTGGAAAACAAGACATAAATCTCATAGAAGTAAAATTGAGATGAGAAAAAACCTTTTACTTTGGAAAGAATAATTTTTTTGGAAAATAATTTTTATTTGTAATAAAATCATATTATAAACATGTATATCCCCAAAAGAAATTTATGCACAATTAAATTATATCTTAGTCATAAATGATGTCCAACATAAGTGAAAACATGTAAAAATAGTGTTTAAGAATCTTTAGAAATGATTCTTTTTAATACGGTTTAAGGAAAATATTAAAGTGTCCATAAAAATGGAATAATTGTTTGTATAAAACCATAAAGGAACCATGATATTTTTTCACGATAAAATTAGTGATTTTAGAAAAATAATTTTGGCTTAAAAAAGATTGTGGATATCACATGATAATGGGTAATTAATAGGGTAATTCCCTTTAATCGGGCTTGCTTATCGGGAAGATTTGAGAAGGGAACCTTTTTAAAACATTTATTTACCCATAAAATAAGGATGATTTGATCTGGATATATGATTTTGTACTATATAAAAGAAATTTATAATAATTAGACAAAAATAAATAAGCATTACATTTGAGTAAAGAGAGAGAGAGAGTAACCTGAAGGAAAAAATGGGGGTCGGGGTATAATCTCTTACCACTTTGTATTCAATCAAATCGTATGACCAAAAATTAATAATAATCAAATGAATAGTTTAATACCATGAAGATAAATAGATTCATTATATTATATATCAAATGGCAGTATATATACACCACATACAAGAAATAAGTGATGAATGATTGAAATCTCATGGAAATAAAAGTGAGATGAGAAACCCCTTACCTTATGTGTGAAAGTGTTCTGAACTTAAACTTAACTTCTTAGATAATCAAATTAAATCCATTGATTAATTAATTAATAAAATTTTCTTCAGGTATTTTATTTATTATAATTTTATTAAGTTTTTATATGGCCTTTTTGATGAGTTATAAGTTTCAATTTTGTCATTCAGAAGTGTTCGTTTCCTTAGTTTTCATGATTGGTTCACTTGTATACATATACGAAAGATCGTGTGAAATGAAAATAATTATCTAGAATTTAATTTATATGTTAGTAATGGAATTTTAAAATATTAAATGTTTATATAATTAATTTTTTTATTTTTTGGGTGATGAATCATTAGATAAGATGTTAGAGATAATCGTTTAGATTATTTTGGCGGTTTTCGATCATCACAAACTAGTATTTTATATTAATTAAAATTATGTATATAAAATTGTTTCAGAACATCACATAGGATTAAATACATATATTATAATTGGTTTTAACCATAAAAAAATTTTTATGACCATCCTTGAAGGCTTTAATGGAAAATGAAAATGCATCATTTGTGATGTCGGTAAATTAACACATCAGAGGTGATGTTTTAATTTATAGAATAAAAGAGAGAGAAAGGATTTTAATGATGGATCTTACATTAACATGATATAATTATAGTATATAAATTATAATATAGTTATCATGTCACTTTGTACAGGGGAGGTGAGAGAATTATAAAAAAATAAAATAAAATGAAAAGAAAATAAAAGAAAAGAAAGAAGGTTTTTACCTCTTGAATTATCCTCCTTGATAACCTCTTTAATGGGATTGGTTTTGGGATTTCGTTGAGACCAAAGGATATTGGGTATGTGGTATGGGATTAGTAATATTATTGGGTATAAATTTTACAATTTTAAAGGCTTCTAAGGTGTGAGTATAAGGGGTGGTGATGGGTGGTATTTATAGTGGGGGAGATGGGTGTTTTTTGAATATTTTATTCATTTGTTTATTATTCTTGCTCAAGACTATGATTAGTTTTAATTAAAGTGACTAATTATAGTAACTATTTCATGTGATTTTTAACCAATGGTGCTTACATCATCCATGAATCAATTAATAGTGTATTTTACTTATAATGTATATATATCGTAAAATACCGTATTTCATTATTCACCAAAAATTCAACTATTTTAGAAAATTCCCAAAAATTAACCCTAAATTTTTTTAAAGTTAAGGATTAAAAAATTAACTCCATTTTATGAAAATAATTTTCTAAATATGAGAAATTTAATAATTAATAAAAATCATCATTTATTGGAAAAATACTGATTTTAAAATTATAACTGATTTTATAACACTTTGAAAAATTAATTAAGGTCTGACAGAATTATATTATAATCATAAGATAAAAAATATTAATTTTTTGATACATTTTATGAATATTAATTTTCTTTTAAATCATTATATTAGTTATAAACTTCAAAATAAACATTTATTTTTTATAAAAATGTCAACACTTAATTAATAATTTCTAAAACTTTTATTTACTTATAATATGATATAATTATATCATATTACCATTTATAAGATGCCTAAATTTTATTTATACTTTCATAGATAAGTTTATTATTATAATTTCCATATTACTATTCCTAAAGGTTATATTGTTATTCCAATGGTCACATTACTATTCATTAAAATTGAAACTTATCAGAAAAATATCAAAAATTTAACCAAAGTAAATTTTAATATTAAGCTTTCAAAAATAATGTTTATTTTGTAAAATATCATTTATAAAAGTGTAAAAATTTATATTTAAAACAATTTCTCCACTAAAAGGCGGTAAAACTATGTTTAGAAAAATATAGTCTTTTATGTATAAAATTATATTTATTCATATCTTATGATTATAAAAATGTTTTGGAAGAATATAAAATTATTGGATTGAATATATAATATATAAATTTCATTAATATTTTTAACTAATAGTGATTAATTTAATTTATTAATATAAAATGTTATTTTGGTCATAAAAATTGTTCTTATAAAAATGCATCCTTTATATTCAATTGGTTTTCATTTCTAATTAATTTCTAACTAATTAATTAATTTTATAAACATGTGTAATATATATTTTCATAATTTACTTAATATCATTCACTCTCTTCATTCCCAACATCTAGGGGATAACTATAATAATTAACTAATAATATTTAAAACATTTTTTAAGTTGTTAAGTTATCGAAGAAGTTAAATTTAAAGAGTCATATTGTAAAATCTTGGGGTGTTACAAAGTCAGTTTTTAAAGTGAAAAATGTTCAATAGTTTGCTAAGTTTTTATGTCTAAATTCAATATAAAAATGATTAAAATGACCTACATTGGATTACGATATTTATAATTTATCTATTTTTACTTTGAAACTAATTCAAACTATAATTTAACAATATAAATTATTTAGACAGAAAAACAATTTTCAATTAAAATTTAGTATTTTTCACAGTTCATTAAAAAATGAAACTTCTCAGAAAAATAAAAAAGTCACCCTAAGATAATTTTGACATCACTAATTTAAAAAAAAAGTTTATTTTTCCAAATAAAATTTATAAAAATGTAAAAAATTAGTTTTTAAAAAAATATTCCATTAAAAGGTAATAAAACTACTCTTTAGAAAAATATAGTTTTTAAGCGTAAAACTTGATTTATTCTTATCTTATGCCTATGAAATCTATTGGATGAATTTCAAAAAAAAATTATAAAGGTGTGTAAACATAAAATGTTTAGTTCTATTCATACCCACCAATATAAAATCTCAACAATAACTATTATATTAAATAATAATATTAGTAGCATATTATTATTCGGTTAAATTATGCATTGAGTATAACTAAAGTTATCAAAGAATATCAATATTATGTGCAATGTAATATAAACATGGTGTTACATATATTGAAAGATAAATTGCACATTTCATGTAACTTAATCTATCAAATAATTTAAATTAATTTGAAATAAAATATTTTATAAAATATCGGGATGTTACAAGTAGTCACTTAAAGTTAAAGAGGAGTCCAAAAAAGTAGTGCTTGAAAATAAAGGAAACACATTATTTCACCTACCCCCACTATGAATGTTTCATATCATTGATAAGGGGTGGAGCGATGGTACTCTATCCATGGAGTCTTTTAAAACTAGTTTGAATGGATACACACTAAAAGGAAAATATTTTGGTGTTCTATGAGAAATAATCCCAATCCACCATCATATTGGGAATAAAACACTGAAATTGTTCATCTTTGGATAGTTCAAACTACTACACGCACTTGGGGGTTCAAACCAAGATATATTTTCCTTTTATCTTCCTCTTTGTTTTAATATGATTTTGATAAATGTAATGGTTTTATCTCTTTATTTATTATAGGTATAAAGTTTCATAAACTAGGATTATAACTCAAGTCTACCTCTATTCCAAATAAACCAAGTTGTGTCTTTTCCTATCTTTGGTTTTTCTGCACTATTCTTTAATTCAGTTTAAACTTAAATAAAGGGTATTAAGATCTTAAGTTTGGGGGTCAACCTATTTTATTAATTTTTAGTGTTTCATTTTTTTATGTTTTTAAAATCTTCTTAGATTTATATTGCATGTTTTTTTAGATTTTGGAGTGTTTTAAGATTCTTGATCTAAATAGAATACTTTGATAAAATTAGACCATCTTGGTATTTTTGGAACATTACTTGATTTGAAAATTTAAGGGATTAGATTATCACTAATATGGATTCTTATTCACTAATTTCAAATCTTTTTAATTAAGAAATTTTGATTGATTATGAAACTCATGTGCACTAATACTATCAAAAATGAATATATTTCCCAACCTGAGAGGTTTATAAACATTTTTTATATCTTATTTACATTTCTATTTTTATTAAGATTCGTGTTTAATATTTTAAGATCCATAAATTATTTTTTTCTCTTTTTCAAATATTTTAGAATTCATGGAATGTGCTAGGTATGATTGAGGAACCATTTTGAAATCCCCTATTTACATTTAACTTTTTTTGGTCGACCCTTGCATCTGATCTTTATTAATACCCTAGAATCCATAAAATACCTGGTTAGGTTTCCACATTAAAATAATCTATACCTTTTTTAACTACTTTATAAGTTAAATGCATTATTATTATTGAAATCATGTGGGGGGATTTTGGTTTTGTTGTGATGACATGGAAAAATCTATTTAGTCAGAAATAGAAAAGTGATTAATCTTTTTGAATCATTTTTTGGGAAAAATTTCAAGAAAATAAAAATGTTCGTTGTCTAAAATATAATTAAAAATTTGGGTAAGGGAGTTCAATACTATTTAAATAATTTTAATATGCCTCTCTTTCCTTCCAAAATATATATTTGTTCTGAATTAAAAACCTGAAAAAGAACCAAAATGTGTTGTAACGGTGAGGGAAGTGTGAAGAAAAATCCGAATACTACTGTAATTTCTCAATTATGGACTACACATGAGTATCAAAAAAAATTGGAGGTGAAAATTTTTAAGGAGAGTGAGTAGAACACCATTATTGAGGAAATTATTTATCATCAATTTGGTTCACTTTAGAGCACAACCCTCCTCATTCTACCAATGATGTATTTACATTTAAAATATGTTGAACCTCAGCCATATAACAACCCATGTAAAATCCCTCATGATTGAAATTTTTTTTACTCTGTTTAGTTTAGATATTGGTAATATAGTAAACCTATGGATATGCATGTTATGGGTAATGAGAAAATATCCATAATAAAATTCTTTAGTGAAGTGAGAAATACACTTCTAGTGAGATTGGTACGACATACACTTGGGGATGAACATGGTGTTGAATGAAATTTTATGAATAGTTTTTAAATTAAGTAATTGATATCCATATAGGATCTATTATTTTCTTTGGATGCAATAATTGAATATTACTGCCATTAATATATTTAGAAGTTTGTTTTCACCTTGATATAAATGATTATACTAAATTAAAATGGTTAAGTGTGGTGGATTGATGATTCTCATATTATTATATATTTTATACTATAATTAAATTATTTAATCCCACTATTTTCATATTTTAATATCAATTATCACATTTTTACATTTTAGGAATATTTTGGACTTTATTGTGAAAAGTATCTTAATTTATGATTTTAAGTGTTTTTATTTATTCCAATAATTAATTATAAAATACATATCATAATTTAATTATTTTTTGAATTCAACCATCATATTTCATTCATTATGTAAAAATATATTAAAATGGGAAATTATAATATTTTTATTATTTCCATTGAAAAACTTCAGTTTGATATTTTTTCATAACATTCACAACACTAATACAAATTTAGAAATTCCTTTTTTAGGATTCCATTTTTATTGGGATTAATTTAATTCAATTGAACAAATTTTTTAATCCAACCATTAGAGGCCCCAATAAAACATATAGGTAGTGCTAAGAAATTTGTCCACATTTTTCATGACTTTTAGTTTTAGAACCATATATCTCAAATGGATGGTCCACAAGAGATAAAATTTTGTATGGAGATAGATAACATTATTGGAATCAATTCCATCAATTATGGATTTGTTATATTAAGTGATATTTAAAGATATAAATGCATGAGATACTAGATTATTGGAATTATCATAGTCAACCATGCTAAAAAATTCAACTTTAGTAATGTATACCTAACTTATTATATACATATCCAATGGAGCTAAAATTTACTTTTGGAGAATATTCAAGATATATTTGAACAAATTCCTAGAAGCTCAAATTCTGATATTAATCCATTTAATGGGCTAAAAATATTTGAACATTTAGAGGATGAAATTTGACATAAATTTGTTCACTTATATTTCTTATATATATGCACCTCCACTTTTATTCAAGAATTATCCTTTTTTAGAAGCTAAACAAAGAGTTTTGATTTTATAATATTCTACATTTTTAATATGTA
This sequence comes from Viscum album, assembly GCA_963277665.1. Taxonomy (NCBI): domain Eukaryota; kingdom Viridiplantae; phylum Streptophyta; class Magnoliopsida; order Santalales; family Viscaceae; genus Viscum; species Viscum album. The sequence goes on along the minus strand of OY728138.1, from coordinate 1,103,355,744 downwards.
TTAGTTTCTCTCTCTTATACTTTATTTTTTTTATTTTCTTTTATCTATTTGTATAATTATCACCTTTATATCAATGGAGGGACAATCCTCACTGTTGTTCAAGTGTGATAGAGGTTATGTTTCAAGTTCATCTCACTACAATGTTTTCTTGTTATTTTATTATATTATTTTAGTTGTTGTTAAATTAGTTAGGTTATGGGCTCTCTAATTTTTTCATACTAATTTGGCATTATTTTGATAAATTTGATCACATCCATTTTTTATAATTAATTGGGTTTTCAATTCCAAAATATTCTTTTGACTAATAATTAATTTTTTGAATCATTTTGTAGAAAAAATTGTAATTCTTTGAATGTTTATTATTTTGGAGATTAACAAGTCAATTTTTCTCATTCTGATTTTCTATATATTCTAATAACAATATTTTTGTGATACCTGGGTGAATCAAGTTATTTTGATTATTTCTTGGCTTTAGAATTAATTATTATAAAGTTCCATATTTTCAACTTTACTGGAATGTTGTTTCATTCTTTTGTTGAAGTCTGGAATTAACTATTGATTTGTTTATGATTTTAAAATTATTGATTTCATTTACAGTTATTTTTTGGATTGAACTTACCACATAGGTATATTTCTATAAAGAACCAAAATAAATTTAGACCTTGCCCCGATAATTTTCTTCTCCAATTAAAAAATATACTTCATTGGAATAGTGGAATTTTTTATAGAACTTTATTTTGGTCCATTTGTCCCTAGTCTTTATAACCAAAATGGGGGTGAAACCTTTGATGCCCAAAGAAATGAAGGATGATCAAGGCATCCTAATAGGTGAAGAATATGGGACCTCAAACTGTTAGATGCTCCAGCTACAATGATATAAAGCAGTGTGTGTCACCTTCTTGATGAATTCATCAATGAGTTAATCTAGGGTGAGTTTGGAATCTCTGTATCAAGGGCCATCTCAAATAGTTTCAGTTGATGAATATATCGAATTCTCAAGTTAGAATCATCAAAGTAAGTGTGCTCAATAATTATAGGATCTGGTTTAGTGGCCGATGTTCATTCAAGATTGAAGAACCAAGTTGCATTTGATCTAGGCTAAGATATTTCATCTTTTATGAACTTGTGTTAGAATGATGTTGTTCTTAGAGAGCCTATCAAAAATTTATTCCACTTGAATCACCTTTTTTAAGTTTACAGATGAATTTTAATTATTTATCATTTTAATTTTTTGAGGATAACCAAGTTTCCACTGGTTGGAGCAGCCAAAGTACTAGATATGCCTATGCTTAAGCATGAAACTGAAGGGGTTACTACTTGAATCTACTTGCCTACTAATGAGTTTGGTGGAGGGAGATGATACAAGTAAGATGATTAAAAAGAGGAACTAGAGGTTCCAACTAGATAAAAAGTCTAATAATTTAAGATGAGGGATTGATTTCCATCTATTTCCATTAATTTCTTTGGAAAGTGGTAGAGTTTTTGAAGTGTTCTCTAAGAAACAGGTGTTGATCAGGAAGGGAAAATGAGATGTTTCTAGTCAGTCTCACCCAATTTTTGGAAACTTCAATAAATTTCTTTAAATTTTTGGCCAAGGTAAAAAAAAATATGACATGCAGTGAGCTGGGGAAGCCTTATGAAGATTGAGTAGTGCTGGAAAATATGTCCAGATTCTTAGTACTTTGAGTGGAATACTAGAGCATATAGGAATAGTGCAATCAGTCAGAGGAGTTTTGTTGCAATCATAGGGGTTGGACACATAGTTTCTGAATATTGACATGGGATTATTCCATATTAATGATGTTGTCTACTAGTGTAATTGTTAAATTTTTTCCTATTGTGTCTTTAAGTAGGGGCTTGGGAATTTTTAAGGGGAGAATACCTTTACTGAAAAACTTTTTATTTCTATAATTTTGACTTTTGTTCTATAGATACTATTATTTTTTTCTTATTACTTGTTTATGTGTTTTTTGAACCTCCAAACATGGAGGTATTACCTGTGTTTCTAGTTCCAAGAGGTGAAGCATGAAGCTTCCTGGAGATTGAATATTAATTTGAATCTTGTTCTTTTCTCTTAGTTGGTTGTGATGGTTAATCAAGAATATACGGCAACACACTTATTTATAGGAGTGGTTTGATACTTTATTTACTTTATTCATTTTCTTATTCCTCATTTTCCTACTCAACCGAGTGACTTTTGAGGTTGTGTGGTTTGGATTTTCTCATGGAGATCACTTTTTCATGGAAGACATTCTTTAAGAGGTGGTTGGATCTTGTATTTATTTAATAGTTGGGATAACTCTTATGTACATGGAGACATCCTGTGTATGCATGTTAACTATTTAAGGGGATATGGTTGTATGAATTAAGACATCATTCATGCCTTGAGTTAGGTTAAGTGTTGATGGTTAAATCATTTCAGATCTATGATAGGCAGTAGAAAGAAGACCAATTTAGAGCAGGGTTTTTTTCTTGTTCTCCTTCTTTTCATTATCTTTATTTCTATTTTCATTATTCTTGTTTCCTGACTCTTTTATTATTGTTTTCAATTCACTTTTTTCATAAAAAATTTATGATACTTTTACTGATTTCAAAATAGATAAAAATACAAAAAAAAATAGAAAACTCATTGGGATAAACACACCATCTTCTTAAGAATTGATCTAAGGTTGGTCAATGTGCTATATCTTGAGAGATCATAAATGTATCTTTGATGGTTCAAATGAAAATGATTTAAGAAAATTAATGATGTTTCCAGGTAGGTGCATTTATCATAGTTATTTTTCACTTTTCTTTAATTATTACTATCAACAGTGATGAACTCACATATCTTGATTCATTTTCAATATTAGAATACTCTCAGGTGTAGGATCTTACACAACCCATGGAGTATTTCTAAAACCATACACATGGGAAGATAGTTAGATAACCAACTAAGGATGGCCTAGTATTTATTGATCAGTCAATGCATTTATTTTAAGTCGCCTACTCAACTTATGAGGACTAAAAGATAAAGGCAGCACTCTAAGAACCAGATGTTGAAGACTCTATGAAGAAGATCAAGAAAAAAGATAAAAAGAGTAAGAGAAAAAAAATCCAAATCTCCCATTATTTGAGCATGACATTCCTTTACATTCCAATCTAGAATTTCAAGATCCACATAATGTGATAAGTTTTGAGGGATGGTAGGATATGGGTCAAGAAAAACCATAATAAGGTAGATATAATTTGGAAGATAAATTATTTTCTAGTATTCAATTTGATGATTTTTTGTGTCTTAATTAGCCTAATGATTTTTCAATGATTGGATAGATTGTTCCTGCTAAAGATATTAAATCCATTGTCTTATATGATAAAAAAATAAAGTTTTTAGTTTTTAAGAGAGGCTATAGGAGGTCGTCCTCACTTCTTACCTTAGAGACACTCCTAGGATCACTGCTTACTCTTAAAGAATAACAAGATGAACATATTTTGGGAGATCTTAACTTTATGGAAGAAGTTGTGTTTTTATTTTATTTTGATTTTATTGAATATTTGTAACTTTCTAGACCTGGATTTCACTCAATAGTGACCCGGTCTCGATTGGCCACATGGCCTAAAGCACGTCTCCCCGTATACTAGAGGATGCTAACTAGCAGTGAGGGTTTTAAAAGGTGATAGTGGGGTGATTATACCCTCATTTTATACTAGTGCATCAGTATAATAAATAAATAAACAACTGAAATCAATAGAATATAACAATAACTAAAAGTAAAGGATGGCCAATTCCAATATAAATATATGTATGCTTGTCCAAATAATGATATGAGTTAAACAATATACATGCAGTAGGTACAAGATGCAGTATAATACTCAAATAATAAAATGAAACAAAAAGCCTCATGGGTGATCTCCATGAGAATCATGATCCCGATCTTGGTCCTATGCTCCTAACTCCCAGGTTCTTGTAAAACAGCATAAGAAAGAGTCTATGGTCTTATGAACAAAAGGTTTACTCACGTACCCCGGTGCAATGGTAGCTCGAGCAGGGTGTGAGACATAATCCCATTAGGCAACCACTCAAGGTCTGTGTCATCTAGACAGTGAACATATATAAAAATAGTGTGCAAGTAGATAAAATAAGTAAAGGAAATACTCAAAAGTAAACAACCTATAAAGCTCAAGTTCTCATTTATAACCATTTACCTTCATTTAATAAATAAATCTTTGATTTAACAGTGAGGAATGTGTCAACTAATCAGGTTAATTCAACAATTAAATGTCATTTAATTTATAATCCTTGAGACCCAGCACAAGCCCAACATCCCCCATACAAACACAAGCACAACAGATGCCTAAACAGGCCATCTAAAAGGTATTAGTCAAGGCCAAATTCAAGATTGTGCTTTGGCTTGGAAGATGTGTCATAATTAAATTAATTCATTATTAAATTTAGAACCTAAGACCATCCAAGGAATTCCTAAGTTAGAATTTAGGTATCTCTCCAGGTATAATATCAATCAATGCCTTACAAGCCATCTAAGGTAAACCTCTCAGGAACCCAAGTATCGGCCAACGAGCCTCGTACACAAGTGGTAAGGGCTCCTCCTTGACATCCAAGAGACCCAGGTTCAAAATCGGGTGGAGGCGTATTTTCTGGGCCACTGTAGTAATACTATAGCAGGAATTGTAGCAGTATTGTAGCAGGTACTATAGCAGTACTGTAGCAGGCACTATAGCAGGCATTGTTCAGTACTGTAGTAGCCAGACTATTCACCTGATTTGGGCTTTTGGACCACCGGTTTGGGCCTATGGGTCTCAGGGCCTTCGGGCCATAAAAGGCCTTCGGGTCATTGAAGACCATGAAGTAGCCCAGTTTACACAGAGCAGGCCCCAAATGAGGATCAGAGCACCGGTAGTAGTCACCAAAAGTAGAGCTAAACGGATTGGAAGAATGAGAGGGTATGGCAACCGCCATCGGGACCAGGCATCGTGCATCTTTGTACGAGGAAATGCTAGACGATCAGCAATGTAGGTGGGGAGCTAAAGGAAATCATTAATGCAAAAGCTGGGGAGGGGCAGTTATAATGGGTTGGGCCTACAGTTCATGTATTGGTCATGGTATGCCTATGGGCCTTCGGGTCATGTATTACGGGTCATATCGGGCCATGTTCCTTGGGCCTACGGGTCATGTACGGGTTCCCCTTAAACCCTTAAAAGGGGTATTATCTATAATAAAATAAAAAATAAGGCCTTCAGGCCATTCGGGTAGGAACCCAAGTATCGCTCTATGTGTGGTATAATGTCACTTCCAATTGAGTTCGTCCTTGGCAGCCCACTAAGGGAGACCAAGTATCACCTAAGGAATATATGATCAATGAAATATGATTCCATCCATGTATTTATCATATGAATCCATGTATCACTCAACATATAATAGTCATCCCCCTATGAGTCCATCCTTGGCATTCCATACAGGAGTCCAAATATCACTCAGTCAAAATCAAGGAAATAGCCAAATGAGTCTGTCTATGGAATTCACATAAAAATCCATGTTTCACCCAAGGAATATAATAGTCATATTATATGAGTCTATCCTTGGAAGTCCATATAGGAGTCCAAGTATTACTTGGTCATATAACATGGTAAATTCAAAATGATTTTTTCTATGGCATTCATCATTTGAATCCCTGTGTCACCCAAGGCATATAACATTCAATGAAAAAATCAATTATAAAAAGGGTATCCACCCTGACCAAAACAAATTAATATCACCTTAAAAGGTGACTCAAGTCATTGGCCAAGCCTAGAAGGCTTTCCTATAAACAACTCACATGGGATTTTAAATACAAGAGCATCACATGCTTAAACAATCCATTACAATCAATGATCTATGGTCATGGAATATATTCCCTATTCTTTAACCATTAAATTCACAATTGACATAACAATCCCATTTAAAATTCATTTCAACTTCACTTTATAAATTTAATAACATTTAATCAAAATCATTTAACATGCTAAGGTTGACACCAAGTAAATACAATTCAATCTCACCTCAGTAGGTGACACAAGAAAATGTCAAGCTTAGAATTATTTCCTTTCAAATACTCACATGGTCAATTTCACTTAAATAAGTTTCTCAAGACAAACAATCTATTAAATGGAATAGAATCTACTTTTCTCACATGGGCATGCCAATATTAAGAGCAATTAATGCTTAATAAACAATACATTACATATCCTCTCTTTAACTCCCATAAGAAATACAATGTATCAATTCATTACATGGAAAGGGTAAGGGTCATGTTCATTCATCCCTTCCCATTAATCATTCCATATTCCAATTCAATTAACAATTAACTTTATAAAGCAATTCATCAATTTGATTTACAATTCATTTCATACTTTACATCCCAAGGAAAGGGGAATGGGGAACATCCTAAGGTATCCAAGTCCAAGGCCACCCGTGGTGGTCCATAAATATAACCGACACACCCAAAGGGGTGGTTCCATTTAATTCAAGGTTATCAACCTATAGAAAAACATAAACAAGACTCTTTAATAAAATAGGCCATAATAAACAATTCAATTCAAGAATTTAAACTCATTTCAAGGTGCCTCTTGACTGAAATTTTCATTTTTTAATTTTCAAAATACCACATGTGTGGGATACAAACCAAAAATATTCCAGAAATGAAATTCAAAATTCAAAAAACATCACATTCACAAAACCCAAGAATTCATCGAACCGAGAGGAACTGCTTCAGCTGGTAGGATTCCTATTAATGGCCTCAAGAGTAACACCTATCATCGTCTCCATCCAATCACCACCACCATCAACCATCACCACTCTAGTAAGCCAGAGAATACACAACATCTACCATGACCATCATGAACAACACCAATGGAACCACCATAACTAGAAATGAACTCACCGCTTTATCAAAACCACCATCATAGAAGACCCAACCTCATAAAAATTCCACCATCATCATGATGTATCACCCAAAACTATATGTAAATATTCATTATCACCGAAAAAAAACAACCAGACTTGTAGGAAAAATCAAACCGGAAATGCATCACCAACCATCACCAAACATGAACAGAACTGAACCACAAGTAGTGAAAATTGGATCACAGGCATCAAACAGATCGACCAAATATAAGAAAACAAACCTTCATCTATGATAGATATCTAAAAAACCAAAACCAATCCAAATTTGTTTCCACAATCACCAACAAAAAAACATTCAAACCACCAAACCAGAGCCATCTGCATCGAACAGCTTCATCAAACGAGCATGGCCTAGACTACACAAGCATAGGATAGATCACATGGGTAGACCTGGTTCTAGAAATAAACATCATTTAGTGGTAGTTTATGTTTTTTTATTTCCCTAAATTGGTATGAGGCCCTTGTTCTCTTTATCGTGGACTAGTTTCCTTAGGGAGTGTTCCCTCAATCCATCCCTAGAGGGTATAGTGTAACATTATGTCCTAATTACATGATTGTGATCTCCTATAAAGGATTAGTCTTGGATAGAGTTACCAAAATCCCTCTATGAGGCCTAGGGTGGAATCCACTATCATCTTCTGCCCTGTGTAGGGTTCCAAGAATCGGCATGGCCAACATACACAGGCATCAATCACCTTCTTTGTGGATTATTCTAGATCGATTTGTCAGTATACCCCATGGCCTTGGGTTTGATCCCCCAAATGTGTATTGATTTATTCTAACTTTCAGCATGTACTTCCTCATGGTGAGACCCGATGAGCACAAAATCTCAGATGGATTCTATTAGTGCTAACAGACTCGCGAAGTGAGTTCTCTTGAGAGAGTGTTTTTATGAACTCTCAAGTAGAGTATTAGGATGGATTTTCAGTTATGACATCACCCTAATACTTAGTGTCTATTAGGAGTATATATGGTTGTTTTTTTGTATGTATTTTATTTTTATTGACATGACCCTGTGATGGTTTGAATACTATCTTGATTCATATGTTTGGTTATTTCGAGGTGTCCTACTGGGTATTGTTATACTCACCCCTACATAGGCTCTACCCACACATGTCATGTCTGATGCAGATGATAGGTTGTTATATTGAGTTCTTAGAGGACTTGGAATTTACATATATTATATTTTTCTAGACATAACATGGTTCATAACAGGTGTCACTTTTGACTACATCCCCCTCACTCTGGTAGGTTGGGATTCTTTCCAGTTTTGGTGGGCTTGTATTTGGTCATCTATGCTTTTTAGTATTTATGTTGTACTATGATCATGAATTTTAGATGGATTCATGCATTTGAATCATTTCTACTTTACTTTCATCATTTTATGAGTTTGAAGATGTATCTATGGGTATAGTTACCTTAGACTAATGCCTCCCATGTGATTGTTATACCTACTTGGCACTGGTCACCAGCCCCTAGACTATTAGAGGCAGGCTTGGGATAGTCACACTAGGATTACCACTAACTTGGAGGGCCTTATTTGGATGATTCATGTCATGGTTGAAGTGTAAAATAAATATATCAAACATATTCTTGAGAAAAAATTTAACCTGAATAGGAAGTATTAGAGTTTAATGATTAAAGATGCTTTGTGGCATATCGGATATTCTATAAGACTCTAATAGGGGTGTCACCCTATTACATAGTATTTGGTAGAGCCTGTCATTTTCCCATGGAGTTAGAATATAGATATTTTTGGTTTGTTAAGTCATGTAATCTAATTTTTTTAAGATGTAAAAGAGAGGAAGTTTTATTTTCATTAATTAGAATAAATCATGAATAATGCCTATGAAAATTGAAGGATTATTAAATATAAATTAATGTTGTTCATGAAAAATTGATCTTAAAAAATAATTTAATATTGTAGATAATGTTCTACTATACAACTATAGGAAGATCTTCCCAGGAAAATTTCATTCTAAATGGGTTGGTCCTTTTATTATAACTCATTTTTTCCCTTTTACTATTGTACAGATAAAAGATCCTGGGAAGGATGTTTGATTCACTATAAATGGACATAGGCTTATGTTTTTTAGATAATATATTAAAGAACATCTGATGGAGGAGTTATTTTTGATAAAATTTACATACCACTGAATCATCTATGTTGTATCTTCCCTTTTTTTAGAATAATTTTAGTGGGAGTTAATAACCTTGTGTAGTGTTTGGTTATTATTTTTGTTTCATAGTGTTACTTTGCAGTGAATAAATCAAGATTTATAGGAGTATGTTGTTCCCATTATTCACCATGAGGAATTATCTTGGGGATAATCTCCACTTTATGGAGTGTAAAATTTATAATTTTCATTGATCCATATAATCTACAAGATGAGTCAACTCAATTCATCCTCGTACTTTCTAAACTCTAGTTACTTTTTACTTGTGTTAGAATTTCTTGAATCTAGTGTTAATTTGTTTTTATTTTTATGATCTTGGAGCTAATGAGAGGGACTTTTTCAGAGATAATAATGGTGATAATTTATGTGAATAAAAAGGATAAAAAACTTATACATCAAGGGAGTTATTAGTTTAAATTCTATTAAACTTCTAGTTGTTGTTTCTACTTTGGAATTTAATTAGTTTATAATTTTGATCTGAAATAATTTTATCATGCTGAAATTAGTTGTGAAATAGGCTAGTTACTATTGTTAAATTGGATATTTTAGAGCGTATGTTAGTGTCATGTCATGTCAGATATTATTTTCTTAGTTTGCAATCCATTCAGAAACTTCCTTGAACATGCACTAGTATATAAATCTTACTTTTAAGATGAATTGTTGAAGTGGTGACTAGTAAGAAACATGTTTTTTTATTGTGGGTTGTTTATTTTTTGTGTTAATGTGAGGAAAAATACTTTGATATTTCTTGTGACCCTTTCTACAAGATTCTATTATACTGAATTTCTAAATATTTTCAAACTTTAAATTGAATTTATATGTTTCTCCACCTTGGATTAAACATTGGGGAAAATGTTGAGTTTTAAGTTTTTGGAAGGGTTCCTAAATGAGCTAAATAGCAAGTCACTATGAACCAATCAAAAATACATTAAAATTTTGAAAAATTTGAGTTTTTTTGAATCACTTAAGTAACTTTAGTGGTGATATTTTTTCTCAAGATTGAAGGTTGGGATACCACCTTAAAAAGATTAATTTATTTTACTTCATGGATTTAATTAGGTAAATTATTTTTATTTATTTTTTTAAAAAATGGATTTTGGTAAAATTTTATACAATAGTAATTGGATTTGAAAATTTTAATTTGAATTTAACTCATAAAATATACATCAAAATGGACTATTAAAGAAAAATACTAATCCGGTTTAAACTCTTTATTCTATTATTTGTTATTGATTTATAGTTGTATGGGTTATTTATTCTACCAATAAATTCTCTATCCACCCCATTTGAGAGTGTGTATTTATTATGGATTCATAAATTATGTGAGTCTATTATACTGGTGGTAAAGATAAGTTTGGACTTCCAATTTAATGAAAATTGAATTTTTCTAAATAAACTTTTAAAATTTTCAATTTCTACTCAATTTTGTAAAACAATAACCAATTTTACTCTAATAAAATTTAATTTGAAGGGGTAATCACGCATCTGGATTGATATAATATCTAATGACCCAAACATGACATATAATAATATTAAATTACATTTTTAGAATACTTGATATATTATACAAATAAACAACCAAAGATTATATTGGTTTAGTGCCTTTGAAGTCAGTGATGGTGACGAGTTGATAAGGTCAGCGATGGTGACATGGCGTCTCCTATTTTGGGTTCTTAGGAATCTTGTTTTTCCTATGGTTTGTTTTGAAATTTTTGAATTTCAATTTTCTATTTTGAATGTGGCTTTTCATAATGTTTTAATTTAAGTAATTATGGTTTAAGAGGGATGCATTTTTGTAAGGTTCCCACTCACCCAAAAAAATGGTTTATTTTAAAAAATAAAAAAAAGGGTTTTGGAGGAAAACTTAGAACACATTCTTCTAATTTGGTGAAGGATCATTAACATCTCCCATAAATATATTTCTTTTTAGTACCCCTTCTTAAAAACCTTTATTTATAACCTAAGAAAAAGAAAACATATAAAGAGGTGAAATCATATGCTCATTAAAAGTATAAAAAAGGAAATATCTAGGCATATCATGAGAATAAGGGTATGAGAACATGATTTTGAAAATATAATATCATGCCCTGCATATCAAAAATCATGGAATAATTTTTTGACAGTTCATAAGACATAAATCATAAGGTAATCAAAGAACATAATCCATGAGATCATAAAATTAACATAAGACATTAAATTGTGGAATAAACATAAAATTGTAACTTTATGAACAAGTATAAATAGTAAGAGGTTCACTCATTAAATTTAGGACATGAAATCAGGTCCTTAAACATATGTACATGAAAATCCAGGTCCACATATAAAATTATGGAAATGAAAGCTAGGTCTACGCATAGAATTTTGAACACGAAATCAGGTTCATTCATAACATATATACCTCATGAGTTATCCATCTTTATCCAACACATTGGAGATAAATATAGTTCCCATCCATCTCATAAGGAAATCATTCTTATGTGTTCCACAAAAACATAAATCATTCATCACATCATAACCCAAGTAATAAAATGGTTTTTGTCACGACCCGTCCCCCGGGGCCCGTATCGTGACTACCCCAAGCCTGCCTTCCATAGGCCAGGGGCTGAAGACTAGAACCAAAGGCATATTTCTCTAAAACTGGGAAGGCATTGCCTTTATAAAATGTGAACACACAACCAGAGTACAAGAAGAAGCAAACACTAAGAAAAACTATATACATAAGAAGTATTGGAAAGAAAAAGGGGCCAGAATACAAGCCCAACTATAAAGTACAAAAACAACTGAAAGAAAGTACAACTAAAAAGGGACAAACAGCTAGAAGGTGAAAGCAGCTCCCAGATCATCCTCCGAGGTTCCTACCTGAAGGGTAGGTACATATGGCCTCCTCAACACTCCACATCTGTCAGACTCCACCGTGTATTGATACGTCGTAAGGTCCTCCTCTGGGTACCGTCCAGTCCTGGCGATCTCGGCCTCCATCAGTGATGTTTGTCGTCTACATCCAACACAATGAGGTGCGGGCATAGCTCGTGCATGGGTGAGTTTAACGATACTCAGTATGGGCCCTGAGACCCTCAAGGTATCACTAAATCCAACAAGGATAAACCACAAAGTATGATTTCAATGGATAACCATTACTTAGGTATATGCCCATACATATACCTAAGCTATTGAGTAACCCATATCAATCATGAGGAAAACACAAAGGTCATTGACTCAGATCAAACCAGGATTTTCATTAATGAATCCACGGCTGCTGGAGAACTCCTCCTCTGTCGAGTACAGTGGTCATGTCGTGACTCCGATGCTCTACTCACTAACCTTAGACTGCTGAGGTACTCCTCCTGTCAAGTACCGTGGGATAGCTACGTCACACAAAGATGCTTCCCACCTAGGGTCTACCACCTCACATAGTTTTGCTCCCCCTAATAGCCTACAGAGGTACTCCTCCTATCAAGTACTATGGGTCTGACACCTCACACAGTAGAGCTCCTCCGCCATGGGTCTACCGCCTCACACATTAGTGCTCCCCACTAGGCTAGTCGAATCACTCCGAATCGAATTGGTCAAGCAGTCATCAGGTCTCATCCAGCTACTAGGTCTTCGTACACTGCTTTATCGTCTCTGAGAGGGTCTGATCCACGAGCTAAAATCCGATACTCTAAGTGTCACGAATTCCCACGAAGAAGTAATCCAAAGTTCTGCCACGTCAAAGGGGTCTCAACGCAATAGACGGCACATCAATCGGACTCCCGGTCTGTAAGTTATTAGCATTTTAGTCCCGGGGGCCCGGTTGGATTCGTGTACGAACCAACCTGACCGTGACTCAATTATACCCCGAACTCTAGTGAGGTATACTCAAAGGGACGGATATGCTCTAAGAATACGGGCGCCACTGACGGTTCGTCAAACGGACATCTGGTGCCAAAGATATGGCCCAAGAAAGTAAAGGGAGCGGTATGGGCCCAGGTCCGGTTTGACCCAGTCGGACTGACTCTGCCCAACCCAATCTGGGTCAGCCCGGTCGGGGTCGACCTGAACTGACTTGTTGGGTCTGACCCGGCCCGTTGGGCAGTTCAGTCTGCTCAATTCGGCCCAGTCCGTTGGGCTCGGCCCAGCCGACTACGTGGAAAATTCGGGCCGAAGTCGCCACATGGGTGACTCAACCCGAAGGCCAGTGGTAGGTTCGGCCGGCACCATGAGGGGCGTGGCTCGGGTGGCTCAGCCCGAGAGGCCAACGGTAGGTCGCGCGGGGCACGGGCAGGCCGCGAGTTCACCGGGAAGGGCACGGTGGCATCGGGCTGGGCGCTGGGGTGCGCGGCTGGGCGCCGAGGTGAGTGGGCAGAGCACTAGGGCATGTGGGCAGGGCGTCGGGACGCGCCGGGCAGGGCGGCCAGGGCGTGGGGGCACCGGGCAAGGTGCCGAGGGGGCACCGGGCAGGCGGTCTGGGAGCCGGGTGCACCGGGAAGGCAGCCTGGGCGCCGGGCAAGGCGTGGGGCATGCGGGTAGGGTGTCGGTGGGCCAGTAAGGCCATGGTTTCGGCCAGGGCACACGTCGGGCAGCACATGGGTAGGCTGGTCGGGCATCACTCGGCTGGTGATGCGGTTCGTGGAGGCCGCGAGTAGCGCGACCTTTATTCTTCGTCTTTGTCATTGTCGCCTCATTACCATGTCGTCGTTACTTCGTCGTCGAATCAAGGTTCCAAAACCATAAAGGTTGTGGAGGGTTCGGGCCATGTTTGTTCGACTTGAACCCTCCACGTTAGAACGATAGAAAGCGGATCGTGAAGTTTATTCAACGTGAGAGGTTAAAGTGTTAAACAACTTAAAACACAACCCTACATTTTTAATTGTCGGGAGTTCGTTCGTCTTGGGGGAAGAAGATGTTGTCGTCATTCACCATACGCTTCCACTTTCGAGCTCGTGCGTCATTCCGTTGACGATGAAGAGGAAGGAAGAAGGGTCATCGAAGAGATCCCATGTCATAAGGGGGTTCTGAGGAAGAAGCCAAGTAAGAAGCGTCGTCTCCGGCGTCTTCATGTTCTTCGTTGGAGGATTCTATTCTCACAAGCTCTCCACTAAAGAACAAATAAACGTGCAAAAATAATAGATTTTAATCTATTATGCATGTTGGTGTGAATTAATTATGTGGGTCCCACTTAATTAAATTCACGACGTTGGCACAATTATTCGAAATTCAAAAAGAATAGGAGAGGCTCCACCAAATTAATTGCACGAGAGGTTGGAATATTAAATTTGGGGAGTTTCGAGGGGGTTAGAGGAGGTTTTATCCTACTCCATTAAGAGGGGAGTTAGAGACTAAGAGTCTCTCCCTCATTAATGAGGGAGAGTTGAGAGGTTTACTCTCATCCCATTAAATGGGGGGGTTAATCCCTGTGTGGACTCCATGTCATAACCTCTCGCAGAATGTTATGCTACTCAGGTGGTCCCCACCCCAATTATCCTCCCATGGGAGGTTAGGGTGTGGAGGTCCCACCACCAACTCCCATTTGGAGCTTTTAACCAACTTTACCACATGGCGTGGGTTCAACAAAAATAAAATAAGTTTTCACTTATTTTATTTTATTAATCCATGTGAAACCCAAAAACCAACTCTCATACCCGATCATCCATCGTCAGGGTGAAAGTCTTCCTAAGCAAAAACTGGTTATGCGAGTTCAACGATGCCCTCGGATTTAAATTTTGAGCACCTGTTCAAAAGTTATAAAAACATTCTCATACTTTTACTGAACGTACCCCAAAAAAACTTCCGAAATTGATTCCGGGCACACCGGTCCTCGGAATCAAGCACTTTCTGAAACTACGGACTTGTAAAATTTCCATTTATTTAAAAAAATCCATGGGAATTCTGTGTCTTTACATTCTCCCCACCTCAGGTCTTTATGTCCACATAAGCTACAACTCACACTAAGGGAACAAAAGGGGGTACTGAGCACGCATCTGAGCCTCCTGCTCCCATGTGCTCTCCTGGAGGTTCTTGTGCTTCCAGTGAACGCGCACCAAAGGAATCGACCATCCACGCAGGACCCGCTGCTGTCGATCCTCAATCTCTACTGGAACCTCTGTGAAAGTCACCCCGTCATCTATGTCTAGCTCTCTATGGTCGTTGATGTGGGAAGGTTCATTCACGTATCTCCTTAGTTGGGATACGTGGAAGACGTCATGCACCCGGTGC
This sequence comes from Viscum album, assembly GCA_963277665.1. Taxonomy (NCBI): domain Eukaryota; kingdom Viridiplantae; phylum Streptophyta; class Magnoliopsida; order Santalales; family Viscaceae; genus Viscum; species Viscum album. The sequence continues at coordinate 1,103,340,432 of OY728138.1, read as the reverse complement.
AACTGAGGTGGAAGAGCTAGGCGGTAATCCACCTCGCCTACTCTGCTGAGAACCTGGAAAGGTCCAATGAATCTTGAAGACAGCTTGTCACCTCGGCCAAATCCTCGTAGACCTTGTCTAGGTGAGACTCGTAAGAAGACATGGTCGCTATCCTCGAACTCCAGAGGTCTCCATTTCCTATCATCATACAACTTATGTCTGCTCTGTGCAGTCTTCATCAACTCCTGGATGATCTGCACCTTCTCCATGGTAGCTCATACCATCTCTGGTCCCACTAGTGCTTACTCCCCGGGGTCTGTCCAGCACAGTGGGGATCTACAAGGTCGTCCATACAAGGCCTCAAAAGGTGTCATCCCTATGGTGGAGTGATAGATGTGGTTGTAGGAAAACTCCACCAAGGTCAGGTGGTCCTCCCAGCTGCGACTTAAGTCGAGGACGCATGCGCGGAGCATGTCCTCAAGGGTCTGGATGGTCCTCTCGGTATGCCCATCTGTATGAGGATGGAAGGCGGTGCTCAAGTGAAGCTATGTCCTGAAATCTTCCTACAACCCCTTCCATAGCTGAGAAGTAAATCGTGAATCACGGTCGGAGACAATAGAAGAAGGTACTCCATGCAAACTCACTATCTCCTACACATAGAGGCATCCCAAGATCTCAACTGAGCCCTGCTCTCTGATCGATAGGAAGTGGGATGACTTAGTGAGTCGGTTGATGATCACCCATATCAAGTCATGACCCCAGGATGTACGTGGGAGACCCATCACAAAGTCCATGGATATCCCATCCCACTTCCAATCCAGGACCTCTAAGGGTTGAACCAAGCCTGATGGTACCTGGTGCTCTGCCTTCACTTGCTGACAAGTGAGGCACCGTGAGATAAAATCTACTACCTTCTTCTTCATACCTGGCCTCCAATGTTGTCATTGAAGGTCCTGGTACATCTTCACCACTCCTGGATGTACCGCTATAGGGGAAGTGTGTAACTCCCTCAAAACATCCTCCTAAAGTGCAACTGGTACCATGGTATGTCCTCTGAAGAGGATGACGTGCTCCCCACCTTCATAAAATCCATCAGGTTCCTGTCCTGTGGATATCTAAGCATGTCATGTCTCGCAATCAATGTCCCCAAGTTTTGCCTCCCTGAATCGCTGAAGAAGTGGGGGAGTGACTGTAAGAGACTGTAGATAGGATGCTCCATCCCTATCCACAAAGGATATCTGCAACATGGACAGCTGGTTCGTCGCCTCACCTAGCAGCTGAATGCCTGATCTTTTGCTGAGTGCATCTGCTTCTACGTTCCCCTTCCCAGGAGTATAGACTATCTCGAAGTCATAGTCCTGGAGGAACTCAAGCCATCATCGCTATCTCGGGTTCAGGTCCTTCTAAGAGAAGATATACATTGGACTCTTGTGATCATAGTACACGATATGGTCTATGCCAAGAATAGATATCAAGATAGAAGAGACCTATGGAATGATCTTATTTATTTGGATAAATGCATTCAATATCCTTGGATGGTCATGGGTGATTTTAATGCCATCCTTAGTCCCTGTGAAAAAATTGGGCCCTCTCACCTTTCTATATCCTCCAGGGAATTCAGAGCGGCTATTGAAGATTGTAATCTTTTAGAAATCACTCTTTCTGGGGCTAAATTTACTTGGTACAGAAATCACCATAATAACAAAGTTGCTAGTAAGCTTGATAGGGCCTTCGTTAACATGAAGATTCTGGATAGTTGGGATAATATTTCTAGTGTTACTCTCCCTAGGCTCGATTCCGATCATCATCCTATTCTTGTTAGCCTTCTCACAAAAGAAAAGAAATATGCCTTTCCTTTTAAATTTAATAATGCTTGGTCTTCGAATCCTGATTGTGTTGCTTTCATTCAAAACATATGGAATTCCATGAAACACCAACAAGATTCTTTTTCCTGTTTATATAAGTTGAAAACTCTTAAACATGCCCTCAAAGGCTGGTGTAAATCCTCAATTTCTCAAATTGATCTGGATATTTCCTTACTTGAGAAAGAGCTTAGTAGTTTTCAATCTCAAAACACCAACTCTGATTTCATTCTGGATCCTCAATTGGAAGTGAATATCTCTGTCAAACTTAACTCCTTGCTTACTTTCAAAGATAACTTGCGTAAAAATATGTTTAGGACCAAATGGCTCACTGATGGTGATCGTAATACCAAATTCTACAATTGTCTTCAAAGAATTTGAAAGATAAATAGTCCTCTTTCTAAACTTACTATTGATGGTGTGATCACTGATTCTGAAGAGGCCATCTCGGATCATGTTACTTCTTACTTTTATAATCTCTTTAATGGTCCAGATTCTATCACTAACCTTAATCCTGATCTTATTCCTCTATTGGTGGATAATAAGGAAAACAACTTGCTTTTGAGCACTCCTCTTGATCATGAAATCAAAGACACTGTTTTTGGCCTCAATCCTGATAGTGCTCCTGGACCTGATGGATTTAACAATGGTTTTTTCCAAAAGCATTGGGACATAATTCACATTGATGTTTGTAACCTTGTTAAAAACTTTTTCACCCATGGTCTTCTCCCACATGGAATCAATGCTCAATTTTTAACATTGATTCCTAAGGTTGAAAATGCTACTGAGATCCATCAATTCAGACCGATTGCTCTCATTAACACGATTTTCAAAATCATAACCAAAATCATTGCAAATAGACTTGCTTCCATTTGCAATAAAATTGTTTCTTGGAACCAGTTTGGTTTTATCAAAGGTAGATCCATTCAAGATTTTATTTGCCTTGCCTCTGAATGCTTTAATATTTTAAATAAAAAAAATATAGGAGGATGTGTGGCTATCAAACTGGATATTAAAAAAGCTTTTGACACTATTGATTGGAACTTTATCTTTAAAGTGCTAAAAAGCTTTGGTTTTCAAGACCTTTTCATTGACAGAATTAGGATCTTATTTCTTTCAGATCACATCTCTATCCTTATTAATGGCACTCCTAGATGGTTCTTTACCTGCTCTAAAGGTGTTCGACAGGGTGACCCTCTTTCTGCTATCCTTTTTTTCATTGCTGAGGATTATCTTAGTAGACTCCTCAGCAGTTTGGTTGATCAAAGTAAGCTTAAACCTATATAGGTCGCTAGAAATATTAATTCCCCCACTCATCTTTTATATGCTGATGACATTATCCTTTTTTTAAAAGGGGACCAAAAGAATATTCAGACTCTTAAGGGTGCCATTTCTCATTATGAGGAGGTCTCCGGTCAAGTGATCTCTTGGAATAAGTCTTTCATTTTTTTTGGTAAAAATTTTCCTATCGGTAGGAAAAATAATATTACCAATTATTTAGGTATTAAAGAAGGTCGGATTCCCTTTACCTACTTAGGAGTTCCTATTTTCTGGGGGAGACCCAAAGTCAGTTATTTTGCTAATGTTATTGACCAGATTACAAAACAACTCTCCAATTGGAAAGGGAAATCTATCTCCATGGCTGGGAGAATTTTCTTGGTCAAATCAACCATTGTTTCTAAAATGGTTTACTCCCTCATGATTTATAAATGGCATTCTGGCATTTTCAAGAAAATTAATACCTTTATAAAAAAAATTATCTGGACTGGAAGTCTTCTTGAAAGGAAGCTTGTCACCATTCCTTGGAATTCTTGTTGTAGACCTATTGATAAAGGTGGGATTGGCATAAAAAATTTAAAGCTTTTCAATGACGCTCTCCAAGCTCATCTTACTTGGCATATTATTAATTCCCCTTCTAAAGCCACTAACTTTCTATATCACAGATTTCTTTCTAAGCTTTTAAAAGGGAATCTTAATTTCATTAATTCTTCCATCTGGCCATCTATCAGGGACTCTTATCATAAGATCATGGAGAATTCTAGATGGATGGTTAGTGTTAACTCTTCTATTAACTTTTGGTGTGGTAAATGGTATGATAACCCCTTGATAACTTTGTTACCTTCTAGTCATACTCCTGTGGACACTAATCAATCTATAAAAGATGTTCTTCAATTCTATCGTCATGATCTCCCGGATAATATTATGGAAATCATTAATAACCATTCTTTCTCTCCTGATGGTGATTTCTTGGTTTGGGAGCTTTCCCCTACTTGTGTCCTAGAATCCAAAGGCTTTTATAAGAAGAATTTCTCTCACTTTGATTCTAGTTATAGTTGGGTAAGTCATTTCAATAAAACTTGGATTAAACCCTCCAGGCTTACCCTTATATGGCGTATTTCTTATAATAGATTGCCTACTGATACTATTCTCCAAAATTTTGGGATCCATCTTTGTTCTAAATGCCGCTTATGCAAACAACACAGGGAGGATGCGGATCATCTTTTCCTATCTTGTGCGACAGCCTCTGCATTATGGCATTTTGTCTCTGATCTTTTCAATTTCAGATGCTCTTTTACTGATTCTATTTCTTTGTTTCTAATAAACTGCACTAGATATGATTTTTCTTTGCAGATCAACAACATCTGGTTGGCGGCAGTGGAGGAGCTCATCCATGAAATCTGGTATGTTAGAAATGATCTTATTCATAATAATCATTCTTTTAACCTCAATGCAGGAAAATCTCGGATCCTTGTGGCAATCCAAGAGGCTGCTTTTATTCAAAAAGATTGTTGCAACAACTCAGTTGGAGATTTTGAGATCCTTCGCTGTCTCCGTGTACCTGGAAATTATCCAAAGCCAAAACGCACCTTCGAGGTTTTCTGGCAGGCTCCAATGCAGGGATGGATCAAAGTTAATGTTGATGGTGCATCAAAAGGAAATCCAGGTCCTGCCAGTTGCGGTGCTATTTTCAGAGACTCTGCTGGACAGTGTCAGGGCTGTTTCTTCGTTGGATGCGGTCACTCATCATCACTGGAGGCAGAACTACTGGGTGTCATCCATGCTGTTGATTTTTCTCTTCAAAGAGGTTGGAGGAAACTATGGATTGAGAGTGATTCATCCACCTTCATTCATGTCATTTGGAATGGCAGCACTCATCTGGCCTGGAAGCATACTTCACGTTGGATGAACTGCCTTACCTTGCTCCACAAGATTGATTTTATCGCCACCCATACTTACCGTGAGGCGAACTCCGTCGCTGATGCTCTTGCCAATAAAGGAGTTCACCAACAGATGACTTGGATGGACTCCCTGCCCGCTGATTTATTTGAACTCTTTGATCGAGATTGTAAAAAAATCCCCTATTTCAGACTCTTGTAACATTCTTGCCTTTTTTTAATAATAATTTGTGCTTTGGTCTTTGACCAAAGCATTACCTTTAAAAAAAATAGTACACGATGAAACGTTCGCCCAATGAACTATGGGTGAGACTAGCCAATTGTAAAGAACTCGACTACACCCTTTTTCGCCCACGTTCTATAAAAGATGCTATGATTTCCCCTTTGAAGATAACAGAAATCTGGTCTCATCCCCTCGATGAACCACATCCTTTGCCTAATACAGTCAATCCTGGCATGAATGGTACTAATTAATGCTATGGACGACGTCGTAAGGCCTCGACGCTACTACCAAGAGATCCAACCGTTACTCTCGCCTCCAAGGGTCGAGTCACAATGTTGGCATCAGTGCGTGGTCACTAGATCTCCTCCAGTAGGAAACTCAAAAGTGAGGTTCAGGTCAATGGTTTTAACCAAAACCTCTTAGTATTAACCACACAAAAAGCCAGGGAAGAAAACGTCACAAGGACAACTGTCTTTTATTACTACAAATCAAAGTACAAAGACAGAAAGCAACCACAAACAATGACATCAACGAAGCTAGAAGCATCATGAACAAAGGCCCTTATGCCTGGAACTAGTCCCACTCCTATACACATGCTTATGGAGCTTCATTTTTGTATGCTTCAGCTGCATGAAGTTGTGTTGTCCCCTATCTACCCGCTCTTTGTGGTCGGGGTGGACCTCCGGGTGGTGGTGGTGGAAACATCTCGAAGCGTCGTCCACCACCAACCACACAGCCAGCTCCTCTGCCATGTCCACCTTCGCCCTACAGACTGTCTCAATCAAACCTCTGCCTCTGCCTGGGAGGTCCCTCAACTGACTTTTGATCGCCCGTGCGGCGGGTCAGACACTCATGAGCCATGTGACCCTAGCCGCCGCATGAGTAACACAGCCTAACAGGTCTGGCTCTGTCTCCACTCTGGGTGCCTCATACACTCGATCCTGAGTCGTGCGGTCGACCACCTGTAGGTCTGGTCCTCTTGGACCTCTGCATCATCTGTCTACTGCCAACTACAGAAGACTCCGCTGCATGTTGGCTAGTGGTGGGTCTTTCTACTAGAGACTGCTCAGCAAGGAAACTCTCCACTATGAGGGCTCGCTCAGACACCCCCATCTGTGTCAGGATGCTGTGATAGATAACTAAAGCTCTGATCTCTCTCCTTATTCCCTGCTCAAAGGTTTGGGCTCTGAAGAACGGGTCTCGTACCATATCAGTGGAGTATCGTGAGAGGTCGTGAACCTCACTGAGTACTGCACCACTGTCATGCTACCCTGCTGTAGATGAAGTAGCTCCTGTATCCGCACCACTCGAAGGGTCACTGGTACAAACTCCGCCCAGAACAGTATCTCGAAGTCTTCCCATATAAGTGATGCCTCATCATGCATCTAGAGCATCAGGCTCCACCATCTACCTGCTGCTTCCTGAAGGAGGCTGGAAGCAAGGATCACTATGTAGTCTGTTGGCATCCCTACTAGCCTGAAGACTCTCACCATAGCCTCCAGCCAATCTTCAACCGCTTTTGGGTCCATCTCTCCACGGAACCTGGGTGGCCTCTAGCGTTGGAACTCATGCAACGCGCTCAAGCGGCGTGCATCGTCTGCTGCTGGGGCTGGTGGCATCGGTGGCCCAACGGGGAGTAGCAATGTTGGTGCCCCCGCTGGTGCCTCAACTGGAAGAGGGCCATGTACTGAGGCCTCATCGCTCGACGGGCTGTCAGTACGTACAACTCTCAGGGCTCTAGCTGGTCGTCCATGGGGAGGCATTTAGAAAGAAACAGATGCGACATGGTCAAAAGAATATACCTGGTGAGATGACCTGGTTTGATCTGACTTAAAGAAAACCTTTGAAAACACACACGCAGTAAGTGTTTTTGTACACTGAGTCAGAAATCAGAAGTCAGGGTCCTGGTGTATGGATACGTCGGCCGCCCGCACCAACACTGGACTCCCTGAACTGAAAACCACACTTAGTACCCTTAACATTATTGCTTCACATAAAATAAATATCAGAGTCCTAAGTTCTACGGTAGAACTGACATCCTTTGATACCAATTTGTCACGACCTATCCCCCACAGCCCGTATCGTGACTACCCCAAGCCCGCCTTCCATAGGCCAGGGGCTGGTGACTAGCACCAAAGGCGTATTTCCCTAAAACTGGGAAGGCATTTCCCTTATAAAACGTAAACACACAACCAGAATACAAGCAGAAGAAAACAATAAGAAAAACGGTATACATAAGACGTGCTAGAAAGAAAAAGGGTCCAGAATACAAGCCCAACTGTAATGTACAAAAACAACTGAAAGAAAGTACAACTAAAAAAGTAAAAACAGCTGGAAGGTGAAAGCAGCTCCTGGATCGTCCTCCGGGGTTCCTACCTAAAGGGTAGGTACAGATGGCCTCCTCAGCACTCCACGTCCATCAGACTCCACTGTGTACCGATACATTGTAAGGTCCTACTCTAGGTACAGTCCAGTCCTGGCGCTCTCGGCCTCCGTCAGCACTGTCTGTCATCTGCATCCAACACAACGAGGTGCGGGCATAGCCCATGTAGGGGTGAGTATAATGATACTCAGTAGGGACCTCGAGACCCTCATGGTCTCACTAAATCCAACAAGGATAAACCAAAAAGTATGATTTCAATGGATAACCATTACTTAGGTATATTCCCACACATATACCTAAGTTATCGAGTAACACATCTCAATCATGAGGAAAACACAAAGGCCATTGACTCATCTCAAACCAGGATTTTCATTAACGAAACCACGGCTGCTGGAGAACTCCTCCTATTTCAAGTACAGTGGTCCTGTCGCGACTCTAAGGCGCTACTCACTAACCTTATACTGCTGAGGTACTCCTCCTGTCGAGTACCATGGGATAGCTATGTCACACAGAGATGCTTCCCACCTGGGGTCTACTGCCTCACACAGTAGTGCTCCCCCTAATAGCCTACAAAGGTACTCCTACTGTCGAGTACCATGGGTCTGCTGCCTTACACAGTAGAGCTCCTCCGCCATGGGTCTGTCGCCTCACACAGTAGCGCTCCCCACTGGGCTAGTCAAGTCACTCTGAATCGAATAGGTCAAGCAGTCATCAGGTCTCATCCAGCTACTAGGTCTCTGTACTCTACTTGCTCATCTTTGGGAGGGTCTGCTCCATAAGCTATAATCTAATATTCCAACTGTCACGAAGTCCCACAAAGAAGTAACCCAAAGTTATTCCATGTCATAGGGGTCTCAACGCAACAAACGATGCGTCAATCGGATGCCCGGTCTGTGAGTTATTAGCATTTTAGTCCTGAGGGCCCAGTTGGATTCGTGTATGAACCAACCTGACCATGACTCAACTATACCACGAACTCTAGTGGGGTATACTTAAAGGGATGTCTATGCTCCAAGAATATCGGCGCCGCTGAAATTTCATTAAACGGACGTCCGGTGCCAAAGATATGGCCCAAGAAAGTAAAGGGAGCGGTATGGGCATGGGTCCGGTCCGACCCAGTCGGACCGACTCAGCCCAACCCAGTCTGGGTCAGCCCGGTCTGGGTTGACCCAGATTGACTTGATGGGTCTGACCCGGCCCATTGGGTGGTTCAGTCTGCTCAGTTCGGCCCAGTCCCCTGGGCCCGGCCCAGCGGACTGCGTGGACAATTCGGGCCGAAGTCGCCACGTGGGCGACTCGGCCCGAAGGCCAGTGGAAAGTTCGGTCGGTGCCGTGAGGGGTGTGGATCGAGAGGATCGAATCGAGAGGCCAAAAGTAGGCCACACGGGGGCACGGGAAGGCCGCGGGTGCACCGGGAAGGGGCGGTAGGGCGTGGGGGCGCCATGCAGGGCACGCGGCAGGGCGCCGGGCAGGGTGCGCGGCAGGGCACCGGGCACGCAGCCAGGGCATCGAGGCACGCGGTCAGGGCACCGGGATGCGCCGGGTAGGGCGGCCTAGGCGCGAGGGAACCGGGAAGGGCACTGGGGGGTGCTGGGCAGTCAGCCTGGGTGCTGGAGGGTGCCGGGCAGGAGGCCTGGGCGCCGGGCAAGGCACGGAGCGCACCGGCAGCACGCGGGCAGGGTTTCGGCGGGCCAGGCAAGCCATGGTTTCGGTTGGGGCACACGCTAGGCAGCACGTGGGTAGGCTGGTCGGGTGCCGCTCGGTTGGTGGCGCGGTTCGCGGAGGCCACGGGAGCGTTATCTTTATTCACCGTCTTCGTCGTCGTCGCCTCATTGCCATGTCGTCGTTACTTCATCGTCGACTCAAGGTTCAAAAACCATAAAGGTTGTAGAGGGTTCGGTCCGTGTTCATTCGGCCCAAACCCTCTATGTTAGAACGATAGCAAGAGGCTCATGAAGTTGATTCAACGTGAGAGGTTAAAGCGTTAAACAACTTAAAACACATCCCTACCTTTTTAATTTTCGGGCGTTCGTTCGTCACGGGGGAAGACGATGTTGTCATCGTTCGTCGTACGCTTCCACTTCTGAGCTCGTGCATCGGTCCATTGACGATGAAGAGGAAGGAAGAAGGGTCGTTTAAAAGATCCCACGTCGGAAGGGGGGTTACAAGGAAGAATCCGAGGAAGAAGCATCGTCGCTGGTGTCTTCACGTTCTTCATTGGAGATTCTATTCTCCAAAGCTCTCCACTAAAGAGAGAATAAACGTGCCAAAATAATAGATTTTAATCGATTATGCTTGTTGGAATGAATTAATTATGTGGGTCCCACTTAATTAAATTCAAGACGTTGGAACAATTATTTGAAATTCAAAAATAATAGGAGAGGCTCCACCAAATTAATTGCACGAGAGGTTGGCATATTAAATTTGGAGAGTTTTGAGGGGGTTAGAGGAGGTTTTATCCTTCTCCATTAAGAGGAGAGTTAGAGACCAAGTGGATCTCCCTCATTAATGAGGGAGAGTTGATAAGTTCCCTCACCTCTCATTAAATGGGGGGTTTAAGCCCCGTGTGGACCCCACGTCATAACCTCTCGCAGGAGGTTATGCTGCTCGGGTGGTCCCCACCCCAATTATCCTCCCATGGGAGGTTAGGGTGTGGTGGTCCCACCACCAACTTCCATGTGGAGCTTTTAAATAACTTTACCACATGGAGTGGGTTCAACAAAAATAAAATAAGTAGTCACTTATTTTATTTTATTAATCCACGTGAAACCCAAAAACCAACTCTCATACTTGATCATCCGTCGTTGGGGTGAAATTCTTCCAAAGCGAAAACCGATGTTGTGAGTTCAACAGTGCCCTCAGATTTCAATTACGAGCACACATTCAATAGTTATAAAAACCCACTCATACGTTTATTGAACATACCCAAAAAAACTTCAGAAATTGATTCTGGGCACACCGGGCCTCGGAATCAAGCGTCATCAGAAACTGTGGACTCATAAAATTCCCATGTATTTAAAAAAAATTCCACGGGAATTATAGGTCTTTATAGTTTTCCTTAAATATAATTCCATCATAATATAATACATATAAAACAAATGGATTTCATAAATAGAATAAATATAATAAAACCATAATAGGGATAGTATACTTAAAACATAACCCTATTAAATAATTCCATCTTAAATGGAAAATAATTTTTATATAACACTTGAAATTATTTCTTGTTGAAAATATCCTTTCTTCTTCAAAAATGTTTTATTTTCTTAAAATACAATGAACTTTTAAAAGAAATAAATTTATTTAAAGATAGGCTTGAAATATTGTAAAATAATCTTCATGGAAATGAGGCATTATGAAAACATAAAAAACATTTCATGCCATATAAGTTAAAAGAATAAATTTTTCTCGTACTTTTGTTGGATAAGTGAAAAGTACCTCGTATCGAAAATGTAAAAAGATTCCTTTCATACCGTTTAATAAAAAATTATGAAAGGGTAAAATTGACTTAAACCATTATAGAAGAATAGAAAGAATATTTTGGAATAAATATTTAGTAAATATGGACATGGATTATAAATATACCCCTAGAAAATTCTTACATATAAACAATCTCAGGTAATAATGAGATCGCAAAATTATCCCTTACCTTAGGTCTGGATTCCTCAGTATGTATCATAAACTTTTTTATAATGGATTAAATAATTTTATTAACTTATTCCAAAACCATATTAACATTTATGATATCATATATGATCATATTAACACCCGTTTAATAATATTTCATTATTACGTTTCTTTTGGGTGTTAACTATTTCATTTTCTTATACGTGTTTTGTTGAATAAGTTCTGATTTTTATTCATAGGTTATAGTTATATCATTTTCAGAATGAAATTAATATAATATATATAATATTACCTCATTCTATACATTTATATAATTCATTATTTAATGGAGATTATGTAGAATGAATCGCATCACATCGTGGAGACGGTAGGTCTTACGTATGCATGAGCAATAATATCATTCTCATAATTGTGAAATGGTATAGAAGTGGATGTTATATAGTTTGTTACAAAATAAATATAATATTATAATAATATTATATAGTAACTATTTTCATCATTATACCCATCCAAATAATGTGGTGTTGAAAACATATTACACCACAGTGTGGAGATGGTAAGTCGTACGTACGCATGCGTGGTGATTTCATTTTTCGTATGATGAATATAAGTTGTAATATGGTTGTTCCATAACCATAATAAAATATCAGTATATATATGATACCATATTTATTAATTTATAATGGAAACAACAAAAGACGAGTATGTAGAAGAAGAAATGATCTTGAGAGAGTCGGTAAAGGGGAATACCTCTTCTTCGGTGACCTCCCTATAGATCTCCTCTTAAGGAACTAGAGTTGGTATTTTGAGAATACCATAGCCTATATAATGTGAATAGGGAAGTTTATAAGGGAAATGGTTAGAGTATAATTGATATTTAAGGCTCGATGTAAAGTAAATAAATGAGGAAGGAGGTTCCCTTTTATAATTGAGGTGATGGGCACCTTTAGAATCTCCAAAAATATTAATTTATAATAAAATAAAAACCCATCCAAAAACCTCCAAAAATGTTATATTTTCTAATATTATATGATATATAATTTTAATATCATCAACCAATAAATTTTATACAATTTTTTATATCAATTTATACCTTATCATTTTAATTAACCTTTAGTTATTCTATTTTAATTTTAACTATGCTAAAAAAATGTTTCAATATTAAAAGAGTACAGTTTTTTAAAATTTTATATCAATTAGACCATAAATTAAAATTTTAGAATATTTTAAATCATATAATAATTATTTTATATTTAAAAAAAATTATTATTTTTAAATAATTTAATAAAACATTATTTTGACAAAATCTCAATTTTGACACTTCATTTCATGAATTTTTAAAAATATCAATATAAGATTTTAACCTAAAAAAAATATTTTATTATATCCATAATGGGTCATGGTCAACCATAAAATTCTTTGGATATATTAATCATCCCAAATTATATTTATTTTAATATTTTTAATAACATTAATTTTATATTTTCATTAATAAAATAATTACTACATCAATTTTGTGTAATTATGTAATATACATATTTTTTGGGTAAAAAGTAAAAAAATATGATGAAGAAGATAAATCATCTATATTTAATAAGAGTAATTATATTAAAATATATTTCCTTGATAATCCTACATTAAAAATGTTATATTTATTAAAACATGAATGTGACAACTTTGACATCACTTTAAATAAAATATTATAAGTATCGTAATCCTTTCCATATGGATCCAAATGGTCAATAACTACACACTTGGATGATTATAGTCAATATATACTCTACCAATAAAATTTGGTCAAGTATTTGGGTCTTTTAATGGTTATTATCATTTTAATAAAAAATATTTTATTGATTTTTCATCAATTAAATAATTTCTACGTCATTTATGTATATTCCTTTAAAGTAAATATTTATTTCCTAAAAATTACAAAGAAATTACCATGATAAATAAAAATATTTTAACTTTAAACTGAGTATTTTTAGTCGAATTTAGTTTCTGTATAACCTTATTTTAAAAATGATAAATTTATTAAAATTTGAATAAAACATATTTAACTTTTATTTAAATAAAATATATTAAATGCCCTAGACTAATCCAAGTGGAGTCCAAAGGGTATCATTTCGACACAAGGAGGATTTAGGTTGAAAATCACTTATCCAATTATATTATGATAAGTGTTAGAGTAATTTTATAATATTATATTTACCTTTAATTACCCAATTTACCTTTTAACCATATTAACAAAAAGTACTAAAGTTATTATTCATAATGCCTAAAAATAAAATAAATATATTTATTTAATTCAGACCCACTTATTATAAATATGGAATCAATTTTTAAAAATTAAAAACATAGATTAATTTAAAATTAATCTCATTGTCAGAATGAAAACATGTTTTAAAAGTTAAAACATTGCAAAACATTGAAATGTTTTTACTTTTAAATTCATGGTAAAATTAATGTCAACGACCAATTTTATATTAAATGATAAAAATATATTATATTTATACTTTAAAATAATTCAATAATATAATTTAACTATATAAATAATTTCAATGAAAAAAAATCAATTAAAATTTAGTATATTTTTACTATTCATTAAAACATTAAACTTATTAGAAAAATGTAAAAAATTCATCCAAAGTAAATTTTTATATCCATATTTTAAAGAAGAAGTTTATTTTGTTAAATATAATATATAAAAGTTTCAAAAACTATATTTAAAATGGGTGCACCATCAAAAGGTGGTAATACTGCATTTTTTTGAAAAATACTTCTTTTATCCAAAAAATTGAAATTGTTCTTATATCATATCTATAAGACATATAAGATTAATTTTAAACATTATATTTCATATATTACATATATATGTAATTAATAAAATCCATAAATAGTGATTTTCTTATTTCATAAACTCACTTATTTTCATTTAAATATTTTTTTAAGAAAAACATTTCCTTTTATTTAAAATGGGTTTTATTTTTGTTTATAATTAATTTCTCACCAAATAATTAAGAATATTTTTATAATTCATTTAATACTATTCATACCCACCATTATAATGACTTGGTTGTAAGGTAATAAAATAATATTTAGTTGTTCTCCTAAACTCGGTCTTACGTGAAATTAATTCTATCAAAAGAACTTGAAATTGTGTGTAAAACAAGCCAAGCACCACAAGCTAATATGATGTTACATGTAGTGAAATATTATCTTGGTGTAGCATACAACACAAGACATAAAAGAAATTAAAAAAAAATCTATCTCATAAAAATATTGAGGTGTTACATTCTACCCCCCTTAAAATGAATTTCTCCCTTGAAATTCATCTGGGTTATAAAGGGATTAATACTTGAAAGTTTCTTTCATAGAAACCCACATAATAAAAACAAAGAATAAAACTTCCTTTAAAATTGGAATAGTTGTAAAATAACAGTTACCCAAAGTAAATCGTAACTAGGTCTCTATGTAGGAGAATATAGGTGAAGATATGGGCATGGAGGAAAAGAATAAATAATCAAAGAGATTGATAAAGATCACTGATCACAAGAAAGTAGGCGATCTAGAGAAAGTTAAAAATCACTAAACCATAAACTAAAGAAGTGTGAAAGATTTCATTGATATCATAAAAAAATTATGACAATAATACACCCTTTTATATCATGATCCATTTTCCTAATATTGAAGAATTTTCATGAGAATATATACTTGATTTCAGTACAATCTCACCATTGGTCATGCCTTGAACAATTTTCCACTCCATCTCTTATTCAAAGAAATGAAGTTAAATTTTTCATTCCTAAAGCATTAGAAGATCATGTGATCCATAAATAGAATGGTTGGTCATTCCATCAATTTTTATCACAACAAAAAGTTAGCACAAGTTATCAAATATGCATAAGTCCGCCTACAGTGAGATAATTCTTTATTCTAAAAAACTTCAAAAAAAGTTTAAATTAAACTTTCCATAAATTAATAACCTTACAATCCTTTTGAAATATGAAAATCAAAAACTTTAGAAATATTTGCACTAACTCGGCTTAACATTTATCCCCCATATATCATAAGGTGTCTCTTGTTGGTCACATTCCAAACATTTGAACACCTTCATCGTGTATTCTCTTAAGTCATGGTAATAACATGAATTACCATATATCCTTATTGAAAACATGCATGTTTACTTATTACAAAACTTATTGGATATATTCATTAAGTCCCAAAAAGTTGTATACATTATCCATGACAGCATAACCCACTTCTAATTTACTTATACATATCTAACATATCTTTATCCAAACATAATTATCTTAACATAAGGGACATATTTAGGGTTATATTTCCCTTAATCATGTGTTTTATAAATATATCATCTTACCCTTAAATAACATTTCAAGGTATTGAGAATTATTCAACATATCCTTTCTAGTCCTTAATTAAAAATTTATACTAAAAACACTTATATGTATCATGATTCATAAAATCTTTGAATTGAAAAACATATACATCTCAATCATCCAACTTTATTCTTAAAACATTACTTGGGATCTATATTATTAGTCTTTCATAAAATATGAATCATGTCTTAAGGTTCCATAACCTTAATCTAACCAATATTTTTAGGTTAAATGTAAAAAATAATGCTAGAACATATTATACCTTTCATAGGTCATTTACAAACTCGTTATCCTCAAAAGTATAACCAATACTCGTACCACCTTCATGATTCTCTTTATAGGATTTTCACTTATTAAATCAGTTTTCATAATTCCCATACCTTCCACATCTAAAACATTATAGGATAACTAAGTTCTATCTAGTTTTGGCTATTGACTAAGACCAGAAATAAAAGTGTGAGAAATATATATCAGATATTAAGAACACATAAGTAAGGTAAATTACTTATAATATTTAAATATATGATATCTTCGGTTTAATCCTAGGTTATTCATGATTATCACATAAACTCTAGGATTTTAACCTATACTTATTCTTATCCTACAGGATATCCTTAGACATATAACTAGAAATATCTCTAGGTGTATTACTAAAGTTTTCACAGCCTAATTTCCAAAAGTTAATTAAACTTTCGATCTGATACCAACTATAATGACCCAAACATGAGGTACATGAATATTACATTACTTTTTTTAATACTTAATAAATTATACAAACTGATTCCCAAAGACCATGTTATTTTAGGGCCTTTGGAAACTTGAAACACATTCTTCTAATTTGGTAAAATATATTTAACATCTCCTATAAAGATCTTCACCTTTAGTACCCCTACCTAAAAACCTTTCTTTATAACTTGAGGAAAATAAAACATAGTAAGGGTATAAAAAGGAAATATGTAGTCATATCATGATAATAGTGGTATGAGAACATGATCATGAAAATAAAAGATCATAACCTTCATATCAAAAATCATAGAATAAATTTTTGATAGTTTATAAGACATGAAACATAAGGGAATCAAAGAACATAATCTATGAGATCATAACATTAACATAAGAAATTAAATTTTGTAATACACATAAAATTATAACTTTATGAATATGTATAAATAGTAACAGTTTCACTCGTTAAATTTAGGACATGAAATCAGATCCCTGCTTAAACATATAGACATGAAAAACTTGGTCCACGCATAAAATTATAGACATGAAAGCCAGGTTCATGCATAGAATTGTGAACATGAAATAAATATCATGTTATAATAATAATATATAGTTATTATCTTTATCATTATACTCATCCAATTAAGGTGGTGGTGAAAACAGATTACACCACGGCGTAGAGATGGTAAGTCATACGTATGCACATGTGGTGATTTCATTTTTCATAGGATGGATAGAAGGTGTAATATGGTTTTTCCATAAACATAATAAAATCTCAGTATATAGGTTACACTTGAGTTATTACTTTATAATTTAAACAAAAAAGGAAGAGGAAGTAGAAGAAGAAATTATCTTGAGAGAGTCGGTAAAGGAGATTACCTCTTCTTCGGCGAGCTCCCTATAGATCTTCTCTTAAGGCACTAGAGTTGGTCTTTTGAGAATACCATCATCTCTAAAATGTGACTAGAGAAGTTGATAAGGGAAATGGGTAGGGTATGGCTAAGTTTTAAGGCTCAATGTAAATTTAATAAATGATGGAGGAGGTTTCCTTTTATAATTGAGGTGAGGGGCACCTTTGGAATCTCCAAAAATATTAATTTATAATAAAATCAAAGCTCATCCAAAAAACTCAAAAATGTCGTATTTTATAATATTAGATGATATAGGGTTGTAATATCATCAAACAATAAATTTTAGACAACTTTTTAGATCAAATTATACCTTATCATTTTAATTAACCTTTAGTTATTCTATCTTAATTTTAACTAAGGTAACAAATGTTTCAATATTAAAAGAGTACCATTTTTATAAATTTTATGTAAATTAGACCAAAATGAAAATTTTAGAATATTTTAAAAAATATAATAATTATTTTATATTTTTTAAAATATTTTATGATTTTTAAATAATTTAATAATACATTATTTTGACAAAATCTCAATTTTGACACTATTCATTTCATGGTTTTTTTAAAATATAAAGACAAGATGTTAACCTCAAAAAAATATTTTATTATATTTATAAGGGGTAAAGGTAATCTAGAAAAAAAATTATATATATTAATCATCCAGAATTATATTTATTTTTATATTTTTAATAAGATTAATTTGATATTTCCATTAATAAAATAATTACTACAATAGTTTTTGTGTAATTGTGTAATATACTTATTTTTCGGGTTAAAATTAAAAAAAATACTATGATGAAGATAAATACTATATATTTCATAAGATTAATTATAGTTGAATATATCTCCTAGAAAATCCTACATTAAAATTTTATATTTATTAAAACATGAATGTGACAAATTTAACATTCCTTTAAATAAAATATTATAAGTGTCATAATCTTTTTCATATGGCTTTAAATGGTTAATAAATCGACACATGGATGATTATGGTCTATATATACTCAACCAATAATATTTGGTCAAGTTTTTTGGTCTTTTAATTGTTATTATCATTTTAATAAAAAATATTTTATTGATTTTTCATCAATTAAATAATTTATGCATCATCAATATATAAGCCTTTAAAGTAAATATTTATTTCCTAAAAATTAAAAAAATCCATGATAAAAAAAAATATTTTATATTTAAAATGATTATTTATAGTAAAATTTAGATTCTATATAACCTTATTTTAAAAATAATAAATTTATTAAAATTTGAATAACACGTGTTTAAATTTTCATTAAATAAAATATATTAAATGTCCTAGTCTAATCCAAGTGGCTTCCAAAGGGTATCATTTCAACCCAAGGATGATTTAAGTCGAAAATAACTCTTCTAATTATATTAGTAAAAGTTTTAGAGTAATTTTATAATATTATATTTACCCTTAATTACCTAATTTACTTTTTTACCGTATTGATAAAAATTATCGAAACTACTATTCATAATGCCCAAAAATAAAAGAAATATATTTATATAATTTGGACCCACTGATTCCAAATATGGACTCAATTTTTAAAAATTAAAAACATATAAGTTTCAGTAATTAATTTAAAATTAATCCTGTAGTCAGAATGAAAACTGGTTTTAAAAGTTAGAACATTGTACAAGATTGAAATGTTTTTACATCTAAAATCATTATGAAATTAATTCCAACGAACAAAATTATTTTAACTAATAAAAATATAGTCTATTTATACTTTAAAATCATTCAATAATATAATTTAACCATAAAAATTATTTTGATGAAAAAAGTTATTTTCAATTTAAATTTAGTATATTCTTACTATTCATCAAAATATGAAACTTATCATAAAAATATCAAAAATTCATCCAAAGTAATTTTTTATTTCCCAATTAAAAATAAGAAGTTTATTTTTTAAAATTAAGTATATAAAATTTTCAAAAACTAGATTTAAAATGTTGCACCATTAAAAGGTAGTAAAACTGCATTTTTTGAAAAATATTTTTTTTATCTGAAAAAATGAATTTGTTATTATATCATATCTAGATGACATATAAGATGAATTTTAAACATTATATTAGACATATTATATATCTATATTTTATTGATAAAATTCATCAAAAGTGATTTTATTATTTCATAAACTCACATATTTTCATTTAAATGGTTTTTTATAAAAACATTTCCTTTTATTTAAAAATGGTTTTATTTTCATTTATAATTAATTTCTCACCAAATAACTAAAAATATTTTCATAATTCAATTAAAATTTTCCATACCCTCCGTTATAATGACTAGGTTATATGGTAACATAATAATATTTAGTTTCTCATTTAAACTCTCTTTTGCGTGAAATGAATTCTATCAAAATAACTTATAATTGTGTGTAATACAAGCCAAGCATAGTGTTGTGTATACCACAAGTTAAGTCAGTGTTGTGTGTAGCACAATCATATCTTGGTGTAGCAGACAATAGAAGACATCAAAGAAATTAAAAAAATCTCTCATAAAAATCTCGAGGTGTTACAGAATCCTTGAGGGAAAATATTTATAAAAATCAATTCATTGTGACATTTCATCTTTTCCATTTTTCAGATTTATTTTCTACCACTAAATTTATAATAATTATTTGATTTAGGAAAATAAAGATCTTAATGTGGGATAATTTGATGTAGATATGTTCTGATACTATTTTACCACATATATTGATGAAATATATTTCATTTTTTCTGATAAATGTGATTGAATTGATGGCATTATAAAAATTGGTTAATATGAATTCGAAATAATTATTCATTAAATATTCTAAAGAAATACTATGTTTTTGGTGAATAAGTGATAAATTGATTCATGTTTTTATCTCTTATCATTACCACAAATCTGGGAAAGGGATGCATCGGGTTTTATCAGCACTAAGCAGAAAGCGCTGATAAAAGGAGGGGCTTTATCAGAGCTATTTTTAGCGCTGATAAAAGTTGTTAATAAAAAATATTTTTAATTTTATAAAATTATTATATTTATATTCAAAATTTATTTTTATTTGTATACATTAAATAAAAATGCATTTTTATAATTAATATATATTTTTTAATAATTAAAATATATATATAATAAATTTCATTAAATAATAAATATATTTATTATGTTTATTATATTTATATATTTATATATTTATATATTTATATATTTATATATTTATATATTTATATATTTATATATTTATATATTTATATATTTATATATTTATATATTTATATATTTATATATTTATATATTTATATATTTATATATTTATATATTTATATATTTATATATTTATATATTTATATATTTATATATTTATATATTTATATATTTATATATTTATATATTTATATATTTATATATTTATATATTTATATATTTATATATTTATATATTTATATATTTATAATTATATATTTGTAATTATATATAAATAATTTTTAAATATATATATTTATAATTATATATAAATATTTTTTAAATATATTTATTTATAATTATATATAAATACTTTTTAAATATATATATTTATACTTATATATAAATACTTTTTAAATATGTGTATTTATAATTATATATAAATTCTTTTAAATATGTATATTTATAATTATAATTGTAAATAAATATATATATAAATATATGTTTCCAGTGAATTTAGTCAATTGATGCGTGAATATAATTGGTGTTCATATATTATGTATTCATCATGAATGTTCATTTATACATTACACCCTTGTTACTATTCATGTTGTCCATATATATGATGACTCATTTTTTATGATCTATACTTTACTCTGTGTATATAATTCATTCATGTTCCCATGAAGCTATTATGTTCTCATAAGTACTTAAAATCATGATAAATATATTTATTATATTTATAATTATAAATATTTAGTTACATATAGATACTTTTTAAAATATATTTATAATTATAATTATATATAACTAAATATATACATATATTTAAATAATTATAATAATTATAATAATTTTTTAAATGATAAATATATTTATTATAATTATAATTATATATAAATACCTCTTAAATATATTTATTTATAATTATAAATATAAATAAATATATGTCTTTAATGAATGGGCGTTGATCCAAAATTTCGGTACTATAGTAGCAGAGGCACTGTAGCAACAACGACATTATAGCGGTGGAGGGTATTGTAGCTATAGTAGTGGCGGACACTTTAGCGTTCAGGGTACTATAGCAGTACTATTCAAAAAATGGGGCTTGGGCCAAAATTTCGGGTCTATGGGCAATGTAATGGGTTTCATGCCCACTGGGCCTTCGGGCCAATTATATATAATGTAATAAAGCGGGTGGTTGGGAGGGTTATCCTTTGAGGGGGCTATGACCGGACTTTCAAGCATGTGTGTGTGTGGTGTGTGTGTGTGTTTAATGTAATTGTACCCTAAAGCACCTAATATAATATATAAACACTTTTTATAAAATTATAATAAATACATTTATTATAATTTTATAAATATATATATTTATATATTAATGTACATATATATACATATAAATATATTTATTATTATATACAAATATTTATAAATATATTTATTTATAATTATAATTATATATATATGTATTTAAATAATTATAAAATTATAATAAATATATTTATAATAATTATAATTTTATAAATATATATAATTATAGAAATATATTTATAAATATATATATATACATATATACAAATATTTATATTTATAATTATAAATAATATCTTTGTGTGTGTGTAAATAATTGTAAAATTATAGTAAATCTATTTATTATATTTATAATTAAAAAGGTTTAGGAGACATGTGAGGTTGGTCCTAAAAATTTATTAAAAAGATAAGGATGATAGAGGGGGTTAACGGGGTTATACAAAGCAGCATGCCCTCATCCAAAAAGAAAATTACAAGTCCAGAACAGGATCATTCTCATAGTCATGATCAGATTCCTCAATGTCGTCAGTAGTTTCCCACTCTGATTGAGAGTGCTTTTTTTGGAAGAGCACATAGTACTTCTCATAGAGATTTTGAGGCTCCAGGGTGAGGCCTCTAGATGATGACTTGGTAGAACGAACATTCCCACCTTCCACGTCAGCACGAACACATCCTCAACCACGATTTTTTGGGTGTTGACCCTACTTCCAAGTCTTGGCATGTTTCCAAGCACCTCCCGACTCTTCCCTCTCCATTGGTGCTTCATCACTTTGTTGCATTAGACCCCCACACAAAGGGGAGTCAGAGGAATTCACCGCATTCAGCATAACAGGGTTAGATGACAGCTGATCTTTACCCTTCATTTGATACGGAGTCAAATCTCATTCTTGGGCCAATTCCATGTGCACTTCATCTTGAATAGCATGCTCCAGTCCATCAGAATCAGTATCAGCAATAATCTCTTGCTCACCTGAATGCTTGGAAGGATTGCCTTCTATTACAACAGGTGCATGCACACTAAGGGGAATTTTTGGACTTCCTCCACTCTGGGAGGCCTCATGGAGCACAATCTGTCACTGCACCTCCCCATGACCCCAGGCCATATCCATGCCCTTCTCGCCTTGCACTAAGGACGCGGCACCTACAAGCAAACCACCAGAGGCTGAAGCTGCCTCAACATCACCCATTTCCATCTGCGTGATAGAACCTAAAACAGTCATATTCCCAAGTTCTTCTAAGACCTTGGTCATAAATTCAATATATTACAATTTCTCAACATGAAAATTTTGTTCCCAAGATTGGGGAGCCCCCATATTTTGACCAGACCCACTAGGACCATCCTTCTGCATCATCCCCAGGTTGCCATCCAGGACTTGCATATTTGGAGTTAGGGAAGTTCGTTTCACCTCCTCATGACCCTAAGATATACCCTCACCTTTCACCAAGAGATATGAGGTGCCTGGAATCAAACCAGAGGACGGATTTTCCTCAACATCTCTTTTTTCGACCTGAGTAACAGCAACAAGAGTATTCTGGCCAGAGCCACTAACACCATTCCCCTAACCCGAAGCTGTAGCACCAGTAGCAGTGTTCGTACCAGCATTATCACCTACCAAGGACACTTTCCTAGGGGCCTTGTGATTATTGGAAGCTAAGACTTTTAATTTTTTAGGGCATGAATTAGCCCTCTTGTAGAACAAAAGTCACAAACAAACAATCTTCTTCAATTCAAAACCTCATGTCCTAAGACCTTGCATTTTCTACAGAATTTTGAAACCCTTTCATATTCAATCCTCAATAGAATCCCCTCATCATCAGTAAAAAGGAAAATCTTTTCAATTAAAGTAGAGCATAAATATACCTCAACTAGAAGACACGCAAAGTGACCAAGCCTAGAAATTTCATTTTCTTTATCCATTTTGATTAGAACCCCAATCACCATTGTAATGTCATGTAGTATCTTAGGGTGCCACAGTAGCCAATTTAGACTGTAGACCTTGACCCACAGCTACATAGATGATTTTCCAATCTCTAAAGGATTAAATATCATATCTCACTCATGGATATGAAGAAAACCTGGTTTAAGTGCAATCGAACAAAACCCCCAAGCACGAGATTTCAATTCCTCTGAGGGAAAAAGGTGAAAAAAACCTTGGTCAAGGGAAATACATTTCCAAACCATGAAGCACCAAATTGTGGAGAGTCGGTCAACCAGATCTCTGAGTTTCCTCAGCAGCGAACCCTTAGGAAACATCGAACGGGAAATTAATGAATGCTCACCCATTTCCATGCATTCTGAGATTGCCACCAGATCTGCCTTGACATGAGCAATATTGCCCTTACAATGGATAACGCCTGCTCTTAAACCCTTGAAGAGGGAGAGAGATTGATTGACGACACCGTAATTCTCCATTGAAGGCCTTTCTTAGACATATTTCATAAACGAACCATCTCCCACATTCTTGTGGGAATCGAAGCTCTCATGTATAAGAAAATCAGCCATGAAATTAAATACTTATGAAATTAAAATAAATATATTAATTATATATAGTCATAAATATAAATATATATATTTATATATATATATATATATATTTAAATACCTATGAAATTAAAATAAATATATTAATTATATATATTTTTTATAATTTCATGATTATTTAAGTAAATATATATTTATATTTAAATAATTATAAAATTATAATAAATATATTTATTATATTTATAATTATAATTATCAATAATTATTTATTTATTTATAGTCATAAATATATATATATATATATATTTATTTAAATACTTATGAAACTAAAATAAATATATTAATTATAGATATTTATATAATTTCATAATTATTTAAATAAATATATATTTATATTTAAATAAATATATATTTATATTTAAATAGTTATAATAATTATAATAATTATTTAAATATAAATATATATTTATTTAAATAATTATGAAGTTATAAAAATATATATAATTAATATATTTATTTTACTTTTATAAGTAATTAAATATATATATTTATTTATTTATTTATATTTATGCATATAAATAATTATTTATTTAATTATATTTATGCATATAAATAATTATTTATTTATTTATATTTATAATTATTTAAATATAAATATATATTTATTTAAATAATTATAAAATTATAAAAAATATATAAAATTAATATATTTATTTTAATTTCATAAGTATTTAAATATATATTTATTTATTTATATTTATGACTATATATAATTAATATATTTATTTTAATTTCATAAGTATTTAAATATATATATAAATTTAATTATATTTATGACTACAATTAAAATATATATGTAATAAATATATATTTATAACAAATATATATTTATTTCATAAGTATTTCAGAATGATTTAAATAAATTTATATTTATATTTAAATAATTATAAAATTATAATAAATATATTAGTTAAATAAATATATATGATTAAATAAATATATTTATATATATATAAAAATATTTATAATTAGAATTCTAAATAATATAGATATATTTAAATAATTATGAAACTATAATAAATATATTAATTGTATATATTTATAAAATTATAAATTTAATAAGTTTATTTATTTTAATTTTACAATTATTTAAATAAATATATTTATTTATATATTTATTTATGATTATAACTATAAATATATATATATATATATATATATATATTATAACTATAAATATATATATATATATTATAACTATAGATAAATATATATAAATTTATAGTTATTAAATAGTTATAAAATTATAATAAATATATACAAATATTTACAATTATAATTCTAAATAAATATTGATATATTTAAATGTTTTTAAAATTATAATAAAGATACAAATTATATATAATTTTAAATTTATTAAATATATTTATTATAAATTTATAATTATAAATAAATATATATTTATTATATATAAAAATAAATTATTTATTATCATTATAATTTTATCGGTGCTTTTTTAGCGCTGATAAAGGCATGTTTTATGAGCACTTTCTATTTTAGCGCTGATATAACATACCTTTATCATCACTTTTTAGCTAGCGTTGATAAAAAGTTTACCCGCTTTTATAAATAAACTTTAACATCCTCCTCCTCCTCCCACGCGCCTTAAACTCTCACAGAAGCCAAACTATGTTACCTCCTCCTCCTCCTCCACTACTATCGACTCCTCCTCCTTATCTGCCACCGTGAATCCATCCTCTATCTCCATGAATCCCTCCTCCATCGCCGTGAATCCCTCCTTCTCCTTGAACATCACTTTTGCTGTCTAATCCCATCTACTGCGAACCTTATCTCCACCGCGAATCCCTCCTCCACCATGAACATCACCTTCAACACTGAATCCAATCTGCTGCGAACCTTACTTCCACTGCGCACTGAATCCACCTTTGCCCTGAACCCTTCCTTTGATGTGAACCCACCTCCTCTGCGTACCCCACCTCTGTTTTTGAACCCCACCTCTGTTGTGAAGCCCTTCTACTCTATGAACTCACCTCCACCGCAAACCCATCTCCTCATGTGCTACCACTGTGAATATTCTTGTAATGCTCTTAGTATTTCTGTTGTATTTTATAATTGTACAATTTTCCATGATCAATTCCATGTCTGTAACTTTTCTATTTCCAATCAAGGATATTGATGAGCTTCTAGGGCTAGAATATGTATTGTTCAAATCATCATGCTTGATGAATTTCTGGTGTAAATTTTTTGATGATTATCGTATTTAAGTGGGTCTTGGTGCATTTGATACCTATTTCCACCAATGAGATAATAATCAATGAATATTCAAGATTAGAAATTGATACCTTATGATGGTATATAGTCAAGGATGTTTTGGGTTTGGATCTATGATATCTAGGATCAACTCTATATATCTTCCAAATAAATTGGGTAAAAGAAACATCTTCATTTGATTGAAATTAGATTGGTAATAAATATCTTTTTAGAATATTCAGGATTCTCATTGTTGGCTTCTTAAAAAAATTACATTGCATATTTATTTCAACAATGTTATTATTTCTATCAGATAGTGCATCTCATTTGATCGATTTCTCTTTCAATTGAAAATGAACTACATAAGTAAATTTTAGATTAATATACTTTTATTAATCAAAAATTATAATAATTGATAAATAATAAATTTAAGTGACATGAAAACTATGAGTCTAGTTTGTGACTACAATTAAAAACCTCCATGTAGTGATGTATCTACTATATCAATATTTTCCTCGATGTGTGGAATTATATTTTTCTAGGGTGATGATTATTTATATATTGGAGAGTTGGATATGAAAACAAGTTATGTAGGACCTATATTTCTGTAGCTGGGTAGAATCATATCCCATTTTTCTAGAGTAAATTTTGATGATATAGAAAAGCACCGTTAGTATGTCCTACTGTCATTTACAAGTTCCTAGATGTATTTCCCAAGGAATTTTCTAGGTTACCACCCAAGGGATAGGTTGAGTTTATGATTTTTTCCTTACCAGGAGTGGAGCATATATCTATTCCACCATATAATATGGATCCTATAGTGTCACGAACAAACCCGGGTTGACCTTGAACCAGTCATCCGAGTCAGTCTGTGGCATGGCTTGAAGGGAGTTCCCAATCCCCATGGGCTGGAAACTAGTGTCGGGCATCAAAACAAGCAGTTGAAAATTATTTATCCCAAAAAAATAAAAGATAGATAAATATAAATAAACTGAAAAAATGGTAAAACACTAACAGTGGAAAATAAAATAAAGGTAACCAACGAGACATACCTCCAAGTGACCCCATGGGTCATCACCAAACATAAATCCAAGCTCGAGCGATCCAAAACTAAAACCTGAAACTGAAGATATAAAGTAGGCATGAGCACTGAGATGCTCAATAGGAAATCCAAAGTACAACAATGCCTTAAGCCACTGTCTTTAATAAGAAATCCAAATCATACTAGTTTGAAAATAAGGAATAATAAGATAATGTTTTTCGCTCTTTTCAAATTCAAATAACAAGCTTACATTTACTAGGAAAAAATTTCTCTTCCCTTTTTAAAATAGGTTTTGAGCATACATCAGCATTTCAAAATCTAAGGAGACCAATTTAGATTTAAAAAGAATGGTTTTCACAAAAGAGGGAACAAGCATTAAACAAATGAATTGAAAATCATATCACAAGCACCATGGGAATTCCCTAAGCAGATGGTGTTAGTTTGGGACCTAGGATCTTCGTGTCTCAGTGAAACATGGCTTAGAAGGACACAACCCTCATAAAACGTGTCTTAGAAGGCCACGACCCTCAGAAAACGTGGCTTAGAAGACCACGACCCTCAGAAAACGTGGATTAGAAGACCACGACCCTCAGTCATTCATATGTTTAGTTAGTTTTGAAATCGTAAAACCAATAGTGAAACTGGATCAAGTCACCTCTGGAACACTATCCCACAAGTCCTAGTTCACCCCCACCTAGATACCCAGGTTTCCCATTGTGCTCTATTTCAAGTGGTGGTGAGTTTTTATCGAGAAAACATATATGTACACAACACTTTCTTTATCCAAAACTCATTTCAAACTCTTACCAATGTTCTCTCCCCTTAATCACATCCCCCTTTTTATGTCATAAAACATCGTATAAGCCTCTTCATTAAGTATATATCACAAATCACACATTTAACATACACATCATGTTTCTAAAATAATGGGGCATGCCTTAAGAGGGGTTTTTCACTATCACTATTCATTTTCAAGGTGCCAAATGGGCCTCAATAATCCATAGGAATGATTTTTCTTTAGAAAACATGTTCACCCAAAACTCATTTTGGAGATCATTTTGGAACTTCTTTGGAAAACAACGTGTCATTTCACTTTTACAAAAAAATCGGCCAAAAGACCACACGTCTTTGGAAATACCTACTTTATGTTCGAAACATTAAAGAAATCACTTTTCAAGAACCAAAACCATTTACATATATATATATAAATATATATATATATATATATATATCATATGCACTTTATGTAGAAAAATAAGATTCACTTTTAATAAAACACTAAGCAATTATGGAAATTCTAATTAAAGTATAAAGACCCAAACCCAAAACTCGAGTTCTGCCCTTTACAAATGCTGTGTAATTTTTTTTTATTAAAGAAACTTGAATAAATACATAGCATTAAATTCAATAGAGGACCTTTTACCAGTATAGTTTCTAGAAAATTAGATACATCACTTACATTTCAATAAAAATATACAAATAAAAAAACAATGACTCTTCAGCGTGATTGCTTCCACAAAAGAGTTTCAACGCAGTAAGTAATGATAAACCTGAAAAAATGTTTACAATACCTAGGGTGAGCATACATTATTCCCATTAAGGAGTTAAAAAAAAGATAAAAAGCCTTTTATTATTTCCTGAAAATTTTATAACCATACAAAAAAAATAGATTTTCACATACACATGAATACATATATACATATATATATTTGTATATATATAGACACAGTATTTTCCAAAATAATTATACTTAAAAAACATTGGGGATTCTACTTTAAAAATAATAATTTTTTTTTGGGATGTTAACAATACTTTTTAGTCCATGGCTAAAATCCATAAGGCCACAGGTATTTTCTTAGACTTATGGGTTCACTCCCCGTAACGTCTCTTAATTCACCAGTGCCATATTTTTGAAAACATTTTCTCATAGACCTATCGTTCTCATCTTAGTCCCAAAACATTTTCAAAATACCCACATAGTATTAATTCACTCAAATGAGTGTCACTATATTTTCACAAAAGTTTCTAAAATTGTTTAGAGAGAATCCCATGCTAAAAAAATGATTTTCTTTGAAACCCATGATTATATGAAACATGTATTTTAAGTGAGTGCAAGAACACATAATTTTTGGAATGCCTCACGTGAGCTAGATGATGGCCACACCTATTTATGCATGACATGATAAGAGATGGAGATGTGAGTTCAGACATGAAATAATAACTTTGACACACAACTACACATAAAATAATAATAATTATCACATGCAATTATGTAAACAAGTTGAATATAGGAAATTATACATACATAAATCTTTAAATTCTAGTTTGGTAGTTGATAAATATCATTTATAACATCTAAGTAATCGATAAATAACAACTCCACTTAATGTGTACATATTTTTATGCATGAATATGTGTACATATATATGTATATATAAATATATACACACACACACATGTATGTATGTAGTTTGAAAACATGAAACCCTTGCAACCATAAGATTTTTGGGGAAGTATGGTTTAAAACAAGAAGACTTATCATATATATATATAATTGGATTAAAAATATATGGTTTTATACACACACACATATATATATATATATATAACTATATATATATATATGTTCACAAAACAAACAAAAAATAATAAAATCCCCTACAAAACTTATGATTTAGAAAATTATGAAACGAGAACCCATTTCATATATAATGCAAATAGATAGTTATATATATATATATATATATGTATATATATATGTATATATATATGTATATATATATATAGACACGCATGAATATATATATATATAACTTAGTAAAACAAGGCTGATTTGAAGAAATACAATAAACCCTTACTTTAGTTTGGATCAAAAGAGGGATTTGAGGTTCCAAGAAATTGAGCATAATGTCGTGGGGAACATTCGTGGTGGTGTTAGGATGTTATTGGGGTGAAAGGAGTTTTATAAATATATAAAAATAGATTTTAAAGCTTCCGAAGCTGGGTTTTTCTATTATCACGATACAGATGTTAATGTTTAATTGTGTATGATATTTTCATTCCAGGATATTATTTATTTTTTTGGTTCCCAAAACAAACAAATTTTATATTATTCTTAGTCAACACGTTATTCATTTGTGTATTTTTTTCCACTAATTATTATTTCTATATTATTATATTTGGATTATTTATGCATTATTGGTGTTTTTTTTTCTTTGGTCTCTAGCTTCACGTTTCATCTGTTTTTTTATCTCAACTCTCTCTCTAAAAAGTCACGCTTACTAACATTGTTTTATATTATCACTCTCACATTTTTTATTTTATTTTTTTAATCATGGGACGTTTTTTAGGCTTATATAAATTTATTTGTCTTATATTAATTTAATTATATAAATTTATAATTTCCAATGGGTTGTTTTATCCCTCAAAAAGTTTTTCATTTTGACTTTTTTAATCCAAAGTTAGTCACGCCTCTCATATAATTTGAATGAATATATTATGAAAATAATATATCATTTATTATATGATTCAATCATTTCATTTTTTTAACACTTTAACATATTTTTTTAAAAAAATGTGGTGTTTTTTTATGAAACACATTAATAAAACGTTTTTAGTTTTTTTAACAAAAAATTAATAAAATAAATATATATATATATATATATTAAAGTAATAATTTATATCTATAACCCTATACATGTATTCATATATTAATATATATATATATATAATGATAATTATATATATTTATATACGTTAAATCACATAAAATTTAAATAAAAAAATGTAAAACATAAACATACTATAAATTCAAATATTTATAGAATATATTAACTTTTAAAATATTAATTATGTTTTCCCTTAATCAACCTTATTATTAGTAACACATTTATTTAAACATTTTTATTAAATCACATATATAGTGTGCACGTTTTATAATAAAATAACACATATAAATAATAAACAATAAATTCATATTTAGGAAATTAAATAAAAAACACACAGATATATATATATAAGATAATTAAATGTATTTATAAACACATACTAATATATATATAATTCCTTTTTTTATAAATAAATCAAATCACATTTTTATTTAAAATATAATGTGTGTTTTTTTTCAAAAAATAATAATTATAAATAATTATAATTTATAAATATTATAAAATGAAAACATGATATATTTTCATATATTTGTAAAATATATTATGTTAAAATATATTAATAACAGTTTTCATAAAAATATTTCTTTTTACCCTTAATTAATATATTTTTTAAAACAAATTATAACTCTCATATTTTATTTATTTCAAAATAATGGTAAAATTTTAATTATAAAAAATAAATAAATCCTCACTTAAAAATATATTTATATTTTAGTTTATTGGGGTGTTACATTCTCCCCCCCTTAAATTAATTGAATCCCTACAATTCAATCATATACATAGGGAAAGAATGTAACATAAGAGATATATCTCTTTTTAATTTGTTCTAATTTTCCAAAATTAACTAGGCCGCCGCCTCTGATACCAATTATAAAGACCCGAACCCAAAACTCAAGTTCTGCCCTTTACAAATGCTGTGTAATTTTTTTTATTAAAGAAACTTGAATAAATATACAGCATTAAATTCAACAGAGGACCTTTTACCGGTCTATGTTCTGGAAAATTAGATACATCACTTACATTTCAATAAAAATATACAAATAAAAAAACAATGCTTCTTCAGCATGATTGCTTCCACAAAAGAGTTTTAGCGCAGCAAGTAATGATAAACCTGAAAAAATGTTTACAATACCTAGGGTGATCATACATTATTCCCAGTAAGGAGTTAAAAAAAGATAAAAAAAATCTTTTATTAATTCCTGAAAATTTTATAACCATACAAAAAAAATTGATTTTCACAAACACATGAATACATATATATATATATATATATATATATATATATGTATATACATACACATAGTATTTTGAAAAATAATTATACTTAAAAAAACATTTGGGATTATACTTTAAAAATAATAATTTTGTTGTGGGACGTTAACAATACTTTTCATTCCATGGATAAAATCCATAAGGCCACAGGTATTCTCTTAGAGTTATGGGTTCACTCCCTGTAACGTCTCTTAATTCACCAGTACCATATTTTTGAAAACATTTTCTAGTAGACCCACCATTCTCATCTTAGTCCCAAAACATTTTCAAAATACCCACATAGTATTAATTCACTCAAATGAGTGTCACTATATTTTCACAAAAGTTTCTAAAATCGTTTAGAGGGAATCCCATGCTAAAAAAATGATTTTATTTGAAACCCATGATTATATGAAACATGGATTTTAAGTGAGTGCAAGAACACATAATTTTTGGAATGCCTCACATGATATAGATGATGGCCACACCTATTTATGCATGACATGCTAAGAGATGCAGATGTGAGTTCACACATGAAATAATAACTTTGACACACAACTACACATAAAATAATAACAATTATCACATGTAATTATGTAAACAAGTTGAATATAGGAAATTATTCATAAATAAATCTTTAAACACTAGTTTGGTAGTTGATAAATACCATTTATAACATCTAAGTAAACGAGAAAGAACAAATCCACTTAATGTGTTCATATTTTTATTCATTAATATGTGTACATATATATGTATATATAAATATACACACACACACACACATGTATGTATGTAGTTTGAAAACATGAAACCCTTGCAACCAAAAGATTTTTGGGGAAGT
Source organism: Viscum album (assembly GCA_963277665.1). Classification (NCBI taxonomy): domain Eukaryota; kingdom Viridiplantae; phylum Streptophyta; class Magnoliopsida; order Santalales; family Viscaceae; genus Viscum; species Viscum album. The sequence goes on along the minus strand of OY728138.1, from coordinate 1,103,307,114 downwards.
ATGGTTTCAAACAAGAAGACTTATCATATATATATAAATTAGATTAAAAATATATGGTTTTATACACACACATATATATATATATATAACTATATATATATGTTCACAAAACAAACGAAAAATAATAAAATCCCCTACAAAACTTATGATTTAGGAAATTCTGAAACGAGAACCCATTTCATATATAATGCAAATATATAGTCATATATATATATATACACACAATTATATATATATAACTTAGTAAAACAAGGCTGATTTGAAGAAATACAATAAACTCTTACTTTAGTTTGGATCAAAAGAGGGATTTGAGGTTCCAAGAAATTGAGCATAACGTCGTGGGGAACATTTGTGGTGGTGTTAGGATGTTATTGGGGTGAAAGGAGGTTTATAAATATATAAAAACACATTTTAAAGCTTCCTTCGAAGCTGGGTTTTTCTATTATCACGATACAGTTGTTAATGTTTAATTGTATATGATATTTTCATTCCAGGGTATTATTTATTTTTTTGGTTCCGAAAACAAAAAAATTTTATATTATTCTTAGTCAACACGTTATTCATTTGTGTATTTTTTTCCACTAATTATTATTTCTATATTATTATATTTGGATTATTTATGCATTATTGGTGTTTTTTTTCTTTGGTCTCTAGCGTCACGTTTTATCTGTTTTTATCTCAACTCTCTCTCTAAAAAGTCACGCTTACTAACATTATTTTATATTATCACTCTCACATTTTCTATTTTATTTTTTTAATCATGGGACGTTTTTTAGGCTTATATAAATTTATTTGTCTTATATTAATTTAATTATATAAATTTATAATTTCTAATGGGTTGTTTTGTCCCTCAAAAAGTTTTCACTTTTGACTTTTTCGATCCAATGTTAGTCACGCCTCTCTCATATAATTTGAGTGAATATATTATTAAAATAATATATCACTTATTATATGATTCAATCATTTCATTTTTTTAACACTTTAACATATTTTTAAAAAAATGTGGCGTTTTTTTATGAAACACATTAATAAAACGTTTTTAGTTTTTTTAACAAAAAAAGTAATAAAATAAAATATATATATATATATATTAAAGTAATAATTTATATCTAGAACCCTATACATATATTCATATATTAATATATATATATATATAATGATAATTATATATATTTATATATGTTAAATCACATAAAATTTAAATAAAAAAATTTAAAACATAAACATACTATAAATTCAAATATTTATAGAATATATTAACTTTTAAAATAATAATTACGTTTTCCCTTAATCAACGTTATTATTAGTAACACATTTATTTAAACATTTTTCTCAAATCACATATATAAAGTGTTCATGTTTTATAATAAAATAACACATATAACTAATAAACAATAAATTCATATTGAGGAAATTAAATAAAAAACACACAGATATATATATATAAGATAATTAAATGTATTTATAAACACATACTAATATATATATATAATTCATTTTTTTATAAATAAATCAAATCACATTTTTATTTAAAATATAATGTGTGTTTTTTTAAAAAAATAATAATTATAAATAATTATAATTTATAAATATTATAAAATGAAAAAATGATATATTTTCATATATTTATAAAATATATTATGTTAAAAAATATTAATAACAGTTTTCATAAAAATATTTCTTTTTACCCTTAATTAATATATTTTTTTTAAAACAAATTATAACTCTCATATCTTATTTATTTCAAAATAATTGTAAAATTTTAATTATAAAAATTAAATAAATCCTCACTTAAAAATATATTTATATTTTAGTTTATTGGGGTGTTACAAAAAGATCAGGGCATAGGGGACCTACCTCAAACATGTTTCTATTTGTCAATGACCACTCGACACACTTAGCGCATACATGCACATCCATTTATACATATATATATATACACCCCTAGCTGCATTGCACATATTCCCTGTGCCATGAGGGAATATGTACAAAGAGGGAATATATATATATTCCTTACCCTATGCATACACATGTAGAATACCTCGACACCCGCGACCCAAATCCATCGAAGCGAGGTCCAACGCACTATACATATAATTTAATAAAACAATTAAACACTTAAACAATCTATAAAACATTTCAAAATAACACATCAAGGGTCTGAACCAAAGGAACACCCATTTATTATAACATAAGAATCAGTCACATAAACCATAATCATCATATGCAACAAGAGGACTCAACAAGGTCAATCAATATCACATCACAAGTGCCAATCGGTCCTTCACCCATTCGCATACTCAAACCCACCTTTTAATACATATGCACACCAAAAAAATTTGAAAACACATTTCACACCACTTGCATAGTTTCTCAAATTCCCTTTTTATACACCAGAAAACACAAACAATAAAGACCAACCAAGACAACGGCCTAGCACCCCTTCATAAAATCATTCATGTTTTTAAACCATTTTCACAACAAGATTTTCACCATTCAAATGATTTAAATAGACCATTACACAATTTATAAAACAAACCAAAGAAACACTACACGGACACACACCAAGAACATACCCAAAATCCCCTTTTTAGAATGAAACTCACACTAAAAACATTTCCAAACATCATTCGCATCACTTACATAATTTAAATAACCAATTTCACAATTTATAAATTGACATCAAATAACACAAAATGGGTTACACATAAAAAACACTCAATTCCATCTAAAAAGGAAACGTTAAATTTAAACACATATAAAACCTTTTCAAAAAAAATTACACCACCCATATTAACCAAATAACACATTAAATTAACTAAGTAGGAAAAATAATTAGCCAAATAATGTTTACAGTGGGAACCATCTACCTCGGGTGCCAAAAGCTTCAAAAATTGGTGTAAAATTCCAATCGCACCAAGACCGCACCATGAGTAACTCAAAAAGGACCCTAAATCAAGAATTAGAACTGAAAGGAATCAAAATTGAACCATAAAACATACCCCTAACTTCTGAAAAAAACTAGAACCCCAAAGGAGAAACAAAAAAAGAATCCTAAAAATTACCCAAGGAAGTGAAGCCGCTAGCGGGGGAGGGCACCAGTGAGATCGAGGCCGTCGGAAAGGAGGTTGGTCGGCTGGGATCTCACCAAAGAATCGTCAGCCAGTAGGGGGCGGTGCGCACAGTAGTAGGGCCGAAGAGGGGGGGTGCGAGCAAAGTCAGGGCGGCGCAAGAGGAGTCCAGGTCGAGGCTTCGCTGGAGAATGAGATAAGGGGGAGCTCCAGCCAAGGAGGTGCGCCATAGATAGGGGAGCTAGGGAGATGGCACGTCACGTGACCAAGAGGAAGGGGGGAGTCAGCTGCATGATTTGGAGGGGAGGGTTAGATTAGGGTTTATTTTTATTATTATTATTTTTACTCTAATTCAATTGATTTGAATAAATTAAAATAATAATAATAATAAAACCTGAAAATGAATAAAAATAAATAAATAAATAAATAAATAAAATCATGAAGTGTCAGGTCGGGGTGTGACAATTCTCCCCACCATGACACTTTCTGCCCCTAGAAAGTCTCAAAATACTCGGATGTTCAAAGCTCGAAATAAGGACACAACGACTCTCAAAACAAAACCTCTACAACTTGAGTATTGAACACTCAGTTTCCATCCAAGAACTAAAACCTCGAGACCCAGACTACCAGGAAAAAGAAACCACGATACAAGACTCAAATTTCCAAACACAACCATAACCTGGAACACCCAAACCCCAAACTTAGAAATCACTAGGGTCCGATCAAGATCTCCAATGAACATTTTCCATACGACCGATCGACTGGGCTAAACATCTACATTGATTGGGGTTGGGTGGATAAGAGGCAAAGAGTTTCCCTAACAAGAACACCTTTAAGGCTAAGTTCTTTGCGAATTTGTCCTATGTCGGTCTCCCCACCAAATTAGGACTCTAGCTGAAATCTGACTTTCCCAAATAGAATCAAAGCAGAAAACCAATCAAGGCCACCGATGATGGTGTGTCCCCTCAACATTCTGAGTCTCACCTGACCATCTTGTGGGAATACATGGGCGAGACCCATAGTGGGTCTCCCCACCATATTAGAAACTGAGTAGTACAAAAGCACCCGCATGGGAGCTCTCAATTTAGTTTCAACTATGTAGATTGAATTCCTCATCATGAACCCACCGACACGGGGCGGCTTCCAAAACAGTATAGGGGTGGTCCCCACAGGAGGAACTTGAAATGAACACCGACTACGAACTCACCACTTCCCCAGGACACAAGCATCCCCAACAGGCAACACCCAAAACCCAAATCCGCTTAAGGGGAAGACTAGCCATTACATATTTTATACTCCATGAGACACGACCATGAAAACTTCATGAAAGAGGCCACCAAGACCTCCAAAACAAGATCCCCTCCTAAAAAGACAACCACATGAAGTAAGAACTTAACCAGCCTCTTTCCCATCATTAAAGATGACAGGTTGGAAGCACATCCCTTGCACCTATAAACCGCCTGACTGCGTGAAAATATTCACTCTGAGACCTATGGATGGAGCTCTGATGTATTGAAGCATCTGATGCCCCACATTCAGGAACTAACAACCTCTAACTAAGGCTTCATCTTCTGGAAAGGCTGCTTACAGACTTCCATAGATAACTCCAAACAACCACACCATTGACAAGCCTTCAGAAGATTACGATGAACAGCTTTGAGTGCCCAAATCGACCACATTGGAATCAAATGATTGTGTGGTCTTAGGAATGAGAAACAAGAACTGAAGAAAGACCCATGCCAAGAACATATTCCTACAGTTCACTCCCTACACCGGATGGAGAACCCTTCACAAGCACCTTGAAAAACAAGATTGTCATTTTTCCCAGTCTGTGACCCCAACTTGCAAGTAGAAGGTAGCAATCTCCCTTCTCTATCCCGAACATGACCCTTCAATCAAAACCAGGACAACTTTCCCTTCACAACTTCTGTAGTTCCTAAAGACCTGAAGAGACACTCGACTTTCTCAAGTTACTCTACAACCCCTATTGAACCTTGGCCACCATAGATAAAACAAGCAACAAGGAAAAGAAATTAACTGCACCACTTCACTGGGAGTCTGGGTAAAACTAACAACTGCAAATGACCCCTCTGAGACCTTTGGACATTTCTGGGAAGCATACTTTAAACAAGAAGCAAAAAAATAAACCTGAAGCACATCACAAAACAAGCCTCCACATTTAACTATAAATCATTAACTCAAACCCAAAACATTATTTCAACCTTGAAACACCAGCTCGAAAACAAGCCTCGGCCCATAGGCTAATACATCACAAAACCAAACTATAACCAAATTAATACCAAAGAAACCTCACTAACCAAGCCTAAACCCCACTTCCACAAATGGACATCTCCAAAACCATCCCATTTCAAAACCATCTAAATGCTAAAAACCCCTTTTTAAAACCCACTTCCCTTTTTAGAATTTCTTAAACAAAAATCATCCCAACACATCACTAATCAAAACATGCCTTTGGAAAACAAAAAAAAAGCCTTGAGAACTGAGCACCCACCATTGGTATTCCATGAAACCTCATGTGTGTACATTCTTGTGCCAAATTAGGCACCAATCCATGCATACCAACAACCATCAACATCCAATTACATTCATCCATACACGTGGGCATCCATAGAAATACCAAAGTCCAAAAAGATCATCTCCAAATTCTTTTTTTTTCAAGATTCATTAGTCTCATACTTCACAAAAATTTCAAAAGCCCCAAAAATGTTTTCCAAGGAATTTTCAATTTAACTTTTCAAAAAACATTAAAATATCTCAAATAATTTTCTAAAACACTTTCCATCCCCAAAACAACTCATTACATTTCTAAACAAACCATGATTTTCATTTTGGAAATCCAATTTCAAAAGACCAATCATAAATTTTGAAACTTGAGAAAAACACCATGAAACCAACTAAAACTCACACCAAAAACATACCAGAACAACCAATTCACTCAATGAATCAAGAGTCCAAATTTTCAAATAAACAACTGCTACATGCATCTTGGTCACATGGTTTGGCAGACCGTGCACCAATCGGGTGAACATATAAGGAAGTCATCAGAGGTAATTGCGTGGTATGTGCATGGCTTTCCAGGCCATACACAGCAACCATGAACCCTCCAAAATGACCACCAAATCTCAAAAATAAGCAGAAACACCCAAACAAGACTAAGGACCTTGAAAACCACCGAGGGTTAAGCACAGACTTCGAGGCAAGACCATCCCGAACCACCCTATCAATTCATGTGTCATTCCAAAAAGGTGGTGATCAAGCACCTACCCGCAATTAACCACTTGGATTCCGATAATCCTAACACCAAACTATCAGACATCCCCAAAGTACATGGGCTAGCCTACCTCTGATACCATTTTTTCATGAACTAACCCGGGTCGACCTTGAACCGGTCACCCGAGTAAGTCTGCGGCATGGACTGAAGGGCGCTCCCAATCCCCATGGGATGGAAACTAGTGTCGGGCATCAAAACAAGCAGTTGGGAATGATTTATCCAAAAAAAATAAAAGACAGATAAATATAAATAAACTGAACAAATGGGAAAACACTAACAGTGGAAAATAAAATAAAGGTAACCAACTAGACATACCTCCAAGTGACCCCATGGGTCATCACCAAACATAAATCCAAGCTCAAGTGATCCAAAAATAAAACCTAAAACTGAAGAGATAAAGTATGTGTGAGCACCGAGATTCTCAGTAGGAAAGCCAAAGTACAACAACTCCCTAATCCATTGTCTTTAATAAGAAATCTAAATCATGCTAGTTTGAAAATAAGGCATAATAAGATAATGTTTTTCACTCTTTCCAGATTCAAAAAACAAAATTTCATTTCCAAGGAAAACATTTCTCTTCCCTTTTCAAAATTGGTTTTTAGCATGAATTAACATTTCAAAATCTAAGGTGACTAATTTAGATTTAAAAAAATGGTTTTCACAAAAGAGGGAACAAGCATGAAACAACTGAATTGAAAATAGTATCACAAGCACCATGGGAATTATCTAAGCAGCTAGTGTTAGTTGGGGACCTAGGATCTTCTTGTATCTATGAAACATGGCTTAGAAGTCTACGACCCTCAGAAAACATGGCTTAGAAGGCCAAGACCCTCAGAAAATGTGGCTTAGAAGACCACGACCCTCAGAAAACGCGGCTTAGAAGACCACGACCCTCAGTAATTCATATGTTTAGTTAGTGTTGCAATCGTCAAACCTACAGTGAAACCGGGTCAAGTCACCTCTGGAACACTAGTCCACAAGTCCTAGTTCACCCCCACCTAGATACCTAGTTTTCCCATTGTGCTCTGTTTCAAGTGGTGGTGAGTTATTATCGAGAAAACATATATGTACACAACACTTTCTTTATCCAAAACTCATTCAACCTCTCACCATTGTTCTCCCTCCTTAAGTGCATCCCCCTTTTTATGTCATAAAACATCGCATAACCCTATTCATTAGGTACATATCACAAATCACACATTTAACATACACATCATGTTTTCAAAACAATGGGGCATGCCTTAAGAGGGGTTTTTCACTTTCACTATTCATTTTCAAGGTGCCAAACGGGCCTCATTACTCCATAGGAATGATTTTTCTTTAGAAAACATGTTCACCCAAAACTCATTTTGGAGATCATTTTGGAACTTCTTTAGAAAACAACGTGTCATTTCATTTTTACAACAAAATTGTCCAAAAGACCACGCGTCTTTGGAAATACCTAATTTATGTTCGAAACATTAAAGAAATCACTTTTCAAGAACCAAAACCATTTACATATATATATATATATATATATATTTCATATTCACTTCATGTAGAAAAAAAAAGATGCACTTTTAATAAAACACTAAGCAATTATGGAAATTCTAATTAAAGATCAGGGCATAGGGGACCTACCTCAAACATGTTGCTATTTGTCGATGACCACTCGAACTGACACTTAGCGTATACACGCACATGCATTTATACATATATATATATATATATATATACACCCCTAGATGCATTTCACATGTTCCTTATGCCATGATGGAATATGTACAAAGAGGGCATATATATATATGCCTTACCCTATGCATACACATGTACAATACCTCGACACCCGCGACCCAAATCCATCGAAACGAGGTCCAACGCACTACACATATAATTTAATAAAACAATTAAACTCTTAAACAATCTATAAAACATTTCAAAATAACACATCAAGGGTCTGAACCTAAGACACACCAATTTATTATAATATAAGAATCAGTCACATAAACAATAATCATCATATGCAACAAGAGGACTCAATAAGGGTAATAAATATCACATCACAAGTGTCAACTGGGACTTCACCCATTCACATACTCAAACCCACCTTTAAATACATAGGCATGCCAAAACAATTTGAAAACACATTTCACACCACTTGCATAGTTTCTCAAATTCCTTTTTTATAACACCAGAAAACACAAACAATAAATACCAACCAAGATAATAGCATATCCCCCCTTCATAAAATAATTCATGTTTTTAAACCATTTTCAAAACAAGCTTTTCACCATTCAAACAATTTAAATAGACCATTACACAATTTGTAAAACAACCCAAAGAAATACTACACGTCTACACACCAAGAACATACCCAAAATCCCCTTTTTAGAACCAAAAGCACACTAAAAACATTTCCAAACATCATTCGCATCACTTACATAATTTAAATAACCAATTAAACAATTTATAAATTTACATCAAATAACAAAAAATGGATTACACATAAAAAACACTCAATTCCATCTAAAAAAGAAACGTTAAATTAAAACGCATATGAAACATTTTCAGAAACAAATTTCTCACCACCCATATTAACCAAATAACACATTAAATTAACTAAGAAGGTAAAATAATTATCCAAATAATGTTTATAGTGGGAACCATCTACCTCGGGTGCCAAAAGCTTCAAAAATTGGTGTAAAATTCCTATCGCACCAAGATCGCACCATGAGAAACCCAAAAAGGACCCTAAATCAAGAATTCTAACAAAAAATAATCAAAATTGAACCATAAAACATACCCCTAACTACTGAAAAAAAAACTAGAACCACAAAGGAGAAACAAAAAAAGAATCCTAAAAATTACCCAAGGAAGTGAAGCCGCTAGCGGGGGTGGGCACTGGCAAAGTCGAGGCCTCCAGAAAAAAGTTTGGTCGGATGGGATCTCACCAAAGAACCGTCATCCAGCAGGGGGCGGCGCGCACAACAGCAGGGCTGAAGGGGGGGGGCGTGAGTGAGGTTAGGGCGGTGCAAGGAGAGGCTAGTTCGAGGCTTCGCTGGAGAAGGAGATAAGGGGGATCTCCAGACAAGGAGGTGCGTCGTGGTGAGGGGATCTGGGGAGATGGAATTTCGCGCAACCAAGAGGAAGGGGGGAGTCAGCTGCACGATTTGGAGGGGAGGGTTAGATTAGGTTTTTTTTTATTTTATTTTATTTTTTATTTTTTTACTGTTATTAAATTGATTTAAATAAATGAAAATTATAATAATAATAATAATAATAATAAAACATGAAAATGAATATAAATAAATAAATAAAATCATGAAGTGTCAGGTCAGGGTGTGACATGTAGATCTATGAGAGAAGAAGGCTCAATTGAACGACTTTGAGGTAAACGGGTTCATATAAATGGTTATTTCCCCTTGGGGTGCCTTAGTTTTTTCCATAAAAATTCAAATGGATCATTGAGAATATGTGTGGTATATTAGAGTTTATTATAAGTGATAGAAATGAACTTATATCAACTTATACATATTGATGTACTATTTGATCAACCTAGAGGTGCCAAAGTGTTCTTTGATGTCGATTTGATATCAAATTATCATCAGTTTATAGTGAGGTATTTTTATATACCACATACCATATTTAGGAGTATGTATGTATTGTATGGGTATCTAGTGATGTCATTTAGTTTGAAAAAGACAATGGTAGTGTTAATAGATGAGATGAATTGGGTCTTCCATCCTTATTTAGATAATTTTGTAACCATATTTTTCAATCATATCATCATGTATTTCTAGTTGAGGGAGGAACATGCTCGATATCTGGAGATCATTTTGATAAAACTTAGGGAGAATCAACTATATTCCATGATCTCAAAGTGAATGTTTTGGATTTATAATGTACACTTCATGGGAAAAATGATATTAGTGGATGACATATTTTTAGAACCTGATAAGTTCGATGTTATAGTTTATTTAGAGAGGACAAATAATGTTTTTTCGATCCAAATCTTTTTGAGAATTTCCAGTTATTACCAAAGGGTCAACCATGATTATTTCTGATTGGAATCATTAAGAAGGAATTAACCAAGAGTTTGGTATAGTTTCTTAAATTGTATGTTCATGAGACATTCTTCTAAGATCTTAATGAGATATTGATAAAAACACCAATCTTAACCATAAATTAGTTGGGTAATGAGTATGGATTATATTTTGATGTATCAAGAGTCAGGATTTGACTGGTTCTAGTCCATGATGGTTATGTGGTGGATTATGGTTCCATAAATTTAAGGACACGTAATATAAACTTCCCAAATACATTCCTAGATTTGGAAATAATGGTTCTTTCCATGAGGTGTTATTGGTATTATCTATAGGATGATGTATTTTGGGAATACACTAAAAAAAGTGTTTGGAATATATTTAATCACAATGTGAAATGAACTATTGATAGTAGAGAAGGTTTGAGTAACTATAGTCCTTTAACATTGACCAAATGTGTACCCTCAAGAAGGTGAATATTTTTTCTAATGTACCATATTGGAAGGATCAAGATTAGGTAGTACATGATTCAAGAATCCAAGGGAAGATTGTTTCCCAATTTTAAGAGATGTGACTTTACGTTCAAAAGTATCATGACCAAGAGACACTTATGTCTTTAACTATCACTTATTCACTCCTCAATAGTATTATGGGAGTAAACTATAGGATTAATACTATTTATTCATGAGATACATGATAAACCTTTTATAGATTTATATTTTATAAAATTTTGGTTATTTTTTATTCATATATCCTTTATAAAGTGCCTCTATTGGGATTTATGTCTTTGTGAAAAGGCCTAAGTGTCTCTTTTAAAATAATTCAAGTGTTTTGAAATGTTTCTTAAAAAATTATATATGTTAGACATACCATTTTTTGGTTCTAAATAGATTTAAAGTTATTTAAACACTTTTCATGGACTTAGGTTGCATGGAAAGTGTTTTTCAACTCACCTAATTAAATTTCATAAAGGTATGTGAATGTTTTGAAAGTGTATCTAATGCTGATTTCATTTTAAAAAGGGATGTGTGAAGTTTTAAATGAAAATTTGTAAAATATAGAGGGTTTTCTCTCATTTTAAATGATTAATATTTTTGGGTCATGAAGTTTCCTTGAATGCTTTAAAAGGGAATTTGGGTTTTGTGAAAGAGTGTTTATAAATGATTGGTTTATTTTAAAAAGGGTATACTATTTTGAAGAGGAATTTGTGTAAATGGTTGGTTTTTTAAATGGGATTTCAACTATGATTTCATGAAAAGTTTTCAAAGGACATCTGAAATGTAGTTTTTCCATAATATTTTATGTTTAGATTTTTATAAAATTAGGAAAACCATTACATTATATAAGGAAGATAATTATATCGATAATAACACCATGGTAAGGGTAAATGTATTTCAATAATTAGAAGGATTATATTTTAGTTATATTTTCTCTCCTATTATAAATCATATAATAATTTAGATGGTTCTTGGCTTGGTTTCTATTGAAGGTTTATTTATAGAAAAAATGGATGTTATGATTATATTATTTCATGGAGATTTGGACGAAGAGATCAATATAGATCAACTGGAAGGTTTCATGTTAAATGGTATAGAAGTTTCAGTTCCAATCTCAAATAGAGTTTCTTGGGGCTTAATTAGGCACCAAGATAGTGAAACTAGAATTTCAATTCTTTCATGGTAGAATTAATGTTCATGCAATGTAATGTAAATAATTACTATTATATAAAGTTGTATTATGATGGGATTTTTTTCATGATACATCTTTATATGGATGAATTTATCTTAGTTGGACTAATTAAGGAAACACTATAATAGATGGAGATTTATTTATCTAAAAGATCCCAAATAAAGGACATTGGATTTGTAAAGTGGATATTGGGGATAAATATTGAAGGAGACTTAAAGTCTATAACTTTTTTTTATCCTTGGTTAATTTTTATATCAAAGTTTTTTATATTTATTTTGTTAAATATTAATATTACCAAATCAAATAGGATGGATATGAATAAAGAATGGATGGATTCCAATCATCTGACAAAAGAGTATGAAGATGGAGTGAAAGAGTTCATCAAGTTTGAAAAATATCATGCATATGACCCTTCTCAGATTCTTTTTCCATGTTTATGTTGTTTTTATTCAAGACAAATTAGTCTAGAGGAGTTGGAATAACACTTTATCTATCACGGAATAGATCAAAGTTATAAATGTTGTAAGAAACATGGGGAAAAGATAATGTAGCTAGTAGCTGGGATAGTACAACATTTTATGGATCATATGATATGATTACAAGCATGGACATTGAAGAAGACTGTATCGAGTATGTCATTACAAATGTGTATTATTATGAAGATCATGTTGATTAAATTATAAGGATAGTTGAATATAAACTTTATGATTGTCAAAAATTGTTTGAGAAGTTGAAGATTTGTGCAAAGACATAATTGTAAAGTGGTTTCACTAAATATATAGCATTGTTATCCATACTGAAGTTGTATAATCTAAAAGTTGTCAATGGATGGAGTGATTCCATTTTTATAGAATTACTTGCTCTCTTGAATGACATGCTCCTGGAAGATAATGAGCTCCCGAGTCAAACATGCAATTCTAAACGAATGCTACGATCAATGTGTATGATCTCTGAAAGAATACATGTCTTCCTGAATGATTGTATACTTTTTTTCAAGGATCACAAATCACTTAGATAATTCCCAAAGTGTGGTTCTTCTTGATACAAGAAAGATTAATTTGGTCCTATGAAATATGTATGGTACTTTCCAATAATTCCAAGGTTTAGGCGCCTCTATGGAAGTGAGGATACTGAAGGTAAATTGGTGTGGTGTGCAGATATATAAAATAAATATGGGAAAATATATCACCCAACAGACTCACAGATAAAGTGAATCCTTTTGGTTTTCAAAATAGCACTCACAGTACATGGTTGGTTATGTTGGTAAATTATAACTTTCCACCATGGTTATTCATGAAACAAAAATACATCATGTTATTTACGCTTATATTAGGACCAAAACAGTCAGTCAATGATATTGATGTTTATTTGGTTCCATTAATCAAGGATTTGAAATTATTGTGGGATTCAGGTGTTACATTTCATAATGCTTACAAAAATGAAGATTTTACATTGATATCCACATTGTATGGGATAATAAATGACTTTCCTACATATATAAATTTTTTAGGATATAGCATTAAAGGAACTCAAGGGTGTCCCATCTGCGAACAAGGTATACAGTCAATTAGGTTGAAACAGTCATTGAAAACCATGTTTCTAGAATATCACATATTTCTACCCCGATAGCATAAGTACCAATCTAGGATGACATCATTCGATGGAAGTTAAAAATAACATAAAACACTATATCCACTAATAGGTGATCAAATGTTTGAGAAATTAAAATATATGGACACTTCTTTTGGTAAACTGTTTTTAAAAAACCTTATAAAAACCAGTTGGAAAAAGTGATTGGTTTTTTTTAATTACCATATTAGAATTTTCTATACATCATAAATTTTCTTGATATTATACATGTTGAAAAAAATTTATGTGATGGTGTCATTGGTCCATTACTAAATGCAATAAATAAAATAAAGAATGGAATTAAGGATAGGCTGGATATGGTTGACATGGGAATATGAGAAGTGTTAGCACCAATGAAGGATGAAAAATGAACTTTTCTTTATCCGGCTGCATAAAATCTTTCCAGGTAGGAGATATATCAGTTTTGAAAATTATTGAATAACATAAAGGTTCTAGAGGGGTATTCATAGAATATCAAGAACATCGTGTCAATGACCGATTAAAAGTTAATGGGTCTGAAATCACATGATTGTTATGTTTTGATGAAATATCTAATTCATATAGCTTTATATTGCATTTTTTCCAAGAATTTATGGCACTTGTTAACCAAGTTCTACTTCTTCTTCAAAGCTATATGCAACAAAGTTATAGACCCGGTGAAATTTCCAACTATGGAAAGAGAAATTGTTGTTATATTATGTGAATTGGAAAAAAAATTCCTAACAACATTATTTTATATGATGGTTCATTTGATGGTTCACTTAGTGAGAGAGATTCGACTATTTGGTCCTGTACACTATAGATGGATGTAGCCTATTGAACGGTATATGAATATTTTGAAAGGGTGTGTCAAAAAATTAAGTCGAACATAGGGTTGTATTGCAGAGAGATATATAGTTGAGGAAGCCATTGAATTTTATACTGAATACCTGTCCAGTGTGGAAATAATTTGTCTAACAAAATCTAATCACACTGGGTGGCTTGGGGAGAAGGAATTTCTTGAAGGGATGTCGTCACAATCAATATTACGATCAGGATAAGGGCCACCTTCACATTTTTCATAACAGTTTGGAGGTTTCTCCATATGTTGAAACCCATAAATAAATTCTTAGGCATTTGAATCCATTAAGGGATAGAAGATGGATATCAAATACACATAATCAATGGTTTATAGGATGGTTTCAGAACCATATTTTAAAGGAGTCATATGAAAATTAGGATTCAATTTCAGAATGACTTTGATGGATATCTGGAGGACCAAGTGTGTATGTACTATCTTAAAATGGTTATCTTATTAATGGTTATATGTTCTATAAAAATTAGCATGATGAAGACAGTACCATGAAAAATAGTGAACTTATACTCGCAGCTAAAGAGATTCATGTTTATGGAACTAAGGATAGAAATCCAATTTATACAAATATGTCATACTTTGGCATCATCAAAAAAATATGGGAGTTGGATTATACATCATTCCAAGTGCTATTTTTTTAGTGCAAGTGGGTTAATAATAGAAGTGTTTTTAAAATAGATGAATTGGGATTCGTGAAAGTTGATTTCGGTAAGTAAGGGTATAAAGACAAACCATTTACAATGGTATCACAGGAAGTAAAAGTATTTTATTTTCTAGATCCCATAGATCGAAAGTGTTCAATTGTTTTATTATCGACCAAAACCACTGAAGGGTTAGATGAAAATTCAACTGAGGATGACCCTTTCATTGGGACTTCACAATCATTTCACATCGGTCCCAATATAGATGAAATTTTTTATGTCATAGGAGACCATAATGAAAGGATTTAGATGATCGATAAAGGGATCAAATCCCTTAAGCCTTTAAAAAAGAAATATAGATTTCAATAATTAAGTTACATTTTTTGTAACATACATCATGTTACATCATGTTATTATCTGTTTGCTACTATATTTATGTAATCTAAATTAAATTTTAAACAAATTCTATATATAATGACTTCCTCACATGATAATTATCCCAATCTCAAGGAACAAAAAGCCTCTCAACCTACTGCTACTCGCATTGCAGATGAACGACCTTATTCACATGTTGTTGCTCTCATTCCTAAGAAACAATAGGTTTCTCAAACTACTGTTTCTCCCAGTGCAAAGGTACAATGACCATCTACACATTCCGATGCTACCGCTCTAGAGGAATATATTGATGATATTGATTTTGGGGAAATGGTAGGTGAAAAAGGACCGACGATGCATAAAAAATAAGAACATCGTAGTTTGACAGTGTTAGAAAAAATCATTAAGGTGAAATTCAAAGGCATCAACTTCAAGGTCAGATAGAATGTGTCGGGCCAGCATGTTAACCCCAAAAAGGCCATGTTCAGCTGTTATATTAGAATTGTCACTCGGAAATGCGTTCCAATTGATTTATATTCATGGCACCATGTTGTGCCTGAGATTAATACTCTGATGTGGGAAGATATTATAGTAAAATTATGATATCATTTCTTTATTTTACTAAAAAATAAAATAATGAAACATTGACTTACTCTTTATCATACATTATAGTGTGCATTTGTAGTAGATGAATCCCACAAGAAATATTTATTAATTCTTTCTATAAGTATTCAAAGAGAATTTATAGCAATTATAACAAGACATTATCTTAAGGAAGTTAAAGGGAAAATAAACTCGTACCCACATCTTATCTATGCACACCTAATAACCTAATAAGCATGGGATGCATTTACTGTTCATCATGAAGATGTGTCTTTTTAGGTGCATTATTTCTAGTAATACATTGTTTGATGATACATGTATTCACCACTTTGATTGAATTTTTTTTATTTATGAAACAACAACTGAGTATTGGAAATAAGGAACGAGCAACAAAACCAGTATACCCCTACCGTAAAGCAAGGATGGTGTACACTTCACTTGAAAAAAAATTGGTATATATTTTAAATCTACCATATTTATGTGACATGAAACAAAAACATAATTATGTTCCTCTATTTATATATAGATTGATTACTCCAAATCCAAAGACACCTCTATCTCATTCCATGTTCTATGGAAGGAGACACATGTAAATAAATATGGGATACTAATAGATGAAAACATATAAAAAGTGTGGGAAACATTTGTAAGTATTTAATAATAAAAAAATTACTTTAAATCGCTATTACATAACAATGATCACTTATTTTCCTATATTTTCTATATAACATATTCACAGGAATCAGTAACACCTATACCAGATGAACACATATTATTTCTGGCTTTTGAGTGGTTAGAACAATATGGTCGCGTTAGAGGTATGGGTTTTTGGGTGACACCCCAAACATATTTTGAGAAAAAAACAAGAGTATGATCAAAGTGAATTAATAAAATAGATGAGAGAAAGAATATCTACCCTTGAAGAAGAATTCCAATGTCAAATAGAGATGATGGAAACTTTAATGGGGGGTAAAATATAATAAGTAACTCAAGAACAACTATCATGTAGAGATCCGGCCCCATCCCCCACCAGCTATGAGGTTATCCATTATCCTCAAAGATATGTCTTAACCGAGGTAATCAATGTTATAATATATGTTTCTGTGAAACTTGAATCATACAAACAATGATACATTTCATGTACTTATATTCTACAGGGTGATAATGACTATGATTTATATCTAGAAATGCCCACACATCACCTTGTAGTGAGGGATACGGTGTTCAGTATTCAAAACAATATACTACATAGTAGACCAATTCCATTAGGTCATGTCTGAGTGTCGATCAACATAGCCCATGATCCAAGCGCCTAACTACCTATTCCAATTAATGAATAAGATATTCATATAATCGAAAAAGTTTTTGGAACATTCATCTCATGGTCGTCACATCTTATAAAAAAACATGTCGATATGGATGTATTCATTTCCAATTTATTTATCAAGATAAAACTTTAATAATTAATTAAAAAAGGTCTAAACTGATGAATGTTATTATAGATGGACAAAAGAAAGGGGATGAAATGAAATACTAACTCAAAACCATCGAAAGGATCGACCAGCCGATCAAAAAGATCTACTGAAAGCACTATTACCTCACCCATTCTATATCCACATTTATTATCATTGAAGGGTCATGTGGATACAAAGTTAAAATATGGTCATAATCACATTGTTTATTTTGAAGAAAATAATTACGGAGAGAAAGATCAAGACTTCATTGGCGTTGAGAGTGAAACTGAAATTCTCAACTATGAGTGGTTAGGTGGCTCAGTTGTAAATATATACATGAGGTATGTTTTCATTATTTGATTTTCTAAAATATGATATACTATGTTAATTATGACTAAATAAATTTCATATTTTTATTAGGAATATATATGAAAAATAATTCAAGTGATTTTCCCATAAATAAAATTTGGACTCGTTAGTCCTCACATGACCTCTATAGAAAAACCAAAAAATGATGAAATATTGGAAGGTCTGACCAAATTGTTTAAAATAAAAAATTTGGATGAAAGAATATGTTTAATACCAATGATGCAGGGGTAAAACTCTAAAATTTGATCATATCAAATATATTTTCATTTATTTTATTAATTATTATTTTTTGTGTTTTTCGGTAGCATTAGATGCTCATTGCAGTAAATTTGGATACTCCAAAGATTTATTTCTTATATTTAATGTATAGATATCCAAAAAAACCATCAACACATTATGGTGTTTTTAAAATTTTAATACACCACATCCAAAATTTTAGAATTAAATATCAAGTTATATAATTTATATTATCTTTTAATGAGGGTTATGTTATGATAGGGTGGTGCATCAATATCGTGACAAACAAGGAATGAGACTAGGGGATAAGGATAAGAAAGAATACAATATCTACAACTAGAAAAGTATCAAGGTATATATAAAAATATTTAACTATCCAAACACATATAAAAATAAATTACTTATTCTCCTCAATGTTTTTTCAGTGTTTGAAACAAACCAATGGAAAGGATTACGGTTATTATGTTTGTAAATTTATGAGAGTGATCATGTTCCATGAACAAAATAGCATCTATAAAGAGGTATTTTTTAATATAATTACTATTTTATTTAAAATATTTATTAATAATTTTTTTTTAATTATATTTTTTCAATACTACTATGATTTTCAAAAAGACTCATATTCACAAGAAACTATAAATGTGCTCAGAAAAGAATGGGCAACATACCTGATGGAAAAATGTGCATAGATAGAATGAAGATGTGACTTCTATAGAAGTAGTGTATTTTTTCATATTTATATATAAATTTCTTATTTTTAGTATTACTCACATAATAATTGGTTTCTTATATAGGTTGATTCCTTTATTTGAGTCGAGGTGGTTCGTTTGAAGATGGCCATGCTCGTGAGAGATAGGACTTCAAGGTTGAAACCTATAATTCAATGAGAATAAAGGGTTTTTTTAATATGCTATTTTTTTCTCATAATATTATCTATTATATATTGTATTAACATAATCTAAATTAAATTTTTGACTTCTAATGTATACAATTTCTTTCACATACTTATTCTCCCTCAAAACCTTATCACCCCTACATTATCGACATTTATCACTTTCCTTCAAAGGAAGTGGAGGGAAATTTAAAGAAAGTGATAAATTTATACAATGTAGTGTTTTCATTTCAACAAATAAAGAAAATAGAAAGCATGGTAATGAATTATGTGACTGGTATAACTCAAAGTGTCTCTTTTTATTTAAAATTGACATCAATTTAAGTAAAAACAACAATTGACATACTGAAACCCAAAAAAATGCATTCATATGTTTTTTAATGTTTTGGTAAAATGATCTATTAGTCATTTTTGATGTGTAGGAATCAACCTCACCTCAATACTATGCACAATGTGGCCGGTATTACTAAAAGTGTCAATTATCAGTTTAAAATTGACATTTTAGTTCAAAACATGTCACTCATTGAATACCATGAAAATGTGCTATGATTGTCTTTATAATTTAGTAAAATGATTCATAAGTCATTTATGACTTGTATGATGTAGTCTCATTTCAAACTGATGCAACATGTGACCAGTATGACTGAAAATGTGTGTTTCCAGTTTGAAATGACATTTTAGTAATAAAACAGAACTAACATATGAAAAACTGATCAAACGCATTAGTATTGTTTTTTTTATTTTAATAAAATGATCTATTAATCATTTTTGATGTGTAGAAGTCATCCTCACCTCAATACTATTCATGGTGTGGCTGGTATAACTCAAAGTATCTCTTTTTATTTAAAACTGACATTAATTCAAGTAAAAACAACAAGTGAAAAATTGAAAACTAAACAAACGCATTCGGATTGTTTTTATATTTTAGTAAAAAGATATATTATCCATTTTAAACATGTATTAATCAACCGTACCTCAATAAGATTCATGGTGTGGCCGATATAACTCAAAGTGTCTCTTTTTATTTAAAATTGACATTAATTTAAGTAAAAACAACGAGTGACATACTGAAAACTGAGAAAATGTATTCTGATTGTTTTTATACATTATGAAAACAATATATGAGTTATTTTTTACGTCTAAGAGTTATTCTCACCACAATATGATGCACGGTGTGGCTGGTATAAACCAAAGTGTCTCTTTTTATTTAAAATTGACATTAATTTATGTAAAAACAACAAGTGACATACTAAAAACTGAGAAAAAACATTCAAATTGTTTTGATAATTTATTAAAATTATCCTTGAGTCATTTTTGACATATAGAAGTCAACCTCATCTCAATACGATACACAGTGTGACCGATATGACTAAAAGTGTCTATTATGAGTTTAAAATTGACATTTTAGTTCAAAACATGTCACTCACTGAAAACCAAGAAAACATGCTCTGATTGTCTTGATAATTAATGATAGAGAATAATAAGTCGTTTTTTATGTGTATGAATAATTCTCACATAAAACCAACTCATGATGTGACTGGTATGACTCAAAATGCATGTTTCCAGTTTGAAATGACATTTTAGTAAAAAACACAACTAGCATACTGAAAATTGAGCAAACGCATTCATATTGTTTTTATATTTTAGGAAAATTCTCTATTAGTCATTTTTGAAATGTAGGAATCATAATCACTAATATATGATGCACAGTGTGGCTGGTATAACTCAAAGTGTGTCTTTTTATTTAAAATTGACATTAATTTAAGTAAAAACAACAAGTGACATACTGAAAACCGAACAAATGTATTTGGATTGTTTTTATATTCTAGTAAAAATATATACTAGTCATTTTATATGTATATGAATCAAATTAACCTCAATACGATTCATGGTGTGTCCGGTATAACTCAAAGTGTCTTTTTATTTAAAATTGGCATTAATTTAAGTAAAAACAACAAGTGACATCCTGAAAATTGAGAAAACACATCCATATTGTTTTGATACTTT
This sequence comes from Viscum album, assembly GCA_963277665.1. Taxonomy (NCBI): domain Eukaryota; kingdom Viridiplantae; phylum Streptophyta; class Magnoliopsida; order Santalales; family Viscaceae; genus Viscum; species Viscum album. The sequence continues at coordinate 1,103,285,980 of OY728138.1, read as the reverse complement.
ATTAAAATGATCCATGAGTTATTTTTGATGTCTATGAGTCATTATCACTTCAATCTAATGCATAGTGTGGTCGGTATAACTCAAAGTTTCTCTTTTTATTTAAAATTAACATTAATTTTAGTAAAAACAACAAGTGACATATTGGAAACTGAGAAAACACATTCTTATTGTTTTAATAATTTATTAAAATCATCCATGAGTCATTTTTTACATTTAGGAGTCAACTTCACCTCAATCCAATGCACAGTGTGACCGATATGACTAAAAGTGTCAGCTATCAATTTAAAATTGACACTTTAGTTCAAAACACGCCACTCACTAAAAACCAATAAAACACACTCTGATTGTCTTGATAATTTAGTACAGTGATTCATAAGTCATTTTTGACATTTATGAATCATTCTCATGTAAAACCAACTCACGATGCGATCAGTATGACTCAAAATGCATGTTTCCATATTTTAGTAAAAAAACACAACCAGCATACTGAAAACTGATAAAACACATTCGTATTGTTTTGATATTTTAGGAAAATGATTTATTAGTTATTTTAGACAGTTAGGAATCAGCATCACCTTGATACGACACACAGTGTGGTCGGTATAACTCAAAGTGTCTCTTTTTATTTAAAATTGACAATAATTTAAGTAAAAACAACAAATGACATACTGAAAACCGAACTAATGCATTTGGATTGTTTTTATATTCTAGTAAAATGATATATTAGTCATTTTTTATGTGTAGGAATCAACCTTGCCTCAATATTATTTATGGTGTGGTCAGTATAACACAAAGTGTCTTTTTATTTAAAATTGACATTAATTTAAGTAAAAAAATGTGACATGCTAAAAATTAAGAAAGCACGTCTATATTGTTTTGACACATTAGGAAAATTATTCATGAGTCATTTTTTATGTCTATGAGTCATTTTAACCTCAATTTGATGCACAGTGTGGTCGGTATAACTCAAAGTGTCTCTTTTTATTTAAATTTAACATTAATTTAAGTAAAAACAACAAGTGACATACTGGAAACCAAGAAAACAAATTATTATTATTTTGATAATTCATTAAAATGATCCATGAGTAATTTTTTACATGTAGGAGTCAACCACACCTCAATTCGATGCACGATGTGACCAGTATGACAAAAAGTGTCGGCTATCAGTTTAAAATTGACATTTTAGTTCAAAAAGTTTCAATCACTAAAAACTAAGAAAACACACTCTAATTTTATTGATAATTTATGATACTTATTCATAAGTAATTTTTGACATGTATGAATCAATATCACATAAAAACGACTCACGATGTGATCGGTATGACTCAAAATGCATGTTTCTAGTTTGAAATGACATTTTAGTATAAAAACACAAGTAACATACTGAAAACTGAGAAAACACATTTATATTTTTTTGATATATTAGTAAAATGATCTATTAGTAATTTTTGATAGGTAGGAATCATCATCACCTCAATGCAATGCACAATGTCACCGGTATAACTCAAAGTGTCTCTATTTATTTAAAATTGACGTTAATTTAAGTAAAAGCAAAAAGTAACATACTAAAAACCAAAAAAATAATTTGGATTGCTTTTATATTGTATTAAAACCATCTATAAGTCATTTTTATGTGTAGGAATCAACCGCACCTCAATACGATGCACGGTGTGGCTGGTATAACTCAAATCGTCTTTTTATTTAAAATTGACATTAATTTAAGTAAAAACAACAAGTGACATACTAAAAATTGAGAAAACACATCTATATTGTTTTTATACTTTATTAAAATGATCCATGAGTCATTTTTGATGTCTATGAGTCATTCTCACCTCAATCCAATGCACAGTGTGGTCGGTATAACTCAAAGTGTCTCTTTTTATTTACAATTAACATTAATTTAAGTAAAAACAAAAAGTGACATACTGTAAACTGAGAAAACGCATTTTTATTATTTTGATAATTTATTATAATGATCCATGAGTCATTTTTTACATATAGTAGTCAACCTCACCTTAATATGATGCACGATGTGACTGGTATGACTAAAAGTGTCAGCTAATAGTTTAAAATTGACATTTTAGTTCAAAACGTGTCACTCACTAAAAAACAATAAAATGCACTCTGATTGTCTTGATAATTTATTACAGTTATTAATAAGTCATTTTTGAAATTTATGAAGTAGTCTCACGTCAAACTGACTCACTATGTGATCGGTATGACTCAAAATTCATGCTTCTAATTTGAAATGACATTTTAGTAAAAAATACAACTAACATACTGAAAATTGAGCAAATGCATTTGGATTGTTTTTATATTTTATGAAAAATATATATTAGTAATTTTTGACGTATAGGAATCATTCTCACCTCGGTACAACGTATGGTGTGGCCGGTATAGCTCAAAGTGTCTCTTTTTATTTAAAATTGACATTAGTTTAAGTAAAAACAACAAGTGACATACTGAAAACCAAACAAACAGATTCAGACTATTTTTATATTTTAGGATGATTATCTATTAGTAATTTTTTATGATTTGGAATCAACTGCACCTGAATACGATGTACAGTGTGTCCGATATAACTCAAAGTGTATATTTTTATTTAAAATTAACATTAATTTAAGTAAAAACAACAAGTGACATACTGAAAACTGAGAAACACATTCATATTGTTTTGATACTTCAGTAAAATGATACATGAGCCATTTTTTATGTCTATGAGTCAGTCACACCTCAATCTGACGCACGGTGTGGTCGGTATGACTCAAAGTGTCTCTTTTTATTTAAAATTGACATTAATTTAAGTAAAAACAACAAGTGACATATTGAAAATAGTTCAAATGCATTAATATTGCTTTGATGATTTAGTAAAACGATTCATGAGTCGTTTTTGATGTGTAGGAGTTAACCGCATTTCAATACGATGCACGGTGTGACCATTATGACTAAAAGTGTTCGTTGTCAGTTTATAATTGACATTTTATTTCAAAACGTTTCACTCACTAAAAACCAAGAAAATGCGCTCTTATTACTTAGATAATTTAGTATAGTGATTCATAAGTCATTTTTTGATGTGTATGAAGTAATATCATGTCAAACTGACACACGATGTGATCGATATATCTCAAAATTTGTGTTTCTAGTTTGAAATGACATTTTAGTAAAAAAACACAACTAACATACTGAAAACTGAGAAAAAACATTCATATTGTTTTGATATTTTAGGAAAACAACCTATTAGTCATTTTTTATTCATAGGAATCATCTTCACCTCGATATGGTGCATGGTTTGTCCGGTATAACTCAAAGTGTCTCTTTTTATTTAAAACTGACATTAATTTAAGTAAAAACAACAAATGACATACTAAAAACTGAACAAATGCATTTAGATTGTTTTGATATTTTAGGAAAACTATCTATTAGTAATTTGTGACATGTAAAAATCAACCTCACCTCAATAAGATGCATGTTGTAGCCATTATAACTCAAAGTGTCTCTTTTTATTTAAAATTAAGTTTAATTTTAGTAAAAAACAACAAGTGACATATTGAAAACTGAGCAAATGCATTTGGATTGTTTTGATACTTTTAAACAATGATCTATGAGTCATTTGTGACATCTAAGAGTTAGTCGCACCTTAATTTGATGCATGGTGTAGTCAGTATGACTCAAAGTGTCTGTTATCAGTTTAAAATTGACATTTTAGTTCAAAACATATCACTCACTAAAAACCAAGTAAACACGCTCTGATTGTCTTAATAATTTAGGACAATAATTCATAAGTCATATTTGATGTGTATGAAGCAGTATCACACCAAACTGATGCACGATGTGACCAGTATGACTCATAATGGGTGTTTCCAATTTGAAATGACATTTTAGTAAAAAAATACAACTGACAAACTGAAAAGCCAAGAAAATGCATTTGGATTGTTTTGATACTTTAGGAAAATGATCCATTAGTAATTTTTGATTGGTAGGAATCAGCTGCACCTCAATATGATGCATGTTGTGACTAATATAACTCCAAATGTGTCATTATTTAAAATTGACATTAATTTTAGTAAAAGAATAAGTGACATACTCAAAACCAAGCAAACGCATTCAGATTGTTCTGATATTTTAGGACAATGATCCATAACTCATTTTTGATGTATAGGAATCAACCCCACATCAATAGGACGCACGCTGTGATCGGTATAACTTCAAATGTGTCATTTTTATTAAATATTTACATTTTATTAATATATTCTTTCATATTAATGTTTAAATTATTTCTTTATAGTATTACTAACATAATATTTGATTTCTTATATAATCAGAACCTTTTTCTTGGGTTGAGATGATTTATTCAGAAACTAATACCATAGGAGGACATTTTTGAGAGGGGATCATGAGCATCAAAAGATTAAATATTAATGTTTTCGAATTTTTGTTGGATAATTGTAAATGTAATTATATAAAACATTTTTTTGAAATGTAAATAGTAGTGTTTTTTGTATATACCATGGATGAATATTTTTGTATTCATGATGTTAATTAAATTTATATATCATTGTTTGAAATTGTAGCATTGTTTGAAATTACAGGTTATATGTATCATTTTAAATTGTAGCTTTTTTCTTTTGGGTGTTTTGTTATATTAACAGCACACTTCAGGCAACTAAGCCTTTATTAGCGCTATTTAAAGCACTGATAAAGGGTGGCCTTTATTTGTGCTAAAAATAGCACTGAAAAAGACTGTCTTTATTGGTATTTTTTTTAGCTCAGATAAAGGACCCACTTTATCGATGCTTTTTTAACATTGATAAAGGGGACCCCCTTTATCATCACTATGATTAACAGAGCTGTTAAAAGCCGATTTGTGCGCTGTTAAAGGGCCTTTGTGTAGTAGTGTATTATTTTTAGGATCAAATTTGGTGAATTTTTTTGATGAAATTTTTAGTAAGATAAAATAATTTTAGAATATTATTAAAAGAATTTGGTTTTTGGGAGTAAATTGTTTAAATTCTACGATTTAAGTTTCTTAAATTGACATTTGGAAAATTCTTTTCTAGAATCTAAATGGTTAAATTTTATTAGAAATTTTATTAGAAATCTTATTATTAATTGATTTTACATGTTTTTGAATTATGTTTTAAGAATTATATCCATGTAATAAATTTGGTATTTTTTTAATGGGTTTTACAAAAAAAATGGGATACTATTCCAAAAAAATTTAAAACGAGTCTTAAGATGCGTGAACCTCATTTACTCATCCTAGGCACGACACAATATACATGAATGGGGTTCACTCTTCCTCTAGAATTTTTTAGTTTTTTTACTATTTTTGTTTACTTAAAATTTTTATTTTTATTTTGTTTTGTTTTGTTTATATATATATATAACAAAAAATTTCAGCAGAATTTATCTGTTATTTAATATCCAGTAGTAGTGTCGTTACAACAGTCTAGATTCTGTAGAAATCCTCACCTAGGGCTCCCTTTTATAAGAAAGGTTGCCCTAGAAATCATTCTGTATTTCTGATGTGAGATTCAAGTTCTCTCTTTCCTGCACAACACATTTTGCATTTCAGATGTGGGATTCAGAAATGTTTCAAGTACGTAGTTTTGAAAGAATATAAAATATAAATTATAAGACCAATACAAATGAAACTTAAAACATATATTAAACATATAAAAATAGTTTAAAATAAAAAAAATTGTAAAAAATGTTAATGAAAAATAATTTATAAGTTTTCAAAACCATCAACTTGAAACTTAAAAACGTTTCAAGTATGTGACTTTGAAAGCCTATAAAATATAAAGTATAAGACCAATATAAATGAAAATTAAAACATTGATTAAAAATATAATAAATACTTTAAAATAAAAAAGAAATTGTAAAAAATATTGATGAAAATTAATTTATAAGCTTTCAAAACCACCTACTTGAAACTTAAAAATGATTCAAGTATGTGGCTTTGAAGGAGTATAAAATATAAACTATAAGAGGAATATAAATAAAACTTAAAACATGGATTAAATATATAAGAAATGGTTAATAATTAATTAGTTAATTAGTAATATAAAAATTAATTATATAATTTTTAATTATTTAATTATTAATATAATTATTAATTATTAATTACTAATATACAATAATTAATTAGTTAATTAGTAATATAATTATATAATAATTAATTAGTTAATTAGTAATATAATTATTAATTATATAATAATTAATTAATTAATTAGTAATATATTTATTCATTATGATTATTCATTATAATTATTGATTAATTAGTTAATTAGTAATAAAATTATTAATTACAATTAGTAATATGATTACTAATTATAATTATTAAATATTAATTATATAATAGTAAATTATTTAATTAGTAATATAATTATTTTTTATAATTATTTTTTATTTATTTTATAAAAATTAATTAGTTAATTAATAATATAATTATTTATTATAATTATTTATTATTTATTATATAATAATTAATTAGATAATTAGTAATACAATTATTAGTTATACAATAATTAATTAATTAATTAGTAATATAATTATTAATTTTTAATTTCATAATAATTAATTAGTTAATTGGTAATATAATTATTAATTAGTTAATGATTAATTAGTTAATTAGTCATATAATTATTAATTATAATTATTAATATGATTATTAATTATAATTAGTAATTGTTAACCACATGAGCCTCAGCCTGATTGGTGAGGACTCTGCAAGTGCATCCAAGTGACTCGAGATCAAATCCAGGTGGATACATATTTTCAGGTACTGTAGCAGGCACTGTAGCAGGTATTGTTCGGTACTATAGTAGTCGGAACTATTCATCAATCTAGGCCTTCGAGACACCGGTTTGGTCCTTGGGTCCTGTAAGGCTTTCGGGCCACCCAAGGCCTTCGGGCAAGTTGTCTCTCAAGGCCTTCAGGCCACTTCAAGGCATTCGGGCCACCCCAAGGCCTTTGGGCTACATGAATATACAGATATACCAGTCAAACTACAAGGGACAAGGCTCTATATGAGAATTCAGAGCAGTCACATTCACCAGAGTAGAGCTGACCGGAATTGAAAGAATGGGAGGGTATGGCATTTCCATCGGTATCGAGCTTGTGCAGCTCTGCACAGGACAATTAGCCGACCAGCCTTATGAAGGTGGAGTGCTGATGTCATGACATGTGCTGGGGAGGAGTAGTTCCAAGTTGTCTTGCCTGGGTGATTTCCTCTAAGACCTACAGGTCATGTAATTGTTTCTACACCTTTGGGCCTTGTAAGGGTTCTACCTCACCCCTTGAAAGGTGGATTGTCAAAAATAATAAGAAAATGAAGGCCTCTGGGTCATTCAGTCAGTAATTATTAATTATATGATAACTAATTAGTTAATTGATAGTATAATTACTAATTACTAATATACAATAATTAATTAGTTAATTTGTAATATAATTATGTAATAATTAATTAGTTAATTAGTAATATAATTATTAATTATAAATTAATTAATTAATTAATTAATTAATTATATAATTATTCATTATAATTATTCATTATAATTATTAATTATTAATTATTAATTATATAATAATTAATTAGTTAATTAGTAATATAATTATTAATTATATAATAATTAATTAGTTAATTAGTAATATAATTTTTAATTATATAATAAATAATTAGTTATTTAGTAATATAATTATTAATTATAATTATTAATATAATTATTAATTATAATTAGTAATTATGAATTTTTTAATAATTAATTAGTTAATTAGTAATATAATTATTAATTACTAATATGCAATAATTAATTTTTTAATTAGTAATATAATTATATAATAATTAACTAGTTGATTAGTAATATAATTATTTATTATACAATAATTAATTAATTAATTAATAATATAATTAGTAATTATAATTATTCATTATAATTATTAATTATTAATTATTAGTTATATAATAATTAATTAGTTAATTAGTAATTAGTAATATAATTATTAATTATAATTATTAATTATTAATTATTTAATTATTAATTTTAATTATTAATTATTAATTATTTAATTATTAATTATTTAATTAGTTATATAATTAATAATTATAATTAGTAGTATAATTATTAATTATAATTAGTAATTATTAATTATATAATAATTAATTAGTTAATCAGTGATATAATTATTAATTATATAATAATTAATTAGTTAATTAGTTATATAATTATTAATTATATAATAATTAATTAATAATTATAATTAAAAATTATATTACTAATTAAATAATTAATTATTATATAATTAATAATTATATCACTGATTAAATAATTAATTATTATATAATTAATAATTAATAATTATAATGAATATTTATAATTATTAATCACATTACTAAATAACTAATTAATTATTTTATAATTAATGATTCTATTACTAATTAAATAATTAATTATCATATAATTAATAATTGTATTACTAATTAACTAATTAATTATTATATAATTAATAACTATATTATGAATTAACTAATTGATTGTTATATAATTAATAATTATATTAATAATTAATTATTATATAATTAATAATGTTGTAACTAATTAACTAATTAAATATATAATTAATAATTAATAGTTAATGACTATATTACTAATTAACTAATTAATAATTATATAATTAATAATTATATTACTAATTAAATAATTAATTATTAACTATTTCTTATATGTTTAATCCATGTTTTAAGTTTCATTTATATTCGTCTTATAATTTATATTTTATAGTCTTTTTAAAGCCACATACTTGAAACATTTTTAAGTTTCAAGTCTGTGGGTTTGAAAGCTTATAAATTATTTTTCATCGACATTTTTTACGAAATTATTTTTATTTTAAACTATTTATTATATTTTTAATATATTTTTTAATTTTCATTTATATTGGTCTTATAGTTTATATTTTATAGGATTTCAAGGAACATACTTGAAACATTTTTAAGTTTCAAGTTGGTGGGTTTGAAAGCTTATAAATTATTTTTCATCAACATTTTTTACGATATTCTTTTTATTTTCAACTATTTCTTATATTTTTAATTCATGTTTTAATTTTCATTTATATTTTTCTTATAGTTTATATTTTATAGGCTTTCAAAGTCACATACTTGAAACATTTTTAAGTTTCAAGTTGGTGGTTTTGAAAGTTTATAAATTATATTTCATCAAAAAAAAACCGAAATTCTTTTTTTTCAATTATTTCTTATATTTTTAATACATGTTTTAAGTTCCATTTATATTTGTCTTATAGTTTATATTTTATAGTCTTCCAAAGCCACGTACTTGAAACATTTTTGAATCCCACATCGGAAATGTAGAATGTTCTGCACAGGAAGGGGATAACTTGAATCCTACTTCAGAAATGCAGAATGACTTACAGGGAAAGCCCTCTTATAAAAGAGGGTCCTGGGTATGGGTTTATGTTAGAATCTAGACTACTATAATGTCATTAATGTTGAATATTAAATTGTAGATAAATTCTGCTGAGAATTTTTGTTTTATATATATATAAACAAAACAAATAAATAAAAATTAAAAAATAAAAAATAAAAAAATAGTAAAAAAATGAAAACATTATGGAGGAAGAGTGAGCAGGGTTCACTATTCCTTCAAAAAATCGCATAAGAAGCATGAGCCCCGTTCTAAATTCTTGGTGAGCAGAGATGCGTGAACGGGGTTCATGCATCTCAGTTCCCATTTTTAAAAATTTTCAAAACCCTATCCCATTAAAAAAATTGTAAAACTAATTAAAAAAATCCAATAAATTCGCTACATTGGGGAATTTTCCAACAACTGATTTATCAAATATTCTACTCAACTTCACGTAATAGAATTGAGTAGGGATGAGATGAACTGATTCTAAAAATGTAGATCGTGTAGAGATCGAATCAGGTGGATAATGAGATATCAGATCTGAATACGAAAAAAAATCTGAAAGAAGAGTTCGACATGGTTGTTTCTCAAGGAATAATGAAGACCGTGGACCTGAAATCGCTTCGATAGAGATTCAACCATGCTTGAGGAATTATAATATCGAGTACAGTTTTAGTTTAGATTCAAACAAATACAGATATGGGTGTGCTTGATGTGAAATGAAGAAGATAAACTCAGTTCAGATCTAGTCAATTAGCATTGACCAAACCTGAGGGAACTGGGTTTGTTTATCAGGGATGTTTGCTGAGTACACAGCTTTGAACCAGGGTTGTGTTGATTGAATCCAACCATATCCTTGTCAAGGATTAGGATTTAGGTAGATCTTGGGTGATTCAAGACTGCACTATGGTTTTCAAAGCATGATATGTAGTAGGAAGAATGATAGGGTATAGATTCATCAAGATCTAAGTCAGTCCAAGAAGATTTTTAACCAAATCGAAGTAGGAAACCTTAATCTGGGGAGTTAATGAAGGGAATATGGAATGACATTATAGGTCTAATTGGAACTGGATGACCTCAAACTGGTATATGGGTCTAAGCAATATTGATGATGAGTGAAGGAGATGATTTCGAATGAGGTTTTCTGAGACGATATTGAATGGGGATGAAGAATCAAGTTTGGTTTGGGAGAATTTGAAATGATATGAAGACTGAGGGGTAAGTGTATTGTTAATTTTTGAAAAGGAAATATATTTTAATTTATGATGAGAATTAGTGGAGGTAGTGGGAGAGGAGTTTATTGGAAATTAATGCTCACATGTGTGTGGATGAATTTGTTATAAGTTCTTCTATTATTACAGTTATAGTGACCAAAGGACAGTGAGTTAATATTCCCTTTTTTCTATCACATGAAGGAGGCATGGAAAGGTGTGAGGACCCAACCTGAGAAGCCCGGATATGGTGCCTAAAACATGGTGTGTAATTTTTTTATAAAAATATGCTGATAAAATTACACATCACATCTCAACACAGAGGATCTTTCTGGTCTCGGTTCAGGAAAACAAGATACAACTGATACTTTTCTTCAAAACTATATAGTATAAGCTTCATATTATTTCCACCAATTAGAATAACTCAAGATGAAAAATCTATTAATCTTTTAAAATAGATTAAAGACATAGGGTGAGCACAAGAATGCCCAGTAAGGGGTTTTAAAACCAATTAATGAAATTCCCTTTTAAAAACATCCTCTTAAAATAATTATAAAACATTTTCTTAAAAGGAAACAACATTTCTTACAACACGTCATCATAATTTTTCAAAGGTTACTTGAAATAATTTTTAGGGAAAACTCTTACAAAAAAATTTATATATTTATTTAAAATCTACAGGTAAAGCACATTTCAGAGTGCGTATACTTGTACAAAAATGCATATAATGCGGCATATAAGTCACAAGTTGATCAAACTAAATTAAGGATGACATGCAAGGGTTCATGTAAAAATTAACACATGAATTAATACTTTATTAGAATGGAATAAGAACAAAAATCATAATTCACATAACACATTAAATGCATTTCATGAAATGAGATAGGTATTAATAACTTCTATATTATAGTTATAAAAATAGGTGTGGCACTTTCTTTATAAATTAATTTCCAAGTATATACATCATTATTCCATGTGAATTTATTACCATTATCATAAGTAAAATATTCTTAACCAAGTATATTTAACTAGTCAAATAATTTCGTGGTTGGTTAAATATTAATCAAATATTGAGGAAATGCATAATTTTAGACAATCGTAAACATTCTATCGAGGCCTCGTGCCAAGACCATACATAATCATTCTGTCAAGGTCTTGTTCCAAGACCATAGTTTGTCTCATGAGACCTACTGTTGCATCTAGAGTCTATATCGGGCCTCACCCGTCACATAATACATACAATACATTCCTCATATGCCTAAATGTATTTAAATCAAGGTGTCCCATGCCACTTTGATTTATTAAATTGTGTCTCTTATTCAAAGTATCCCATACCACTTTGAATAATTAAATTATGTCTCTTATTCAAATTATCCCATACCACTTTGAATAATTAAATTATGTCACTTATTCAAAGTGTCCCATGCCACTTTGAATAATTAAGTTATGTATCTTATTCAAAGTGTCTCATACCACTTTAAATAATTAAGTTCATAATTCATAAGTTATCATAAGAGATAAATTTCATTTTTAATTATGTCCATATTCATAAATAAAATGAATCATGCATTAACTGTAAAAAATAATCTAAAGACTGCATGGTTTATTGGTTATGGCTATATCAAATTTATCATTGATATGCATGGACAAAAAGACATACATTTTTACATGTGATGATAACTGGTGCATATAAAATAATAGATTGCTTGGTTTGTCACATAAGTTAATAACTCTTAAATTCAAAACCCTTGTTTCATGGAAATGAACATTTTATATACTAAAATACATGTTTTTTTAATTTAAGATAGTTACCATTCATATTTACCATACACTGATAAATAGGTGTGTCAATTAAATCTTAAACTGTAATATTTAATAGTGTTCTTTGTGGAAAATTTATCATGAATTAAAATATAATAATTGTAAATGTATAAAATTCATTTCATGCGAGATATTATTGCATAAATAATTTAACACACTTCACTATGCATGTATATGTATATGTATTAAACAAAAGATACTTCCAACTATTTATCCTAAAATTATAAATTGAAATTCATGTAATATCAATTGCAATAATAAAGTGATGGCTTCTTTTAAAAAATTTAGGCACACAATAATAAAACAAGGTTTTGTTATTTTTTTTCCAATATCAAATTGCATTTGTAATTATTCATACATGCATATATGCAATTTTGGTACTTATATATATACATGTGGGTTTTGAAATTAAAAAAATAACTATAAGGATAGGGATCACATTTAAAAAAATAATTTTTTATCTTTAGAAGATATAAGCTTAATCGGGTTAGGATTAAAACTATATTCATGCATATATATATAATCATATATACATATATATATATGTGGTTATATAAGTTTAACAACCCAAAATAAAACACTCTTAGTAAACCCTTTTTGAAAGTCATACATGCATAAAAACATTTCTCATAATTATCACTTGAAATAACCAAAATAAATTAGGTTTTGAAGATTATATAAAATCGTGTATACACAAAGTGTATACATGGGATTTTCATAAACAAAACAGGATTTGATAAATCATTATAAGTTTCATACACTTAAAAAAATTATTTAATCACTAAAATTAGTTTTATGAAAACTTAAGCCAGTTTAGAATTAAAATCTATATATATATATATATATACATATAACTGTATATACACAAAGTGTATATATGGGTCTTACATATCAAATATGAAGCTAAAATAACCCTTACATGTATTACATGAGTAAAGAGCATCATACCAATATTCATCATTTGAAAAATATGAAATAGAATAGGTTTGTTATATATATAAATGTATATACACATATATGTATATAAGGGTTAATAAAACAACAAACTAGAAATAAGGCCCTTACCTATCTTCAAGTGAGATCGAGTTGAGCAGTGAATGGAGGAATCTTGAGGAGAGGAAAACTCGTAGGGTTAAGGTGCAAAAGGAGGTTTATATAAATGGGTTATATAAAGTGTTTATATATAATTTTATGTATAATGGTTCAATCATAAACATATAAACAAAGAGACCTAAAGGAAACTGAATCTAACTATTTAGACAAAACAAAAACTATAATCAACCCAAATCCTAAAGGGATCGGTTGTTTTATTATAAATATATATATATATATATATTGTGGAAAAACTTTCATATAAATAGTTTGGGTTTGTATTAAAATAAAACACCCTTGAAGACTTGAGGAAATAAGAAAGTGGACAACTAGGCCGTGGAGATGGATAAGAGGGCTCACAAGAGAGGAAGAAACAATGGATAGGGATGGTGATAGTTATGGGTGTGTTGTGAGGAAGAATAAGAAGAAAGGGAGAAGAGGTGGAAAGAAATGGATGGTTCAGATTGGGAACGGATCGATCAGACGTCTTAGGTGAGTTCTGTGGTTTAAAAAAAATGAATGGTTGAGTTTATATCACGGCTTGATCTAACAATTTTGGGGAAACTGTGAGTTTTAAAAAGGATGAGTGGCTGAGATCAGTCGCGTCCTAATCGGATGGATGGGATCACGTTTCCTAAAAAAACTGTGTCCCACATCAAAACAGAAGCAGTTTCGAGACCACCATATAATACTCAGTGTACCATCCATATGCCAATAACACAAGAACACGCACCGTGGTGTCCTTAAACATGGGACCCCCACCCACAGGCCTTGGCCCACCCTTACCTGTGCCAGTGTGAGACATGCCTCACCCCCTACGCATTCCTGACCAGGCCCTACACACAGGCCTCGAGTGTGACTCAGCATTCACTATGTGGGTACTCTACATGGCTTCTGTTACCACTGTGAGATGCCCACCAGACCTTGAGAGCTTGGTCTTCATGGCTGCCCTCTGTTGGGTGGGGTACTCACCCAAATTTTTTATCAAACTAATTATTAAACTCGAAAATATTTTAAAAACAGAAAATATTTATTAAGGAATATGTATATATATATATATTCTTTATTATTGTAAATTCCATTATTTCCATATGTTTTCATTCATTTTTAGTTTCAAAACATTAAATTTTAAAATCTAAATTTCAACTTCAATTAAAACATGTCATAAATTTATATTCATTTTAACTCATTTTAAAAGAAACACCATGGTTATTAGTGTTATATTTTTAAAATACACATATTAAATACATCATCAATTAAAACCGTATTTTCATTTAACTAAATATAACACTTTAATAAATTTAAAAAAAATTAAAACATTTGAAATTTTTAATATACTTAAACACTTAGAATACTTAAAATAATCAAATTACTTAAAATACCAAATGGTTATAAGATTTTATGACTGTTACAAAAACCAACGACCATATAAAGACCCCAAAGGCTAAAAATGGTAATATTTAACTTCAAGGCCTTATAAATACTTTTTTAGGGTGTTTCAAAATTCAAAAACCAATTCGTTGAAGATGGTGCTCTACATCCCCTTGAGTCTTAGTACGGTTTCCATAGTTCTTTCCATAATGTTTTTCATTATGATGGACCCAAATTATTTTCACTATTTTCTTGGTCTATTTGTTATCTTTGGGGTGTCTCAGTGATTTTTTAGGTCTTCTAGTAGGTATTCTAGGTTAGTGAGGGTCTTTTGGCCTTATGGAAAATGTAAGGTTTCAACATTTCTATTGAATAAAACATGTCTTATTTTTATTCGAAAAGCATTTATTTGGATGGAACCATTATTAAAAAAACAAAATAATATTAATAATAATGATTAAAAAATATTATTATTACAAATATAAATAGGTTTGGGGAATCACATTATACCCCCCCCCCTTAATGAAATTGCGCCCTCGCAATTCCATTGTACTCGCAGACTTCCACAGCACCCACTTCTACCATTAACCTTGATGTCCCTACAAGATATATTTTATTTATTATTAATTAACAAAATTTGATTGAAAAATATTTATTTTATACCTTCACCAAGTCCACCACCATTGATAATCTGCTGACGATCTCAAGTGGATTCCTAGGGTATTTTTTAGTTCCTCAATTTCCCTAGCCCAGATAAACCTTGAGCAGTTAGGATCAAACATATGCCTAAACCACTCAGGTTTCCATAGAGAGACATGGGAGGTATGGAGCTCAGATATTTCAGCATGGACTCGTTCCTTATAGATCCACAAAACTGTGTTGAGCTTGAGAGTTCTGATGTTGTAGAGTCTCCCTTATATACTAAAACTCAGAACCTGGAATATATAAGCTGCTCAAAGGTCACCCTCTATTGCAGCCTCCCAGAACATCCCTATGGATAGATGATTCTTAGACATAGTGAAACAGAGGAAGAGACCTTCATGATACTTTCCCTTATGACTATATTCTATAAATTGTTCATTTTCTATACAGTGATAGACATAACCATCTCCCAGATATAACTGAAGGACATTTGGGCTGATGGATGCTTGATAAAGGTGTTTGCAGGTTAGATGCAGGTTCGAAAAAGGATGGTATGATTCTGAACATGACTTGACAATTATGTTCTCAATTAATTCAGTAGGGAGAGATAAGAGTTTTGTTGGTGAACCCTCAGCTTCCATCTGAAAATTTTGAGAAAAGTTTTACTCAACAAAAATGGATAAATTTTTTAATTTTGTTCTAATTTTCCAGGATTTTCTAGACTGTTCCTTTAATACAAAATGTGAGTACCTGACCCTATAAGCCTGGATCCAGTGCCTAAAACATGGTTTGTAATTTTTTTAATAAAAAAATACTGATAAAATTACACATCACATCTCAACATAGAGGATTTTCCAAGTCAGGGTTCTGGAAAACTAGATACAACTAAAATTTTTCTTCAAAATTGTATAGGATAAGCTTTATATTGTTTCCACCACTTATAAGAACTCAAGATGACAAATCTACTAATCTTGTAAAATATATGAAAGATGTAGGGTGAGAAAAATAATTCACAATAAGGATTTTTAAAACCAATTAATGAAATTCCCTTTTAAAAACATCCTTTTAAAATAATTATAAAACATTTTCTTAAAAGGAAATAACATTTCTTGCAGCATGTCATCTTCATTTTTCAAAGGTTACTTGAAATTATTTTTAAGGAAAACTATTACAAAAAAAATTATATATTTATTTAAAATATACAGGTAAAGAACATTTAAGAGTGCATATACTTGTACAAAAATGCATGGAATACGACATATAAGTCAGGAGTTGATCAAACTAAATTAAAGGTGACATGAAAGGGTGAAGGTACAAATTAATACATGAATTAATACCTGTTTAGAATTTAACAGGAACAAAAATCGTAATTCACTTAACACATAAAATGAAATTCATGAAATGACAGATATAAATCTAACTTTTGTATCATAGTTTTGAAAATAGGTGCTACACTTTATTTATAAATGACTTTCCAAGTATATACATCATTATGTCATGTGAATTTATTACCATTATCATAAGTAAAAGATTATTAACCAAGGATATTCTAATAGTATAATAATTCCATGTTTGGTTAAATATTAATCACATGTTGAGGAAATTCATAATGCCAGACAATTATAAACATAATGTAGAGGCCTCGTGCCAAGACGATGCATAATCATTCTATCAAGGCCTCGTTCCAAGAACATAGTTTGTCTCATGAGACCTATCGATGCATCGAGAGGCTATATCAGGCCTCACCTATCGCATAATATGTCCAATGCATTCCTCATATGCCTAAATGTCTTTAAATTAAGGTGTCCCATACCACTTTGATTTATTAAATTGTGTCTCTTATTCAAAGTTTCTTGTACCACTTTGAATAATTAAATTATGTCTCTTATTCAAAGTGTCATGTACCACTTTGAATAATTAAATTATGTATCTTATTCAAAGTGTCCCATACCACTTTGAATAATTAAGTTATTCCTATTATTCAAAGTTTCTCACACCACTTTTAATAATTAAGTTCTTAATCCATAAGTTATCATAAGAGATAAATTTTATTTTGCAATTATGTCCATACTCATAAATAAAATTAATCATGCATTAACTGTAAACATTAATCTAAAGACTTCATGGTTTTTCAATTATAGCTATATCAAATTTATCATTTACATGCACAGACAAAAATACATACATTTGTACATGTGATGATAACTAGTACACATAAAATAATATATTTATTGGTTTGTCACATAAGATATTAACTCTTAAATTCAAAACCCTTATTTCATGGAAAGGAACATTTTATATACTAAAATACATGTTTTTTGAATTTAAGATAGTTATCATTAATATTTACCATACACTGCTAAATAGGTGTTTCAATTAAATATAAAACTTTAATAATCAATAGTATTCTGTGTGGAAATTTTATCATGAATTAAAATATAATACTTGTAAATATATAACATTCATTTCATGTGAGATATTGTTGCATAAATAATTAAACACACTTCATTATGAATGTATAAGTATATGTATTAAACAAAAGATACTTCCAAATATTTAACCTAAAATTATAAATTGAGATGCATGTAATATCAATTGAAATAACAAATTGATGACTTCTTTTAAAAAATTTAGCACACAATAACAAAACAAAGTTTTGTTATTGTTTACCAATATCAAATTTCATTTTTGATCATTCAGACATGTATATATGTAATTGTGGTACTTATATATATACATGTGGGTTTTGAAATTAAAAGAATAATTATAAGGATAAGGATCGCCTTTAAAAAAATAATTTCTTATCTTAAGAATATATAAGCTTAATCGGGTTAGGATTAAAATTATATTCATAAATATATATATATATATATAACCGTATATACATATATATATGTGGTTATATATGTTTAACAACCCAAAATAAAATACTCTTAGTAAACCCTTTTTGCAAGTAATACATGCATAAAAACATTTCTAACAATTATCACTTGAAAGACCCAAAAAAGATTAGGGTTTGAAGATTATATAAAATCGTGTATACACAAAGTGTATACATGATATTTTCATAACCAAAACAATTTTTGATAAATCCTTATAAGTTTCATACACTTAAAAAATATTATTTAATCACTAAAAATAGTTTTATGAAAACTTAAATTAGTTTAGAATTAAAATCTATATATATATATATATACATATAACCATATATACAAAAAGTGTATATATGGGTTTTACATAACAAATCTGAAGCTAAAATAACCCTTACATGTATTACATGAGTAAAGAACATCATACCAATATTCATCATTCAAAAAATATAAAACGTAATAGGTTTGTTATATATATAAACGTATATACATATATATTTATATAAGGGTTAATCATACACCAAACTAGAAATAAGACCCTTACATATCCAAGTAAGATTGAGTTGAGCAATGGTTGGAGAAATTTTGAGGAGAGAAAAACCCGTAGGGTTAAGGTGAAAAATGAGGTTTATATAAACAGGTTATATAAACTGTTTTTATATAATTTTATATACAACGGTTCAATCATAAACATATAAACAAAGAGACATAAAGGAAACTAAATCTAACTTTTTAAACAAAAAAAAACTACAATCAACCCAAATCTTAAATGGATCTGTTGTTTTATTATATATATATATATATTGGAAAAACTTTCAAAGAAAAAGTTTGGGTTTGTATTAAAATAAAACACCCTTGAAGACTTGCGGAAAGAAGAAAGTGGACAATCGGGTCATAGAGAGGGATAGGAGGACTCACAGGAGAGGAAGAAATAGTGGAGAGGGATGGTGACGGCAACTGGTGTGACGCGAGGAAGAAGAAGAAGAAAGGGAGAAGTGAAAAGAAATGGACAGTTTGGATTGGGCGCGGATCGATCGGATGACTTAGTGAATTCTGAGGTTTTAAAAAAAATGAATAGTTGAGATTATATCACGGCTTGATTGGACGGTTTTAGGGAAACTGTGAGTTTTAAAAAGGATGAATGGTTGATATCATCCGCATCCCGATCGGACAACTGAGATCACGTTTCCCAGAAAAATATCGTGTCCCGCATCGAAACAAAAGTGGTTTTGAGACCGCCTTATAATACTTAGTGTACCAACCATATGCCAATAACACAAGCACAAACATCGTAGGGTCATTACACATAGTACCCCCACCCATGGGCCTTGTCCCACCCTTACCTACGCTGGTGCGCGACATGTATCACCCCATATGCGTTCCTAACCAGGCCCTACACACGAGCCCCGAGTGCGACTCAGCATGCACTATACAAGCGCTCTATTTGGGTTTGGTTACCACTTTGATATGCCCACTAGATTTTGAGTGCTTGGCCTTCAACGCTTCCCTTAGTTGGGTGGGGCACTCACCCAAATTTTTTATCAAAACAATTATTAAACTCAAAAATGTTTTAAAAAACATATATATTAATGAATATATATATATATATATTCTTTCTTATTCTAAATGCCATTATTTTTATATGTTTTCATTCATTTTTAGTTTCAAAACATTAAATTTAAAAATATATATTTCAACTTCAATTAAAAAATGACATAAATTTATATTCATTTTAACTCATTTTAAAAGAAACATTGTGGTTATTAGTGTTATATTTTTAAAATCCACATATAAAATACATCATCGATTGAAACCATGTTTTCATTTAACTAAAGATAACACTTTAATAAATTTAAAACATTTGAAATTATTAATATACTTAAAATATTAAAATACTTAAAATAATCAAATTACTTAAAATTTCTAATGGTTATAAGATTTTATGATCGTTACAAAACCCAATGGTCATCTAAAAACACCAACAGCTAACAATGGTAATATTTAACTTCAAGGCCTTATAAATACTTTTTTATAAAAACCAATTCGTTGAATATGGTTATCTAAATCCCCTTGATGCTTAGTACGATTTCCATAGTTCTTTCCATAATGTTTTTCGTTGTGACTGACCTGAAGTATTTTCATGATTTTATTGGTCTGTTTGTTCTGTTTGGTTGTCTCTCGATGATTCTGATAGGTCTTCTAGTAGGTATTCTAGGTTATTGAGGGTCTGTTGGCTTTATGAAAAATGTAAGGTTTCAACATTTATATTGAATAAAACATGTCTTATTTTTATTCTATAATCATTTATTTGGATGGCACCATTATTAAACAAAACAAAATAATAATAATACTAATGATTAAAAAAATATTATTATTATAAATATAAATATGTTTGGGGAGTCAAAAAAGGGTTGTGATAATTTATAAAAAACAATTTAAAGGATATTTTTTGGGAAGTTCAGGAGATTTATTTTCATGTATGATTATTGATAGCAACTCACATTTATGTAGAAGAGCATCGAGAGCAGAATTTTCTGGAGAGTTTGAGGCAGAGAGATGCTTCTTATTTCAAAGGAGATGAGGATTTAAGGCTTATCTCATACCTCAACCATGTCTGACTAAGTCATTTCATGTCAAAAACTTGTAGTTTAGAATGGTGATTTTTTCTAACCTTAAATCACTTGAACCACTTACTGTAGATTCTCTTCAGATTTATATTACTTCAAAATTCATTGAATCTTGATGAATATATTTTCTATCGTTCATTTTATCTCTTCCTTCCATTTTGTAATGGTCACAACTCCGATCGTGGGGTGTCAATTAACAAGTGTATCATGTTTAATCAGGTCAAGTAAGATATTGAGGTAGGCAATCACTATTTAAATTTCTCAATCTTCAATTGAGGATTGTGAGTATAATAAGCATTGACTATGTTTATGCATTTGGTGATTGTTGAGTGCATCGACCATCTCTTACATGAAATGATAATGATAGCTAAGATTTTAATTTTTGTTATCAATATTTTGAGATTGATGAGATTCATTTTTTTGGATTATAATTCATGCATTGAGAGAGTTGTTAGTTTGAATTGTTATTTTTTCAAATGATGAAGACATAATGAACCATGATATCTACTAGATTTGGTAATTGTTTTTATTATATCATTTTCACTACTCTTGTTCTATGGTTTCCATTAATCACACACACTGCTACTTGTTTATTTTCATTTATATCTTCTATAGTTAGAGAATTTGGAATAGTTACATTGCAGTCATACATATCCCCTCAAAGTATCAAAAACATTAAAAAATTAATAAAAATCATGACAATTTAAAACTGCATAGAGGAAGTCTCATTAGAGACTACCTAGGGCTTTGCTATATTATAGAATTTAAGAGATAAAAAATTGAATTTATTTTAAAAGAAACTTGTAAAAAACCAAGCCCTTCATCCATCCTATGAAGTCTTAAGGTATAAACAAAAGGGGACCTCTCAAAAAATAGGTAATCAAATTACCAAAATTTTTTAAAGTTTATTTCTTCTTTCACTTCCACTAAATTTATCATATCCATTCAAAAATAATGAATCCTATATCATAAATATATTGAGGTGTTATTATGATTATGGTTCATCCATTTTATACCTCTATTCTATCAAATGTGAAATGAAAGTATCACTCATGAGTAGGTTTGGACAACCACCACCACATAGCGATGTGATTCATTTTTCATAACCACCTCACATTAATGGTTATAATAATGAATTTAATAAATATATATGATATTTATGATATAATTATTGTTCTATAAAGGTGAATTATTATTTATCTTTATTTCTTTCCATCCATCAAAAAGTGAAAACATTACTTATCCTTACGTACAGACTACCATCTCCATGAATAAATGTAATTCATTTTTCATCACCACATTATATGAATGGTTATAAAAACATACATAATGATAAAATATGATAAAAATATTTCCCGGTATAGGTTCTAGAGATTACAAGTTTTTCTTTCATTTTTATCTCTATATGTACTCAAAATTTTAAAAATAATGTTTTTAAGGAAAATGACCTTGTTACTCTCTTTGGTTGGAAATATTTTTATTCCATGTACATATTTTACTTAAAATTTTTTAAAGAATATTTTTACTATTCTCCAATGATTGATTAAATCATTTTTTACAATGTTTGAATTTCTATAAAAAGTTTTAAAGGGAATCTTCTGATCATTTTTTGAATGGGGTACTTTTTACCAAAGGTGTGAAAGGAATCATTGTTTTAATATTTACCACATGAATTGCTTTTATCAAAGTCATGAATACCCTTTTCTTTGAAGCTTTATTTAAAATTTTCCATTGTTATTTTTAGAGAAAATTTTTTTATTTTGGAAATTTTTATATTTTAAATAAGTTATTTCAAAATGGAAAGGGTGTTTTCCTCAAGGAATATTCCAGTGATCTTTTAAAAGTATTTTTATCTTCGAAAACATCTGTTGATTTTATTTATTCTTCTCTGGGTATATGATCCAATGATACCAAATTTATTCATTCTTTAAATTTTTTATTATTATTATGATTAAATACGGATGTAACCCATTTTCTTTTCCACGCATTAAGCTCTGAAAAAATGATAAATGTTTTAATGATCTTATGGTATAAATATGAATGGATTATGATTATGTGATAGGTAAGTCTATTATATCCCTCCAATACATTAGGTGATGATTAATGTTTTATTAGATCAAAGGGTACATGGGTGGTTAGTTGGTGATAGTGGTTTTCATGAACCATTACTCAATTAAATTCTTATTCTCTTAAGAATGTACCATAGCGGCATAACCTAACACTACTACAAAATAGGACTCTAACAGTGCTTGTCTTTATCAGTGCTAAAAAAATCACCGATAAATTTACCTCTTATCAGCGCTTTTTTTAGCACTGATAAAGGTATCCTTTATCAACGGTTTTTTTAGTGTTGATAAAGGGTTACCTTTATTAGCACTTTATTTTTAGCGCTACTAATGGGTACCCTTTATCAACGCATTATTTTTAGCACTGATAAAAGGCACACTTTATCGGTGTTTTTTAGCATTGATAAAGGTCTGAATAAAATGAAATAATTAAATAAATAAAAAATAAAAAATAATTTTATTAAAAAAATTATTACAGATTTTATTAATTAAATAATTATTGATAAAAATGAATAAATTGATTATACTATATATAAATTATAAATACTAATAAATAGTATGTATTAAATATATAGATATATGAAAAATAAAAATTAAATAATTAAAAATTAAAAAAAAAACAAAAATTAAAGATAAATAAATTGAGAAAAATGTTAAACATTTTATTAATTAGATAATTATTGATAATGTTAATAAATAGTCTATATTAAATATATAGATATATATGAATGTATTTAAATGTGATTTATATAATATAAAATATTTATGTTTTACATTAAATAGTCATATATTTAGTGAATAATGGTTTATAATTAAAAATTAATATGAATTAAAAATACTCACTAATTGTATAGGTAAAGGACATAATTGAATGTCATTTGATTTTTTAATTTAACATAGATCAAATGTGTGTTATATTGATTTCACATATAGGTAATTAATGCATTTTTATATACAACGCACACACACAAAACTTATCCATTTTTCAATATTGTTAAAGTGTACTTATTTTTAATTTATTAAATTTCACTCATTTTTAACATGCATGCACTTAAGATTAGATATTCATTAATAATGTTAAAAATATATTTGTAATTAAATATTTATAAATAAATATATTTATAAATGTATATTTACTATATTTATACATTTATACATTTATAATTATAAATAAATAATTTTTTAAAGTATTTATATAATTATAAATAAATAATTATAAATAAATAATTATGTATATTTAAATAATTATTAAATTTATAATGAATATATTTAAATAATGAATATATTTAATATATATATATTTATATTTATATTTATATTTATATATATATTTATTAAATATATATATATATATATATATAAATATATATCATGATATAAATATTATTTTTAAAAAATATTTATATAATTATAAATAAATAATTATATATTTAGATAATTATAAAATTATAATAAATATATTTATATATATTTATTATATATATATATATATATATTTAAAAAAATTATGTATAATTATAATTATAAATCATTTATCAGTGCTTAAGTAATAAGCACTGATAAAAGGATTATTTATCAACCCTTTTTTAGTGCTAAAAATATAGAGCTTTATCAGCACTAAAAAAGAGATAACAAAATACATATTTATTAGCTCTAAAAAACGATGATAAATAAACCTTTTATCAGTGATTATTACTTAAGCACTGATAAAAGGTATCTTTATCAGTGTTTTTTTGGAAGCACTGATAAAAGTGTTCCAATCTATTTAAAAATATCTTACCAGTTGCATACCCATCGTGATATCAAAAGATTTTCGTAGAATCCACCCACTTTTGTCGCTCCTCCTCAGTGAATCGAAGCTCAAATCAATGCTCGAATCAAGGCTCAAACAAATCCAAGGATCAAATTCAAGGCTTGAATGATTTAAGGGTCGAACGAATCCAAGGCTTGACCGTATTTCATTCTCTACTTTCTTTTGAATGTAAGTTTTTCTCTACTTTCTCTTATGGAACTCAGGGTGTAAAACATCAATGGTTTTGGACATGGTAGATTTGGTTTTGAAACTATGAGTGTGGTGGGTTATCCATTTTAGAGATTTCGTCATGGAGATCATCCATTTTTGATGCTTGGAATTTTTAGAGTGTGAAACACCTATACTGTGAGCCTTCCCAGCTTTGCTCCCAAACCATACGAGCATCTCCTTCCTTCTCAATTGCATCTGTGAATTAATGCAGGGGATTTGTGAGCTACACTTTTATTTATGTGAAAAATTGGATGAATCATGCTTTATTTTCATTGGATAAATAGTGTAATTAACCATATGGTAGAAGTCCCATCCCATTTTACATATTCTATATAATTTTGAATGTATAAATGTAAAGACTCATAACTTCCATGTAAGTTTTTTTTTAATATATGGGAGTTTTACGAGTTCGTGAAAATTGACGGCGCGTGATTCTGATGCCCGGAGTGACTAGAATGAATTTCTGGATTTTTTTGGGTACGTTCAGTAAACATGCGAGCGGGTTTTTCTAACTTTTGAACCGGTGCTCGGAATTGAAATATGAGGGCACCGTTGAACTCGCATCGCCGGTTTTTTCTTAATAAGACTTTCACCTCAACGGCAGTTGGTCGAGGGTGAAAGTTATTTTTTGGGTTTTTTGTGTAAGAATAAAATAGAAATAAAAGTGTATGACATTTTTATTTTTATTTGCAACACCCATGTGGGTGTTGGGAGGAGGGGTCCATCGAAACTAAACCTACATGTGAAAGTTGAGGTGTGGGGACCACCAGACCTTAACCTCTCATGAGAGGTTATGGTGGTGGGGACCACCCTAACCATAACCTCCCATGAGAGGTTATAGTGGTGGGGACCACCTGGGACTAAACCCCCCTTTAATTGAGAGAAACTCTCAACCCCACTCATTAATGTGGAGGAGCCTATTGACTTCCTCCATATTAATTTTGTCAACCCTCATGCTTTAATTATGCCACCCACCATAATTAATGAAACTTTTTGAATTCTGCCAACAAAATAATATATTGCATAATCTATTATTTTGGCACACTTTTCATTTTGGTCGATCCTTATGAGAAAAGCTCTCCAACAAAGAACTACATCTCCGAACGAAGAACGCATTCTTCCAAAGAAGAACGCCAATGAAGAACACCAACCCTGACCTCGACCATCTTCCTCGATACTTCCTCTGGCGTAGGACGTCTTTGACTGTGATGAACTGACGTTCGTATTTTCCCAACGATTCGTCTTCTTCCCCGCGACTCCGTCGACGTATCAACCCAAGGTAGGGGGTTTATTTGGATCATAATACTTTCCTTGATTTCTTTTGAGTTTTGGGAAAGAATAGTTGCGGAGGTTGTAAAATTTGAATTTTGTCCTTCTTCTTTCTTATTGATCCAAATGCTACCACCCTAAACGTGGAGGGTGCGGGCCAAACCAACATGGACCGACCCCTCCACCATTCTTCTTTGGTGTACTCTTTGAAATGGAGGAAGGTGATGAAGATGACGAAGGCAACGAAGACGACGAATGTGACGAAGGAAACGGCGCCACCACCCACGGCCACAATGACCCGCACCGCCCCCACGGTGCTCTGCCTTCCCGGTCGAACCGGCCTGCGCCCCTCACGGTGCCCTAGCCGAATCGGCCCGTGCCCCTCGTGGTGCCCCGGCCGAACTGGCCCATGCACCTCGTAGTGCCCCAGCCGAACCGTCATGCGCCCCTCATGGTGCCCCAGCTGAACTGGCCCGTTCCCCCCTGCGGTGCCCCGACCGAATCGGCTCGTGCCCCTCGCAGCGCCCCAGCCGAACCAGCCCGCGCCTCTCGCGCTGCCCCGGCCGAACCGGACCGCGCCTCTCGCGCTGCCCCGACCGAACCGGCCCGCGCCCCTCGCAGCATCTTGGCAGAACCGTCTCGCGCCCCCATGGTGCCCCGGCTGAACCGGCCTGTGCCCCTAGCGGCACCCTTGTCGAACCGGCCCTGCGCCCTCGTGGCACCCCCACGGCCGAGCCGCCCCATGACCCCCATGGGATCCATGGCCCCTCGTGGCCCTCACGGCCTGCCGGACCTCCCAGCAGACTGGGCCACATCACGGGTCAGGCCTGACCCAACGGGTCGGGCCGGTTCGACCTGAACCGGGTCGACCCATGCCAAGTCTAGCCGGGTCAGCCCGACTGGGTCAGACCAGACCCGGGCCCACTACAACCCTTTATGCTCTTTTTGCCATAACTTTGGAACCGTATGTCCGTTTGACAAACTGTCAATGGCGCTGGAAAACTTGGAGCGAGACAGTCCCTTTGATTATACTCCACTGGAGTTTTGGTTTGAGATGGGAAATGGTTAGGTTGGATCGAGCATGAATCCAACCAGGCCCCCAGGACTATAAGGCTAATAACTCACAGACCGAGCGTCTGTTTGACGCACCGTCTATTGAGTTGAGACCCATATGACATAGAGAACCTTTGAGATACTTCTTTGTGGGACTTCATGACAGTTGGAGTATCGACTAGTAGCTCATGGAGCGGATACCTAGTAACTGGCTGAGACCTGACGACTGATGACCATTTCGACTCGGAGTGACCCAACTAGCCTGGTGGGGAGCGCCTTGGTGTCCCGGCAGACCCATAGTGGGGAGTGCCTTGGTGTCACGGTAGACCCAAGTTACTCGACAGGATGACTACCTCAGTAGGCTACGAGGGGGGGCACGCTTGGTGACGCAACATAACCATGGTGGGGAGCACGCTTGGTGACGCGAAAGATCCATGGTACTCGACAGGAGGAGTACCTCAGCCGTCCAAGGTTAGTGGGAAGCACACTTGGTGTTGTGGTAGGCCCACTGTACTCGATAGATGAGGAGTTCTCCAGCAGTCGTGGTTTCGACGATGTGACTGGGGATGTTACTTGATACTAACCCTAGAATAAAATCTTGGTGTGAGCTGAGTCAGAACCTCTGTGTTTTTTCTCATGATTGAGATGGATTACTTGATAACTTAGGTACATGTATGGGCATATACCTAAGTAAGTTTATTTATTGATTTCATTCTTTGTGGTTTATACTTGGTGGATTTTGTGAGACCTTGAGGGTCTTGAGGTCCCTGCTGAGTATCTTTATACTCACCCCTGCACGGTATATGCCCGCACTTCGTTGTGTTTGGTGCAGATGACGGACAACACTAATTGAGGATGAGAGTACCAGGACTGGATGGTACTCGGAGGTGGACCTTATGATGAGTCAGTTACAGAGGATACAGATGGATGAGGAGTGCTAAGGAGGTGATCTGTACCTACCCTTTAGGTAGGAACCTCTGAGGATGACCTAACAACTGACTTTTATTTTTCTTCAGTTTTATTGTATCACAGTTTTACTTGTACTTTCTATTGGTCTTGTATTTCGTCCCCATTTTACTTTGAGAACTCTTTTGTTATACAGTTTTACTTGGTGTTTTGTATCCAGTTGTGTGCTTGCTTGTGTGTGTGTTTATAGTTTATAAAGGAAATTCCTTCCTAGTTTTAGGGGATTACGCCTTTGGTTCTAGTTTCCAGCCCCTGGCCTATGGAAGGAGGTCTTGGGATAGTCACGACACGGGCCCCGGTGGACGGGTTGTGACAAATTGGTATCAGAGGAGTCGGTTCTACCACATAACTTAGGACTCTGATCTTTTATTTGAAGCAATAGTGTTAAGTGTATTGAGTGTGGTTTTCAGTTCATAGAGTCCATTGTTGTTGTGGTGGCTGACGTATCCATACACCAAGACCCTAACTTCTGATTTCCAACTCAGTGCATGAAAACACTGATTGCGTGTGTGTTTTCAAAAGTTTTCTTTAAGGTCGACTCACTAGATCAGCTCACCAGGAATAACTTTTAACTGTATCACACCTGTTTCTTTTCAGGATGCCTCCATGCAGACATCCGGCTAGAGTTATGAGAGTTGTACACACTGATAGCCCACCGAGCGATGAGGCCTCAGTGCAGGGCCCTTTTCTAGTAGAGGCATCAGCAGAGGAACGAGCGGTACCTTTCCTCATTAGGCCACTGATGCCACCAGCCCCAGTAACAGACGGTGCACACCGCTTGAGTGCGTTGCATGAGTTCTAGTGCCAGAGGCCACCCAGGTTTAGGGGAGAGATAGACCCACAGGCGGCTGAGGATTGGTTAGAGGTTGTGGTGATAGTTTTCCTATTGGTAGGGACACCAGCAAATTTCATGGTGATACTTGCCACCATCCTTCTACAGGAAGCATCAGGAAGATGGTAGAGATTGATGCTCCAGGTCCACGAAAAGGTGATACTTCTATGGGCATACTTCAAGAGCCTATTTTGGGCAGAGTTTGTCCTAACAACTCTTCGTGCAGTGCGCATATAGGAGCTACTTCATCTGCAGCAGGTAAGTATGACTTTAGCTTAGTACTCAGTGAGGTTCATTGACCTCTCACACTACTCCACAGATATGGTGTGGGACCCATTCTTCAGGGCCCAAACCTTTGAGTAGGGACTCAGGTGGGAGATCAGGGCTTCGGTTATCTCACTTAGCATCCCAACGTAGGCGGGGATGTTAGAGAGAGCCCTCTTGGTGAAGAGTTTCCTTACTGAGTAGGCACCAATAGAGAGACCCACTACCAGTCATCACGTAGCGGAGTCTTCTGCAGCTGGAAGCAGACAAATGTCATAGAGGTCCAAGAGGACCAGACATACAGGTGGATGACCGCATGACTTAGGATCAGTTGTGCGGGGCACCCGAAGAGGAGACAGACATGCCCGGAGTGGGTAGTATTTCACATGTGACGGTCAGGGTCACATGGCTTGTGACTATCCGACCCACCATTCGCATGATCAGCAGATGTTCGAAGGACTGCCCAGGAAGAGACAGAGATTCGATCGAGGTGGTCTGCAGGGACTAGGCGAACGTGGCAGAGGAGCTGGTCATGCAGTTGACGATGGGAAACGATTCGAGATATTACCGCCACCACCACCAGGAGGTCCACCCCGACCGTAGAGAGCAAGTGGACAGGGGAGAACTCATCTCCAGGCAGCTGAGGCCTATGATCATGGTGCTTTAGAGATGATACGAGGTATGATATGTGTCTACACCACCTTAGCTGTAGTACTTATAGAAATAGGTGTCAGTCATTATTTTATTTCCACTACCCTTGTTCGAAGCTCGGAGATTCTGACGGAGCTGTTGGCTTGATCCTTACGGCTAGATACTTTTACGGGAGCAGATTTGATGATTACGCACTGGTGCCGGTAGTGTGAGATTACTCTAGGAGGTGAGAGCTTCGGCTGGGATCTCCTAGTAGCGGCGTCGAGGCCTTATGACTTTATCTTGGGTATGGACTAGTTATCTACAGTCCATGATCAGATTGACTATATTAGGCACAAAGTATGGTGTGTCCGCATGGATGTGACCAGGTTTACCTTCACCGGTGAGATGGGAGCCTTTGCAGCACAGGTTGGACTTTCTCAGAGGAGAGTGCAGCCGATCACTCATCAGTTGGCTAGCCTTACCCTCAGAGCTATTGATGTGGAGAGTATGAGTTATCCTGTAGTGGTGGACCAATACATGGATGTATTCCCTAATGATGTTTCGGGTCTACCTCCTCATAGAGAGGTGGACTTTTACATTGACTTATACCCCAGGACGGCACCAATATCTACACCAGCGTATCGGATGGCTCCCGCAGAGCTTCGTGAGCTGCGGGTACAGTTAGAGGACTTTCAGGGGAAGGGATTCATCCGGCCCAATGTTTCTCCTTGGGCAACCCTGATTCTGTTCGCCAAGAAGGCGGATGGGAGCTTAAGTCTTTGTGTTGGATATCGGCGCCTAAACCAGGTGACTGTGAATAACAAGTACCCACTCCCAAGGATTGACAACCTCTTTGATCATCTGAAGGGAGAATGGTGGTTCTTGAAGATAGACCTCAGATTAGGCTATCACCAGCTTAGAGTATTAGACGAGGATGTGAAGAAGATAGCATTCAGATGTTGGTATGGCCACTACGAGTTCTTGGTTATGCCATTCGGCGTGACCAATGCTCCAGCAGTGTTCATGGGACTCATGAATAGGATCTTTTATCCATACCTTGATCGCTTTGTAGTAGTCTTCATCGATGACATTCTAATCTACTCGACTACTGAGGAGGATCATACCTATCATTTGTAGGTAATACTGGACACACTCCAAGAGCACCAGATTTGTGGTAAGCTCTCAAAGTGCCAGATCTGAATCCAAGAGGTTCACTTTCTGGGACATGTCATATCGGAGGCTGGAGTTGTAGTGGATTCAGCAAAGATTGAGGTGGTACTTTCTTGGGATCCACCCAAGAGTGTGACGGACCAGAGGCTTGTGTTAGAATTCTCCAGAGTTACAGCACCACTATCAGCTTTGACGAAGAAGGGGAAACCCTTAGTTTGGTCAGAGAGATGCCAGCAGATTTTTCAGAAGCTGAGGTAGAGGCTGACTAGTGCACCCATCTTGAGGCTTTCATAAGAGGGTGTAGGGTACGTAGTTTAATGCGACACATCAGGTACTGAGCTCAAATTTGTCCTTATGAAAGAACAAGTAGTGATCGCATATAGTTCTCGGTAGCTAAGATAGTATGTGCAGAACTATGTTACCCATGACTTGGAGTTAGTAGCAGTGGTCTTCGCCTTGAATATGTGGCAGCACTATCTGATGGGAAAATGTTTTACAGTGTACTCTGATCACAAGAGTCTCAGGTATATCTTCTCTCAGAAGGACTTGAACCTGAGATAATGAAGTTGGTTTGAGTTTCTCCAGGACTATGACTTCGAGATAGTCTATACTCCTAAGAAAGGGAGCATTGTATCATATTCACTCAGCATGAGGTCTATTATACAACTACTAGGTGAGGAGACCAAGCAGTTGGACGCTTTACAGATATACTTTGTGGAAAAATACGGAGCATCTTTTCTTCAGTCTCTTACAGTCACTCCCCCACTTCTTCAGCAAGTCAGGAAGGCGCAGTGTGGGGACACTGACTGTGAGGCTCGACATGCTCAGATATCCACAGGGCAGGCACCTGATTGATTTTTTGAAGGTGGGGAGCACGTCATCCTCTTCAGAGGACGTACTATAGTATCGGTGTCACTTCAAGATTAAGTGTTGAGGGAGTTCCACACATCCCCTATAGCGGTACATCCAGAAGTGGTGAAGATGTACCAAGATCTCTGACGATAGCACTGGTGGCTGGGAATGAAGAAAGCAGTTGCAGAGTTTGTCTCTCGATGCCTCACTTGTCAGCAAGTGAAGGCGGAACATCAGGTACCAGCAAGCTTGGTTCAGCCTTTAGAGGTCACAGAGTGGAAGTGGGATGGGATATCCATGGACTTAGTGATAGGACTTCCACGTATATCCATGGGTCATGACTCGATTTGGGTGATCGTTGATCGACTCACCAAGTCGGCCCACTTCCTACCGATCAGATAGTAAGGTTTAGTAGAGAGCTTGGGATGCCTCTATGCGTAGGAGATTGTGCAGCTACATGGAGTACCCATGATGATTTTCTCCGATCGTGATACACATTTTACTTCCCAGCTATGGAAGGGGTTGCAGGAGGCTTTTGGGATGCAGCTTCATTTGAGCACCGCCTTTAATCCTCAGATAGATGGTTAGACTGAGCGGACCATTCAGACCCTCAAGGACATGTTGTGTGCTTGTATCCTTGACTTTAGTTGCAACTGGGAGGATCAATTGACTTTGGTGGAGTTTGCGTACAACAACAGTTATCACTCCACCATTAGGATAGCACCTTTTGAGGCGTTATACAGGCGACCTTGAAGATCACCCTTGTGCTAGACTGGCCCAGGGGAGTCAGCACTAGTGGGACCAGAGATGGTACAGGCTACCACAGAGAAGTTGTAGGTCATCCAAGAGTGGATGAAGACTTCACAAAGCTGGCAGAAGTCGTATGCCGACAGGATACAGAGACCTCTAGAGTTCAAGGATGGCGACCACGTCTTTCTACGGGTCTCACCTCAACGAGGTTTGCGGAGATTTGGCTGAGGCGGCAAGTTATCTCTGAGGTTCATCAGACCTTTTTAGGTCCTCAGTAGAGTTGGTGAGGTGGCATACCACTTAGATCTTCCACTTCAGTTACACCAGGTGCACGACGTCTTCTACGTATCCCATCTGAGGAGATATGTGCACAAACCTTCTCACATCATCGACCATGGCGAGCTGGACGTCGATGATGGGGTGACTTTTATGGAGGTTCTAGTAGAGATTGAGGATCAATAGAAGTGGGTCCTTCGTGGATGTTCAATAACTTTGGTGTGTGTTCGCTGGAAGCACGGGAACCTCCAGGAGAGAACATGGGAGTGGGAGGCTCAGATACGTGCTCAGTACCCCCACTTGTTCCCTAAGTTTGAGTTGTGTCTTATGGGGACGTAATTCCTAAGGTGGGGAGATTTTAAAGGCCCTAAATTTCCATGTAATTTTTTTTAAATGTATGGAAATTTTACGAGTCTATAAAAATTGACGGCGCGTGATACTGAGGCCCGGAGTGCTTGGAATGAATTTATGATTTTTTTTTTCGGGTACGTTTAGTAAACGTGCGAGTGGGTTTTTCTAACTTTTGAACCAGTGCTTGGAATTGAAATCTGAGGGCACCGTTGAACTCGCAACACCGATTTTCGCTTAAGAAGACTTTCACCTCGATCATAGTTGGTCGAGGGTGAAAGTTAGTTTTTGGGTTTTTCGTGTAAGAATAAAATAAAAATAAAAGTTTATGACATTTTTATTTTTATTTGCAACACCCATGTGGGTGTTGGGACGAGGGGTCCACCAGAACTAAACCTACATGTGGAAGTTAAGGTGTGGGGACCACCAGACCTTAAAATCTCATGAGAGGTTATGGTGGTGGGGACCACCCAGGACTAAACCCCCCTTTAATTGAGAGAAACTCTCAACCCCCCCTCATTAATGTGGAGGAGCCTCTTGACTTCCTCCACATTAATTGTGCCAACCCTCATGATTTAATTATGCCACCCACCATAATTAATGAAACTTTTTAAATTCTGCCAACAAAATAATAGATTGCATAATCTATTATTTTGGTACACTTTTCATTTTGGTGGAGCCTTGGGAGAAAAGCTCTCCAATGAAGAACTACTTCTCCGAATGAAGAACGTGTTATTCCAACGAAGAACGCCGACCCCGACTTCGACCTTCTTCCTCGAGACTTCCTCCAACATAGGACGTCTTCGACTATGACTAACCGACGTCCGTCTTTTCCCAACAATTCGTCTTCTTCCCCGTGACTCCATCGACGTATCTACCCGAGGTAGGGGGTTTATTTGAGTGATAATACTTTCCTTGATTTATTTTGCAGTTTGGGAAATAATCATTGTGGAGGTTGTAAAATTTGAAGTTCATCCTTCTTCTTTCTTATTAATCCAAATGCTACCACCCTAAACGTGGAGGGTGCGAGCCAAACCAACATGGCTCGACCCCTCTGCCGTTCTTCTTTGGTGTACTCTTAGAAATGGAGGAAGGAGATGAATGTAACGAAGACGAAGAAGGCAACGAAGGCAACGGCGCCACCACCCGTGGCCACCGGGAACCACGCCACCCCCGCGGTGCTCTACCTTCCTGGCCGAACCAGGCTGTGCCCCTCACGGTGCCCCGGCTGAACCGGCCCACGCCCCTCGCGGAACCCCAGCCGAACCGGCCCGCGCCCCTCACAACGCCCCGACCGAACCGGCCTGCTCCCCCCCCCCCAACGCCTCGGCCAAACCGGCCCATGCCCCTCGTGGTGTCCCCGGAAAACCGGCCCGTGCCCCGGCCGAACCAGCCCCATGCCCTCGCGGCACCCCCACGCCCTCACAGCACCCCCGCGACCGAGCCACCCCGTAACCCCCATGGGCTCCGCGGCCCCTTGCAGCCCTCGCGGCCTTCCGGACCTCCCAGCAGACCCGGACACATCACGGGTCGGGCCTGACCCAGCGGTTCGGGCTGGGTCAACCTGAACTGGGTCAACCCATTCCAAGTCAGGCCGAGTTGGACTAGACCCAAGCCCACTACGACCCTTTACGATCTTTTGGCCATAACTTTGGCACCGGACATCCGTTTGACGAATTGTTAGAGGTGTTGGAAATATTGGAGCGAGACGGTCCCTTTGAGTATACTCCACTGGAGTTTTGGTTTGAGATGGGAAACGGTCAGGTTGGATCGAGCACGAATCCAACTAGGGCCCCAGGACTAAAATGTTAATAACTCACAGACCAAGCGTCTGTTTGACATGCCGTCTGTTGCGTTGAGACCCCTATGATGTGGCGGACCTTTGAGATACTTCTTCGTGTTACTTCATGACAGTTGTATTATCGACCAGTAGCTCGTAGAGCAGATCCTCTTGGAGACGAGTGAGCGTAGTGCGGAGACCAAGTAGCTAGCTGAGACCTAATGACTGCTGACCATTTCAACTCGGAGTGACTCAACTAGCCCGGTGGAGAGTGCCTTGGTGTCACGGAAGACCCACAATGGGGAGCGCCTTGGTGTCACGGCAGACCCACAGTACTCGACAAGAGGAGTACCTCAGCAGGCTACGAGGGGGATCACACTTGGTGACACGGTAGACCCACAGTGGGGAGCGCGCTTGGTGACACGACAGATCCATGGTACTCGATAGGAGGAGTACCTATACAGTCCAAGGTTAGTGGGAAGCATGCTTGGTGTCGTGGTAGGCCCACTATACTCGATATAGGAGGAGTTCTCCAGTAACTGAGGTTTCGAAAATGTAACTAGGGACGTTACTTGATACTACCCCTAGAATAAAATCCTGGTGTGAGCTGAGTCAGAACCTCTATGTTTTTCCTCATGATTGAGATGGATTACTTGATAACTTAGGCACATGTATGGGCATATACCTAAGTAAGGTTATCTGTAGATTTAATTCTTTGTGGTTTATCCTTGGTGGATTTTGTGAGACCTTGAGGGTCTCAGGGTCCCTACTGAGTATCGTTATACTCACCCCAGCACAGGCTATGCCCGCACTTCGTTGTGTTTGGTGAAGATGACAGATAGTGCTGACTAAGGACGAGATTACCAGGACTAGATGGTACTCAGAGGTGGACCTTATGATGAGTCGGTACACAGAGGACATGGACAAACGAGGAGTGCTGAGGAGGTGATTTGTACCTACCCTTCAGGTAGGAACCTTGGAGGATGACCCAACGGCTGACTTTTCTTTTTCTTCAGTTGTATTGTATCATAGTTGTACCTGTACTTTCTGTTGGTCCTATATTCCGGCCCCCTTTTACTTTCAGCACCCTTTTTTTATACAGTTTTACTTGGTGTTTCATATCCAGCTATGTGCTTGCTTGTGTGTGTGTTTACAGTTTATAAAGGAAATATCTTCCTAGTTTTAGGGGATTACGCCTTTGGTGCTAATCGCCAGCCCCTATCCTATGGAAGGCGGGCTTGGGGTAGTCACGGCATGGGCCCCAGGGGATGGGTCGTGACAATAAATTTCCATGATGGTGGTTGGATATCCTATGATCTCTTCTTGGCATATTAAAATGACTAGTTATTT
This sequence comes from Viscum album, assembly GCA_963277665.1. Classification (NCBI taxonomy): domain Eukaryota; kingdom Viridiplantae; phylum Streptophyta; class Magnoliopsida; order Santalales; family Viscaceae; genus Viscum; species Viscum album. Next base: position 1,103,249,292 of record OY728138.1, on the reverse strand, counting down.
TCATATTTGTGTAGTATAGACTTTATATGGGGAGTTATGTTTTATAGATCTGTTAATTTTCTAATTCCACTTTGATTTCTGAGTAAAGGGTATTCAACTTAAAAAATGTGACCTCAGGAGAGTCATTCCATCTCATAAAAGTCTAGTGTGTATGGGATATATGTTGTTGGGAAAAAATCCCTCAAGGTAACATTGAAGCATTTTTTAGGGGTTTGTGTTTGTTGACAAAGTGAGTGTGTTTGTTGACAAAGTGGGTTTGTTTGTTGATAAAGAGGGTTTCCATGGTAATTTATTGAGTTCTAAAGATATTTTTGATAACCTATGTTGACAAAGAAAAATGATAAAGTAATGGTCAATCTAGAGGCACTACAAAAAGAACATATATAAGGTGACGATGTTTTCCAGTGTTTTCCAAATTTTTGGACCTCAAAATCAGAAAATGGGAAAATGTGTTTTTGGAAAAGGAATTTTCATGAAATATTGAAGGTGGTTTGGAAACTTTCATGCAAGGTGTGTTTTGGGATCAGAACATCAAAAAATGTCAAAGGCGTGAAGTGCGTGAAAGATTAGAAAATTTGCACAAAAGTTGAGGTTGCATGAAAGAAACTTGTGTGCCCAATGAAATGTCAATGTGGGTTTTGTGTGCATAGAGTGGATCTTGAATGAAACGTAAAATCTTCCATACAGGGGTCAATGACACATATAAATAAGATGTGACCCCCCTCATTCGGATGAGCTTAACACTTAGAGATAATCTAAGCTCTGGATCACTTAAGAATTTTAAGCAAAGGGAGTTGTACAAAAGATTTTGAGTTGCATTCAAGCTAAGGAAGTTGCGCATAATATTTGAGTTTCACATAATATTGAAGTTGCGAACAAGGGGTGTTTCGTAACAAAAGTGTAATCTTGCACCCAAGGCATTAAATTTGTGTGAAAGACATGGTAAGGGTTGCGCAAAAGACTTGAGGTTGCCCAATAATATTGTGGTAAAGTTGTATTCATCAGTGGATGAAAGTGGGACATCAATAGAGAATCTACATACAGTGGAGGATGCATTCATTTAAGATAATGAAGGGAACTAAAAGTCCATAAATGTGAGTGGATCCTTTCTAGATCAGTGAGTAAAGGAAGAGTAAGATGGTGATCCTCTCCACCGGTAGTGATCCAGAGAGAGATACATAGGGAGTGACCTTTGAGAAAGCAGTGAGCCGACCCTAAACTTTATAAAGGTATTGATCTTTGGAATAGAAGTGATCTAGCCCGAACATTTTAAATTGTGGTGATATTTAGTGTATTTGGTACATCGGCACATCACCGTTTTATGCTTCATGGATGTAGCCCAGTGAGGGTTAACCAAGTAAAAATCTTTGTGTCTTCCTACTTGCTTCTCTGCATTGCATTCAAAGAATCATCACCAGATAAAGAAGGAAATAATATGGTCTGCATAAACACTTAAGTGAAAACAAAGTGACCCTTATAACAAAGAGTTCAAGATCTAGTGGGGCAGGAATAATAAGTTGGAAAAGAATATTCATACCCCGATTCACCCCCCCCCCCCCTCTCAGGGTATTTAGGCCCTTTTTGGACCTAACAGATGTTGTAAGGGTTGGTGTGTTTTTATCCCTTATTTGTGATATATTTTACTGATGTGTATTATTTTTTATACCAACTTCATTATGGACCTCCCTATAATCTCAAGGATATGGGTCAATTTGTATTAGATGGCCTCCCTTCCTTTAGATAGATAAATCTGATGTGATAACCTTCCTAGAATCCTTGGGATGGGTTAGTGTGGTGATATGACATTCTAAGATTCTTGAGTTTTTTCAAATATTTGATATACCATTAATATTAAATGTAATAATTCCTTAGGTTGTCACATCACTTGTTTCAAAAAAAATAGAATAGAGGTTATCAAAATCTATATATTAGAAATTATTTTTAAGTATTCATCATTTTAGGTCTACATGTATTGGTTATACCCCTATGAATATTTTATTACCATCCATGTATATGAAATGACTCTTTATTTATTATAATGTTTTATCAATACATTTTTATATCTTCTATTATATTGAATGAGATTTTATTATTCTTGTTTATCATATTTGGGTCTCTTATTACTCCTTAATTTCTTATATCATGTTTTCATTTGTTTAGGGTATTTAATAAAGGCTTTATGTGTGTTAAACAATAGTTATTATTTCAATTTGTTGTTTAAGACTCATCCCACATCTCTTTTATAGACAACTATCATCCTCAACAACTTCAACTCCTGAATAGTTATTATTGTAATTTGTTTCTTGAGACTAACCCTCTATCAATTTTATGTTTCTTGTACTACTCTGAGAATTAGTCATCCTATGGAAAACTAAAGGTGGACACCGATTGGGATGATACTACTGTTTATAGATCATTTGATATGAATACCAATATAAATGATGATAGAGATTGCATGGAAGAAATGATAATGACAATTGAAGATGACCTACATGATTGTCCAAAATTGTTTGAAAAGTTAAATAGTTATTCTAAGAGACCATTATATACTGGTTGTAATAAATACACAACATTTTCAGCTATATTGAAGTTATATAATTTGAAAGATGGAAACAGATGGAGTGACACCAAATTTACAGAACTACTTGGTCTCCTAAATGATATGCTACCAGAAGAAAATGAACTACCATGTCGAACATATGACTCTAAATGAATGTTACGTTCAATGGGAATGATCTCTAAAAAATACATGCTTTTATAAATGATTTCATATTCTTTCATAGGGATCATGAATCACTCATAAAATTCCTTAAGTGTGATGAAAATTGATACAAGAAAAATGAATCAAGTCCTTTGAAATTTTTATGGTACTTTCCTATCATTCCATGGTTTAGGAGACTATATGGATATTAGAAAATCACAAGATAATTGACATGGCATGCAGATACAAGAATTAAATATGGGAACCTGCATCTTCCAGAAAATTCTCCTCAATAAAAGAAAATTGATTATGAGTATCCTGAATTTGGAAATGAGTAGTGAAAATTTTTCCTTGCATTATCTACAGATGGAATAAATTCTTTTGGTGTATAGAGTAGTACTCACAGTACATGACCCATCAGGTTGGTGCATAATAGTTATGCAGGAAACAGAAATTGTCACGACCCGTCCTCGGGGCCCGTGCCGTGACTACCCCAAGCCCGCCTTCCATAGGCCAGGGGCTGGCGACTAGCACCAAGGCGTAAATCCCAACAAAAAGGGAAGGCATTGCCTTTGAAAAGTAAACAAGCACCACAGAGTAAGCAAGCGGAAAAGTAAACACTAAGTAAAAACTGTACAAGCTGTGCTGAAAGTAAAAGGGGCTGGAAATACAAGCCCAACTGTAAAGTACAACTGAAAGGAAAAACAGCAACTGAAAGGAAAAACTACAGCGTCGAGCCGTCCTCTGGAAGTCCCACCTGAAGGGTGGGTACAGATAGCCTCCACTGCTCCTTGAGTCCACCTAACCGCTCCGAGTACGTCCCGCCCAGTGGTCCGCCTCCAGGTACTGTCCTGCTCCGCACGCCTCCTCCACGATCAGCGCTGTCCGTCGTCTACAACCAACACCACGAAGTGCGGGCATAGCCCGTGCAGGGGTGAGTATAAGCTACTCAGTAGGGACCCCAAGACCCCCGAAGGTCTCCCGAAATCCACAAAGGATAAGCCACGAAGGAGAGATACAATCACGAAGTAACATCTGACACGGCTTAGGTATATGCCCATACATATACCTAAGTCATCAATTCCCCGATCGGCTCCAACGTCCGAGCCCTAGCACAACCCAGTCCACACAGGAAAGCAAAACGCATACCCACGCAGGATAGAACAACACAATCCACAAAGGAGAGTAAACAGTAAATCCACACAGGATAGCTCAACACAATCCACAAAGGAGAGAAACACAAGATTCAGCTCACACATGTATACTTCTTCGGATGACGAAAAGATGATCTCTGGTCCATATAAGTCGTCGGACCCACGAAGGATCGATAGGTAACTAATCTCTGCAGTGACCCACAGAGGATCGGACCCACACAGGATCGGGCCCACGCAGGACCTGTAGGAGTTGGCTCACACAGAACCGCTGAGTGTTGACCCACACAGGATCGGATCCGTACAGGATCGGGCCCACACAGGATCGGGCCCACGCAGGACCTGTAGCACTGATCCACGTAGGATCGCTGAGTGCAGTAGTCACCGCAGTCCGCTGAGGATCTCTGCACAGTCGTCGCTGCAGTCCACTGAGGATCTCTGCACGGTCGTCGTCGGAGTCCACGGAGGATCTCTGCACAGTCGTCGCTGCAGTCCACTGAGGATCTCTGCACGGTCGTCGCTGTCGAAGTAGCAGTCGCAGCCAGCCTAGGGTTCCCGCACATAGCAAGCTCGTTCGGGAGGGTCCGCTCCACGAGCCGAGAGGCTGATACATCAACTGACACAAAGTCCGAATTTGATGTATCCAAAAGTTCCGTATCGACAACAGGAACTCAACGTCGCAGACGGCGCGTCAATCGGACGCTCGGTCTGAGAGTTATTGGTTTTTTCGTCCCAGGGGCCCGGTTGGTTTTTAAGGCAAAACCAACCCGACCGTACTCCACCTGCGTCCAAACCTCGGGCGTAGTATGCCAAAAGATCCGTCTCACTTGTAGGAATTCAACGAAACAGACGGCGCGTCAATCGGACGCCCAGTCTGTTAGTTATTGGTCTTTCCGTCTCACACCCACCCTGGGAAACTTCCCAGGAGGTCACCCATCCTGATCACTGCTCTAGGCCAAGCACGCTTAACTACGGAGTTTTAACTACGTAGGCTCCTGAAAAGGAAGGAGCACCTTGAGTATAGTATACCGAAACGACCGTCTCGATCCAAGGATCGCGTTGCCATTGACGGCGCGTCGTTCGGAGGCCCGTAGCTCAAGTTACGGGCGTTTGAACGAAAACCGTCCGAAGACGGGGGTCCGGGCCCGGCCCGACCCCCCCCCCCCCCCCCCCCCCGGGAGTCGGCCGAACCGGGTCAACCCGACCCGGTCCGGTCCGGCCAGGGCGCGGCCCGGCCGGTCGGACCGGCCTGGCCCCGTTCGGCCGAGCGGCCGAACGGCCAAGGCGCCGCGAGGCACCGCCCCCGCGGCCTGGTGGTGCCGCGGCCCCCCGCGTGGGGCCGCGCTGAGTCGGGACGCAGCTTCAGCCGCGTCCGAGGGCACCGGACCCGCGCGGTAGCGGGTCCGCGGGTGCCGCCGCCGCCGCGCTGAGTCGCGGCGGCCTGTCCGGCGGCGCGCCGGGGCGCCGCCGCTCCCGGCTGCCGACGTCGCCGCGCCGGCGACCCGCGCCGCCGGCGAGTTCCGCGTGCCGCCGGGATCGCTCCGGTGGTCCGATTTTGTTCCCGCCTGCGCCGCTGCTCCTCCCGGGACTCGTCCTTCACTGCGGAATCATCAAACACCCGTTGCGGCACGTTCCGTCGTCGCCCGCCAAATCCGCAAAACACGAAGAACGGCGGAGGGTTGCCGGGCCGTGTTCGTTTGACCCGCACCCTCCGCGTTAAAAAAAACAACGGGAGAAAATTTAAGTTCAACACATGAACGCATATCCGAAACAATTTTTAATGAAATAAAATTGTTTCATTAACGGGTTCCTCATTTGAACGGAAAAAAAACAATTTTAATAAATTTTAAATTTGTTCACAAAGCCAGTTCTTTATTTTTTAAAGAAACAATTACGAGAATATAAAAAGAAAAGGGGTAATTCCCAAAATAAATCCCTACCTCGTCGATCGTCGCGCGCGGGCGTTCTTCGCGGAAAAGCTCGTCGCGAAAGAGAGGGATTGTCACGTCGTCGCGGGGAGGCGTCGCATCGTCGCGGAATCCGGTGTTGAGTCGGCGAACTCAACGCACCATGAAACAGCAGATTTAATTTAATTAATTAAATCCATGTTTTTGGTTAAGAACCACGAAGGAGATAAAAAGGAAGGTCCGAGATTCTTACCTCAAGAAGCCGATCGAAGATTCATCACGGAGGAAGAGACGTCGCAAAAGAACGTTGTCGGCGATGCGGATCAAGGCGTCGCGTCATCGATTTCCGGGTTCGGCGTTCTTCGCGTTCTTCGCATTCTTCGCGTTCTTCGCGTTCTTCGCGTTCTTCGCGTTCTTCGCGAGGGAGAAGAAGAAACAAGGATCCTCTCAAATCTTCTCAAAAGATTTTGGGTTGGTCTTATTTTATTAATATGCCAACACACGAAAACAGGTTAAGAAACGATTGAATTAATTCGTTGAATTAATTCAACGAAAGAAACAGGCCATTTAATTCACGAAAGAAACAACCCATTTAATTCACGAAAGAAACAGCCCATTTAATTCACGAAATAAACCGCCCAATTAAATGGTCTGTTAAGAATTTAGAAAACGCGTCAGTTGACTTTCATTAAGACGGGTTTTCACGGGTGCGTTTCTTAGCGGAAAGAAACAGCGGGGCTCGTGCGGGCCCCACCTCACAAATATCCTACCAAGGGGGTAGGATATTTCTGGATAGCATCCTATCCAGTTCAACTCAGTTCAAGCCGCCTTTAAGTGGCTTCAAGTGGCTTCCAAGTGGCTTAAGTGAAATAAAATAAAGTTGTCGCAAAATTATTTTATTTCTTAACTTTAAGCCCGAAAATTAAAAACCACACCCGAGCAAACGCAACTCCGGAAGAGGCGTTTCTAAGAGAAAATCGGTGCTGCGATTTCATTGGTGCCCTCATAATTCGATTCTGGGCACCGATTCAAAAGTTAGAAAAACTCGCTCGCCCGTTCACTGAACGTACCCGAGCCAATCTTCGGAAAATGATTCCGGGCACACCGGGCCTCGGAATCAGGTTCCGTCAGAAACTGCGCTCTTGTAAAATTCCAAAGAAAATTAAGAAAAAAATTTCCTTAAAATTTACGGTTCTTTACATTACTCCCACCTCAGGACTTTACGTCCCCGTAAAGATACATCAAAAACTAGGGAAACAAATGTGGGTACTGAGCACGCATCTGAGCCTCCCGCTCCCAAGTGCTCTCCTGGAGGTTCCTGTGCTGCCATCTGATGCGCACAAGAGGAATCGATCGCCCACATAGGACCCGCTCCTGTCGATCCACTATCTCCACTGGGACCTCCGCAAAAGTCGCTCCATCATCCACGTCTAGCTCCCCATAGTCAATGATGTGTGTCGGGTCGTGCACGTATCTCCTCAGCTGGGATACGTGGAAGACATCATGCACCCGGTGCAACTGAGGTGGCAAATCCAGACGATAAGCCACCTCGCCAACCCTGCTGAGGACCTGGAAGGGTCCGATGAAGCGTGGAGACAACTTGCTGCCTCGACCAAATCTCCTCAAACCACGTCGAGGTGAGACCCGCAAGAAGACGTGGTCGCCATCCTCGAACTCTAGTGGCCTCCGCCTCCTGTCAGCATATGACTTCTGCCAGCTTTGTGCTGTCCTCATCCGCTCCTGGATGACCTGGACCTTCTCTGTCGTGGCCCGGACCATCTCTGGTTCCACAAGTGCTGACTCCCCAGGGTCTGTCCAGCACAAAGGGGATCTGCAAGGCCTGCCGTACAATGCCTCGTAGGGTGCCATCCCGATGGTGGAGTGGTAGCTGTTGTTGTACGCAAACTCTACCAAGGGTAGGTGGTCCTCCCAGCTACGACCAAAGTCGAGGACACATGCGCGGAGCATGTCCTCGAGAGTCTGAATAGTCCTCTCCGTCTGACCATCCGTCTGAGGGTGAAAGGCGGTGCTCAGACGTAGTCGCGTCCCGAACGCCTCCTGCAACCCCTTCCAAAGCCGGGAAGTAAAACGAGCGTCCCGATCGGAGACGATAGTCGATGTCACACCGTGAAGTCGTACAATCTTCTGAACGTAGAGATTCCCCAAGCTCTCCACTGAGCCCTGCTCTCGGATGGGTAAAAAGTGTGCCGACTTGGTGAGTCGGTCAACAATCACCCAAATGGAGTCGTGACCTCTGGAAGTGCGTGGAAGTCCAGTCACAAAGTCCATAGATATCCCGTCCCACTTCCACTCCGGGACCTCCAAGGGCTGTACCAAGCCTTCTGGTACCTGATGCTCTGCCTTCACCTGCTGGCAGGTGAGGCACCGTGAAACAAACTCTGCCACAGCCTTCTTCATGCCCGGCCACCAGTGTTGTCGTCTGAGATCCTGGTACATCTTCGCCACTCCAGGATGTACCGCCAAAGGAGAAGTGTGATACTCTCTCAGCACCTCCTCTCGTAAAGCGACTGGTACCAAGGTACGTCCTCTGAAAAGGACATCGTGCTCTGCTCCAAGGGAGAAACCATCAGGTGCATGTCCCGAGGATATCTGTGCACGCCGTGTCTCACAGTCAACATCCCCACGCTGTGCCTCTCTGACCCGCTGAAGAAGTGGAGGAGAGACTGTGAGAGACTGAAGGAAGGCTGCTCTGTCTCTATCCACGAAGGATATCTGCAAAGCGGCTAGCTGCTCTGTCGCCTCCTCAAGTAATTGGATGCCCGTCCTCCTGCTGAGGGCACCAGCCACCACGTTCCCCTTCCCAGGAGTATAGACTATCTCAAGGTCATAGTCCTGGAGGAACTCGAGCCATCGCCGCTGTCTCAGGTTCAGGTCCTTCTGAGAGAAGATGTACCTGAGACTCTGGTGGTCTGAAAAGACTGTGAAGTGCTCGCCCATCAGATAGTGCCGCCATGTCTTCAGGGCGAAGACCACTGCTGCCAACTCCAAGTCATGGGTAGCGTAGTTCTGCTCATGAGGCCTCAACTGATGTGATCCGTAGGCAATCACGGCCCGCTCCTGCATCAGGACACACCCGAGTTCGGTCCCTGATGCATCGCAGTAGACTACGTATCCAACTCCCTCCTCAGGCAACCTCAAGATAGGTGCGCTGGTCAACCTCTGCCTCAGCTCCTAGAAGCTCTGCTGACATCTGTCTGACCACACGAAGGGTTTCCCCTTCTTCGTCAACGCTGAGAGTGGGGCCGCAACTCTGGAGAAGTCCGGCACAAATCTCCGATAGTATCTGGCTATGCCCAAGAAACTCTTCACCTCTGTCACGCTCTTGGGTGGCTCCCAAGCTAGCACTGCCTCGATCTTCGCGGGATCCACTGCAACTCCCGCCTCAGAAATGAAGTGCCCCAAGAAGTGGACCTCACGTAACCAGAACTGACACTTCGAGAGCTTTCCATAAAGCTGGTGCTCTCGGAGTGTGTCTAGTACAACACGCAGGTGCTAGGCGTGCTCCTCCTCCGTCGTCGAGTACACCAAAATGTCGTCGATGAAGACCACGACAAATCGATCGAGGTATGGCTGGAAGATCCTGTTTATGAGGCTCATGAACACTTCTGGAGCGTTGGTCACGCCGAAAGGCATAACCAATAACTCATAGTGGCCATACCGACACCTGAAGGTCGTCTTCTGCACATCCTCGTCTCGAACTCTAAGCTGATGATAGCCTGACCTGAGGTCTATCTTCGAGAACCACCGTGCTCCCTTGAGCTGGTTGAAGAGTTCATCAATCCTGGGTAGAGGATACTTGTTCCTCACTGTCACCTGATTCAGGCAACGATAATCGACACACAGTCGCAAGCTCCCGTCCGCCTTCTTGGCGAACAAAATCGGGGAAGCCCAGGGCGAAACACTGGGTCGGATGAACCCCTTGCCCTGCAAGTCCTCCAACTGTACCCGCAGCTCTCGAAGCTCAGCGGGGGCCATCCGATATGCTGGAGTGGATATCGGGGCTGTCCCGGGGTACAGGTCAATATAAAAGTCTACCTCTCTGCGAGGAGGTAGTCCTGGAACGTCGTCGGGAAAGACGTCCGCGTACTGATCCACCACTGCAGGAAAACTGGGACTCCGCACGTCAACTGCTCCCAGGATGAGGCTAGCCAACTGATGAGTGATGGGCTGACCTCTCCTCTGCGTGAGTCCATTCTGTGCTGCTAAGGCTCCCTTCTCTCCGGTGAAGGTGAACCTACTCCCGTCGGTGCGCACACATCGCACCTTCCGCCTAATGCAGTCAATCTGAGCATGGACCGTAGATAACCAATCCATGCCCAAGATGATGTCGTAAGGCCTCGACGCCGCTACAAGAAGATCCCAGCCGAAGCTCTCGCCTCCTAGAGTAAGCTCACACTGCCGGCACCAGTGCGTAATCGTCGAGTCTGCTCCCGTAGGAGTCTCTAGCCGTAAGGATCGAGCCAACGGCTCTGTCGGAATCTCTGAGCTCAGAACAAGGGCAGTGGCTATGAAAGAGTGACTCGCTCCTGTGTCTATCAGAACTGCAGAAAGGGTGGAATAGACACAAATCGTACCTCGAATCATCTCTGGCGCACCGTGGTCGTAGGCCTCCGCTGCCTGGAGCTGAGCCTGTCTCTGCCCGCCAGCTCCCTGTGGTCGGGGCGGGCCTCCTGGTGGTGGTGGTGGCAGAGCCTCAAAGCATCGCCCACCACCTAATGCTCGGCCAGCTCCTCTACCTCGTCCGCCTCCTCCCTGCGGACCGCCACGGTCGACCCTCTGCCTCTGCCTGGGTGGTCCCTCCACCGTCTGCTGACCCTCGGTACGACGGGTCGGGCAGTCACGAGCCATGTGGCCCCGCCCGCCGCACTCGTAGCACTGCCTGCCTCTCGGAAGACTAGCTCCGGGCTGGGTGCCCTGCACTGCTGAGCCAGTGTCCCGAGGTCGCCTGCCGGAAGGTCTGGTCTGCCTGGAACCCTGAGTCATCCGCCGACTACCAACTGCCGAAGACTCGCTATCTGTCGCCCTGCGGTAGGTCTCACTGTGGACTCATCCAGGAAGCTCTCGATTAGGAGGGCTCGCTCCAGTACTCCTGCCTGGGTCGGGATGCTGAGGGAGATCAGCGATGCCCTGATCTCGTGTCTCAAACCCTGCTCGAAGGTCCGGGCCCGGAAGAAGGGGTCTCGTACCATGTCTGTCGAGTACCGAGAAAGGTCGGTGAACCTTGCCGCGTACTGAGCGACCGTCAAGCTGCCCTGCCGCAGCTGAAGAAGCTCTTGGATGCGCACCGCACGGAGGGTGGCCGGGACGAACTCTGAGCGGAAAAGGCTCTCGAAGTCCGTCCAGATGAGGGTGGCCTCATCGTGTACCTAGAGCATCAGGCTCCACTAGCGTCCGGCTGCTGCGTGCAGTAGGCTCGCCGCGAGGATCACCATGAGGTCTGTTGGTGTCCTCGCTAGCCTGAAAACTCAGATGACCGCCTCCAGCCAGTCCTCGGCTGCCTGGGGGTCCGACTCCCCACGGAACCTGGGTGGTCGCTGGCGCTGGAACTCGTGTAGAGCTCTGAGGCGTCGTGCGTCGTCAGCTGCCAGTGCTGGAAGCATCGGGGGCTCGGCGGGTAAAGGTACCGCTGGTGCCTCTGCTGTCAACGGGCCCTGTACCGAGGCCTCATCGCTCGGCGGGCTGTCGTCGCGCACTACTCTAGGAACCCTAGCTGGCTGCTGTCATCGTGCCATCCTGAAAAGGAAACAAGTTCACCATGGTCAGAACAGTATACCTGGTGAGCTGACACAAGTAATCACAAAGAAAACTTGAAACACACATGCAATCAATGTTTTCGTGCATTAAGTCGGAAACCAGAAGTCAGGGTCCTGGTGTATGGATACGTCGGCCGCCGCACCAACACTGGACTCCCTAGACTGATAACCACACTTAATATGCTAAACACTATTGCTTCATATAGAAGAAAGATCAGAGTCTGCGGTAGAACCGACCGCCTCTGATACCAATTTGTCACGACCCGTCCTCGGGGCCCGTGCCGTGACTACCCCAAGCCCGCCTTCCATAGGCCAGGGGCTGGCGACTAGCACCAAGGCGTAAATCCCAACAAAAAGGGAAGGCATTGCCTTTGAAAAGTAAACAAGCACCACAGAGTAAGCAAGCGGAAAAGTAAACACTAAGTAAAAACTGTACAAGCTGTGCTGAAAGTAAAAGGGGCCGGAAATACAAGCCCAACTGTAAAGTACAACTGAAAGGAAAAACAGCAACTAAAAGGAAAAACTGCAGCGTCGAGCCGTCCTCTGGAAGTCCCACCTGAAGGGTGGGTACAGATAGCCTCCACTGCTCCTCGGGTCCACCTAACCGCTCCGAGTACATCCCGCCCAGTGGTCCACCTCCAGGTACTGTCCTGCTCTGCACGCCTCCTCCACGATCAGCGTTGTCCGTCGTCTGCAACCAACACCACGAAGTGCGGGCATAGCCCGTGCAGGGGTGAGTATAAGCTACTCAGTAGGGACCCTGAGACCCCCGAAGGTCTCCCGAAATCCACAAAGGATAAGCCATGAAGGAGAGATACAATCAAGAAGTAACATCTGACACGGCTTAGGTATATGCCCATACATATACCTAAGTCATCAATTCCCCGATCGGCTCCAACGTCCGAGCCCTAGCACAACCCAGTCCACACAGGAAAGCAAAACGCATACCCACGCAGGATAGAACAACACAATCCACAAAGGAGAGTAAACAGTAAATCCACACAGGATAGCTCAACACAATCCACAAAGGAGAGAAACACAAGATTCAGCTCACACAGGTATACTTCTTCGGATGACGAAAAGATGATCTCTGATCCATATAAGTCGTCGGACCCACGAAGGATCGATAGGTAACTAATCTCTGCAGTGACCCACACAGGATCGGACCCACACAGGATCGGGCCCACGCAGGACCTGTAGGAGTTGGCTCACACAGAACCGCTGAGTGTTGACCCACACAGGATCGGATCCGTACAGGATCGGGCCCACACAGGACCGGGCCCACGCAGGACCTGTAGCACTGATCCACGTAGGATCGCTGAGTGCAGTAGTCGTCGCAGTCCGCTGAGGATATCTGCACAGTCGTCACCGCAGTCCACTGAGGATCTCTGCACGGTCGTCGTCGGAGTCCATGGAGGATCTCTGCACAGTCGTCCCTGCAGTCCACTGAGGATCTCTGCACGGTCGTCGCTGTCGAAGTAGCAGTCGCCGCCAGCCTAGGGTTCCCGCACACAGCAAGCTCGTTCGGGAGGGTCCGCTCCACGAGCCGAGAGGCTGATACATCAACTGACACAAAGTCCGAAGTTGATGTATCCAAAAGTTCCGTATCGACAACAGGAACTCAACGTCGCAGATGGCGCGTCAATCGGACGCCCGGTCTGAGAGTTATTGGCTTTTTCGTCCCAGGGGCCCGGTTGGTTTTTAAGGAAAAACCAACCCGACCGTACTCCACCTGCATCCAAACCTCAGGCGGAGTATGCCAAAAGATCCGTCTCACTTAGAGGAATTCAACGAAACAGACGGCGCGTCAATCGGACGCCCAGTCTGTTAGTTATTGGCATTTCCGTCTCACACCCACCCTGGGAAACTTCCCAGGAGGTCACCCATCCTGATCACTGCTCTAGGCCAAGCACGCTTAACTATGGAGTTTTAACTACGTAGGCTCCTGAAAAGGAAGGTGCACCTTGAGTATAGTATACCGAAACGACCGTCTCGATCCAAGGATCGCGTTGTCATTGACGGCGCGTCGTTCGGAGGCCCGTAGCTCAAGTTACGGGCGTTTGAACGAAAACCATCTGAAGACGGGGGTCCGGGCCCGGGCCGACCCGGCCCGACCCCCCCCCCCCCCCCCCGGGAGTCGGCCGAACCGGGTCGAGCCGAACCGGGTCCACCCAACCCGGTCCGACCCGGTCCGGTCCGGCCAGGGCGCGGCCCGGCCGGTCGGACCGGCCTGGCCCAGTTCGGTCGACCGGCCGAACGGCCAAGGCGCCGCGAGGCACCGCCCCCGCGGCCTGGTGGTGCCGCGGCCCCCCGCGTGGGGCCGCGCTGAGTCGGGACGCGGCTTCAGCCGCGTCTGAGGGCACCGGACCCACGCGGCCGCGGGTGCCGCCGCCGCCGCGCTGAGTCGCGGCGGCCTGTCCGGCGGCGCGCCGGGGCGCCGCCGCTCCCGGCTGTCGGCGCCGCCGCGCCGGCGACCCGCGCCGCCGGCGAGTTCCACGGGCCACCGGGATCGCTCCGGTGGTCCGATTTTGTTCCCGCCTGCGCCGCTGCTCCTCCCGGGACTCGTCCTTCACTGCGGAATCATCAAACACCCGTTGCGGCACGTTCCGTCGTCGCCCGCCAAATCCGCAAAACACGAAGAATGGCGGAGGGTTGTCGGGCCGTGTTCGTTTGACCCGCACCCTCCGCGTTAAAAAAAACAACGGGAGAAAATTTAAGTTCAACACATGAACGCATATCCGAAACAATTTTTAATGAAATAAAATTGTTTCATTAACGGGTTCCTCATTTGAACGGAGAAAAAACAATTTTAATAAATTTTAAAATTGTTCACAAAGCCAGTTCTTTATTTTTTAAAGAAACAATTACGGGAATATAAAAAGAAAAGGGGTAATTCCCAAAATAAATCCCTACCTCGTCGATCGTCGCGCGCGGGTGTTCTTTGCGGAAAAGCTCGTCGCGGAAGAGAGGGATTGTCGCGTCGTCGCGGGGAGGCGTCGCGTCGTCGCGGAATCCGGTGTTGAGTCGGCGAACTCAACGCACCATGAAACAACAGATTTAATTTAATTAATTAAATCCGTGTTTTTGGTTAAGAACCACGAAGTAGATAAAAAGGAAGGTCCGAGATTCTTACCTCAAGAAGCCGATCGAAGATCCGTCGCGGAGGAAGAGACGTCGCAAAAGAACGTTGTCGGCGATACGGATCAAGGCGTCGCGTCGTCGATTTCCGGGTTCGGCGTTCTTCGCGTTCTTCTCGTTCTTCGCGTTCTTCGCGAGGGAGAAGAAGAAACAAGGATCCTCTCAAATCTTCTCAAAAGATTTTGGGTTGGTCTTATTTTATTAATATGCCAACACACGAAAACAGGTTAAGAAACGATTGAATTAATTCGTTGAATTAATTCAACGAAAGAAACAGGCCATTTAATTCACGAAAGAAACAGCCCATTTAATTCACGAAAGAAACAGCCCATTTAATTCACGAAATAAACCGCCCAATTAAATGGTCTGTTAAGAATTTAGAAAACGCGTCAGTTGACTTTCATTAAGACGGGTTTTCACGGGTGCGTTTCTTAGTGGAAAGAAACGACGGGGCTCGTGCGGGCCCCACCTCACAAATATCCTACCAAGGGGATAGGATATTTCTGGATAGCATCCTATCCAGTTCAACTCAGTTCAAGCCGCCTTTAAGTGGCTTCAAGTGGCTTCCAAGTGGCTTAAGTGAAATAAAATAATGTTGTCGCAAAATTATTTTATTTCTTAACTTTAAGCCCGAAAATTAAAAACCACACCCGAGCAAACGCAACTCCGGAAGAGGCGTTTCTAAGTGAAAATCGGCGTTGCGATTTCATTGGTGCCCTCAGAATTCGATTCCGCGCATCGGTTCAAAAGTTAGAAAAACTTGCTCGCCCGTTCACTGAACGTACCCGAGCCAATCTTCGAAAAATGATTCCGGGCACACCGGGCCTCGGAATCAGGTGCCGTCAGAAACTGCGCTCTTGTAAAATTCCAAATAAAATTAAGAAAAAAATTTCCTTGAAATTTACGGGTCTTTACACAAATACATCACACTATCTCTTTTAATATCTAGACCAAAGCAACCCAGTAATGATATTTATGTCTATTTGTCTCCATTGATAGAAGATCTGAAATTGATGTGGGATATAGGTGTTACAATGTATGATGCTCATAGAAGTGAATAATTTACATTGAGGGCCATGTTTTATGGGATGATAAATGACTTCCCCACTTATGAAAATTTATCTGGCTATATAATTTAAGGAATGTTGGGGTGTCCCATTTATGAAAAATGCACATACTTAGTTTGGTTGAAACATTCCTTGAAGACTGTGTTTTTAGGATATCAAAGATTTTTACCTCAACGACATAAATACTGATCCCATGTGACAACATTCAATGGTAATTTTGAACAAGGTACAACACCATCTCTTGTAATGGTAGATCAACTATACAATAAAATAAAAGATATTGACACTGTTTTCAGTAAAACATTTTTGAAAAACCTTACAAAATCAGGTTGGAAGAAGAGATCAATTTTCATTGAATTATCTTATTGTAAATATTTGTATATCAAATATTTTATTTATTTCAAGCATGTAAAAAAATCTATTTGATAGTTTTATTGGGAAATTACTAAATGTTTATGAAAAAATAAAAGATGACATCAAGGCTAGGTTGGACTTGATTGAAATGGGGATAAGGGAAGAGTTGGCACTAGTGAAGGGTAAAAGATGAACTTTTCTTCCTCCACCCTCTTACACTCTATCCAAGCAGGAAAAATTGAAATTTTTCCTTTTTCTTAATAGTGTAACAGTTCCACAAGGGTGTTCATCAAATATCAAGAATATCATTTTAATGACTAATTTGAAGTTACAAGGACTAAAATCACACGACTATCATGTTTTGATGTAATATTTGATGCATGTTTCATTTCATTCATTCTGACTCAAAATGTATGACATAAATTAACCAAACTATGCTTCTTTTTCAAATCCATATGCAATAAAGTTATAGACCCAGTGAAGTTTCTCATCATGAATACGGAGGTTTCAGTCATATTATGTAAATTAGAGATGTTATTACCACCATTATTCTTTGATATAATGGTCCACCTGATTGTTAACTTTGTTAGAGAGGTTCAACTATGTGATCATGTCCATTATAGATGGATGCACCACATTGAACAGTATATGAAGATTTTGAAAGGTTATGTCAAGAATTGAATTCATCCAGAAGGTTGTACTGCATAATGATATATTGTTAAAGAATCTATTAAATTATATATTGATTACCTATAAAATGTTGATATCATCGGTCTCCCAAAGTTTTGTCACAACGAACACCTTATGGGCGAAGGTATTTCTAAAAGAGATGTTGTTACAATTACCTTAACAGAGCGGGAGCAAGCACACCTTTACATTTTACATAATAGTAAAGATGTTTTTCTATACATTTAATCCTGTAAATAAATTCTTATAGATTTAAATCCATCAATAGATAAATTATGGATATCAAATACACACAATCAATAGTTTATAACATGGTTCTAAGGTTAAATTTATAAGGAGTTATCTGAAAATACGAATTCAATTATAGAACAACTTCAATGACTAGTCAGGGGACCTAATGTAAATGTTATATCTTATACTAGTTTTGTAATCAATGGTTATACATTCTATACAAAATAATATGATGAATATAATATGATGAAAAATAGTGGTGTTGCGCTTATGGCTGAAGCGATGCATATATATGGTTTCAAGGATAAAAATCCACTTTATGAAAATATGTAATATTTTGGCATTATCGAACAGATATACGTGTTGGATTATACAATATTTAAAGTGTCAATTTTCCATTACAAATTAGTTTATAATATTAGTGCAGTGAAATTTGATGAAATGGGCTTCATGAAGGTGAATTTTAGTGTAGAAGGGAAAAAATATGAATCCTTCATAATGGCATCACAAGTAGTGAAAGTATTTTATGTATCAGATCCAAAAAACAATAATTGGTTGATTGTCCTGCTGGAAACTAAAACAAATGTTGGGTCATATGAAAATTCAATCGAGGGTGACCCTTTCATTGGAATATTACAATCAATTCATGTTGTTCCCAATGTACACAATGTCTTCTACATTAGAGGGGACCACAAAGAGGGGATTTGGATTATTGATAGGGGAACCAAATCCCTAAAACCTTTAAAAAAATATATAGAGTTCAATGATAAGTTAAAAGTTTTTTTTAATATAGTATGTTTTTCTCATAATATTATATATTCTCTACTATATTATAATAATATAAATTAAATGTTTGACTACTCATGTAGACAATGTATTCTACACATGATGATGTTTCCAATCCATCAAAAGAACAAACTATAATAAAGGAAACCCTTTAAATATATGTAAAGTTAATATTACGATATATTTTCTATATTTTATTGAAAAATATATAATGGAATGTTGATTTAATTTTCATTATTCCTTACATATTTTTTTAATTTTAGAATATTTATGTCCATCTGTCATGCCTTTGTAGGAAGAGCAAAGATGTTGTCTCTACTCAATCATAGAGGTAATCTTGATGTTTACACAGTAAAATCATTGTCCATAGAATTAATGTATGTTTCATATTTATGTTAATTTATCTATTTTAGTATTACGCACAAAATAATTATTTTCTTATATAGGTGGATTTTTTTGTTCAAGTTGGGGTGGTATGTCCATATTTCATGACTTTCTACACCAAAACTTCTACAAACTTCTTCTCCCTCAAAACCTTTTCACCCATGCAGCGTTTCATTTATCACTTTCTTTCAAGTTCCCTTCACTGCCTTTTCAGGAAGAGCAACAAATCTACCTCTAATCAGTCACAAATACAATCTTGATTTTTTTCACTATAAAATCATTGTCCATAGAATTAATGTATTATTTCATATTTATGTTTAATTTATTTCCTTTTCGTATTACTCAAATAATAATTTTTTTCTTATATATGGGGATTCTTTTGTTCAATTTGGGGTGGTAAATCTATCTTTCATGACTTTATACACTAAAACTTACACATAATTCTTCTACCTCGAAAAAATTTCACCCCTACAGTATTTGAATTTATCACTTTTCTTAAAGTTCACTCCACTACTCAATCACAAAGGTAATCTTGATGTTTTCACAGTAAAATCATTATTAATAGAATTAATTTATTATTTTTTATTTATTTTTTATTTATTTCTTTTTATTATTACTCATATAATATTTTTTTCTTATACAGGTGGATTCTTTTGTTCGAGTTGGGGTGGTTTGCTCAAAGCTGCTCATGCTCACAAGAGATTAGAATTTGATCCTACAATTGAGATAATGACAATAAAGAAATGTGTCAAGAATTCATATAGCCATCATGAAAAGGTTAATCCCTAAAACTTATTTAATTAATTTTTTCATCATTTAATCTATTATTTGTAAGTTAATTTCCTTATCATTTATATCTAATATAATTTTAATTTTTTCCACAGATATTTTGGGAAGTCATATTGACTTGATGTTCTTAACAGAAAAACCTTTCTCATCAAAATCTAAAAGAGTATAGGAATGTCATGCAGTCATTATGGTGACTTCTCATGATATAATGGGTACATGATCTTTTTCTGCTCTTCCGTATTTCAACAACAAGAAATATTTTTCAGCTAAAAACATAGAGTCAATATATAGTGTTGGTAGTTTGATAAATAAAGACAATGTAAATCATTGTAACATTGGAAGTTAGTGTTTTTTAGACTTTGGGATGTGTACGAATCATTCATACCTAAATCTGACACATGGTGTGACCGGTATGACTTCAAGTGCTTCTTTTTATTTAAAATTGACATTAATTTTAGAAAAAAATACAATCGACATACTCAAAATTGAGAAAACATGTTCATATTGTTTGGATACTTTAGTAAAATGATCCATAAGTTATTTTTTACAAGTAGGAATCAGCCTCAACTCAATCTGATACATGATGTGCCCGATATGACTCAAAGTGTCTATTATCAATTTAAAATCGATATTTTAGATCAAAAATTACAACTCAAAGAAAACTGATCAAACATGCTCATATTTACTTTTTAATTCAGAAAAATGATTCATAATTCATTTTTAACATGTATGAATCATTATAACATAAAACTTATACATAATGTGATTGTATGATTCAAAGTGTGTGTTTCCAGTTTAAAATGACATTTTAGTAAAAAGGACAAATGACGTACTCAAACCCTAGAAAACACATTTAGATTGTTTTGATACTTTAGGAAAACAATCCATAAGTCATTTGAGATGTGTATGAATTGCCCTCACCTCAATTTGATGCACATTGTGACTAGTATGACTCTAAGTGTGTCTTTTTATTTAAAATTGAAAATATTTTTTGTAAAATGGACAACTAGCATACTCAAAACCAATCAAACTGGATAACTGTATGTACTAAAAACTGATCAAACACATTTTTATTGTTTTGATACTTTGTGTAAATGATCCAAAAGTCATTTTTTATATGTATGAATTAGTCGAACCTCAGTCCAATACATGATGCGCCTGGTATGACTCAAAGTGTCTGTTGTCAATTTAAAATCATTATTTTAGTTCAAAAAATGTCACTCAATGAAAGCCAATCAAACATGCTTGGATTTTATTGATAATTTTTTAAAATTATTCATAATTCATTTTTAATGTGTAGGAATTGGTCTCATGTCAAACTGATACATGATGTGACAGACATGAGTCAAAGTGCGAGTTTCTAGTATAAAATGACATTTTAGTAAAAAAGAATAGTGATTTACTCAAAACTAATCAAACACATTAATATTATTTTGATAATTTAGTAAAATTATCCATAATTCATTTTAGACATGTACGAATCATCCTCACCTCAATCTGACACACTGTGTGACTGATATGACTCCAAATGGGTCTTTTTATTTTAAATTGACATCAATTTTAGTAAAATGGACAACTAACCTACTTAAAATCAATCAAACACATTTAGATTATTTTTATACTTTATTAAAATGATATATAAGTCATTTGAGACATGTATAAATTTTACAAGTCTCAATATTACACACAGTGTGACTAGTATGACTCCAAGTACGTATTTTTTATTTAAAATTGACATTAATTTTAGTAAAATGGACAATTAACCTAATCAAAACCAAAAAACACATTTTAATTATTTTGATAATTTATGGAAACAATCCATAAGTCATTTTTGATGTGTAGGAATCATCTACACATTAATCTGATACATGATGTGCCCAGTATGACTCAAGGTGTCCATTATCAATTTAAAATCTACATTTTAGTTCAAAAAATGTCACTCAATAAAAAACAATAAAACATACTTGGATTTTATTTATAATTTATAAAAATGATTCATAATTAATTTTTGACATGTAAGAATTAGTCTCATGTAAAATTGATACACGATGTGATCAGTATGATTCATAGTGTGTGCTTCCAGTTTAAAATAACATTTTAGTAAAAAAGAAAAGTGACATACTCAAAACTGATCAAAAACATTCAGATTTTTTGACACTTTATTACAATGATCCATAATTCATTTGATATGTGTAGGAATTTTTCTCACCTCAATAAAACATATGTTTTGACCGGTATGACTCCAAGTGTATATTTTTATTTAAAATTGACATCAATTTTAGTAAAATGGACAACTGGCCTACCCAAAAATGATCAAATACATTCGGATTGTTTTAATAATTTAGTAAAATGATAGATAAGTAATTTGATATGTGTAGGAATCAAACTCATCTCAATCTGATGCATGGTGTTATCGGTATGACTCCAAATTCATCTTTTTATTTAAAATTGACATCAATATTAGTAAAATGGACAACTAATCTACTCAAAACCAATAAAACACATTCATATTATTTTGATACTATACAAAAATGATCCATCAGTAATTTTTTATGTGTATAAATTATACATGCCTCAATCTAATAAATTATATGTCCAGTATGACTCAAAGTATCCGTTATCAGTTTAAAATTGATATTTTAGTTCAAGAATTGTCACTCACGCAACCACTAGGTTGTGCCTGTGGGGATTTTTCTTATACGTATTTAATTAATGTTCACAAAAATAATGCTTGAATATGAACAAGAAATGGTGTGATGTGTAAGAATAAACCACAACTCGATCTGATACATAGTGTTCTTAGTATGACTGAAAGTTTAGTTTAAAATTAACACTTTCTATTAATTTATTTCTTTAAATTGTTACTAAAATAATAATTTTTTTCTTATATAGGTGTGTTCTTTTTCTCAAGCAGAGATGGTTTTTTCGGAAATAGCATGAGTCTGGGTCAGGATCAAAATACAAATTAACATTGATGTTTTTTAATGTATATAATAATTTGTACTTACGTAATTTTATAAACTAATGATTGAAATGTTTATAATATAGTGTTTTTTCTTGAATTTGTGTTGTAAATTTCATTTCATTTAGATTTTGTATCAGTGATTTATTTTATTGATATCTAGTGGTGTTTTTGGTGCTCTGGCGTGTTGTTACATAACATTGTACTGGTGTTGTAGTGTGTTGTTATAGCACACTATATCATGACCCTTTATTAGTGTTTTTGAAAGTGCTAATAAATGTGTACTTTATCAGTGCTTTTGAAAGTGACGATATATTCATCCTTTATTAATTATTTTGAAAGCAATGATAAATGTTTCTTTTATTAGTTCTTTTAAAACTATTGATAAATTTACTCTATATCGACACTAAATAAAATTGTTGATAAATGAATCATTTATCAGTGCTAAAAAAGTGATGATAAAGGAGTCATTTATCAGCGCTTTTTTATCATTGAAAAAAGACCCATTTATCATCACTTTTTTAGAAGTGATAAAATTCAAGGGATTTTAATCTCGCTCTGATTGTCAGTGCTTCTCTAGCACCGATAAAGGCCATTTTTATCATTGTTAAAGGCCTATTTTGTAGTAGTGTAGGAAAGATCTCAAGGAGGCTACTCACACACACACTGAATTTCTATGGTCACAGTCATAATATAACTAATATAAAACTAACTAATATAAATATGGGGGTTTTAAATATGAATGTAACATAAATATAAATATATAAATATAAATTTAATGCAACACAAAATTAATTTAGAATAAAAAAGTAAGGAAACCTATTCTCAAGAGTTTACAATGATTGAAGAATTTTTCTCAAAGGGTTCTCAATGTTCAATTCAATGTGGTGATCAAGACCCATCACACCCCATACACTCATTTGAATTATGATTACCCCATACCGATACCTATGAGTGTAGGGAAATCCTCTTCCATACATTATCTAGGAGACCTCTTTTCTAACCATCACTTCCTATTCCATACTCCACCATATACACAACACAAATAGTGAAGGGAATAGTGATTGATAAATAAGAATAAGAACTTGAACGATGGAGAAAATGGGGTGACATCTCACCATAATCAATTTAACCATCACTAAAATTCTTATAATTAAATAAATATATTAAAATTTAAGTGCAATGAAACTCATTAAAACCACCATTCCCTCCCTCAAACAATCATTAAGGTTAGTTCTCTATTTTTAGTGGATTTGATAAGGGAACACGGTGGGGAACACATAAAAGAAAAATTATAGAATGAGTGGAAAAAGAACATGTATATATGGAATATGTATAATAATATTATAGAAAAAAACCAATAAAGATACTGAAAATGGGAAACAAAGGTTTCTAACCTCTTGAAATGGATAGGCGAAGCATTTTTATATGGAGAGGGGTGAAAATCTTGGCTTTAAATCTATCCATAGGGAATTTCATGCCTAATATCCATATTAAATGGATGAATTTAGAAATGTATTCTTAATTAAAGTTTTTTTCCCTTTTCTTACACATTCACCCATAAATTTTTACTTCATTTTCCATGTATTGAAGGATTTATGACATATTTAATTTAAAAAATTATTCTTTCTTGGTGACTATTTTAATTCTCATACTCCAACTTCCCATGAATTTATAGCCTTGAATACATCCACAGTTAATGAAATTTTTTCCTATCTTCTTATCTAGTTTCATGACTAATTTTAGCTCAATTAGGTTCGTACACTATGATATATAGGTCTATATTTATAATTCTCTAGATCTATGTAATGATTTCGATGCCCAAATTATGAGCTATTTTTTCACCTTAAAATTTTTGATTAAGATTTGGATCCAGTTTAATGAAATAAATATATATAACTATAAAAGCCTAAAAAAAGTAATTCTGCAATTCCAATTAGTGTAGAAAAAGTTATGATCGAAATAAGTAAATAAAAACAGTTTAAAATCCAAAATTAGTCTATTTATAAATTTAGCTCAAAATATTACTAAAATCTAAAAATATGAAAATATACCATAAAATAAAACTATATTGGGATTAAAAACATATAATTATAGTATAAAATGTGTAAAAATGTTAGCTTCATCACTCTCTTGCACTTAACCATTTCACCCATAGAAAATCATCAAATATCCAAATCAAAATTCACATAGAAATCAAAAATGAGAAAACATCCATGATATTTTCCAAAATATAATTCCATCATGCATCCTATATGAATAAAAATTACCTTTAATTTTCATCTCCCGAAAATAAATTTGTTCAACCTCAAAAATATATCTATGGTCCAATCACAACCTACCTCGCATTGAATTTTATGTCACTCTCCACATAAGAGAAATTAAATCTTGAGTTATAATCATACTTAGAAATTACATATATAACCATAGACTTGTGAAAATTCTCATCTCTCCACACCATGAGACATGAAAATATTTTCAATCATGAAGACTTTTCTAGGTGATTTTATGTGTCTTAGGGTTGGTGGGTAAAAAAATTTAAAAATTTGAGGTTGGAAAGATGAGTTTTAACTCTTAAGTTTAATACATGAATATTCAAGTGAAAACCCATGAAATTACTCATTCAATTCCCATTACAAATGTGAAACAAAAAAACCCTTTTACCACATGATACATGATTCATGCAATGATTACAATAAATGATCTCATCCAAGTTCTCCCCCTTTTCCTTTTTTTCTTTCTTTTTTTTCATTTTTTTCATTTCTCTTTTTTTCATAGAAGATGAGATGACAATTAAATACAATTAATTAATGAAAATTCCTACCCTTGATTTTTGAGAAGGGCATGAGTCATAAAATTAAACATAATAAAAAAATCAATCTCATCTCCATTTTTTTATTCTTTTCATTTTTTAGGATAACTGGATATTATAAATAAATCACATGGAAATGATGATGAATGACCAATTATCTCACTCCCTCCACTACCTAAAATGATTACACACACCTCACACCACCCAAAAATGAAACACATCCCAAATAACACACATTAAAGGACCTTCCCCCACACTCAAACTTGAAATATCCATGAAAAAATATTGAGAGTGTAGGTAGATAAGGAAAAATCATCTTGTAATATGGATTAAACCTATAAGTAAATTCATCGAATCTAAGGGATAAAAAGGGTAAATTTAAATTTATGTTTCAAGTTAAAATTTGGTTATCCAAATAATTTCTTTAATCATGTCAAAAATAATCTATGAAGTCCAAATATTTAAAAAAATCACAAGTTATGGTTCTCAAACAAAATCCAAGTTTCTCTTAATAAAGTCTACATATTAGGAAAAATATTTAAAAGTGGTTTAGAATACATCATATGATAGAAAAAATATTTTGATTCAGTTATTCATGGGAATTGGTTTCAAAAATTAGTTAAACTCGTAAAAATGCTTGAAAATTCAATTTAAGAAAAAGGTTTCCACATGTGCAATCATTTAAAATCTATTTTTTCAAAAATCATGTCAACTCTATAAAAATTAATTGAGGTGTGGAAAATTATAAAAATAAGGTTAGAAAAAAAAAAGAGAAGGAAATATACTACCTGAGTTTATTTTCTAATGGTATAATTAAGTTAATATCATAGCTACTAACACTATAGACCTAGAAATAAAGAAAAAATCATAACATAAGAAAAATAAATAAAAATAAAAAGAAATGGAAAATATGATAGAGCATGGTTTGGTCCCCCATGTGTGTGATAGGTTTTTACTACCTCTAGTGAGGTAGTTTCAGTGGGTTATAACCAATATGAAGGTGGGTATGGTTTCTTGCTCATGAACCACTATATATGATTTCTCTTAACATCCATGAGTATATTCCAAGAGTGAGGACCCCCAAAGAGAATAAAAATATCCATAACCCCTAGGATATATAAAAGATATAATTTAAGGTACAGAGGGGGGGGAGAATATAGGGGTGCTGTCTATTTTCTTAAGCAAGAGGAGTAATTTCCACTGGTGTTGAATATTGTAGAATGGTATGTGGATTATCTTATAGTTTTTATTTATTCAATTATTCTGAAATTATTTCTTATTTTGTGTCATAATCCTCATATACACTAGTTTATAACTTGACTGGATCCTTTATTCTCTCCTTAATGCAATCAAGTTCTTCATCTTCTTCAACTAGGGGTTGAAGTGTTGGTACTGAATCTACAAAATAAACATAAAGGATATCTATTTTCAATTCAAAATTAATAGTGTTTTAATAAAAATAATTCTTAAAAATTGAATCTCCCTCAAAACTTTCATCTTCAAACTTCTTTTCCTTAATCAAGGCTATTGGGAATTTATTTATTAGAGAGAGAAGTGGATCTTCAAGTATTGCTTCAACATCACAGATTAATTATTGAAATGTAGGTGTAATAGGAATTTAATTCCATTTATATTTTCTTTGTTTTCATTCAATCCATAAAACTTTAACTTCTTCAAATGTGGTGTCCACTGATGTTATTTTCTTGCTTGTTTCTTCCAACATTTAGAAATTATCTTTAATTTCCAAAGCATTTTGTTCCATTTTAATATTCAATGTATCTTCCCTTCTAATCTCACCAAACAAGTTAATAACAAGAAAATAATTAAAGTAATCATCATAAAAATTAATCTCAACCTATTAAATGAAAGATATGAACAAATCTCTTTTTTAGTTTTGGAAATTTATGATTATTTTTTTATGAAAAACAGCATGTGAATGCTCTTAACCTCCCTAGGGGAAACACCAAATTGGTGAGAGTGATTTTTCATAAATCACTACTAAATTATATTTTTATTCTCCTAATAATGTACCATAGTGGAACAATCTAGGGTTGATCTCAAGGGGGCTGCTCACATGCACTGAATTTCTGTTGTCACTGTAATAATCTAACTAATATAAAACTAACTTATTTAAAGAGGGGGGTTGAAATATACATGTAACATAAATATAAATATATAAATATAAATATAATGCAACATATAATTATTTTATAAGAAATAAGAAAACTTATTCTCAATAGTTCATAGTGATTAAAATCATTGTTCTAAAAGGGTTCTCAATATTCAATTCAATGAGGTGATCAAGACCAGACACACATCACCCTCTCATTTAAATTGTGATTACCCATACTGAGACCTTTTCATACAAGGAAAAACTCTTTTGAACATTAGCTATAAGGCCTCTTTTCCAACCATATTTATCAATTTCATGCTCCACTATATACACGACACAAATAGTGAAGGGAATGATGATTGATAAATGAGAAGAACTCAAACGATAGAGAAAACGGGGTGATCACTCACCATAATCGATTTAAACATCACCTAAATTCATATTATTGAATAAATATATTCAAATTTAATTGAAATTAAACTCAATCAAACCACCATTCCCTCCCTCAAACATTCACTAAGTTGGTCCTCTATTTTTAGAGGAGTTGACACAGGAACAAAATAGGAGAAAGCATAAAATAAAAATGATAGAATGAGAGGTATAAGAAAATGTATATATAAAATAGGTATAATAATATTATAGTAAAATAAAATCCTACAAATATACTAAAAATTCCCAAAAAAGGTTTCTAACCCCTTAAAATATAGAGGAGACACATTTTTATAGGGAGAGGGGTGAATTTTATTTGCAAAAAATATGTCTTCCATAAGTTCATGCATGGTATCCCTATTAAATGTTTGAATTTGAAAATATATTCTTCATTAAAGTTTTTAAAAAATTTCTTAATCATTCACCCACAAAATTTTATATTCATTTTCCATGTATTGAAGGAGTTATGAATTATTTAATTCATAAAATTATTATGGTCTGGTGACTGTTTGAATTCCCATGCTTCTATTTCCCATGCTTTTATGGACTTGAAGGAGGTATAATCAGGCATATAAATAGTTAATGAATTTTTTACCCAATCACTTCTTTAACACCATGTATAATTTCATCTCAATTGGGTGGTACTTTGTGATATATAGTCCCATATTTAGAATTATATAGATTTATACATAGATTTTGAGGCCCAGATTTGATATGGTTTTGGTCCTCAATCTATTGGATTGAGCTTTGTATCTAGTTTAATGAAATTAATTCCAATATATATGGAATCCTAAAAAATTAATTTCATAATTTCAATCAGTGTAGAAAAAGTTATGGCTGAAATAAAAAAGAAAATTGAAATAGTTTAAAATCCAAAATTAGTCCATTTTAACAATTTAGCTCAAAATATTACTAAAACCTAAAAATGTGACAATTTCCAATAAAATTAAAATATGGTGGGATTAAAAATATTTAATTATAGTATAAATATTTTGAAACTATTAGATTCATCGTTATCTCAATCCCAAAAGAGGGTACATAGATGGTTAACCCAAGCCCAACATTGGTACATAGGTGGTTATCCCAAGCCCAAAGTAGGTACATAGGTGGTTAGCCCAATCATAATATGTGATGAATGTCTTGGTGGATATCCTTGGAATAATATTTCTATTATTATTATTATTATTATATATTTTATTCCACTCTCTATGACATGTTCTTCTTCCTATGATATGATCTTGTGGATCATGATCTTTGATTCATCTATGATTCATGTCTTATGAATTGCCAAAGACTTATGTTATGATTATGATCTATGAATTTATAGGTATGATTTTCAAATGTTAAGTGTGTATACTAATGACCTTGTGCTAGTTTTATTCTTAAATATGATCATTGATTGATATCTCTCATGTTTACCCTTACTAAGCATATGAGATCACCCATTTTTATGATTGTTTTCCCTAGGTTGTGAAGAAAGGTTTTAATAATGATATGTTTAAGAAGTTTACTATGTGAGATTAACCATGTGGTATATTTTTAAGAACTTTCATGAAATAATATGATTATGTATCTAGTCTTCAAAGACACTAAACCTTTATGGTTCTAGGGCACGTATTGTTATGATATGTGTTGAATATTCATCTAAAATGAAGTATTATTTATGCATGTGATGCTTGGATCACCTTAGATGTAATGTGTAAATAGGAAGGTAAAATTGAAATATTATAAACGTGGATTTCCCATGAGTATTGAAAAGGTTTTCTAGGCTACTCTTTGTAAGAAGTGTGACGATCACACTATTTTTGTAGAAAACTATTTTCATGAATTTACTTTACTTTATATCCCAACCTAATTCATTAATCCTTTGATGTTTTTACATTTAAAACCTACCAAAACTCATCCATGGAACAACCCATGTAAAATCCCTCATTATTGATACATTTAAGACTTTTTTTAGTGGACATACTTGGAAGAAAACGAGCCTATAAAGGGCATGCAAGTTCTTGGGAATGAGAAAATCTATGTATTAAAATCCTTGAGTGAAGAGATAAATAAACATTTGGGGAGGTAGGTACAACATGTACATGAGGATTAACACAATATTAAATGAAATTTCATGATTATTTTTGTAGTTAGAGAATTTAGATACATGTAATAGGTATAATTGTTTTTAGATGTGATAATAGAATAGTGTTGCCATTAATATCTTGAGAAGTTTGTTTTGAACATAGTATAAATGAATTATTGGGAGTGAAAAATTTAAGTATGGGGGATTTATAAAGCCCTCATTTCATACATTTTATTCTATAATTCAATGATTTAATCTTACTATTTTCAGATTTTAAGAGTAATCATCACATTTTTAGGTTTTAGAAATATTTCGGACTTCATTATGAAAATGGATTAATTCTAAATTTTTAAGTATTTTAATTCATTTCTATAGTTATCTAGAAAAATAAATATTGTAATTTAATCATTTTTTTATTCAATTTTTATTTTTCATTCATTATATACAAATATATTTAAAAAGGTAAATTTTATTATTTTTTGATATTTCTATGGAAAAATATCATTTTTTTTGTTATAATATTTACTACATTGATATAAATTGAAAAGTTATTATTTTAGGATTCAATAGTTATTGAGATTTATTTTATTCAATAGGATCAATTTATGAATCCATCCATAGGATTCCCAAATAAAGTATATAAGTGGATCTAAGAAATCTTTACACAGTTTGCATGAATTTCAATGTTAGACCCATATCTCCAAAACAACTATTCTAAAAGAGATCCTGTTTTTTATAGAGATATATAATATTCTAAGGAACAATTACATTAACCATGTATTCTCAATATTTAGTGGATTTCAAGTCTATAAACTCATGGGAAACTAGAGCATGGGAATTTGAAGAGTTTACTAGGAAATAAAATTCAACTTTATTAATACGATCTAATATTTTTATACATGTGTAAAATTGAGATATAATTTTATGGGAGAATATTTAAGATATATAATAACAGCTTATATAATATCACTTTATAATATTATTCCATTTAATGGTATAAATAATCATAAAAATTCAGATGATGGAATTGAAGGGAAATCGGGCCACCTCTCTTTCTTATAAATATATACCTATACTTATTTTCAAGATTTATCCATTCTTAGAATCTAAAAAAGGGTTTTTATTTTATAATATTATAAAATTTTAATATATATTAGTTTTTATTTCCCTCTATAACTTCTATTTTATTTCTCTTTTGTTTTCTCCCTCTGTATAATTCTCATTTCCATTCTAATGGAGAACTAATCCTCGTTTTTATTCAAGGGAGGGAGAAGTGATGTTTTATGTTCATTATGATAAAATGTTTTCTTGTTATTTTATTATAATAATTTATTATTAGTTAACTTTTTTAGGTTATGTGGTCACCCTTTTTTCCCCATAATTTTCTTTTTCTTCTTGTTTGTTAGTTTTACTCTCCATTATTATAATGTTGCATACGGTGGAGTAGCATTAAGATGATAAGGTGAGTAATATTATCCTAAATGAATATTTATTGGTATAAGATAATCACAATTAAAATAGTATGGTGTATATTATTTAGTTTTGGTCTATAAATTTTATAGGATAATGAGATTATATTTTTAAAGAATAATTATTTGCATCACCGTGAACTCCTAAGAATATCAAATCCTTCTTACTAACTTCTTTATGTTATTTATATTTATTTATATATTTATATTTTATATTAATTTTAAAAAACTTCCACTATTTTAGGTTTTAATTTTTTTAGTATATTTTAATTTATAAATAGTGATAATAGTAATTTGGGGTTTGTAAGTAGACTCCTTGAAAGATCGACCATAGGTTGTGACGCTATAGTGTATAATTATGTAATAATAATTTATTGATAGTGATTCATTAAAAGTACCTCAATACATTTGGCATTATTTATATAGATTAAAATAACTTTAACACATTGTTTTTCCAAAAAACCCCAAAAAATCATAATTTTCAAAAACTAAAAAATAGGACTTCATTATGTATTCTTCTTTTCTGAGGTCAAAGATGGACCTTTATAGTGATTTTTATTATTCTTGGATAATTAACCAAATGGTTGAGGTAATTATGAAATATTATTTAAGTGTCAAGTGGAGAAAAAATTTAGAATGCTTGATGAAGTGAGAAATCAAATGGATACAATTTCCTCTTCATTTAATAAATTCAATGTTTTAAGTGTGGAACAACAACAAAAACAAGTTTAAGAGGAAGTGAAGCATGTTCCACCCATATTCCAATTTAAAAAACACAAGGTGGTTATGATTTAACCACTTGAATACCTACCATTTATCCTTTCTTAACAATTTCTTGAAGCGGTTCTTGAATTATACATTCCAGTTGATTCATGTGTGGTTGATCAAGTTGATTTGTATAAATATTGGAATAATTTTATATTTACTAAAATTCCAAGAGATTTTATAATCTTTGACAATTAAAATCAACACACTTCTACATTTTCATGATTTATAAGAATAAACCACTAACATTATGAAATTTGAAGAAAATTTATAAGAGATTGATTGTAATCCTCCAACTCCAACAACCCAACTCCATGATCCACAAAGAAAATAAAAGGATTTGATGGTTGATCCAATTATGGGAGATAAATTTTGTATGAACCCATTTTTATATTCTTTTATTTAAAAGTAATTGAGTATTACCTCTCACTATTTTAACTTTATAGATTTATAAACACTTGTATTTCCTTGGAGGAGGATGATGAATAGGAAGATTCACCTCTTGATACTCAGTTTCCAATGGCCTTTCCTTAATAAATAAAATTTCAATATGACATGCTCGAAGGGGGGTATTTTATACTATTTTATATTGTTTTAATTATTTTAAAATTTATATTTTCACTAAATTACCATTTGTAGAAATTTTGAATACAACAACAATGAAGTAATATACGACCCTGACCTTAAAAATTATATTATCTTAAGTTTTAGTCAATAATTTACTTTATTTCACTTTTATGACTTTTTAGGTTTATAGATTCATTTAATTAGGCCATAACTCATACATAAAAAGACTATAAAATATAAAGTTTAAACTTCCAATCAGTGTCCAGTTTTTCATAATATAATACTCTTCAAATAAATTAGGAATTATTTTCATGGAAAAACTCCACAACTTTCAACATGATTGTTTCCTTTCCCTTACCCATACTCAAACCCTGTAAAAACATTTTAAAAACTTAGGATGAGAACAAAATCTCAATAAGAGATATAAAAAGAAAGGAAACTATTAGTTCGATAAAAATAGGAAAACTCATATAATGTTTTCCTTTATCTTCAATGTTCCTTGATAATATTAAATAAAACATTTTCACCTAAAAAACCAACACACATTTTTCTCAAAGAAAATCATTGAAACCCATAGTAAGAAATGAAAACTTCTTTAGGTGACTTAGACCATCATACACTTAAAACACTTTCAAACCCATTTTAATTGGAATAACCATATGGATGACATCTAACATTATCATTACCCAATGCATTGGAGAGCAATAACGTCCTCACCCGGTGCTATCTGGTCCACCCCATCGTGAATCTATAACGGGCTCACATGACTCTATCTAGGAAACCCCATCATGTAAGATATAATGGGATCACACGGTGTTATTTGGGTCACCCCATCATGTAAGCTCTAAGGGCTCACCCAGCACTATCTGGTCTACCCCATCATGTAAGCTATAACGGGCTCTCTCAGCACTATCTGGGACGCCCCATCAAGTAATTCTCAAGTACCACTTCATGAATAAAACACTTTCATCATAAACCCATTTGAAAAACTCTTTTAAACTCATATAAAAATACTTTAGGATAAAAATACCATTTTCATTTAAAATCAATTTTTAATACCAAGGCACCATTTTTTTTGAAAAAACATTTTCAATACCAAAATACCCAAAAAGGGAAGCCAAATTTTTCATTTAAGAAAACACACAAGATTTTTAAGGAATCTAGAAATTAAATAATAGTCACAATAGTAGAAAATTATTTATCACTGTATACTTTAAGAATGGAACATTCATTTTTTCATTTATCAAAACATTCTATATAAAACACATAACAATATTCCTTTTGAAAAACTTTGAATGGAATTAAAAATAGACATAAATTGTCCTTTATAATCCTTTTATATCCATATAAATAAACATATAAAATAATATCAAGAATATTCACATGGAGGAAAATATTTTAAAATTAAATCATTAAACATTTAAAAAAAATAGATTTTAAAATCAAAGTGTCTCATACCACTTTGATACATTTGAATCATAAGCCCCATGAAAGAATAACATTTAAAAAACATTAAATAACATGAGAATAAATAAATTCATGATACAATATGTAAAATGGGTTGTATATAAATCTCATAAAATAAGGTGGGTGTATAACATCAAAATATGCCTCAATGAAAGGATATTGAAATGAATACCCTTACCTTGAGTCTAACTTTTCATGTGTGTCTTTATCTTCCTCTTCTTTGGGTAACTCCTTTTGGTTTGCCCCAAATGACTTCCTTGGTTTTATTTTCTCCCTAATTGAGTATTCTATGATGATAGGATTGATGTTGGGAGATTATTTGGGTAGGGTTTGGATGGTCCAAAAATCTTGAGAGGTGTGAATAAGTGAGGGGTGAGTGTATTTTTTTAGTGGAGGGGAGTGGCATTCTTGTAAATATAAAAAGGTAAAAACTATTGGGAGGTAACCCTTATATAATGTGTCTCCAAAATTAAAAAATAATATAGTTTAAGGAAATTATGGTTGATCCAAACTTACACCACACAAAAACAAAAACCATTTTTATCATTTTGTTTCTTAGTATTTAAGTTTACTCAATTTCATCTTTATAGTTTTTACTAAGGTAACTTGTATCTTTTTATTTACCTAGGTAATTTATCCTTTAAGACTAAAATTAAGAAAAGATTTATTAGATAATTTATACATAATTATTCTAAATATGAAGTCCAATTTATTAAATAAAAATCATGTGTGTGTGTAAAATTAATTTTACTATAAACGCATGTCGTACACAAAACCCATATTAATTAATTTTATTTGTTTTCACTAATTATTATGATCAAAAATTAAGTTGAAATTATTAGACTATAAATATTGTACTGATTAAAAAAATGTATAAATTTTTTACAAATTCAATTCATAGAAGTGTAAAAATTAAATTTAAACCTAATCTCACAGACATGGTGAGAAAGAAGGTTTTTAAAGTGAAAATGTCCAAAAGTTTATTAAGTTTTTATGACTAAATTAAATATAAAAATGATTTAAATGACCACATTGGATTAATATATGTATAATTTATCTATTATTACTTTAAACCCAATTCAAAATATAATTTAACAAAAGTGAAAAATTTTAGTTTTAAAACAATTCTGTTATTAAAAGGCGGTAAAACTGCTTTTTAGAAAAATACAGTTTTTAAGCATAAAACTAGATTTATTATTATCTTATGTCTATAGAATATATTGGATGAATATAAAAAAATTATAAATGTGTTTAAACATATAATAGTTAGTCCTATTCATACCTTTCAATATAACGATTTAGTGATAGCAACCATATTATATAGTAATATTAATAGTATATTATTGTTCAGATAAACTATGCATTGCATGCAACTCAAGTTATAAAAGAAGCTCAATGTTACATGCAACGTAATATCCTCACAGGCATTGTTAATTCATGTTAGGTTACCAAATTTAGAAATTTAAAATATGAATAAAAAAACACTAAACTATAGGGTAGTATAGGATATGTCAGTCCAAGGTCGGACCCACAGAGATAGGTTTGGAGAAAATATTAATTAATTAAAATAAACCTAAACTAATTTCGAATTTTAGAAAATAAATCTAAACTACTAGGAATTGGATTTGGTGGATAAAGTGGGAGAATAATATATAAAATTGGTGTTAGGTAGTAATGATTCAAGGTTCGTGGGATGACAAAGTATAAAATAATCAATTAATAATCATACAGTTGTTGGAATCGGGTCCTAGCAAGTCCAATGGTTATGATAAATGTACTCCATCCCAAAATCTCCTTTTCTCATGGACAGGTACTTTAGATTGAAAAGGATTGGGATCCCAAAAACTTATTTAAACATAGGGCAAGGAAAAAACCCAATGGTCGTGGTGGAAGTCTATTCCCTATATCGCATATTAAAAAAATGCATTCAATCCACTCAGGAAATGGTCATGTAAGAATAATCAAGGAAGAGATAGAATTAATGAATGAATATAAAATATCAACATGAATGGCATTAAAATATAAAATACCTTGTACAATCAATCCCCTTTCATCACGCATTCCTCAGCACAAATAAATTACTCATTCATGATAACCATGAGAAGGTGTAGAAAAATAATAAATAATAAATCTTAAATAATGTAGTGAAGTAGAGCTCCACAGGTGTCTATTAGCAGTCCTTTATCCAGCTCTAGAATGATTTTCACAGCATCAGGTAATCCCTCTATTTATAGGATTCAAATTGGTTCTTCCCAATTGGTTTCATGATGTGTAATGTGATTACATGTCGTGTAATCTCAATCTGCTTTTACCTCTATGTATTTTGAATATGTACAAATATTATACATGGATTTGAAAATTTGACTACTTTCACGACATATAATTGGGACTCATGACATGTAACCTTTTAAATCTTCAAATTCTATGAATATCAACATATTTATTCTCCAAAAACTTATCCCCAAAAGAGTCATGTTGTGTAATGTAGTTACATGATGTGTAATGGTATTTCAGAGATTGTATTAAATTCACGGCTTCTCCTGGAAGTGGCCTTCCCTTTAAATGAAGTCACGATTTGTAATGGTTTTACACGACATGTAATCATGTTTTTTTCATTTTTCTAGCTTTCTCCATCTTCAAAAATCCAATGTTGCACCGTGAGTAAAGCTCGCGGTGCGAAGTGTCTTTTTTCTCCAAAAATATCTTTTTTCATTCCTTTTTTACAAATCATTTGTTTCTTACCAAAATCATAAAACAAGACAAATCATTCCAAAATTGGAAAGATTATTCATTTCAATAAAATAATCAATACATTAAAACATTCTAAAAAGTATTCATAAAATACACTTATCACAACGCAAGATAAAATTGGTGTTGCGTATAATGAAAGCTAAATTTTTCATTGTGTTTCACTCAAGTTATCAAATAATTTAAATTAAATTGGAAGAAAGTATTTCATAAAATATTGGGATGTTATATCCTACCACCTTAAAATTAATTTCACCCTCAAAATTCATCTTGGTTATCAAAGGATTAACATTTTTAGAATTCCTTTATTGAAACCCGCATCATACAAATGAAATAAAGAAACATCACTTAAAAAGGGAAAGTGGGAAACATAAGGGTCACCTGAAGATACACATAACTAGGATTCCACATAAGGAGAATATTTGTGGGAAATTAAAATATGGATTTGGAAGGAAAAACTAATTCCCATTGACTAATAGAGATTGATAGAGAATGTAGTCAGGAGGAAGTCAATGGAAACAAAACCACAAGTCAAATAGGAGTGGAAAAGGTTATTGATATCATTAGAAAATATGGTAATATGATAAAATTTTATTTATTCAAGATCCTTTTACTAAAGTTGAAGGATTCCTACACTATCTATACTAAGAGTATAAGGAAATATACTTACTTGATGATCATAATTCCATCCTTTAGTTTCCACTATAGTCTTATCTTTTTCTATAAACAATGAGTATTCAAGATAACTTTTCATGCCTGGAGAATTGGAATAAGCTTCTAACAGATCATGTAGTCCTCAAAGGGATAACAAGATATTCCTCATATCTTTAGATATTGACCAAAAACAAAATGGTTAGCACAAAGTATGATAATTCCAAAAAATATCAAACATTCATTTGATTATATAATATATTAATCTCTAATTCTCAAAAGTAAAGGAATGCTTATCATTAAACTAAATCCTTACATAAACATAAACCTAAATAAAAATATCCTAAAAATTCCTTAATAAGTTTATGATCACATCACTTAACACCTCAGAATGAGTTTCTAAAACCTTTAATTTAGGTTTAACATTCAAAAAATACTGAGCTCGATGGAGCTTCCATCACTTCACTAGAAGTCCAGACATCAACTCTAGTAGTATCAAAATATTTCTCCACACCTTTTTGTTTCCAATCATGATGATTTCCACCCTGAGTAAGAAAATTAAGAAACACATTAGCATAACATCCTAACTCATTGAAACTAAATCATCTTATTATTGATTGGTTGTCAGTTATCTCATTCACGGATTGTTTAGGACTCTTTTCTTTGCAGTCATGAACCCTATGACCAAACTTACCACATCGGTAACACTTTCCAGATCCTAACATACATTCACCAAAATTTATTTCACCACACTTGGAACAAGTTTTGGGTATACCTTCATAATTATTAGTTATTTTCTTCTCAATTTCCTAATACCTTGACCATTTCTTAATCTTTTCATCTCATGGAACATAAGTTTTGGAAAACTCCATCTCAAATTTCTCAGCACAACGAACAACCTTCTCATAATTTTTAAATTATAGAGAGGCCAAAGATATTCGTAGACTTGGTTTCAATACTAAGTAAAATCTATTGATTTTACTGTCAATGTATCGAATAAAATATGGAACATACCTGACCAATATTGCGAAGTCTTCTTCATATGAAGCCTTAAAATATTCAACTTTTTGCCTTAATTATAGGAATTGTTTCTCTATCCTAATCCAAATAACCTTAGGGAAATATTTCTCAAGTAAAATATCCTTGAATTTTTCTCATTCCATGGCATCGAGATAATATTTATCTTTGGTATTTTTAACCAAATACCACCATCGACTGGATTCACCTTCAAAATGATAGACAGAAAGAGTTACCTTTTGATGTTCTAAACATCCTATGACTTAAAATATATTCTCTAGGGTATTGATATGTACTTTGGCTACCATTAGGTCAGATGATCCACTGAATTATGGGGGATGTTTTCATATGAAATTTTCCACTATAGACATGTTCATTCATGGTACATCAGGTTCCTCTCTAGCATGGATACCGTCATTATTTATAGCTTTTTTCAACTGATATACCACTGCAATAAATTGTTTCATTCCTATTTCATCCATCTAGGGGTGGTTATTTGGAAGGATATTTTCCTCTTGGTGCCTTCTCACTATATATTTCTTATTTTATCTAAGGAAACCCATTCTTAACAAACATACTTTAGATAAAGCAGCATGGAAATATTAAAATTTTATATCATTTAAACTTAGGCATAAAGTAAAATATTCTAAGGGCATGCTATTAACATTATCATAACCTCTAAATTTGTCTAAACCTTTACTTTTATACCAACTATAAGGTCCCAATCTTAAAATTACATTATCTTGACTTTTAGTGAAGAATTTAATTTCTTTCACTTTGAGGATCTTTTTAGGTTTAGAGTTTCAGAGAATTATACCATATCTCATACATAAAAAACCATAAAATACAAAGTGGACACTTCTGATCAATATCCATTTTTTTCATAATATAATACTCTTAAAATAAAGCATGGATTCTTTTCATGGAAAATCTCCATATCTTTCAACTTGACTTCTTACTTTCCCTTACCCATCCTTAAACCCTTTTATTTTTTTAAATACTTGGGATGAGTACAAAAGATGAGTAAGGGATATAAAAATAAAGGAAGTTTTTAGTTTAGTAAAAGCATGAAAACTCATATAATGTTTACCTTTATCTTCAATGTTCTTTGAGAATATGAAATAAAACATTTTCACATTAAAAAAAGCACACCTTTTTCTCAAAGAAAATCATTAAAACCCATAGAAATAAATTAAAAATTCTTTAGGTGACATAGAGAATCATATACTTAAAACCCTTTCAAAACCCTTTTAATTAGAATAAACATAAGTCCAACTTACAATGTTATCATTACCCAATTAATTGGAGAGATATAACAGGCTCACCTGATGCTATCTAGGTCACCCCATCATGTAAGTTGTAACAGGATCAACCAGTTCTATCTGGGTCACCCATCATGTAACCTGTAATAGTCTCACCCGATGCTATCTAGGATTCCCCATCATGCAAGCAGTAACGGGCTCTCCTAACACTATTTGGGTCACCCCATCATGTAATTCTCAAGTACCACTTCATGAATAAAACGTTTTCATCATAAAAGCCTTTGAAAAACTCTTTTAAACTCATACTAAAACACTTTCTAATAAAAATAGCATTTTTTAAAACCAATTTTCAATACCAAGACACCTTTTCTTTGAAAAATCATTATCAATACCAAAATAACCAAAAAGGGAAAGAAGAATTTTCATTTAAGAAAACATGTAAGCTTTTAAAGGAAGATCGATAATTAAATTATAACCATGATGGTGGAAATTTTTTTGTCACCATGTATGCTAAGAATAGAACATTCCTTGTGTCATTTGTCAAAACATTCCATATAAAACACATAAAAATATTCCTTTTGAAAAACTATGAATGAAATTAAAAATAGATATAAAATGTTCTTTATAATACTTTTATATCCATATAAATAAAAATATAAAATAATATCAAGAATATTGACATGAAGGAAAATATTTTGAAGTTAAATCATTAAATATTTAAAGAAAATATGTTTTAAATCAAATTGACTCATACCACTTTAAAATATTTGAATCATAAGCCCCGTAAAAGAATAAAATTTAACAAAACATTAAATAACATAAGAATAAATAAATTGATGATATGATATGTCAAAGGGTATATATATGCACCTCATAAAAGAATGTGTGTGTATAGAATCAAAATATTTCTCAATGAAAGGAGATTGAGATGAATTCCCTTACCTTGAGTCTAACTTGTCACATGTGTTATTATCTTTCTCTTCTTTGAGTAACTCCTTTTGGTTTGTGCCAAAGGACTTTCTTAGTTTTCTTTATACTCAAATTGAGACTTATAAGATGAGAGGAGGGATATGAGGAGCTTATTTAGGTAGATTTTGTATGAGACAAAAGGTTTTAGAGGTGTGAAGAAGTTAGGGTGTGAGTATCTTTTTATAGTGGAGGAGGAGTGATATTATTATAAATACAAAAAGGTAAACACTATTGGGAGGTCTCTCTTACATAATGTGCCTCCAAAATTGACAACTAATGGATTTTATAGAAATTTTGGTCGATCTAAACTTACACCACACAAAAATAAAAGCATTCTTATCATTTTGTTCCTTAGTCTTTAAGTTTACTCAATTTTATCTTTATGGTTTTTACTAAGGTAACATGTATCTTTTTATTTACCTAGGTAATATATCCTTTAATAGTATAATTAAACAAAACTTTATTAGATAATTTAGACCTAATTATTCAAAATATGTAGTCCAATTCATTAAATAAAAATCCTATGTGTGTGCAAAATTAATTTTAATATAAACGCATGTCATGCGCAAAACTCCATTTTAACCTTCATCACGTTAATTAATTTTAGCCGTTTTCACTAATTATTGTGGTCAAAATTTAAGTTATTCATATTAGAATATAAATATTTCTATTATTCCAAATACTTATACCCATTTTTTCAAATTCAATTCACATAATTGACAAAATTAAATTTAAATTTAACCCTGAAAATGTGGAGAGAAAGCAGGTTTTTAAAGTGAAAAATGTTCAAAGTATACTAAGTTTTTATGTTTAAATTAGATATTAAAATGATTACAATAACATAATTTGGATTAATATATGTATAAATGATCTATTTTGACTTTAAAACCAATTAAAAATATAATTTAACAATATAAATTATTTAGATGAAAAAACAGCTTTTAATTAAAATCCAATATTTTTTATTATTCATTAAAAAATGAAACTTCTCAGGAAAATGCCAAAAACTCACCCTAAAATAATTTTGACATTCTACTTTCAAAAATGAAGTTTATTTTGTCAAATAAATTTTATAAATGTGTAAAACTTTAGTTTTAAAACAAGTATTATATTAAAAGGTAGTAAAACTACTTTTTAGAAAAATACAGTTTTTAAGCATAAAACTGGACTTATTCTTATCTTCTGCATATAAAATCTATTGGATGGATTTAAAAAAATATATAAATGTGTGTAAACATAAATTTTTTATTCCAATTAATACCCTCCAATATAACATCTAGGTGATAACTTCCATATTAAATAATATTATTAATAGTATATTATTGTTTGGCTAAATTGTGTATGGAGTGTAACTCAAGTTATCAAAGAAGCTCAATGTTATGTGAAATGTATGATAAAAAATGGTTTTTTGTATAAATAAAGCTAAATTATTCATTGTGTGTAACTCAAGTTGTAAAAAAATTTAAATTAATTTGAAAGAAAATATTTCATAAAATATCGGGTTATTACAAGTAGTCCCTTGAAGTTAAAGAGGGGTCCAAAAGGTAGTGATTGAAAACGAAGCAAACCCATTCTTTTTTATACCCCCATTGTTAATGTTGCATATCATTTCTAAGGGGGTGGAGCATTATTACTCTATCCATAGAGTCTTTTATAAATAGTGTGAAGGTATGCACACTAAAAGGAAAACAGTTTGGTGGTCTATGAGAAAGAATCCCAATCCACCATCATATTGGCTATAAAACACTGAAACTATCCAACTTTGGATAGTTCAAAATACTATACTCACTATGGGTTTTAAACCAGGTTTCTTTTTTCCTTTTATTTTTCTCTTTGTTTTAATATTATTTTGAAGAACCTTTGTGATAAATTTTTTTAATAGAGTTTTTTTATTTATTGACAGCTAACCTTTTTGTATAATAATTTTTTTGTTTTCAAGGAATCAGATCCAATCCATCATAATGAAATTTTTTAAGAAAATCAAAAGTTTCTGAAAGAATCAGATCCATCTGCATCATATTCATATCATCGGATCCAAAAGAATTGAATGTAGAAATTTTTGTTTGCTAGAAGTTTACCTTTGTTGTAATTTAAGAAAGAAAGAAGTTATTGATTTAGAAAAACAAAAGTTGCTGAGTGAAGAAGTAATATTTTTACAGAAGAGTTTTGAAAAAATATTGTGAAGTCATGAGTTAGAAAGTTTTCATACATTCTAAAATAAGTGAGATGATGATTTTCTACTTATAAAGTTCTCACAAATCCTGAAAACTTTCATGATAAAATCTTTTGAAGAAATGGTGGAGAGGTTTGAAGAATTTTAATGTTGCGGTATAGATATTCCATCGCAATGGGATATCCATCATAATGGTAATTCCATATTAATGGTAATTCCATTATAATTAGAATTAAATCAGATTCACTGAAAAAGAAATAGAATTTGGATTCACTAAGAAAGAAATAGAAATCGGATTCATTGAGAAGGAAACAAAAAACATATTGAGCTGATTATGAAGAAGACTCAAAAATAAAATTCTAGAAGTTTTATAAAGAGTTGAGGAGGTCAAACTTGAAATTAAAATTTTCATAAATCTCAGAGAAATCTAAGGAGGTTTTAAGAATTCAATGTTGAAGTTTTAAATGCGGGATATTTTCAGAGTTTTTTGAAATTTGAGGAAGTAGGGAAAGTTTTCAAGTTTCCCACTTTTGTTTTCTGAGTCTCCTGTAAATACTTGCTTAGATCATTCATTCATAAATGAACTTTCACATAAGAGGAAAAGGTAGAGTGCTGAATAAATCAATTGAAAGTCATTTTCAGCTAGAGATATCATGAGGAGGATCAGACAGTTGAATGTTTGTTTACCAGATTGAGAAAGATCCTATTGAGAAGATCGTATTGAGTCGATCATACTGAGAAATATTATATTGAGAATTTGAACAAAGTTTGAGTTTTGTAGATTAAGAATGGGTTCATTGTATTGATTCCATAATATTGAGGGAATTAGATATAGACTCGTCATATTGATAGAATCATATTCAGGATCATCGTATTGAGAGAATTAGATCCAGACTGATTATTTTGAGAGAATCAGATCTAGACTCATCAGATTGAAAAAATCAGATCCATCCAAATCATAATTAGGATTCGGACTGAGAAATTGTGGAGTAGTTTTAAAAAAATTATTCATTATTTTTTTGAGTCAATTGTTTTATAAGAAAACATTTTAAACTGATGGGAGTCAATATAATCATTCTTATTGGGAGATAGAAGGTGTCTAATGGGAGTTTGCATAAGTTGTATTCACTTCTTCATAATATTGTATTTCCATAGACTCATGGGAGTGGCTATGGAAAGGATTTAGGTTCTCACACTGAGGTTTAACCTTGTAAATCTTATGTGCTTTAATTTATTTCCTACCTTTTCATGCATGAGTATTTACTAAAAGTTTATAAGGAAATAAATATTAACAGGTTGCAGGGGTTAAATTTCTAAAAGTTTTAAAACTTATAAAAAGTGAACCACTGATTTGCCACCTCCCCCTTCTTAGTTGTGATTTGATCCTTTAGAACTTCAATTGGTATCAGAGGGAAGGATCCTTTATTGAATCCTTTTCATGGGTAATATCAATTCTATCGATAGTAGAGTAATTCCAACATTTTATTTGAAAAAAATAGTATGGATGGAAAAATAGGATAATTCCTTATCTCCCATCTCTTGGCCTAGAATTTGTTGATGCTAATACTATTGGTTTTATACCTATTGAGAAAGATGATATTATTATTTTTTCTGATAAGAGAAATATATAAGTTATTGGAAAGGCTAGAAATGATATCTTATTTCCTTATCAAAGAATGTTTATCCAAAGGTGACGGGTATCAATACTTCAAAAATTATTTGGGATAAGCTGGAAAGTATTTTCGAAGGGAATACTAAAGTTAAGGAAGTAAAGCTAAAATTTTGGCATAGTAAGTATGAAGACATCAAAATGAGAGATGAAGAAACAATCGATGAATACTTCACCAGAATAAATGAAATTTTTTGCAATATCAGAGGATTCAGATATATCTTGAACGATTCTACAATTGTGAAGAAACTTATAGAAACTTTCTAGACAAGTTTGATTCTAAAATTTATTCTTTAAAATATAAGGATGATTTATCTCTTGATAAATTTCATAAATTTCTTATTTTTTATTAAATGAGTAAATCTCCAATGTTTAAAAATAATATTAAATATTAAATGTATTTTGAAGCTATGAGAAAGATGAAAATCCAAAATTATTGAAGAATCTGATCCTTGTGAGTCTGAAGATAAATATGATGATGAGTTGAATGAAAAAATCATATCTCTTATATCCAAGAACTATCAAAGATTAAGAGGAAATTATTGAGGTAAACTTCCTCTTAAATGTTTTGAGTATGGTGGAATCAAACATTTTTCTAT
This sequence comes from Viscum album, assembly GCA_963277665.1. Taxonomy (NCBI): domain Eukaryota; kingdom Viridiplantae; phylum Streptophyta; class Magnoliopsida; order Santalales; family Viscaceae; genus Viscum; species Viscum album. The sequence continues at coordinate 1,103,204,580 of OY728138.1, read as the reverse complement.
GAATCGCCCCAAGAAGAAAGTTGGAGAATATCAATATGATTCTGATAAAAGGCCATGATGCAATAAGTGGAACAAAAATGATAAAGAAGAAAAGTCTCCCAATATATACAAGAAGAAGTTTACTAGAAACAAAATAATTATGTTGAGTAAGAAAGTTGAATCAGAATCAACTGACAACAATTCTTCTGAAGATGAAAGTTTAGAAAAATTCGAACCTGTTGAAATAGTGGGTGCCCTAGATCCCAACTATGCAGTACTTTTGATTACCATATCATGTATATAGTTAGATATACATGATGTTTTCTTATCATTACAGTGTGGATATTTATGCATCTACTAATTAATGTTAATGTCCTAAATTAATTATCGTATCAAAATGTGATAGAAAATCCCAGGCTATAATGAGAACCTCGAGATACAATGACATTACTCTTAAACAGACATCTTATGGTCTAGATGAATCATAATGATTGGACACAGTTGGTGTTTTACTATTAGGTGTTGGGGGATCATAAGCATTGAGACTTATTCTCATAAAGTTCACACTTTGTGGTCTCTAGTAGTGAGATCATGAGGACAAACTCGCTAATAGGAACACCACGTGTTTTTGGGTGTCATTGGTTGTTTCTATATACAAACATGTGTATTGGTATCCTAACTTGAGATTATTACTAGTGTGTACCATTTTATTGTGTACTTTGATGCAAGGAAAAAACATGGTATTGAAATTGTGGTGTGGTAGCTTGTGTTGGGTGCGTCATTAGTAGTATGACATTGGTTGAATGGTCAAGAAAGGATTTGTCACTTCCTGGTTCTAGAAGTTATATATCTCAGGCTTGGTTGATCAGGACGGTGCTACCTTTATAAGTCTTTGGCCAAAGAAGTTGAAAGGAAAATCCATCCAGTTAGATCAACAAATAATAAATAAATAAAAGGGATGATGACACTAGTGTGTGTATTGCTTTATGATATGTTTAATGATAAAGAGATTATAGTACACAGGCAGTGTTCATATGATGGTAATCGTTGCTATGACTATCATTATCTCTTTAAAGGCCTTGATGGGTTTCTATACTCTACTCTTGGTTTGTGAATTTTATTCATTGCTATCAAGATAAGGGCCTAGAGGGTCACACATAATAGTGTATTCAAGAATCCTCCCTATTCAGTTGAATAGGTATATTGGTCATGGTGGGCCCCACCATGGGGTTCGAGTGTTGTACAAGTTTTCAATCACCAAATAATTAAATAAATTCATTATTATTCAAGTTATGAATATTTGGGATTGAATTTATTTAATGTATTTACAAGTTAAGTAAATACAAGAAAAATATTAATTGAACGGATATTATTTTAATATTCAAGGTTCATTTAATATCAAGCGGGATTATGAGTCGAGATAAATTACTTGGGTTTATCACATAATATATTTTAAATGTATTACACGCATGTGATAAAATAATAAATAATATTGAGGGATTTTAGTTTGGCAGAATTATTTATTTAGTGGACGTTGAAATAAACAGGGGTCAAGGAACCCAACCGGGTATTTAGAAAGTCCACTATAAATAGAGGGGAGTCCCTCTTTCCATGTGACTATTCATTCATTTATGGAATGAAAACTAGAGCCTATCTCTCCTCTTTCTCTCTAGAGATAGAAACACTCGATCCAAGAACTTAAATCAAGATCTCCCTCAAGCATTGAAGGCATCTCGATGTGGTGATCGTCAGGACGTTGAAGATATCTTCGGGATGCTACACTAATACCTGGAGTTCGATGATCGGTGCTCCCATAGGTTTTTGAAGCGTGTGTGGATGATCTAAAGAGATCCTTCTATGGATATTTCAAGCAACATTCGTCGGTGACGAGTTACAGTCGAGCACGAATTCAGATCTAAAAGGTATGTTTACCATTTAAGTTTTGTGCTCTTTATAATTTACATGAGATCCTAGGACCTTATCAGGGTTCGGATAATTGGCGTCGACAAGTCCCATCGACCCGTCGATGAAAAATTTTAAATCCCCAGCCCACTGGATTCCATTGCGAGCCCCAGAACCTATCAGTGGTATCAGAGTGAGTGCATAGATTTTCTGATCCAAATAAAATTAATTTTCATAAAATTATGTAGAGGGTTTGAAATCGGTCTCAACGATTCAAACTGCACATCAATCCGATTTTGAACAGCCAAGTTATGGCCAATTTAAATTTTCAAATTGGATTGAATTTGCGGTTTGATCTTGGGTATTAAATTTTATTCATTCCAAAGGAGTGATCAAGTTTAGATTGGTTCATTGGATATAATTACAATTATATGAAAATTATAAATTTTACAATTTAATAATTTTCATAATAATTTTATTTTTATAATAATATTTATTTTATTATTATAATAATATAATAATAATAATAAATTATTATTTTATTATAATAATTTTATTATTATTATTTTAAATGGATAAGTATCCTTTTGTAAAAACTTAATTAGGTTTTTTGTTTTATATGTGGAATTCCACATGTGAAGAAAGGAAAAAAAAAAGAGGGAATCAAAGAAAACAAAAGAAGTCAAAAGGGGGTCTGCATTGGACCCCCTTGTCTCTTTCGTTGGCATGCCAAAGCAGGAACGCTGACCTGCTCCCGGCCCCCCCTCCTGGCCATCACCTCCCGGTTTCCCTCTCTATGACGCCCTTGCCCGTCGCAGGCCCGACCAACCGCCGGCTCCCCGGTGCGTTGTAGTCGTTGCACGACCCTAGCTGCCCTCGGCATCTTATTGGCCTGTATTCATGGCCGCTGCCCCGGGCACCCTTGCCCTCTCCACCACGGCCCTGCCTCCGGACGCCCTCACCAACTCTGGATCCCCTTTCCCTCTCAGCCTCCCCGCTGCAGCAGGTCCCCTCCACCTCTGGTACGAGGCCTTCCTACCACATCACCTCCCGCGTTGGCCAGATCCCAACTGTCGCGACCACCCCTCCTGGTCGACCGCACCTCCAGCCAGGTGTCGCCCGCAACACACTGATCTCCCCGAGGTCCGCCGGCCACCTCCGCACTAGCGATGTCACCTCCGCTTCTTGAAGCGGCGGACCATGCCAGCTATGGATCACCGTCAACCAATCATAGACTTTCCTACCCTCTGAACTTTGTGCTTAGGTCGTCGCACTAGCCTCCTCCAGGCCTTCTGTTGCAGTTTCAGTCAGTTCGGATCACGAGGTACGCATACAGCAGATCTTCCCCACCCGAATCACCCCAATAAGGGTTTGGGTGGGTCTTCCCAACTAGATTTGGTCTGGATGGACCTGTCTGACTCAGTTTAGCCCAGCACGGGGTTGCTTGGCCGAAAACGGGTCTGTGCAGTTTCAGCGTGACCTGCAATGGGTCATAGCGGGTGTTTTGGGATTCGTTTGAATTTAAATTAGTATAATTAATTGATTTAATTTTAGAATTAAATTAAATTGATTAATATATTAATTGCAGTTGAAAATAATAAATTTTAATACTTGAGTCAAATTAATTTAGTTTTAGGTACTAAAATTTAATTAATTACCAGACCGATAAATAATTAAATTGTTTGAATTTATTAATTCATTTAATTTAATTAAATAACTCTTGTACTTATTTAATGAAATTTAATTTTATCGTGCATTACTTTACCCGCATACTAGTCTTGAGAACTGAACCATGTATGTTTGAATTTATTTAATTAATTATTTAATTGTGTGCGATGTTTGTAATTAATTAATTGACGGTCTGTGCATCATCTAATTTTCAGTTAAAATGTATAAGGACCTATGTGTCCAATTTACCTAATGTAATTTTATACCCCAGTCCCCCTCACCTGCATGTGGGTATTTTTATACTTCAGATGAAGACGATGCAAGACATGACGTAGACTCCACCAAGATGAGGTGGTACTTCAAGACATGACGTGGACCCCACCAAGATAAGGTGATACTCCAGAAGAGAAGAGGACATACATAACAGGGGGGAAAGCTGCATCAGGATTCAAACTATGACTCAGGTGTGATTCCCCTAAGTTATTTAGATGCTCAAGATCAGTTGGGTAATAGTTTACCTTTATGCATTTATTTATTGTTTTATGCATTTTATTACAGCGGAAAAAATACATAAAATAATGAATAATCAAATGCATAAAGAAGCAACATATGTTTTTATATCAGTGTTCATTTGTGAGCGTGACGACATAGATGAATGTGGTTAATATAAATAGATTACATTCGTCAAGATAAAAACACAAAAACTTTAAAGAAATATTAAGTCATTATAGCCTTCCAACATTCAAGTTGGAACAAAACTGGGTGTTTGGGGGTATCGGTCATTCCATAGTTGAGAGTGCCTCTTACTACTGGGAAGTTCTTATGAGAGTGATGGGTCAAATTAAATAAACTTTTAGTGAGTATTATCCATGGATAACTTGTTATCATTTTAGATTAAATCATTGAGTAAATCAAGAAATGATTTTAGAAGTTGGGGCTTCGTTCAACAGATCAAGGAATCGCAAGTTAATGCAATTATTCAGCCAAAAACCTACCTTGAACCCTCTGAGTAGTGGCGTAGCCATAGCTTCTAGACTATAAGGGGAGGTTCAGGGATCCTTGCTATTAGAATACTCAAGAAATAGAGTATTTTGATTCTAGTATAGAGGGTTCCTAGAATTTGATAAAATAGTGGGAGACATTTAATGATTAATTTAATCGGTAATGTCTAATTCAATAAGTAACATAAAAGTACGAATATGATAAAGTTTATTTTTGTAAAAAATTGAAAGCAATGCCACAAGTAAAACTGAGATAAATATTAGACAAAGTTAATGTCCAAACAAGAATGAAATTCCAATTGTATTATAGGCACTTTCACACATTACTATTATATCGTAAATACAAGGTGTTGGTGTCCCTATACCTGTTAAGCCACCTCAAGAAGTGTGGGTGTTAAACTGATTATAGGATACTCATGAATCAAGAATATGATGGTTCAATCATAATGTTATCATCAACGTCCTATGTTAGTTGCAGTCACTACATTAGAACATGGATGATAAGAACATGTAGTCTCATCTCCGAGAAGTTATTGAGGAGTAAGATAAGCAAGTTTTGAATGTGATGATTACACTGGATTTGTGTAAACATGAACGGTAGAATATTATCTTTCATGAAATATAATTCTTACACCAAATTACTCCAGTTTCTTTTAATATTACAAGTGAACAATATGTAGTAAGCGCTTCTTTACCTTTTGGTAAGGTTTTCCAAGTAATAAAAATATTAGATAAAGTACCATCTTTAGTTTTTTTGGTGAATAAATTGGAAGAAAAAGTGAAAAGTCCAATGGAAAGTGAAACACCAAAGTCACACTCACGACATCTTTTAATGATGAGGTTGGTTATTTAATATGAAGTTATTTGCATTGCATATTATGAAAATAGAAAATTATGGAAGTTTAAAACACACTGAATTTAATAAGTAAGAACTCGCTTTTTCTTCTTTGTATATTAATCAAATAAATGTATTGTTTATGACATACTTCTTAGGTATTAAATACAATATTCCTTTCATATATATGTATTGAAATAGAGTAACCAAATAAGTATAGAAACATTACAAGAAGAAAGGTGTCTTCTCCAAGAAGCTGAGAAAGGGTGATTCATGAGTCAGTGGTGAGAAACACATAACTTCATATTGCCTAGTGAATGATTCTAGTTGAACAAGTTGTTGAGTATAAACAAAAACAGTTATCTCACATTCCCTATGGACATAATGAGACATTATTCCAAGTTTATGAATTAATGTTGTTATTGGTGTATCATACTCATCAAATAGTTCAATGGTGCTTGAATCATAGGCAATAAGTGATGAATATAAAAAAATGTAAGACTTTTTACCCAGTTGTGGAAAGATAATTCTTTATCAAGAAAAATAAAATTTGACATCAAGGATATACCCAGTATGGTATTTAGACTCGGTACAGCTAAACACCTTTGGTGTATTTGATGCATTTAGTTTGGACAAAGAAACCTTTAGAAATAAAGGTATGACAAAAGGATTTTGAACTTAGTTCAACAATTGTGAATTATTTCAAAGGAAATTTAGTGAAAAATATACTTCATAAGATTACTTTAAGTGATTAAGGAATCTAATAGTGGAGTATAATCATGGTCAGAATACATGAGTTGCTTCGGGTTGGCATGTCAAAGAATACCTTGATCAAGCATTCATCGATCATGATAATATAGCGTGGAGTAATTTCTAAATGGACATTACCTTATCTACATCATGAAATTTATGATAATAAGGAGAATCTATGATGAGTCTTACATGTTAACATTGATCAACAAAAATATAGCATGTATCAATTCCTAAAAGCACATTTTATACATCAGATTCATGATGTAAGTTGTATCAATGTTACAACCTACAGTAAATTCCATCATATTTTAATATGTGCTTTGCAAATAACAGTGAAATACCATAACCAATATTCCAATTTAAAAATGATAAATAGATACCATACAAGTCATAGTATGATGAAAATCCATTATATAATAGGACGTGTTTAGATGCAAAGAGTTTGTTAGGATTTAAACAAACATTCATTAAGTTAAACACATTGTGCATCTAAGGTAATTATCCTAACGATTTCTTAGTATATTGCATAAATCCCTAATATAGAAAAATTGGTAGTCGAGTGATAGACTACATTTCTATAGAGGGTGTACATCTCTACTTGAGATAGTGGGAGCAAGATTGACTTGGGTTTATTCAATACTCAAGATGCACAAATGGGTGGCATAGGAATAAGTTCCACAGGTGTATGTGGAACAAGAATGTTTCAGAGACACATACCACGTAGGAAGGATAATACCATAGTGTAAGAACCCGGACCTTAATTTCAGGTATGTTTTTCCTTTTTCTGGAGTTTTTGAGAAAAGAGGAGTTTCTGGAAATTTTTTAAGTACACGCCGTGTACTTTGATGTCACGTGAGGCCGTGTACTGGCTGTGTCCAGGCCACACACACGGTCGTGTGCGTTGATGCGGAGGCCACCTAAAGTGGAGTATGGAAAATCCTAGTACACTCCATGTACTCCAAAAGTACACTCCATGTACTTTCTTTTTTTTCATTAAATGGACCGGGCTCGTGTCTGACCGCCAGAATCGTCTTCTTCTAGGTCTCGTTTGACCGAGAGAAGCTGTACAACACTAGAACTTCTCCGAGCCCCCATTCCTCCATCTGTTCTCTGAATTGACCATCATCGATTGCATTGGAACCGAAACGGTAATATCTCCCTTCTTCTAGATCATCGTTTTCCAATTCCTCCTCTTTTGTAAGTTATCGTGGGTTGAACATTTTGTGCATTTTCGTAGATCTACGACGTTCTAAGTAGATTTAAGCCTCATGGTTCAATTATATCGATCTCATAACACCAAGTTAGGTGGTTTGTGCCTTTTTGTTCAAAGTCTTTGAGTTTTGTGTGCAATTTCCACCAATACCCTTTAACGAGGTATTGCGTGTTTACTGTTTTTCCCCTGTAGTTTTCTTGCCTTGCTTGTATGATTGTGTAATGGTAATTTGGTTATGTATGAGGATAATTTCTATGCTTGGATGTTTTTCCCATTCCTTATTTTTTTTACGGCCTTTTGGTCTTGTTCAGCCTTTGGTCGTTATACCTGTTTTTTGTGCCTTATGACCGTAGGATGGAGTGTTGTTCCCTGACATGGTTTTTATGTTGTAGACTAGTTAGCCAAGTAGCTCTGTAGGTTTACTTTGTCCATATAGCATTATTATGCACTGACTTGAACGGGGTCATGAGAACCTGGTGCTATAGACTATAAGGGGATAGACCGAGTGAGCTTCCTCATAGAGTCTTGGACATTATAGACTATAGGGTATAGACCGAGTGAGCTTCCCAGAGAGTCTTAGACATTATAGACCACGGGAGGATAGACCGAGTTAGCTTCCTCAAAGAGTCTTGAGCTGTATAGACTATACGGGGGTAGACCGAGTGAGCTTCTTCAGAGAGTCTTTGTTTTGTTTGAATTTCCTTAAACCATTCTAGGCTATAGGAGGAATTGACCAAGTGAGATTCCTCAGAGAGTCTGTGATCGACCTGAGGATATAATAGGAATTGACTGAGTGAGCTTCCTCAGAGAGTCTCTAGACCTTGGGGTTATAAGGGGAATTAACTGTGTGATCATCCTCAGAGAGTCCCTAACTACCTTAGACTATAAGGGGAATTGACTAAGCGTGCTTCCTCAGAGAGTCTTATTTTATTGTATGACCAAACCAGAGGGGTTAGGCTGAGTGTACTTCCCAGAGGGATGTTGTTACTTCTTGGATAGGACCAGAGGGGATGGTTGTGAGTACTTCCCATAGGGATTCCTGTTTGTGGTTAGTTGTTTGCTTCACTGCTGCTTGTTGATTTGTGGATTGTTTATTGTTGTGTATCATCCTGTTTACTGGTTACTGTTTACTGCTTACTGTACTATTACCTACCATATGCTCACTGACTGTTAGGAATAGATCTTCGGGTGGTTGCCTGCTGGGATTTAGTCTCACACCCTGTTTGGGTCATGCTTTTGGGCCCAAACAAATTATATTGTTGCAGGTATAGACAAGGGAAAGCGCCCTTCGACTTCAGGTACTTGATTACATTGGAGCAGGAGAGCATGGGACCAAGTTGAGGCTTGCGATGTTGAGGAGTTGCTTATTTGTTTTTCTTTTACTTTGGTTTAGTATTGTATTCAGCATTGTGACTTGTTTGGTTGCTTTAATAGGCATATGTATCATGAATCATTTCATATATGTGTGTGTTCTCCAGTTGTTGATTGTTTTAGTCTTCTGTTGTTTACTGTTGTTGGATATTTACTACTTCCGCTATTGTATGTGTTGTTTACTTCCATTGTGTACTCTTCCAATGAGGGCATAGTTTCCCCACTAACACACCCAAGGCCCTTGCTGCTAGTCGGTAGCCTTTGGTGTTCGGGGAAATGCGCTTGAGGCTATGTGACCAACCGAGAACGGGGCTCCACTAGGTGGTTCCCGGAACCGGGACGTTACAAAGTGGTATCAGAGGGATTCTTTTCTCTTGACTTACTTTTTGGATCATATAGCCCGGGATAGAAAGGAATAGGTACTTGGTAATAATTTGTGCCCGGGAGTAGCTAAATATTGTATAGGGAAAACCCAATCTACCTCGTTGATTGCAATTTCTTTAGATTTTGCAATTTTTACAGTTGATATGATTTCACCGTTGGGTGATTCACATGTCTTGTGTTGTTATCATTGTTGTTATTGCGGTTTTATTTCTATCGAAACCCGATGAGATGAGAGTATTCCATCTCATGCATCATATAGAAACTTGTTAGAAATCAAATTCCATGCATTCTTGCCATTCCATCTAGGATGCATTAGCAATTTCATGCTGTTGTGGTAGATGCTTTGATAGAATCTCTGCTGTTTGATAGAGAATTTGTTTGAATATTACTTTGCTTATATGGACACCAAAAATTGGTTCTTGAGGTGTTATGGGCCCTCATGGACCAGAATTTGGTGGATCATTGCCTGGTTTCCTTGTTATAGCTTGTATAATATGCCAAGCTCTGATTTGCAAGGAGTATGGGTCCTCACGGGTCGGAATTTGGCACCTTAAATCTTGTTTTCTGTGTTTTTTGGGCTTCAGAGTAGTTTTTGAGCTACTGCCCAGAAAAAACCCAGAATACACAGCGTGTACTTTATTAATACACGCCGTGTAGTTTTTAAACCTTGTCACTGACTGTGTGGGCAAAAACCCGGGGTTGTAAAAAATCTTCAGGAACACGCCGTGCACGGTACGTACACACTGTGTTGTAGTGACCGTGTGTCTACCCGTGTGACTAACAACACGGATGGATGAAACATCGACTATACACGTCATGTCCTGTTATCACACGTCATGCCATGTAACCTAAGTACCCGGTCGTGTCACGAACAACACGGGTTGGGGAAAACCTTCAAGTACACGCCGTGTTCTCAGGGAGCATGCCGTGTAGAGTGAACTATGTAGCCGACCATGTAACTAACAACACGGGTCATTGAAACCTTGTCTAGTTCACACCATGTCCTTCGTGAACATGTCGTGTAGTCTAGGATTATGAAGACCGTGTGGGTTATCCATATAAGGAGACTCGGGTAAGTAAATAGAGTTCAAGTACACGTCGTGTGTAGGGACAACACGCTGTGGGGTTGGGGCGTTACACGACCAGTTGTGGTAAAAGTACACGCCCATGTGAATGGATTAAAAGAACATGTCGTGGAGTTTTTATACACGCCGTGTAGTCATGTTTTGTAAAACTTGAATGTTTTTTTCTCCTATTCCCCTCTTGTACTCTTGTGTTCTAAGTCTTTGATAATCCTGATTTAAGGTGTGCTTTTGACCTTTCATAGTTATGCCACCGAGACGTACTCCGATTGTACGTCAGCTGCCAGATGGTGATCAGACACTAGATATAGCCGATTAGGGACCTCCTATAGATCCTCCTATTGTGCCAGCCTTGGCACCAACAGTTATACCAGTTGCAGGCTCCTATGCACAGTTTAGGGAAGAATTTCTAAGGATGATTCAGACCTTCTAGGGAGCGCCACCTCCTATCCCGTCGATGGCAGAGTTGACGTGGGTTTTCTAGCAGTAGTATCCTCCTACTTTATCAGGGGATGGAGGACCTCAGGCTGCAGAGTCGTGGCTAGAGGCCATGCTGACAATTTTTGAGCATCTGGAGATACCTCTAGAGAAGAGGGTGAAGCTCGCTACCTATATGCTCCGAGACTCCACCAAGAGGTGGTGAGAGGTGATCTCACAGTCAGGGTGCCAGTAGAGTATGACTTGGGAGGAGTTTCGGTGCATCTTCTATGATTAATTCTACCCGGAGACCTTGAGGGACGATCGAGCCCAGGATTTTATGACTCTAGAGCAGGGTACTCTTTCTGTTATGGAGTACTCATCTCGCTTTACTGAGCTACAGAGTTTCACGCCTATCCCAGGAGGTAATGAGTTTTTCCTTATATGAAAGTTTGAGGATGGTCTGAGGCATGACATCTGCTTGCAGGTGAACATATTCAGGTTGACTTCGATATCATCTATTATCAACCAGGCGCTGATCACTGAGTGCAATCTGAGGGATTCTGGAGAAGTGAGCCAGGGCAGTTCAACATCCGGAGTCGGTGTTCCTCCTACTGATAGCAGGAAGCGCCGCAGGGAGTCTGCTCGAGAAGATCAGAGTAGGCGAAATGTATCTTCGGGCAACCAGGTAGTATGCTACCAGTGTGGGAGGATCGGGCATACTAGGCCTCAGTTCCAGAGAGACCCGATGGAGTACCGATCTTGCGGCAAGATGGGCCATCTTCATTGTTTTTTGTCAGATCCTCTCACCTACAGATGGTGGTAGGGGTTCTTCTATGACCCCACATTCAGGAGATGCATCGCCAGTTTCTCACCAATTTGGGAACTGGAGTTCTTCCGGCCGTTCGGGCTGAGTTGGAGGTCGCATCCATGGTGGTCAGTCACCAGGTTACCAACGACAGCATAGTGGATCAGCTCAGAGTGGTCAGCCAGGGTCACAGGGCCGCAGTACAGGCCGAACTTTTGCAGTGGAGCAGACCCATCAGGAGCAGGATCTCGGCCCTTTTATAGTTCGAGGTACGATCTTAGTAGCCTTAGTTTTATCTTCAACTCTTTTCGATACTGGTGCTACACATAGATTTATCTCTGTTGTTATTGTGGAGAGCCTTGGGCTCTGCATCTTTTCCTCTGCTGATACTCTGAGTCTAGACACATCGTTGGGGACTAGAGTGGTTAGCGTACGTCAGTGCAGATAGTGCCCTCTTGAGGTTGAAGGGTGTCATTTCTTATAGGACCTCTATGTCCTAGAGATGACGAGCTATGATGTCATTCTCAGAATGGACTGGTTAGTCCCCTTCTAGGCAGTCGTCGATTGCTATCACCATAGGGTGAGTTTCGTATCACCAGAGGGTGGATCCTTTCTTCATAGAGGTGAGTGGGATGTCTAGGCGAGTCGAGCAGGACCCAAGCATCATGGGATAAGAGGAATTACAGCCCAGATTGCTAGTCTTTATCTAGATGACCAGGGGACTTCACAGTTAGACTTTCCTCCAGTAGTGGATCATTTCAGAGATGTCTTTCCATAGGACTTTTCAGGTTTGCCTCCGGAGCGTGAGGTAGACTTCGCAATTGATCTTGTGCCAGGAGCAGCACCGGTGTCCATTCCTCCTTATAGGATGGCTACACCTAAGTTTCAAGATCTCAAGAAGCAGTTGGAGGAGTTGCAGGCAAAGGGTTTCATCTGACCTAGTACTTCTCCATGGGGTTTGCCTATCCTGTTTGCGAAGAAGGTAGACAGTACCCTCAGGATTTGTGTGGATTATCGGAAGCTAAACCAGTTGATGGTCAAGAACTGATATCCCTTGTCGATGATCGATGATCTCTTTGATCAGCTTCAAGGATCCCATGTGTTCTTGAAGATTGACTTGAGATCCGGTTATCATCAGTTGCACGTTAAACCATCTGATATACCTCTTAGAGCTTTTCGGAGCAGGTATGGTCTATACGAGTAGATGGTTATGTCGTTCGGTCTCACGAACACGCCTGCAGTTTTCATGGCACTGATGAACCAAGTGTTCCATCCATACTTAGATTCCTTCGTGGTGGTTTTCGTGGATGACATCTTAGTGTACTCTCACACTCGACACGACCATGCTAACCGTCTTGATATTGTTCTGAGTACACTAAGATAACATCAGTTATATGCTAAGCTCTCAAAATTCCACTTTTGGATGGACTAGATTCACTTCTTGGGTCATGTTATCTCAGAGATAGGAGTATCATTAGACCCATAGAAAGTGAGAGATATAGTTTCCTGGGAGTAGCCGAAGAATGTCTTTGAGGTGCGGAGTTTTCTAGGGATGGCTGGATACTACAGGAATTTCATACAGGACTTTTCACGCCTAGCAGCACCACTGACAGGTCTGACCAAGAAAGGGGAAAAGTTCTTATGGTCAGATTCTTGTGAGTTAGCCTTTCAGGAGCTGAAGGGGAGGTTGACGACAGCACCGATACTAGTCTTTCCAGAGCCGGGTAAGAGCTATACTGTTTACTACGATGCTTCAGGTATCGGTCTGGGAGTTGTGATGATGCAGCGAGATGGAGTCGTTGTGTACGGGTCTCGGCAGTTGAGGCCACATGAGAATAATTACCTGACGCACGATCTAGAGTTGGTAGCTGTTTTTCATGCCTTATGATGCTGGAGACATTATCTTCTAGGAGAGAATTTTGTGACTTTCACTGACCACAAAAGTCTCAAGTACATCTTCACTCAGCGTGATCTGAATATGAGACAACGCAGGTGGTTCGAGTATCTTCAGTCCTTTGACTTTGAGCTTGCCTATACACCTGGGAAAGGCAACGCAGTGGCTAACATGTTGAGCAGGAGAACTTAGATACAAGCAGTTCAGGAGGCCAACAGTGAGTGGAAGTTTATGGATCTATTCTATGAGATGCATTTGGAGGTGCACGATAGATAGGGGCAGACTTTTCTATCTTCTGTAGTTGTTACCTCTACTCTTCTCGATCAGGTACGGATGAGGCAGCTATCAGACTCGGAAGGCCTAGTCCCACGGGAGAGTGTGTCAGGAGGGGACCCTCTTCCTAGATGGATAGTAGGTGAGAATGAGATCTTGCATTTCCAGGGACGTGTATGGGTGCCAACAGACATACATGAGGAGTTGATACGGGAATTCCATTCCTCAGTTTGGGCAGTTCATCCTGGCGTCACTAAGATGTATCGTGATCTACACCGCTAGTATTGGTGGCCAGGTATGAAGAGATATGTTGCTGGTTTTGTCATGAGGTATTCCACTTGTCAGTAGGTGAAAGTGGAGCATCAGTAGCCAACAGGTATTTTACAGTAGCTGCCCATTCCCAAGTGGAAGTGGAACGACGTCACGATGGATTTCGTGATGGGGTTTTCGAGGTCTCCTCGAGGGAACGATGTAGTTTGGGTTGTCATCGATAGGCATACGAAGGTTTCTCACTTACTTCTGATCAAGGAGACCTTTCGTGTTGATGAGCTGGGACGGTTGTACATCCGAGAGATTGTACGTCTACATGGAGTTTCACACTCCATTGTTTCAGATAGGGATGCACGTTTTACTTCTCGGGTCTGGCAGGGGCTTCAGAAGGCTTTGGGTACATAGGTGCTTCTGAGTACAGCATACCATCCCCAGACAGATGGACAGTCCGAGCGTATGATCCAGGTGCTTGAGGATATGCTCCAAGCTTTCATTCTGGACTTTGGAGGTTCTTGGGAGAAGCATATACCTCTTGTGGAGTTCGCCTACAACAACAGTTTTCAGGTGACTATTTAGATGGAACCTTACAAGGATTTGTACGTTAGGCCATGCCGATCACCTTTATGCTGGCTGGAGGCAGGAGAGGTGGATTTACTGGGACCTCGTCTTGTTCAGGAGACCTCAGAGTAGATAGAGTTGATTCGAAAGAGGATGGCTATGGAACAGTCTCGACAGAAGTCTTATGCTGATCAGCGGAGACGACCTCTGGAGTTTGTGGTCGGGGATCTGATTTTCCTATGTGTCACACAGAGGTTGGGACACAAGAGGATTCAGAGACAGGGTAAGCTTTCACCAAGGTACGTCGGGTCGTTTGAGGTGTTGGAGAGAATTGGCTTGGTTGCATATCGGTTGCAGTTACCTCAGAGGTATCGCGCTATGCACAGCGTCTTCCACGTTTCCCAGCTCTAACATTACTTTTCAGACCTATCTCATGTATTTCAACCTGAGGAGGTTGATTTCGAAGTGGGTGCATCGTTTGAGGAGCATCCTATCCGGATTTTCGATCGCAGTACGAAGGTTCTCTGTGGCCGGTCTTTTCCTCTGGTATGGGTGTTATGGCAGCACGGGCGAGTACAGGATGAGACTTGGGAGAGGGAGGCTGATGTACGATCGTAGTGGCTGGAGCTATTCGAGGTTTCTTCTTCCACGCCTCTCTAGGGAAATTCTGGGATAAATTTCTTTAAGGGGGGAAGTTTGTAAGAACTCGGACCTTCATTTCAGGTATGTTTTTCCTTTTTATGGAGTTTTTGAGAAAAGAGAAGTTTCTGGAAATTTTTTAAGTACACACGTGTACTTTGATGCCACGTGAGGCCGTGTGATGGTCGTGTCCGGGCCACACACACAGTCATGTGGGGTGATGTGGAGGCCGCCTAAAGCGGAGTACGGAAAAGCCTAGTACACGCCGTGTACTTTTTTTTAATTAAACGGACCGGGCTCACGTCTGACCACCAGAATCGTCTTCTTCTAGGTCCCGTTCGACCGAGACAAGTTGTACGATGCCGGAACTTCTCTGAGCCCCTGTTCCTCCATTCGTTCTCTGAATCAACCGTTGTCTATTACGTTGGAACCACAGCAGTAATCTCTCTGTTCTTCTAGAGTATCGTTTTCCAATTCCTCCTCTTTTGCAAGTTATCGTGGGTTGAACATTTTGTGTGTTTTCATAGATATACTACTTTCTAAGAAGATTCAAGCCTCGTGGTTCAAGTATATCAATCTCCTAGCACCAAGGTAGGTGGTTTGTGCCTTTTCGTTCGAAGTCTTTGAGTGTTGTGTGCAATTTCCACCAATACCCTTGAACGGGGTATTGCGTGTTTACTATTTTTCCCCTTTAGTTTTCCTGCCTTGATTGTATGCTTGTGTAGAGGTAATTTGGTTATGTATGAGGATAATTTCTATGCTTGGATGTTTTTCCCATGCCTTTTTCTATTTACGGCCTTTTGGTATTGTTCATCCTTTGGTCGTTATACCTGTTTTTCGTGCCTTGTGACCGTAGGATGGAGTGTTGTTCCCTGAAATGCTTGTTATGATATAGACAAGTTAGACAAGTAGATCTGTAGGTTTACTTTGGCCATATAGCATTATTATGCACTGACTTTCATGGGGCCGTGAGAACCTGGTGCTATAGACTATAAGGGGATAGACCGAGTGAGCTTCCTCAGAGAGTCTTGGACATTATAGACTATAGGGGATAGACCGAGTGAGCTTCTCAGAGAGTCTTGGACATTATAGACCACAGGATGATAGAACGAGTGAGCTTCCTCATAGAGTCTTGAGATTTATAGACTATACAGGGGTAGACCGAGTGAGCTTCCTCAGAGAGTCTTTGTTTTGTTTGAATTTCCTTAAACCATTACAGGCTATAGGAGGAATTGACCGAGTGAGCTTCCTTAGAGAGTCTGTGCTCAACCTAAGGATATAAGAGGAATTGAATGAGTGAGCTTCCTCAGAGAGTCTATAGACCTTGGTGCTATAAGGGGAATTGACTGCGTGATCATCCTTAGAGAGTCTCTGACTACCTTAGACTATAAGGGGAATTGACTGAGCGTGCTTCCTCATAGTCTTATTTTTTCGTATGACCAAACCAGAGGGGTTAGGCTGAGTGTAATTACCAAAGGGTTGTTGTTAATTCTTGGATAGGACCTGAGGGGATGGTTGTGAGTACTTCCCAGAGGGATTCCTGTTTGTGGTTAGCTTTTCGCTTCACTGCTGCTTGTTGATCTGTGGATTGTTTACTATTGTGTATCATCTTGTTTACTGGTTACTATTTACTGCTTACTATACTATTACCTGCCATATGCTCACTGACTGTTAGGCACAGATCTTCGGGTGGTTACCTACTGGGATTTAGTCTCACACCCTGTTTGGGTCATGCTTTTGGGCCCAAACAGATTATATTGCTGCAGGTATAGACAAGGGCAAGCGCCCTTCGACTTTAGATACTTGATTGCATTGGAGCAGGAGAGCATGGGACCAAGCTGAGGCTTGCGATGCTGAGGACTTGTTTATCTATTTTTCTTTTACTTTGGTTTAGTATTGTATTCAGCATTGTGACTTGTTTGGCTGCTTTCCTAGGCATATGTATCGTGCATCATTTCATATATATGTGTGTGCTCCAGTTGTTGATTGTTTTAGTCTTTTTTTGTTTACTATTGTTGGATATTTATTGCTTCCTCTATTGTATGTGTTGTTTACTTCCGTTGTGTACTCTACCAATGTGGGCATAGTTTCCCCACTAACACACCCAAGGCCCTTGCTGGTAGTCGGAAGCCTCTGGTGTTCAGGGAAATGCACTTGAGGCCATATGACCAACCGGGGACGGGGCACCTTTGGGTAGCTCCCGGAACCGGGACGTTACACATAGTGATGGTTTTATATTCACTGCAGTTGGTGATAAATTATTCATTGAGAATAATAATCCATACAAGTAAGCAGTATGTGACAATTAGCTAAGATTAACAAGATCAATTAAAATTCAATAATGGATTCCATGTATCAAATTGAAAAGGTGCTTATAAATTGAATATTGCGATTGTAATTCAATTGAGTTGATACATGGATGGTACAAGCGTGGTACCAATATGGATAGATTGGTTATACCAAGTTGGTATGCCTAAATCCATTAGAATTTTAATTTTCATAGCTAACTTCTAAGATCATTAAATTAGTCATTAGATGTCAAGATCATCTTTCATGGATGGTGTATATACGATGCAACGATAAAGGGATAATGACACCATTGAATGCCAATAAAGGTTGCAAGTTACTAAAATCTAGTTTTGGATTAAAGTGAACAACAAGATCTTAGAGCATTAAATTGGAATGAATCTTTTCCATGTGTCTACCAAAGGTTAGTGGGAGCGCTAAAGTTTTCCAAGAGAAATATGTTTGGCAATATATGGAAAACAGATCTCGGTCTTACAGTTAGATAAGACCAGGTTAAAAGTAATTATCTAATGATTGACTTAAAGTAAAAACCTAAGTTCTAGGGAACATGATCTACTAAGGTAGATCTATCAATTTCTTGGACTTAGTCAATCATATATATTTTTACATTATATTGAAAAATACAAGTTGCAATAATTCAAGTTAAGAATTATTGACAATGTCACATGGAATAACCTCTCTAGGTTGACATGTTCAGAACATGGGAAGAGATTAAAGTTGTGAGTTGAGTACCATACACTTCAGCGATGGATCAATCACATATGCCATTTTATGCACAATAATTGATATTTCCATGATATACTTTATAGTAGGAAAATATCAATTATATCCAGGATCATTGAAAGTTATGAAGTTAGAACTATCATCTTGAAATCTGGAAAGTACAAATGATATGTACCCGGTATATGGAGAAGAAGGTATGCTGGTTATGGTGGGACACAAACTAGTAATCCTTAGATCAATTTGATCTAGTATCACAGTTAGGATAAGTTGATGAGTAAGTCAATCTCATAAAATCCAATGGTATCCATACCTACTAACACTTATTGCATTACATATTCTAAGAAGCAATTATCAATTGCAATGGTTTGTTCCAATTCTTGGAATCGCACCTAGTAAGTAAAGTATTATCATAATGTAAATTATGATATTCTTACTATCCAAGGTGTCAAGTTATGATAGTGGAAAAAAAGTATATACTTGGGGAAACCATATCTTGAGAAGTTTTACTCAAGGAGATGAGGTCGCATGTAGCAGAATAGCCACATGATGGAAACGTGGCAGACCCAGCAACTAAAGTCATAACTCAATAGAAACATGATCTTCATCATGTGAGTAGCTGACAAGTATGGTTAGCAGGTTGGCTCTGGTGCAAGTGGGAGTGTTGAAATAGTGGGTGTCCTAGACCCAACTATGTAGTAATTTTGATTTCCATATCATGTATATAGTTAGATATACATGATGTTTTCTTACCATTATAGTGTAGATATTTCTACATCCACTAATTAATAGTAATGTCCTAGATTAATTATCATATCAAAAGGTTATAGCAGATCCCGAGATATAATGAGAACCTTGAGATACAATGACATTAATCTTAAACAAGCATCCTATGGTCTAGATGCATCATACTGATTGGACACAGTTGATGTTTGACTATCAAGTGTTAGGGGCTCATGAGCATTGAGACTTATTCTCATGAAGTTCACACTTGGTGATCTCTAGTAGTGAGATCATGAGGACAGACCCACTAATAGGATCACCACATGTTTTGGGTGTTATTGGTTGTTTCTATCTATAGACATGTGTATTGGTCTCCTGAACTGAGATCATTACCAGTGTGTACCAATTGATTGTATACTTTGATGTAAGGAAAAAACCCATGGTATTGAAATCATGGCGAGGTAGCTTGTCTTGGGTGCGTTGTTGGTGGTATGGCATTGGTTGAATGGTCAAGAAAGGATTTATCGCTTCCTGGTTCTAGAAGTTGTATATCTCAGTCCTGGTTTATCAGGATGGTGCTGCCTTTATAAGTCTTTTTCCAAAGTAGTCGAATGGAAAATCCATTCGATTAGATCAAAAAATAATAAATCAAGAAAAATAATGATGACACAAGTGTGCATCTTGATTTATGAGATATTTAATGACAAAGAGATTATAGTACACAGTTAGTGTTCATAGGATGGTAGTCATTACTATGACTATCCTTATCTCTTTAGGGGCCTTGATGGGTTGCTAAACTCTTCTCTTGTTCTGTGAATTTTATTCACTACTATTGAGATAAGGGCCTAAAGGATCACACACAATAGCATATTCAAGAATCTTCCCTATTCAGTTGAATAGGTATATTGGGCATGGTGGGCCCCACCATGGGGTCTGAGTGTTGTCCAAGATTTTGATCACTAAATAATTAAATAAAATCATTATTATTAAGGTTATGAATATTTGGGATTGAATTTATTTAATGTATTTACAAGTTAATTAAATACGAGAAAAATATTAATCGAATGAATATTATTTTAATATTCAAGGTTCATTTAATATTAAGCAGGATTACGAGTCAAGATAAATGACTCAGGTTTATCATGTAATATATTATAGCCATGTGATAAAATAATAAATATTATTGGCATGGTTTAGTTTGTCAAAATTATTTATTTAGTAGGCGTTGAAATAAATGGGGGTTGGGGAACCCAACCAGGTATTTAATAACTCCACTATAAATAGAGGGGAGGCTCTCTTTCCATGTGACTATTCATTAATTTATGGAATGAAAACTAGAGACTCTCTCTCCTCTTACTCTTTAGAGAGATAAACTCTTGATCCAAGAACTTGGATCAAGATCTCCCTCAAGCATCAAAGGCATCTCGATGTGGTGATCATCAGGACGTCGAAGATATCGTTGGGAGGCCGCACTAGTAGCCAAAGTTTGACGATCGGCACTCCCACAGGTTTTTGAAGCACGTGTAGATGATCTAGAGAGATCCTTCTATGGATCTTTCAATAAACATTCGTCGGCTACGAGTTGAAGTTGAGCAAAACTTCAAATCTAAAAGGTATGTTTACTGTTTAAGTTTTGTGCTCTTTATAATTTAAGCGAGATCCTTGGACCTTACCAGGGCTTGGATCATCATTTTCGACAAGTCTCGTTGACCCATATATGATAATTTTTAAATACCTAGCCCACTGGATTCTACTGCAGGCCCTGAAACCTATCAGAACATTCATTTAAAATGTTTAGAAAACAAAATATTCCTCAAAGAGTGAAGAAGGTGGTGAAGAATCTTATAGAGAGTATCAACTCATAACAGAACTTGTTACTTTTCTTGAGAAAAACAAAAATATCAAGAAATAAATTAGAGTAATTAATAAATATTTTGAAGAAGATTTTTATGGAAGAAAATATGTCATCAAGAAGGAGGATGAATACATTCAAGAGATTTTAAGTTACAAAGTTAGAATTACTGAATAAGGAGAGATGATTTAAAATATTAGTAGGAAGATGGAAGCTAAGGAAGAAGTGGTTAAAAAGTTTCAATCAAAACTTCTTGAGTTATAAAGTAACTTGAGGAATATGAATGAAAACTTCAAAAAAACTTCGAAAGTAAAAGTTGTGACTTTTAAAGATGCTAATAAGTCTCAATACAAGAATCACGTGAAATATTCTCTTTCCAAAAATAATGTTTAATTTGATTCTTTAACATTTAAGGTTGCATAAAAAGTATTTGGAAATCATGGGTAGAGAAATGATGTGAGAAACCTTTAAAATCTAAAAAAATAGAAAACTCACTCAAAAGAAAAGATGGTTTTCATCCTAAATATGTTAGAGTTGAAAGAGTTCACCAACCTCAACAAGGTTTTTACAAAGAAAGATCTTTCTTAAATAGAAAATCAAGATTTGATGTCTATTATTGGTGTTGTAAAATATATGGGAATAGGGATTATAATTTTTGGTACAACTTATCCTTACCTAGAAGAAGGCTTGAGAAAAGTGGAATAAATAGTGAAATTAGAATAAGCAACTTTCTTAACTTACAAAAAGTTAAAAAACTGAATTCTCAATATGTTAGAAACTTGCCATCAAGAAATCAATTTGAATGTCTGGAAGAAGTTTTTAGAATATGTGATCAGTCTAGTCATCATGCTAAAATATGTATGGCACTCCTTCTGGAACAAGTTTCTTATGATATAAAAGAAAAGAAAGCTGAAAAAAATAAAGTTGAGAAAAGAGTTGTTGTTGTTGAGATGACTTTGAAAGAAATTAAAAGGAACAAACCATGGATACTTGATAGTGTTTGTTCTTCACATATTACAAGTGATATAAACATCTTTAAACATGTTGAAAGTCATGATGGAGGAGAATTTACCTTTGGTAATTATAGTTCCTTAAAAATTAGAGGAATCAGAACGGCTGAGATTGAAGTTGAAAAGTTGAAATCTAAGGAATTTTTATTTTTTGATGGGATAAAACATAACTTAATTAGTGTAAGTTAACTTTGTGATGATATAAAAGAATCAATTTTTAGAAAAGTTTTTTACATCATCTAAAGTTTGAAAGATGTAAAAGTTATTATACAAAGAGAAATAACTAGTTGAAATCTCTTTCAAATAGGAGAATTCAACAACTCCTGTTATTTGAGTGGTGAAGATGAAAACAAATTATGGTGCCAAATACTTAGCCACCCTGGGCAGATAAATATGAATAAACTTTATAAAGTTGATGTGGTCCGAAATTTTTCAGAATTAAAAAGAAGAGATGAAGATGTTTGTATTACTTGACAGAAAGGAAAGACGACTAACAAAAGTCATGAGAGAATTGAGATTCAATCTATTAGACCTCTTGAACTTATTCATTCCGATTTATGTGGGCTGATGAGACAGCAATCAAAAAAGGAAGATTTATACTTTATCACTTTCATTGATGATTTCACTCAGATAACAAACATCATGTTTATGAAACATAATTGAGAGGTTGTGGAAATGTTTAAGCTTTTCATAAAAGAAGTTGAGAAATAAATATGGGTTTATATAAAGTAGTTGAGAATAGATAATGGTACTGAATTCACAAGTAATGATTTTGAATCCTATTTGATAAAACATGGTATCAAACATTAGTATAGTTCTCCCTATACTTCACAACAAAATGGATTAATAGAAAGAAAGAATAGAAGCTTGGTGGAAATTAGAAGAGGTATATTAGTAGAATATAAACTTTCAAATTTTTACTGGAAAGAATCTGTTAGTACTGTAATACATGTTCAGAATAGATTTTTATTGAGACAAGAAACCAATATGACTCCTTATGAAATGTGGTGTAACAAAAAAACTTCATTGAAATACTTCAAAGCTTTTGGAAGTCGATGTTTGCTCAAAAATCAAAAATTTAAATTTGGTAAAGTTTGAAGAGAAAGATGAGGAATGAACTTTTATGGGTTATTCACCAAATGAAAGAAGTTACAAATGTTGGAATAAACATTTACAAAAGTTGGTGGATTAATATTATAGGAAGTTAATTTAAAATCAAAGTTACTTAACAAAATTTTTTGAGAATGCTGAGGAGGATAAACTAGAGAATTCCAACAATAGTGAAATTAATTCAAAAAATCCTCATCAAGATTCAAAAGAATTGTGTGATGAGGAAACTTTAGCTGGGAAATAAATTTTGAAATTTACTACCTTAAAAACATGTTGAATCCGAAAACATTATTGGGAATCAGAAGGCTTTAGTTCAGACAAGAATAAAGTTGAGATTAGATAATCTGACTTCACTCGTCTCAAAAGTTGAATCGGGAGCAGTTTCAGAGGCTATTCAACACAAAAAATGGGTGGATGATATGAACAAAGAGTTGGATCAGATTGAGAAGAATGAAACATGGGAACTTTTTTCATATCCAATAAATAAAAATTTTATTGCAACCAAGTGAGTTTATAGAAACAAGTTAAATGAACATGGAGAAGTTTCAAGAAACAAAACCAGGAATGTTTTTAAAGGCTATGAATAGGTGGAAGGTGTGGATTTTGAAGAAATTTTTTCCCTGATTTTAAGATTAGAAACTATTAGAATGTTTCTTTTAGTGGTCGCACATCTAAATTACAAAGTTTATTAGATGAATGCAAAGTCAGCTTTCTTAAATAGTGAGATTGAGGAAGAAGTTTACATTGAACAACCTTATGGGTTTATACTTAATGAGGATGAAAAAAAAGTTTGTAAATTGAAGAAATATTTGTATGAGCTGAAATAAGGTCCCCGTTCTTGGTATTCTAAACTTGAAAATTGTTTGAGAATATTGAAATTTTCTAAAGGAAAAGTTGATATCAACTTAAATATGAAAGATTTTGAATCCAGAGCTCTAATTATAATTGTTTATATAGATGATATAATTTTTAATGGGGATAGAGAATATGTTTGTAAATCATTTTATAAAGAAATGAAGAAGAATTTTTAAATTTAAATGTTGGGAGAATTAACTTTCTTCTTTGGCTTACAAGTTCAACAAAGAAAAAAGTACATTTTTATCTTAAAAAAATTATGCAAGGGAATTTTTAAAGAAGTTTGGATTGATAGAATCCAAATAAGTCTCTACTCCTATTTCAATGAGAAGAAAGTTGAGTAAAGATGAATCTGGAATAAGTGTGAATCAGAAAAACTTTCGGAAGCTGATAGAAAGTCTTCTTTACCTTACAACCTCAAGGCCTGATATTGTTTATGTTGTGACATTGTGTGTCAGGTATAAAAGTAATCCAAAAGAATCATATATGTTGTCAATAAAGAGGATTTTGTGATATGTCAAAGAAACAACTTTGCATGGGTTGTTATAAAAAAGAAACAGTGAGATGAAGTTTCATGGTTATACTGATGTCAATTGGGCTGGAGATTGTAATGATAGAAAATCAACCACAAGAGGAACATTTATCTTAGGTGAATGTTGTGTGAGTTATCATAGTAAGAAACAAAATTCAATAAATTTGAGCATAATTGAATCCAAATATATTGCAGCTACTCAATCTTGCACTCAAATTTTGTGGATGAAAGTTCATCTATAATATTTAAAAGTAAAAGTTTCTAAACCATTGAAGATATTTTGTGATAATTAGAGTGCAATTAATATTTCTAATAATATTTTCCAACATTCAATATCAAAACACATTGATATAAAGTTTTACTTTATAAAAGATAAATTTGTTGTTGGAGATGTTTTTCTGGAATACATTTCAACAAAGTATCAGATTGCTAGTATATTTACAAAAGTAATGTTGAAAGAAAGGTTTGTGGAATTGAGGCTGCAACTTCATGTTCATCTTCCTCCCATGACTTACTAAACCTCATAAGGAAAAGCCCTCATTTTTCTTTGGATTATGTTGATAAAGGGGGAGAGGAATTAATAACTTTTTACTTTGTAAGAAGTTTTTACTTATATTTCTTTTGTGAAAAAATAAAAGTGAGAGAAAAATAAAAATGAGAGAAAGAAAAGAAAAGTGAAAGAAAAACAAAAGATAAAAGTGAGGGGAGTTTATCTTTACATGGCCACAAAATTTTCTTGTTACCAAGGGATGGAATTCCTTCAAAAACATTACTTTATCCAATAGTTTGGTTTCAAGACACTCTCTTTTGAGAAAGCCTATGCTTTGATGAAAGTCAAAAAACTTGAGTTGTTTACAAAATTTGAGTTGTGGAAAAATATTTCTAAGAGTTGGAAAAGTTGTTAATACGGGTTTTCAACAAATCCAAATGGGGGATTGAATAACCTTTATGATAAATTGTTTTAACAAAGTTTTTTTATTTTTTAACAACTAACCTTTTTGTATAAGAATGTTTTTGTTTTCTAGGAATCAGATCTAGTCCATCGTAATGAGATTTTGTAAGAAAGTAAAAAGTTGTTGAAAGAATTGGATTCATCTGCATCATATTTAGATAATCTAATCCAAAATAATCAGATGCAAAAATTGTTGCTTACTGGAAGTTTACCTTTGTCATAATCTAATAAAGAAATAAGTTTCTGAGTTAGAAAGACAAAATTTGTTGAGTGAATAATCCATATTTTTGCTGAAGGGTTTTTAAATAATATTGTGAAGTTATGATTTAGAAAGTTTTCATGCTTTCTACAACAAGTTAGATGATGATTTTATGATCATAAAGTTCTCACAAATAATGAAAAATTTCATGATAAAATATTTTTAAGAAATGGTAGAGAGGTTTGAAGAATTTAAAAGTTGTAATATGGATATTCCATCGTAATGGGATATCTATCATAATAAAAATTCCATCGTAATTTAAATTCCATAATAATGATAATTAAATCGGATTCACTGAGAAAGAAGTAGAATTTGGATTCATTGAGAAAGAAATAGAAATCAGATTTACTGAGAAGGAAATAGAAATCATATTAAGCTGATTACAAAGAAGAATCAAAATGAAAATTCTAGAAGTTTTATAAAGAGTTGAGGAGGTCAAACTTGAAATTCAATTTTTCATAAATCTAGAAGAAATCTATGGTGGTTTGAAGAAGTCAAAGTTGAAGTTTTAAATGCGATGTATTTTTGGATTTTTTGAAATTTGAGGAAGTGGGGAAAGTTTTCAAATTTTTTTGCTTTTTTTTTCTGAGTCTCTTATAAATACTTTCTCATATCATTCATTCATACATGAACTTTCATGCAAGCGGAAAAGATGGATCACTAAAGAAATCAAGTGAAAGTCATTTTTAGTAAGAGATCTCATGAGGAGGATTAGACAACTGGATTTTTGTTTACCAGATTGAGTAAGATCGTATTGAGTTGACCAAACTAAGAAAGATCGTATTAAGAATTTAAACAGATTTTGAGTTTTGTAGATTAAAAATGGGTTCATTGAATTGAGTCAATTGTATTGAGAGAATAGGATCCAAATTCATCATATTGAGAGAATCAAATCTAGACTTATTGTATTGAGATAATCGAATCTAGACTGATTGTTTTGAGAGAATCAGATCCAAACTCATCAGATTCAGAAAATTGGATCCAGCAAAATCGGACTAAGTATTCAGATTGAGCAATTGTGGAGCAGTTTCAACAAAGTATTTATTCTTTTGTTTGGATCAATTGTTTCATAAGAAAACATTGTAAACTGGTGGGAGTCAGTATAATCATTCCTATTAAGAGATAGAAGGTGTCTAATGAGAGTTGTCACAAGTTATATTCACTTCTTCATAATGGTAGATTTTCATAGACCCACGATAATAGCTATGGAAATGATGTAGGTTCTCACACTGATGATGAACCTTGTAAATCTTTCATGCTTTACTTTCTTTCCTACTTTTTCATGCATGAGTATTTACTAAAATTTTATAAGGAAATAAATCTTAACAAGTTTTAGGGGTTAAGTTTCTAAACATTTGAAACTTATAAAAAGTGCATAACTGATTCAACTCCACCTTCTCAGTAGTGATTTGATCCTTTGGAACTTCATATTTCAATAAATATATTAGGTTTTGTTCTTTCTTTATTATAGTTATAAAGTGGCATCAACTAAGAGCATAACTGAATACTACCTCTATTCCAAATAAACAAAGTTGCGTCTTTTCCTCTCTTTGGTTTTGTTGCACTTTTATTTAATTCAGTTTAAACTTAAATAAAGGGTAGTAGGATCTTAAGTTTTTTTAGGGTGGGTGTCAAACTATTTTAGGTATTTTTGGTGTTTCCTTTTTTTATGTTTTTTAAATATTCTTAGATTTATATTGCATGTTTTTTAGCTTTTGGAGTGTTTTATGATTCTTGAGTTAAATATAATACTTTGGGAAATTTATTCATCTTGGTATTTTTGGCACATTACTCTATTTGAAAATTTAAGGGATTAAACAATCAATGATATGGATTCTGCTTCCCTATTTTCTAATATTTTCATTTAAGAAAGTTTGATTGATTATGAAACTTGTGTGCATTAATAGCATCCAAAATGAATATCGTTCCCAACCTGAGAGGTTTCTAAACCTTTTTTACATCTTATTTACATTTCTATTTTTATTAAGACTCTTGATCAATATTTTAAGATTAATATCTTGTTGTTTTTATATTTTTCAAATATTTTAGAATTCATGGAATGTATCGAGTATAATTGAGGAACCATTTGAATACCCCTGTTTACATTTAACTTTTTTTATGGTCATCCCTTATATCGAATCATTATTAAGCCCTTATAATCCATGAAATGCCTTATTAGGTTTCCACATTACAATCCATTTATCCCTTTACAAATTGCTTTATAAGTTAAAATGTATGATTATTATTGAACACTTGGGGGGGTTGGGTTGTGTTGTGATGACTTAGAAGAATCTGTTTGGTCTGAAATGGAAAAGTGTTTTTTATTTTTGAAGCATTTTTTTGGAGAAATTTCAAGCAACTAAAAAGGATGTTGGTCCAAAATATCATTCAAAAGTTGGGTAAGAGAGTTCACTAATATTTAAAGAATTTGAAGACGCCTATCTTTCCTTCCAAAATATAGACCTGTGTTGAATTACAAACCTTAAAAGGAACCAAAAGGTGTTGCTACAATGAGGGAAGTGGGAAGAAAAATCCTACTAATGCTGTAATTTCTCAACTTTGGACTACCCATGGGTATCAAAAATCTGTTTGGAGGTGAATCTTTGTAAGGAGAGTGAGGAGAAAAACATTCTTGAGGAAAATATTTTTCTTAAATTTAGTTCACTTTAGAGACTAACCCTCCTCATTCTATCAATGATGTATTTACATTTAAAATATGTCAACCCTCATCCATATAACAACCCGTGTAAAAGCCCTCGTGATTGAAACATTTTTACTCTGTTTAGTGGGGATACTGGTATTGAAACCATGGCCATTCTATGCTGGAAATGGAGTATGGTTTGTGTTTGTTGTCAATCCTCATTAGAAGTTTAGGAATTTTTCTAGGAAAGGGGTCATATAGTTTAGGCAGGAAACAGTATTGAAGGTGGCGTTGTTTCCCAGTGTTTGCCAAAAAAATTGGTCCAAAAATTAGAATATAGAGAAAAGTGTTTTTGAAAAAGGGAGTTGCGCACAAGATTGAAGGGTGTTTAGAAACTTGCATGCAAGGCTTAATTTGGGATCAATGCATCAAAACATGGAAAAGTAAAAAAGTGCATGCAAGTCTTAAATGTGCGCAAAATATGATGTTGCACAGAAGAATCTTACGCGCTACCCAATGCGATGTCAAAATGGGTTTTGCGCGCTCAGGAAGAATCTTGCACGCACCGACAAAGACACGTCTAAAAATTGCGTTCAGGGTCATCGATGCCGATAAATAGGCAGTTACCCCATGAAAGACTTAAGAATTTTCCAATGAAAATCCGGTTACTCTAATGCATGAAAGATTTGCACGCGAAAGAATTACAGAGAGTTAATATTGTTTGCAAGGTGTTCCTTTAGTCTGAAAATACCAAGTAAACCCTTTGGTGTAGTTGTGCGAAAGATAAGGGTTGCGCAAAAAGTAGGGGTTGCGCGAAAGTCATCTTTCGTGACAATTCCCAAATATTGTGTGCAAGTTAAGGTATTGCGTGCAAGTGTGGTGTTATGCTTCTGACAGACTTTTGAATATCTGGTTTGTGTGATCAGTGCCTTCAAGTGTATCAATTTAGGACTTTGATTCAAGCAGGGTTTCATGTTGAACAGAGACAACGACTTCAATGAAAATCTATTTAAGTGACCTTCAAGTCGATAAACTGAGTTATAATTCTCTCAAGGCAGTGAGCTAGGGGATTCGATGGAAGTGATCTGAGAGACGTAGTGAGATATCCCTAAACCATTGTAAAGGTGGTGTGCCTAGCACAGAGTGACTATGATAGAATCTTTTAATCCATAAACTAGTGAATATTAGTGGATTTAGGTATGACTGGAACACTATCGGCGCATGCTCTTTGGACGTAACCCTTTACAGTGAACTAAGTAAAAGTGTTGTGTCATCTCCTTACTTTCTTTTGACTGACAGATTTAATAAGTTTCTACTAACGTGGGAACAAGATCCACAACTTTAAAAAGAAAACATTGACACCCCAATTTACCCCTCCCCTCTCAGGGTGTTCTGGGGTCCTTAAAGTGGTATCAGAGCGAGGTTTCTGGTGTTTGATCTGTCTTATACTATCATGGAGAATTTAGCCAATGTCAGGGGAGTCCCCCTCTTCGATGGAAGTAATTTTCAGATCTATAAGAACAGAATAATATCCCATCTAAGATCTCTTGGAATAGAAGTTATATTTTATATTGTATAAGTTTTACATGTTATTGATCCAACAGGGTGGTTGGCTATGACTAATGCAGACAGGAAAATTCTTGATGCAGATGCTAAAGCGCAGAACGCTCTCACTACAGCCCTTTTTGATCAGATCTATCTAAAGGTAATGAGTTGCACCTTAGAAAAGTCTATATGGTATATACTTGAAAATATTTATGAAGGAGATAGAAAACTAAAGGAGGTGAAACTTCAAGTCCTGCATAATAGGTTTCATGATCTGAAGATGCATCTTGATGAGAATGCAGACTCCTTCTTCAATCAAATTACTGAAGTGGTTGGAGCAATTTGTGGTCTAGGAGAAGAAATAAAAGACATTGATATTCTTAAGAAAATATTGAGAAGACTTCCACCCCTATACAATTCAAATGTGTCACCCCTTGAGGAAAGATATATTTCCAAACTTTCTCTGGATGATCTATTGAAAAGCCTGGTGACATATGAAATGAGAGTCAAGCCAGAAGATGCTACGAATCGAGTAAGCAAGGAAATGGCATTCAAAGCCATGGAAAAACTGAAAATATCAAAAGATAGTAGTGGTGAAGATGATGAAGAAAAATAAATTATTTCTCTCATTTCTAAGAAGTTCCAGAAAGAAAAAAGGAAAATTTAAAGGGAAGTTACCTCTAGCTTGCTTTCGTTGTGGAAAAGTTGGGCACATTGCCTCCCAGTGCTCAAGAAAACTTGAAGATGAATAAAGTGAAGGTGAACACATTGAGAAGACTCATAAAAGGTTTTTCAAAAAGGGAGACTTCAAATATAGAAATAAAGTACAAAAGAAGAGTTTTTTCTATGAAGAAGAAGATGATGATAATGAATTCTGTGAAGAAAAAGAACCATAATTTAAAACTGGAAACCATGCCTCCATGATGGCTACCATTGAAATGTCAAAACCATCAATAGATAAAGCTAGAGATAAACAATTGAAAACTAATTTCAATACCAAGTTACAACTTAAGGAAGCTTTTGTTAAGCTTG
This sequence comes from Viscum album, assembly GCA_963277665.1. Taxonomy (NCBI): domain Eukaryota; kingdom Viridiplantae; phylum Streptophyta; class Magnoliopsida; order Santalales; family Viscaceae; genus Viscum; species Viscum album. Next base: position 1,103,173,995 of record OY728138.1, on the reverse strand, counting down.
ATAATAAGTGTAAGAGATTCAATAAGTGGAAAGAAATGGTGGAAGAATCATCAGAATATGTTGATCAGCTTGAAACTGAAATTGAACGACTGGAAGAACTGATGAAAGTATAGTAATCAATCCTTGAAAGGATAGATGATGTAGTAGAACTAAATCTCAGAATTAAAGAATAGGAAAAGGTCATTAATGACCTTACCTCGAGACTGGAATAGAAGTCCAAAACTATTGGGGGACTCAAAGAAGAAGTTGTTACTCTTAGGAGTATGCTCAAAAGTGAATCAAGTTCAAAAGAATAAAATTCAAATTGGTAGGTTCTCATATATTGAGCTGTTGGAGAGAGAAAAACAAGGGTCTGATGGAGTTGAAAATATTTTGAGTGATCAGAGACCCACAAACATGGAAAATAGTGGAATCGGTTGTGATGTTGAAACATTAATTCCTACAAATAAAGTGGACCAAAATAAAGGCAAACTAAAAGTTGATCATGTTGTAAAATCACCAGAAGTGCTGAAAAAGAGACTCTTAAATCAAATTTAAAGGAGAATATAATACTATCCTCAAACTTCCAAGAATAACAGGCAGTCAAACATTTTTCCCAAGGAAGAAATCATGAGGACAAATGGAAGTGAGAAGACATTTCCTCTCATAAAGTGTCAGTTCTATGGATATCTAGGTCATACTATGTCATATTGCGAAGAGGTAAGGAGCTATCTAAATGGGGTAGAGCTAGGAGTTCAACATAGGAGAACCAATTCATATACTACTACTTACAAAAGAAACAATTTCTATGGATTGTTTTTGCTGTTCTAACTTTGGCCATAAATCCATTTATTGTAGGCATAAGAGTGACATGGACACCTCAAACCGAATTCTGTGACAAGTCAAATCTCATCAACAAGACAATGTTTCTCTTTCAAATATGTTTGCTCCTTTGGAAGAATATTTTGAATATGAAGAACCCATGTACATGTAAGAGATAATTGAAAGGCCATCAGAGCCCTACACTTGATCAAATATATCATGGAAAGAAAAGAAGAAAATTGAGAAATCCAGCCTTGTAGAGCTATCCCTCAAAGCTACAAAAAGAAACAACACTTGGATTCTTGATAGTGGTTGTTCGTCTCATATGAAAGGTAATACAAACTTGTTAACGAATGTTAATAGGAGGGTTGATGGAATAGTACGGTTTGGTAATGATGGAGCTCTGAAAATCAAAGGAAGTGGAAGTATTGAACTAGCTAATGGAGAGATAAAGAAAACTGAAGTCCTTTATGTGGATGGCCTACATCATAATCTCCTCAGCGTGAGTCAACTTTGTGACTCAGGACTTGTAGTTACTTTCAATCAAAAAGGATGCACTATCAAGGGAAAGATAAGAAATTTACTTATGAAAGGATGCATAATAGAAGGCAACTTGTATCAGGTTGATAGTAAAGAAAACATTTGCTACATGAGTGTTGAAGAAAAAAATAACCTATGACATCTGAGACTGGGTCACATCAATCAACAAGACTTGGAGAAGATATCAAAACTGAATATTGTCATAGATATTCCCACCATGAAGTGTGAACGTTAAAAGTCTTGTGATGGATGCATTCAGGGGAAGTTGGTCTGCAGTTCATATCATCCAAAGAAGAAAAGGGAATCTCATCTTCTTGATCTCATTCATACAGATGTATGCGGCCTGATAAATGTTTTCAGAACTCATGGAGAAATGTACTTTGTCTCTTTAATAGATGATTACAGTATAATGTCATGTGTAATGGTTATACATAGAAAATGACAAGTGCTTGACTTCATGAAAACATATCATCTAATCGCCAAGAATGATACTAGATGAACAATCAAAGTGTTGTGATCTGACAATGGAGGGGAATACACATGCATTGAATTTGAAAATTACTTGGAGAAGCATGCGATACAATATGAGGTAGCTGCTATGAGAACTCCACAGCAAAATGGACTTGTTGAGCGTAGGAATCAGCAGGTGAACAACATGGCAAGAACTATACTGATTGAGAGTTGTATTCCTCGACATTACTGGAAAGAGGTCATTCAATCCACAGTGTATATTTAAAATCATACAGGTATTTATATGGGTGAGATGAAGACACCATATGAATTGTTTCATGGAAGGAAGCCCTCTTTGAAATACTTCCGTGTTTTTATAAGTAAATATTTCATCAGAAACAAAGAAGGAAATCAAAGGAAGTATGGTGACAATACAGATGAAGAAATTTTTCTTGGATACTCAGTGAATAGAAAAGCCTATAAGTGTTTCAAAAAGTGCTTGGGAAGGGTTTTGGAAAGCAACGATGTTAAGATCATTGAAGAGAAAATCGAAAATGATTTGAGTAATTCACATGCTGATGTGATAGAAGATGAGGAAGAAAGTGAACATGGAGAAAATGAAAATACAGAAATAAAAGAAGGTGTACAAGATTCTCAGGAGTCGTATCATGATGTTGACTCATAAGAAGAATCTGAAGAGGAAACCATGGCTGGAGAGAATTTTGGTTGAATCTCGAAAGAGAAATCAAAGGGAATAGATTGATCAGTCCAACGTTATCGAGGATTGGAATGCACCTACATAGATAAGGAGAATGAGAAATAATGCACAATCTGTATTTCTATCCATTGTGGAACCATCCTCATTTGAAGAAGTTGTAAAGAATGAGTCTTGGGTGAAAGCAATAAATGAAGAGTTAGATCAGATTGACAAAATTCAGACTTGGGATCTTGTCAAGAGACCTGAAGGTCGCAATGTGATTGTTATGAAGTGGATTTTCAAAAACAAATTTTAAGGGCATGGAAATGTGATCAGAAATAAGGCGTGTTTGGTCTATAAAAAATATTCAAAAATTGAAGGCATTGATGTTGAGGAGACATTTGCTCCGGTAGCATGACTAGATTCAATCAAGTTGTTTCTTTCCATGGTAATCCAAAGAGAATATAAAGTGTATCAAATGGATTTCAAGACAACATTCTTAAATAGAGTCTCGGAAGAAGAAGTATACATTGAAAAACTCATGGGGTTCTTTCTTGGTAATGATGAAATGAAGGTTTGAAAACTAAATAAGGCCCTCTATGGTTTAAAGCAGGCACCACAAGCATGGTATTCCCAGTTAGATTCTTATCTCAAGAAGATGGAATTCAAGAGGAGTAGATCACAATCTCTATGTGAATAATTCTCATAAAGATCAGTTCATGGTGCTAGTTTATATGGATGATATTATCTTTGGCAGTAGCAGGTAGGGATCAGTTGAAAAATTTGCTAATCACATGAAGTTAGAATTTGAAATGTCTATGATTGGCGAACTCACATACTTTTTAGGGATGCAGGTGATTCAAAAGAAGGATTACACTTTCATTTCTCAATAAAATTATGCAAAATAGTTGTTGAAGAAATTTAATATGCAAGATTCCAAACCAATGGGGACTCCGATTGCGGTTGGAACAAAACTTGGAAAGCATGAGGATGAGATGTTTGTGGATACCACAATGTATTGGATAATCATTGGAAGCTTACTGTACCTAACAACGATATGGCCAAATATTGTCTTTACAACATGTTTAGCATCCCTCTTTCAAAGTAACCCAAATGAAGAACATATGGCGGCAGTTAAACGAATCATGAGGTACATTTAAGGTACCCCAAATTATGACTTATTATTTTCTGTAGGAAAAGATAATGAATTATCTTCATTTTCATATGCTGGCTAGGCTGGGGATGTAGTGGATAAAAAATACACCAGTGGTGGATCATTCTATATTGGAAAGAAATGTGTGGGTTGGTTGATCAAGAAACAAGAGAGTACTTCTCTTAGTACTACTGAAGCTGAATATATATCTGCTACAAAGGCATGCACTCAGTTACTCTAGATGAAGCAGCAACTGACTGACATAGGTGCTGAGGTAAAACAACCAATGATGATTTACTGTGATAACAAGAGCGCAATTGATCTTACGAAGAATCTTTTTTAGCATTATTTTATGAAACATATTGAAATTGGATATCACTTCATCAAGGAAAAAGTTGAACAAGGCATGATCAACGTGGAACATGTGGGAACAGATGAGCAAGTGGATGACATTATAACCAAGCCACTGTCAACGATTATGTTTGAGAAACATCAGTTGAACCTCAATGTTTATCCACCTCCTAGTGCATGAGGAGGCTACGATTTTCCCCTCTACCCAGTTATTTTAACTGCTTTTAATATATTTGTGGACGTGATGCAGGTTTATGGGGGAGATACTATCTGGGGGGAGTGTGTTTTGAGATGTACAATGAACAAATATTAGTTTTTGGGTTTATTTCTAATGGGGGAGAATGAATAAATTCAACACATGTATTGATTCTATGACACGATGAGAATTTGGTGTTAGGAGGAGAAGGAATAAATTCAGAACATATAATGCTTCTGTGACACAGTAAGAGAATAGATTGGATGTCATTAAGAATTCCAAAACATGGGAACCTAATTCAATCTTCCACTCTTGTTTTCTACACTGAGCATTTCTCACATAGACAGTGTTGGCTAAGTTGATTCTTGCGTATCAGGTTTTGATAGTTGTCAGTGCTCTATTGAATTTATCTATATATTATCAACAATCCCAAAGGGGAGATTGTTGGAATCATGGTTGTTCTATACTGAAAATGGAGTATGGTTTGTGCTTGTTGTCAATCTTCATTAGAAGTTCAGGAAGTTTTCCAGGAAAGGGATCATATAGTTCAGACGGGCAACAGTATTGAAGGTGGCATCGTTTCCTAGTGTTTGCCAAATTTTTTGGTCCAAAAATTGGAATACGGAGATAAGTGTTTTTGGAAAATGGAGTTGCTTGTAAGATTGAAGGGTGTTTAGAAACTTACATACAAGCATTAATTTGGGATTAGTGAAACAAAATATGGCAAAGGCAAAAAGTGTGTGCAGGTCTTAAATGTGCGTGAAAGATGAGGTTGTGCGGAAGAATCTTACGCGCCCAATGCGGCGTTAAAAGGGGTTTGCGCGCTCAGGAATAATCTTGTGTGCACCGAAAAAAACGCATCAAAAACCTATGTACAGGGTCATCAAGGCCTATAAATAGGTGGCTACCCCATGAAAGACTTAATAATTTTCCAATGAAAATCTGGTTGCTCTGATGCGTGAAAGATTTGAACGCGAAAGAATTATAGAGAGTTAATCTTGCGCGCAAGGTGTTCCTTTAGTCTGAAAATACCAAGTGAACCCTTTGGTGTAGTTGTGTGAAAGATAAGGGTTGCGCAGAAATTAGGGGTTGCGCAAAAGTCATCTTTCATGACAATTCCCAAATCTTGCACGCAAATTGAGATATTGCGTGCAAGTGTGGTGTTATGCTTCTGACAAGATTTTGAATATCCGGTTTGCACGATCAGTGCCTTCAAGTGCATCAATTCAGGACTTCGATCCAAGTAGGGTTTTGTTCTGAACAGAGACAAAGACTTCAATGCAAATCTATTAAAGTGACCTTCAAGTCGATAAACTGAGTTAGACTTCTCTTAAGCAGTGAGCTAGGGGGAGTCGACGAAAGTGATCTGAGGGACGCAGTGAGTTATCCCTGAACCATTGTAAAGGCAGTGTATCTGGAACAAAGTGACTATGATTGAAATGTGTAATCCATAAACTAGTAAAGATTAATGGATTTAGTTATGACCAATACACTGTCGGCGTATGCTCCTTAGACGTAGCCATTTGTGGTGAACCAAATAAAAGTGTTGTGTCATCTCCTTACTTTCTTTTGAATGATAGATTTAACAAGTTTCTACCAACGTGGGAACAAGATCCACAACTTTAAAAAGAAAATTTTGACACTCTGATTCACATCTCCCCTCTCAGGGTGTTTCGAGGTCCTTCAACTAGGAAGATAGTAAGCCTATGGAGATGCATGTTCTGGGTAATGAGAAAATCTTCATATTACAATTCTTTAGTGAATAGAGAAATACATTTCTAGTGAGCCTGGTACGACACATACATGGGTATGAACATAACTTTGAATGGAATTTTATAATTAGTTTTGAAATTAGGTAATTGAGATCCATGTGGGAGCCATGATTTTCTTTGAATGAAATAATTGAATAGTATTGCCATTAACATCTTTAGAAGTTTGTTTTGACCTTGGTATAAATGATTGTTCTAGAGTGCAGAGGTTAAGTGTGGGGGATTGAAGATGCTCATATTTTTATATATTTTGTTCTTTAATTCAATGATTTAATCCCACCATTTTTATATTTAAGAGCAATTATTGCATTTTTAGGTTTTAGAAATATTTTGGACTTTATTGTAAAAACATCTTAATTCACGATTTTAAGTGTTTTTATTCATTCTAATAATTTAGTTGAAAATACATATCATAATTTAATTATTTTTTTCTTTCAACCCTCATATTTCATTCATTATATAAAAATATATTAAAAAGGGAAACTATAATATTTTTATTATTTCCATGGAAAACATCAGTTTGGTATTTTTGTCATAACATTCGTTGCACTAATCCAAATTCAAAAATACATTTTTAGGATTCCACGGTTATTGTTATTCATTTCATTTAACTAAACCAATTTTGAATCCAACCATAGGTGGCTCAAATAAAACATACATGCATTGCTACGAAATTTTTCCACGGTTTGCATAACTTTCAATGTTAGAACCATGTATCCCAAACAGATGGTCCACAAGAGCTCAATTTTTTTATGGAGATAGATAACATTAATGGAAACAATTCCATCAACTATAGATTCTCAATATTCAGTGATATTCAAAGCTATAAATGCATGGGATACTGAAGTATTGGAATTATAAGAGTCAACCATTCAAGAAAATTCAACTTTAGTTTTGCAACCCTAACTTATTCTCTACATATCCAGTGGAGATAACATTTTTTTGGAGAATATTCAAGATGTATTTGAACAACTTCTTAGAAGCTCAAATTATGAGATTCATCCATTTTATGGGCTAAAAAAGTGTGAACATTTAGATGATGGAATTGGAGGGAAAGTTGTCCATCTATCTTGCTTATAAATATGCACCTCCACTTTTATTCAAGAGTTATCCATTTTTAGATGCTAAACAAGTAGTTTTGATTTTTTAACATTCTACAATTTTAATATATATTAGTTTCTCTCTCTTTATTTCTCTTATTTCTCTTTTGTTTTCTCCCTTTGTATAATTCTCACATCTATGACAATGGAGGACTAATCCCCATTACTATTCGAGTGTGAGAGAGGTGATGTTTCGAGTTCATTTCACTGCAATGTTTCATTGTTATTTTATTATAAGATTTTAGTAGTTGTTAAATTAGTTAGGTTATGGGATCTATCATTTTTCTCTGTTAATGTGTCATTATTTTGATACATTTTATCACATACATTTTGGATAATTTATTGGTTTTTTAATGCCAAAATATGCTTTTGATTAATAATTATTTGTTTGAATCATTTTGAAGAAAAAAATAGCAATTCTTTGAAATAATTAACTAATAAGATAAGAAAGAATGAAGGTGAATCTCTCCCACTGTGAGAGAGTTTCTCATAGGGTTTCCTAGGGCTTGAGTTTCCTCCCTCACGTTCTGCTCGTGGCGGCGAGTGGCTGAGTTGAAATCCATCGGGTTGCAGGCGGTCACCACCCTCATCAGTGATCCTCGCTTCGGCTCCGAATCCCCAATCCCAATCTTTGGAGCACCTACTAGTGATCCGTCTCCTTCGGGACTCATCGACTTCTGATGCCTTTATGTCATGAAAGACCTCGGTTCCGACATCAATTGCTCCAAGCTCAATCACAATCCCTGGCACCTGTGCTTCTGAGGGAAAGGGGTTTCAGCATCTTTCTTTTGGCATAAAAATTAGATACTGTTTTCCCCGCCTTCAAGAAGACTTCCCGATGACGACCTCTCTCATTGCAAACCAGATCTGGAGTTCGGAGGAAATCTGAAGAAATGCAGCTGTTGAGTTTCTGCACGGACGTCGGCGCGAGGGGAACCCCAGACCTCGAAGGCACTGGACACGAAATCGATACATCTGCTTTGAGAAGAACGGATCGTTGACCTTCTGACCTGTGGGTGGTGTGGTGGTATCCCGGTTCGCGGAGGTCTGGGATGCAAAGACGAATCTCTCGGCGTCGCGTGGGACTGGCGAGTGAAAGGTGAGTCACAAAGCTTCAGCCACAAAGCCAGGTCGCCAAGAAGTTACCGCGTAGGGATGCTTCGCGGAAGTTGGAGTGCCGCGTAAAAAGCTCGATCTGGGAGCGTGAGGGTGCTCGCGAGAGATCTGACCGCGTTACCCCAGCGCGAAGGATCTGGTCGCGCAGGGCTGGTCACGGAAAGAGGTAGTGGCGTGGAGTTACCGGGCCGAACCGGACTGGAGGCTATTTTTTGGGCCGCTCCTGGACAGAGGAAGTATTGGGTTGGGTCTGGCCTGTGTGAATTACTTTTTCAAGCCCGGGCCATGATTCTAATTGTGGAATCCCGGAGGATTGGATATACGAGCATTGAATCATGGATGTGGATTTAGTGAACCAATGGAAGAGGATGTCCTTGACGGACAAAGAGAAAGAGTCGATTGAGGCTCGGAGAAACAAAGATACGCTCCTAGAAAAACGCATGTCTCTACTGGTTGTCGGAAAATTTGTGGGAAAAATCTCAGTCAACCAGGGGCCCTCAAAAACACCCTCCAGAATCTATGGAAACTAGAAGACTGAGTGGCTATTCGGGAAGTGGGGAACAATCTCATAGTTTTTGAGTTCTTCAATGAGAGAGATAGAGATAAAATCCTGAGAGGTAGGTCATGGTCCTTTGATAATCAACTCCTCCTCATGGAAGAATTTAAAGGGGGGCAACATCCAGCACATTAACCTCACCCAGTCCCCATTCTGGATACGCATTAAAGGAATCCCCTTTTATGGGAGAACAGAATGGGTCCTGAGAGAAATTAGAGATCGCATTGGCCAATTCCTGGAGTGGGACTGCTCGGACCCAATCCAATGGGGACCCGAGGTACGGATTAAAGCCGGGATTGAAGTGTCTGAGCCTCTGATGAGGGGCATGTTTTTTAAAATCGATGACGCCAACACTTGGATATCATTCGAGTTCTATTTTGCTTTTTTTGTGGATGTATCAGACATATGGAGAGTGTGTGTGCTTCAAAGAAAGAGAACGAATCGGGTAATATCATCTTACAATATGGCCCATGGCTCTGAGCCAAAACGATGAAATATGTCTTCATCCCTGAGACAGAAAAACAAAAGGACCGTAACCGTCTCACGATGGCTCACACGAGGCGAGCGGAAACTGAACATGATAAAGTCATCATTCTTGGACCACCAGAGTTCCCTGAAGATAGTCCAACCACTCAGAGGGAAGCTGGTAGGCCCTCTCAGAACTTTAACACCACGTGCAATAGTGGGGTTTGGCAAGAGAACCGAACGAAGAAGATTTACATTGAATCAGGCATATATCCTACCCCCTGAATGACACTGTCTCAACATCAATAGAGTCGTTGACAATGCCAAAAGATCCACCAAATCAAAGCCCGAAGCCAAGACAAATGTTCACCGAACCACCAGATCCTGACCCTGATCCAGAAACAACCATGTTAGGCATCCTAGCATAAGGTGACTCTGGGATGTCAGGATCTACACCATCAGGCCCAATCACCAGTCGAACTTGGAAAAGGGTGCAACGCGAAGACAGAGACGGTAAATTGGATTACCCAAAACCCGGGGAACTTAAACGAAAAATTGAAATGAGCCAGTCAGCGGGAAACTCCCCAAAAAGATGGAAAATGACAGGTGAAAAAATGAGCCCGGATGACCCAAAGGCAGAGGCGGGCAAGACCCAGCCCTGCCTAGAACAATGATTATCTTATGATGGAACTGTCGTGGGCTTGACAACCCACGAACGGTTTGAATGCTCCAGTTCAATTGCGCTCAAAGTTGCCCTGATATGGTTTTCCTGTCCGAAACCATATTGGAAATCAAGGACACCACTAACATTGCTCTGAAATGTGGCTTCCAAGGCTGCCTCCCGGTTTCCCAACAAGGCCACTCAGGAGGACTCTGTCTCCTATGGAAGGAAAACATTGACGTCAAGATCTTGTCCTTCTCCTCGCACCACGTGGCTTCGGTTATTCATGCGGGCCATACCCCGCCTTGGACCTTTGTGGGATTCTATGGTTGGCCATCCTTTAATGAGAAGTGGAAATCTTGGGATCTTCTCGGTCAGCTGCGACGCGATCTGTCAAGCCCTATTCTCTTCGAAGGTGATTTCAACGAGATTATGTATCATAAAGAAAAAAGAGGTGGATCTTTCCGACCCTCGACGTCGATGTCAAATTTTAAGAATGTGATCTCCAGGATAGACCTGGTCGATCTGGGATATGTGGGTAATTCATTCACATGGTTTCGGGGTAATACGGATGACACCTGCATCGTTGATCGGCTCGATAGATTTTTGGGCTCAACGGATTGGACAAATCTCTTCAATATGTTTCACATCAGTCACCTGACGCTCAATTGCTCGGACCAATGCCCAATTTTCATCGACAGCACTCAAGGCAATCACAACATGAAATCCAACAGACCCTTTAGATTTGAAAGCTTCTGGTCAAAAGAACACGAATGCGAAGACATTATCCGATCAAGATGGAAGAGTAACCCTGTAGACGTTAGATCCAATCTGCAACAGGTCACATCCAATCTGAGGTCTTGGAGCAATAAGAAATTCCATCATCTCAACAGACACTGCGATTTCCTTGAAAGGAAACTGTACAACCTTCTCAACCAACCCCCATCCAATTGAAATCTTTCTAAAATCAGTGTCACTCAAAGGGATCTTGATGCATCCATGTCACGACCCGTCCTCGGGGCCCGTGCCGTGACTACCCCAAGCCCACCTTCCATAGTCCAGGGGCTGACGACTAGCACCAAGGCGTAAATCCCAACGAAAAGGGAAGACATTGCCTTTGAAAAGTAAACAAGCACCACAGAGTAAGCAAACTGAAAAGTAAACACTAAGTAAAACTGTACAAGCTGTGCTGAAAGTAAAAAGGGGGCCGGAAATACAAGCCCAACTGTAAAGTACAACTGAAAGGAAAAACAACAACTGAAAGGAAAAACTGCAGCGTCGAGCCGTCCTCTGGAAGTCCCACCTGAAGGGTGGGTATAGATAGCCTTCACTGCTCCTCGGGTCCACCTAACCGCTCCGAGTACGTCCCGCCCAGTGGTCCACCTCCAGGTACTGTCCTGCTCTGCACGCCTCCTCCACGATCAGCGCTGTCCGTCGTCTGCAACCAACACCACGAAGTGCGGGCATAGCCCGTGCAGGGGTGAGTATAAGCTACTCAGTAGGGACCCCGAGACCCCCGAAGGTCTCCCGAAATCCACAAAGGATAAATCACGAAGAAGAGATGCAATCACGAAGTAACATCTGACACGGCTTAGGTATATGCCCATACATATACCTAAGTCTTCAATTCTCCGTTCGGCTCCAACGTCCGAGCCCAAGCACAACCCAGTCCACACAGGAAAGCAAAACGTATACCCACACAGAACAACACAATCTACAAAGGAGAGTAAACAGTAAATCCACACAGGATAGCTCAACACAATCCACAAAGGAGGGTAACACAAGATTCAGCTCACACAGGTATACTTCTTCGGATGACGATAAAGATGATCATTGAACCATCTAAGTCGTCGGACCCACAAAGGATCGATAGGTACTAACCTTGCAGTGACCCACACAGGATCGGGCCCACGCAGGACCTGTAGGAGTTGGCTCACACAGAACCGCTGAGAGATGACCCACACAGGATCGGACCCACACAGGATCGGGCCCACACAGGACCGGGCCCACGCAGGACCTGTAGGCGCTGGCTCACACAGAACCGCTGAGCGCTGACCCACGCAGGATCGGACCCACACAGGATCGGGCTCACACAGGACCGGGCCCACGCAGGACCTGAAGCACTGATCCACGTAGGATCGCTGAGTGCAGTAGTCGTCGCAGTCCGCTGAGGATCTCTGCACAGTCGTCGCCGCAGTCCACTGAGGATCTCTGCACGGTCGTCGTCGGAGTCCACGGAGGATCTCTGCACAGTCGTCGCCGCAGTCCACTGAGGATCTCTGCACGGTCGTCGCTGGAGTCCACGGAGGATCTCTGCACAGTCGTCGCCGCAGTCCACTGAGGATCTCTGCACGGTCGTCGCTGTCGAAGTAGCAGTCGCAGCCAGCACTAGGGTTCCCGCACACAGCAAGCTCGTTCGGGAGGGTCCGCTCCACGAGCCGAGAGGCTGATACATCAACTGACACGAAGTCCGAAGTTGATGTATCCAAAAGTTCCGTATCGTCAACAGGAACTCAACGTCGCAGACGGCGCGTCAATCGGACGCCCGGTCTGAGAGTTATTGGCATTTTCCTCCCAGGGGCCCGGTTGGTTTTTAAGGCAAAACCAACCCGACCGCACTCCACCTGCATCCAAACCTCGGGCGGAGTATGCCAAAAGATCCGTCTCACTTAGAGGAATTCAACAAAACTGACGGCACCTCAATCGGACGTCCGTAACTCAAGATATGAGCATTTCTGCTCCGAGGGCCCGGTTGGTCTCGTGTACGAACCAACCCGGCTGGACTCAAAGTATTCCGAAACCTTGAGTGCGATATACTGAAACGACCGTCTCGATCCAAGGATCGCGTTTCCGCTGACGGCGAGTCGTTTGGAGGCACGAAGCTCAAGTTACGGGCGTTTGAACGAAAACGTCCGAAGATGGGGGGTACGGGCCCGGGCCGACCCGGCCCGACCCCCCCTGGGTCGACCCGAACCGGGTCCGACCCGGTTGGCCCAGCCCGGCCCGGCCAGGGCCGGTCCGGCTCGGCTCGGCCGAGCGGCGCGGGTGGAAGCCGCGGGCGCCGACCCGCGGCCTGAGAAAGAACCGCGGCCCGCGTGCGGGCCGCGCTGTTGAACCGCGGATGCGGCTCTGCCGCGTCCCGCTTGGACGAACCGGACCCGCGCGGCCGCGGGTCCGTCGGCCGCCGCCGCCGCGGCGGGCTCGTCCGGCGACCCGCGCCGCTGGCAACTTCCGCGGGCCGCCAGCGTCGCTCTGGTGGCCCGTTTTCCTTCCCGTCTGCGCCGTTGCTCCTCCCGGGATCCGTTCTTTACTGCGGGATCGTCAAACGTCCGATGCGGCACGTTCCGTCGTCGTCCGTCAAATCCGCACAAAACGAAGAACGGCGGAGGGTCGTCGGGCGTGTTCGTATGGCCCGCACCCTCCGCGTTAGAGATAAACAACCGGGAGAAAATTATTCCACACAGGAAACAACAATTTTTAATAAGATTAAAAATTGTTCACAAAAACGGTTCTTTAATTTCTTTAAAGAAACATTGATGGGATTTAATTAAAAAAAAGGGGTAAATCCCATAATATAAAAAATCCCTACCTCGTCGATCGTCGTGCGCGGGCGTTCTTCGTGGAAAGGATCGTCGCGGAAGAGAGGGATCGTCGCGTCGTCGCGGGGAGGCGTCGCGTCGTCGCGGAATCCGGCGTTGAGTCGGCGAGCTCAACGAACCAAGAACAACATATTTAAATTATAATTAATTAAATCTGTGTTTAAACCCAAAGAAAAGAACCTTGAGCGGAAATCCGAAATCACTCACCTCAAATGGTCGGTGATCGGAGATCGGAGATCGGAGATCGGAAGAACGTCTCGGACGAAGGCGTCGTCGATTTTCCGGGTTCGGCGTTCTTCGCGTTCTTCGCGTTCTTCGCGTTCTTCGCGTTCTTCGCGAGGGAGCTGAAGAAACAGGGATCCTCTCAAATCTTTTCAAAAGATTTTGGGTTGGTCTTATTTTATTAACATGCCAACACACGAAAACCGGTTAAGAAACGATTGAATTAATTCGTTGAATTAATTCAACGAAAGAAACAGGCCATTTAATTCACGAAAGAAACAGCCCATTTAATTCACGAAAGAAACAGCCCAATTAAATGGTCTGTTAAGAATTTAGAAAACGCGTCGGTTGACCTTCATTAAGACGGGTTTTCACGGGTGCGTTTCTTAGTGGAAAGAAACGGCGGGGCTCGTGCGGGCCCCACCTCACAAATATCCTACCAAGGGGGTAGGATATTTCTGGATAGCATCCTATCCAGTTCAACTCAGTTCAAGCCGCCTTTAAGTGGCTTCAAGTGGCTTCTAAGTGGCTTAAGTGAAATAAAATAAAGTTGTCGCAAAATTATTTTATTTCTTAACTTTAAGCCCGAAAATTAAAAACCACAGCCGAGCAAACACAACTCCGGAAGAGGCGTTTCTAAGCGAATACCAGCGCTGCGATTTCATCGGTGCCCTCAGAATTCGATTCCGGGCACCGGTTCAAAAGTTAGAAAAACCCGCTCGTCCGTTCACTGAACGTACCCGAGCCAAACTTCGGAAAATGATTCCGGGCACACCGGGCCTCGGAATCAGGTGCCGTCAGAAACTGCGCTCTTGTAAAATCCGAAAGAAAATTAAGAAAAAAAAATTCCTTGAAATTTATGGGTCTTTACAATCCATGCGCATAAAGGAAAGCTTATGGGCTATGCGGGTGCGGGACACCCACATTGCAGAAGGGGATGCTAACACATGATATTTTCATCAAAAAACATCAGCTAGGTGTCAGAAAAATTTTAAATCTTGCATCTCACAACCAGATGGTAGCAAAGTTATCAACACCGAGGGAATCCAAGATGATTTTTCTAGCTACTTTCATAACCTATTTTCTGCAGGAAACCCTTTCATTTCTCCTGAAATTGAGGAGTACATCAGACCGGTGATAACCGAAGAGATCAATAGGCAGCTTTCCAAAGATGTGACGGATGATGAGATTCATCTGGCTCTGAAACATATCCACCCTACTAAGGCCCCGGGCCCAGACAGATTCCACGCACTCTTCTTTAAACAATACTGGCATATTATTGGCCCCAACATATGCAATCTGATGAAGAACATTTGGGCTGGAAAAACAAACATTGCTGACATCAATGAAACTGTCCTCGTCCTCATTCCCAAAATCAAGAAACCTCTTGTGGTCCCTGATTTTAGACCTATCAACCTCTGCAATCTCTCTTACAAGATCTTCTCAAAGATCTTAGTTAATCGGCTACGTACTTGGTTACCTGACATCATCTTGGAAAATCAAAGCACCTTCGTGGCTAAGAGACTGATCACCGATAATGTCATTGTGGCCCATGAAGTTTTCCACTCGATGAAAACATGCTCCACCACGAAAAGAGGAACCATGGAATGAAAACTGGATATGACCAAGTAATATGATAAAGTGAAATGACATTTCCTCAGAGTCGTGATGCAAAAAATGGGATTCTGCTCTAAATGGACAGATATGGTCATACACTGTGTCTCGTCTGTCTCCTTCCGAATCAATGTCAATGGGGCGCTCACCCGAGGCTTCGCCCCAACTCGAGGCCTACGCCAGGGAGATCCTCTCTCCCTCTTTCTCTTTATTTTGGTGGTTGATGTTTTTTCTAACCTCATTTCCAAGGATGCATCCTCTCATACAATCCATGGGGTAAAGGTCTATCATGCAAGCCCACTGGTTTCTCATCTCTTCTTCACCGACGATTGTCTTCTTTTCTCAAGAGCAACCAATAATGAGTGTCGTGCGATCGTCCATGCGATCCAACAGTATGAGAGGGCCTCTGGACAGTCTATCAATCATGGCAAGTCAGAACTCTCCTTCAGCGCTGCCAACCAAAAAAGAAGAACTCTTCACCATTGCAGGCATTCATATGGTCGAGAAACATCAGAAGTACCTCAGGCTACCTATGGTGATTGGTAGCTCCAAAAAAGAAATCTTCGCTTCTGTGTTGGACAGGATTGAGAAAAAAATTCAAGGCTGGACCCCTAAAAGAATTTCCAAATCCGGTAAGGATACCCTTATTAAAGCTGCTCTCCAGTCTATCCCCAACTATTTCATGTCTCTCTTTAAGCTCACAGTTGTTGTCGTCAATCAGATACACGCACGCACAACCAACTTCTGGTGGGGAAAAAATAATGGGAGGAATATAACCCACTGGATAGCCTGGAATAACCTCTGCATACCTAAATCTGAGGGAGGAATGGGATTTCGGGACCTTCTTCGCTTCAATGACGCACTGCTGGCTAAGCAATGTTGGCGCCTTTTAAACCGTTCATCATCTCTCTGTGCGCGGGTTCTCCAAGCAAAATACTTCCCCCACAAGGACTTCCACGAATCCTCTATTGGCCCTCGTCCTAGCTTCCTCTGGAGAAGTATTTGGGGTGCCCGCAGTCTTATGGAAAAAGGGCTGGGCTGGAGGATTGGAAATGGCTCAGTTGTTAACATTTGGATCGATCCCTGGCTGATCGACAAGGAAGGTGTGCGGGCATCGTCCCCTGTCCAACCAGGTTTTGAAGATGCCACTGTCAGGTGCCTTTTTTCCGATCAGGGGATTGGGTGGTGCATGGAAAAGATACACGCATTGTTTAACGAAAGAGACAAAAAAAAATTATCCTGAGTATCCCTTGTGTCCCAGACGTTGGCCCCGACCATCTCTTCTGGATCAACGACCTCTCAGGAGCCTATGTGATGAAATTCGGTTACCGGATCGCTATTGGCACTCAGACAGACGTTAGGGAAGGGGGGCCTGGAAATCGCTTTGGAAACTCAATATTTCCCAAAAAATACGCCACTTTTGGTGGAAGGTGTGCACGATCACCCTCCCTACCATGAGCCTACTCATTTTCCGACATATTTCCAGTGACAAGTTTTGCCCCTTCTACCTGAACGTCCCAGAATCTCCCTTTCACGCTATCATCCAATGCCCGGGGCAAAGGAGATTTGGAAAAAATGGAGCTCTACTACAGATATTTCACTGAACATGGGCTCAGACCTCCCATCTCTCTTGATGTGATGATGCTCCTCCTTCTCGTTGGCTAAAGAGGGCTCACTTTGCATCATGGCCTGGATCATTTGGGTCCGCTGCAACAATGTCGTTTTCAACCATATTCACAATCCTCCCGGATTCTGGATTGAACGTGCCTCTTCCTGGATTGAGGGCTGGCAGCACCACAATGAACAACATAAGTCCTTTGGAACCCCTTCCTTTTCCTCTCTATGGAGCCCGCCACCGGAAGTGACTCTCAAGATTAATGTGGATGTGTCTCTCCCTAAGGATGAACTTGTTGCCTTTGACCTGCTAGCCCGGAACCATCTTGGTCAAATCATTCCATCCAAACATAAGTCACATCACGTTTTTTGAGAACTTGTGGTTGCCGAGGCTGCCGCCATCCTCGTCGGAATGATGCTCGCTAAAGACCATGGATGTGACAAAATCGACATCGAATCAAACTGCCTCACCATTATCAATGTTATCAACCTCAACGATGGCGAACTTCAGTCCTTTGGATCCCTCATCAGGAAAATCCTATCTTCTTCAATGCTTTACTTTCTGCACCTTCTCCTTTAGCAAAAGGGAAGGAAACAATGCTTCCCATCAACTGGCGGCATCTGGCCCCTTTGATGTCAACCAGCTCTGGCTGAACCATTTTACTTCATGGCTTCGCGTCTGTACGTCTGCTGATTTTTGACATTAATGAATCCGTCTTTTATCAAAAAAATAGTAATTTTTTGAATGTTTGGATAAATGTTTTTGATTTTGGAGCTTTACATGTCAATTGTTTTCATTTTGATTTTCTATATATTCTAATAACAATATTGTTGTGATCTCTGGGTGAATCAAGTTATTTTGATGATTTCTTGGCTTCAGAATTAAATTTTATAAAGTTCCATGTGTTCATTTTTATTGGAATGCAGATTAATTCACTAGTGCAGAAAACATTTTTTACGTCGGTTATTTTTCATTATTTACGTCGGTTTTTAGGCGACGTTAATACGGACGACGTTATAAATAACGTTTTTTACGTCGGTTATTTAAAACCCGACGTAACATCCCTAACATCACGGTGTTTATCACGTCGGTTCATTAATAACCGACGTGAAAAATGATGGGGGGTGGGGATTTATAACGGCGGTTATTATATAACCGCCGTGATAAACCGCGGGTGGGGGGGTTTAGCACGTCGGTTATATAATAACCGACGTGATAAATATGCGCGGGGGGGGGGGGGGGGGTTATCACGTCGGTTATTTCTAAACCGACGTGATAAAACGCCTGGGATATCGTTTATCACGTCGGTTATGACATAACCGACGTGATTAACCCTTCCCCGGGCCTATTATCACGTCGGTTTCTTAAATAACCGACGTGATAAAAAGGCCTGGGAAACGTTTTAGCACGTCGGCTATCCAATAACCGACGTGGTAAATCGATTCCCAGGCCTTTTAGCACGTCGGTTATATTAAGAACCGACGTGATAAAAGGCCCGGGAACGGTTTATCACGTCGGTTTTCGAAAAAACCGACGTGATAAACCCCTACCGATTTATTTACCACGTCGGTTATAAAATAATCGACGTGAAAGCGATATATTTTTTTTTTAAATAATTGCACTGCTCTCACCAAAAAGCAACCAGAAACCAAACAACAAAAATAACCATGCCAGCCCTCCCCCAAGCCCCAACTGAACCCCACCCTCATCTATACCCACCTAACAACCTGGCCAGCCCTCCCCCACCACATTGGAGCCCCACCACAACCCTTGGACACCCCCCCACCCCTTGGACAGCCCCCCCACCCTCATTTACACCCCCACGACCCCTAGTACAGCCTCAAACACCCATTGGACACCCCTCCCATATCCCTTGGACACCCCCACCCCTTGGACACCCCCCCACCCCTTGGACAGCCCCCCCACCCTCATTTACACCCACAAGACCCCTAGTACAGCCTCAAACACCCATTGGACACCCCCCACACCTTGACAGCCCTCCCAGACCCCTTGGACACCCCCCCCCCCCCCCCCCCCCGAGCCCTTGGACAGCCCCAAACACCCCTTGGACACCCCTCCCATATCCCTTGGACACCCCCCCCCCCCACCCCTTGGACACCCCCCCACCCCTTGGACAGCCCCCCCACCCTCATTTACACCCAACCGGCCCCTTGGACAGAACCCCCAGACACCTTGGACACCACTCCCATATCCCTTGGACACCCCCCCACCCCTTGGACACCCCCCACCCCTTCGACAGCCCCCACCCTCATTTACACCCCCCGAACACTAGGACAGCCCCAAACACCCCTTGGACACCCCTCCCATATCCCTTGGACACCCCCCCACCCCTTGGACACCCCCCCACCCCTTGGACAGCCCCCCCCCCCCCCCCACCCCCTGGACACCCCCCCGACCCCTTGGAAACCCCCCCCCCCCCCCGACCCCTTGGAAACCCCCCCATCCCCTTGGACAGCCCCAAACACCCCTTGGACACCCCTCCTATATCCCTTGGACACCCCCCCACCACTTGGACACCCCCCCACCCCTTGGACAGCCCCCCCCCCCCCACCCGCATTTACACCCAACCGACCCCTTGGACAGCCCCAAACACACCTTGGACACCCCTCCCATATCCCTTGGACACCCCCCACCCCTTGGACACCCCCACCCTCATTTACATCCCCCCGACCCCTAGGACAGCCCCAAACACACCTTGGACACCCCTCCCATATCCCTTGGACACCCCCCAAACACCCACCCACCCCCTTGGAACCTCTCCCCCCATACCAAAATCCAGACCAGAAAAACCATCAACAGTAGACCAAAACAAGAAGTAGAGAAAAATTAAACATTCACTTATATAACATTCAAAACTTACACTGTCAACTTCAAAAAAAACTAAATCCAACCTAAACGACTACGAAATACACAATTACATTGACAATATTCAAAATTACATTTTACATTACAAACAACTAAAAGTCAATCAAACCTGTAAAATAATTTGACCACTCCACTTGTAAGTGTTTGATATATTCAGCAGTAAATGGTTGAGGGTCATCAAAAAGCTACAAAGGAAAAGGATAGTAGTCAACGTGTATAATGAATAAATCAAATTGAAATATTATGAGAAAGAGGAAATCTTACCAAGTCAAAACTCAGAACTGTCCCAGTTGTTATTATTTCATACATAAATCTTAACATGTAATATCCGCATTCGATGATGCCTTGTTGCTCATGACATTTCTGTTTGAATGAGTGTAAATTCAATATATTATTTTTATGTAATAAATCAAAATGTACAAATTATAAATGGATATTTACCTTCGCATGTACATATTTGATCTTGAAATTCCTTTTCTTTGCGCTTTTTCAAAAGTGGACCCATGCCCTGTTAGAAAATAATACGAATGGGGTAAATTTAAAATTCATTATAATATATAAAACTATTGTGAAATTGAAACTTACGTTTCCAATATATTCTTACAACTTTCTCACACATCATCATGGAGAGAGCATATCCAATAAAGTGCTTTCTCCCTAGGGCAAAAAACCCCTAACATCCAATGATCCCTGATAAAAGGAAATTTAACGTTAGTGGTTTTTTATGTTAAAAGATAATTAACTCTTTGAGAGGGATGTGTTTCATACCTCTCACAAAAAGGCATCATCCAACACTGTGTGATTACATTCTTTTCAAATCTATCAGCAATATAAATCATTCTTTGTTCCTCATCCAATGCACATGCTTCAGGGGAAATCAATTGTGGGTCCACGAATCCATATACATCTGTCAGCTCATTCCTCTCACAAATTTTATACAGATACCTAATACAAAGCAGACATAAGTATACATTTTTAATAAATATAACGCAAGGAAAAGGTGTTAAGACTTACATGATAAAAATTTGCACCACGTTGATGCCCAACTTATCTCCAGTGACAAACTCCATGACATCAGTTTTCATAATCCCCACACTTAGTTCACGTCCACAGACATGAACTTCCATTGTAAAGTCATAATGATCCGCCAACAAATTTGAATATCTTGACAATTTGTCAAGACTGCTAGTATCTGCATCTGATGTCATAGCTATTTGTCTTTGTTGTTGTCTATACAGTATTTCTTTACCTTTGAAGTATTCCTGTAAAAATAAATTGAAAAATATATTAGTTTTCAAATGATAAAACATTAATAAAAATATAAAATAAAAGATATAACATCCATACCTCTATGGTAATGAGTCGAAGAAGTCTGGATGGCCAAAGTAAAAAATGGCCGATACTATGTCCAACTGTCGTCACCTCATCTGTAGGTAATGGTATCCGAGCTGATCTATCTATAATATCCTGTACAGTGACCCTCTGATTCTCTACCTCTAACTGTTGATGATGAACTGTATCTCCTATACAATATACCATCTCATATGCAACTATATGATGTTGAGGATCATCAACATACAACTCACAATAAGTAGGTAGCTGCGGCGGAGGAGGAGGATCAAAAATGGGGTCCGCAGGCTGAGGTGGGGGAGTGGGAGCTACTGGGAGAGGTGGAGTGGGAGCTGCACCCTGAAATTGTCTTTGCAAGTCTGCAAACATAAACTGCACCGATGCTCTAATCTTGTCCTCCATTGTCGCATTAATATTATGGACTTCAGCCTCCAAGGATTCTATTTTTTTTATAAACTCCCTCAACGTTAGAAGTTGAGGAACGTGGCAACACTTTTCTTACCGATACACCTGCCGGATATCCTCTTACACGGCCAGGATGTTCGGGCTTTCCCAATGCCACAGATAAAATATCTTCCCTCCCAGATGGTGTAAATGTCCCCTGTGAACTCTGCTCCTCAAGAGAGTCCTGTAATAATTAATTGAACATTTCTATAATGATTGGAAATATATGACGAAAATAGTAAACTTAAATAAATAAAATAGATATCTTACAATCCTCTCAACTACGAGTCTCGATTCTTCCGAAAGATATTGTCCTTTTTTGCCCTTCCGAGCTCTTTTCCATTTCTCATGTCTAGATGGAGGGGATGGAGGGGCCACCTCTCCAGAGCTTGAAGACTCAGCTCTTAGTTGTTGAAATTTTCCTGCCATCATTTGTTCTTCCAATAATGCATACCCTCCCCGAGATAAACTATGAGGGTATACATTTTTAGATTGGATCTCTTGATGAGCTTTCCTTGTTTGCTGTAAATTAAGAATAAGTAATCATTAACAAAACAATAATAAGATCATTTATATAAGAAAGCTTATAAAAGTTTACATTGCCCTTACCAAAAATGATTCTTTTCTTCTACTTTCAAAAAATTGTCTCCATGTGTCTTCATCTATAAAAGGATATATACGACATGGATTCTCACGACTCCTATGACCATAAATGAAATCAGATGAGAGGGTTGATTTGAAATCCCTCCATCTCCTAGCAGCCAACGATAAGCATTTCTTCCTGACTCCTCCAGTGTCAGGAATATCAAATGTCATCTGATAAAAAAGAGGTTAAAAATATTATATATACTAGAAACATTTAAAGAACAGTCAAACAATAGCAAAAGATCTTACCAAAATGGTCTCCCACAGCTGAGAAATTATCGCCTTATCCACACTTCTCCAATCATCATAGAGAATGCTTACTTTGCTCTTAGCCTGAGTTGCTACAAAACCCTTAAAATCTTTAGCATTTGGACCTCTAGGAAGATCATCATCATCAAACTCCACGACTATCCTCTCCTCCTTCGTACGGGCAAGTGATAATTTTGGTAAACGTGTGCACCCACGCTTACCAACCTTTGAACTCTTTTTCGTAATAGGAGCATGTGAATGTTCCTCCCCAGATGTATGACCAATATGCTCATCTCCAGAATCATGTGGCTGATCAACTGATTGATCTGTCATTTTCCTTCAAATCAAAAAAACAAACATTAGTTCACAAATATACAAATTCAAATATTGTAATACTACTTAATCAGAAAATAGAAAAGTGTACTAAATTACATAATAGTAAACATTGGTAATATGGTAAGCATGTTAAACAATGATAAACATGGTAAACACAGTCTGTTGTACCCCTCTCTCTTGGATTTTAATGATCACAATCACTCTTATTATGTTCTAACTTGTTTTCAAGTGTTTTTGTTGATAGGCAAAAGGTTGCCAAGGATTTGGCCCAAGAAAGCTGAAAAGTGGACTCACTGAGTCCACCGGTCAGCCGGTGTGAGCTCACCGGCCAGCCGGAGGACCCAGGCAGTAGACTTGCCCACTGCCTGGTGTCACCGGCCGGCCGGTGGCTCACCACCGGCCGGCCGGTGGACCAGACAGAGAGCCTTCCTCTCTGTCTGGACCACCGGCCGGCCGCTGGCTCATCACCGACCGGCCGGTGGACCAGACAGAGCTTTGCTGTCTGGACCACCGGCCAACCGGTGATCCACCACCGGCCAGCCGGTGCGCCCAGGACTTCTCCTCTTTACGGTTTTTATTGTTTTATCATTTTGGTTTGATACATGTTTTAATAAGTAAAAAATTTACAATATCTAACATTATATGAAAAAACTAAATGTAAACAAGAAATAAACATGTGTTACCTGTAATTTTAGGAATGTACAGTTGGATTGTTTTCCCAAATTCCTTCGTCGTGATCATTCCTTATGGCACAAACCATGTCTTCAACATACTCATCATTATGTTCTGTTAATCTTTCCATGGAAGTAGGGATCTCACATAAATCAGCATCTTCATCAAATTCATCCTCACCAACATATTGTTTTTTCCCTTGTAAAACATCATCCCACTGCATATCTGATTGATCTACTACATAGAAAATTTGTTTGGCATGTGTTGCCATTATAAAAGAATCAGCTGTGTCTTCCAATCTATTCAGATTAACAAGTGTCATTCCAAATTCATCGTGTCTGACACTGTTGTTACCGATAAACCATTTACAGTTAAAAACAGGAACTTTAATTTTAAAGTAATCAGCCTCCCATATGTCTTCAATCACTCCATAATATGCACTTGATGCCGAAATTGGGTTTCTGTCCTTAGCACTCGAAAAATGCATTGCTTCTGCAAACACCAATACACCACTATTCTGAACTGCACTTCTGTTGTCCTGAGCTTTCGTATGAAATGTATAGCCATTAATGTCATAAGCGGACCATGTTATCACATTTAAAGATGGACCACCCACTATCCATTTTAATGTCTCTGATACATCTGATCTACCAAGCAATGTCTTTTTAAACCATGGCAAAAAAGTTTTGTTGTGCTCATTCAAAATCCACATTTCTTTCTTCTTTGGATGACATTGTTTCAACTCATTAATATGCAATGTGATATACGGTTGAACATCAGCTATGTTATTCAAGATGTATGATTCTAACTTCTTCATCTGTTCAGCTGACAGTGATTTGACTTTCAAGCCACGAATCCCCTTTCCCTCATTATTAACCCGTTCATGGCGAGATGGAGGCAAACCTATGTGTTGCGCCGTAGCCAAGTAGCTCGTACAAAACTCTGCTACCTCCTCAGAAATATACTTTTCAATAATGGAGGCTTCATGTCGATATGGATTTTTAACATATCCCTTTAATATTTTCATATACCTTTCAAAAGGATACATCCAACGAAGATATACAGGTCCACAAAGCTTTATTTCTCGAACCAGATGAATCATTAAATGCACCATCATATCAAAAAAAGTTGGAGGAAAATACATTTCCAAATGACAAAGTATAAAAATTGCATCCTTTTCCAAAATGTTCAAAGCATTCACATCAATCGCCTTGTTACAAATTGAATTGAAAAAATAACACAACCTCATTATAGTCTTTCTGACACGGATGGGCAATATTCCACGCAGTGCAACTGGTAGAATTTGTTGCATCATGACGTGACAATCATGTGATTTCATACCTATCAACTTCAAGTCTTTCAATGAGACAAAATTTTTTACATTTGAAGAATAACCTTGAGGCACTTTGATATCATGAAGACACTGACAGAAGCTACTTTTCTCCCTCTTCGATAATGTATGACAAGCCGGGGGAAGAAATGTTCGTCTTCCTTTAGGAGTGGGAGCTAACTCCAAACGTATTCCCATTGATAGTAGGTCTAACCTTGCATTCAACCCATCTTTTTTCTTTCCTTTAATATCTAGCAATGTTCCGATCAAAGAATCACAGATATTCTTCTCCACGTGCATGACATCAATATTATGTTTGATTTCATGATACCTCCAATATGGTAGCTCAAAAAATATTGACATTTTCTTCCAAATATGTCTATCATTACCAGATTTCTGTGTTTTTCCCAATGTCACATCAAGGTTTTTCACCCTCTCAAAATACAAATCTGGGGATAAAGGTTTTGGAGCAGTATCAAATTCTTGTGAGCCATTGAATGCCTTTTTTAGTCTTCTATAAGGGTGATCCATAGGCAAAAACTTTCGATGACCCATGTACACTATTTTCCTCCCATGATGCAATTGACAATATGACGTCTGTTGTTCGCAAATTGGACATGCTTTATGCCCTTTAACACTGTATCCAGACAAATTTCCATATGCTGGGAAGTCATTTATAGTGAATAGAAGCACTGCATGCAGTTGAAAATATTCCATTTTATAAGAATCATACACCCTAATACCATCAGCCCATAACGGTTTCAAATCATCAATCAACGGTGACAAGTATACATCAATATCATTGCCGGGTTGCTTTGGACCAGAGATCATGATACTCAACATGACATATTTGTGCTTCATACAAACTTCAGGAGAGAGGTTGTAAATTACCAATAAAACAGGTCATGAACTATGTGTGCTACTGAGGGTTCGGTATGGATTCATTCCATCTGTGCACAAGCCTAGTCTCAGATTTCTAATTTCATTTCCAAATGTAGGGTACTGGGCATCAATTTTCTTCCATTGTGGACAAACAGCTGGATGACGTATTTTTCCATCACATACCCGCTCATCAGCATGCCATCTTAACCTTTTTGCATCATGTGAATTAGCAAATAAACGTTTGAAACGAGGAATTATAGAAAGATACCAAAATACCTTTGAAGGGAGCTTTGTAATCTCTACATCAGCTTGTGATTTTTCTTTCACCTTATACCGTGATGTCCCACATTTAGGACACTCTTTCAGAAATTCATATTCCTTCCTATATATAATGCAGTCATTCGGACAGGCATGTATTTTCCTGTATCCCAATCCCATCGGGCATAATATTTTTTTGGCCTTATAATGTGAATCTGGAAGATCGTTATCTTTTGGAAGAATGTCTTTCATCAATTGTAGCAGCTCTGTAAAACTTCTGTCACTCCATCCATATTTCGCCTTCAGGTTAATCAATCTTAACACCGCCGACAAAACCGTAAAATCTGTACAACCAGGATATAATGGTTTTTCGGCATCACCATATAGACGTGCAACTGTCGGTTCTATCTCAATTTGTTCTGCTACAATATCGCGAATCATTTCTTCAATTCCATCGGAGTTACCATCTTGCGATTCATTATCATCAGTGACATTCTGTCCAGTTTCGCCATGCCAAATCCAAGGGTTGTAACTCGGATTGAAACCATGACAAATCAGATGATCTTTTATCTCTCTACTTTTCAACTTCTTCATATTCAGACATTTCAGGCATGGACAGAAAAAAATGTCACTACTTGGAACATTTCGTTTAGCAAATTCCAAAAAGGCATCAACACCTTCCTCATATTCATTGCTCATTCGATGTGCCGTAATCCAACTTCGACTCATTATTACCTATAACAAATAGCAAAAATATATATATTTTTTAGATAAGACAAATATATGTTTATATGAAAAAAATCATAATTTGAATGTAAACAATTTTGAAATATAAAACAAATCGATGTGTATTTAAAAAAATATGCTTGAATATTATTTTTTAAACAAAATATAGTAAGATATAACACCCCCCCTGGACACCCCCCGACCCCTCTGGACAGCCCCCCGCCCCTCCTGGACACCACCCCCCACCCCCTACCCCCTTGGACACCCCCCTGGACATCCCCCAACCCTCTGGACAGCCCCCCCACCCACTCGGACAACCCCAAATACCCTCTGGAGAGGCCGCCACCCACTTGGACAGCCCCCCACACCCATCCACCCCCTTGGACACCCCCCTGGACACCCCACCGACCCCTCTGGACAGGCCGCCACCCCCTTGGACAACCCCCCACACCCACCCATCCCCTTGGACACCACCCTGGACACCCCCCGACCCCTCTGGACAGCCCCCGACCCCTCTAGAAAGCACCCCCACCCCTCCTGGACACAACCCCCCACCCCCGACCTGCTTGGACACCCCCCTGGACACCCCCCAACCCTCTGGACAGCCCCCCCACCCTCCTAAACACCACCCCCACCCCCTACCCCCTTGGACACCCCCCTGGACACCCCCCAACACCCACCCACACCCTTGGACAGCCCCCCACACCCACCCACCCCCTTGTAAACCCCCCTGGACACCCCCCGACCCCTCTGGACAGCCCCCCACCCCTCCTGGACACCACCCCCCACCCCCTACCCCCTTGGACACCCCCCTGGACATCCCCCAACCCTCTGGGCAGCCCCCCCACCCACTCGGACAACCCCAAATACCCTCTGGAGAGGCCGCCACCCACTTGGACAGCCCCCCACACCCATCCACCCCCTTGGACACCCCCCTGGACACCCCACCGACCCCTCTGGACAGGCCGCCACCCCCTTGGACAGCCCCCCACACCCACCCATCCCCTTGGACACCACCCTGGACACCCCCCGACCCCTCTAGACAACCCCCGACCCCTCTAGAAAGCACCCTCACCCCTCCTGGACACAACCCCCCACCCCCGACCTGCTTGGACACCCCCCTGGACACCCCCCAACCCTCTGGACAGCCCCCCCACCCCTCCTAAACACCACCCCCACCCCCTACCCCCTTGGACACCCCCCTGGACACCCCCCAACACCCACCCACACCCTTGGACAGCCCCCCACACCCACCCACCCCCTTGTAAACCCCCCTGGACACCCCCCGACCCCTCTGGACAGCCCCCCGCCCCTCCTGGACACCACCCCCACCCCCTACCCCCTTGGACACCCCCCTGGACATCCCCCAACCCTCTGGACAGCCCCCCCACCCACCCGGACAACCCCAAATACCCTCTGGAGAGGCCGCCACCCACTTGGACACCCCCCCACACCCATCCAACCCCTTGGACACCCCCCTGGACACCCCACCGACCCCTCTGGACAGGCCGCCACCCCCTTGGACAGCCCCCCACACCCACCCATCCCCTTGGACACCACCCTGGACACCCCCCGACCCCTCTGGACAGCCCCCGACCCCTCTAGAAAGCACCCCCACCCCTCCTGGACACAACCCCCCACCCCCGACCTGCTTGGACACCCCCCTGGACAGCCCCCCCACCCCTCCTAAACACCACCCCCACCCCCTACCCCCTTGGACACCCCCCTGGACACCCCCCAACACCCACCCACACCCTTGGACAGCCCCCCCACACCCACCCACCCCCTTGTAAACCCCCCTGGACACCCCCCGACCCCTCTGGACAGCCCCCACCCCTCCTGGACACCACCCCCCACACCCTACCCCCTTGGACACCCCCCTGGACACCCCCCAACCCTCTTGATAGCCCTCCCACCCCCCTGGAATCACTGAAAATTTACCATAACAAGAAGTTGGGCCATTCAAAGAATGTTTTTAGGTGTGGAGGAAGAACTGAGTTTCAATAGATAGAGAAGGAACTCGACATTAGGTTGTCTATTCCAGGTGTGGATTTGAAGGAGTTAATGTTTGTTCAGTGACCCAAGAGATTGAATCAGAAATTCAGATGTTGTGCCATTTTCTCATGATGAGGATGAATAATTGGTGGGGTTTGACTTTTAAATGGAGAGCTTAGCAGACCATCATATTTTCTATAGATCAGTAAAGGATGTTAGCATCGAACATAAGGCTTAAGGGATGCTTTTAGATCCAAATATGTATGTTGATGGATGCAATGGATCTAGTAGAGGTTCTAGAAAGAATGGTGGTTTTATTTGTTTAGGATAAGTAGTGAAGAAAAAACTAGTTAATTTTTTACTTGCTGAAAAGAGGGTATCTAAAATTTTTAACATGCCGAGGGGAAATCTGGCGAGTCCTCCTCGTGAAACTTTGTTTGCAGGGGGTGAAAATGGTGATGTGATCCCAAATCCATGCACCTATGCCATGGTTGTGTGTGAATAAAGTAGTAACAACTGTAAAAGGGCAACCCATCCAAATGGACACGCCCCAACCCTCTCGGGGATTTATAGAAAACGATGAAAAATTAGTGAAATCATAAAATTAGTCAATATTGCAAGTCGAACTAATAGATCTAGGGATGATAAATAAGATTATGGTGCCAAAACGAGTTAAAAGGGTTCGCAATCGAAAAATCTTAGCTAGTTTCAACAAAAAAATCACAACACATATATATATACTATCCGTGAAAAAAAACGAACGAGTGGGAGGATTACCTGAGTGCTGCGAGTTTAGATGATTGATCCGAGGAGATTAAATATGAGAAACGATGATCGCAAAAAGAATCTAAACCAATGAAATGGACGAGCCGATTCGGGTTTACGCGCGAGAGAGACAAGTCGCGACTGTCGAAGGTAAACTCGCGAATGACAATCCACGGGTCTGGGTAAATTTTTAAATGAGTTATCACGTCGGTTATTCAATAACCGACGTTATAATTTTTTTAAAAACATTTATAACGTCGGTTATTCAATAACCGACGTAAAAACCTTCCTCCGATTCTTTTTTTACGTCGGTTATTTTATAACCGACGTTATAAAGGGCTCAAAATCCGCATTTTTTTACGTCGGTTATTCCATAACCGACGTCAAAAACATCTGCGGATTCTTTTTTTACGTCGGTTATTTTATAACCGACGTAAAAAGGCCTTCAAAAACCGCGTTTTTTACGTCAGTTATTGAATAACCGACGTAATAACTCGTACATATGTCGATTTGTTACGTCGGTTATTGAATAACCGACGTAACAAACACCCCCCGCTTCTGTTTTTTACGGCGGTTAATGTATAACCGACGTAAAAAACGAAGCCGCGCGATTAATAACGTCGGTTATAAAAATAACCGACGTTAAAGGTGTACCGAACACAGGTTTTTACGTCGGTTATTAAATAACCGACGTAAAAAACCTCGTTTTACATATTATGACGTCGGTTTTATATAACCGACGTAAAAAATGGAGACGTAAAAAACGTTTTCTGCACTAGTGATTCCTTTGTTGAAGTCTAGAATTAACTGTTGATTTGTTTATGATTTTAAAACTGTTGATTTCATTTACAATTTTTTTGGCTTGAATGTACCACGTAGGCAGATTTCTATGAAGAACCGAAAAAAGTGGGACCTTGCCCCGGCAATTATCTTCTCCAATTAAAAAAAGGCACTTCACCAGAATAGTGGAATTTCTGATGGAACTTTATTTGGGTCCATCTTGCCCTAGTATTGCTAACCGAAACGAGGGTGAAACCTTTGAAACCCGAAGAAATGAAGGAAGAGTGAGGCAGCCTAAGAGGTGAAGACGGGTCGATCGAAGGTGGCCCGAAGCTGGATGAGGCTCATATGCCGACTGAATACCTGCTCGAGATTGTCCGGCCTTG
Source organism: Viscum album (assembly GCA_963277665.1). Classification (NCBI taxonomy): domain Eukaryota; kingdom Viridiplantae; phylum Streptophyta; class Magnoliopsida; order Santalales; family Viscaceae; genus Viscum; species Viscum album. Next base: position 1,103,143,386 of record OY728138.1, on the reverse strand, counting down.
AGAAAGATGACGAAGACTGGAAGGAGTTTGAATCAGAAAAGTCGAGTGATGCCAAGCTGCAAAAAATTACGAAGATCGGATGATGATGTCAAGTCTGAAGTTGTGAGAGGGAATTGGAGCAATCGATGAACTACGGTTGAAGGATGACGATGGACACCGACCGAGGCCGAAGCACCACCTGAAACGCACGGCCGATTGTCGCCTATCGACCGGTCAAAGTTTCGATACTCTGCTAATGTGTATAGCAGCACTCAGGTCGAATCCTCGGCGATGATACTTCTAAATAGCTGATTGTTTTTAATTGATGATTGTATTCTGATTGGGAGTTTGCTTGCAGAGCTTGTGAAATAATTTATGGATGATGTTTGATTTAAAAAATTAATAAATATTGGGGTGAGTTCATCATTAGATAGTTAAGCTTGTGATATCCTTGAGCTTTGCTTTATATTGCATTAAATTAACACTCATGTCACAAGATGATTTTGATCGGAATTCCCAAGTGTTAAAACTTTAATCCAAGCCGTAACTTAACTTAGGTTTCTAATCATTACCATTACTTGTTTATGGTAGTGTATTTTTGGTTCCAATAATCCAAAGAAACCACACGTTAAACAAAACAAGTCATTAATCCACGACATGCTGAGTCCAACATACACAATGTTAATTCAAAGAATACTCATCGAGCAAAAGCTCTCAATCGTTTAACATAACTAAATAATGACTCACCCCAATGGAATATTTACTCAGCCATTGAAATTATTAGTAATCTGATTATAATGATTATGATGATAAATTAAGAAGATAAGAAAAAGAAAGGGATAAGAAAAGAGCGGTGCGTCGAACACACACACGAAAGATTTTGAGAATCAAAATGGAATTTCAATTGAATGAGGAAGAAAATGAGGGACTGTAATTTAAATTGATTCAAACCATTTTAAGGCTATTAATATTATAATACAGAAGGTGGATGAGAATAAGATATATTCAAGAAGAAACTTGCATTAAAAAGGAATTACAAAAGAAAGGACATACAAAATTACAACAAAGAAGAACACAAAAGTAAAAGGAAACAAAGAGAGGAGAGGTAACTCTTGTTGAAACAAGATCAAATCATATCCTCCCAGGCCCTTGGAAAGGCTCTAGTAATTCCAAACCTCCTCCTTAAGTCCTGAAATGTCAACCTCTTGGAAGGAGAGGAGAGGGATGTATTTATAGCCCAAGGAGTGGACTGTTTGCATTCCAAATCTATCCCTCCACTTGACCCGCATATTTACCAATCTAGAAAGCTGAATCACGAGCCGGTGTCTTCTTCATAAATGTATATATGGATGTCTTCTGTCTAGCCTCAAAATCTTGCATTCATTGGACTTTTTTAGCCAAAGTTATGGCTATTTCATTAAACAAAGCTAAACTGTCCATTTCAATCCATGACTTTTCAATGGATGAAATGTGAATGGATTTTTGAATAGTAAGATGCCATCAAATCCGGATAGTTTCTTCAACAAAGTTGGCCGTATATATCTCCTCTTTCACACTGCAAATGCTCAGCTCAAATGGATTTCTAGATAAGGAGAAAAGTCCACATTTGTGTGCTGATTTTAATTCCCGGCCAGAATTGTGGGCTGGACTTCATAGAATCATTTGGGCCACCTGTTGAAGACTCTGGGCCTTGAAATTTTTATCCAAGATGAAACATATTGTCCCCAGAATTATGGTGGATAATCAACTGTTTTGGACTTCTGGATTGAGCCCAGTAAATCAAACTTCAAGGCTGGTCCAGTTTGTTCACAGATTCATTGGGCCTTATTGTGTGGTACATATGAACCTTCAAATGGCAAAATTGGCACATGATACCTTCTAATGAAATGTTCTAAATTGAAATAGGAATCCTAAAAAATAAAAACCATGAAATTTGGATCAGTATAGTAATAGTTATTATTAAAACATTAAACTGACTCAATTGGACTACTTCTAAAAATGCTCAAAAATTATACTTAATATTAAAACATTAATATTTCACACAAATTATGCACATTTCATATAAAATAAGTAAAGGGGGGATATAATAAGTCATGAAAATATTAATTACATCAACTCCCCCACACTTAGTTTTGTGCATGTCCTCATGTGCAACAAATATAAAAAATGACAAAATCATTTTTACTCACCAACAGATTTTAAAATTTTGTTTTCTCCAATCAGGGGAGTTTAGACTATTTCACTCATCCATTTTGAATTCCACCACAAGTTGTTACAGAAACAATGTTCCAAAAACAATTCATTTTTCATGCTCAAAATTAGAAATAGAAAATGTGGGCACTCAAAACATACTCCACTCAAGATGATAAAATTAATTTATGGAGCTTCACTCATTCATCAACCAAAAGTGAACATCTTAGAGTTTGAAAGAGCTCTCAGCTTCCATTCTCCATTCTAAAGTGCACAAGAATCAAGAGAACTTTTAGGGGTTTTTCTGTGGCTATGGGACGGTAGGATTATAATGTCCAAAAGGGTGGAAAGAGGGGCTAAAACACTAACATGGATAAAACAATGCACAATTTTTTTTGAAACTAAAACATGGAAGAAAATGGAAACACATTTTTACAAAGGGAAAAATGAAGCATGACACAAAAGTGGAATAAAATTTGAAGGGGATGAGAAGATGGAATATTTACAAAACACAAAGCTTCTCCTAATTACATAAGTGTTCCTTTTTATTTTCTTTTTTTTTCCTTTGTTTTTTTGAAAGTTGACCTTGAAACAGATCTCACACTCATATCCCAACTCATGTTTGATCTCCTCACGACACTAATTGTAATAGTTATAACAAGATCAAAGGTTGAGGAAGAGTGATTTTTGACCTACCCAAGACACAACCCAATTTTTTTTTTTTTTGATTTTTTTTTTTGATTTTGATTTTTTTTGAATTTTTTTTGAACACTTTTCAATATCATTTGTACAATACATTCTCAAATCCCACTGAATGAAAACATCTCCCCCACACTGAAATGGATGCTTGTCCTCAAGCAGATGATAACTCGTTGAAAATCAATAATAGGGTACCCAAACAATGAAATCCATTCCCCCCACACTTAAATTTCAAAAAAAAAATTATGCAATGAAAATCCTATGTTGATATTAGGTGGGAAAAGGTATTTGGCTTGTAATGTGGCTATCAAAGAAAAAGTTTTCATAGGCTCGAATGGGCTTTCAAAAGGAAGATTAATGCAAGGGAAATGGGAGGCTATTTGGCTATTGTGATTCTCATGTGGTTCAGAAAATGCCTCTATCATATTAAAACATACTAAGGTGGTAAATTCAGCTCGAAGGTCCACAAACTCAAGACTCACAAATGGGGGTGAAAACACACATTTTGAAAAGATGGTCATAGGTGGCCTTGGCATGAAAGCAAATGTTGTTCCTCACGGTTCGGGAAAAGCATTTTCTAAATCAAAAATCGAGCATTCAAATTTTGCTAATTTTGACACAAAATTCTTTATCCAAAGTCATAATGAAAATACAAGATTTTTGAGATGAAAACATGTCTGTTAACTCCCCAAAATGGTTGGACAAAATTTCAAAACTCGATGGTGAGTAAGCATGACTCTTTTTTTTGTATTTTTTTAAGTAATTGTGTTTTTTTTGTGATTTTTTTTGTTTTTATGGGTTTTTTTTTAAATACACACCCACACAAGAAAGAGAAAAAGAAAGGGTTTGATGAATAAAGTGGTAAAAAATGAAAGAGAGAGGAAGAAGAAGAAAGAGAGATAGAGGGATAGAAGGAGAAGAAGAGTCAAAGGGAAAGAGGTGCCCCCTGGTTTGGATTTAGCGGGTCACCTTCTCCATCCAGTGGTAGGTCGGCTAGATAATTTGGGAATTCGGTGGAAGTTGAGGTTGATCCAAGATTGTGGGATGTTACCTGAAAAAGAAAAATCATTATTCATATAATGAAAAACTAAAAAGAAAATGAAATTTCACAAAAGTAAAAGAAAACATGGGTTGCCTCCCAAGAAGCACCGCATTTATTTGTCTACAGCTGGACAATTGCAGTGGACTACCCATAGTCTGACGGCGGCCATCGTATTTTCTCAACTCCAGTGTGCTTCCAGAAAAACTTTTTCTTTGGAATGCCTAATGATTCATTGGATAATTTCTTCCCATCCTTGTTGGTGTGCTTGCAATTCAATGGGGTTGGAAAGAGAATATTTCTATCCTCACTTTGGTCTTCAACCTGAGGAATGATTTTATCCACAAAGTGATGGTTTTCTATTCTTGAAAATTCAGGAAGATGGCTCAATTTTGATGGTTCATTTATGTAAGGATCAGATAACACAAAAGCAGAGTATGATATCCCAATTGTTTTTGACTCATTTATTTCATCACTTACTGATGTAGAGTAATGAGGATCAGTGGAGTCATAAGACTGAATAAAATTTTCAATATCCTTTATTTCAATGTTGTTCGCCAAAGAATGATCAATTTAAACCTCACCAGTGATCACTTTATTAATTAGGGTACAAATATCACAAACATCACTACCATCAGAACAATATAAACACATTGGTTCAGGGTTCACTTCACATATAACAGAATTTTCAGAATCATAGATAGGAAAGGATGAATGTGGGATAATCATATTTGAATCAAAAAATGAGCATTCAAGTTCATTTTCTTTATTACCATTCATGTTGGAGCATTGGAGGTCAGGGGTGATATGAGATTCCAAAGAGTTTTCAAGATCCTTTAGATCAATGGAGTTTGCATTTGTAATGTCGACATCAATTTCACCATTTATGACTTTGTTAAACATGGTGCAGATTTCACAAGATCCTTTGTTATTAGAATATAAAGAACATGGTGGATTGGGGTTTGAGTGACTCTTAGAAGTGTCCTCAGAAGCATGGATTGAGAATGCAGAGTGATCCTCAGATGGGTATCGCATGGCTTGGAAAATGTTGAACTTGACCAATTGGTCACCGAATTCCATGGATAAGATGTCTGAATGGACATCAATCTTGGTTCTCGTAGTCATGAGGAATGGTCTTCCTAGAATTAGGGGAGATCGAGAAGAGTTCGTCTCACCTTCCATGTCAAGAACATAGAAATCAGAATGGAAGATAAGATCATTGACTCGGACAAGGACATCCTCAATTATTCCCTCAGGACTGACTGTGCTTCGATTGGCTAACTGAATGACAACACCTGTTGGATGTAAGGTACCTAGACCAAGGTTGGAGAAGATGAATTTGGGCATGACATTAATTGAGGCTCCTAGGTCTATGAGTGCATCATCAAAGTTGGAACTTCCAATTTGGCATGAGACTATAAAGGTACCTGGATCTTTGCACTTAATGGGTATAGACTGTTGGGTGGAAACATTTTCAAAGGTCCTAAGTTGCCTCTTGTGGGTGCACAATTCCTTAAGAAACTTGGCATACTTAGAAATTTGTTTTATGACATCTAAGAGGGGAATGTTGACTTCAACACGTCTAAACATGTCGAGCATTTCAGGATCAGGTTCAAAGGACTTCCTTGGTTTAGAAACGGCTTGAGGAAAAAGAATTGGGTTCCTGAGTGGAATGAAAGGATGTGATGGAATGGATTCAGATTCCTTTTCAATTTTCTTTTTCTTTTCATTTTCTAGGTCAACATTCAAAGGAGGGCTAGAGGACTTATCTTGAGGCATAACAATGTGTTTTCCCGATCTAAGTGCAATTGCACTTACATTACCCTTGGGGTTGGGTAATGGTTGAGCTGGGAGTTGGGAAGAATTTGATTGTTGTTGCTGGCTCAGGTGGGATGCAAGTTGACCTATTTGAGTTTCAATGTTTTTATGGCTAGAACGGGTGAAGGAGGCAAGATCTTCCACTGCACTTTCTCATGGTTACTTGGAAGAAGAGGCTTGTCCCGGATTGGGATTGCCTTGATTTTGGTTCTTGGGAAATCGATTGTATTGGTTTTTGAATTGGGAAGACTCACTAGGATAATGGAATCCAAGAGGAGGATTGTTCCTTTGAGGTTGAGGGACAAAAGGATAAGGTTGTTGGAAGTTACCAACACCTTGACCATATTGGAACTGGTTTGGGTTCTGAGCAGGGAATTGATGGGGATGAGAGACGAAATTACCATACCTCAATCCTTGGTTAAAGTTAGAGGAGAAGGGCTCAGAGTGAGGTTGGTTGAAGTTTCTAACAAACTGACCTGATAGTTGAGGATTGGTGTTCCACTGAGCATATGCTGCATTGAGCTCCATTGGTCCAGATGAATCGGATTGAACCTCTTGAAGTTGTGGACATGTGTCAGTTGGATGAGATAGAGAGTTGCAGATTCTACAGTTTTTGACAGATACAGGAAACATTGATTGCGGAGAAGATGAGGTTGGGGATTTTGTAGCCATAGCTAGTTGTCGCACAAGACCTGTAAGTTCACTCATCCACTCGGTCATTTTGTTCAGTTTAATTGATTGATTATCTTGGGCTTGTTTGACTTGAGCATGTGCTCGAGTATGGAAGTGTTGTGTGTTTGCAGCCATGTTACTTATGAGATCTCTTGCAGCTGCAGGAGTTTTATCAACAAGAGCACCGCCACTTGTGGCATCAATGAGAGTTCTCTCCATAGCCAATAACCCCTCATAGAAGTATTGGATCAAGAGTTGGTCAGGGATTTGCTGATGTGGGCAGGTTGCAACAAGCTTTTCGAACCTCTCTCAGTACTCATGGAGTGATTCACTTGGGAACTGACGAATACCACTTATTTCCTTTCGGATAGAAGCGGTACGAGAAGCAGGAAAGAATTTTTCTAAGAAAAGCCGCTTCATGTCATTCCATGTGGTTATGGAACCAGGAGGTAGGTAGTAGAGCCATGACTTAGTAGTGTCAGCTAGGAAAAAAGGGAATGCTCGGAGTTTGATTTGTTCTTCAGAAACCCCTTGAGGCTTCATGGTAGAGCGCACCACTTGGAACTCTTTAAGGTGGAGATGTGGATCCTCACCAGCTAGCCCGTGAAAATGAGGGAGAAGATGAATCAAGCCCGATTTGAGTTCGAAGTCAGCTTCTATGTTTGGATATTGAATACCAAGAGGTTGGTAATTCATATCAGGGGCAACGAGTTCTTTTAGGGTTTATTCCCTAGGATTGGTCATTTCAATTTCAACTGGTTGGATGAGGACTGGTTCTTGAATTATTTGAGTATCTCTTATGTTCCTCCTAAGTTTGTGAAGTGTTCGCTCAATTTCAGGGTCAAAAAAATCTGAGGGATTGTTTGGGAGGCTACGGGGCATTCAGAGAGATTTTGGAAGAAAGAGAAAGACGGGTTTTCCTTTGTGGTTTTCTTTTCAATTTTTTTTTAAATTTTCTTTTTTTTTGTGTTTTCTTGACAATAACCAGAAACTAATGACTACTTAAAAGCATCATTCCCGGCAACGGCGCCATTTGAAACGCGCGGCCAATTGTCGCATATCGACCGGTCAAAGTTCTGGTGCTCTGCTAATGTGTATAGCAGCATTCGGGTCGAATCCTCGGCGATGATACTTCTAAATAGTTGATTGTTTTTAATTGATTGTATTCTGATTAGGGGTTTTTTTGCAGAGCTTGTGAAATAATTTATGGATGATGTTTGATTTAACAAATTGATAAATATAGGGGTGAGTTCATCATTAGGTAGTCAAGCTTGTGATATCCTTGAGCTTTGCTTTATATTACATTAAATTAACACCCATGTCACAAGATGATTTTGATCGGAATTCCCAAGTGTTAAAGCTTTAATCCAAGTCGTAACTTAACTTAGGTTTCTAATCATTACCATTACTTGTTTATGGTAGTGTATTTTTGGTTCCAATAATCCATGAAAACCACACGTTAAACAAAACAAGTCCTTAATCCGTTACATGCTGAGTCCAACATACACAATGTTAATTCAAAGAATACTCATCGAGCAAAAGCTCTCAATCGCTTAACATAACTAAATAATGACTCACCCTAATGGAATATTTACTCTGCCATTGAAATGATTAGTAATCTGATTATAATGATTATGATGATAAATTAAGAAGATAAGAAAAAGAAAGGGATAAGAAAAGAGCAGTGCGTCGAACACACACACGAAAGATTTTGAGAATCAAAATAGAATTTCAATTGAATGAGGAAGAAAAACGAGGGACTGTAATTTAAATTGATTCAAACTATTTTAAGGCTATTAATATTATACTATAGAAGTTGGATGAGAATAAGATATATTCAAGAAGAAACTTGCATTAAAAAGGAATTACAAAAGAAAGGACATACAAAATTACAACAAAGAAGAACACAAAAGTAAAAGGAAACAAAGAGAGGAGAAGAGGTATCTCTTGTTGAAACAAGATCAAAGCATATCATCCCAGGCCCTTGCGAAGGCTCTAGTAATGCCAAACCTCCTCCTTAAGTCCTGAAATGCCAACCTCTTAGAAGGAGAGGAGATGGATGTATTTATAGCCCAAGAAGTGGACTGTTTGCATTCCAAATCTGTCCCTCCACTTGACCCGCATATTTACCAATCTAGACAGCTAAATCACGAGCTGGTGTCTTATTCATAAATGTATATATGGATGTCTTCTGTCTAGCCTCAAAATCTTGCTGTCATTGGACTTTTTTAGCCAAAGTTAGGGCTATTTCATTAAACAAAGCTAAACTGTCCATTTCAATCCATGACTTTTCAATGGATGAAATGTGAATGGATTTTTGAATAGTAAGATGCCATCAAATCCAGATTGTTTCTTCAACAAAGTTGGCCGCCTATATCTCCTCTTTCGCACTGCAAATGACCAGATCAAATGGATTTCTAGATAAGGAAAAAAGTCCACATTTGTGTGTTGATTTTAATTCCTGACCAGAATGGTGGGCTGGACTTCATAGAATCATTTAGGCCACTTTTTGAAGACTTTGGGCCTTGAAATTTTTATCCAAGATGACACATATTGTCCCCCGAATTATGGTGGAGAATAAATCGTTTTGGACTTCTGGATTGAGCCCAGTAAATCAATCTTCAAGTCTGGTCCAGTTTGCTCACAGATTCATTGAGCCTTATTGTGTGGTACATATGAACCTTCAAATGGCAGAATTGGCACATGATCCTTTCTAATGAAATGTTCTAAATTGAAATAGTAATCCTAAAAAACAAAAACCATGAAATTTGGATCAGTATAGTAATAGTTATTATTAAAACATTAAACTGACTCAATTGGACTACTTCTAAAAATGCTCAAAAATTATACTTAATATTAAAACATTAATATTTCACACAAATTGTGCACATTTCATATAAAATAAGTAAAGGAGAGATATAATAAGTCATGAAAATATTAATTACATCAACTCCCTCACTTAGTTTTGTGCATGTCCTCATGTGCAACAAATATAAAAACATGACAAAATCATTTTTACTCACCAACAGATTTTAAAATTTTGTTTTCTCCAATCAGGGGAGGTTTAGACTATTTCACTCATCCATTTTGAATTCCACCACAAGTTGTTACAGAAACAATGTTCCAAAAACAATTCATTTTTCATGCTCAAAATTAGAAATAGAAAATGTGGGCACTCAAAACTTACTCCACTCAAGATGATAAAATTAATTTATGGAGCTTCACTCATTCACCAACCGAATGTGAACATCTTAGAGTTTGAAAGAGCTCTCAACTTCCATTCTCCATTCTAAAGTGCACAAGAATCAATAGGACTTTTAGGGGTTTTTCTATGGCTATGGGACGGTAGGATTATAATGTCCAAAAGGGTGGAAAGAGGGCCTAAAACACTAACATGGATAAAACAATGCACAATTTTTTTTGAAACTGAAACATGGAAGAAAATGGAAACACATTTTTACAAAGGGAAAAATGAAGCATGACACAAAAGTGGAAGAAAATTTGAAGGGGATGAGAAGATGGAATATTTACAAAACACAAAGCTTCTCCCAATAACATAAGTGTTCCTTTTTCTTTTCTTTTTTTTCTTTATTTTTTCGAAAGTTGACCTTGAAAGAGATCTCACACTCATATCCCAACCCATGTTTGATCTCCTCACGACACTAATTGTAATAGTTATAACAATATCAAAGGTTGAGAAAGAGTGATTTTTGACCTACCCAAGACACAACCCATTTTTTTCATTTTTTTTTCATTTTTTTTTTGAATTTTTTTTGAATTTTTTTTTTGAACAATTTTCAATATCATTTGTACAATACATTCCCAAATCCCACTGAATGACAACCTCTCCCCCACACTGAAATGGATGTTTTTCCTCAAGCAGATGATAACTCGTTGAAAATCAATAATAGGGTACCTAAACAATGAAATCCATTCCCCCCCACACTTAAATTTCAAAAAAATTTATGCAATGAAAATCCTATGTTGATATTGGGTGAGAAAAGGTATTGGGCTTGTAATGTGGCTATCAAAGAAAAGGTTTTCATAGGCTCGAAGGGGCTTTCAAAAGGAGGATTAATGTAAGGGAAATGGGAGGCTATTTGGCTATTGTTATTCTCTTGTGGTTCAAAAAATGCCTCTATCATATTAATACACACTAAGGTAGTAAATTCAGCTCGAAGGTCCACAAACTCAAGACTCACAAATGGGGATGAAAACACACATTTTGAAAAGATGACCATAGGTGGCCTTGGCATGAAAGCAAATGTTGTTCCTCACGGTTCGGGAAAAGCATTTTCCAAATCAAAAATTGAGCATTCAAAATTCGTTAATTTTGACACAAAATTCTTTATCCAAAGTCATAATGAAAATACAAAATTTTTGAGATGAAAACATGTCTGTTAACTCCCCAAAATGGTTGGACAAAATTTCAAAACTCGATGGTGAGTAAGCATGACTTTTTTTTTTGTATTTTTTTAAGTAATTGTGTTTTTTTTTTGTGGTTTTTTTTTATGGGTTTTTTTTTTAAATACACACCCCCACAAGAAAGAGAAAAAGAAAGGGTTTGATGAAGAAAGTGGTAAAAAAATGAAAGAGAGAGGAAGAAGAAGAAAGAGAGAGAGAGGGAGAGAGGGAGAAGAAGAGTCAAAGGGAAAGAGGTGCCCCTGGTTTGGATTTGGCGGGTCGCCTTCTCCATCCAGTGGTTGGTCGGCTAGATAATTTGGGGATTCGGTGGAAGTCGAGGTTGATCCAAGATTGTGGGATGTTACCTGAAAAAGAAAAATCATTATTCATATAATGAAAAACTAAAAAGAAAATGAAATTTCACAAAAGTAAAATAAAACATGGGTTGTCTCCCAAGAAGCGCTGCATTTATTTGTCTACAGCTGGACAATTGCAGTGGACTACCCATAGTCTGACGGTGGTCATCGTATTTTCTCAACTCCAGTGTGCTTCCAGAAAAACTTTTTCTTTGGGAGACCTAATGATTCATTGGATAATTTCTTCCCATCCTTGTTGGTGTGCTTGCAATTCAGGAAGATGGCTCAATTTTGATGGTTCATTTATGTAAGGATCAGATAACACAAAAGCAGAGTATGAGATCCCAATTGTTTTTGACTCATTTATGTCATCACTTACCGATGTAGAGTAATGAGGATCAGTGGAGTCATAAGACTGAATAAAATTTTCAATATCCTTTATTTCAATGTTGTTCGCCAAAAAAATAGTCAATTTAAACCTCACCAGTGATCACTTTATTAATTAGGGTACAAATATCACAAACATCACTACCATCAGAACAATATAAACACATTGGTTCAGGGTTCACTTCACATATAACAGAATTTTCAGAATCATGGATAGGAAAGGATGAATGTGGGATAATCATATTTGAATCAAAAAATGAGCATTCAAGTTCATTTTCTTTATTACCATTCATGTTGGAGCATTGGAGGTCAGGGGTGATATGAGATTCCAAAGAGTTTTCAAGATCCTTTAGATCAATGGAGTTTGCATTTGTAATGTCAACATCAATTTCACCATTTATGACTTTGTTAATCATGGTGCAGATTTCACAAGATCCTTTGTTATTAGAACATAAAGAACATGGTGGATTGGGGTTTGAGTGACTCTTAGAAGTGTCCTCAGAAGCATGGATTGAGAATGCAGAGTGATCCTCAGATGGGTATCTCATGCCTTGGAAAATGTTGAACTTGACCAGTTGGTCACCGAATTCCATGGATAAGATGCCTGAATGGACATCAATCTTGGTTCTCGTAGTCATGAGGAATGGTCTTCCTAGAATTAGGGGAGATCGAGAAGAGTTCGTCTCACCTTCCATGTCAAGAACATAGAAATCAGAATGGAAGATAAGATCATTGACTCGGACAAGGACATCCTCAATTATTCCCTCAGGACTGGCTGTGTTTCGATTGGCTAACTGAATGACAACACCTGTTGGATGTAAGGTACCTAGACCAAGGTTGGAGAAGATGGATTTGGGCATGACATTAAATGAGGCTCCTAGGTCTATGAGTGCATCGTCAAAGTTGGAACTTCCAATTTGGCATGGGACTGTAAATGTACCTGGATCTTTGCACTTAATGGGTATAGACTGCTGGGTGGAAACATTTTCAAAGGTCCTAAGTTGCCTCTTGTGGGTGCACAATTCCTTAAGAAACTTGGCATACTTAGGAATTTGTTTTATGGCATCTAAGAGGGGAATGTTGACTTCAACACGTCTAAACATGTCGATCATTTCAGGATCAGGTTCAAAGGACTTCCTTGGTTTAGAAACGGCTTGAGGAAAAGGAATTGGGTTCCTAAGTGGAATGGAAGGAGGTGATGGAATGGATTCAGATTCCTTTTCAATTTTCTTTTTCTTTTCATTTTCTAGGTCAACATTCAAAGGAGGGCTAGAAGACTTATCTTGAGGCATAGCAATGTGCTTTCCCGATCTAAGTGCAATTGCACTTACATTACCCTTGGGATTGGGTAATGGTTGAGCTGGGAGTTTGGAAGAATTTGATTGTTGTTGCTGGCTCAGGTGGGATGCAAGTTGACCTATTTGAGTTTCAATGTTTTTAAGGCTAGAACGGGTCAAGGAGGCAAGATCTTCCACTACACTTTCCCATGGTTGCTTGGAAGAAGAGGCTTGTCCCGAATTGGGATTGCCTTGATTTTGGTTCTTGGAAAATCGATTGTATTGGTTTTGGAATTGGGAAGGCTCACTAGGATAATGGAATCCAGGAGGAGGATTGTTCCTTTGAGGTTGAGGGACAAAAGGATAAGGTTGTTGGAATTTACCAACACCTTGACCATATTGGAACTGGTTTGGATTTTGAGTAGGGAATTGAGGGGGATGAGAGACGAAATTACCATACCTCAATCCTTGGTTAAAGTTAGAGGAGAAGGGCTCAGAGTGAGGTTGGTTGAAGTTTCTAACAAACTGACTTGATAGTTGAGGATTGGTGTTCCGCTGGGCATATGCTGCATTGAGCTCCATTGGTCCAGATGAATCAGATTGATCCTCTTGAAGTTGTGGACATGTGTCAGTTGGATGAGATAGAGAGTTGCAGATTCCACAGTTTTTGACAGGTCCAGGAAACATTGATTGCGGAGAAGACGAGGTTGGGGATTTTGTAGCCACAGCTAGTTGTCGAACAAGACCTGTAAGTTCACTCATCCACTCGGTCATTTTGTTCGGTTCAATTGATTGATTATCTTGGGCTTGTTTGACTTGAGCATGTGCTCGAGTATGGAAGTGTTGTGTGTTTGCAGCTCTGTTACTTATGAGATCTCTTGCAGCTGCAGGAGTTTTATCAACAAGAGCACCGCCACTTGCGGCATCAATGAGAGTTATCTCCATAGCCAATAACCCCTCATAGAAGTATTGGATCAAGAGTTGGTCAGGGATTTGATGATGTGGGCAGGTTTCAACAAGCTTTTTGAACCTCTCTCAGTACTCATGGAGTGATTCACTTGGGAACTGACGAATACCACTTATTTCCTTTCGGATAGAAGCGGTACGAGAAGCAGGAAAGAATTTTTCTAAGAAAAGCCACTTCATGTCATTCCATGTGGTTATGGAACCAGGAGGTAGGTAGTAGAGTCATGACTTAGCAGTGTCAGCTAGGGAAAAAGGGAATGCTCGGAGTTTGATTTGTTCTTCAGAAACCCTTTGAGACTTCATGGTAGAGCACACCACTTGGAACTCTTTAAGGTGGAGATGTGGATCCTCACCAGCTAGCCCGTGAAAATGAGGGAGAAGATGAATCAAACCCGATTTGAGTTCGAAGTCAGATTCTATGTTTGGATATTGAATACCAAGAGGTTGGTAATTCATATCAGGGGCAGCGAGTTCTTTTAGGGTTTGTTCCCTAGGATTGGCCATTTCAATTTCAACTAGTTGGATGAGGACTGGTTCTTGAATTATTTGAGTATCTATTATGTTCATCCTAAGTTTGCGAAGTGTTCACTCAATTTCAGGGTCAAACAAATCTGAGGGATTGTTTGGGAGGCTACGGGGCATTCAGAGAGATTTTGGAAGAAAGAGGAAGACGAGTTTTTCTTTGTGGTTTTCTTTTCAATTTTTTTTTTAAATTTGTTTTTTTTTTTGTGTTTTCTTGACAATAACCAGAAACTAATGACTACTTAAAGCACCATTCCCGGCAACAGCGTCATTTGAAACGCGTGGCCGATTGTCGCCTATCGACCGGTCAAAGTTTCGGTGCTCTGCTAATGTGTATAGCAGCACTCGGGTCGAATCCTCGGCGATGATACTTCTAAATAGTTGATTGTTTTTAATTGATTGTATTTTGATTGGGGGTTTGTTTGCAGAGCTTATGAAATAATTTATGGATGATGTTTGATTTAACAAATTGATAAATATTGGGGTGAGTTCATCATTAGGTAGTTAAGCTTGTGATATCCTTGAGCTTTGCTTTATATTGCATTAAATTAACACCCATGTCACAAGATGATTTTGATCGGAATTCCCAAGTGTTAAAGCTTTAATCCAAGCCGTAACTTAACTTAGGTTTCTAATCATTACCATTACTTGTTTATGGTAGTCTATTTTTGGTTCCAATAATCCATGGAAACCACACGTTAAACAAAACAAGTCATTAATCAATGACATGCTAAGTCCAACATACACAATGTTAATTCAAAGAATACTCATCGAGCAAAAGTTCTCAATCGCTTAACATAACTAAATAATGACTCACCCCAATGGAATATTTACTCCGCCATTGAAATGATTAGTAATCTGGTTATAATGATTATGATGATAAATTAAGAAGATAAGAAAAAGAAAGGGATAAGAAAAGAGCGGTGTGTCGAACACACACACGAAAGATTTTGAGAATCAAAATGAAATTTCAATTGAATGAGGAAGAAAAACGAGGGACTGTAATTTAAATTGATTCAAACTATTTTAAGGCTATTAATATTATACTACAGAAGGTGGATGAGAATAAGATATATTCAAGAAGAAACTTGCATTAAAAAGGAATTACAAAAGAAAGGACATACAAAATTACAACAAAGAAGAACACAAAAGTAAAAGGAAACAAAGAGAGGAGGAGAGGTATCTCTTGTTGAAACAAGATCAAAGCATATCCTCCCAGGCCCTTGAAAAGGCTCTAGTATTGCCAAACCTCCTCCTTAAGTCCTGAAATGTCAACCTCTTGGAAGGAGAGGAGAGAGATGTATTTATAGCCCAAGGAGTGGACTGTTTGCATTCCAAATCTGTCCCTCCACTTGACCCGCATATTTACCAATCTAGACAGCTGAATCACGAGCTGGTGTCTTCTTCATAAATGTAGATATGGATGTCTTCTGTCTAGCCTCAAAATCTTGTGGTCATTGGACTTTTTTAGCCAAAGTTATGGCTATTTCATTAAACAAAGCTAAACTGTCCATTTCAATCCATGACTTTTCAATGGATGAAATGTGAATGGATTTTTGAATAGTAAGATGGCATCAAATCCGAATAGTTTCTTCAACAAAGTTGGCCGCCTATATCTCATCTTTCACGCTGCAAATGCTCAGCTCAAATGGATTTCTAGATAAGGAGAAAAGTCCACATTTGTGTGCTGGTTTTAATTTCCGGCCAGAATGGTGGGCTGGACTTCATAGAATCATTTGGGCCACTTGTTGAAGACTTTGGGCCTTGCAATTTTTATCCAAGATGACACATATTGTCCCCCGAATTATGGTGGAGAATCAACTGTTTTGGACTTCTGGATTGAGCCCAGTAAATCAATCTTCAAGGCTGGTTCAGTTTGTTCATAGATTCATTGGGCCTTATTGTGTGGTACATATGAACCTTCAAATGACAGAATTGGCACATGATCCCTGCTAATGAAATGTTCTAAATTGAAATAGGAATCCTAAAAAACAAAAACCATGAAATTTGGATCAGTATGGTAATAGTTACTATTAAAACATTAAACTGACTCAATTAGACTAGTTCTAAAAATGCTCAAAAATTATACTTAATATTAAAACATTAATATTTCACACAAATTATGCATATTTCATATAAAATAAGTAAAGGGGATATAATAAGTCATGAAAATATTAATTACATCACCACCACATTGGATCTGTTTGTTCCCTGTGTAGGTCTGTTTAAGATGGGACCTCAAACTCTTAGATGCTCCGGCTACAATGACATAAAGCAGTGTGTGTCACCTTCTTGATGAAATTCCTCAATGAGTTAATCCGGGGCGAGTTTGGAATCTCAGTATCACGGGCCTTCTCGGACGGTTTCAGTTGACGAAGATATCGAAGTCCAGGTTCGACTCATCAAAGGAAGTGTGCTCAAGCATTAGAGGATCTGGGTTAGTGGTTGATGTTCGTTCAAGTTTGAAGAACCAAGTAGCATTTGATCCAGGCCAAGAGAGTTCATCTTCCGTGAACTTGAGTTGGAATGATGTTGTGCTTAGAGAGCCTGTCAAACGTTTCGAGGGCTGGAAGACTTTTGAGTTACTCCACTTGAAGCTCCTTGTTGAAGTTGACAGACGAATTTGAATTGCTTGAGGGTAAGCAAGTTTCCACTGGTTGGAGCAGCCAAAGTACTAGATATGCCTAGGCTTGAGCACGAAGCCGAAGGGGTTACTGCTTGAAGCTGCTTGCCTGCTCATGAGTTTGGAGGAGGGAGCTGAGACGAGGAAGAGGATTAGCAGGAGCTGGAGGTGCCAACTGGATAAAAATTTTAATAATTGAAACCGAGGAATTGATTTCCATTTGTTTCCATTAATTGCCTTGGAAAGTGGCAGAGTTGTTGAAGTGTTCTCTAAGAAACAGGTGCTGCTCCGGAAGAGCAAATGAGATGTTGCCAGTTGGTCTCACCCAATTTTTGGAAATTTCAATAAATTTCTTTAATTTTTTTGCCAAGGTTAAAAAATCCTGTGACATGCAGTGAGCTGGGAAAGCCTTTTGAAGACCGAGTAATGCTGGAACATATGTCCAGATTCTCAGTACTTGGACTGGAAGACTAGCGCATGTCAGAATATCGCAATCAGTTAGAGGAGTTTTGTTGCAATCATAGGAGTTGGATCCACTATAACTGAAGATCGACCTGGGAGTATGCCATATGGATGATGTTGTCTACTAGTGTAATTGTTGAATGTTTTCCTGTTTTGTCTTTAATTAGGGGGCTTAGACATTGGTAAGGGGAGCATCCCTTTCCCGAGAAACTTTTTATTTCTGCAATTTTGACTTTTGTTCTGTAAATACTATTGTGTTGTTCTTCTTCCTCGTGTATGTGTGTTCGTGAACCTTCAGACATGGAGGGCTTACCTGTGTTGCTAGTTCCAAGAGGTGAAGCATGAATCTTCCTAGAGATTGAATATCAAGTTGATTCTTCTTCTTTGCTCTTAGTTGGGTGTGATGGTTAATTGGGGATATGCGGCAATACACTTATTTGCGGGAGTGGTTTGCTACTTTCTTTCCTTTATTCATTTTCTCCCTCCTCATTCTCCTACTCAACCGAGTGACTTGTGAGGTTGTGTGTGTAGGTTGAGAAACCCCCTTGCCTCCAAAGAGAGGTGGAGGCCTTCTTTTATAGAATGAGAAGGAGGAATATACAACGGAGTATTCCGATGTGGGACTCGAGAATACCCATAAGAATAAAAAAGGGTTTAACACTCCCCCTCAAGCTGGACACACCCAGCTTGGACACCGAGTCCCACAAAAAAATAAAGATGACATCATACAAGACCTAGACACACTCCCCCTCAAGTTGGGCGTCAAATGTTGTGGATCCCCAGTTTGGAACTGAGCGAGGCAAGGCGAGCACCGGGGAGGTCTTTGGTGAAGATGTCAGCAAGCTGGTCCGCCGTTGGAATGTGACTAAAGCTGATATGATTGTGCTCCAGGTGGTGACGAAGAAAGTGGCAGTCCACCTCAATATGCTTCGTGTGTTCATAGAAGACGGGATTCGAAGCAATTTTGGTGGCTGCCTGGTTATCACACCATATGTGAGCGGATTTCTGCTGAGGAAAGCCAAGCTCCTGGAGGAGTTGCCGAAGCCAAAGGATCTTTGTAGTGACGGTGGCCATGGCCCGGTACTCAGACTCGGCACTGGAGCGGGAGACGACCGTCTGTTTCTTGCTGCGCCAAGAGATGAGGTTGTCTGCCAAGAATATGGCAAACCCAGAGGTAAAGCGCCGAGTAGCAAGACAACCAGCATAATCATCATCGCAAAAGGCCTCAATATGTTGATAAGGATGCTGGGAGTAGCGGAGACCACGGGCAGGATCTCGCTTGATGTACTTGGCGATGCGGATGATAGCATCCCAATGAGAGGTGGTCGGATGCTCCATAAATTGACTCACTTTGGCAATTGCACAGGAAATGTCGGGTCGAGTCATGGTGAGATAATTGAGTTTGCCCACCAACCGACGGTACCGCTCGGGATATGGATACAGTGCCGAGGAGGCATAAAGAGACCGTTCCCCAGGCTCCAGAGGAGTGTTGACAGCAGTGACCTGAGTCAATCCAACATCCTGCAAGATATCCAACGCATACTTCCATTGGCAGAGGGAGATGGTGTCCGAAGAATAGGAAACCTCGATGCCTAGGAAGTAGGTGAGAGGACTGAGATCCTTAGTGTGGAAGTGCTGGTGAAGATGGTCCTTGAGATAGGTGATACCCACAGAGTCGCTGCCGGTGATGATGATATCATCCACATACACGACCAATAAGATGCAGCCATGGGAAGTCGCCCTGTAGAACACAGTGTGGTCCTTCATGCTGCGAGAAAGCCCAAAGTCGGTGACGATCATGCTGAAGTGGCCGAACCAAGCACGGGGAGATTGCTTGAGACCGTAAAGAGAGCGGCGGAGTCGACAGACTTGAGATTCAGCGCCGGAGGCAGAAAACCCGGGGGGCTGCTGCAGATAAACCTCTTCCTCAAGGAAGCCATGGAGGAAGACATTCTTGACATCCAGTTGATGAAGAGGCCACTAATGATGGATGGCAAGAGAGATGAATAATCGGACGGAGGCCATCTTGGCAACTGGTGAGAAGGTATCAAAGTAGTCAATACCGTAAGTTTGGGCGAAGCCTTTGGCCACAAGACGGGCTTTGAGGCGATGGAGAGTGTCATCGGGATTTAGCCTGATTGTGTAAATCCATTTGCTTCCTACCGCCTGTTTGTCTGTTGGAGGGGGACAAGATCCCAAGTATGGTTTTCTTCCAGAGCCTGTAATTCATCCCGCATTGCAGCTAGCCACCCGGGGTGAGATTTGGCATCACCAACCGTGCGAGGAATAAAAACTGTCTCCAGAGCAGACAGACCCCTGTAAGAAGATACAAAGAGAGGAGTACTCTGGCAGGTGTGTGCGCCTTTTCCGTAGGGCAATGGGCAAGTCCTCGGGTGGCGGGGCAGGAGCAGCTGACGAAGCGGGAGCGTCAGTGTCATTGGCCGGGACGGGGGATAGAGACGATGGACAACGGGAGTAGACCTGACCAAAATGTGTGTCAACAGGGGTGGACACTGGTGGAGGGTGGATGATTAGAGGAAGACAATCATCGATGGCGGGGTCAGGAGGAGGAGAGGGAATGGAGAACAGAGAGCTCTCAACAAAGGTAACATCGGCCGAGATGACATACCGCCGGAGGTCGAGGGAGAAGCAGCGATATCCGCACTGAGTGCGGGAGTAGCCAAGAAAAATGCAGCGGAGAAATTTGGGAGCGAGTTTGGAGAGCCCTGGACGTGTGTCTCGAACGTAACAGAGGCATCCAAACACTCGAAGGGGAAGGGAGTGAAGAGGGAGAAAAGAGAACAGAGCCCGAAAAGGAGTTTCCCCCTGAAGGATAGAGGAAGGAAGACGGTTTATCAGGTAGGTGGCGGTAAGAATGACATCGCCCCAAAAATGTAGTGGTACTTGTCGGTGGAAGAGGAGGGCACGAGCAGTCTCCAGAATATGTTTGTGTTTCCACTCGGCCACTCCTTTCTGCTGGGGTGTATCAGGACATGAGGTCTGATGAAGGATGCCTTTTGTCTGGAGAAACTGCCGAAAGGGAGTGGAGAGATACTCGCACCCATTATCCGAGCGGAGACATTTTACAGAGATGCAGAATTGGTTCTGAACTTCATTGTAAAAGTTTTGGAAGGTGGAAAACACTTCGGAGCGTTCTCGAAGGAGGTACAACCAAGTCATTCGCGAATAATCATCGATGAAAGATATATAGTATTTATATCCCATATTACTCGAAACAGTACAAGGACCCCAAACATCTGAATGAACCGGATCAAAAGGGTGTGAGGCCCGTGTATCCACGCGAGGAATGTATGTAGTGCGATGATGTTTCGCAAAAGTACATGACTCACAATGAAAAGAAAGATGTCGACTGAAGTCAGGAAAAAGCTGATGAATGGTGGATGCAGGCGGGTGTCCCAAGCGGGAATGAAGATCTAATGCTCGAGAAGAGGCAGACATGCAAGCTAGGGGTGTCGGGCCATCGAACATGTAAACCCCGTCCCGAAGCCGGCCTCTACCAAGTTCCCGGTTCGTAGTCTGCTCCTGAAACACAACACCAGAAGAGGTAAATATGGCAGCACAGTTATAATCTTTTGTCATCTTACTGATGGAAAGAAGATTAAAGGGATTGCGGGGCATGTGGGCCACAGAGGGTAGGTGTATCGATGGAGTCAGTGAGCATGCGCCGAAGCCCGCAATGGGGATAGTGGAGTCATCAGCGACGGTGATGGCTGAGGAACCGGTATAAGGGCAGGCAGTAAGAGGTCAACATACCAGCATCTCCGGTTAGGTGGTCGGAGGCACCAGAGTCCAGCATCCAGGCAGGGGAGCGACGACCGACAAAGGCAGCGGAGCGAACAGAATGGGCCACAGAAGCCGAGGATGGACCGGGTCTGACAGGGTCTCGTGGATCATGAGTCAGCCGGATGTCGGCCATAGACAGGTCCAGTGATGGGGGGAGGGTGGAGACTGTCGAGGACGCCTCCTGGACCGCGGTCTGTCCCTGCCGCGGGCGCTGGGATGGACGTCCATGCAGGACCCAACATCGGTCGATCGTGTGGCCAACCTTGCCACAATGTTGACAGAGGGGACGGGGACGACCCTCGACACGACCACGTCCACGAGGACCGGAGGAGCGACCACCGCTTTGACCGAGGAGAGCTGAGTGGTCGATAATGGGGGCGGGAGGAGGAAGAGCCTGCTGCGCCTTGCTCAGCCGATGATAAACCTGAGGGATCTCCAGCGTCGACGGGCTAGCGAGCAACTCGGTTGCCGTGGTGGAAAACTCCGGAGCGAGGCCGCTGAGAAGGGTGAAGATGCGGAGTTGG
Organism: Viscum album; assembly: GCA_963277665.1. Classification (NCBI taxonomy): domain Eukaryota; kingdom Viridiplantae; phylum Streptophyta; class Magnoliopsida; order Santalales; family Viscaceae; genus Viscum; species Viscum album. The sequence continues at coordinate 1,103,121,664 of OY728138.1, read as the reverse complement.
TCCCGCTGGGTCTGAGCCTTTGTCGGAGTTTGGGGAATGGGCCACAACTCCTGCAACTCATCACAAGCCCTTTCCATTCCATGAAGTAGGCGGTGAAGGACTGGACCTGCTGTCGAACATGGGATAGACGCTGAAGTATTTCGGAAACCCGAGCCAGGTTGTTGGTCTCGAAATACATGATATTCAAGGAGTCCCAGAGTTCCTTGACTGTATTTTCCGTGCGGGTGACATCTTTGACCGATCGTTCTATGGAATTGACCAGCAGAGCGAAGATCTTGCTGTCAGCAAGCTTCTACGAACGATATTTGGGGTCAGTTGAAGCTGGGGGAGGATCCTCAAGGTGGTGATCAAGGTCCATCCCGGTCAGGGACATCACCACAGTCTTCCGCCAGATGGAAAAATTTGTGGAGTCCAACCGGTCATCCACAAGGCGGGTGGAAGCAGTAATCATCTGAGGCAGAGGGGAGGAGTCGGCCATGGAGGCGGCCATGGAGGCGGCATGCAGCGGTCTAAGACGTAGTAGGGGGCAGCGCCGGAATTAGGGAAGGGTCGGGCGTGCCGGGAAGCTGAGAACGCTGGGCATAGGAGGAGCCGGGAGGAGCCCGGTGTGCCTGGACAAAGCCGGGCTGTCTGGAGGGAGTAGCCGGGGCCGGTTCGAGTGGACCGGTTCGCGGCTGGTCGGTAGCCGTGCACTGAGGAGGCCGCTGGGAGTGCTGCGCGCAGAGGAGGGCGGGGCTGGCGCTTGATGAAGCGGCACGGGCAGGAGGGAGGGCCGTCGGGAGTGCTGCGCACAGAGGAGGGCGGGGCCGACGCTCGATGAAGCGGCGCAGGCAGGAGGGAGGGCCGTCGGGAGTGCTGTGCGCAGAGGAGGGCGGGGCCGGCGCTCAATGAAGCGGTGCAGGCAGGAGGGTGGCCGCCGGGGAAGCCGCGAGAGGTGTTGGGGGGGCCGCAGGCGCCGGGAAGGGCCGGGAGGGTGTGCGGGAGTCGGATGGAGCCGCGACAGAGGGTCGCGCTCGGGTGGAAGCGCGACGAGGCAACGGGAGGGTCGCTGTCGGGAGACGCCGCGGCGGGGAGGGCTCGTGCGCAGGAGAAGCGGTTGCCGTGAGGGAGGGCGCACTGGGGAGTCAGACCGGGCAAGAGGCGCCGGGGAAAAGAGGGTGCAAAAAATGCATTGGGGATGCGGGCCGGACTTAGCCGGGAAATCCGCAAAGAAGAGCGGGGAAATAAAATTGGGAGGAGAGTTCGGGATTAGGTTCCCTGTGATACCATGTAGGTTGAGAAACCCCCTTGCCTCCAAAGAGAGGTGGAGGTCTTCTTTTATAGAATGAGGAGGAGGAATATACAACGGAGTATTCCGATGTGGGACTCGGGAATACCCATAAGAATAAAAAAGGGTTTAACAGTGTGTTTTGGATTTTCTCATGAAGATCACTTCTGCATGGAAGCCATTTTGTACGAGGTGGTTGGATCTTGTGTTTCATTCATAGTTGGGAGAACTCTTATGTACATGGAGACATCCCGTGCATGCGTGTTAACTGTTTAAGGGGAGAGGGGTGTATGAATTAAGACATCATTCATGCACCGAGTGAGGTTAAGTGTTGATGGTTAAATCATTTTAGATCTATGATAGACAGTAGAAAGAAGATCAATCTGGAGCAGGTTTTGTTTCTCACTGACTTTCTTTTCTTTATCTTTATTTCTATTTTGATTGTTCTTGTTTCTTGACTTTTTTTCTTGTTTTCATTTCATTTTTTTCATCACTGTTTTCATGATACTTTTACTGCTTTCAAAATAGATAACAATATAAAAACATTTTAGAAAACTCACCGGGATAAAAACACTGCTTCCTTAAGACCGACCCTAAGGTTAGTCAACGTGCTATATCTTGAGAGATTATAAATGCATCTTTGATAGTACAAATGACAATGCTTTAAAAAATTGAAGCCGTTTCCGGGGAGGCACATTCGTCATAGTGTTTTTTCAGTTTTCTGTAATTATTACTGTCAACAGTGATGGACTCACCTATCTTGAATCATTATCACTGTTAGAATACTCTCAGGTGTAGGATCTTACACAAGCCGTGGAGGATTTCTAGAACTAGACACATGGGAAGATAGTTAGAGCACATACTAAGGTTGACCTAGTAGCTATTGAGCGGTTAATGCATTTATTTGAAGCTGCCTACTCAGCTCATGAGAACCAAAAGATAAAGGCAGCACTCCAAGAACCAGCTGAAGAAGACTCTGAAGAAGGTTAGGAAAAAAGAGAAAAACAGTAAGAGAAAAAAGAAAAAGCCGGAGCTGCCCTTATTTGAGCTTGACATGCCCCTGCATTCCAATCTGGAATTTCAAGATCCACATATTGAGATAAGTTTTGAGGGCTGGTAGGATACGGGCCAAGAAGAACCTGAAGAAGCTAGACATAATTTGGAAGATCAATTATTTTCTAGTATTCAATTTGATGATTTTTTGTGTTTTGATTTGCCTAATGATTTTTCAATGCCTGGACAGATTGTTCCTGCTCAAGATACTCTATCCATTGTCTTAGATAACAAAAATGAAGTGTTTAGTTTTGAAGAGAGGCCAGAGGAGGCTGACCTTACTCCTGCCTTAGAGACACTCCCAGGGGCACTGCTTACTCTTAAAGAAGAACAAGCTGAACAGATTCAGGGAGATTTTCACTTTATGGAAGAAGTTGTGTTTTTATTTGATTTTGATTTTATTGAAGCTGATTTTGATATTGGTTTTCCCTATGTAGCTAATGAAGAGTCAACTAAACTTTGTGATTTCCTGGAGAGTCAAGTGGGAACTGAAATTGCACCTGCTGAGGCACTGCCGGAGCTCCCAGATTTGATTGAAAATCCGAGTAAGGGGGCTATTGAAGATAATGGAGTTGAGGCCACAATAGATGTGTCATTAGCTGAAGTGTATGTTTCCAGACCAATTGGTTTATCTTCTCCTTTCCCTTTGAATTTAATTGATGACAATAAATTTTATTTTGAAATGGTTGAAGCTAATTTTATTGCTAATGTTGGCTTGGGCAGTTTAAATGAGGATGAGCATGAGGGCGGGGTTTCTCAAACTTTTTCTCTACCTACCCAGTATCATAAAGAAGGAATAAAACAAGATGTGGGGGTGTAGGTGTTCTCTTTTCTTGATGAAGAGGACCTTCAAGAACAATATTTTGCTGCTGTAAATAGAAACTAGTGTGTAAGGAAAAGAAGACCATGTGGTGGTTTCTAAGAAACTACATTCCCCATCTAATTGGGTTTGAACCAAGGACTGTTTAGCTGCGGACAGCCAAAATTCAGCCCCCCTGGGGTTATCTTTTGTTTTCTTTCTGTTTTCAGTTTTTCATTTGTTTGGATTAAATAAATATTTTGTTGTTTCTTTTGTAGGAAAATAAAGTGGCAGCGCATCCACAAAATCTAAACTACAGCCTTCAACTAATCCTTACTCAACCAGGGAATTGATGGTTTTATCCACTCTCCCTAAATTTGTAGTAGTTTAAGTTTTTATTACTTGCTGCTTACTAAGTGCGGGGGAGAGGTACATTTCATTCTTTTTGTTTCTCTTGTTTTTAGGTTTTGATTGATTTGCTAGCATGCTGAAAATTAGTGACAAATTTAATTTTTTTATTTGTTATTTGAAATTAAAAGGATTATTAACTCAAATCATCTATGTATGTTCACACAGGTTTATACTGTCTTGCATGTTGAATTGGTAATTTGAGCTCAAACTATTGGGTGTTAGCTTGCTTAAATCTTTGATGTTGGAATCCATTTTGATCATAATTGACTCCCTGTTTTAACACCATAAATTTTTTTGGACATTTTGAGAATCTCGTTTTAATCGTTTTTTTAAGTTCCTACTTTATTGAGCTTTCTTGAAAAATCTTTTTTGCTCTCCAATAAGAATAAATGCATGTACATCCTTATTTCTATTTTAAGTGCTAATGAGAATGTTACACAAACTGTTGGAGGAATAAATGTTTTGAATTTTCAAGGACTAAGAGGAGTTGTATTTTGAAGAAACTTTGAATCAACTTCCCTTGAACTTTACACTCTGGTTGCATTTTGTTTTGATCTTTAAATTTTGGAATCTTATGTTGATCTGTGAATTCTGTAGGAGCGGGAATGTTCTAACCAGATAGACTATTCGAAAAGCTGAAAGGGGGAATAATATTGAATGAATTTTAAGAATAAAGCTTCCACCATCATGGGAGTAATTGTTCAAATTCCGTGCTTTAAAATTTTGCTCATCTACTTAAATTGCTGCTTTCTGTTTGGTTGAATTAAATGATTGAAAGTAGATTGTTAAGTGTTGTTACATGCTGAAATTAATTAAAAACATGCTGCTGGTTGCTGCTACTGTTTTGATGATCTTATTTACTGAAATTATGGCTTGCATGCTTGTTCCTGCGCCCTTTGCTGAAATTATGGCCTTGCATGCTTGGTCCTGTGCCCTTTGTGAAAGTCATTTTTGAATCCATTTGTTTGCATGCATCTCTTCTGAAAATTATTATCTTCTACTAATGAAATTATGGCTTGCATGCTTGTTCCTGTGCCCTTTGTGAAAGTCATTTTTGAATCCATTTGTTTGCATGCTTTTTGAAAATTATGATCTTGTACTAATTTTTAAAGTAGTAGCTAGTGGAAACCTTTTGCAAGCTCTGAAATTTTCTGGTTGTTTTGGGTTTGTGGCAAATTTGCTTTTTAAAAGCACTGTAACCCTTAAACAAGATTTCTCACTGTTGAATGTCTAGATCTGTTTTGAACCTTAAACTGTTTGAATTGTTTTCTTTACCTTGGGATTCAACATTGGGGATAATATTGAGTTTTAAGTATGACGGAATTAAGGGGTTTTTAAAATGTGGAAAATTGTACTTCAGTGTTATACACATAAAAAATCCCTTAATTTTTTAAAAAATTAGTTGATTTTCAAGCTTCAATTTTGCATTTTCAGTGGATCAAAAAAAAAAAAAATCTTGACTTTGCAAACTATGTGCCACAAACTTAAACTGTTTGAATTGTTTTCTTTACCTAGGATTCAACATTGGGAATAATATTGAGTTTTAAGTATGACGGAATTAAGGGGTTTTTCAAATGTGGTAAATTGTACTTCAATATACACATAAAAAATCCCTTAATTTTTTAAAAAATTAGTTGATTTTCAAGCTTCAATTTTGCATTTTCAGTAAAAAAAAAATCTTGACTTTGCAAACTATGTGCCACTTTGAGGAGGTTACTTTTTATTACCCTATAGATATTATTGGGAACATCATTTGATCGCCTTTTTGAAAAAACTTACTTTAGGTAAAATATTGGGAGTATGTCTTAAATTATCATTAGATTTTAACTTTTTTATTCAAATTAAACTCATAAGATATGCACTTAAATGAGCTATGACTATGAAAATCCTAATCCATGATGCACTTTCCATTCTTTATTATTATTTAGTAGTATGAGTTGTTTATTCTATGCTTCTAATTATTCTTTCCTACCCATCGAGTATTGTGCCTAATTATTCTCATTTTCTAATTTATGCATGCATGTCCACTTTGTGGTTAAGAGAAGTTTGGAAGATTAACTTGAATATAAATTGAAGTGTGTTTAAGTCTTCAAAATCTTCAATTTTAATCATTTTTGTAAAACAGGAAACCAATTTTTCACTGAAACCATCTAATTTTACGAGGGCAATCAATATGTGAACTTGAGAGAGTCTATGGGGGAAAATCTTTTTGAAAATCAATTCCTAGTGGCAATTTCAGTTATTCATTCTTGAGATTAATTTTCTTCGACTGACTGTTTAAATGGATTACTTGAGGGCAAACAATATGTTAAGTGTGGAGGAATTTGATGTGCCTTTATTCTGTTAAATTTTTCCACACCCATTTTGGGGAAATTATTGGGTTTTTAATGCCAAAATATGATTTTGATGGGTAGTTATTGTTTTTAGATCATTTTGATGTGAAAATAGTAATTCTCTGAATGTTTGGATGAAAGTTTTTTATTTTAGAGTTTGACAGATCAGTTGTTCTCATTTTGATTTTCCATATATTAAAAGAATAACATTTTTGTGATCTCTAGGTGAATCAAGTTATTTTGACGATTTCTTGGTTTTGGAATTAAATTTTATAAAGTTACAGGTTTTCATCTTGAATATCATTTGTTGGAACACATTTTAATTCTTCTATTGAAGTCTGTAATTAACTGTTTATTTCTCATTTTGAAATTGTCGATTTCATTTATGGTTTATTTTTTCGCTTGAAGGTACCCACATAGGCAGATTTCTATGGAGGGGATGGCCACATAATTGAATTTTCACTCAAGAAAACTATGTAAAGGTTTATCAGAGATCACTCCTAGAATAACTGTAATGGCCCGGACCTCTCCGGTCCACTACTTTGTGAAAATGCAGTGTTAGAGGCGTTCCGGGAGGTCAAGGTAACTTATCCCCAACGCTTTGCCAAAATCTTACTTTTCGATGAACCGTTTCAACGGTAGACAGTTGTGAATTGTAACGTCACGTTACGTTTTCAGGTACTTTTGATGTTTCTAACTACCCTTGTTTTGGAGTAGTAACTTGCGGGTGCGTTTGGGCGAATCTTTAAGGAAAACTAAAGGGCAGTAGCTTTCGCACGGGCTGCGCACGGTTTGTCTAACCGTGCGGCCTAACCGTGCGAGGAGTGTTTGACGAGGCAGTAGCAACCGCACGGTTAGCGCACGGTTTGTCTAACCGTGCGAGCAAACCGTGCGGGCACTTAAACTAGATCCTAAAATTGTGGATCTCAACCGTTTTGCCTCTAACTTGCTCGTTTAAGCTCCCAAGCGGCCATAACTCGGAATTACCCTCCCTTGAAGATAGGAGAACCTCTCCCAAGCGTTTTGGAGGCGATCCGAAGGCTTCTATTGGCGAATCGAAGTCGGTTTCTTGAGGTATGTGATCGTTTTTTTTCGTTCTTCTTCGTTCTTGATCGGTTTCTTAGATCCACTTGGATCTACTTTCCATCTTCTCTCGGTTTCTTAGACCTGCGTCCGTTATGGATAGATCTAAGTGCGTCGACGCCAAATATGATGAGATTTGGTCTTGGTTGTTTTAGGAGAAGAGATCTAAGGAGGATTCTTGAAGAACCAACCCGACTTTCTTGTGCGTTCTTCGTTTGCTGGGGTTTTCGTCAAAAACCTTTGAGGTAGGGGATTCGTTGCTTCTCTTTCTTTTACGTGCAACTGTATTGTTAGCATGTTTTATCCCACTGGATGACAATGGGATTGACATAATAAATATTTTAATCGGATAAATAAATTAATATCGGTCGTATGATATTGCCTCTTGTTTTGCTAGATAGTGTGATATCTATGCTTGCTTTGATTAGCAGTTCGTTCTTGATGAAAATCGGTAAAGAACGTAAACCGAGATTAATTGATAATTGTTTGGCTAAAGATAGAGGCATGAAAACGAATCCGGTTCTTGTTGTAATTTGATGTTAATCAAATTGGCGCAGTAAGCGTGTTTAATCATTTGTGATAGCTTACTGGTTAGGTTTTCCGATGTTGGAACCGACGGATTATAAATCTGTAAATTCAAGATTGATTAAAGAATTTGATTGTTTGATAATTCCTTGAAGGGTTCTGAGTTACCCTCTTGTTTGTTAAAGGGCTATAGCCCAATTGATGTGATGGTTGTTTTTTCTGCTGCTTGTGTTGAGACGTGACCCTGGAGGGGTGTTGTGATATGTGGGGGCATAGAGGCCTTTTGGTTGTGGCAGCGGATGACGCCTAGAGTGGCGAGATGCATCGGTTTATGCATGTGGGTGTCGGGGAGGACACCAGGGATGATGGAATGGGATGGATGTAATTGTTGGATGCTTGCTGATTCTTTGGTTGTTTATCTGCTTACTTTTCCCCACTGCTCAAGGCAGCTGGTCTTGCTTACCCTTCTTCCGAAAGAGGCGAAGACACGCGGGGTATGCCACGTGCTTTCCATATTTAGCTTCTAAAGAGGGAATGGGTCTACGCTCTTGCTATAAGCGGCAAAGACTCGACGGGTAGTACATCTACTCACCGTGTTGAGTCCCTTTGTGTTAGTAGCATATAATGCTTTTCTAGAATGCCTGGGTATATGAGAAAGTGTTTCTGTAATGAATGTTTGATCAAATGGTGTTAACTCATGGGGTTGGAGTTGTCGGAACTTAATGATGAGGTTAAAAACTTTTGAAGGAACAATGGATTTTGGGTGTGATGTTAATGAAATTTAATGTGGAACTGTTCATGGTTAATTAACGTTTAAAGAATTAATTAACGTAAAGTGGAACTGATAAAAAAAAGGGAATGGAGAAATCCAATAAAGCTCTTGTTTTGTTGTGTGCTTATAGGATACCTAGTCTTAGAAATAGCAGCCCGGAGTCTGAGAAACGTTAGTTGCAGTTGTGTCTAAGACTAGGTTATGTCCATAGTGTGGTTGTGAGATATAGTATATTCTGTACTTTTTGTGTTTCTATACGCTACTTCACCCTGTCAGTAAGGGCAACTGACACCTCGGGGATTCTGAGCCCTGGGGGGTGTTTTCCCCAACATTCCGGTGGGAGGATGAATGACTGACTACCCCCTTTGGCCCTGCTCTCTTCTCTTGGTAGTTACTTGTGCTGGTAGGCACATTGGTTAGTTTTCCCCATATATGTGTGTAGAGGGCTGTAATGGCTTGTGGTTATTCACACACATATATTCTGGATATAGTTTCCTATGGACTACTATAGGTGTAACGTGTATAGGCTGTGATGGCTTGAGGATCCTTACTCGGTGTATGGGTTGTGATGGCTTGAGGTATAATACCCGACTTATGATACATGTTATGCGAGCTGTGGTGGCTCTCGGAAACTACCTGGTTACTTTGATGTGTGGACGTGGTGGTTTTGTTGCACAAGGTGCATATTGTCGTGCTTCGCCCAGGTGTCTGCGGGCAAGCCTTTTTGGAGAGGGATGCTCAGGACGTGCGACGTTGGGGCAAAGCGGCAAACCAGTGGGGAAGTAGTAGCGGAGTACCCTTGATATTCTTTATTATATGATATATTTTTGTATGCGTTACTTGGTGAGAGTAGCCATGGTGAGGTTGGGAACTTAGTATACCGGTTTAGGTGACGAGTTAGTTTCACTTGTTGTTCACTGTGCTTTAGCATGATTTCTTTACTTTTGCACGAGAGGCTTCGGGGAAGATCCTGCTGAGTATACTGTTATACTCACCCTATGTATATATAAACTGTTTTTCAGGTCACTTGGAGCAGGTTGAAGATCAGGCTGGTTACTACTAGCTTGTGGTTGCAGGAGCTGTTCGGGCTTGTGGTTGCTGTTGTTTTACTTTCTTTTGGTTTCTTGTAGTTTTCCCCTTCCAGTTGTAGTACTTTTGCATGACATTTCATATGTGTACTTGGGTTTTCGTTTATATTGCAGTCTGAGTTGGAGTTGATTGGTGTCTATCTTATCTCTCTCTTCTGCATGTGTTCTCTTAGAGGGTAATGTCTCCCATTTTGTGTGTTACTATACCCTCGGTGCTAGTCGCCAATCCGGGGCCCACTGGAGGCGGGACTCGGGGGTCATTATCTCCCTTCTCACATTGCCGGCCCAGGAGGGGTACACTTTGTGGGGAGGGGGTCATGACAATAACCACGTAGGGGGCAGCAAGCAGCCACATGAGTTTCCTAGAGTAACCACATAGGGGAATCAATCCATGCAACCGAATGTCCAAATTCCCACGTATGGGTTGATTACATACAAAGTTGACCATATAACTGAAAATATCATGTTCAGATGACGTAAGCGAATGTGAGCCCGAGCAGAAACGCCTTCATACCCAAACCCAACCATGACTCAGTTGAAGAACCGACCAAAGCCGGAGTTCAAATTAGTGGGATCCGATTTTTGCCAACCGAAACAAGGAGGAAACCTCTGAGATCGAAAGAAATGAAGGAAGAGTGATGCATCCTGAGCTTGGATGAGGTGAAGACGGGTCGGCCAAAGGTAGTGTGAAGCTGGATCGAGGATTTATCTGTTGGTTTCGAGCGTAGCGGAAGTGTGTGGTGGTGGGTGATATATTAAAATTTCTTTTAATAATCGTTGCCTGAAATCAAAAGCGAGGATCTTGCACGTCAAATTTATAATTAATTTATTTAATGTCTGAAGAAATAAATACCTGGGTTTAGGAACTTTATTTGTTGATGATTGTTGATTGTCCGAAAAGGCTCTTCTTGATTGCCTTCGTTGCGCTTGTGGGGATCTAAGGGTAGAATCTCTCTAGTGGTGATCCACACGTGCTCCAATGGTCTTTGAGCAACACTGCTTGTTTTTCGGGTGCTAGCGAGGTGAATCAAATGTCTTGCGTTGTTCGTTCTTGATCGCTCGTTCTTCGGTTTCGAAAAAATGAGGGAGAGGAGGATTCGATAGAGAATTCATTGTGCGCAACAATTCTTTATTCCTAAATTTGGAATTGGTTTCGAATAAATTACACAATAGACATAGCCGTCTATTTATAGAAGCTGAGATTTCAGTTACAAAATTTAATTGCATAACAACCATTAAATATATTCATAACCATTAATGAAATCTCATGCCACATAATAATAATAACAGTATTATTATTTTGTGGTGTGTCAACTTATGCAAAATGGATAAATAATATTTACCAACTCGTAAATAATTATTTTATCATCGAACACGGTCTTGGTCCGTTTGAACTCTTCTTGTATCTATTCCCAAATAAATATTTTATTCACAAACTAGTAAATAAATACTTATTAAATATAAATAAATATATTTTATTTACAATCCGGTGAATAAATATTTATTTAATTTATGCGATCTATATAACTTAAATAAAATTATCCCTCAGTCTTGAGAATAATATTTATTCCATGAATTAAATTCAAATAGAATTTAATCAAGACCACCAGAAACACTTAGTGTGTGACCCTCTATGATTCTTTCTCGTTGACATTAGGCGGACTTGCATAAAGTCCAAAATTACTGTCTAGCAACGAGCCAAAACACTCAAGAGAAAGAATTTAAAGTCACAACGATGACAACCACATACGAACGCACTGTGTAAAATAATTCCTTTGCCACAATATCTCATCAAGTAGGTTGCATGACAATGTTATCAACCTATATGCTTGATACATCATTCTTCGGCCCGCTAGCCCATGCGAAGCCCTACCCGTGCGAAGCCTGTCTGCTGTAAAAAAAAATTAACGAGAAACTGCTGGTAGAGAGATTCGACCCCCCTACCACAAGCTTCCAAGGCTGCGTCTGTTATGTTATCACCAGATTGTGTATATATATATATATCAACGATATATGTATATATATATCATTATATATTAACAAAAAATAACACATATATTATATATATAATAATGTATATATATTCATATAATTATTATTATGTATAATTATAATGTGTGTGTATATATATATATAATAGACAACGATATATAATTATATATATATATATAATGTATATTTATAAACAAAGCCATTAATAACATATATCAATTAAGTGTGGCTTTTAAAAATCCATTAATAATATATATATATATATATATATATAATAACTTATATATTGATAAAAAAATAACATTCACCTAATGATGTTCGTGCACGTCCCTCAACCTCTTTAATTTTTTTTAAATATGTTGCTACTATACATATATAAATCTATTTAGAAAAAAAAATTAACCCACCCACTGCGGCGCACCTCCCAACCCCTAATTATTATTTTTACAATTTTCTCATATTATATATATATATATATCAATCATTTAACACTATATATATAATAACTTATTATATATTAAGAAAAAAAATAACACACTCACCCAATAATGTTGGCGCACACCCCCAACCTCATTATTATTTTTTAAATATGATAAAACTTGCATATTATATATATGTATATATATATATATAAACAAATCTATTAATAATATATATATCAATGATATGATATAATATATATATAAACAAAGCCATTAATAATATATATATATATAAAGCTATTAATAATATATATCAATTAAGTGTGGATTTTAAAAATCCATTAATAATATATATATATATATATGTATATATATATGTATATATATATATAATAACTTACTGTATATTAACAAAAAAATAACACTCACCTAATGATGTTCGTGCACGTCCCCCAACCTCATTAATTTTTAAGTATGTTACATCTTGCACATATTATATATAAATCTATTTATAAAAAAAATTAACCCACCCCCAACCCTTAATTTTTTTTTACAATTTTCTCATATTATATATATATATATATATCAATCATTTAACATTATATATATATATATATGTAAAATTACTTATTATATATTAACAAAAAAAATTACTCACCCAATGATGTTCGCACACCCCCAATCTCATTATTTTTTTTTTTAATTTGATGAAACTTACATATATTATATATACTATATATACATATATAAATCTATTTAGAAAAAAAATTAACTCACTCACTGTTGCGCGCCTTCCAACTTCTCATTATTTATTTGCACATAATATATATAGATTCACATATATAAATCTATTTAGAAAAAAATAATATATCATCCCACTGTAAAATGTCAATAAAATAAAAAATAAATGTTTTTACAAAAAAAAATGTTTTAAATTAAACAAACGCTTAAAAATACTTTTCATAAATAAGTTAAAAAATATAAATGTAAAAAAATGTGTTAAATAAATGATAAAAAAATGTTTAAATAACAACGCTTTAAACTCACCCACTGCTGCGCACCCCCAAATCCCTCATTATTTTTTTTTCAATTTGCACATAATATATATAAATTCACAGATATATATAAATCTACTTAGAAAAAACATGTAAAAAACATGCATTCAAAAAAACGTTTTAAATTAAACGTCTAAAAATAAATGTAAAAAACGTTTTAATTAAGTGTTAAAAAATGGTTTAAAAAAAGCTTTAAATAAAAATGTTTTAAATAAATGTTTAAAAAAAGTTTTTAAAACAAACATTTAAATTATTATTTTTAAAACAAGCACTTAAAAAAACTTTTTACATTAAAATTTGAAAAAAAAGTTAAATGTTTTAAAAAAATACTTGTAAAAAGCATGTGTTTTAAAAAAAATTAAAAAACATTTTAAATTAATCGTTTAAAAATAAATGTAAAAAAACGTTTTAAACAGATGTTAAAAAACGGTTTAGATAAAAAAATTAAGAAACGCTTAAAAAATTATAAATAAGTTAAAAAAAATAAATGTTTTAAATAAATGTTAAAAAACTTTTAAATAACAATGTTTTAAACTCACCTACTGGTGTGCACCCTCCAACCCCTCATTAATTTTTTTTAACAATTTGCACATAATATATTGAGATTCACAATATATAAATCCATTTAGACAAAAAAAAAATCCACCCTCTGTAAAATGTTAATAAAAAATAAAATAAACGTTTTTACAAAAAAACATGCGTTTAAAAATAAATATAAAAAACATTTTAAATAAATGTTAAAAAAATATTTAAATAAAAACGTTTAAAAAAAGTTTTAAGACAAACAATTATTCTGAAAATAATAAAATCCCACCATGGCCCGACTCAAAAAAGCCCGGCCCGGCCCGATGGTTTGGGCCGGCTCGGCCCGGCCCGAACAGTGGTCAGCGGCCCGATTTTTTGCAAGGCAGGCCCAGACGGGCCGAAATTACACCCTTAGTTCTAAGACACCAACTATCTGTGAAAGAAGAAGGTTGACTGAGTTACGTTTGAAGATAATCATTGAAAAATCAAACTTGTGCTCGCCTATTGAAGGCAACTAACCAGTCCCAACTGAAATTGAACGAAGTGCTTAGATGAGGCTGATACGCTGTTTGAATTCCTGCTCGAGCTCGTCCGAGCTTCAGGAAGACAACGAAGACTGAATGGAGTTTGAATTAGAAAATTCGAGTGATGCTAAGATATGAAAAATTGTGAAGATTGGATGATGATGTCAAATCCAAAGTTGTGAGAGGGAATCAAGTTGAAGGATGAGGATGGACACCAACCAACGCCGAAGTGCCACCGCATTGGATATGTTTATTCCCTATGCAGGTCTGTTTGTTAAAGATGGTGGGACCTCAAACTCCAAGATGCTTTGGCTGTGATGACGTAAAGCAGTGTGCATCACCTGCTTGATAAAATTCCTCAATGAGTAAATCTGGGGTGAGTTTGGAATCTTGGTATCACTGGCTTGTTTGGCCAGCTTTGGCTGATAAAGATATCTAAGTCATAGGTTCAACTCATCAAAGGAAGTGTGCTCAATCATTAGAGGATCCGAGTTAGTGGTCATTGTTCGTTCAAGTTTGAAGAACCGAGTAGCATATGATTCAGGCAAAGAGAGTTCATCTTTTGCGAGCTTAAGTTGGAATGAATCTGTGCTTAGAGACCCAATGAAATGATTCGAGTAGGGATAGAAGACTTGTGAGTGCTGCCACGTGAAGCTCCTTGTTGAAGCTGACATATGAAGTTGAATTCTTAGGGAATTGAATTGCTTGAGGGCGATCAAGTTTGCACAGGTTGGAGCTGCGAAAGCACGGGCCGTGCCCGGGCTTAATCATGAAGTCGAAGGGGCTACTACTTGAATGTTCTTGTATGCTCATGAGTTTAGAGGGAGCTGAGTTGAAGAAGAGGATTATCAATAGGAGATATAGGTGCCAACTGGACAAAAATTCTAATAATTAAAGCTGAGGAATTGATTACCAACTGTTACCATTAATTGCTTTGGCAAGTGGCAGAGTTTTTGAAGTGATTTTCTAAGCTACAGGTGTTCTCCCAGAAGACAAAAGGAGATGTTCCCAATTGGTCTCACCCAGCTTTTGCAAATTTCAATAAATGCATTTAAACTGCCAATTTGTCTCACCCAGTTTTTGTCTTTAATTTTTGAATGCGTGTTCTGTAAGTATTATAGTGTTATTCTTCTTCCTCATGGGTGTGTTCTTGAACCTCCAGACATTGAGGGCTATAGAATGAGAAAATAGGTGAAACCCAAACCCCCAAGGTGTTCTCTCTAAAGGAGTCCTTGAGGTGCTTTTATAACAAATAATAAAGACCACACCGGACCACAAGTCCGATGTGGGATACAGATTCCAACACTCCCCATCAAGCTAGGTGTACCTAGCTTGAACACATAAAGAAAAAACAAACCAAACTAATGAAGACAAAGCAATCAACAGACTGCAAACACTCCCCCTCAAGCTGGACATACCCAACTTGATAACAAAACAAGACAAAGCAGAATAAAAGAAAAAGATGCAAGGCTGCTGCTCCCCCTCACGATCGAAGCTCCCCCTCACGATGATAGATGGATGATGTCGCGGACGCAGCAGATGAACCACTCAGACCGGGCCGATTGACAAAGCGCTAGGAAATGCCGCACTAGTGGGGCTGATCAATGAGACGCCGGGAAATCCATACTAGCACCGGGAAAGCCATTCTTGCGGGGCTGGTGACGGGAGGTGGGGATTCCGCAGAAGTGTTGCGGGATCTGGCGGCGCCATAGGGCCCGAATCTCAGACGGTCAAGGTGTTGCGCCACGGTGGATGAAGCGTGAAGGTGTGCCGGCAGACATGGGAGATTGCTGCCGGGAGTCGTCGGGAGATGCCGGCGACGGGAGACAGGGATTCCGCAGGTGGTGGCCGACATGGAGGGAGCAGCGATTCACCGGAGGAAGTGTCGAACGATGAGATTCGCCGGATTGGAACGGATGAAACCGGCCGGAGGGAGGGCTGCCTTGCAGAGCAGCGCACTGGAGGGGGGGAAGCCGAGCAGAACCGGAGGCCGGCTGCTGGAGGGGCCGGCAGGGGTGGAGGTCGGCTGCTGGAACGATGCCAGCATGGGGGAAGAGCCGCGGGAGAGACGGGAGCCGCTGGACGTCGCAGGGCGGAGCGAAGCCGCAGGAGGCGCAGCGATTTGAGGCGAGCGCAGGGGGTCGCCTGGATGAGGGCGCCGGGAGGAGGAGCAACCGCCGGGAGGAGGAGCAACCGCCGGGAGGGAGCAACACAGGAGGGTTGTCGCGCGGGAGCGGTGCAGGATGGTCGTTGCACGAGGAGGTCGACCGATGGGATTCCACTGGAAGGCACGACTGATCGCGGGGCGAAGCGTGATCCAGAAGGCGTCGCGGGAGGGTGACGAACGACGCGTCTGGCAGCGGGGCCCCGGGATGTGCTGCGGGAGCCGGGAACCGCGTCTGGAAGAGGGGTCGTTTGGGAAGGGCGCCAGGAGCCGTGACGGACAGCGGGAGGAGGGCGACGGGAGGCGCGAGTCGCCGGACTGGAACAGGTAGGCGTCGCAACGGAGGGGCGATGGTGGGGAGATGCAGAGGGAGCCGCAGGAGCCGGCGGAATGGGATCTGGGAGTCGCGACGGGAAGCGTGACGTAGGGCGGGTTCGACGCACGCAACGGGTAGGGGACGCCGGGGAAGGAGCTGAGGCGCGGACGATGAGAGTCCGCTGAGGGCCGCCAGAAGAGATGCAGAGGGATGCCGACAGGGGGAGATCCACCGGGAATGCCGAAGCTGGGAGGCTGCCTGGGATAGTGGCTGAGCGGCGCTCGGGAGGGATAGCCGGCACGGGGGGCGGCGGAGAAAACCTATGGCTCGCTGGCCATGGAGGCTGCCGCCCCCAACCGGGATAAATTATCAGGAACCTAAACGGGATTAAAAAAAATATATGGAATGGAGGGTTCGGGATTATATTTTCTTTGATACCATGTAAAATGAGAAAATAGGTGAAACCCAAACCCCCAAGGTGTTCTCTCCCTTGGGGTGCTTTTATAACAAATAATAAAGACCACACCAGACCACAAGTCCGATGTAGGATGCAGATTCCAACAAGGGCTAACCTGTGTTTCTAGTTCCCGGAGGTGAAGTTTGAAACTACCTAGAGATTGAATATCTAACTGATCTTTTCTTCTTCTTCTTTGTTCTTAAGCTGGAAATGATGGTTAATTGGGGGAGATGCGACAACGCATTTATTTATAGGAGAGGTTTTTTACTTTATTTACTTCATTCTTTTTCCTCTTCCTTTTTCTCCTCACATGACGGAGTGACATTTTTGTGGTTGTGTGATTTGAATTTTCTCGGGAAGATCACTTCTGCATGGAAGACATTCTGTGCAAGGTCGTTGGATCTTGTGTTTCTTTCACGGTTGGGAGAACTCTCATGTACAGGTAGACAACCCATGAATGTGTGTTCATTGTTTTATGAGAGAGAGATGTATTGATTGAGACATCATTCATACACTGAGTGAGGTTGAGTGTTGATGGTTAAATCCTTTTAGATGTATGATAAGCAGAAGAAAGCAAATCAATCTGAAGCTGGTGTTGTTTCTCACTGACATTCTTTTCATTATATTTGTTTATGTTTTCTTTGTTCTTTTTTCTAGTTCTTTATTTTTTCTTATTATCATTTCAATTTTTTCATCCCTGTTTTCATTATACTTTTACTGCTTTCAAAATAGACAAAAATAAAAAAAAAGATTTTAGAAAAATCACTGTGATAGATAATCTCTTTGAGATCGACCCCAAGGTTAGCCACTACTCTATATCTTGGGAGATTATAAATGTATTTTTGATATTTCAAACGGTAAGACTTTCAAAAATTGGCACAGTTGTGGGGAAGACACATTCATCTTAGTTAATTTTTTACTTTTCTTTAATCATTACTATCAATAGTGATGGGCTCACACATACTTGAATGATTATAACTGTTATAATACTCTCATGTACAGGATCTAACACAATCCATGGAAGATTTTCAGAACTGGACATAGAGGGAGATAGTTAGAGCGCCTACTAGGGATGACCTAGTAGCTATTGAGTAGTTGATGCATTTATTTGAAGCTATCTACTCAGCTCATGTGGACGAAAAGATAAAAGGCTGCATTCCAACAACCTGTTGAAGAAGACCCTACGAAGAAGATTGAGAAAAAAGAGAGTAATAGAAGAAATAAAAAGTTGGATCTGCCCTTATTTGAGCTTGACATGCCCCTACATTAAAATCTGGAATTTCAAGATTCACATATTGAGACAAGTTTTGAGGGTTGGTAGGAGAAGGGTCAAGTAGAACCGGAAGAAGTTGGATATAATTGTTGGGACCACTTTGTGTATGAAGATTGTATTTGTTGTCAACAATTGTCAATACTCGTCAAGATGAAGGAGATGAAGGACTAAAAAGTTAGTGGAGATTGGTTGAAATGAGGTTGCCTGGAGAATTGTTATGGAATCATAGCATTGGATTTCATACTTGAGCAATTCTCTAAGAAGATTAATTCAGACGATTGTTGAACTGATCCTAAGTTCAAAGAATTTGTGTCAAAGGTGACACATTGTTTACAGCAATGAAGAATGGAGAAGTATCATCCATTTGAGGATGACTGGAGCATAATGGTGAAGTATCATCTATCTAAGGATGGTTGAAGAAGAATGATGATTTGAAGAAGACAGTGCAATGCTTCATGATTGCATGAGAACCATGCAAGTCATGAATTACACATTGCCTTGAAATTAGATGATTGTTGCACTGTTCTTTAAAGTTCCAAATACATGTATCAAATGTGATACATTGTCTGCAACATTGAAGGTGTTTGAAGAAGCCTTAAGCCTCCACTTTTGGAAGATGAGAGATAAATGAAGTTCTCTGGAATTAATACTCCAAAAGGAATTGAGGATTTGAAGTGAGGATGAAAGAAGTACTTTGGAATTCATATTCCAAAAAGAATGGATTAAACTATGACGATGCTTTGCTGATTTGTATTTCACAAATATCATAAGTTTGGAGAACTTGTGATGCAAGCCTTATGAAGGATAGGGGGAGTAAAGAAGTGTTTTTGGCAAAGGAAAGAAAGTGGCGCGCAAGTCAAGAGTGGCGCGCACGTATATGTGGCGCGCAAGTCATAATTCAGGATCATCATATCAAAATTTGACAAAGGAAATAAAATGGCGCACAATTTAAAGATTGACGCGCAAGTCAAAAAGTGACGCGCAAGTATAAGTGGCGCGCAAGTGTGGCGCACAAGTATAAGTGGCGCGCAAGTGTATGTTGCACGCAAGTCAGATTCCAACGTCATCGTATCAAAAGTGACAAAGGAAAGAAAATGGCACGCTAGTGATGGAAGAGCGCGCAAGTGATGGAGCGGCGTGCAAGTGATGGAGCGGCGCGCAAGTATTGGCGCGCAAGTCTATGTGACGCGCAAGTCACCAAAATGTCTATAAATAGATGACTTGCCTCCTCATTTTTTTGAAGGCTCAACACTTAAGAGAAAATTTGAGTTCTGATCGCGCAAGTAGTGGAAGTGGCGCGCAAGCTGAGGGTTATTTATAAGGCGCGCAAGCTGGGTGCCGCGCAAGTTTTGCCGCGCAAGTTGTTAGAGGTGCGCAAGTGAAGAGTGTGTTTAAGCCAAAGGTGGCGCGCAAGTTTTGAGTTGGGAACAATTGTGGCACGCAAGTATTTGGTGGTGTGCGCAAGCAGGGAGGCGCGCAAGTAAGAATTGGCGCACAAGCTGTGAGTTGTTCTAGAAGTTCTTACCAGCTTCTGAGCAACTGAGTTGTGATTCTAGAGAGAAGAAGAAGAAGAGCTCGGTGCAGATGGTTTTGCACTAAAAAAAACGTGTGAAGAAGAGTAGGTTTCAGTGCAGCTTGTTTTGCATTGAAGAAGCAGAAGAAGAAGAAGAAGAGTGTGCGGCTTACAAGTTTGATGCATAAAGAGAAGAGAAGAAGAAGGAAAAGAGTTCAACTACATGCCATATGCATGATCACATGCATTTATGAACAAGAGAAGAACTCACTCTGATGATGCCAAGTAAGCCGATCTTCGTTTCCTAAATAATCACATTGGTATATGTGATTCTTGCTAAGAAAGAAGAAGTGTTAGTGCATTCTGTTATTGCACTAAAGAAAAGGAAGAAGTCCTAGTGCAGCTAGTTTTGCACTTGTGAAGAAGAAAAGAAGAAGACAAGAAGAATTGCTTCCCTACTGCTTTGCAAGTAATCAAGTGAAGAGCACTGAAGAAGAGCAAGAGCAGAATCTACCTTTTGAAGAAGGAAGAAGACTGTCTCCATAGTCAGTATAAAAAACCAGCTAGAGGCTGCAAGTTGGACTAGGCTATCACCAGTCCAGGGAAGAGGATTGTTTCTCACCCCCCTCCAAAGTGTATGGACTCACACTAGCTAGAGGATTGTTTTCCTAGCCACTCCATTGTAAAAGAATATCACATTATATTGGAGAATCCATGCACTGGTCATATCCATGCATGACAAGGGCGTAGCTACTCTTATTGAGTGGTGAACCTTGTAAAAATATCGTGTGCATATTTTTACTGCTTTTTATTATTGCATGCGACAGGGAAAAGAGAATAAGAGAATCAAGATCCTAACAGGTCAAGAGGTACAGAGATAAAAATTGCAATTGGTTTAAAAAGTCCCTGTAGAAGGATAAAATGAGAGACCCGAACCCCCAAGGTGTGCTCTCTAAAGGAGCCATTGGGGTGCTTTTATAACAAATAGTAAAGACCACACCGGACCTCAAGTCCGATGTGGGATGCAGACTCCAACACTCCCCCTCAAGTTAAGTGTACTTAGCTTGGACACATAAAGAAAAAACAAAGCAAGCAAAAGATGCTGCAAACACTCCCCCTCAAGCTAGACATGATTACAAAACAAAGCAAAACAGAGTAAAAGATAAAGCTGCAAGGTTGCGGTTCCCCCTCACGATCGCAGCTCCCCCTCAGGATGATGGATGGATGATGCTGAAAAACATGCGCCAACGATGCGTCGGGAAATCCGCAGAGGCGGGGCCGAACGATAGAGCGCCGGAAAGTCCGCACTGGCAGGGCCGGTCGTCGAACCGTCGGGAAATCGCATTGGTCGGGCCGATCGTCGGAGCGTCGGGAAACCGCACGGGCGGGCCGGTCGTCGGAGCGCCGGGAAACCGCACGAGCGGGTCGGCCGTCGGAGCGCCAGGAAACCGCACTGGCGGGCCGGCCGTCGAACCGCCGGGAAACCGCACTGGTCGGGCCAGTCGTCGGAGCGCCGGGAAACTGCACTGGCGGTCCGGTCGTCGAACCGCTGGGAAACCACACTGGTCAGGCCGGTCGTCGGAGCGCCGGGAAACCGCAGGAGGTGGGGGCTGCCTAGCAGGAGGAGGCCGGCGACAGGAGGCAGCGGTTCGCCGTAGGAAGTGCCGATGATGAGATTCGCCGGACTGGGGCGGATGAAACCGGCCGGAGGGAGGGCTGCCTTGCAGAGCAGCGCACTGGGGGGGGGGGGGCGAACGGGAAAGGAGGGGCGCCAATCGGGAAAGGAGGGGAGCCCCCCCGTCGCAGGGGGGGAAGAAGGCCGTCGAGATCGCTTGGAGGGAGGGGTCGCCGGGATCGAGCGGGAGGAATGGATCGCCGCCCAGGGAGAACCGCCGGGGAAGGAGGCCGGCGTCTGTCATCGAGCGCACCTGGGAGGGAGGTACCGGCAGGGGGAGATACGCCAGGATGGGACGCGCAAAGGGAGGTGCCGCGACGGGAGGCGGGGCTGAGCTGTGAGAGGGATGACAGGTCGCGGCCGAGACGCGCAGAGAGGGAGGGAGAGCCGCCAAGATGCGCAGAGGGAGGGCGGGCCGACGGGATGCGTAGAGGGAGGGCGGGCCGACGGGATGCGCAGAGGCGGAGCCGATCGTCGTCGCCGGGAGGTAGGCCGGCGGAACGCACAAAGGCGATGAGGACGCCTGATGTAGGCGGGGTCGATCCCGCGGGGACGACGCCGGAGGGATCAACGTGACGCCGGAGGGAGCAGGGAACCGCCAGGATGAGGCCGTCGCGCACAGCGGGGAAGGGCGCCGAGGGAAGCCGCAGGGAAGGCGGGGCCTAGCGTCGGGAGAGATCCGTCGGAGGCCGCCTGGGAATTGAGCCCAGAGGGGCGGCAGCAGAGAGAAAAAAACAAACGTAGCCCTACATGAGGGGCCGCCGCCCCCCACGGGGAAAAATTAATGAGAAACCCTAGATAGGGGGAAAAATAAAATGGGAGGAGGAGGGTTCGGGATTAATTCCCTTTGATACCATGTAGAAGGATAAAATGAGAGACCCGAACCCCCAAGGTGTGCTCTCTAAAGGAGCCCTTGGGGTCTTTTATAACAAATAGTAAAGACCACACCGGACCTCAAGTCCGATGTGGGATGTAGACTCCAACAGTCCCCAACACTAATTCACCCCCCCTCTCAGTGTTAGGTATATCCCAAACTGGTTCTCTCAATAATTTGGATGATCAATTATTTTCTAGTATTCTATTTGATGTTTTTTGTGTTTTGATTTGCCTAAATGATTTTTTAGTGCTAGAGAAGGCTGACTACCTCACTCCTGCCCCGGAGACAGTCTCAAGAGCACTGCTTACTCTTGCAGAAGAACAAGCTTAATAGATTCAGGGAGATTCTCACATTATGTACGAAGCTGTGTTTTTATTTGATTTTGATTTTATTGAAGTTGATTTTGATATGGGTTTTCCCTGTGTAGCTAATGAAGAGTCAACTAAACGTTGTGATTTCCTGTAGAGCCAAGAGGGAACTGAAATTGCAGTTGTTGAGGCACTACTGGAGCTCCCAGAATTGATTGAAAATCTATGTAAGGGTGCCGTTGAAGATGATGAAGTTGAGGCCACAATAGAGGTGTCATTAGCTGAAATGTAATTTTCCAGGCCAGCTGGTTTATCTTCATATTTTCCCTTGAATGTAATTGATGACAATGAATTTTATTTGGAGATGGTTGAAGCTAAACTTATTTCTAAATGGATTTAGCAGTTTAAATAGCATGAGGCTAAGGTTCCTCAAACTTTTTCGTTACCAACCTTGTATCATAGAGAAGGAATAAAAAAAGAAGAGGGAGTGAAAACTTTCTATTTTATTGATTAAGGAGACCTTCAAGAACAAGATTTTGTTGTTGTAAATAGAAACCATTATTTAAGGAAACACGGTGAAAAAAAGAATATGTGGTGGTTTCTAAGAATGAAACGACACCCCTGAGGTTAAACAAAGGGTTGTCCAGATGTTGACAGTCAAAATATAACATCTATTATGGGTTATCCCAAGATTTCTTTTGTTTTCTTTCTATTTTCAGTTCTTTATTTGTTTGGTTTAAATAAATAGTTTATTTTTTCTTTTGTAGGAAAATAAAGAGGCGGTACATCCATAAAATCTAAATGACAGTCTTCAGCTGATCCTCACTCAACCAAGTAATTTATAGTTTTATCCACACTCCCAAAAATTTCAGAAGCTTAAATGATTATTACTTGTTGCACACCAAGTGTGGGGGAGAAGTACATTTCATTCTTTTTGTTTCTCCTGTTTTTGGGTTTTGATTGATTTTCTAGCATGCTAAAAGTTAGTGAAATACTTGTTTTTTTTTTAAATTTAAGGGATTATCAACTCAAAACATGTATGCTCGCATTGGTTTATACTATCTTGCATATTGATTTGATGATTTGGGCTTACATACCTGGGGTGTTAAACTTTCTTAAATATTTGATGTTGTAAACCATTTTGATCATAATTGAATCCCTTTTTTAACACCCCAAAATTGTTTGGACATTTTGAAAATCCTGTTTTAACCATTTTTTAACATTCTACTTTATTGAGCTTTCTTGAAAAATATTTTGTTTTGTCCAAAAAGAATAAATTCATGTACATCTATATTTCTTTTTTATAAGTGCTGATAGCAGATCTCATAAACTTTTAGAGGCAGAAATGTTTTTCATTTGCAAGGACTAAGAGGAGTTTCATTATGAAGAAACCTTGAATCCACTTCCCTTAAACATTAAACACTGGCTTCATTTTGCTTTGAAATTTAAATTCTGGAATCTATGTATTCTGTAGTAGGAATCCATTAACCCGATTGACTATTCGAAAAGCCGAAAGGGGGAATACTATTGAAAGAATTTTAAGAATAGATCTTCCTCCGCTAGGGGAGTAATTTTTCAAATTCTGCACTTCCAAATTTTGCATATCTGCCTAAGTTGCTTCTTGCTATTTCGTTGAATTAAATGACTGAAAGTTGATTTTTAAGTGTTGTTGCATGCTGAAATTAATTAAAAAACATGTTGGTTTCTGCTAATGTTTTGATGATATTGATTACTAAAATTATGGCATGAATGCTTGTTCTCGCACCCTTTGTGAAAGTCATTTTTGAATTCATTTGTTTGCATGCATCTCTTCTGAAAATTCTGATTTTGGACTATCCTTTAAAGTAATAGCCTGAGAAAACCTTTTGTATGCTCTGGAATTTTTTTAGTTGTATGATTTTGTGGCAAATGTGCTTTTTGAACTCATTGTAACCCCTAAACAAGATTTCTGACTACTGAATGTCTAGATTTGTTTTGAACCTTAAATTGTTTAAATTGTTTTCTCTACTTTAGAATTCAATATTGGAGACAATCTTGAGTTTTAAGTATGAATGAATTAAGGGGTCTTAAAAATGTCCTAAACTATACTTCAATGTTGTACAAATAAAAAATCCCTTAATTTTGTTTAATTAGTGGACTTTTAAGCATCCATTCAACATTTTCAGTTCAAAATTTTTTCATGGCTTTGAGGAATGTGCACTAATTTGAGGAGGTTGATTTTTATTACCCTATGGATATTATTGGGAACATCATTTGATTCCACTCTTCAAAAAAACTTGTCTTATAATTATCATTGGCTTTGAACTTTTTTATTCGAATTTAACTCATAAGATATTGATCAAAATGAGATGAAATGAAAATCCCAATTTAGGTTAAACTCTTTATTCCTTATTCTTGTTCTATTGTATGAGTTATTTATTTTGTTCTCCGAATTATTCTTTCTTTCCAATCTAATAGTGTGCCTATTTTTTTAAAATTACTAATTATGTGTGTCTGTTCACCAAGAGGTAAAGAGAAGTTTGGAAGATTCAATTAAATGCAAATTGAAATGTGTTTAATTCTTTTCAAAATTTTCAATTTGAATCATTTTTGTAAAGGAAACCAACATTTCACTAAAACCTTTTAATTTTAATATTGCATTCACTTTGTGAACTTAAGAGAGTCCATAGGAGAAAATCTTTTAGAAAATCAATTCCTAGCGGCATTTAAGTTACTTATTCTTGAGATTAATTTTCTTCCATATATTATGTTTAAATGGATTGCTTGAGGACAATAAACATGTTGTGTGGGGGGGGGATTTTATGTGGTCTTATTTTGATACAATTTTCCACATCCATTTTGGGGAATTTATTGGGCTTTTAATGTAAAAAAACGCTTTTAATGGATAATCATTGTTTCTGGATCATTCTAAAGCAAAAATAGTAATTCTTTGAATGTGGATGAAAGTTTATGATATTGGAGTTTAATAGGTCAAATTTTCTCATTTTGATTTTTCGTATATTCTAAGAACAACATTTTTGTGATCTATGGGCGAATCAAGTTATTTCGATGATTTCTTGATTTTGGAATTAAATTTTATAAGGTTCATAGTTTTCAACTTGAATACTATTTACTTAAATGCATTTTATTATCTTGTTGAAGTATAGTATTAACGGTTGATTTATCTCTCATTTTGAAATTGTTGATTTTATTTACATTTGTTTTTTGGCTTGAAGGTATCCACATTGGAAATTTTTTATGAAGGGGGATAGCCATGTTATTGAATTTTCACATGGGAAAACTATGTAAAGGTTTATCACATAGTTGGATGATTGCGTATGTGTTTGTAATAGGAAGCCACGCATGAGTTTCTTGGAAGAACCACACGGGGGAATTAATCCACATAATTGAATATCCACATGCCCACGTATGGGTTGGCTATGTACAAAGTTGACCACTAACTGAAAATATCAAGTTTGGGATATGTAAGAGAATGCGAGTCTGAGTAGAAACACCTTCGCACCTGAGCTCGACTTTGGCTCAGTTGAAGAATAACTGACTAACGATGGGGTTCACAACAGTGGGATCTCACCAAGTCCTGCCATTTGAAATGAGGATGAAACCTCTAAGACTGTTAGAAATGAAGGAAGAATGATGCAATCTGAGCTTGGATGAGGTGAAGACATGCCGATTGAAGGTGGTGTAAAGCTAGATTGAGGATGTATTGAGTGAGCTTGATCGACACTATAGGAACCGAGACTTAACATATATGGACATTACATCATTTTTTATGAATATTGAGCACATTACAAAAGTACATGCCCAAAGACCGTAATAGTTTAGTGTCTTTAAAAACTTGAAAACATATTCTTCTATCTTGGTGAAAGATCTTCAACATCTCTCTTAAAGATCTTCCCCTTTAGTACTCCTATTTAAAACATTTCTTCATAACCTGGTAAAAGGAAACATAAGAAGGGGTGAACTTAGATGCTCGGTAAGGGTAAATAAAGGAGATACGTAAGCATAACATGAGAATAAGGGTAAGACAACATGAGAATAACATTTGAAGATCATATCCTACATATCAAAGATTATATACATGAGTCACGATATAAAGATTGACAATTCATAAGACATGAATCATTAGGGTGATAAATCATCATAAATCAATCATGAACCATAAACTCATGTCATATAAGTGTGACACCATCATAAATATAGAAAACCATTTCACGTGTCAAGGTTAACTACCAAGACCATCAACATAGTGGATCAGGATACTCCTGTTTCCCATAGTGGATCAGAATGTACCTGTTTCCCATTGTGGATTAGGACACACCTGCTTCCCATTATGAATCAAGTTAATCTACTTGTTTCTCATCATTATCTTATGAGATATAAATTTTTACCCAATGCATTGTAGGGAGATATAAGTCACACCCATCACATAGTGAAATCATACATACGTGTGCCACAAGATCATAAACATTCACCATATAATAACCCATGAAATGAAATGGGTATCATAAACATTTCATCATATCATAACCTATGAAAAATAGACATGCTTCATAATCATTTCATCATACAATAACCCATGAAATGAATCAAGTTTCATAATCGTTTTATCATGGTATAAGTTGTGGAAGAGAAACGTGTTTCATAAACAACTTGACATCTTAAGCATAAACCATTCAGAGCAAAAAAATGAGAATGGTATCCTTAGATCATATTCTCAGTAAATCACAAACTATCAAAAGATTTCATCTTAGCTGGAGAAGGATTTTGAAAGATAACATGGTGCATTTCTTAAGAAAAATAACCATTCTTTGAAAATCACATTTTAAGACATGAAAAATCTTCAAAATTATTTTCTTTGAAAACCACTTTTCAAACTTATAAAATAATATTTAAAAATCACTTAAAACATTTTATGAGTAAAATATCCTTTCTACTTTGAAAAACACTTTTTAAACCATTAAAATATTTTTGAAAACCATCTTTTTTTAAAATAACCATGAAAACTTTTAAAGAGTTTTTGAAAACTATTTTAAACACTTTAAAACAAAAAACATTTTTGAAATCCTTTTCCTAGAAAATTAGCTTAAAAGATCAATTAAAAACATTTTTGAAAACATTTTTAGAAAACATGGTTTTTGAATAAAACAAATTTTCAATCAAAGAGAGAAATAATATCAAATTTTCTTAAAAAAAATTCTTAATTATTTCAAGTACCAAAGAGTGGAAAAATGGTAACAATACATGAATATATCATGAACAATCACAGTAGAAGAAAAATCATAAGAATTCTTGAGAGATGGATCATAAGATTTCATCAATGGAAACATAATCATAAACATTCCTGATAAACGACGAGACTATAGCAATAAACTCTTACTACCTTGGAAACTTTGAATCATAATTCTTGTGAAAGAATAACATTAAATGAAACTTAAAATATCATGAAAGAAATTAGATTCATGATATAACATGTTAAATGACAGTATATACACCTCGTAAAAGAATATAGGTGCATAACAAAACTTGTGTCTCAAAGAATACAAATTGAGACAAAATTTTCTTACCAATTTGGAAACTTTGAACCGTAAAACCCCATGAAATAGAGATCATCAAATGGATATATATAAATACCTATGCATTTTATTATAAAAAACATACAATACATTCATGGGCAGTATATACATCACAAAAAATAAACGAGTGATGAATAAAACATAAGTCTCGTATAAATAAAAGTGAGACTAGAATCCCCTTACTATTTGAGTAACTTTTGAATTATGAGATATGTGAAAGAATAACATCAATTGAAACTTTTAATATCATGAAATAAATTAAATTCATGATATAACATGTCATAGGGCAATATATACACCATACAATAAGAATAAGTGGTGAATATAGTATATATCTCACAAAAATAAAAGTGAGACGAGAAAACCCTTAAGTCTTGACTTTGTTTGTATATTTTCAAACCATTTGTATAATAAATACAAGTTTATTATACATATACCACATAACCATATTCTTATATATCATACCATATATGATTTGATTATGACTTTATATTACCCGTTTATTAACAATTTCATGTTAATGTTATGTTTCAGGTAATAACCGCTTTGTTTTTTATATATGTTTTGATTTGTTATTTTTGATTCACTTAGATCATGATTTATTTATTTCAATAATGCAAAACATGATATAAATATAATATATATTCAGTACATAAGTATTTATAATAATATATAAAAGATATAGATATGAAATGGAATACACCGTTCATAGAGACGGCATGCCGTACATATGCATGGACATTGTTTTCGTTTTCCTGTCGTATCGAAAGAAAGAAAGTAAATGACATATATGTATATATATATATTATTATTCTAGTAGCACTATTATTTAATATATATCATATACGTTTACTAACTTCATACTTAATACATTCTATGTAAAGTGTGAACGAATCCCATCGCTTTGAGAAGACAATAGTCTACGCATCCACAAACGAAGTTATCATATACTCACAAAATGGAAAGAATGATGCTAGGTGTTATATAATAATTCTAGAAGTATAAATACATCATAAATATCATATATATCATATAAAAATAAAAATTCTATAATTATTTCCAACTGCGAGAGGTGGTAATGGAAGAACGAATGACATCGATTCACGAGGCGGTAGTCCGCCGTACACATGAACGATGATTGCATATCCTATTTGATGGAAGTGTGTGTAGGTGTAGGTAGAAATGTTAACATAACATAATCTCATTATATTTAGGATACTGAGGTTATTATATAATCATGTAATAAGAATAATTGAAGTGGTTTGAGAAAGAAAGAAAACAAAAGTGATCGTTGAAGAATGTTACCTCTTTTTTGTGTAACTCCTTTTGGTTCACACCAAAGGACTTACTTGGATTTCTCTATGAACAAAGTGGGGCTTCTATGATGATAAGAGGGGTGTGGGGAGATTATTTAGATAGAGTTTGAATGAGTAAAAGAGCTTGAGAGGTGTGAATAAGTGGGGGAGAGTGAGTGTCTTTTTATAGTGGAGGATGACTGACATTCTTGCAAATATAAAAAGGTAAACACTATTGGGAGGTATCCCTTACATCACGTGCTTCCAAAATGAAAATTAATGGATTAAAGGGGGATTATGGTCGATCCACACTCACATCACACAAACATAAAATCATTTTTATCATTTGTTCCTTAGTTTTAAGTTTTTTTTTTCGTATTGATTTTTTATTTAGGTAGCTAGTTTTCTGACTATGTAATTCATCCATTAAGACTAAATTAAAGTGAGACTTATTAGAAAATTTAGACCCATTGATTATAAAATATGACATCAAATTTATAAAATAAGAAATCTCATATGTGTTGGAAATTAATTTTAACAGAATCACATGTAACGCGCAAAACACTACTTTAACCCTAACCGTGCTAACAAAGTTTTTACTATTTATAGGTCAATATGTTCATTGTAAAATATCAATTGGACCATGTTTGATATTTATTAACAATTACAAATCATTTGACAGAAGATAGGTTTAGTAATTTTAAACTATTTAATAAAATATCATTTATTTTATTTAATTATTAACTAAATAATCCATGTGTTGGTGTTTTTTAAGCATTTAATGTAATTATATCTCTAAAAATTAAATATAAATTATTATGATAACAATAACTCATTTATCTTCTAAAATAATATTTATAACCAAACATATGTAGTTTCTTCCATACTCCAAACCTTTATAAGCGTTAAAGGCAAGAAATATTTCTTTTTTTGTCCTTTTCCCTACTTAACTTATTATATAGATCACTTTCATGGAATATTATCTAAAAAACTCATAAAAATAGAGGCTAAGGTGGTGAGGGTCAAAATATGTTCAGAAAATGGGTGTTGGATAAGTTTTAGGTCATTTATACACCTTATATTCTAAGATTAATCATTAAGTTTGTTCTTACCATAATCACTACAATTAATTTTAACTGTTTTCACTAATCATTTTGGTCAAAAAAATTAAGTTGATCTTATTAAACCAACAATTTGACACTTATTCCAAATACGTATATCTGCTTTTCTAATTTCAATTCACAGAAGTGACTAAAATTAATTTAAAATTAATCTCGCAGACGTTGCGAGACAATAGATTTTTAAGGAGAAAAGTTCAAAAGTTTGAAATATTTTTATATCCAATTTTAATGTGAAATTGATTCAAATGATCTACATTGGATTAATTGATGTACAATTGATCTAATTGCACTTTAAAATAAAATTAAAATACTATTTAACTATATAAACAAATTAGATGAAAAAACATTTTTTAATTAAAACTCAATAATTTTCACTATTCATCCAAAAATGAAATATTTTAGAAAAATTTCAAAAATTCACCCTAAGCTAATTTTGACATTATTAATTCAAAAATGAAGTTTATTTTATCTAATTCAATTTATAAAAGTTTCTAAAATTAATTTTATTATTGTTCACAGGACATAAAAAGCATTTCATTTGAGAAAATAGTATTTTTTTCAAAACAAATAGACTTTATCGAAAATTATATATATTCTATTATCAATATGTCTTATCTATATGAAACCATTAAGAATAATATTTATAAATTAGTTATTATTATTCTTATTACCATGTTTAAATGCTATATTTTAACCGTCTTGTTTAAAATAATAAAACGCTCTTTCGTAGAAACTCACTGTTGCGTGTAACACAAACTAAACCGATGTTGTTTGTTGCATAAGCTTAACTTATTGTAGCATATAATGAAAGTTTAACTTGGTGTAGCATGTAATGCAAGAAATCAAAGAAATTTAATTTATTCAAAAAAATAATTCATAAAAACTTGGGGTTTACCCCCCCTAAAATGATTTTCTCCCTCGAAATTTGTGTAGGTCATTAAAGGTTTAATACTTGAAAGTTTCTTTCATAGGAACCCACATCACAAAAATGAATACAAAAACTTCTTTTAAAAAATAAATTCAGAGACATAACGGTTACCCAAAGTAGCTCATAACTAGCTTTCTACATAGGAGAACATAAGTGGGAAGAGAAGATTGGACATGGAAGAAAAACAAAAATAATTAGAGAGTGTGATTGAGGTCATTGATCACAAGAAAGTGAATGGTCAATGGAAAGTTAAGGGCATCAAAATCTTAAATCTGTGATGATTTAAGAGACTATCGGTTTAACAGGAACGAAGGTATT
Organism: Viscum album; assembly: GCA_963277665.1. Taxonomy (NCBI): domain Eukaryota; kingdom Viridiplantae; phylum Streptophyta; class Magnoliopsida; order Santalales; family Viscaceae; genus Viscum; species Viscum album. The sequence goes on along the minus strand of OY728138.1, from coordinate 1,103,089,997 downwards.
AGGATAAATCCTTTTCAATATCCTTATCCTAGAGTCGAGGAATTATTTTATTATATAGGAACAAAGGAAATATACTTACTTGATTTCATTCTTTTTCATAAGCACAATCTAATCCTTTTGTGGTGTCTTGATCAATTTTCACTTCATCTCTTACTCCAAGAAATGTAAGTGAGTTTTTTATGCCTGAAAAACTAACAAATCAAAAGATTCATAATAGATATTCCTTCTATCTCTAGTTAAAAGTTAACATTGGTTATCCAATATGGATAAATCTTCATATGGTGAAGTCATACGCTAATCTTTAACACCTCATCCAAAGTTTAACTTAAATCATTCCATAAATGGTTAACCTTGCAACCCTTTCGAAAGATGAATGTCTAAAACCTTAGAAAGAAGGTCACTAAATTTCTCAAAAATAACTTAACATTGATCCCCCATATATCATAAAGCAACTCTTATTTGTCAGATACCAAACACGATAATAACTTCATCATGTACTCTCTTAAAAAATGGTAATAACCTAAATTACTATAAATCCTTATTGAAAACACGCATGCTTATTTATTCCAAAGATTCTTGGATATATTCCTTAAATCAAAAAATGTTATAAACTTCATCAATGATAGCATAAACCACTTTGTAAACAAATATTTTTTCAGTTATGAGGTCATAAATACTACCTAATTTACTTTATCCATATCACTATCTCTTTATCCATACTAAATATGCCACGGACCAGGTCGGGTCACCATCCGACCCGGCGCCCGACCCGGTCCGCGACATGGTTCGAAGGGCGTTCCTGATCTCCACGGGCTGACACAAGTGCCCGGGTACAAAAAAAAACAAGGGAATGATTTACCTGAAATGAGAGACATAAAACAATCAACAAGATAGATAAACTGAAACTAAAAAAATATCAATCAAATAGGCCCTTAAACTAAAAACAAACTTAAAGGTCTAGAACTCAAACCAATAACTAAAAAAAAATGACAACAACGGAAACTAAAACTCTAACGCAAACCTCCCAGCAACAAGAGAGGCTAAATCAACACCACCCTGCATGAGAAGACCAACTGCAGCCTGAACCACCATCGTTGAGCATGGTGCCTCAACCTGGAATACACAAAGAACAAGGTCTACATACACCCAAAGGTGTATGTAGGGTGTGAGCCAAGAGCTCAACATGATGCCACTGGGAGAAGATTCCACGCATAACCATTTAAATGATGAATACATTTTCCAGTCAAAAAGATAAAAGGAAAATAAAAGCATGAACAATATTTAATGAAAACAATTTTTAATGACATGTGCTTTAAATGAAAACAAATTTAAAGACAACAAATTAAATTAACGCACACATGCACACTTTTAAGATAATTAAAGTGTCATGCTGGTAAGCATAAAGTAAACAAGGAGCACAAAAAATGGGGGAGGCCTCGTGGGTGTTAGCTAGCGTGGATCCCTAGATCTTTGTGTCTCAGTGAAACGTGGCTTAGAAACCACAACCCTCAGCAAACGTGGCTTAGAAACCACGACTCTCAGTCATTCATATGTTTAGTTAGTGTTGCGGTCGTCAATCCTGCTAAGTGAAACAGGGCCGAAGCCACCCTCAGATCACTAGCCCACTAGTCTAGTCAACCTCCCTAGCTACCAAGGCTTCCCGCTTTGTGCTCAAACAAGTTTCAAGTTCAAAATGGGTGCACATCACATAAACAAGACAAACAAAACACCATGCATGACAAGATACCATTTACACCATCACTTCCACTTTTAAAATCCAAGATCACATTACATGTCACATTTATGCATAAAATCCAAACATGGTACTTACACAACACACAAAACCACCATTTTCACACCCAAATGCCATTTTGAAATATTACGCACACCTAAATCTTTTTAGAACTTAATCTACATCGCTTACACCATCAATTAAAATAATTGAAAATTAAAAAAAACACTTTTACAATTAAACAACCACCAAGAAAATTTTATTAATCAATTTCAAAAAATGTGTCGAACAACTTTAAACACCAAAAACGCACTCAAACCCTTTTTTATAACAAAACACATCTGGATGCCACACCGAAAACACACACTGCAGCTCTTTCACATTCAAGCAAACTAAATATAGAGTTTCTAAAACATTGATAAATAACTCAATTTAGGTTTTCACAACAAAACCTATTAACATCACATAAACATTTATACCTCAAAATAAAACAAGACACTACACACGTCAAAACCCACCATTTACACACACAAAAGCCATATTGAAATAATACACACATACCAAAAATGCTCCTTAACCCAAACACATACTCAAACTCTTCCCAACCACGATTCGCACTTCAACTCAATTTAAGAAATCATTGACACAGTTTATTTTTAAATATTTCAAAGAACACAACAAGGAATTGCATCAAGATTAAATCAAATTTTATTTCATGTAAGGTGCACTTTAAAATTTTAATGCACATCAAATTTTCCAAACTACCTCCAGAACATACTTTCACCACTTTCACAATTGAATAAATCAATTGTACAATTTTAAAGACCATTCCCACAGTTGGACAAACCACCATAAAATTTATGATTTTTTTTTTCAGATTGTGCCATATTGCTCAAACACTAAAAATTCAACCAAACACCCCTCTATGACTCAATGCATATTGACGCTAAACCAAAACACAATCTGCATAGTTTGTAAAATGAAAACAAACAATTCCGCATGGTTGTTTACAGAAAACACACATGTATCATGTATACATATCAACTTCAATTAAAAACTAGATTCGCATGAAACAAACTAATGAATAAATATGCTAAATTAATTTAAGAAAAAAAAAATCATCAAACAATGGTTAAGCGCAGAACCACTAACCTCAGGTGTCGAAGACTCCAACACTCGGCGCAAAACTTCAATCGTGTGTCGTTTGCACCACAAAGAACCTAGCGCGAACCCAAAATCATGAATTCGAACCAAAAACTTCAAGTTAAAACCCTAAAATAAGAACTCATACCTGCTGAAAAAAACTAAACTCAAATAGAAAGGGGAGAGACTTATCCAAAGGGGGGCGGTGCGCACGGAAGGAGAATGGGGTGTCGGCAAAGGGTCGTCGGAGTTGGGGACAGTCGAAGGAGTAAGCGCTAGACACAGGGGTGCATGATGGGGGGTGTCGCGGGTCGGCTCACACCGGCGGAGAGGCGATGAAGCAGGGCGGGTCGGCCGGACGGGAGGCCGACAAGGGTCATGGAAGGCCGCGACTACGACAGTCTGGACGGGAGCGGTGGGGTAGTTGGTGGCGTGACAGACTGAGGGAGGTGGCCCGACAGGAGGGTGGCGCGGCGCGACGGGGCGAGGGAGACGGCCTGATGGGAGAGTGGTGTGGCGCGACAACGTGGGGGAGATTGAGGGGGGTTCGCCATGAGGGAGATCCGATGGGGAGGCGAGCATCGGGGTCAAGCCACACGAGGAGGAGTCACGCGTAGACCAACAAGGGGGGGGAAGAGAAACCCTAGCACCACTAGGAAGGGAAAAAAATTAAAATAGAAATAAAACTAAAATAAAACCAATAATAATATTAAACTAAAATTTAGAATAATAATGGTAATGATAATAAAAATAATCAAACTCTATTAATGGTAATAAAATAAAATAAAAATTCGTAACCTTTATGATAATAATGATAATAATAATAATAATATCCTCAAATAATATTAATAATAATATTATCATTAAAACAATCCATTAATAATTCTTTTCTCTTGTTTATTAATTCATTTTATTAAATTAATTGAGCATTGGCAGGGTGTGCGGTGAACCGGGTGAGGTCACACGGCGACCCAGGCGAGGCCGCACGGCTTCGACTGCGGTGCGCTGGACCCAGTCAAGGCCAAAACATGCATTTTTAGATAAGTACTCAAAAAAGTTTATGTCGGACTTCATCTCGGACTACCCGACACCAATAAAATTAATAAAATAAATAATTCAAAGATGGTCGGTGTGATAATTCTCCTCACCATAAAGCTTTCCTCCCCGAAAACCCACAACAAGACTGAACCCCAAAGCGGCAAATGATACCCCCTTGAGGTTCAAAGTGGGTCTCTATGAAAAGCAAGCAAAAAGAGGTAAACACACTATGCTTAGAGAAAGTGACTTACATGACAACCTCGAGAAACCCATAAAAATATTTTCCCACTAAGTATCACCCTCCCTAATGGGTTAGAACACCTCCAGTTGATTGATCAAGGAAAGTAACCCTCACACCTAAAGAAACCAACTTCCCAACCCAAAACACCCCGAGCACCAATGAACGAAAACCACGTCGTTTGACTGGAATGAACAAACAAAACCAAGCACGTCCAAGGAACACTCTGATCACCTACTACCAAGTCATCTCTAGGAACAGAACTAAAATCCCACATGAGAAAGCCCAAAGGGGATCCCCACCATTAGAAACTTACTGACACTCGAGACGAGATCGGAAAACTAGCACGGGGAGGCCCAGGAGGACTCCCCACCATTGGAACTGACGAAAATACAGGAACTTCGAAAAAATTTCCTGACAGTGACCAAACACCCCACCACAAGGGATGTTCAGCCCAATTACTTGGGTGTCAAAACCACAACTGATGATAGACCAACATCTCCACATCCCTAGATGACCACTATTCAACTTTGAGACCGATCTACCCAACAGACCTCATAATGACTAATAAAAGAGATTATATTCGGTGGGGCGCATCCACCAAGACATTAAGGTATGAGGTGACTACGCCTCCTCATAGCCACAGGAAACCTCATGCACCAGACGGGTCATTCGGAATGGAACAACTATAGGAAACGATTTAAACAGCCTTCAACTCCAACACTGATGACAAAAATAAGGTCGAGGTCCCATACACTCTCGGGGTTCCTGACCATGCATCAACTTCACTCTGACGCCTATGGCTGGAGACTTGATATTTGAAGTATCTTCTGCCTCGCAGTCAGGCATGGAAAACTCCCGAATAGAGCTTCTCCTTTTGGTGTCACACGCAACCACACCGCAACCGAGACAACACCAACAAACACAACACACCACGACATACAACTACTCCCTCACGACACATCCACCAGAACAGAGGTTTAGATGATGCACATGCATCACCTCTTCACCTTAACCATGAAACATAAGAAGAAAAGACGCATGACAAACACTACCCTTTGAACAGAAAATTTAGAACTCCCCGAGAGGACACACTCCTATGAAAACAGGGATTCCCAAAGGATCCTATGAAATCCACCTTTTCTCTTTGAAGAGAACTCACACCGCAAGATGTCACCAAACATGACCCTTGCGGCCGATGAAAACACTACAAGCCTTTCAAGACATCGGTCAACACCGATAATTATGAACCGTCTTCACCCTTCCCCACTGGAATTCCTTTCACTGTTTCCAGGGGGACCTTCATACACAACGGTGTCAAACTTCATACCCAACAACTCAGACAAATGAAGGAGACCAAAACTCCCTTCAACTCCCCTCGTGTTTGTCATCCCGCTGTGAGAGGATCTGTTTAACTGAAAAGGAGAAAGGGATAGACTTAGCACTGTCACCCAAAAATGGAGAGTCCTTGCTTTAATCAACTAGAGGGTCAGCCAATAAAAAATTACCCATGGCCACATTTCAATCGCATTATAATGCTTTATGGGGGTGTACACTAGTCACAAAAGAAAACCATGGACCCAATCAAATTGGTCCAATGGCCAAGACATACTGCACGCAAACACTAAACGTGTAGGGGGAACCACTGCAAGGGTTTCCCGAAGCACTTTTCGAAAGAAACCACTAACCACACACCTTCACACCTACTTACTAATAAGAATTCAAAATGAGACACAAATCAGTCAAAAAGGATCCTCGGCACTAAACGCCTCACACCCGACATTTCCAAAACACAAGGACACACCACAAAATCACCAGTTATTTAAAAACACCAAATTTTTCTTTAACAAAACTTTTTTGAAAAAGAACGAAGTTGGTGGGTTTCGCAAACACCAATGGTGTCCCATGGGCCTCACACATGCATGTTCCTGCACCACACCAACACCCACCTCATGCACATCCAGACACTCATCCGCTTGTGCCATTAACCATTTCTCTCTCCATATACACTAATGCATGTGGCTGCCCATGAGAACACCACAGATCAAAACCAGACCTTTTCATTTTTTCAAAACCAAAACATTCAACCCACACTTTTCAAACCTCATACATCATTTTCTTTTTAAATCACTTCATTTCAAAAAAAAATCCAGGACCAAATCATTTTTACTTAAAAACCAGATTTCCACAAATCCAAAACAAAGAGACGAGGAACGATGCAAGAGGAGACTAGTGTCGGTAGGTGACTGAGACATATGGTTGGTGTCCATACGCCAATCACGACACCGCCATAGTGAGTATTCTAAGACAGCGTCCTCAACTCCACATGGCTTGCCAGACCCTACAATCTCACTAGGACCACTGAACCTACTCCCTTTTCATTTTCCCTATACAAGATTAACCACAAGGACCAAAGACTCTAACAAACCTCAATTTACCCTGGTAACTCAAGTCCTGCCAAGAGGTGTGCTGGACATGCACCTTGCTCGTAGCTAGAACGTCGAGTTCCGACACCCTTAACATTGGTCTACCCTAACTCCATCCCAAATAAACATGACCCAAGAGAGAAAACCCACCTTTGATACCATTTTGTCACAAACTAGGTCGGGTCGCCATCCAACCCGGCGCTCGACCCGATCCGCGACATGGCCCGAAGGGCGTTCCCGATCCCCACAGGCTGGCATAAGTGCCCAGGTACCAAAAAAAGCAAGGGAATGATTTACCTGAAATGAGAGACATAAAATAATCAACAAGATAGATAAACTGAAACTAAAAAAATATCAATCAAATAGGCCCTTAAACTAAAAACAAACTTAAAGGTCTACAACTCGAACCAATAACTAAACAGAAACGACAAAAACAGAAACTAAAACTCTGACACAAACCTCCCGGAAACAAGAGAGGCTACATCAACACCACCCTGCATGAGAATACCAACTGCAACCTGAACCACCATCGCTGAGCACGACGCCTTATCCTGGAATACACAAAGAACAATTTCTACATACACCCAAAGGTGTATGTAGGATGTGATCCAAGAGCCCAATAGGATGTCACCGAGAGAAGATTCCATGCATAACCATTTAAATGACGAATACATTTTCCAGTCAAAAGATAAAAGGAAAATAAAAGCATGAACAATATTTAATGAAAACAATTTTTTATGACAAGTGCTTTAAATGAAAACAAATTTAAAGACAACAATTTAAATTAAAGCACACACGCACACTTACTTTTAAGATAATCAAAGTGTCATTCCGGTAAGCATAAAGTAAACAAGGAGCACTAAAAATGGGGGAGGCCTTGTGGGTGTTAGCTAGCGTGGGTCCCTAGATCTTCGTGTCTCGGTGAAACATGGTTTAGAAACCATGACCCTCAGCAAATGTGGCTTAGAAACCACAACCCTTAGCAAATGTGGCTTAGAAACCATGACCATCAACAAACGTGGCTTAGAAACCACGACCCTCAACAAATGTGGCTTAGAAACCACAACTCTCAGTCATTCATATGTTTAGTTAGTGTTGCGGTCGTCAATCCTGCTAAGTGAAATAGGGCCGAAGCCACCCTCAGATCACTAGCCGACTAGTCTAGTCAACCTCCCTAGCTACCCAGGCTTCCCGCTTTGTGCTCAAACAAGTTTCAAGTTCAATATGGATGCACATCACATAAACAAGACAAACAAAACACCATGCATGACAAGATACCATTTACTACATCATCACTTCCACTTTTAAAATCCAAGATCACATCACATGTCACATTTATGCATAAAATCCAAACATGGTACTGACACAACACACAAAACCACCATTTTCACACCCAAATGCCATTTTGAAATATTACGCACACTTAAATCTTTTTAGAACTTAATCTGCATCGCTTACACCATCAATTAAAATAATTGCAAATTTAAAAAAAACACTTTTACAATTAAACAACCACTAAGAAAATTTATTAAGCAATTTCAAAAAATGTGTCGAACAACTTTAAACACCAAAAACGCACTCAAACCCTCTTTTATAACAAAACACATTTGGATGCCACACCCAAAACACACACTGCAGCTCTTTCACATTCAAACAAACTAGATATAGAGTTTCTAAAACATTGATAAATAACTCAATTTAGGTTTTCACAACAAAACCTATTAACATCACATAAACATTTATACCTCAAAATAAAACAAGACACTGCACATGCCAAAACCCACCATTTACACACACAAAATCCATTTTGAAATAATACACAGGTACCAAAAATGCTTCTTAACCCAAACGCATACTCAAACTCTTCCCAAACATGATTCTCACTTCAACTCAATTTAAGAAATCATTGACACAATTTATTTTTAAAAATTTAAAAGAACACAACAAAGAATTGCATCAATATTACATCAAATTTTATTTCATGTAAGGTGCACTTTAAAATTTTAATGCACATCAAATTCTTCAAAACTACCTCCAGAACATACTTTGCACCACTTGCACAATTGAATGAATCAACTACACAATTTTAAATACCATTCCCACAGTTGGACAAACCACCATAAAATTTATGAAAACAATTTTCAGATTATGCCGCATTGCTCAAACACTAAAAATTCAACCAAACACCCCCTCTATGACTCAACGCATATTAACGCTAAACCAAAACACAATCTGCATAGTTTGTAAAATGAAACAAACTAATGAATAAATATGCTAAATTAATTTAAGGAAAAAAAATCATCAAACAATGGTTAAGCGTGGAACCACCAACCTCGGGTGTCGAAGACTCCAACACTCAGCGCGAAACTTCAATCACGTGTCGTTTGCACCACAAAGAACCTAGTGCGAACCCAAAATCATGAATTCGAACCAAAAACTTCAAGTTAAAACCCTAAAATAATAACTCATACCCGCTAAAAAAACAAAACTCAAATAGAAGGGAGAGACTTATCCGAAGGGGGGCGGTGTGTGCGGAAGGAGAATGGGGTGTTGGCAAAGGGTCATCGGAGTTGGGGATCGTTGAAGGAGTAAGCGCCAGACACATGGGTGCGTTATGGGGGGTGTCGCGGGTCGGCTCACGCCGACAGAGAGGCGATGAAGCAGGGGGGGTCAGCCAGACGGGAGGCCGACAAGGGTCGAGGAAGGCCGCGACTATGACAGTCTGGACGAGAGCGGTGGGGTAGCTGGTGTCGCGATGGACTGAGGGAGGTAGCCGGATGGGAGAGTGGCGCAGCATGACAACATGAGAGAGGCGGCCAGATGGGAGAGTGGCACGGTGCGACGGTGTGAGGGAGATTGAGGGGGGGTCGCCGCGAGGGAGATCCGACGGGGAGGCGAGCATCGGGGTCAAGCCGCAAGGGGAGGAGTCGCGCACAGACCAGCAAAGGGTGGGGAGAGAAACCCTAACACCACTAGGATAGAAAAAAAAATTAAATAGAAATAAAACTAAAATAAATCCAATAATAATATTAAACTAAAATTTAGAATAATAATGGTAATGATAATAAAAATAATAAAACTCTATTGATGGTGATAAAATAAAATAAAAAGTCACAACCTTTATGATAATAATTATAATTATAATAATAATAATAATAATAATAATAATAATAATAATAAAATCCCCAAATAATAATAATAATAATATTTTTATCATTAAAACAATCCATTAATATTTTTTTCTCTTGTTTTTTTATTACTTCATTTTATTAAATTAATTGAGCATTGGAAGGGTGTGCGGTGAATCGGGCGAGGTCATGCGACGACCCAGGCGAGGCCGCACGACTTCGACCGCGGTGCGCTGGACTCAATCAAGGCCAAAACATGCATTTTTAGATAAGTACTCAAAAAAGTTTATGTCGGACTTCATCTCGGACTACCCGACGCCAATAAAATTAATAAAATAAATAATTCAAAGATGATGGGTGTGACAAAATATCACTTTCTCATCCTCTAGAACATGTTAAGGGTTACCTTTCCTTAATTTAACCTTTCTATTAAATCACTTTTCTATGTCATCAGTATCATTTAACATATTCTTGAAAATACTTAAAGAAAAAAACTCTACAAACAATCCTTATATACTTCATGATTCATATAACATAATCCTTGAATTCTAAAACATATATAATTCAATCATCCAACTTTATTCTTAAACCACTACTCAAGATTCATCATCTTATTCCTTAATACCCCTTTCATAGAATATGAAATATGAATCATGTCTTAAGATTCCTCAACCTCAATTTAATCATGATTCTTACGTTTAATGTTAACAATACTGTTAAAACATACCACACCTTTCACATGTCGTTTGCAGTCTCTTTATCTTTAGTAGTATAAACAATAATCGCACCACCTTCCTAATTCTATTTATGAGATTTCCACTTAGAACATCAATTTTCACAATGCCCATACTTTCCACATATAAAACATTCAATGTTAACCATGTTCCTTATAGTTCCCACTATTGACTAAGACTAGAAAACATAGTGTGAGTAACACTTATCATAGTAGGAAAACACATAATAATGAAAAATTAATTACAGGATTACTAAATCATGACACCTACTTTTAAAATCTACAACACCTTAGGCTTATCCTTAGAGGAATCCCTATAAACATCCTTAGAAACATCCCTAGGGATCTCACTAAAGTTTTGTTATCCTAGTTTCCAAAGGTTGACTAAACATTTAATTTGATACCAACTATAACAATCCACGCTTAATATACATGAATATTATATCTTTTCAATGAATATTAATTAAATTATACAAACATGAGCCTAAGGACTGTAATAGTTTAGTGCATTTGGAAACTTGGAACACATTCTTCTAATTTGGTGAAAAGTCTTCAATATCTCCAGTAAAGATCCTTCCCTTTAGTAATCTTACTTAAAACCTTTCTTCATAACCTTGAGAAAATAAATATAAGGAAGGGTGAGCTCAGATGCTCGATAAGGGTAAATAAAGGAGACATGTAAGCATAATATGAGAATAAGGGTAAGAGAACATGAGAATAACATTTGAAGATTATACCCTACCCATCAAAGATCATATACATGAGTCGTGACATAAATATTGGAAGTTCGTAAGACATGAATCATAAGGGTGATAAATCATCATAAATCAATAATGAACCATAATATCATGTCATATAAGCGTGGGACCATCATAAATATAGAAAACTATTTCATGTATCAAGGTTAACTACCAAGACCATCAACATAGTGGATCATGAGATACCAATTTCCCACAGTGGATCGGGATTCAACTATTTCCCATTGTGGATTAGGATGTACCTGTTTTCCATTGTGAATCAGGACACACCTATTTTTCATTTTGGATAAAGACACACCTCTTTCTCATTGTGGATCAGGACACGCTGATTTCCAATTGTGGATCAGTACACACTTGTTTCCCATTGTGGATCCGGACACACCTGTTTCCCATTATAGATCATGATCATATACTTGTTTCCTATCATTATATCATGATCTATAAATCTTTACCCAATGCATTGGAGGAAGATATAGGTCCCACCCATCATATAGTGAAATCATACATACATGTTCCACAAGATCATAAACAGTTATCGTATCATAACCGATGAAATGAAATGAGTATCATAAACATTTCATCATATCATAACCTATAGAAAAGATACGTGTTTCATAATCATTTCATTATAGAATAACCAATGAAAGGAAGCGGGTTTCATAAGCGTTTTATCATGGTATAACCCATGGAATAGAAATAAGTTTCATAAACAACTTGAAATCTCAAACATAAACCATTCATAGAAAAAAACGAGAATGGTTTCCTTAGACAATATCCCTAGTAAATCATAAACTATATCAAAGGATGACATCTTAGTTGGAGAATGGTTTTTAAAGATAACATGGAGCATTTCTTAAGGAAAATAATCTTTCTTTGAAAATCACATTTTAAGACATAAAACATCTTCAAAATTATTTTCTTTGAAAACCACTTTGAAAAATTGTAAAATAATATTTAAAAATCATTTAAAACATTTTATGAGGAAAATATCCTTTTCACTTTGAAAACACTTTTTAAATCATAAAACATTTTAAAAAATTTATTCTTTGAAAATAACCTTGAAAACTTATAAAAGAGATTTTTAAAACCATTTTAAAAACTTTTTAAAACATATTTTTTTTGAAATAATTTTCTTTGAAAATTATCTTAAAAGATCAATTAAAAATATTTTGGAAAACATTTTTAGAAAACATGGTTTTTGAATAAAACAAATTTCCTACTGAAAAGACAAATAAGGTCATCTTTTCTTAAAAACACTTTCTTAATTATATTATGTACCAAAGAGTGAAAAAATGGTATCAATACATGAAGATATCATGAAAAACCACAAGAGAATAAAAATCATGAGAATTATTGAGATATGGATCATAATATTTCATCAATGGAAGCATAATCATAAACAATCCCAACAAATGATGATATTGTAGCAATAAACTCTTACTACCTTGGAAACTTTGAATCCTAATTCCCATAAAATAATAACATTAAATGGAGATTAAAATATCATGAAAGTAAGTATATTCATGATATAAAATATCAAATGGTAGTATATACACCTCTTAAAAGAATATAGGTTCATAACAAAACATGTGTTTCAAAGAAGGAAAATCGAGACAAAATTTCCTTATTGATTTGATAACATTTGAACCATAAAACCCCATGAAATAGAGATAATCAAATGGATATGTAAACACCCATAAATTTTATTATAATAATCATATAATACATTCTTGGGTAGTATATACACCAAATAAAATAAACGAGTGGTGAATAAGGCATAAGTCTCACAGAAATAAAAGCAAGACTAGAAACCCCCTTACTACTTTAGTAACTTTTGAATCATGAGATCCATGATATAATAACATCAATTGAAAATTTTAATATCATTAAATAAATTAAATTCATGATATAACATGTCACAGGGAAGTATACACACCACACAACAATAATAAGTGGTGAATATAGCATATATCTCACAAAAATAAAAATGTGACGAGAAAACCCTTACCTTAAGTTTTGACTTTATTTGTACACATTTAAAACTCCTGTATAATAAATATAAGTTTATTATAAATCTACCGCATGAACATATTATTATATATCATACCATATATGATTTAATTATGAATTTATATTACCCTTTTATTAATAATTCAATGTTAATGTTATGTTTTGGGTAAGAACCACTTTGTTTTTCATATTTGTTTTGACTTGTTATTCTTGATCAACTTACTTAGATCATGATTTACTTATTTATAGAATTTAAAACATGATATAAATATCATATATATTAATTAAATAAGTATTTATAATAATCTATAAAATATATACATATGAAATGGAATACCCCATTCATGGAGACGGTAGGTCGTACGTACGCATGTACGCTGTTTCCATTTTCTCGTCATATTAAAAGAAAGAAAGTAAATGAAAAATATATATATATTATCATTCCAGTAGAATTATTATGTGACATATATCATATACATTTACTAATCCGATCCTTAATACATTATATGTAAAGTGTGAACTAATCACATTGCTTTGAAAATGCAGTAGTCCACACGTCCATAAACGAAGTTATCACATTCCCAAAAAATGGAAAACATGAAGGTAGGTGTTATATAATAATTACATAAGAATAAAGGCATCATAAATATCATATATATCATATAAAAATATAAATTCCATCATTATTTCCAACCTTGATAGGTGGTAATGGAAGAATGAACAATATTGGTTTGTGTGGCAGTAGTCCGCTGTACACACGAATGATGATTGCATATCCCATTTGATGGAAGTGTGTATTGGTGTAGGTAAAATCATTAACATAAAAATATATCATTATATTAAGGATACTGTGGTTATTATATAATTATTGAATAAGAATAATTAAAGTGGTTTGAGAAACAAAAGTGATCATTAAATAATGTTACCTCTTTTTCGGGTAACTCTTTTAGCTTTACACCAAAGGAATTTCTTGGATTTATTTATGCATAAAATGAGGCTTATAGGAAGAGATTAAAGATTTTTGGAGCTTATTTGGGTAGGTTTTGGACTATACAAAGGGTTTGATATGTGTGAAAAAGTGGGGAGGGTGAGTTCATTTTTATAGTAGAGGAGGAGTGACATTCTTGTAAATATAAAAAGGTAAACACTATTGGGAGGTCTCCCTTAACTCATGTGCTTAAAAAATGAAAATTAATGGAGTAAATGGAAATTATATTTGATCAAAACTCACACAACACACAAATAAAATCATTTTTATCATTTGTTCCTTAGTCTTTAAGTTTCCTTATTTTTTTCAATTTGGTTTTTCATTTAGGTAGCTAGTTTTCTAAATTATGTAATTCATACATTAAAAATAAATTAAAGTGATAATTATTAGAAAATTTAGGCCCTATAATTATAAAATATGACATCAAATTTATAAAAAAAACCCAAATGTGTTGGAAATAAATTTTAACAGAAACACATGTAATGTGTAAAAACATTGCTTCAACCCTAACTATGCTAATAAAGTTTTTACTATTTATGGGTGAATATGTTCATTATAAAATATAAATTGTCCAATGAATAGACCATATTTTAAATTTATTAATACTTAAAAATAACTTGGAAGAAGATAATATTTTTATTATTTTTAAATTATTTAATAAAATATCATTTATTTTATTTACTTATTAACTAAATAATCGATGCGTCGGCATTGCTTAAGAATTTAATGTAATTATATCATCTCTAAAAATTAAATATAAATTATTATGATAACAACAACTCATTTATGTTCCAAAATAATATTCATAACCAAACATATGTAGCTTCTTCCATACTCTAAATCTTTATAGGTGTTAAAGGTAAGGAATGTTTCTTTTTTTCTTTTCCTTACTTAACTTATTATATAGGTCAGTTTCATGGAATAGTATCCCAATAACTCATAAAAATAGAGAATAAGGTGTAAAGGGTAGAAATATTTTCATAAAATGGGTGTTGGACAAGTTTTTGGTCATTTATACACCTTATATTATAAGTTTAATCATTAACTAAACTTATTCTTACCTTAATCATTGTAATTAATTTCAATTGTTTTCACTAATAATTTGGTCAAAAAAATAAATTTGATATTATTCAACCAAAAAATTCATACTTATTCCAAATAACTATATATTTTTTCCAATTTTAATTCACACAAGTGGCTAAAATTAATTTAAAATTAATCTCGTAGACACTGTGAGACAACAAGTTTTTTAGGAGAAAAGTTCAAAAGTTTGAAATATTTTTATATCCAATTTCAATGCGAAACTAGTTCCAACGAACTAAATTGGATTAATTTATGTAACATTGATCTAATTATACTTTAAAATAAAATGAAAAATATGATTTAACTATATAAATAAATTAGACAAAAAACAGTTTTCAATTAAAATTCAATATTTTTCACTATTCACCCAAAAATGAAATATTTCACAAAAATCACAAAAATTCACCCTAAGCTAATTTTGAATTTCTGAACAAAAAAATGAAGTTTATTTTATCTAATTAAATTTATAAAAGTATATAAAATTAATTTTATTATTGTTCATAGAAGGACATAAAAAGTAGTTCTTTTGAAAAAATAATATTTTTTTAAAACATATAGAATTTACCGAAAATTATATATTTCATCATAAATATGATATATATTTGTGAAAAAATTAAAAATAATATTTTAAAAGTAGTTATTATTATTCATATTACTAAGTTTAAAAGCTATGTTATAACCGTCTTGTTTAAAATAATAAAATGCTCTTTCGTAGAAACTCAATGTTGCGTGTAATGCAAGCTAAGCAGATGTTTCTTATTTCACAAGATTAACTTGTTGTAGAGTATAAAAAAGTTTAAATTGGTGTAGTTTTTATTGCATTACATCAAATAAATTTAGTTTATTCAAAAAATAATTCATAAAAACTTGGGGTGTTATAGACACCAAACTAGTTTAGATCTATGAAAAAAGAAGCTTGATCGAGTTTCATTTAAAGATGTAATAACTGACAATTCAGACCTATTATTTCTTATTGAAGATGAAGAACCAATCCCAACTGAAAATGAATGAAGTGTGTGGATGACGCTCATATGATAATTGAATACCAACTTGATCTCATCTGATCTTAAGGAACATAATGAAGACCAGAAGGAGTTTGAATCCTAAAATTAAAGTGATGCCAAGCTGTGAAAAATTGTGAAGATTGGATGATGATGTCAAGTCTGAAGTTGTGAGAGAAAATCAAAGCAGTCAATAAACTGTAGTTGAATAATGATGATGGAAACCAACTAAGGCCAAAGCACCACTGCATTATATTTGTTTATTCTTTGTGAATGTCTATTTATTGAAGAAGTTGGAACCTCAAACTTCTAGATGCTTCATATGTGATGTTATAAAGTATCATGCATCACATTCTTGATAAAATTTCTCAATGAGTTAATCTGGGGTGAGTTTGTAATTTTCAAATCACTAGATTTCTTGGACAATTTCGATTGATAAAGATATCAAAGTCATAGGTTTGAATCATCAAAGAAAGCATGATCAAGCATTAGGATCTTGGTTAGAATTCACTATTCATTCAAGTTTGAAGAACCAAGTTGTATCTAATATAGGCCAAGAGAGTTCATCTTCTACAATCTCGAGTTGTAATAAATCTGTTCTTATAGATCTTGTAAAACAATTCAAGTAGGGCTAGAAGACTTATGTGTGTGGCCACTTGAAACTCCTTATTGAAGATGATAAATGAAGTTTAATTAATGGATATTTGAATTGCTTGAGGGTGAGAAATTTTTCACTATTGTATCTACCAAGTACTAGATGTGCCTGAGCTTGAGTACAAAGATTAAGGGTTTACTTATTGAATGTTCTCGTCTAATCATGAATTTAGAGGAGGTAGATGAGTTAAGGAATAGGATTAACAAGATGCTTTGGAGATGAAAAATAGACAAAAAATTAACAATTAAAGACAAGGAATTGGTTTCTAGTTGCTACAATTAATTTCTTTTTCATGTGGAAGAGTTGTTAAAGTTATCTACTAAGCTACATGTGCTGTTTTGTAAGAGAAAAGGATATGCTACATGCTGATATCACTCATTTTTTTTAAAAAATTTTATTAAATGTATTTATATTTTATTCCAAGGAAAAGAATTCTTGTACTGTTCAATGATCTAGGGAATCCCATTGACGACTAAGAAATGCTAGAAAAAATGTATAGATTCTTAGTACTTAAATTCAAATCCTAGAATATGTGAGAGGAGTGAAATTAGTTAGATGATTTTTTCTACAACCATAGGATTTAGACCCATTGTATTTGAAGATCAACATGGGAGAATTCCACATAGATGATGTTGTTTATTAGTGTAACCTTTAAATGTTTACCTATTTTTTCTTTAATCATAAGTTCGAGCACTGGTAAGGGAGATGTCCCTTTCCTAAATTTTTTTTTATCTCTTTCTATAATTTTGACTTATGTTTGATAAATAATGTTGTATTATTCTTATTCTTCATGTGTGTGTTCATGAACATCTAAACATTGAGGTATAACGTGCATTGCTAGTTCTAAGAGGTGAAGCATGAAACCTCAAAGATATTGAATATCAACTTGATCTTTGATTCTTCTTATTTTCTCTTAGCTATCTATGATTGTTAACTAGGGAGACGCGACAACACACCTATTTTCTTAAGTGGTTTGATACTTTCTTTCCTTCATTATTTTCCCTCTTCCTTATTATCCTCACTCAAATGAGTGAAATTTTTGAGCTTTTGTGGTTTTTATTTTCTCATTAAGATCACTTATACATGGAAGAAATTCTATGTGAGGTGGTTGGATCTTATGTTTCTTTCACAGTTGGGAAAACTCTCATTTATGAGGATACATCCCATGAATGAATGTTCACTATTCAAGGGGAGAGGGGTGTATGAATTGAGACATCATGCATGCATTGAGTGAGGTTTAGTTTTGATGGTTAAATAATTTTAGATCTATGATATAAAATAGAAAACAGGTCAATTAGGAGCTGGTTTTGTTTCTCACTGACTTTCTTTTCTGTTTCTTTGTTTTTATTTTCTTTGTTCTTATTTCCTGTCATTTGTTTTTTCTATTTTTAATTTCACTTTTTTCATCACTATTTTCATGATACTTTTATTTATTTCAAATATATAGAAATACAAAAAGATTTTAGAAAAATCATTGAGATAAACATACTGCCTCCTTGAGACCATCCCTAAGATTAGCTAATATGCTATATCTTGGGTGATTATAAATGTTACTTTTAATAGCTCAAATGAAAAGGCTATCACCTACTATTGTATTTTTCTTCCTCATCATTTATTTTACTATCCTTTATAATTATATTTCTATATATTATGGGGTATCATTTAGTGATGAATTGAGGGTGCTTATCCAACATGAAGTGATCTTAATTTAGGACAATCACAATTCAAACAAAAGTGTGTAGAGTGATGATTTTTGGTCTCTATATTGAATATTATAATGGGATTATATTTTTAAATAGAAATGATTTGTTTCACTATGAAATTATAATAACACTGACTTATTTTCACTAACTTCTTTATGTTATTCATCTACATTTATATATTTACATTTCATATAATTTTTTCAAAATCCCCACAATTTTAATTTTTCATTTTATAGTATATTTTAATTTAAAAATAGTGATAATAGGAATTTAGTTTTTATAAGTGACCTCCTTGAGAGATCAAACCTAGGTTGTTCCACCATAATGCATGCTTTATTAATATGAATTTATTGATAGGGATTCACAACAAATCCAACTTTCAATCACTAAAATTAGCTTGAAATCACATGAAAACTTAGAGAGGGGTTTGACATAATTTTATCCCTAGATAATGCTTTATATGATTTGTACATCATCATTATAGCATGAAATCACATATTCAAATTTGATATCATTAGTGCTTGTTTTGACACCCTATGTTTCATGCATCATTGTTTTAGAATAATAATCCCATAGATCACATCTCCCCTGAAATTAGCATCACTCCAATAATTAGTTATAGAATTTAAATGCATGAGGAGAGGGTTTCCTTCCCAAACAACCTCATGTAGAGAAATGTGGTGGGTCTTGATAAACCAGCATGTTGCTTCTAAATTTCATACAATCCTTCTTAGTGGTTCTCCTTTCAGCACCAATTGAACACATTTAAATCTAGATAATTGAAATATAATTCTTTTTGAGCTTGGGATTTACTTCTATTATAGGAATAATACCTCTTATATATGTTTCTTCCTTTGATGCTTCATTATTTCATTCTTAACCATGCATTCTCTACCATAGGATAGATCTTCAACCAACTGTCATCTCAATCCTTGTGATATAATTAGTGTGACCACATAGGTATAATTTATGTCTATAATATTTTATAGCCATTAGAGTCGTCTCAGACTTATTTTTCCTTTATGAGTATTTCTATAACTATTGATACATTTTTTATCTATTGATAATAACTTCATTCATATTTATCTTCCATTTTTTCTTTCATTTTTTATATGATGGTTATTATGAATAATCCATAATTAGTGATTGATTCACCCTCTATTGTAATCCATCTTTAATTTATTATAAATTAGTGTATATGTTTTCAATGTAAATGATTATTTACCTTTCTATTCAAGAATTCCCTTTAACATGAGAGTAGGGATGTTCTTTTTGGAAACTCTATCACCAATATTGATGTGATGTCTAGACATATGCCCATGTTTAAAACATATAAAACATCTATTTATAAAATCATACTCTATATATCATTTTCTTGGACAATATGTTTTTGTAGTATATTTTCTTCCACCTTTTATCCCTTGATCATATAGACACACATCCATCATATATCCCATGATTCCACTATAGTAGATCCTTGTCACCACCTTCCTTTGAGATCCTTCAATTCATGATTTAGTGAGAGTCTTATTTTTTCTCACTAATTCATTATTTTTTCCATTTTGACTCCAATTATTTAGTTTTACATGGTAGAATTAGTCCTTTTTTCATTAGAGGATTTCAACTTCTCTTTGAGATCCTTGATATCTAAAGCCTTTTATTTCAGTTGGATATCTATATTCTCCATCTCGAAGAAAGATTTTTTTTTATATTTTATCCTCTCATAAAGATATATCTTGAGAGGAATAACACTTACTTTTATCTATTTCTCTATATCCGTTTTTTGTTTCAATTATTGTGAAGGTTCTTCAAGTGGGTCACTTTGAACTTTCCACACATTCTGGTAATAAATTTATTCGAGGACAACAACTCATTCTTCAAATATTTGTTTTACAAAACCAATTATATTATAGAGTAAATCATCCCATATAAGATCTCTAGTTGAACCACCTTTTAATACAAGGACTAGATATCATCTTAATTACTTTATGATAATTCTATGAATTGATGATTCAACATCGTTTCTAATCCTTAAATCGAATCAACGTCCATAAAATTATTCATGGGGGAACATGAATTTATAGATTGAAAAGTATATTCTAAAACTATGTTATAAATATATTTAACATTGATCTCAAACTTACTTACTTAAGTGGTTGTGTTACTTTTTATGGTATATTTCATCCCATTACTCTTTCTTTCCTTTTTTTACATAAGTCAATCTCTATCCAACTTTGATGGTGATAAATATATCTATTTAGATTCCACTGATTTTATATTTTTTTTTTATTTTTTGAATATACTAGATGCAGTAGAACAATTGGAGGTATTATTATATACTTAACTTGTTATTAATCTTACCAATATATTCTCTATATTTTCATCATAAATTATTTCATTGTGATTTATCAATTCTACATCTCATTGTATATACACCCTGATTTCTTTTCCATATCTTATAGAAAAACAATTTTCTATTTTTTATAGCCATCATACTTTGAACCATTAAAAATAGGAGGCCTCATAATTGATTCAAAATGTGTAATAAATATTGAACACCAATTCAGAACCTATTGGATATAATACTAGTTTTTAGAACCCGAGATTCCTAGAGTGGTGGGGGGGGGGGTGAATCAAGGTGTCATTCAAATCAAACTTTTTCTTGTTCGTGAATGTTTTTGGATCTTGTTCCCTCATTGAAAATAAATTATTCAATTATTTATTACTTTCTCACAAAATCTCATCGAATCTCATGCATGGATGCATAAATATAAAACAAAACACACACAAAGATTTTACTTTGTTCACCCACACTGGGCTACATCCTAGGAGCATACACTCAATATTGTTCTAGTGTACCGAAATCCACTACAAACTAACTATTTTTATGGATATAATATTTAGGTGAAGTCATTATTCACTAAGGCTCATTTCATGTTCAACGTTTTAAGGAATTGGTCATTTCTTACCAAGGGCCAATCCATTCTACACCTTCATACATCGCTCTATAAGATATCAGTTTATAGACTTATAGGTCTCTTATAAACTTATCTACATAAAGGTTACTACAAGACCAAATTGTATACAAGATATAAACTTTATCATAATTATAGATGTGATTCAATGTTGAGTTTCAAGTGCAATATTCTTCTCCAATCCCGAATAAACAACATCTCATTAGAAGATTTGAAAAAAAAATCAATCACACAAACTCTAATAGTAATATCTTACTGATGAGAATAAATCTAGTGTGGAATTATTTATTTGATGATATATATTTTTATAAATAGGATCTAGATATATTAATTATATTCCATAAGTTCTGAGTCCTCTTCTTCACTCTTCTTGGATGTAATGGAATAACCAATCTCTTATGTTCTCCCTCTCATCTAGACTAGATCTTCTATATTCCCTTTTAATAATCAATAAGACATTGGATATGAATAATATTAATTCAAAAATAATGATCCCTTTCTATATAAAAAATTAAAATCTAAAAATGATGCTCAATATAAAGACCCTCTATATTTTCCTCATAATATTCCACTTAACTCTTACCATGTTTCTCTATTCTCTGTACTCCCTTTTATCAATAATTTTCTTTTTATTATTATTATAGTCTTCTCCCTCCATTTTTTATTGAAGATATTTTAAATTAAAAATAAAATTCAGGAAAATAACTACCTTAAACATCTTAAACATCAAATTCATCACTTATATTTTCTTCAAGTAGATCTCCACCATCAAACTCCAGTTAGGATGATGTGGTTCATTCTATAATTATTGAACAATTGAAAATATTCTAAATCATTAAATATATAATTAAAATCCATTTTTAAAACTCCATGGTGTACCATATACTAAAAATTATCATTTAAAGATCCACATCATACCAATCATGGTGTAGTATAATAACTACTATGGAATAAAGCTTCTCCAAGAAAAACACCATTCACAACAACTTTCACCCCACTCAACATCCTATTTTTGGTTCTATTCTTGAAATCTAAATACTCAAAATGAATTACCCCTTGGCATGGTGATCCTATAGTTTCCTTTTTTGTGTATCCTTACATAAGACTTCTACCATTATTTTTATTCTTATGTACAAAACAGTTAATCTTACATGAGGTCTAAAACTACTTCAGTTGCAGCTGTTTTGTTACATCCTATTTTACAAAGGTTTTTTTATCATATAATTCCATGTACCACATTGTAACATGAATAAAATCCCTATTTCAATTGAAACTTTGACTACCATGACCTCTAAAATTCCTTAAAAAATGGACAAAAATCTATTCCTACATCTCCAAATCTCCATAATTTTCTTATCTACCAAAATTAATTATTCCATTGAAATGACTTCTATTATAATCATTTCACTCCATTGAAATTTCCTTTAACTATGACATAAATAGCCATGTAATTTTCAATGAAAATTAATTCATATTGAAATTGATTCAAAAATTCACACAACTCCTTTATACTCACTATTTCCAGATCCACCATAGCATAACAATTATCCCCAAGGTGTGGTGAGTTCATCCTTCCCCAAACTTATTCTATTCATCTCCAAAAAATTACTTTCTAGATAATACTATTTAAAAATAGAAATATACTTGAATAATCACATTAATATTCACAAATGATCCATTAAAGTTAAATTTCACATTCCACCTCAATATTGATCTTCAAAATCAATTCCCATAATATATAAAGATATAAAGGTGTCTCTTTACATCTCTCTATAAGTGTTTCCAACTATACCACTTCTCTAGATCTTCCATGATCATCCTGAAACTCCAATTCCATATATGTAAAAATCAATCAATATCACATCACCATCACTATGTCTTTAATTTTTACTTAAAATATAATAATGTTTTCAAAAAATACAATGATTATTTATTCTCAAAAAATCCAGAATACAACATTCTAGTTACAGCATACTTATATTAAAATTCTTCTTTTCAAGAATCAATGTCAAAGTCATGTTTGATGATGATTATTCCAATTTTATATACAAAATAAGTTTTTATTAGATGATTATAAATTTTTTATAATTATTTAAAAAATACTATTATTAAATGGTCTCCCATTAAAATGATGACCCCTTTTGAATTACATCATATCTATTAATGGTATGCGATCCATATTTCACTGAAGTTGTGAGTATTATTTGGAATTTCTATAATTTATTAATTATTTAGGTAAACCATTATGTCAATCATATCGTACAAAAATCTTGGATAGTTGAGTGGAAAACTATTTTCCTAAACTACCATATTGATTATCTAATCTATCACTACGGGAAAAATGAGCAATTGCGACGGGTTATTTGCGACGGGAATAGATCTCGTCGCAAATAATCCTGTTAAATACTTATTTGCGACGGGGGTATTTACCCGTCGCAAATAAGTAGGCTTTTGCGATGGGATTGTTTCCTCCGTCGCAAATAATCCTGTTAAAAACTTATTTGCGACGGGGGTATTTACCCGTCGCAAATAAGTAGGCTTTTGCGACGGGATTGCTTTCCCCGTCGCAAAAGAACTGGCGCGCGTTGCGCGCCAAATCGCGGGAAAACTATTTGCGACGGGGGAATATTCCCGTCGCAAATAACCGGCGGCGGTAAAAGGTATTTGCGACGGGAATATTCCCCCGTCGAAAATAGTATGTCGGCAGGTGGTTATTTGCGACGGGACCCGTCACAAATAACTATTTACCCGTTGACCGTAATAAATGTCGGCTAAGGTATTTGCGACGGGAATCCCGTCGCAAATGGACCCGTCGCAAATAATCTAACCTATAAATACCCCCATCCGTTTTTTTCAAAACATTCTCAAATTCCATCTTCTTCTTCTCTCAAAGTTATATTTCTAAAGTTCAGTTTTTCTTCAGTTTAATTTTTTTCTCCGGAGCTGATATTAAAGTTTTGAAGAACGATCAGAGCAGATCAATTTTCAAGGTATTTATGTTCAATTTAATTTAATATTTATTTTTAATTTTTTATTAGTTTCAATTATTCTTAATTAGTTGTAATTTAATTATGTTTATATTGTTTTGTTACTTAATAAATTTAAATTATTAGTATTGTTCATAGTTAATGGTAATTAGGAATAATTAGTAATAATTTTTAATAATTAAGAATAAATATTAATAATTAGTAATAAATACCAATAATTAGGGATAATAACATTATTACATTATTAGTCTATTTTATTATTAATATTAAAATAATATAATTTTTTATATATATACAGTTCTCTTTTCATCTGTGTGTTTGCTGTCTTCACATGTATTATTTGTATGTGGAGATAGAAAACGCACAGATGAAAGGAGAATTGTATATAAATTAGAAAATTATATTATTTTAATATTAATAATAAAATATACTAATAATGTTATTATTTGTAATTATTGGTAATTATTCCTAATTATTGGTAATTATTCATTTAATTACTAATAATTAGGAACAATTACCAATAATTATCAATAATTAGGAATAATTAGTAATAATTACCAATAATTAGTAATAATTACCAATAATTAGTAATAATTACCAATAATTAGTAATAATTACCAATAATTAGTCATAATTACCAACAATTAGTAATAATTACCAATAATTAGTAATAATTACCAACAATTAGTAATAATTACCAATAAGTAGTAATAATTATCAATAATTACCAATAATTAGTAATAATTAGTATTAATTACCAATAATTAGTATTAATTACCAATAATTAGTATTAATTACCAATAATTAGTAATAATTACCAATAGTTAGTAATAATTACCAATAATTAGTAATAATTATCAATAATTAGTAATAATTACCAATAATTAGTAATAATTACCAATAATTAGGAATAATTACCAATAATTACCAATAATTACCGGTAAATAGTAATAAATAGTAATAATTAGTAATAATTAGGAATAATTACCAATAATTAGTAATAATTCGTAATAATTACTAATAATTAGTAATAATTAGTAATAATTAGTAATAATTACCAATAATTAGTAATAATTAGTAATAATTAGTAATAATTAGTAATAATTGCCAATAATTAGTAATAATTAGTAATAATTAGTAATAATTAGTAATAATTAGTAAAAATTAGGAATAATTACCAATAATTAGTAATAATTAGTAATAATTAGTATTAATTACCAATAATTAGTAATAATTACCAATAATTAGTAATAATTACCAATAATTACCAATAATTACCAATATTTATCAATAATTACCAATATTTACCAATATTTACCAATAATTACCAATAATTACCAATGATTAGTAATAATTATCAATAATTACCAATAATTGGTAATAATTAATAATAATTACCAATAATTAGTAATAATTGGTAATAATTAATAATAATTACCAATAATTAGTAATAATTATTAATAATTAGTAATAATTAAGAATAATTACCAATAATTAGTAATAATTACCAATAATTAGTAATAATTACCAATAATTAGTAATAATTAACAATAATTACCAATAATTAGTAATAATTAGTAATAATTAGTAATAATTAGTAATAATTAGTATTAATTACCAATAATTAGTAATAATTACCAATAATTAGTAATAATTACCAATAATTAGTAATAATTAGTAATAATTAGCAATAATTACCAATAATTAGTAATAATTAACAATAATTAACAATAATTACCAATAATTACCAATAATTAGTATTAATTACCAATAATTAGTATTTATTACCAATTATTAGTATTTATTACCAATAATTAGTATTAATTACCAATAATTAGTAATAATTACCAATAATTAGGAACAATTACCAATAATTATCAATAATTAGGAATAATTAGTAATAATTACCAATAATTAGTAATAATTACCAATAATTAGTAATAATTACCAATAATTAGTAATAATTACCAATAATTAGTAATAATTACCAATAATTAGTAATAATTACCAATAATTAGTAATAATTACCAATAATTAGTAATAATTACCAATAATTAGTAATAATTATCAATAATTACCAATAAGTAGTAATAATTATCAATAATTACCAATAATTAGTAATAATTAGTATTAATTACCAATAATTATTATTAATTACCAATAATTAGTATTAATTACCAATAATTAGTATTAATTACCAATAATTAGTAATAATTACCAATAATTAGTAATAATTACCAATAATTAGTAATAATTACCAATAATTAGGAATAATTACCAATAATTAGTAATAATTACCAATAATTAGTAATAATTACCAATAATTAGTAATAATTAGTAATAATTAGTAATAATTAGTAATAATTACCAATAATTCGTAATAATTACCAATAATTAGTAATAATTAGTAATAATTAACAATAATTAGTAATAATTAGTATTAATTACCAATAATTAGTATTAATTACCAATAATTAGTAATAATTACCAATAATTAGTAATAATTACCAATAATTAGTAATAATTAGTAATAATTAGCAATAATTACCAATAATTAGCAATAATTACCAATAATTAGCAATAATTATCAATAATTAACAATAATTGTCAATAATTACCAATAATTAGTATTTATTACCAATAATTAGTATTAATTACCAATAATTAGTATTAATTACCAATAATTAGTATTAATTACCAATAATTAGTAATAATTACCAATAATTAGTAATAATTACCAATAATTAGTAATAATTACCAATAATTAGTAATAATTACCAATAATTAGTAATAATTACCAATAATTAGTAATAATTACCAATAATTAGTAATAATTAACAATAATTAGTAATAATTACCAATAATTAGAATTAATTACCAATAATTAGTATTAATTACCAATAATTAGTAATAATTACCAATAATTAGTAATAATTACCAATAATTAGTAATAATTAGTAATAATTACCAATAATTAGTAATAATTAGTAATAATTACCAATAATTAGTAATAATTAGTAATAATTACCAATAATTAGTACATTATTTGTATATTTTATTATTAATATTAAAATAATATAATTTTCTATATTATATACAATTCTCTTTTCATCTGTGTGTTTTCTGTATCCACATGTAATATTTGCATTCTTTTTCAAAATTATCAACCTACTCGCCAATGGAGAGGTGAAAGTGAATGCAAATATTACATGTGGAGACAGAATGTTAAACACACAGATGAAAGGAGAATTGTATATAATATAAAAAATTATGTTATTTTAATATTAATAATAAAATATACTAATAATGTAATAATGTTATTATTATATAATTAATGTTTATGAAAAAATTATATTAGTATTATTAAAATAATAAAAAATCAATATAATATTAAAATTATCAATATTTGTAACATGTTTTGCTTTATTCTCAATATATTCAATCTTTACTTGAGTGTTTTTTCTAACAAATTATTCAAAACCAGTAATGCTTTTATATTTTATAGAGAAATATGGAACAACGAGGTCGTCAACAATCATTATTAGGTGACCGCATATGGATAAATCAACGTAGAAATCCAAACGGTTCTGGTTTAAATCCAGTATATGTTGAGGGTGTGGAGACTTTTTTATCATTTGCGGCATCAAATTCAGAATTTGTTTCAGAAGGCAAAATAAAATGCCATTGCAGAAAATGTGCATTGAGAACGTTTGACACGTTTGACAAAGTGGGAGAACATCTCTTGCGTTTTGGTTTTCAACCAGATTATGTTTTTTGGTATCAACACGGTGAACGCAGTTCCAGAGCAGGTGATACCAACTTGATTCTGGATCCATCCCGGTTTCAAGATTTAGTACATGATGTTGCAGGTTCATCTGTTCAATATACAGAAACTCCGGCTGATATAGCTTCAAATCCTGAGTTGGCACCGTCTGAATTTTATGAGTTGTTGAAATCTGCTGAGGATGCATTATATCCTGGCTGCAAGATGAGCAAATTAGAAGCAGTTGCAAAATTTATGGCTATCAAATCAGATAACGGAATGTCAAACACCTGTTTTGACCAGATATTTTCTTTGCTGAAAACACTGTTACCCGAAGGAAATGTTTTACCTGCAAATTACTATGAGAGTAAGAGGCTGGTTCGAAATTTGGGACTTACTTGTCATAAGATTCATGCATGTTCAAATGACTGCATTTTATATTCTGGGGAAAATGAGTCGTTGGATAGTTTTCCTACATGTGGGCAACTGAGATATAAAGAAGGACAACACGAGAAGTCTAGTTTGATTCTTGTAAAACAGTTGAGATATTTTCCGCTTACATCCAGACTTCAGCGTTTATTCATGTCTAAGAATACAGCGACAATGATGTCATGGCATAAAGAGAATATTTCAACCGATAAAAGCTTGAATCATCCAGCCGATGGTGATTCATGGAAACATTTTGATAGAGTGCATCCATCCTTTGCTTTAGAAGCTAGAAATGTTCGACTGGGCCTTTCCACTGATGGTTTCTGTCTGTTTGGATCTTATGGTAGTCAATATTCATGTTGGCCTATTTTTTTAACTCCGTACAATTTACCTCCATGGATGTTGATGAAGGAGCCATATATCTTTTTGACTTTACTAATTCCAGGACATCCGAAGAAAAATATTGATGTTTATTTGAAGCCATTGATTGATGAATTAAATTTATTGTGGAGTACTGGTGTCAGTACATATGATGTTGCAACGAAACAGAATTTCATACTGAGAGCAGCATTGATGTGGACAATAAGTGACTTCCCGGCTTATGGGATGTTATCTGGCTGGAGTACACATGGTCAGAAATCATGTCCTTACTGTATGGGAGAGAACAAAGCATTTATGATCATTCATGGAAAGAAACCTTGTTATTTTGACTGTCATCACAGATTTCTTCCAGCTGATCATCCTTTTCGCAGAAACAGATCTCATTTTAGAAAAGGAACAGTTGAAAGGGATGGACCTCCAAAAATGCTAGCAGGTTCGGAGTTAAAATCAGTTGTATTTTCATTACCCCCCATCACTTTTGGTCCCACAATAAACCAACAGAAAATTTCTGGTTTTGGAAAAGAACATAATTGGATTAAACGTAGCATATTTTGGGATTTTCCATATTGGTCTGATCTGTTGGTCCGACACATGTTAGATGTCATGCATATTGAGAAGAACTGTTTTGATAATTTGTTTCATACAGTTTTGGATACGTCAGGAAAGAGCAAAGACAATGTAAATGCACGTTTAGATCTTGCCCAAATTTGCAGGCGTCCAGAATTGGAACTATTTGAGAATGTCAGAACAGAAAGGTTACTGAAACCAAAAGCAGCTTATACACTGTCTAAAGAAAACCGTTTATTATTTTGTCAGTGGATTGCAGATTTGAGACTTCCAGATGGCTGTGCTTCTAATTTGGGTAGATGTGTAAAGAATGGTCATATTACTGGATTAAAAAGTCATGATTGTCATGTTATAATGGAGAGACTTATACCCATTGGATTAAGAGGTCTGTTGAATTCTGTGATTTGAGATTCCATAATAGACATGTCTCATTTTTTTCGGGAAATTTATGCAGCTACGGCAGATTATGATTCTCTAGGAAAACTTGAAAAAGATGTTGTTGTAATTATATGTAAACTGGAAAAAATATTTCCGCCGTCTTTCTTCGACTCAATGGAACATTTGATGTTACATTTGCCATATGAATCCAAATGTGGAGGTCTGGTACAGTTTCGATGGATGTACCCATTTGAAAGATGCATGCAAAAATAGAAAAGAAAAGTATGTAACAAAGCATCTGTTGAAGGATCTATTGCAGAAGCTTATTTGCAAGAGGAAATATCATTTTTCTGCTCCCATTATTTTGAATCTGAGTATCCTTCAAAACACAACTGAATGGGACGGAACAAGAGGAATATTGATGAAATCGACAATCAATTATCTATTTTCAACCAGTCAGAGCTTGGTTTCGGTGGAGTTTATGAACGCTGGATTTCAGATAATGAACATCAGAGAGCTCATACGTATATTCTGCTCAACTGTGAAGAGATGACATCAGTTGTACTGTAAGTGTTTATATCACTTATTCTATCATTTATGTTACAGTAAATAACTTTGGTTTTTATAGGTTGTATGATAATCATATCAAGAAACAAATTCCACAAATTACAGCAGCTGCTCTCGAAGAACGTCGACTGAAAAATTTCTCTCAGTGGTTTCAAAAACTGGTAACATAAATTCTTTATCTTTTAGCAACTCATTCAATGTATAGTTTACTATATTGATAATTATTTCACAAATTTTCAGGTGTCTCGACATGCTGATAAAATTGACAAACGGCTGTGTGTATTGAGTAACCCACCTTCCAAACTTGTTAAAACTTATAATGCATATGTGGTGAATGGATTTCGATTCCACACACATGCATATGGGGAATCGAAAAAAACAATGAACATTGGAGTTAGCTTGAGAGGATCTCATCATCGAGAAAATGAAGTTGACTTTTATGGCATACTTGATGAAATCATTGAACTCTGTTATCTTAGACAACATTACATAACCATGTTCAAATGTCGGTGGTTGGATACAGAGAGAGGTGTGCGTGTTCATCCGACTCATGGAATCATCGATATTAAATGTAAAAGTGTTCTCACAGTAAATGAACCATTCTTATTGGCTCAACAGGCATATCAAGTTTATTATGCAAAGTACTGTGCAACATCAAGAGAATTGACTGATTGGTGGAGTGTAATAAAAATCAAAATTCGAGACAATCAGTTTAGTCAAAGTGAATGTGCTTTCACTGATGTGCAAAGAATTGAAGTTTTTCAAGAGAGTACTCAAAATCAATCTTTTTTACAAAGAGACATGAGTATCGATGACGACACCCCACATTTAAGAGTCGGTGATGACGATGATGTTAATGATGTCACATATGAATTTGAAATGGTAAGAGATGAAGCAACTGTAACTCGAATGGATATCGATGATGTTGAGGAGCAATATGAAGATGACATTGACATATATGAAGATGATGATGAAGATGAACACTGATAGCATTTCATGGTATTTATATACAATCATAATATGTATATATGTATATATAATAGTAATTATCAATTATTTGCTAACATTAATATTTTCTGTTTCAGATGGACGACGCAACATTTCATGAGTTGGCGGATGCTGACCTGACTTTCGATGCGGATGAGTTGCTGACAGATGACCCTCAGCCTGCAGGCGCTCCAGGGAGTACGCGGAGGGGGCGCGGTCTTGCATGATTGATGATTCCTGACCCCGTCCCCGAGCGACGTCCACGTCTTGGGTTTGATCCACACACACAGAGGTGTGATAACCTGTGGATTTGACTAAGATTTCATTAATCTATTCACATAATAAATGTTTATTATTTTTTTTCAGTTTTCCGCATATAGCAATCGGACATGGCAGCCCTATTTTGCACAACTATTTCTCTCAGCCGTGGACCACATGGGAGCAGATTCCCATTGATGTGCAGCAGGCCATGTTCGGCCATTAGTTGGTACGTACGTAAATAAATAATTTTTATTTTGAAAATTATTTCATTTCTAACTTGATATTTTGATTTATTTGTAGGGTTTATGGTATCCGATCGAGGATACCATGCGTGACGCCATCCACGAGGCATGGGAGGTGGCCATGCGTGATCGCCTTCGTCAGTTTTTGCACAATTTAAGAAAAGATGCGATGAAGAAAGCAGGAGTGTCAGATTTTGACGAGTCATGTAGAGCACACCGACCAGAGTATATTTCATCCCATGTATGGGATGGATTATGTGCGCACTGGTTGAGTAATGCCTTTCAGAGGAGATCATCGGTGAGGAGGCAGAATCAGGGGAGACAGGAGGTGACTCATCGAGCTGGGAGTCGTTCTTTCAGTACTCATAGACAGCATCTGGTACGTACATTATTTATAAATATTTTATATAACTATAAATATTAACAGTTTATTTTTTATTCTTATAGGCTGTCGAGCACCCCGATATTATAGAGTATGACGTATATCGGAGGATGTATAGTGATCCTGCTACTGGGGAGCTCAGAGGTGATCGTCAACATCACATCGTGGTCAGTATTATTTGTTTTCAAGTTTAAAAATTAACTGCATATAATATATTCACAATTTTAATTTTAAATTGCAACTATAGGAGTCATATGAGGCCGTAGCGTCACAGGCCCGGCCTGAGAGTCAGGCCGAGTCATCAGATCAGACCACTGCCCGTCAGTTTGATGAAGCGGCATGGATGCAGGCCACCCAGTATGACTTCGAGAAGGGACGGGTAATTGGTATCGGCTCTCGACTGACTCCCGGAGATTATTATGGCAGTGCTGCGATGTCAGCGTCCAGCTCGAGAGGAGCTCGTGCATATTCTTCTACTACACAGTATGAGGATCAGTTGCGATCTCAGACTGCACAGATAGAGAGTCTCTGACAGGAGCAGGAGCAGATGCGTCAGCAGCATGAGGAGGAGCGTCGACGCCAGCAGCAGCTGTACGAGGAGCAGGCGAGTCGGTGACAGTAGCAGCATTAGGAGCAGATGGAGTACATGCGCCGACTCACTCATGCTTTAGGGATGGAGTTTCCTCCACCACCATCTGCAGATCCCCCACCTCCCCCCTCCTTCAGATTAGAGATTGTACTTATGTTATAAAATTTGTGAAATCAAATTATTTTTTTTTCTATTCGTAGTTTCTGTCTCATTATAAAATATTAATAATATTATATTTTTAAATAACAATATTAATATGAATAATAATATTATTTATATTTTATAATATTAAATTTTATATATATATTAAAATTTTATAATATTATAATTTAATTATATTTTTTGTAATACTTGAATTATTTTAATATTTGAATGTAAAATAATTCTATTATTTTTATATTAATTAAAATAAATTATTAATATTTTTTTTTATTTATGAATTATAATTCTAATATTATTATATTAATTAAATCATTTATTAATATTCTATTATTTTTTATTTTTGAATTATAATTCTATTATTATTATATTAATTAAAATAATTTATTAATAATTTATTATTTTTATTTGTGAATTATAATTCTATTATTATATTAATGAAAATAATTTATTAATAATTTATTATTTTTATAGTATTTGCGACGAGATACTATGCCCGTCGCAAATACTAGTATTATTAATAGTTTTTTATTTTTTTAAAAATATAGTTTTTGCGACGGGTCCCATCGCAAAAACTATTTATAGTATTTGCAACGAGATACTATGCCCGTCGCAAATACTAGTATTATTAATAGTTTTTTATTTTTTTTAAAAAATAGTTTTTGCGACGGTACCGTCGCAAAAACTATTTTAAAAGTTTTTTACAAAAATACGGAGTACTATTTGCGATGGGGAGAATGACCGTCGCAAAAAACGGCTTTAGCGACGGGCCCGTCGCAAATAATTGTTGTTGCGACACCGTTTTCAGCAACGGGCTATTTGCGACGGGCCCCCGTCGCAAAAAGCCATTTGCGACGGGATCCCGTCGCAAATGCCCCGTCGCAAATACCTGTTTTTCTAGTAGTGTATATCCCTATGGCATCCAACTATTATAGATTTCTAGATAAGTGTTACACCAATATTACACTAGATATAGAAACCAAATCCTATTAGAGTCACCTATAACTTTGTTACCTTAACCAAGATAATCTATAGGAACCCAAATTTAGGAGAACCTATCTATTTGGATGATTGAGGTTTTGAAAAGATACCAATTTGAAAGGATTCTATCAGTTAGTATTTTTAAAGGGATCTAATATATCACCATCTTATCCCATATTTCCCTTTATGTATGAATGATTTTTATGATTTAAATTTTGTATCTTATACCTTTAACCAAATTAATATGCTCAAAACATACTAATATATAATAAATCATACAACTTAGGATATGTGTTACTTACCCAAAAAGAAAACCCAATTATATCTATACAAATTCAAATGAATCCCAAGCATAAGGTATAAGAAACCCTTTCTCATAAGGGTTTAGAATCATTTGAAACCAAAATCCACATTAGTGAAATCATGGTGTAATAGGTATCAAAATCCAATTTTTTTTAGATATATCCTAAGCCCCTAGGATAGTGAGAAATCTGACCCAAAGTATCTTTATTCTTGGATCACTACTCAAGAAAGGCCACAATTCCAATGCAAGCCTAATATCTTATATGTATAAATCATAAGAAACCTTTACCTACAAGTTCATAACCCATAAAAAATCACATTCATGGTTGAATGTAACTAAATTTTATATCATATCTGGTATGTAAATCCTTACATATAAAGTATCAAAATTTATAAAATAAGTAAAAAATATAGAAATTATGTTAGGGTATTAACATCAGTTATTAAATATCCCATGTTAAAACCCATATAATAGAGGGTTTTAATGGAAGTTATTATAATAACTGATTTTAAAACTCTTACCTTAGAGGGTTTTCACACCAGTTATTTAAATAAAAACATTAAAAATCTTGTTATAGAGGGATTTAACATTCATTATTTCTATAAATAATGTTAAAAATGACATTTTTAGTGTTTATTATTGCAATAACTTGCATTAAAATCCACAACATGGGAATTGTGATTTTTTTTCTGTTGAAATTAATGATGTTAAAAATTTAACCATGGAACTGAACCTATATTTTTTCACATCATACTAAAATGAATTTACTTACCTATATATTAATTTATCTCACCACACATGGAAGATAATTTTTTTCACATCACACCTATTATTTTTTATTTCTCTCCACCAATCAATAACTCCTTACATTGGTATTTTTATTTCCCTCAAAAAAATTAATTTCATCCTCCATCCATTGATCTATTATGACTATATGATTTCTCTCATAAAATTTTATTTATTACTTCATTCTTCATTCATAGATTCCAAATCATAACTAAATATCCATCATGGATATTTACCTATTTTGAAAGAAATGAGGGAGATAGCGGTGTTAGTAATGGGAGAAACTATGGTCATCAATAATCCTTGCATAGAGGTAAAATATACCGAATGATCTCTTCTATAATTAATTAATTTTTTATTTTATTTCTTATAATATCTATTAATTATTTTTAAGATTTCTTGAACAATTAATTATTTTTAAAATTTAAATTGATATTATTTTTTGAATCAGATTTTTTATCCTCATTGACTATTTGGAAAAATTGTGTAGGGTTATTCATTCTCTCACAATTTAAAAAAACATATATTTTTTATATTGTTTATTTGAAAAAACATTTTAAAAAAAGTCCTTTCATGTCATTTATTTAAATAGTCAACATGAAAAGAAAAATTTCATCTTAGTTTTTCAAATATGTGAAAAATAATAATATATTATATATTATATCTATTTTGAAAAATAATGTATATGTAATTATTTTTTATATATCTTATAAAAACTAACATTAAAAAATTTATTTAAAACATCTACTACAAAGGGATACCCTTAAAAAAAAGTTAAAAGACAATTAATAAATTTGACACGAAAGTACTATTTTTCACTAGATATGTGAAGTCTCAATGGTACATGCAAAAAAAATCATGAAGCATTCCATAATCACTTCAATATATGCCAACATTCAATAATCGGTCACTTGGTATTGCCTATGGTTAAGAGGTCATTAAAGGTAGAGCATTTAATTAAGAAATTATTGGTGGTACGAGGTTTCTTGGATTGGAATTCTATCCCAATCAGGAAGTGTTTCTTCCAAATTTTATTCCCTTCGTAGGACTTAAAGAGATAAGATTGGGGATTCAGAGTGGTCTCCTTGAAACTAGGTATGTTATATGTTCAATAATGGGATTACCATTTTAATCCTTTCTCCCTAAAAAACACATATGTTCAAGTTTGGACTAAAATTCTGAATTTGAATTGTATTTTATGGAACCCACACATACTATTTGATGTTATGTCAACTGTGGGAATCTATATAAAAATGGACAAGCTACTAAAGTTACCCATTTTGGGTATTTTTATTGAATTTTAGTTGATCTTGATCTTAGAAACACATTGGTGATTAATTCATGATTTCTATGATGGATGAAAATATTTTTTTGAAAATAAAATATGATAAAATCATTTCCTTTTGTTTAGTCTTACATTTGATCAAGAATGTTAAAGATAAATATTGCAGGGACATGTTATGTGGACATTTCTATAAGAAAGGTCATTATTAGGATGCTTGTAGGATATTTGTTCAGGATGGTGTAAATGATATGAGGCATCGACGAAATATGGAACGCTTGAGAAAGGTTATTCGAGTGGCTGAGAATGCCTCTATTGGACCAGGCCCTTCTAAGTAGAGGACACATGAGTAGTTTTTTTGGTAACTTTCAACTTTTTACTACTAAGAAGGATGCTTTCCATGAAGCTGTCTCAAATATGGATCCTTCAAAAGGTCTTAAATAGCTACAAGTATTTAGTCATTGGATAATATAGAATATGAGTAGATTTCATTTAAGGATGCTTTAATTGGGAAAATGGTGCTGGTGAAAAGCTTTCCCAGGAGGATGGTCAGATGAACGATGAAAGTGTTACTCAAGAGTTAGCTAATGAGAAGCTCTATATTGAGATGAATATGCTCATGTTAATTGACAAGAAGGGTAAGAAGAAGGAAAATTTTGTCTCTACATATTCTATCTCTTATAATAAGGGGTATTATCCTAATGATATATCAGGAAATGGACATATTTTATCTAAATCTAATCATATGAAAATCCTTGAAAGGGGAAATAAAAAATTATCTTATTGTAAAAATAAAACCATCACTGTGGACAATGAAGTCTTCTAATTGGTCACATACAGGAAATCCTCACAAATGGAATAATCTCAGGGGATGATTATGCCACTTTGCATTTAAATTCAAAAGGATGACTAGGAAGAGTTGACTAGAATGGGTTCTTCTAGGATTGTTAATCAGTATGCTAAAATTTCATTTCAAAGTAAATAGTCCCAGACTTTAGTGAACATGGAGTGTTCTTATTCACCCCACTTTATAGACCTAATGAAAAATACATATGTCTCTTTTGGAAAGGCCTCATATGAGGAATGTGATATTTCTTGAAAAAAACTCTAGTATCATACCTACATAGGACCAGAAAGGAGAAAGATCCATTTAAGGCCTCAGCAAGGAAGCAACATAATGGTTTTTTTATAACTTGCAATCATTTTTTTGATTTTGGATCTAGATGTATTTGGATTCATTGACTATTTAACAATTTAAAATTTATTATCAATAAACATTGAATATGGATTCTGATCCAATCTAGAGATGGAATTTTAAGATATATCTTGGAAATTTAGTATTTTCTCCACTTTAGAGGACTTCTCCAAATCGTCATTGAATAAATAATATGTGGACCCAAAAAGGGCCAAGACACAACATAGAGGTTGGAATCCAATGGGAATAAGAAAATATCCATGGAATTTTGGATTCATAGAGACTTGTAGGGATTGAATTACTCTATTAGTATTCTTTTATTCTAATGTAGTCACTTTATGCTTTTTTTATCCTTCCTTATACTTTTCCATTTTATTAATAAATTTGGGGTCATGAGTTTGGTTTCCAAATACATTACTAAGCCTTCTTGAGTAAGAAACATTATATCACTTTAAACTAAAGTATTCATGAATTCATAATATAAACATTTTATATTCATGAATAACAAATAAGTAAATAAACAAAATAAATTAATATTTTATAAATTTATTCATGATATAAATATTTAAAAAATATTATAAATAAAAAACTATAAAAACTTTTTAATTAAACATGATTTTATATACATTCCAAAAAATATAAATATAAATAATTTATATCTATATCATAAATAAAAAACCATAATATTTATTAATTTACATGGAATTTAATATAAAATTATTTATATTTCAAAATATATTATATTTATGAAAACATTTGTTACTATCTAAACATTTTTTAATTTACATAAAAAATTTCCAAAAAAACATCACATATATAATTTTATTTAAACTTTGATAAAATATTCAAAAAAAAATTCTATAAAGGTTTAAATAAATTTCCAAATAATTCCCTTAATATGAAAATTTTATATTATTATTTATAATCATTTTATAAATTAATGTAAACTCTTCTATATATCCTTATATTTCAATTTATAAACACTTAAATAAATTGATTAAACATGTAAATCCACTTTAAACCTAAATAAAATCCACCAAAATGTTTTTGGAACTCATTTTTGTAAAGTTTTTAAAAATTTATAAACTAATTTTTCTTTAAAATATAAAAAACAAAAATGATTTTCTTATAAACCACAACATGGTTTCTCCCGCATGGAAATATTTTTCAAGTGAAACCACACTAATTTTCTTTGGTTCATTCTATTTTAGATGAAGGAATAAAAACAATATTTTTGAAAACATTACATGGTTTTAATTCACTACATCTTGGTTTTATTTTGTAAATAACATTTCTATACTAACCATGAGTGTTTTCCAATGAACAATGACAAAAAAATTTGCATATTACAATGCACTTTTTTCATGAAACCATTTATATAGTAATGTTTTTTCATACTATGGTGTGATATTATAACCTTTATAAGAATATGATTTATTTTATTAATACAAAATGTAATTTCACAAACTATGGCCATTTATATTATAAAATTCATTATGTCATGAAGAACTTTATGAAGCATGACTATTTAAAAAAATGATATTAGGGTTATGGAAAATCTTATTTTCATTGTTTCTTCATCAATTTTGAAAAACAATCCAAACATATTAGAAGTGATTCTAATGAAACTAAAATGTTTTTGAGGCAATAAAATACGTTTAAAAATGGTTTAAATAATTAACTAAAACCTATTTTTTTTTATATTATATATCCATATATTTGATGTGAATAAAATAAATTGCATACCTTTTCTATGAAGATCTAATCTATCCAAACTTCCTCCCCAAGAACTTGATATGGATCACAGAGAAGCATCTAATGGGATCCTTCCTCCTAAGGTATCCACAAGTTGCATGAATCTCCCAAAGTGATGTTGTTGACATTATGTTTTCTCACATGGATGGAAAGGTGTTAAAGAAAAACACCTTAAGGAGAAGAAAATAAGAGAAGTTAAGAAAGCCAAGAATCAAAAATCCACCAAAGAACCTCAATGAAGGTCCCATAGAACAATGTTAGTGCATGGGGTATCTATGCATGATCATACACGATGGCCCTATACATCAGCCTATGTGATATACATGCACATTAGCCTGCGCGATGGACCTACACATCAGCCTGTGCGATAACCCTGCATGAGACATCCCCTTCACCCAAGGTCCCATATTTTCCTATAAATAGAACCCTGAGGCTCTTCATTTTTATGGATGAAAAATACACAAGAACTCTTGATGATATTCTATCCCTGGTCCTTCACATAGGACCTTTAAAACCTTCCAAGTAGCCCTCCAAAACCTGAAGAAGAGAGGATTGGGGGGGGGGGGGGTAGTGAATCCAAAGTCTTACCAGGTCTAAAAATAAATAACACCTATGTGAAGAACCCTTTCACCCATATTTGAAGAACATTAGTGTGAGGTACCCTTCGCTAAAAAATTACCCACATGAGACACTTATAATAATACTTGTGGAGATACTTTAAGTCTTGAGAAAATCCTCACCCAAGTGTTGTTTCTCATGTGGTCTATCACCCAAAGTACCTTTAGCTCGCGTAGGCCTACCTGCATGAATCACTCAGAGACACACAAGCATACCCTGTGTGAGACTCCCTTAGATCTTCCAAGCCTATACCCCACACAAGACACTTTTTAGGCCCTCTTCCAAGCCACCAATGGAAGATCCTATCTTCCTTTGACTCCCTTGTTTGAGAGGGACCAAATTGAAACCTCCACTAAAGCCTCCAGACTTGAAAAACCATGGAAAGAGGTACACAAACATGTCTCCCATTTGGGTATGCATTCCTTCGGTTAGAGGTGTCCCGAACTTTTCCTACCTAATAAGTAGGGTCCTAGGGGTGAATGTGAGTATAAATTCCCTCAGCCACAAGGACCCTAACCCTGGGGGAAGTGTCAGGGAACTCTTGATCTCAGGTACTAAAGTTAGGATCATGTCCTTCCATAGTTGTCTCTAAGACCTGGAGACTTTGGTTCCAGGTGAGGAGGGTGAGGATCACACCTACCTTTCCCTTCAACATAGAATTATATCCTCCTATATTCTTCCATAACCAATTTTAGGTAATCCCTTATAGGTTAATCCCATATCCTTTGTTGTAGTACCTCTTCTAATTTATTCCTTCCTATTCTCCATACCAGGGTTCAACGATGGGAGGGAAGTGGTATGTCACAACCCATTCTTCTTCTCCCATCTCCCCACCCTCTTCCACCAGTGGGAGAAGGATGGTGCAATTTTCTATATCTTCCAATACTCTTGTTTATCACATTCAATAATGACTCATATGTGGTCTTAGAGGTTGGTGGTGATCATGACATCCACACAATCCAACCACTAAGGTATCCCTCCAAGATTAATCCCCTAATCTTTCTGAAATAAGTGGAACTATTTATTTTCTTTAACTGCTTGAGTCGTAGCTGGATAGATCATCATATGTGACTATCCCAGTTACCAAAATAAAAGAGGAGAAAATCATGTTCAAATCCCTTTATCTTTCCCTTTGGGTTCTGGTATCTATCCAATAAAAGACAAAGAAAATTACATGGTTTCTTGAATCTACCGCTTCTTCTTGTTTCCTACATAGATCATGAATCAATTAGGTTTAGAGGTTTAGAGTAATCCTAAAATCCACATGACTCCACACCCAAAGTTAGTCTTAGTGTGTAATATCTGATGCATTGTACTATGAGATCTATGATTCCTACTATAATCAGAACACATAGAATGTCTACCTAAGGCCCGAGCTCAATGGGGCATCGTTCCAAGTGTAATCCCCAACCAATCTATGGGATTACTACTCAATATAATCCCCAACCATATCACTATACTCATCCAAGGGCATCCTCATTAAAAATAAGCCCCAACCAAATTTCATAAACCACATAAGGGAATCCTTTTCAAGAATAATCCCCAACTTAATCCCCTCAAAGGGAAATACCCCCTGCAAGACAAACCTTCAGAGGGACTCCATAGGCATGGGTCCCCAAAATCAAACTATGTGGTATTTTATTACCATATAAATGGGATATGTAGGAATCCTCCATGAGGACCAAACCCAACTCCCCAAATCAACCATATTCTCTTTGGGACACATTCCTAATGGAGTATTATTCAAAATGGGAATACATATCCCTTACAGGTTTCTTGGACTGCTTCAGCATAAGTCCCACACCAAACTTTGACCAAGCACCTTTCACCTAGACATCCTCACCACATGATGTTAAACTGCACGATTCGGTCCTTATCACATGAAGTTAAAAGGTATGATGTTCTCCATTAAATGGCACTAAAATATATGGGTTATGATTACTTTCACAAGGATATATTGGAATCCCATTCATGGGTCTTATCCCAACATCAAAACAACTCCCGTATCCTTGAATGATGATACACTCTAGAGTTCCCCACTATGTGTCTGAAGACTAGCATCATTTTAATACTGACCAAATAACCCCTAATCAGTACATT
Source organism: Viscum album (assembly GCA_963277665.1). Lineage (NCBI taxonomy): Eukaryota > Viridiplantae > Streptophyta > Magnoliopsida > Santalales > Viscaceae > Viscum > Viscum album. The sequence continues at coordinate 1,103,047,673 of OY728138.1, read as the reverse complement.
AGAGTATACCCTTGATGGAAAACCTAATATACATATAGATATATCCATTTATGAAGAACCTCATATACATACAAATGATTCTAAGTCCCATACATGCTAATAATTAATTGTTAATTCAAGGGTGACTTATGTCATACTTAGGAATTAATGAAGGATTCACAAACATATCTTAAATATATAAGAGATTCCCAGAGTAGTAAATAATTCCCCCCAAAAGGGTGTGATGAGCCTAAAATCCCATCCTCTCGACCAATGTGATATCTTAAGTATCATTGGACAAACCTCCCAATGAGCACCTTCCTTTGGAAAGAAAGTCCCCGAGTCAGCACAAATATAGAATCATTGTGTATTTTTGGTTATATAAAAAAACCCATTAGAAACTATTTGAAAATAGTGATCCTGATATGAGTGATTGTACAAAATTCAACCACCTTCAATCAATCATTGGATGACCAATTTTTAGGGATGAAACAAAAATGGTGAACCTGATGTAATTCCTTAACCAAGATGATGGTGTCATCCACCTGTTAACCCCCTTTTACTTTCAATATGGAATATTCCCAGACAAGATAATCAATCATGAATGTGTTCATTTAAATGAGAAGATTATTTGATGGGATTTTCTTGTTTGTGTCTTTTCACTTATATCCAGGCACTTCCAACATGATCTCCCTTAAATCCAAATCACATAGTACCAAATCTCACTGACATATTCCATGGCTACTGTTCATACCGGGTCTTCATCCAATAAAATGATGCTGTCACTAAACCAACACCTTCAAAACTGGGACTTGAATGCACTGGTCTTGGAATATCATGAAAACTATACAATCCTAACCTTGGAGACCACCTAACAACCCCTCTAGCTCATAATTCCCCACTGATCGTTCGATCAACAAAAACTGGTGGTCTAGAATCAGACAACACCTATCACCACCTTCAACCATTTTGGGAGTTTATCCATGAAATGCAATAATTAGTCCCTCCCTTATCTTAGGGAGGTGGATTGAGAGGCTACTCTTCCAGAAGAAACAAGGGTCTTTCTAAAGGGATCCTATTAGAAGTCAGCACCACCAATGTAACGACCCAATCTTTTTGAGTAGTATATTAACTTACTCTTAATGATTTAATAAGATGTTAATGGTTAATGCAGAAAGAGGAGTCGATGGCTTCATCCAGTAGACTCGACCCTTATGAAGCCCACTTATCAGAGCTTGGGAAGGAGGTAGCATCTGTGGGCTTCGCTTTGGACCAAGCCCAAGCCAAACTCCAGCGTGTCAAGCTTGAACGGAAACACCTATGGTAGAAGTTCAAGTTAGTAGAGATTACTACTAGGGAAATGTTATCTGATCCTCCCTTATATTCTCTCACCATAGCACACCTTACACTTAGGTCTTATGCCGGTGTTATAAGGGGCTATGTGACGAGACCCTAGCTTCCTTGTGTAATCCTTTCGGGTGAATAAATTGAGATTTCTTCCTTTAGTGATGTTTGTGAAATTTCAAATGTCTAGATAATTTTAGAATGTATTTTGAATAAGAGATATTTTAAAATATTTATGTAAACCCTAAATAACTAATGATGTGTAATGATTTTCAAAAAAAGGTCTTCTACAAAAGTGTTCAGTAAGGAATTTGGAGTCTAATAAGATCAACTTAATTTTTGATGAATAGTAAATTATGAATAGTGATTTTACGCTTAGGATTAGTAATGTGACCAAATTGATTAGTAATTTCACTCAAATAAAGTTTTAATATAATTTAGACACCTAGATTAAGTAATGTGATTCAATAAAATGGGTAAATAACGGTTTCATAAATTATTAGTCAAGTATTAGTTTTTTCGGATGAATAGTGTTTTTTAATTAAAAATTTAATTAAAAATAATTAGAAAATTATTTTTATAAAAAGGACTTTATTTTTGAACTCAGAGCATCGATATTATGTTAAGGTAATTTTTGGGGATTTTTCTGAAAAAAACGAATTTTCGATGAATAGTGTTTTTATTTAAAAATTAAATTAAAATTATTTAGAAAATTATTTTTATAAAATGGAGTTCATAAATGTATTTAGAACATTGATATTTGGTTAAGGTGAAATTTTGGGATTATTCTGATAAAGTTGAATTTTCGATGAATAGTGAAAATATAGTTTTTAAGTTACGGGTGTTTAATGACATCATTAAATGATGTATTAAGTATATATTCAATATGGTCGAATTATGAATAGTAAGATAAGGTGTGAGGTGTCCCAAGTGGCCAATACCATGGGCAAGCCCATGGTTTTGCCAAAACCACTAGTGAGGTGTCCCTTGGCCATTAATGCCTTGTCCCCTCACTTTCCCTATAAATATCCACCCTTTCCTACTTTAGTTTCCACTCCCAACTCTCCCCCAACAAAGTTCTGGTCTCCTTACTTCCCAAGGAGTCCTCCCAAGGTGCCCCCAAGCCCTCAAGGTCCAAAACTTTGAGTTTCAAGAGTCACGTTTTAAGGTAAGGGATCCGACCCCTCTCTTTCTTTTCATGTAATCTCTTTTATGTCATTCCTTTTATGCTCCATGTTATTATGTGAGAGGATGTTCTTTTATATTCCTCTTACTGCCCCTTTCATGTTTATATGATGAGAGATCCCCTCTTACTCTCATCATTTCGTTTTATGAAAGTTTAAGTGACGCCGTTAGGCTGCCGAATGTTTAAGTGATTCTTTCACCCTTCTCATTTTTCAAGTTCGATTTTCATGTCAAATCTTTCAAGTTCCTTTTTATTATGTTGGGGTATGATCTCTATATCTATCATACTGATCTCTTATGATCATATGATGAGAGACCCTATTTTATTTGTTCAATTCATTTTTGTTGAAGTTTAAGTGACCCCATTAGGCTGCCGAATTTTCATAAGAGAAATCAAATTTTTGTCTTCCTTCCATGTTTTTCATTTCAAATGGTATGTCCTTAAAATTTCATCACTATGTCCATATATCCTTCTTATTATGTCCCTATACTGTTTTATGGTTCAATTATGATTGTTCGACCCATGTTACCTCTCTTTTCAAAGTTTTCTAAAACCTTGTAACATAGCCGTTATGCTGCAGAATTTTCGTCTCAAAATGCCTCTCTTTTCTCAAAATTATTTTATGTTATAAAGTGAATACTCAAAGATCCTATTTCTACAGGGGTATTCACATATATATGAAAATTTTCTATTTTAAATTCTGGGATTTACATACATGATACCCGCTTTCCCTTTCTGTGGGTTTAAAGTAATGTAAAGATCATATCTTTAAAGCAGTTTTTAAAACGTTATGATTATGAAATGAAACCCATTTATTTTATGCTATATGGGCTATTTATGAAATGTTTGATGATGATATATGTGTCTCACATGATAATAAAGGCAAATTTAAGGGTGTGCCCTGATAGCGCTCCAATGCATTGGGTAATGACTTAATCTCTAGAGATGACCATTTTAACGACGCCTTGGTGAATAACCTTGGTAATTTTTAACGACACCTTGGGGATGGACCTTGGTGAAACGAAACGATTGTCAATATTAAATATTGTAGACACATATTCAAGTTATGAAAAATTTTATTTTTATTATGATGTATCTCATGATTTCTTTCTCATGCCTTAAAGTTCTTTTCATGTCCTTATTGAAGTATCTCAAGTTCACTTGTAAAATGTTTCTCTTGTTTCCCTTACTGGGCCTTCTGCTCACCCTTTCCTTTGATGTATGTCCCCAGGTTATGAGATGCATAATGAACATAGGATGAACTAAAGGAGAAGCCTTTCAAGTGTTTAAGAAGAATGTTTTATGTTTTTTTATGTATTATGATCCTTGTTTCCAAGACACTAAACCTTAACGATCCTCAGTTCCGTGTAATGAAATGAAAGTTATGTTATAAAAAGATGGGATGTTATAGTTGGTATCAAAGGATGGTTTAGTTATTTGTGGAAATTAGGATATAAAAACTTTAGGAAGAACCCTATAGAAAAGTTTAAATATAGGAAAACTTCCTGGTATTTTGGTAAGTATTGAGTAAGTGGTTTATCAAACAAATACATCCCTGTCTGGATACGAGCAGGTAGAGGCGGCTCTGGCACAGATGTACATAAGGGTAAAACCCGAAAACACCGCTTTGAGCTAGACTCAAATGGGAACTGGTGCACGATAACAGGTCTTTCTGCACTCTTGGTTACGGCACTCTCGGGGGATATGTTTGGTTAATCACAAGCTTTTTATGAATCATTATGAAGGAATTATAGAAAAGTGTAATTGTCTAAGCATGAAGTCTTAGTTAAAAGATTCATAAATGAAATAAGTTTCTTACTAGGGTTTTATTCTTTTAGAAAATGGCGGGCAATAGGAGGAACCGTGCCGATGGTGACCGCAATGCACCATGTGCTGACGGCCCTCCGATGGAAGCCGGAATGGAAACATTCATGCGAATGATGAACCAACTGACTCAAGTTATGAGTAATAACTTGAATCAAGCTGAGAGGCCGACCTCACCACGAAGGGAACAACACTCTGTTGAGTCCTTCATGCGTCAACGACCGCCAAAATTCAGTGGATCTACTGACCCATTGGTTGCGGAACAATGGATAAGCTCCATTGAAAAGATCTTTTCTGTACTTCATTGTTCGGAACAAGAAAAAGTCACCCTTGCTGTTTACCGCCTAGAGGGAGAAGCTGATCAGTGGTGGTCACTGATCAAAAAAACGAAGCCACGAGGAGAGATAGAAGCTATGGAGTGGGAAGAATTTCGGGGAATTTTCCTTAACAAGTATTTCCCTCGTTCCATGAGAACGAGAATGGAAAAAGAGTTTCTCGAGCTGAAGCAGAAGGAGAACGAATCTGTCGGAAGCTATGATACGAACTTCACAAGGCTTTCCCGTTATACCTCAAGCTTTGTCATGGACCCTAATGGGAAGGTTGATAGATTCTTTGGTGGACTACGACCTCATCTGCGGAAGAATCTAGCCAACAGGGACTATGACAGCTATGAAGAAATAGTTCGAAGTGCTATGAAAGTCGAGCTGGAGTTTGGTGAGACATAGTGGTCTCATAAACCAAATGAAAAGAAGAGATCGTTGGAGCCCAGTTTAGGGAAGTCTTTTGATCAGGGAAGAGGTGGAAAGAAAATGCAACTTACCACATGCAATAAATGTGGGAAGAATCATCTGGGGAACTGCTTGAACGGAAGTGGCAAGTGCTACAAGTGTGGAAGAGGAGGCCATATTGCTCGGAATTGTCATAGTGAGGTGAAGCCTCAGCTTCCCAACACTAACGACAGAGGAAAGATGGTTCTGGCCCTACCCGAAGTCACATGCTTCAAGTGTGGACAGTTTGGGCACTTTGCTAACCAATGTCCAAATCCGAGGGCGGTGGAGGGGAATCACCATCAACCTCAGCAGAGGCCAAGAGAGCAAGGTTGTGCTTTCGCTATCAAAACAGCTGAAGTTGAAGTCCCGAACGATGTGGTAGTAGGTACTCTTGTCGTCCTCTCAAAACTAGCAAGTACTTTATTTGATTCTGGTTCTACGCATTCCTTTATTTCCTCCAAGTTTGCAAGGAATATAGAATCAATCCCCGAACTGCTAGAGGTAGAGTTGTCTGTCAAGACTCCAAGTGGGATTATCCTTGCATCAACAGTATTTAGAGACTCTAGTGTTTACTTTGGTGAGCACAATCTTATCGCAAATCTAGTAGTCATTCCCATGATGGAATTCGACATTATACTAGGGATGGACTGGCTCTCAAAGTATAATGCTAAGATCAAATGCAGAAGTAAGGAAATCTCAGTAGTCTTGAATGAACGACCTACAGTTATCTTCCAAGGAGAGATATCCCGAACTGATCCCTATCTAGAAGCACCTCCTATAGCATTCTTTATGGAGTTAATCGGTGATGATGAAGAAGGAAAAGGGAGCATACAAATAAAAGATGTTCCGATTGTTCAGGAATACATGGATGTATTTCCTGAGGAGTTACCTGGACCTCCCCCAGAAAGAGAGGTAGAGTTCTCCATTGAACTCGTACCTGGGTCTCAACCGATATCAAAGACTCCGTATAGAATGGCAAATGTGGAGCTAGAAGAGTTAAAGAAACAACTCCAAGACTTGTTGGAGAAGGGGTTTATCCGACCGAGTGTATCTCCTTGGGGAGCACCAGTTCTCTTTGTGAAGAAGAAGGATGGATCAATGAGGCCATGCATTGATTATAGAGAACTGAACGGGATCACAGTGAAGAACAGATATCCTCTTCCAAGAATTGATGATTTATTTGACCAACTTCGTGGGGCTCAATTCTTCTCTAAGATCGACCTTCGATCTGGTTATCATCAACTGAGGGTGAAGAAGGAAGATATTCCAAAGACTACCTTCCGATCAAGATATGGGCATTATGAGTTTACTGTTATTCCCTTCGGCCTGACTAATGCTCCTGCTATTTTCATAGATTTGATGAATAGAGTCTTTAAGGACTACCTTGATAACTTTGTGGTAGTTTTTATTGATGATATTTTGATATATTCAAAAAGTCGTGAGGAGCATGAAGATCATCTAAGGGTTATATTGAAAACTCTGCGGAAGGAGAGGCTCTTTGGGAAGTTCAGCAAGTGTGAGTTTTGGTTACAACAGGTGGCTTTCTTGGGGCACATCGTAACCAATGAAGGAATCTCGGTTGACCCTGCAAAAACAATGGTTGTGGAGGAGTGGCCTCAACCAACAACAGTAACTGAGATTCGTAGTTTCCTTGGTTTAGCAGGATATTATAGGAGGTTTGTGAAAAACTTTTCACGGCTTTATAATCCACTAACCAAGTTGACTCGAAAAGGGGTTAAGTTCATCTGGAAAAAGGAATGCGAGGAAAGTTTCCAAGAGCTGAAGAAGAGATTGGTTACTTCACCTTTGTTAACATTACCCTCTATCGGAGAAGGATTTGTTATTTTTAGTGATGCATCTCTGAAAGGGCTTGGGTGCGTCCTCATGAAAAATGACAAAGTAATTGCTTATGCATCTCGACAGTTGAAGATTCATGAGTAGAATTATCCTACGCATGATCTAGAGCTGGCAGCAGTTGTTTTTTCTCTAAAGATATGGAGGCACTATCTTTATGGGGAGAAATGTGATATATACACTGACCACCAAAGTCTAAAGTATATTTTCACACAGAAAGAATTGAACATGAGACAAAGGAGATGGTTGGAGCTTATTAAATACTATGATTGTTCAATTCATTATCACCCTGGAAGAGCAAACAACGTCGCAGATGCATTAAGCAGGAAAGATCCTGTTGTTCTGGAAACAATGAGGATCGTAGGAGATCCCTTGATTAAAGATCTAGTAAAACTGGACATGGGAATTATAAGGAAAGGGACATCATCAACCCTATTCCAAATGATTTCTCAAACTTCATTACTAGAAAGGATCAAGAAGGCTCAAAAAGAAGATCCTTTGCTGCAGGAGAAGTTTGAGGCTGTAAAGGATGGGAAGTTCCCTGATTTCAATATTGATCAAGAAGGTGTATTGAAATTTCGTACAAGACTATGTGTTCCATCTATTCCAGAGATAAAGAAATAACTGATGGATGAAGATCATAGCTCTACATTCTCTATACACCCGGGAAGCACTAAGATGTATAGAGACCTTCGTGATCATTATTGGTGGGATAACATGAAGAGGGAGATTGCTGATTACACTACAAGGTGCCTGGCGTGTCAGCAAGTAAAGGCAGAATGACAAATTCCTAAAGGGGTATTACAACCGCTACCCATACCAGTATGGAAGTGGGATAATATCACTATGGACTTTGTAACTGGTCTCCCGAAAACGTCGAAAGGAAACAATGCGATATGGGTTATTATGGACCGTCTCACCAAGACAGCCCATTTTATCTCTATTCGGGAAGATTTCTCTATGGATCACCTTGCCAAGATATACGTGAAGGAAGTGGTAAGGCTGCATGGGGTACCACTATCCATTGTATCTGATCGTGACCCAAGATTCACATCAAAATTCTGGAGAAGTCTTCAACATGCTCTGAATACTGAATTGAATTTTAGTACGACCTATCATCCTCAAACTGATGGCCAATCTGAAAGGACTATTCAGACACTCGAAGACATGTTGAGATTATGCTAAATAGAATTTAAAGGTGGATGGGATCAACACCTCCCATTAGTTGAGTTCTCCTATAACAACAGCTTCCATTCGAGTATTCAGATGGCACCCTATGAAGCTCTATATGGAAAGCGGTGTAGAACTCCTACTTGTTGGGATGAAACTGGGGAGAGGAAGCTTCTTGGGCCTAATCTCGTGCAAGAGATGACGGAACAGGTTCATGCCATCCAACAACACATAAAGGCTGCTCAGAGTCGGCAGAAGAGCTATGCTGACAATCGTCGAAGGGACTTGGAGTTTGGTGTCGGTGACAAAGTCTTCCTTCGAATTTCTCCATGGAAGAGAGTCATGCGGTTTGGGAAGAAAGGGAAGCTCAAACCTAGGTACATTGGCCCCTATGAAATCCTTGATCGCATAAGAGCAGTAACCTATCGTCAAGCACTTCCACCGAACCTAGCTCAAGTTCATGATGTCTTCCATGTATCTCTCTTGAGGAAGTACATACCTGACCCTTCACATGTACTGAACCCAGAGGTGGTACAACTGGAACATGACCTCTCTTACGAGGAGCAGCCAGTGGAGATCTTGGACCGTAGAGACAAGGTCCTACGAAACAAGACTACCAACCTTGTGAAAGTGTTGTGGAGGAATCATAAATATGAAGAGGCGACTTGGGAGCCGGAGGAAACAATGAAGCAAAAGTACCCTCACCTTTTCGACTAGGCCTCAAGTATAAATTTCGGGGACGAAATTTCTTAAGGGGGGAAGAATGTAACGACCCAATCTTTTTGAGTAGTATATTAACTTACTCTTAATGATTTAATAAGATGTTAATGGTTAATGCAGAAAGAGGAGTCGATGGCTTCATCCAGTAGACTCGACCCTTATGAAGCCCACTTATCAGAGCTTGGGAAGGAGGTAGCATCTGTGGGCTTCGCTTTGGACCAAACCCAATCCGAACTCCAGCGTGTCAAGCTTGAACGGAAACGCCTACGGGAGAAGTTCAAGTTAGTAGAGATTACTACTAGGGCAATGTTATCTGAGCCTCCCTCAGATTCTCTCACCATAGCACACCTTACACTTAGGTCTTATTCCGGTGTTATAAGGGGCTATGTGACGAGACCCTAGCTTCCTTGTGTAATCCTTTCGGGTGAATAAATTGAGATTTCTTCCTTTAGTGATGTTTGTAAAATTTCAAATGTCTAGATAATTTTAGAATGTATTTTGAAAAAGGGATATTTTAAAATATTTATGTAAACCCTAAATAACTAATGATGTGTAATGATTTTCAAAAAAAGGTCTTCTACAAAAGTGTTCAGTAAGGAATTTGGAGTCTAATAAGATCAACTTAATTTTTGATGAATAGTAAATTATGAATAGTGATTTTACGCTTAGGATTAGTAATGTGACCAAATGGATTAGTAATTTCACTCAAAGAAAGTTTTAATATAATTTATACACCTAGATTAAGTAATGTGATTCAATAAAATGGGTAAATAACGGTTTCATAAATTATTAGTCAAGTATTAGTTTTTTCGGATGAATAGTGTTTTTTAATTAAAAATTTAATTAAAAATAATTAGAAAATTATTTTTATAAAAAGGACTTTATTTTTGAACTCAGAGCATCGATATTATGTTAAGGTAATTTTTGGGGATTTTTCTGAAAAAAACGAATTTTCGATGAATAGTGTTTTTATTTAAAAATTAAATTAAAATTATTTAGAAAATTATTTTTATAAAATGGAGTTCATAAATGTATTTAGAACATTGATATTTTGTTAAGGTGAAATTTTGGGATTATTCTGAGAAAGTTGAATTTTCGATGAATAGTGAAAATATAGTTTTTAAGTTATGAGTGTTTAATGACATCATTAAATGATGTATTAAGTATATATTAAATATGGTCGAATTATGAATAGTAAGATAAGGTGTGAGGTGTCCCAAGTGGCCAATACCATGGCAAATACCATGGGCAAGCCCATGGTTTTGCCAAAACCACTAGTGAGGTGTCCCTTGGCCATTAATGCTTTGTCCCCTCACTTTCCCTATAAATACCCACCCTTTCCTCCTTTAGTTTCCACTCCCAACTCTCCCCCAACGAAGTTATGGTCTCCTTACTTCCCAAGGAGTCCTCCCAAGGTGTCCCCAAGCCCTCAAGGTCCAAAACTTTGAGTTTCAAGAGTCACGTTTTAAGGTAAGGGATCCGACCCCTCTCTTTCTTTTCATGTAATCTCTTTTATGTCATTCCTTTTATGCTCCATGTTATTATGTGAGAGGATGTTCTTTTATATTCCTCTTACTGCCCCTTTCATGTTTATATTATGAGAGATCCCCTCTTACTCTCATCATTTCGTTTTATGAAAGTTTAAGTGACGCCGTTAGGCTGCCGAATGTTTAAGTGATTCTTTCACCCTTCTCATTTTTCAAGTTCGATTTTCATGTCAAATCTTTCAAGTTCCTTTTTATTATGTTGGGGTATGATCTCTATATCTATCATACTGATCTATTATGATCATATGATGAGACACCCTATTTGATTTGTTCAATTCATTTTTTTTGAAGTTTAAGTGACGCCGTTAGGCTGCCGAATTTTCATAAGAGAAATCAAATTTTTGTCTTCCTTCCATGTTTTTCATTTCAAATGGTATGTCCTTAAAATTGCATCACCATGTCCATATATCCTTCTTATTCTGTCCCTCTACTGTTTTATGGGTCAATTATGATTGTTCGACCCATGTTCCCTCTCTTTTCAAAGTTTTCTAAAACCTTGTAACATAGCCGTTATGCTGCAGAATTTTCGTCTCAAAATGCCTCTCTTTTCTCAAAATTATTTTATGTTATAAAGTGAATACTCAAAGATCCTATTTCTACAGGGGTATTCACATATATATGAAAATGTTCTATTTTAAATTCTGGGATTTACATACATGATACCCGCTTTCCCTTTCCGTGGGTTTAAAGTAATGTAAAGATCATATCTTTAAAGCAGTTTTTAAAACGTTATGATTATGAAATGAAACCCATTTATTTTATGCTATATGGGCTATTTATGAAATGTTTGATGATGATATATGTGGCTCACATGATAATAAAGGAAAATTTAAGGGTGCACCCTGATAGCGCTCCAATGCATTGGGTAATGACTTAATCTCTAGAGATGACCATTTTAACGACGCCTTGGTGAATAACCTTGGTAATTTTTAACGACACCTTGGGGATGGACCTTGGTGAAACGAAACGATTGTTAATATTAAATGTTGCAGCCACATCTTCAAGTTATGAAAAATGTTATTTTTATTATGATGTATCTCATGATTTCTTTCTCATGCCTTAAAGTTCTTTTCATGTCCTTATTGAAGTATCTCAAGTTCACTTGTAAAATGTTTCTCTTGTTTCCCTTACTGGGCCTTCTGCTCACCCTTTCCTTTGATGTATATCCCCAGGTTATGAGATTCATAATGAACATAGTATGAACTAAAGTAGAAGCCTTTCAAGTGTTTAAGAAGAATGTTTTATGTTTTTTTTATGTATTATGATCCTTGTTTCCAAGACACTAAACCTTAACGATCCTCAGTTCCGTGTAATGAAATGAAAGTTATGTTATAAAAAGATGGGATGTTATAACCAATGTTGCATGGTAGTAAAACATCAACATGATAAGGTTCCATCCTCGGTAGTCGGGCCCAAGTCATCAAGACCCAAGCATGAAATATGGACCTATAGGGAAAAAAATTGGCCAAAAGGAAGAAAGGAAACACCTCTTCCCCATTTGGAGAAGCCTAAAAATCAAATTTGTTGAAAAAATGAGAGAAGTTATATACACTCACCCGGACTAATTCAGATGGACATTAGACTCATCTGGAAGCATCCTAGGAAGACCACCATTCAAATATAATGGAACACAGAAAGTAATAATATACACCTACCCACACCAACCAAGCCTTCCAATAGCCTCATCTGAAAGTGTCTAAGGAATCCCACTGTTCAAATTTGACAGCAAGACACAAGTAGGCATAAAAACCTTCCCACATCAATAAAGCCCACCGATTGTCTCATCTGGAAGTTTCTAAAGAAGTTCACCAATTGAATTCAATAGATAACTAAGATCAAGAACACACACATGCCCATAATTATCAAGCCTTCTAGTAGCCTTGTTTGGAAGCACCCGAGGAATTTAGTCGGAAAGTCCTGATGATGGATAGGGGACAAAACCAATTATCTACCCCCACACCTAAGTACTTTCAGTATCCAGTAAAAGGAAATAGAGGAACTAATAAGGTACATACCCCTAATACAGATACAAAATAGGAATATATTCATATTCCAATAACTGATGTCACTAATAATATCCTGAAAATGGTGAAAGGGTGGACGAAAATTCATTCCCACATTCTATAGACCTACTAGGACATCATTACAATGCAAATAGTAATGATAGAGGGATGTACACATAGATCCATCCCCAAAAATGGGTTGGATCATCAACATGTAACCCTAAAGTAGACACACACCTATTATCCCATTCAGGAGGGTCATGGGCAAAACTCCCCCGCAATATATAGATAACTGGATTGGGAACATACACCCATTATAATAAGAGGCAATCATCCCATTCCAATGGACACTCCAAGGTAGACATAAATCCCTTCCAAAATTCTAGAAGCCTGTCAAAAAATTCAGACAGTGACATGAGAGCCAGTAAAGAAATCTTCTATACTTGAAAACCACTTTCCCCAACCAGTGGCCATAATCGCTCATAAGAAGGTATAAAAAATAATCCTCAATAGATATTTCTGGAAAATGAAGAGATTATTTATATTCCCTCTCTACTTAATAGTAGAGTTCTTGAAGCCCTCAGATTCTTATCTGTGGCATCTCAAGATTCTACTCCCCTGATACCAAATTACCTGAGTAGTAGAATTAATTATGAAGGTCCTCCTCAAACACTTCACCATGAAGGATTTATTCGTAACCATAACATGATTAGTCTTAGGAGTCCATATCCTGAAGAGATTCACGACATACCACTGTGTGGCCAAGAGATCAAATAGAAATAGGGTCTTCCCCTTTATGTAATCCACTATGGTAGTCCTCCCCATGATGACATTCAATATGAAATTTATCTCTATAGTAGCATTTCATTTCGTCAAAAGGATCTTCCCCTAGGCGATTTAATGATGATAAGGCCATCCTACTTAAAGGAACTTGGGAAAATAGGGCCAGTCATGTCTGATTTCTTTTCATTAACAAGTGAAATTCTTTCTCAACTAAAAGAAAACCCAAGGTGATGGCCATTCTTAGAACCCCCTTGGATTTATTACCTTCTAAAATGACAGAATAATTTCCTACCAATATTTTTTTTATGATAAAACAATGAGAAAATGTCCACTTTGGTTAGATTAGGTTGAGGAGCCTCTGAAAAAAGAAGAAGATGACATGCTAAACATAAGGGAAAAACTGGATAAAGATGATGTACCTATCATGTTTTGGAATTTAGCCACCCCTGAATACAACATTCCAATAGTGTTTTTGGAAGATTGTGTGCATGATATCCACATAAATACATGTAAAACTATTCATAACTCGATAGAAAAAGTATTACCCTATGACGGATATCGAAGTCAAGTCAAGGTAATAGAATAGATTCAATTAAAAATTGACTTGGAATCTCTCGTGGATGGATGGAATCCAAAGTTCAAGAAACAAAAAGTAGACCTTCAATATGTATTCCTAAACACATTAGAAAGATTTTGAAATCAGATCACTGATTCCCCATTTGGTGTTCATATCAGAGGATGGGGTAAATATGGAGCATTTCATTTCACCGCTCTCCCTAACCAAAAAATACCATTGAAGGTGGTACCATGTAATGTCATAGATTTAGGCTATATTTAAAAAATTGAATCTATTCACAATCAATGAAATGCTCAACAAAAACATGCCCTGAATGACTCTCACCAATGTCAGGCCAGAAGAGAGCAGGATATTGAGAGAATTTTGCATCAGGAATTTGAAGATATTGAGCAATCATCCTTCTTAGGGGAAGTCAGTCATGAGATAACACACATTTCAGAAATAGCACAATTATATTCAAAAGAGGGTGATTTAGGTGTATACCAAATGATTCAACAAGCCTATATTCAAATAAAATCTGTAAAATTAGAAGGGAAACCATGATAGTAGCATCTGCAGTAGTCATGAAAAAACCCCAGCCCGTAATGTTGGGGTATTTTTCAAAAAAACCTTTAGGGCCAACAAACCAGGAATGAAGAGTTGTGAAAGTGAAACGAGAATAACCTCAAACCTTAGGATTGGGGGATTTTTCACCTTATCAACCTCTTCCTCAGCATAAGTTAGTTTTCACCCGATTAGGGAGAATGCTATATAATAAATCCTACCAATTTGTTCCATATTGTGATCTGATTCCTCATTAAAAATATACATGAATGAACTATATGAAGATTCCCTTTGAATTATCATCTACCAAATTTCTCCCAGAGAATTAGTGAAGGAGAGGATCATGCCTCATGGAGGGTGTAGAAAAAGATATCCTTGCAAAGAAACTGATAAAATTCCTGCAAGGCATTACACATTAGTGAATTTCATTAACACTTCTTCTGCATAACCTATATGACATGAGGCCAATTCATAGGAGGAGCTGGAGGAGGAAATTTCAGTTCAAAATATGGTTCACACTAAAAATATTGAAGGAGGTGTGCATACCCAAACTAGAGTCTTGCCCTGAATTTGGGCATTCCCTTAAACAATCCAGCATTACCTCCTTACAGAGAATCCAACAAGGAAAAGGGTAAGGGTAATATTGTGACTTTCCCACCACCTAAAGTGGATGGATCCATTATACTTGAGGAAAGGTTTAATAAACAAGAGGAAGAGATGAAATAATTAAGGATACTCAATATAGAAATACACTGAGGTAGCCTTTCTACTGGATAGATTTTCTAGTAGATCCTCAACTCACAATCCCAACCAATGTACCTCAACAAAGAGGGTTTATCGCAACAACTGAAATGGATCTAGAAAAATTGATCAATGTGGGATACCAATAACCAATATACTTTTACCCCATAGTAGTATATTGATAGTTACTTCCATTGTGAGCACAACAGAATAGGGTTAGGCACATCCTTACATTTCTACCCCTATAGGCTACCCATGACAGATACCAATAGTGCCACCACAGATGGCCCTACCGACTACTTTCCCTATTCAATCTCCTAATCATCCATACATTCCTCTAGGTCTCATGAATACCATCTAGTTTCAAATGGATTGATTAGAATCCATGGAGTAACGGTGTGAAATGTTGTAACCATAGAAGAAACCTTACCTCGAATGGGTTGATCTTGCTCTTCCACCGTCGAACTTAGAAAATCCTACGTTCCCAATTTTGAATGGCTATGGGGACCTGGAGTAGCACTTGAAACATTTAGTATCCCATTTTAATCCCATTATTGGGAACCCTAAACAAAAAAGGTAGTGAGAATCTAGTGCTTTGTGCAATCAATGGAAGGATCAACATTTGTATGGTACACTAGCTTGTTATCTCAGTCAATTATGGGATGGGAGGATCTCAATTGGAAGATTATCTTCTAATTTAGATCAAAACTATAGAACACAATAGTCCTTGAACTATTAAACTGAAAACAATGAGATAATGAGAGGGTCTCAAATTTTATTACTTAGTGGAAAGGGTTGACATACTCGTTAAACCTACAGCTTCCTCAATAAGACTTGTTTCCCATCTATATAGAGAATCTTTGTAATGAGTTTCACAAACCACTTATCCCTGTGAAATATACATGAGGATTTAGAGACCTCAACAATATTACTCAAAGAGTGCAAGAATCCATTACACAGACTAAGTCTAAGTCCCAAGTAATTCCACCAGTTTAGGGAAAGATAATGGGGAAAGCAGAGGCCACCATAGTTACACTTAAGTTGTCCCCTACACAGGCTTCCGATTCAAATATTACACTATATCTTACATTACTACCTCCTGATCATAAAAAAATTCCCTCATTTTCAGGATGATTAGAGGGAGCAGAAGAAAAATCAGTTTGAGGAGATGAAGAATGAGGTATATTCTTTTTGAAGTGACCAAGTCCTTGGCTACTTCATCTTGGCATTGGATAGCAACTTGTTTAAGTTTCCAAATCCCAAGTATCCCAAAAAATATAGTGAATAATATCTCCCAAACTATTTTCCCTTCCATCAAGTATTGAGGAATAACATCTAGGAATGTTTTTTTTTCAAAGACATCTTGAAAAAGATGGTGTAATCTAGGAAAGTGAATCTGGGCAAGCCACCCGCTTAGGTAGCATATTACTTTTCCACCAATATGGATTAGAAGAATGAATGGAAGGAAGTTAAAAACAAGGGTATATAGAAGTTTAGTAAAGTTATGGTTTGAAAATTGATCAATCAAACTCATGATATCCTCTTAGAATAGTTTTAATAGCCGACTATGCCCCTAGATGCTTCCGATACAACACAAATGACTCCTTCGGTGTCACAATCCTCCAAAGGACATTATTACAAAAAGAGACATGGATGGAAGAGAAATAAGAAAATGAAGTAATATGAGACTATGATAAGGATAAATTTGTCTTTAACTTTAGAAGAATTCATTCCTACAGTTCCAAAAGCACAATCACTACCCTACCAAATGGTACAATAAGAGTCAACCTGCCAGACAAAATCTCCATCAGACTAGGATTTTATCTTTGGTTTTGTTAACATTATTCACTTTATGGATTCTTTATCAGATGATGAGTGTGACTACGAAATTTAATTCCATACACTTGGGGAATTTGTGGAAAAGGCCATCAAAGTCGATGATATAGGGTAATACATGGTTGTGCCAAGATTAACTACTCTAACTGCATCCCTTCTTGAACCATCTACATGGCCAAAATTCATGGGAGATCTATCCAGTGAGATCATAAGAAGAAAGGAAGTCCCCCCACACATGACAAGACTTTCCTTGAAATGATAATCCTGGAATATCAGCTAGAGGATAGGTCATCACTTAATCAGCCTCGACATGCATGTAAACCTAGTCAACCTAACCCATTGAGAACAGAAGCACATTTAAGTCCTATTCCAAGGGATGATCCATCCTCATCAAGTACTTAAGTTCCCAAATTACCTGTAAAGAGAATCCCTATACTAGTGAATATATAACTTTGAACCAGAAGTATGATGTTTTGAAGAAACTACCATTGGAGCCAGCTAAGTTGTCAATCCTGGATCGTCCATCAAAAGACCTACGAGAAGTACTCATAGAGGCCTTGTAATTCCCTTGGGAATTTGAGGTTGATGTTTCTACTACCGAGGTGTACCATGTAGAGAATGATCCTGTAGAATTTCACACAATCATCTATTTCACATAACATGAAGAATATTCCATTATATAAGGACATTTAA
Source organism: Viscum album (assembly GCA_963277665.1). NCBI lineage: Eukaryota > Viridiplantae > Streptophyta > Magnoliopsida > Santalales > Viscaceae > Viscum > Viscum album. The sequence continues at coordinate 1,103,030,103 of OY728138.1, read as the reverse complement.
AACCCTTGTATATATATCTGGAAAGATAAACGACATAGATAGATGATGATCCTTCATTGACAACAACTCAGGAGTTAAACTCATCTTGGTACGAAAACTTCATCAATTGAGTTTCCATGAATCTCACTTTCCCACTCTACTTTAATGTTACATGGTTATGAAGATAAGGAGAAAAATCCCCTAAAAGAAATCAAAATCATAACTTAGTTTAGGGATCTTCTGTCTGAATCATAATTCATGGTTGTTCAGCAAGATACAACCTTCAATATTCTATTGGGATGACCTTGGATACATCTGTATGATACTATGCCCTCATCGTACCAATAATGCATCAAATATTGTATCAAGGAAAAAATTGGGACATTTCATGGTGACAAAGCCCAATTCAAATCCCGTGAATCATAATACATTGATGTAGAATTATACTAGAGGGAAGGTAAATGGTCCATGACTGATAATTTTGCTTGAATAAATTCCCTAAATGATTTGGATATGATTTCATCTAATAATTTCAATAATATTATTGTAGAGTATGTGTTTCCCATCGATCAAATCAAAGAGGTGGGTAAGAATTAAATCACACATTCAGCAACTTCCATAATGTTTTTTGTGACAACTGAACCTGAAAACACTGAATAATTTTTCAACTCTCTGAGAAGTAATTAAATCCTAGATGGAAATATCTTCATTCCATCCATAGAGATTAAACATACCCCTATTCCATTAGTTATGATGGAATAATTTTTCATATAAATGGGATAAAATGAAGATGATCATTCTTAGTAATTCATCTCCCCTTCAGATCTCCAAAAAGTCCCCACTCCATTAATTGAGAAAAAAATAGTTACTTCATATTCTAAATGTACAAACATAGACTCCTATCATAACTCAGAGAAACCTTCTTCATCACCTACTTCCCAGGTATAGGTGGAAGAGGTAAATCATGAGGGAGAGGAAGAGGAGGAAGACCCTCATGACACCCTCCAGTATTTGAGGAAGTTTTCTCCACCACTATTTATGAACTCAAAGAAATAAACCTGGGTACAAAGGAAGATCCATGACCCACTTTGACCAGTGCGACCATAAATTTTGAAGAAAAAGAGGCATATACCTCCTTCCTAAAGCAACACTGGGACATATTCACCTAGAATTACACAGAGATTCTAGTCATCAATCCTGAGGTGGCCACCCATAACTTGGGTATTCTAGAAGACCATCAGGGATACAAATAGGTGGCCAGACAAACACCCAAATCACATCTCCAAAATTGAGGCTAAAGTGAATAAGATCATCAAGTATGACTTCATCTAAGAGGTAATATATCCAAAATGGATAGATGAAATTATACCTTTGAAGAATAAGAATGAAAAAATCATAGTCTTCATCGACTTCATAGATCTCAACCAACACTATCTAAAAGATGACTTCACATTTCTAATCAAAAAACCACCAATTGATATGACATGTGGTTATCAAGCCCTCTACTTCATGGATAGATATTTAGGGTACAAAAAAATTTGAATGGACCCAAAATATAAATAATACACCACCTTCATGGACTCACAGGGAGTATTCTACTATTGGGTAATTCCATTTTTCTTGAAGAACGGAGGTTCCACATACCAACGTGCCATGTACCGCATCTTCAAACCCTTCGTAGGGAAGTTTTTTCGAATTCTACGTTGATTATCTAGATACTAATCCCTGATAGCATTTTGACCATTTGGCCAATCTTATGATCATTTTCCACAATATACAACAAAATAACCTAAAGATGAACCCCTTAAAATGTGATTTCAGGGTAACCTCATAAATGTTTCTCAGATTAATCGTATTCCATCACTACATCAAAGTTGACCCTAAGAAAAAAAGATATCCTTAGAATACCACCTCCTAGAAACCTTAAAGAGTTGAGAGGACTTCATGGACACTTGTCTTATATTTGGTTCTTCATAGCCGACCTCATGGTCAAGTGTTTTACCTTCACCAAACTGATGAAGAAGGGGGTCACATATCAGTGGACCAGTGACTATTAGGAAGCATTTTAAAACCTCAAGAAATAACTCTTGAATCCACCACTATTAATGACACCTATGGAGGGAAATCCACTCATTATATATGTGATGGCCTTAGAGAGATCACTGGGTGCCTTCCTTGAACAAAATAATGATGTTGGGAATGAAAAAAACCTGTATTATCTCAGTCAAACCATTATCGATGCTGAGAGTCATTATTTAGGTATCTATAAGAGCTTCCTGGCATTAATCTTCATGCTTTAAAAACTAAGGCACAACCTGTAGTACCACAGGGTCCAATTATTCTGTCGCAATAACCTGCCCAAATATATCCTCATCTTTATTATATTGATAGAATGTTTGGCACTCTGGGTAGTTATACCGTAGTAGTTTGATATATAGCTCATGACTCAGAAAGCAATGAAATGCCAGGCCTTGGTTGATTTCCTTTCAGAACACCCATCTATATAAACAACATCTTTAAATATTGAATTTCCATATGAGGTGATATTCTCTATTCAATATGACCTTAAACATGAGAAATGTATTTTGATGGTTCATCCAAGATCCCAATAGGTAGGATAATGGAGGACCCTAAGATAAATAAAATCATGTTAGGGATCATGGTTATCTCTCTAGAAACATCAGTATTGCATTAATCCTTCATGTTATCAGAAGGATGTTTAAATAATGAGGAAAAATATTAGGCCCTCATTGTAGGCCTAGAACTAGTACTCTAAATACCAATGGAACAATTAGAGGTGAAAGAAGATTCTGAGTTGGTAATCAAACATATCAATATGGATTATGCTATAAAAAAAGAGAGCTATTTCCCCTACTTGAATATGTCTGAGGGTTAATGGAAGAGTTACCATTGAAACCAACATTGAATCATGTACCATGATCATATAATGGATTGGAATATGAATTTTAAAATATATTTATGACTTTGGAAGATCCATAATAGTACGAAATGGTCATCAACATTGTGCATCACCAAATGGTCTCACCTTTTGTTTAGGCCAGAGCGGAAGAGATTAATGAATTTAATCCTATCCTTGAGCCATATAGTCCTAATACTGTGTGAATGATACCAATTATGGACTACCTTCAGGATGGATTAATCCCACCAGATAGAGCTGGGAAAGAGAAAATATGATGGTGAGAAACCAACTTCACTCTTTATGATGGACCACATCACCATAAAGTCCTCTATAAATGAGGCTTTGATGGAGTCCTTCTTAGATCTATCGATGGAGAATAGAATACTGCTATCATGAATAAAGTGTACTTGGGAGACTATGGTGAACACCGGTTAGGATATAATATTTCCAACCAAATACGAAGGTTTGGATACTTCTAGCCTTTGATGATGCAGGATTATGCTGAGTTCACCAAGAAATGTCATTCCTGCTAAGTGCATGCCAACTTCATCCATCAACCCCCAAATTTTGTACATACATCCAAATAATTTTTTCCATTTTACATATGGGGAATGGATGTTGTGGGGATATACCCTATATTTATGACCAAGTGGTTCAAATACATCTTGACTACTACTGATTTCTTCTCCAAATGGGCTAAGGCAATACCCCTCAGAGAAGTTGGTTCCAAAATCATTATCAGCTTCATGAACACTAAAATAATTACTATATTTTTTGTACCTCATACAATAATGATAGAAAATGACACCAATTTATGTTCTGATGAGGTGGAAAATATATATTAGTAATATAATATCAAATACAACCATTTATCACACTATCATGCAATAAATAATGTATATATAGAGGCCTTCAACAAGACCCTGTCAAACATAATATAGAAGATGGTGGATAAAGATAAAAATTATTTTTTGGAAAATATCTTGCATGCCTTATGGGATTACTAAACAATAACTTGTACTACCACACGGGAAAACCCATACTCACTAGTATACGTAACATAAATAGTTCTTCCCATTGATGTTCAATTTTCATCGCTCTGTATCGCCATATGTGACCAACTATCTTTAGATAGGAAATCCTATAAATTACTGGATGAATATGAGTGACTAGATGAAAAAATATTTCATACCTTTCATCACTTATAGGTCCATCAAAATAATATAGGATGAGATTTTAACAAAAAGGTCCACCTCTGTTCATTCCTCCAAGGAGAATTGGTACTGGTCCTTAGGAATCCAATGATAACAGGAAAAAAGCTTCCAAAGATTGAACCAAAGTGGGGGGGGGGACCTTACTCCATACACAATTTAAACTCTAAAGGATCTTATTCCTTAATCTCAATGGATTGATAGATAATTACGAACCCATCTAATGCATTTTTATGAAGAATATTTCATGTAATCACATGACGATCATATCAGCTAAAAGACGTTAAACTGTGTAGTTGGTATTTTTTGAATAAACTTAAAAGGAATGAAACTAATCCTAGATGTAAGATGTTAAAATAAAAAAAACCATATATAGTACAATATGTAATAATCTAAATTATGTAGCATATTGTTTTGACCATATGACATTAAACTACATGGTTCATATCTTTATTGCATGATATAAAACTTTGCAACATTTTGATCCATATTTTAGTGGATCAAAACCTTTGGTGATGGTACCTTGACCAAAAAATCATCCAAGAATAATTTCTTTCTTTATTCTCATTCCAATGAGATATATAGTGATGCTATGATCTCCCATCTTGAGTTTAACCACAATAAAAAAATCCCCCTTTTACCTGTGTACGCATCAAACTTTCACATGGAACTTTCCAAGAACTATGTGTGGATAGGTTCTCATTCAAATGAGATAAACAGTGACACCTAGAACTCATGTCTTGTTCCCAACTATAATTCTGGGAAATATAAACCCCCCCTTTTCCCACATCAAATCCTGATTGATGTGGGGATCAATTTTCAAGAACTATGCGTGGCTTGATTATTGATCCTATAAGATACATCATGTTTCCAGGGTCCTATCCCATCATTCAGATAAAATATTTATTTATATGTTAGGTGAACCATGTACTTACCACAATATGTTAAATTTCATGTCCAACGTTCTCATTTAATGATGATAATCTGCATGATCTTTTTAAAAACTAGATGCGACTAGATTCCTACCATCGTAGGATATGTAGTGATGCCCAGATCTCTATTATTAGGACCATAAACAAAATTTACCCTATTTAAAGTTGGTTCAACTTTTTACTCACTACATGATGTTAATATACATGGTATTATAGAACTATGTATGGCTTGATTCTCATTCCAATGAGATACACAGTGACACATGTATCTTCAATATTAGGTCCAGCTGCAACAAAAAAAATCCCCCATTCCCTGTATACAGGTCAGACCTGCACAAGGAACCTTTAAAGAACTACATATGGCTTGATTATTTCCATCATAGGACACATAGTGATTCACATATATCCAATCCCTGGTCTAGACACAACTACCCCCCCCCATTTTCTTGTGTATGAATTAGACATGCACAAGTAATCCTTTAAGAACTACATATGGCTTGATTCTCATTCTAATGAGATATGTAGCAACACCTGGATCATACCTCCTAGACCAACCACCACAAATTATAAATTCACCTATCCTTCACTTGTGTTGCCTATGTGTGGAGGAATAAACCTTAACCACCCCTTGTTTCTCATACCGACCATATCTCATGTGGGCTTAGGATTTTTTAGTAAGAGTATTCTCTGTATAAGTAAGGCATATCAATTTTCATTAGTCTTATCTTGGACATAGTTAAAATACCTTAAAAGGAACAGAAAATTCCCTCATCACATGACATTAACCTACAAAATTTACTCTAGAACTATTTGTGGCTTGATTCTCACTCCAATGAGATATGTAGTGATGTCTAGATCTTCAATCCCGGGCCTAGCTGAAACATAATGTAGAAAACTCCCCAAATTTCCTATGTATGAGTCAAATCTACATAAGTGTATTAAATATGGTGTCTCACCCCAGGTGTGATCCTATATTAAAAAAAACTCCCTTTTCTTCACATGTGAATTCAATCATCATGGGGGATCCTTTTTAGACCTACGTGTGGCTTGATTCTTGTTTTAATAAGATATGTAGTGAAGATCGGGTCCTATAGCATGTACCATCTGCAATTATTCTTTATTTTTCAAGTTTATCCACCTTTTCATTACCACAATATGGTAAAGTTAACAGATAACATCCTAGCCGCATGACTTTAAATTTCAAGGTACGTCAAGAACTATGTGTGACTTGATTCTCATTCTAGTGATATACATAGTGATACCTAGAAATCATGTCCTAGTCCAAGTAATAGGATAAATAAAAAATACCCCTATTCTATGTAAAAATAAAGATCAATGTAGGATATCTTAATTTAGGTCCCCTCATTAGGAGGTCCACCTAGGAAACCGAGATGTCCCCTTCTACATATGAGTTAGATCTATACAAGGGACTCTACACTTCATGGACAATATCAGTTTAAACACTTTGTGATCATACATATCCCTTACATGATTCATACTACTAATATTGGAAACTTTTAGATCTTCATAATATTTCTCTAGCTTCTGTCGATAGAATTTATGATACACGAGGACGTCTTTTCTTAACTATGTAGTAGCACACCCTAGTTGACTATGCATAAAGTCACCCAAAAAGCTAGTTTTTTATCCAGAGGATGCCACTATTTGACTATACAGTAACATTCCCCAATTTTATTTGAATAAAGTATCCCAAAAAATAGGTTTTTCTACCAAAAATAACTTCTACCTTGGGAGAAATTCTCTTATGTCCTCGTAAGCTTTGACAACATTATGTTGTAACCCAAAATAAAATAAATCCATGATAATCCCTCACATATTTTTCACATATCCTTTATCCTGATCTGAGAACCCCCAAAACCATGATTCAAAATTTCCTCCCACATGTCCGAAGTATGCCAGAATGACCTTGGTCTGGTAGGCCACATATCACCTATCATTTCCATAATTCCATGGTACTAGTCATATGACCTAAAATTATAGGCACCATATTTCTCGAGTTTGGGTAATAAATGCATAGGAAACCTTTTTACCCATTCTTAGGTAATTATGAATTAAAATTATCTTTCCATATTCAGGTACTTCCCTTCTACAAACCAAACTACGTGCTTAGGGAAATATGAATATCCATAAGTTTCCTTCATCCATTAACAATAGAATGTCATAATTTCTGAGAACTCATTTTCCTAACTATGATGTAACATGCCCTAGATGAATTTTCATAATTCACCCACAAAATGGGCCTGTCATACTTGGATTCCATAATTCAATTATGCAGTAACATTCCCTAGTCAGCTTTACATAAAGTTTCCCACAAAATAGGTTTATCAACCTGTGATAAATTATTCCTCAGGAGAGAGATACACTATCACCATAATACCTTTCCCCCATATCACTCTTTGGTTTAGGATACCCCCAAATTAAATCTTAAAACTTTCTCCCCTCACACCTGAATATGATAGAATATTCCCAAGAAGATTAATAAGAATGGGAGAATCATTAACCTTTTGGTCAAAGATGAAGACCTTAAATTATAGCCCCCAATGTCCTTTCTGTATGAAATTAAACTACATAGAATCATGTCCTCATTGTATGAAATTAAACTAAATATCATAACACCCTAGTCACAAGATATTAAACTGTACAACAATGTCCTCTCCATAAGATGTTAAACTATATGGTCAATGTGCTAGTCACAAGAAATTAAACCATATGATGCTTCAAACCTTGTCAGAAAGGGGAATTACCCTCCTTTGACATCGATCATCTTACAAAATGTACCATTATTCCCAAAAACCAAATTCATGTTGTAACAATTTCCCCATTCATGGAAAATTCCAATACAGATGCTCTCTTCATTATTATACATCTTCTCATAGAAAAACCACCCATCGTGGTTTTGAGAAATCTGAATCTCCATAAACTCCCTCTGGATATTAGTAATAGAATGTCTGAATTCCTGATAAATCCTTTGTATGAATATAAAGTAAGACACCTCGGTTGGATTTTCACAAGTCTCCCACCAAAAGGACCTATCATCCTGAGGATGCAACTATTTAACTATGCAGTAACACGCCCTAGTTGGATTTTCATAAAGTCACCCAAAAAATGGGTTTTCCAACTAGTGGAAACTTCATCCTCAGGAGAGACTTCCTCTATTCCTGAATATCATGTTTTAGATTTGAGAACCAAAAAATAATAGCTCAAAATTCCCCATAAGTTATCAGGATAATGTTGGAAAATTATGGGCTAACAATTCTTATTTAGGTCAATATTTTAAAACTCATGGTCAAAGATGTTTGACTTAAAAATCTAGTCATACTAGTCAAGATTGACCAAATTTAAACTACAAAAAAAAGACATAGTACTCATTAGATTGAAATCCCACAAAGGGAAATCTAGAAAAAATTTGATTCTTAGCTTGCTTGACCTGCACTCCATGTAGTTTAGGAAAAAATCAAGCAATTAAAAGAAATAGTCACACAAATTGTTAGCTCGAAAGCCAAAAATTATGGTATAAACATGATCCAAGCCCCACCCACTAAGTCTTCCTTATTTTAGAATTATGAAAAAATTAGTTCAATGGAAAAAAGACACAAAGATTTTAGGGTTGTCCATATGACCCTAGAAACATTCAAACTATGATTTTTAGGACCTATAAAATAGGAAAAAATTAGAGAGTATCCCTATCCCTATCACTGTGTTTATGATTAGCTTACACAAAGATGTATTTATATGAAAATCAGATTTAATGTTATGTTATGATCATATAAGGAAAGTAGGGATGAAGACATAGATGATTAGAAATGAAATTATTTTCATTTATGAGATAAAATAAATCGGATGAGCATAAAAAAGATGGAGTCTCTATGTCACACCTTACAAAAGACCATCAACATAACTCTTCATTTATTGAATAGCCTCCCAAGCCCCATCAGAAGCCTGTTGAAGCCTAGCCAACTGAACAATTTAGGTCTCCTCAGCCCAACGAAGTTCCTCCACCGTGGTTGTAATGGTAGTTGACCCTCCAGTTTGGGTCCCTTCTAGTGAATGGTGAATTTATACACTCTACCCCTGAATGACATCCAATTCTCAATAAAGCTATGATATTTTAAAGGTATTCTCATTAATCTATTATCTATATTCCATAAAAATCTTATCATGGTTGGCCTCCGCTTGGGATAATTCAACTCAGAGATCATCAGTGTTTACAAGTAGCTTAGCCTTTATGTGGTTCCATTAAAGCCCATGTTCTCTCTCCCATTTGTGAATGATCTCCTTCACAACAGAATGAATCATGTGGTAATAAAATCCTCTATATCCCAGTATACTAAACAGGAACTTATGTCAAAATAATCATGAAGACAGGTCTTCAAAACGTGTCTCAGAGATTATTTTCTAGATTTCCTGCCGAGCCGCATGGCATGTGATGAAAAGATCATTATTCATATCCAAATATGAATTAGACCCACTATCAGATGGAGAAATGTATTCCATGATCAACACACATAATGAGTCACCCTAACCTACCCCTTCGTGATAGTGGCAACTTCACTTTACAGTATTGGCTACATTGGCACAGAGGCTCCACCCTCATGACTGGATATAGAAGTTGATGACAACGGTAATAGATAATACTCATTTTTATCCTCAAGATGATAACAAATGAAATAATAAGAGACTGATCAAAGTATTTTTGACACTCACCCGATGACATGTTATCATATTGTATGGATTCCTCACTAACACCCCTAAACTTAGTAGTTTGATCTGGAACCTCTTGATAAGAAATACTCTCCTGGGTCTTCCTAGAGATTGATAAGAGAGGCTTATAAATATCCCTCACCTTGGGATCCCCTTGAATTAGTGATCCATAAATAATGGGATCATTATGGACTTCATCACCTTATTCACACATCATCTTTTCCACATTCTACATGGATGAAGCTATGTGATTCAACCTGTCATGATCAAAACATTAGGAATAAAATTTGGTTGCATCAAAAAATAAATACTAATATCCATTAAATTCCCTATCAAATTCCTCAAACTATTCTAAAGAGTTGGGAAAATTAATATATTCTAGAAATTCTTCAAATGTCATGTAATGATTTCTCATGGACACATTAATGTACCATGCCTCATGGTAGCCTCTCCCATGGGGATGACCCAAACATTTGGCTCAGGACCCAACACAAAACCCTCTTCCAATGACCTGATACCCTGAACAAATTCCTCAAAGACAACCGTAGGGTCAACATCAGTCCTCACAGAGTCCTATGGTGCATAATAGTGAAATAAAATATCATAAATAATAAAAGTATTTAGTCAGTATATGATGAATTATGATATACCTTTCACATCACCAGAATCCTCCTCCCTCTCTACAACAACATGAGTGGTGACTGGAGTAGATAATGTTTCCCCAACCCTAAACACTTATTATATCAAGGGAGATGATCCACCAGTAGGAATACATGATTAGTATGGAGCATACTCCTCAATTCTTGGAGGCTCATTTCCAAGCCCCCTGAGAGAGGATAGGGGAATAGATTCTATAATCCCAAATAGGGTTAGTCATTTGTGCTAGATAAAGCAGAGATTAATGATACCATGGAGACTTACCATCCCTGGAAAAGCGCTTAGAAAATGATTTTATTATTCTACATTCTTTATTTTTTGATGTAGGATGGATAACACTAGCCTCATAAAAGATAAGTATCAGAGGGGGTAATATATTTTCTCCCACCATCTCAGCCTCCATTTTCTGTTGGCTCATGGATAACTCTCCCATTTTTGGAGATGATTCATTAGTTCATACTGGGGTTTTGTTCGGGTCATATTTCAGTGATGGAATATCAGCTGATTTTCCCCTATCCAAATGCAAATCAAGATGACATTCCCCTTAGAAACAATGTTTTTTTTGAGATAAATTAAAGAATAAAATAGGAGACAATAAAATGAAAAATTACATCATTGGGATTGACACAGTCAATTCATTTCTCAAAAGACAGGTGGTAAACCCTATAATGAATTGACCCATGTTACCCTCAAACCTAGAACCCAAACCAATCCATCACATACCCAAAGGGCATTCCCGATCCCCATGGGATGACGACAATCACCCGAGCATCAAAAAACAAACCAGAGGGAGAAATTTCACCCAACATGAACAAACACATTTATTATATATACAAAAATGAAGAAATAACAATATAAATCTAATAAAATATATGCCATAACTGTAAGAAAATAGTGGAAAGAAAATGACCGTAAAAGTAGCCAAAATATCCAAGATACAAGTACAACTACAAAGGAAAAAAACCAAACAACTAATACATATGATGGAATGGATGAACTCCCACCATCTCACCACTAACTACCCAACTCTAATGACATGAAACATCACTGCCTCATAATGACACCTTTCCTTTCCTGGCATTAGAAGACACACATAGGTCTGTATACCACCAAAGAGGTGTGTAGGGTGTGATCTAACATGATCAATAGGATCCCACCCAGGTGTTCTATAAAAATTCACTGTATAAAAATTTCTATATTCTCATTTTAATAAAACATGGAATGATAATTATTAATGAATCTTTATAGAAAACATGGTAAACAATTCCCCTTTATCACAAATCTAAAACAAAAGTAGGTATATAAATTTAAAAGTATATTTTCCATATCATATTTCAAAAGCATCAACATACATATCAAGTCTAAAACAAAAATCCAATCAATAAAAAATATAAGCACAAGTATTAGCACCAAGGATTACTATAGGTCAGACTAGAAGACTAATCATACCACAATCAATCAAGTGAACAATCTGGATCCTAAAACACATTCCTAGAAAGTATAGGAATACCCCAAGAGTAAACCCCCCAACAATGTCAATATCAGTTACCTAGAACAATGTTCCTAGGAAATAGAGGAATTAACTATGATAAAACCTCCTAATAATAAAAAAACATGGATTATGTCCTTAATATAAACCTTACACCTAAGTACCCAAGGTAACCAATGTGCTCATTTTCACAATTCATTCCATTACTTTGAAAACCATTTCAAAACCATTTCATAAATCCATTTCAATGATTTGAAAATACCCCTTTTATTTACATTTATTAAAAACTAGGGACCAAAAATTTTTCTTTAAAAACACTTTTCAACACACACAAAACAATCATTCCAATTCCATGTATAAATAAGAAATTAGGAACAATAAGGTTCGTGAACATAGGATAGATACGAAACCATGTACCTAAAAACTTAGGTCCCACATGACCACAATAGAATCCACCAACAAAGAAACACAACCACATAAAATAGACCCTAGAATACAATTTGAACCTCAAGATAGATTCAATTTAGAAAACAAGGGGTTTGCAGAAAAGAGGAAACACCACATACCTCAAGAATGAACACCTGCTGCACTACAACCCACAAAAGAACGGCATCCAGAATAAGATCACACAACTAATCTAGAAGAAGACATGAAGAAACACTAATTTCATACAAAATAATCCAACAACACAACTCAAGGGAACTACCATGATCAATGGAAATGGAGAAGTAGAAAAATCACTCACCTGAAGAGATTTGCCGCAACAAAAATGAAGATCGAATGCCGAACAGATCGATTGGGAAGGAACTGTGTCTCAAAAACCCATATGAGAGGAACTTTAGGTCTAGGTAAAAGGAGAAATAGGGGTCAAATATACACCCAAAACCTGAACAACACCCTAATAATTACATTATCATGGAATTACACGATGTGTAATTACTTTACATGTTGTGAAATCTATAATGTTCAAGTAAGCCAAAAAATCTATCACCTCATATTAAAAATATACTCTTTAAATAAATCATGAGGTGAAAAAGGTCTTCATGTTGTGTAAATTTTCACAACATGAATCATTTTCACTTATTTCACCCATAAACTGTTACATGGTGTGTAACCTAGTTACACAACGTGAAAGCCTCCTACAACATGCAGAAAAGACTAGTTAAATCTGAGAGTCCAAAAAATCTGTGACTTCACCATTATAGGTATCCTCCCAATTCCTTATTAGCTCTATACAGACAATAAAAAATGGAATGTAACGACCCAAAGCTTCATTAATGGAAAATCCCTCTTGATCCAGTTAAATGTTTCTTTATGAAAAATGTTTTTATAAGATGTCAACTTCTTTAGTTTTACGTTAAGATTTGTGACCGTTACTTTTATAGCCGTTGAACAGTGATTATCTGAGTAGTATAAATATAAGGCTTTAACGAACCCATTTCTACTCAAACAAAGGAAGCGATGGCCTCATCCAGTAGAATTGCCCCTTACGAAGCCCATTTGTCGGAGCTCAGAAAAGAGGTTGCGTCTTTGGGCTTCGCCCTTGACCAAGACCAAGCTGAGCTTCATTATGTCAAGCTTGAACGGGACCGTCTACGGGAAAAGTGGAAGTTGATAGAGATTACCACTCGAGTGATGTTATTCGAGCCTCCCCAAGAGTCTGTCACCATCGCACACCTTACCCTTAGGTCTTATGCAGCTATTTTAAGGGGTTATGTAACAAATAAGTAGCACCATGTTCATGTACATTATTTTTGTATATAATAATGAATATAATTTCTAGTCATTTTTGATACATTGTAATTAGTTTTTAAAGTAAAAATGGTGTTTTTAGTTATTATTTAATTAAGAATTATATTTTATTAAAATTAAAGGATTTTTGAATTAAATAATATTTTAATAAAATATTATTATTAATATTAAATTAATTTTTATTAAATATAAATGATCTTATAATTTTATGAATGCAATTAAATTTTTTATTAAGGTTTGAAAGTCATTTCTGTCAAAACCCGTGAATTTTTTATAAATGTCGGTTTTTATTTTAAAAGTGAAAATTAACATATTTAGAAAATTATTTAGATAAAATAAATATTATTTTTGGAATCAGGACGTCGAAATTATCCAACGGTGAATTTTTCATAATTTTCTGAGACAGTCAAATTTTTGGGTAAAAATTAAATACCATTTAAATATATAATGTGTTTTATGACATCATAATGACCCAATGGTGATGTAATAAAATACCATAATCCTTATGTTCGGCCAATATGTGTTTTATCATTAAAATAATGAGGTTTTGGGTTTGTTTGACTTACTTTTCAAAGCATTAATGGAGCCCTCAAGACTTATTCAACACTTTGCCTTTTTAAATTAATTTCCATGGGAGTGTGACTCACCTCCACATAAGCAACCCTAATTTTTTAATAAGTTAGGACCTTGTACTTGTAAAATATTGTTTTCCTATTTCCTTTTCTAGAAATCATGGGCAAATACCATGGGATGGTTTGTGGTTTGGATTATTTTAATATAAGGGGTCCCAAACCTAAATAATAAAGAATTCCCTCACCTTTCCTATATAAACCCACCCAAGCTCCCACTTAATCCTCACTAAAAGCCCTTGGAGTTCGTCCAACCTCTGACCTACTCTCTCTAGAATCCTCTCAAGGTGCCCCAAGCTCCTAATAAGCCTCTCACAAGCCTCTCTCTAGCCTTTGGAAGCACACTTCCAAGTAAGGGTTTTTTTCTTCCTTTCTCATTTTTGTCAATTTTCTTTAAGTTGTATAGACCTTTTAATTTCAATTATGAATGTTGGGGTATGGTTTCAAACCTCCCCCATACTACCCTCTTATTGTTTTAATGATGAGAGACCCCTTTCTCTCTCATTAAATTCCTCCCATGTACACCCGTTACTATGCCGAAATTCCGAAAGGAACTTTTTTCTCCTCTTTTATATTCAAGCAATACTTTTGTATCATGAATATAAATTCCTTTTCAATTTTTGGGACATGTATCTATATGACCTCCTTACTGTTCATTACATGTAAATATGATGAGAAACCCCTTTCTCTCTCATCAACTATTTTTATGAATTCTTATGTCACGCCGTTACGCTGCCGAAATCACACTGATTTTCTAAGCCAATATCATTGTGTAGTGAATACCATGCCCATTTCTCCATCATGGGTATTCACCTTTATGCACATTTACTTATTTATTATAAAGTTTCATGTATTAATTCCACATTCCTTTATATTGGAATAAATGATTATGTTTTATGAATCCATGTTTTATGATCCATGTGGCACACTTATGCATGAAATGAAATGTTTAAGAAGGGTGCGCCCTTATAGCGCTCCAATGCATTGGGTAAAGTATAGTATCATGATACATCATGTGAAATGAGTGTTGACTCATGCTAATTCAAGTGCAACGAGGGTTTACTCATGCTTCAAGTGCAATGAGGGTTTACTCATGCTCCATGTGCAATGAGCCTTGGCTCATGCTAATTCAATGTTAAGTGTTGTTGCCACATTTCCATGTTATGATTATCATGCTTTATCATGCCTTTATGTTCATGTTACTCTTATGATCTATTGATATTCCTATTTCCTAACATGTATTGAACTACTCATGTTATTTATTGTGTACTCCCTTACTGGGCTTTATAGCTCACCATTTTCTTATGCATGTCCCCAGGTTATCCCATGCAATGCTAAGTACGAAGGAATGTAGTGGTCATGTAAAGGAAGTTTTCAATAAAGATGTTGTATTTAAAGTTTAAAGTTCCTATGTAATGATCCTAAGCCCCAAAGACACTAAACCTCTCGATCTTATTTGTTGTATCAAGTGAAGTTATATGTAATAAAGCATGTTTAAGTTGTAATAGAAAGCAGGGTTGTCATAGTTGGTATCAGAGGATAGGTTTAGTTATTTTTGGGATTAGGAAACCCTAGTAAAGCCATAGATACAAGACTAAGTATAATAAAAACATCCCTAAGTTTTGGTAAATACTAAGTGGTTTATCAAACAAATACATTCCTGTCTGGATACGAGCAGGTAGAGGCGGCTCTAGCACAGATTTATCCTAGGGGTAAAACCCGAAAACACCGCTTTGAGCTAGACTCGAACGGGAACTGGTGCAAAAAAACGGGCCTTGCTGCACTCTTGGTTACGACACTCCCGGGGGATATGTTTTGATAAATTCACAATCTTAGTATGATCCCTTATTAAGGGAAAAATGCCCCTAAGAATATATGTTAGAAGGAAGATCATGAAAATCCTGGATTGAATCCTATAGACTCATGAGTTAAAGAGATTAAAGTTTATTTATAAGTCGTCAAATTTTGTCTTTGGATTACCCTTTATGTGTTACCCCTAAATTTCCTTTTATTCCATCCAATGGCCGGTAATAAGATAACTCGGACTAACAACCGTTGTGAAGATCAGTGTGATGATTGTACTAATGAGATGCCCAATCCAATGGGAGCGGGAATCACGAACTTTGTCATGCTTCTCTCTCAGCTAACTCAAGTTTTGAATAGAAACACGGGTCAAGAGGAACGTTCAACCCCCCCTAAGAAAGAACAAGTCGCTATCGAGAGCTTCATGAGACAAAGGCCTCCTATTTTTAGTGGATCATCTGATCCCACGATCGCTGAGCAATGGATCAACTCCATTGAAAAGATCTTCTCTATCCTTCAATGTTTTGAACAAGAGAAGGTTCTCCTGGTGGCTTATTGTATGGAGGGTGAAGCTGATCAATGGTGGACGTTGATCAAAAATACGAAGCCTGAGGAGGAGATCGAGGCTTTGGAATGGAAGGAATTCCGGAAGATGTTTTTCGATAAATATTTTTCGCACACCCTCTGTCTTAAGATGGAAAGGTACTTCCTTTCCCTTAAGCAGAAAGATGAAGAATCTGTGGGAGCGTATGATGCAAACTTCACAAGGCTTGCACGATACGCTTCTGGCTTTGTTGTTACCCCCGAATGCAAGGTTGACCGCTTCTTTGGTGGGCTGAAGCCTAGCTTGCGGAAAGTAATAGCGATCCGTGACTTAGACAGCTATGAGGAAATTGTCCGATGTGCCCTCAAGGTTGAAATGGAGATCGGATAATCACAAGGGTATCATGTGGACAAGAAGCGTAAGGTGGACTTCAATGCTGGTGGTCCGATGGATAGATCCAACGGAACTAAGAAGTTCCAACACCCCACTTTCCAAAAGTGTGGAAAGAAGCACCCTGGAAATTGCCTTAGGGGGACAAGAAAATGCTTCAGGTGTGGAAGAGAAGGGCACCTAGCTGTTAACTGTCAGCAAGAAGGACCCGCGGCTGCGATAGAGGAGAGGAACGCTCCGTTCGAACCTCAACGTGTTGTTCAATGCTACAAATGCAAAGAACCGGGTCATTTTGCAAATCAGTGCCCTAATCCAAGGGTTATCGGAGGCAACCAGCAACCTCCAAGACAGTAAGGAAGAACTTTTGCCATCACTTCTGCCAAAGTGAACCCCGACAACGAAGTGGTGACAGGTACGCTAGTTATTAATTCAAGAATAGCGAACATACTTTTTTATTCAGGTTCTACGCATTCTTTTATATCTCAAAAGTTTAGTAGAACAATCCCTTCACCACCACAAATCATGGAAGTAAAGATGTCGGTGAGTACGGAAAATGGGGCAATCATTGCATCCCATGAGTATAAGTTCTCCCCTGTTATAATCTGTGGATTGAATTTCCCGGAGAACCTCATAATACTCCCTTTGGTGGAATTTGATGCAATTATTGGCATGGATTGGCTTTCCTTATATAGAGCCAACATAAATTGTCGGGAGAGGGAAATCACACTCCATATGGAGAATCAACCCCCGATTCTTTACAAGTGTCAGGAGGAAGATGAATCTCCTTTAGCTCCATCATCTCAAGAATGGATATTACTGCCTTATGAGAATGCATATCTGGCTTAGATGATTGAGTCCAAGGAAGAAACCACCCTTGAAGAAATGCCTATTGTGAGGGAATTCAATGAAGTATTTCCCGAGGAACTTCCTGGTCTTCCTCCAAGAAGAGATGTTGAGTTCTCAATTGAACTTATACCTGGGGCGCTACCAATATCCAAGACTCCATATAGAATGGCTGTTGTTGATCTTGAAGAGCTGAAGAAACAACTACAGGAGAATCTGGATAAAGGGTTTATACGCCCAAGTGCATCACCATGGGGTGCACCAGTCCTCTTCGTCAAGAAGAAGGATGGGTCAATGCGGCTTTGCATCGATTATCGTGAACTTAACAAAATCACGATAAAGAACAAGTATCCTATCCCAAGAATCGATGACTTGTTTGATCAGATGCGTGGAGCACAATACTTCTCTAAGGTGGAATTGCGGTTGGGATATTATCAAGTAAGGGTGAAGAAGGAAGATATCCCCAAGACTGCTTTTCGTACAAGGTACGGGAACTATGAATTCAAAGTAATGCCTTTCGGACTCACCAATGCTCTAGAAATATTCATGGACTTAATGAATAGAGTCTTTAGAGATTACCTAGACAAATTTGTGGTAGTCTTTATAGATGATATTCTAATATACTCCAAAACCAAGGAGGACCATGAGGAGCATTTAAGAACTGTACTGGAGACTTTGCGCAAGAAGAAGCTCTATGCCAAGTACAACAAGTGTGAGTTCTGGTTGAAGGAGGTCTCATTCTTGGGCCATATCATCACAAGCAATGGGATATCTGTGGACCCCTCCAAAACAGATGCAATTGAGGGATGGCTGAGGCCAACATCGGTAACTGATATCTGTAGCTTCTTGGGGTTAGCTGGATATTATCGACGATTTGTGAGAAATTTCTCACGATTGTCCAACCCTCTTACGAAGCTAACTCGAAAGGGAGTAAAGTTTGCTTGGAGTGATGAATGCGAATAAAGCTTCAAGGAGTTGAAAAGGAGGCTTATCACTGCACCCGTGCTCACTTTACCCACAAGTGGGGAGCTTTTTGTGGTATTCAGTGATGCTTTGAAGAAGGGCTTAGGATGTGTGTTGATGCAGAATGATAAAGTGATATCCTATGCCTCAAGGCAGTTGAAAATCCATGAGCGAAACTATCCAATGCATGATCTGGAGTTGGCGGCGGTGATCTTTTCCTTGAAAATCTGGTGGAATTATCTCTATGGAGAGAAATGTGAGATATATACTGACCACAAGAGTATTACATATATATTCACATAGAAAGAGCTTAATATGAGCCAGAGAAGATGGATAGAGCTCATCAAGGATTATGACTGTTCAATACATTACCACCCTGGGAAAGCGAACAAGGTGGCAGATGCCCTAAGTAGAAAGGATCCAACGATTCTATCAATGATGAGAATTGAGAAGGATCCAATATTCTTAGACTTAATGAAGATGGATGTGGGAATCATAAAGAAGGGAACATCATCAATCCTTTCACAAATGATTGCTCAACCATCTCTTTTGGAAAGGTTAAAGGATGCTCAAAAGGATGATGTGGGAATCCAAGAAAAAGTGGAAGCTATCAAAAAGGGAAAATCCTCAGAGTTTAATGTTAATGAAGAAGGAATTGTGCGGTTTGGGAAAAGACTATGTGTTCCATCAAGTTCGGAGCTGAAGAAGGAACTTTTGGATGATGCACATAGTTAAAATTTCTCTATTCACCCAGGGAGCACAAAGATGTATCGAGATCTCCGAGAAAACTTTTAGTGGGATAATATGAAGAAGGAGATCGCTGAATATACATCAAAGTGCCTGGTGTGTCAGCAAGTGAAGGCAGAGAGGCAGAAGTCTAAGGGGATGATGCAACCATTGCCCATACCATAATGGAAATGGGAGAACATCACCATGGACTTTGTCATTGGACTTCCAAGGACATCCAAAGGCAACAATGCAATCTGGGTTGTTGTGGATCATCTTACAAAGACTGCACACTTCATTGCTATTCGAGAGGATTTCTCTTTGGATCAACTGGCACGGATATATATCAGGGATGCGGTACAGTTGCATGGAGTACCACTATCTATTGTTTCTGACCGAGATCCAAGATTCACCTCTAAGTTTTAGAAGAGTCTTCAACAAGCTCTGAATACTGAACTGAACTTCAGTACGACCTATCATCCTCAAAATGATGGCCAATCCGAGCGGACTATCCAAACACTTGAGGATATGTTGAGAGCATGCTCAATGGACTTTAAAGGAGGATGGGATCAACATATTCCTATGGTTGAGTTCTCTTATAATAATAGTTTCCACTCGAGCATCCAAATGGCACCATATGAAGACCTGTATGGGAAAAGGTGTAGAACACCATCATGTTGGGATGAGGTCGGTAAACGTAAGCTGCTTGGACCAGAAATGGTCGAAGAAATGGTGGAGAAGGTGAAAACCATTAAGCCGTATATCAAGGCAGCCCAAAGTCGACAGAAGAGTTATGCAGATAATCATCGATGAGACCTTGAGTTTAAAATCGGAGACATGGTGTTTTTATGCATATCTCCGTGGAAGAAGGTCATGAGGTTTGGAAAGAAAGGGAAGTTAAGTCCAAGGTACATCAGCCCCTTCGAGATTATTGATCGTGTTGGGGCTGTGGCCTATCGACTAGCACTTCCACCTACTATGGCCAAGGTGCATGATGTCTTTCATGTATCCCTCTTAAGGAAGTACATACTAGACCCTTCACATGTACTCTCTTCCGAGGTGGTACAATTGGAAAATTATCTTTCTTATGAGGAGCAACCAGTGAAGATATTAGATCATAGAGAAAAAGTTCTATGAAATAAGACAATGCCCCTCGTCAAGGTGTTGTGGAGAAACCACAAGTTTGAAGAAGCAACTTGGGAGTCAGAGGATATGATGAAGCTGAGTTACCCAAATTTGTTTTAGTGTGGGAAAAGGAAAATTTCGAGGGCGAAATTTCTTAAGGGGGGAATATTGTAACGACCCAAAGTTTCATTAATGGAAAATCCCTCTTGATCCAGTTAAATGTTTCTTTATGAAAAATGTTTTTATAAGATGTCAACTTCTTTAGTTTTACGTTAAGATTTGTGACTGTTACTTTTATAGCCGTTGAACAATGATCATCTGAGTAGTATAAATATAAGGCTTTAACGAACCCATTTCTACTCAGACAAAGGAAGCGATGGCCTCATCCAGTAGAATTTCCCCTTACGAAGCCCATTTTTCGGAGCTCGGAAAAGAGGTGGCGTCTTTGGGCTTCGCCCTTGACCAAGCCCAAGCTGAGCTTCATTATGTCAAGCTTGAACGAGACCGTCTACGGGAAAAGTGGAAGTTGATAGAGATTACCACTCGAGCGATGTTATCCGAGCCGCCCCAAGAGTCTGTCACGATCGTACATATTACCCTTAGGTCTTATGCGACTATTTTAATAGGTTATGTAACAAATAAGTAGCACCATGTTCATGTAAATTATTTTTTTATATAATAATGAATATAATTTCTAGTCATTTTTGATACATTGTAATTAGTTTTTAAAGTACAAATGGTGTTTTTAGTTATTATTTAATTAAGAATTATATTTTATTAAATTAAAGGATTTTTGAATTAAATAATATTTTAATAAAATATTATTATTAATATTAAATTAATTTTTATTAAATATAAATGATCTTATAAATTTATGAATGCAATTAAAATTATTATTAAGGTTTGAAAGCTATTTCTGTCAAAACCCATGAATTTTTTATAAATGTCGGTTTTTATTTTAAAAGTGAAAATTCACATATTTAGAAAATTATTTAGATAAAATAAATATTATTTTTGGAATCAGGACGTCAAAATTATCCAACGGTGAATTTTTCATAATTTTCTGAGACAGTCAAATTTTTGGGTAAAAATTAAATACCATTTAAATATATAATGTGTTTTATGACATCATAATGACCCAATGGTAATGTAATAAAATACCATAATCCTTATGTTCTTCCAATATGTGTTTTATCATTAAAATAATGAGGTTTTGGGTTTTTTTGACTTACTTTTCAAAGCATTAATGGAGCCCTCAAGACTTATTCAACACTTTGCCTTTTTAAATTAATTTCCATGGGAGTGTGACTCACCTCCACATAAGCAACCCTAATTTTTTAATAAGTTCAGACCTTGGCCTTGTAAAATATTGTTTTCCTCTTTCCTTTTCCAGAAACCATGGGCAAATACCATGGTATAGTTTGTGGTTTGGATTATTTTAATATAAGGGGTCCCAAACCTAAATAATAAAGAATTCCCTCACCTTTCCTATATAAACCCACCCAAGCTCCCACTTCCTCCTCACTCAAAGCCCTTGGAGTTCGTCCAAACTCTGACCCACTCTCTCTATAATCCTCTCAAGGTTCCCCAAGCTCCCAAGAAGCCTCTCACAATCCTCTCTCTAGCCTTTGGAAGCACACTTCCAAGTAAGGGTTTTTTTCTTCCTTTCTCATTTTTGTCAATTTTCTTTAAGTTGTATTGCCCTTTTAATTTCAATTATGAATGTTGGGGTATGGTTTATCACCTCCCCCATACTTCCCTCTTATTTTTTGAATTATGGGAGACCCCTTTCTCTCTCATTAAATGCCTCCCATGTACACCTGTTACTATGCCGAAATTCCGAAAGGAACTTTTTTCTCCTCTTTTATATTCAAGCAATACTTTTGTATCATGAATCTAAATTCCTTTTCAATTTTTGTGAAATGTATCTATATGACCTACTTACTGTTCATTACATGTAAATATGATGAGTAAACCCTTTCTCTCTCATCAACCATTTTTATGAATTCTTATGTCACGCCGTTACGCTGTCGAAATCACACCGATTTTCTAAGCCAATATCATTGTGTAGTGAATACCATGCCCATTTCTCCATCAAGGGTATTCACCTTTATGCACATTTACTTATTGATTATAAAGTTTCATGTATGAATTCCACATTCCTTTATCGTGGAATAAATGATTATGTTTTATGAATCCATGTTTTATGATCCATGTGGCACACTTATGCATGAAATGAAATGTTTAAGAAGGGTGCGCCCTTATAGCGCTCCAATGCATTGGGTAAAGTATAGTATCATGATACATCATGTGAAATGAGTGTTTAATCATGCTAATTCAATTGAAACGAGGGTTTAATCGTGATTCAAGTTCAATGAGGGTTTACTCATGATCCATGTGCAATGAGCCTTGGCTCATGCTAATTCAATGTTAAGTGTTGTTGCCACATTTCCATGTTATGATTATCATGATTTATCATGCCTTTATGTTCATGTTACTCTTATGATCTATTGATATTCCTATTGCCTAACATGTATTTAACTCCTCATGTTATTCATTGTGTACTCCCTTACTGGGCTTTATAGCTCACCCTTTTCTTATGCATGTCCTCAGGTTATCCCATGCAATGTTAAGTACAAAGGAATGTAGTGGTCATGTAAAGGAAGTTTTCAATAAAGATGTTGTATTTCAAGTTTAAAGTTTTTATGTAATTATCCTAAGCCCCAAAGAAACTAAACCTCTCGATCTTCTTTGTTGTATCAAGTGAATTTATATGTAATAAATCATGTTTAAGTTGTAATAGAAAGCAGGGTTGTCATAGGGAAACTGTGATGTGGTTAAGGATATACATGGAAGATTAGTAATGGGATGTTAAAAACTCCCCACCATAAAGAATTTTCTTCCCCAGGAAGTAATGTGTAAGATGTAATCTATGGAAAAATATCAGGCCACTACTCCATCATCATTGAATCATGTTCCCAAGTCTCGTGAGAATATGATCCATGTTTCCATAAAAATTTGACCAACAGAATTGAATTCCCATGCAAGAATTTCACTTGAGAGTCAACGATCTCAACTAGTTTCTCTAAAATAGAAACATCTAGATCTAACTTGATTTCTTTCCAACTCAGACCATGAGAAGAATCAGGTTGATACTTCTTGATATGAGACATGTAGAAAACATCTTGAATACCCATAAACTAAACTGATAATGATAACCAATAATAAACTTGTCTAAGCCACTCATTGTCCTAAAATGATCCAACATATCTCGTAGCTAACTTTCCTTGTTTTCCAAGATGAAGGTGACCCAACTAAGGAGAAACTTTCAAGAAAACCTAGTCACCAATAGAAAAATCCAAAGGATGACACCGCCAATCTGCATATGATTTCTATCAAATCTGTGTTATAACCAGACATCGATGTACATCCTGAATCTTTGTTGACATCTCCTGAACCAAAATTGGTCTAACTAAAGATACTTCTCCCACCTCAACCCAATAAAGATGTGTTCTGCATGGGTTACCATACAACTCCTCAAAGGTATCCATTCTAATTGACAACTGATAAATATTTTTATAAAAAAACTCAACTAGTCCAAGATGGATGTACCATGATCCACCAAAATCCAAGATACTGGCACAAAGCATATTCTCTAGGATCTGAATCACTTGCTCCATCTGACCATCTATCTGTAGATGGTAAGCTATGATCTACTTGACATGAGTTACCATATTCTATTGGAGACTCCTCTAGAACCTCAAGGTAAACCTAGGATCCCTATACGAAACAATGGTAGAAGGACTCCCATGTAACCTCACAATCTCCCGCACATACATCTTACCCAAATCTTCAACCTTAGTGGTATCCTTGATTGAAATGAAATGAGAATACTTCATCAACCGATCAAAAACTACCTAGATAGAATTCCTCCATTAGGGAGTCCTTGGAAATACAACAACAAAATCCATGGATACCTTTTACTATTTATAGTCTGACACTAGAAGAAGATGAAGTAAACCAAAGGGTTTCAAGTGCTCTTCCTTTATCTGTTGGCAGGTGTAACAATGTGACGCATAATCTACAATGTCACGCTTCATACCCCGTCACCAAAATCATTATCTCATGTCATAATATATCTTCATAGTGCTAGGATAAATGACTCACGAAGATTTGTGACAATTAAACAAGACTAAAATAATCATAGATGCTGGTAAGACATCCTACTTCTTGAAGTGAAGCATACCATCTGAAGAGAGAGACCAACCAAAAATGGTACCCCCGCCATAAATGATTTCTCAAATTTTACTGAAATAATCATCATACTACTGAATTTGAAAAATATACTCCATGAAATATGATGATAACTAAACACTGGTAAGAACCATACTTGAAACATCCTTTTGAGCATCCAGGTGAAACTAAGAAAAAATTCCCATAAGGTTCCACTCCTCTTTTAATTGCAGAAAAACCTGTGATGGTACTTTCCTTCTAAGATCATTTGCAATGAAATTTCCCTTCCCTAGGGTATGGGAGATATCTAAGTAAACATATAAAGGTATTCTACCCATAGTATCTATACGAGATTCAATAATTTCTAAGAAAAGATATAACTAAAACTCTTATGATCAGAGAAAACTGTGAACTTCTCCCCAAAAAGATAGTGTTGCCAACATTTAAATGCATTCATAACTGCAGAAAGATCTAAATCATGAGTGGGGTAATTCTTCTCATGTTTCCAAATTTGATGAGAGCCTTAATCTACTAGACGATCATCCTACATAAGCACACATCCAAAAATATCACTAGAATCATAAAAAAACACTATGTACCCCATACCGAGATTAGGTAAGATCAGAATAGGAACTGATGTTAAAAGTTGTTTCAGTTCATCAAAATAAGACTGAAACTTCACCTCCCATGTTAATTTCACCACTTTTCTGGTAAGAGAAGTAAAAGGGGACACCATATTAAATAAATCCTTAACAAACCATCAGTAGTATCCAGCATGACAAAGGAAGCTCTATATCTCAAAGAAATTCTATGGTTCCTTCCAAGAACAGATAGACTTTACCTTCTCAAGATCAACTGATAAGCCATATTCATAAATCTTGTTTCCTAATAACTTCAATTCTTGAATCCAGAAACTACATTTCGAAATATTTCCATACAAATGGTGACTTATCAAAATTTCTAGGACCAAAATTAGACAGTGATTGTCCTCAAGATCAGATTTTGAATAAACCAGAATATCATCCATGAACACTACCGCAAAAGTTTCAAGATATTGATGGAATACCTGATTCATCAAATCCATAAAAACTATATAAGCATTAGTTAGACCAAAATACATCACAAGATATTCATAATGGGCATAAATTCTCCTAAAAGTAGTCTTTGGTATATTAGACTCTTGAAATCTGAGCTGTTGATAACCCGACCGAAGATAAATCTTTGAAAACCAATTTTACCCCTTTAACTAATCAAACAAATCATCCACATGAGGATAATGATATTTTTTCTTGTATGTTACCCAATTCAACTTTTGATAGTCCACACACAATCAAAGTGAACCATATTCCTTCTTGGAAAAGAGCACATGGGCTACCCAAGGTGAAATGCTAGGGCTAACAAAACCTTTTTCTAATAGGTCATCCAACAAAATATTGAGCTCTTTCAGATCTTTTGGTTCCATAAGATAAGAAGGTATCAATATTATATGTGTACCTGGCACCAGGTTAATTGTAAAATCTACCTATCTCTCTAGAGGAAGGCTAGAGAAGTATTCTGAGAAAATGCTAGAAAATATACAAAAAACATTGGGAAGATCAACAATAGATGAAATTTCATTGGGATCAATCACAATAGCAGACAAAAAACTCCTAAGCTCTAGATGGGAATTCCCTGCATGACTAGACCTTGGGTCCCACTCCCCCTAAAATACACAAGAGTTCCTATCAGCAATAAGAAAAAAAACACACTGATGATAAAAATATACCTTATCTTGATGAGTGGAAAGACAATACATACCATTTATGACGTAAAACAGATTCAGATCAAGAATTATAAAATCCTATACCAACTCCACATCAGCTATCTTTAATGAACAAGAAGGAAATCGAAACCCCTGCTCTTTCCTCTTACTAAGAGGTGTCACTAACTCCATTAAAAAGGGAATAAGTTCCATTTAAAATTTAAGAATATCAAAAAAATATAGATATAAATGAGAGGGATTCATCATTATCAAATAAAGCAATTGATATGAAAGATGAAATAAAGATAGTACCTATCACTATTGATGGACCTACATCGACTTTCACTAGAAACCCATCTACTATGTGAAATTTCTTCACTCCCGAGGTCTGTGGCTTGATCCCTATAGTATTTGAAGCTTCTGACTTCACTATAGTATCCTTTTGAGTTGGCTAACCCCAAACATAATGAGGTATAGTCATAGCCTTACAAAATCACTATAAGTGACCAACAAGTCCACAAAATTTTCACATCTTTGTGGGAATAAGACAAGAATGTTTTGTGTGTCTGACCTTTCCATAATGATGGCAAGTTAGAGGCACACTACTAGCTGTAGAATATGGTGCATAGAAGGTTCAATATAGAGACCCACCTCCACCAATCTACCTACAATCTTTCCAATCCCTCTTCTTCCCATGAACTCCACTAAAACCGCTACTAGATTAAAGAGAAGGGGTGGAAAAACCAACATTGCCCGCTATATACATATCTGAAATTATATCTCTATCTACCATTTGATCATAGGTAGAAAGTTTCAACATAAATACATGTAATCTGATATCTGGTTGCAAACCCTATAGGTACTTTTGAGCCTTTAGCTGGTTATTCTTCACCATATCTAGAGAAAGACGGAAAAGATCAATGAACTGATTGGTGTATATCAAAACTGAATGCTCTCCCTATTACAAATAAAGGAATTCAAAATACTTTTCCAATATTAGGGAATCTATAAAAAAAATACTATAAGAGAAGGGTTTTGAAACCCTTTAAATCCAATTCCACATGTCTATCTTTATAGACCATATAATCTCACTGTCACTTACTGGAACCCTTGAGCCTGAATACTGCACACTTTAACTTTATATTCTTAGGTGTTGAAAAAAATTAAAAGATCTAATCAATCCTATCCAGCCAGTCCTTTTCCTCTTTAGGTTCATTAATTCCTTTAAAGGATAGTGGCTTCTCATGCAATAATTCCCGTGACTAATCTCTCTCTCCTCTAGATGTTGGTTGTACCTTAGAAATTGTGTTATGAACTCATGGTATGTTCTGATCAACAATATGAACTTCTCGTATGATAGTATCAATGATATTATGATCTATTAGAAGATTCCCTTGAGTATCATCAGTTTCACCGTCCATAGGAACTCATGGAAGACATCTCAGAGGCATACTACCGCACATCAAAACTTAAGAATGATTAGAAAATAGAACAAATATCATTTTAAAATAGAAAACCCATAAGAAGAAACTGAGATTTAAAACAAACCCCAACAGTAGAGACACATATCCCAACATCCCATGGAAAATTGATTCTTTTCATGTCAAGTTCTATCCAAGAACTTATCACAACACACCTCTCAAGTCCCAAAAATCCTACCTCCAGTCCAATAGACATCCCAAGACAAGGACTCTTGGGGACCGACCATCCTTTGATACTATTTTGTAACAAACCGACCTGTATTAACCTCAAACCTAGCACCCGACCATATCCATCACATACCCGAAGGGAGTTCCCAATCCCCATAGACTGACGAAAAATACCCAAGCATCAAACAACAAAATAGAGGGAATGATTTCTCTGAACCTGAACAAACAGATGGAATATATATACACAAAGCAAGAAGAAAAAATGGGTATATAATAAAATATATTCCATAACTTTAAGAAAATAGCAGAGAAAAAATTAATATAAAAGTATCCAAAAACTCCAAGAGACAAGTCTAACTACAAAGGACCAAAACCAAACAGCCACTCCATGTGATGGCATGGACAAACTCCCACCATCTCACCACCATCTACCCAACTCAACTGATATAAAACCTCACCGTCTCACTATGGAACCTTGTATTTCCCTATATTAGAATAAAAAAATAGGTCTTCACACCACTAAAAAGTTTCATAGGGTGTGAGATAAAAATCTATATAGGATACCACCTAGGTGTTCCATAACAAGTCTCTTTATAACAGTCCTTGTATGATCATTTTATTAAAACATGTCATGATAAGTAGTAAATTTTTTTATAGAAAACATGGTAAAATTTTCCCTTTATCACAGTTCTAAAACAAAAGTAGGTATATCAATTTCAAATAACATTTTCCATATCATATTTCAAAAGCATCACCATGCATATGAAGGGTAAAACATAAATCCAATCAATAAAAAATAGAATCATAGGTATCAGAACTAAGGATCACTATAGGTTAGACTAGCAGACTACTCATACTATAATCAATCAAGTACACAATAAAGTTCCCAGAACATAGGTCTATGGAGCATATGAATACCCCATAAGTAAACCCCCAACAATGTCAATATTAGTACCCTATAATAATGGGCCTAGGAAAGAGGAAAACCCCATGAGAAAAGCTCCTGATAATCATAAAACATAAAAGATGGCCTCAAGTTAAACCTTCCACTTAGTTACCCAAGGTAACCCATGTGATCATTTTTATAATTCATTCCATCACTTTTAAAATCATTTTAAAACCATTTCACAAATCCATTTTGGTGATTTAAAAATACCCATTTTCTTTCCATTTATCAACAACCAGGGAAAAACCATTTTTTTAAAAAAATATTTTAAACACACATAAAAAAATAATTCTAATTCCATGTATAAATCAGAAAATAGGAATAATAAGGTTCATCAACATAGGCTAGATACAGAACCACCTACCTAAAAACTTAGGTCTCACATGCCCTTAATGGAATCCACTAACAACGAAACCCAACCACATCAATGGATACCCTATAATCCAATCCACATCTCAATATAGATTCAATTTAGAAAACAAGGGGTTAGAGGAGAATAGGAAACACCACTTACCTCAAGAAAAAACCCCCCCAATGCACTACAACCAACAAAAGAGTGGCCTTCGGAATGATACCACACAACGAATTTGGAAGAAGACATGAAGAAACACTGATTTAAGACCAATGAATATGATAACACAACTCAAGGGAACTATCATGATCAATGGAAACAAAGAACCAAAAAGATCAATCACCTAGAGAGATTCACCACAAATTCAATGAATATCAAATGCCAAATAGATCAACCAGGAAGGAACGATGTCTCCAAAAATCACCGGAGAGGAACTTTGGGTCAGGAGAAAAAGAGAAATGGTGGCCGAATGGACACCCAAAAACTGAATGACACACTAATAATTACCTTCTTGGGGAATTACACAACATGTAATTATTTTACATGTTGTAAAATCCATGGTGTTTAAGTACGCTGAAAAATCCATCGCCTCAAATTAAAAATCCATTCTTAAAATAACTCATGATGTGAAAAAGATCATCACATAATGTAACCTTTCACAACATTAATACTTTTCATGACTGGCACCCATCAACTGTTACATGGCGTGTAACCTAGTTACATGGTGTGAAAGCCTCCCACAACCCATAAAAATATCAGTTAAAGATGATATTCTAATAAATATGTGACTTCCACATTATAGGTGTCCTCCAAATTCCTTCTCGGAACTATAAAGACAATGGAAAAGGAAAACTATGATGAGGTTAAGGATATACCTGAAAGATCGATAATGGGATGTTAGAAAACCCTTTGGAAACACCCCAGATCAACATGTCATCCATCCGTTTGGTGGTAGGGATCTGGGTGTTAGTTTCATAAATATGAATCTCTAGTTGTTAAATATAAATATCTACCTTAGTAGGATTATCCTCAAAGTGAAGATAATGTGGGGCTCGAGCATCTCCTATTTATTGAATCTGCAGACCAAAACGATGAAGTGACCATATGACTTTAGCATCAGAAGGCATGTACTGACAAATTTGGACCACCTTTGGTTGCACATATTCAGAGGTCATCCCATCCTTCCATGAAAATGATTTGAAAACCTTTAGTTTCATGGGATTACCAAATCTCTCTATTGCAGATGAAAGATGGGAAAATGGAACCCAAGTATCTTCTTAATGGTGATGAATGGACTGTATGGGCTCAAAATCAGTTGGCATAACCCTTTTAACTCTATCTAAAAGACTATTACATGCATGGTATCATTTGGGTAATCTTGAGATCTCTTCATATGTATCTTCCAGAGGATACAAAGTACCCTCTAGAGGAGGTGGAGTTTTTCTACCTCACCTTCCGTGCCCGACAGTTTTCACAAACCTAACTCGAGGGAATTTTTTTGATAACACTCCCTTGAGATATGATACAATCTAGGCATTAACATACTAAGAGGTAAATCCAATGGATGCACCCACTAGAGTCAGGTTTATTACCACTCGAGTTATCTTCATCACTGTAAGCATCCATAGTTGTCAGACCACCAATGGGTTTTTTTCTGATTAGACATGCACCAGAGGAGATTATGTTATTTTTTGTAGGCACTTGAATTAGTAAGAAAACCTATATGAATCATAGGCCTCACATATAATCTCACCATTGATACATGTCTCTAGAATTACATACTCAAAGGAAATCATATATGATATTATCTCTTCACCAGCCTTCCCATCAATAGTAAATCTCCCAATAGGTGGGTCTCCATATGGGAATAAATTGAACTCCTTGAATAGTTTCATCCTTGTCCAGGTCTCATTGGGCTTTAGGGACAAGGGAGGAATTTTGAAAATGGCATGAAAAAATAGTCAAAACCGGCCCCTGAGAATATCAACCCCACTCAACATGACATATGATCTAAAGTGGGCTACAAACCATCCCCACAATACTTAGAATGGTCCTAAAATTCTAGAAGGGGATGTACCTATGTGAATATATAGCAGGAATCCATGAATATTTGCTAGGATGGGGATAGCCAACCCTAAGTTCTTCTTCTCTGCTAGCTTAGTCTCCATGAAAAATGTCCCCAGTCTCACGCCACTATTGGATTCATGGAAAGGTAGTAGGTAAACTCTTATCCACTTGGATAAAAAGCCTATAAGACATGTCTTTGCTGGTATGCTGGACTTGGGTTTGTACCACCATTGGTCGTACTCACCCATTTCCAAAGTGGGACATGATTTACTAGGAGAACCCTGCCTTTCCATCTTGGGACACCCCATATGAAGTTTACAAGTGGGGCCTTACCCCTTCAACTCTAAGAAATCACTCATCTATGCTTTAGGATGGATATCCCCCCTTGGGTAGGGGTTTTACTTCTTATTGTCTTGAGATATATTCAATAGCTCATGAACCAGAATTGAAATCCTTTCAAAATCATCCCATACCACTCTTAGTGGGATAAACTCATTATATATGTATCTAAGGATAGGAGCCCAAATATCTTTTTTACATCCCATAAATTGATACCAACTTCTCCATGCATCATGTGGAAATAGTTCATTTATGGCATCCATCAGCTTAACATATTATGGATGAATATGTAGTTCTTGTATATATATTTTTGGACCACCCGATGGATTCATAGATTTACACTACATTAAACTTGGATATGAATTTAGCACGAGTATGCTGCATTGAGTATTCCCACATCCACTTGGGCCTAACACCCCCTCTCAGATGGAGATCTGAGACTTCCCTCCAACACTTCTACTAGTCTATATTAGAATCATATAATATGGATGGGTAACAATGAGAATTTAATTTAGGCATGTGAAACTTCAAATATGGGCATATTGGATATGATGCATGGCATAGGCCATGGATGATGTCCCAAAATGAGTATATGCACCCATGTTGGAAACGTTAGCAGTAGTAAAGTTCCTGTAGTCTTGAAACTAGGAAAGAGGAGTATAATTCTTAGAATCTAGTATTAAGACCTCATTCAGATAACCATGGACATAAATCAAAAGATAAAAAATCTCAAGGTACTTGTGATGATACATCATTAGATTCACCGCCAGTTCTGGTCGATTAGTTTCATGTACATCATAGTATTCAAGACCTATGGATTTTACCATATCCTCAATGCGATTTCCATCTTGTTAATAAAAAAAAGTCTTCCAAGTGACTATTTAATCTATAAAGAAGTACCAATACATTCATTATAAACAAGTATTCATTTAAAAAATTTGTGTAAATATGAAAATTTAGCAAAGTCATAAGCTCGCATAGGGTACCCATGCAAGTGATCTCACGTAAGTCCCTTTCATAAGAGGCCTTGAGCAGGTCACTCACCCAGATATATGTATCAAGTAGGTAGGTTCATACCTTGTCTATGCAAATGGTTCTTTATAAAACAATCTTAAGCATAAGGTATTCACGAAACATTAGTACAACGAGACCAGGGATACCGAAGCGTGAGGACTATCTGATGAAATTGGAAACCATATTTATAGATGTGGGAGCCCATGTACATGGTCTGTGTGTGCACCTATCTGATGTGACCCAACCGTGCAGACAACCTGTGCAGGAGACCTTAACAGACGACTTCCGTGATCAATATGACCTTTTTATCTCTTAACCTCAGGACCATACCCTCTTCTTTCGATTAGATCCAATCCTAAGGGATATATTTTGTTGAAAATCCATTTTCTCACATGGATGAAAAGGTGAAAAAAAACCTTAAGGAGAAGAAAAGAATATAAGTGAAGAAATCCAAGGATCAAAACTCTATTAAAGGCCCTCTACATAGGTCCCACATAATAGCATCAGTGCATAGGTAACCTGCACAATAGCCTATGCGATGGCCCTGCACATTAGCCTATATGACAGACCTAAACATTATCCTACACAATGGACCTGCACATTATCCTACATGATAGACCTACACAAGACACCACCTTTGCCCAAGGACCCATATTTTTCTATAAATTGGACCCTGGGGCTCTTCATTTGTATGGATGAAAAATCCTAAAGAACTCCCAATGCTCTTTTTAACCTATTCCATTTCCCAGTCCCTTCCAAACCTTCTGGGTATCCCTCTAAAATCAAAAGAAGAGGGAATTGGGGGGGGGGGGGTGGAGTTAGTGGAACCAAATTTCTCCTAGTTCTAAAATACATAACACCTGCATAAGGAACCCTTTCCCCCATGGTTGAAAAATACTAGTGTCAGGTACACTTCCCTAACTAGGGACCAACATGAGACACTTATGGGAACACCTGTGGAGACCCTTGAATCCTTGAGAAAAGTCTCAACCAAGTGTTGTTTCCCAAGTGGTCCATCGCTCAAAGTACCTTCATCTCACGCATGCCTACCCATGTGAAGCACTCCCAACCATGCAGGCATACCCTACATGAGACTACCTTGTATATTCTAAGCCTCTAACCTACATGATCTACTTTTCAGGCCCTCTCCTAATCCACCAATGGTAGGGCCTTTATTCCTTTGGCTCCCTTCTCTAAGAGGGACCAAATTTAAACCTCCATTGAATCCTATGGATAGAAAAAACCATGGAAAGAGGTAGACCAAAGTGTCTTCCATTTGGGTATTCATTCCTTCGGTCAAAGGTGTCCCACACTTTTCCTACCTAATGGGTAAGGTCCTAGGGGTGCATGTGAGTATGAATTCTCTTACTCACGAAGACCCCGACCCTGGGGGACCTGTTAGGGAACTATTGGTCTTAGGTATTTGGGTTAGGACCATGTCCTTCCTTAGTTTTCTATAAGACCCAAAGCCTCTGGTTCCAGGTGGGGAGGGTGAGGATCATGCTTTACTTTCCATTATACATGGAATGTGATCCTCTTCTAATCTTCCAAAACCAATTTTATGGAATCCCTTATGGGGTAAGCTTCTAGCATTTCTTTTAGGACCTCTCCTGTTTCATTCCTTCTTCCTTCTCCATGATAGGGTGAAAAAATTGGAGGGAAGGGGTATGTCACAACCCCTTCTTCTTCTCCCATCTACCTACCCTCTTCCACCAGTAGGAGAAGGATGGAACATTTTACTAGATATTCTGATTCCTCTTGTTTCTTAAATTTAGGCATGACTCATCTATAGGATTGGAGGTTGGTGGTGATCACAACATCTGAACAATCCCATAACCAGGGAATCCCTCCAGGAGTATGCACCTAATATTTTTAAAATATGTGTATCTCTTTACAATCCTTTTATACCTGGGTATTATCCAGATAGATCATTAGATGTGACTATCATGATTACCAAAATAAAAGAGTACACATGCATTTTCAAAGCCATTTCTCTTTCCCTTTGGGCTATGACACCTGTCCAACAATGGAAAAAGAATATTTTGTGGTTTCTTGGATTTATAAATTACTCTTGTTTCTCACACTAAGCATGAATCACGTGGGATTTGAGTTTTGTGGTAATAATGACATCCACATGATACCACACATAAAGGAAACCTTAGTGTGTAATCCCTGATGCATTGAACTTTGAGAACTCTAATTCCTGTTACAATCAGGATACATTGGATGACTACCCAAGGCATGATATCAATGGGAAATAATTACAAGTGTAATCCCAAAAAAATAGATGGGCCTCCTACTTGGTATAATCCCCAACCATATCACCATGCTCATCCAAGGGAATCCTCATTAGAAATAATCCCCCAAAAAACTTCTGAAATCACCTAAGGGTATTCTTTTTAGGAATAATCCCCAAATTAATCTTTTTAAAGGGGAATAATCCCATGAAATAAAAACCTTTATAGGTCCTCCATATTTATGGGTCCTCACACTTGAACTATATGGGATTTGATTCTCTTCCAAATGGGATACGTAGGAATCCTCCCTGAGGTCCAAACCCAACACCCCAAATCAACCATATTATCTCTGGTCTGTATTCCTAGTAGAGTCTTATTCAACCTGAGAATCCATATCCCTTACAAGTTTCTTGGGATGATTCATCATAATTCCCACACCAATATTTGACTAGAAACCTTTCACCTAGACATCCTCACCACATGACGTTAAACTGCATTGTTCAGTCCTTATCACATGAACTTAAATGGAATGATTTCCCCCATTAGGTGGTACCAAACTACATGGGTTCTGATTCCTTTCACAAGGATACGTGTGAAGCCTATTCATGGGTCTAATTCTGAAATCAAAATAAATCCCGTCTCCCTGGATGATGATACACTTCAGAGCACCTCACTATGTGGATGAAAAATAGCATCATCGTAATAATGACCAAAGAATCTATAATCAGTACATAAGAGGATACCATTGATGGAGAAATTTAGATAAATACATATATATCCATTTATGAAGAACCTAATATACATATATATGATTCTAAGTTCTATAAATTCTAATAATTTATTTTTAATTCAAGGGTGACCCATGTCATACTTGGGAATTAATGAATGATTCACGAACATATCTTAAATATATAAGAGAGTCCTGGAGTAGGAAACAATTCCCTCTAAAAGGGAGTGATGATATTGACATCCCATCCTCTATACTAATGTGAGTTCTTAAGTATCATTGGCCAAACCTCCCAACGAGTGTCTTACTTTAGAAAGCAGGTCCGTGAGTCATCACATATATAGAACTATTGGGTGTTTCTAGTTCCATGAACAAAAACCATTTGAAAATGTTCAAAAATAGTGAGATTGTTATGAATGATTATATAGGATTTAAACCATTAAAATCAATCATTAGACAATATATTTTTAGAGAAAAAATAGACATCCTGACCCGGATTCCACTAAATAGTGCCCCAAGCTGGTGAACCACATGGCCTTAAACAAATCTCCCCATATACCAGAGGCTACTGGATAGCAAGGAGGTTCTAAGGTGGTATAATGGGGATACTATAACCTCATGAAAAAATTAGAAAAATGATTAAATGAATAGATAAATAGAGTAATCATAATAAATAACTGATAGTGGAAGGTAAACATCTAGATGTAATAAATAACCAACATCAATAATATCCAACATCATACACAAAATTATGTAATTTAATGTATCTATCAAAATTAAATAGACATACATGACAACAGTCATGAAATACAATACATGTATCAAAAGATAAAAAAGACCAAAAAGACTATCTCTAATAGAATCATGAGATATAGCTCGGTCCTATGATTCCCTGCTCCCAAGATATAATCAATTAAGTATCAACAACTGGACACTTTTCCTTATCCCTACCTACACCCACATAATCTGATCAATTACCATTGTCAGACCATATAGTGTGTGAGAAAAACTTAGTAAGACACCACCAACAGGGTATATAAATACCCATTTAGTGCATATAATATGAATAATGTTCAAATATAATATATGATAAGTATTAATAAAAACTGTAAGGGGGGTCGACTCTGGTTCATGAAAGATTCCAAGATGACACTACTTGGTCCATACCATGCTGTATAATCTCTGAATAAGTAACCATGTGTATTCATATATGTAGTTTGTATATGTAGTGACATCTACAACTATATATATGGATACTACTACTAGTTTGGACCCGAGTTATATCTCTAGCATCCATGTCTAGTATCATGAGTCTCATTAGTATCAAGGGATTCCATGCCTGATATCACAAGAATAAGGGATTCCATTCCCATATCATAACAATATGGTCACAATGACTAAATCATAAAATTAAGGGTCTCCATGCCCAAATCATATCTATAAGGGTCAACATTCCCATTAATCATAATTCATTAGGGCCTGCATTCACATATATCATAACTTATAGGGGTTTACATGCCCATATATCATAATAGTAGAAGGGACGCCATGCCTTTATGTCACAACAGTGTAAGGGACGCCATTCCCAATATCACAAGAATAAGGGATTCCATGATTGTATCATAATATAGAGATGCCATACCTGAGTATCAAATTATAGAGATTCCATTCCCAGATCATATAAAATAGGGACTCCATGCCCATATATCATAATGGTATAAAGGGTCTCCATTCCCAATTCATAAATCAAAAGCTATCAACAGGAATTAGTAAGAGAAAATATATGGTTCATAGTTCTTTAACATTATTCTTTAATATGGGAATAACCATTGTTTAATTTAACAAAGTGATGTGGTCATACCACTCATTTTCCATTTAATTCAATATAGTATTATAAGTGTGGTAGCCATGCTATACCAATATGATTATCCATTATAATTCATGATATTAACGTTTATAAGTCTAACAAAACACATTGATGGGTGTTTTGTTTATTTAACACTGAAATTAAAATAAGAATATAAAGGGATCACCCAAAGGGGTGGTTCATGTTGAGGTTGAAAACCTCTAACATCTTTTGAGATCTAGAAGATTCATTAGGTTCCAGAATATGTAACCAATTTAAAAAAGATTCATTTTAGGGGAAACACATGGTGAAATTGGAATGCGGTAGACGATGTATAATATAAATAATTATAACTTTGAGGGATAATTACTAAACCACCTACCTTATTCCTATAGAGTATCAATCATCCAATATTATCCTTAGATTTGGTCAAGATCAGAAGAAAATGGATTTTTTTTGAATTCCATGGAAATAGAATATATTAGATCACACCAAAATAGTGTCATTGATAGAAATAAAAATGATTAAATGAGCCTAAGGAGTTGGGAAATTATCGATGGATATCAAAAAAGATGAACTAAAGTCTAATTATAGTCCGAATGATGAAATGAGATCAAATAATAGGTGACAGAGGCATGAGAGCTCAAACAGAAGGAAGAGAATACCTATTGTACTCTGGAAGAAGAAATAAGAAAGGGGGTTTAAAATAATAAAGAAAAAATGGAAAAAAGGTCATTTACCCCTTTAAAATAGGGTCACACAGTTTGGATACATGGTTGTCCAAACTATTTTCCAACCCTTCTTGACCCACTATCCAAGGAGGGATCTTGCACGGTTCATGCACAGATTTTGGGAAACCATGCGAAAACTGAGCTATCCAGCTCTGTTAAAAATTATAGGTGGTTTTCACAATCATGCGGCCTTGGTTTCATGGTTAGGGAAAACCATATAACCCCCTATTGATCACTAAAATTCCCCACATGGTTAGGAGAAACCATGCATACTAGGATGCATAATTTCTACTAATCATGCAACCCAGTTGTTTCTTCCACTATTCAAGGTTTTAGACTCTGAAAAAGAGACCGACACCCATGTTTTATCTATATCCTCATAAGGAATATATATTAAGTCAAAACCAAGGAATTATATAGAGAATTAAAGGATCCATACCTTATAGAAAAATAGGGTTCTTTCTATATCCCCCTTAAAGTAACTCATCCTTGATTTTCCCTTTCAAGGGTGGTGAAACCTTATTTGAGAATAACTCCATCCACTGAGCATGTAAATTAGTCTCTTGCTCCCAAGTCTTTTCTTGTACACAACCATACTTCCATATCACCCATACTAAAGGTACATACCATCCTTATAGAGCCTTCATGTTTTGATCAATGATGAATATATGATACTCTTCAAAAGAAGCCTCAAAATATAACTCAAAATCCTTGTGGTCAAGAATATGATATGGGTTAGGATGATAATGGAGAAGTTGTGAAATGTGAAAGATGTCATGCATGGAACGATACCTATGAGGTAATAAAAACTAATAGACTATCGGACTGACTCTATCCAATATCTCAAAAGACCCAATAAAATTAAGTGATAGCTTCCCTTTCCTTCATATACATCTATGCCCTAGTCTGGGTGATACCCACAAGAAGACATGATCCTCAACCTCAAACTCTATAGATCATATATAGAAATTGACATACAATTTATATCCATACTAAGCAGTATACATACACTTCCTGATAATATTTACCAACCCCAATGTCTCATGCATGAGATGAGGACCTAATAACACTGCCTCTCCTACCTCTAAACATCAAAGGGGTGAATGACATGACCTACCATATAAGGCCTCAAATATAGAAATCTGAATTGTTTCTTGAAAGATATTATTGTATGAAAACTCAATGGGGGAGATATGATTCTACTAATAACTACTGAAATCTAGGACACATGCTTGGATCATGTTCTCCATTACCTATATCATCCTTTACAAATGACCGTCAGTCTAGGGGTGAAAGGACGTGCTCAGAATCACCTGTATACCCAAATATCTTTATAACCCATTCCAAAATATCGATATGAAAAAATTTCCCCTATCTGAGATGATAGTATGAGGGACCCCTTGTAGCCATATAATCTCATGGACATACATTCTTCTTAGATCATAAAATAATAAAGTCTACCAAATAGGAAGTAAGTGGGCTACATTTGTTAGTCGATCCATGACTACCCAAACTGTGTCGCTACCTCAAGGTTAACTTGGTAAACCAACCAAAAAATCCATTGCAACATCATCCCATTTCCATTCTTGGACTGGTAATGGTAGTAAAAATCTAGAGGGATGATGGCGTTCTACATTCACCTACTAAAAATTGGAACACCTAGTTATAAAATCCACCATTTGACATTTCATCCCTTACCACCAATACTGAAAACACATATCACAATACATCTTAGATATACTAGGGTTCACTTCCCACTAATAAGCATGTAACTATATCATTAGATCCTCTCTCATGTATATAGGAACCCATATAATCCCATGTATATGCACGGTGCTATCTCCACCAATAGATCAATATGGAGGTGGGTCCTCATAAGAAATACCTTCTTGTAGGACCAAGCCTTCATGATCTGAAAACTAACTCATCTTTAATCTCTATAGAAGTGAGGATGTTACTAATAATGATGAAAGTATAGTATATCCATGATTACCCTAAACCTCGATGTGCAACTGAGAAAATAGGGCCATAAGATTCCACTTGCTATGGGCCTCCTGAACCATCTGTGTCCAAGTCCTCCCACTCAAAGCATCAACGACAAAATTTACCTTCCCAGGAATATAAGAAAGCTCAAAGTCAAAGGATAGTAGGTAATTGACCCACATTCTCTACCTAAGGTTCAAGTAATGATTTGTGAAAATATACCTGAGGCTTTTGTGGTATTTAAATACCAAAAATGATATCCTAGCACATAACGACTCAAAAAACGCAAGGCGTAAACAAAAAATTCTAACTCAAGATCACTCATTAGGTGATTCTGCTCATGAGGTATCAGCTAGAGAGCCCTGAAAACAATGAATAAATCCTTCTATATCAATAATACACCATTAAAGATTCCTAACGCATCACAAAACACCGTATATCCTATGTAGGGATCTGGAATAATCATGATTTCTGTGGAAGTAATCCTTCCTTTTAGCTCCTAAAGGCCTTCTCACATGATTCAGACCATAATAACTTCACACCCTTATTATTCATACTAGTAAGATGTTCTAAAAGGTGTGATAATTATTGTATAAAATTCCTATAATATTCAACTATCATCAAGAAACTTCATATATCAAAGATGTTCTTGGGATGCTCCTAGGTAACTACAACACTCACCTCTTCTAGGTCAACTGATACTCATTCCTATGAGATAATATGGACTAGGAAGTGAACCTTATCAACTAAAAAGTGGAATTTAATGATATTATCATACAACTAGTTCTCTCTTAGTGTATTTAGAGCGATCAAAAAATGTTTTTCATGGACACTTAGAGTATGAGAATACACCAAGATGTCATCCATGAAGACTACCATGAATGAATCCAAAAAATGGTGTAAAAATTGATTCATCAAATTCATGAAAATGACATGTGCATTCATGTTAATGAACAAAATAACTATATACTCATATAAATAATACCAACTTTAGAAGGTAGTATGTGGTATATCTCAAGGCATGACTCACACATGATGACAACTTGATCGCCCGTCTATCTTTGAGAATAATCTAGCTCCTAATATATGGTTGAAGAGATAATTAATTCAAGGTAAGGGATACTAATTCCTAACCATAATATGATTCAATTTCTATTAATCCACACAAAGTAAGAGAGTTCCATATGAATTTTTGGAAAAAAGGATTGGTGAACCCCAAGGAGAAGTACGTGGCCATATAAAACCCTTAGCTTCTAAATCATCTAGCTACCACTTAATCTCCTACAACTTAGTAGTATCCATATTATAAGGAAGAATGTATACTAGTATAGCTCTAGGAACTAACTCGATAGTAAATTCTACCTCTCTCTTAGGAGTTAGTTTAGAGATTTTTTTTAAAATTGGGTACAACCGTGAAAGCGGCACACGACGCAAGGAAGAAAATTACATTAAATTGCTAGTTCAGGGACTTGACCCCGCGAACTGCCCCTTACCCCCCCAAACCCTTACCACCCCACCACCAACAGTGGGATTAGGTAGTTTAGAAAAATTATGTAAGAATAAATCACTAAAATGGTCTACTATAGGAGGGAAATAAACCTAAAGCAGTCCCTGATCATCCATTTAAAGGACAATAATATGGATGGTCACTACACCTAGAACAAGATGCTTGGGTCTAGATCTACTTTCCTAGGCATACCAATTTATCTTTTGAGTATATGTAATTCCATTTAGTGATGTGAACGATACCCTGCAATGATAGAAATCTACATAGGTGTGATAAGGGACTGACTAGTCTATCCCAAGAATGAAATAAAATCCCTTCATCTCAAGGATGAAGAGGTAACTTTAGAAACGATGGATGCCTACATCAAGGTTTCATTTGTTTCACTAGAATACACTCTATAAACATATACTAAAAGGGTTTTCAAGTGTCATCATGCCTCATCAGTACTCAATATCAAGCCCAAGGCTTTCCATAATAGCCACAATGATGAAGGAATGTGAATCACCCATGTCAAATAAGGAAGACACAATAGTAGTGGCTACCCAAATAGTGAATCAAACTATAGATGTCTCAACACCCTGATCCTATGGTATAGGAAACACTGAATAAATATGGATTTATTTACAACCCTTTGCTACAAAATAACTACCCTAAGAAGATCTGATCTACTAGAATTGTGTATCTGAAGCCTGGAGACCTTGGACATGACCTCATTTTATTCCATTATGGAAGGTAGTACTCCAGATACCTACCTAGTGAGGTTATATTTATCCCATTCCTAAAGGTGGAGCTGATATGTATCCCCTACCACTAGGAACAAATGGGAAAGTTATACTAAAACATTTAAGATTCCCCAACTACAACATCCTAGACACTCAATGGTGTATTCGGGACACTAAGGCTTATTATACTATAGATTCCCACACCAATGACATACCACATAACTGTAAGTGGGTAAAAAACGGATGCCTCTACTCTTGCATGCAATTTCAAAGTATTAATTCTGACCACTAGTTGAACAACTTCCCTATCTCAATTCTGAATCGAAATAGATCAAATTTTTAGTTTCTATTAGGTTCTGCTCAGTGATGATAGCATTATTTACTATAAAACATGGTATTCAACCAGAAAATGTTCACCTAAGATCAAATAGGAAGCCTAATCCCATCCTCAAATCATCTCACTTTCATTGGATCATCAACATTATAGATTTTTGAAAAGAAATTAAGCTTCATAAAATGAGTTTAGTACTCCCTAATAGACATAGATCCTTTATATAGGTTCATAAAATCCCTGGCATGATCAACCCTCATGGTCTCAGGGATGAAATAATCATTGAATCTAGATTGAAAATCCCTCCAAATCACCTCCTGATACTGGACTTCCTAGTTTAGAATATCAAACAAATGTTTGGAAGATCCATAAAGCATATAATTAGTGAGATTCAATCTTATATCAGAAGGTATCGTAAGGTGATTTAAGATAGATATGACTATATCAATCCAAAATACTACATCCTAGGGGACACCATCCCCTAAAAAAGTAGGTGAATGATGTTGCTGAAACTCCCACATCAAATATCCCATATAAGGGGCAGGTTACAAAACTCCATGTATAGTATGAATAAGCTGAAAAAACTCCCTTATATATCCGAAATCATCACTCACGTTAGGGATAACAGGTGGTTCCATAGGTGGCGCTACTGGAGGTGTCACTAGTGACTTAGGACTCACCACCTTTGGATCATGGTCATCACCACCCTCCTGGAACATGACTATAGGAAATCATGGTGGAATAAATATAAAAATTCCAAGAACACACCTCATATAGTTTCTGATAATGGTAAAGATTAGAGATACATGAATATGATATGTACAAGCCTTTCTATGTAAAGGCCAAACCCCTCTTCCTACTCATAAAGATATGTATGGTTTATAGAATCGATCCTAGAAAAACATAAGATACACTACCTATTACCCACTGCCTAGTATAAAAAAGTTTCAATTTCAATTTATAGAGGAAAACAACCTTTAAATTGTAATCCTTATTTAACAACGACCATTTATATTTATAATTCAATTTTATTTAATTTCATTCTCATTTATATAGAAATTATCTTTAAATGGTTGAAATATATGGACCACTGATTCCAATTTATAAGGTCACATAAACCTTAAAAATTGGGGTGTGGAATCCATTTAATCACAACTATGAATTTATCAAGTCCCTTCCTAAAATGTTAACATAATTCATGGACATATAAATAAAGAACCAAAACATGCTGCAATAAATGAATGCAGTAAGTAAATGTGAAATGACATAATAAATAACATATAAATCCTATAAGGTTCCTAAAACGATGCATGATCAATGATTCCTTACCATATCGGGACAAGGATATAAATATAACCCAACCTCATAATAATTTTAAACATCACATATCATGTGAGTCACCTAACAGTGGAATCAAATCAACTATAACAAGCATAATCCAGAACACCAAGTCCCATTCCCAGGTAATTTTTTTCCTAGTGTGTGGGTTTTCTACTCCCAAGAACAGTATCATTACCAAATTACAACTCATACTAGTCTCCTTTATACCTTCCCAAAAGAGTATGAAAATAAAAGAGCTATGATAACATTTTGTACTGTCCTGACCCAAATTCCACTAAATGGTTCCCCAAGTTAGTGGGCCACATGGACTCAAGAACACCTCCCCATATTCCAGAGGCTTCCGACTAGTAGCGAGGGTCCAAGGTGGTACAGTGGAGAGACTATACCC
This sequence comes from Viscum album, assembly GCA_963277665.1. Taxonomy (NCBI): domain Eukaryota; kingdom Viridiplantae; phylum Streptophyta; class Magnoliopsida; order Santalales; family Viscaceae; genus Viscum; species Viscum album. The sequence continues at coordinate 1,102,985,264 of OY728138.1, read as the reverse complement.
TCATAATCAGAGTAGAAAAGAGGTGAAATGAATAAATAAATAGAGGAATCATAATAAATAACCGATAGTAGAATGTAAACATCCAAATTTAACAAATAATCAACATCAACAATATCCAACATAAAAAATGATGTAATTTCATGTATCTATCATTACTAAACAAACAAACATGTTAGCCGACATGAAATATAATACATGTATCAAAAATCAAAAAGACCAAAAAGATTATCTCTAATAGAATCATGATTCATAGATCAATCATGTGCTTACCTTATACCATGCTATAATCAATCAATTATCAATAACTAGGAACTTTTCCATATCCCTACCTATATCTACATAATCTTCCCGGGTACCATCGGTGACATGGATAGGGTGTGAGATAAACTCAGTAGGACACCACCAAATATGTGTATAAATACCTAGTTAGTTCATATAATATAAATAGTGTATAGATATAATAAATGATAAATAGTAATAGAAATTGTAGGGGGGTCAGCTCTGGTTTGTGAAAGATACCCGAATGACACTACTTGCTTCACCCCATGATAGATAATCTCTGAACAAGTAAGAATGTGTATATATCCTATATACATAGTTACATCTACATCCATATATATGGATAATTCTACTAGTATGGGCTCGAGGCGTAACTTTGGAGTCCATCAGTAGTAGCATGAGTCTCACTAGTATCAAGGGACACCATGCCTGACATCAAAAGAATAAGGTATTCCATACCCAGATCACAACTGTAGGGTTTCCATAACTGAATAATAATAGTAAGGTTCACCATGCTTGAATCATATTCATAAGGGTCTCCATTACCATTCATCATAATTCATGAGGGTCTCTATGCCCATATATCATAATAGTAGAAGGGATTCCATGAACATATGTCACAGCTGTGTATGGGACATCATGTTTGGTATCACAAGAATAATGTAATCCATACCTATATCATAATATTGGGACACCGTGCCTGAGTATCACAGTATAGGGATGCCATGCCTGGATCATATAAAATAGGGATTCCATGCCTGTATATCATAACAATATAAAGGTTATACATTCCCAATTCATAAATCAGAAGTAGTCAATAGGATTTAGTAAGAGACAATAAATGGTTCATAGTTCTTTAGCATTATTATTTAACAATGGTGTAACCTTTTATCAATTTAAGAAAGTGATGTGGTCATACCACTCATTTTACATTTAATTAAATATATTCTGATAAGTGTTCTAGCCATGCTACACCACTATGATTATCCATCATCATTCATGATATTACTATTTAGAAGTTTAACCAAACACACTGATGGGTGTTTTGGTTATTTAACCATGAAAGTCAAATATGAATATAAAGGGCACAAAAAAAGGGGTGGCTCACATTGAGGTTGAAGACCTCTAAAATCTTTTGGGATCTAATGGAGTCATTAGGTTATAGAATAGGTAACCAATTTATAGAAGATTAATTTTAGGGGAAACACATGGTGAAACCAGTGTGCGGAACATGACCAATAACATAAAGCATCATGAATTTGAGGGATAATAACTATAAAACCTACCTTATTCCTATAGAGGATCACTCATCCAATATCGACCTTTTGTTTGGTATAGATCAAAAGAAAAATTTAAAATAGATGAACACCCTTGAAATATGGAATATGATATTGCACTAAAATAGTGTCGTTGATAGAAAGATAAAAAATGAAATGATCCTAAGGAGAAGATCACTTACTGATGGATATACAATGAGATAAAGAGAAGTTGAGTCAAAATCTGATAGACAAAATGGGATCAAATCCTAGATGATAGAGGCTTGGGATCTCAAATGGGAGGAAGAAAAGACCTCTTATACATTGGAGGAATAAATAATAAATGGAGTTTAAAATTATAAATCCATAAGGGAAAAAGGTCATTTACCCCTTTAAAATTGGTTTTCACTATTTGGCTACAAATTTGGCCAAACTGTGTGCCAACCATGCATAACCTACTATCCAAGTAGGGATCTCTAATGGCTCATACACATGGTTTGGGAAGATATGATCTAACTATTCTATTTGACTATGTTAAAAATTTAAGGTGGTTTTTATGGATTTGTGGCTTGGGTTTCACAGTTAGGGAAAACCATGAATCCCACTGATAAGCACTAAAATTCCCCTCATGGTTAGGAGAAACCATGAAAATTGGGCCAAATGGTCTCTTATAAACATGAAACCCAATTTTTTCTTCCACTGTTTAGGGTTTTGGGCTCTGAACATGCCTCACACACCCCCATTTCCTCCAAATCCTCACTAGAAATCCATATAAGGTCAAAACTAAGAAATTAAACTGAAACTTAAAGGATCCACACCTCATAAAAAAACTAGGTTCTTAAACCCAATTCTTTGAAAGAAATTCATTCAATCCATGATATTCTATAAACTTTGGTTAAAGTATTTAAGAAAATGATAGTTAATGAGATATTTTTTCCAAGAGTTTATATGAATGGAATAATGTTATACTATATTTTAGTATTGGAAACCTATTTTTAAACACTAAGTACACTCCATGAGGCTCCAATTTTTCTAAAAATATTTAATTATATTTTTAAAAATTACAAAAAATTTATAACTCTTTAAATGTTTGTCCTTAAATTATTTATCACTTCAAATGATTGATTTGAAACTCTTTTAATGTTATATCATAACATTTAACTGGTATTAAATAAATTTAGAGGTAGGAAAGAACAATTGGTACATATTTTCATATAATTAATATTCTATCATGTATAGTACCATGACATTATTAGTACCACTATTTCAAGATTTTAGCTTTAGTGCTTATTTCTATCACATTGATTGTGATAATAGTCATATTTCAATATCTAAACTATGTATTAAAATATTTTAAAATCATGAATATAATAACACATAATTTGTGTTGTTATTTATTAGATATAATAACATGATTATAATATATATTAATATTCATATGGAATTAATATAATTACCACAATCAAGGTATATATATTACTAAATATTATTTTAAACATATATATCATTGAATATTTTTATATATAATTTTTAAAAACACACATATAAGTGTCTTGTTAATGTTGTGTAGTTAAAATTTATTTTTATCAAATAGAACTCGGAAATTCTCATTAAATAATATAAAATAGATCATTATAACACATATAACTTATGATAAGTGAGGTGAAAAAATAAGATACATTTATTTTTCTTCATAAAAAACACATAGTTATAAATTTTAGAAGAAAAATTTAAAAATAATTAGTACAAATAACAAATGATATATTTTTTGAAAAAATAATTTATGTTTTTTCTATATTTTAAATAACTATTAATTTTAATTTCCACTTAATTAAAAAAATATATTCTTTAAAGTGAGAGTAAACAAAAAACAACCAAAATAAATAGAAAAATACCACCTTACACTTTGTTTAAATTTCATAAAAAAATTATTTTTTAAGTAATAAAATGATTGAACCATAGTACCACCACTAAATAAAACCTATATTTTATCAAACCAAGGAAGAAATTATAAATACAATATCAAACTAAGAAATTAATATTTCCAAACATAGTCAAACTAGAAAGAAATCACTATCAAAAAATAAGATCCATCATATAAATGACATATAATCAAAGATACAACATTGATTAATAAGTCCATCGAGAAAATTGTTCATGGAAAGTTTACCTCTATGGAGGAGTTGGTAAACACTAACCAATAATTGATAAAGGAAACCCCAAAATCACATAAATTATCTTATTTTTTATATTTTGATTACATTTATTAATTAATTTAACAATTATTTTATGTTTACAACACACATTTTTTATTGTTTTTTTATACTAAATACTATATAAATATAATATATATTATCAATTCATATAATATTAATATAATTAAAACATGGAAAATATGTGTGTGACTATATATTATTTTTATTGACATATATATTTTTATATATCATAGAATATAACTTTTGAAAACACACTTATAAGCATGCTGCTGATGTTTTATTGTATATAATTTAATTTATTATTATATAATATAATTAAATTAAAAATATTAAAAATGGGAAGAAATATAGGAATGAGGAGAATATGACACTTCTAGATATTCTCTCTAGATAATGAACTCTAGGGAGGTCGATGCCTACTTCTTGGTGCTTCATGGGAGGTGATGGATTATTTTACCATCACTTTTCCTTAACTTACCATTCACCTTATTTTTTTCTTTCTCCCTTCACAATATCTATTAATTTATTTTTGTAGTGCCCTATTTTTATGGAATTCAGGGTGAGCTCATCCGATCTAGTGTTTTACATTTTGATTTTCATTCCCCAACATTCTTTCCTTGATACCCCTTGTGTGATATTCTCTAGTTCTATCTATATAGTGTCCTAGATTTTAATAGTATGGAACCTTAGGATAATTTAAATAAAATTTTAGAGGAGTTTTTTGTTATGTTTTGGAGTTTACAGCATTATAGAGATCAATAATAATATCTAAAAAATAATAAAATTTTTTAGTTCACAAAAATAGGTTTGAATAAAATTACTATTCACTTCTAAATATAGTATCATATTTTAAAACTAGTTTCATGGTTGCATCTGAAATGGGGGGTTTACCCAAGGAGTAGTATAATATTTGTTTTCACCCAAGGTTCTCTAGATCAAATCATTACGAGTGGAATTAATTAATTAATTGATTATTGGATCACTAGACTTGAAATAATATATTTAATAATCCTTAATATATCTCACTAGGGTTAGTTTATAATAAACCTATATTGAGAGAGAGGGAGAGGGAGATCAAGAGAGATCTAAATATTCCAACAAATGAATTATTAAAGGAATCACCAATAGAGTCTGATGTAAGTATAAACTTTTCCAATGAGTTATCTAAATACAAAGTCTGGTAAATTATATATTTTCTCATTCTTTATTATTTGTGATTTATGATCTAGGGAAATTTATTAATGATTATTAACCTATACCAGAATATATTAATATTTTTTCTTACTTTTATTATTCTTGGAATTCCTAGATCTACATTGTTTACCTATGTTCTTCACCAATGGCATCTTACAAAAAATTCTTGATAACTGGATGATTAATATGGGAATCAAACAATTGTTTTCTCCTTACTTTATTCTCCAATTCTCTATGAATTAATTTATGACCATCACCATGACCAATGGTTCTATGGTACATGGCTTAGATTGATTAATTAATGGAATCTAGGCATGTGATCAATGTATTTGTTCATGAAAACAAGGATCAGAGCATACAAGATCAATAATGGGTGATAGAATATTGCTAGGGGATTATTATTGTGGTTTCCCAAACAAAGACAATTAATGGGGAATCAGGGTTTCATGAAAAGTAATTAAAAAACCTATTTAAAATTAAGGGTGTCTAAAAAGTGAACCCTAGATTGATGGTAGTGATAGACTATCCTTAATGCTGATTTGGATCCAAATGAAGCCGACCGACATGATTCATGAACAACTAGGGTTTTTAGATCTAGTTTCCATAATCAGATGGAAATTAGTTCTTAGAAAAAATTTCTTGTACCTCCCTCTAGGGTTCTAGGGATATGTAATAATAAGATTCACACACCATGTGATTTAGCATCACACAATATGTAGTCTATGTAAGACTAACTTAGAGTTACTTTTATATACATGAGATTAATTTATGTATCTCATAGGCTTCACATGTTGTGTACCATCATATACATTCAATGTTTATTGATATGTCTATGATCCATATATCAAGGATATTAACTAAGTATTTCAACTGGACCTACACACTGTGTACCCTCATTGAAACACATTTCATACCCTGACCCCTACATGACTCGATCTACAATGATACACATTATGTATCCCCATAAAGGTCCTAAATTACATTTATAATATCTCATAAAACATGTAGGTCAAAATGGGTATTCAATGTAGGTTTATTCACATGATTAGACCTCATCTTATGGGATACACATCATTTACCCCTATAACACATGTTGTGTATTTTTATGGCCTCAATAAACCTTTGTTTCTCCTTGTCCAGAGCTCAGTTTTGGGAAAATGAGTAGTTCATTCTAGTATTTTTTCCACATTGTACATGATGGTTCAACCCTAATTACCATCATAGGTGAGACATGAAGTGATACAAGTAGTTTTTTCACCATATATTGGTAGGACCGACTATGTGTAATGAGAAATATGATTAACACATGAATGGGGTTATAAGATCCCCTTGTAATGTGTTTGTGACTGGATTTTGGACCCATGAATTTTTTATATATTTCAGTATTCTGAAACACATAGGGCATGGGTCCTCTATCCATAAAGATGTGTACTTCCTCATCTATTGAGATTTGATGGTGTGTGGCTCATACACTGTGGTTGGTTACTCCCTTGATCTATATTTATCCTTTGGCGAGCCATGGGTCCCCCACTAAAGTTTCTAAGAGTTTACATGAGTTATGATTATAGGTTATTTGGGTTATTGTGATGTTTTCTAGGATGATTATTTTGTAGCTTGGATGTGTAGATATATTTTATCTTTTGTGTCTCAGGTTCTCTCCTTTAAGAATATTTGGGGTTTCCTATCCTATTACCTTTTTGGTTTTGAGAAATCTAGTCCTCCAATAATTCATTTTTATATATTGAGGTATCATAATAGGTTTTTATATAATCACCCATATATTGATGTTTTTATATGGGTTTCACATATTATGTAGACAATTGATATTATGGAACTGGAGGCTGTGAAGCTTAGTGTTACCCAAAAGTTATAGAAGTAAATGATGTTCATGTCTAGTGCTAGTTTATTGTTGAGATCAAATCACCTCAGTATTTTTATGTTGATATGCTTTGTGTTTTTTGGGTATGTATTTTTATCCTTTTATATTATGGTTCATGCACCAATTATTCCTATTTAGATTATAAAATTTGTCACATTAATTTTATATTATAATTGATTTTTATATATCTTGTATTACTATATCATGTGTGGAGATCTATGTTCACTACATGTACATTATTCTAAGGCATCCCATCATGTGTGATATTCCTACTCAGTTCTAGTAACCATCCCATGATATTTTCGGGGTAGGCTTGGGGTGGAACACTCAACTTATTATTGGTTTAGGTAGGGTATAGGTGGGTCAGGTAGTGTTTGTGTGGTATCAGAGTGGGTTTATCTTAGGGAAAGAGTTTGGAATTTGGTCTCATGTGATATTAGTTTGATAATTTAGGGAAACTAAAACAAAGGTTTTTGAGTTTGGTTTTCAAGATAGGGAATCTAGTGTTGGTGTGACTGTTAACATATCCATTTACTGGGACTCTAATAACCTGTTTATCAACTCTTAGATCTAAATATTTAGTTGTAGAGAAAAAATTTAAAGGTGCATGCATAATTTAGGAATAGTTCATTGATTTACATTTCCTTCTTGAGTCATCTCCCAAGATATGCTTTAGTAAACATGGTTCATCTTATTAAATGCAGGATTATACCACATAGATAGACACATAGAGTCCCAAGGAAAGATTATGACATGATTTTTCTAGTTACTGAGCCACATATCATTAACTAGATGAGTGATGGTTCTTATATTCAGTGATAGGGTTATGAGATACCCCCACCAATCCTACATGGTTGAGTACCCCACCCATTATGCATTGGGGAAACCTACCTCCCATAGTGTAGGTGGACGTTCTACCACACATGGAGGATTATATTATTCCAGTGAGATTTGATGATAATTCACACAGGCTGAGTGTACTTGAAGATTTAAAATGGTGGATACCACCCATGTTTTGAGTTAACCCTATCCCTTATATGGATGAGGACTATATTGAGAAAATAGTTCAAGCGTTTCTCTAAGTTCAGATGTTGATCAATTAGATATTGGTGGTAGTATCCAACCTTATCTATAATGTAGTAAGCTTATGGTTGAACTTATCATCAAGACCCAAAATGTGGTGACTCTCCCATATCCAGAGTTAAATAACCTCTTCAGTGAGGAGTGTTATTCCAATACATTTAGTTTTTTATATATTCATGAGCTATAAAAAAGTATCATGTCTATTGTATAGTACACATTTAATTTCACTAAATTCACATAGTAATATATTGTAATGATTCATGATGATTTATTTCAATCATGTTTATTCAAGCATAGTATCCATGGAGACATTTGATTCAACATTTTACCCTTATAGATACCCATGTATTTCAGGGTTTTAGAGAGATCCTTGTTGACTGATATCTTTTTTGAAGAGGGATAATTGTTAGTATATGTTAGTGGTAGTCATCTGGGGTAAATTCATCAATTAAAGTTTGATGAATGAAGGTATCAAGATCGTTATGCCCAAGGAATACTCTTTCATAGTCCCAATCTTTGGGATTAATTGATCAAGAGTAATACATATGATTTGTTAAACCATGAGAAATTATTTGTTACAACTTTTGAAGATGAGGTCATTAAAATCATGATTTCCCAACCCAATATACAATAGAGGGAATTCTTGTTGTAACTTGGCCTTAGATATCCTGGAGCTGATGTCTTCTATCAATTACATTAGTATGATTACAAGGAATCAAATCCTAAAGGACCAAAGATTTTAGTACTCTTGGTAAACCAAATACATAAATGAGTCTTGTATTATAAATGAATACAATAATTACAACATATTTTTTTCTTCTAAATAAATAAATAACTTCAAGGATAACTTTATTCTATCTTATAAATCCCTGTATATATTTCATAGTATTCTTCTTGTATTCCTGGGAAAAGAAACATAATAATGGTGATCTCAAATGCTCAGTAAGGGTAGAATATATCAAAAGTAATAATGAATAAATGAGATTAATAATTATGGAATGGTAAATAATAGAAACACATGTCATTTAATCAATGAACTAAAAATGAAATTTATCCATAGATATATCGATATAAGATCTCATGGATGAATAATAACTAAAACTAAATGAGGGAAATTCTTAATTATTGGATGCCATGTAGTACATGGAACAATTACCATCAAGATATAGTTTACCTATTCCAATTTTCACAGTTAATTCATCCCATGAGACTACTGATGCTTCAAGGGGATTTCATTAATCGGTCCCCAACCAATATATCTTTCCTTAAATGGTCCCCAACCTGTGTATTAAATGTCCAAATCATTCCTCATATCGAATAAAAAATATATCTTATCAAATATTCATATTGAATAAATTATATATATTTATAAATATTTTCCCAAATAATCAAATAACTTTCAAAGTAAACACTATATGAAAAATTTTATATAGTTTAGGGAATAATCATATCCATGAAAAATTATATAGATATTTAGGGGAAATTCAATGTTAAATTATCATAGAAAATTGAACATTTCAAGGGGACTAAAAGGAATCAAGGAAGTGAATGTGAATACTATCCTTGGATAAATCAATCATAATCCTTCCATAGGAAGATTAAGGATGACATCAATACAACATTACCCAAGTGAAGTAAAATAAAGGGTTGTTGTCTTTGATGAATAGAAACATTATAAAAAGATCTTTTAAAAAACATTCTTGAGTAAAATATCCTTTTGTTTTGAAAAAATTTTTCTTTGAAAATAAATATTGAAAATATTTTCTTTAAAAATTAACCTTTTAAACATGTAAAGTAATATTCAAAGAAATGACGACAGGTAAATCCATATAATCCGTATGAGGTAAAAATAAAATTACTTTTACACAGTTAATGGTTATAAAAATGACTTGTTTATAAATAGATAAGAATATTACTTTTTTAAACATTGATAAAAGATAAAAAGGGTAAGGAAAATAATCTTTAAACATTCCAAAGTGTCCCATACCAATTTGAAACATTTTAAATCATAATCCTAATGAAGGATTAATATTAAAGAAAAATTTTAAATACCATGAATATAAAAGGATTAATTATATAATACAATAAAAGTGTAAGTAGATACACCATGCAAAAAATGTAAGTGGTGAACATGACATTTATCTCACAGATGTAAAAAGTGAGATGAGAATCCCTTAACTTGCATTTCTGTTCGGATGAACGTCCTTTAAATTATTGTATAATAAAATAATTTTAATTTTATACTTGATTCAGAACCTTTTTCATGTTTATAATTAATTTTATTTCACTTATTACTATGTTGTATACAAATACTTAAACAATTATGTTTACGTTGGTTGTTTTGATCAAATTTAGTTTATGTGTCAAAATTTTTTTTGGAAGGTCATCTATAGTCAAAGGGGTAAATATATAACATCTACAGAATAATAATAATGAAATAATTACCATATTTATACAGAAATTATACTTTAAAAAACAATTTTTAAATATGGTTTTGAAAAATGAATCAACATTACGATCATGGAGACGGTAAGCCGTACACACGCATGAGTAACGTTCTCATTTTCAATGATCGTTATAGAAAGAAGATAAGTAGCATAATATATTTCCATAATTATAATTATATCATAAATAAAATATTATTTAATCATATATACTTATATATATAATTCTTGTGATGTAAAAGGAATCACATTGTGTTGAGGAGGCAGTAACCCACACATCCACAACTGACATTATCACTTTTTAATGTGTGAAAGGATAATAAAGAAAATGATATATATATATATATTTACATATTGGGAATTATTTAATAAATATTTTTTTATGTATCATATTTTTAATTATAACCATCCTTTATACATTCCATGGGTCATGTGAACGAATCACATCACTTTGAGGGGGCAGTAGTCCACACTCCCTCAAATGATGTTATCATTTTTACATAAAATGGAATGCATAAAGATAAGTGTTATAAAATAATTAAATAAGTATAAAGTCATTAAAAATATAATATATAACATATATAAATATATTTTCAATCATAATTTCAACCATGATATGCGGTGAAAGAAAAATGAACAATCATCATTTCGTGAGGCAGTAGTTTGCCGTATATAGAAACAATATGTTTGTTACCCATTAGATGGAAGTGTGTGAAAGTGTTACTTGAAAAATTAGAATAAAATAATAATAGTATATTTAGGATAAGTTTTTTTCATACAATAATATAATAATAATATTAGAGGGAGTGTATAATGGAAATAAAAATAAAAAGCTTAAGGAAAGATGTTACCTCTTAATCGGGTAACCCCTTTTGGTTTGAACTGAAAGCTTACTTGGATTGAATTATACCCAAGGGGAGGATTATAGGATGGGGGTAGAATTTTATGAGATATTTGATCAGATATTTTTTGAGAAAAAGTGTCTTGATATGTGTGAAGAAGTGTGAGGAGAGGAGGTCCTTTTATAGTGGAGGAGGAGTGACACTCTAGTAATATTTTTACAAAGGAATTCCTTGCATGTTTTTCACATTTAAAGTGGCTACAATAAAAGAATAAATTAGATAAAAGTTATTATAGAGTATAAATATGTCCATTAAATTGATTTTATACAAGTTAATAAGTCATTTGTTCCCTTAAGATTAAGGTTTAGTCCCTTGTTAAGATTAATTTTACCTTAATCATTGTGATTAATTTTAATTATTTTCACTAATATTTAAGGTCAAAAACTAAGTTGAACTTATTATATATTATAAATTATTATTATTAAAAATATATGATCTATTATTTAAAATTATAATCATATAAGTGGAAAAAATTAATTTAAATTTAATCTCATAGGTGGGACGACAATGCAGATTTTTAAAGTAAAAACATCTGAAAGTTTGGTATGTTTTTATAATAAATTTAAAACTGAAATTGATTCAAATGACATAAATTATATTAATTGATAAAAATATTATCTAATTAAAATTTAAAACCAATTAAAAGTATAATTTAACCTTATATATAAATTATATAAAAAATAATTTTTGAACTAAAATTCAGTATTTTCACTATTCATTAAAAAATGAATCTTCACAGAAAATTACCAAGAATTACCCATAACCTAATTTTAGTGTTTTTATTTCATGAAATAAGTTTAATTTTAAATATTAAATCAATTAAAGTGAAAAAATTAATATTTAAAATGTTTTCTCCATTAAAAGGTTGTAAAATTTTCTTTATAAAAATATAGGTTTTATGTGTAAAATAGAGTTTGTTCTTATATTTTTCCTATAAAACCTAATGGATGAATATAAAAAATATTTTATTGAATATATAACATATATATTTCATTAAAATCATTAAATAATTATAATTAATTATGTTTATTAAGACAAAACTCCTTTGTAACATTAATAATAATAATATTTCTTTTTTATGTCCAATTGGTTTTTATTTTCATTTCTAATTAATTGGTAACCAATTAATTCATTTTATATTTATATAAACTATAAATTTTTATAAGTTAGTTAATACTATTCATAACAGTTAATATAATATCTAGGTAATATCATATTATATTAAATAATAATATTTTAATAATACATTGTTATTTATTGAAACTCAGTCTTGCGTGTAATGCAAGATATCATAGAAGGCCGATCTTGTGTGTAAAAAAAGATATCGAGGATGGTATCTATTTCATGTAATGCAAAATAAATCGGTTTTTTGTGAATTAAAATATATGGAATATATTCTATTTATTTAATAAAGTAACTATATTGTAATGTATCAGGTTGATATATTCCCTTTTTTACACATAGTATTGCATGTCATACATGCTACTGAATATAAAGTTATAATTTAGAATTTCAATGTGTTACAATTATAGTAGTGGATGGACCCCTACATTAGAGGGAGTAATGTTATTAGGAAACTACTCAAGGAAGTGAGGGTTTCCCTTAGGGGTGAATCTATAATAGAGGGGCCAGTAGTGTGATAGGATGGTAATATAGGGTTGGATGTAATTATGATTAGATTCCACCATCACCACCCCTAATAGTACACACCAGGATTAGGGTGAATTAAGTAATAGATTTGAACATATGTAGGTGATATATGGCTATGACTATACAATGATTAATATAGTTTGAGGTAAAATCTATGTCTTGTCTACATTGATATCTATACTCATATATAACAGTGTGATCCATTCCTTTTTTATTTTATATGTAGTTTCCACTACTAGAATGTTGACCTATACTAATGGTTTGAGAAAACCATTGGTATGGGTATGTTTTTTGGAAAAATATTCCAATGATATGGCCAAAAAATTTGTATAGGTATGGTATATCACCACTTATACAAATGGTTTGACAAAACCATTAGTATATATATAGTTTCACTACCTATACCAATGGTTTGGGAAAACCATTGGTACAATATTTTCTTATGGATATGATTTTTTATAGTAGAGTGATAAAGTATTTAGAAAATAACTATGAGTTCCTAAAATCAATACTTGATACTAATTTTTTCTTAATAGAATACCTATATGAACTGTATGAGAAAACCATTGTTATAGGTATTTTCTATGAAATTACTTATACTAAATGATTATACAAACCATTGATATAGATTTTTTTACAATGGAATTTCACCCAATGGACAATACAAACATTGGTATAAGAAATACCAATGGTTTTAGGGATAATAAAAATGGTTCCAAATTTATTCTATATCCTCTTTTAAGTATTATTGGGAGTCATAGATTCTGGTAGAACCTATATACTATCCTATATAGCTAGAGACTTCCACTATAATTTTTTTACACTCTCACCCACATATTTCGATGATATGAGCTTAATCTTAGTGGAGATAAGTTTTCATTAGAACTTATAGTAATTTTGATGAATCCCTACAACATCATCATTGATATAGATTAGTTATCCTCATTATTTTCTTGGATAAAATGCTACCGTTAGGGAGTTATGTGTTTCCTAGATGATAGATCAAGATTATCCTTTGTAGGTGAGTGATACCTTCAGTCAAGATGAGAAGGGATTTTTTTGGAAAGTTGTAGTTAATCACCCATGAGTGGGTGGGTTTCTCTCTATGTATAGTGTACCCTTACGACGATCAACTTACTCCCATTATGAAGGAGTATATTAATATATCTCTTGGGGATATTTAAAGATTTCTCACTCATTAATAGATAAATACAACCATTGAGATTCACCTAGAGGCCACTCTTATATCCTATGAATCCCATTAGATAAATCCAATTGAGGTTAGAGAGTCACAGTTCTAGTTGGTGGACCTTATAGAGAATGTTTTCATAAAACCTAGTGTGTCCCCCTAGGATGATCTAGTGTTTTTAACTAAGAATGAGAATATGATCTTGATGATTTTTATTTACTACAAATAAATAAATTAAGTTATAGTTAATAACATATACCATCTATTAAGTATTAATCACCTCTTTGACTAGCTAAAAGGAGTGAGGTGATTCTCAAATATTAATCTTAGATCCGGTTATCACCAACTTCATGTTTTGGTGGAGGATATACATAATATGGGTTTTTAATGTATCTATAACCATTATGAGTTTTTGGTGATTCATTTAGGTGTGATGAATGACCTTTCTGTATTAATGGGAATCATGGTATGTATCTTTCATATATTCTTGGATCAATTTTTAATAGTCTTCATCAATGTAATCTTTATCAATTTAGCATCGGAGGATGAGAATGTTGATCATCTGAGTATTGTTTTAGAGCTTATTTGGGAGAACCATCTATATTATAGGCTCTCAAAATGTCAATTTTAGATTCAAGGGTTCCATTTTTTAAGTCAAGTCATCTTATAGGGTCAAGTATCGATAGTCTCAAAAAATATTGACGTAGTGATTTCTTGGGATCCACCCTAGAGCATGTTCAATGTTTTGAAATTTCCTTCAGTTGGTAGGATACTACCAGATATTTTTTGAATACTTGTATCATATTACTTATTCCAAAATATACCCTTACTTGAGAGGGGTATCCCTCTATTTAATTTGAGATATGTCATAAAGATTTTGAGGAGAAGATGTGGTGGTGACTAGTGCTACGGTTCTGAGGCTTATAGAGTAAGGAGTCGAGTACTTTATGTTTTATATTACCTATTAAGATAGGATAAGTTGTGTGTATATACATAGGTAGGTGGTAATTTCTTATGGTTATAGGTAGTTGAGACCTAATGACCATGGTTTTGAGACCCTCAATTTATATTTTGTAGCGGTAGTGTTTTCCTTGAAGAATTAAAGACATTACCTTCTTGATGAGTGGTTTATAGTCTACATAGACTATAAGAGTCTTAGTTATATATTCACTTAGAGAGATATTAAACCAAATATGTGTAATTGGTTAATTTTTATGAAGTATTATGAAATTTATACTATCTATAATCTAGGGAAGGGAAACATGGTGGTTGATTCCCTTAGCAGAAAGTCTTATGATCTGATGTTGTAGGTGGATTTAGAGCTACTAGCCTCAATGAAACTATCCTTAGTAGATGAAGGAGTTTTGTCTTATCATTGTTCGATGGTGGTATTCCCTCCACTTCTTCAAATCACAATGGAATCCTAATGGAGAGACATCAATTATAAGGTTTTTTGTGCCCATATACCCTCAAGTGATGCACCATATGGATTTTACAAATGTAGTGACGCATTATCCTCTTCATAGGATGAACAATGGTCCTAGTCACTCTTTATGAGAAGGTTATAGTAGTGTACCATAAATCACCCTTAATGGTACATTAATGTGTGATTAATATATAATAGTACCTCAAGCATTAGTTTTTTTTATGTCGGATATGAAGAAAAGTATTGCTGAGTTTATCTCATGTTTCCTCAATCGTTAACAGGTGAAGGTAGATCAATATGTTCAAGTAGGTTTATCTCAACCAATATAGTTTCTAGAGTGGAAGTGGGATGAAATATCTACTAATTTCTTGATAGGTATTCCATAATTAGTGAGAGTTCATGACACTATATGGGTGATCATCGACCGATTGACCAAGTTGGACCACCTCCTTCCTATTCAAAAGTATAGTACAATGGAGAGGTTATGATGATCATACATAGAGGAGATCATATAATTTAATGGGTTACCATTTAAAATCATTTATGACCATGAAAATCATATATATCCTGGTTATAAAGGATATTAGAGGAGGAGTTTTGGACTAAGTTATGGATGAATATAATGTTCCACCATCAAAATGATGGTTAGATGGAGTAAACCATTCAGTATCTTGAAGATATGTTAAGAAATAACATTTTAAATTTCATCAATATCTATAAAAATTAATTTAATCAGTAGAGTTTATGTATAAAAATAGTTACCACTCCACCATTGTCATGTCACCTTTCTATGCCCTATATGGGAGACCTTATAGGTCACCCATATGCTGGATGAAGGTTGTAGAGATGGAACTAATGGGACTAGAGCTATTTTTATTAATTATAGAGAATGTAGAGGTGATCCGAGAGTAGATGAGGACAACTCAAAGTTGTAAGAAGCATTACATAGATTGATTATGGATGCATGAATAGTTTTAAGATGAAGATCATGTGTTCCTAAAGGTCTTTCCATAATGTTGTTTATAATGGTTTGGTTGGGGGAGATATCTATTCTCAAAGTTTTTTAGGTCATTATAGATACTGTGTAGGGTGGGTAAGGTTGGTTAACACTTAGAGTTTCCAAAAAAGTTTAACTAGGTGCACAACATCTTCCACCTATTTCATGTAAGGTGATACATGCAAATTTTTTTTCATGTTATTAACTGGAATGAGCTGTACATTAAGGATAGATCCACCTTCATAGAGTACCTAGTGTCACTTGATATTTTTAGGGTATGAATCTTAAAGGATAATATATACCATTTATGAGTGTTTTGTGGTAGCATGAGACCCTTCTGAAGATCTTGTGAGAGTAGGAGAGTTAGATGCATGATTAGTACAATAACATTTTAGAGTAGGTTATTATTTTCAGAATAAAAATATTTAAAGGAGTATAGGATGTATCAACCTAATTTTTTATATTCTAAACCCTTAAAATAATTTTAATATCATTTTTGGAGGTTTTCCATGATCCTTATTAGATTTTTTTATATTATGGCACTCAATAATATATATATATAAAACAATATATTATTTTTATTCTATCCATGAATGTTTTAGAAAAATTCCAATATCCACATAAAATGAGTCTCGGATGAAAAAAACAACATCATAGTTGCATCTAGAGAGATAGAGAGAGTGTGTGTGTGTGTGGGGTAGGGGTACCCTAAGAAAAATATATTATTTGTTCACATCCATGTTCCTTGGGATCAGACCATCAATGGTGGAGTTAATTAATTAAATTAAATTGATTGATTATAGACCTAAAATCCCTTATTTAATAATCCTTAAAATATCTCTCTAGGGTTATTCACTAACAACCATAGCTTGAGAGAGAGGAATAAAGTGATATATGAAGATTTCAATGAATTATTTCTTTGAGGAATCAAAAATAGAGCACAAAAAAAATATAAACTTCATCGAAGAAAAATACAAATGTGAGGTAGGTATCATTATTTACTTTATCCTACTTTATCATTTGTGAATTATTAGATAGAGAGATTTACCATTGATTATCGAATTCCAAGATCACATCCCTATATTTTTTTGGATTTTATTTCTCCTAATTTTTGGATCTATGATATTTATATATGTTCTACATAGTTATAATCTCACACACAACAGATAATGAATAAATGATCATGATAGTCATAAAAACATTGTTTTTCCCTTTGTTTCTTCTCTCATTATTCATGAATTTTATTTTATCCATTAATATGGCTAGAAGTTTGGAAATAGTTTTCTTGGATCAATGAATAAATGGAATCCAGGCCTGTGATCAATGTATTTCAATACAAAATCATGGATTTAGGTGTGTGGGATTGATGATGGGAGACGGTATGTCATTAGAGTTATGTTAGTGTGGTTTTCTAAATAATTGGGTTGAATTGGGCATCAAGGTTGTATATGAAGTAATGTAAACCTTGTTTCTAGATATATATAGTTGTAAAGTGACAACTTAATGCATGGGAGTGATAGATGAGGCCATTAGTGGTGATTATATTCCAAGCATAGATGATAAGGGTGATGAAATCATGATTCCTAAATAACTTGTGTTTTGAGGTTTGATTTCCATGGAGCGTAGTCATTTAAAAACATATCAGGTACCTTCTTCCAGGGTGATGGGGCTATATAAGAATAAGATTCACATTATATGTGACTTAATATCACGCACCATGTAAACTACATAGGAATAAATCAAATTTACTTATTATTACATGATATTAAGTCATGTATCTCATAGGATTCACACACCATGTAAAATAATAAAAACCCCATGTATGTTGTGATAAACAAGTCCCACATATCATGGATACATTCTGAGTAAGCCACCCGGGCCTACATGTTGTGTACCACATTAGAACATGACATTTACCCTAGATATTACACAAATCGAGCTATGGTGGTGCATTATAAGTACTCCTAATAATACCACACATCATACATGTTGAACCAAACATAACATATAAAAGAAAATACATAAATAGTTATTGGATGAGAGTATACATGTCATGCACTTTTCCATCGATAGTAGCCCTTCATTTATTTTTCCCTAGAGAATAGTTTTAGGAACACATGTAGTCCATCCTAGGTTTTTTTCCTCATAGAACATGATATTGTGCCTATTTTAAGTATCAAAGGTGAGATTCATGGTGATAAAATAAATTTTATCTCCTTAGATCTATAGTAATGATAATAAGAGTCAGGTAAGATGATTAGAGAAGCATGGGGTTAGTAATTCCCTTGGTAACATGTTTATGATAGGGAATAAGTTACCCAACAGACTAATTAGCTCAGTTAATACCCCCCACATGGGTAATGGGTATTTTATCCATGGAGTTGGTTACTCACTCATATGATGAGATCTAATGGAGCATAGGTCCTCCATCGGGGTTTGTTACCCCCAACTGGGATTTATCATTTAGAGAGGTATGGGCCCCCACTATAGTTTTTGAGAGGTTAAACGGGTCATAAATATGGTTGATTAATATTCTTGGGATACTTTCTCGGGTGATTCATCTATAGTTGGGATATGAATATCAAGTATATTCTATGTTTATGGTACTCTATTTTAAGCATATCTAAGTTTTTATCTTATATCACCTTTGTGATTTTAAGCTGACTGGTATTCTTATCACCCATTTATTGTTTTCAAGGTTTTATATGGGGTATGTATATGATCATCCCTATATGGAAATTTCTCCCACATATTTTATATCTTATATAAATTATAGATAGTTTGGTGTCAATTTTGGTGGACCCAAAGTTGGTATATCTCAGTGGTACCTAAAGGTGAAAGTAGTAGATGTAAATAATTTTTTTTGGTAGTTAATTGCATATATCCCACCACCTTAGTTATTTTAGGTTGGTTTCCTTTGGGTTTTGAGAATTTATTTCCCACTTTTACACTATAGATTATGCACAGGTCATTAATTTGTGTATCTTATCATTTTTACCTTTAAATTTATCTTTTAGTTATATTTATTGTTTATCCTTCATTTTTATATCCTTTGTGGAGATGTATGTTGTGTCTAGGTGCATTAGTACATGACCTATCATCTTGTGTGATATTAATAATAAAATATTTTCATCAATATCCATCTTATTAAATGTGATATTGGTATGGAAAACTCAACTTACTATTGTCCTAAGTGGGGTCATGGTGGGTGGGGATGTTTCATTCTCTCATATTTCACTCCCATTATACCTTCTTTGGAATCTCTTTTGTATTTTTCTCTTGTGTTTTATTACTATAACCAAGATATTTCTTGGTGATAAGTTGTAATATTATAAACTCCTCTATATGTGGTGTGGACATAGTGAACTCCTTAATCGGGTGGAGGGGATAGCATGAATCGCTCCATTGGTACAATGATGCCAATTTAACCTCACCCTAGGAGTCTTCCTATACCACCTTTATTTTTAATATTTCATGTCATGTTTCTGACTAATATGTAGATCTCATGTGGATATATACCACAACATAACCTGAGGTTTTTATGTTTCCTTAGTTATTTAGTAGGCCTGGTATAAACCTCTTTCTAAATATTTATCGTCTCTCGTCATGGTGTTGATAAAATGAAACCATTATTTGGTAGCGTGGATAATGTTGACATGACTTGATCATTACATACATAAATAATGCATAATGTTTTATGAATATTCAACACATATCATAACAAAACACACCCTAGCACTATAAATGATTAGTTTATTTGAATACTAGAAACAAAATAATCTTATTTTGTGAAAGATCTCCAACATATACCACAAAATTCTTCTCACATAGTACAATTCTTAGACACAAAATACTTAAAACCTTTCTTCATAACTTGAGGAAAGGAAACATAATAAAGGGTGGTCTCATATTCTCAGTAAGGGTGAACATGGGAGATATCAATCAATGATCATATGTAAGAATATCACAATATTAAGGTTATAATATTATGAGATTAAAATTTTTAATTCATACCAAATAATTTTATAGATCATAATCATGACATAAGTATTTGTAATATCATAAGACATGAATCATAAATGAATAAAAGATCATGATCAATGAGATCATATCATAAGAATAATAATATATCATCGTGAGTATTTTTCTACCCAATGGAACTGGAATAGGCTCGAGTCTTGATAGACTTAGACACTGTTCATATTATTAACATGGTGATTCAAATCCATTTCCTTAGTTGGGGAACATGAGGTGCACTTTGGGCTTGGTTGGGCCCCCCATTGGGAGTCAAGTGTTACCCATCACACATTTTATAGTTAGGGTGGTGTTTGAGAGGTAAAACCCATAGTAATTCTCCCAAAAATACCAGAGTTCTAATCCTAGAAATCCCCTTAGGGGATTTACAACATAGGCGGTGATTCATGCATGATGCAGGAAGATAGTGACATAGGAATGACACAAGCAGGCGGTGATGCAGAAATGATGCAAACCTAGTGATATGGGTAGGATGATGCAGAAATAAAACTGAATTGGGACTTCAGACAATGTTCATGAGCCATTTATACTTGGTATTATGGGCTATTTAATGGTTCTCCCTCTATCCATATATAAATAGGTCTTTGCATTCATAATAAAAAGAGGCTTTAACCCCAAATTTAATAAAAAATATCATTGAGAGTGGAATAAAAATTGTGTTATAATCCCAATCATATAAATCTTACATTAAGGCTACTCATTAATACATTCAACACATGTTAGGCTTGGAATAAACACCCATTCATATGATTCTGTCTTGAAATAGTCTCCCATGTACCCTATTTTAGGTGTGGGATAGTATCCCTTATACCCTCTTTCGGTCTTGGGATAACCTCCCACGTACCCTTTGAGATCATAAATAATAATAATTACTCAATGAATTGGTGGGTTATAATAGACCCACCAGTCACATAATCTATTCATATATATTCCATAATATCATGAAAACATTTATCATTTCATCACAACTTAACCTATGGAAAATAAAATGGGTTTCATCAATATATCATCATTATAATCATAAACCATCAAGATAATTAATAAAGATGATATCATTGAATCATATCCATAGTTAATAATAAGTAACATTAATGGATGATTTTATAGATGAACATACCTTTAAAATATCACCAGAACATTCCTTGAGGAAAATACCTTTTTCATTTTAAAATTAATAATTTAAAATATAAAAATGTAAAAAATATTAGGGAAAAATTTATTTGCAAATAACCATGGAAACTTTTAATAAAATATTCAAAGAAAATATTAGTCATGATGATGGTAAAATATGTTCATGTGGTGTATATTAAAACACATATTTTGTTCAAACCTTTGGTAAAAAAGTACCTCATTTGGAAAATGAAAGAAATTTTATTTAAAAAATACCATATAGAAAGAAAAAAATGGGTAAAAATGAATTTAATAAATCTTTCTATAATATTAAAAAAATTATGAAAACATTTAAAAGATAATATTGACATCTAAGAAAATATTTTCAGTAAAAGAGAAAAATAAAGACACTTATCCTAAAAAACATTATTTTAGACTATTGATTAATTTAATAGATAAAAATGAAAGTAAAACTTTTAATATATATAAATAACCAAAGGATAATTAAATAAATAATATTTTTGATATATATATCATATAATTTTATTATCAAAAAATTTAATCATAAACAATCTTGGTAAAACGTGAGATTATAACATAAAACCCTTACTACTTTGGTAACTATTGAGTCATAAGTCCCATGAAATAAATAAATTCAAATGAAACTTTAAATAATATTAACATAATGATATTCATGATACAACATAAATTTTTTTAGTAGATACACCTCATAAAATAATATAGGGGTATAACATAACATATGTCCCAAATAAGACAACTTGAGATGATAAACTCTTACCACTTTGGTAATAGTCAAATCAAATCCCTTTGGATGAAATAATTT
Source organism: Viscum album (assembly GCA_963277665.1). NCBI lineage: Eukaryota > Viridiplantae > Streptophyta > Magnoliopsida > Santalales > Viscaceae > Viscum > Viscum album. Next base: position 1,102,962,760 of record OY728138.1, on the reverse strand, counting down.
AAATTTTAACTTTAAATACCATGAATTAAGTATTATAAATGATATAAAATTTTATATGGTGGTATATACACCTCATAAACATAAAGAGGTGTATAACATCAAACATGTCTCAATGAAATAATATTGAGATGAAGAACCCTAGCCTCAAGTCAGACTATCTTTGTAAGCACTCTAAATTCATGTATAATAAATTTAAATTTATTATAATTATATAATAGAAACATATTCATACTTATAATACCATATATTATTCAATTATAACATCTTATCACCCATTCATTAAAAATTATTTATTAAAACTACTGATTTAGGTGATAACTATTTTGTTTTTCATGCATGTTTTTGTCTAGAGGTTTTGGTACTTGCATATTGGTCATGGTTTCATCATCTCCATAATTTTATTAAATTTATATATTTAATATTATTATATAATATCATCAGTAAATAACATTATTTAATATTTCATTTCCTAAACATTATATCATCACACATGTAGGTGGTGAAACCAACCTAAACAATAGCGTGTTATAAAGACAGAATGTGTAAGAAAATTTTATGGTATAATATAAATGTAAAATCTAAATATGATTATTAATTTCATAGGTATCATATATATATATAATATATAATTTTAGGACCATATAAAAAAAGATAATATTGAAAATTAAATATATCACTCATGGAGACGGTAGTTCGTACGTACACACGAGTGATGCTTTAATTTTCAACAAGAAAAAGGAAAATAAATTAAATAATATTTTATAATTATAGAATCATTATTAAATCATAAATATTATATAATTTTTTTAAATCAATCTTTATAACCATCTATGTGAGGTGGTGATGGAAAAAAATCATCTCCCTACGTGGATCAAATAGTTCCAACATATGCACGAGCGACACTTTGGTTTTCCATTGGATGAAAAGGAGGAGGATAATGCATGTTACATAATTATAGTAACATATAATTATATTTATAATACTGGAGTCATAATTTTTTGATAGATACAATAGATTTAGAGGAGTAATAAGAAGAAATAAACTTTGAAATAACCAGGTAAGATGATTACCTATTCTTTGAGAGACCTCCTTTGGATTAAACAATAAGCCTTGAAATAATGAAATTAGGGGAATAAAATATGATATAGGAAATGGTTAATGAACCTAGGAATTTATTAATGTAGGGACTATCATATATAGTGTGCTCAAACATTGTGAATAAAGGATAAGAAAAGGTTTCCTTTTATAAGTGAGGGAAATGACACACTTGGAATTACTTATAAGATTTAAATATATCATAATCATGTAAAGTGGAACTAAATGGAAATTATTTCAAATTTAGAACCTTATAAGGTCAAAATAACTTCAACAAATACAATTTAAACATGGTTAAGTTTCATTTTAAACCTTTCATTTTTTATTTAACCCCCTCATTTTCCCTTTTTAACCTTAACCATTGTAACACATTTTTTAGAATTTAAAGGTGAAAAGTGGCACAAAAATGGTATATAGATAATTTTTCAACCATTTACCATCAAACCTATACTATGTTAATATTTTTTATCTTTAAAACATTTAATAAAATATTAGTTAACATAAAATACCATTAAAGTAATTTTTGGTCTATTCATTTAATTTTACTTCAAAGACATCAATAAAATAATGAAATTAGAATATACAAAAATTTAACATAATTTATAATTTAAAATTACCAATTAAATTCATGTAATACCAAAATTAATCCAAAAATATTAATTTTATTGTTTTTTAATTCATTTCTCTTAATTTTCTACTACGTGCACAATCATTGTACATGTGTTTTGTAAGAATTTAAGCTAATTATATTAGTGATAAAAATTAAAAATAAATTAATATAATAAAAATAAATTATTTATGTTCAGAATAACATTTTTTATTCATTCATAACTTCCTTTTATCAACATGAAAACATTTAATGGAAATTAAAATCAATAAACTGACATTTTATATCTATCATTTCCTTAAAACAATATAATTTTTATAATCAATGTTTTGTGTAAATAAAATACCATATTTTTATATATAGTATGGATTTTGAATAAAATCACTCATAAAATATGATAACATCAATAGTTTATAATAATTTTAAGCCTTATGACATAGTTTTAACCTCATTTTAATTATTCTACCCTTATCGAGGTGAAAATATTTACCATGATTACTGTTCATAATAACAAAAAATAAATGGGATATATTTAAAAAATTGAACCAAATTATTCCAAATATGAAATCCATTTTTCAATATTTTATTAATTGAATCGGAATAAATCAATTTTAATATAAATGCATAAAATATAATGAAAAAAGTTTTTTTAAAAATGTGTTTTATGCTTAAAAATTAACTTATACCAAAATCAAGTATAATATTTATTCTTATTTAATTCATTAAATTATTTATTATTTTACTTTAATATAAAATTAAAAACATAATGGGAATTTTAAATTACATTATTTAATGAAAATAAATTGTAGTATTACAAAAATTGGCATTTTTCACTATTCACTTAAAAATATATCTTTTAAAAAAATTCTAAATAATTACCCCTAAGATAATAGTTACATGATGATTTTAAAAAGGATATTGATTTAATCAAATAAAATTTCTAAAAAATGATAGAAATTAATAATATTTTTCATGCACAAAATGCAAAAAGAAACCAATTTTTGATGCATAAAATTACTTTAATGAAAATGAAGTACTTATTTATTATGTATTAATAAATAAATTTTCAATATGTAAAAAATTTATAGATATTTTTCATATTGTAATTGTTCCTATTGATAATTCTAATTTAACAGCTAGGCTATACTATATCACGTTTCATTTTATGTTTGGTGTTGTGTGTGAAGCAAGCCATCAAACATTTATAATTTATTTAAAGTGAAATATTTTCTAAAATATTAGGTTGTTACATTCTACAACCTTAGATAAAATGAACCCTCTCAATTTTAATTATCACTTTATAGAATTAGTGTATCATGACATAGTAATAAAATGTGATGTATATTCTATCGTAATAACTAAAATCTATGTCACTAATAAAAAATAATAATTCCTAATTAAGTATTTATAAAACAAATTATGTATCATTATATGACTCATGAGTTTCCATAAACACCAATACTTCAAAACAGCCCTTTAACAACACTAGTAAAAGGGTTTTATCAGTGCTATGGAAGCATTGATAATGTGAGCAATGTTAAAGGGTTTTCTTTAATAGTGATCATAAAAATCAATGATAAAGGCCCCCTTTAACAGTGCTAAAAAAACCAATAAAGGGATACTTTATGAGTTCTTTTTTAGTGCTGATAAAGGTAGACTTTAACAACACTAAAAAAAGTGCTGATAAAGGCCCTGTTGATAGAGGGGATAATATTTTCCCTACCACCTTTTTATCAGCACTTCCCACCCATCCCCCCTTATCAGCACTCCCCCCCTTTATCGGTGCTCATCCATTTATCAGTGATTTAGTTAATTCCACCCTCCCACATGCACCCCAACCTCTAGAAATTTTTGAACATGAGAGCTCCATCCCATACGCCAACGCCTTTTCCACTCACATATATTGTTTTGTTTTCCATTTTATGATATTTCTATATATTTCATTACATTTCTTTACATTTTTTATTCATATATTTATATATATGTTTTTATATATATATATTTAAATACATATATAAAATATTTGTGTGTGTGTGTGTATGTATGTGTGTGTTTACAAATACATACATACATACATACATATATATATATATGTTCATTTATAAATATAATTATACATATTTATATTTATTTATAAAATTAATTTTTTATGTGTGAATCACTAGTAGAAAAATAGTCTTTAACGTCGGTTTTTTTAAATTTTCACATCGGTTTTTAACCGACGTTGAAGTCACCGATGTAAAAAATATGACTTTTTACGTTGGTTTTTATAAATTGATGCCAAAAATGAATTACATTTGTTTTTTATCATCGGTTTTATAAAAAAACGATTCCAAAAAAATCCATCCGTATCATTTTTGGCATCCGTTTCCTTAAAAACCAATGCCAAAAAGTTTAAAAAAATAGTTTTGGGGTCGGTTTTTTGAAAAAACCAACGCCATAAATGAAAAAAAATATTTTTGGCTTCGGTTTAAAAAAAACCAATGACAAAAAGTAAATTTTATTATTCCATGATTTAGAGAATTTTCTAAGGTTCAATTTGATAGGTCGTGGAGAAAAAACAGAGTTACAGATCAAAATTTATGGTCATCGGAAGTTGAAATTATAAAAGTTTCAATTGGTATAACTCGTTTCAAATAAAATTTGATAAACATAAATTAAAATCACATACACCAAATGAAAATGGTGACCGATAATTAAATTTACACAAAAATTGGTAAATCTCATCTGAATATTCTATATTTGTAACTCTATAATAAGAATAAATCATCTTTATAAGCAATCTAATCGAGTTGTTTTGAAATGAAGGGAAAAAATAACAAAGAAAATAAATGATTAGAATAGGTACCATGTTCAAATTAATGATTGAATCCGCATTGCAAACTCGATCGAATTGAAGAGGTTGAAAATTTTGAACGAAGGATAAAATGGTTTTATATATAGTAAACAAAAATATTTTCGAAAGCATTGTATGGAAATGTAGGCGGGAGTTTAAAAATTTAAACGCAAGTTGTGAAAAAAATTGAAATTTTGAACCCACATATTAGAGAATACTCTTTGGCATCAGTTTTGTTTGAAACCAACATGAAAGAGGATTTACATTAGTCTTTTGGCATCATTTTTCTACAAAACTGATGCCAAAAATACCAATCGATATCCTTTTTGGTGTCAGTTTTAAATAAACCAATGCTAAAAATTAAAAAATAAATTATTTTTCACGTTGGTTTTTTTAAAAACCAATGCCAAAAAGTAAAAAAAAATATTTTTGGCATCGGTTTTTAAATAAACCGATGCTAAAATTTTTAAAAAACACTTTTTTCATTGGTTTTTTTAAAAATAGATGCCAAAAACTAAAAAAAATGGTTTGGCGTCGGTTTTTATGAAAAATGACGCCAAAAATGGAGAAAAATTACAATATTTTAGAAAATTTCTTAATCTTCGATTTGACTAGTCATGGAGTACGGATTAAAAGTTATGACCTTTTAAAGATGGACTTATTTAAGACTTTTATTAGAGAAGATCAACTTCCTAAAACCATAACTTTTAATCCGTAACTCTGTTTTTTCTCCACGATCATTCAAATTGAAGCTTAGGAAATAATGTAAGACATAGTAAAAAAATATAATTATTGGCATCGGTTTTTGTAAAAACCCATAGCAAAAATATGTTTTTAAATTTTTTGGAGTTGGTTTCTAAAAAAACCGCCGCCAAAAAATTGCCAGAAACATATATTACATCATCTTATATGAAACTGACATCAAACTAATGACGTTAAAAACCATTTTCTACAAGTGAATATATAAAAAATATGTATATATTGTTATATATTTGATTATAAATAATAGTAAATTATAAAAAACTTTAAAATTTCAAATTCATAATATCAATATGAATGTAAGTCCTAAGAAGAAATTCATTTCCCACCGAAAAAAGATAAAAACCCCCTTAAACAAGGCTGAAAATCCATAGAATGTTAAAAAATCAGGGTACCCTAACTAAAAAACCAGTTTTAGAGGCCTTAAGGATTTTTTTGGCCTTAAAAAATGCGATTGGGGTTTCCCCAGGCATCTAGGGAATATGGATCATTACAATATTTTATTTGATATGTGGTAGAGCCCAAGTGGACACCTGAATCAAAAGTTACGGACGTTTGAAGTTCATGTTACATTTTTAGCTTATTTCAGATCCTTTGCCATTTTTTTGAATTTTTTATCTTCGAATTGTTACTAAATGACTATTATTCTATAATAATTAGAAAATTATTAATTAAAAATATTTTTAATTATTTTATAATCCATTTTCACTAAATATCTTATATATTATGTGTAAATATACATTTATCCTTATATAAAACATATTTAAAGAATATATATTATATTTATATTAATATAAATATATTTATATATTAATATATCATTTTTAATGAAATATAATTTTTTTTTTCTGGAATATACCCTTTATTAGCATTAGTAAGAAAGCAATGATAAATGGGGGGTGGGGGTGGGGGCTTTATCAGTGCTTCTAAAAAAGCGCTGATAAATATACCCCCTTTATCATTACTTTTTTACTAGTGCTGATAAAATCCCCCTTTATCAACGTTTTTTTACTAGAAATGATGGGGGGGGGGGGTCTTTATCAACACCTTTTTTACAAATATTGATAAAGGGCCCCCTTTAATAGTGCTAAAAAAATCACTGTTAAATACCACCTTTAACAATGCTTTTTCTAGCACTGACAAAAGGGCATTTTAATAGCACTTTTATTTAGCACTATTAAATCCCTAGAACTGGATAAACCTAGTTTTATAGTAGTGAATTCCTTGATAGTTGAGCTATACTTTACACATAATACTTGATAGATTTACCTTCATCTTACTCGAGTTAGGAAAATTATTTACCATTAAGGCAAATAATATGGGAAAACATACTTACTTGATTTCTTCCCATAACATAAGAATAATTTCATCATTTGATTGTGCTTTGAAAAGTTTTCCATCACCGCTTCATTTCATATTCTATATGGTAATAAAACATGATAAACTTATTTCATGCCTGAAGCACTAAAACTAAATTTTAATGCATCATAAGATCCCCCAAAATAATAACAGTTCATTTCTCTTGTCTTTATATATTTACCAAAACTAAAATGGTTAGTACAATTATCTAATTTAGATAAATATTCATATTTGGATCTATAAAATCTCAATAATAACACCTAAAGTTTAACTTAAATTATTACATAAATCACTAACCTTATAACTCTTCAAAATATGCGAGAAAAAAATTGAAACCCTAAGATTATAATGATTTGATCATATATTCTTCCACAATCAAATTTACAATTATCTATAAATAATATTAATCACTTATAAGGTAAAATACTAAAAATGTATATGTCATAATCATATACTCCCAAAAATATTCTAATTGATTCCATAAATATCATGAATCATCATGAAGAAAAAATAAAATCATACATGCTTCTAAAAATTAACTCAACAAAAAGTATCCAATATATTCCATAAATCCAAAAAATGCAATAAACATTAATATAAATCACTTTTTATCAAATCACTAATCAATTTTAAGGTCACTAATACTATAAAATTTAATTTATCAATATTAATAATTTCTTTATCCTAATTAAATATTATTATCTCAACACTGGAAACATATTAAGGGTTATCTATCAATCGATCACATGTTTTCCAAAAAAAATAATCTTACCACTAAATAACTTTTCAATGTTATCAATACCATTCAACATATGTTTTCAAATTCATAAAGGAAAAATACTTTAGAACAATCCTTAGATGTTTAATGATTCTTATAACCATAATATCATTGATAAAACACTTATAAAAAATAATTATTGAATTGTAATACATAAAGAATTCAATTATCTCACTTCATTCTTAAACCATTAACTAGTATTTTCATCTTATTTCTTAACACTTCATTCCTTTCATATGTCATTTGTAGTCTTCTCATCTTAAAAAATAAAACCTTTACTTTTTAATCCTTAGCTCCCCCCTAGGACATTGATTTACATAATTCCCATAATTTATACATTTAAAACATTCAACCATAGATAATACGACATGGAAACCATTATTCCAATACAATAAGTTAACCAATTTTTTTTATTTTTCCAAATAAACTTACAACTATATGCCCTTATTTTCTATACATAAAAAATTTTCTCATTCCTTTTTTACATTCCATTGAGTTCTTATTTCAGAATTTAGATTTGAAGGAAGTTATATATTCTTTTTCTATGGTATTTATCATATAAAATTTAAAAAAACTATTTTTCTCTTATTAGGTGTGTTAGGAAACTCACACAAGATCACATTATTAATCATAAATTGATATATTTGGTTATGAATAACTATAATATTTTTCACTCCATCTTCTATCTTGATTGCTTGCTCATTTAGTTTTTCATCACATTCATTGTTAGGATGATTCCTTTTGGTTTTATCCATTGACTAAAACCAAAACACATAATGTAAACATCAATCTATAACAATCAGAGTGAGAAATCATACAATCATGAAAATAATTCATGATATGTACTAAATTATGACACTTTATTATCAACCTATGAAACTTTTATGTTTACCCTATATCACTTTAAACTCATCATGTGTTGTCTTAGATTATATCCTATTAATCTATGATAATGGTATATAAAGATAATATGAATTAACCAAACATATTTCATGGGAGTGTCTAGGTTGGTGTGTAGTATTAGGCCCACTCATCGTGCACTAGTGATGATCGAATTAATACCCAATATTTCACTTTTAGAGTTATTACCCCTACTTACATCTATTTCATATCTTTATCCACTTTCTATTATCCAGATAGTTATGTATTTTCCAAGAAAACCACACTTCTTTCTTTACAACAACTTAAGATTTTCTCTTATACTTTGGCTTATCCTAAGGGTTCTCATTAAATTTTTCTCATCCTAATTACCAAAAATAATTAAACCCAACTCTGATACTAATTGAGGCAACTTAAGAATTAAATATATAAATATTACATCATTTTAGATGATACATTACTAAGAACCATAAAGGTTTAATGTATTTTAGGACTAGATATATGAGAATATTATTTTATGGAAGATATTAAACATATCCCACAATTTTTTTGTCACATAATATAATTCTTAAACAAAACCCACTTAAAACCTTTCTTCTTAACCCAGGGAAAGGAAATATAAGAAAGGGAAAAATTAGATGCTCAGTAAGGGTGAACATGGGGGATATCAATCGATGATCATATGTAATAATATCATGAGCATAAGGGTATGATATTGTAACACCTTGATTTTTCTTAAAGGCATAGTTCATTTATTTTTTGGTTCAATTTACTTTAAAAGGACCTAATAATGATGCCTAATTGAGTTAAGGAGGTCTTGAGTGTGTCTAGGGATCATTCAGATCCCAGATCCCTAAAATGGGAAGAAAAGACTGGGATACATGGTTAGGAGAAACCATGCCACACAACCCAGATAGTTTCCCTAAACTGCATGGTTGCAGAAATTGTGGACCTGGGGGACAAACAATTTTTATACAACCATGTGACCCAAAGAACACAACTATAAAACCCATTTGAAACATTTGAATAGTGGGTTTTTCATGGTTTGTGCATGGTTAAACAAACCACACGCCTATCCATGCGATGTGCCTCTTTGAAGTAGATCCTTGCACATGGTTGGTACATAGTTTGGCCAAACGTGCATCCAAACCGCGCGCCTTTGTAAACATGGGTAAAATTACCAAAATAACCCTCTTAAATTATTTTTTTAAAACTCCTTTCCTTTTCCCTTCTTCTCTAGTGATCTCCCTTCCTCCCTCACATGTGGGATTATCCTCCTCCTCTCATAGGGGTTGTGATACCTCCTTCTTCCAGTGACTGAATCACTCACCATCAGAATAAATAGATAGTCCTCAGTAATATCTCTCACCATCTTACATCTATTTTTAGGTTCCTCTTCCCTTTTTAGTTCTATTTAGGTGTGACTCTTTTTCCCTATTTTGGGGCATTTGACAAATCCTTCGATTTATTCCATTCTAGGTCGAATTGAGCCACAACAAAGGATGAGTGAGTGCTACCACATCAAGGTAAGTGGTCTAGGTTTTCCCAGTCATTTCATTGCATTTTAATTGATGCACCATTGTGACATTTTCTAGAACCTTCCGACAAAACTTCAAATTTGTTAATTAAATTAATTAAATTGGTTTTCTATGTCTTCCAGGACCCTACCGTGTAGTGAAACCCACTAGTGGGGTTTTCTATTTTCCTTTAACCACCTATTTGGTTGATACTACCTTGAATAGATTTTTTACCATGATTTAAATTCTTAATTACAATGTGTGAGTTGATATTTTGTTAAATTCCATAGATATTTAAATTGAATTGGAACAAATGGTTGGACATGAGCGATGCCCTTTAATCTTTATGCCTCTTACTTCATAATTTTAAGCTTATGCTTGATGATTTACCTTAAATTCCACATGATTACATTTTTTTTAATTTAGACTTGTCACCACATATGAATGCTTGGTAGCCTCAAATATTATGCTTAATTACATATATCATTATATGTACCTAATTCCTTGAAATTATGCCTGTATTTACATTGATCATGATTATTGTGGGTTTCCTACTGATAATGACCTATGCACTAGATCTATTGCTTGTTCTTAATATCTTATTCCATGTTTGATGGATTGAATTGGATGTTGTGTCTTGTCTAGATTGTTTAGAATTTAATGTTGAAATGATTATTTGATGACATGTGAATTGTATATGATATGACATGTGAGATGTGTTTTGATTGTTATTCTCACCTACTAAAGGCCGAGAGAGAACATGGGTCCCGATTTAAGGAAACCATGGATGGACTCACCATGTTTGGTTGGATCTACCAAACATGATAGGAGTGATGCATTAGATTTCTATGTACGAGATATCTAATAAGAATTACTTTATACTCATGAGTGACACCAATTCCCTAAGGGAGCGACCAAGGATGGACCCGTTGGTAAGATGGATACACCATGATATCGGTGATACTCGATCCCCTATGTGAGATACTTGGTACATACTTAGATTCACCATGCCAAGAGTGATACAAGGTACACCTTTATGGGTTGCCTTGGATGGGAATGGTGGCATTAATTCTTTTAGAGACACCCATAGTAACCCTTGGGATTCTATATAAACTTCCTTGGATGGGATCAAGACCCCACCATGGATTTGATGGCTTGGTTGCTCTATTTATATGTGATTATACTTATTGTATTTTAAGCATGCTCACATGATGACATTAAAATGTGACCACCAAGACAAAAAACAGTTTTGGGTCCAGTCTTCCTTAGTTTCTTTGTTTAAGATGGCCTTTGTACACATATTATGACTTGAATAGGTACCTCTTTTTAGAAATCCATCTTAGGAAAAAGTAGGTGGTATTAGTAGGGTTCCCAATTAGAAAACCATACCGAATTTTTATTCATCTATTTAATTATTACATACATTTATTATTTCTTGGCACACTATCATTTATTTATTACATGAAATGGATTAGCCTAGACACCATGGGTACCGACCTAATAAGATTATATCTCATGCCCTTCTTGGAATGAATTTGGTACCCAATAAGATTTCATGATCACATGTATTTATAAAGGGAAGCGTTCAACTTCTGATTCTTTATTGATTTACAAATTTAGTATGGGGCATGGGGGAAGAGGACCGAGAATATTCTCGAGATGCTTACAATATCATTTTTTTTTATTTTTTTGTACATTTTTCCAACATGTATTGTATGACTATATCCCTTGATTCCCCTATACTCTAATTTTTTGTAGAGAATCATGAACATGATCATAATTATATCTATTCTGGTAATTCAGTTTCTATGAGTTTCTTAATTCTCTTGCATTATTTATCATTGTGGGTATGCTGATTTTAATGTTTCTAATTTTTTCTTACACTGTTTACTTTATATTTTAAACTAATGTTATTACTCTTATTGATGAAGAAATAGTCTCCCCATGGACACTCCCAAGTCCTTCGCTGCTAGTTATAATCTTCTGGCGTTTGAGGAGATGCACTTGAGATCATGTTCCCACCATCTCGGGCAACTATTGAGTGGAAACCTGGGGTGAGATGCTACAAAGTGTTATTAGAGGTATTTTTCTTTTGTCTTACTGTTTGGGTTAGATATGAGACTTGGGTATATAAATTTGTTCATGAGTCTGTTCTTGTTAGTTTCTATGCCACATACAGGGGAAAACCAAATTTCCTGGGACGAGTAAATACTGTTATTGATTGTGTTTTTATAATTTCAAAGATTTCACCATTAGGTGACTCACTTTCCTTGTGCTGTTGAAATTATTGATGGAATTATTTATATTTTATTGTATTTTTACTTTATATTTCTCGATGATATGAGGTATTAACAAGGCACTCATCATACTAGGAATAATAGGATTAAAATTCCATGAATTATGCCATGCCATGTTTACTATTTAGCATGGATTGTCATTTTTCATGTGATTACTATTATTCCATTTTCTATTGTGCCTTGTGGTGTTTTGGTTATTATAGTATAAAAATGTACTAACCCTTCTTCATGAAGGAACGTGTTATAATTTGAATTAAGTGGATGCCCAATTTCAATTTATAAGGTGCATGAGTCCTTATAAATTGGAATAGTGATAAACCTAATTCAACCATTTAAAGGGGAACGAAATACTTAAATGGATTAAAATAATACCACCTTTAAAATTAAATGCTCACTATAAATGAAAATTGTGAGACATTGACCTAAGACTAACCATATAAATGGGTAGCAGGCTATTATTTTCACATTATTAGTGATCCTTATATGTTTTTACTATCATATAAAGCTGGATCTAGGAGAAGGTTGTCACTTATATCATGCTTATAGGGAGGCATTATCCCACCCTCTCTTTTTTCTTTCTTTATCTAATTTCACCATATTCTATAAATATTCTGAGAGGAGTGTGCTTTAGAAACTATATAACTATACCACCATGACATCCTCATGTTGTATGTCAAGATATTGGCAATGATCACACTCCAGAGGTGTTGGTACCTAATCCTACCATTGTAACACCTGTAGTTACACCAGAGGCACCTACTACTAACCTTCCACTTGGAATATATGCTCAGTTATATGACAGTTTTCTCAGGTTTATGTAGTCTATTTAAGGTGCTCCCCAGCCTACCCTTATTATGACAAAGCTCACATGGGACTTTCAGCAGCAACATCCTCCCAACTTCTTAAGGTATGGTGTACCTCGGGCTGTTGATTCATGGTTAGAATCCATTGTATCTATATTTTAACATCTCGATACACCTATATATTGGAGGGTCAAGCTCACTACCTACATGATAAGTGACTCCTCTAAGCACTGGTGGGATGTCATATCTCAGTCAGAGCATTACCAAGGTATGGTCTGGGTAGACCTTCATACGACCTTCTATGATCACTTATTACCATAGAATATGAGATTAGATCATTCCAAGGAGTTCATGAATCTTCAATAGGGCTCTATGACTGTTCTTGAGTATTCTTCTTGCTTCACCAAGATCCAACATTTCAATCCTTCTATGACCAGTAACATGTTGATAAAAAAAAGTCATTTTAAGAATGGGATTTGACATTGTATCCTCTCACAGGTAAATTTATTCTAATTTACTAATGTTATAGAGATAGTGAACTAGTCCCTTATTATAGAATGGAATATCATAGAAGTCAGTAATGTGAACTAAGGATGTTTAGTTCAGAGACAGGGTGATGGTTCTTATGGCAGTAGAAAGTGCTATTTTGAGGGTGCGTGTGGGGGAATTTACAACTAGGTGTAACATAATAATTATATATCATGTCACAAGTGTGTCATTATAGGACCTAATGAGATTTAGTTCATGAGGATCCTGATCAAATGCTAATATTGCAGCAGGATGTGAAACCTTCATAATTTCTGTTGGTCTTTTCCTCTATCATACAGTGAGAGTGGATCTATACTAAAACCTCTATCAGGTATAGGGTTTGAGACTCCACATTAGGATAGAATTTGGTCTTATACCGTATGATCAAACCAAGGTGGTAGTGGCCATGATCGAAGCAGTCAGGCTCCAAAACTTTAGCGTCAGTAGAGTGGATTTTCTCAGGCTAGTCAGGCAACATATCAAGGCCTTAGTTTATGCCATATTTATAAAGTATAACTAGCTCTAGAGGATAATATTCCAAGGAAATATATGGCGATAGGTATTATTCTAGTAGCATCTACTCTATTTTCTTCCCTATTTGATAAGGTGAATCACTCTCTTTTATATCTGTTGTGGTTGTGGAAAGTTTGAGCCTTGCAATTGAGTACTTATATGGAATCATGTCTCTTGAAAATCCATTAGGGGTAAAAAAAGAGGCCATTTGACAATGTAAGGAGTTCCTCCTTGAAATAGGTGGGTTTAATTTCTTTTGGAGTTTCTTTATCCTCGAGATGATCTGCTTCGATGTCATTCTTAGTATGGACTAGCTTGTGGCTTATCATGCCTAAGTGGATTGTTATCACCATATAGTGTCTTTCACATCACCCAAGGGAAACACATATATCAATAAGGGTGAATGGGATATCCAGATGAGATAAACTGGACTCGAGCGTACTAGGCTAGGTGGAGTGACAACTCAGTTGGTGAGTCTCCTTGTAAGCGATCAGGGAATGCGGTTAGTAGAGTTCCATCCATCTATTGATTGTTTTAGGGATATATTACTTGTAAATTTCTCTGTCTTACCTCATAAGAGAGAGGTTGATTTCACCATCAAGCTCATGTTAGGTGGGGAACCATTTTCCATTCTTTCATATAGTATGGAACCTTCAAAGATCTATGAACTCAAGAAGCATCACAAATATATAGAGGCTAAGGATTTTATATGGCCCAACACATAACCATGGGGTTCACTAGTCCTTTTTGACAAGAAGATCGATGGTACCCTCAGATTGTGCATAGATTACAGCCATTTAAACCCGCTCATAGTGAAAAACCGGTATCTATTTCCCCGTATAGATGACGTCTTCAAACAAATTTGAGGAGAGACTATTTTATCTAATATTTATTTGAGGTTGGGCTACCACCAGGTGCATGTGAGACTATAATACATAACATGTACGACATTTTGGATTAGGTATGACTTGTATGAGTATCTAATTATGCCTTTCAGTATGATAAATGTTCTAGAAACCTTTATGGATTTGATGAATTGGGGTTTCCACCAGTATCTTGATTCCTTAATGGTATTCTTCATAGACAATATATTAGTGTAATCTTGAAATAGACACAAACATGCCAATCATCTTGACATCATGCTGAATACACTAAGCAAGCACTAGCTATATGCGAATCTCAGTAAATTCCACTTTTGGATCTGCAAGGTTCACTTATTGGGTCATATCATATATGAGGTAGATATATCAGTAGACCCAGAGAAGGTGAGAATCATGGTTTCCTAGGAGAATCCCAAGAATGTTTTTGACATACACATCTTCTTAGGGATAAGAAGATATTACATTAGCTTCATCCAGGACTTATCCCACTTATCAGCACCCCTTATAGCCTTGACTAAGTGGGGGTGTGAAGTTCTTATGTTATGAATCCTATGAGATGAATTTTCAAGAGTTAAAAAAAATACTCACATCAACATCGATACTAATTCTGCCTAATATAGGAAGAAGTTATATATTCTATTGTGTTTCTTTAGGTATTGGTATGGGTGTAGTTCTAATGAAAGGTTATTGAGTCATGGAATATGAGTCCCACCAGTTGAGGAAACATGTGCATAATTACCCTATATATGACCTCGATCTAGAAATATTGGTTTATGCTATGAAATATTATAATAACTATATATTTGGTAGGCGATTAATTTTTTATACAGATCATAAAAGTTTGAAATATATCTCCACATAATGAGACTTGAATTTGAGGTAGCGTAGGTGGGTCAAATACCTACAATCCTTTAATTTTGAGATTTCTTACACACTTATAAAGGGAAAAACTATAGATGATGCCTTGAGCCATAAAACATAGACATGATCTATAAAGGAGGATAGTAGTGAGTGGAAGATTATGGATTATTTCTCCTAGTTTCAATTGGAGGTTTAGGAACAACATGACCAACCAGTATTAGTAGCTCTGGAAGTGACATCCTCTATTCTAGAGTGGGTATGGATGAGGCAACTACCCAATTCCAAGGGACTCATCTTAATGGAGAGCGTCACAGGAGAGAACCCACCTATTGGTTGGGTTGTTGATGGTAGTGAAACCTTACTCTTCCACGTACTTCTATGGGTTCTTTTTGATATGTGGGAAGAGTTGTTGAGGGAGTCACATGCCTATATTTGGGTAGTTCATATTGGGATTAACAATATGTACAAATATATATGTCATTAGTATTGGTGACCAGGTATGAAGAGTCATATAGCATGCTTCATCACTCAATTATCCACCTCTCTACAGGTGAACGTAGAGTACCGAAAACCTGCTGGACTTCTATAGCCTCTATCCATTCCTATGTGGAAATGGAAAAATGTCACCATGTATTTTTTAATAGGCTTGATGAGATCCCCTTTAGGAAATGATGTAGTATGGGTGATCATTAAAAGGTTAACCAAAGTCACACTTTTTCTACTGATTTGGGAGACCTTCTCTGTGGATGAGTTAGGGAGGCTTTACATCTGGGAGATAGTGAGAATTCATGGTTTACCCCATTTTATCATTTCATACCAAGACAACCAATTTACCTCACGGTTCTAGAAAGGGTTGTAGAAGGCACTAGGTTCACTGGTGATCTTGAACACAAAATATCACCCTCAGAATGATGGGAAGTCCTAGAAAATGACATGAGTGTTAAGTATATGCTATAGGATTGTATCCTTGATTTTGAAGGTTCCTGGGAGAAGAATGTTCATCTGGATGAGTTTTATTATAAAAAAAATTTCAGGAAACAATTCAGATGGTTCTATATGAGGCCCTCTATGGTATACCATTCCATTATCTGCTATGCTGGCTAGAGACAGGTGAGAAAACTCTACTAGGTTCTCATATCATTCAAGAGACTTCAGAGAAAGTTCAACTGATTCAAAAGTGTATGGATACATCTCAATCCAAGAAAAATTCATATGATGATCATCACTGTAGACCTATAGAGTTTTAGGTGGGACATCGGGTCTTTCTACGTGTATCACCTAGATTGGGTCACAAACAAATCAGGAGATAGGGAAACATTTCAACTCATTATGTCAAGACTTTTGAGATAGTGGACAGAGTTGGGATGGAAGCCTATCAGTTTTAGCTACCTCATATACATTGTTCCATGCAAGAAATCACCCATGTATCTCAACTTTGATAGTATCACCCATAACTATCTCATTTTCCTGAATCCTAGGATATTGATCTTGAGGCTTATGCATCATTCGAGGAGCATCCAATACATATCATTGATAATATCATGAATTATCTTTGAGGTAGGTCTATTACTTTGGTCTGAGTGCTATGGAAGCATATATTCATACAAGACAAGACCTGAGAGTGGGAGGCCGATGTACATGCACAATGGATAAAACTCTTCTCAGATGACGTCGTACCACCCTTGGGAGGGAAACTAGAGGATGATTTTTCTTAAGGAGGGGAGGTTGTAACATCCCAAATTTTATTAAATGTACAAACCATTTATTTTTGGTTCAATTTAATTTAAACGACCCTAATAATGATTCCTAACCGAGTCAAGGAGGCCTCAGGTGTGTCTGTGGCTTGTTTGTAGCCCAAAGCCTAAAAATGGGAAGAAAATACTGGGCTGCGTGGTTATGAGAAACCATGCAGCCCAATCCACACTATTTCCCTAAATTGTGTGGTTGTATATAGTGGGGACCTGGGGGCTGCACAATATTTTTGCAACCATACAACCCATGGAACATGATCGTGTGACCCATCTGCATCTTTTGGACAATATGTTTTTCATGGTTTGTGCACGGTTAAACAAACCATGTGCCTAACCATGCAATGTGCCCCTTTGAAGCAAATACTTGCACATGGTTGGTTCATAGTTTGGCCAACTATGTAACCAAACCATTCACCTTTATAAATGTTGGTGAAATTACTAAAATACCACTCTTTAATGATTTTTAAACCCCCTTTCATTTTTCGTTCTTCTCCAGTGATCTCCCTTCCTCCTTCACATATGGGATTCTTCTAATCCTATCATAGGGTTTTTTATATGTTCTTAATCCAAAAATTAGATTATTCACTATTGAAATCAGTAGATAACCCTCGTTAAGTTATCTCACCATCTTCCATCTATTTTGAGGTTCCTCTTCCCTATTTTTTTTTTCTATTTTGGTGTGACTCTTTTTTCTCTATTTCAGGGTGTTTGATGAATCATTCAATTTATTTTAATTCTAACTCTAATTGAGCCTCAAAAATTGATGAGTGGAGTTCTATCACATCAAGGAAGGTGGTCTAGGTCTTTCTTGCTCATTTAGTTTAATTTTAATTGATGCACCATTGCGCCGTTCGTCGAATCCTTCTAGAGAAACTTCAAATTTGTTAAATAAATAAATTAAATTGGGTTTCAATGTCCCCTAGGACCCTACCATGTGGAGAAATCCATTTTTGGAGTGTTCTATTTTTCTTTGGCCACCTCTTGTATGATCCTACCTTGAATGCCTTTTTTCCCATGCTTTAAATGGTTAATTACCATGTGTGAGTTTATCTTTTGTTAAATTCAAAAGATCTTTAAATTGAATTGGAAAAAATGGTTGGACATGAGATATTCCCTTTAAGATTGATTCATATTACTTCATAATTGAATGATTATGCTTAATTATTCACCTTAAATTACACATGCTTATTTTTTTTGATTTAGACTTGTCACCACATATGAATGATCGATAGACTCAAAACCTATGCTTAAGTCTATATGTCACATTATGTACATAATTCCTTGTGTATATTCTTTTATTTCCATTAATCATTCTTATTGTAGGTTTTCTAGTGATAATACCCCATGCACTAGAGCTAATGCATGTGCTTAATGTCCCATTCCATGTTTGATGGCTTGAATTGGATGTTATGTTTTAGCTATATTGTTTATCATTTAATGTTGAGATTCTTATTTGATAACATGTGAATTTTATATGATATTACATGTGAGATATATTGTGATTTTTATGATCACATACTATGGGTTTAGAGAGAACATGGGTCATGATTTAAGGATTACATGGATGGACTCTCTATGTTTGGTTGGATCTACCTAACATGATAAGAGTGATGCATTGGATTTCCAGGTACATGCTCTAAAGGAAGAGTTACATTATATTCATGAGTAATATTGGTTCCATAGGGGAGAAAAAAAAGGATAGAACCGTTTCCAAGATGGTTATGCCATTCCATGGGTGATACCTGATCCCATATGTGAGATAGTTAGTACGGACTCAAAGTCACCATGCCATGAGTGATATGAGGGATGCCTTATGGGTTTCCTTGGACAGACTTGGTGGCATTGGTTTTATCAGAGACACCCATAGAACCCCTTGGGATTCAATATAGATCACATTGGATAGACTCAGGACTCCACCATGGATTTTACAACTTGGTTTCTTGATTTATATGTGACAAGACTTATTGTATTTTAATCATGCTTGTATGATGACATTGAAATGTGACCACAAATCCAATCCACAATATTGGGGTCAACCTTCCTTAGTTACTTTGTTTATGATGGATTTTTACACATATTATGACTTGAACATGTACCTATTTTCATATATCTGGATTAGGCCAAAGAATGTGGTATCGGTTGGGTGCCCAAGTAGGAACCCAGACTGAGTAGTTATTTATTTATTTAATTATTACCCACATTTATCATTTTTTTGGAACACTATCATTTATTTATTAAAAAAAATAGATTTTCCTAGACACCATGGGTGATGTACTATTGAGTTTTTATCTCACAGTCTACTTGGGACAACTTTGGAACCCAATAATATTTCATGGTCATATGCATTGATAAAGGGAAGCGTGTGACTTCCGATGTTTTATTGCTACATAGCTTTAGGATAGAGCACATGGGAAGAGGACTGAGACTATGCTTGAGATTCTTATAGTATATTTTTTTTTGTTTTTTTGTATATTTCTCCATCAAGTTGTATATTCCTGTATCCCCTGACCCCCCTGTACTCTCATTTTTATAGAGAATCATGAACACAATCATCATTGTATCTATTCTAGTTATTAAGCTTCCTCCAGTTACTTCTATTGCACGGTTTATCATTATTTTTATGATGCTTCTATAGTTTCTAATTTATTATTCCAATATTTACTTACTATTGTCAACTTTTGTACTTAATATTATCGATGAGGGAATAGTCTCCCCATGGACAATCCCAAGGCCCTCACTGCTAGTCACAATCCTTTAGCATTTGGGGGGATGTGCTTGAGTTCATGTAACCACCATCTCAGGGAACTATTGAGTGGAAACCTAGGACATGATGCTACATAGATCATGAACATAATAATTAAAATTAAAACCCAATAAATTATATATCATAATCATAACATAAGGATTTGGATGAACATAAGACATGAATCAAAGAAAAATCAATGATCACGATCCATGAGATCAAATCAAAAGTATACGAACTTATTATATGGGGGTGGTATAAAAAGTGTGTCATAATAATAATAATATAAATATTATGTCAAGGATACCCAAAAATACATTCACCACATTTCATGTTTGATCAAACCACCCATGTACCTACTCCAAGCTTGGGATAATCTCCCATGCACCCTCTTTATGGATTGGGATAACCTCCCATGTACCCTCTTTTGGGATTGAGATAACCTCAAATGTACCCTTTGAGTTCATAAAAATTAATCATTACCTAATTCATTATATAGATATAATGGATCCACCCATTATATAATCCATTTATATGTATACCATAAGATCATGGAAACATTTATCATTTCATCATAGATTAACTCATGTAAAATAAAATGGATTTCATCAATATCCCATCATTATAATCATAAACCATATCAAAAATTAATATAGATGATACCATTGGATTATATCCCTAGTGATTCATAAAAAACATGAATGAATGTTATAATATATGAAAATATATTTAAAATACCACTGGAACATTCCTTTGAGAAAATACCCATTTCATTTTAAAACAACTTATTTAAAATAAAAAATATTGAAAAATATTAAGAAAATAATTTTATTTGGAAAGAACCCTAGAAAAATGTAAATTAATATTTAAAATAAAGGTTATAAATGATGGCGGTAAAAGTAATTTGTGTAGTATATGTTAAAATAATGAATTTGTTCACACCTTTAGTAACAAAACACATTATTTAGAAAATTATAAGAAAATTCCTCTTAATTTTTTTATATAAATTTAAAAATGGGTAAAAATTAATTTAATAAATATTTATAAAATTGTAAAAAAATTCTTGAAAACATTTTAAATAAAATATTGATGTGTAAGAAAAGGTTTTTGAATGAAGAGAGAAATAAAGTCAATTTTCCTTAAAAAAATTCTTTCAGAATTTTGGGTATGTAGAGATATAAACATGAATGGTAAATTTTTTAATATACACACCTAAACATATGATAATAAAATGTATAAAATTTATGAGTGATAAATCATATAATTTCATAATAATAAAATTTAATCATTAATAATCTTGGTAAAAAGGGAGATTGTAACATAAACCACTTACTACTTTGGTAACTTTTAAGTTGTAAGTACCATTAAATAAATAACATAAAATAAAAATTTAAATAGAATTAAAAGGATATTAATTATATAACATAAAAAATTGGTAGTATATACACCTTATAAAAGAATATAGGTCAATAATATAATATTTGTCTCAAAGAAGACAATTTGAGATGATAAACCATTGCCACTAGTAACTTTCAAATAAAAACTACTTTCATGAAATAATTTAAATTATAACTTTAAATTAAATTAATTAAGAAGGATACATGATATAAAATGTCATATGGGTAGTATAAACACCTCATAAACATAAATTGATGCATAACATAAAACATGTATCCATAAAACAACATTGATATGAAGAACCCTTACCTTATGTCTGTTTTTCTTTGTAAGTGATCCAACCTTAGATATAATAAATTTAAATTTATTAAAATTATATAATTTAACCAAATATATACTTATAATACTATAAATGGTTTACTTATAACATCTTCTTACCCTTTCATTAATAATTATTTATTAAAATCACAGTTTTAGCTGATAACTATTTCATTTTTCATGCATGTTTTGGTTTGGAAGTTATGGTCCTTGAATCTTGGTCAAGGTTTCATCATCTCTATAATATTAATATTTTTATATATTTTATATTATTACATAATATCATTAGTATATAACATTCCTTAATCTTTAATTTCATCAACATTATAACAACACTCATGTAGGCGATAAATCTGACCTAAAAAATAGCATGTTATAAGAGAGAATGAGTAACAAAATGCCATGGTATAATATTAATATAACATTTAAAAAACATTATTCATTTCACATGTGTCATATATATTCATTATATATAATTTTATAAATATATAAAAAGTTATAAATTGAAAATAAAATATATCTCTCATGGAGATGGTAGTTCACACATACACATAAACGATACTTCTATTTTATAATGAGAAAATTTTAAAATGGTAGATAATATTTTATAATTATTAAATAATTATTAAATCATAAATATAATATATATTTATTATAATCATCATTATAATCATCCATGTGAGATGGTGGTGGAAAATAAATCATATCGTTATGTGGAGTTGGTAGTCCAAACATACGAATGAGTGACACTTTCATTTTTCATTAAATGGAAAGGAATTGGATAATGTTTTTAACATATTCATAGTAATATATAATTATATTTATAATAATATATTCATAATTTTAGTTTATATACAATATATTTATAATAGGAAGATGAAGAAATAAACTTTTAAATAGTCGTGTATGATGATTACCTCTTCTTTGAGAGACCTCCTTTGGATTACACCATAATCCTCAATAGATTGGTTTTAAGAGAAGAAAATAACCTCTAGAAAATGTTTAAGGAATCTTGGAAGGTATTATTGTTGGGATTGGGTGATCAAGAGTGCTCAATCTTTATAAATTAAGTAGAAAAGGAGGTTCCCTTCTATAAGTGAGTGAAATGACACACTTGGAATTACATAAAAGATTTAAATATATCATAATCATGTCAAGTGGAACCAAATGTCCATAATTTATAAGTAAGGAAATGATAAGGTTTAAATAACTTCAAATATTAAAATTTATACATGTTTAAATTTCATTTTAATTTTTTTGTTTAACCCTCTCATTAACCCTTTTTAACTTTAGCCGTGGAAACACATTTTTTAGCCTTTAAGATTCATAAATTTACTTATAAGGTGGAAAGTGGATAAAAAATTATACATAGATAAAATTTTAGACCAATTAATATCATAATTTCCCTTTTTTCCCTCTCACTCTCTCTATATTTTATTTTTAAATCATTTAATAAAATATTATTTAGCATAAAATATCATTAAAGTCATTTTTCAGATTCTTCATTTAATTTGAATTCAAAGACTTCATGGAAACAATAGAAATATAATATAAACAAATTTAATATAAATTTTAATTTATAAACACATATTAAATTTTTATAATATCAAAATTTATCAAAAAAATATTAATTTTACTGTTTTTTAAATCATTTACTTTGATTTTTCTACTGCTTGTACAATCAGTGTATCAGAGTTAAGTATGCATTTAAAGAAATTATATCTCGACTAAAAAAATAAAAATAAATTAATATCATAAAATAAATTATTTATGTTAGAAATAAAGTTTTATATAAATTCATAACTTTTTTTATCCCCATTTGAACATATAATGGAAATTAAAATAAAAAAGTGACATCTTGTATTTATCCTTTACTTAAAATAATATTAATGTTATAATCAACTGAAATAGGAGTTTTTTCCATATTTTCATATATATGATGTATGTTTATTACCATAACTCATAAAATAGGATTAATTAAAGTTTTAGGGATATTTTTAGGCCTTATCTCATAGTTTTAACCCCATTTTACCCATTTTACCCTTATTGAGGTGACAAATATTTACCATAGTTACTATTCATAATGACAAAAAATAGAAGAGAAAAATTTACCAAATTAAAAAATAATGTTTCAAAATATGTAATCAATTTTTTAGGTTTCAATTTATAGAAGTGGAAAAAATCAATCTTAATTTAAATGCATAAAACACAATGAAAAACAGTTTTAAAAAACACGGTTTTAAGCTTATAATATACTTATAACAAAATCAAGTATGATATTGATCACTATGTAATTAATTATTTTATTTATTATGTTACTTTAATATCAAATTTAAAAAATAACATTACTTTTAAAATACTTGATTTAACGAAAAGAAATGATAGTATTACAAAAATTGGTATTTTTCACTATTCACTTAAAAATAAATATTTTCAAAGAAATCTAAAAAAATCACCCAAATATAATATTGAAATAATGATTTTAAAAAATATATTAATTTAGTAAAATAAAATTAATAAGAATCATAGAATTTAATTATAATTTGTATGCCCAAAATTTAATAAAAACCATTTTTGAAGAAACCATATTTTTGAATCACAAATATAATTTATTGAAAATTGAGTACTTATGTATTATTCCATAATCAAAAAAATTTAAAATATATGAAACTTATATAGATATTTTTTATAATATGGTTTTTCCTATTTATAATTCCAATTTAACATCAAGGTTATAATATATCGCAATTCATTTTAAGCTCGATGTTTCTTATCAAGAAAGCTATCGAACACTTACTATTTATTTAAAGTGAAATATATTCTAAAATATCAAGGTGTTACATTAAAACCACCTTAAATAAATTCTACCATCACAATTTTAATTATCACTGAATAGAATTATTGTGTCATGACATAATAATAAAATATGATATAGATTCTATCATGAGAACTAAATTCTATGTCACTACTAGGAAACTTAGTATTTCTTAATTAAGTATTTAAAAAACTAAGTATGTATCATTATAAGACTCATGATTTTACAAAAACATATCTTGATAGTTGAGTGATACTTTTCACATAAGACTTGATAGCTTTATATTTATCTTACTTGAGTTGAGGAAATGATTTACCATCAAGGTATAGATTATGAGATAACATACTTACTTGATTTATTTTCATATCATAAGCATAATTTCATCCTTTTATTATGATTTAGAAAGTTTTTCATCCCTACTTCATCTCATATTCCATATTTTAAAAAACCATGATGATTTTTTTCATTCCTGAAGTACTAAAATTAAATTTTAATGGATAATAAGATCTCTAAAATAATGAAATTTCATTCATCCTATCTTTATATATTTACCAAAACCAAAATGGTTAGTACAAGTTATCTAATATGAATAAATATTCTTACAACAATCTCCAAAATCTCAATAATAATACCCAAATTTCTACTTAAATCATTCCATAAACCACTAACGTCAAAAATCATCAATATACACTAGAAAAAAAATAGAAACACAAATATTATAATGATTTGATCACATATTCTTCCATGATTAACTTGAAAATTATCTCCAAATAATATCAATCACTCATAATTTCATATACCAAAAATATATATACCATAATCATATACTCCCCAAAATATTCTAATCATATCCATAAATATCATGAATCACTATAAATCTATAATAAAATCCTACATTGTTCCAAAAATTAACTCTAAAGAAACTATCCAATATATTCCATAAATCCAAAAAATGGAATCAACTTCAATATAAATCAATTTTTCATCAAATCAATAATAAATTTCAAGGTCACCAGTACTATACAATTTATTTTATCAATATAAATCATCCATTTATCCAAACTAAACATTATTATCTCAATATCAGGTATATATTAAGGGTCATATATCCCTTAATCAAGTGTTTTAAAAAAATATCACCTTACCACTAGATAACTTTTCTAGGTTATCAACACTATTCAACATATGTTATCATATCCTTAAAAAAATATCAAAGAAAATCCTTAGATGTTTCATGATAATTTTAACCATAATATGATTTATAAAACACATATTAAACATAATTCAAAAATACCAATACATAAACACTTCAATCATCCCACTTTATTATTAAACCATTAACTAGACATTGTTTTCTTATTCCTTAATACTTCCTTATTTTAAGTTTCTATTCATAGTATCTCTATAAACAATAGTAACATCTTTACTAGTACAACCTTTATGTCCCTATTTTCAATATTTTCCCCTTGGAAATTGATTTATATAATTACTATACTTTTTATATTTAAAACATTCAACCATAGATGATACCTTATGAAAACCATAATTTCCATCCACTAAGTTAACCAAACTTTTCAATTTTCCTTAGAAATTTATTATTGTATACCATTTTTTCCACACATAAAGCATTTTTATGTTTCTTTGAGACATTACCACCAATGTTTCCTTCCACATTTCTAACATTGATGAAATTTAATATTCTTTCCTCTATGGTATTTATCCCATTAAATTTCATAAAACTCCATTATCTCTTATTAGGTGTGTCAAGAAACTCACCTAGGTTCATATATTTAATCATAAATTGAGATAGATAGTAAGGAATTACTAAAATATTTTTCACACAAGATTCTATCTCAATTGGTTTATCATTGAATTATCTATCACATTCATTGTTAGGATGATTAATTTTGGTTATTTACATTAAATAAAACCAAAATTCATAATTTAATAATCAATATACAATAATAAGAGTGATTAATCAAATAATCATAAATATAATTCCTAAGATGTCTCAAATTATGAAACATTCTTATAAACCATTAAAAATTTTAGGTTCACCATATATCACTTTCAAATCATAATATTTGTCTTATATTATATCCTCTTAATCCATTATAATATTTCATAAAGAGAATGTTAATTAACCAAAGAATATCTCCTAGAAGTTTCTATCCAAGTGTGTAGTCATATGCCCACACATCATGCACCGGTGATGATTGATTTAATACCCAATACAACCCTTTCAGTGTTGTTACCTATAGGTGAATCTATGCATTTTCATTTATAATTTCTTATATCAAGATAGGGATTTATTTTAATGGAAAACTACACTCATATATTTAACATAACTTAGGATTTTCTCCAATACTTCATCTTATCCAAAGGGTTATCACTAATTTTTTCTATTCCTAGTTTCCAAAAAACAACTAAACCCAGCTCTGATACCAACTATGATGACCTGAATATCACACACATAATTATTAAATCATTTTATATGAATATTCAATATATATTATAACAATACACACCCAAAAACTAAAAATGTTTTGTGTATTTGAATACTAGATACATAATCATATTATTTGTGGAATATATTTAACATCTCTCATAAATTTATTCTCACATAGAATACTTCCTAGACACACCCTACATAAATTATTTATTCATAACCTGGGGAAAGGAAACATAAGAAAGGGTGACCTCAGATGCTCAGTAAGGGTGAACATGGGATATATCTATCAATGATAATATGTAATAATATCATGAGCATAAGGGTATAATATTGTGATATTAATATTTAAAATTCATGCATAATAATTTATAGATCATAATCATGTCATAATTATTTATAATATCCTAAGAAATGAATCATAGAATAATCAAAGATCATAATACATGAGATCATATAAAAATCATAAGAATATGTTATAGAGATAAGAATAAAAAGTGTTTCATAATCATAATTATAGAAATATTATGTCAAGGATACCCACCAAGACATTCACCACATGTTAGGCTTGAGATAACCACATATGTACCTACTTTAAAATTGGGATAATCTTATTTGTACCCTCTTTTAGGCTTGGGAAAACCTCTCATTTTCCCTTTAATATCTTAAAAATTAATCACTACCCAATGAATTTTAGAGCTATAATGGACACACCAGTCACATAATCTATTCATATGGTTCAAAAAGATCATGAAGAAATTTATCATTTCATCATATCTTATCTCATGGAAAATAAAATGGGTTTCATAAAAATCTCAATATAATAATTATAAACCATCCATATAATTAATAAAGATGATATCATTGGATCATATCCCCATTTAATCATAAGTTACATAAATATATGTTGTCATAGATGAAAATACATTTAAAATATCACTGGAACATTTCTTGAGGAAAATATCATTTTCATTTTGAAATCACTTATTTAAAATATAAAAAAATCCAAAATAATAAGATTTTTTTCCTTTGTAAATAACCATGGAAAATTTTAAATGAATCTTCAAGTCAAATATTGTCCATGATGGTGGAAAAATTTGTTCATGTGGTATATAAAAGACAAACATTTTGTTCGCACCACTGATAAAAAAGTAACTCATTCATAAAATGATAAGAATATTAATTTTAAGCCCTTTTATAGGAAGTCAAACATGGGTAAAAATGAATTTAATAAATATTTGGAGAATAGTAAAAACATTATTGAAATAATTTTAAAGAAAATATAGACATTGAAGAAAATAGTTTTGGTTGAAGATAGAAATAAATTTGGTTTACCTGTAAAACATTCTTTCATACATTTAGGTATTTTGAGAGAGAAAAATGAAAGGAAAAATTGTAATATTTATAAATAATAAGTGGATAAGAAAATAAATAATATTTTTTAGAGATAGATTATATAATTATATCATCGGAAAATATAAGCTTAAATAGTCCTAGAAAAATGTTTGATTGTAACATAAAACCCATACTATTTTGGTAACTTTTGAGTAGAAAGTCCCATGAAGGAAATAAATTAAAATAAAACCTTAAATACCATGAACTTAAGGATATTCACGATACAATATAAAAAATTGGTATTATATGAACTACATAAAAGAATATAGGTGTATAACATAACATATGTACCAAAGAAGACAATTTGAGATGACAAACTCTTACCTCTTTAGTAAATATCAAATAAAAACCCATTGTATGAAATAATTTTAATTATAAATTTAAATACCATGAATTAAGAAGTATCCATGATATTACATGTCAAAGGGGTAGTATATACACCTTATAAACATGAATATGTTCATAATATAAAACATGTCTCAACAAAACAATATTGAGATAAAGAATCCTGAACTCAAGTATGGATTTCATTGTAAGCATTATAACCTCTTGTATAATATATTTAAATTTATTATAATCCTATAAAAGAACCATATTCATACTTATAATTCCATACATGTTTTATTTATAACAAATTATCACCCATTAATTAATAATTATTTATTAAAATTACAATTTCATGTGATAACTGTTTAATTTTTCATGCATGTTTTGGTTCAGAGGTTATGGTACTTACACCGTGGTCTTGGTTTAATAATATCTATAATTTTAATCATGTCATGTATTTCATTTTATTATATAATATCATATTTATATTTTTGGGTGTGCACTAAAATATACATGCATGATATGCATGCACACATGCATATGTATGGATATAATACATATATATGTACGTCTTTATGAAATTTTTGTACATTTAATATATGAATATAATGTATGTATTTTTCATTTATATGATTTATGGATATAATATATATATATAATATTTATTTCTCTCAAATGTTTTATTCATCAGTTACAATCCATTCATGAATGAGTTAATTGCTTTATATTTATTATAATGAATTCAATAAATAAATACGAAAATAGTTAGAAATGAATATAAAGATTTATAAATTAGAGGAGACTAAAGATTTGGAAATATAAGAGGATGTGATCCTCTTTTATTGGACATGAAATATGTTAATGTGTATTCACATATACTAAACTCTCTTCCTCATGAAACTCCATTTTTCTCTTTTCAGAAGGTGTTATTACCCCTTTAGATTTAGGGAATCCTGACAAAGTGTTCATGGATCCACTAGATAGTATACTCCCTAAATGGTAGTGTTCTTTCATTAACTTCTCCTTGTGATCATCCTCAAACACACTCAACATATAGAATATTGAAACAACTATTGTTTGTGAATTATAAGAACTCCATTTTTATAATATCATTTATACAATAATTTCTTGAAGATAGTTATCCTATATTTTGGGTTGTCTTCAACTGAATATGATATATAAATGATCATAAAAAACCCATTTATGGTATCAAAGGAATGGTTAAAGATTTAACTAATTCTTTTAAACTCTCACACATGAATGGTTTTGAAGTGTGGCTCTCCGCCCTTAAGCTCCATTATGATGTAAAGAGTTACAGAGTTACATGCCTAAAGAGATGGGGTAATGAAGTCTTTTGATAGGTTCATATGGATTTCATGTTGGACATATTCATTTGAGGAATATATATTATTTCACTTATCCATGGTATTAAATCCAATTTCTTTAAGAATAAAATGTGTTTTTATCATTAGTTTTCAAATAAAAATAAAGAACTAAATTTTCATAAAATGTATATAGGTTTCATACCCTTACATGAGATACAAAATGGTAAATTTAATTTATCCTCAGACAGGTCAGTTACATAAAGGTCATACCTTTACGCAAAAGGTTTATGTAAGGGTAACCTCAAAATAACTTTTATGAAAATGGGGTTTGTAAATATAATACTCTTACGCCATAGTACCATGTAAATGTAAACTAACCTTATGAGATACCCACATGCGAGCCATTATGTAAGGGTATTACCCTTACATAAGGGGTTTATGTAAGGTTAATCAGAACTTTACCCTAACACAAAGGAGACATGTAAAGGTAATACCTTTACGTATGGGATATACATAATGGTTATCTGTATATTACCTATGCGCAATGATTTTGAAATTTAACTATGTAACGGTAAGAGACTTAAAGGTAAACTATGTAAATGTATCCTTTATATTACCTTTACAAACACTTTTGAAAAATTTAGTTACACTTACAGAAAGTATTTTCATACAGGTAAAATGGAGGATACCCTTACACAGTATATGGGTGGTGTGTAAGGGTAAAATGAATCTATATTTAAAAATTGTTTTAAAATATTAAATTGTTTTTTTGATTTATAAAATGTTTATAAATCAAAATAAAAGGTATTTTGTGATATTTTAATTCATAAGTATTTAATAATTAAATTAATTAATTATAAATTGTTTATAATTAATTAAATAATTTTTTAGTAAACAATTTTATCAAATATTAAAGTTTAATATTTTTAAAACATTTTGAAAAAATAAATGGTATACCTTATGATTTAAAAATAAAAGTTTTATTTAGAAACCATAATATGTAATTTATAGTGTTCATAAATTAAAAAATATATGATATTTATATAAAATTTTTATATAATAGATATTGAATTATAAAATGGTTATACTTTATGAGATATCTTATAAATTATATTTAATATAAAATATAAATGGGATCATATTGAAATAAATATAAATTTTTTATATTATTTCAAAATTATAAAATTTTTATAATTAGCATTTATTGATGAATAGTTCATAAATATCTCATGTTTTGGAAAATTAATAAATAAATAAATTTATTTGTTAAACTGCCTTGATATTCATGTTTATTAAATTTTGTATGAAATATAAATATTGTGTATGACCAGTTATATGATAAATTTATTCTTGGATAGATAATTACATATAATTCTAGGTTTGATATCATAAAATTTAGTTTTCATATACATTGAACTCGATTTATAATTTTAGTTATGATCTTGAGAATAGTTTTTGGGCATAAATTATGTATATTAGGTGTTAGAGTTTTTATGAACTGAATTATCTGTTGAGTAAAGTTTCCCTAGTTAGAGGGACTTAGGGTTGGACCACCTACATTCATGAGGCTTGACTAGTCGAGAAAAGTGAATGAGGTTGGCTATCTGTCACTCTGGGATAACTCATGTGGATTTTGTCAATATTGTATAACTATATGCCTTTACATGAACCATTCATGTATCTTATGCATATAATTTATTTGGATATGTATGAATATAATTGAATTCTATTTTTGGGTGATATACTTGTGGGTTGTTTAAAGAGTAACATATTAATGTGGCATGAACACATTAATTTGTTGGTTAGAATAATGATTCCAAAACTAAATCATTAGAATCATGCATACAAAAAAGGAAATAAAACATTAAAAGATAATTATTACATATGATATTATAGTTATCAATTTAATATGAAAATGTTGTATATTAAATGGGTGATACTTTAAAATAAAACCCCTTAAAAACCAAGTGTGAGATTCCTTCCAAAGAAACAAATTTCAAGACCTCGATCATCCAACCATGTAGGTCATTATAAATTTGAGTTCCCCTAGATTATTTTTATAGGGAAATAAAGTAATGAGTAACTCTGGATTATTATATTGGGTGGATCATGCTAAAACTTAGTTCCCATGGATCATCATTTTTTATATTTTTTTGACGCTTTATTTGGGTTACACTATCTAAGAGACCCTAATAGGATTATGTTATCAAAGGAATAGAGTTGATTATATCCATATGATGGATTTTGATAAAGTGTTATCCACTCAACTATCTAAGATTCACAAATGTTTTCATTGGGGAGATTCCATGACTAAATAACTAAGTGGTGAGAGAATTTCTAAAGAGGTCTCATTGGTTATTAAAACATGGATCTTGGATCACTAAATTGATATGATGTATGGGGTCATCAATTTTAGTGGGAGTACTTCCATTAAAATTCATTAATGAAAATATAGAAGATATTATATGTATTGGATAAAAGTTATTTTGCATGTAAATACATCATCATCATAAAAATAAACTTTATATTAATCCTTGAAATTAGATGCTTAAAGTAATAAACTTCTAAGAATGGTATCTTAAGAAAATTTCTTGAGCAATAGAAATATTATATGTGTTATAATAGTTACTTACTGAGAAACTAAGTGTTAAAGTTTTTCAAAAATAAAATAAAGATGCTTATGGAAGCATGGAATGATTCATTTAAGGTGTTAAAGGCACTAGATAATAATTTACCTAAGTTATTCAAGTCACATATACTCAATATGATTGGGTATGTGAATGATATTAAATATGATTTAATATGTTTGTTGATACTAAAGAATTTATATAAGGATTATTTTAGATAAGGAATTCATTCTATTTTCATATGTAGAAATTTTCTTACAAGATTGATGAATTTAATAATAGTTTACTCGATATTTTCAAAGTGCTGAAAATAAATAAATTGGATATATGTTTTTTAGATTCTTGTATTGTGTTAACAATACAAATGGGTAAAGGTTCATACCAGAAGAAGAAATTTAGTTGGAAAATCCAACAATATTTCACTAAGAATCCCATTAAGGTTATTTTAAACATGATGACATTATCAAGAAGGAGTATTTATTCCATATGATTGGATTATCTAAAATACTTGAAGGGGTTTGTGAACTCCATAGAATTTTCATGTTAGGTATTAATTTTATAGAAATTGAATCTTAAATTTTTATGGGTATGTGATACCAAGTGTATATTTTTAAATTGTTGTAAATACATTGGAGTTAAAAATTATATAGAGAATTTAAAGATAATATAGTTTTCATTCAAGGGATTAAGTAAATAGTTAAAAAATTAGAAATTTTAATGTAAAAGAATGTTTCAAAGATTAGATGAATCTATGTAAAGTATTTGTATCTTCATATCACTTTTATTATATGATAACAGGTGTTAAAAAAGTTTTTTTGAATAAGTATGACATGAGTAAATTTATATGCATGTATTATGATTCATAAATTTCAATAACATGTTTTGTGATGAAAAAATGGATAAAAGTGTTTTATCTAGGATAAAATTGTTATCCAAGTATTTTTTTAAAATAATTGGGAATGTGTTCCCACCACCCATCAATGGTATATTTTCATAAATTCTTATTTTAAATAAAAAATATTTTAACACATAGATTGTTATCTGAGATATAGAAATAGTAGTTTATTTGATTGATATCACCTCAAAAAATAAATAAATTTTATTTCCTAAAACACAATGTAGTTTTTATTGTTTCTTAGAAAGATATTATGAAAATAATATAGTGCCTAAGAATCTAGAAAGATTATGTTTGAAATTAGAGAAGTTCAAAGTAAAAAAATAAAATATTATACTATAATTAGTCTAATTGATTAATTAATTTATATTTGAAAGAGTTGGGATATGTGATAGTAAAGAAAAAATGAAAATAATTACATTTAGTTACTCCGAGAAAGTGAATATCAAAGTTAACTAAATATTTATAACTGTCATGACTCGTCCCCCAAGGCTCGTACTGTGACTACCCCAAGCCTGCCTTCCATAGGCCAGGGGATAGCGACTAGCACTGAAGGCGTATTCACTAAAATAGGGAAGACATTACCTTTATATCCTGTAAACACACGCAACCAAGCACACATCAAATTAAGAAAACAAGTAAATTGTATAGTAAAAGTGTGAGTACAGTAAACAAAAGGGGCCAGAATACAAGCCCAAGTGGAAAGTAAGGGAAAACTAAAAAGTACAAGTAAAACTAGGGGGTATGAGTAAACCGAACAACTCCTGTGAACACCCGCCAAGGATCTTACCTGAAGGGTAGGCACAACTCTCAAATGATCGTCTCTATGGTACGCCTTATCTAAGTCCACCTCTGAGCTACCTCTAGTCCTAGTACTCTTATCCTCAGTCAACACTGTTCGTCGTCTACACCAAACACAACAAGGTGCGGGCATAGCCCGTGTAGGGGTGAGTATAACAATACTCAGTAGGGACCCCGAGACCCTCAATGTCTCACAATTCCACTAAGGATAAACCACAAAGCATGAAATCAACTAACAACCCTACTTAGGTATATGACCATACATATACCTAAGTTATCAAGTAATCCCATCTCAATTATGAGGAAACACAGAGTCCAACTCAAAAGCCCAAGCTCAACTGTTCCCCAAAGGAAGGAGTACCTTGAAGGTAATTACCACAGAGGTATGCCACACAGAAGAATACCACCAAGGTATTACCACAAAGGAAAGTACCACACATGTACATAATCAGCTCACACCAGGTATATATTAGGTACAGTAGTAGAGATGATTAGATGTAATTACTGAATCATCTTACTCTGTTAAGAGACAGACCCACGTAGGATCCTAAATCATCATCAGACTCATAGAGGATCGTAGTACATCGTCAGACCCACACAAGATCCTAGTACCTCGTTAGACCCACACATGATCCTAGTACATCTTCAGACCCACATAGGATCCTAGTACATCATTAGTACGTCGTCAGAACCACACATGATCCTATTACATCATCAGCATCGTCAGACCCATACAGGATTCTAGTACATCGTTGGTACGTCGTCAGACCCACATAGGATCCTAGTACATCGTCAGTAAGTCATTAGAACCACACATGATCCTAGTACATCATTGGTATGTCATCAGACCCACACAAGATCCTAGTACATCTTCAGTACATCCTTAGACCAATACAGGATTCTAGTACATCATCAGCACGTCGATATACCCACACAGGATCCTAGTACATCATCAGAGCCATCTATAGGGTTCCCGCACTAAGCTCTCTTGTCTCCGGGAGGGTCTGCTCCTCAAGCCACTGGTCAATTCTACAACTGTCACGAAGTCACACGAAGAAGTATCCTAATGGAATGCCATGTAATAGGGGTCTCAATGCAATAGACGGTGTGTTAATTAGATGCCTGGTCTGTAAGTTATTAGCCTTTTAGTCCCGAGGGCCTGGTTGGATTCTTTCTCGATCTAACTTGACTGTACCCCAAATTTATCCAAAAATCAAGTGGGGTATACCAAAAGGTCCATTTCTCTACAAGGTTTCCAGTGCCGCAGATGGTTCGTCAAATGGATGGCCAGTGCTAAAGTTATGGCCAAAAGTACGTATAGGGTCAAAATTGGTCCAGTTCCGGTCTGACCTGGCCCCACCCAGCCTGGGCCAACCCGGTCCGGTTTGGGTCATCTTGGCCCAATGGGTCCGGCCCGGCCAGCGCTGGGCGGCCTGACCTGCACTGGGCGGCCCGACCTAGTAGGCCGGCCTGGTGGTGTGCAGGGGGGGGGAGCCGCGCACCCCCCGCTCTCAAACACTGAATGGATCGACCGTTCATTTTCCAACCAGCATGCAGGAACCTAGCGGGTCTTGCACGGTTCAACTCGGCCAACCGAAATGGCCGACCCTTGGGTCCTCCCAGCAGCGCGTCATGCACCGCCGCTCCACGGTCGGATGAACGCCGGCTGCACCTCTGCCATCCGCCACGGTCAGGAGTGCCGTGACCCCTTGCTCCGATGGCGGCGCATCGTACACTATGTCTCTACATCCGCCACCATTTTCCACCGAATAGGATACAATAACCATGAATAACTGTGGAGGGATCGGGCTATGTTCATTTGTCCCACACCCTCTGCATTTTTTCGGTAGTAGGTGGGTCAAGAGGATTATTTCAACTCAAACCACAAAAAAGAAACAACAAAACCCCTACCTAGATGGTTTGGTTGAAGATTGTTCGTGATTGAGACAGATTGGTGTTTGTCGATCCCAAAACAAGTCTCATCTAACGACATCAGTGAGGAGAGGAAAAAGGTGAAGTCGGTGATGCCGATTTTTACTCAATCGTTGGTTTGTTCGTCGTTGGAGGTCATTCGATGTAGTTTGGAGAAATATTCATTGAAGGAGAAGAGTTCTTAGTTGGATAATGTTTCTCCAAAGTTCTCCCCACTCTCCCCTTTTCTAATAAATTTTTTCCCAATGATTAAATGAGGATCCAACATAAATTAATGTAGGTTTATACATTTAATTTATGTTGGTCCAAAATTAAATGGATCAAATAATTAATTAGAGGGTTGGCATAATTAAATGGGAGGATAAATTAATTGGGAGTTGAGAGGTTTCCCCCCCATTAATATGGGTTTAGTTGGTCCCCACCACCATAACCTATGCTGAGAGGTTTTAAAAAATAAAAATAAAAATGATAAACATTTTATTTTTCTTCTTCCATGAAAAAATCACAAAAACTAACTTTCACCCTCGACCAACTTCCATCGAGGTGAAAGTTTCTTTAAGCTAATACCGACGCTTCGAGTTCAACGGTGTCCTCAGATTTCAATTTCGAGCATTAGTTCAAAAGTTAAAAAAACTTGTTCGCACATTTACTGAACATACCCAAAGAAAAGTTTAGAAATTCAGTCTGGGAACACTGAGCCTCGGAATCACGCGTTGTCAATTTTCACTGACTCGTAAAATTCCCATATAATTAATGAAAATTTAAATGGAATTTTTGGGTCTTTAAATTCTCCCCACCTCAGGGCTTTACTTCCCCGTAAGACACAACTCAAACTAAGGAAACAAGTGGGGGTAATGAGCACAAATCTGAGCCTCCCGCTCCCATGTGCTCTTCTGGAGGTTCCCATGATGCCAATGAATGCACACTAGAGGTATCAACTACCCAGGAAGGACTCACTCCTATCGATCCTCAATATCCACTGGAACCTCTGTAAATGTCACCCCATCATCGATGTCCAACTCTCCGTGGTCGATGATGTGAGAAGGGTCATGCACATATCTCCTCATTTGTGATACATGGAAGACGTTGTGCACTTAGTTCAACTGAGGTGGATGCGCTAGGCGGTAAGACACCTTTCCAACTCTGCTAAAGACCTGAAAAGGCCCGATGAACCTCAGAGATAACTTTCCACCCTGACCAAATCTCCGTAAACCTCATCGGGGTGAGACCCGTAGAAAGACATGGTCACCATCATTGAAATCAAGAGGTCTCCATCTCTTATCGGCATACGACTTTTTCATGCTCTGTACAGCCTTCATCCACTCTTGGATGACCTATACCTTCTCTGTGGTATCCTGTACCACATCTGGTCCCATGAGTGCTGACTCCCCTGGGCCAGTCCAGTACAGAGGTGATCTACAAGGTCACACGTACAACGCCTCAAAAGGGCCCATCCCAATGGTGGATTGATAGGTGTTGTTTTATGACAACTCCACCAAAGGAAAGTGACCTTCCCAACTGCGATCGAAGTCGAGGACACAAACACGTAACATGTCCTTGAGGGTCTGAATGGTCCGACCAGTCTGGCCATCCGTCTGAGGATGGAAGGTAGTGCTCAAATGAAGCTGCATCCTGAAAGCCTCCTAAAACCCCTTCCATATCCAAGAAGTGAAACGTGTATCATGACCAGAGACAATCGTTGAGGTTACTCCATGTAGCTACACAATCTCCTGCACATAGAGATGTCCCAAGATCTCTACTGAACCCTGCTCTCTGATCGGTAGGAAGTGAGCCGACTTGGTGAGTCGGTCGACGATCACCCAAATAGAATCATGACCCATAGATGTAAGTGGGAGTCCTATAACGAAGTCTATGGATATCCCAAACCACTTCCACTCTAGGACCTCTAAAGGTTGAACTAAGCCTGCTGGTACCTGATGCTCTACCTTCACTTGCTAACAAGTGAGGCACTGAGAGACAAACTCTGCTACTTCTATCTTCATTCCTGGCCACCAGTGCTGTCGTCGAAGATCCTGGTACATCTTCGCTACTTATGGATGTACCGCTAGAGGGGATTTGAGGAACTCCCTCAACACTACCTCTCGAAGCGACACTAGCACCATGGTACGTCCTATGAAAAGGATGATGTGCTCCTCACCTTCAGAAAATCCATCGGGTGCCTGTCCTGTGGATATCTGAGCACGTCGAGCCTCACAGTCAGTGTCCCCATGTTGTGCCTCCATGACTCGCTGAAGAAGTGGTGGAGTGACTGTAAGAGACTGAAGAAAATCTACTCCATCTTAATCCACAAAGGATATCTACAAAGTGGCCAACTGATCTGTCACCTCGCCAAGTAGTTGTATACCAGATCTCCTACTGAGTGCATCTGCTACAACATTCCACTTCCCAGGAGTATAGACCATATCAAAGTCATGTACTTGATGAACTCAATCCAACATCATTTTCTCAGGTTCATGTCCTTCTGAAAGAAGATATAACTGAGACTCTTGTGATCCGAGTAGACTATAAGACATTCACCCATCAATTAATGTCACCAAATCTTCAAGGTGAATACCACTGCTGCTAACTATAGGTCATGGGTAGTGTAGTTCTGCTCATGCTTTCTCAGCCATCAAGAACCATACGTGATCACTGATCGCTCCTTCATCAGGACACATCTAGGTCCGGTCCCTGATGCATCGCAGTAGACTACGTACCCAACACCCTCCTCTGGAAGCCTCAAGATGGGTGCACTAGTCAGCCTTTGCCTGAGCTTCTAAAAACTTCGATGGCATCTCTCCAACCACACAAAGGGTTTTCCCTTCTTCATCAACACTAATAAGGGTTCTGAAACTCTGGAGAAATCTGGCACAAACCTCCGGTAGTATCTAGCCAAAACTAGGAAACTCTGTACTTCCGTCACACTCCTGGGTGGCTCCCAAGAAAGTAATGCCTCAATCTTCACTAGATCCACCGAAAATCCAGACTCTGAGATGAAATGTCCCATAAAGTGAACCTCTCGGATCCAGAACTGTCACTTCAAGAGCTTACCATAAATATGGTGCTCTCGGAGTGTGTCCATAACTATCTGCAAATGATAGGCATGCTCCTCCTCAGTAGCCGAGTAGATCAGAATGTTGTCAATGAAGACTACTATAAAGCGATCAAGGCATGGATGAAAGATCCTATTCATGTGTCCAATGAACACTGCTAGAGCATTGGTCATGCTGAACGACATAACCAAGAACTCATAATGGCCATACCGACATCTGAAAGACGTCTTCTGAACATCCTCATCTCGTACTCTGAGCTAGTGATAACCTAATTTGAGGTCTATCTTCGAGAACCACCGTGCTCCTTTCAGCTGATCAAAGAGGTCATCAATCCTCAGAAGTGGGTACTTGTTCTTCACGGTCACTTGGTTCAGGCACCAATAGTTAACACAAAGCCTCAAGCTCACATATTCCTTCTTTGCGAACAAAATAGGGGCTACCCAAGTAGAAACACTGGTCCGAATGAATCCCTTCCCCTGTAAGTCTTCCAGCTGTACCCGCAGCTCACAAAGCTCCACGGGAGCCATCCGATATGCTGGTGTAGATATCGTTGATATCCTAAGGTACAAGTCAATGTAAAAGTACACCTCTCTACAAGGAGGTATACCCGAAACATCATTAGGGAAGACATCCGCATACTGGTCCACCACTACAGGATAAATCAGACTCTCCACATAAACCGCTCCGAGGGTAAGGATAGCCATCTGATGAGTGATCGGTTTCAATCTCCTCTAGGTAAGTCCATATTGTGCTGCAAAGTCTCCCTTTTCTCCAGTGAAGTTAAACCTAGTCCCATCCGTGCAGGCACACCACAATTTTCTCCCAATACAGTCAATCTGAGCATGAAATGTAGATAACTAGTCCATACCCATGATGATGTAATAAAGCCTCGACGCTGCTACTAGGAGATCCCAGCCGAAGATCTTACCTCCTAGAGTAAGATCTCACTACTGGAACCAGTGCGTAATCGTAGAATCCACTTCCGTAGGAGTATCTAGCTGTAAGGATCGAGCCAACAGCTCCGTCGGAATCTCCAACATGCAAACGAGGGCAGTGGAAATAAAAGAATGACTAGAACCTGTGTCTATAAGTATTGCAGCTAAGATGGAGTAGACATAGATTGTACCTCGTATCATCTCCAAATAACCATGTTCGTAGACCTTAGCTTCCTAGAGCTAAGCTCTCCCCTATCTACCTGCTCCCTGCAGTCGGGGTGGACCACCTGGTGGTGGTGGCAGTAACATCTTGAATCGTCGCCCACCGCTAGCTACATGGACAACTCCTCTGCCATATCTTCCCGCTCCCTGCGGACCTCCTCGGTCGAACCTCTATGTATGCCTGGGTGGTCCTTCGACCATCAGTTGATCATCAATACGGCAGGTCAGAGAGTCACGAGACACGTGACCCTACCCGCCGCATGTGAAACACTACCTATTCCTCGCATGACTAGCTTTGTCTCCGATACCCCACACAATGGATCCTGAGTCATGCAGTTTTCCACCTGTAGGTCTATTCCTCTTGGTCCTCTATTACATATGTCTACTACCAGCTACTGAAGAATATTCTACACGAAGACTGGTGGTGGGTCTCGCTGCGGTGACTGCTCAGCAAGAAAACTCTCTACTAAGAGGGCTCTCTCTAACACCCCCTCCTGTGTCGGAATGCTGAGTGAGATCATCAATGCTCTGATATCCCACCCGAGTCCTTATTCGAAGGTCCAGGCTCTGAAAAATGGGTCCCATACCATATCAGTGGAGTAGCGTGAGAGGTCAGTGAACCTCACTGAGTACTGAGCCGCAATCATGCTGCCCTACTGCAGATGAAGAAGCTCCTATATGCGCACTGCGTGAAGATTCGCTGGGACAAACTCTTCCCAAAACAGGCTCTCAAAGTCTGCCTAGAGAAGAACCACCTCGTCGTGAACCTGGAGCATCAAGATCCACCATCTACCTACTACTTCCTATAGAAGGCTGACAGAAAGGATCACCATGAGATCAGTTGGTGTCCCTACCATTCCGAAGACTCTCTCTACAGCCTCCAACCAATCCTCAGCTGCCTGTGGGTCCATCTCTTCCCTGAAACTGGGTGGCCTCTGGTGTTATAACTCGTGCAATGCACTCAAGCGGCGTGCACCCTCTGCTACTGGGGATGGTGGAATCAGTGGCCCAAAGGGTAATGGTACCGCTGGTGCCTCTATTGGTGCCCCTATTGGAAAAGGGCCCTACACCAAGGCCTCGTTTCTCGGTGGGATATCAGTGCGTACTGCACCCGGAACCCTAGTTGGCTATTTTCATGGAGGCATCCTGAAAAGAAACATGTGCACCACAATCAATAAGTTATACATGGTGAGATGACTCAAAGATATCACAAAGAAAACTCTTGAAAACAAACACTCAATCAGTGTTTTCGTGCACTGAGTTGGAAATCAGAAGTTAGGGTCCTGGTGTATGGATACATCGACCGCTGCACCAACACTGGATTCCCTAAACTGATAACCACAATCACTACACTAAACACTATTGCCGTTAAAAAGATCATATTCCAATGTTCTATGGTAGAACCGACTTCTCTGATACCAATTTTTCACAACCGGTTCCTGGTGATAGCATAGACACCCCGCCTTAACATGTCCATCAGGTCTTGGCCCACCAGGTACCACCAGTTGCCACACAGACACGTGGTCCCCACCTAGGGGTCCACCCACATTCCTGAGTGGGTTATCTGACTAATGACTGTCCCCACAGGCCAACACATGTCCTTTATAGTGTGCTTTGTCCTCACTCACACACACCTTAGAAAACTTCCTAGAAGGTCACCCATCCTGATCATTACTCCAGGATAAGCAGGCTTAAATATGGATTTCTAATCAGGAAGGCTCCCGAAAAGGAAGGTGGAATTTGTTGACATGAGTCATATCATTTAACCATTTAACCCTTTATCATTCGGGAGTGTTACAATAACAATTTAAAATTATAATGATTCTTCACTTAATATCCTATACGTGTTAGCAGTGAAAAAATGTAAATAGATACATTTAGTTACCATAACAAGTGAACTTCACTATTCCCTAAAGGATTATACCATCCAATACAAAAAATTATCGCTTGGTATACTAAAATAGTTTAGGGTATATTAGTAAAGAGAAATTTAAGGAGTAACATTAATTACCATAATTAAGTGGATATCACTTTATCCTAAAATATTTTAGGATGTGATATTAAATTGATAATGTAAATAGTAACATTATTTACAAAATATTTTAAAGAAAATATTTTATGTAAAGAGTTCTATGAATGAGGATGATGTAATTTGAAAGGGTTCTAAGCAGACAATAGAGGAAACAATTATAATTTTTTTTAACATCCTGACATAGGATCCACTGAAACTGTTCTTCGAGATGGTCAGTCACATATCCTTAAACATGATTCCCCATACTATAGAGGCTACCAACTAATAGTGAGAGTATAATAATGGTACATTGGGGAGACTATACCCTCATGATAAAATGACACAATAGTATAACATAATAAATCATTCAACAATAGAATTTGTTTAAATTAAAGGTAGTAGAAGACAATAATAACTGATAAAATGGAAAATTCTAAATACAGAACCATGCATGTCCTTATGATACTACAATATGAAATAAATAGTCATACATCAGGTAATAAATAAATGGAATTAAAATAAAGACAAAATCCTCAAAGTATATCTCTATGAGTTTCTTGATCGCTGAATTAGTCTTGTGTTATTGATCTCCTATATATAAATATAACAACACAAGTAGAACCCATGAACTTTATCCTACAACCATTAGGTCTATTCTTGTACCCTTATTCAATGGTTACCTAAACAGGGTGTGAGATAAACTTAGTAGACCACTACTAATGGTTCCTAATGTTATCTAGTCCATGAGTATAAAATAAAGTAGTGTGTAGTAATATCAATAAGGTAGTAAATAAATAAATGTAAACATTTTGGGATCAAGTTAATTAAGGAATACTGGAAAACTATACCTACTTTAGCCTAAGAAAAAATATCTCTAAACATTCCCACACATATATAAGAATATATGTAAAAAGATATATGCACATATATACATAAATTGATGAGGACCCAAGGCAGAAGGCCAAGGAATCCATATTGTAGTAGCATAAGGATCATTTATATCAGTAAGAAAATTATCCAAGAAATCATAACCAGGAAATATAGACAAGTTCATAAAATTATATAAGTTGTATATGACCCATGGTAAACCCATGTAGTCCATATATAATGAGTTTCTCTAAAAAACATATCAATTTTGGGCAGTCACATGTATCTGAACATAAGACCATTAGTTGGTCAAGGACTCGATGTACAAGCCAAGGAATTCAAGTATAGTATTCAAAATAAGCATATAATACTATTCATATGTTATAATAAAAAATAATAGTAAAATTGTTTGTCTTATGAACCCATATAATGTGTTCCATAATGAGGAACCCAGGTATCACCCAAGGAGTAACGTAATCCAATTTAATCTATGAGATTGTAACTTTCAAATTTCCCTATGATCCCATACAAGGCGTTCTGTAGAAAGAAAACCCAAGTATCACTCAGAGTGTGAATAAAATCATCCATCCCATGAGCCCAACCAAGGAATTCCATAAAAAGGAAACCCAAGCATCACTGAAGGCATAATATAATTTGAGTAACCTATGAGGTCATCCATAGTATTCCGAAATAAGAAAACCAGTATCACTCTTGTTATATATAATCTCAAACAACCTATGAGCCCATACTATTCATTCTGTAATAAGAAAAATGAGTATTGCTCAAGGTGTGATACAAGTCATCTATAACATGAGTTTAAATAATAAATATAGCTATGTTAGTGTTCAATCCATGATATTTATAAAAGTCAAA
Organism: Viscum album; assembly: GCA_963277665.1. NCBI lineage: Eukaryota > Viridiplantae > Streptophyta > Magnoliopsida > Santalales > Viscaceae > Viscum > Viscum album. The sequence continues at coordinate 1,102,918,310 of OY728138.1, read as the reverse complement.
CCAAAATCACTTAGAACGTGGTTTGGTCCAGAAGTTGGCATCATGCATAAAAGGTGGTTCATAATACATTAGTGTATTCATGCCATTTTTTATTTAAATATAAGTACTAAATAAGGCCATGATAGTAATATTACCATATTACAACTCAATTATAAAACTAGGTCCATCCAATTTATATGTAATCAAGAAGGCCATGGTAAGGTCCATGCCACTATTAATTTATCATGTTATATGAGTCAAGAAATAAATTATTTAATTGATATGATCTAAGTGTGAAAGGCCCAACTAGGATCAATTTAATCACTGATAGGGTGATGGGGTGAATTAGTGATATCATTTTCTTTTATGTTATCTTTTTTTATAACAACCTTCACCTCCTGTTAAAGATTTATCACTTTACTAAATACCAAACAGTCACAAATCCATAGAAACACATTTAATTTTGAGGTTCAATACTCAATAAGAGTATATAGTCCTTGTAATGGTTTGTAAATAATCCAATACCAAATAATCCACAAGAAAAAATAATCCTTTTATGTGGATAAAACAAGTAGGAAAAGAGAGTACATTTTTGTATCACTATGATCAATACAATAGTTTGTGTGATTCTTTTAACATGAATGATGTAAATACATCTTTGTAAGAATATTAGAAACCCTCATCAGTTGGTTTTGAACATGTTGGTGTGCTACTTCAACAAATTCAAATTTTTTATTTCTTTAAAAAAAATATTTACTTTCTTACCCAAAAATAAGTAGGAACAACTTGTTTAGACTTATTACAAACAACTCAGTCTGACCACTCACTCTAATTATTTAGTCCAAATATTTTGTATGAAAATAAGTCTGATTTGGTTATTTATTTTTCTTGAATTTTCAGTCAGATTTCTCGATTCGATATGGTAAATTTTGATTTCAAATTATTATGAAAAATTCTTCTACATGGAATAAGTTTCTCAAGAAATTAAATCTGAAAAAGAAACCTCCAACACTATTCTTCTCCCAAACACAAATAGTGTTAGAGTCTATTGTACTTACACTTCTATTTATTGGCTCCTCAGAAGAGAAAAGGGTGAGAAACCAATTTCAATTTCCAGCCCATATAAATTTTTAAATACTAAATTTCACATTCATTTAAACTTCATTTTTATCACTTCTCAATTATTATCAATATTTCAATAATGTTCTCGAATCTTATTTATTTCTTAAAAACATCTTACTTTGGAATAATAATATCTAAAGAGATCAATACAGAAATTGATAGTTTAAAAAACTTCATTCTAAAACTATTTGTCACTATGATTCCCTTGATCTTATTGGGAACATAAAAAATAGATGACTTCCCATGATGATGATCCAAATCAAATTAAATTGTTTGGACATAAACATTGTTGAAACTTCTAAATACTTATGAACCCTTCAACAACTATCCAGTGAAAACTTCAATATGTTTCACCTTTTCATAATTTTTTAAATAACTCCTTTGATCAATGAAAATTAATTTTATGATACTCAACCTCTAATGACTTATAGGTACCAATGATGAGTCTTGAACCAATTGAAAACAAAACAACTTGTGACCTCACTCTGATGCTTCGGGTTACATAAAAATGGTTGACTACATTGTTATATTTTTTCCCAATTGATCGGTCTCTGATGTTCATCCAATGGATAAGTCTCTAAACCTCATCAGATTCATCAATGTTTACAAATAAAATTATTGATCAACATCAAAAACTTCTGCACTTATTACCACTCAACAACTCTATTCCATCTAATACAATTTGTATAGTTCAATGTTCTATCTTCGATGGGATACTGCATCTAATGTCTTATAGATGTCAACCATTAATTTTATGGATCAGTGGTAGGAAATGTTTGATATAATTGTATCAATAGTGAATTATTTATTTTATAAAATTCAGTAAATGATGGATCATTCAATGGATCAGTTCATCCAATGGATCAATCAATCAATATTTTTTCAAAACCCATGACTTCATAAAATTAAAAATTTCAAACACCAAACAAATTCTAAATTCGATGATTATAAATTTGATGATATTCACATGAAAAAATCAACTTCATAGAACACTGGAGATTTTCATTTCTATTTTCTTAAAAAAACTCATGCTTATATTATTACTTCTTAATGAGGATTGGAGTATTGAGATAAACATAAAATCATATGACATTATATTAATTTTATCCCATTTTCTTCTAAAAATATTGGATCACATTCTTGTATCCCACTTATGATGTTGAGAATTTTTTTCACACTAAACACTACTACAAACAGGTCTTTAATTATGATAGAAATAGATTTTATCTATGCTAGAAAAGTGCTAACAACATGAGCAACGTTAAAATCCCAGGACTTTTATCAACACTGATAAAGGGGAAGTTTATTAGTGCTTCTTAAATCACCACTAAAATAATCATTTATCAGCACTATAAAATCACTGATAAAGTATAACTTTATCACCACTTTTAGAATCACTGATAAATTTGTTTTTTATCAGTTCTTTTAAAAGAATTGATAAATAAGTTCTTTATCAATGATTTTAAAAGCATTGATAAAAGGCCATAATGTAGTATGGTGTAATAACACACTACAACAAAACTATAGTGTGCTGTTACAGAACACTGTAGCACTAGAAGCACTAGAAACACACCATATATATCAAAAAAATAACAAGTCCAAATAAAGAATTTAAATGAAATGTAATTTACAACAAAAATACTAGAAAAAACACTATTATAGGAATTTTAAACATTTATTTATACAATAACATAAATATAAATTATTACATACATTCAAAAACAATCCTAATTATCAATCTTACCATTATTTCTATTGACTTTCTTTGTTGATCTTCCAAAAATGCATGAGAAACTTCGAACAATCCATATTAACTAAAATAAAATAATCCACCTCTATAAGAAAATAATTATTATGTGATTAATACTAATAATAAATAAATTAAACATAAATATGAAACAATATATTAATTATATGGAAAATAATTTTATTGTGCAAACATCAAGATTACCTCTGTGATTGAGTAGAGACAATATTGTTGCTGTTCCTGCAAAAGTAGTGGGGGTAACTTGAAAAAAAGTGATAAATGCACCATTTTAGGGGTGAAAAGGTTTTAAGGGATAGGAAGCATGAAAGTTGGATAGAGAACCCCAAATAAAATAAAATAATCCACCTATGTAAGAAAACAATTATTATGTGAGTAATACTAAAAAGAAATAAATTAAACATAAATATGAAACAATACATTAATTCTATGGAAAATGATTTTACTGTGAAAACATTAATATTAACTCTGTGATTGATTAGAGGTAGCATCATTGCTCTTTGCGCAAAAATAGCGGAGGTAACTTGAAAGAAAGTGATAAATGCATAACTGTGTGGGTGAAAAGATTTTAAGGAAGAAGAAGCATGAAAGTTGGACAGAACACCCCAACTCGAACAAAAGAATGCACCTATATAAGAAAACAATTATTATGTGAGTAATACTAAAAAGAAATGAATTAAACATAAATATGAAACAATAAATTAATTATGTGGACAATTATTTTACTGTAAAAGAATCAAGATTACCTCTGTGATTGAGCAAATGTAGCATCGTTGCTCTTCCTGCAAAGGAAGTGGAGGTAACTTGAAATAAAGTGATAAATGCACTATTTCATGGGTGAAAGGATTTTAAGGGAGAAGAAGCATGAAATTTTAATAGAGCACACCAACTCAAACAAAAGAATCCACCTGTATAATAAAACAATTATTATGTGATTAATACTAAAAAAATAAATTAAACATAAATATAAAACAATAAGTTAATTACACGGACAATGATTTTGGTGTACAAACATCAAGATTCCCTAACAAAACACAGTAAAGTTACCCAGTTAACTTGGATTACATTTTATTTGTGCTCAATCAAGTTTCACATTCACATGTCACTAATAGAACACATTTACACACACAAGTCATGCTGAAGAAAGTAGACATAGTGTGCCACTACTTGCACACCCAAACCCCATTTGAAAACATAAGCACACAAAATAATTTCAAAAAAATGCCTCACACCTATTATATATGTTAATAATTAATTTAAAATTTTTCTTAAATAAACCTCATAGGCACCGCAAGTCCTTATTTAAAAAAACACCCATGTTCACATGAAAATGATACTTTTAAAATCAAACACACCACATAACTACATCGAAAATAATTTGCAACACTTATATAATTTAATAAATATATTATCTAATTTATAGAACACTTCAAATTAAACAAAAAAAAGTTTTCAACAATTCACAACCAATTCAATTGAAAGTCCCCTTTTTTAAAAATTTGTAAACATCATGAAATAATTTTAAAAAAATGTCTTCCATACTTACAATTTACAATCCACAATAAAAAAATGTACAACATGTTCAACATGGAAAAGTATGTTATTTTTTTTAATAAATTACTTCCAAACCTATCCACATTTTTTCATCTTTGAAAACATGGTTTTAAACTTTCAAACAACCCATAAAACCCTTCCACAGAACACCAAACTAAAACACACACACACACAACATATCCATTTTCCATTACAAAACCCAAACCTAACACAATGAATGCCAAACCATTCGAAAACAAATTTGGAATCACTCACACCATTTAATAAACCATTTCCACACCCCAAATTTAATTTCTAAAACAAATTATTCATTATTTAAACACTTAACAACTCATACTCAAAATAACACAATAAGGATAACATGCCAAAAACAATCTATTTCCCATAAAAAATCTTTTTTCAACACACGAGCACATTAAGAACCCACATAAACACATTTTCACTACTCAAATAATTAATTGAACACTTCCATTAATTTTTCACAACAAGGCCTATATAGAAACATAACAATTTCTCTTTAGAAAATTTATTTTAAAAAAAATTCACATTAAAGCATTTACAAAACATGTTCGCACCACAAAAATAAACTATAGAGCATACAAAAATTAACCAAGTGAGAAAATTAAATTATCTAAAAATTTTAGGGCATGGAAAAACCTAACTCAAAAGGAGAAATTGATGAAAAGTGATGTGAAACCCCATCTATAATAAAATACCGGATGTCGGATGAGATGTTCATGAAACTGGAGCACCGACAATAGTTGAGTGGTGTGATTCGAGCTTCGATTCACCAAGGAGGAGCACCGATAGCAGGTGGCTTCCACATAAATCTCTTGATATTGCGAAAAGTTTGCAAATGGTTTGGGTTTTTAAAATAGATTGGGAAAATTTTATTAGAGCTTACAAATAAGCGCTGATAAAGATCCATTTTCACAGTAATTATTACTTAAGTGCTGATAAAATGAATCTTTATCGATGCTTTCTTAGCGCTGATAAAGGTAGGTATTTATCAGTGCTAAAAACACACTGATAAATTAATATTTATCAGTGCTAAAACTTTAGCACTGATAAATGTTATTTTTATCAGCGCATTGGTTAGCACTGATAAATATGATTTTATCAACACTTATTACTTAAACGCTGATAAAGGATTTATAATTATAATTATAAATAAAAAATTTTAAATATTTATATATACATAATAAATATATAAAAATATAAATATAGTAAATATATTCCTTTTTGAATATATTTATTATAATTTTATAATTAATTATTTATAATTATAGAAATATTTTTAAAAAATAATATTTATATCATTATATATATTTATATAATTATACATATATATATTTAGTAAATATATAGAAATATAAATATAGTAACTATTATTATTATTTAAGTAATTTTATTATAAATTTAATAATTATTGAAACACACACACATATATATAATTATATAAATAATTTTAAAAAAATATTTATTTATTTATAATTATAAATATATAATTGTATAAATATAGTAAATGTACATTTATAAATATATTTATTTATAAATATTTTTTTACAAATATTTTTTAACATTATTAATGAATATATCTTTTTAAGTGCATGCATATATGTTAAAATTGAGTGAAATTGAATAAATTAAGAATAAATACACTTTAATAATATTGAAAAAATGGAAAAGTTTGGTGTATATGCATTATATATAAAAATACATTAATTATGCATATGTAAAATCAATATAATATACATTTAATCTATGTTAAATTGAAAAATCAAACGACATTCAATTATATGTCGAGTACTATGCAATTATAGTCAATATTTTTAATTCACATTATTTTTTAATTATAAAGCATTATTCAATAAGTATATGACTATTTAATGTAAATAAAAAAATATTTTGTAATATGTAAATCATATTTATGTACATTAATATATATCTATATATTTAATATATACAATTTAATAACATTAATTATCATAATTATCTAATTAATAAAATTTTTAATAATTAAAAATGTATAATCAATCTATTCATTTTTATCAATAATTATTTAATTAATAAAATTTTAATATTTTTTTAATAAACACATTTTTTTATTTTTTATTTATTTAATTATTTCAATTTATTTATATACATATTAATCAGCACTAAAAATAAAGCGCTTATAAAGGATACCCTTTATCAGTGCTAAAATTAAAGTGCTGATAAAGGATACCCTGTATCATCGCTAAAATTAAAGTACTGATAAATGATAGCCTTTATCAGCACTAAAAATAAAGTGATGATAAATAATACCTTTATTATCACTAAAAATAAAGCACTGATAAAGATATTCTAAATTAGATACAACTTCTTGGTCCTTTTTGAAAATCTTCATTTCAAAAATTCAAGTCTGAGAACAAGTTCTCCTAGAAAACATCTTCAGATTAGAAATCTGAAATTAATGGACTTCCCTAAGAAATATACATCTGATATTCTGAGTCCATAACCCCCTTCTTCCAATAAAAAAACTTATAATGTAAGGTTATTTCTTGTAATGAAAACAAAATAAAAAACATTCAAGAAACCACTTCTTCCAGCATCTGAAAACCATATTCAGCCAACTTGGTCCCAACAACCCCCTTTGGATTTTGTTGTCAACCAAGATTCATAAATCACTAAAACTTTGTAAACTCAAGCAATTTATCACTTATAAATAATTCTAATCCTATATTAGAAAAGTCATTATAGAAGATAAGAATTATTAATTACAAAACCATGTTTTCCATAATCGGTGACTTAAGAACTTCTCTTTAAATCCAAACATTTCATATTTTGAAACTTCTTCCATTTTCCTAAAATAACAAGATTTCCTACAATCACTTCAACAAACTCTTATAACAGTTCACATACTCACATGATGACACTACTATAAAACATTCCTTTAACAGTGCTGTATTTTATCAACAATAGAAAAAAACACTGATAAAGGTGGCCTTTATCAGCACTAAAACAAGTGTTGATAAAGGGTACCTTTTATTAGTATTGATAAAAGATACCCCTCATCAGTGCTTTTTGTCACGACCCGCCCTCGGGGTCCGTGCCGTGACTACCCCAAGCCCGCCTTCCATAGGCCAGGGGCTGGTGACTAGCACCAAGGCGTAAATACCGGTAAAAAGGGAAGGCATTGCCTTTGAAAAGTAAACAAACACCACAGAGTAAGCAAGCGGAAAGTAAACACTAAACAAAAGCAGAGTACAACTGAAAGTGCGGAAAAGTAAATGGGCCAGTATACAAACCCAAACTGAAAGTAAAGTACAACTCGAAAGGGAAAACAACAACTGAAAGGTAAAAGACGCTACACCGAGCTGTCCACTGGAAATCCCACCTGAAGGGTGGGTACAGATAGCTCCTCTGCTCCACGGGTCCCGCCGTCCGCTCCGAGCACGTCCTGCCCAGTGGTCCACCTCCGGGTACCGTCCCTCTCTGCAAGCCTCAGCTAAGGTCAACGCTGTCCGTCGTCTGCAACCAACACAACGTAGTGCGGGCAAAGCCCGTGCAGGGGTGAGTATAAGCTACTCAGTAGGGACCCCGAGACCCCTAAAGGTCTCTCAAATCCACAAAGGATAAACCACGAAGAAAGGTACAATCATGAAGTAACAACCGACACTGCTTAGGTATATGCCCATACATATACCTAAGTCATCAAATTCAAATACGCTCCAACCTCCGAGCCCAAGTACAACTCAGTCCACACAGGAAAGTAAACGTATTCCACACAGGAAAGAAAAACGTAATCCACACAGGATTGCACAACACAATCCACACAGGAAAGCAACAGGATTCAGCTCACACAGGTATACTTCTTCGAAAGACGATAAAGATAATCTCTGATCCATCTAAGTCGTCGGACCCACGAAGGATCGATAGGTAACTAACCCCCGCAAAAGACCCACACAGGATCGGGCCCACGTAGGACCTGTAGGCGCTGGTTCACACAGGACCACTGAGCGCAAGGACCCACACAGGATCAGACCCACACAGGATCGGGCCCACACAGGACCTGTAGCACTGATCCACGTAGGATCGCTGAGTGCTGTAGTCGTCGTCGTCGAATCCACACATGATCTCTGTACTGTCGTCGTCGCAGTCACAGTAGCAGTAGTAGCAGTAGTAGTCACAGTAACAGTCGCAGCCAGCACTAGGGTTCCCGCACACAGCAAGCTCGTTCGGGAGGGTCCACTCCATGAGCCGAGAGGCTGATACATCAACTGTCACAAAGTCCAGAGTTGATGTATCCAAAAGTTCCGTATCGTCAATAGGAACTCAAGGCAACAGACGGCGCGTCGATCGGACGCCCGGTCTGAGAGTTATTGGCATTTTCGTCCTCGGGGCCCGGTTGGTTTTTAAGGCAAAACCAACCCGACCGTACTCCACCTACGTCCAAACCTCGGGCGGAGTATTCCAAAAGATCCGTCTCACTAAGAGGAACACAACACGGCTGACGACACGTCAATCAGACGTCCGTAGCTCAAGATATGAGCGTTTCTGCTCCGAAGGCCCGGCTGGTTTCATGAACGAACCAACCCGGGCGAACTCAAAGTATTCCGAAACTTTGAGTGCGATATACCAAAACGACCGTCTCGATCCAAGAATCGCGTTGCCGTAGACGGTTCGTCGATCGGAGGTCCGTGGCTCAAGATATGTCCAAAAGACCGAAACTGATTCGAAACGGGGGGGTCCGGGTCCGGGCCGACCCGGCCCGACCCCCCCCTGGGTCGGCCCGAACCGGGTCGACCCGACCCGGCCCGGCCGGTCGGCCGGCCGGCGGCGCGGCGGCCTGGCGCCGCACGGAGGCAGCACGCGGGGGGGGGGGGGGGGGGGGGGGGGGGGCAAGGCCCCCCGATTCTTCAAATGGCGGCGCGGCATAGCCGCGCCATTTTGTCAATCAACGGCCCCCCTCCTGGGGGCCCGCTTTGAGGAGGATCTGGGGGGCCGCCTGCCACCCCCTCAAGGAAACCGCCCCCCTCTTTAATGAGGGGGGTTTTTGAGTTGGCCCGGGGAATTTATTTCCCCCGGCCTTTGACCTTCCGGCCGGCCAATTGCCGACCGGTCTTCTCCAACGGGACCGGAAAATCCGGTCCCCTCTTCGGCTTCCGACGCCGGCGGCCCGGACGCCGGTCTTCTTGTTCTGCCGCGGCCCGGAACCGGCCGCGGTGTTCGTCGTCCGGCGTGGTGCGATGGCACCGCGCCCCTCCGCCGCACCTTGATTTCTCTCAACGCGGCGCGACGACGTCGCGTTCTTGATGATTCTTCCTCGGCGCGGCGCGACGGCACCGCGCAAAATAATTGTACGATTATCCGCGTGGTGCGACGGCACCACGCCACCTTGTTTCCACCCGCAAGGTAAGTCAACAAGAACGATGGAGGGGGTTCGACCGTGTTCATGCGGTCCGGCCCCCTCACGTTAAACAATAACACTTATATAAAATCCTTACGTTAGTCATGCAAGAACCATGAACAAGGATAAATAAATAAACAAAACAACAACCCCTACCTTGGGTATAAGTTCGAAGATTTGTCAACGTCCCGCGGAAGACAACGTCGCAGAGGTCGGGTGTCGCGGTAGTCGTTCGTCAAATCCGATGATGAAGAGGTGCATCCGATGAGATACGTCGTTGGCGAATCTTCGTATGCCGACGAAGGGAGTCCGAGGAGGAAGCGGCGTTCCCTCTCGTTGACACGGAATATGAAGAAGAGAGGAGCGGCGTTCTTCGTCGGAACTTGAGCGTTCTTCGTCAAGTTGAGCGTTCTTCGTCAAGTTGAGCGTTCTTCGTCAAGTTGAAGAAGAAGGAGGAGGAGCTCTCAAAAATCCTCACAAGTTGGCTAAACAAAACTAACCAAATAAAATAAGGTTCCTCCTTATTTTATTTACCAAGCCAAGGAATTCAAAACTTCAAATTTCAAAACATAACTCTTAATTAATTATACATTTCATGTGTAATTAATTAGATGTTAAGTTAACAAACATTTAAGAGGGAGAGAGGGGAGTTTAAGGGGGAAGATGAGAGGTTTAGGTTCGTGTGGGTCCCACCACATTTAATCCTCTCAAGGGAGGTTAAGTGGGTGTGGGTCCCACCCCTAACTCCCTTTGAGATGAGTTAACCTACAAAAGTTAAATAAAAAGAATTCCACATTTTTTTATTCAACTTTTTATAAGTCTCCCAAAAACTAACTTTCGTCCCGCAACAAACGCAACTTCCGAAAAGGTCTCTTTAAGCGAATATCTGCGCTGTGAGTTCATCGGTGCCCTCGGATTTCAATTCCGAGCACCGGATCAAAAGATAGGAATTCCCGCTCGTTCATTCACTGAACGTACCCGAGCCAAACTTCAGAAATTGATTCCGGGCACTCCGGACCTCGGAATCAGGTGCCGTCTGAAACCGCGCTCTTGTAAAATTCTAAAGAAAATTAAGAAAAAATTTCCCTTGAATTTTACGGGTCTTTACATTACTCACACCTCAGGGATTTACGTCCCCGTAAAGATACATCAAAAACTAGGGAAACAAATGAGGGTACTGAGCACGCATCTGAGCCTCCCGCTCCCAAGTGCTCTCCTGGAGGTTTCCGTGCTTCCATATGATGTGAACTAGAGGAATCGACCATCCACGTAGGACCTGCTCCTGTCGATCCTCGATCTCCACCGGGACCTCCATAAAAGTCCCCCCATCATCAACGTCAAGCTCCCCATGGTCAATGATGTGCGTCGGGTCGTGCACGTATCTCCTCAGCTGGGATACGTGGAAGACGTCGTGCACCCGGTGCAACTGAGGTGGTAGAGCCAGGCGATAAGCCACCTCGCCAATCGTACTGAGGACCTGGAAGGGTCCGATGAAGCGCGGAGATAACTTGCCGCCTCGGCCAAATATCCGAATACCACGTCGAGGTGAGACCCGTAAGAAGACGTGGTCGCCATCCTCGAACTCCATTGGCCTCCGCCTCCTGTCAGCGTATGACTTATGCCGGCTCTGAGCTGTCCTCATCCGCTCCTGGATGACCTGGACCTTCTCTGTCGTGGCCTGGACCATCTCCGGTCCCACCAGTGCTGACTCTCCAGGGTCTGTCCAGCACAAAGGTGATCTACAAGGTCGGCCGTACAACGCCTCGTACGGTGCCATCCCGATGGTGGAGTGGTAGCTGTTGTTGTACGCAAACTCCACCAAGGGTAGGTGGTCCTCCCAGCTACGACCAAAGTCAAGGACACATGCGCGGAGCATGTCCTCGAGAGTCTGAATGGTCCTCTCCATCTGACCATCCGTCTGAGGGTGAAAGGCTGTGCTCAGACGTAGCTACGTCCCGAACGCCTCCTGTAACCCCTTCCAAAGCCGGGAAGTAAAGCGAGCATCTCGATCGGAGACGATAGATGATGGCACACCGTGGAACCGCACAATCTCCTAAACGTAGAGACGTCCCAAGCTCTCCACTGAGCCCTGCTCTCTGATGGGTAAGAAGTGTGCCGACTTGGTGAGTCGGTCAACAATCACCCAGATGGAGTCGTGACCTCTGGATGTGCGTGGAAGTACAGTCACGGAATCCATAGATATGCCATCCCACTTCCACTCCGGAACCTCCAAGGGATGTACCAAGCCCGCTGGTACCTGATGCTATGCCTTCACCTGCTGGCAGGTGAGGCATCGAGAAACGAACTCTGCTACAGCCTTCTTCATGCCCGACCACCAGTGCTGTCATCTGAGGTCCTGGTACATCTTCGCCACTCCAGGATGTACCGCCAAAGGAGAAGTGTGAAACTCTCTCAGCACTTCCTCTCGCAAAGCGACTGTTACCATGGTACGTCCTCTGAAAAGGATGTCGTGCTCTGCCCCAAGGGAGAAACCATCAGGTGCCTGTCCCGAGGATATCTGTGCACGCCGTGTCTCACAGTCAGCGTCCCCACGCTGTGCCTCCCTGACTCGCTGCAGTAGTGGAGGAGTGACTGTGAGAGACTGAAGGAAGGCTGCTCCATCTCTATCCACGAAGGATATCTGCAAAGAGGCTAGCTGCTCCGTCGCCTCCTCAAGTAGCTGAATGCCCGTCCTCCTGCTAAGGGCATCGGCTACTACGTTCCCCTTCCCAGGAGTATAGACTATCTCAAAGTCATAGTCCTAGAGGAACTCGAGCCATCGCCGCTGTCTCAGGTTCAAGTCCTTCTGAGAGAAGATATACCTAAGACTCTGATGATCAGAAAAGACTGTAAAGCGCTCGCCCATCAGATAGTGTCGCCATGTCTTCAGAGCGAAGACCACTGCTGCTAACTCCAGGTCATGGGTAGCGTAGTTCTGCTCATGCGGCCTCAACTGACGTGATCCATAGGCGATCACTGCCCGCTCCTGCATCAGAACACATCTGAGTCCGGTCCCTGATGCATCGCAGTAGACTACGTACCCTACTCCCTCCTCGGGCAACCTCAAGATGGGTGCGCTAGTCAATCTCTGTCTCAGCTCCTGGAAGCTCTGCTGACATCTGTCTGACCACACGAATGGTTTCCCCTTCTTAGTCAAAGCTGTGAGTGATGCCGCAACTCTAGAGAAGTCTGGCACGAATCTCCGATAGTATCCAGCTAGTCCCAAGAAACTCCGAACCTCAGTCACGCTCCTGGGTGGCTCCCATGCTAACACAGCCTCAATCTTCGCGGGATCCACTGCAACTCCCGCCTCAGAGATAACGTGTCCCAAGAAGTGGACCTCACGTATCCAGAACTGGCACTTCGAGAGCTTACCATAAAGCTGGTGCTCTCGGAGTGTGTCAAGTACAACTCGCAAGTGATAGGCGTGCTCCTCCTCTGTCGTAGAGTAAATCAGAATGTCGTCGATGAAGACCACGACAAACCGATCGAGGTATGGCTGAAAGATCCTGTTCATGAGAGCCATGAACACTGCTGGAGCATTGGTTACACCGAATGGCATAACCAAGAACTCATAGTGGCCATACCGACATCTGAAGGCTGTCTTCTGTACATCCTCGTCTCTGACTCTGAGCTGATGATAGCATGAACTGAGGTCTATCTTCGAGAACCACCGTGCTCCCTTGAGCTGATCAAAGAGGTCATCAATCCTCGGTAGCGGATACTTGTTCCTCACTGTCACCTGGTTCAGGCGACAATAGTCAACACAAAGTCGCAAGCTCCCGTCCGCCTTCTTGGCGAACAAAATCGGGGAAGCCCAGGGTGAAACACTGGGTCGGATGAACCCCTTGCCCTGCAAGTCCTCCAACTGTACCCGTAGCTCTCGAAGCTCGGAGGGGGCCATCCGATATGCTGGAGTGGATATCGGGGCTGTCCCGGGGTACAAGTCAATATAAAAGTCTACCTCTCTGCGAGGAGGTAGCCCTGGAACATCGTCGGGAAAAACGTCCGCAAACTGATCCACCACTACAGGAAAACCAGGACTCCGCACGTCAACTGCTCCAAGGATAAGGCTAGACAACTGATGAGTGATGGGCTGTCCTCTCCTCCGCGGAAGTCCATCCTGTGCTGCTAAGGCTCCCTTCTCGCCGGTGAAGGTGAACCTGCTCCCGTCGGTGCGTACACATCGCACCTTGCGCCTAAAACAGTCAATCTGTGCATGGACCGTAGATAGCCAATCCATGCCCAAGATGACATCGTAAGGCCTTGACGCTGCTACAAGAAGATCCCAGCCGAAGCTCTCGCCTCCTAGAGTAAGCTCACACTGCCGGCACCAGTGCGTAATCGTCGAGTCTGCTCCCGTAGGAGTCTCTAGCCGTAAGGATCGAGCCAACGGCTCTGTCGGAATCTCCGAGCTCCGAACAAGGGCAGCAGCTATGAAAGAATGACTCGCTCCTGTGTCTATAAGAACTGCAACAAGGGTGGAGTAGACACAGATAGTACCTCGAATCATCTCGGGTGAGCCGTGGTCGTAGGCCTCTGCTGCCTGGAGCTGTGCCTGTCTCTGCCCGCCAGCTCCCTGTGGTCGGGGTGGACCTCCTGGTGGTGGTGGTGGAAAAGCCTCAAAGCGTCGCCCACCACCGGCTGCTCGTCCAGCTCCTCTGCCTCGTCCGCCTCCTCCCTGCGGACCGCCACGGTCGACCCTCTGCCTCTGCCTCGGTGGTCCCTCAACCGTCTGCTGCTCCTCGGCACGGCGGGTCGGGCAGTCATGAGCCATGTGGCCCTGCCCGCTGCATGAGTAGTACTGTCTGCCTCTCGAAAGACTGGCTCCGCGCTGTGTGCTCCACACTGCTGAGCCTGTGTCCTGAGTTCGTCGGCCCGAAGGTCTGGTCTGCCTGGACCCCTGAGTCATCCGTCGACTGCCTGCTGCAGATGACTCTACCACGTGCCGCCCTGCGGTGGGTCGCTGTGCTGGTGTAGACTCAGCAAGGAAGCTCTCGATCATAAGGGCCCGCTCCAATACTCCTGTCTGAGTCGGTATGCTGAGGGAGATCAGCGATGCCCTGATCTCGTGTATCAAACCCTGCTCGAAGGTCCGGGCCCGGAAGAATGGGTCCCGTACCATGTCGATCGAGTAGCACGAGAGATCTGTAAATCTCGCCGAGTACTGAGTGACCGTCATGCTGCCCTGCTGCAGCTGAAGAAGCTCCTGAATACGCACCGCACGAAGGGTGGCTGGGACGAACTCCGAGCGGAAGAGGCTCTCAAAGTCCGTCCAAAGTAGAGATGCCTCATCGTGCACCTGGAGCATCAAGCTCCACCATCGTCCTGCTGCTGCGTGTAGTAGGCTCGCAGCGAGGATCACCATGAGGTCTGCTGGTGTCCTCACTAGCCTAAACACTCATACTACTGCCTCCAGCCAGTCCTCTGCTGCCTGGGGATCCGTCTCCCCGCGAAACCTGGGCGGTCGCTGGCGCTGAAACTCATGCAGTGCGCTGAGATGACGTGCATCGTTAGCGGCTGCTGCTGGAAGCATCGGGGGCTCGGCGGGTAGAGCTACCGCCGGTGCCACTGCTGACAAAGGGCCCTGCACCGAGGCCTCGTCGCTCGGTGGGCTCTCGTCACGCTTGACTCTCGGAACCCTAGCTGGCTGCCGTCGTGGGGCCATCCTGAAAAGGAAACAGGTGCGCCACGGTCAGAACAGTATACCTGGTGAGCTGATATAAGTAATCACAAAGAAAACTTTGAAACACACACACAATCAATGTTTTCGTGCATTAAGTCGGAAATCAGAAGTCAGGGTCCTGGTGTACGGATACGTCGGCCGCCGCACCAACACTGGACTCCCTGGACTGATAACCACACTCAATACGCTAAACATTATTGCTTCACATAGAAAAGATCAGAGTTCACGGTAGAACCGAACTCCTCTGATACCAATTTGTCACGACCCGCCCTCGGGGTCCGTGCCGTGACTACCCCAAGCCCGCCTTCCATAGGCCAGGGGCTGGCGACTAGCACCAAGGCGTAAATCCTGGTAAAAAGGGAAGGCATTGCCTTTGAAAAGTAAACAAACACCACAGAGTAAGCAAACAGAAAGTAAACACTAAACAAAAGCAGAGTACAACTGAAAGTGCGGAAAAGTAAATGGGCCAGTATACAAACCCAAACTGAAAGTAAAGTACAACTCGAAAGGGAAAACAGCAACTGAAAGGTAAAAGCCGCTACACCGATCTGTCCACTGGAAATCCCACCTGAAGGGTGGGTACAGATAGCTCCTCTGCTCCACGGGTCCCGCCGTCCGCTCCGAGCATGTCCCGCCCAGTGGTCAACCTCCGGGTACCGTCCTGCTCTGCAAGCCTCAGCTAAGGTCAACGCTGTCCGTCGTCTGCAACCAACACAACGTAGTGCGGGCAAAGCCCGTGCAGGGGTGAGTATAAGATACTCAGTAGGGACCCCGATACCCCTGAAGGTCTCTCAAATCCACAAAGGATAAACCACGAAGAAAGGTACAATCACGAAGTAACAACCGACACTGCTTAGGTATATGCCCATACATATACCTAAGTCATCAAATTCAAATACGCTCCAACCTTCGAGCCCAAGTACAACTCAGTCCACATAGGAAAGTAAACGTATTCCACACAGGAAAGCAAAACGTAATCCACACAGGATTGCACAACACAATCCACACAGGAAAGCAACAGGATTCAACTCACACAAGTATACTTCTTCGAAAGACGATAAAGATGATCTCTGATCCATCTAAGTCATCGGACCCACGAAGGATCGATAGGTAACTAACCCCCGCAAAAGACCCACACAGGATCGGGCCCACGTAGGACCTGTAGGCACTGGTTCACACAGGACCGCTGAGCACAAGGACCCACACAGGATCGGACCCACACAGGATCGGGCCCACACAGGACCTGTAGCACTGATCCACGTAGGATCGCTGAGTGCTGTAGTCGTCGTCGTCGAATCCACACAGGATCTCTGTACTGTCGTCGTCGCAGTCACAGTAGCAGTAGTAGTAGCAGTAGTCACAGTAACAGTCGCAGCCAGCACTAGGGTTCCCGCACACAGCAAGCTCGTTCGGGAGGGTCCGCTCCACGAGCCGAGAGGCTGATACATCAACTATCACAAAGTCCAGAGTTGATGTATCCAAAAGTTCCATATCGTCAACAGGAACTCAACGCAACATACGGCGCGTCGATCGGACGCCCGGTCTGAGAGTTATTGGCATTTTCGTCCTCGGGGCCTGGTTGGTTTTTAAGGCAAAACCAACCCGACCATACTCCACCTGCGTCCAAACCTCGGGCGGAGTATTCCAAAAGATCCGTCTCACTAAGAGGAACACAACACGGCTGACGGCACGTCAATCGGATGTCCGTAGCTCAAGATATGAGCGTTTCCGCTCCGAAGGCCCGGTTGGTTTCGTGAACGAACCAACCCAGCCGAACTCAAAGTATTCCGAAACTTTGAGTGAGATATACCAAAACGACCGTCTCGATCCAAGGATCACGTTGCCGCAGACGGTTCGTCGATCGGAGGTCCGTGGCTCAAGATATGTCCAAAAGACCGAAACTGATTCGAAACGGGGGGGGGGGGGGGGTCCGGGTCCGGGCCGACCCGGCCCGACCCCCCCTGGGTCGGCCCGAACCGGGTCGACCCGACCCGGCCCGGCCGGCTGGCCGGCCGGCAGCTCGGCGGCCTGGCGCCGCACGGAGGCAGCACGCGGGGGGGGGGGGGGGGGGGGGGGGGGGGGGAGCCCCCCGCTTCTTCAAATGGCGGCGCGGCATAGCCGCGCCGTTTTGTCAATCAACGGCCCCCCTCTTGGGGGCCCGCTTTGAGGAGGATCCGGGGGGCCGCCTGCCCCCCCCCCCCCCCTCAAGGAAACCGCCCCCCCTCTTTAATGAGGGGGGTTTTTGAGCTGGCCGGGGGAATTTATTTCCCCCGGCCTTTGACCTTCCGACCGGCCAATTGCCGGCCGGTCTTCTCCAACGGGACCGGAAAATCCGGTCCCCTCTTCGGCTTCCGACGCCGGCGGCCCGGACGCCGGTCTTCTTGTTCCGCCGCGGCCCGGAACCGGCCGCGGTGTTTGTCGTCCGGCGCGGTGCGACGGCACCGCGCCCCTCCGCCGCACCTTGATTTCTCTCAACGCGGCGCGACAGCGTCGCGTTCTTGATGATTCTTCCTCGGCGCGGCGTGACGGCGCCGCGCAAAATAATTGTACGATTATCCGCGTGGTGCGACGACACCACGTCACCTTGTTTCCACCCGCAAGGTAAGTCAACAAGAACGATGGAGGGGGTTCGGCCGTGTTCATGCGGTCCGGCCCCCTCACGTTAAACAATAACACTTATATAAAATCCTTACATTAGTCATGCAAGAACCACGAACAAGGATAAATAAATAAACAAAACAACAACCCCTACCTTGGGTATAAGTTCGAAGATTTGTCAACGTCCCGCGGAAGACAACGTCGCGGAGGTCGGGCGTCGCGGTAGTCGTTCGTCAAATCCGATGACGAAGAGGTGCGTCCGATAAGATACGTCGTTGGCGAATCTTCGTATGCCAACGAAGGGAGTCCGAGGAGGAAGCGGCGTTCCCTCTCATTGACACGGAAGACGAAGAAGAGAGGAGCGGCGTTCTTCGTCGGAACTTGAGCGTTCTTCGTCAAGTTGAGCGTTCTTCGTCAAGTTGAGCGTTCTTCGTCAAGTTGAAGAAGAAGGAGGAGGAGCTCTCAAAAATCCTCACAAGTTGGCTAAACAAAACTAACCAAATAAAATAAGGTTCCTCCTTATTTTATTTACCAAGCCAAGGAATTCAAAACTTAAAATTTCAAAACATAACACTTAATTAATTATACATTTCATGTGTAATTAATTAGATGTTAAGTTAACAAACATTTAAGAGGGAGAGAGGGGAGTTTAAGGGGGAAGATGAGAGGTTTAGGTTCGTGTGGGTCCCACCACACTTAATCCTCTCAAGGGAGGTTAAGTGGGTGTGGGTCCCACCCCTAACTCCCTTTGAGATGAGTTAACCTACAAAAGTTAAATAAAAAGAATTCCACATTTTTTTATTCAACTTTTTATAAGTCTCCCAAAAACTAACTTTCGTCCCGCAACAAACGCAACTTCCGAAAAGGTCTCTTTAAGCAAATATTGGCGCTGCGAGTTCATCGGTGCCCTCAGATTTCAATTCCGAGAACCAGATCAAAAGATAGGAATTCCCGCTCGTTCGTTCACTGAACGTACCCGAGCCAAACTTCAGAAATTGATTCCGGGCACTCCGGGCCTCGGAATCAGGTGCCGTCTGAAACCGCGCTCTTGTAAAATTCTAAAGAAAATTAAGAAAAAATTTCCCTTGAATTTTACGGGTCTTTACACTTTTTTAGTGATGATAAAGGGTAGCCTTTATCGACTCATTATTTTTAGCACTGATAAAGAGTAACTTTATCAATGCTTTATTTTTAGTGCTGAAGTGATACCCATTATGA
The DNA here is from genome assembly GCA_963277665.1 of Viscum album. Lineage (NCBI taxonomy): Eukaryota > Viridiplantae > Streptophyta > Magnoliopsida > Santalales > Viscaceae > Viscum > Viscum album. Next base: position 1,102,898,996 of record OY728138.1, on the reverse strand, counting down.
GTGCTTTTTAGCATCGAAAAGGGTTAAAAAAAATGAAAAAATGAAAAAATAAAAAAAATAAAAAATAAAAATGAGTTTATTAAAAAAATATTAATTTTTTTATTAATTAAATAATTATTGTTAAAAATTAAAAAATGATTATACTATATATACTTTATAAATACTAATAAACAGTACCTATTAAATATATATATATATATATATATATGTATATATTTAAAATGAAAATTAACCAAATAAAAATTAAAAATAAGTAAATCGAGAAAAATATTAAACATTTTATTAATTAAATAATAATTGACAATGTTAATAAATAATATATATTAAATAAATGGATATATATAAATGTATATAAATATGATTTGTATAATAAAAAATATTTATGCTTTACATTAAAAAGTAATATATTTAGTTATTAATAGTTTATAATTAAAAATTAATTTAAATTAAAAATACTAACTAATTTCCTCGAGTAATGGACATAATTGAATGTCATTTTATTTTTTAATTTAACATAGATAAAACATGTGTTATATTTATTTCACATAAATATATGTAAATAATTCATTTTTATGAACACACACACACAAATATTTACACAATTAATGAAATCTTATATAGAAACACACACACCTAATATTTATGTAATTTATTCAAATTTTCGTATTCATTTTAGAATTTTATTATAAAATGAAAAATTTAATATATTATGTTTTCAATTAGTAAAATTTATTTATTTATTGTTAATGTTATTAAAGTTAGGTATTATTTATTCATTTTTAATATGTTTTATTTTTTTTTTATTTATTTTTTTGGGAATTTAATCAATTTCTACTATTTATTATATATGTCTATATATTTATGTACTATGTTTTAATGTTTTCATTATGTATTCATATTTATTTAAATATATATCAATTTTTTTAATAATTTATATTTAATTAATAAAACTTATCCATTTTTTCAATATTATTTAAGTGTACTCATTTTAATTATTCAATTTCACTAATTTTTGACATGAATTCAATTAGGATTAAATATTCATTAACAATATTAAAAATATATTTGTAAAAAATATTTATAAATAAATATATTTATAAATGTATATTTACTATATTTATACATTTATAATTATAAATAAATAAATATTACTTAAAAAAACTATTCATCCAATTATAAATAAATAGTTATATATATTTAAATAATTATAAATTTATAATAAATTTATTTAAATAATGAATATATTTACTATAATTATATATATATTTATTATATATATATTATATATATATATATATATAATTATATAAATATATATAATGATATAAATATTATTTTTTTGAAAAGTATTTATATAATTATAAATAAATAATTATATATTTAATTAATTATAAAATTATAATAAATATATTTAAATAAATAATATATTTACTATATATATATATTTATTAAATATATATAATTAAATAAATATATTTAATATTTTTTATTTATAATTATAATTATAAATCCTTTATCAACACTTATTAACTTAGCATTGATAAAAGAGATCTTTATTAGCGGTTTTTGAAAGCTCTGATAAAGTTTCCCAATCTATTTTAATAAATATAACAATTGAAAACTAGTTCGCGATATCTGAAGCTCTCCACAAAAGACACCTACTACGGGTGCTCCTCCTTTTCGAATCCAAGCTTGAATCTAGGAAAGAATCAAGGTTCTGACTATTCCAAGGCTCGAATAAAATGCTCGAACAATTCAAAGGTTGAACAAAACCAAGGCTCAGATGAAATATAGATGTTTAGATATCTCTACTTTCCCTCGGTTATCCATTAAACCTTCCCGCCCACATCCGTATATCCCAACAACTCCATTTTCACTATCCTATAACAAAACATCCCAAAATTCACTGTTTTTAGATATATTGAAGTCTCTTTTTCTCCAATAGCATATGGATCTCCTTGGGACAACATTGGTACTATGAAACTTGAAATATATCAAACCCAATGTTGTGTCATGTTTTTGTGAGGTATAATAGGCTCCCAATATATATATTCAATGACATTTACCTCTTTACAAATGTCAAATTTTAAAAAAAATCATCTATATTACGGTTGGTGTTTTCATTGGATTGGAATATTCTATTCAAAATCACTTGGGAGCCTATTTTTCATATTTTATTGAGAAATTAATGTGCTTAGATTTATTTTATTAACCTAAAAACCAAGAAAAATGTTTAACTCACCAATCATAGACATCTTGATATCATACCTCATATGATCCATAAAAAATTACATTTTTCTTTGTCCAATTATCCAATATTATGTATTTGAGATGTACGAGTACCAATATCCTTTGATCATTATCCTTCTTGATGTAGAGTCTGTGATCAAATCAACCTTGCTAAGAAAATATTTTTTAGGTATTGAGCCAACCTTAAATACTAGGTCCTCAGTGATTTCTTTATCTTAAATAAATAATTCTTTAGTTGGAACACCTTTATATAATTTTAATCCATAATAAACCCATATAGTTTCTCAATGTATACCCTCTTAAGAAATCCATTTAAAAACATAGATTTTTTCCACTTTTCAATAGTCAATGTGTTTATTACAGGACACCCACTTGGCTCTGATAACATTTTTTCTTCCATCCATAGAAAAATTTCCCATGTCACATTGTTCTTATTTGGATCAAGCTCCTTATGCATTGATTTGATCCAATTATCGTCCTTTTCAACCTCTCCAAATTATTTAGGTTCTAATTGGAAATAATTAGTTTTTTTGTATTGCATTACTCCTATGAGTTTTCACCAAAACTATCCGATCACCAGTGAAATTTTATTCCTTGATTTAAGCCTTATTTCTATTTTCTAGAGTACAACTATCATCCTCATCAACATCATCTTCTAAACTGTTATTACTGCAATTTGTTACTTGAGACTCATCCCCCATATCGTTTATGTTTCTTGTACTACTATGAGGATTATTCATCCCATGAATGACTAATAGTTAGAGTATTTCAAGAAACATAAGTTCATGTCCACAATAGATTAAGGATGTGTGTCAAACAATAAAATGAAATGAAAAATGTTTGGGAGATGAGTTTATGTGGACAAAAGTTTTCTATAACCTTCACCTTTGAATGAATTCATAGGATAACACCTACTATAGTGGAGTAATTTTTTCTTAAATTCAATTACCCATTTTATTTAAAGCATTCTAAAATTATTTGAAACAAACAAATGATGGGTTTTCTTTATTATAATTATCTATAACTTTCACCTTTAATAATGAATTTCTTATGTGTATTTATTTATTTATTGTAAAAAATAAATATTTTATGAACCCAATAGGATAGACTCAAAATCAAAAATGGATGCACACTAATTGTTTAAAAAAAGAGTATATATATAGAGTTAAATAGTTCATCAAGTTTGTAATAGAGCATGCATACGACCCTTCTCAAATAATTTTTTATGTTTAAGTTGTTTTTATTTAATAATAATTAGTCTAAAAGAGTTGGAAGAACATTTGATTTTTCATGGAATAGATCCAAGCTATAAATTTTGGACTAAGCATGGAGAAAAACTGAACGTTCACATTGATTGGGATGATACTGTGGTTTATGAATCTTATGATATGAATACTTATGTAAATGATGATGGAGATCACATGGAAGAAATGAAAATGAAAATTGAATATGACTTTCATGATTTTAGAAAGTTTTTTTAGAAGTTAAATAGCTGTTCTAATAGACTATTGTATTCTGGTTGTACTAAATACACAACATTGCTAGCTGTATTGAAGTTATTTAATTTGAAAGCTGGCAGCGGATGGAGTGACATCAGCTTTACAGAACTAGTTGGTCCCCTGAATGATATGATACCAAAAGAAAATTAATTACTATATTGAAAATATGATATTAAATGAATTCTATGTTCAATGGGAATGATATCTAAAAAAATACACGCTTGTCCAAATGATTTCATATTGTTTTTCCGGGACCATGAATCACTCATAAAATTCCCTAAGTGTGGCATTGGTTGATACAAGAAAAATAAATCAAGTGCTTAAAAATAGGTATGGTACTTTCCTATCATTCCATAGTTTAGAATAATATTTGGATGTTAAGAAACTGTGATACAGTTTTCATGGAATGTAGATACAATAATTAAAGATGGGAATCTATGTCATCCAACAGATTATCCTCAGTGGAGGAAAATTTATTACGAGTATCCTGAATTTAAAAATAAGTTGAGAAAATGTCATCTTGCATTATATATATATGGAATAAATCATTTTAGTGTATATATTAGTACTCATAGTACATGTCCCATCATGTTGGTAAATCATAACTTTCCACCATGTTTATGCATGAAGAGTAAATATATTATGTTGTCTCTTCTTATATCTGGACCAAAGTAACCTGACAATGATATTTATGTCTATTTAGATCCATTGACTGAAGATCTGAAGTTGATGTGGGATACATGTGATACAATTTATGATAATCATAGAAGTAAAAATTCAAATTGAGGTCCATGTTGTATGGGATGATAAATGAATTCCCTTCTTATTGGAATTTATTAGGATATATCATTAAAGTAATGTTGGGGTGTCCCATTTGTGAAAAATGCACATAGTCATTTTGGTTGAAACATTCCTCAAAGTCTGTATTTTTAAGAAATCAAAAAAATTTTCCTCGAAAATATAAATACCAATCTTGGATGATAATATTCGATGAGAATATAAAACAAGGTACAACACCATCTCCAATAATGGGTGATCGAATTTTTAATAAAGTAAAATATATTGATATTTTTTTGGTAAACCATTTTTAAAAAACCTTATGAAATCAAGTTGGAAGAAGAGATCAATTTTATTTGAATTAAAACATTGGAATTATTTGTATGTGAGAAATTTTCTTGATGTCATGCATATAGAAAAAATTTATTTGATAGTGTTATTGAAACATTACTAAATGTTCTTAAAAAAACGAAAGATAGAATCAAGGTTAGGATGGAAAATATTGAAATTGGGATAAGGGAAGAGTTGAAACTAGTGAAGGGTAATGGGTGGAATTTTCTTCCTCCACTAGATTACATTCTATCTAGACCTGAAAAATTGAAATTTTTTATTTTCCTTAATAGTGTAATAGTTACATATGGTTATTCATAAAATATCAAGAATCACATGTCAATGAATAATTGGAATTTACAAGGACTAAAATAACACAGATTTCATGTTTTTATGAAAGATTTGATGTTTGTTTCTTTCCATTGCATTCTTACTTTAAATTTATGGCATATATTAACCAGAATCTACTTATTTTTCAAATCCATATGCCATAAAGTTATAGACCCGATGAAGTTTTCAATCATGAATAAGGAGGTTGAAGTCAAACTATATGAATTAGAGATGTTCTACCCACCATAATTCTTTGATATAATGGTTCACCTGATGGTTCACTTGGTTAGATAGGTTCAACTATATGGTCCTATCCATTACAGATGGATGAACTCCATTTAATGGTATATGGAATTTTTTAAAGGGTATGTCAAGAATCAAAGTTGGCTAGAAGTTTGTATTGCCGAATGATATATTGTTGAATAATCTATTGAATTTTTTATCGATCACCTATCAGATGTTGAAAACATTGGTCACCCAAAGTCTCATAATAGTGGATGCCTTATGGGATAAGGGATTTATAGAAGAGATTTTGTTACAATTACAATGACATAGCGGGAACAATCACACCTTTAAATTTTACATAATAGTGAATATGTTGATCCATACATTGAAGTCCACAAAGAAATTATTAGAAATTTGAATCTATCAAGGGATTAAGGATGGACATCAAATACACATAATGAAAATTTTATAGGATGGTTCCAAGATAAAATTTATAAGGAGTTATCTGAAATTACACATTCAATTTTTGAACAAATTCAATGGATAACTATGGGACTAAATGAAAATTTTATATCTTACACTGGTTTTATAATCAATGGTTATATTTTCTATACAAAATAACATGATGACTGCATTATGATATAAAAAGGTGGTGTTATGCTTGTTGTGGAAGCGATGCACATATATGGTTCTGTGGATATAAATTCAATTTATGAAAATATGTCATTTTTTGGAATTATAAAATAGATATATGTGTTGGATTATACACCATTTCAAGTGTTGACTTTCAATTTCAAATTGGTTGACAAAATGAGTGTAGTGAAAGTTAATGAAATGGGTTTTGTGAAGGTGAATTTTAGTATGGAAGGGGAAAAATATGATTCATTCATAATGGTATCAAAATAAGTGAAAGTATTTTATGTCTTAGATCCAAAAAATAAGAATCAGTTAATTGTTCTATTGGAAACTAAAAAAATGTTGGGTCAGATGAAAATTCAATATAGGAAGACACTTTTATTAGGATATAACAATCAGTTCATGTCGGTCCCAATGTAGATAATTTCTTGTACGTTATAGGGGGCCACAAAGAGGAGATTTTGATTCTTGATAGTGGAAACAAATCCCTAAAAAATTTAAAAAAATAAATAGAGTTCAATGATAAGGTAAAAGTGTTTTTTAATATAATATATTTTTCCTCATAATATTATATGTTCTCTACTATATTAGTATAATATAAATTAAATGTTTAAATACTCATGCAGACAATGTCTTCTACAGATGATGATGTTACAAATCCCTTGTAAGAACAAACTATACCAAAGTAAACCCTTTTAGAATATGCAAAGGAAATGTTATGATATACTTTCTATATTTTACTTAAAAATTATATAATAAAATGTTGATTTAATTTTCAGTATTCCCTATAGAGTTCATTTATTTTAGAATATTTTTATCTATACTTCATGCCTTTATATACCAAAAATTCAATAGAATTCCTCTCCCTCAAAACATTTTCACCCTTGTAGTGTTGGCATTTATCAATTTACATCAAGTTCCCTGCATTTCCTTTGTAGGAAGAGAAACGATAGTGCCTCTTCCCAATCACAAAGGTGATATTAATGTTTACATAGTAAAATTATTTTACATAGAATTAATGTATTGATTCGTATTTATGTTTTATTTATTTATTTTTAGTATTACTAACATAATAATTATTTTCTTATATAAGTGGATTCTTTTGTTTGAGTTGGGGTGGTTTTTCCATCTTTCATGCCTTTATTCACCAAAATATCCACAAAATTATTCTCCCTAAAAACCTTTTCACCCCTTTAGTGTTGTAATTTATCACTTTCCTTCTAGTTCCTTTCTATAGAATTAATGTGTTATTTCATATTTTTGTTTAATTTATTTATTTTTAGTATTACTCATATAATAATTTTTTTCTTATACATGTGGATTCTTTTGTTCAATTTGGGGTGTTTTGTTCGAAGCTTCTCATGCCCATGAGGGATTGGACTTCAAGCCTACAACTGAGATAATAAAAACCAGAAAATACTTCATGAATGTATACAACCATCACGAAAATGTGAATTCTTACTAATTATTTAATTATTTCGTTCATCATTTTATATACTATTTTTAAGTTAATTTATTTATAATTTTTATCTTATACTTATTTATTTTTTTCATAGATATTTTGGTAAGTAATATTTTTCTTTCAACTATCCGAAACAAGCCACAAAAGAGATAAAATGTTCCTTTCTTACATTATTACCATGCTTTCCATTACCTTTCTTTGTCAACCTAAAAACACTTCATATTGAGTTGATTTTTTAGTCAAAAAACCTTTCTAGTTGAAATATATAAGAGTACAGGAATATCATGTTTCCATTTTAGTTACTTCTCGTGATATAATGGGAACTTTTGCTTCATATACTCTTCTATATTTCAATAATGAGAAAGGTTTTTTGGATAAGAACATAGAGTTAATATGTAGTGTTGGAATTTCAACAAATAACGTCAATAAAAATCATGGTAACATTGTTAGTTAGAATTTTTTTGAGACTTTGGGACATGTAGAAATTAGCTACACCTCAATAAGACACATGGTGTCACCGATATGACTCCAAGTGCTTCTTTCTATTTATAATTGAAATTAATTTTAGTAGAAAAGAAAAATGAAATAATCAAAACTAATTAAACATATTAATATTGTTTTTGATAATTTAATACAATTATCCATAATAATTTTTTATGTGTAGGAATTATCGTCACCTCAATCCAATACACGATGTGCCCGATATGACTTAAAGTGTCTGTAATCAGTTTAAAATCGATATTTTACTTCAAAAAGTGTAACTCACTAAAAACTGAGAAAACAAACTCATATTTTATTTATAATTTAGTAAATTTATTAATAAATCATTTTTTATGTATAGGAATCAGTATCATGTCATACTGATACACGATGTGATCTATATGAGTCAAAATGCATGTTTCAAGTTTAAAATGGAATTTTAGTAACAAAGACAAGTGACATAATCAAAACTGAGAAAACACATTAAGATTGTTTTGATGATTTAAGAAAGATATCCATCAGTCATTTGGGACTTTTAGGAATCATATAACCTCAATCCGATACATGATGTGAGTGGTATGAATCTAAGTGAATCTTTATTTAAAATTAACATCAATTTTAGTAAAAAGGAAAATTGACCTACTCAAAACCAAGAAAACACATTAATATTGTTTTTATACTTTAGGAAAATGACCTATAAGTCATTTTAGAAATTTAGGAATCATATTAATCTTAATATGATGCACGGTGTAACCGTTATGACTCCACGTGCATATTTATAATTAAAATTGGAATCAATTTTAGTACAAAGGACAACTGACCTACTCAAAACTAAGAAAAAGCATTTGGATAGTTTATATACTTTAGTAAAATGATCCATAAGTAATTTTTCATATATAGAAATCATAAAAACCTTAATACGATACATGATGTGATTAATATGACTCAATGTGTCCATTATCAGTTTAAAATCAACATTTTAGTTTAAAAAGCATTACTCCATGGAAACTAAGAAAATGAACTCATATTTTCTTGATAATTTAGGAAATAAATTAATAAGTCATTTTTAACATTTAGGAATTGGTATTACATAAAATAGATACATGCTATAATCAATATGAGTCAAAGTGCATGTTTTAAGTGTAAAATGACATTTTAGTAAAAAATAAAAGTAACATAAACTAAGAAAACACATTCAAATTATTTTAATAATTTAGTAAAATGATCCATAAGTAATTTGGGATTTTTAAGAATCATATTCACCTTAATATAATGCATGGTGTGGCTGGTATGACTCTAAGCGTGTCTTTATTTAAAATTGACATCAATTTTAGTTAAAAGGAAAACTGACCTTCTAAAAAGCTGAGAAAACACATTCAATTTTTTTGATACTTTAAGAAAATGATCCATAAGTAATTTTAGATGTGTATGAATCATCTAAACCTCAATCTGTTGCATTTTGTGACTAATATGACTCCAAGTGAGTTTTTTTATTTAAAATTTACATCATTTTTAGTAAAAAGGAAAACTGACCTACTCAAAACTAAGAAAATGCATTCATATTATTTAGATAATTTAGGAAAACGATCCATAAGTTATTTTCGACATGTAATAATCAGCCTCGACTAAATCCAATACATGGAATGCCTGATGTAACTAAATATGTCTATTATCAGTTTAAAATCAATATTTTAGTTCAAAAAGTGTCACTCACTAAAAACTGATAAAATGAGCTCAAATTTTCTTGATAATTTAGAAAATTGATTCATAAGTCATTTTTGATGTGTAGGAATTAGCCTCATGTCAAAATAATACATGATATGATCATTATGAGTCAAAGTGTACATTATAAGTTTAGAATGACATTTTAGAAAAAAATACAAGTGATGTAATCAAAACTAAGAAAACACATTCATATTATCTTGATACTTTAGGAAAATGATCCATAAGTAATTTAGGATGTGTAGGAATTATCTGCACCTCAATCTGACGCACAGTGTGATCGATATGACTCTAAGTGCATCTTTATTTAAATTTGACATCAATTTCAATAAAAAGAACAACTAACATAATCAAAATCAAGAAAATACATTTCTATTATTTTCATACTTTATTAAAACGATCCATAAGTCATTTGAGACTTGTAGGAATCAGCCACACCTCAATGTGATGTATGGTGTGACTGGTATGACTCCAAGTGCATCTTTTTTATATAAAATTGACATCAATTTTTGTAAAAAGGACAAATGACCTACTCAAAACCAAGAAAACACATTATGATTTTTTATACACTTTATGAAAATGACCCATAAGTCATTTTTACATGTAGGAATTAGACAAACCTCAATATGATACATGATCTGCCCTATATGAATCAATGTGTTCGTTATCTGTTTAAAATTGATATTTTTAGTTCAAAAAGTTCCAATCATTGATAAATGATTAAATGATCATGGGTTTTATTGAAAATTTAGGAAATAAATTCATAAGTCATTTGTGACGTGTAGGAATTGGTCTCATATATAACTGATACTTGATGTAATCCGTATGATTCAAAGTGCATGTTTTAAGTTTGAAATGAAATTTTAGTGAAAAAGATAAGTGACATACTAAAAAATGATAAAAAATAGTTTTATTGTTTTGATAATATAGAAAAATGATCCATAATTTATTTTTAATGTGTATTAATCAGCCACACCTCAATCTGATGCATGGTGTGACCAGTATGCCTCTAAGTGCGTCATTATTTAAAATTGACATTAATTTTAGTAAAAAGGACAACTAACCTACTCAAAACTAATAAAGAACATTCACATTGTTTTTATACTTTATAAAAATGATTCATAAGTCTTTTTTTATGTGAAGGAATCATCCACATCTCAATACGATACATAATGTGCCCGGTATGACTCAAAGTGTCCGTTATTAATTTAAAATCAACATTTTAGTTCAAAATGTGTCACTCACTAAAAACCCAAAAAACACACTTTGATTTTATTAATAATTTTAGACAATAATTTATAATTCATTTGTGACATGTATGATTTTGTCTCACATCAAACCAATACACGATGTGATCAATATGAGTTAAAATGCGTGTTTCCAGTTTAAAATGCCATTTTAGTAAAAAAGACATCTTCCCTTCTCAAAGCTAAGAAAACACATTTGGATTGTTTTGATACTTTAGTAAAATGATCCATAAGTTATTTTATATGTTTAGGAATCATCCTCACCTCAATCCGATACATGGTGTGACCGATATGACTCAAAGTGCATATTTTTAATTAAAATTGACACCAATTTTAGTAAAAAGGCCAACTGACCAACTCAAAACCAAGAAAACACATTCATATTGTTTATATACTTTAGGAAAATGATCCATAAGTAATTTTTGACATTTAGGAATCTCCCAAACTTTAATATAATACATGATGTTCTCAGGTATGACTCAATGTGTCCATTATCAGTTTAAAATTGACATTTTAGTTCAAAAAATGTCACTCACTAAAAACCATGTAACCACACTCAAATTTTCTTTATAATTTAGTAAAAATGATTAATAATTAATTTTTTATTAGTAGGAATAAATATCATGTAAAATAGACACATGATGTGACCATTATTAGTCATAGTTCATGTTTCTAGTTTAAAATGACATTTTAGTAAAAAAGGTAAATGACATACTCAAAACCAAGCAAAAACATTAATATTATTTTGATATTTTAGAAAAATAATCCATAAGTCATTTGGGATGTGTATAAAGCATCTTCATCTCAATACGATGCACGATGTGATTGATATAACTCTAAGTGCATCTTTTCAATATATAAGTGTCATTTTAGTTTAAAACATGCATCACATTTCCAAAACCGAGAAAATGAGCCTAGATTGTTTTATAATCATTCTATCTACTATTAAATAATTTATTTCCTTATTATTTTTATCTTATACTTATTTATATTACATCAGTCAGGGGAGGTGTAATAAACACATGAAAACCTACCTAAATTCATACGGGGAGGCTCAAAACCGATACCTCCCAAACACCACAATAGGAAGAAACCACTAGGATATGACCGAGGGAGTTTATCTTATAATTATTTAATTATTTTTTCATAGATAATTAAGGAATACATACAACAAATGATGTGATGTGTAAGAATAAACCACAACTCAATATAATACACAGTGTTTCTAGTATGACTCAAAGTTTAGTTTAAAATTAATTAACACTTTATATTAATTTATTTCATTATATTATTACTAACATAAGAATTTTTTTCTCAAACAGCTGTGTTATTTTGCTCGAGTTGGGGTGGTTTGTTCCCCAATAACATGATTCGGGTCTAGGATCAAAATATAAAGGAATATTGATGCTTTTGAATGTATGTAATACTTTGTATATGTGTAATTGTATAAACCATTGTTTGAAATGTCTATAATATAGTGTTTTTCATTGTATTTGTGTTTTAAATTTTATTTCATTTAAATTCTATATTGGTACTTGATTTTTTTGATATTTGGTGGCATTTCTGGTGTTGTAGTGTGCTATTATAGTATATTACACCAGTTCTATGATGTTCTGTTATAGCACACTACCGTATGACCCTTTATCAACACTTTTAAAAATACTGATAAATGTTTCCTTTATCAACTCTTTTACAAACACTAATAAAGGTACCCTTTATCAGCTCTTTTAAAAGTGCTGATAAATGTTCCCTTTATTGGTGCTAAATAAAAGCACTAATAAAGATAGATTTTATCAGTGCTTTCTTTAGCTCTGATAAAGGATCCCTTTATTAGCAATTTTTTAGAACTGATAAAAGACTAAGGCTTTTAATCTCACTCTGGTAGTCAAAACTTCTCTAGTGCTAATAAAGGCCATTTCTAGTGCTGTTAAAGGCCTATTTTTTATTAGTGTGGAATCATAGCTTACCCCTTTAAAAAATACCCCTAAATACATGCATGCTTAAATTTTTTTAGCACATACCAGTGGATAAATTTATGAAACAACATTTTTATACCCCTTGAAATTACTATCCAAAGTCTATATGAGAGAGGTTACATAAACACATATCTCAACCTTGGAGAGAAAAAGGTTGGGTGCCTATGTTTAACCTTAGTTTTTAAAAATATTCGTTCAGTAAAGGTTTTTTGAATATGTCTGCAACTTGTTCCATTTTAATAACAAATTTCAACTTCAGTTCATTCTTATACACATGCTCTTTAATGAAGTAATATTTGATATCAATATAATTTGAATGAGAATGTTTCACTAGATTTATTTTTAGGTTTATAATACTTTGATTATCACAACCCAAGAGCATAGGTAACTTAACTTCAACAGGAAAATCTTCCAACCGAGTCTTTATCCACACAAGTTGTGTTGTAGCTTAAGTGAAAACAACATATTCATATTTATCCCTAACAAGAGTTACAAAATTATACTCTTTGTTATAACAACTCACAGAAAATTATCTAAGAAATAAAACTCCACTACATGTGGATGTTATATCATCCACACATCCTTCCCAATTAGCATATGTTTATCTAAATAAATCAATTCTTCTTGATCTTTCATATTCGATTCTGAAATCTGTTGTTCCTATGATATATATAAGAATTAGTTTTCTAGTTAAGAGTTGATATTCCTTTATAGCACTCTAAAATCTTGCACACAAGGTAAAAACATATACAATATATAGTCTTTAAGTTATTAGATATAAAAAACTTCTAATAAAATTTCTAAATTATTTATAATCAACTTCATTTCATTCTCCATCATTTGAAAACTTAGTTCCCACTAAAATTGGTGTGGAAACAAAATTTTAATTTTCCATGTCAAAATTATTAAGAAGTTCCTTAGTGTACTTCTCTTGAGATATAAAAATATACCTCTTCTTTTGTGAGATTTGTAATATAAGAAAATATTTCATTTCACCAAGCAAGGACATTTCATAAAACTTCTTCATCTCTTTAGAAAACCTTCCACAAGTTCTTTCATCATTCCCAACAAATATAATATTACCAACATACACAATTACAATAAGATATATCTCATGATTTTATTTGATGTCGAGATTACTACTAAATCTACATTTCTTAAAGTTCAACTTCCTTAAGAAAGAATCTGTAACATCCCAGGTAAATGAAGAATAATAGATTTTAAAATTTATTAATATTTGTGAATTAAATATTAATTTTACTTTAAAGGGGTTGATATGTTCGATAGCATACCCGATACGCAACAACATGTTTCTTTGAAATCTTACTTTGCACACTAATAATATAATATTATTATTTTAAATGGTAGTTAACTCCTAGATGTTGTATTGGTAGGAATGAACAAAACTAACTACAATATGATTATACATGATTGTTAAATGTATTTATATTTATCCAATAAAAATTTATAGGCTTAAAATGTGAATGAATCTAATTTTAAGCATAATTTACATTAAAAGGTCGATTTACCGCCTTTTAATAGAGAACCCTCTTTAAATATAGTTTTGGTCACTTTAATACATTCTGATTGACCAAATAAAATCCTTCTTTATAATGGGGATATCAAAATTTACTTTGTGTAAAGTTTTGGGATTTTTCTGATAAAGTTTATTTTTTTAATGAATAGTGAAAATATTGTATTTTAATTTAAAAGTGACTTTTAATCTAATTTATTTATATGATTAGATTATATTTTAATTGGTTTTAAATTGTAATTAGAATATATTTTTACCATTTAATCCAATTTTTGTCATTGGAATTATTTTCACTTTGAAATTGGACATAAACAAGTGTCAATCTTTTGATAATTATTGTTTCTTAAAAACATGCTATTTAGTTTAACAACGAGAATTAATTTTAAAATTAATCAATGACAATTTTATGTTTTGAATTTGTAAAAATAAATATAATTTTTGAATTCGTAATATCAAATATATCTTAGTCTGAATTTTTTGTATTTTTTCTAAAAAACTTCAATTTTTGATGAATAGTGAAACCACTTAGTAGTAGTTAAAAAAACTGACTTTTTCATTTAAATGAAATTTTATCACTTTTGTGAATTGAATTTAGAAAATATGACATATATGGTTTTTATTAGGTAGTAAAATGTGATTCAATAAGATTAAAATAATTTTTTATGAATAGTAACTTTTGACTTTTATTTACCGTGGTTAAACATAAATAAGGCAATTCAAGGTAAAAAGAATTTTATAATAATTAAAAATTACCTTAAAACTTGTACAAAACTTATT
Organism: Viscum album; assembly: GCA_963277665.1. Taxonomy (NCBI): domain Eukaryota; kingdom Viridiplantae; phylum Streptophyta; class Magnoliopsida; order Santalales; family Viscaceae; genus Viscum; species Viscum album. The sequence goes on along the minus strand of OY728138.1, from coordinate 1,102,883,751 downwards.
GGATGAGTAATGTCCGACCATGGGTATCTTTGGGTCTATTTTGGGACCCCATGGAGCCACTTATGAAAGATAATGACACTTTAGATTAATTAATTTTATGTAAAGGCAAAAATGACATAAACAAAAATCTTTTAGTAAATTAATTTTTATAGGGTGTTATATAAGTAATATTTTTGCCTATAAATATTAATTGGAAATATAAAAAGATTTCATAACTCATGGTATTTTTTTTTATAATTTTTAGACATCAAATAAATTAAATTATTTATGACACAATAATGATGCAGTATTTACCTAATTAATAAATGATTTAAATAAATAAGATTATACTGATTAAAATATTATCCAAAACATGTACAATTATAATTGGATGATTTTATTTCAACCATTATTTATCTTATCTTTGACTCTAATTATTTTTTGACCTTTAGAAACTGAATATCATTATATAATAAAATAATAGTTTCACACTTTCCTAAAGAGCCTCTCCTCTCCCTTATAAAAGGAGACCACTTCTAACTAATTAATCACTCCTCTCAAGCCTTTTGGCTCATCAAAAATCTGCCCAATTAGTCTCCCTACATCCCTCTCCTCATCTTATAAGCCTTAACTTAGGTATAAGGCACTTCAATAAGTCCTTTGGTCCAAACCAAAGGGAGTTACACAAATTAAAGGTAACAGTTTCTCTTAAATTGTTTTCTTTTATTTTACTTCTCCAGCCCATAAACTCTTTTTATTACTTTATTTTGTAAAAAAACCAGTATAATAAATATACTAGGATGTTTTTATGAGAAGGATTCTAACTACACTTACACACACCTCCATCTAATGGATGAAGAACATAATGTTTCTGTGGACAGAAAACTAACGCCTCATGAAACAATGATTGTTCGATTATCTCCTACCGCCTATCATGGTGGCCATTATGATGGAAATTTATTTATATATGATATATATTATGTTTATTTTTTCTTTATTCTTTTGTAATTTCTATTTATATCATTCCTTTATGGTTTCCATTACGGGTAAACGCGATAATCTCATTAGAGGAAGTGCGGACTACCGCCCCCTCAAGGTGATATGACTCGTTAATGCCATATGTGGGACGTATAAAGGATGAAGTTAATGATATTATATATGATATTTTATATGAAATTATACTGGAATTATAATATACCTATGTATAATTATGTTTTAATTCTATTAAAATAATAAATATAAATGAAAGTATCCTTCATGCGTACGTACGGATTACAGTCTCCATGAATGGTGCATTTCATTTCTTACCTCTAAATGTTATGTACTATTATAAATACATGTATATGATGGATATATATGATATATATGATATCCAAATCATGAATATAATTCTAGATATAATTAACCTTTGACCACATGAACAACATGTGATTATAAGAAGTCCATTTTTGACTCAAGTACCAAATATCAACAAAATGAACGTTATTAACTTAAATGATTAAATAATGTTTATAACATGGTAATAAGTGATATAAAAGGAATAATAAACTTGAAAAATGTTCTTAAGCAAGTAGAAATTAACTTTATTTTATTATTCAGGAGATTAAAGAACGATCGATTCAAGTCGGACATGAGGTAAGGGACTTCGTCTCATTCTGCTTTCTTTGAGGCATATTTTGTTTTAATACACGACTTTATTTTATACATTGTATAAAAACCCTTGACTTTTCAATGGGAATATTTTTCTATGAAGCATTTTACTAAACGACAAAAAGGAATGTTTCTTTTAACATAAGCGGTGACAACGACCTTTTTCACCGCCGCGAGTATTATTTGATCTTTAGCTTCCTCAACAAGCCGTAATGTTTTTAAAAGAAAATGAATACCATATACTCTTTTATGTATTTTGGTATTGAAAAATGGTTTTGATAATGGATTTTTTATGTCAATATATTTAAGTGATATATTGTGATTTAAATGTGGAAATATTTTCTTTCCTTTATATTTGTTTTATGTATTATGATTTTATAATGGTACTTGGACATTTGACGGGTGGTTACGTTATAAACCAAACGATGGGTGGTGCCGTGAATACCAAGACGGGTGGTTACGTTATAACCTCCAATGCATTGGGTATGGAAGTCGGCCGTATGGCTATTCCATTTAGTGATATGTGTGGAAGTCGATTGTATGGTTATTACTTTTAAGTATGTTTATGTCCCAAGTTACCTTTATATGTTATGTGTTCTTTATATGGGTTTTATGGTAATATTTTGGTTACAAAAGGGTTAGTAATGATCTTTTATTTAGTGAAGAGTATTTACTAATTCATAAAGTTTAAAAGTATTACTTATGATAAAATATTCATGGTTTACCTGTTGTTTTGGAAAACTAACCGTTTTCCTTCGTTGTGTATCCCTTACTGATCTTTTTATGCTCATTCCAAGTTTCTGAAATGTTTTTCACATGACATAATGTAGAATAGGGTCAAGGATGAGATCATGGAAAATTCATGCTATCTTAAACATGGAACTAGACATGAATATTTTTTTCAAGAGTTCATGTTTTGTAAAAAAATGGAAACTGTGTAGAAGTGTCTACTTTGTAATCTTTTGAGATTTAATAGTTATGTCCTAATTATCTAAAACTATAAACCTAAAAAGATCCTCAATGTGAATTATTCATTTAATTCAATATTATGTATGTTTTAAGGCCAGGTCCTTATAGAATCTAATTTGGAATAACAGTCTCTTGGAGCTTGCTTTAGACTATACAAATATTTATTCAAATTTCACACATAACTTTCATATTTTCCAATCACAAAGCCACTTTGTTATTCAATATAAGATTATTTATCAAGTTATCGATTCAGAAAATATGACTAACATCCATCTGAATTTTTTTAACTTCTTTGTGATACACTTTAAAGAATGATTCCGATTGTTTCAAACCTTGAAATCAGAGAAAAATTATCATCAAAATAAATAACTTAAATTTGTGAGTAAACTTTGCAGATGAGTTGTTCTTTTTTTCTTATCACTTCACCATATTCATTTAACTTTTTTTGGAACATCGATTTTGTACCGATAATATTTTTATAATCTTGTTGTGGTACAAGTTCCCAAGTATCATTCATCTCAATTTTATCTAATTCTTCATTCATAGAATAAATCCACTCTTGATTCTCAAAAGATTTGTTAACATATTTCATCTCAACTTTTGAATACAAAGAATTATGTGCAAAAAACTTTTATGTTCTTATTATTTGAAACTTTTTTTGATCACCAAAGATGTTTTGTACTTAAAATTGTTTCCTCATCCTAGGATGAGATGTATATAGTTATTCTTCATCACTAGAAATAGATGAGTATAATTCTTATATTACGTGGAATCACTATTGTTGGAATTATTTTCATGTTTCTAGATAAAAACTATTTTATCCTCTTAATCTTCCTTTTCTTCATGTGTTTTTGAAACATCTTCTTTACCTTTTCCAAAAAAAAAATTACATCAATATAATAAAATATCTTTTTGTTTCCTTTTTGAAAAATTTATATCCTCTACCATCTAAATAATATCCAAGAAATATTTCTTCTTCACCTCTTTGATCAAATTTCCAAAAATTTTGACATTTGTTTTTTATGATGGAGGGACTCCCAAACAACCTTAAGTGTTTCAAACAAAAAATTTCATTATAGAACATTTCATAATGAGTCATATTTGAACTTGGCCTATAGAAACATAGGTTATTAATATATTCATCAATACTCATTGAATGAATCTAAAAGTAGTGAGAAAAATCATGATTGATTAATATAGTATGTCCCATCTCCACCAAACTTCCATTTTTTTAAGCAACACCATTCTTCTTTAGTGTGTATAGTGAACTCGACTCATGAAAAATTATATGTTTTTCAAGATAAGTTTTTAATTCTTAATTCTCATATTTACCACTATTATTAGTTTAAAAATTATTTATATAATATATACATACCTTTTCTTCACTTCTCCTAAAACTCTTAAATATATTTAAAGCATATGATTAATTTTTCAAATACATAATTCAAGTAATGCGAGTAAAATCATCAAGGAAAGAAATGAAGTAATAATATATAAAATTTGATTGTTTTCTTAATATTACACAAATATCAAAATTAATTAGTTCTAAAGGATTAGTTTAATGAATTTTAAATTTATTATTCTTAGAGTTTATAATATTCCATTTCTGATAAATTAAACAACACCAATCTCTTCTTCATACCATATCAAGAATATCACAAGCACTATCTCACATTGTTAACTTACTCATATTACTATGACATATATGATCTATCATTTTATACCACAATTGATTCTATTCCATCATACTTATATAACACAAATTTTTAACATCACCAACTTAAAATAAGTTCCCATTTGAATGTTTTTACCTCATAAAAATTTTTCCATCATCAGCTCATTTAAAAAAAACCACATTTTCTAAAAAAATTATTCTATTCATCGTAAATTTGTGAAACACTCAACAAGTTTTATTTTAGACCATCATCAAACAATGTATTTTTAGACTTCAAATTATATTCCCCAATAACAGTAGATCCAACACCATTAATATTGAGTGATTCATCATTTACAAACGTCAATTTTCCTTTTTTAATGTCTTTAAAATTATTCAATATCTTAGAATATACTATCATATGTAAAAAGAAACAACTATAAAAAATCTAGGGTCATTATAATTTTTCATATTTGAGACTAGTTTCTAAAATATGATCATTTTATTTCCTTTTATATTCCTTCACATTTGGATTTTGAGAATTGTTATAACCATGTTTTTTTACTGATAGAAAAAAATTATATCCTTTAACAAGATTTACAGGATAATAAAATCTTTAAAAAATAGTTTCCATTGGTTGGAATATATTTTCAACATTTAAAGTAACTTTCTTAGAATCCATTCATTGATAGGATTAACTCCCTCTCAAAATTTTCTTCCTGAAACTCATGGGATAATTGCAATGTTGTTGATTTAATGAACACAAATTTTCTGTATTCCCAAATCCACCACAATACCAACACTGGCTATAGAAATAATATTTTTCGATGTAACTCCCATCTATCTAGAGTTGTAAACTTGTTTTTCTATAACTTTCATACCTTCAACATTGGAACTTTTTTGAGGCCCAAACTTTATATTTTCACTTGAAATATTCTTCTTAAATTCTAATTTATTCACAAATTTATTAGAATTAGCAGTGGTAGAAAAATTTGTTTTAGACTTTTAAATTTTATAAAACTTTTAATTTTAAACATTATTGGTTTTGGAAACATAAGAAATGTTCTCATCTAAATTATTCATAGGAAAATATTCAATTTTCTTTTCAACCTTTAAAGATAAACTATATTGATCTTTCTAAGGTTCACACTTTCCAAAAATTTCACCAAATTTATAGATAAAGTTATAGAAACTTATACCTCCCTACTCATATTTAGAGAACATTTTTAGAAAAATTTAAAACTCTTCCCCCTTTAATTTTATCTTCACATCAAGATGTTCATTCAGATTATTATTTTGAATATATTTCTTCAAGTGATTAATCTCTTCCAAAAACTTCAATTTCTCTTCAAGAAAATATTCTCGATTATTTTCTATAGAATTTTCTTTTTCCAACTTCTTGATTTCTATTTCAAGTCTTATAATACTTATAAGTAATTATTTAAACTCCATTTCCAAAGAAAATTATAATTGTGTCTCTTCTTATTCAGAACCAATTCTTTCATCATCATCAAACACTCCATCATTTACTTTTTCAATAAATGTATTTTTTGCAACATCTTTAGTGAGTCCTTCAGCTTCAACTTCAATATCATCATCTTTATCGTATATATAAAAAAACTTCTCCTTTTGGATTTGTATAATTTTTTATCTTTTCATTTAAAATAGGATTTTTATTTATCACCATTTTCCCTAAAATATATTATTGACTTTCTAATATCTTCATCATTTTCTTCTTCATATTTTATTCAAGGGAAATTTGAGGAAAAATGCCAAATAGCACCATAACCAAAATATTTTAGAGTCATATTTCCTTTTTTACTTTCCTATAACTATTTTCACATTTTTAGAAAATAAGGAAAATAATTCATCAAAATTTTCACTAACCTCATTTTTTTTCGGAGTCACAAACTTCTTCATCTTTTAGAATCTTCTTAGATTTTACTTTATTATAACTCAAAGGATATTTATTGATAAATTTTTCCTTTAATTTTAAAAACTTTATCTATTATAATTTCATATGTAATGAGATAACTATGAAGGTTATACAAAGATAGAGTTTCAGGATATATATCTTCCAAATATGAAACTTTGGTATCACAATTTTTAGGAAGAATTTTTAAGATATTTTCAACAATAATTGAATCTTCCATTTCTCACCAAGAAATCTTATGGTGCTCACAATATCATTAACCCTTGTAAATAAGTCACCAAAAGATTCATAATCACCCATTTTGATATCTTTATACTGCATAATCAAGATTTGTAACTTTTCCTTATTCACCTTTGTATTTACTTTATTGATATTTTTAAACTTTTCCCAAATACCTTTAGGAGTTACAACTCCATTCACTCTAAGAAATTCACTTTTATAGAGTGATGAAAGTAAATAATTATTATCCATTACATCATTCTCTTGATTTTTCTTTTCAACTGATATAAGAGGAATATTTTCAATAAGAGGAGAAAATCCATCTGTTTCATCTTCCAAAACATTATACCCAGTAAACATAAGATATGGAGATATTATATCTTTCTAGATATGATATTTATTTCCATAGAATATTATATTCCCCTTACTCTTTATATAATTAAAATTATCTATAACAACATATCTTCATACTTTAGTAATGTGTGAATGAAGGAACCTTCACTATGATATTAATTGAAAATCCCCAATCAAGATCAATTTATTCACTAAGAGTGGGAAAGTGTGAATCAATGATATCTTTTTTATTTTATGTTATTTTTCTTGTTTAAAAAACCTCACCTCCTATAAATATTTATCACTTTACTAAAAAGCAAATATTCACACATTCACAGGAACACAAGTATTTACAAATTTTACTACTCAATAAGAGTATCCAATCCTTTTCATGGTTTTGAAATAATTCAATACCACACAATACACTAGAAAAAAAATACTTTTGTATGGATAAAATAAGTAGTAAATTCACTTACACTTGTGTATCACTATTATCAACACAATAATTCATGTGATTCTTATAGAAATATTGATGTAAATAAGTTTTTTCAATAAGTTTAGAAACCTTCACTAGTTAGTTATGAACATGTAACTATTCTACTTCAACAAATTCCACTTTTTTTAATTATTTAGAAAAAAATATTCACTTTATTACGTAGTATAAAATAGGAACAACTTCTATAGACTTCATAAAAAAACTCAATTTGATCATTCAATCTGATTCTTCAGTTTGATTATTTAGTATGAAAATAATTCTAATTATCTTCTTTATTTTTCCTGAATCTGTCAGTCTAATTTTTTAGTACGATCTAGTAAATTCTGACCACGAATTCTTCTGAACACTTCTTCTACTAGAAAAATGTTTCTCAATAATTTTTTTTCTAGAAACCAAAACTCACAAGATCTATCTCTCCAACATTTGAATAGTGTCATAGTACATAGTACTTCCACTTCTATTTATAGGTACCTCAGAAGAGAAAATGGATGGAAACAAATTTCACTTTTCCACTCACACAAATTCGAAAATCCCTAATTTCACATTCATTTTAACTTCATTTTGAAAACATATCAATTATTCTCAACATTTATGGAATATTTTAGAATATTATTGATTTCTCTAGAACATATTACTTCATAATAAGAATAACTTAAGTGATCAGTCCAAAAATTGATACTTTGGAAAAATTCATTCTAAAACTGTTTGTCACTATAATTCCCTTAATCTGATTGAAATCATGAAAAATATAAGACTTCCCATTTCGATGTTCAAAACCAAATGTAATGTACCAAATTTTAAAAAGTTAAACACCATTTACATTTAGGTTTAAATTCTTTATAAAAACCCTTGTAACCATTCCTAAAAGGTTTGAGGAGATATCAGGTGCGTTTGAGGATTATGCGAAGCCCAAAACCCCTAAATGGGGAGAAATGACTGAGATGCATAGAAATCATACAACCCATTTATAGAAAAAATATTTTCAATTATTTTATTCTGAATTTAAATGTTTTTAATCCCAAAAATGTTTTATTTAATGTTAAATTGTCACATTTAATGTTTTAGGAACATTTTTGAGCTTAATTGAAAAAATGGCTTATTTTGGATTTAAACAGTTTTAATTTATTTTAATGTTTCAGCCATAAATTTTTTTAAACTAATCCAAATGTAAAAATTATTATTTTTTAGGTTTTTATATTATATGGGAATCATTTAATAATTCTGGACCCAAAGCTCAATCCACCATTTTGAATCTCAAATCCAGCTCATAAGTCAGGCCTAAAAAACTGTGCATAGAATTGGAGAATTTTATTCTTGGGACCATATATCATAAATGGACAAACCATTGGAGATGAAATTTAATAGGGATATGGATAAGTAATTAATGGAAATATTTAATTGAGGAGTATACATTTTAATTCAATGTATTCAAGGTCTTAATGGCATGGTAAGTTGGAGTTGTGGAATACGAAGAGTCACCTGGACAGATTAAATGTGCTGCACTAAAATAGTCATAACTCCTTCATACTTGGAATAATAAGGCTGAAATTTTGTGTAGGGACGAGGGATAAGTAATCGAAAAACTTTAAAGAGTAATAATTTCCAAATTATCTCATTAAGGAGGCAATTAACGCGTTTACTTTTGGAGGACGATTTTTGGAGCCAAATGTTCACTCCCTTTGCCTATAAAAGTGTATCCCTCTTTCATTTCAAAGGGTTGGAAACATAGGAATAGCCTTTTTTTGCCATTTTTTGTATTTTAGTATTTTATTTTATTTTATTTTCATTCTGTAATTGCATTACATGTTTTAATTTAAGTGTTCTTCTTTCTCTCTTTTGTTTTCTTCCCCAGTTTTCTTTCCACAGTGAACTCTTATGCTCGTGACCATGAGTAGCTAACCTGAGGAAGTTCACGAGGGAGTAATACAGTGACAAACCCAAGCCATTTAACATTCATGGCTTAATGTTTCTTATTTTATTAGATTTAGACCGAGGGGGATCTTAGTGGGTAAGGCTCATTTGTGTCTCCACTTGCCACCCGAGGTTTACCTTTCACTTCTGCAATATTTTCCCTCAATCGAGGAGGTGGATGTGTGGTCTCTCAGTGATCATTGAGATTGCCATATGTTCAAAACCATATGCAGAGGAGGATGTTCATGCATACTATGGAGCATGTTCATTAAGTAAATTCGAAACTAATAATGAGACGATGAAGGTTTACTCTGGGTGATGCTCTCGGGAATGTCTCCTTTGTTTCTTAACATCATTTTGTCTGCATTCATTCTGTTGCATTGCATCTGCATATTTAATTTTAGTTTTGAATTTTCAATTCTCAAATATCATTTCAGGTCATTTCAGTTTATATATACATAGTGAATTAGAATTAGCGAGGGATTGACCATAAAAGTCTCCTCAAGAGGTCAAACTAGGTCATCCACTGTGCTGCACTTAGTATAAATATTTTTGAGAGCATGCATGACAATGATTCATCACCCATACTACATGGTTTCTATAAAACATGCAGTTGTAGGCAGTGAGCATCTAGGGGATGCATGGTTTTTCTAAAATCATGTGACCTGAGGCACACAAATGTACAACCCATATAAAACTTTTAAATTGTGGGTTTTTATGTTTTTTACACTATTAAATAAACTGTGCTCCTAACCATGTGATATGATCCTTTGAAGTAGTGAATAGCACACGGTTTGCACAAAATTTGTCCAATTGTGCAGCTAAACCATGTGAAGAGTTATTTGTGGGTGAAATTACACTTTTTACATACTTTAATGTTTTAAACCTGTTATTTTATTTTCCCTTCTTCATTCCAACAGATTTTCTACTCCTCCCATTCATAGAGCTCCTATCCCCCTCAACCTAGTAATTAATTCTCCTCCCCCATTTTAAGTCTGAATCGTGCACTATCAGATCTATTGTGAAGATAGTGTTATGTTTTTCAATCATCTCCAATAATTTTAAAGTTATTCATTTTATCTATTTCATTATTTGGGTGAAATCTTATTTTTACCATTTTCATGGAAATTGAAGATTTTGTTGATTTCTTCCAACCTAGCTTGAATAAAAGGTTGATGATGGATGAGGGAGGATCTAAGAGGATAATATAGGTGTTTTAGTATTTTTTCCGTCATTTAATTTCATTCCATAAATTGTTCCATGGTTCGGTGAGATGGGCCCTTACAACTTCTCCCCCTTTTCATCAATTAAATTAAAGTTAACGATTTCCAATTCCATTGGCATCCTAAGTAAGATGTGAGTCAACCAATTAGGTTTATCACCTTGATTTATGTCATCCAATTGGATTTAAATCACTTTTAAGGATTAATTTATCTTTTTTCCTTGGCTTGTTGAGCACTCCTCGATGGTTTTTTCTTATCAAAATCATCTTGATTAAATTAATTGAATTATTTTAGGTAATAATCAATGTATTTGGCCCCCTATATACCCATTTAATGAATTAAGTGGTCTAATTAAATTATTTGTCCATGAAATTAATGCCTTGTGGCTTGTTAATTAAATGAAAATTGACCAATGAAATGTCTTGACCAATATACTTATGATATAAATGCTTGAATAAAATGAAATGGCCTTTCAGTTATACTTGTTATAAATGATTTTATATTGGATTTTTTTTACCTTAGTTCCAAGGGTGGTATAAGGGGTTCTAACTTAAGGACTCCTTAGATGGACTCTTATGAATTCATGTTATAATTGTAAATAGTTAGTAAACACAATAGGGGAGACATCCGTTATGCTTGATATGGGATCACTGTGAATTATCTATTTTTACTTCTATAAGAGTGGTGGAAGTTCCCCAGGGGATACCCCTTAGACAGGCTCGATGGCATGATTTCTTTTACCATTCCACAAGAGAGACTCGGTCCCCTACACGTGATACTTGGTATGGACTTGAAGGATTTTTATTACTTAAATTTTTATTTCCATACTAAGAGTGACATATAGGACTTCATTCTTGGATTACCATGGACATACTTCTTAACATTGGTCATAAAATTATCCCCTTAAGTGATACTTAGAAATTCCCTCTATATTTTTATTGAAAATATCGGTGTTTCTTGGTATATTTTATAATTTTTTTTTCAAATTGAATTAAACTACACAGTAAAGAACAATTTTTAAATGATAAATTGATCCTTTGGTATTAAAAATTAAGGTATGTGTACTCCAATCCCAATAACATTCTTGTGGAAAATAAACCCTCTCAAATATTATACATCTTACTTTACCATTATAGGAACTCTAGGTTGAAACACACTAGCTTATGCCAAAGTAAGTAGTTTGGGAGGGTCTCCAAGAGAAACCCGACCCAATGTGTTTATTTGTTTGTTATGTATTGCATTTAAATTGTTATGGAAAACTGCTTATTTTTCATTGTATGAAATAGAATGGATTAGATATTGTGGGTATCAACCTATTGAGATTGTATCTCACACCCTACATGGGCGCCTTTGGTACCCAAGTAGAATTTATGGTTGCATGTATAGAAAAAAAATAAGCATCCATCTTCCAATTCTTAATTTTCTTGCATTCTTAAGAAGGACATGGGAGTAGAGGACCGAACCTATGCTTGTGATGCTAAACATATCAGTTTTTTTCCTTTTGTTTTATTTTTTATCATGTTTTATATGATTGTATCTCCTTCCCCTAGCACAATCATTTTTGTATAGATACATTACCATGACATGATCATCATATTTTATCTTTTAATTATTTCACTTTCAATAGTTTATTATTTTATCTTGCATGATTTTGTATTTATTTGCACTGCTATCTGAGTGAAGTCATTTAATTTTCTATTTTTTATTATTATATCATAGTATATATATATATATATTGCAATTTTCTACTCTAATAAATGAGGTAATAGACTCCCCATTGACACACCCTAGGACCTCACTACTATTCGACAATCTTTGACATTTGGGGATGTGTGCTTAAGGTCTTGTGGCCCACCATCTTGGGTTATTATTGAGTGGTATCTAGGGAGGGATGCTACAAAGTGGAATCATAGGTTATTTTTACCTTTTTTATTATTATTTGGGGTTATAAAGGATACAAGGATGTTGAAATTTGGTCATGATATAGTTCTTGGGAGTATCTACCCCACATATAAGGGAAACCCAAATTACCTAGATTGGGTAAATGTTGTTATTTATTACACTATTATAGTTCCATGAATTTTTACATTGGGTGAATCATTTGACTTGTGTTATTATTAGTATTTATGTGATTTAAATGGTCTCTTTATCCTTGTCCCGATGATACAAGGTCATATTAGAATCAGGCATCATCTTAGGCACTATAAGATCTAAACTTTTGTGCATAATGCCATGCCATATTTACATTTCTATGCACATTGCCTATTTTTCTTTTGATTTTTATATGTGACTTATTAGTTATGACTTGCAGTGTTATTTTATTCTCTAAGATGGAATAATTGGTTCAATTGACTAATAATTCCATATTAGTTGGTTTGATTGGTGAGTTCCGATGGCAGCTTATCCAATCAAAACATAACCTATGGTCTCTTACACCTGTTTTTTGTTGTAAGGGTTAGGATAAAGTTACTCGATGCACTAATTTAAATTTATAAGGTGTATGGGACCTCATAATTTGGAATTAGTGACCTAATTAACTGGATCGTGATGCTCATAACCAAATAAATTAAAATTAATATTATCTTTAAAATTAACCTGATCATTAAAATAATGAAAAGGGGGTTATATATATGTGATATAAGACTTGACCTGACCTTAGTGGTGGGTTATAGGCTGTTTCCCCTATGTTCCTTCTGTGACTCATTCTTATCACCAAGACCTGTCTCTAGAATCAGGCATAGGGTTATGTTTATTTAGTATGATATCCTTGTATTTTTACTCTCATTACCACTTACCCTATCTATTATAAATTTTACCCAAGGAAGGCGCTTAGAATTTGTAGATCTATTTCACTGCAACGAACTCATGATGTATGAATGGAGAGTGGTGATGAGCATACTCTAGAGGTGGTGGGACCTGATCCACCCATGATACCTCCTATATTTCCACACAAGGCACCTCCTTCAGATCCTCCATTAGGTGCCAATGCCCATTTCTGAGATAGCTTCTTTTGGTTTATGAAATTAGTTAAAGGTGATACTCGACCTGATCCTAGTATGGAAAATCTTACCAGGGAGTTCCACTAGTATCATCCTCCCATATTCTTGGGGGATGGAGGGCCTCAGGCTATTGAGTCTTGGCTGGAGGCTATGGTGTAAATATTTAATCACATCAAGATGCCTCCAGAGAAGAGGGTCAAACTTGCGACTTACATGTTGCGTGGCTCTGCCAAGTGATTGTCAGAAATTCTAACTCAGGATGGTCGACACCAGGGTATGGTCTAGGTAGACTTCTAGGAATCCTTCTTCAACTATTTATTCCCTCATACTCTAATAACTAACTGCATTAAAAAATTCATGCACCTTGAGCAAGGTGACATGCTAGTGATGGAATACTCATCTCACTTCACTAAATTTCAACATTTTTCACTAACCTTTATCAGTGATGAGATGAACAATGTGATGTGATTTGAGGATGGGATTTATTATTCCATCCTTTTTCAAGTGACTATCTTTTGAATGAACAAAATTTTAGAGATAGTGAACCAGGACCTCATCACTCAGAAGAACCTGAGGGAATTAGGCGACAAGAAGTAGGGTAGTTCAGCTCCTAGGAAAAGTAGTTGTTTATCCAATAATAAGATGCGACACTTCAAGGGTACATGTGGGGGTGGTATTAGAAATGTTTCATGAGTTTAATTCCTTGTGGTGTGTCACTAGTACAGTAAGCCAGACCAAAAAAATCCCTAGTGTACCAAGAACCAAATCGTGTACTGGTCTTGCTGCAGGATGGGTCACCTCTAGCATTTCTACCATTCCTTTCCTAATGTTCCAAGAGAATAGGGTTATATGATAGCACTATCATTAGGTTAAAGATTATTGACACCTATTCAATCTGGAATATGTTTTTCTACAGGCCGTTTTGGGTTGAGTAGGTGGTTGTGGCTGAGGTAGTCAGGCTTCAGAGTTCCATCATCAGAAGAGTCGACCTATTTAGTCTACTCAAGCAGTGTATATGGGCCACATATTAGGAAATATCTATGTTGTGTATCCTACTCTAGAGGAGAAAAGTCTAGGTCCATCTATAATTTTAGGTACTATTTGGTAGCCTCTACTTTATTATCTTCCTTATTCGATATAGGTGCATCACACTCTTTTATATCTGATGCAACCATGGGAAGTCTGGGATTAGTGATAAAGTACTCTAGTGGTGTTATGACCCTTGAAATTTCATTAGAAGTTATAGTAGAGGGTATAATACAATGTAATAAATTCCCCTTAAAATATGTGGGTACCATTTTCTTTAGAGTTTCTTTGTCCTCGAGATAACTGGATTCAACGTCATTCTCAGTATGGACCAACTTTTTCCCTATAGAGCCCAACCTGATTTCTATCACCGTTGAGTGTCATTCACATCACCCAAGGGAAAAACATATATCCATAAGGGTGAATGTTATCTCAAAGTGAGTTATTCTAGACTCAAGTGTATTGGGATAAGAGTAATAACATCCCAGATGGTTAGTCTCTATGAGTGAGCAGGGAATGAAACTCATAGAATCCCCTCCAGTTGTGGATTTTTTTAAAGATATATTCATTGATTATTTCTATGTATTACCTCTTAATATAGAGATTGATTTCACCATCAAGCTTGTGTAGGGTGTGGTACCAGTTTCCATTCTTCCATATAGGATGGAACCTACAGAGCTCCAGGAACTCAAGAACCAGCTGGAAGACTTAGAGGCTAAAGTTTTTATCTGACCCATCACATCACCATGGGGTTCACCCTTCCTTTTCTCTAAAAATAATTATGATACCCTTCAATATTTCATGTATTAACACTAATTAAACCATCTTACGGTGAAAAAAGTCTCCACTTCCTCGTATATATGACCTCTTCAATCATCTCTGAGAAGAAACTATTTTCTATAAGATTGATTTGAGGTTAGGATACCATTAGGTTCATTTGAGGAAATCAAACATACCATATACAATGTTTTGGAGTAGATATAGTATATATGAGTATATGGTTATGCCATTAGGAATGCATCGATAGCCTTCATGGGTCTGATGAATTAGGTCTTCTACCAATATCTTGATTCCTTTATGGTAGTCTTTGCAAATGATATATTAGTGTAATCACACACCATACATGACCATGCCAACCATCTTGATATGATTTTGAGTACACTAAGGGATAAACATATATATTAAAAGATCAGTAAATTCTACTTTTGGATTATAAAGGTTCAGTTCTTAGGTCATATCATATTTGAGGAAGGCATATCAGTTGACCTAGAGAAAGTGAGCCCCATGCTTTCTTGGGTGTATCCCAAGAACTTATTTTATATATGCTAATTTTTAGGTATGGATAGCTATTACAGGTGATTCATCCATGACATATCATGATTGGAAGCACCACTTATAAGATTGACTAAGAAGGGTGTGAGATTATACTATAATGAAGCTTGTGAAATAGCTTTTTAGGAGTTAAAGGGAAGACTCACTTTATCCCCAATTTAGATTCTTCATGATTCGGGAAGAAGCCACACTTTTTACTATGATGCTTCAAGAATCGGGCTGAGTGTAGTTTTAAGTGAGATGATTGAGTTGTGGATTTTGAGTCCCGCCAGCTGATGCCTCATGAGCGGAATTACCCCATGAATGAACTCGAGCTAGCATCCATGTTTCATGCTCTATTTTTGTGGAGGCAATACTTTTTGGGTGATTGGTTTGTTGTTTTCACAAACCATAAACGTCTCCAATACATCTCCACCTAGCGAGACTTGAATTTGAGGCAGTGTTGGTGGGTTGAGTACCTAAAATCATTTGAATTTGAGCTGGATTACACACCTGAAAAGGAAAATGTTGTAGCTAATGCCTTGAGTTGGAATAATGAGACACAAGCCATCAAGGAGGTTAGTAGTGAGTGGTATTTTATGGTTCTATTTTACAAGATGCATCTTGAGGTTTAGGAACAACATGAGTATCCAATTCTAGCATATCTTACAGTGAAATCCTCCCTTATGGAGTAGGTCTAAGTGAGATGGTTATCTGATTCCAAGGGCCTTGTTTTGAGGGAGAGCTTCATAGGTGAGAACCCACCTATGAGATGGTTTTTTTATTGGAGTGAGACCATACACTTCCATGGCTATGTATGGGTACCTTCTAACATACAAGAAGAGATGATGAAGGAATCACATGCCTCTATATGAGCAGTTCACCCCGATCTTACCAAGATGTACTGAAACATGCATCATTAGTACATATGGCTAGGTATGATGAGGTAGATAGTAGGTTTCATCATTTAGTGATCCACCTTTCACCAGGTGTAGGAAGAGAACCAATGACCTAATGGAATTATACAACCTCTATCCATCCCTGAGTGTAAATGGAATGATTCCAACATAGATTTTATGATAGGATTTCTGATATCCCCTCAAGGTAGTGATGCAGTGTGGGTGATAATTGATTGGTTGACCAAATTCATACACTTACTACTGATATGGGAGTCCTTCTCTGTTGATGATCTAGGAAGGTTATATATTAGAGAGATAGTTTGACTTCATGGTGGGCCATATTCTATTATTTTTGATAGAATCAATTGGTTTCCTTCATAATTATGGAAAGGGTTGGAGAAGGAATTGGTTTCATTGGTTCTTTTGAGTATATCTTATCACCCTCAGACTGATGGGAAATCAGATAAGATGATTCAAGTGTTATAAGATATGTTATAGGCCTATATCCTTGATTTTGGAGGTTCATGGGAGAAACATATAGGTTTGATTGGGTTTTTATGCAACAATAGTTTTTAAGAAATGATCCAGATTGATCCATATGAGGCCCTCTATGGTAAACCATTCTGTTCACCCCTATGCTTTCTAGAGGTAGGACAGGAATATCTATTGTCTCCTCATCTCATTCATGAGACTTCAGATAAAGTCTAGATGATTTATAAGTGTATGGATACATCTTAGTCTAGGAAAAAATCTTATACCAACCATATTTGTAGACCTTTAGAGTTCAAGGTGAAACATTGGGTCTTTCTGCATGTATTTCCTAGATTGGTTCATAGACAAATAAAGAGACAGGGAAATTTATCACCTTGGTATGTCGGGCCTTTTGAGTTAGTGGATAGAGTTGGGCTAGTAGCTTATCGGTTTTTGTTACCTCAGATTTATTAGTCCATGTACAACATCCTTCATGTATCTCATCTTCGACAGTATCATCCAAACCCACCTAATTCGTTTGACCCGGATGGTATTGATCTATAAGTGGATGCTTCCTTTGAAGAGCATCCAATACATATTTTTGACCAGAACATGAAAGCTCTCTAAGGTAGGTTTGTTCCTCTGGTCCGGGTGTTATGGTAGCACATATGCATAAATGATGAGAATTGGGACCAGGAAGATGATGTACATACACAATGGCCATAACTCTTCTCAAATGAAATTCTAATACCCTAGGAAGGGAAACTTAGAGATGAGTTGTCTTAAAGAAGGGAGGTTTCAAAATTCCATATTTTCCAATGGTACATACCATTTAAATTTTGGTTTAAATTCCTTATGACGACCCTTATAACCATTATTAAAAGGTTTGAGGAGGCCTTGAGTGCATATAAGAATCGTTCAGAGCCTAAATACCTAAAATGGGGAGAAATGACTGGGTTGTATGGTTAGAAGAAACCATGCAGCCCATATCTCATAGTTTTCCTAAACCGTGTGGTTATAAATAGTGGGTACCTGGGGGCTACAAAGTTTGTCTACAACCATGAGACCCAAGGCACACAACTATGCGACCCATATAAATTTTTTGGAAAGTGGTATTTTCATGGTTTTCACATGGTTAAACAAACCATTCACCTAGCCATGTGATGTTCCCCTTTGAATTAGTAAATAACATATGGTTTGCACACTGTTTGGCCTACCATGTGGCCAAACCATACGAAGTGTTATTTTTGGGTGAAATAACACATTTTCCATCCTTTAATGTTTTAAAACTATTATTTTCTTCCCCCTTACTCATTACAATGGATTTTCTCCTCATCTCATGCATGGAACTCATATCCCACTAAACCTAGGAATTAATCCTCCTCCTCTGTTCGAAGTCATAATCAATCATCGTTAGATCCATTAAGAATCTATAGGTACGTTCTTTAATCATATCCAATCATTTTTAATTCATTTGTTCCACATATTATGTTATTTTGGTGAAAGTTCATTTTCATTATTTTTAGGTAATTTGATGGTTTCATCGATTTATTGAAACCTAGATCAAATAAAAGGATGACACCAAATGAGGAAGCTCTATGAGGCTAAGGTAGGTGGTCTAGGATTTTTACTATCATTTCATTGCATTCCATAAATTGTGCCATGATGCTACGAGTTGGACCCTTCCATCTTTTCCCCCGTTTCTTCAATTAAATTAAAATGAATGATTCCCCATTCCATTAGCTACTCGAGTAAGCGGTGAGTCATCACCTTGGGATGATCACCTTGAGTTTTTCCACCCACTTGGATGTGCATCACCTATAAGGATTAATTTCCCCTTTTTTCCTTGGATTTTTGATAACCCCTTGAGGAGTTTATCTTATCAAAATCATATTGATTAAATTAATTTAATTTTATTGGGTAATAAGTCATGTATTAGGTCCTATATATACCAATCACATGAATTAAGTGGTCTAATTAAATGAATTGGACAATAAATTAATTATTTGATCCTTTTTACTTAAATAAAATTTGAACAATGACATTCCTTGACCAATATTCTTATGATATAAATTCTTGAATAAAATTAAATGTAAATTTAGTTAGACTTGTTATAAATGGTTTTATTATCAATACGTTTTACCTTAGTGTCGAGGGTGATATGAGGGGTTCCGAAATAAGGACCCCTTGGATATAATCTCATGATTTTGTGTTAGAATTGTAAATGGTTAATAATAACATAGGGGGTGACATTAGCTATGCTTGAGACATGATCACCATGCATTATCTATTTTTACCTATATATGAGTGAAACTATTTCCCTATGGGAGAAACCTTGGATGGGATCGATGGCACAATTGGTTGTACCTTTCCACGAGAGAGATTAGGACCCCTACATGTGATACTTGGTATGGACTTGGAGTTTTTTCAGTACTTGATATATTCATACCATGATTAGAGTGACACATGGGACTACATTCTTGGGTAACCATGGAAATAATCCTTGGCATTGGTCATAACATGACCCCTTGAGTGATACTTTGCAAGTCTCTCCAGATTTTCATGGATGGGATCAATGAGTCTTGCTACATTTTATAAAGTGGTTTTCGAATTGAATTGGACTAAAAATTGAAGAAACATTTTCAAATGAGAAATTGATCCCTTGGTATTAAAAATGTAGGGATGTGTCCTTGAAGACCAATCATAAGCTTAGGGACATTACACACTCTCAGATATTATATCTTTTACTTTACCATTGTAGGAACTCCTAGTTCAAACACACCATCTTAGGATGAATTAGGTTTTATGGTTGGGTTTCAAAGAGGAAACCAGTCCAATGTGTTTATTTGTTTGTTCTATACTGTATTTAAATTTTTATGGAACACTGCTTATTTTTCATTGCATGAAATAGAATTTCTTAGACACAGTGGATTCCAACCTATTAATATTGTATCTCACACCCTGTTCGAGTGCCTTTGGTACCCCAGTAGACTTTATAGTTGCAAGTATAGAAATTGGAAAGTAGTAATATTCCAATGATTGATTGTATTTCATTCCTAGGACAAAGATTGGAGTAAAGGACCGAGCCTATTCTCGAGATGTTCGACATAAAAGTTTTTTTTAATTTTTGTTTATTTTTTTTATCATGTTGTGTATGATTGTATCCTATTCCCCATCATATCCATTTTTTTATAGTTACATTACCATGAATTGATCATCATATTTTATCTTTTGATTATTTCACCTCTATAAGTTTATTCTTTTATCTTGTCTAATTATGTATTTGTTTCCATTGTTATCTGAGTGTTGTGATTGATTATGATATTTCTTATCATTATATCATAGTATATATATATTTTTATATAATACACTATGATAAATGAGATAATAGTCTCCCCACAGACACACCCTAGGCCTTAGCTACTAGTTGGAAGAATCTAGCATTCGAGGAGGCACACTTGAGGTCTTGTGGCCCACCATATTAGAGAAACAATTGAGTGGAATCAAATGTGGGATGATACACAAACTAAAAAGTTTCATTAATAAAAATCATTTAAACTTCTACATACTTTTTAACCCTTCAAAAACAGTTTGGTGATACCTTCAATATGTGTCACCTTTTCATCATTTGTTCAAAAAATACTCAGAACAATCAAAATGCATCTGATGAAACCCAGCCTATAATGACTTGTCCATTCCAAATACCATCTGACGAGTCTTGTTCCAATTGAAAACAAAAAAACTTAATACCTTACTTTGATGCTTCAAGTTACATGAAAATGGTTGACTACAATGTTTTATTTCATTCGATTGATCGGTATCTGATGCCCATTTGATGGATCAGTTTTTGAAGCTCATCGTATTTATCTATGTCTACAAATCAATTGATTAATCAATGTCAACAACTTCTCAAATCAGTACACTCAAAAAATTTGGTCCATTTGATAAATTTGGATAGTTCAATGTTTATAATCCAATGGAATACTGTATCTTATGTCTTATCGGTGTCAACAATTTGTATAATGGATTGGTGTTGCGATGTGTCCCATAGAATGGTATTAACATTGAATTATTTATTTTATAAAAATCAGAAACTAAAATTTAATTTTATGGATCAGTTTTTCCAATGGATCAATTAATAATTTTTTACAAAACCTCTTACTTTAGAAAATACAAACTCTCATACACCAAACAACTTCTACATATAATACTTCTAGATTCGATGATCCAAACCTAGAAAACTTCAACTTACTAAAACAACAGAGATTCAAATTTCTATTTTTTACACAATATCCTTATTGTATCATTACTTCTTTATGATGATTAGTACATTTATATTGACATAGCATCATATGAATTTGTATAACTTTTCTCCCATTTCTTTAAAAATGCATGGATAATAAGTTTTTAGACAACAAATTATGTTGATAAATTTTTTCATAGAAAATCATCAGATTTTATATCTAATCATATCTAAAAACATTCTGCAACCTACAAAAATTCTTGGTCCTTTTCAAAAATCTTGATCCTACAATGTCAAGTTTGAAAACAATTTCTCCCAAAAGACATCTTCCAAATAGAAAACTAAAAATTAGTGGACTTCCTTAATAAATTTACATTCTATCTTATGAGTCAAAAATTCTCTTAATCTGATCACCAAAACTTACAAAGTAAGTTTATTTATTTTAATGACAATAAAAGAAAAAACATTCAAAAACCACTTCTCCTAGCATCCAAAAACCATCTCCATCCAACTTGGTCCCAAAAAGTGTAGATCCTTTCCATTAACATTTCATTCCATTTCAATTGGTCATTTTATCTACAAGGACGGTTCTTGACTAATATAATTAATTATCTTAAGATAAGGGGAAAACACCCACACTGTTTATCTTTCATTTAATTCCATTTTGTGTCTTATTCTGGGAGAGGTAAGTCAGTACATCACAAAAGGTGTTTTTTAATTTCAAACCTAAGCATAAAGGTCAAGGCATATGAGAGACACAACTAAAGGGGTGGTTTGAGTCAAGGTAGACATATACTAATGGTTAATTCCCAATGTGAAATGGTAATATGAATTTAGGAATAATAATTTACATAATTAATTTTTCATTTAAGAGGTGATGCATGGAAAATATAGTGTGTGATACAATGAAACATTTAATAAACATGTTAGACCTCAAGGGGAAAACATGAGACCACCTACCTTATTATTCATACACTTTACTCATCTATTGTTATGATTTTATTTAATTCAGTTCAAGAGAAATATAATAAATATATAAACACCATAAACATAGGTAAACAGATCCCACATGGATTTATTATCCCATACAGTGAGGGAAAATAAAAGAAGGAAGAGTATTGAAGAGCTTAATGATACTCTTCTAATGTACCCAATGATGTTTGATTTAAAAAACAGATGAATAAGATCCATCCATTCCTAGGAGGAGACCATGTGAGAGCTCCACGTGTGAGGATTCTATGCACAATAGAGGAGAAGAAAGGATGGATTAAATAAATAAGGAGGCAGAAAAAATAGTAATTGATATCCCTTTAATGAGCCACATAGTTTTCCAACATGTTTAGCCAAACCATGAACTAACCATGTGTTCTCCTCTTCATAAAATCCATACCCTAAAAAAAATTTCTTCATAGTTGAGAAAATTTTGTGAAAACCATGCCTTTGAAACTATCTAAATCCACTCTCTATGTGGGCTAGGTGCACGGTTAGACAAACCATGCTCAAGCCATGCATTTCACCTCTATAATAAAGAGTAGAGATCTTTCATGTACATTCAATTTTTCACACAAGGTTATAAAAAATTATGCAACACCCTCAGCTCCCATAAACCAAGCCACACATTTCTCCTAGGGTTCACATGGTTTAAAAAAATCATGCACCCCAACCTATTTTCCCTAAAATAAATTCCTCAGAGCCCAACACTCCCTAAATTCATCCAAACACCTGATACACCTCTAGAGCCTGAAACCCTATATAAACTGAAACTTTTATGTGTTATAATTCTAGAAACTCCATCCTGAATCATATTTTAAAATTTGGTCAATACACCAAATAAAAATTTCAAAATCCAATTGAAATTTCAACCAGTCTAAAACATGGGACCTTACAATCTCCCCACCTTAAAAATTCTCATCCCTATGAAGTTTGGAAAACAAATAGAAACCACCCAACCTAATTGGATTGATGAATTCCTACTAAAATGGATTCATTTCATTTTAAACACCCAATGTGTCTTCAAGAATCTCTTCAAGCGTATGACACATACGCTGTTAATACTCAACCTGACACTCATATCAAAATATGAAAATTAAGATGATACTTACCTATGCTTGTTTAACCTGAGAAATGTTCACATCGTCGTCGCTTTACCCAACCATCTTATGGAAACCCCTACTACAAGTTCTATCTTGAATGAACAATTCTGAGTCAAAATATATCTACCTTCAAAATTTTCTATTTAGGCATGCCTTTAGAATTCTAACAATTCACTTCATTATGATTCCTAACAATATATTCCCAATTATGGTTGAGGACCCTACTTTTGGTCCTTGTTTTGATAAAAAAGGTCAAATCCCAACTGAACTAGTTTAAATGAGTCCCAAAATTTTTTCCTTATAAGGCCTTAGATTATATGAACATTGTCCCCATATCAACCCAATGTTGTTCCAGACATTTTTTTACCAACTTTATGTAATAAAAGAGATATCTTAAGTTGAATCGCCTCTGGACAACTACATTAAAAAAATCAGCTTAGAAGGTCATTTCATTTCAAAGAATATATTCATATGTGGATTACCTTGATATTTATTTAAGAACATTAAATAATGTCCATAAATAGATTTCAGTGATGCCTCTATCCAAAATGTTCATTTATGTTGTCATTTTGTAGCACACACATCGGTGCGTACCTGATCCAACACCTTTGGATTGTCACACTCAAATTATGTAAATCAAGACTAAAAACATGTATGATTTGACCATGTAATCATCTACTAGATTCCAAGGAGCTCATATAAGGTGGTATATACTCCAACATTTATAGTTGAGGTGTCAATACATAGCTGAAACATCCCCGTAGAAAAAAAACTAATGATCCCAAAATCGGTATTCACCTGATGATCGATTCATTGAACCATCTGGTGTCAATGAGTTAGTTAAAGGCCTTCTTATATGGGAATCCCAGTATCAATCAATATAATTTCTTGTTTATAAACATTCTCTTAGAGATAAACATCAAAAGAGTATATTTTTTGGGCCAATAAGGGGTTTGATTCCATTATCTAGCTTAGTGTATAACTGACCCTCTCTTAGTGTACATTGGATGATGTCAAGAAAGGGATGATCATCTTCGAAATGAGGATCTTATTGGATGATACCAGTAATTACTAACATGACCCAAGACAATCCCATCATATCCAAGATGAAGTGACCAACATGGGTTTTAACAAGTCATATTCAACTATGCATTGGAAATAACAATCAAACCACATCTAGATAACTTCTTTTGAAAGTGCTTGACTACACCTATCAACATATCATCATTAAATAACTATAGTTCCTTTACAAAATATGAATCCTATGACCATTCAATCATAAAAATCGATGTCTAACCTGACTAATGATGTCTTTAAAGGTTTCTTACCAACCATTTTATTATTATGATACCTTGAAAGTACTGAAACCTTTCCAACTTACCAATACCATACATATATAATTTAATGATGAAGTTTTCCAAATGGTCCTCCCTGGATGTTCTACATCTACTTGGAAGGAAAATCTTTCTAGGATTGATGTGAAAATCCCCACCTTAGGAGTGTCCCATTCATCATTTAGTGAGAACGGGAATTCATCCCATATAATATGCTCCATCAGCCACTGAATGCATGTCCCTAGCATGGAAAACATGATTAAACCAAGTTATAATATAATAGGAAAGAAAAAATTTCCAATTACAAGTGCACTAGGTCAAGATATCTTTTATAAATATACGTGACACTACTTCCAAGATATGTCCTTGCACGTCATCAACATCGAGAGTTGAAGCCCAACAAAACTGACCGGTAGTGTTACAACACCTGGTCCTATTACCACATCTTCCTAAGCATTGGGATGAGTTATACTTCCTTTATTGTATAGGTCACTCTACTCTAGAGATAAACAAATAAAATAACATAAAAGTTCAAGGCTTTAACTATTACCACCAAACTCATATGGTTCACTGCACCATTTTAACAACTCGATGGGTACTGTGTGTATCGATGCATACTACCATGAGTTTCAAAAGTGTATCAGTACACCCATTAATACTTTAAATAAGACCATTAAACCTATGTATCCAAGTATTTGATGGACCTAAAAAATATTTATACTAGATTCATATTATCCTATAAGATTGTTATTTTGGATGACGACTTCCTGAGTCATCCATAATTGGAGAAGAAGAAGGGTTACCCAACCTTCAAAGAGTTCGACCATGAATTAGTCATGTCTAACCTATTGAAACTGATCATTACCTGATGCTCATATCCTTAAAATGGTCCCATTTTACCACACATCCACCCATCCAACATAGGTGTTGTTTTAGAAAATAAATGTACCACAAAGGATAAATGACATCTAAACAACCCCTCACATTTGAAACTCTTCATATGAATTTTGCAAGGTGTTATTTTAGGAAGGAACTACCTGTACTAGGATAGCCCAAAACTAAAATAGAAAGCATAGACCCTATAAATATGTAATTATGAAAAGGTCACTAAGATTAATATACTAACCTCTAAGCTCAATGTTAAGGAAAAAGGTCAACATATACCTATGAGAAACATACCCATTCTTGTCCATGGATAAACTTAAGGAATGTTTTAAATTACCATTACATGAGGGTCAAAACTAAGAATACCACATTAAGTATTAATTCAATCATTTCCACTAATTAACATTCTATTTAAAAAATTAAAGTCTTAGTGAAATAATATTATGTACCATTTATAGAATAATTATATACTTGGTAATTTATTTAATCAACACCACAAGGTGAAAAAGGATGGTTCTATAAAACATCCATTCAATAATTATTTATTTATCTAAAATACTATCAAAATTTAGGCAATTTATATTAGAAATTAATTTTTATCCATTATATTTATCTATATGATTATCACAATCATACTTAATTAAATAAAATTTCAATTCTAAGATATATAGGAAAAGACCCTTCAGGTTGTGATTATCATTTGAATCAACCAAAGCCTCATAATATTACAACTCAAAAGAAGAATAAAAAGGATTTTAACAAGTTAGGGGACTTGGTCATGTAAGTTACCACTATAAGTTTATATATAACACCATATAAGTTTTTGTGTACACTTTAAATAACCATCCCACACATAAAAAAAATACCAAAATGGGGTTATATATCAAGGCATATAAATATTAAGGAAACCTATGGGGGTCCCATCAAGATAACCCGTGTTTAGGTAAGTTCAACCCATAT
The DNA here is from genome assembly GCA_963277665.1 of Viscum album. Lineage (NCBI taxonomy): Eukaryota > Viridiplantae > Streptophyta > Magnoliopsida > Santalales > Viscaceae > Viscum > Viscum album. The sequence goes on along the minus strand of OY728138.1, from coordinate 1,102,857,163 downwards.
CAATTAAATTATTAAAATTTCAAAACACCCTTAATGGGTTTATCTCATAAGTAACATGACCTAGCTGACCTATTTGTGTTAAGTTGTGCATTTAAGGATTTAGTTATATGGTTCATCATTCCCAAGTTATAGAGGTATCCCTTATATATATTTATATATATTCAATGGTCTAATTAGATGTATTATCATTACCAAATTATATAGGTACTTTCCTTTATAAGTTACAACTGACATCCATGTAACTAGAACAAGGTTATAAAAATTATTTTTAGAACATAACAAGTTCATATGAGATGGTTTGATTATATAGGTCACCATTTTCTGATTTATAATGCACTCATACACCTTATAAATTGAAAATTTGGAACCAATTTAATCGAAACCATTAATGTTTTATCCCATGCAACCAATAGACATGGATTAAACATATCCAAGTTGGTTGGTTAAATAGAATTATACTATTAAGCTATATGAAAAAACACAGGTTAGGTTAATGTAAAAACTTTATTAAACCATCCATATTTTATAATTATTACAAGGAATACTATCATAGAGCATATAATAAAAGTAATAATGGTAAATATCACCCAAGAATGTGATAAAGACGATCTTGATAAGTAACCACCCAAGAGCCACTGGAATGGTGCCTTGGTCTGGTAGGTCACATGGCCTCAAGAACGCCTCCCCATACACCCGAGGTTTCTAAATAGCAGTGAGATTCCAATGACGGTACAATGGGGAGACTATAACCTCATAATTATAGTGGCACAATGATATAACATAATAAATTAGTCAATATAAGAATTATTTTAAATTAAAGGTAGTGGAAGACAATACTAATTGATAAAATGGCCAATGATATATAAAAAACCAAGCATGTCCATGTGATACTACAATATGAAATTAGTATGAATACATAAGGTAATAAATAAATGATATAAAAGAAAGAAAACTTACTCAAAGGATATCACCATGAGAATCTTTAGCTCTATCTCATTCCCATGCTCCTGAGCTCCCACTTACAAATGTAACTAAATAATCATAACACATGAACCTAAACCTACAACCATGAGGTCTATTCAGGTACCCCAGTTCAATGTAGGCCTGAATAGGGTGTGAGATAAACTCAGTAGGCCACCACTAAAAATTTATAATTATATCTAGTCTATTATTATAAAATATATAAATGTGTAGGAATATCAATAAGGCAGTAAATTAATAAATACAAAGCATTCAGGATCAAGTTTTTTAAGGACACTTAGCTGAACATACTTTTTCATCCTAAGCTATAATATCTCTAAACATGCCCACATATATATAAGAATATGTGTAAATAGATATATGAAAAGATATATAGGCACCATCGAGGACCCAAGGTAGAAGTATAAGGAATCCATATAATAGTAAAACAATGATCATTTATTTAAGTAAGGTAATTAGCCAAGACATCCAACCAAGGAACATATCCAAGGAAATAAAATTATATCAGTTGTATAGGACCTAGGTTAAACCCATGGATTCCATGTATAATAAGTGTCTCTAAGCCACGAAACAATTTTGGGTAGTCACATGTATCTGAATAAAAGACCATTAGTTGGTCAAAGAACCAAGGTATAATCCAAGGCGTCCTAGTATATTAATCATCATAAGGATATACCATTAGTCATATGTAATAATAAATAAGAATGATATAATTATTCTATCCTATGATCCCATCCAAGTTATTCTTTAATTAGGAACCTAGGTATCTACCAAGGAGTAACGTAATCCTATTTACTTTATGAGCCCATAACTTCTAAATTTCTCCATGATCCTAGCCAAGGGATTCATTAAAAAAGAAACCCAAGTATCTATAAGACCATGAAGAAGATTATCTAGACTATAATCATGTAAAAATAATTCATTAAAAAGGAAACCCAATTATCACTCAAGGTGTTACATAATTAGAGAAACCTATGATCCCATCCATGGTATTCTGAAAATAGGAAAACAAATATCTCTCATGGTACATAAAATCTCAAATAGCTTATGATCTTGTCCTAGGTGTTATATGATAAGGAACCTAAGTATTACTCAAGGCGTGATACAAGTTATCTAACACTTAAATTTAAATAATAAAAAAGGCCATGTTAGTGCTTAATCCACAATATTTATAAAAGTTAACCCACACTCAATTAGAAGGTGGTTTGTTTAAGAAGTAGGAATCCTATATAAAAGGTGGTTCATAGGCCATGTGAGTATCCATTACATTTGTTCTTTTAAATATAAGAACCAAAGAATTTCATGATAGTAATAATTCCATATTAGAGATCAAGTATACAACTAGAACTATTCCTTTTATAAGTAATAAAGAAGGCCATGGGAAGGTCCATGACTCTATCAATTTATCATGTGAGATGGGTCAAGCAATAAGTCCATTAATTGATATGGTATAAGTTTAGATCCTATATATTAACATTTAATTATATTTTAATTGGTCTTTTTATCTAAAAGTATGGTTTTAGAATAATATAATCAATGATCTTAATATAAGGGGAAACACCCACACTATTCATCATTAATTTAATTCCATTTAGAGTGTTATTCTGGGAGAGGTAATTCAACACACCTCAAAAGATAAATTTTAATTCTAATACTAAGAATAATGGTCAAGAAATACAAAAGAAAATCCCAAATGGGTGGTTAGAGTCAAGGTAGACATCTAAAAATGGTATATTTTCAATGTTTAATGGAAATATAAATTTAGGAATAATAATTTATATAATTAATTTCTCATTTAAGAGAAAAAACATGGAAAATAAAATGCTTGACACAATGGTGTATTTCATAAACATTCTAGACCTTAAGGAAAAATCATGAGACCACCTAAATTATACTTAGGACACTTCAATCATCCATTATCAGGACTTCATGTGAGATGGTTTGAGAGAAATTTAAGAAATAGACAAACACCCTAAAAATAGGGAAAAATAGACCGTATGGATTTATAATCCCATATGGTGAGGGAAAATGAAAGAAGTAGTAAGATTAAAGAGATTAAAAATTCACTTATAATGCATCTGATGGAATTTTATTCAGACACCAGATGAATAATATCAATCCATTCCTACGAGGAGACCAAGGTAGAGATCAATACATAGGGATGTTGTACATAAGAGAGGAGAAGAAATGATGGAGGAAATAAATAATGAATCTAGGAAAAATGGTAATTTCCATCCCTTTAATGAGCCAATGGGTTTGGCTATACATTTGTCCAAACTGTGTACCAACCATTTAGTATAATCCACCTAGGATCTATAATCTATATGGTTTGTGTACATGGTTAAAAAAAGTATGTTCTAATATTTCCTTTGGAATTTCCCAAATCCACACCCCGTATGAGCTAGGTGCATAGAAATTTTTTGAGCATATTGTGTGGTTCACCTCTACAATAAACTGCAGCAGTCTTTCATGGACATATTCTTCCTCCCACATGGTTAGAAAAAACCATGTAGCACCCCCATATCCTCTAGACCAAACCACATGGTTTCTTATTGGGGGTAATGGTTTAAAAAACCATGCACCCATACCTATTTTCCCTAGAAGTGATTCCACAAATCCTGATTCTCCTAAAACTCATCCAAACAGCCAAGATGAGATTTATCCACCTGTATGGTATATAAATAAATTTATCCCTTGATTTAATTCTATTGATGAAATTAACGTAATTGATTATTTGTTTTAGATATGATGTGTTCAACCGCTTAGATGAATGGCGTGTGGTGTATTCATTGAATTGGTTAGTATTTTTCAGAGAATCAAGAAATTATGAGAGGAAGATACTAGATTCACATGTTCCATGACTAGAGGTCACTTTATGTCATGTAAAAAGGGATTATATAGGTATAAATACAATATATTTTATACATATTTTTCTGGAATTGATATTATAGATATATGAGTATATTTTATGGAGATCACACCGGTCCTCTTTGTATATTGAGTAGCGCTGATTCTTTTCTAGAGTCTGCTCTTTCCTTACATATATAAAATTAGTATTTCATATTTTTTTTCAATATTGATAAGGCTCGTACGGTCACACAATTAGACCATTGGATAAGGATAATGTTTTGGAGAATTTATTTTTCCAAAATAAATATATTTTGTTGAAAATTTATATCTAAAAGAGTTTGGATTGATTCATAATGATTTGTAATGTTTTACATAAATTCCTTAAGTTATTTTAGTTCAAGTGGGAGATTATTAGATGTGTACAAAAATAAACATGAATGATATGTATGTTCAAATAAATATTATTCATCCATTTTTCATGAATGCGATGCATGGATATATATATATATTAATAATTTCTCCAGAATGGTTTATTCAACAGTTATAATCTATTCAGTAATGGATTAATTACTTTATATTTATTATAATGAATTAAATAAATAAATAAACTAAAAATAAGAAATTAACATGACATGTTATGAATTAAAGTACCCTAAGGGTTTGAGTATATAAGAGTATGATATCCTCTCATGATGTGCATGTGATGGGTGTGATGTGTATGAACATATACTAAACTCTCTTCCTCATAAAAATTTGTTTATCTCTTTTGAAAAGGTCCCAGAACCCCTTCATATTTAGGGTATCCTCTCTAAACATTGATGGATACATTGGATAGTTTTATACCTCTTAAGAAGGGTGATTTTTTAACCATTCGTCATTATCTTCCTCAAACACTCTTTGCAGAAGGAAGGTTAAAACTACTGTTGTTCATGAATTCCAAGTACTCTATTTTTATAGTATTATTTACATGATAATTTATTGAAGATATATATATTGTGTTTTGTGTTGTCTTACACTACATATTATCATAAAAAACACATTATATATAATATTCCTTAATATTTTATTTTATAAACATTATAACATCACTCATGTAAGTGTTAAAACAAACCTAAACAATAGTATATTATAATAACCGAATGAGTAAGAAAATTCCATGGTATAACCTTAATATAAAATTTATAGAATATTATTAAAGTAATACATATTATATATATTCATTATATATTATTTTAAGAACATAAAAAAAGGTGTATTTTAAAAATGAAATATATCACTCATGGATATGGCAGTTCATACGCACACATGAACAATGATTCCATTTTATAATGAGAAAAAGGAAAATAAATTAGATAATATTTTATCATTATAAAAATATTAATACATTATAAATATCATATATATTTAGTAAATCCATAATTATAACTATATATGTGAGTCAGTTATGGAAAAAATCATATCTATATGTGGAGTCGGTTGTCCGATCATACGCATGAGCGACACTTTCATTTTCCATTGGATGGGAATGTGATAGATAATGATTGTACAATAATCATAGTAACATATAAATATATTTATAATACTATATTCATAATGTTATGATAAATACAATAGTTTTATATGAGGAAGAATAAGAAATTAAATTTTAAATAGTTGGGTAAGATGATTACCTCTTCTTTGAGAGAGATCATTTGGATTACACTTTAAGCATTGAAAGTTTAGTCTTAATGGAATACCAGAAGATCAAGTATGTGGGGAAATAATATAATAAGGAATTAGGGTAGGTATTTTTTAATATATATTTATCAAACATTGGTAATAAAAGAGAATAGAAGGTTCCCTTTTATAAGTGAGGGAAAGGATAACATTGGAATTATTTAAAAGATTTAAATATATCATAATCATTCCAAGTGGCACCAAATAAAAATAATTTTTAAGTTAGTATATGATAAGGTATAAATAAATTCAAATAATAAAATTTAAACCTATTTAAGTTTAGTTTTAAACCATATATTTTGGTTTAATCCACCCCTCATTATCACTTTTAACATTAACCATAGTAACACATTTTTTATACTTTAAGGGTCAAAAATTTACTTATAAAGTGAAAATTATTTCAAAAAATGATCAATTTATAAATTTTTTTACTATTTAAAATAATAAATTTCCTATTAATTTTTTTTTATTTTTAAATCATTTAATAATATATTAGTTAACATAAAATTGCATTAAAGTCATTTTTGGGACTATTTATTTAATTTGAATTCAAAGAAAAATTCAATTTGAATATAAAAAATGTACCATAATTTATAATTTATAATCAATTAATAAATTATTTTAATACCAAAATTTATCCAAAATATATTAATTTTATTATTTTTAAAATCATTTACCTTTATTTTTCTATATCTTGTACACGTACTGTATCGGCATTGCTTAAGAATTTATGGTAATTATATCATCACTAAAAATTAAAAATAAATTAATATCATAAAAATAAATTATTTATTTTAAAATAAAATTTTATACACATTCATAAATTCTTTTTATCCCTATGAAAACATATAAGGGAAATTAAAATCCATAAAGTGACTTTTGTATTTATCTTTTCCTTAATATAAATGTTATAATGAAAGGTAAGTGGAAATAAATTGCCATATTTTTATATATAGGATGTCTTTAGTTGATAAATAATCTTAAAATAAAACAAATATTAGTGTTAAAGATATTTTTAGTTCTTATCTTTTATTTTTAATCATGTTTTACCCTTATCAACATGATAAATATTTACCATGGTTACTATTCATAATGACAAAAATATAGAAGGGACCCATTTAAAAAATTTGAAAATATTGATTCTAAATATGGAATTAATTTTTCAAGATTTAATTTCTAGAATTGGAATAAATCAATTTTAATTTAAATACATAAAACTCAACGAAAAAAGTTTTTAGAAAAATGTGCTTTTAAGCTTAAAATGAACTTAGAAAAAAATAAAGTATAACAATAAATCTTATTAAATTAATTATATTATTTACAATTTTAGTTTAATATTAAATTGAAAACATAATAGTAATTTTAAATTACTTTATTTAATTAAAATAATGAAATTATTATAAAAATTAGCATTTTTCACTATTCACTTAGAAATAAATCTTTTTAGAAAAATCTTAAAATTCACCCTAAAAATATATTTACAGGATAATTACAAAAAAATATATTCATTTAATAAAATAAAATTTCTAAATTTTTTATAAATTAATTATAATTTCTACACATAAAATGTAATAAAGAACAATTTAAAAAAAACATATTTTTGAATCATAAAATGAATTGATTGAAAATTGAGCACTTATTTATTATAAATTAATAGATACATTTTAAATATATAAAAATTTTATAGATATTTTTTATAATTTTTTTATTCCTATTAATTACACAAATTTAATGTCCATGTTATAATATATCATGGGTTGTTTTAAACTAAATGTTTCTTGTAAAGAAAGATATCAAACACATATAATTTATTTAATGAAAAATATATTCTAAAATATCAGGGTGTTACAGATGTGAACCAATGGAGTGTAGTCCCCTAGAATGTTGTGATCAATGTGAATCAATTACTTGATGAATTCTATTTTGAAAAAAAAATGATATTTTATTATCATTTCACCTATCCATTTATTTATATATTTAATAAATTGTTATCATATTTTTTCCTTCAGGTTTTTATTCAACTCCCAATGACCTCAAAATCTATTGAAATTATGTTGGATGAAGTGAAATCTCTCCCCTATGATGTTTAGCCTTTCCAAATTGTGTTATTATAATAAAAACTCCCTCTTTACGGGTTGTCTCACAACATGGTGTAGCTGACATTAAATCTCTCTCTTAGATGGTGTGGTTTGTATGAACCAATCCCCAGTGGAAAGAATTCCCTTGGTGTAGCATATCTAGTATAATCCATTTCATTTAAGTAATCCAGTTAATTATTTTTAATCATTTCTACCCTTTTATCTCCATTTCTATTCTCCCTATTTTTTGAGACCTTCCACTAATGGTGATTTATATTTTCTTACTTCAGAAGCTTCCTTTTTTATATTTCTATTATGCGAATTTTTATTAGAAATGGTGGATATTGGTTTGATTAATGTATTTTTGGTACTTGAAATAATATTTAAACATTTTAGGTAATTGTTTTTGTTCATTAATTTAAAAAAAACAACTCCATAGGTTCCCTATGTATTGTGAAACAAATAGATGAGAAACCATGAAAATTGAAAATCAAGAAAAAGAAGAACACTAGTATTTACATGGAAACCCTAAATCGGGGTGAAAAACATGGATTGAGGAAAGATAGTTTTCACTATGATATTAGAGGTTATAGTATTCCTTATAGGGACATAATAGATCATATTTATATAGAGAAAAAGATAAAACATTTTCCTAACTGAACTGATCCTATAACACTCTAAGATTTTAGAATATATTTATCTTTAATAAATTTGATGAGTTTGATAGATTTTGATGTGAAAAACACTAAAAATAAGTGAATAATTATTTATTGAAATAAAAAAAATATATTATTAGAAAATAAATTTAAAATATATTGTAAAATTAATTAAGTAATTATAAGTGGTGCTACTTTAAATATTATTTCATTAAACAAAAATTAATTATTTATAAAAATTGTTTTTTATTTATATTTTTTTAAAAACTTAATTTCTATTATTTATAGTATTAAAATTATGTAAAATTATTTTTATAAATTTATTAAAATTAATAATTATTTTTTATTTAATTATAAAATGGATAGAAATGAATATAAATTCATTATAAGTTAAAAAGAGATATTTTTTATAAAACTTTAATTTTTTGTGTGCAATGTATTTTTATCTTAATAAATTATATCAATAATTGTGTATGAATGTTTTAAATTAAATTTTTAGATAATATATTCAATATAATAAATTAACATTCATCTAGTGATTGTTACTAGGAATGGAATGAGAATAAAACTATTCTTATGTTTAATAATGAAATTTTTCTAAAAATGATTTTCATACATGTTATGTGTGGATATTATAATTAATTTATGAAAACTATAGAAATTGAATCTTGAAAAATGGATTTAATATTTTGAGTCAGTATGATAAATATTAGGTAATAAGGTCAAATTATTTTTTATCAATAATTAATGGTTACCATGGAACAAATCATGTCACCATGGTAAGGGTTAAAATAGTAAATGAGGGGATTAAACTAAGATATGAGGCATCACATATCACTAAAAATTGCCTAAATGTTATTTTTTTTTTGTATTTACACCTTAAAATATCATATATTTAAAATTTTATTACATTAGAGCCACTTTTTTGGGAGAAATACATTTATTATATTTTAATTTTCTTAATATTTACAAGGGTGCCACTCTCCTAACTTATAAAAGAGAATATGAGAACCTTGGATAAACCTATATCTTACAAAATATCTCTATATCTATCCTTTACAAGTTCTAAAAGTCATGGTAATCCCAAAAGATCCATACAAGAATCCTCAATGTGTTTTCTAAGGGAGATTATCATAGGAATAAGTATATGTTCTTATCAACCCTTTTCAAGTTTCTTTTTTCTTAAAACTACTACAAATATTATATAACCATATTAATATAATTAAATCATTATATTTAATAAACATATTTTTTTGTGACAATGGTACAACCATTTTATATCTCCTTTCCATCTAATGGAAAATTTAAACATCGCACATGCATACATGTTGACTACTGCCTCCATGAATCAATATTTTTTTTATTTTTCATGAGTGTATGCCATAAATAGTTATTTAAATGGATTTAATGAATATTTATTTTATTTATTATTATATATATTATTATTTAAATATAAATTACTTTTTACTTTTCTTACTTTCTATGTATTGAAAAATGGAACCATAACTCGTATGTATGTACGGACTGCCGTCTCTATAAAGTAATATAATTCATTTTTCATCCCTGACTCAAATTGATAGTTAAAAAAGTGTATATAATGAATAAATATTATATATATTAAATGATTAATATTTTTAAGATGATGAAACCATGACCAATGTGCAAGCACCAGAATCTACAAACCAAAACATATGTGGAAAATAGAACCATTAACACCTGAATATTGATTTCGTCATGAACCAACCTGGGTCGACCCTGAACCGGTCACCCGAGCCGATCCACAACAAGGCACGAGAGGCATTCTTGATCCTCCTGGGATGGAAACAAGTGATAGGGCATCAATAGAGGCTGTGGGAACAATTTTTCCCAATAAAAATAAATAAAGTAGCAGAAATAATACAAAGAATCGCATAATAAATAAACCAGGTAAAGTGATTAAACAAGAACGAAAGAAAATAAAACTAACCAAAATGGACGTCTGAACTAACTCCATTTGACCTTGTGGGTCACTCTCCGACTCAACGATCAAGAGTCACCCAAGGTGAGTGCACTCATGATGTAGCCTGCGCAAACACTAAAAATAGAAAAGAACTATAGGTGTAAGTATTAAAACTCAGTAGGCTATCTCGATATCTATTCCCAATTAATTACCTTTAAAATTAAGAAAAATAAATTCGATGTTTGAACTAAAATATATTAAAGTATTCAATTCTATAATTTTTACTTGAAAACAAAGTATAAGCAATTTTCCTTAGTCATTAAAAAAACATAACAAAAGAGTTTGGAACACCTTTTATTTTGAAAAAATTACCGTAGGGGTTAAGAAAACCAAAATGTCACTTTTCCTAAATAACAACACAAAAAGGTACCAAGGCAGATATAGTAGGGGAAATTTAAATAGGTATGAAAATATCTCAGCAATAGTTCATTAGAAAAAAGTCACTAGACATAGGCAAACCCCAGAGATCGAGAATAATCCGGACGACACTAATACCTGTGACCCCATTTACAGTAGCATGCCACAAACGATGAAATCTAACGCTTTAAAATGATTGGCCATCCTTTTTTAGGTAGATCGAGGGAAAATACCATAGAAATAAACCCAAACTTATCTACCTACCATGGGCCACTGGTCATTACCATAACCTACTAGTGTGGTACTTATCTTAGACATTTCTCTCAATATGTCAGGTTCATATGTCGCAAGTATAAAAAGAGTTGTGCCAATAGATGCCGCTGAGAATCAAATCTCAACCCATATCTGTAATAATAATATTTCACAGTAGGTCTCACCTCGAGTCTCCCCAAGGATGACTCTCATGCCTTTAAATAAATAGATTAAAATGCTCCCCAATCGAGGGACCTACATAATGGAACTCAAGGATCTTATACCAAGGACATCCCTACCATTCCATGTTGGCAAGTCATGAGGACCAACCAATGGGGGTATTAATAATAATAAATTCCTCTTATTTCTACAAAGTGGCCAAATGGACCCTTAAACATTCCATAAAAACATTCTTTATCAAAGATGCAAACCAATTTCTAAAGAGGTGCAAGACACACCGTTTACCATATAAAAGCATTCTTTAAAATCCTTCAAAACATTTATGATGCACTTTCAAATAATACCAACTTGTATGAAAAACCCATACTGAGCTACAATTCCTTATCACAAAATAAACCAAATTTTAAAGAAATCTAACCTCACACTTTACTTAGCTTAAAACATTTGAAAATTTTCCAATTAGCCCAAAATCCATTATTTCACAAGCAACACATTTTTTTATCAAAGCCAAAACACTTTGGAAATCCATAAAAAGACCTCAAAACAAAATTTTTCACGCTGAAAACACTTTTACAAAAACAAAAAAAAACATTTTATGTCACTTTTAACACATAAAGGCCAACCCGACACTATTACGAAGACCTGGCATGCAATAGTTTGAAAACGATTTCAGTTGACACTCAAAAATCAAGTGCAGACCAAAATAATTAGTTAATTAATGTAGGGGCAATGTAAATATGTATAAAAATATCTCAGCAACAGTTCATTAGAAAAAAGTCACTAGATAAATGCAGCACAATGAAAATTAACACCTATAAAAAGGGTGAGAAAGATTAAATATATGGAACTAAAATTATGAGGTCAAGTGAAATAATACCCTACATTTATTGTGCTCTATTTCACAAAACAAAGTCAAAAATCAAAAAACAAGCTTAAAACAACATTTGCACACTATGTAATTTTGAACCAGAGCTTGACATTAACACCTAATAATCATATAAGGTATGAAAAGAATAAAATTAATGATTCTTAAATTAAAAAGGATAGGTGAAAGGGAATCCTACCTCGAAACCAAAGCACGATGACGACACAAACTCGAAACTGGTGCGAGATCTCGTTCGCACCTCAACCGTGTGGTATAGAAGCTAAAACCAACCCAAACCAACCAATAATAACACTTATTAATCAAAACCCCCCAACAATCAAGGAGAAAAAACAAGAGTAATATTAGAAATGGATACAAGGTATAATAGAGGAAGGGGAGTGCAGGCCGAAGGAGGGATGGCTAGGGGTTCGTGGTCAGAGGCGGGTGCAGATGGATGAAGCGTGCATGGTAGGAGGTGAGCGGGGGGGGGGGGGGGGTGCGGGCCTGCGAAAAGGAGGCCGAGGGCTGGTCGGTTGGAGTAGGGACGTCCGATGGTTGTGGAGGGGTTGCTGGGCGAGGTCCATCGAACATGAGGCAGGCATGGTGCAGTTCAGCCGAATAGAAGGTCGACTGGCGGGCAGGGTGGGGTGAGACGGACAGGAGTCGGGGGCTGGTGCTGGCTGGATGGGGATTATAATGCCTCGACCCCAATTACCCAGAGTTGGTGCGTTATTACGAAACATTTTAATGATCACAAAAGAACAAGTCTCGAAAGAATGATTAGTTTAGTAGCCTTGGAAATACTATATACATTCATAAGTCTTACATTACATCATAAAGTGAAAAATCACAATAACAAAGTCTCCATAGTCCACACTCCTATCCCCTTCAGACTATCCCTATAGGTTAGTCATAAAATATTTCTTCACATCCTGGGAAAATAAAACATAGAAAGGGGTGAGCTCAGATGCTCAGTAAGGATGACAATATAGCGGAACCTTTCATAAATAAACATAAACATTTAGGGCAATGTATAACTAAAACAAAATCCTTTTAAACTTGAACTTAAACATAATATGGAAAAAATAAAATGAAATAATTCCATTTAATTATTCACATGGATATTCTACTAGTCGAATAATCACATGCAATATCAATAACCACATTCATAATGATGGAATGCATAATTCCAGACTATCATAACCACGTAGCCAAGGCCTCGTGCCAAGACTACAAATAATATTTTGTCAAGGCCTCATGTCAAGACACTAGTTTGTCTCATGAGACCTTCCGATGCATCGAGGATCTATAGCGGGCTCCACCCATCAATTATTAAGTCCAATGCATTACTCATATGAATAGGTTTAAACATATCATAAACCATAACATAATCGTATCACATAAAACATGCATAAAGGAAACATAAAATTTCCACATTTCAATCACATTATATCAATAGAACACATTGATATAATAAAACCATTTTCAATACCAAAATAAAATAAAAGTAAAACTTGGTATTTATTTTTCATTTCAAAAAAGTTATGGCTTGTAGAGGAAGCTGAAACTCAAATAATGGTCACGGCGGCGGAGAAGTTGTTGTCGCCGTATACGTAAGACAAAACATTACTTTTGTTTTTTAGTAAAAACACTTTGTATAAAAAGATTCCTTTTGAATAAAAGTAAAAGTCAAATGGGTTTATACACCGTATAAAAGAAAGTTGTGTATAAAACAAAATATGCCTCAATGAAAGGATATTGAGACGAAGTCCCTTACAAAGATAATTTTTTAAATAAAATAGATCTATTATGTGTATTACCTATAAGTACAAATAAATAAAGTACAAATACAAGATAAGACATAATAATATCATGACATAATTTGAAATTATGAGATTAACCCAAAGAACGAAAGTTGGGTTAAGAAGTTCCCTTACCTCGTGTCCGACTTGAATTGATCGTTCTTTAATCTCCTAAATAATAAACTAGAGTTAATTTATACTTGATTAAGAACCTTTTTCATGTTCATTATTCCTTTTATATCACTTATTACCATGTTATGAACATTATTTAATTATTTAAGTTAATAAAGGTCGTTTTGTCGATCTTTGGTACTTGAGTCAAAAATAAACTTCTTATAATTACAAGTTGTTCATGTGGTAAAATATCCATTATATCTAGAATTATATTCTTGATTTAGATATCATATATATCATCCATATATAGTATATACATTTATTTATAATATTACATAACATTTATTGGTAAGAAATGAAATGCACCATTCATGGAGACGGTAAGCCGTACGTACGCATGAACACTACTTTCATTTCTATTTCGTATTTAATATAATGAAATCATAATGATATAAAGGTATATTATAATTCTAGTATAATATCATATATAATATCATTTAATCCATCCTTTATACATCCCACATATGGAATTAATGATTCAAATCACTTTGAGGGGGCGGTAGTCTGCACTTCCTAAAATAAAATTATCGCGTTTACCCATAATGGAAATCATGAAGGTATGCCATAAATGAAAAATAAATAAGCATAAGGAAAACATAAACATAATATATATCATATATAAAAATAGTTTCATCATAATGGACACCATGATAGGTGTTAAAATAATATTGAACAATCATCGTTTTGTGAGACAGTAATTCGCCACCCACAGAAACTGTATGTTCTTTGACCATTAGACGAAGGTGTGTGTAAGTGTAAATAAAATACTTATCATAACAATATCCAATTATATTGAGGATAATGGTGTTGTTACAAAATAAAATAATAAAAAGAGTTTAGGGGGTTGGAGAAGAAAAATAAAACAAAACAACATAAAGAGTTTAGGGGGTTGTATTAAAATTTAATCATGGTAATTATCACTGAAAAAATAAGATGGATTTTTTTCCAAATTTTGGAATAATGAATCTGAATTTTTACTCAATTTAATATAATTCAATTTCTAAATATGATAAAATTAACTTTTAAATTAAAACATATAATTTTTTGAAAAACTATTTTATAGAAAAATGTCTTTTTAATCATTAAGTGTTCTTAATATAATTAAACTTTGATTAAAAATTATATGATTGTTACTTAGTTTTTATATAAATTTAAAAATAATATTAGAGTATTAATTTAAAATATATCCATTTAATTTAAGAAAAATATACAATATTTAGAAAAGTATTATTCTTTGAAGAATAACTGTTTTACTAGGGAAACTAATATTTACACAAGGTAACATAATGTTTAAGAATAAAAATAAATTGTTATTTATTAGGTAATTTAGTTATAATGATTATAAATTTGAAATAAATTTTATTTAATTCAATTTATAAAAGTGTTAAAAATTAATTTTAATATAATAAATGTATAATATATTAAAAATAATTTTTTGAAAAATATTACTTGAGTTTTAAAATATCAATGATAGGATTTTATACTATAATAAATATTTTAAAGTGTATAATTTAAATTATTAAATATTTTTTTTCATGAATAAGGTTTCATAAATTTCTAAGTCATAATAATATAGTATTAATGGCCTAAAAATAGTTGTACCAGAAAAATGGTTTATTGCAACATTCACTTAAAAATAAAATGTTTCAGAAAAATACCAATTTTTCATCTTAAGATTATATTATTATGATTAATCCAAAAATGATGTTAAATTTTTAAAAATAAATTTATAAAATATTAAAATTCAATATTTATATAAAATCAGAAAATATAGTGAATTTTTTTTAATATTGATAAATGAATTTTTAAAATGTTATTTATTTTTTATTCTTATTTAAAATTAATTACTAATTAATTTGTTTGAAATATATTATTCACACTATAAATATTTTTTATTATTATTTAATCATAATATAATTACTTTCTTGATATAAAACACTATTTTCATAAATATATGTTTTTAAGCATAAAATAATTTTCTTAGTTGTTTTAGTTATAATAATTGAATTTTATTATTATTAAAAGTAAAGTTTATTTTAATTATAACCATATTCCATATTTTGGTTACTATTCTTCTTAATTTAAAATTAAATAGCTTAATTTTAATGGATATATTTAATATTTATGTTTTACCTACATCTATCATTTTTTCCATTTTAGTTCATTGTTGTGTGCGGAGAAAGCTATCAAACACTGTATTTATTAAATGAAAATATATAGTGAAATATATCATTGTTACATTCCTATATTGATTGTTTTTATGTTTTTTATAAAATTATAAAAGAGAATGTTCTTTAAAATTTAAATCATGATCTTTTTTTACCGCCAATATAGCCTTTTCTCATTTTCTAGATTACTCTATAAGTTTCTATGGGTTTTCAAAGAATTTCCTTTTACTATTATTTTGGAGATTTTTAAAAGATACCAAATGTAAATAATGTTTTCTATTATTTTTAAAAGCATAATTATAATTAATTTATAAAATTATTTTTCATCTTTGTCAATATCATTTAAAGTATTTTATTCCTTATTGGGGATATTCTATAAATTATACCATCCACCTTATTTCTATGGATGGATTATGATCATATTATTCTATTGTATTAACTAGGTAAAATATTAAAAATATGTATTATAGTTTTAAAATATGGATATTTATTATCAAGGAGCATTGATTATGTATTATATTTTTGATTCAATATATGAGGAATGCAATGGACATATACAAGTGATGTGTGATTCCTAATTATTGATATCATTGTGATGTATAAATTGGTCTCATGAGACATTATAGAATGGGTATTGATCAGTGTATACCAACCCATAAAATTATAATGTTTTATCACATGGACTTGATGATATATAAAACACATTTTTACAAGGCCTTAATAGTATATAAAATATCTAGACACAAGGCCCCAATGGTAAGGATCGTGATGTATTGGAATGAGGCCTTGATGGAATGATCATGACATCTGAAATTATAAATTCCATCAACATGAAAATAATTAATTTTATCTATGTAATTATTTACATTGTTATCCTTTTATGTATTTCATGTTCATGTTATTTATGGGTTTTTAGGGAAATCATTTTATTTCAGAAGATAAAAAAAATATTAGGATTTCAAAATATTTTATGATATCTTAAGTGTAAAAGGTTTGTTTTTAAGGAAATGTTTTCATATTTTACAAGAAACCCTTATAAACTATGATTTTTCCTAAGTCATGTTGATGAAAAATTTTATAAAATAATTTGGGCAGAAAATCTTATTTCAAGAGTAAGTGAATGATTATTTTTAGCTTAAATATTATTATTAGAAAAGGAAAACCTTTATATGGGTTTTATTGATTTTAAAAGGGAAAAAGAGTTTTCTTTTTTTTATACCCCTTACTAAATTTTTTGTTATCACTCCATAGTTCAAATGTTTTTTCAAAAGTATTAAGCATGATTATGAACTACAATAGTGTCCATATTTTTTATATGGGTATATATATTAAAATAAGAGAATTTTCTTTTAATAAAACACGACTTTAAATTTTAGAATACTATTTTTATATAAAAAATTGATATTTAGTGGAAGATTCTACTTTGTATTGTAAGGGTTTTAAATGTAAGAGTTTTTCCTAATTTTATAAAAATCTAAACCAAAAATAAACTTTAAATGTAAAAAAGTTAACACTTTTTATAAATCATGTAATTTTATGTTTTTTAAGGTATAAGGAATTATAATGTGTGTTTTGTAAATAGTTACACATTAATAAGATGTGATCATATTAATTTTTTAGATGGAATAGGGATTCAAAAACTAAATCATTTTATGAATGCAAATAAATTGGAATAAAATTTGAGTACATGTGATGTAATAGTTATGGATTTATTATGAATATAATTTTTATTATATGGGAGAGACATTTAAAATAATACACCATAAATATTAAGTGTTATATTACTTCCAAAGAATCAATTTTCAAGACCTCAAATTTTAAAAAGGTAGGCCAAGACATAGTAGGAAGCCCCTATATTATCTTGAGTAAGGAAAGAAAGAAATGGGTGGCCCTAATAGGATTAAGTTACTATTCATAGAATTTTCTTTAGGATGACTTATCTAGGGGACCGTAATAGGATTAGGTTACTAGAGGAATATATTTGAGTTAATCTGTACAATATATTTGGATAAAGAGTTGTCTACTCAGCTATCCAAAAATCATAACTATAATTATTGGAAAGATTACCTACCTAAATAACTAAGTTATGAGAGAAATGCCATAGTGTAATAATTACTTAGGGAAATATGGATTTTGTATCACTAAATGGATATGATTTTTGGGGCCTTCTATTTATATTGTAGAAACATCGTTAAAATTCCTTGATTAAAAGTTATAAATCATGATACTCACCCATAGATAAGTATTTTTTTAGATTATATATTATATCATGGTAATAATCTTGAGATATATTATAGTCATGACCAACAAAACAATTATATAATGATATCTATGGTTAAAATGTTTCTCAATTAGAATAATTCTATGAATATTAATATCAATTCAATAGAAATTAATTTCATAAATTTTTACTCTATAGTATTTTATACCTTGTGTTTATCTCACATTTTTATGATAGAAACATACCCAAATATTAGTGGAAATTAATAAAGGTATAATGGGATATTTATTCTATTAATAGAGAAAGAGTTACTATATTCAAAGTAAAAAATTATAACCTATATCTACCCAATGGATTAGTTCTAGAATAGGATAAATATTATTATGTTTCTATCATAGATAGTAATTTGATTTCTATATTATTATTTTTAAGATGATATTTTAATTAATTGTTATGAAAAAGAGTTATTCTATTTATAAAAAAGAATTTTTTATTGAATTGTTTATATGGTATGTTATTTATACATTCTCGATATAGATAATCTTATTTATAATATTTAGAATAAGAAGATCAAATTTGATTTTAATCCCACATACCTTTGGCATTATGACCTTGGATAAATAAATGAAAAATCAAATAGAGATATATTTTTGGATTCATTCTCTTATGAATTATTTGACACATGTGAATATTTTTTATTTCAAAAAATAACCAAATAACCTTTTAATGTAATAGGTGAAAGGTCTAGTGGATTGTTGTATCTCATGAATAGTATTGTATTTGAACTAATAAATTCAAAAAAAGTGGTGGTTTTATGTAGTTAATTACTTTTATTAATGACTTCAGGTGTTATGGTTATGTTATTTTTTTTAAACACAAGTATGAAACTTTTGAAAAATTCAATAAGTTTTATAACAAAGTGAATAGTCAAATGGGGAAAAGTATTAAGAATCTCCAAACAAATAAAGAAGTGAATAGTTGAACTAATAATTCACTAATCATATAAGAGATTATGTTATTGTTACACAACTCATTAAATCTATATAAACATAGTGGAATGGTGTGAATGATAATATTAATCATAGATTATTAAACATGACCTGATAGATGATGGGTTAGTATGGCCTTTATATTATATTATGGGGTTATTATCTTGAGATTATTGAATTACAATTCAATTAAATTTTATATAAAGTAGTTATAAATTCAATATATAATATATGGAATGAGAAACATCCTAGATTATATTTTTTGATTATTTGGAGTTACAAATCACATGAATTATTATTTTATTCTGATATGCTTAGTCCCAAATTAGATAAATTCTTATTTATTAGTTATTCTAAGGAAACTAGGGGACATTATTTTTATAATCATATTAAACACAAAATTTTTATGGCCCAAATTTTTATATTTATAGATAAGTATTATATAATTTTAGATTTTAGTGGGAGTAAAGTTAAAATTAGGGATGTTTAAGACCAATAAACTAGAATTTTTCCTCAGATGTAAATTGAGCTTATTCCACAAAGTGTTGGGGAAGAAAAACTAACTCAAGTTACGCAATAACCTTAAAGTTATATTAAGATTAATTGTAAGCCTAAGAGATATGGATTTATTAAGGTAAATTATAATTAAGTAACATTCATAGGAGATAAAATTGCTACCTACTAAGAGGCCATTGTGGATTTTGATTCAGAGAAATGGTTAAAAGTCATAAAATCTAAAATGAACTCCATATAAACTAACCAAGTTGAGAATATTGTGAATGCAATAGAAGGGGTGAGACCCATAATATAAAAGTTTTATTTCTATAAGAAAAAATGGATGGTATAGTTTCAACTTAAAAAGATTTACTACTATAATAGTATTATAAGAAAATTCATTGTATTGGCTATTAAGAAACCTTTTCACCTATTAAGATGATCATGTATATTTAGTTACTAATTTCCAAAAATTTTCATTTTTATTATGAGATATATCAAATGGATTTTAAAACCACTTTCCTTTAAATGAATTTAGTTTAAAACATGTATATGACACAAACCAATGGTTTTTAAGTTTCAAATGATACTGTTAGGGTATGAAAGTTACAATAGTTAATTTATGGTCTGAATCCATATTATTGGAGTTAGAATATAGGGTTTGATGATGAAATAAAATATTTTGGTTTCATCAAAATTTTTGGATCATTCCTATGTATATAATAGGAATAGTGGGAGTGTAGTAGTATTTATAATATTTTATGTAGATGGAATACCACTTATCAAAAATTATATCCTAACTACACACTTAATAAAGACGTGGTTGGTAAAATGGTTATTTATGAAATAAATTAATGAATCATCCTACATACTGGGTATGCATATCTATAGATATAAATCTATTAGTCCTTATAGACTCAATCATTAAACATACATTTGTAAGGTTCCAAAGTTGTTTTGTATGGAGAAATCCAAAAATGGGTCTATAATAGTGTTTCATGGCACACATATTAATAATATTTATGATCCTTATAAGGATTTAGAAAGGATGGATAGAATTAACTGATGATATACCACATAATATATAATGTATTTCATGTTTTTTAGTAGAAATGATGTCTCATATTCTCTAATAATAAAAATTAGATAAAAATATAATCCTTATTAGATTCATTGGATTTTTATTAATAATATCCTGAAATAACTGAGATGTAATAAGGACATGATCATGGTCTTTAGAGGGTAGAACGAAACTTACTTAAATGGGAAAACTACCACTAGTTTCCAATTTTATAGCGATGATATGAGATCTTTGGATGTTTTTTCACTTCACTTGAATTGTGGAGATATCATTTGAAAGAGTTCCAAATAATCCAAAATAAAAAAAATCAATATCATAGGTAGATAACATCATTGTATCAAAATATAATAAGTAATTTATATCAAGAAGAGTATTTATAAACATGGGGTGGTTCCTAATATCAAGTGTGAAATTAAGAATTAATTTGAAAATAGTGGATCCATTTCATATGAAAAAGAACCTTGGTCTCACCAAAGGACTAAACACATCCTTCATCATTACTTTTTCATATGAGATAACATTGGGAGGGGTGATTTTTGGATCTTTTGGGTGGTTATAAAGATAATTCATCTGATCCATTGACAAATACATTGCAATTTAAATAACCTAAGGGTAATTTTAAACATATTTTTATATTATACTTAATATATTTAAAGTAATGGTTGTATAATATATCATGATTTTATAATAAAACGAAATATTCATTTATCATTATTTAAAGTGTGTTTAAATATATTTTATATGAGTTTTTGAATGACAATATACCTTAAAATTTTGACCTTGAGTTCCCCTTACCTGATGATTATTATGTAGTACTAGGTGCTTTGATGATATATTAAGTTTATATATAGGAGAACCATATACTCAATGTAAGAGTTTTATACAATATATAGATAATATACTAATCAAGTAATAATTCAAGACTTATTCCTTATACGAAACCTCCAAAATATATCTCCTAGAATGTCATATAATCATCGATATTATTAAGAGTGTATTCTTATTAACAATCTTCATTACCTAATGTTGGTGAGATAACTAGCATGAGAAAATTTATATAATGATACCATTCTTACAAGATCCTTGAGGCATAATAAATCAACGGGTGGTTGGTTATGTTACTAATCATGTTATCAGTTAGAGTTTAACCAAAATGGTATTTTCCACTCATATTATGAGATAATAAATTTAGGCCCTTGATTTAATTAAACTGAGGAAATTCATGTCCTTGTTTTCTTGAGTCACATATGATGTGTTAAACAACTTAAATGAGAGACATGTGATGCGACAGTCTAGTAAATGAATGATATTGATTGTATTCATTGACTCAATTCGTTTATTTCACTGAATCATGAATTATTGAGATGTAATATACTATATTGACAATGTTCCATGTCTAGTAGTCATTTGATGTCTTGAAAAAGGGATTATATAAGTATACATATTATGTATATGGTACATCTTATGGTGGACATGTACATATAGATATATGAGTATATTTGATCAAGACCACACAAGACCCTTTAGTATCTATAGTATCATTGGTTCTTTGATAGTGGATGATCTTTAATTACATCTAACAAATCAAGATTTTATGTTTTTTCTTTCAACACTACTAAGGTCTGCAGTGTTACACAGTAAGGCCTTTGGATAAGGACTAAATTTAGGAAAAATTAATTTTCACAAAATTAAGAGAATTTTAAAAACCATATACAAAGTAGTTTTAGATGGATTCATAAATATTTATGATTTTTTTCAAAATATACTTATAGAATTTTAGTTAAATTTAAATATTGTGTAATATGCACCAAAATGAGGGATATAATAGCCTATGATATCCCCTTAGTCATAAAATTTTATATTAATGATATGCATATCGTAAATTATGATATGATTATATCATAAAGATCATAAAGACGATTCTTTTGGATTATTGAAAGGTATTGTCGTGGGTTCACTCAAATGAATTGTAATTTTTGAGTACTTAGGTACAGCAGAATGGGTGACCAAGGTAATCTCTCAAAGGAGTAAGTAAATTAAAAAACTTATTAAAGGGATTATAAAAAAAATAAAAGAGAAGAAACACACTACTTAAAAGGAATGGGGTATTTTTTTTACCATTTATAAAGCTATTTGGAGTATCCTGGAAGAAGATTGATTTTTTTGTTCTTTTAGTTTTTTAAATGAGATTAAGAAAATGAAAATAGAAGATGTTTTTCTTAGAAAATATTTTAAAAGGGGTAATCGATCCAACTCTACCTATTCACTTACTTATTAATAATTATCATTTAAATTAATATCCACTTAATTATGATCCCCAAATTTTTTTATTACTAAATCCTAGAACATGATCCTCAGCTTAGTTGGTGAGGTCTATGTAAGTGAATCCACAAGACCCAGGATCGAAAACAGGTAGAGGAATAATTTTGGGTTATTGTAGCAATACTATAGCAGCACTGTGCGGGTACTATAGCATGTACTATAGCGTTTACTATAGCAAGTATTGTTCGATACTATAGCAGCCAAAACTATTCACCTTGGGCCACTGGTTTGGGTTTGGAGTTCTTAAGGCCTTCAAGACACCCATGCCTTCAATTAAGTAAGGATTCTGGGATACCTTTAAGGACTTTGGGCCACCTTAAGGATTTTGGGCCACATGATCAAATGCAGTTTCCCCAAATAGACTCCACAAAAAAGGTGCATCCCTAGAGGAGGATTCAGAGCATGCACACTCTCTAGAGCAGAAGAAATGGATTTTGAAGAATGAGAGGGTATGACAACGACATCGGGACCAGTCTGTGCTTTCAAAGGAAGATTAGATGGATGACGATGTGATGGTGGATGGATACCATTACAATGAATATGATGGGGAGGGGTAGTTCCTTATAGTTATAATCTGGTGGAATTCCCTAAGACCTTCAGGTCATGTAATGTCTCTTAATCATACGAGCCATGTAATATCTAAAGCCTAATGGCCTTTTAAGGGTTTCCCATCATCCCCTGAAAGGGGGTTTATCCAAAATCAATAAAAAATTAAGGCATCCATTCCATTCGGGAAAACCCTTTTAGAAATAACATTACCACAAAGATGAAGTGAATTAAACCATAAGCTAGATTTAGAACATACAATCGCAACACCCTATTTTGATTGACGTTCTAAGTCTATATTAAGGTTAGTGGTAAATTAAGGAACATATCCACTCTATAAATGAGTATTAATTGAGTTTAGGATTATATTTTAACTCTACAATTTTATCCCATGTGATTTTGTATTACCGATTAAGATTGTGCTCTCACAATTCACATATCCCTTGACCTCATGAGTTTTGTGTTAATTGTTCAATTACTTTCATAGTTTCATTTAATTTAATAACTCAATTAATGGTTCATATTAATTTAATTATACTATCTCATTGATTCAAAACAAACTAATGAAGAAGGTGAGAGGTATATCAATTACTAAAAAGAACTACTCTTCCATGGGTGGTGTAGTCATTGTAGAAGCGTTTTAATATTACAACAAAGAAGGGGAAGATAAGATAATTTTGGAGGAGATACTAGATTGGTAGCTTCCCTCCACCAATTTTGAATTGAAATGGTATGAAAAAACTTCTCATCTTCTCCCAATATACCAATGCACGTACCATTCCCTCCAAATTAGAAAAAAACTAATTTAAAGAGTGGATGGGAGGGTGGGTTTTAAGTGTGAAAGGGGAAATTCATCCAAATAAATTAATCCAACTTGAACCACCTGTTTGACCACTAAAAGTCATGAACCAGATATCCTTCTATAAGGATGATTTGTGAGAAAATGGTTCCTAGAGATCCTCTCCAAATTTGGTCCTAATCCAAGTGTGGATTAAGAATTTTCCAAATATAGAACTGATTTCCAATCTGGCGAGTCCAGCCCATCTTTGACTTCATGGCCCATTTAGACAAATCAAATGCACAATTTAGCTCATATGACAAAAATGAAAGTTTTATCCCATTAGGTACATAACACAGTTACAAAATTTTAATTTTTAATAATTCAAATAAAATTATTTATGTTCAAAATACAACATTAATTTTGTAAAGGGAAAAACAATAATTTTCATCAAATTTTCAAAGGAATGATCTAATCCCAAATATCCTATAAATAAATATATTTAACACAATGTGAGGAAATTTTTTTATTTATTATAAATAAAATATTCAAGAAATTATGTCTTATCAACTATATCATTCCATAAAATATATAACAACCCATGCCTCTTATAATTTTTTTTCATGTTTTTTGTCCTAAAGTTCCATAAACTACAACCAAGAAATCTAGAGGCATATAGCCTTTTGGAGACTAAATACCTAAAAAATAAAATTAAACAAAAATAATAATATA
The DNA here is from genome assembly GCA_963277665.1 of Viscum album. Lineage (NCBI taxonomy): Eukaryota > Viridiplantae > Streptophyta > Magnoliopsida > Santalales > Viscaceae > Viscum > Viscum album. The sequence goes on along the minus strand of OY728138.1, from coordinate 1,102,831,921 downwards.
TTTTTTATCTTTATAAAAGTGGACCAAAACCCCATTAGTCTTATTTTACTGCATAATATACCATAGTGATATACATAAGGGAAAAGGGTGAGCTATAAATACCAATAAAAGAATAGCTAGAGTAAATCAGGATGAAAAGAAATACATATAAAACAAGAGTCATATAATGATAACATAAAATATAAGAATCACATTTCTTCACATTAAATGATATAATTAACAATATGACATCATAGGATCATGACATCATCTGGATGTGACAATAACATAAAACATGACACCATACACATAAGTTAAGGATAACTTTTAAGGCAACATAAAATGGGAGAAAAAGTACCATAGTGTAATTTTTTATCTCCCTGGTATCATAACAATAACATTAATAACATGTAAATTCATATTTGTGACACATAATGCAATCATATATGGGTCACAATCATAAGAAACCCCTGAAAAAGAAATGGATTACATAATTATTTCTTATAAAATTACCAAATAGCATATAGAACGATACCTATAAAAGAAGGTATTAATGAATTATTAGACGTTTTTAAATGAATAAATACAAATAGTTCATGAAAATAAATTTTAAGTGATGTAAATGAATAAAAAAAGAGTGAAGAATCATTTTTTGTAAATGAACCTCTTAAGTGGGGTTTTAAGAGAAAGGGTAAATATTATTTATAGAGGGTAGTGGAATAATACTTTACTTAAAACTAGAAATGATAAAAAATGGTTTTACATAAGAAATTATTGTTTTAAAAAAATTAAATGTTAAAAATTTTAGATTTATTAGTACATGAAAATAGATAAGAAATAAAAAAGTTCCCTTTAAATGGGTTGTCTTAAAAGAAGTAATTGGGAATGGAACTTTAAGAATATTTATTTTCATACAAAAAATAAAGGTAAAGTTAAATAGATATATATGTAAGGAATACATATACATAATATGATATGATTTTATTAAATATTTTATTTATAACCTTTTTCATGTATATGATTTTTTTTTGTTCCATTCACTTTCATGAGTTATTTGTTTATTTCATACTTTTTTCTTATATATGCCACTTGAGGTTGTTCTGTTGATTTTATCCATAATTTATTTAGTGTGTTGATTATGGAAAATGAGATATTAATTAGTTTTTAATCTCTATAATTTTATATTTATGGTTTAATTATCATTTTTGTAGCACAATAATTATGTAGTTTAATATATGTCAAATATAGACTCAAATTATAAAAGATGTCCTGTTATGATCATTATAGGTGGTAAAAATTACTATTATCATTTTGTAGAAATATAACTAATATAATTAATAATTTATATTTCTATAATATTAATAATTTAATAAATATTTTATTTATTCATTAATTTAATTCCTAAACCCAGCCATGTGAGGTAGTGATGAAAAATTAAAAACGTCGTCCATGGAGGTGGTGAACTGACCATAACATGAGAAATTTTTTCATTATAGAATGGAATGATAGGAGGTTAGATAATAGATATTCCCTTAATATAATATTATTTTAGTAAATTAATAATATTAATATTTTTATACTATAATGTTTAGAATATATTTGAATAGGTATTAGAAGAAAATAATTTAAGATAATTTAAATGATAATATTTATGCTTCCCTTGGATATTCGCTCTTAGACTACACCTTAATGACCCTTAGTTTGGTATTTTGGAGGGATCAAGGCTTATAGTAAATGCTAAGATGATCAGGGTGAGATTTAGGAAAAGTTATGTTAATCTAAATAGCATAATTTTTTATGATAGGTTATGTTTTGAATGGTGGTATTTATAAAAGGAGGAGAGGGGTGTTTTAGTCTAAAATACTAATTAATGTATCATCTAGTAAAACTAATTTTGGATAGAATTTATTATTATGAAATTAATTGGTTTATTAATAAAAAATGATGGTTAGTTGATATTAGAATAATTCCATGACTTAATGGAACCATTCAACAAATCAATTAAATGTAAAGATCTAAAAATAGATTTTTATTAGAATAAAATATAACTTAGTTTAGAAAATTTTAATATAGGTTTATACATTAAAAATATATTTTTTAAATATATAATTATTCTCCTAAAATAAATTTTATTTATATAAAATGGTTTCATAATTTTTTATGTTATATTTATATGGTGATGATTTCATAAAAGTATAGGTATTTATAAAAATTTTATTTTTACCATTCGCCTAGAAATTAACTTTTTTAGAAAAATTAAAAAACTTCACTCTATTCTAAATTAAATATTATAATTCCAAATATGAAATCCATTTTATTTAAATAATTTTATAATTATAATATATATTTTTAAAATCAATATCCTTTTATTGAAAAATTCTAATTTTCATGCCATGATCAAATTTTCGAACCGTAGAAAAAATGATAATTATTTAATAAAATTATATGATAGAATAGAGAGTGATTAATGAAAGTATTTGGGAAAATAAATTTTTATTTCAAAAACATGGAAGTATATTTTAATGAGAATATAACATATATGTTTTACCAAAAATACATGTATTCTTTCTTTGTTCCAAACATTTTTTTCAACATATTTAACAATTTTATTTAATGGTGATGTGAAATAAATTTATTATATATTAAATTATAAATTAATATAATGAAGTTAATGTTTTTAATACTATATTCCTAAATATTACACACATGTTAATTTATAAAGGGAATTCATCTTATAAAGGTTTGGTTCATTACATTCTCCCCCTCAAGAATGATATTTTGTTTCACAGTCTAAGGGAAAAACATTAGGGTACATTTATTTCATTTATTCCTATGATTCCCATGTTTTCTATTCAAAGTTATGGGTCTTTCAAACTGATTACACATGATCATCTCTCTTTGTGTTTGAAATTTTTTCTTTATGTTCCAATATCCTCATCAAATGCTCCCCATTAGAGAGATCATGATCCAGATGTAACACTTATTAATTAATTACATGTGAGTAATGTAGTATGAACTTCATAAACCGGGATAGATGAAATAAATCACGAACTTGATATAGGTTTGGTGGTAGTGCTAGTTTCTTGTGCGCAGCTCTGGTGCAATCAAGAATCTCAAAGGGGCCAATGTATTTGGGACTTATATTTACCTTCTTCCCAAACCTTAGAACTATCTTCCATGGGGATATATGAATAAAGTATTTATCTCTAACCTCAATATAAAGGTCTCATAAACATTTATTAGCATATTTTTTATTTAAACTCAATTATTACTTGATGAATTTTCATATGGATTTAAAATTAGCTAATATTTATTTAATCAGTTCAAATCAAAACAGCTTGTGTTCACTAACTTCATTCCAATATGTTTTGTTTTTTCATTAGTTCCAACAAAGGGCTTTATATGGTTCTATATGAATGCTTGAGTGAAATATATTATTGTATAATCACTCAACCAGAGGAATATTTTATTCCCAACCTCCATTAATGTCTATAGAGAAAGCTAGCATCATATCCTAAATTTTTTGGATAGTTCTTTTAGATTAGCCATCAATATATTGTTGATATGTTGTAATAAAGTTCAAATTTGTATTCAATTCATGTTGAATAATTTTCCAAAACATTGTGGAAAAAATTAGATCTCAATCATATATAATCAATAGTAGTGTTCCATGCAGCCCGAACACTACTCTAATGTATATCTTTGTGAGTAGGTCGAGTGAGATATTGTTTCTAATAGAGAAGAAGTGATCTATATTTTTTAGAAAATACACTATAACCTATATATCATCATATCCTTTATATTTATTAATAAGACCTATAACAAAGTATATGCTGATTTTTTCTCATTTCCATGTAGTTACGAGTACTGATTGTATCATTCAATTAGTAATTTTCTTCTCTAAATTCACTTATTGAAATACCAATAACTTTAATGTATATTATAAAATCTTCCTCATCATATTTTCCACAAAAATTTATCTTAGAGATCTCTATGCATATTTTTTCTCCCTAGGTAGATGGAGAATATTGAGTTGTGAGCATTAGTAAATAGCTCATATTTTACAAAGGCTCAAATGGTATACATAGTCACGTACCCAATATCACAAATCCTTATTCACTAATGTTTAACTCTGAAGCTTTCCCATTTTTTACTTCATCCAATTTATTTTGAACCTCAAAATCATCCCTTTTAGATTTTGTTATCTTCTATAGAATAAATGGTTGTGTAATCATTTGAGTAAGTAAGGATTTAATTCACTACTTTATGATTCCCATTTTCCATCCTCTTCCTATCCACGAATACTATATTTATATAAATATTCATCATGGATAAGGTTTTAGTATCTTTTATACTTATATTTTTCTATTTTATTCACCTTCTTGGGATAATAACGGATTTTGTAGTCATAATCCCTAATCATCTCTGACCATATTTAGTGGATCATGTTGCGATCCTTCTGTGTGACTATATACATGAGGATCTTATGATCTGTATATATATCAAACTTCTCCTTGTATAGATAATTCCACTGAATATTCAATGAGAAGACTACTTCATCCAACTCCATATCATGATCAGGATAGTTATTCTCATGTAACTTCTATTTTATAGAGGCATAGACTAGCAATATAACATTTTTCATGAGTACACAGCCTAATCCATTATCTAATTCATTAATGTACATAATAAATCATTTCCCACTTGTGGTTAGTGTGAGTATAGGTGTGGTGATTATCCACTTGTTCAAATCTTTAAAGCTTTATTTTCATTTATTATTATAAAAAAATATCACACCCTTCCATGTTATCTTGTTTAGAGGGCTTGAAAATCATTATAAGTTTCTAAAAAATTATTTGTAGTACACATATATTCGAAGGAAAATATGGATATATGTTACATATTCTATTATGGGTCATTCCACAATATTTATTATCTTCAAAGGATCCACAAATATCTACTTTATTGGGATAAAATTTCCCATGAATGTAAATTTCTCTATATAAAACTAATATTTACTATACTTTGCATATTAATTTTCCTTTAATAGAGTCTTTAACACAGTACCCAAATTATTCTCAAGTTCCTCCATTTATTTAGATTACGTGAGAATATTTTCTATAAAGACTACCAAAATTTTTTCTATTAAATATCTAATGGATTTATTCATAATATAAACAAATATTTATAGAACATTGGTGAGTATGAAGGTAATTGAAATGAGTCATAGTGTCTTTAACTTGAATAAAAATATGTTTTAGGAATATCCTCCTTGATATTATTTAATTGATGATATACTAATAGTATTTCCACTACATAGAACTACTAGGCCCCACATAGCTAATGGAACAAGTCATTAATCCATGGTAGGGGATACTTTTTCTTTATCATGATTTTTTAGTTCGTGATAATCAATGCAGTGTAAAATTTACCCATCCTACTTGAAAAAGAGAAATTGTGCACCCCATATAAGGACCCGGCCTTAAACATTACTTATTATTGAATTAAATGAATAATTCACATAGAAGATCTTTTTAGGTTTAGAGTTTTAGAGAATTAGTACATAACTATTACATCTCAAAATATTACAAAGTAGACACTTCTACTAAGTTTCCATAAAATAAAAACTCTTAAAAAGAAACTTGTCTAGTGCCATGTTTTAGATGGCATGAAGTTTCCTTGTTCCCATCCTTGACACTATTCCACATTATGTCCTATGAAAAACATTTCAAAAAAAAAACTTTAGGTGAGCATAAAAAGCTCAGTAAGGGATACACAAACAAGGAAAACTTTTAGTTTTTCAAAACAACAAGTAAACCATGAGTACTTTATCAAAGTAATAATTTTCACCTTTATGAAGTAGTATAAACTCTTAAATGAATAAAATATCATTACATACCCTTTTGTAAACAAAATATTACCATAAAACCCATATACATAACATATAAAGGTAACTTGGGACATAAACATACTTAAATGGAATAACCATATGGTCGACTTCCAGACATATCACTTAATGGAATAGCCATATGGATGACTTCCATACCCAATGCATTGGAGGTTATAACGTAACCACCCGTCATGGTATTCATGACACCACCCTTCATATGGTTTATTACGTAACCACCCATCAAATGTCCAAGTACCATTCTAAAATCAAAAGACATAAAACAAATATAATGGAAAGAAAACATTTCCACATTTCGATCACAATATATCACTAAAGTATATTGACATAAAAAATCCATTATAAAAACCATTTTCAATACCAAAATTCATAAAAGAGTATATGGTATTTATTTACTTTTAAAAACATTACGTCTTGTTGAGGAAGCCAAAGACCAAATAATACTCACGGGGGAGGAAAAGGTATTTGTCACCGCATACGTTAAAAGAAACATTCCTTTTTTTCATTTTTTAAAACGCTTCATAGAAAAAGATTCCTTTTGTATAAAATTAAAAGTCAAATGGGTTTATACACCGTATAAAAGAAAGCCTTGTATTAGAACAAAATATGCCTCAATGAAAGGATATTGAGATGAAGTCCCTTACAAAGACGGTATCCTTGGATTAAGGATAAATCAATTACATAATTATGTGCGACAAAAAAATTCACCAAATATAAGTGGATATTAAGTGTAAAAAAATCAGAGGTCATTCACACATATTCATATAACAACATATTCAAGGAGTACAAGTTTATCCCAAAGAATCAAAATTGGGTTAAGAAGTTCCCTTGCAAAAATTCGACAGCCTAACGACGTCACTTCAAAATTCAGAAAAAGAGTTGATGAGAGAGAAAATGGCATCTCATCACTTGGACATAAAATTTACGTCAATAGAGATATATAAGAACATATCCCAACATAACAATATGTAAATTAAAAGACCCAATAAAAAGAAGTCTTTTAAAAGGAGGAGGGTGAAAGGTTCCCTTACCGACTTGGGTATCTTTCGAAACATAGACCCCATGAAAGAAGGACAATAAAACATTGATGTAAATACTCATAAACGAAAGTATATTACACAAAGAGTAGAATAATGTGCAGTACATATACCACTCAAAGGAAATTGTGGCAAATGTAGCATAAATCTCACGGGAATAAAAGTGAGATGAAAAATCCCTTACGAAAACTCGGCAGCCTAACGACGCCACTTAAAACTTCCAAAAATAGATTTATGAGATCAAATAGGGTCTCTAATCATATTAACATAAAGTTTACATCAAGAGGAATATAAATTAACATCCCCTAACATAACAAAGAGGGGATTAAAAGAAGTGACATAAAGGAGAGTACTTAAAGAGAGGGAGATTGGATATCTTACGTAAATTCGGCAGCCTAACGGCACCACTCAAAACTTCCAAATGGATTGATTAGAGAAAATAGGGTCTCTCATAATATGAACATAAAAATTACAGTAAGAGTAATATAAAATAACATCCCAATCACAATAAAGATGAGCTTAAAAGGAGAGACATAAAAGAGTGTACTTAAAAAGAAAGAGAGGGGTAAGATCCCTTTCCTCAAGTCCGACTTGTCTTGTTCGTTTCTTTATATTCCTGAATAATAAACATTGGTCAATTTATAATTGATTAAGGAACTCATTTAAATATTATTATTCAGGTCATATCACATATTATAATGTTATAATAATTGTTTAATAATGTTAGTTCATATCAGACGTTTTTGCCGATGTTTGGTACATGAGTTAAAAATGAACTTGTTTGAAAACGATTGCCCATGTAGTTATAAGTAAATAATTTCCAGAATATTATTAATGATTAAAATATCATATATATATCCAGTACATATTCATTTTATACTATTATATAACATTTGGAGATAAAAAATTAAAAGCACCGTTCATGGAGACAGTAGGCCGTTTGTACGCATGAACGCTACTTTCATTTTTTTGTCATATTAATGGAATTAAAAATAAATGAGATATATATATATATATATATATATATATTATAATTAAATTATAATATATATGTGATATAGGTAACATATTTTCATTAATTTCATTCTTTATACATTCCATGTATTGCATGAACGAGTCACATCACTTGAGGGGGCGGTAGTCCACACTTCCTCATGAAATTATCGCATTTGCACAACATGCAAAGAATAAAGGTATGTTTTAAATATAAAATACAGAAGAATATATATAACATAAATACCATATATATCATATATAAAATACAGTGACATCATAATGGCCACCTTTAAAGGTGTTAAAAGAATATTGAACAATCATCATTTCGTGAGGCAGTAATTCACCATCCACAGAACCAGTATGTTCTTTAAGCATTAGACGGATGTGTGTGTAAGTGTGGATCGAATCCTTCTTATAAAAACATACAATTATATTGAATATACTGTTGTTGTTACAAAATAAAGGAATAAAAAAAAATTAGGGGGTTGGAGAAGCAAAATAAAACAAAAAAACACTAGGGAAGACTTTACCTTTAAATCGGGTAACTCTTTTTGATTTGAGCTCAAAGGCTTCCTTGGAAAGACTTATGCCCAAATTTAGGATTCTAGAAGTAATATAGGGATGTTTAGAGATAAAATTGTCAGGGGTTGGCCGAGACAAAGGCTTAAGAGGTGTGGGTAATGTGGTAGAGGTTGGGGCCTTTTATAAGAGGAGAGGAGGGGAACTCTTGGAAAGTCTTGAAAGGTAACATTATTATAAAATGATTTTCGGATTTTAAAGGTACCAAATTATATATTTCTAGGTTAAGGTGATTGGATTTCGAAATCCACACATCCAATAGGTTTTTAACAAGTTTAGATCTTAGATTTTACATTATCATTTCATTTTATTTAAATCGTTAAATAATGAGGTAATCGCTTCATTATCATGGTTTCGTAAATAATTTAATTTATTTAATGTCTAAAAAATATAAAAAAAATATCATGATGTAGGAAATATTTTTATCTTTCTAATTAATATTTATATTCAAAAATATGACTTGTATAACCCCATGTAAAAAGTGTTTTAGTAAAACAACACATGTTTGTGACATTTTAATTTTAACTTTAAATAAAAAGTTATTAATGTCATTTTCCTACCAAAGTGGCTCCATGGGGTCCACAAGTTGACCCAAGGATTTTATTGGTTTGCCATTACTCATACAATAAGGGTAGGACATGTGTCAAGGTCATTTCATATTATTTTAACATTATCTTTACTTTAAATTACACTAATTACCTTTAATCGCGATTAATAAAACTTAAATGTTACTATTCACCAAAAAATTATTTTAATCCCATTGAACCAAATTTTACATCCTAATGACAACCATGTATGTTTTATTTTTGAAATTCAAATCATATAAGTGGTAAAGTTTTATTTAAATGAAAAATCAGTTTTTAAACTACCACTTAGTCGTTTAACTATTCATCAAAAATTGAAGTTTTTCAGAAAAATACCAAAAATTCACCCTAATATATATATGATATTCTGAATTCAAAAATGATGTCTATTTTACAAAATTCAAAACATATAAGTTTCATTAATTAATTTAATAATTAATTCCCACAGTCAAAACAAATAGCGTGTTTTTAAGAAACAATATCTATTAAAAGATTGACACTAGTTTAAGTCCAATTTCAAATTGAAATTAATTCCAATGACCAACATTGGATGAAATGGTAAAAATATATTCTAATTTAACTTTAAAACCAATTCAAAATATGATCTAATCATATAAATAAATTAGATTAAAAAGAGGTTTTGGATTAAAATACAACATATTTCACTTATTCATTAAAAATGAACTTTATCGTAAAAATACCAAAAATTTATACAAAGTAAATTTTGATGTGATAGATTTTAAAGAAGAATTTTATTTTGTCAAATATAACACATAAAATTGTCAAAAAGTGAATTTAAAAGAGGTTCTCCATCAAAAGGCGGTTAATCGACCTTTTAAAGAATATTAGAATGTTTACGCTTAAAATTGGATTCATTCGCATTTTTAATCCTCTTAACATTTATTGTAAAAAGTAAAAATATTTGACAAACATATATAATCATTTTGTAGTTAGTTCTGTTCATTCTCGTCATTACAATGGCGAGGTGTTAACTACCATTTAAAATAAAATTATTTTATTATCAGAGTGCAACGTAAGATTTCAAAGGAACTCATTATTGCGTATTGGGTAAGCCATCAAGCATATTATTCCCTTTAAATTAATACTAACATTTTATTCACAAATAGGGATAAATATAAAAATTTCATATTCTTTATTTACCTGGGGTGTTACATCCTTCCCCCCCTTTTGGGAATTGCATCCTCACAATTTTAAAATTGGGCTCGGAAACTTCATTGAAAGTCCCACATCGGAACAAGAGTCGGTAAAAAAATCACTTTAAAAGAAAGAAAGATAAGTACAGAGGTCACTCAAGTTAACCCATACTAGGATTCCATGTAGGAAAACATGGATATGGAATAAAAAGCAAAAGGGTCATTTTCTAAGGGAGAGTGATAGAAAACATGTTTAGGAGAAAGTTAACCACAAGAAAATCACAAACTTGTGGTGGGTTAAACTGTATTCATTTCCCCATTAGGAAAAGTTAATAGAAAACATTTTTGTTTTAAGTTACTCTTCATTGAGGAATTTATTTTTGATCTTAAGAAAACATACTTACTTGTCATGTTGACTTTCAACTTTTACTAGATTTCTTACACAAACTCATACTTTCCACAAATGATGAGTATTCGGGAAGACTTGTTCACATTAAGAGTACTATAATCAAATTCTAGAGAATAACTTAATCTACAAAAGAGAAATATATATTTCCCATGTCTTTAGACCCTTACCAAAACCAAAATTTTAAGAAAAAGATCAGATCATCCAGAAAAGGATAACCCTTTATAAAAAGAAAATCTATTCTTAATCTCCAAAATTTGTCCAACAAAACCCAAAGTTCAACGAAGACCATTCGATAAACAATTTGTCCATAAAATTATTCAAAGTAAAACTAACTAAGATTGAAACCCAAATATTTGAAGGATTTAATCACATAGTCTTCTAAGGTACAAATTAACACTTATCTCCAAATAACATCAGTTTCTCTAAAAGTCTCATATTGAAAAGTAATTAACCTAATCACATATCCTCCATGATAGGTTAATAATTTCCATAGATAAACCAAAATCAACTTACTCTTAATTCATAAAATCATCTAACTAAAAATAATAAGTCATACTAACCAGGGACTTCACGTAGTACAGTGGTAGGCAATAAATACCAGTCGCACTTCGGTTGTGGGTTCAATTCCCGTAGCTTTGTCCAACGCGATGGGTTGTCACACGGTCTACGTGTTTTCCTTTTTATAAACTCCAAAAATAACCCTAACATGTTTTAACCTCAATAGTTTCCCTATAACTCTCATTTTCACCCAAATTCATTACGATCTCAATATCTTAATTCTTGAAGTCTTATTTCACCACCATAAGATAAAATAAAACGATTCCCAAAATGAATAACAACATACCCTGATCATGGCGTCCACTCGGTTTCATCGTCATCTTGTTCACGTAGGTAGAAGTCCCATGCATTACAACAATGATTTAGAGATCCTTCAAAATAATTTTCTTCCTCCATCCAAATACACCTTGTACAACATGGGTCATATGGGTGTTTGCAGAAAAATAGTTTTGTAAAATAATCATGTATGACATATAATTACAAAACATCTGATAAAACATGATTTCTATAAAATATTCGGACAGAATTTGAGTTGAAACTTTCTGTTATTGGTCCTTTTAAAATACCATAAGTATGTGCTGAGAGACTATATTTTAAAAGAAAATATAAATAGTTTTCATAAGGGTCTCTTTCCTCAGCACCATTTTTTAAAATCATAATATGCTTCAAATTCTTGTGATAAGGTAAAATATTTGAAAATACCTTGATAATATTTACCTTTCTTGAAAATATGAGAATATTGTGAAAATAGTATTTGTCTAAATACAACCCATGATCCACGATGATAACGAGGTATAGTGGAGGTGTTTGATATCTCAAACAACTGCTTACAAGTGAGTTGTATGCTAGAAAAAGTTTCACAATCATCCGAACATGACTTTGCAATAATTATTGCAAGCATGTTATCAGGAAGAGATAGGAATGTTGTTTGAGATCCTCCTCCTTCCATTCGTAACTGAATTTACTTGACCTGAAAAAAGTTATAAAACAAAGATTTAACTAAAATAATAGATATAGGGACTAACCATGTGTCTAACAAAAACTCATAATCCCTAAAGTTGTCTAAACTGACCTCTGATACCAACTATAAGGACCCTGACTTAAACATTACTTATTATTGAATTAAATGAATAATTCACATAGATTATATTTTTAGGTTTATAGTTTTAGAGAATTAGGACATAACTATTACATCTCAAAAGATTACAAAGTAGACACTTCTACTAAGTTTCCATAAAATAAAAAATCTAAAAAAGAAACTTGTCTAGTGCCATGTTTTAGATAGCATGACGTTTCCTTGTTCCCATCCTTGACCCTATTCCATATTAAGTCCTGTGAAAAGCATTTCAAAAAAAAAAACTTGGGGTGAGCATAAAAAGCTCAGTAAGGGATACACAAAGAAGGAAAACTGTTAGTTTTTCAAAACAACAAGTAAACCATGAGTACTTTATCAAAGTAATACTTTTCACCTTTATGAAGTAGTATAAACTATTTAATGAATAAAAGATCATTAATTACCCTTTTGTAACAAAAATATTACCATAAAACCCATATACATAACATATAATGGTAACTTAGGACATAAACATACTTAAATGGAATAACCATAAGGGTCGAATTCCACACATATCACTTAATGGAATAGCCATACGACTGACTTCCATACCCAATGCATTGGAGGTTATAACATAACCACCCATCTAGGTATTCACGGAACCACCTGTCATATGGTTTATTACATAACCACCCATCAAATGTCCAAGTACCATTATAAAATCATAAGACATAAAACAAATATAATGGAAAGAAAACATTTCCACATTTTGATCACAATATATCACTAAAATATATTGACATAAAAATAAATTATAAAAACCATTTTCAATACCAAAATACATAAAAGAGTATATGGTATTTATTTACTTTTAAAAACATTATAGCTTGTTGAGGAATCCAAAGACCAAATAATACTCGCGGCGGCGGAAAAGGTCGTTGTCATCGCGTATGTTAAAAGAAACATTCCTTTTTGTCATTTTGTAAAATGCTTCGTAGAAAAAGATTCCTTTTATATAAAATTAAAATTCAAAGGGGTTTATACACCGTATAAAATAAATCCTTGTATTAGAACAAAATATGCCTCAATTAAAGGAGATTGAGATGAAGTCCCTTACAAAGACGATATCCTTGGATTAAGGATAAATTAATTACATAATTATGTGTGACAAACAAATTCACCAAATATAAGTGGATATTAAGTGTAAAACAATAACAGGTCATTTTTACATATTCATAGAATGAGATATTCAAGGATTACAAGTTTATCCCAAAGAATCAAAATTGGGTTAAGAAGTTCCCTTGCAAAAATTCGACAGCCTAACGACGTCACTTCAAAATTCAGAAAAAGAGTTGATGAGAGAGAAAATGGTATCTCATCACTTGGACATAAAATTTACATCAATAATGATATATAAGAACATATCCCAACATAACAATATGTAAATTAAAAGACCCAACAAAAATAAGTCTTTTAAAAAGAGGGGGGTGAAAGGTTCCCTTACAGACTTGGGTATCTTTCGAAACATACACCCCATGAAAGAAGGACAATACAACATTGATGTAAATAATAATAAAAGAAATTATATTACACAAAGATTAGAATAATGGTCAGTACATATACCACTCAAAGGAAATTGTGGCAAATGTAGCATAAATCTCATGGGAATAAAAGTGAGATGAAAAATTCCTTACGAAAACTCGGCAGCCTAACAGCGCCACTTAAAACTTCCAAAAATGGATTGATGAGATCAAATAGTGTCTCTAATCATATTAACATAAAGTTTACAGAAAGAGGAATATAAAATAAAATCTCCCAACATAACAAAGAGGAGCTTAAAAGAAGTGACATAAAGGAGAGTACTTAAAAAGAGAGAGATTGGATCTCTTACGAAAATTCGGCAGCCTAGCGGCACCACTCAAAACTTCCAAAATGGATTGATGAGAGAAAATAGGGTCTCTAATCATATGAACATAAAAATTACAGTAAGATTAATATAAAATAACATCCCAATCATAAGAAAGATGATCTTAAAATGAAAGACATAAAAGAGTGTACTTAAAAAGAAAGAGAGGGGTAGGATCCCTTACATCAAGTCCGACTTGTCTTGTTCGTTTATTTATATTCCTAAATAATAAACTTTGGTCAATTTATAATTACTTAAGGACATCCTTTAAATATTATTATTCATTTCATATCACATATTATAATTTTATAATAATTTTTTAATATTGTTAGTTCATATCAGACATTTTTGCCGATGTTTGGTACATGAGTCAAAAATGAACTTGTTTGAAAATGATTGCCCATGTAGTTATAAGTAAATCATTTCCAGAATAGTATTAATGATTAAAATATCATATATATCCAGTACATATTCATTTTATACTATTCCATAACATTTGGAGATAAAAAATGAAAAGCACCGTTTATGGAGACGGTAGGCCGTACGTACGCATGAACGCTACTTTCATTTTTTTGTCATATTAATGGAATTAAAAATAAATGAGATATATATATTTATATTATAATTCCAGTATAATATATATGTTATATAGGTCACATATGTTCATTAATTTCATTCTTTATAAATTCCATGTATTGCATGAATGAGTCACATCACTTGAGGGGGCGGTAGTCTACACTTCCTCATATGAAATTATCGCATTTGCACAACATGTAAAGAATAAAGGTATGTTTTAAATATAAAATACAGAAGCATATAGAAAAACTAAATACCATATATATCATATATAAAATACAGTGACATCATAATGGCCACCTTTAAAGGTGTTAAAAGAATATTGAACAATCATCGTTTCGTGAGGTAGTAATTCACCATCCACAGAAACAATATGTTCTTTAACCATTAGACGGACATGTGTGTAAGTGTGGCTTGAATAGTTCTTATAACAACATCCAAGTATATTTAAGATACTGGTGTTGTTACAAAATAAAGGAATAAAAAAAGGTTAGGGGTTTGGAGAAGCAAAATAAAACAAAAGAACACTAGGGAAGACTTTACCTTTAAATCGGGTAACTCTTTTTGATTTGAGATCAAAGGCTTCCGTGGAAAGAATTCTGCCCAAAGTGAGGCTTCTAGAAGTAATAGAGGTATTCATAGAGACAAAATAGTCAGGGGTTGGACAAGACAAAGGCCTGAGAGGTGTGGGTAAGGTGGTAGAGGTTGGGGCCTTTTATAAGAGGAGAGGAGGGGCACTCTTGGAAAGTCTTGAATAGTAACATTATTATAAAATGCTTTTTGGATTTTAAAGGTCCCACGATTATATATTTAGAGGATAAGGTGATAATAGTTAGAAATACAAACATCTAATTGGTTTTTGACAAGTGTAGGTCTTATATTTTACATTATCTTTTCATTTTATTTAAATCGTTAAATAATGAGGTAATCGCTGCATCATCATGGTGTCATAAATAATTTAATTTATTTAATGTCTAAAAATTATAAAAAAAATCATGATGTAGGAAATCTATTTATATTTCTAATGAATATTTATAGTCAAAACTATGACTTGTATAACCCCATGTAAAAATTGTTTTAGTAAAACAACACATGTTTGTGACATTTTAATTTTAACTTTAAATAAAAAGTTATTAATGTCATTTTCCTACCAAAGTGGCTCCATGGGGTCCCCAAGTTGACCCATAGATTTTTTTGGTCGTCCATGACTCATACAATAATGTTAGGACGTGTGTCAAGGTCATTTCATATTATTATATCATTATCTTTACTTTAAATTACACTAATTACCTTTAATCACGATTAATAAAACTTAAAAGTTACTATTCACCAAAACATTATTTTAATCCCATTGAACCACATTTTACATCCTAATGACAACCATGTATGTCAGATTTTTGAAATTAAAATCACAGAAGTAGTAAAGTTTCATTTAAATGAAAAATCAGTTTTTAAACTACCACTTAGTGGTTTCACTATTCATCAAAAATTGATGTTTTTCAGAAAAATACCAAAAATTCACCCTAAGCTATATTTGATATTCCAAATTCAAAAATTATGTCTATTTTAAAAAATTAAAAACATATAAGTTGCATTAATTAATTTAATAATTAATTCCCGCTGTCAAAACAAATAGCGTGTTTTTAAGAAACAATATCTATTAAAAGATTGACACTAGTTTAAGTCCAATTTCAAATTGAAATTAATTCTAATGACCACCATTTGATTAAATAGTAAAAATATATTCTGATTTCACTTAAAAACCAATTCAAAATATAATCTAATCATATAAATAAATTATATTAAAAAGTGTTTTTGAATAAAAATACAACATTTTTCACTTATTCATTAAAAATGAACTTTATCGTAAAAATACCAAAAATTTATACGAAATAAATTTTGATGTCCCGATTTTAAAGAAGAATTTTATTTTGTCAAATATAACACATAAAATTGTTAAAAAGTATATTTAAAAGAGGTTCTCCATCAAAAGGCAGTTAATCGACCTTTTAAAGAATATTAGAATGTTTAAGCTTAAAATTGGATTCATTCGCATTTTTAATCCTCTAACATTTATTGTAAAAAGTAAAAATATTTGAAAAATATATATAATCATTTTGTAGTTAGTTCTGTTCATTCCCGTCATTACAATGGTTAGGTGTAAAATACCATTTAAAATAAAATTATTTTATTATCAGAGTGCAACGTAAGATTTCAAAGGAACTCATTGTTGAGTATTGGGTAAGCTATAGAGCATAGAGTTACCTTTAAATTAATACTAACATTTTATTCACAAATAGGGATAAGTATAAAAATGTCATATTCTTTATTTACCTGGGGTGTTACACCCCATGGTGAAACACTCGGGTGTATGAAAAACTTTTTTAGATTCTATTTTAGGTGACTATTAAATTCATTTAATTCAATGGGGGTTATTCTATAGGGATTACAAGATATGGTTATATCTATAGGTAAAAATTCAATGGATAACATACCTCTTTATTAGAAGGAAGGACATGAAACTCTTTAGGGAATACATTAGCATATTCCCTTACAATGGGAATGTATTCAATGGTGTTCCACTCCTTTGTCTCAAGAATTTGAGATAGATATGACCACTTAGAGGTTATTAATATCACTACTTGAGAATAATATTCCAAATTAGATTTATTCGGCTCATTATAATTATTTAGAATTAGAGGATGGTTCTAACATAGAAAGATATTTCCTTATCCTAATAGTTGATGTATAATCTATATAAGGATAGCTAATGCATTCCTAGTATAACATGAAATTACATAAAATAAACTAGGACAAGGTTTTCTTATAGATTCATCCCACAAATATTTACTAGGGAGGAATTATTATTGAGATGCAATAATTTCCCTATTTTATATTTTCAATGATAACTCAGCCTCCATATTTTGAGGTGGTGTTTCAATATTTCCACTAAACATGCATGATATAAAAGAATGCATATAACTATAATCAAATAGTAAGTTAACTAGTCTTTAATGAATAAACAATGTACCTATCACCGTGTCATTACCCGAATACACCTACATACTAGTGGTAACATAATACCATCCTTACTCTCTTGCCCATAGATGTTGTTATTGTTATTTATTTTCAACAACCTCTAGATTAGGTCTTTAAATTATATAGTTATCATGTTATTTATAGTTGTAGAATTAGACTAAAGTCATAGGATTGATCAGAACATACTTTCATTCCATCACATTTGTGGGATTCTTCATCTCTCTTTGACACTCATTAGCTCGATGTCCCTCTCTTACACACTTAAAGCATCTCATTGTTCACTTGAGGTAGTTTTATGGATTCCTTTTACACACTCAATACACATGGGAAGTTTTATTTTCTTCCATTAATGATATTTATTTATTGATCCTCCAATATTAGACTCCATTTTACACTTTTTTATCTCCACCCCCATAAGTACATCGAGAACAACCAACCTAAATCTCAACTTTAATGTCACATCAGATAATTTTCTCATTGCTATCAAAGTCTCGAATCATAAAGGGTTGTCAAAGAATTAGTTTTAGTCTAATAAATATTTGGTCAATACTAATTTTGGGGTAAATAAAAGAGAGATAGGTATATTGTACATGCCTTGTGATGTTTTCCTCCTAAGACCCAAAAAATTGATTCCCCTTTTTCTTGATTCCAAGGAATTACATCTCAATTTTAAGGATTGTGAGGAAAATATTTATTAAAAAATATATTCTTTAATCATTATCATTAAATATATTTGATGAAACCTATGGGATATATATTCTTGACCAGTTCCCATCACTAACTGACATCTCCCTTTGGTGATAAACAACCAATGTTACTTTCTATTTCTCAAAGCACTAGAGGACAAAGAATATATTTTTAATAGAATTCAACCATTTTTCCATGACCAGGGGTTCAAAATATCCACTAAAATTAGGAATACATTTTCAAATAAATTATTCAACTACAAATCATCCATTATTAGTATAAGGGTTGTGTTCTACATGATTCAATTTATTATTCATAACTTGATACAATTGAGAAAGTGCTACCATGATGTTTTTGAATCAAACTCCTTTCTGGTAAGGAATATCATTTGGTCAATAATAACATTTCTCATGGCATTGGTTGTTGGCATGAATCCTCCTATTGTCATCAATTTACTAAAAAAACAAAAATTATGTATGAGAATACTAAAAAAATATGAATAAAAAAATTAAACTATAAACATGGAAGGAATAAATCATAAGTTAAATTTATACTCGAACTTATGGATTTCTAAGTTTCAATAAATATAATCCATGGATATTTTAATATTATGTTCTTTAACCCACTTAGTTATACATTACATCATTAATTTTCATTTAAAAAATACTTAATCCTTCGTAATGGTTCATAAAGATAATGTGAATCAACCAAAGCATATCCCCCATGAGTGTTAAACCAGGTGTTCATTTAAGACCACTTGTTGTGCACTGAGTACAAGTCAATTTCAAACCCAACCAACATTTTCAGGGTTACTACACCTATGTGAATTTGTGCTAGATCCTACATCCACTTGTTTATATATAGATAGGGGTGCCATTTTTAAGAAACTACATGTTCTACACATCACCAAAATTTTAGGATATTTTCCTTAAACATATCACTAGGGTTTTTACTAATATATTCTTATCCTAATCCATAAAAATAACAATTAATTGTTATAATAGAAAATATAATGAACCAAGACTCTTATATATTTTATTTCATGATTTTTATCATAAAGTTCAATAAAATAAAACCTAGAAATATAGAGTCCTAGTTCCTTTGGGAGATTAGATACATAAAATATCAAATTAATCATAAAAAAATCATTATTTTTATCTCTATAAAAGTTATAAAAAATAAAATTGGCCCTCCTTTACTACATAAGATACCCTGAAATCATACATAATGAAAAATGGTGAGCTATAAATCCCATTAAGAGAAAAATAAAAGTAAATCATGATGAAAATAAATACATATGAGACAAGAGGCATATCTTGATAAAATAAAAGATAAGAATCTTATTTGTTAAGATGAAAGCATGGGATGATGAATATGATAGAATAGGAATATGGAATCATGATAATTTGGAAACAACATAAAACCTGACATCGTAAGAGTAAATCAAGTATTACTAAAAATATTACATAACATGGTGGAAAGTGTCCTAGAGTAGATTGGGTTTACTCTTCAGTCCCATATATAGTATCCTAGACCAGATTAGCCACCTGAATAGTGCTATCAGGTCGAGTGACATTGTACTTAGGCATGCCTCCCCATACACCAAAGGTTAAAGAATATAAATGAGGGTGTAAATTAGTAATAGTGGGGAGACTATACCCTCAAGGGAATCATATAATAAGATCTGAGTGCATATACATAACATCCATCAGAAAAATAAAGACTCAGTAGAATCGAACTAGACCTTCCAAAAGTGAAAGTATAGTTAATATCAATAAATAGTAGAAGAATAATAAACCATAGTAGTGGAAATAAATAAGGAAACCAAACATACCACTTGTCTCAAATTAAACATAGAATGCATCCAATACAAGTCATACTTATAATATCCAGAAGGGGTCACCAATGACAGACCACATAATATATATACATATAAGCATGCATATATAGAAAGATAAAAAAAGGAAAACTAAACATAAACTCTAGCTTAGGTAGGAACCTCAAGGTCCCCTACCTTCCATCCCTGGTAACTCAACTAGGATCCAACTCCAACACCCAAACCCTTACCTAAATGTAACATCATAAAGTCTACATGTATCCCAGAGATCCTATATAGGGTGTGAGAATGAGTCTTAGTAGAATACCACCCACGTGTGCGTACCCAACATAAGTGTCTAATCATTTTTATAGTAATAAAATAGAGAAACACAATGAAATTCAATTAAAAAAACTTCGATGGTGCTCAAAATCCAATTGGAATATTTTACCGGCCTTATTAAACTTCAGAATATGTGTGGAGGAGAGGACCCTTAGTCTATTATCCAAGGAATCACCAAATGTACAATAGCCTAGGTGAACCCTCAGGTTCCACATATATAAATTAACCCGACACCACATGCCTCCTGATACCTCTTGTCTGAACATAACATTAATGTCCCAAAGTCACACCCAAAAGATAGTAACCAGTCCCTCAGACCCATACTCAAAGGCACTCATTGGATCAAGGACCAAAATCTGGAGGCACAATGATATCTGTACTCAAATAAAATCACCAACTAATCATAGTACGACATCTTGAGGAATAGTGATCTCCATCCTCCCAAAATAGTCTAGGCCCAACAATCTCAATGTAGAGAGCCTCATCCCCAACTGATAGCCTCAACTCTATACTCTGAAGGATCATGACCTTCCACATGGATTTATATGAAAATTACCCCAAACCAATTTCCCAATATGAACTACTTGGGGCCTCTACCCATACAAGTGGTCAAAAACACCTCATCACTGAGTCATCCTATCTAAAAAAAACTCGAATTGGAGCTTTGGGAATCACATGTGAGATACAATCACCAATTTTAGTATTTAAGCCACATCCAGCCAACACCTTATTCCCCTGAGACTGTATCACTCAAGTATAATGGCCAATCCATCCAATATCACCAGCTATTCCTTCAACCTGATGGCCTTGCTGCCTCATACAACATCCATGATGCCCAACCAGTGATCAAAATCACTCAAATATCCAACCCAAGCCCAACCAGATGACCATGTTTCCTCAATCCTAATGGATACACCACCTCAATCCCTCAGGCCATTCCCACAATGATCCCATGGATCACATCAAATGCAATTCAAGCGTTTCATATACACATATATACATATATATAAACAATTCAACTTAAAAAAGAAATTCAAATAAAACAATAAATTCTAATAAAAAATTAAATTAAATTTAATTATTTTTAATATCTCAATTTAAATAAAAAAGAAATAAATTTAATTGAAAAAATCAATATAATTGAATTTTACATCTCTAATTAAATACAACTATTTAATATGCATAAGAAAACCACCCGACCTAGCTACCCAAGGTGTTAAATATCCTCTAACCTGGCCTCACACATTTTAATTTAGAAAGGGAATGCTCAAAGGCATTCCATAAGGTCACATGATCAATTTAACAACAAGAAATTAATTTAAAAAGGGTCTCACCCAAATACTCAATGGCACTCTTAAATCCACACCCCCAAATATTTACAAAAAACACAAATAAAGGTATTCACCATCTACCTTGGACTTATTAATGTAGGTACATCCGGTATTATCCACTAACTAGAAGTTGTTTGTAAGAAATTATATTTTTCATTGACCACATATAAATTAAGGAAAATGACTCAAACAGATTTTGTGCTTTTTTGTGGTGAGATAAAAGAGAAGAAAAGGCATGGGTGATGAGATCCTTTCTAATGCACTTCAAATGAACCCTATGGTGGATGAATCAGAACTCAAACAAGGGAGGGAGAGAAATATCTAGGAGGATAAGAAAAGGGAGGATCTCCCTATATAGATACCCTTACCTTTTACAAATTTTATTACATGATTTTGAGAAAAATTAAACATCAAATTACAATCCAAGAATCGTAAAATCTAGTGTCTTGGATGATTAGGTACATAATTAAACATTATGAAACCAAAATAAAAACCTATTTTATTTAATATTAATAATAATATCCTAACTCCATTTGATCCCTTATATCTATATAGGATAATTTGGGGAATACATGAATAAAAGGGATGAGCTAAAAAGCCCAGTAAAGGAAAAATCATATGAATAAAACATAACTCAAGGGTTAGAAGGCATAAAATAATGGCATAGAGGAATGTTACATGAATAAACATGAGGAATAATAAAATTTATAACATGGTAACATATAACCATGATATCATAGGAATGTGGAAACAATATATAACATGACATAAGCATGATTCAGGGCTAATTGCCAAGACTGTATGACATGGTGGACAAAGTCTCATAAAGGAATCTGGTTCACTCCCTGTTCCAACATGATGTCTCATGAGACTAAACATTACCCGATTCATTGGAGAAATATCTGGTCAAACCCATCATAACATTTTCATTAATACGTGTGCTACATTATGAGTCATACATAAGAAATCACACATAAATATAAGGGTTACCCATGTAAATAATTGGGTATCATAGCCATGTTAAAATGTATAAAAAAGGTAATATCATAATGGTGTCCATGAAATAATAGATTTAAATCATACATGGACATTAATAAGAGAAATTAGTAATATATCTTGATAATTTATGTCAAACTATAGTGAAAACATATAAAAATAATGTTAAATAAACTTTATGAATAAATTTTTTTAGTGTGGTTTAAGGAAAATATTAAAGAGAATTTAAATTGGAAAAGGAAAAATATTTTATATAAAATAAAAATTGAACCAATATATTTTTCATGATAAATTGACTAATTTTATAAAAATAATGGTGTATTAAAATATATTATGGACTGAACTTGAAAATGGGAAAGAAATCTGGAAGTTCCCTTTAATCGGGATTACTTATCAGGAAGAATTGAGAAGGGGGTCTTATTAAAACATGTATATCCCCGAAAAATAAGGATGAAATGATATGGATACATGAGTTTTTAACATATAAATAAAATTCATAATAAATATATATAATTAAAGAAGATTTACATTTGGGTAAAGAGAGAGAAAGTGTAACCCAAAGGAGAAATGGAGGTTCAGGAAGAAACCCTTACCTTATGTATGAAAGTGTTCTGCACTTGATCTTAATATCATATATAATCAAATTAAATTCATTCATTAATTAATTCATAACATTTTATACATTTATTTTATTTACTATAATTTTATTAAGTTCATTTATAGACCTTTTGATGAGTTATAAGATATAATTTCATCATTTGGGAGTGTTGGTTTCCTTAGTTTTCATGATTGGTTTACTTGTATACATGTACAGAAAAACATGAAAAATGAGAATGGTTTTCCAGAATTGAAGTTATATGTTATTAATGAATATTAATAATATTAAATGTTTATATAAGTCATTTGGTAATTTTGGGTGAGTATGAATCATTAGATAAAATGTTAATGTTAACCATTTAGATTAATTTGGTATTTTTTCAATCACCACAAACTAGTGTTGTTTTATTAATTAATATAATATATATATAATGGTTAAATAACATTAAATATGATTTAATAGATATATTATATTTTTGTTTAACCATATAAATAGTTTTATGTGTTTTATTGAAGGAGTGAATGGAAATTTAAAACTTTGTCATCCTTGAATGTGATAAATTAACACATCACAAACGATGTTTTATTTTTTAGTACAAAAGGAGATGGGAAAAGAAATGATGATAAAATATAACATTAGCATAATAAAATTCAAGTATATGTAAGTTACTATACTTATCATACAATTTTGATGAGGGGAGGAAAGTAGAGAATAAGAAAATATATGAACTTAGAAAAAATTAAAATAAAAGAGAGGATTTTACCTCTTGATCGTTCTTCTTGTTGAGTCAATAAGGTTTTCCTTATGAATTTTCCATTCCTTCTTGTTTTGAAAATAAAAAACACCATATACTTAAGAAAATCTACATTTTACTTATATAAGGAAAATTCCTTCTCAAAGGAATTTACCCCTACCATATTTTGATTGTTCATATCAATATTTTCCTTAAACATAAAAATAGGATTCATAATAAAAACCTCAGAATCATATAATACTTATATATGAAGTATTCTATTTTAGGATCCGAATTATGGATATGAACTGTAATAAAGTTCCACTCCGAATTCCGGATATGAACTATAATGAAGTTCCACTCCGAATTCTGGATACGAACTCTAATGAAGTTCCATTCTAAATTCCGGATATGAACTCTAATGAAGTTCCATTCCGAATTCTGGATACGAACTCTCATATAGTTCCATTCCGAATTCTGGATACGAAATCTCATATAGTTCCATTCCAAATTCTGGATATGAACTCTCATATAGTTCCATTCCAAATTCTGGGTACGAACTCTCATATATAGTTCCATTCCGAATTCTGGATACGAACTCTTATATAGTTCCATTCCGAATTCTGGATACGAACTCTTATATAGTTCCATTCCGAATTCTGGATACGAACTCTAACAAAGTTCAACTCTGAACTTTTACTAGTTCGACTCTGAACTTTTATGAGTTTGACTCCAAACTTTACTAGTTCGACTCCAAAATTTTATGATTTCGACTTAGAACTTTTACTAGTTCGACTCCGAACTTTTATTAGTTCGACTCCGAACTTTTACTAGTTCGACTCCGAACTTCTACAAGTTCGACTCTGAATTCTGAAATTTCAGATTCTGAACTCTGGTGAAACTAGACTCCAAATTTCCTTAGAAATTCAGACTCCGGATTTCTACAGAATTCAAGTTCCAAATTCCTATAAAATAGAATCTGAATATCTCTTTATTATAGACTCTGAATTCCATTTTGGTTAGACTCTGAACTTTTATTTTCTTACATTACAAACTACAGTTTTTCTTATGCTTACACTCATTTCATTATAAAATGATGTCGTGCTTTCAGTTACACATGTTTTTTTATAAAACGATGTCATCCATTCTATTTCTAACTAACCATTGGTTTAGTGACACATGTACAGGTCCCTCTGAAATTTAAGTAAAATATGACTGTTGGAGGAGGGAGCTGACCATTCCAACCGAGCCTTTAAATAAGAGCTCATTTGAACGAGCTCAACACAACTTTGACAACTTTGACATCTGTGCATACATGATTTTGAATTTATTTCTATAGAGAGAGGCTCTTATCAACTCTCAAGCTTTGTGCAAAAAGTTTGAATGACTTGTTCAAAATTTTCCTTGTGCAGACTTGCTTCATGCGACTCCGATTGTTGGTGATTACAATCAAGGGCTTCCGGGGATAGAAAGACATAAGTTCCAACTAACTTGAAGTTCGAGGGCCTCCTTGCTGAGGAAGATAGAGGTACCAACTACCTTGAAGTTGAGGGCTTGAGGGGATAGCAAGACAGAGACTCTGATATTCATATTGAGGGCTTACCTTGGTGTGGGTAAGACAGACTTTCTTGAAAGTATAAATCAAGAGACCTTTATCCAAGGCTGTTGGATACCCTTCTCTTTGGGTTAAAAGATTTATATCTTGTTACTTGAGTTTTACCACTTGTTTTTCCACTGCTTTTCATATTTTAAGGAAAGTATAATCTTATTATATTTCCTTACACTTGTACTCTGATTAATTTAGATTCTATACGCTATAAGGTATAATCTCATATTTTAAACTTTGGTTAAGTTTCAATTTCCGGATCCATATTTCCGGAACCTGTTTTCGGAATCACTTTCCAGATTTAAGCAAGTGCATAGAACTAGAAGTTTGTAACTTCATACTTTGTCCCAATCTTTCAATGGTGATTAGAGGTGTTGGGAATTTGCTTAGTTTAACTTTGTTAAACTCAGATCTTTCCTTATTTATGGAAATTCTTAAAGTGTAAAATTCATCCCCCTCTTGTATATTGAGCATCTACTTCATTATTTCGATCCTACAATTAGTATCAGAGGTTGGAAACCTCATACTCTATACCAATCCTACATTTGGTATCAGAGTAGGTCTCCGAAATACTTATACTCACATATAATTTTTTCTTGCTCAGTTTTTCATTGTTCTATATTTTCTTTGATTAGGAATATTTTCCTTGAATCTGAACTTTTTCTTTTAACAAATTTTTGTTTAGAATGTTTTTTAGGATGACAGGTTTAAATGTTGGTTCCATCGACAACCTAAATCCTACAAGACCACCAATTTTTGATGGCAATGATTATGATTATTGGAGAGATCAAATGAAGACTTTCGTTATCAATACTAGAGTAGATAACTTTTTTATGATTACCAGAGGTTATCAAATTCTTGATAAGGATGTTAGTGCTTTCACAGACCAAGAGAAGCATGACTATCAATTAAACTATAAGGTACGCAATAATCTACTATGTTCAATGACTAGGAACATATATAACCAAATTTATTCTTGTAAAACAGCTAACTGTATATGGAAGAAACTTGAAGTTACACATTTTGGTACATCTAAAGTGATTGAGACAAGAAGAGCTATGTTGAGAGATGGGTAACATGTTTTTAACTTTCCTTATGGAGAACGTATAAGAAGAGTACATCAAAGATTTATGACTATCGTGAACATATTACAATCTATGGGAGAGAAAGGTCTGGATGATGAAGATCTTGTGGATAAGATCATTGATATTATGCCCAATGAGTGGGAATCAAAGAGAACAACTATTGATGAGAACATGAAGGTTACTCAAATTTCTCTTGATGAACTATTTGGAACTCTTCTTCAACATGAAACAAGGATGAAGAGAGATGCTGACACCTTCAAAAAGAAGAATGGTAATGGTACTGTTTCTTTTAATACAACGTAAAATCACATAAAAGAAAAGACTCCTAAGAGAGTAACTAGATCCAAGTCTAAGAAGGTTACTATCCAATCCGAATCTAGTGAGAGTGAAGTCTCAGAGAATGAGTTAGCTAATCTTTCTTGAAGAATGAACAAGATAGCTGGTCAAAGAAATTTCCAATCCAGGTATAAGAAGAATGAAAGGAAAGATAAGAAAGATTCAGAGGTCACATGATATGAATGAAAGAGAAGTGGACACATACGACCTGATTTCCCTATACTTAAAAAGAAAGAAAGAAAAGAGAGGCATTCTGAAAAGAACAGGAAGAAGTTTTACAAAGCTAAATCTAAGAAAAGTCTGAAAGATAATACTACTTAGAGTGCTAGCTATGGAGACTCTTCAGAAAGTGAATCTTTAGAATATGATTCATCATCTCAGAAGAATATGGGATTCATTGATAATACTTATTTTCCACATATATGTCTTATGGCCAAGGTACGCTCTGCCGAGGCTTTAACAAATATATCTCTTGATAAGAATTACTATTCTGAAAATAGTAATTCTAATGAAGATACTTCATCCTCATAAAATGAAGAACCTTCATATGAAGAAGTATCTAGATTTTCCAAGTTACTTGAAGCAAAAAATTGTAAAATTTCTAAGAAATTAGACAAGGAAAATAAAAGGGACGAAATTCTTACAAAAGAGATTTCAGATATTTCTTTAGATCTTAAATATAAAGAAGATCTTTTAGAAAAACTTTCTAAAGACCTTGAGAAAGAAAATTCTGATCAGGAAGAACTTTCTAAATATATTAAGAATGCTATTTCAAAAATGAAAATTCTCAAGGAAAAATCTAACTCTAAGGAAATGATTCATGAGGATATGAATTTAGTTGTTAGACTATAATGTGAAATTTTTTCTCTTAAGAATCTTCTTGCAAAATTTACCTCTGGGAAGGAAAATTTTGACAAGATGTATTCTCAAAATAAACATCATGGAAACACTACTGGAGTACGTTATACTCACCAAAAACTAGTTTTCAAAAACAACTATTTTGTTCCTTCTAGAGCCCCTTTTTGCACTAAGTGTCAAAGTGGTGGGCATTGGAAGAAAAACTATTCTTTGAATAGAGTTCAATCTCTTGGGTTTCATAAAGCTTATTTTTCTAAACAAATGTGGATACCCAAAATTTTGTGATCTAAAAATCTCGGATCCAAACAAGTTTGGATTCTGAAAGTCTAATTCTTTTCTTATTTTTAGAAAAGTAGGGAAAGTACCAAAAACAATACTTGGAACATGGATAGTGGATATTACCATCACATTATTGGTAACAAAAACTATTTAGAAAAGATTATCAAGACAAAAGGAGGAAAAGTAAATTTCGGAGATAATGCTCAGGGAGAAATTGTTGGTATAGGTAATATTGTTCTTCTTGGTAAAACTTTTATTTCAAATGTTTTGTTTTTAAGGGTCTTAAGCACAACCTCATTAGTATAAGTCAATTATGTGATGAAGGATACCTTGTGAATTTTAGGAATGATAAGTGCTTAGTACAAAATTCTGAGGAAGAGTTTATTCTTTCTGCCCATAGGCAAGAGAATGTTCACACTTTGAACTTAGAAGACCTTAGGAGCCAAGACATACCTTTTCTAAGTGAAATGAAAGATCATTATTTATTATGGAATAGAAGGCTAGGTCACTGTTACCTTAGGAACTTATGAAAACTCTCTAATAAGAAACTAGTTAAGGATCTACCAGAGCTTAGATTTGATTCTTCTAAAGTTTGTGATCCTTGTCAATATGGAATGAAATGTAAATCTAGTTTTAAATCAATCAGTGAAGTCTCAACAACTGATGCATTACAGTTGGCGCACATGGATATTTTTGGTCCAACACAAACTGGAAGCATTGGAAGCAAATACTATGTGTTTGTTCTAGTTGATGATTACACTAGATTTTCATGGGTCTATTTTCTAGCAAAGAAGTTTGATGATTTTTCTTATTTCAAAAGTTTTAGAGCCCAATTTAAAAATGAGAAAAACTTTCCACTGAAAACTATTCATAGTGATCATGGAGGAGAATTTCAAAATTCTGATTTTGAAACTTTTTGTAGTAGAAAAGGTATTACTCAAAACTTTTCAGCACCTAGAACTCCTCAAAAAAATGGTGTAGTTGAAAGAAGAAATAGAATTCTTCAATAGATAACTAGAACCATGTTGAGTGAATATTATATAGCTAGACATTTCTTGGATGAAGCTGTAAGTACTTCTTGTTATACTATAACTCGAGTTTTGATTAGACATTTTTTTAATAAAACTCCTTATGAGTTATGGAATGGAAGAAAACCTATAATTTCCTACTTCATGGTTTTTGGTTGCAATGTATTTATCCTGAATACTAAAGATAACTTACATAAATTCACACCAAAATCTGATGAAGGAATTTTCTTAGGATACTCCAAAAATTCTAAGGCTTATAGAGTTTTCAATAAAAACACTTGTACTATTGAGGAAACATTACATGTAAAATTTGATAAAACTGATCCTTTTGTATTTAAACCATCCCAACCTACATCTTTGGATGTGTTTTCAAAAACTAATTATCAACCTTTGATAGAAGATCTTTCTGATAAGGAAAATGTTCAAGAAGATACTTCTGAAACATTTACCACAAAAGACTTTCTAACCTATGTTGATGAACAAGTTTTACAAAACCCAAGTCAGGTGTTTCTAAATAATCATCCCAGTGATAGTATCATTGGTGATGTAAAGCAACCTTTAAGGACTAGAAGTTCCTTATGGAATGAAGTAGAACATCTAGCATTCCTTTCCCAATTAGAACCAAAAAGCACTGATGAATCTTTAGGTGATGATTATTGGATCAAATCCATGCAAGATGAGGTAAATGAATTCGAAAGGAATAAATTCCGGACCTTGGTTGAAAGGCCTAAGGAAACTTCTGTTATTAGAGTAAAATGGGTCTTCAGAAACAAGTGTGATGAAAATGGAGTCATCGTTAGAAATAAAGCTAGACTGGTTGCTAAAGGCTATAATCAGTAAGAAGGAATAGACTATGAAGAAACCTATGTTCCATTAGCTAGACTTGAATCTATTCGTATTCTACTTACCTTTGCAGCATTCTTCAATTTTAAACTTTTTCAAATGGATGTGAAATGTGATTTTCTTAACGGTTATGTTCAAGAGGAAGTTTTTGTTGAACAACCTCCGGGATTTGAAGATACAAAACATCCTGATCATGTTTTTAGACTCACCAAAGATTTGTATGGTCTTAAACAAGCCCCATGAGCTTGGTATGATAGAATCACAAGATTTTTTCTTCAAAATAACTATGTTAAGGGAAATTCATATCCAAACCTTTTTATAAATAAAGAGAAGAAAAATGTTTTGATTGTTCAAATATATGTTGATGACATTATATTTGGTTCAACTCAACAATCTTTAACTGATTCTTTTACGGATCTAATGAAATATGAGTTTGAAATGAGTATGATTGGTGAGTTAACATTTTTCCTTGGTTTTCAAATTTCTCAAAAACCAGAAGGAGTCTACATATCCCAACATAATTATATTAATGATCTTCTTAAAAAGTATGGTTATGACAACACTAAGAGTATAAGTACTCCTATTGGTACCTCAAACACACTTGATCTTGATGAAGCTGGGAAACCAGTAGATCAAACATCTTTTAGAGGTATGATAGGAAGCCTACTATACTTGATAGCTAGTCAACCAAACTTGATGTTTTCAGTATGATTATGTGAAAGATATCAATCCAATCCAAAGGAATCTCATTTAAAGGCAGTGAAAAGAATTTTTCACTACTTAAAGGGAACCATGGATCTAGGATTATTTTATACTTCTAGAAATTATTTTATCTTAAAAATATTTTCAGATGATGACTTTGGTGGATGTAGAATGGATAGAAAAAGAACATCCAGAACTTTTCATTTCTTAAGAGATTCATTAGTTTCTTGGTCCTACAAGAAGAAAAATTCTGTAGCACTCTCCACTACTGAAGCTGAATATGTAGCAGCTAAAAGTTGTTGTGCTCAAGTGTTGTGGATGCAACACACACTCACAGATTATGGCTTGAGTTTTACTAAGACTCAAATTTTGTGTGATAACACAAGTTCCATTGCCCTTAGTAAAAACCCTTCACATCACTCTCATTCAAAGCACATAGATATTAGGCATCACTTTCTTAGGGATCACACACTAAAAGGAGATATTATTCTTCAGTTTAGTGGAATGCAAGATAAACTTGCTGACATTTTCACAATATTTTTACCCTACGATAGATTTGAATACATTAAAAAAAGTTAGGAATGATAACCATAAGTTAATATTTCTTCATTAACTTCTTTTTGAACAATTCTACTTACAGTAATAAACTCCTTTTCATAGGGGGAGTGCATTTGATAATGAGTTTTTCAAAAAATTTCGTAATGAGTTTTTCAAAATTTTTCATAATGAGTTTTTCAAAATTTTTTGTAATGAAATTTTCGTACTGAAACTTTTGTAATGAAATTTTCGTACTGAAACTTTCGTAATGAAATTTTCATACTGAAACTTTTGTAATGAAGTTTTCGTACTAGAACTTTCGAAATGAAATTTTCGTACTGAAACTTTCGTAATGAAATTTTCGTACTGAAACTTTCGTAATGAAGTTTTCATACTAGAACTTTCGTAATGAAATTTTCGTACTAGAACTTTCGTAATGAAATTTTCGTACTGAAACTTTTCGTAATGAAATTTTTCATACTCATACTTTTCGTAATGAAATTTTTCGTACTCAATTTTTCATAATGAGAATTTTCGTAATGAGAATTTTTGTAATGAGAATTTTAGTAATGAGAATTTTTGTAATGATCATTTTCATAATGGAATTTTTCGTAATGAGAATTTTCATACTCATATTTTTCGTAGCGAGTTTTTTCATATTTAGTCTTTTTACGTAGTCTAATTTTTCTTCAAGAAGAATATCACCTATTACAAAAAAAACTTCCTGGCCAATCCGAAAGTTATGATTTACTTACTTAAGTTTTCGTACTCATATTTTTCTTACTGGTGTTTTCCTATAAGTTTTAAAATTTCTCTGATTCTAGTTTTCTTAAATTTGATTGTTTTTTTTAAAACCTCAAAAGATCGGATTCAAGATTTCATTGCAGGTATGTTTTCAACTGTCAGATTAGATTAAAGGGGTTTTCAATCGTTAGATGGTTTTTGGAAGCTCAAACGTCATCTCCATTGCCTATATAAAGGGGACCCCTGAGAGCCATCCCACATCGGTTTTTCAAGCTCTCGCGTGTCGAAGCTCTGCGTCAGTTGTTATATCCTATTCCAAATCTTCCAGAGCTCTTCATTCCGAATGTCTTCTAAAGCAACTTCTCTGGATAGGTCAACTACGAAGCCAATCTCAAAGTGGTTAGTTTACAGGGAGAGGTTAGTGCATCCGAGTTTCTACAAGTATGATTCTTTTATATCTAAGAATATCAAATTTAATGGCTGGGAGGAGGTTTTCTTATCGAATCCAGAGAAACAGGATCCAATTTATACAGATTTTCTTGTTGAGTTCTATGAGTATGTTTCCTTCCATGAGGAAGATGGCAGAGAGTTATTTTATTTCAAGTCTTATGGGAAGACTTAAAAATTATCTTACACCAAGGCTGCAAGCTTGGTGGGTTTATCTTATGAAGGTGAAGCTGAGTTTTGTTCACATAAGCTTCCGGATGAGGAAGGAAGTTTTAACAAAGTGAAGGCATTGAAATGCCTTGGACTTAAAGATGCCAAGACTACTAAGATTGCTCATATCTCTTTGAACAATCGGATTCTACAGCTGCGGGTACAAGGTTTTCTCATACCAAGAAGGGGTGAAAAGGATAATCTCAAGAAAAGTGACATTTACATCCTAGATTTTTCGGTAAATATAAGGAAGATAAATTTTACGAGGCATGTTTGGATTACAGTTAAGAATATTAAAGAAGGGAATCTGAAATCTCTGATCATAATGTATCTGGACTTTCTTTCCAGGCTTATCATCAGATGTCTTGATTCGTTTAAAGTTGCTTGCACTTCCAATCAAAGAAATTGCAAGGTAATGCTGGTTAGTGATGATACATTAAAGAGGATGAAGATGGATTTTTATGTTGAATCTGGATAATTCTACCCTTTACCAGAGGAAGAGGCAGATACCATTTCGAAAAATTTGGAGAAGGCTGAACCGGTGAGGAAATTTACTAAGAAGAGGAAGCTTAAGGAAGTGGTTGCTGAAGACAAAACCCCCAAAGCTAAGGAAACCGAGTACGCACCTCCCAATCCGAAAAAACAGAAATCATATCCAGATGATGTGGTAGCTAAGTGGAGAGAAGACAAGGAGAAGAGGAAAGAATGGGATCCACAGTTTGGATTGGACCCTGCTGAGGCTAAGGCCTTAAGAGAAAAATCTACGGATGAGTTAGAAAAACAAGAAAAATAGAAAATGATGAAGAAAAATATGTCTGAAGCTGAGTTTGTACAATCTCTTTTGAGAGATACTGAAATAGCCTCTGAGAAGATTCCCATTCCGGAAACTTTTGATGTCCAACCTTTACCTGAGACCCCTAGGAAGAAATACTACACTCTGGAAACGTCCAAAGGGAAAGAAGTTGTTGAAAGAACAGAAGAGGAAGTTGTTGACAGAGTAGAGGAAGAAGAAGAAGAAGAAGTAAGTGATGATCTTAATGGATTGATTAAACAAGTAGAATATTATCAAGAAAAGGCTGAATCTGCAAAATTAGTGACTCTGGGAAAGGGAGTTGAGAAAGAAAGTAGGAAGGATGATTATAAGAAAGAAGAAGAGAAGAAAAATGTTTTGTATGATGAGGAAGAATACTATGAGAAGAATTTTCTTAAGGAAGGATCAGAAAAGGAGAAAATAGATGAAGAACAGATTGTTCAACTATCATAGAGTGAGGAAGAATCTCTAGATGATCAATCCATTCCGAAAACTGATAAAGGAAAGCAAGTGCTGATGGATACACCAACAAAAGATATCATCAGGAAGAAAGAATTTGGTGGTTCTTATAAAAGGAAGATGGTGAAAATTGAAGAAGAACAATCCCTAAGCAAGTTATCGGATTCAGATTCATCAGCACACAGTCATGACTTTGTTGTCGAGTCTTTGAAAAAGTTGGTGGACACCATTCCGATTTTCCCCACTATTGGCTCTAGATGCCAGATGCTGCAACATAGTCTAAATTAGAAATCAGAATCCTTATCCATGGTGATGGATAAGTGTGTGAATATTGAATCTAACCATAGAAATTTACTTATCAACTATGATTTACAAAGGAAATCATGCAGAAAAATCACTTTTTGGTCTAAGAAAGTTGAAGAAGACATGGCTGAGTTTGATCGTTTTCAGAATGATGTTAAAGATGCCTTTAACACTGAGGATGCCAAGATTAAGAATCTTCAGGATGATCTGATCATTGAGAAAAGTTCTCAGAGTCAACAAGTGAAGGACTTGAATGATAAAGTTAACTCTCTTTCTCAAAATTTTAAAAGGGATAGAGATCTCCAGATTGAGCTCCAAGAAAAACTTGTAAATAAAGATGAGTTAGTGAAGATGCAAGAAGAATCCATGAAGGATCGGTCAGAAGTCTTGAAATCTCAACAATAAAGGATCAAAACTTTAGAGAAGCAAGCTGAGGAGGATCAAAAAGATTTTAAGAAGTTAAAAATCTTGTTGAAGAAACTAATGCCGAAGGAAAAGGAAGAAAAATAGACTCAATCCGACCTTTTGTTGCATTTTTCTTTACTTGTAATTTTTTTTCAACTCTAATGAAATTTTGGATGGTTGAATCTTGTGTTGTTATATATTAATGTTTCAGTTAACATATTTCTTTTCCATTCCCTTAAATTATTTTTGAAAATCACAAAGGGGGAGAAGGAAAATGAACTACTTAAAATGGGAGAAAGAAAAATTTAAAATGGGGAAGGAAAAATTTCTAAGTAAAGATATCCTTAAAATAAGGGGGAGTTTCTCATTACGAAGTTTTTCATTCCCATGATAATGAAAACTCCATTCCAGAAATCCAGAATACAATCCTTAGAGTTTCAATGCCTAAGGGGAGTTAGTTGTATTCATCATCATTCATGAACAAAGGGAGATAAGTTTTAATTTCAAAGTCTAATGAAAATTTGCAAATTACTTATATTATTTTTTGTAAGGTTGTTTGTGCTTTACAAAAAGGGAGAGATTTTTGAGTCAATAAGATTTACCTTATGACTTTTCCATTCCTTCTTGTTTTGAAAATCACAACCACCCTATACTTAAGCAAATCTACATTTTACTTATATAAGGAAAATTTCCTTCTCAAAGGAATTTACCCCTACCATATTTTCATTGTTCATATCAATATTTTCCTTAAACATAAAAATAAGATTCATAACAAAAACCTCAGAATCATATAATACTTAGATATGAAGTATTCTGTTTTAGGATCTAAATTCTGGATATGAACTGTAATAAAGTTCCACTCTGAATTCCGGATATGAACTGTAATGAAGTTCGACTCCGAATTCTGGATACGAACTCTAATGAAGTTCCATTCCGAATTCTGGATACGAACTCTAATGAAGTTCCATTATGAATTCTGGGTACAAACTCTCATATAGTTCTATTTCAAATTCTGGATACAAACTCTCATATAGTTCCATTCCGAATTCTGGATATGAACTCTCATATAGTTCCATTTCTAATTCTGGATACAAACTCTCATATATTTTGACTCCGAATTCTAGATACAAACTTTCATATAGTTCCATTCCAAATTCTGGATACGAACTCTAACAAAGTTTAACTCCTAACTTTTACTAGTTTGACTCCGAACTTTTATGAGTTCAACTCCAAACTTTTACTTGTTTGACTCTGAACTTTTATGAGTTCGACTCCGAACTTTTACTAGTTCGACTCTGAACTTCTACAAGTTCGACTCGAAATTCTGAAAGTTCATATTCTGAACTCTGGTGAAACCAGACTCCGAATTTCATTAGAAATTGAGACTCCGGATTTCTACAAAATTCAGGTTCCGAATTCCTATAAAACAGAATCCGAATATCTCTTTATTATAGACTACGAATTCCATTTTGGTTAGACTCCGAACTTTTATTTTCTTACATTCCTAACTATAGTTTTTATTATGATTAAACTCATTTCATTATAAAAAGATATCGTGCTTTCATTTACACATGTTTTGTTATAAAATGATGTCGTCCATTCTGTTTCTAACTAACCATTGGTTTAGTGACACGTGTATAGGTCCCTCTGAAATTTAAGGAAAATATGACTGTTGGAGGAGGGAGAAAACCGTTCCAAATAAGCCTATAAATAGGAGCTCATTTGAACGACCTCAACACAACTTTGACAACTTTGACATTTGTGCATACATGCTGTTGATGTGATTTCTAGAGAGAGATGCTCTTATCAACTCACAAGCTTCATGTAGAAAGTTTGAACGACTTGTTCAAACTTTTCCGTGTGCAGACTTGCTTCGTGCGACTCTGATTATTGGTGATTACAATCAAGGGATTTTGGGGATAGGAAGATAGAGGTTCCAACTACCTTGAAGTTGAGGGCTTTTGGGGATAGGAAGACAGAGGTTCCGACTTCCTTGAAGTTCGAGGGCTTCCTTGCTGAGGAAGACAAAGGTACCAACTACCTTGAAGTTGAGGGCTTGTGGGGATAACAAGACAGAGACTCCAATCTTCGTATCAAGGGCTTACCTTGGTGTGGGTAAGACAGACTTTCTTGAAAGTATAAATCAAGAGACCTTTATCCAAGTTTTTTGGGTACCCTTCTCTTTGGGTTAAAAGATTTATATCTTGTTACTTGTAGTTTTACTACTTGTTTTTCTGCTGCTTTTCATATTGTAAAGAAAGTATAATCTTCTTATATTTCCTTACACTTGTACTCTAATTATTTTAGATTCTATACGCTATAAGGTAGAGTCTCATATTGTAAACATTGGTTATGTTTCAATTTCAGGATCCATATTTTCAGAACCTATTTTCGAAATCACTTTCCAGATTTAAGAAAGTTCATAGAACTAGAAGTTTATAACTTCATACTTTGTCCCAATATTTCATTGGTGATTATAGGTGTTGTGAATTTACTTAGTTTAACTTTGTTAAACTCATATATTTCCTTTTTAAGTAAATTTTTAAAATGTACAATTCACCCCCCTCTTGTATATTGAGCATCTACATCATTATTTAGATCCTACACTTCTTGAGAACCTCCTTAGGGGGATTGGTTTTGGTTTTTTGTTGAGACCAATGGATCATGTATGTTTGGTAGGTTATTGGGAATATATTTGAGTAGAATTTTGACAAGTCTCAAATTATGAGAGGTTTGTGGAGAATATGTGGTGATGGGTGGTATTTATAGGGGTGGAGAGGGGTGTTTTATTATTATTTTATTCATTAGTTAATTATTTTGGCCTAAGTATATGAATAGTTTGAAAATTATCACTAAATATATTAAAATAATGAATTATAGTTCAAAATTATGGGCTTATATCAAACATACATCATCTATGACTCAATAAATCAAGTAATTAACTTATACCGTAAATCACCGTATTTTACTATTCACAAAAAAATTCAATTATTTTCGAAAAATAAAAAAAATAAAGATAATAATTTTTTAACATGTAGAATTAAAAAATGAACTCCATTTTATGAAAATAATTTTCTAAACATGAGAAATTTAGTTTTTAATTAACATCATTATTTACTTGGAAATACCAATTTTAAAATTATAACTGATTTTATAACAATTTGAAAAATTAATTAACGCATCCTAAAATTAGATTATAATTAAAAGGTAAAAATATTAATTTATGAATAAATTTTGTGGAAAAAATTTCTTTTAAAACATTATATTAATTATAAAATTTTATGTAAACACTTATGTTTTATAAAAATATTAACACTTAATTAATAATTTCTAAAAAATTTATTTACTTATACTGTGATATAATTATATCATATTTTAATTTATAATATGAATAAATTTTATTTATACCTTCATAGGTTAGGTTACTATTCTGATATTTAATTTACTATTCATAAGGGTCACATAACTATTTCAAAGTTTATGTTACTATTTCATCGGTATAGTTCTTTAATTTCTAAAAATTCCACTTGTTTAATTCATTATTTATTTATAATGTTTTTATTGTGTTATAAATGTGGGTTTATTTGATTAATACTATATGAAATAGTTATAAGAAGGGAAATTTCATTGATTAAATTTTGGGTTGTTACATTCTTCCTCATGAAATTTTTCCCTCAATATTTAGTTTTGCAAACTAAACAGGTGGGGGTAATTCTCCTTCATCACTTACTATGGTTCCCATGTAAACTCTTCATACTTATGGTTCCGGTAAATTACTTTTACCAGGTGAGTGGTATTATTACATATAACTTTGTCTCTATAATTCAATATCTTCACTAGATTCTCTTCATACGAGAGGTCATTTTCCAACTACACCACCTATGAATTCAGTACATATGAAGGATATGATATGTACTTTCTAAAAAGGAATATGTAGAATAAATCTTGTACTTGAGACATGGTAGGTGTAAGTTCTAGTTGATAGGCCACAACTCTGACACAATCAAGAATCTCAAAGGGGCCGATGAACCTGGGACATAGCTTTCATTTCTTCCCAAATATCATGATCTTCTTCCGTGGAGATATCCAAAGGAATACCATGTCACCAACCGTAAACTCTAGGTCCCATCAATGACCATGTTAATTCATTAATTATTCTCATGTATATCCTTTGAAAATATAAGAATATTGGATCCTTTTCAATTCTCAGTATTGATAAAGATGCATGATCCTTTCTACTTAGAGCATCCACCACTTTATTTTCCTTACGAGGATGGTAGTGGATTTAGTAGTCATAATCCTTGATAAGATATTACCATATTCACTAGAAAATATTAATCTCATTCTGTTTGAATATATATTTTAGGATCTTATGATTAGTATATATTCCACACTTCTCCCCATAGAGATAATTCCGCTAGATTTTTAACACAAAGATCATAGCTACCAACTTCATATAATGAATTGAATGATTTTCTTAGTAATTTTAAAATTACTTAAGGCATATGATATAAATTTATCATTTTTTATTAGTACACAACCTAATACCTTCTTTGAAACATCGTTGTACACCAAAAAGAGTTACCCACTTGTTAGTAGTGTGAGAAATAGTGTAGTGATAAGCCTCTTTTTCTACTATTTAAAAAAGTATTCAAATTCATTGGTCTAGAAATTTTTTTATCCCATTCTATTCATCTAGGTTATTGGGTTCGAAAATTGTAATAATTTCTTCAAAAATAATCTGTAATACCCATCTAGACCAAGAAAATTATGGATCTCTGTTACAGATATTGTTCTAGTCCAATATTTAATGGCCTTTGTCTTAGAAGGGTCCATATAAATTCCTTTTCTAGTGATAACATGTCTCAAGAATGATAATTCCTATATCCTGATCTCACATTTTCTATACTTTGCATATAGTTTTTCTATTCGTAGTTTTTTTAGCATAATATTCAAATACTCCTCATTTTTCTCTTTGCTCTTGAATTATATCATAATATCATCAACAAAAACGATAAAAAATTGGTCACGGTAACCTCTAAAGACTCTTTTCATTGAGTGAATGATAATTACTGAAGTATTAGTGAGTCCGAAGGGAATAAATGTGAACTCATAGTGTTCATACCCTAGTTGAAAGGGAGTCTTGGGAATATCTTCCTTCCCCATGTTTAATTGGTGATGTCGTGGACCAAGGTCTACCTTAGAGAAATAACTGGCCACACATAGTTGATCAAACAAGTCATCTATCTAGGCAATGTGATACTTGTTCCTTATAATTTTTTTTGAGCTCATGATAATCAACAAATTGGTGAATTGATCCATACTCTTCTTGATGAAGAGAAATGGTGAACCCCATGGTGAAACACTCAGGAATAGAAAACCCTTGTCTATATTCTCTTGTAATTTATTCTTTAGTTATTCCATCTCAACAATTTCCATTCTATAAGGTGTATTTTATATAGTCACAGATCTAGGAATAATTTCAATTGAGAACTCAACATCTCAATCAAGAGGAAGACCAGTCAATTCTTCAAGGAATACATTATTATAATCCCTCACAATTGATATGTCTTCAAGAATTATTATCTTCTTTGTCTCAAGAATTTGATCTAGATATAATTTCTCATAAGGAAAAAACATCTACAATTTAAATGTCGATTCTTTAGAAGATTCACCTTCCACCTCATAATTTGAAAAAATGGAGGATGATTCGGGATGTGAAGAGTGATCTCCCTTTCCCAAAATTTGATTTTGTATCTATATAAAGACAGACAATCCATGCCCAATATAGAATCAAAATTTACCAAAGGAAGTATGAAAATATTTTCTGGGAGGTTTAGTCCACAAACATTAATTAGAGATGATTCATAAAATTTGGATGAAATAATTTTCCCATTTTATATTCTCTAAGATAACTCAAACTCTAAATTTTGAGATGGTGATTGAATAGTTCTACTAAAAAAACATGATATGAAAGAATGTGTAGAACTAGAATCAAATAGTGTATTCTCTATTATTGAATTAATAACCAGCATATCAGTCACCACATCATTTTCGGGATCCACCTCAACAATAGTGATAACATATACCCTTCCTTACTACCTTGGAGGTTGTTATTGTTTATTTCCTACAACAACCCTTAGCTTTGGGTAATGTATTTCACAATTACCATGTTTCTTAAAATTGAAACACTTCACTACATGATGAGTGTTGATCTAAACCTTCCTTTAATCTTTTGCATTAGTGGGATTCTTCATATCCCTTCAGCAGTTATTATCCATATGCCCTTCTATTCTATATTTGATGAAACTCTTAGTTCCCTTTAATAAGCTTCCAAGATTCATATTAAAACACTTTTGAAACATAGGACGTTGGGTATTCTTTTCATCATGGGATTTATCTATTGATCAAACCATGTTAAACTCCATTTTTTCAATGGGCCCACAACACCACTGAGAGTCTCTGATCTCCATTTTGACTTTAATGGAATAACAGAAAATCTCCTCATAACTATCAAAGTCTCAAATCAATAATGATTTTTTTAGATTCAGATTTAGTTCCCTAAATAAGCAATCCACATTGCTTTTGGTGTTCATAAAAAATCTAGAGGATTATGTTGCAAGCCTTGTGATGTTTTCCTCATACGCACAGATAGACTACCGAGTAATTCCCTTTCCATCCTGATACAAAGGGTTATAGGAAAATATTTATTGAAAAATATTTTATTGAATTCCTCCCAAACCATGGAATAAATTTCCTCTTTGGAATTTTTGTTCTTTATTAGCATCCACCACTAATCAAATTTCCCATAAAAATAATAGACAACCAGCACAACTTTATCTTCTTCTGAGAAATGGATGAGAGAGAATATATTCTCAATGGAGATAATCCATTATTTTACGTGGAGGGTAATCGAAGTTACACTAATCATGGGAGGCCTTTTATGCATAAAGGATTCAATGAAAACATCCTATTTATTAGAAGAAGGATGGAATTTCACATGATTCAAGTTATTATTTACAACTTGAGCCAGCTGAGAAAGTACTATCATAAGGTTTTGATCACCCGTTACCATCATATTTGGAATATAATTAGGGAAATAATCACATTCCCTATCACATTTATTATTGGAATGAGTTCTTATACATCCATAAATTAACTAAGAAAAAGAAAGTACAATTAGGGGGATTTAATGCTTATATAATAAGTATATAAAGAAAAAATATTGAACATCAAAGGATAAACTTGTAAATTAAAAGTATATCATAACTTGTGATTCCCTATGTCTCAATCTAGGTTATACACAGTGATAAAATTGCCCATAGGATTCTTACTAAAGAGATATAGTACTAATATTTAAAAATAACTATACCTTTCTATGTTAACAAATATATAATCCCTATCATTTTATATATATTATTACATGATTTTGAGAAAAATAAAACATCAAATTATAATCCAATGATTGCAAAGTCTATTATATTGAAATATTAGGTACAAAATTAAACACCATGAAACCAAAATAAAAATATATTTTATTTAATATTTATAATGAGATCCTAAATCCATTTTAACCCATATATCTGTATAGGATTACCTATGGAATACATGAACAAAATGTATGAGCTAAAAATTCTAGTAAGGGAATAAACATAGGAATAAAAATAGCACATGGGTTAGAAGGTATAACATGATGACATAAATGTATTGTACTTGAATAAAAATATAGAATAATAACATGTATAACATGGATAAATATAACCATGATATCATAGTAATTATTCAACAACATATAAAATGACATAAACATGAGTCAAGGCTAACTGCCAAGACTATATCACATTGTGGACAAAGTTTGAT
The DNA here is from genome assembly GCA_963277665.1 of Viscum album. Lineage (NCBI taxonomy): Eukaryota > Viridiplantae > Streptophyta > Magnoliopsida > Santalales > Viscaceae > Viscum > Viscum album. Next base: position 1,102,789,126 of record OY728138.1, on the reverse strand, counting down.
AAAGGAATCAGGTTCACTCCTTGTCCCAACATGATGCCTCATGAGACTGAAAATTACCCAATGCATTGAAGAGATATATGGGAATACCCATAATAAAATTTTCATGAATATGTGTTCCACATAAAGAATCATACAATAGGAATCAAACACAAACAAAAGGGTTACCCATAGAAAGAATTGCGTATCATAACCATGTTAAAAGGTATAAAAAAGGGAATATCATAATGGTGTCCATGAAAGAATGGATTTAAATTATAAATGGAAATTAATATGGGAAAATAGTCATATATTTTCATAAGTGATGTAAAAATTCAGTGAAAACATGTAAAAAGAGCGTTTAAAAAACATTAGAAATATAATATTTTAGTGAGGTTTAAAGAAAATATTAAAGATAATTTAAAGTGGAAAAGGAATTATATTTTATATAAAACCATAATTTAACCAATATATATTTTCATGATAAAATTAGTGAATTTATAAAAATAATGGTGGCTTAAAAAATGTAATGGTGTGCACTTAAAAATGGGTATGAAATCGGAGAGTTCTATTTAATCGGGCTTTCTTATCGGAAAGAATTGAGAAGGGAACATTATTAAAAGATGTATATCGCCAAAAAAGGAGGAAATGATCTGCATAAATGATTTTTAAACATATAAATAGAACTTATAATATGTATATGAAAATAAATTAGGTTTACATTAGGGTTAATAGAGAGAAAACTTAACTCGAAGAAAAAACCGGAGGTTTGAGAAGAAACCCTTACCTTATGTATGAAAGTGTTATGAACTTGATCTTAATGTCCTAGATAATAAAATTAAATCCATTAATTAATCAATTAGGAACATATTATACATTTATATTATTTATTATAATTATATTACATTATTTTATGACCCTTTTTTATGAGTTATAAGATACAATTTCATTGTTTTGGAGCTATTGAGTTCCTTGATTTTCATGATTGGTTTACTTATATACATGTATGAAAAATAATGTTAAATGAGAATGGTTGTATTGAATTTAAGTTTTATGTTATTAATTAAAATAAATAATATTAAATAGTTATATAATTCATTTTGTAAATTTCTATGAGGATGAATCATTATATAAGATGTTAACGATAACAGTTTAGATTATTTTGGCGTTTTTTCTATCATTGCGAACTTGTTTTGTTTTATTAATAAATATCATGTATATATAATGGTTACATAAAATTAAATAGGATTTAATAAATATATTATAATCTACTTTAACCATAAAAATGGTTTTATTATCATTCTTTAAGGATGGAATGAAAATTGAAAACTTTGTCGTCCTTAAATGTGATAAATTAACACATCACAGATGATGTTTTCATTTTTAGTAAAAAAGGAGTGTGGAAGATAAATGATGATGAATTATTACATTAGAATAATAAAATTCTAGTATATTTAAGGTACTGTATTTATCATAATATTTAGACGAGGGGAGGTGAGGAGAGAATAAGAAAAGAAAATAACTTGAAAAGAAATTAAAAGAAAAGAGGGAGGATTTTACCTCTTGAATCCCTCTTCTTGAGAACCTACTTAGGGGGTTTTTTCTTCTCTTTTTCTGAGTCCAAAGGATCATAGAAATGATATAGTGGATTATGAATAAGTTTTATTATAATTTGGAAAAACATCAGAGCTTGAGAGTTGTGTGGAGAAGAGGTGGTGAGGGGTGGTACTTATAGTGGAGAAGAGGGGTGTTTTCACATTATTTTATTCTTTAGTTTATTATTTTTTCTCAAGACTATGAATAGTTAGATCATTATCAATAAATATATTAAAATAATGAAGTATAGTTTGAGATTATGGGATTATATCAGTCATAAACCATATATGACTCAACAAATCAAGTATTTAGCTTATATTGAAAATTACCATATTTTATTATTCATAAAAAATTCAAGAATTTTAGAAAAATCCCAAAAATTCACCCTAACCATTTTTTGACATGTATAATTAAAAATTTAAATAAATTTTGTAGAAATAATTTTATAAATATTAGAACTTCAATTTGTAATTAAAATCATCATTTACTTGGAAAATATTATTTTTAAAATTATAACTGATTTTATATCACATTGAAAAATTAATTAAGGTCTCATAAAAATATTTTATGATCAAAAGACAAAAAATATTAATTTATGAATAAATTTTATGGAAATAAATTTTCTTTTAAAACATTATATTAATTATAAAATTTAAAATAAACACTTATGTTTTATAAAAATATCAACACTTAATTTATAGTTTTTAAAACATTTATTTACTTACACTACTAAAAAACAAGAATTTAACAGTGTTGGTATTTATCAGTGCTATATTTTTATCACTAATAAATGAATCCTTTATCAGATATTTTTTAGTGTTGATAAAGGTATGAATAAATAAAATGATATAATTAAATAAATTTAAAATGAAAAATGAGTTTATTAAAAAATTATTAGATATTTTATTAATTAAATAATTATTGATAAAAATGAACAAATTCATTATACTATATATAAATTATAAATACTAATAAATTTTATGTATTAAATATATAGATATATGAAAAATAAAAAATAAACAAATTTAAATAAAAAATAAGTAAATTGAGAAAATTATTAAACATTTTTTTAATTAGATGATTATTAATAATGATAATAAATAGTATAAATATATATTAATGTATATAAATATGATTTATATAATACCAAATATTATTTATGCTTTACATTAAATAGTAATATATTTTGGAAAAAAATGGTTTATAATTAAAAATTAATATGAATTAAAAATAAAGACTAATTGCATCGAGTAATGCACATAATTAAATGTCGTTTTATTTTTCAATTTATAACATAAATCAAACATATAATATTGATTTCACAAATAGGTAATTAATGCATTTTTATATACATACGTATAGAAACAAATTTTTATTTTGGAATTTAATCAATTTATATTATTTATTATATATATATTTACTATGTTTTAATATTTTCAATATGTATTACTCTTTATTTAAATATATATCCATTTTTTAATGATTTATATTAATCAAACATATCCAAAATTTTAATATATTGTACTCATTTTTAATTAATCAATTTTATTCATTTTTTACATACATGAAGTTAAGATTAAATATTATTAATAATGATAAAAATATATTTGTAAAAAAATATTTATAAATAAAAATATTTATAAATGTATATAAACTATTTTTATAAATTTATAATTATAAATAAATAAATAATATTTTTTAAAAAAGTATTTATATATTTATAAATAAATAATTATAAAATTATAATAAAATCATTTAAATAATGAATATATTTACAATATATATATATAATTATATAAATATATGTAATGATATAAATATTATTTTTAAAAAAGAATTTATATAATTATAAATAAATAATAATATATTCAAATAATTATAAAATTATTATTATAAGTATTATAATTATATATAATAATTATTCCTTTTTTAAAAAGTATTATTTTTTCTAAAAAGTATTATGAGTATTTATCAGCACTTTTTTAGCACTGATAAAATCAATCTTTATAAGCGCTAAAAAAGTGCTCATAAAGATTCATTTTATCATCACTTATTAACTTAGTGCTGATAAAAGGTATCTTTATCAACGTTTTTTTGAAACTCTGATAAAATTTTCATGATCTATTTTAAGAACCCTAACCATCACGAATTAGTTCGCGGTATCTTAGGCTCTCCACAAAAGAGACTTGCTGCTGACACTCTTTTTTGTCAAATCCAGACTCAAATATAGGCTAAAATCAAGGCTCCAACTATTTCATGACTCAAATCCAAGTCTTGAGAGATTCAAGGGTTGAACACAATCACAACTCGAATGAAATCCTAGTTTTTTTATATCTATAATTTCCATCGGTTATCTAATAAACCTTATCATTCCACATTCATGAATCCCAACAAGTATAGTTAAACTATTCTAAAATTAAACAACCCAAAATTCATTGTTTGTTAGACCATCTTCCCTGATATCATGTGGGTCTCCTTGTGACTACATTGGTACTATGCAACTTGAAATATATCAAACCCAATGTTGGGTCATGTTGTTGTGAGGTATAATAGGCTCCCAATACCTATATTCCATGACATATACCTCTTTTCAATCCTCAACTTTTGAAAAATTCAACCATATAGTGGTTAGTATTGCCATTGGTTTGGAACATTCTATTGCAAATCGCTTGGATGATGAAATATCTAACATCATTGGGGTCTTATATTATATCGTGAAACAATTGGCACTAAGAGGGTTGAGTGAGGAGGAACTAAAATATAAGGTTATACACTTTTATTGGAAAGGTAATTCTAGAAGTTATTTCCAAAAAAATGGATGATGAAATATATGACACATGGGAAAAACTATAAAATTCTTTTTTTCATGAATTTTTTTCCTAGGATAATGAGAACTGAAATATGGTGTAAAATTGATGGATTTATTTAAGATGACTGTGAAATATTTCATGTGGATTGGGATAGATTTAGGGGTAACTTATGAAATGTAACAATCAAATGATGTTGATGAATTTATAAAATCATATGGGAAAAACATTATATATGTTTGATTTTTTGTGTTATTTATTTAACAAATTCTTGAAGAAATATAATGTTTTCAGTTTTTATTTTTTAAATATTTCAATTTGAATTTAAATAATATGACTTAAATGATATAAAAAGAAAAATCAAATAGGTTTAAGGTTCTATAATCCTTGGATTATATTATATATTAATAAATGATTTTGAGATAAAATGTAATTGATATTTTGATTTTGGTTGTTGAAATATAATAAAAAATAAACAATTGGGATGAGTTATTTTCTAGTAAAAACCTCAGAATCATGGTGTTTTAAGAAAAAATAGTGTTTCATTATGTAGTGCAGAAGAATATTACATTGTTTATAGAATTTATTATTCTAAATCCTTTAGGTTTGATAATGTGTTTTATAAATTTGATATTTTATTGGAAAAAGTAACTTATTTAATGAGAAATTTTTTCTATTATTTAAATTTTATATAAAATTTTAAATAAAATTTTAAATAATTCAAGAATGAATTTTACACCACTATATTTAACTAATTTTGATAAAAATAAAATATTAACATTTATTTATGTAAATTTAATAAATAATTTTTAATAGAATCTATTTTTTTGAATTAAAAATTAATTTTCATGGATAAAATCACTACACCTTTAGAATACCACTTCAAGTTAACTTTATTAGTTTGGATTTAATAATTTAATGACATTTTATGTTCATTGTGGATTCTAAATTCTATTGAATTTTATAGTTTACTAATATAAACTTAAATCCATTTTTATGTCCTTCTTATGGAAATATGATGCCCCATAGATGTGACCATCTCATTTACATGACATTATTTTTGTTTTCATTAAAATACATTACCATGACCTTTTATGTTAAGAGTTTTATATAATTAGGGAAAAAATTATCTAAAAAATCATGAATTTTTAAACTAATGAACAATTTCTGGAACAATAAATGCAACAAATTGATCTATAAGAATCTTTCATTATTCTTATTCAGATCAACCTCCTCATGTCGCATTGTGTTTATTCGGATCAAGATACCCATGCATAGATTTAATCCAATTATCATCCTTGTTAGCCTCTCCAAATTATTTATGCTCTACTTGGGAAAAATGACGTATTTTGTAGAGTCTTAATCCTTTATGTTTTCATTGAAACTTTCCAATCACCAATGAAATTTTATTCATTGATTTCAACCTTGCTTGTATTTCTTGCAGTTGATAAAAATATAATAATATTTTAAATGATAACCCCTCATTAATACTTCTTAAAAATAACTGTATTTCTTTCATCACACATCTAATAAACACTATATATGTTTTACTTTAATACATCTAAAAACAGATCATTATTTAACATTTCCTTTTGGTTCCACCCATAAGAATCTCTGATTACCATCCATGTAATTCGCACAAATGGGAGGCATTCACCTTTGATAATGAATATCTTGTGTGTATTTATTTATTTATTGTACAAAATGAATATTTTATGAACCTAATAGGATATCTTTACTTTATCTCATAAGATAAAAATCTTCAATACAATGTATTTTATTTTCTCCTAATCCTCCTCACTCATTGATTAATTGTTTTGCGAGATCTATTTGCATTTTTTATCATCATTCTTACTTTACCATCAACATATCCCTATGGTAAAAAAATTTTGGACAGTAAAATAAATATCCATATAATTAATTTATTGTTTTATATTTATGTTTAATTTATTTATTTTTAGCATTACTAAAATAATAATTGTTTTCTTAAACCTGTAGATTCTTTTTTTCGAGTTGGGGTATTTTGTTCGAAGCTACTCATGATCATTATGGATTGGACTTCTATCCTACAACTAAGATAATGAAAATAAGGAAATGCGTCAAGAATTCATATAACCACAAGGAAAAGGAAATTCCTAATACTTATTTAATTAATTTTTTCATAATTTTATCTACTATTTGTATGTTAATTTCCTTATCATTTTTATCTAATATTTATTTTGTTTTTTTCACTGATATTATGGGAAGTTGTATTTTTCTTTCAACTATCTACAACAAGCCACAAAAAAGATAAAATGATTCTTTCTTCCAATGTTACCATGTTATCCATTTTTATTTCATTTTTTTTCTAACTTCCAACACTAAATATTTATTCGATGTTATTAACTGAAAAACCCTTCTCATTGTTTAAATCCTCTTATATTCTAACTTTCAATAATGAAAAAGGTTTTTTGGGATAAGAACATCAAGTCAGTATGAAATGTTAGAAGTTTGACATAGAAAGACAATGGAAACTTGGTAACTTTGGTAGTTGGGATTATTTTAATACTTTATGACTTGTAAGAAATAGGTACACTTCAATCCATCACATAGTGTGACCGGTATGACTCTAAGTGCTTCTTTTTATTTAAAATTGACATTAATTTTGGTAAAAAAGAAAATTGACAGAGTCAAAATTGAGAAAACATATTCTGATTATTTTTATAATTTAGGGAAATAATCCATAAGTCATTTGATAAATCTAAGAATTAGTTGAAACTCAATTTTTCACATGGTGTGACCACTATGACTCTATGTGTTTGTTAGAAACTTAAAATTGAAAGTTTAGTTCAAAAAAAGTCACTCATTGAAAATAAAGAAAACACACTCAGATTTTATTAATAATTTATGAAATTGATTCATAAGTCATTTTTGACATATATGAATCATTCTCATGTCAAAATGATACATGATGTGATCAGTATAGGTCAAAGTATATGTTTCTAGTATAAAATGAAAGTTTAGTAAAAAAAAGTGACATACTCAAAACTAATAAAATGTATTCATATTTTTTACATTATGAAAACAATCCATAAGTCATTTGTTATGTGTAGGAATCATTCATACCTCAATTCGACCCATGGTGCTACTAGTATGACTCCAAGTGCATCTTTTTATTTAAAAATGACATCAATTTTAATAAAAATGACAACTGACCAACTAAAAACGGAGAAAATTCATTCATATTGTTATGATACTTTGATAAAATGATCTATAAGTCATTTGAGATATGTAGGAATCAATTTTACCTCAATATGAAGAACATTGTGACCTGTATGACTCTGAGTGGATCTTTTTATTTATAAATGCCATCAATTTTAATAAAAAAGGACAAATGACTTACGAAAAATTTATAAAAAACATTAATATTATTTTTATGATTTATTTAAATTATCCATAAGTCATCTATAGGATTTATAAATTCTCCGAACCACAATTTGATACACAATGTTCCTGGTATGGCTCAATGTGTCTGTTATCAGTTTAAAATTGATAGTTTAGTTCGAAAATTAAAATCACTGAAAACTTAGAAAACATACTCATATTTTCTTTATAATTTAGGAAATTGATTCATATGTCATTTGTGATGTGTAGGAATCCATCTCATATCAAACTGATATACTATGTGATCGGTATAATCCAAAGTGTGTGTTTCAAGTTTAAAATGACATTTTAGTAAAAAAGATAAGTGATGTACTGATAATTGATTAAAAATATTCAAATTGTTTTAATAATTTGTTGAAATGATCCATAATCCATTTTGGATGTGTAATAATTAGACTCACCTAAATCCAATGCATGGTGTGACTGATATGACACCAAGTGCATCTTTATATTTAAAATTGACATTAATTTTAGTAAAAAGGACAACTCACCTACACAAATGTAACCTGAATTTTTTTGATTGTTTTGATACTTTAGGAAAATTATTCATAAGTCATTTATGATGTGCAGGAATCAGTCGCACCTCAATCTGATACATTATGTGTCTGGTATGACTCAATGTGTCCCTTATCAGTTTAAAATCAACATTTTAGTTCAAAAAGTTCCACTCAATGAAAACCAAGAACATGTGCTTGAATTGTCTTTATAATGTAGGAAAACAATTCATAAGTAATTTGTGATGTTTAAGAATTTATATCACATCAAACCGACATACGATGTGACCGGTATGAGTCAAAGTGCATGTTTACAGTTTAAAATGACATTTTAGTAAAAGAGACAAGTGATGCACTGAAAACTGACCAAACACATTCATATTGTTTTGATACTTTAGGAAAATGATCCATAAATAATTTAAGATGTGTAAGAATCATCCACACCTCAATCCAATGTATGGTGTGACCGGTATTACTCCAAGTTCATTTTTTCAATATATATGTATTATTTTAGTTTAAAATGCACATCGCATCGCCAAAACCGAGCGAACAAGCATGGATTGTTTTCTTTTCATTTAAATTTTGTATTCGTACTTTATTTTTATGATTTCTTGGTGTTTTTAGTGTTGTGGTGTACTATTTTAGCACACTACAGAAATGTTTTAGTGTGCTGTAACAACCCACGGTAATATTCTCCTTTATCAGCACTTTTTTAGCACTGATAAAAGACCTAGGATTTCAATCTCGCTCTAGTAGTCAGTGCTTCTCTATCACTGATAAAGTCCATTTTTATTTCTGTTAAAGGTATATTTTTTTAGTTTTATACTATGATATAATTATATCATATTTTCATTTATAATATGAATAAAGTTTATTTATACTTTCATAGGTGAGTTCACTATTTTATTGTCTAGTTTACTATTCATTAGAGTCAAATTACTATTCCAAAGGTCAAGTTACTATTTCATTGGTATAGGTACTTTAATTTCAGAAAATGACACTTATTTCATTCATTATTCATATATAATGTTTTTATTGCGTTGTCTATGTGTTTTATATGATTAATATGATATGACATAATTATAAGAAGGGAAATTTCATTGATAAAATTTTGGGTCGTTATGCACTATGTAGCATGTGACCAAGAGGGAAGAAAAGAGGAGGAATTAATAAATAGAGATAAGAGAAAAAAGTTAATTTTACACCTTTAATGAGGCTGCATGGTTATCTTATATGGTTTTCCAAACCATGTGGAAACCGTGCGGGCTATAGTGCATGAGTACTACCTAAGTGGCAGTACATGTGCGGATTTCCACAATTTTCCCTAACTATTCAAAAACCATGTGGTAGACCCTTGAAAAACTATATTAATGGCTATGAAGACATGTTCACCAACCTGAATGTTTTTTCAAACTATGCGGTGGTACAAAATTGGGTCACAAAGTCAGCAGGAAGAGGTCGCATGGTTTACCCCAAACCGTGCACCCTGACATGCAACTCCCAAAACATGCCTTTGGGCCTCTCACACACCCTAAAATTTTTTGAATATATGAGAAACTTTCCAATCATCTAAACCCATCCAAAAAACATGGTATTAGATTTATAGAAAACTCATAATTGAGTTTCGAAGCCTGAAAAATAAATTAACATACCCACTAATTCAAAAATTCAAAATAGGATTAGTTATCAACTTGATTAAAAACCCCATGATTTTAAAATATCCCAACCTTAAAATAGTTTATCCAAAATCTATAAAAAACATGGATATAGTACTAAACATACCCATCCCATTTAAAACAAACTCAGACTACTCTGGCCTCAAGGGCATAGGTCGACAACCTCATGGGGGTTCCCCACCTTAGGAGTGACCTACTGCAATCACATCCTCACCCAAATATCAAACCAAAAAGAGGTCTAATAACCATCCCATGACTTAAAATTCCTCCCATGAAGCATCATCACTCCTGCACCTCTTTAGGTTCTGCAATTTCATACATGTTAGCCAACAAGATTTCACATCGCATTGATGTGCACCTCGTGACCATGGATCACATGGAACCCATGAGGCCCTACGTCTCAATAAATTCTGAAATCAAACCCTAGTGCCTCACACAGTAACAATTACTAGACTATAACAGTGCCTAGATGCCTCAATATTTAACAAGTACCTCACTATAATGGTTCCAAGATGCCTCTCATATCAAGTAATCATATATCCTTGATGCCCCGATGCTAATGCATATCAATAAACATGCATCCAATGATAATAAAATGTAGAACTATGTTCCACACACCTCATATATATATATACATATATATATATATATATATCATACACCTGATCTAGTGCCAACCTACTATCAAGAATCTAGTCAGTCCATACATACCACTAGTGCTCCTCGTGCACCCAAAACAGACATGCCTAAAAGGTTATGCCAAAATGAAAAAAGTATGGCTATTACCACAACATGCCAATGATTTTCATCGACTCACCAACCTACTTAGCCCTAGGAAGCTCCAAGGAATTCACTTGGCCTGAATCCCGATTTATTGAATCTTGACCTCCCTATGGTGCTGCACCAGGAACCATCCACTAACCCCACTACTGGGTCCCACTATCTCTTCCATGACTCCTGCGTGCAGCTGAACCTCAAATAACATAACTTTTACCGCTCCTAAACTGATCATAGACACCTGAGTCTGCCTTGGTTCTTGAATTTCAGCTATCAAAGAAGGCTTCCTGCAGAACCTCTTGAGATCCCCAACCTACCCACTTGCCTGACACTCCTTTGGAGGCCACTCACACTGAGTCTAGACATGTCCTAATTTCCCACACTAATAGAAAACTATATATTATCTAACTAGAGGTGGTATGGCTGAGTCCTTTGGACAAATATCCTAGTAGAACTCATCTTGGACTCACAAACTACCCTTTGAAGCATCACCACTAAAATACTTTGAATCCATCACCCATCTCAAGTAAGATCTATCCATTAGATTTCCCTTAGATATGAGCATTTGGTTCACCATCTCTAAGAATGAGGTCAACATGATGATGTTTACATGAACCTGAATGGCATTCCATAAACCATCCTCAACGTGCCTCACCCTCGAGGTGTTTCCACTTACCTTAACGGGTGAAAAGAGAGATAATTCAGTGAAATTCACTACATTGTCCATAATGGACATGTCACTCCACTGAAGGCTCATGAACACCCAATCTCTCTCCACCATTAGTGTCTTCAGGAAGAAGTGCTTGGAAAACTTGGCCTCAAAGTCCTTCCAGGCCAGTCCCTCATGTATTTCTTCCTGAACCTGCACGTCCCACTAGAGTTTAGCTGATCCCCTATGAATATAGGTTTCCAGTTTCACCCTCAACCCTAGAGGCATCTCTAGATGCTCTGAGATAATATACATTAATTCAATATAATTATCAACCGCTTTTAGACCTCCCTCACCCTCGAAAAGTGGCGGGTGATGTGACTGAAACTCCCAAGTAAGATAGGCCATAAATGGATCTACTCCCTAAGAACCCATATCAATACCCTGAATCACATGTACCAAGATCTCTTGGAGTTTCACGTTAAACCATGGACAAACACTTCCAAATATGGAAGATTCCCCGACCACACTAAAACCTTTACCTAAGCATGTGCCTGAGCCTGTACCTATGGATTATGCTCTTGTTGACCCTCATTGTCATCAACCTGATAAATCTTATGCGACACCAAGACATCACCTACCTAACTCTCCATCCAATACATCAAGGCGGAAGCCCACTGAAACCCATCAACATAGTTAGACAACCTAATAACATACATAAATATCACATAGATCGTGATAATAGTAATATGAAGTGTTAACTCACTACCCTTAATCTCCACCATTATAACCAAGAAACATGTAATCCCAGCCTCATGGTATACTTACTCACCCTCAATAGTTCCAAGTATCAATAATATCTCAGGCCATGCCATCCTAAAAATCATATTACCTCAAACCAACGATCATATTTCCCAACCTGGTGATCAACATATCCCCATGTCATAGTACCTTCCTGCTTCTATAAGAGCCTGGCCCAAATCACACATCACATCAAAAAAAATTTCACACACACACACATATATATATATATATATCACATGGAATATCATATTTCACATGACATTTAATATCATAAGAAATTTAATATTTAAAATTAAAACATCCTGTCAGGTTCCTAAACTAAATCTTAAACAAGCATATTATCACCCCTTGCTATATCAGGCTAAGGGTCTCATTCTCATTCCTTATCATACCAGGAAAAAGATAAAAATTAACATTTCATAATATATAAATAATCACATTACAAGAATACCAATCAAGGTGGAAATCATAGAAACTATAAATTGAGAAAAAAGAATAGAAATTTCCACCCTTGGCAACTTGGTTCATTCCCTTTACATGGGGCAACAGGCACCCAAGCATGAGTTATAAACCTAGTTCTGAAAACACCTATCCTCCACTCTTCCGTGGACTAGATAGTAATACTAGTAGAAATAAAAAATCAATATTAATCTCATTAGTAGATAGACTTACACTACTACACAATATCATTCAAAAACTACTCTAATACCACTTGTAGAATCCCCGACCCAATTAGCCACCCAAATAGTGCTATAAAGCTGGGTTCCACTAGCCTTAGGCATGCCTCCCTATAAACCAAAGTATTCCGACTATAATAAAGGGTGTAAATAAGTAATAGTGGGGAGACTATATCATCAGGGGAATGATATAATAATTTCTGAGTACATATACATAGAATGAAATGGAAAAATAAAGGCTCAACAGACTCGAACCAGACCCACCAAAGGTGGAAGCATAGTCAATTTAAAAAACTAATGGAAACATAATAAACCATAGAAACATATCTTAATAAGGAAACCAAACATACCACTTATAGAAATTGAAACATAACATGCATTCAATATAATTCATACATACAATATCCATAAGGGGTTTCCAATGGAAGAACACAAATATATATATATATATATATATATAAGAATATTGATACAATAAGATAATAAAAGGAAAACTAAATAGAAACTCTAGATTAGGTAGGAAACTCAAGGTCCCCTACTTTCCATCCATGAAAACTCAACTAGGATCCAGATATAGCACCCAAACCCTTACCTGAATGTAACATCATAAAGTTTAAACGTGTCTTAAAGGGCCCAAATAGTGTGTGAGAACAAGTCTCAGTAGGATACCACCAATGTGTGCATACACAATATAAGTGTTTAAGAAGTTGTGTATAGAAATGAAAAAAATAAGAAAAATATAATTAAATCAAAAAAATCTTCCATGGTGCTGAATAGACACGAGGAAGCTTTTACCCACCTCATCCAATGTCGAAATATTTATGGAGGAGAGGAACCTTATCCTGTGGCCCAAGGTATCCTCCAAAGTAGAATAGACTAGGTAAAACCTTAGGTTCCACCTCAATAAATTATCACCGCACCACATTCCTCCTAACACTTCATGTCTCAAAAAATCACCGACGTCCTGAAGGCATGCACAAACAATAGTAATTGGTCCCTTAGACCCATGATCGAAAGCAATTTTCAGATCAAGGAATAAAATCCAAAGGCATAATGATATATATCCTCAAATTAAATCACCATCAGCTCATAGAAAAATGTACTGAGGAACTATTATCTTTGTCCTCATAAACAAATCCAGGTCCAATGGCCTCAATATGATGAGCCTCAGCCCCCCAACTAACAACCTTAATGCTATAATCAAAAGTCTCCCCACATTCCTTGTAGATTTCGACAGAATTCACCCAAAAACCAATTTGATAAGGTGAACTATTAGGGATTATACCCACATGAGTTATCAAAACCACATAATCACTGAGTTATCCTATTTACACATGACTCCAATTGGTGTTTTTTCCATCACAGGTGACCTGAAATCACTAAATTTAGTACCTAAGACACATTCAGCCAGCACCTCATGCCTATGAGACCATGTCACTCAACTACGATAGACAAGCCATACAATATCATGGGACATTACCTCAATCTAATAGCCTTGTAACCTCATCCGACGTCTGCAATGTGCAACTAATGATTAACATCACTAAAATATTTGGGCCAATCCCAACCTGATGACCTTGCCACCTCAATCCTAATGGCCATGCCACCTCAGTCCCCTGGTCTATTCCCTTCATGATCCCATGAATCAAATCACATATAATTCATGAATTTCATATATATATATAACCAATTCAACTTAAATGATCAATTAAAATAAAAAATTAAATTAGATTTAATTTAATTGAACAACTCAATTTAAATAATAAATAAATAAATTAATTTAAAAAATTCAATATAACAAAATTATACCTATTAAATAAAACAAAAAAATTAATATAAAAAAGAAAAACACCCATCCTAGCTACCCAAGGTGGTTAAATACCTCTAACCCATCTTCACACATATGAATTTGGGAATTTCTTGCTCAAATACAACCCATAAGGTCACACGATCAATTTAACAACAAGAAATAAATTAAAAAAGTGTCTCACTCAAATAACCAATTGAGCCCTAAAATCCACACACCCCAAATGTTAAAAAAGACAAAAGGAAATGTATGTACCACCAAACTTGGACTCGCTGACATATGTATGCTCGATATTATCCTCTAGCTCTAAATGGTTTGGAAGAAATTAGAGTTTCCATCGAAGGACTTGAAAATAGAAAAAATGAGTCAAACAGATTTAGTGATGCATAAGGAAAGATCAATGATAATAGGAGGCATGTTTGAGGAGTACCTTACCAATATATTTCTAACACATAGTTTGGTGGATGAATTAGAGTTCAAATGAGGGAGGGAGAACAATACCATGGAGGAGAGGAAAAGGGAGGAGCTTCCTTTGTAGCATGCAACCAAGAGGTGAGAAAAGGGGAGGAATAAATAAAAAGGGAGTACAGGGAAAAATTAATTTTACACCTTTAATTAGGTTGTAAAGTTATATTGCATGTTTTTCCAAACTATATGATAACCATGAAGGCTACAGTGCATGAGTACCGCCTAAGTGACACTACCCATGTGGTTTGCCGCATGGTTTTTCTAAACTGTGAACAAACCATGCAATACCCTCTACATAAATTGTAAACATGGATTCAAAACCATTTAATCCAACATGCATAGTTTTTTAAACCATGTGGTAGTACAAAGTTGGGCCGCACAGTTAGCTGGAATAGGTCGCACGGTTTACACCAAAACATGTGCCTTGACTTGCAACTCCCAAAACAACCTTCGGGCCTATGACGCACCCAAAACCTTTCCAAACACTTGAGGAACTCTCCAAGCCTCTAAAACCTTCAAAAATGGTATTTGGTTAAATTAAAACTTAAAATTTATTTCTTAATTATGAAAAATAAATTGGAATACCCACCAATTCAAAAATTCAAAATAGGAGTGGTTTTTGACCCGATTCAAAAATCCAATAATTTACACCATACATGTTATCTCATGGGATATAAAACATTAACCAATGAATTTGAGTGATTTATAATTCCTATATTACATATCAAATTTATAATATGTACATGAATATGGGTTCTATATAAGGTAATCATACATAGGTCATGGGATTAAGAAAATCCATGAAAAAGAAATGGGCTACATGATCTTGTCTTTAGAGAATAACTAAATTAAATATCATAAAAAATTCTATAAAATAAAGGATTAAATAATTATTTGATGTTAAAAAATGAATAATAATAATATATTATGAAAATTAATATCAAGTGATGTTCCAACCTAAAAATAGTTTGATGAAGCAATTTTGGAAATGAACCTCTTAAGCATGGTTATAAGAGGGAGGGTAAAGAGTATTTAAAGAGTATGAGAGGATAATAAGTTAATTTAAACCAAAAATAAATACAAATTTATATATATATATATATATAATTAATGTTTATATAATCCAAATATGTTTAATGAAATTAGATAGAGTGGTACATGAAAAGAGATAAGAAATAAACAAGTTACCTTTAAATGGGTTTTCTTAAAAAATGAATTGAAAAAGGAACTTTAAGAATATGTATTATCCCCAAAAAATAACGGTAAATTAAGATAAGTCTATATATATGAAAAATATATAATGAATATTAAATAAGTACATGAGAACATGATAGAGTTAAGGGAGAAAATGAAAGAGAATGTGTAATCCAAAAGGAATGAGGGTGATTATAAGGATCCCTTTCCCTCGGTACCAATTTGCTTGATATGTGTGTATAACCTCAGGTATAGTTAAATTAAGTTTATTATATACTTTATTAAGAAATTTTTTCATTTATATTACATTTTCAATGTATATTTAATTTAATAATACATTCATTTATTGTATAGATATTTCTTGTATCATCCACTTGGGGTTGTTCAGTTTCATTTCTCTAGAACTCCTTCAGTGCATTTATTATGGGAAAAGGTTCTATTAATTAGTTTCATAATATTATAAATTAAATATATATGTATTATTTATCATTATAGTATCAAAAAATTTATATTGTTTAATATATGTCCAAATAGACTGAAATTAGAAAAGATGACCAATTATACTTGTTTTGGGTGGTAAAAATTACTAATTTTTTTCTGGTAATATAGTTAATATAGTCGTTAATTTTTCTATCCATAACCATAATCATATCATGAATATTATTTTTATTTATTATATATATTCTTAAAATCATCCATGTAAGGTGGCGAGGAAAAAAAACACGTTGTCTATAGAATAAGAAAATAATTCAACAGAATTCAGTTGATAATATTACCTCTCCATTTAGATATTTCACTCTTAGGATATGCCTTAAGGATCCTTAGTATTATCTATGGGTGAGAATATAGATTCAAAGATATGGGAAGAGGGTTTTATATGTATTTAGACATATTTTTTTAATGTTAAATAATATGTGAAGTTTTTAAGGGTCATATTTATAAGAGGATTGGAGTGTTTTAGAGAAAAATATAAATTAATTTATCATTTTGGACAACCAATTTTTGTTAGAATTTATTTCCATAAAATTAATTACTTTATTAGTAAAAAACAATGGTTAGTTGAAATTATAATCATTATATAACATAATTTCATCATTAAACTACTCAAATATATGCAAATATCCAAAATAGTTTTTTATTAGAATAAAATATAAATTAGCTACCATAATTTTAAATAGTTACTTATAAATATCAAAAATAATTTTTAAATGTATAAATATTATCCTTAAAACCATTTTAGGTATAGAAAAATGTTTTCTATGTTTTTAAGTTATATTTATATATTGAAAATATAATAAAAGTATCGGTATTTGTAAAAACTATATTTATACTATTTACCCAAAAAGTAACATTTTTAGAAAAATCATAAAAATCAATCCTATAAAAAATTCAAAATGATTATTACATAAATTAAATAAATTTTTCCAAATTAAATTTTTAATTATTATTAATTTTTTTAATTAATAACATTTTTATTGAAAAATATTATATTTTTATGATATGATTAAATTCCAAACCCTTAGAAAAAGTACTTATAATTTCATAAAATTATATATCCAAATAGATAGTGTTTAATGAATATATTTTAATAAAATAAAATTTATTTCAAATCCATAAAAATATATTTTAATTAAAATCAAACATATTTGTTTTTCTAAAAATACAACTATGTTTTCTCGATTCCAAACATTTGTTTCAACATATTTAATACTTTTATTTAACAATCTTGTGATATTGATTTATTATATGTAACATTAAAAATTAAAATAATTAAGTGAGTGTGTTAAATAAAATATTCCTAAATATAACTCATCTATCAATTCATAAGGTGAATTACATTTATAATGTTTCTGGTCATTCCACAACAGGACTTATGGGATGCATTTCATGAGATATATTTGCGTGCATCACTACAAAATTATCTAACATGGTTTCATAAGTTATAAACCAATTAGATTGATTTATTAGTGAATTTTTATATTCATTTTATTGTTTAATAAATGATATACCAATAGGCTATAATGTATGGGTTCTATGAGATGGAATCTGATACGAAAAATTCTCTAGAACTCTAATTCTTATCATGGTGGCTATAAAAAGGGATGTGATCTCTATTGTTGGTGTTCTCTAAATTCATTCTAACTAGATGAAACTCTATTTTATTCTTAGACCATTCATTCATCTTATTAAAATAATGATATATAACATCATTTTTTAATTGATATCCTCTTGTTGTGAAAAGTATCGAAGGGACAGTGTAATCCCTCAGAGGTAGGAAGTATTTGGTTACAACTAATGTGATCTCCATAAAAAAGGTATTAAAGAGTAAAATATGGATTACACAACAACTAAGGTACACTATTATTTCTTTAATTATAACACATCATGTTTATTGGATATAGATCAATCATTTTATGGATTTTTCCTCTTCTATCCTTTATATAATGAACAATCAAAACCATCAAAAACACTTATTAAAAAATGTTAACAAACATAATGTTGTTTTTATTCTCATGAATCTTTTTATCCTTTGAAAGTAACAATACACTATAACTATAAAAAAAAAATTAAAAAAATATTTATATTTATTCTAAGTTCACCAATCAGTCCCCTTACATAAATATTTTATTTAATATCCTATGTAATAGAAATATTCTCAACCACTACGGTAGATAAAGAAACAATATTATGTATGTTTTATTTCTATCTAATCAAACAACCACCTATGGTAGAAAACTAAGTTATAAATGATATTGTTCTCTCAATATCTCATAAAATATAAAAGTCTATATAAAAAATCACACCATCCTTTGATATCCCATAATTCATTAAAAATTTATAAGTGCCACATAGATATATGAAGATCCATTATACAAACTTATAATGTTCTTTTCTAGTATTGACCATATATCTACTAACTACACTAACTGCATGAGATAAATCTATATATATAAAAAACACTAGAATAAATTAAATAAGACACTATAGTAGAATATGAAACTCAAGACATATATTCATCCTAATCATCATATTATAGACATAAAATAGATAAAAGTATAAAATTATATTTAAAGAAAATAATTATTGGTTTTTTATTATTTATATTAAACATATCCAGATCTTTATTAATAAATCATTTCTGGGTCAAATAATTTATTCCCAAATTTTAATACCTAAGAATCTTTATACCATGAATTTTATTCACATCTCCCAAATATTTTATTTCAAACTCCATAATCAAAAGATTTTTAACAATATAATCTATTTCTCTTCCTTGTTTGTAATAAAATTTTCATTGACATAAAGAAATAGATAAACAAATACCCATAAATATAATTTCTCAATATAAATACAAATTTCATAAAAACACATTCAAAAACTAAGAGAGGTTGTAAAAAAGTAAAACCACATTCATTTTTATTTGGGAGATTGTTTTAAACCATACAAATTTTTATTCAAAGAACATACATATAATTCCTCTCATGATTCTATATTACCATATTTAAACTGAATATAGTTTCCATTATCATTCTCTCTATGAATAAAAGTTTTTATTCTTATTTAACTTCTTTAAATAAAGATTCTATAAAACCACAATACTACAAAAAACATGAACAAATATGTAGTTTATAACTAGAGAGAAGACATCCATGATATCTAAACCCAAAATTTTACTGTATCCTTTAGAAAATAACTATGATTTATGAATTTTTTCTTGAATACCAATTAAAATGTATTTCTTTTTGAACTCCAATTTTTAGTGCACAAATTTATTACCCTTTGTTAATTTATCTATATTTCATAATGATTTTCTTGAAAGTATCCATCTCTTATTCAATATCCAATATCAATATAACTAAATCATTATATGTAGCTACATCTAAATAATTTAAAGATACCTCATTTGAATCGGTTGGTCGGAATGGCCCAAAGGCCTTAATTTTTTCATTATTTTGATAATCCAACTTTAAAGGGGTGATGTGGAACCCTTACAAGGCCCTAAGGCTTAGAGAAAATTACATGACCCGAAGGTCTTAGAGGGAATCACCCAGACAAGACAACTTGGAACTGCTCCTCCCCAGCATATGTCATGAAATCATCACTCCACCTTCAATAATTTCATTGGTTTTAGACACTATAACCTGTATGTGCTCATACAGTTTTTGGATAATATTGATTAATTAGATGAAATATAGAGACAATATATTCATCTTAAAATTATTTGGGTAAGAGAGAGTTAGATAGAATACACTACACCTTATCTATCAATGTATTATTCATGCATTCTACCACTCTATTTTTATATGGAGTACCAGGAACTATCAAATTCCAAAAAATTCAATGTACTTGAAAAAAAATTAAATTCATCAAAAAATTCAAGGCTATTGTCAATGTATAGATACTTTACTTTTCTCTTTTTTCCTTTTCAATAATATTCTTCCTCTACTTAAATATATCAAAAAAATATATTTTTTTACATAAAGAAGAAAATTAACAATTTATTGAAAAAAAATAACCAACAATGGTCAATATATAACTTCAAATTCCTTTCAAAAGAACTCAATATGGCCCAAAAATATCAAAAAAAAACTATAATTAAGTGTTATATTTATATTATGAGAACACATTATAGGTATAGATATTTTATACTTCCCAAATATAAAATTATCACAAAATTATACATTGTTGATACCCTATCTATTTTGAAACCAATTATTCTCATTGGACTCATTCAATTCTAAATCATATTCCCAAGAAACATATGAAATAATCTAGAAACATAATCATAAGATAAAAAAGGAGTGTAAATAGTTATATCACTAGTAACAATAAACCCTTATAGAACATACAACATTCCAAATTTTGTCTTCCCTTTCCATATAATAAGAGTACCTTTTCATACCTTTTTAAAACTTACACAACCATTGTAATTATACCAATTTGGGCCAGAGAATTGAAAGAAATTAAATTTCTTTTCAAATCAAGGACATGCTTGAAATTAGTATGTTTTATCACAAATCCATTTAATTTCTTTATTATTATGGTTCCAATTCCATAAATCTTGTATGATGCATTATTTACCATTATCATGAAAATGTTAGAAATAATTTAAAATGTTTAAAACCAATCCTAATTAAAAAACATATGAAAATTGAATAATAAATCAAGAATCTAATCTTTACATATTTTCACTTTATCATTAGAGACAACCAAGAGTTTTTAATGACTAATATTATCCTGTGCAACACTATCTTTACCTTAATTATCTACTTGCTTCCCCTTATAAGAAATTGGTAACTTATTATTGTTCTTATTATATATATTAAATCATTTATATTTAATATGTCCCTTATTATTATATTAGTTTCACGTTTTATCTCTATATCATGATTTTAACCTACCCTTTTTAAAATCAAAAAATTCCCTTTAACTTGTTATCCCTATGATAACCTGACTCTTATCCTTAGATTCATAAGAAATCATAATTTATTTTATTTTTTGACTTAAAAATAAAGCATCACAAACCTCATTGATATTAATTGTATCATGAATGTATAAAATTTTATCTATAAATTTCATATATGATAGAGCTAGGGAGAATAATAAAATTTGAGCTAAATTTTCATCTTTATATTTACCCTCAATATTTTCAATATTAGAAACAATATATTTGAATACAATTAAGTGATCTACAATAGATGTACCTTATATAATTTTATGGGATTATAGTCATATATTTAGATGAAACTTACTATAAAATATATTTTTGATAATCAATAGATCCAATTTTATCCACAATGAAACATTTTTTTATTCTTAAAAACTTTCTAAAAAATATAATTTGTCAGATATAGATGTATTTATGAAATAGAATTAGTACCCTTTATTTGTTTCTCATTTGTGTTCAATTAATCAGGAATATTTTGGAATATTATTAATGCATCATGAAGATCCATATGTGTTATATTAGCCCCTATTTTAACCTATAATAATGATAATATGATGATTTAATCTAAAATTGTAATATCGAACTTCATCTTTTCTATCTTGAAAAATGGAAATTAAATCATGAAATCATATCTTATGTTCAAATTTTTATTAATCCTAAAATATTAATGGATCTAGGGTTTATATAATCTACCTCTAATACCATTTTTTTGGAATTAATTGAATAAAAACCATGAAAATATAAAATTAGATAAAGAGGAACACTAAGGTTTTCATGGAAACCCAAAATTATGGAGAAAAACTGGGTTAGAGGATTATCAATTTTTACTATGATATCGAAGGTTACAAGATTACTAATAGGTATATAACATATCATATGTATATGAGAAAAAAATAAAATAAAATACCAATAAAACTATTTAACCCACACCGCTACCCCCGTAATATTTCATGAGTCACAACATGATCTTTTCGGGACATGCCAAACAAGATTTAAGTCATGATACTAATACAGGGAATCATGTTAGTCAAGGATAATTTGGGATGTCAAATAAATTTCATGTGTTTTTATGGGATTATTGTGCATGTGGGCTATCTAAGGGTTAATATTAAATTACCTACTGCTATGTTTTAATGAATCATGAGTGGACCGACATGGATTCTTCACACCTAAGATCTCTCTTCCCATGATATTTCATGCCAAATTTTATCTGTGGCATGGGTTATCCCAGATTATATTTGTCTTTGACCTAACTTTGTTATATGGGTATTTATATACCTTTTCTTTGATCTATATACTATGTGGGGATTTGATACATTTCCTTGTTTTAGGTTTCCACTCAACCTCAATGTTTTTTATACTTATAAAAATATAAAAAATATTGTTTGAAAAAAAAATGATAATAAATAACACACTAGTAAATATGAATAAGTAGTTATAGGACATGGATAGTAAAAAATATTAATATCTATAATAAGAAATTAAATTGAACTATATAACAAACAAATCCACCATAGGCCAAAGAAAAAGGAACCAAATAGAGTATCCCAAAAAAATGAAAAATAAAAGAAAAAAATTGAAGCATTAAAATAATAAGAAAATATATTTATTAGAAGAGATAATATAAAAAATAAACAATTTCACTATTGAAAACATCACAAAAATAAGAGTAACTCATTAGTTAATATTTTATCATATCAGACGTCACTAAAATGTTGTGACAATGTTTTAAGAAAGAGTGAAAACATTAAATTAGATAATGAGAATCTAAATAACACATGAAAACTTTAATTATAAAATAATTTATTTATAATATAGTTTAATAATTGCACAATAGTAAAAATAGGGAAAATAAACAAAATAATTTTTGATATGATACACCTTCCAAAATGGAATTCTATAAATTAGATCATATTTAAAGAAAAAAAGGAAAAGTAAAAATGAACACTACTAGAAAGTCATAATACTTTCACATGGATATAACCATGGTCTTATATAACCATTTTCATAACCTAACTATATACACATGTAGAAAATGTATGTGGTTATAGGTAGCCTATAGTCATAGTTATATAAGACCATGGGTATATGTTATATATATTTTTCCTATAAACATGGACAGAAAGGTATTTTACCATGGTGAAGAGCATATAGTCCTGTTATTATATGAATATGTCTATAAAAATTCAAAAATGGAACCTATATACATAATTATAGAAGAATTTGGCTATAGGACTCTAACCCTAACCCTATAACAACAATCAAGTATGATCATGGCTATAGGTTTCCCCAAATATACCCTGTAGCCCCTTCATATATGTCCATGGTTAGAGAAGTACCCGATACCCATATTTTAGTACAACTATGGCTATATTTATTTAAAAATATACCATATATTCATGGTCTAAGAGGATTATAGCTATAGGCTTCCCACCCCGACCCTATATCCATGATAAACCATGGAAGGATGGTAATAATTGTAATTTAATAATAAAAATTAAAAATTCTAATAAAGTATTATATAAATAAAGATATATAAAAGTATACATATATACATGATTTCAAGTTATCTGAGTGGGGTTTTCTTAATTATAGGCATGAAACTTGAGTTCAAAACCCAATGATATCTTATTTTTCAAAACAACTGTATAGCCACAAACATTTTTCTTATTCCTATAGCTCTCCCAAGTGGAATAGGATATATCCTCAAGCCTCTAACCATAGCTATATAGTGAATATATAGACCTGGTGCCATGTGAAGTCTTATATTCATGTGTTTTAGTTATGGTTCATGACCGTGGATATATCCTTAAGGGTTATAGACATGACAATAGGCTTTATGGGAAACATGAATGTGGTTATAACCAATAACCATGATTAGAAGGGATATAACCATGCTCATAACATATGGATATAACCTAATTTTCCACTAGTGACAAGAAAAACTATATAGTTAGTGGGAACATACCACTAATATATTTTAGTTTATTAGTTACTTCCTAATCAAAGATAACAAAAAACCCATAAAATAAAAATTATAAAAACAAGTACATCTAGGGTACTTATATCCATTTTATATATCCCAAAGAAAAAAAATTCTCTATTTGACAATAAAAAAACTACTTATAGTGTGTATCATTTAATAATATTGTTTCTAAAATAAGAATGGTTTTTTGTTAAAAAATCACATTTGGAATAAAAAACTAGAATAAGTGTCAAAAAAATTAATGTGATATTTGTAAACACTTATATATATTTATATGTACATATCATAATTGATAATTTTTATAATAATTTTTTATTGAGTAATAAAAAATTAATTTTACAATATTTTATTACAAACAAATCCCATGTAGTTTTTTTGTAGAGGAAAACTCCAATGTGTGTGTAAAGCTCAAGGACCATTAAATTTAGACTGGTGGTGTGTGTGTTTTTTTTATTTTTATTTTTAATTTTTTTTATTAAAAATATATAATAATATATTATATATAAAAGGATAAAAATGATATATGTTATTTAAACCTTCCTAATTTTTTATTTTTAATAAAAAATGAAAAAAATAATGTTCTAAAAAACTCCCATTTCCAATCTCATATTCTAAAAATTAATTTGAATTTATATAATTCAATACTTTTTAATACATTTTTAGAAAACAAAAACAAGTCATATGTTCTTTAACTAGATAAGCCCAATTTTTTTTAAAAAAAACATAAAATTTATCTTTTATGGGATTATCAAGGTTGAAAAGTTATGACACATAATAAAAATTTTGATTTTTTTATTATTTATAATTTATCATTATACATGTGTATCTATATACCATATGGTTGAGATTGAAGAAAAGTGATGACATAAAAATAAAAGGGTTAACAGATTATAAGGAACATAATAAGTAATAAAAAATGTTCTTTTAAACTATATACCTAATGGAATGAATAAAGATATGAATTGAACATAAAACATTGAGATGGAAATATGTTTAAAATTTATTTTTCTTCTTTTGTTCTATAAAACTAAAAGTAATAATTTTTAAAAATATATAAAAATTGTATCATGTAAAAAAATTTATAAAATGGATTTTACCAATCCCATGAAATAAAGAAATATTTATACACGAAACAATGTTTAAAAATTAATTATAAAATAAATAAGAATAAAAAATAAAATGAATTACATATTTTCAAAATCTTATTCATCACCAATTAATTATTATAATTTTGATATGAATCATAGTTTGAAAACCAATGATTCTATAAAAATACATTTTCACAACTTTTAAATATTCCCCAACCATATGTCCTCCTCTAATAGTACCCCCTCATATGAAATTTCATGTATCCATTCAACTTTTATACAAAAAACTATAATAATTTCACAATAAAAATTAATTTAATTAAAAAATATAAAAAATTGATTCTAATAGTTTATAATAATTTATAGAGTAACAAGATTAGATGATGTAAAATATAAACTTATATAGAAAAGAATTACATATGTAATTATTTTAATTAGATCATGTTTCATGCCTCAAAAATAAAATGAAATATATATAATTTAGTGAAATTTGGATTGTAAATAAAAATAAACCTTAAATAAGTAAAAAAATTTAAAAAAAATATATAAATCATCATTATCTTCTGCTCTAGATCAACTATCTTTATATATTCTTATTTTTTATTCTTAAAATTAAGAAAAAATAAAACAAGAATTTTATGGTAAAAAATATAACATAAAAAATATCATAGTTAGTGATGTTTTTTAAATTGTTATAATTAATTATGAAAAACTGGATATAAATAGGTTTAACAAATAAATATTATATGAACATTTGACTCATTCCTTATAATTAGTTTTTTCTCATAAAATGAGGGAAAAGTTTTTAATGTAAATTCTCTATCATTGAATTCAAAAAATAAATATATTATTTCATTGAGAATAAAATAAATAAACATATAAAATAGATATAAATGTTTAATTCTAGTGATAAAAATAATATAAAAATAAATAACATATTTAGTTTATATTTTCATCTCAATTAAATCCATTAAATAACATTTTCAAAAAGTTAATCTTAAGAAAACTGTAAAGAAAATATTAAATAATAGTATTTGTGTCCTTTCCAGCTTGAATCTTGAAAATTGAAGTTGATTATTTGACTACATAATATTCTAGTTTTACTTATCCTTTCATAGTATCCTTTTTATACATACTTTGTAATAAGATTTCAAAAACTATAAAAAAAGAAATCAGAAGAATTTATTGCTGTTTAAAAACATTTTAAGTCTCATTTTGTGCTCAACACTCATTTTCATCACTTTTTTTTTCAAAAACTATTTTTCCCATAGTGTGGAATGTAAAGAATAAAATATTTTGAAAAATAAAGATCAAGATACAAATCAATGCAATGAAAAATCTATAATATGCATAAATAGACCAACAATCTCACATGTAACATCCTCATTTTATAAATTTTATTTCTCAAATAAATAATCAATTTTATCCCTATTAAATGACATAAAAATATCATTAAAAAAACTTTAATACAATATTAGAACTTAAGTGATGATTATATATATTTATAGCTATTTAAAAAATAATTTAAAATAATAAAAAAATACTAAAATCTATATTCTAACTTAATTGTAGATCATGCCCTATTTTCTACAAAATTAATATCAAAATTAATTTTCAAGTGGTTAGTGATAAATAATACATAGATAATAGTTTTATTAAATAAAACAATGGAATAAATCACAAGTAATAGAAAATATAAAGAAATGTTTCCATTATTAGGGAAATTTAGATACAAAATTATAGCAAATCATCCCTTAAATATTTATCCCTAATGTTCAAAACAAATGGATAATTAGAATCAAAAATCCCTTTGAATCAACCAATAAAATCTTTCAATAAATATATATAAAATAATTTGATAAAAATAAACAAATATCGGTTAATATATTATGGAAAATATATTGAATTTAATAAAATAAAAAATAGTTGGTAATATAGCTTGATAAAAATACGACTAACTAAAAATTAAATAGTACAATAGGTAGTTTAATTAATATTCCATGATTCACATGATTGGATATATAGAAACCATCATATCTCTTACAAATAATGATTAATTAATTTTATAATGATATAATACATTTATACAGATGATATGTTATACCTCCAATGATAGTTTAAATAATATTACCTAAATAATAGATTTCATATCAGCAAAGAAATTTTATACTTATAGGATGAAAATGTAGAGACCCGTATCTTTACGTACATGGATATTACATTACTTTTGCGGAATACTTAGTACATAACAAAAACACACACACAAGGACCGTAATAGTTTAGTGTCTTTGGAAACTCGGAATATAATCTTCTAATCGTGGTGAAAGATCTTCAAAATCTCCCATAAAGATCTTCTTTTTTTTTACCTAAAACCTTTCTTTATATCCTGGGGAAAAGAAAACATAAAAGGGTGAGCTCAAATGCTCAGTAAGGGTATACAAAAGAAATAAAAATCATATCATATCTTTTTGAAAATCATAACCTGCAAAAGAGATCATAATATCTTAACATGGAACAAATCATAGAAGTGAAAATGAGATCACCATAATCATAACATGAAACTTGAAACTTTGTGGCATGCACACATAATCATGGAAAATCATTTCTTGTTAGTCATGACTCATTGCCAAGACTATCTTAGTGGACAAAGTCCCTTTCTGAATCGAGTAACCCTCGTTTCAGTCATGTTTCACTGAACCGGTATAACCTACCGTTCCAGCCCTGTCTATCTCATGAGATATAAAATCTTTACCCAATGCATTGGAGGGAGATATAGGTCCCACCCATCTTATAATGAATCCTTTCTTATGTGTGCCACATAATCATAAAACATACATCATCGCATAACACATGTAACAAAAATGGGATTCTTGAAACATCATGACATCATAAATCAATTCATATAAGATAAAGGAATTCATAAACATAATTCCATCACAACATAGTCAAATCAATGTAAAAATATGGATAGAAACAGAACCCTTTATTATCTTAGATGGAAAATAATTTTGATAAAACACTTGAATTGAATTCTTGAGGAAAATATCCTTTCTACTTCAAAATCAATTTCTTTTCACAAAACATCATGCAATTTTAAAAGAAAGAGATTTTATTGAAAATAGTCATGAAATCTTTTAGAGGAATCTTCATGAAAATAAGGCTTTATAAAACATTAGAAATCCGTTCGTGCCGTATAAGTTAAAAAAAACATTCTTCGTACTTTTGTCGGAAAAGTCAAAAAGTACCTCGTATGAAAAACGACAAAAGATTCCTTTCATATCTTTTACAAAAAAACTTACCGAAGGGTAAAATTGGATATAAAATATTGTAGAAGGATGGAAATAATATTACATGTTGAGGGAACATGGATGTGGATGATAAAATACACCCCAGTAATTACCAAAGTAAATACAATCTCGGATAAAAGTGAGATTGTGATATTTCCCTTACCTTAGGTCCAATTTGCTTTGTACGTGTCCGAAGCTCCTGTATAATGGTTTAAATAATGTTATTGACTTATTCCAGAATCATATTCATTGTTATTATATCATATATGATCCACTTATGACTTTATATTACCCGTTCTTTTGTAAATTCATGTTAAAGTAGCGTTTTGGGTAAAATCGTCTCATTTGTCGTTTGTGTTTTTAACTTGTAATTATTCATATGATTACTTAGATCATGATTACATAAAACATGATTTATATATATATATATTCATAATATACATATATAATAAATCAGTAAATGGAAAGAAATACACCGTTCATGGAGACGGTAGTCCGTACGTACGCATGAACGCTGTTTTCGTTTCCTTATTGAATTGAACGGAATTAAGTAGATGACATACATATAAATAATTCCAGTATCATTATTATGTCATATATTTCATTAGTACTTATTATATATACTTTATAATCATTCATGAATGGTTAATCATTGAGAATGAATCTCATCGCGTCGTGGAGACGGTAGTCCGTACGTACGCACGAGCGATGATATCATTCTCATGGTCGTGGAATTGTGTTGAAGTGTATGTATACTATTTCAGTATCAATATCACTTTATAATAATCATATATAGT
This sequence comes from Viscum album, assembly GCA_963277665.1. Classification (NCBI taxonomy): domain Eukaryota; kingdom Viridiplantae; phylum Streptophyta; class Magnoliopsida; order Santalales; family Viscaceae; genus Viscum; species Viscum album. Next base: position 1,102,759,171 of record OY728138.1, on the reverse strand, counting down.
TACTCATTAAACCATTATACCCATCCAATTAATGTGGTGGCGGAAAATAGATTACACCACGGCGTGGAGACGGTATTCCGTACGTACGCACGCGCAGTGATTTCCTTTTTCCGTAGGATGGATAGAAGGTTAATTAGAGTTGTTTCATATTTATAATAACATATAAGTATATAATAAATACTTATGTTATTACTTTATCATGAAACAACTAAATAATAAGAAGTTGAAGAAGAAAGAAAATTGAAAAGATCGGTAATGGATATTACCTCTTCTTTGGAACGCTTCTTTGAATCCTTCACTTAGGGAACTAAGATTGGTCTTTGAAGAAGACCAGGACCTCTAGGATTATTCTAGGGAAGTGGAGAAGGGATTTTTGCAGGGGTTGTCCGAGCTTGAGTGCTCAATTTGGTGTGAGGAGGGGGAGGAGGTGCCCTTTTATAAGGGAGGAGAGGGGCACCTTAGGAATTCTTAAAACTATTAATTTATAATAAATCTAACCCCACATAAAAACCTCCAAAAATGACTCATATTAGAATATTAGATGAGATAGGGTTGTAATCTCATCAACCAATCAAATTTAGACATGTTTTGATCTTATTTTAAACCTTATCATTTTGATTTATCCTTATTTAATCTATTTAAGTTTATTTGTGGTAATAAAATTCTAAATTTTAAATTATAACAAATAATTACTTATTTGTTGTTAATTTTCCATAATTGTTTACTTTATAACATTATAGACCATATAAATATAAATTTATAATTTTTAAATATTTTTGTGATTTTTAAACAATTTTATAATATGTTATTTTTGTAAAATAACAATAGTGTCAATTTTGACACTATTCATTTATTTGAATTTAAATAAAATATATACAGAAGATATGTTCGAAATAAAAGCTTTAATATATTAATAAAAGGTCATATGTATCTATAAAATTAGTGTATCACATTAAATAGTTCATATAATATTTATTTTATTATTTTTAAAACCATTTATTTGGTTTATCTCTTAATAAAATAATTACTACATCATTTTTGTATAATTATTTAATATACTTATTTTTTGTATAAAAATTTAAAATAAAATCCTATGATGAAGATAAATACATTAACGTTCACAATAATACTTTTACTCGAATTTATCATCTTAAAATCACAATATTTAAATTGTTATATTTATTAAATTATGAAGGTGACAACTTAGGCATCATTTAAAATAAAATAATATAAGTGTCATAATTGCTTTTATAGGGCTCCAAATTGTCAAATATTAGACCATTGGATGCTTATGGTTTACATTTACATGTACAATAAGTTTTGGTTAGGTATTTGTGAATTTTATGTTCACTATGAGTTTAATAAAAACAATATTCTTGATTTTTCACTAGATAAACAATTTCTGCATCACTATTGTGTCATAATTAATGATAATTATTTAATCCCTAAAAATTATAAATAAATTTATATGATGTAGATAATTTCATTATATTTCTGGAGACTATTCATGTTCGATGTTTCATGAAGTTTATCACTAAATTAAAATTAATATACTTATAAGATTTAAGAGAGTGACATGTTGTCACTTTCTTTGGTTTTAATAATAATTAAGTTATTTTCATGGACAAATGTCCATTAAATGATTCTAATCCGACCCTTAAGTGATATGGGTCGACTTTTAGTCATCCAATAGGATTTTGAAATTTGTTAGGGTAATTTTAAAATATTATATTTACCCTTAATTACCCGATTTACCTTTAACTATGGTAAATAAAATTTACCGTAGTTACAATTCATAATTCCCAAAAATAAAAAGTAGCTTGTTAACATAATTTGGACCCACTGATTCCAAATATGGAATCCATTTTTTAAAATTCAAAACACAGAAGTTGCAGAAATTAAATTAAAATTAATCCCGTTGTCGAATAAAAACGGGTTTTTGTTTAAAACATTGCAAAAGATTGAATTGATTTAACCTACGAATTCAAGGTAAAATCAATGCTAATGACATACATTATATTTAATGGTAAAAATATATTCTATTTATACTTTAAAACCATTCAATATTATAATTTAACCACATAAGATATTATGATGAAAAAGTTGTTTTTAATTAAAATATAGCGTGTTTTTACTATTCATTAAAATATGAAAGTTATCGGAAAAATATCAAAACTTTATCTAATGTAAATTTTTATATCCTGATTCAAAAGAAGAATATTATTTTGTCAAATTGAACATATAAACATGTCAAAAACTATATTTAAAGTGGGTGCGCCATCAAAAGGCGGTAAAACTGCATTTTTTTAAAAATTCTTATTTTACCCGAAAAATTTATTTTGTTCTTATACCATGTTCTAGAAATGTGTAAGATGAATAATAATGTTATAAAATTCAAATTTTAGTTAATACTATTCATAACGGCTAGTTCATGACAATATTATAATAATATAACATTGTTTATTAAAACCCGGTATTGCGTACAACACACGCTATCGAGGAAGGTCGCGATTGCGTGTAATGCAAGCCAAGTAAGGGTTGTGTGATGTGAAAGAATTCTTCGTTTTTTCATATAACAGAATCCAAACATATTTCATTTATACATTTAATATATATATATACTCAATGTTGCGTAGAATAACTATTATCAAAATTGTGTGTAACACGGTCCAAGAATAGTGTTGCGTATACTGCAAGCTAATACGGTGTTGCGTATAGCGCAAGGTAATCTTGGTGCAGAATACAACATAAGACATTAATGAAATTAAAATAATATTTTTCATAAAATCTCGGGGTGTTACATTCTACCCCCCTTAAAATGAATTTCGCCCTCGAAATTCGTCGGGGTTATAAATGGTTTACTATTCGAAAGTTTCTTTAATAGAAACCCACATCGTAAAAAGGAATATCAAAACCAATCTTTAAAAACAAAAGTATGAAACGTAACGGTTACCCAAATAAACTAATCATTGGGTTTCCACATAGGTGAAAATATGGATATGGAAGAGAAATCTAACCATCATGTTCTGATGGAGAGTGGTAGAGAACATGGCTATGGAAAAGCCAGTAATCACAAATCCATAGATTTGTGATGATATAAGTTACCATCTGATTCATCAGGTATAAGATCACTAGGACAACATTTTTGGTTTTCAAGATCATTTCCCTAAAGTTGAAAATTTGAATTAGAATAAATACTTACTTTATTTTGGTACAATCTCACTGTTGTTCGTGCCTTGAACAATTTCCACTTCATCTCTTAAATAAATGAAGTTGAATTTGTTATTCATGAAGTGTTAGCAGATCATAGAATGACGGGTCATTCCATCTGTCTCAAACAAAAGGTTAGCAAAAATTATATGCATAAGTCGATCTATAGTGAGATTAATCATATATGGTTCCTAAAATGGACTTATACTTCATATATCATACTGCTTAATATAATAAAACTAGTTTCTACTAAACAGGGACTTCCTGTAGGCCAGTGGTAGGCGATAAAGGCCAGTCGCACTTCGGTTGTGGGTTCGATTCCCACAGCCTTGTCCGAAGCGATGGGCTGTCGCCCGTCCTGCAGGTTGTCCTTTTTCTAAAACTTTATTACTATAACATCCCATAACTAATATCGAAAAAAACTTCTATCCTTAAACAATACTAACTTATGTCCAACATAATCCATTCCAATCTTTAGTCCTATCCATAATACTGCAGTCCATTCTTATAACATAGTGAAAACGATTACCAGAGATTTAATACCATCGTTGATCCCCATATATCATAAGATATATCTTGTTGGACACATTCCAAACATTCAAAGGCCTTAATCTTGTACTCTCTTGAATACCCATTGAACCTTAGTGAAAACTTGAATGCAGTTAAAAGTTAACACCTTCCACATACCAAAATCCTCAAAATTCTATATACTCAAACCATGATATCACTTAGTCCTTATATCAATCATGAGCTCATGAATACTATTAAACATTTCATTTTCTCGTTTTCCCTTCATTATGCGCATAATATCTCAATCACTTTGAATACCACATTAGACCAATACATAAATATTCCAATATTCCATGATACAACATTATTTTGGAATCCCATTACATAAAAACTTAATCATTCCACCACATCATTGTCATATTCAACATTTCCAATAGTGATCGCATGTGACTTCCCTTTGTCCTTTGCCTTAAGCGGTTGCTCATGTCGATCATCACTAACCCTTGGATTAGGGCATTTATTGGCATAATGTCCCATCTCCTTGCACTTGAAGCATTGAAGTGTTGGTTGTGCGTTCTCTGCAGTGTTTGCTTTATTCACTTCATTAGAATCCCTTTTTCCATTACTTCGACACTCAGCTGCTCGATGACCTTCTTTTCCACACTTATAACATTTTCTATTCCCTTTAAGACAATCTCCACCATGCTTCTTTCCACACTTTGTGCATAAGGAAACATTCATCTTCTTTTCACCATTATTATGAGATTTCTCCTTGAACTCCATCTTTCGTTTCTTGTCAAAACCATGAGATGGATATGTAACACCAACTTCCATTTCTACCTTGATATCACAACGCACAATTTCTTCATAGCTACTGAAGTCTCTTATAGCTAATGCCCTTCGAAGACTTGGTTTTAAGCCACTGAAAAATCGATCAACTTTACTTTCAGTTTGGATGAAAATGCCAGATGCATACCTTGCAAGTCTTGTAAAATTCGCTTCGTATATACCAACAGATTCATCATCCTTTTGCTTTAGTTCAAGAAACTCCTTCTCCATCTTCGTTCGAAGAATACGAGGGAAGTACTTACTGAAAAAAAAGTTCTTGAACTCGTCCCATTCCATGGAATCAATTTCATCTCTTTGCCTCGTATTCTTGATAAGATTCCACCATTGATCAGCTTCACCTTCCAAACGATATACTGCTAAGATGACTTTATCATGTTCAGAACATTGAAGAACTGAAACTATCTTTTCAGTAGTACTAATCCATTGTTCAGCAACTAATGGATCAGTAGACCCACTGAAAGAAGGCGGACGCTGCCTCATGAAGGATTCAACAGAATGTTGCTCCTTCCTTTGCTCGTTTGGAAGTCCTGCATGATTCATAGCTTGAGAAAGTTGTGTGAGCATGGCTACAAGATTTTGCATTCCAGCTCCCATATCGTTTGGTTGCTCAGGGGGACAATCATTGCATTTTCCATTGCATTGATCAACACGGTTCCTTCGGGTTCCAGCCATCGTCTAAAACCCCAAAAGAATAGTGTGAGAGGCAAAAATCATGCTAGGGAAAACAACATAATAAAGGGGTAGTACCCTCAATATCTAACATCTTAGGTTAAATTCTAAGATCGTTAGAGCAATTCTAGGACTATAACCTATACGTATACTTAACCTTAGAGACATCCCTAGACATACCTTAGAAATATCTCTAGGGATCTCACTAACGTTTTCGCATCCTAGTTTCAAAAGGTTGACTAAACCTTTCCTCTGATACCAACTGTAGAGACCCGTATCTTGACGTACATGGATATTACATTACTTTTGCGGAATACTTAGTACATAACAAAAACACACACACAAGGACCGTAATAGTTTAGTGTATTTGGAAACTCGGAATATAATCTTCTAATCGTGGTGAAAGATCTTCAAAATATCCCATAAAGATCTTCTTTTTTTTTACCTAAAACCTTTCTTTATATCCTGGGGAAAAGAAAACATAAAAGGGTGAGCTCAAATGCTCAGTAAGGGTATACAAAAGAAATAAAAATCATATCATATCTTTTTGAAAATCATAACCTGCAAAAGAGATCATAATATCTTAACATGGAACAAATCATAGAAGTGAAAATGAGATCACCATAATCATAACATGAAACTTGAAACTTTGTGGCATGCACACATAATCATGGAAAATCATTTCTTGTTAGTCATGACTCATTGCCAAGACTATCTTAGTGGACAAAGTCCCTTTCTGAATTGAGTAACCCTCGTTTCAGTCCTGTTTCACTGAACCGGTATAACCTACCGTTCCAGCCCTGTCTATCTCATGAGATATAAAATCTTTACCCAATGCATTGGAGGGAGATATAGGTCCCACCCATCTTATAATGAATCCTTTCTTATGTGTGCCACATAATCATAAAACATACATCATCGCATAACACATGTAACAAAAATGGGATTCTTGAAACATCATGACATCATAAATCAATTCATATAAGATAAAGGAATTCATAAACATAATTCCATCACAACATAGTCAAATCAATGTAAAAATATGGATAGAAACAGAACCCTTTATTATCTTAGATGGAAAATAATTTTGATAAAACACTTGAATTGAAGTCTTGAGGAAAATATCCTTTCTGCTTCAAAATCAATTTCTTTTCACAAAACATCATGCAATTTTAAAAGAAAGAGATTTTATTGAAAATAGTCATGAAATCTTTTATAGGAATCTTCATGAAAATAAGGCTTTATAAAACATTATAAATCCGTTCGTGCCGTATAAGTTAAAAAAAACATTCTTCGTACTTTTGTCGGAAAAGTCAAAAAGTACCTCGTATGAAAAACGACAAAAGATTCCTTTCATATCTTTTACAAAAAAACTTACCGAAGGGTAAAATTGGATATAAAATATTGTAGAAGGATGGAAATAATATTACATGTTGAGGGAACATGGATGTGGATGATAAAATACACCCCAGTAATTACCAAAGTAAATACAATCTCGGATAAAAGTGAGATTGTGATATTTCCCTTACCTTAGGTCCAATTTGCTTTGTACGTGTCCGAAGCTCCTGTATAATGATTTAAATAATGTTATTGACTTATTCCAGAATCATATTCATTGTTATTATATCATATATGATCCACTTATGACTTTATATTACCCGTTCTTTTGTAAATTCATGTTAAAGTAGCGTTTTGGGTAAAATCGTCTCATTTGTCGTTTGTGTTTTTAACTTGTAATTATTCATATGATTACTTAGATCATGATTACATAAAACATGATTTATATATATATATATTCAGAATATACATATATAATAAATCAGTAAATGGAAAGAAATACACCGTTCATGGAGACGGTAGTCCGTACGTACGCATGAACGCTGTTTTCGTTTCCTTATTGAATTGAACGGAATTAAGTAGATGACATACATATAAATAATTCCAGTATCATTATTATGTCATATATTTCATTAGTACTTATTATATATACTTTATAATCATTCATGAATGGTTAATCATTGAGAATGAATCTCATCGCGTCGTGGAGACGGTAGTCCGTACGTACGCACGAGCGATGATATCATTCTCATGGTCGTGGAATTGTGTTGAAGTGTATGTATACTATTTCAGTATCAATATCACTTTATAATAATCATATATAGTTACTCATTAAACCATTATACCCATCCAATTAATGTGGTGGCGGAAAATAGATTACACCACGGCGTGGAGACGGTATTCCGTACGTACGCACGCGCAGTGATTTCCTTTTTCCGTAGGATGGATAGAAGGTTAATTAGAGTTGTTTCATATTTATAATAACATATAAGTATATAATAAATACTTATGTTATTACTTTATCATGAAACAACTAAAGAATAAGAAGTTGAAGAAGAAAGAAAATTGAAAAGATCGGTAATGGATATTACCTCTTCTTTGGAACGCTTCTTTGAATCCTTCACTTAGGGAACTAAGATTGGTCTTTGAAGAAGACCAGGACCTCTAGGATTATTCTAGGGAAGTGGAGAAGGGATTTTTGCAGGGGTTGTCCGAGCTTGAGTGCTCAATTTGGTGTGAGGAGGGGGAGGAGGTGCCCTTTTATAAGGGAGGAGAGGGGCACCTTAGGAATTCTTAAAACTATTAATTTATAATAAATCTAACCCCACATAAAAACCTCCAAAAATGACTCATATTAGAATATTAGATGAGATAGGGTTGTAATCTCATCAACCAATCAAATTTAGACATGTTTTGATCTTATTTTAAACCTTATCATTTTGATTTATCCTTATTTAATCTATTTAAGTTTATTTGTGGTAATAAAATTCTAAATTTTAAATTATAACAAATAATTACTTATTTGTTGTTAATTTTCCATAATTGTTTACTTTATAACATTATAGACCATATAAATATAAATTTATAATTTTTAAATATTTTTGTGATTTTTAAACAATTTTATAATATGTTATTTTTGTAAAATAACAATAGTGTCAATTTTGACACTATTCATTTATTTGAATTTAAATAAAATATATACAGAAGATATGTTCGAAATAAAAGCTTTAATATATTAATAAAAGGTCATATGTATCTATAAAATTAGTGTATCACATTAAATAGTTCATATAATATTTATTTTATTATTTTTAAAACCATTTATTTGGTTTATCTCTTAATAAAATAATTACTACATCATTTTTGTATAATTATTTAATATACTTATTTTTTGTATAAAAATTTAAAATAAAATCCTATGATGAAGATAAATACATTAACGTTCACAATAATACTTTTACTCGAATTTATCATCTTAAAATCACAATATTTAAATTGTTATATTTATTAAATTATGAAGGTGACAACTTAGGCATCATTTAAAATAAAATAATATAAGTGTCATAATTGCTTTTATAGGGCTCCAAATTGTCAAATATTAGACCATTGGATGCTTATGGTTTACATTTACATGTACAATAAGTTTTGGTTAGGTATTTGTGAATTTTATGTTCACTATGAGTTTAATAAAAACAATATTCTTGATTTTTCACTAGATAAACAATTTCTGCATCACTATTGTGTCATAATTAATGATAATTATTTAATCCCTAAAAATTATAAATAAATTTATATGATGTAGATAATTTCATTATATTTCTGGAGACTATTCATGTTCGATGTTTCATGAAGTTTATCACTAAATTAAAATTAATATACTTATAAGATTTAAGAGAGTGACATGTTGTCACTTTCTTTGGTTTTAATAATAATTAAGTTATTTTCATGGACAAATGTCCATTAAATGATTCTAATCCGACCCTTAAGTGATATGGGTCGACTTTTAGTCATCCAATAGGATTTTGAAATTTGTTAGGGTAATTTTAAAATATTATATTTACCCTTAATTACCCGATTTACCTTTAACTATGGTAAATAAAATTTACCGTAGTTACTATTCATAATTCCCAAAAATAAAAAGTAGCTTGTTAACATAATTTGGACCCACTGATTCCAAATATGGAATCCATTTTTTAAAATTCAAAACACAGAAGTTGCAGAAATTAAATTAAAATTAATCCCGTTGTCGAATAAAAACGGGTTTTTGTTTAAAACATTGCAAAAGATTGAATTGATTTAACCTACGAATTCAAGGTAAAATCAATGCTAATGACATACATTATATTTAATTGTAAAAATATATTCTATTTATACTTTAAAACCATTCAATATTATAATTTAACCACATAAGATATTATGATGAAAAAGTTGTTTTTAATTAAAATATAGCGTGTTTTTACTATTCATTAAAATATGAAAGTTATCGGAAAAATATCAAAACTTTATCTAATGTAAATTTTTATATCCTGATTCAAAAGAAGAATATTATTTTGTCAAATTGAACATATAAACATGTCAAAAACTATATTTAAAGTGGGTGCGCCATCAAAAGGCGGTAAAACTGCATTTTTTTAAAAATTCTTATTTTACCCGAAAAATTTATTTTGTTCTTATACCATGTTCTAGAAATGTGTAAGATGAATAATAATGTTATAAAATTCAAATTTTAGTTAATACTATTCATAACGGCTAGTTCATGACAATATTATAATAATATAACATTGTTTATTAAAACCCGGTATTGCGTACAACACACGCTATCGAGGAAGGTCGCGATTGCGTGTAATGCAAGCCAAGTAAGGGTTGTGTGATGTGAAAGAATTCTTCGTTTTTTCATATAACAGAATCCAAACATATTTCATTTATACATTTAATATATATATATATACTCAATGTTGCGTAGAATAACTATTATCAAAATTGTGTGTAACACGGTCCAAGAATAGTGTTGCGTATACTGCAAGCTAATACGGTGTTGCGTATAGCGCAAGGTAATCTTGGTGTAGAATACAACATAAGACATTAATGAAATTAAAATAATATTTTTCATAAAATCTCGGGGTGTTACAGAAAAGAACTATGAGTATTGAAAAATATCTCAAGTGGAAAAAAATTAAAACATATAACTTGGAAAAAATTCCTTCTCATACCATTCAATTTTTTTGGAATACTTTTTTATAATTATTTTCATTGATTACTGGGAATGAAGGACTAAAGGGAGAGGGTGGGAGAAGATACAGATGGTGATGTGGAAATCCATGATATAGTTTCTCTTAAATAGAGGTAGGTGTAGGGGTAGAGATATATACATTAATATAAAGTCTGGATAGTAAAGTTCCATATAATTTTAGAGAGTAAGAGTCTTCCATAATTATATTTAAAATCATACAATTAGTTGAAACGATGGAATATTTATTGGAGAGATGGTTTGGTATAAAATCTAAATATTACCAAATAACATCAATTTATGATTCCTATATATGATGAGACTCATGACACCAATTCAAGATACCGCCCCAATTAAGAATGTTTTTTAAAATTTACATATTGAAAATAAAAAACAATAGAATATACCAAATAAATTAAGAATGAGACTGTATGGATAGAATGATTATTGATTGGTGGATTAAAGATGAATTTCATTTCTGATCAAATATAACATGTCATATTTTGAAGTGAAGTATCATATTTGAGGACTTAAATTAGATAAGGATTTTAAGATGAGACAATTTTTATGATTTGAGGACTCTACCACCACATACATATAAATAAATAATTATAAAAAACCACCAACACCATTATATTAATGAATCTTCCTGATCTATCATCAATTAATCCCAAACAAACCTCATCACATCATCTAAATCTTTCAAGTTTTAATCTTATGGAATATACCACTACACTAAATGTGCCCAATCAATTGGAGAATAAAACCCTCGGTAAATCCTTCATAATAGTAACCATGAAATATGATTATAAAGGAAGTCCAAAAAAACTAATCAAGATAAAAATGGTATTGTCACATCAAAATTTTATATATAGATCAATAATATAGAACACTTTCATAAATAAAAGATAAATAACTTCCATAAGAATATGAAGCACTGAAGTGCATGACTATGGGAACCAATGAAATAAACCATCATCCATTGATGGACACCCAAACTTCATCCTCCATAGTGAACTGTACCCACACCTTCTCCAACATAACCAACACCATATACAACCAAAAGTACAATGGTACCCCCATTATGATAAATTTTATAATACTAGGAAATAGGGGTATACCACCTCATGACTACAATTATTATAGACCATGTTATGATAGTGTCATCTTATAGACAAGTAAAATAAAGAGGCAAGATATTTTATAAATCAGGGGAAGATAACAAGTCCTCTGGTATGAAAAAATAACATAGTATAAAATATCATATTGGTAGAGGATTAAAACAATGAAACAGATCCCCAAAAAACCTATTATTACCCCACTGTCTTGGAAAACCATAGAATCAGATCATGACCCTCTAGAGATGAGCCTATTATCACTGTTTCACCATCCCCCCTCTATCTATATTAGAGATAGACTTAGGGAACTCCTCCACCACTATAATCTTTATATTTAATTCCTAAATAAGACACCTATAACACTAAAATATAAATAAAAATCTATAATTATCTTAGTGATCCCCATAATAGTGAAGAGGAAATAGCGAGACATGAAAAGAACCTCAAAGGTGAAGCATATCCTAACTAAAAAAATGAAAAAATGGGGATAATTTTTTTGAAAAATTATTAATGACAAGAAAATAAAATATAGAGACCATAATGAACCTAAAATAAAGATAAAAATGATGAACCAGGGCTGATGCATATGATATAGGGGAAGAGGCTAGATAAAAGAGTTTTATTTCCATAAGTGGTCCTAGAAGGAGGAAGTGAAAAGGTGGAAACCATATTTTGACAAGATAGGGTAATTCCTAGTGAAAATGAATCCAATACTCCAAAATAGGATTACATCCCCTTAATCCTACAATGATAACAGACTAAGTCAGGACGTAATAATATAATGGCCAAATCAAAATATGGGGGAAGTGATTGTCTAAAGCATGAGAGGAGAAAAATCCATTTATAATGAAAAAATAACATAGTAGAAAATCTCATGATGGGATAATATTATAATGACACAAATCACAAGAAAAACACTAATTAGAATCAAAATAGCTGCATAATCTACTTAATTAGATCACGACCTGCTGATGATTATCCCATTTACACTGTCACACTGTCTCCCCCTCTATCTGTATCTGATACAGACTTGGGGTGCTCCAAAACCACTTTTATTCTTAATCATTAATGAATAACTAGACATCCATAACACCAAAATCTAAATATAATGCTATAATTTCCATGGCGAGGCACTATTAAATTGAATAGGAAATAACAAGACATAACCCAAAACTCAAAGGTAGATAATATCCCAACTTTAAAATAAATAACTAGGGAAAATATCACCCAAAAAACTATGAATTATAGGTTAAAAAATCCAAATATCAAAATGGACCTAAAATAAAGTTGAAATGATGATGTAGAAGGCATCTAGGAAGAGAATGGATAAAAGAGATTCATCACCATGAGTGGCCATGGAAATATGAAGCAAAAAGGGAGGAAACCATTGTTATCCTAGAGAGGGAAATGCCAGGAGAAAAAGGTGGCACCCAAAATAACATTATATTAATATTTTTAATAAAAGTGTTAATATTTTTTTATCATCATTTCTTAAAAATAATAAAAAGTATACATATATATATCATAATTATTTATAAAAACTTTAACTGGTTTTCTATAGAGATCCATTCATTTTACACATATTATTACACCATTTTCAACATAAACATCCATTAATTAGAACCCAAATATTGTGAGGTTGAGTGTCTTTGAAATACTAGGTTCATAATACATCAAAGTGAGACTTAAAATAAAACCTTTTATTTTATTCTCTATAATGAGATCCAAAATCCATTCAAGCTCCTAAACTACCTAATAACATGGGGAATACACATAAAAAATGGGGGAGCTAAAAATACCTATAACTAAATAAATATGATAAGTAATCCTTACATGTGACTCAAATGTATAACATGATATCATAAAAAATAATATGCATGAGTAATCACATGGAATAATAACACAAAGAACATGGTATCATTAGATCATGTCATTAACGAAATGTGGAACCAACATAAAATATGACAAAAATTTAAGTCATGTCTAACATTTTAGACAACATTACATGGTAGATAGAGTCCCATAATGGATTAGGTTCACTCTCTAATCCCACACATGAAATATCATGAAACTAAAACATTACTAAATTCAATAGAGGGATATATACTTATAGGCCCATCTATCACATTAATCTCACGAATATGAATATATGTTCCATATACATATTCAATCATAAGGTGTAAAAATAGTAATTAACCATGGAAATAAAATGGGTTTTATAATATTACCTCATATTAGAATCAAAAGAGATTTGGTAAAGAAAGAATTTGAGAAGTGATCATATAGAATGTATTACCCTGTCAAAGGAATGGATAGTGAGCTAGGTATATTTTTAAGATACACATATAAATTATTTAAAAGCATTCTATGAAATTATATGCTGTTTTAATTTATTAATATAAATACTTTTAAAATGATTAAAAACATTCTTGGGGAAAATAAACTTTCTACATTGAAAACCAATTTTTAAAAACTAAGAAATTATAAAATATTATAGAAAATTTTTTATTTAAAAATAACCCTAGAAAATTAAAAAGTAAGCTTCGAATAATTGAGTGTTTATAATGTTGGGTAATTAATTATATTTCGTATAAGTTAAAAGAAATTAATTCCACACTATTTTAAAAAGGTTAAAAGTTCATTGTTTGGAAAACAAAAAGAAAATTACTTTCAGTTTTTAAAAAAAAATCAAACATGGGTAAAATTTTCTTTAATAAATCATTTTTTTAATGTTAAAAATATTTTTGAATATATTTTTATAAATCATGGATATGGAGAAAAAGGATTTTTGATCAAAAGATAAGTGAAGTCAGCTTTTCATAATTCTTTTTATCAATTATATTAATTAAAAAATAGAGAGTAAATAGTATTATTCATTAAAAATTTCATTAATAGACAGAGGATAATAAAATTAAATGGGTTTATTATAAAAATATCAAATAATTCCAGTTAATGTAAATTCAAGAATAATAATCTTGATTAAAATGTGATTAAAGAATATGCCCTTTCCATTTTGGTGGCTTTTGAATCATAACCCCCATGAATTAATTAAGTGAATTATAACTTATAATATTATGAATAATGGATTATTTATGATATAATATTTATAGGGTATGTATATACACCGTATAAAATAAAGTAGGTGTATAAAATAATATTTATCTCAAAGAAAGAAGTTTTGAGATGGAAACCCTTATCATGAGTCCAGGATTGTCATATATGTATTTTATCTCCTATATAATAAAAATAAAACAATTATTTTTTCTTAAGGAAATTTTTTAGGTCTAAAATATCATACTTAAACCATTTAATTAACTTATTTTAATGACGTTATTAATTACATAGTCAGTTATGTCAATTTTGAGTGTTTTGAGGATGTTCGGTTCATTATTTCAAAACAACATCAGTATGTTGACCCTGGAAAAAGTGGTCATTGTTCTATAATATAAAGAATAATAGTAATTAAATAATTATCATTTTTATACATAAATTATAATTTAAAAAATAACTTTGAATTATGGTCCTTAAAAATGAACTACCTTACAATAATGGAGATGGTAGGTCGTACGTATTCTTGTGTAGCGTTTCCATTTTTAAACGATCATGATTGAAAGAATGTGAGTGTTATTTTATATATAAGTAATGATAATAATATCATAAATATAATATTATTTCTTTAAATAAACTTATATATACCATCCATATTATATGGTAATAAAAATTAATCACATCACTTCAGGAAGCGGTAGTTCGGCGTACAAAGGAACAGCATTATAATTTATTAAATGAATGTAAGGTATAAAAGTATAAGATATTAGTTTTTTATAATGATTAATATATCATTAATATCATATATCAACATCAAGTAAATCCTTATTACCTTTCATGTAAAGCATAAGTGAAAGAAAAATCCATTCACTTTGTGAGGCGGTAGTCTATTGTACACACAAGTGACATTATCATATTCCGTAAGGAATATAAAGTAAAAATGGAATATGTGATATTATATTAATATATGTATAATTATCTAAAAAATATCATATATAATCATTATATTTATCTATGAGAAGCGGTGATGGAAAATTAATTACATTGGTTCGTGAGGTGGTAGTCCATCGTACACACGATCAATAGTTTTGTTTTCTATTTTAAGGAGGAAGATATGGTTTTAGGTCATGGAATTAACATAAGAAATAAAATTTTACGAAATATATTGAAGTTACTATATCATTATGTTTTAAATTTTTTTTATATAATTTGAAGAAGAAAAAAAAAATAAAACGCTTGGTTAATAACATTACCTCTTCTTTAGAAAACTTCTTTAGGTTTTCACTAAAAGACTTTATATTTTATATTTATGATCAAACAAAGGATTATAAAATTAGGGAGATAATTAAGGAATTGATTTGGGTAGATATTCACCAAACTAATGGGTTTTGTAAGTGTGGAATATAGAAGAGAGGGGTGGCCTTTTTTAAGTGGAGAAGATGATACATTTAGAATATTTGAAAATATGCAATTTCAAACACATTTTTCTCATTAGAAAAGGATAAAAAATGGACCATTTTAGAACCATATAATTTATAAGGTCTTAATATTACAATCCAATAGGAATTTTATATGTTTTAGGTCATTTTTAACTATTATTGTTTTAGCTTAACCCCCAATAAACCCATTTTTATCATAATCACAGTAAATAATTTTTTCTATTTTCACTATTAATTATGGTAAAAAATTAATTTGAACTTATTATATAATATAAATTGTGATTATTAAAAATATTGAATCTAGTTTTACAAATTCAACACACAGTAGTGGAAGAATTCAAATTAAAATTAAACCCACAAATATGTAAAAAATGGGTTTCAAGAAATGAATTTTTAAGAAAAAGATGATATCATATTAAATATAAGATAAGTAATCATAAATAAATTAAATTAAATTAATATATATATATATATATATATATTATATAAATTTTAATTAAATTATTTCGCCTTTGGGTTTATCTTAATTATTTTAAATGGAGAAACATTATGTACTTTAAAGGGTTTTCAGAAAAGTGTTTTGAAGCATAAATAAAGAATAAGGATGATATAAATATAATATATCTCCAATGTATCATAATAAAAATAAATGTATTATTTCATTTATTAATATAAATACCATAAAAACTTCATTAAATTTTTTTTCGAGGAAAATAACATTTCCACTTTGAAAATATTTTCAAAGAAAAAGTTCACAAAATATTATGAAAATTATTTTCATTGAAAATAAACTTTGAAAAATTATAAAATTTTCTTTAAATCATTGATTTGTTATGATTAAAAAAAATTTCATTCATGTCGTACATGAAAAAATAACGATTCCTTTCACATTTTCTGTAAAAGCCAAACAAGCCTTATTTTGAAAGCAACATGAATATTCCTTTCAAAACATTTTTTAAAATTAAAAATTGGTTAAAATTTATTTTATAAATAATCTTTAAAGTATTAAAAAAAATTTTGAAATAATTTTTTAAAACATAGATTTTGATGAAAAATGATTTTCAACCGAAGAGTGAAATAAAGTCAGATTTTCTTAAAAACAATTATCACTCATTTTATGTACCAAAGAGTAAAATGTGGTATGATTACTATAAAAAGATCATAAATAACCATAAAAGAGTAAAATATATTTATTTTAAGATATAAATACCAAATAATTCTCCCAAGGGAGACATATACAAAAATAATCCCGAATAATGATGAGATTTTGAAATAAAACCTTACCACTTTGGTAACTTTTGAATCATAAGACCCATGAAATAATTAACTTCAAATGAAAAATTAAATGCCATGAATATAAATATATTAAATATATTAGATATAAAAATGTGTATTATATAAACCAAAAAAATAAGTGGTTAATATGTCGTATGTTGCACAAAGTAAAAGTGAGACGAGAAACCCTTACCTCAAGTTCAACTTCCCTTGTTTGTGTCTAAAACTTATACATAATAAATATAGGTTTATTATGAAAATATTAAAAAACTGTACTCATATATATCATTCCATATATTATTTAATTATAGTCTTTTATCATCTATTTATTAACAAATTTGTTAAAATCGCTGTTTTGGTTGATAATTGCTTCATTTTTCATGTATATTTTAGTTCGGTAATTTTGGTCCTTTTAATTTTCTCATTGTTAAATTATCTCTAGAATGTTAATAAATATAGAAATATCATTTATATTCATTATATATATATATATATATACACATTTATAGTAAGATTAATAATTTATATATAGAAAATGGATTACACTGTTCGGGGAGATGATAGACCGTACATACGCATAAATACTATTTCCATTTTTCTCAATAGATAAAAAAAGAAAAATAAATATTAATTCACCTTTCTAGAATCAATATTGTTTTATATATATCATTTATATTTATTAAATCCATACTTGTTAGCATCCATGTAAAAATAAAAATAAAAACATTTCACATTGTTAAGTGGAGAAGATAGTACACACGTACGCATGAGCGACGTTATTGTTTTACAACGGATTGGAAGGTGATAAGTTATATGTGATATTTTATTCCCATAATTTTTAGATCATAAATATCATATATATTCATTTACTTTAACCTTACCACCTTTCATGTAAAGCATAAGTGAAAAACGAATCACATCACTTTGTGAGTTGGTAGTCCGTTGTACACACGAGCGACATTATCATATCTACCAAGGAATGGAAATTAAGAAGGTATATGTGATATCATAATTCTATAATTATAATAATTTCATAAATATCATATAAATATGTTAAATCCATCATTAAATTAAAACTTGAAAGGTGGTGATGGAAAAAAATGCATCGGTTTGTGAGGCGGTAGTATGTCGTACACATGATCAAAATTTTTATTTCCCAATTGATGGATGTGGAGATAGATCTGGTTTATTACATTAACATAATAATATATCAATATATAGGATATTTTTGTGTTATTATTTTAGCATAATTGAAAAATGTCTTATGAAGGTGGAAGTGTTGTGATAGTGGGTTCCCTTCACCCAACTAAAAAGAACTTTTCAATTAACATTTCATTTATACATTGAGATATTCATGAGGTAAACTTACCATTATAGTTTAGATATATATATTACTAATATTTAAATGGTAATTTCTATAAATTATTTATTATATAAAAATGTTATAATAGATCCTAGGCTATAATAAGAACCTTGAGATTCTATGCTATTAATCATAAATATTTGTCTTATGGTCTAGGTACATCATAATGACAGGACACAGTGGATGAACAAATTTCAGGTGTTGAGGTATCATAAGAATTGAGACATATTCTTATGAAGTTCACACTTGTTGATCTCTAGTAGTTGAGATCATGAAGACATACCTTCCAATAGGAACACCACATGTTTCGAGTGTCATTGGTAGTTCTTATCAACAAACATGTGTATTGATATTTTGAATTGATATCATTATCAATGTGTTCAATTTTATTTCATAATTTAATGCAAGGAAAAAACCATGATGGTTCAGTTTTGGTGAGGTATATTGTGTTGGATGCATCATTGGTGGTATGAAATTGGTTGAATGGTGAAGATAGAATTTGTTGCTTCCAAGTTAAGGAAGTAATATCTTGGGTTTGGTTGATCCGGATGGTAGTACATTTATAAATCCATGACCATGGTAGTCAAGGGAAACCCATCCAGTTAGATAAAAAATTAATAAATAAATAAAGGATTATGAGACAAGTGTGCATCCTTCTTTATTAGATATACAAAAATAAATAGATTATATTACATAGTTCATAATCATAGGTTCATTATCATTGTTATGACTATTCCTTTTATTTCTAGGGGATTTGATAGGTTTCTAAAATCCACTCCTAGTTTTTTAATACTATTAACTACTATCATGATAAGGTCCTAGAGGTTTACACACAATAGTGTATTCAATAATCTTCCTTATTCTAGTGAATTAGTATATAGGACCTGGTAGGAACCACCATAGGGTCTAAGAGTTTTCCACGATTTATGGATCACTGATAAATAATTAAATTCGTTATTATTTAGGTAAAGAATAAATGGGTTGAATTTATTTATTAAAATTATTTACAAGTGTTAAGTAAATACAAATAATAATAATACATGAACAAATATTATTTCAATATTCAAGGTTCGTTAAATATTAGTGGGAATTATGAGTTAAGTTGATGATTCTAGTTTATCATGTAAAATATTTAATAATAATTACATGTCACGACCCATCCCAGAGGGGCCCATGCTGTGACTACCCCAATCCCACCTCTTATAGTCTAGGGGTTGGTGACTATCACTAAGTAGGCCTATCCCACAAATTGGAGGCATTCTCCTAAGTACCTTTACACACACACACATCTCCAAGCCACAAATGCTGAAATATAAAAACACTAAATAAAAAATGAATGCAAACCACTATAACCTAACTAGTGTACAATAATTAAATAACAAGAAATTAAGTTAGGATAGAATAAAATCCCACCAAAAAGTAAAATGAGTCTCAACTACATGTTCAACCTATAAAGTAATAGGTACTAGGACTGTCATCGGAAAGGCTATCAGAACACACCTCAACTTGTCCAATCTCACAAGGCACCGCCTGGTACTAGTCTTCCTAGAACTACATCAAAGATTCAATTATCTTCATAAGACATGATATGTGTGGGAAAATACCATGTAGGGGTGATTAAAACATTATTTAGTAGGACACCCCAAATCCACGAAGGAAGTACCATAAAGAAAATACCCCGAATGAATACCACAAAGAAAATACCACGAAGGAAATACCACAAAGGAAATACCATAAAGGAATACTACAA
Source organism: Viscum album (assembly GCA_963277665.1). Taxonomy (NCBI): domain Eukaryota; kingdom Viridiplantae; phylum Streptophyta; class Magnoliopsida; order Santalales; family Viscaceae; genus Viscum; species Viscum album. The sequence continues at coordinate 1,102,738,875 of OY728138.1, read as the reverse complement.
AGAAAATAACATGAATGAATAACACAAAGGAGAAACCATGAATTAATACCACCAAGGAATAACACACATAATTCCTCAAAATGAATCTGTAGTCAACTCACACTTGTATAATTCTGTAATACACATAGAAGGATTATGAAATGAATTTCATAAGACACATAGTATTGATAAGACACACAGTCTTGATAAGAAACACAATATCTATAAGACATATAATCTAGATAAGATACACATTATCTATAAGATACACAACCTCTATATGTCATGTAGTCTCATGGTCAAATCCAGCCACAGAGTTCAGTTCGTAGTGCGATCATTGAGGGAGAACCTAATCCTAAATCCATTAGGTAATATAAATAATTCCATAAAAACCCACTTAGGATATCTCAAAAGTAACTTCTTGTTCAAAGGGTCCTAACACCATAGACAAATAATCAAACAAATGAACCATTATAAAGTTATGATTTTTTCAGTAAAAAGATCTGACCTGGGTTCGATCTGACCCTCCGGACCTGACCCAACTCACCAGTCGACCCAACTCGATTCGGCCTACTGGGATCATTTCAGCTCATCTCCCCTAGTCCGGCCTAGCTCCTCTGGTCCAGCCCACATGCATGCAGTCCAGCTTTCTGCCACATAAGGCCTGCCCTAGCTGCGTTCCCCATTGGTCCCTATGGTGATGCACCATGTCCCACTCAGTCAACCCGATGCATTCGTTCATGCCATAAATTATTCACTTTACCACAACCTCACCATCATTGTGGTATCCCTTATATGTACGATCCACATTCTATACGGTGCCAGCACACCATTCCGCTGGTGCCGCCGCTTCTGCAGGCCGTTGATCATCATCCAGTGCTCTGTTTTTCAAGACAAATATACATTCACGATCATTAGGTCCAAATCTACACTCCCTTGGGATATGATTCATCTTACCATCACTCTGGGGGACCGATCGTATTCAAAGTATCTTGACATGTCAACCCACGACTATGTGGGTCCAATGGTGAAGAACTTCCAGAACAAGGGTAAGAAAAACACAAAGAATACCCAGAGGAACAAACTTCATCCTTTTTTTGTATTTTCTTCAATCCATTCTCTTTAGAATGATGAATGAAGAAACAGGAAAAAGTAATAATAAAACATCAATGATTCCCCTCAATTAATCACATCCCGCAAGAACACTCGAACTGTAGGTCAACATGTTCATTGGATGATCCACTTTCTTCATTGATCCTAGAAACAGGGAAATAAAATAAAGAAAAACTCCCTACCTTGATTCAGATTAGTCGAGGATAAAGTATTGTTGTCATCATCATCAGTGGAAAAGTTCCTTCGAATCCAGGTGTGTTGTTGATCGTCGATCCACGATTAGTTGGTGTTCGTTGGAGAGAGCTCTATCTTTTTGCCTTAGAATAATTCCAGGGTTATTTCGTAACCCTGAATTCTTGACAAAGGCATATTAAAATAAAAACCAACACTACATTAAAAATAACTTTTTAATTAAATTATTTATGATGTTTACTTCCTTTTCTGGATTTTCCACTAAAGACCCACACCTACTAAAGTTAATTCATGCCTAGGGTAAAAACACCATTCCAAACTCAACAGTTCCTTCAGATTTCTGATATAGGAACCCATTTATGAGTTATTCCACTATTTTAGGAAAACCTCTCTCACGCTTTATTAAAAACTGGTCATTTTTTAATGAATTTTTTCAGTTACACCAAGCCTCAGAATCACACGCTCTCTCAATTCCAGGTTTGGAATTTTCTCAACTAATTTATAAAAATAAAACTATAAAAACCGAGTCATTAAATTCTGCACACATTAGATATTTAGGTCCCCAAAAGCCAAAACAAGATCCACTCAAACAAAAAATATGAGGGTACTGAGCATGAATATGAGCCTCCTGATCCCAAGTGCTCTCTTGGAGATTCATATGCTTCCACAAAACATAGTGTAGAGGGTTTATCCACCCATGAAGGATCTTATCCTTTCAATCCTAAATCTTCATTGGGTACTCAACAAAAGTCTCACCCTCATCGATGTCCAACTTTCCCTCGTCGATGACCTGTGAGGGTTCATACACATACCTCCTCAACTAAGAAACATGAAAGATGTCGTGCACCCGATCTAACTACGGTGGTAGATCCAAGTGGTGCACCACCTTGTTAACTCTAGGTTGAATTAGGAAACGGTCGATAAACCTCAGTGAAAGCTTGCCTCCTCATCAAAATCTTCATAGTCTGTGTCAAGGTGATACCCAAAGAAACACATGGTATCCTTCCTAAAAATCCAAAGGCCTCCCCCACCTATAATTATAAGACTTATATCGGATCTTTGTAGTATTCATTTTCTCCTAGATGATCTTTACCTTCTTCTTGGTCACCTGTACCAACTCTGTACCCATGAGTACTAACTCTCTTAGGTTATTCTAGCAAAGTGGTGACCTGAAGGGTCACCCGTACAAGGCCTCAAATAGTGCGATACTGATGGTGGAATGGTAGTTGTTATTGTACATGAACTTCTCCAGAGGTAGGTGATCCTCCCAACAACATCCAAAATCCTTAATACTTCCCACAACAGATCCTCTAGAACCTGAATGGTTCTCTCCATCTAGACATCCATTTGTGGATGAAACATTGTGCTCAAGTGTAACTGAGCCCCAAATACCTTAGATAATCCCTTTCACAACCGGGATGTGAAGCGAGCATCATGATCTGAGACTATCATTTATGGAACTCCATGAAGCTGTACAATCTTCTGCATGTAGAGGCACCCAAGATCTCTACTTGAATCTTTTCATAAATAGCTAGGAAGTGGGATGACTTGGTGAGTCGGTCAACGATCACCCAGATGGTATTGTGTCCCCAAGATATACATGGTAAACCTATCATGAATTCCATTAATATCCCATCCCACTTCCATTCTGATACCTCAATTGGTTGAGTCAAACCCACTGGAACCTTGTGATCAACCTTCACCTTTTAAAAAGTGAGGCATCGAGAGATGAACTCTGCAACTCCCTTCATCATCTTAGGAAAATAAAAATTATTTTAGAGGTCCTAGTACATCTTCTTCACACCTGGATGTATCACTAAAGTGGATGTGTGAAACTTCCTCAAAACCTCCTCCCATAACGCCACTGGTACTACTATGTGCCCTCTGAAAAGAATGATGTGCTACCCACCTTTCTAATATCCATTAGAATAATGACCTATGGTTATATGAGAATGTAAAGTCTCATAGTTGATATCCCCAAGATGTGTCTCCCTAACTCACTATAAAAGTGGAGGGGTGATAACCATCAACTATAGGTAAGCTACTCTATCTTCATCCCAAAGGATATCTGTAGTGATTCCAACTTCTCTAACGCCACACTCAGTAACTGTTAACTGGATCTCCTACTGAAAGAATATTCCACCACATTACCCTTTCCATGAGTATATAAAATCTAAAATTCATAGTCCTATAGAAACTCTAGCCATTTACTCTGTCTCAAGTTTAGATCCTTCTGAGAGAATATATACATGATAATCTTTTGATTAGGGTAGATGATAAACCGCTTGCCCATCAGGTAGTGTCACTACATCTTCAAAGCGAAGACTACCACTTCTAGATCAAGATCTTGGGTCAAATTTTCCTTCTCATGTTGTATAAAATGGCACAAAACATATGTAATAACTAATTTCCCTTGTATTAGGACACAACCAAGACTAGTTCTGGATGCATCATAGAACACCCGATACTTGATTCCATTTCTTGTAAATATCAAGATGGGAGGCTCGTCAAACTCTACCTTAGATCCTGAAATCACTGATGGAACTTCTCTATCCACACAAAAGGATTCCCCTTCAATGTCAGAGACATCAAGGGTGCTGCTGCTCTAGAAAATATGGGTACAAAACTTAGATAGTACCCTTCCAAACAAAGTAAACATCGCACATTAGTAACAATCATGGGTGGATCCCAAGAGAGCATTGTATTAATATTCACTGGATCCACTACAGATCCAACATCTAAAATGACATGTCCTAGAAAATGGACCTCTCAAATGTAGAACTAACAATTTGAGAGCTTCTTGTAAATATGGTGCTCATGGAGTGTTTCTAGGACTATCCTCAAATGTATCGCGTGCTCCTCCTTGGACGTTGAGTACACTAGGATGTCATCAATGAAGACCACCAAGAACCGGTCTAAGTAAGGCTGAAAGATCTTGTTCATGAGTCCCATGAACACTACTGGGGAATTATTCATTCCAAAAAACATTAACAAGTATACATAGTGTATGTATCAACACATGAAGGTCGTGTTTGGTACATCCTCATCTAGTACACATAGCTGGTGATATCTTGATACGAGGTCAATCTTTGAGAACCACCATGACCCTTTCAACTGATCTAAGAGGTCATTTATCCTCAGTAGTGGATACTTATTCTTCATGGTCTCCTGTTTTAGGCACTATAAGTCCACATATAACCTCAAGCTCCCATATTCCTTCTTTGAAAACAAATATGGGGTCTCATAGGGTGAAACAATGGGCCTCACGAATCCCTTCCTCTGCAAGGCCTCCAACAGCACCCTCAACTCATAAATCTATGTGGGAACCATCTTATATGAAAGTGTAGATATAAGTTCCATCCTAGGGTATAGATAAATGTAGAATTATACCTACCTATGGGGAGGTAATAATAGAACATCCTCATGAAAGATGTCCTCATAATCCACCACCACTATTGGAAACTGAGGACTTATATCATCCACTGCGCTTAGGGTGAGGCTATCCAACTGATGATTAATCAGATACACACTCTTATGAGTGAGTCCATCTGGAAATACTTGTGTTTTATTATCACCAAAAATGGATAACCTGGTCCCATAACTACAGACAGACTTAACTCTTCACCTAAAAGAGTCAATTTGAGCAAGAATTGTGGATAACCCGTCCATACCAAGAATGACGTTGTAAGGCATACACACCACTACTAAGAGATGCCAATAAAAAATCTCTCCTCCAAGAGTAAGGTCACACTGTCAGAACTAGTGTTTGATCATCTAATTACATCATGTAGGGGGATCTAAGAACAAGGTTTGAGTCAATAGTTTAATAGGAATCTTAGATCCCCAAACAAGGTCCGTAGTAAGAAAGGAATGACTACACCAGTGTCTATAAAAATTGAAGATATGGTGGAAAAGACACATATTGTACCTCTAATCTTCCCTGGAGAATCAGGGCCATAAGACTCCATCACCTCTATTTGACCTTGTCTCTATCCCTAGCTCTCTAACCCTGGAATGGACCACCTGGTGGTGGTGGTGGTGGTGGTAATACGTCAAACCTCCACCCACCTCCTACTACTCTTACTTCTCCTCTGCCATGTTTTTTTCCCTACAGACAACCCTGGTCATGCCTCCACCTCTACCTCAGTGGTCTCTTGACCATCTCCTAACCAACCGTATGACTTGTTGAAAAATATCATGATATATTTCCTCAACCAACACATGAATATAACAACCTATCCCTCAGATAATTTGAGTATCCTTGAGATCCCAACACCACTGATCCTATTTCATAGGGTTCCCCCTAGAGTGCCTAACCCACTTGGGTCCCTATGACTGTCGTCAGCTACTTTCTGCCTAAGTCTCAGTTACCTGGTGACCACTAGTAGCTCCCACTTTCAGTGTCTGCTCCACCAGAAATCTCTTCACTAGAAGAGCTCACTAAAGTACCCTAGCATAAGTAGGGATACTAAGGGATATCATGGATTACCTGATCTCCTAGAAAAATCCCTGCTCGAAGGTCTAATACCTAAAAAATGGGTCTTGTACCATATTCATGGAGTAGTGTGAAATATCAGTAAATATATCTGAGTAATCTTACATAATCAAGATTCCTTACTATTGATGTAGAATCTCATTTATAAGTACTAATCGTAACATATCCAAAAATAACTCCTCTATGAAGAGACACTCGAAGTATTATCAAGAGAGAGTCACCTCATCATGTGTCTGGGTCACTAATCTCTACCGTCACACCATAGATCCTTAAAAAAGGCTCACAAAAGAGACTTCCATCTGTTCAGGAGGCATCCACACAAGATGGAAGACATGGGTAGCTGCCTCCAGCCAATCCTCAGTTACCTAGGGGTCTGTCTCACCCTGAAACATGGGAGTTCACTACCTTTGAAACTCATGAAATGTACTCAATATACATGCATCATCAGAAGATAGTTTTGGCTATAGATACTACTCGATGGGTGGTACTAAAACTTAAAAACCACATAGAGGTGCCATCACTAGTACATGCCCCTATACCGATTCCTTTTTTCTAGGAGAATCATCCTCGTGATCACACAATGGAATCCTGGATAGCTGTCTGTGTAGAACCATCCTAAAATAAAAAAATTTGTACCATTGTTAGTAGAGTATACCTGGTGATTTGAATCAAAAAGGACATGAGAACACACCCAAAACCTATAAGGTGAATGTACTGTTATTTTCCCTGCAACTAGTGTTTTTATGTACTGAGTTTAAAAGCTGGTGTCCAGAGTCCTGGTGTATGGATACGTCAGCCATCAAACCAACACTAGATTCTCTGTCTGGAATCTGAACCCAAAACAGTTAACATTATTTTCCCAAGCCAACCTCACAGACACCCGATCACAAAGTAGAACAAACATGTCTTTGATACCACTCTGTCACGACCTGTCATAGAGGGGCCCATGTTGTGACTACCCCAATCCCTCCTCTAATAGGCCATGGATTTGTGACTAGAACTGAGTAGTAATATCCCAAAAATTGGATGCATTCACCTAAGTACTTGTACGCACACACACATATCCAAGCCAAAAATGATGAAATGTAAAAACACGAAGTAAAAAATGCATTAAAACCACTATAACCCACCTAGAGTACAATAGTGAAATAATTGGAAAGTAATTCGGCCAAGAATACAACCCCACCAAAAAGGGAAAAGAGTCTTCAACCACAGGTACAACCTGTAAAGTAAGAGGTAATGTGACTTTCATTGAAAAATCTACTGGAACACTTTTGGTCTCTTAAGGCACTGCATGGTCCTAGTCTGCCTAGAACTCTATTTAAGAGTTGATCATCTTCACAAGACATGACATGTGTAGGAAAAGACCATGTAGGGGTGAGTAAAACAATACTCAGTAGGACACCCCAGAACCACAAAGGAATACTACAGAGGAAACAACACAAATGAATACCATAGAGAAAATACCACGAAGAAAATACCATAAAAGAAATACCATGAAGGGATACCAAAAAGAAAATGACACAAATGAATTCCAAGAAGGAGATACCACAAAGTAATACCACTAAGGAATAACTCAATGAATGACAAAAAGGAATATATGGTCGTCTAATATAGGTATAAGTCCTTAATACACATACCGGTATTATCAAACAAATTTCATAAGACACACAGTCTCAAAAAGACACACAATCTCGATAAGACACACAATCTCTATAAGGAACACAGTTTTGATAATACACATAGTCTCTATATTTCACACAACCTCTATAAGTCATGTAGTCTCAAGGTCATAGCTAGCCACATAATTCTATTCGTAGCGCGTTCGTTTTGGGAGAACCTGTCACTCAAGCCATTAGGTTGTATGCATACTTATATAAAAACCAACATAGGATATCTAAAAATTACCATCTCGTCACAAGAGTTCAAACACTATATATGTCTTGTAAAATGGACACACTATTTAAAATTTATGATTGTTTTAGTAAAAATATCTAACCTATGTCTGGTCCGGGTCTGATTCGACCCGTCGGACACGGCCCAACCCGTCATCCAACCCGACCCGGTCTGGCCGACCCGACCCGTTCTGACCTATTGAGACCATTCTGAACCGTCCCGCTTGGTCAATCCCACTTGGTCCAGTTGGCATGGCCCGAACCCCTAGTCTGGCCCCACACGCACATGGGCCAGCTTGTCTACCACACATGACTTACCCTGGCCTCGTGCCCCCTTGGTCCTTGTGGTGCTGCACTGCCTCCCACATAGTTGGCACATTTCATTCACACACACTATACTTTTCCATGACCTAAAATTCACTATGGGATCCCTTAGATAGCCTCATCGCTGCTTTGGGCTCCCTTCCGCGGTCGATCCGTGTTCCACGTGGCTCCGACGCGCTGCACTACTGTGTACCACTGGCCACCAGTGTTTCCACTTTTGCAGGACACCGTTCATCCTCTGGTGCTTTGTTTTTTGATACGAAGATAAATCTGTGATCCTTGAGTTGCAATCTACACTGCCTTGGACTCTGATTCATCTTGCCATCACTCCAGGGATTTGATCGCGTTTGGAGTCGGCCGACGAGTTGAACTATGGCCACGATGGTCCAACGACAAAGAATGCTGAGAACGGGGGTAAGAAAATCACAAATAATTCCCTAAGGAATGAACCATATAATTTGTTTGTATCAACCACAATATATTCTCATTAGAACAAAAAACAAATAAACAATAACAAATAACAATAAACCCGAATTATTTCCCGCAATTAATCACCTCCCTCAAGAAATATTGAACCATGGGTCAACCTGTTCGTTGGTTGATTTGCGTTCGTCGTTGATTCTAGAAATGAGGGAATAATATAAAAAAACGCCCTACCTCGATTCATATTAGTTGCGGATTAAGGATTGTTGTCATTTTTGTCATCAAAAAAGTTCCTTCGAATCCCAGTGTGTTGTTGATCATTGATCCACAATTTGCCGATGTTCATTGGAGAGAGATCTATCTCCTTGCCTCAGAGGAATTTTAGGGTTATTCTGTAACCCTGAATTCCTGAAAACATCATATTAAAAGAAAAACCAATATTGCATCAAAATAACTTTTTAATTAAATTATTAATGACGTTTACTTCTTTTTTAGGTTTTTCCATTAAAGATCTGTGCTAAATAAAACTAAGTCATTCCTAGGTTAAACCCGCCATTCCAAACTCAACGGTGCCTTTATATTTCTGATCTCGGAACTAGATTACGAGTTATTCCACTATTTCAATAAAACCACTTGCTCACTTCATTAAAAACTAAAAAATTTTCAATGAATTGTTCTAGGCACATCAGGCCTTAGAATCACACGTCGTTTTAGTGCATGTTCTTTAAATTTTCTTAATTAATTTATAAAAATAAAATCAGAAAAAGTAAAAACATTTGGTATCAAATAAATGATCCTTATAGCATGTATGGACTATCTAGAGGCATTCAACTTCATATATTTTGAGAAAAAATCGCTGGTGAAGCGTTGTAGTCAAGCAAAAAGATTCTTGGAGCATGTGTGGACAATCAATAGGTATTCGACTTCAGATTGTTTGAGTAACGATCATCGGTGAAGAGCTGAAATCGAGCATACTTTGTTTCTAAAAAGTTACTCAGTCAGTTTTATTTTATGTGATCTATTTAATTCATGTGAGATCATTGGACCATACCAGGGCTTTGATCATTAGAGAGGGAATGTTTCGTCACTTTGGTGATAAAAATTTACAATCCCCGTCCCACTGACTTCCACAATGCACCTTGGTACTAAAATTTTGTTTCAAATAAATCAAATGGATTTTATGTGTCAAAAAAAATATTTTTCTATAAATTTATGTAGAATGAAATAATTTGGTCCCAACAAAACTGGCTGTGCTTTGATCCGATCGCAGATGACCAAGTTATGCCCATCTGATAAAATTTTTATGGATTGAAATCAGTTTGTTTTGCAGGTATATATATCAAAGAACATATATATATATATATATATATATATATATATCCAAAACAAGTTTAAGGTGTGCATTAGGTATTATGATTACTCCAACACAGTGGTAGACGATCAAAACGATGACCTCCTATTTTCCCAATCATTGAAAAAATCCAACCGGTGATATTTTTTCACCAACATAATAATAATAATTAGTTTATTATTATTATTTTAAATTTATATTTAATAGACTTTGAAAAAATGAAAAACTAGAAAAATAATTGAGTTTTTTCAAAAGGGATATGAAATTAATTAAAAAATAGGGGAGGTGGTGTGACCCATGTGGGCAAGAAGAAAAAAAATTATAATTAAAAAATATGTGGATTTTGTTGAAATCCACCCTACCACTCAAGATAGAAGCCATGCCTCCCCACTCCTCCATCCCCCCATTGAGGTTGTTGTCGTGGAATCGTCTTCCCATTCTCCAGATGAAACCTGGAAGAGCACTGCGAGTTGCCCCCCTCTAACCTCCCCTCACCAGTGCAAACCAAGAGCTTCCCTCCTCGACAAAGCCAATGACACCTCCTCCCTTGCCCTAACAGAATTCCTTCAACCTCCTACTCAGTAGTGATGATGCCTCTGAGTAGCCAGAAACCAATCACCGCCCTTTTTCACCAGATCCTGAGTTTTTTTAAATATTTTATAAAACAATACTAGGATAATTTTTTTTAAAATGCACTCTAAAAGAGGCAACCTTTTTGCCTCCCTTCTTTTAAAAAATATTCTTCTTAAAAAAAATTATTTTTATTATTTTTATTTGTTTTGTTTATATATATATATGTATATAAACAGAAAAACAAAATTTTTCAGCAGAATTTATCTACTATTTAAAATCCAGACGTACTTCCATTACAACTATTTGGATTCTGACAGAAGATCTTTCCAAAGACTCCCTTTTATAAGAGAATTTACCCTAGAAATCATTCTACATTTCCGATGTGGGATTCTGGTTCTCCTTTTCCTACGCAGAACATTTTGCATTTCCGATGTGAGATTTTGTTTCAAGCACAAGACTTTGAGAGACTATAAAATATAAAATATATGAAAAATATAAATGAAACTTAAAAATTGGATTAAACATATAAAAAATAGTTGAAAACAAAAATAACTTCATAAAAAATAAATATAAAAAATAATTTACAAGCTTTCAAAACCACCTACTTGAAACTGAAAAATGTTTCAAATACACGACTTTGGAATCCTATAAAATATAAATTACAAGACCAACATAAATGAAACTTAATATATTGTTTAAAAATATAACAAATAGTTTAAAAAAAATTGATAAAAAAAATTGATGGAAAATAATTTATAAGTTTTCAAAGACACCTACATGAAACTTAAAAATGTTTCAAGCACGTGACTTTGAAAGCCTATAAAATATAAACTATAAAACTGATATAATTGAAACTTAAAACATAGATTAAACATATAACAAATAGTTTAAAACGAAAATAATTTCATAAAAAATGTTCATGAAAAATAATTTATAAGCTTTCAAAACCAGCTACTTGAAACTTAAAAATTATTTATGTGGCTTTGAAAGACTATAAAATATAAACTATAAAACCAATATAATTTAAAGATAAAACATAAATTAAACATATAGTAAATTATTTAATTATTTAATTAATATTATTAATAGTTAATTATATAATAATTCATCAGTTAATTAGTACATATTAATAATTAATTATATAATAATTAACTAATTAATTAGTAATATAATTACTAAGTATATAATAGTTAATAAGTTAATTAGTAATATAATTCTAAATTATATTTATTCATTATAATTAGTAATTAGTAATTATTAAAAATTATTATATAATAATTAATTAGTTAATTGGTAATATAATTATTAATTATATAATAGTTAATTTGTTAATTAGTAATATAATTATAAATTTTAAATATTCATTATAATTATTAATTATAATTATTAATTAAAATTATTCATTATGATTATTAATTATTAATTATTAATTATTAATTATTAGTTATTAGTTATTAATTATTAATTATTAATTAGTAATATAATTATTAATTATATAACATTAATTCTATAATAATTAGTTAGTTAATTAGTAATCATTAATAATTAATTAGTTAATTAGTAATATAATTATTAATTATTTAATAATTAATTAGTTACTTAGTAATATAGTTATTAATTATATTGTAATTAATTAGTTAATTAGTAATATAATTATTAATTATATAATTAATAATTAGTTAATTAGTAATTATTAATCATTAATTATATAATAACTAATTAGTTAATAATTAATTATTATATAATTGACCATTAATAATTACAAATTAACTAACTAATTATTATACAATTAATAGTTATATAATTAATAATTATATTAGTAATTAATAGTTAATAATTAACAATTATAATAAATAATTATAATGAATAATTATAGAGAATAATTATATTACTAATTAACTAATTATATTACTAATTAAATAAATAATTATTATATAATAATTTTTAATAATTACTAATTAATAATTATAATGAATAAATATATTACTAATTAACTAATTAACTATTATATAATTAATAATTAAATTACTAATTATCTAATTAATTATTATATAATAATTTTTAATAAATACTAATTAATAATTATGATGAATAATTACAATTTATAATTATATTACTAATTAACTAATTATAAAAAGGGCTTTGGCTCTATATTTCTCAAAAAAGTAACTAATTAACTATTATATAATTAAAAATTACATTACTAGTTAACTAATTAGTTACTATATAACTAATGAATAATAATAACTAATTAACTAATTAGAAATTATATAATTAGTAATTATATTACAAATTAACTAATTAATTATTATATAATTAATAATTATATTAATAAGTAACTAATTAATCATTAAATAATTAATAATTATATTACTAATTAACTAATTATATTACTAATTAACTAATTAATTATTATATAATTAGTTATTAATAATTACTAATTAACAAACTAATTATTATACAATTAATAGTTATATAATTAATAATTAATAATTAATAATATATAATCATAATTAGTAATTATAATGAATAAATATACGTTGTAATTATAATGAATAATTATAGTTTCTAATTATATTACTAATTAACTAATTAACTATTATCTAATTAATAATTATATTACCAATTAACTAATTAATACTTATATAATAATTTTGAATAATTACTAATTAAGAATTATAATGAATAAATATAATTTATAATTATATTACTAATTAACTATTATATACTGAATAAATATAATACTAATGAATTGGTTAATTATTATATAATTAATTATTAATAATTTCTAATTAACTAATTAATTATTATATAATTAATTATGAATAATATTAATTTAATAATTAAATAATTTATTATATGCTTAATCCATGTTTTAACTTTAAATTATATCGATCTTATAGTTTATATTTTAAGTCTTTTAAAGCCACATACTTGAATCATTTATAAGTTTCAAGTAGGTGGTTTTAAAAGCTTATAAATTATTTTTCATTAACAATTTTTACAAAATTATTTTTATTTTAAACTATTTTTTATACGTTTAATCCATGTTTTAAGTTTCATTTATATCGGTCTTATAGTTTATATTTTATATACTTTCAAATTCACGTGCTTGAAACATTTTTAAGTTTCATGTAGGTGACTTTGAAAACTTATAAATTATTTTCCATCAACATTTTTTACAATTTTTTTTTATTTTCAACTATTTGTAAAATGTTTAATCTATTTATTAAGTTTCATTTATATTGGTCTTATAATTTATATTTTATAGGCTTTAAAAATCACGTACTTGAAACATTTTTAAGTTTCAAGTAGGTGGTTTTGAAAGCTTATAAATTATTTTCTGTCATCATTTTTCACGATTATTTTTGTTTTTAACTATTTTTTTATATTTTTAATCCATGTTTTATGTTTCATTTATATTGATCATATAGTTTATATTTTATAGTCTTTCAAAGTCACGTACTTGAAATAGAATCTCACATCGGAAATACAGAATATTCCGCGTAGGAAAGGGAGGACCAGAATCCCACATCAGAAATGTAGAATGATTTCAATGGTAAGTTCTCTTATAAAAGGGATCCCTGGGTGAGAGCTTCTATCAGAATCCAGACTGATATAATGGTAGTATATGTGGATTTTAAATAGTAGATAAATTCAGCTAATTTAGTTTGTTTTGTTTATATATATATATATAAACAAGAAAAAAAATAAAAATAAAAATTCTAAAAAAAATATATTTATTTTTGTTTTAAGGGGAAGCAGCATCACAGATGCCACCTTTTTGGTGTATTTTTTAAAAAAGTTTTAACCCAGCATGTTAAAAAAAAGTTTTTTAAAAACTTATAAAAAAAATCCCCAGATCCCATTGGATCCGTACTTCACCATCCCAGCCTGGTCGAGACTGCCCACAACAGCTTTGCGAGCTCACCATCCCCAGACACCATTGGCCCAACTGCATCCTCCAAGTCCAACACTGCACTCACTAATCAAGACCTCATTCAACCTCCTTCTCACGTTTTTTCACACCTTTTCGGTGTCAACCGACCATAGCCGGCCACCGTGAGACCGCTAGGACATCCTCCACCTTCAACTGGACACCACAAGAAAAAAGACACCCTCACCACATGACTGTGCCACATCAAGCTCACCTTCGCCCTCACCACGCGACTGTTCCATATGGAGCTTACCATCATCCTAAATCGGGGATGACAAAGGGCCTATGATCACCACTTCCCATGACCCATGCATTAGGTACTCCCTTTTACCTCTCTACAATAAAACGATCTGCTTCAAATCATGATGTGGTAGGTAGAACTGACCCAAAAATGGTTAAGACTGGAATTCTTGGCCAAAAATACCCCCTTTTGGGGTTTCACAGCCCTATATGGGCATGTGAAGGTTTGACTCCACTCGTAATGAGTCGGGACAAGGTTTTTAGGACACAAGTTAAATTTAAATAATAAAAAAAATAATTAATTAATTTTCGGTTAAAAAAATATAATATTTTAATATTTCGGAAAAGGAATTAATTAAATTTTAGTATTAAATTAAATTAATGAATTAATTTAATTTTTTAGAATAAAAATTAAATTAATGATGGGATCGAATAAGTATAAAACATTTGAATAAATGATTTTAATTTAATTAATTCGTTTAATTTATTTAAATTTCCCATCTAACTTTAAATTTATAGTAATTTAATTTTTATTGCATGTTTATTAATTATACCTACTGGTCTTGATCTAGTGACCATACCTATGTATGTCTGGGTTAATTGATTTAATTATTTATTACATGTGTTTGAGGATTTTCATTAGTAGATAATTAAATGGTGGTAAGAAAATCGTATTTTCATTCAATATGTATAAGATTTTACGTGTCTAATTTGTCTCTTGTATGTTGGAATCCCTAGAACCCATCTCCTATGTGTGAGTATATATGTATAGTTGACAATGAGGTTATAAGACACAAACCCAACCAAGACATGGTGAAATCCAGAAGAGATGTGGACACCATAGATGGGGAAGAGCTGTATCCTGAGTCAATCTACAACTCAGGTATGATTTCCCTAGGTCAGGGTTGAAGCATTAAGATTAAATGGATTGTCCAATATTATATGTCATAGGCCAGTCGATTATTTTATTTTCTTTACGCATTTTCATGACAGTGGGAAACATATAAAATAATAAATATTAAAATTCAAAAATGCATGATGTATGTTTTTTTAATTAATGTTCATTTTTGAGTGAGATAACATAGAATGAACAGATTAATAAAAATGGATCATATTCTTCAAAACATTTATAAAAACCCTAAATGAAATATTAAGACACAAACACCTTCCATCAATAAAATTTGAACAAAACTGGGTGTATAGGGTGATTTTCAGCCAACATTGAGGGCGACTCTTACTACCAGAGAGTTATTATGATAATGATGGGTAAACTTATCTAATGTGACGCCCCAAAACTTATTTCTCATGTAATAATAATATTATGGTTAATTTTCATGTTATCTGAACAAAACATACAAATTAAACACAAAGGTAATTTATTTAATTAAACACTTAAGTGTTTACATTACAATATGATCAAAGGAAATCTATACTAACCAAAAAACACCTACTAAAAACCCTATCAAAGCCACAAGGAGACCACCTAACACAACGATGAGACCTAGTAAATAATAAAGATCCATCGGGTCAGTCACAAAAAATAACACCACATCCAGAATCATTAAAACCATATTGACCATCAGTGGTAAAACAAGATCTATCTTCGATAATGGTCTTGAATTTGGGACACCCAAATATAAGGTTTTATAAGGCATCAACTTGACCATTTCCCCTTGGGTGACCGTTGAGTTCTAATGACTATAATTATAGCCATTGGTCGTTTGGTGGATTAATTAAAAAATATCTAAGTATAATTTAGTTTTCCAAAATATTTAATTTATGAATTGAAATTATAGTATAACCTCTTATTATGAATTTTAAAAGGACAATGATTTAATATTTTGAGTTACACTTTGTGTGATTTTAAAATGAGATTAAAATTTCAAATCCCTTTCAAATATTTCAAATATCTTGTAAATGTTTTCATTCTTAATGTTTAAACAAGGTTTTAACTAAACTATTTATTTGATTTCTATAATACCAGTATAAAGTTTTCATATGAATGTATTAAATTTCAATTTATAACTTTGAGTTTTAAAACTCTAGTGCTTATAAAACTAAGGGAATTTTTGTTTTGAAAAGAACCTATTTATGTATAGGGAAACTTAGTATTAATGTTAATAAAAAATATACCCACAAGGTCCAACCCTCTAGCCAGGTTGAGGGATGTAGCACGCACTAGGTGGTCGAGCCTAGCCATCAGCCTCAGCACATGCTAGCCTGTGAGAGAGTGTGCGGGTGCGGGTGCGCTTGAAGCACACACAAGGAGATTAGAGCACGCCACCGTGCATGGTGGCATGACGGCGTGGGTGGGCACAAAAGTGCGACCACATAACCCAATATGGGGCGGTACCAAGAGGGGGGGGGGAGTATTATGAGCCTATTCCTAGAGTCCTGGGCTTTTAAAGGGCCATGAAGCTTCCCTCAATTTCAATGTGAGATAAGAATTTTAAGGAGAAATGAGATCCAGACTGTTGGATCAAACTGTGCGCGATCTGATCTGTTGGATCAGTTCATCTTTTGAACTCCCACATCCATTTTACACCTCTGCGTTTTCACGCATCTTCCGATCAAACATGGATCTAATTGAGACCATTCGAGTTTTTTTAAATCACTGCTCCATCCATAACTATCTGATCATCTTCTCCTCAGATCTGGACCATCCATCACTTTTAAAATCCGCGGACTCACCTCCACCGTTGGATCTACCCTCGACTAATCTCCGTCATCCATTCTTTTCCAGATTTTCCCCCTGCAGCGCCATCTTCTTCCTCTCGCATGCACTGGACCAGTAACCCCTACCCTCCCTTTCTCTTGTTTTCCACACTTGTGACTCCTTCCATCACAATCCAAGCATCCTCTCACGTGTTTTCCACAAAGAAAAATTTACCCCGATCATTTAATATACCGGGTGGGCCTTAGAATTCCAACAAGTGGACTTAAAATATTTTATAGTTCGTATAATATAGTTTATTTATATAACCCGATTGTACCCATTCCCTTAGTAGTTCCACCTCTCCTCAAACCTCCAGCAAGCCCCCACAATCCTTTCCCGATCCTCTCCTCCTCCTCAAGCTTGGTAAGGGATATGTTGTCTTGTTTTTATTGTTTTGAGGGTATATACATATTTATGTATGCTCAAAAAAATATTTATATAACCTTTAGGTTTAGTTAAAATTTTCTATTATACCGATCCTAGGTCTCCTGGATTTTGAGTTCAAATAGTATTATGAATGTAAGGGAATTATGTTGCCTTGTTGTGTTGAAGTTATATAAATTTATATATATATGTATACTCATATACATAAGTATACATCATTGTGGTTTGGGTGAAAACCCGCATATACCCGATCCTAGAACTTATATATTTTGAGTTATGTAGTACTTTTTTTAAACTTGAGAGATTATTTTTTCTCATGAAAAACTTATATATATATATACCTCATATATTCGATTTTATATGTGTCTATATATATATATATAACCATTAGGTTTTAAGTGAACCTCTATTATGTTCGGTTTTAAGACCTCTAAACTTTGAGTTTCAAAGATGAGGTAGAATTTTGTTTTTAAAACATAATTAATTTTATTTTCATATATATATATATATATATAGTTTACATAAGCATGTATAATTATATAGATCATATAACTCACCTTCTAGACCGAATATATGTCTTCTAACATTGATCTCTAATGGTTAATTTATGTTTTTGATAAACCTGTAAGTATAAATTAATTTTGGTGTAAGACCCTTATGTATACTCAGTAATGCATATAAGTTTTATATGTTTACATAAACATTATGTATGTTTGTTTAATAAATAAACCTTTTAAAATTTATGTTATGATTAAAGATTTAGGGACTATTGTTCATTAATGTGATTAATATATTAAATTTATTTGGATGACATTAGATTTTTGGTTTGAACCCTTTAATGCATAATGTATATTCAGATATGTGAATATATGTGTATGCAAATAAACTTTGATACTCAATTTTACCTAGAATTTTCTAAGGATTGCAAAGAAAGAATAAAACATGTTGTTTTCAAAATATGAATGTTCTATTGTAAAATACTACCCTTTATATACACCCTTGTGTATAAATAGATATAAAAAACACTAAAACCTAATTTTTGGATATTCTAAATATTATAATTTTGATGTGATTAGTAGTTGTGGAGAGTTTATGAGTATAATATCTGGGGTTTTCAACTCTTATATTCATATCTATGAGTCACTTATTTTCAACATATTTTAAACGGTATTAGTTATGGTTGAATTTCAAACTTTACATGATTAACATTATGTGTACCTTTTTATATGTTAAACATAAGTATACAAGAAATGAAAGTTTGGGAATTTATGTGTGTAATACCCCATTTGAAGTATTTGGTTTATCTTTTAATTAATTAATCACCCAATCCATGATGAAATTCCAATATGTAATTTATCAGTAAATATTTTACTTTTTAGGGTTATCATTTTATGTAACAAAACTTGTATTTATTTTAGTGCATTAGTTGTCATCACATATGCAATAATCTGATTATCATACTCACCATTCAATGACATACCCATGCAGTTGATAGTTTAGTAATTAATAATTATATTTTTGATTCACTATATATATTTAAAAATTAATTAATAGAATTAAAAAACCTTATGACCTTTTATCGATTAAGTTTTTAATTATTCAAAGTGGTATGGGACACCTTGAATAATATGAAATGAGAAATTAAACATTCAAAGTGGTATGAGCCATTTTGAATATAAAACACTATTTGGCATATAAGGAATGTAATAGACTTCGTATAATGGGTTGGGGACCAGTTAATGAAAGTCTCTCGATGAATCTATATTTCTCATGAGACAATCATGTCTTGTCATGAGGCCATTGACATTTCAGGTCTTGACACTAGGTCTTGACAGGGTCTGATATTATACGTTCCCTCATCATGTCTATGATAATTAATTAACCAAGTTGATATTCGACTAGTAGAATTTCCATGGTTAAGATCTAGCACTTATGAGTATTAGAAGAAGTAAAGGATTATGGCATGACGTTTATTTAGCCCTCATTGATTTATTAGCTAGTGTATGTTTCACAGTAGTAAAGTATGAAATTGATGTTATTACCTTTATGCGAAACTCTGATTATGTATTACTCTCTGTTATTAATTTTTTTACTTTCATATTCATATTTCATACCTATTTATAATGTCTTTACTTATTATTCTTAATGAAAATTCTTATAGTTAAATCATGATTCATTATAACTCTATCAGAATAACTTTAAATGAGCCCTTATGATTCTTAGAGTAAATGCTATGTTGTGATGTTTATGTTTCAATATTCCTTAGGAAAATGTTTTATGGGAAATTTGAAGATAATGTCTTAAAATGTTATATTGGTATATTATGTTATTATAAAACCCCTTACTGGCCATTTGTATGATCACCCTACATTTTTTAAAATAAATTTTTCAGGTATTCATTTTTAGCTGAAGAGCATGTCTGAAGAGGCTGGTTTCCTAGAATCCGAAGAAAATCGATCCACTGTATGGGACATGATGTGTAAATATCAATGTATGTTGTTTTTAAATTTTACACATCATGTTTCAAGGAACTGGCTCCATGTATTCTGGAGTCGGGCTGTTACAGTTGGCATCAGAGGATTCGGTTTAGATAACTCTCAAAAATCAGAACTGAACAAGAAATATTTAATTAATCATTACTAAGTATGACGTTTTCTTAATTTTCAGATTTAAAACGAAAATAAAAGTGTTTTTTCTCTTCCTATTAAGGCCCTAGAAACCATAATTTCCATATCCATCCACGACAACTTCATAAACTATTCACACATTCGTATGACATGCAAACACCTCTAGGACATGTGAAACTCTCCCCGTGTACTTCAACTCCACCGAGGAGCGGTTTCGGACTACCTCTTTATGATGAAAACCCAATTTACATCCTATGAACATTGGGGAAAGTACTTCGAGGGACTTTTCAGATTATTAATTGTAGTAGAAGGCATCCAGTACATTATGGATTTCCAAGAAGCTACAACAGCGGGTGACCTTTGCGCAACATATATGTGGAAAATATTGTCCTATGTCAATTATGATCAAGTAATGGACTTTGAAAACCTTGAAATTGAAGATTTCTATTCTCTGTACAGACATCAAGTACATACTAATGTCTCTCGACTATACACCCCTCATGTCTCACTCTAGAGACACCATAAGTGTACCCATGAGATTGAACCAGACTGCTCGAGTTGCATTTGGTTCAGGGAGATTAAGAGTTTTGAAATTGTTTTGTGGATTCGTGTAACTAGGAACTGGGGAAACCATTAGTCCTAGGTGTTGTGTACCATTTATTTTTTGAAAATAAAACTTGTTTTCTTCTTTCCTATATCTCTTAAATGTTTGTGATTTTGAATGAATTTCACTAATTTAAATTTAATTATTTTTTCCGATGGAAGGACATACCCATATCTTATTTCTTCTCGTTGAGGTTTGAGAGGCCATTATTTTTAGAACCTGTGTAGAAAAATACCTCCCCTTCACAAACTTGTGAAGAACATGGAAACATATTTATGAGATATTGAACAGTCCAGACATTCTCCGCTCCTGCCAAGGGAATTCCTATATCTACCACCGCATAACCACTGCTCAACTCGTTAAGTATAGACTAAGGAGAAAGTTCCCTGAATATATTTTCCTATGCTTCACTCTATCCCAAAACTTCACAGCCATGGTAAGGTTTCAAGAGGCTGCCTTGGAGGGGAACCTTCACTCAGCCTACATGCACCAAATAACGAGCTTCAGTTTATATGACTACATATATGATCTTGAAATTCTTAGATGTAACTCCCCAATCTTTCACAGTACTCTTCTCTTTGAATAATACAATAACATGTGTTATACACAACTTCGAGTTCTAACACACCACAACCAATCATACTAGCTGTTAAGAATAGTAATACCCACTTTTTGAAATTTTATACATTTTATATTTCAAAATGAACTTCATTTTTGGATTCAGAATATCGAAATTAGCTTAGGGTGAAATTTTGGTACTTTTCGGATAACTTTCATATTTTGATGAATAGTGAAAATTATTAAATTTTAATTAAAAACAACCTTTTTAATTGAAATAATTAATAGTGATAAATTATGAATTTGAGTGTTTTTAAAGTATATTTAGAATATATTTTTACCATTTAACACAATGTTTGTCATTTTATATAATTTCGCATTTAAACTAGACATAAGTAAGTGTCAATCTTTTGACAGTTATTATTTCATAAAAACACGCTGTTTGTTTTGACAATGGGAATTAATTTAAATTAATTAATGCAACTTATATGTTTTGAAATTGGTAAAATAGACATTATTTTTGAATTCATAATATCAAATATACCTTAGGCCAAATTTTTGGTATTTTTCTGAGAAACATCAATTTTTGATGAATAGTGAAAAACACTGAGTTATTGGTTAAAACTGATTTTTTTATTTAAATAATTATTTGTTTCATTTAATTTAATTTATGTCAAAATAGATACATAATACTTATATAAGATCATTTTAATTCATTGGAGTCCGTTTATAATAATTTTAGATATATAAAAATTTTATTGAACTTTTCACCGTCTTTTACCCACCTCCTAGGAGAATTTGAAAATTCTCATAAAACTTAATTTTACCGCTTATGTGAGTTGAATTTTGAAAATCAGAGAGACACGGTTAATATCAAGTATTAAAATTAGGTTCAATGAGATCTAAATAATTTCTAGTGAATAGTAACTTTTTACTTTTATTTACCACGGTTAAAAGTAAATAGGGTAATTAAGGGTAAAAATGATATTAATATTACCCTCACACATGTCCTAATTCTATTGGACAAGTTTATATCGACCAAAAACACCCTTAGGAATAAAATATTGTCATTTAGGTCCACTTGGATTAGATTAGGATATTTATTATTATTTAATTCAAAGAAGAGTTAAAAGAGTTATAATCAAAGTTTAATAACTAAAACATTTTTAATATCGTTTTACATAAGATAAATTCGATTATAAATATTCATTAGAAATATAAAAAGATTTCCTACATCATGGAATTTTATTTATAATTTTCAGACATTAATTAAATAAATTTATTTATGATACAATGATGATGAAGTAATTACTTTATTCATGAAAGAATCAAATAAATGGTATTATAAATATTAAAATAAATATAATTTCAAAGTTTTTATGACAAAAACGAATTTTCTAGGTGAATATGACATGTTAAGATAGATTAAATGTATTTTTTTTGAAGTAATCATGTTTTTATTATTTAATAAAAACAAATACCAAATAGTGTCAAAATTGACATAAAATAGTTTTTAAAACAAATATTATATTATTAATTGATATAAAGGTCCTAAAAATATAAGGTTCGGACAAAAGACTTATATAATAATAATTATGACATTAATGAACCAATTGGGGTTCTATTGGAAGTATATAGTATGTTTATTAACTATATAGTGTAAGAATACAAGAAGACACGGTAAAAGTTAAATTATTTAACTTAGAGTTAAATTTAAATGATAAGGTTAAAATGGTAACCTAAACTTTTCTAAAACTTATTGGTTGAGTTTTTTTCAAACTATCCCCACCTTATACTTTAAATAATTTACTTTTTAGCCATTAAAAATTGAATATGAATTTATTATAAAATAATATTTTATGTTTTTCCTAAGGTGCCCCTCACCCCTCTTATAAAAGGGCACTCCCCCTTCTCTCTAATTCACACCTTCTAAGCCATTTTTCTTGGCCAAACCTTGCCCAAATACCCTATAACTATCCTCCCTTAAACCTAGAGGCCTTAGTTTTATCAGAAAGCCAACCTAAGGAGCCCTTTTGTTGAAATCAAAAGGAAGAACCCGAAGAAGAGGTAATGATTTCACCACCCTCTTTCAAGTTCCTTTCTTCTTCGACTTACTTTTTATCTATTGTTTCCATTATAAAATAATAACACCAGTATATTCTATATACTATGATTTTATTATAATTATGGTACAACAAAATTCATTATTCTATCCACCATTTGAATGACATGTCACCATATGTGCGTATGTACGACTTACCGTCTCCACGTCGTGGTGTAATTGTTATTAAATACATTATTATTTAGATGGGTATAAAAATGATGTGTATAACATGATATGGATTCTGTATATATTATATACCATCCAATTATATATTATATTAATATCAAAAGAATGATATTTTTACTCGTGCGTACGTACAGATTACCGTCTGCATGATGCGATGAGATTCCTTTCCAAGTTCACCATTCATCGACGATTATAAAAATATATATTACTAATAAGTATGTAATATATGACATATTAATGCTACTGGAGATATATATATATTTATATATATAAGTATTTATATACTTACATATATCTTATTCACTTACTTCCGTTCAATACTATATAAAAATAGAAACAACGTTTATGCGTACGTACGAACTACCGTCTCCATAAACAGTGTTTTCCATTTCATATATAAGTCTATTATATATTTTTATATTCTAAATATATATGAAAAATAAATCATGTTTTATATTCTGGACGTATTTAAATCATGATCTAATTGATACAATCAAGAGTAAAAAGTTAAAACACGTATGATAAAGAAAGCGATTATTACCCGAAATATTAATATAACATGGAAATTATTTTAAATGGGTAGTATAAAGTAATAAATGAATAATGTATGATATCATAAATATTAATATGGTTCTATTATAATTTAATGACAAACTATAATATTCATACAGGAGGATAAACTTACCCTCGACTAAAGGAAAGTGCAAGGTAAGGGGTTTTCATCTCACTCCTTATTCTCGTGAGATTCGTACCATATTACCACTATTACCTTTTATGTGGTGTATGTACTGCCCATAATTTTATTCTTTGTGTAATAAAATTTAACTTATGTTTATTTACATATTCATTATACCTATTTCATGGGGTGTATGTTTCGTAAGTTACCAACTTGGTAAGGGTTAATTTCACAATCTCTTTATTATCCGAGATTGTTTTTACGTAAGTATCTACTGGGACATATTTACTATCCATGTCCATTTTTCATAACATAGTTTTCAAAGGTATTATTTAAAGGTAATTTTTACTAAAACATCATTTTAAAATTTTTAAAGATTTATTCTTGTTAACTATTCTCATTAATTTCCATGTTTTCAAAATGATTTTAAGGATTTATTTAAATGGACATGAATGTTTTAAAATATTAATTACATTAAAAAGTTTCAAAGTGGTATGGGACACTTTGATTCAAAAATGTATTTAAATAACTTCTTTTCCAAATTGTGTGACTTTTAAATGTTTTCATGAAAAAGGGGTATTTCTCTCAAAGAGTTTTATAAATCATTTTCATCAACGTCAAAATAATTTAATGGATTTTAAACTTGTTTTGAAGTTGATTTATCATGATAAAAATCTTCCATATTGTGTTGAAGGTTTTGTGATGTGTTTGAATATGGATGTGTTATTTTTATACCATTCATGGTTTATGGGTAAAGTATTGACATTTCGTATGCTAGTTTTAATATGAAAGTTTATGTTATGTTTAGACCTTTTCATATGAGGAATTCATTGGACTTAGTAAGTGACGGGTGGAGACCGCTATAGCTCCTTGATGCATCGGTAGGTCTCATGAGACAAACTAGTGTCTTGGCACGAGGCCTTGACAAAATCTTATTTGTAGTCTTGGCACGAGGCCTTGGCTACGTGGTTATGATAGTCTGGAATTATGCATTCCATCATTATGAAAGTGGTTATTGATATTGCATGTGATTATTAGACTAGTAGAATATCCATGTGAATAAGTAAATGGCATTATTTCATTTTATTTTTTCCATATTATGCTGAAGTTAAAGTTTAAAAGGCTTTTTTTAGTTATACATTGCATTAAATGTTTATGCTTATTTATGAAAGTTTCCACTATATTGTTGTCCTTACTGAGCATCTGAGCTCACCCCTTTCTATGTTGTATTTTTACCAGGATTCCAAGAAGTGTATTGTGATTGATATGTAGGGTCAATCCAAGGGAATAATGGAATTCATAAAGGATTATTTATGTTGTTTTGTTATAAAGTGCAATGTAACATTCATGTATGTAATATATTTTCCAAGACTGATAAACCGATCGGTCCTTCAGGACTTGATTCCTTGTAATCATGCCAATGTATTAAAATAATTCACCGACTCTGGGAAACTGGGGTCAGGGAGTTACATTAGACAAGAGACGGTCTGACGGGTTCTTATAGAGTTTTTCCATTCAGACATCTTTGAACTCTCTACCATTCGAGACTCCTTCTAGAATCCCGAGTGTAAACTGAATGAATTTAACCCTTATTACCTGAGGTGTGTTTGGTCCAGGTAAGTAGAAGAGTTGAACACTAATTTGGGTATTCAACTGGCCACACCTGGGGATCCTCCACAATAGAGGTTGTGGTGTTGAATATCAGAGAGTCTCTATTTTAGTATGGTTATATGATATGAATTGTGAGGAAGTAATTCTTTGTAGGGGTAATAATGTGACGCACCACAAATTATTTCTCATGTAATAATAATATTATGGTTAATTTTCATGTTATTAGAACAAAATTTACAAATTAAACACAAAGGAATTTTATTTAATTAAACACCAAAGTGTTTACATTACAGTAAGATCAAAAGAAAGATATACTAACAAAAAATACCTACTAAAAACCCTATCAAATACAAAGGGAGACCACCTAAAAAAATGAAGAGACCTAGTAAATAATGAAGATCCTTCGTATCAATAAAAATGAAGAACATCACAGCCAGAATCATGAAAACCATACTGATAATTAGTGGTATAACAAGCACCATCTTCAATAATGGTCTTTAATTTGGGACTCCCTAATATAAGGTTTTATAAGGCATCATCTCGACCGTTTCCCCTTGCATGACCGTTGAGTTTTAATGGATATAATTATAGTAATTGGTATTTTGGTGTATTAATTAAAAAATATCTATGTATAATTTAGTTCTCCAAAATATTTTAGTTATTAATTGAAATTATAGTATAACCTATTATTATGAATTTTAAAAGGAATATAATTTAATATTTTGAGCTACACTTAGTGTGATTTTTAAATGAAATGATGATTTCAAACACCTTTCAAATATTTTAAATATCTTATAAATTTTTCATTCTTAATGCTTAAAAAGGTTTTAACAAAACTATGTTTTTGATTTCTATAATACTAGTATAAATTTTTCATATGGATGTATTAAATTTCAATTTATAACTTTGTGTTTTTAAACTTTAGTGTTTATAAAACTAAGGGAAATTTTGTTTTGAAAAGTACCTATTTATGTGTAAGGAAACTTAGTATTAAAGTTAAAAAAATATACCCACAAGGGACAAACCTCTAGATAGTCCGGGGGAGGCAGCATGCGTTAGGTGACTGAGCCTATCCCTCAGCCTCAGAAAATTTCGGCTTGTGGGTGAGTGTGTGTGTGCACTTGAATCATGCACAAGGAGATCAGAACACACCACTGCGCAGGGCGACACGATGGCGTGGGTGGGCGCAGGAGCGCGCCCACAAAACCCGATATGGGGAAGTACTGGGAGGGGGGAGGGAGTATTCTGAGCCTCTGCCTAGAGTCTCAGGCTTTTAAAGGGATGTGAAACATCCCTCCATTTCAATGTGGGACAATAATTTTAAGGCAAAATGAGATCCATACCATTGGATCACACCACGTGCGATCTAATCTGTTAGACCACTTTGGCTTTCGAACTCCCACAGTCTCGTTATACCTCTACATTTTATTGCACCATCCGATCCAACATGAATCTAATCGTGACCGTTTTATTCCTTTTAAATCACTGCGCCGTCCATAGCCTTCTGATCGTCTCATCCTTAGATCTAGACCATCCACCGCTTTTAAAATCCGTGGACTCACCTCCACCACTGGATCTACCCTCAGATAATCTCCATTGTCCATTCTTTTCCAGATTTTCTCCCCGTAGTGCCATCTGCTTAATCCTGTATACACTGGACCAGTAAACCCTACCCTCCCTTTATCTTGTTTTCCACACTCGTGACTCCTTCCATCACCATCCGATCCTCTTCTAACACATTGTTCACAAAGACTGACTTCCCCTGGTCATTTAATATAGTGGGTGGGCCTCGGCATTCCAACAAGTGGCCTTAAAATATTTTGTAGTTCATATAATATAGTTTATTTATATAACACGTTTGCACCCATTCCCTTAGTTGTTCCTCTTATCCTCAAACCTCAAGCAAGCCCCCATAAGCCTTTCCCGAGACTCTCCACCTCCTCAAGCCAAGTAAGGGATGTTTTGTCTTGTTTTTTTTGTTTTTAGGGTATATACATATATATGTATTCTCACAAAATATATATATAACCTTGTAGTTTAGTTAACTTTTTCTCTTATATCGATCCTAGGTCTGCTAGATTTTGAGTTCAAATAGTATTATGAACATAAGAAAATTATGTTGCCTTGTTTTGTTGAAGGTATATATATATACATATATATATGTATACTCATATACATAAGTACACATCCTTGCAGTTTGGGTGAAAACCCACATATACTCGATCCTAGGACTTATGGATTTTGGGTAATGAAGTATTTTTTTAAAACTTGATGGATTATTTTTCTCATGAAGAACTTATATATATATATATATAACTTATATATTCGATTTTATATGTCCATATATATATATAACCATACAGTTTTAAATGAACCTCTATTATGTTCGGTTTTAAGTCCTCTAAACTTTGAGTTTCAAAGATGAGGTAGAATTTTGTTTTTAAAACATAAGGAATTATATATATATATATATATATAGTATAAATGGGTATGTATAATTATACAGTTCATATAACTCACCTTCTAGACCGGATATAAGTCTTCTAACATTGAACTCCGATGGTTAAATATGGTTTTGATAAACTTGTAAGTTTAAATTAATTTTTGTGTAAAACCCTTTTGTATACTCGGTTATGCATATAAGTTTTACATGTTTAGATAAAAATTATGTAAGTTTGTTTAATAAATAAAACTTTTAAAATTTATTTTATGATTTAAAATTTAGGGACTCCTGTTCATTAATGTGATTAATATATTAATGTTATATGGGTGACATTAGATTTTTGGTTTAAACCCTTTAATGCATAATGTATATTCAGATATTGAATATATGTGTATGAAAATAAAATTTGCTAATCAATTTTACCTATAATTTTCCAAGGATTGTAAAGAAAGAATAAAACATTTTGTTTTATAAATATGAATTTTCTATTTCAAAATACTACCTTTTATATACATCCTTGTGTATAAACAGATTTACAAAACACTAAACCCTAATTTTTGGATATTCCAAATATTATACGTTTGATGTGATTAGTAATTGTGGAGAGTTCATGAGTATAATATTTGGGGTTTTAAACTCTTATACTTAGACGTATGAGTCACTTATTTTCAACATATATTAAGTGGTATTAGTTATGGTTGAATTTCATAATTTTCATGTTTAACATTATGTGTACCTTGTGATATGTTAAACATAAACATACCAGAAATGAATGTTTGGGAATTTATGTGTCTAATACCCCTTTTGAATTATTTGGTTTATCTTTTAATTAATTAATCACCCAATCCATGATGAAATTATCATGTGTAATTTATTAGTAAATATTTTAGCTTTTAGGGTTATCATTTTATATAACAAAACTTGTATTTCTTTTAGTTCATTAGTTGTCATCACATTTTCCATAATCTTCTTATCATACTCACCATTAAATGACATAGTCATGTAGTTGATAGTTTTGTATTTAATACGTAGTTGATCGTTTTGTATTTAATACTTATATGACTAATTTACTATATATATATTTGTAAAAGATAATGAATTTAATTAAAATCCTTATGACCTTTTATAGATTATGTGTTTAATTATTCAAAGTTGTATGAGACACCTTGAATAATATGAAATGATAAATTAAACATTCAAAGTGGTATGTGACATTTTGAATATACGACCCTATTTGGCATATAAGTAATGTAATAGACTCGGTATAATGGGTTGGGGACCGGTTAATGAAAGTCCCTCGATGCATCAATAGTTCTCATGGGACAATCAGGTCACGTCACGAGGCCATTGACATTTCAGGTCTTGACACGAGGTCTTTATTGGGTCTGATATTATACATTCCCTCATTATGTCTATGATAATTAATTAACCAAGTGGATATTAAACTAGTAGAATATCCATGGTTAAGATCTAGTACTATTGAGTATCAGAAGAAGTAAATGCTTATGGCATGATGTTTATTTATCCCTTAGTGATTTATTATCCAGTGTTTGTTTCACAGTAGTAAAGGATGAAATTTATGTTATTACCTTTATGCGCAACACTAATTATGTATTACTCTTTGTTATTAATTTTGTACTTTCATATTCATATGTCATACTTATTTAGGATATCTTTACTTATTATTATGAATGAACATGCTTATAATTGAATCATGATTCCTTATAACTCTGTCAGAATACAATGAAATGTGCCCTTATGATTCTTAGACTAAATGATATGTTGTGATGTTTATGTTTCAGTATTCGTTAGGAAAATATTTTATGGGAAATTTTAAAAAAATGTTTTCAAATGTTATATGGGTATATTCTGTTATTTTAAAACCCCTTACTGGGCATTCGTATGCTCACCCTACATTTTTTGAAATAAAATTTTCTAGTATAAATTTTTAGCCAAATAATCATGTCAAAAGAGGCTGGTTTCCCAGAATTCGAACTGAATCAAACCTCTATATGGGACATGATGTCTAAATATCAATGCATGGTTTTTGTAAAAATTTATACATCATGTTTCAAGGAACCAGCTCTAGGTATTCTAGAGTCGGGCTGTTATAGTTGGTATTAGAGGATTCAGTTTAGATAACTCTGGAGAATGATAACTGAACAAGAATAATTTACTTAAGAGTTACTAAGTATGATGTTTTCTTTATTTTTAGATGGAAAACGAAAATACCAGTTTTTTCTCTCTTCCTATTGAGGCCTTAGAAACCATAATTTCTTTAGCTATCCCTAAAAATTTTGTAAACTATGCACACATTCGTATGACATGAAAACACCTATATGACATATCAAACTATCCCCGTGTACTTCAAATCCACCGAAGAGAGAGTTTGGACTACCTCTTTATGATGAAAACCCAATTTCCATCCTATGCACATTGGAGAAAGTACTTAGAGGGACTTTTTAGATGCTTAACCATAGCAGAAGGCATCCATTACCTTATGGATTTCTAAGAAGCTACAGCAGTGGGTGACCTCCGCACAACATATATATGCCGAATCATATCCTATGGCCATTATGGTCAAGTAATGGACTTTAAAAACCATAAAATTTAAGCTTTCCGTTCTATGTACATATATCTAGTACATAATGATGTCTCTCGTATATAAACCCCTCATGTGTCACTCTAGAGACACCATAAGTGTACCCATGAGACTGAACCAGACTACTTAGGTTTCATTTGGTTCAGGGAGATTGAGATTTTTGAAATTTTTTTGGGGATTCGTGTAACTAGGAACTGGGGAAATGATTAGTCCTGGGTGTTGTGTACCAATTATTTTATGAAAATAAAACTTTTTGTTTTCTTATTTCCTATATATCTTTAGATTTTGTGCTTTTGAATGAATTTCACTGATTGAAATTTCATGAAAAATATTATTTTATGATAGAAGGAAAACCCATATCTTATCTCTTCCCATTGAGGTACTACAAGAAATTATGATCAGAACCTATGCATAAGAATACCTCCCCTTTGAAAACTTGTTAAGAACATGCAAACAACTTTATGGGATATCGAACAGTCCAGAAATTATCTGCTCCTTCCAAGGGAATTCCTATATCTACCACCGCATAGCCACTGCTCAACTCACTGAGTATAGAAGAAGGGGAAAGTACCATGAAGGTCTTTTCCTATGCTTCACTCTATCCTGAAACTTCATAGACAGGGTAAGGTTTCAAGATGCTACCTTTGAGGGGAACCTTCATGGAACCTACATGTACCAAATCATTAGCTTTAGTTTATATGACAACGTCTGCATCCTTGACATTCTCAGACAAGTGACATTTTGATGTGTTCTTAGAGAGTTTGTCCATTCAGACATCTCTGAACTCTTTACCATTTGATCCTCCCTCTAGAAGATTGAGTGTACACTGCATGAGTTTAACCCTTACCTCCTGAGGTGTGTTTGGGCCAGGGAAGCGGAAGAGTTGAACACCAATTTGGGTATTGAACTGGCCACACCCGAGGATCCTCTACGATGAAGGATGTGGTGAAGAATGTTAGAGAGTCTCTTTTTAGTATGGTTATATGAAATGAATTTCGAGGATGCAATTATTTTTAGGGGTAATAATGTGATGCCCCAAAACCTATTTCTCATGTAATAATAATATTATGGTTAATTTTCATGTTATCTGAACAAAACATACCAATTAAACACAAATTCATTTTATTTAATTAAACACTGAAGTGTTTACATTACAGTAAGATCAAAGGAAAGATATACTAACCAAAAACACCTAATAAAAACCCTATCAAAGCCATAGGGAGACCACCTATCACAATGAAGAGACCTAGTAAATAATGAAGATCCTTTGGGTCAGTCACAACAAATAACATCACAGCCCACTACTGGAAATACAATATTTTCCAACGGTTCACAACCGTTGGGAAATCCCCTCTAACCGTTGGTATATGATATACCAACGGTTCTGATAACCGTAGGGAAGTAAATCGTTGGGAAAGGTTTTCCCAACGGTTTACTGGATACCGTTGGCATAGACTCACAAAAGCCACCCTATCCCAACGGTTCTGCCCAAACCGTTGGGATAGTTTTTCCCAACGGTTTGGGAGAACCGTTGGGAAATACCAATATCCCTTAACTATCCCAACGGTTCTGGAAAACCGTTGGGATAGTTTTCCCAACGGTTCTCCCCAAACCGTTGGGATATCCCCATGGATGAACACTTTCCCAATGGTTCAATGAACCGTTGGTAAAAAAATCTTTAGTATTATATGCCAACGGTTTAAAACCGTTGGCATACCCTATGCTGTACAAATTGCAGCAGCCTGCAATTTGTTGCACAACCCCTGTCCATCAGGCCCCTCTCCATCAGGCCTCATTAGGCCTCATTTTGAACTCATTTTCAATCCAATTATTGTACCTACAATAAAATAAAGCATACATATACAATTAAGAAACTATACACATCCATAATTAAATTAGAATTCATAACGTAATTATAAACGTACATAATTCATATAGAATTCAATTTAAAATTTAGATGACAATTATATGTGGAATCTGAAATTCAATTCATAATTTGATCGGTTTTATCTATACCATATATTTTTATCTCAAATGATGTCCATTTTAAACAAAATACATACACCTGAAGTGATACCGGCCAAAAATACGGGTGAGTGATTTCTGAAGTGGTTGAGTAGACGACACCTCAATCGGACGTGTCGTGTGTCCGCGGTGACCGAGAACGCAGTTCTGGTGTCATAAACGGCCAAAACTGGCATCAAACGGTCAAATTCATAGCGGACGAACTCGGATTGACCTGAAACCACCATGAAACATTCTAATTATTATTCGTGACGTGTACGCGCAGACGACACATCAATCGGACATGCGGTGTGCACGGTACGACTCAATATGCGCTTTTTAAGTGTTGAGCGCGCTTCTGAAAGGCGTGTGGGGTGGTCCAAACCGTCCAAAAGACATCAGATTGGCTTGAAATCAGATGAAAATAACGTGTGAGTGAATTGTGAATTGGTCGGGCAGACGACACGCCAATCGGAGGTGCCGTGTTCCCGCGGTGACCGAGAACGCACTTCTGGTGCCATAAACGGCCAAAACGGGCCTCAAACTGTCAAATTCAGAGCGTATGAAATTGGATTGACCTGAAACCACCGTGAAACATTCTAATTATTATTCGTGACATGGACGCGTAGACGCCACGTCAATCGGACGTGCGGTTTGTGCGGTACGGCTCAATATGCGTGTTTTAAGTGATACACCCGCTTCATAAACGCGCGTGAGGGGGGTCCAAACGGTCCGAACGAAGTAGGAATGGCCTGAAATCAGACAAAAAATATAGGTGAGTGATTTGTGAAGTCTTAGGACAGACGACACGTCAATCGGACGTGCTGTGTGCCCGCAGTGACCGAGAACGCAATTCTGGTGTCATAAACGGCCAAAACGGACGTCAAATGGTCAAATTCATAGCGGACGCCCTCAGATTGACCTGAAACAAACATCCAATATTCTAATTATTATTCGTGATGCGTACGTGCAGACGACACATCAATCAGACGTGCGGTTTGCGCGGTACGGCTCAATATTCGTGTTTTAAGTGATGCGCGCGTTTCATAAACGCACGTAGGGGGTCCAAATGGGATGAACGAAGTCGTAATGGCCTGAAATAAAACGACAAATACGAGTGAGTGATTTCTGAAGTGGTCGAGCAGACGGCACATCAATCGGACGTGCCATGTGCCCGCGGTGACCGACAACGCAGTTCTGGTGTCATAAACGGCCAAAACGGGCGTCAAACGGTCAAATTCATAGAGGAAGACCTTGGATTGAGCTGAAACCACCGTGAAACATTCTATTTATTATTCGGGACGTGTACGCGTAGAAAAAATGTCAATCGGACGTGCGGTTTGCACCGTACGGCTCAATATTCGTGTTTTAAGTGATGTGCGCGCTTCGTAAACGCGCGTGTGGGGGGTCCAAATGGGCTGAATGAAGTCGGAATGGCCTGAAATCAGACGACAAATACGGGTGAGGGATTTATGAAGTGGTCGAGCAGACGATACGTCAATCGGACATGCCGTGTGCCCGCGGTGACTGACAACGCAGTTCTGGTGTCATAAATGGCCAAAACGGGCGTCCAACGGTCAAATTCATAGCGGACGACCTCGGATTGAGCTGAAACCACCGTGCAACATTCTAATTATTATTCTTGAGGTGTACGTGCAGACGGCACGTCAATCAGATGTGAGGTTTGCGCGGTACGGCTCAATATTCGTGTTTTAAGTGATGCGCGCGCTTCGTAAACGCGCGTGAGGGGGTCCAAATGGGCCTAACGAAGTCGGAATGGCCTGAAATCAGACGAAAAATACGGGTGAGTGATTTATAAAGTGGTTGAGTAGACGGCACGTCAATCGGACGTGCCTTGTGCACGCGGTGACCGACAACGCAGTTCTGGTGTCATAAACGGCCAAAACGGGCATCCAACGGTCAAATTCATAGAGGATGACCTCAGATTGAGCTAAAACCACCGTGCAACATTCTAATTATTATTCGTGACGTGTACGCGTAGACGAAACGTCAATCGGACGTGCGGTTTGTGCGGTACGGCTCAATATTCGTGTTTTAAGTGATGCGCGCGCTTCGTAAACACGCGTGAGGGGGGGTCCAAACGGGCCGAACGAAGTCGGAATGGCCTGAAATCAGATGAAAAATACGGCTGAGTGATTTATGAAGTGTTGAAGTAGAAGACACGTCAATCGGACGTGCCGTGTGCCCGCGGTGACCGACAACGCAGTTCTGGTGTCATAAACGGCCAAAACGGGCGTCCAACGGTCAAATTCCTAGCGGACAACCTCGGATTGAGCTGAAACCACCGTGAAACATTCTAATTATTATTCGTGACGTGTACGCGTAGACGGCATGCCAATAGGACGTGCGGGTTGCGTGGTACGGCTCAATATTCGTGTTTTAAGTGATGCGCGCGCTTCGTAAACGCGCGTGAGGGGGGGTCCAAACGGTCCGAACGAAGTCGGAATGGCCTGAAATCAGACGAAAAATACGGGTGAGTGATTTCTGAAGTGGTCGAGTAGACGGAACATCAATCGGACGTGCCCTGTGCCCGCGGTGACTGAGAACGCAGTTCTGGTGTCATAAACGACCAAAACGGGCGTCAAACGGTCAAATTCATAGAGGTCGACCTCAGATTCACCTAAAACCACCGTGCAACATTCTAATTATTATTCGTGACGTGTACGCGTAGACGACACGTCAATCGGACGTGTGGTGTGCGCGGTACGGCTCAATATGCGTGTTTTAAGTGATGCACGCGCTTCGTAAACGCGCGTGAGGGGAGTCCAAATGGGCCGAACGAAGTCGGAATGGCTTGAAATCAGACGACAAATACGGGTGAGTGATTTCTGAAGTGGTCGAGTAGACGACACCTCAGTCGGACGTGCCGTGTGCCCGCGGTGACCGACAACGCAGTTCTGGTGTCATAAACGGCCAAAACGGGCATCCAACGGTCAAATGCATAGCGGATGACCTCAGATTGAGTTGAAACCACCGTACAACATTATAATTATTATTCGTGACGTGTACGCATAGACGACACATCAATCAGACGTGCGGTTTGCGCGGTACGGCTCAATATTCGTGTTTTAAGTGATGCGCGCGCTTCGTAAACGCGCGTGAGGGGGGTCCAAACCGGCCGAACGAAGTAGGAATGGCCTGGAATCAGATGACAAATACGGGTGAGTGATTTCTGAAGTGGTCGAGTAGACGACACATCAATCGGACGTGCTGTGTGCCCGCGGTGACCGACAACGCAGTTCTGGTGTCATAAACGGCCAAAACGGGTTTCCAACGGTCAAATTCATAGCGGAAGACCTCTGATTGAGCTAAAACCACCGTGAAACATTCTAATTATTATTCGTGATGTGTACGCGCTGACGACACGTCAATCGGACATGCAGTTTGTGCTGTACGACTCAATATTCGTGTTTTAAGTGATGCGCGCGCTTCGTAAACGTGCGTGAGGGGGGTCCAAATGGGCCGAACGAAGTTGGAATGGCATGAAATCAGACGACAAATACGGGTGACTGATTTCTGAAGTGGTCGAGTAGATGACACATCAATCGGACGTACCGTGTGGCCGCGGTGATCGACAACGCAGTTCTGGTGTCATAAACGACCAAAACGGGCGTCTAACGGTCAAATTCATAGCGGACGACCTCGTATTGAGCTGAAACCACCGTGCAACATTTTAATTATTATTCTTGACGTGTATGCGCAGAGGAAACATCAATCGGACATGCGGTTTGCATGGTACAGCTCAATATTCGTGTTTTCAGTGATGCGCGCGCTTCGTAAACGCGCGTGAGGGGGGTCCAAATGGGCCGAACGAAGTAGGAATGTCCTGAAATCAGACAACAAATACGGGTGACTGATTTCTGAAGTGGTCGAGCAGAGGGCACGTCAATCGGACGTGCCGTGTGCCCGCGGTGAATGATAAAGCAGTTCTGGTGTCATAAACGACCAAAATGGGTGTCCAACGGTCAAATTCATAGA
Source organism: Viscum album (assembly GCA_963277665.1). Lineage (NCBI taxonomy): Eukaryota > Viridiplantae > Streptophyta > Magnoliopsida > Santalales > Viscaceae > Viscum > Viscum album. The sequence goes on along the minus strand of OY728138.1, from coordinate 1,102,701,839 downwards.
GGACGACCTCGGATTGAGCTAAAACCACCGTGAAACATTCTAATTATTATTCGTGACGTGTACGCGTAGACGACACGTCAATCGGACGTGCGGTTTGCGCGATACGGCTCAATATTCGTGTTTTAAGTGATGCGCGCGCTTTGTAAACGCGCGTGAGGGGGGTCCAAATGGGCCGAACGAAGTCGGAATGGCCTAAAATCAGACGACAAATATGGGTGACTGATTTCTGAAGTGGTCGAGCATACGAAACATCAATCGGACATGCCGTGTGCCCGCGGTGACCGACAACGCAGTTCTGGTGTCATAAACGACCAAAACGGGCGTCCAATGGTCAAATTCATAGCAGACGACCTCGGATTGAGCTGAAACCACCGTGAAACATTCTAATTATTATTCGTGACGTGTACGCGTAGAAGACACGTCAATCGGACGTGTGGTTTGTGTGGTACGACTCAATATTCATGTTTTAAGTGATGCGCGCGCTTCGTAAACGCGCGTGAGGGGGGTCCAAACGGGCCGAACGAAGTCAGAATGGCCTGAAATTAGACGAAAAAATACGGGTGACTGATTTCTGAAGTGGTCGAGCAGACGGCACATCAATCGGACTTGCCGTGTGCCCGCGGTGACTGAAAACGCAGTTCTGGTGTCATAAACGACCAAAACGGGCGTCCAACGGTCAAATTCATAGCGAACGACCTCAGATTGAGCTGAAACCACCATGAAACATTCTAATTATTATTCGTGACGTGTACGCGCAGACGGCACATCAATCGGACATGCGGTTTGCGCGGTACGACTCAATATTCGTGTTTTAAGTGATGCACGCGCTTCATAAACGCGCGTGAGGGGTGTCCGGGGTCCAGGGAGGAGGGGGGGGGGGGCTGTCTAGGGGCTGTCCGGGGGGGTGTTCGGAGGGTTTTCCGGGGGTGTCCGGGGGCTGTCCGGGGGGTGTTAGGGGGGTTGTCCTGGGTACAAGGAGGTGGGTGGGGGGGGGGGGTGTCCGGGGGTTGTTCGGGGGGCTGTCCGGGGGGTGTTCGGGGGGTGTCCGGGGTCCAAGGAGGAGGGTGGGGGTGGGGGGGGGGGATGTTCAGGGGGCTGTCCGGGGAGTGTCTGGGGGGTTGTGCGGGGTCCAGGGAGGAGGGTGGGGGGGGGGGGGGGGCTGTTCGAGGGGCTATCCGGGGGGCTGTCCGGGGGGCTGTCCGGGGTCCAGGGAGGAGGGGGGGGGGGTGTTCGGGGGGCTGTCCCGGGGGTGTTTGGAGGGTTGTCCGGGGGCTGTTCGGGGGGCTGTCCGGGGGGTGTTCGGGGGGCTGCCCGGGGGGTGTTCGGGGGGTGTCCGGGGTCCAAGGAGGAGGGTGGGGGGGGGGGGGGGGCTGTCCGGGGAGTGTCCGGGGGGCTGTCCAGGGTCCAGGGAGGAGGGTGGGGGGGGGGGGGGGTGTTCGGGGGGCTGTCTGGGGTCCAGGGAGAAGGGGGGGGGGGGCTGTCCAGGGGCTGTCCGGGGGGGTGTTTGGAGGGTTGTCCGGGGGTTGTCCGGGGGCTGTTTGGGGGGCTGTCTGGGGGGTGTTCGGGGGGTTGTCCGGGGTACAAGGAGGTGGGTGGGGGGGGGGGGGCTGTTTGGGGGGATGTCCGGGGGGCTATCCGGGGGGCTGTCCGGGGGGCTGTCCGGGGTCCAGGGAGGAGGGGGGGCTGTTTGGGGGGCTGTCTAGGGGCTGTCCGGGGGGTGTTCGGAGGGTTGTCCGGGGGGTGTCTGGGGGGTGTTCGGGGGGCTGTCTGGGGGGTGTTCTGGGGGTTGTCCGGGGGTACAAGGAGGTGGGTGGGGGAGCTGTCCGGGGGTTGTTCGGGGGGCTGTTGGGGGGGTGTTCGGGGGGTGTCTGGGGTCCAAAGAGGAGGGTGGGGGGGGGGGGGGATGTTCGGGGGGCTGTCCGGGGAGTGTCTAGGGTGTTGTCCGGGGTCTAGGGAGGAGGGTGGGGGGGATGTTCGGGGGGCTGTCCGGGGGGCTGTCCGGGGGGCTGCCCGGGGTCCAGGGAGGAGGGGGGGGGGGGCTGTTCGGGGGTCCAGGGAGGAGGGTGTATGGGGGCTGTGCGGGGGGCTGTCCGGGGGGTGTTCGGGGGGTTGTCCAGTGTCCATGAAGCAGGGTGGGGGGGCTGTGCGTGGGGCTGTCCAGGGGGTGTTCGGGGGGTTGTCCGGGTCCAGGGAGGAGGGTGGGGGGCTGTCCGGGGTCCAGGAAGGAGGGGGTTCCCAAACACACAACCACTAAAAGACAACAACATCCATAAAAACAGATAATATATAAAAATAACTCAACTCCAATACTATACTACGAGTCTAGATAAAACCAACAACTAGAATAGATTAAATATAAAATCTCAGTAATATTAGTCAAAAATGAAATGGATCAATTTGTCCCACATCACCCTCACCATCATCACCATCATCACCATCACCATCACCATCACCATCACCATCACCATCACCATCACCATCACCATCACCATCACCATCACCATCACCATCATCATCACCATCACCCTCTTCCTCGTCCCCATCATCGTCCTCGCCCTCCTCAGTGCCATCCTCACCCTCGCCCTCCTCCTCGCCCTCGCCCTCCTCCTCGCCATCATCATCGTCAAGATGAACATTCTCCTGAGAAGCACTAGAACTATAACCTGGTGCACCATATATAGAATGTATCGACGATATATACTCATCAAAAGCTGGGCTGGCCTCTGCTGGAAGTGTTGGACATAGAACTTCAATAAATTTCATAAAAGCATTGTTTGCCCTAGCAGACTGTTCTGCCGTCTCTGTGGCCCTTTTCTCAGCCTTTTCTGCCTATGCCCTAACTTGCTGCAGCTCGGTGTCACTACAGCTCGTACCTAAGGAGGGCCAATACCTCATCGGGGCTATCCTAGGTCGGCAGCGTACTCTGCCAGGATGCTCCTCTCCTAACACCTGATGTAAGTGATCTCTAGGCCCAAAATTGTCCGGTTCTTGGGCATCGAGGGCCTCTAAAGCAACCTGTTACAAATATAAATATATTATTAAGTTACAAAATAGATATTAAAATATAAAATCAATAGATTAAAACTCACAATCTGCTGATGAGTCGCTTCGTTGACGACACTTCCATCCTTTTTATGTCTACTCGAGCAAAACAGTTTTGCTCGAGGCACACGTCCTTCAATATTCTGTATTTTCCTCTACAATGATATTGAAAACTAAAGTTATATGAAAACTTTAACAAACGATTAAATATTTGAGAAAACAAAAGAAAATGTTAGTCGTAAAGAAAACTTATAAAAAATTGTCATACCTGCTTCCTCTCATGATCCGGCATCGTCGTACGTCCTGGTGTGTGGAGATATTTTTTTGCATCAATGTTTTTTTTATTTTTTCTAGATGATTCCTAAATAAAATTAAATAATTAAAAGGATAATATTAATGAGAAACATGAAAGTTATTATTTAAATACCTCAAATTTAATTCATACCTTAAACTGGGTACTCGTCCAATGAGTAATCATCTGACGATACTGCTCTATAGGACAATCATCCACGACTGGCACCGCCTCTAACTCAGTGAAAACTCTAGCACGCCATCCAAGATACAACTCATGCTTGTAGGCTCTCCAAAGCTCGCCTAAATCCTTTAGACGTTCCGCTCGAGCACCCTCACCATCGGGAAAATTAAATCGAAGCTGACATCAAAATAATAATTCATATAAATACAAAAATAATTCACGTAATCAATTACAATAGATTTTTTACCCATATCTCTGCCCAAGATCTATCCTTGACTTCATGTGGAAAATGTCTCCATGACAGCAGGCTGACGGGAATGATGTTGGAGTATTTGGCAAGCGTCGCCAAAAAACTCTGACATTGCTGCCCGGATTTCTCAACCATTTGGTTGTATTCATTTTAATCTACCATAACCTGTGTGCGGCGATTCCACACTGAACTCATGCGTGTACGCCCCCGCCCCCGCCTCCTGTCAGTAGCTGTATCTGTCATTAAAGAAAAAACAAATATTTTATCAAAACATGTTATAATGAAAATAAATATTTTTATACAATTTTGTTAGGGTTTTATAAATATACCTGCGCCAGTCTGATCGCTGAGCACCGCCGGATCCACATAAACTGATGGAACACCCTGTGCTGGAACAAGAGTCGAGGACGAAGGAATATGGAAGCTCAGAGAGACAGAAATAGAAGGAAAAGAAGATGGGACATCAGTATGACCAGATTCTGACTGAGGAGTGGGAATCATCATGGGATGTGAAAATGATGGGGCAGAAGATGCAGACGGTAGCGAAAACATGGGAGGCCTAAATATCCCGTGTGTCCCTAACAGAACACCGGGATCAGAATGTGGTAAGGATGACATGTCAGTGGGAGGGGAAGGGTCTAGTCGGGCACGCGCAGCTGATCGTCGACCTCTGGTACGAACCCCCCTCGTACCACTGGCCTGAGTACTAGGACCAGTACTAGGCTCCTCGTCGAATAACTGTCGACGTAAAGGTGGATCCTACAAAAATGTTTACAACAAAATTAATCACATGACATTATATATTATTTAAATATATATATTTGAAATAAAGTACTCACAACAGGTACTAATGGTGGAACTCCCAAATCCATCATTCGATGATTGTTATCCATCATTTTTTTCCTTCGTCTCTCTTCAATAGGCTGCATTTCCTGCTTTTGAAAACAAATATGTAATTAATTAGAAAAAGGAAACTAAAGTGTAACCCAAAAAAATAAATATATGAGGGAATAGGGGGATTCATTGATAATTTATCTATCAATTGTTTTATAAGATCTTGAATGGATTTAATAAATCATACAAGTTGTAATGTTTACCAAGTTAAAAATATTGTTTGACTAGGTTTGAATACAGTTCAATTCCAAATTAGAAAATGCAATTCAAATAAAATTGCAACGAATAAACATTGAAAATTCACATAACGGTCAAGTCAGCCAAAATATATTTGTTATCAATACTAAATCAATTTGAATAGTACCAACCTTAACAACCCAACTCGAGGTAAACCAAAAGAATTGAGAACATGGATGAATGATTCTATATATTTTCAACCACAACTTCAGGTTCACAATCAACTCTGACAATTGAGATATTGGAGTCATCAAAAGAAATAAATGCATTGGTTCCAATGACAGTAGGGAAAGTGTCAATTTCATCATCACCATCATCAAAAATATGTCTTGGAATTACTTCAACTATGACACAAAATTCAGGTCGAAGTTGGTCTTTGACATAAAAAACTTGTTTAGCCATTGATTCCAACACATATGGTTCTTCGGTAGCAAGAGTTTGAGTCATATTAATTACTCAAAATCCACAATCATCAATAAATGTGCCTTGTCTCGTCATCGAATAAAACCAATGGTATTTCAACATTGTGACTCATCCATGAGAGTAATAATCCAATATTATTATTTTCTCGACGACTCCATAATAACCCACATTTTCAAATCGCGGTCTACTATCTGATGCACTGGCATAACAATCTGTTGTGGCAGTAACCATAACACCATCATGTTGTGTTCTCATATTCTTTGCTCATTCAGTGACAATAAATTTGTACCCATTGATAACAATTGATTTACAGTCACGAACCACGGTATTAGGACCAAAAGCCAAAGCTCTTATTTCCTCAGAGACAGAGTCAGTATAAAAACTCAATACCTGCAATATAAATTATTGTTAAACTTAATTAAATATTGATTTAATTATTTTAAATAGTAATAATTTTACCTTCAATTTTAACCAAGAAGAAAACTCTTTGCTATGAAAAGCCTCCCTCCTTCTCAAAGATAAAGAATGATACTTTCTATTTATCATTGTTTTATGTTCCCTGTAGATAAAAAATATGAATAGTTTAATAGATATATATGTAAGATATACATAATCAATTTAGTTACCAGATATAGTCATCGAACAAATCACAGTTGAACAAAACTGTACGATGTGCCATCTCCCGCTCTTCATGGCTTAATGTCTTCAATGTATATGATCCAGGAATTCCTCCTGTTTGAGGAAGTGATGGAAAACTGGGTTCAATTTTCTCATACTGTTCTTCTTCATTTCTCATTGGTCTATTCAATCTTGTAGTAATATCGGACAAATACATTGAGCAGAAATCCATACATTCTTGGGCCAGGTAACCATTCACGATAGAACATTCGGGATGATTTCTGTTTTGGACATAAGACTTTAATGTGAACATATTTCTTTCAGTTGGATACATCCAACGAAAAGAAACAGGTCCTCCGAGAAGTATTTCATTGGGAATATGGACAGTCAGATGCAGCATGCATGTGAAAAATGATGGAGGAAATATTTTCTCCAACTCACACAAAATTAATGGGGCATATGTCAAATTTTTTTGCAAGAAAGACTTGGAAAACTTCTCAGCACAAAGATCTCTAAACAAATGGCACAACTGAATAACAGCCACCCTTACATTATTGGACAAAAGATGACGGATTGCTATTGGAAGCAACTCATGCAGTAGAACGTGATAATCATGAGTCTTCAAAGATTTTAGCTTCAACTCTTTTCTGTTGACCCGTTTAGATATGTTGCTTGAATACCCATCAGGAACTCTAATAGTCTCTAATACTTCCAGAAATTGTTTTTTTCCATAGGTGTCATCACATAAGAAGCACACGGAAGTTGCCATTTATTTTCACTAATACGCACAAGATGCAATTCTGGTCTGATGCCCCAATCAACCAAGTCACGCCGAGATCGTAAATCATCTTTTGTTTTCCCCTTGACATTTAGAAGAACTGAAAGCAACATTTCGCATATATTCTTTTCAATATGAATTACGTCTAAGCAATGACATAACAAATTGGTTGACCAATAAGGCAAATCAAAAAAGATACTCCTCTTCCTCCAATTGTAACAGGTTTCAATGGAAACATTCTTTCTCTTTCCAGATTTTATTTGACCCTTCCCGAACGAAAAACTACAATCTTTCAATTCATTAAGCACATCAGTTTCAGACATACGCTGAGGTGGATCATCGGTCTCTATGGTATTATCAAATCTTCGACGATTCAATCTATATGGATGATCCTTTGGTAAGAATCATCGATGTCCCATAAAACTGAAACTACAACGATGTTTCAGTCTTCTGGATCGTGTATTCTTCATACAAACTAGACATGATAGTTTTCCCTTCATGCTCCATCCAGAAATCATTGCATAAGCTGGAAAATCATTGATCATCCACATAAGCGTAGCACGCATCTGAAATATGTCTTTCGAACATGCATCGTATGTGCGCATGCCCACATCCCAAAGAAATTTCAATTCTTTTATTAAAGGTTGCATGTATACATCAATATCATTGCCGGGATCAGAAGGACCAGATATGAGTATACTCATGAAAGTGAAAGGTTTTTTCATACACAACCATGGGGGAAGATTATAAATGTGTATAAAAACTGGCCTTGTGCTGTGCGAAGTAAGCATCTACCCAAACGGCTTAAAACTGTCGCATGAAAGACCCAGCTTCACATTACGCACGTCAGCTGCAAAATCAGGATGTCGAGCAACAAATATCTTCCATGCAAATCCATCTGCATGATGAACCAACTCATCATTAGTCTTCTTTCTCTCGGTATCATTCCATCTCATTTTTATTGATATGTCATCAGACATAAAAAGATTCTAGAGTCTGGGGATCAATGGAAAGTGCCACATTACTTTCTGTGGAACGCGGGATGGTGTTCCATCAGATTTTGACTTCCAGTGGGACGTGCCACATTTTATACAATCATTTCGTTCAGCGGTTTCCTCCCAGAATAAACTGTAATCTTTCGGGCAAGCATGAATTTTGTTTCTTGAAAATCCAAGTTCCTCAACTAACTTCCATGCCATATAGTTCTTTGAGGGAATATCTGCATCATCTGGAAGTAAATCCTTCAAGAGGGTAAGAATGTAATCGATTTCTGTATTAGAAATCCCATACATAGTTTTCCCATGAAATAATCAGATTAAAAATTCCAGCTTTTTCATTTTATCGCATTGTCGATATACTAGAGTCGTGGCATCATCATTCAATTTTTTCACCCTATCAATATCATCATTTTCACTAGATGCATCAGCTGTCCTCATATCAAAGTCTTCTTGAGTCGAAATCCTTTCATGATGACGAATAAATGGAAACCGATCATCTAACAAATTCTCCATTCCAGTCCTTTCATTTCGATCATCACCAATTTGAGATTTCGTTTTCTCCCCATTGTGATACCACACAAAGTAGTTTTCTTGAAACCCATTTTTGGTTATGTGGTAGCTGACTTCTTCACGGCTCAACCAAGGTCTACCAACACAATTGGAACATGGGCAGTGTATGCGACCACTATCTGAAGCATTGTGAAATGCAAAATCTATAAAGCTCTCCAAATTGTTTTGAAAATCGTCTGAGATCCGATCGGTTTCATACATCCGACTTCTGTCCATTCTATAAAAAGAATTTATATAAGTCATTTTGTCATAAACAATTCAATAGGAATTAACTTTAATAGAAAATACATTTAAGTAAACGATAAAGGAAGAAAATAATCAAGGTATCAACTACACATGTGAAAAAAACATACAAATGTGTTATTGAAAAAATGTAAAACCAACAAGAACTTAATGTGTTATATCACATAACAGCATGCATCATCCCATAACCATATTAGTAAGGTATCATGAACATGAATAACATCAACCTTGTGCCATCCTCCTACCCTACATGACCCCAACCACATGCCACATCTTATTATAGCCTTATCACATCACACCTCACCAAAAAAAACTAGGGAAATCATAGTACATCTCACCTGAAGACACATGGACAATCACATCGCATCTTGCCTAAAAACACATGGTCAATCACTTTTTAAGGAAGGGTAGGGAAGACATGGTAGCTATCCAAACATAAAACCACCATCCAAGATATTAGAAAAAATACCCATAACTCAAAACCTCTGATCGTTGGTAAGTTTATCCAACTCTGGTTGGGAATGTGTAGAAATAACATAAAAATACATGATATATAGATAACACAAAATACTCAACCTATGGGTTCACATTAACTACATAATCACACACTTCACTACTACCATAAAACACATAAACCACACCACCACCACACAAGATGCATAGCATTTCTCACTTTTATTTATAAGCCACTTCATTCACACTTACATTGTCCATTCATTTAATGATAAATTAATTAAATCCATTTACCACACATCATACACCACAACTTCATCACACAACACCTCCACACGACAAAAAACCACCACACATCATCACTATCATACAACTTCACATGTCACCTCCATGCCCACTAACCATCACATTACAACCCCACATATCACAAAGCCCAACTGGTCACCTCAATCCCCATAAAACACCCTACAACATACAATGAAACAGAACAAAAAACCTCTCATAGAGGCAACATACCCAAACTTCCACAATGTATTTATTCAAGGTCTTTTATTACATTACCCCTTTATTTATCATGGGCATTATAACACAACTGATATTCCAGGGGAAACTAATTAATTAACAAAATATTCATTCATTTCCCTGTTTTTCACGGTGAAATCACATCAAAATCCTAACTTAAAACAAAAATATTAGATCAATAACAATAAAAACAAGGTACCATATATGTATAAAGAATAAAATACCTGATTTGAGATGATTCAACTGGGTTTTCACCTATTCAGATGGGGAGTTCAAGATTAGCAGAGAGTTGGAGCTGTATTGATAAATTAAAACTAAAATATGAGATCAATAACAATAAAAATAAGGTAGTATATGTGTATAAAGGAAAAAATACCTGATTTCATGAGTTTTCACCTCTTCCGATGTTCGGATGGGGGGAGTTCGCGAGAGGAGGGAGAGCAGCCCTGTTGGATCATAAATTTAGGGTTCTGTCCGAATGGGGGGAGAGCAGCCCCACAGCTGTATTTGGGGGAATTCTTTCCCAACGGTTTTTAAAAACCGTTGGGAAAGAGAGGTGTTAAGGGACTTTTTCCAACGGTTCTAGTGAACCGTTGGGTAAAGTGTATCTAAGACACCCCTTTACCAACAGTTTGGGGAAGCCGTTGGCAAAGGGGTGGCCTTTCCCAACGGTTTGCTGAAACCGTTGGGAAAGCCTTCCCTGGACATTCGTTTGCCAACGGTTGTGTATAACCGTTGGTAAATATGTCATAATCCCTTCAACCCCAACGATTTAGGCCAACCGTTGGTAAACACCCGTTGGGAAAAATCCTATTTCCAGTAGTGGATAGAATCATGAAAACCGTACTGAGTATCACTGGTATAATAAGAACCATCTTTGATAATGGTCTAGAATTTGGTACAGCCTAATATAATGTTTTATGAGGAATCAACTCGACCATTTCCCCTTGGGTGACTATTGAGTTATAATGGCTATAATTATAGTCATTGGTCTTTTGGTGGATTAATTAAAAAACATCTAAGTATAATTTAGTTTTCCAAAATATTTAAGATATGAATTGAAATTATAGTATAACTTCTTACTATGAATTTTAAAAGGACAATGATTTAATATTTTGAGCTACACTTAGTGGGATTTTAAAATGAGAGGAGGATTTCAAACACCTTTAAAATATTTCAAATATCATGTAAATGTTTTCATTCTTAATGATTAAACAAGGTTTTCACTAAACTATGTTTTTTATTTCTATAATACTAGTATAAATTTTTCATATGGATGTATTAAATTTAAATTTATAACACTATGTTTTAAAACATTAGTGCTTATAAACCTAAGGGATTTTTTTTGAAAAGAACCTATTTATGTGTAAGGAAACATAGTATTAAAGTTAACAAAAAAATATACCCACAAGGGCCAGCCCTCTAGCCGGGCTGAGGGAGGAAGCATGCGCTAGGCGGTCGAGCCTAGCCCTCATACTTAGCAAATACCGGCCTATGGGTGAGTGTGCATGTGCACTTGAAGAACGGGCAAGGAGATCAAAGCACTCCATTATGCGGGGCGGCACGACAGCGTGGGTGGGCGCAGGAGCGCGCCCGCAGAACCTGATATGGGGAAGTACCAGGAGGGGGGAGGGAGTATTATAAGAGTCTTACCAGAGTCCCGGGCTTTTAAAGGGCCATGAAACATCCCTCCTTTCGATGTGGGACTATCATTTTATGGGGAAACGAGATCCAGTCTGTTGAATCACACCTCGTGCAATCTAATCTGTTGGATCGGTTTAGATTTTGAACTCCCACAACCTCAGTATACCTCCACATTTTCTTGCACTGTCCGATCCAACACGGATCTAATCATGACCGTCTGATTCCTTTTAAATCACTACACCGTCCATAGTCATTCGATCATCTCCTCCTCAGATCTGGACTGTCCATTTCTTTTAAAATTCATGGACTCACCTCCACCACTGGATCTACCCTCGGCTAATATCCTCCATCCATTATTTTCTAGATTTTTCCCATAATGCCATCTTATTCCTCCTACATGCATTGGACCAGTAACCCCTACCCTCCCTTTCTCTTGTTTTCCACACCAATTACTCTTTCCATCTCCATCCAATCCTCCTCTCACACGTTTTCCACAAAGACCAAATTTCCATGGTCATTTAATATACTGGGTGGGACTTAGAATTCAAACAAGTGGCCATAAAATATTTTATAGTTTATATAATATAGTTTATTTGTATAACCCGATTTCACCCATTCCCTCTGTTGTTCCTCCTCTCCTCAAACATCCAGCATGCCCCCATGAGCCTTTCCCGAGCCTCTCATTCTCTTCAAGCCAGGCAAGGGATATGTTGTGTTTTTTTGTTGTTTTGAGGGTATATACATATATACGTATGCTCTCTCTCTCTCTCTCACACACACACACACACACACACACACACACACACACACATATATATATATATAACCTTGCGGTTTAGTTAAAATTTTCTCTTATACTTAGCCTAGGTCTCCTGGATTTTGAGTTCAAATAGTATTATGAATTTAAGGGAATTATGTTGCATTTTTGGGTTGAAGGAATATAAATATATATATATATATATATATGTATACTCATATACATAAGTATACATCCATTTAGTTTGGGTGAAAACTCGCATATATCCGATCCTAGAAATTATAGATTTTGAGTTTTGTAGTATTTTTTTAAACTTGAGAGATTATTTTTCTCATGAAAAACTTATATATATATATATATATCTTATATATTTGATTTTATATGTACACACACACACACACACACACATATATATATATATATATATAACCATTCGGTTTTAAGTGAACCTCTATTATGTTCAGTTTTAAGACCTATAATCATTGAGTTTCAAAGATGAGGTAGAATTTTGTTTTTAAAACATAAGGAATTTTATTTTCATATATATATATATATATATATTTTACACGAGCATGTATAATTATATAGATCATATAACTCACCCTCTAGAATGAATATAAGTCTTCTAACATTGAACACGAATGGTTAATTTTTTTTTTGATAAACTTGTAATATTAAATTAATTTTGGTGTAAGACCCTTATGTATACTTAGTAATTCATATAATTTGTATATGTTTACATAAAAATTATGTAAGTTTGTTTAATAAATAAACCTTTTAAAATTTATGTTATTATTTAATATTTAAAGACACTTGTTCATTAATGTTATTAATATATTAACATTATATGGGTGACATTAGATTTTTGGTTTAAACCCTTTAATGCATAACGTATATTTGGATATGTGAATATATGTGTATGAAAATAAACTTTGATACTCAATTTTACCTAGAATTTTTAAAGGATTTAAAAGAAATAATAAATCATGTTGTTTTCTAAAAACGAATGTTCTATTTTAAAATAATACCATTTATATACACCCCTGTGTATAAATAGATTTACAAAACACTAAACCCTAATTTTTGGATATTCCAAATATTATACTTTTGATGTGATTAGTAATTGTAAAGAGTTCATGAGTATAATATTTGGTTTTTGAAACTCTTATATTCAGATTTATGAGTCACTTATTTTCAACATATATTAAATGATATTAGTTATGGTTGAATTTCATACTTTTCATGTTTAACATTATGTGTACCTTGTGATATGTTAAACATAAGCATACTAGAAATAAAAGTTTGGGCATTTATGTGTCTAATACCCCTTTTAAAGTATTTTTTTTATCTTTTAATTAATTAAGCACCCAATCCATGATGAAATTCCAATGTGTAATTTATCAGTAAAGATTTTATCTTTTAGGGTTATCATTTTATGTAACAGAACTTGTATTTCTTTTAGTGCATTAGTTTTCATCACATATGCCATAATTTACTTATTATACTCACCATTCAATGACATATCCACACAGTTGATAGTTTTGTAATTAATACTTATAAACCCAATTCACTATATATATGTAAAATATAATTAATGTAATTAAAATCCTTATGACCTTTTATGGATTAAGTGATTAATTATTCAAAGTGGTACGAGACACCTTGAATAATATGAAATAAGAAATTAAACATTCAAAGTGGTATGGGACAATTTGAATATACGACCCTATTTTGCATATGATAAATGTAATAAGCTCGGTATAATGGTTTATAGACGGATTAATGAAAGCCCCTCGATTCATCAATAGTTCTCATGTGACAATCACATCATGGAATGAGGCCATTGACATTTCAGGTCTTGACAAGGTATGATATTATACGTTCCCTCATTATTTCTATGATAATTAATTAACCAAGTGGATATTTGACTAGTATAATATCCATGGTTAAGATCCAGTACTTATGAGTATCCGAAGAATTTAATGCTTATGGCATGACGTTTATTTATACCTCAGTGATTTATTAGCATGTGTATGTTTCACAGTAGTAATGGATGAAATTGAATTTATTACCTTTATGCACAACTCTGATTATGTATTAATATTTGTTATTAATTTTTTACTTGCATGTTCATATGTCATACTTATTTTGAATGTATTTACTTATTATTCTGAATGAACATGCTTATAATTGAATCATGATTCATTATAACTCTATCAGAATAACATGAAATGTGACCTTGTGATTATTATACTAAATGTTATGTTGTGATGTTTATGTTTAAGTATTCCTTAGGAAAATGGTTTATGAGAAATTTTAAAAGAATGTTTTAAAATGTTATATTGGTATATTATATTATTTTATAACCCCTTACTGGGCATTTGCATTCTCACCCTACGTTTTTTGAAATAATTTTTTCAACTATTAGTTTTTAGCCGAAGAAGCATGTTAGAAGAGGATGGTTTCCCAAAATCCGAACAGAATCGATCCTCTATATAGTATGTGATGAGTAAATATCAGTGCATGGTTTTTGTAAAAATTTACACATAATTTTTCATGGCACCGACTCTGGGTATTCTGGAGTCAGGCTGTTACATCTAAAGTTTGCAGAATAGAATTATCCAAATCTATCTTGATGAAAATTTATAGTAAAGAATTGAGTAAATCAAGTTTATGATTTTAAAAGCTTGGAATTCACTCAACAGATCAAATAACCATGAGTTAATGTGACTATCCATCTTAGTTTCTACCCTGAATATAGCAACCATGCTTTTTCTTTCATATCATGTTACATAATTTTAAAGAATAAAAACATAAAATCATTACATAATGAGGATACAAAGGTTTAGTGTCTTGGGAAAATTAGGACCATCCATAAAATTTAAAAAATAAAACATAAACCTTTATTTAATTCCTTCTTCTCTAGATTTTTATTTGACCTTGAATTATCCTTAGTACATGTAGTCACCTGAGGATATACATCAAAAAGAGGTGATCTAAAAACCTAGTAAGAGGATAGGTAAGAACATGAAACAATATAACATGGGGTGAGATTAATCATAACATCATCATCATAATCATGATAGGAAGTATTAGATAATGTAATAGAATGTTTTTTTTGAGATGGTGCCTGGCCAGAAAACCAAGGCATTATAAATATAAAGGAAAAGAATTACAGAAGTCTAAAAGACGAAACATATTACAATCTTTATTATGAAAAGGAAGTAAGTCAGCAGGAAGATCATCAAGCTAGGTAATGTCTTGATTGACTCCCTTGTTTACAAGACCATCAACAACCATGTTAGCTTCACGATATATATGAGTGATGATGTAGTTGATATCAAGAAGATCACAGATGCTGTCCATCCAAATGGTGTTGATTGGCCATTCAAGATGTATCACACTATTCCAAACTACATGCACAATGGTGGTCAAATCACTCTCAATACAGAGGTTGTTCTACCCATGTTTTTTAGAAGAAAAGACAACAAGAATGATACCCATAATTTCATCTTTCAATGAGGAATCAATGCCACAACTACCATAAAAGCAACCAATGATCTGACCAATATGATTCCTAAAGATAGCACGAGAACCCACAGGGCCTGGATTGCCTTTGGAAGCACCATCCACATTAAACATAATCCATCCTGGAAGAGGGGCATGCCAAAATATTTCAAAAGTATGACGAGGTTGGCAATAGTTTCCAGTAATACGTAATCATTGAAGGATTCCAAAATTGTGCACCATGTTATTTTAGTGACCCTTTTGGATCGAAGCAGCTTCCCGAATGGCAATGAGAATCCGAGTTCATCCTGCATTAATACTGGATGAGAATTTATTATGAATAAAATCATTTATATCATACTAGATCAGATGGTGAAGATCATCGATAAAATCAAGGAAAATGTTCTTAATTTTCTAAGAACTATTTATATCCACACATCTCTCTAATTGATATTTTAAAGAGTCATGCATCCACCATATACAATAAAAAATGTCAAAAATATAATTCCAAAGATCAGAATAAGTGGAACAAGAAAGAAAGAAATGATTAATATCTTCTCGGTTTTGATTGCAGAGATTGCATTTAGAACAGAGTTGAAAACCTGAAAATTGAAGATGATCATCAGTGGGTAGTCTTTTATGAGAAAGCTGCCAAATAAGATTAAATCTTGAGGGTTTTATCCATGATTTTTCAAACAGATTTAACCACCCAAAAGCACGTTCAGAGTTACAAAAAAAGTGGTTGTAAAAGTTTTTAGAATCAGGAATTCCATTGTGATCAGGTTCCCAAACTAAGAAATCCTCAGTGTTAGAGAAGGGATAAGTGTCAATTACATTCATAATGTTATCAGGAAGAGAATAATCTCAGGAATTAATAACATCTCTGATAGAAAGGTTGGTGTTCTCCGAGCTTTGGTCAAGGGAAACACTGGAGATTAATGGAGTGCCAACCCAGTTATCTTACCAGAAGTTCATTGAGGGGTTTCTAAAGACTATCCACATAAAGGTAATAATAATGAAAAAAATAATGTTTTATGGATTTCCAGATAGAGGAGGAAAGAAAGAGAGAGTTTTATTTCTTAAGTTTTTGAAGAAATCTATTTTTAAGGAAGTTGATAGAATTTGGAAATGCATAAAAATGAAACATCATGTCTTATTGGTAATCTTCCACACATAGTTGTGAAACAATCTAGCATAATGTTAATGGATATTTCACTTTTTTCATGAGATACATAAAATTACCCAATTCATTTGAGTTATATATAATTCTTTGCACACCCGTCACATAATAACATTTACATTATCATGCATGACACATAGAACATATATCAATAATCGAAATAAAATAACCCATGGAAATAAATTATTTTTAATTCATAAATAATAAATTCATAAACTATGGTTTCCCAAATGAAATAGGAAATAACATGATATAAAAATCATAAACCTTGAGTGAGAAGTGAAAGGTGTGTTTTTTTCAAAAGAAGAGTTATTTTGGAAAACATTGTATTTGTCATAAAATCTAGTAAAAAACATGTATATTCCAAAAGAGTTAATATAATTATTAATAAATTATATTTAAGTAATATCCATACTAAAAATGGGGTGAAAGAGGGAAACCTCAAATAAAGAGAGTTGGGTTTGAGAATTCCCCTTCCCTTGTTTCCAAATGATTTATTCACTTTAATGTCCTATATAATCACATTAGATTCACTAATTAAAAATTAAAAAACCTTTTATACATTAATTTTATTCATTATGGTTTTATTATGTTCATTTATGTCCTTTTAGATGATCTATATAATTTAATTTCATCATTCAGAAGCATTTAATTTCATGGTTTTTATGATTGGTTTTCTTGTATTCATGAATGGACGTCTGTGTAAAATGATCATAAATATCCATAATTGTTATTATATGTTATTAATGATCATAAAAAAACTTAAATAATCTTATAATGAATTGTTTATATGGTATGTGGATAAATCATTAAATAAATGTTAATGATGATTGTTTTAAGTAAATTTTGGTTGTTTTTCGATCACAACAAACTCATTTTATTTTATCATTTAGTATTATGTGAAATTGTTAGTTCTAGAAGATAATGAGGGTTGTTTTATACACATTAAAATATTTTTTAAAAATATAATAGTTTTATTAAAATCCTTGAAATTGTTTAAGGAAAATGAAAGTTCATCGTCCACGATGTTGTTAAATTGATACATCATAGGTGAAAATTTAATTTTTATAATAAAAGAGTGAGAGGGAGGAGTTTAATGATGGATATTCCATTAACATGATATAATTCAAGTATATAGAACATAATTAAGTTATCATTAAATTTTTATGAAGGTGGGTGATGTGATAATAAGAAAATAAATGAAATTTAAAGGAAATTAAATGAAAGAGAGAGAGGATTTACATCTTGAATTTATCCTCCCTGAGAACCTCCTTAGGGAATGTTCTTGGTATTCTGATGAGAAAAAGAGATCTTAGATGTGGGGGAGAGGCTGTGGAAGAGTATTTGGTATAATATAGTCAATACTAAAAACTTGATAAGTGTGAGGAGGAGAGGGGGTTAGAGGTGGTATTTATAGTAGAGAGGAGGGGTGTTTTTCTCAACATTCAATTCATTAATTTATTATTCTAGATCAAGAATATTAATAGCTTGATAATTATCAAAAAATAAATTAAAATAATGAAGGATGGTTCTAGATTAAGGTACATACATGAGTCTTACATCAACAATGACTCATAAAATTAATTTATTGAAAATTATCATATTTTACTATTTAAAAAAATTCAAGTATTTTAAAAAAATCCCAGAAATTTACCCTAACCATTTTTGATGTGTAGAATAAAAAATTAACTCCATTTTTTGAAAATAATTTTTTGAATATGATTAATTTAATTTTAAATTAAAATTATCATTTACTTAGAAAATACTGATTTTAAAATTATAAGTGATTTTCTAATGCTTTGAAAAAATACATAAGATCTCATAAAATTATCTTAAATTAATAAGACATCAAAATATTAATTTTGAACACATTTTATGAAAATAAATTTTCTTTTAAATTATTAAATTAGATATAAATTGTAATTAAATATTTATGATTTACAAAATTCCAACACTTAATTATTAATTTTTGAGACATTTAATAACTTATTATAGGATATAATTATACCATAATTTCATTTATTAGATGCTAAAATTTTAATTATACTTTCATGGGTGAGGTTAATATTCATTCGTCATGTTTACTATTCATAAGGGTCATATTACTATTCTTAATGTCAAGTTATTATTTCATCAGTACGGGTTATTTAACTTCTATAAATACTTCATATTTCATTAATTATTAATTTATAAAGTTTTTATTATGGTCTATAAGTGATTACATGTGATTTATACTATATGAAATTACTATAATAAGGGATAAATTACATTGATAAAAGTTTGGGTCATTAAATTATTCCCCCCTTTTGAAATTTCACCCTCAAAATTTTGTTTTACATAAATAGGTGTGGGTACTTCTCCTTCATCACCTCCTCTAGTTTCCAAGTTGCTTCTTCATACTTATGGTTTCTCCATAACACTTTGACAAGTTGGGGTTTCTTGTTGCGTAGAACCTTATCCCTCTGGTCCATAATCTTTACTGATTTTTCCTCATATAAGAGATCATCTCCCAACTGTACCACCTCTGAGTTCAGTTCATGTGAAGGATCTGGTATGTACTTCCTTAATAGTGATATGCGAAACATATCATGAACTTGAGCCATATTTGATTGAAGTGTAAGACAATAGGACACAACTTCTATGCGATGAAGGATCTCAAAGGGGCCAATGTACCTTGATCTTAGATTCCATTTCTTTACAAACCACATGAATCTATTCCACTGTGATATTCAAAGAAATACTTTATCTCGAACGTCAAACTCCAAGTCCCTTCAACGATTATCAACATAGATCTTTTTCCAACTCTGAGAAGATTTGATATGTTTCTGGATGGTTTGAACCTTATCTATTATCTCTTTCACAAGATCATGTCTAAATATCTTTCTTTCTCCAACTTCATCCCAATAGGTTGAATTTCTACATTTCTTTCCATACAAAGCTTCATATGGAGCCATTTGAATACTTTAGTTGAAGCTATTGTTGTATGAGAACTCAACCAATGGGAGATGGTGATCCCATCCGCCTTTTAATTATAAAGATAAGGATCTTAGAATATCTTCAAGTAGTTGAATTGTCTTTTTAGATTGGACAATATTTTGGGGGTGATAGGCTGTGTTGAAATTTATTTCAGTACTCAAATCATGTTCAAGCTCTCCCAGAACTTAGATGTGAACCTAAGATCATGATTAGAGATAATTCAGAGTGGAACCCCATTAAGTCTCACTACTTCCTTCACATATGTCTCAGAAAGTTGTTAAAGTGTGAGATATTCCTAATTATAGATAAAGTGGGAAGACATGGTGAGTCGGTCCACCACAACCCATATCGCAGTATTTCATTTATATGTCTTTAAGATACCCATGAAAAAGTATATAGTGACATTCTCCCATATTCACATGGGTATAGGAATTGTTTGCATCATCCCTTTGGAATTATATTTCTCTTCTTTAACTTACTGATATATCAAGAGCCTTGAGATATACTCAGTAGTCTCCTTCTTCATGTTGTCCCACCAAACGTGTTCTCCAAGACCATGGTACATCTTAGTACTCTTCGGATGGATAGAGAGAGTTGATCTATGTTCATCATCCAATAGATAATTTTTTATCCAAGGTGATGAAGTCACAAAGAGCCTCATTACAAACAGAATCATACCATCATCATCGATATAGAACTTTTGAAATTTCCCTTCCTTTTCTGCATAAACCCTCTTTTGTAACTCTAGATCATCCCTTTATTCCCCATTAATCTTATCTTGGATAGATTTTTGGGAAATAATTTGAGAAAGGTAGGATGTATTCTCTTTATTTATGATTTCAAAATAATTTTTTTTCATCTCTACAAAGATATGGTCTTTCTCAATCGGTAACAAGGATAGAGTAGCAGGTTCTTTTCTGCTAAGAGTATCAACTACCTTGTTCACCTTTCCAAGATGATAGTGAATAGATCAATCATAGTCTTTGATTTTCTCTAACCATCTCCTTTGATGCATGTTGAGATCCTTTTGTGTGAATATATAAATTAGGCTCTTCTGATCAGTATATATGTCTCAATTCTCACCATAAAGGTAGTTCCACGAGATTTTCATTGAAAAAATCACAACTTCTAGATCTAGATCATATCTCAAGTAGTTCTACTCATGGATCTTAAACTATCATGAGGCGTAGGGTATCACTTTATCATTTTTCATGGGTAAACAACCCAAGAATTTCTTTGAAGCATCACTATATATCACAAAACATTCTACACTTCTCAGTAATGTGAGTACATGTGTAGTGATTGGCCTTATCTTTAGCTCCTTGAAACTTTTCTCACACTCTTCCTTCTAGACTTACTTTACCCCTTTCCTTGTTAACTTAGTTATCAGGATTGAAAATCATGACAAATTTCTCACAAATCGTCGATAGTACCCTTCTAATCCAAGAAATATGTAGATTTACATGACACTAGAGGGTTTGGGCCATTCCTCAATTGCCTTTTTTAAGGGTCTAAATAAATTCCCTCACTTGTGATCACATTTCCCAAGAATGTGAATTGATGCATCCAAAAGTTACACTTTCTAAATTTTTTGTACAACTTCTCATTATTTATTGTCACTAACATAAGACATAGATGTTATTTATGATCCCCATTTCTCTTGGAGTAGATGAGAATATTATCAATAAACACTACCAAAAAAATTTCAAGGTAATGTTTATATACTATATTCATCAAATCCAAGAATATTACAAGGGAATTATTATATCCAAAAGGAATCACCAGAAACTTATAGTTCCCATACATTATATGGAAGGAAGTCTTATTAATATCTTCCTTCTTCACATTTAATTAATGATATCCAGAATGAAGATTCACCTTTGAGAAGTACTGAACTCCTCATAGTTGATCGAACAAGTCATCAATCCATGGAAGAGTATACATTTTCTTTATGGTGATCTTGTTGAGTTCCTGAAAATTGATACACAACCACATTAATCCATCCTTATTATTGAAAAAGAGAACTGTCACACCCCAAGGTGATGCATGAGGGTGTATGAAACCTTTGTCCAAATGATCTTACAACTAATTATTTAAATCCTCCAGTTTGATAGGATCTATCCTATAGAGACACTATAAAAAAATAGCATATTTGAGTATGAGTTCTATTGGGAACTCTACCTCAAGATTTAGGGGAAGTCTGGGCCACTCTTCAAGAAATACATCATCATATTCCCTCACTATGGACATTTCCACTAGTTTGATAACTTCCTTTGACTTGACTATTTGAGAGAGGTATGCTTCTTTATAGGGAATCAACACCCACAACATTGATGGATTTTCCAAAAGAGATTCATGATCTTCCTTTAATTTATAGTAGACCATGGTATTTTTATGAATATGAGTAGAAATTTACTTTTCCAGACATTTGATGGGTGCTTTACATAAAGAGATCCAATCCATCCCCAATATAGCATCAAATCCCACCAAGGGAAGTATTAATTTTTTTTCTAGAAGTATATTCCCACATATGCCAATATGAGAAGAGTCCAACACTTGGGGTTTCAATAATTGCACCACTAGGTGTTTTATAGATATCTACTTCAATGTTCAAAGATTTGATTCAATATTTCTAGAAAAATTGGAAGATATAAAGGAATGAGTAGAACTAGAATCAAATAATATCGTTTCTATTCTTGAGTGAACAGGATGTGTACCTTGTACGAATTTGTTTTCTTGCTCCACTTCCATAGTAGTTATGGAATAAGCCTTCCCTTGATCTTTTTGGATTTGGTGGATGATGAAACTGATTACACTAAAGGACTAGAGGTTTAGTGAACTGGCTTTCATAGTTCCCTTGCTCCCTATAGTTGTATTATTGAACCACGGGTGGTGATCTCATTTCCTTCACCACATTTTCTTTCCTTCTCATGTAATTTTTACATTCATGATCTTTGTGGCCTTCTCTCCCTCACTTGAATCATTTCACCATCCCTTTAATGTAGTTTTATTGATGCTTCTTCCCACATTTTTGACAAGTGTTATAGGGAAATACTTCTTAAGAAACATTATATTAAAGTATTTCCACTCCATCTATTCAATTTCATTTGTTGACTTGGTGTTCTTAGGAAAATTACACCATTAATCAGCCTCTCCATTTAGATGATAAAAAGAGAGATTCAAATTCTCCATCTCAGAACAATGAAGATCAGAAAATATCTTCTCCATTTATTTGAACCACCGTTATGAAACTAGTGGATTAGAAGATCCACTAAATGTCAGTGGTCATTGCTGCATAAAAAGCTCAATATCTAGTTTCTCCCTCTTAGGTGAAGGAAGATTCCCCACATTATTCAGGTTATTGTTCATAACCTAAGACAGGTGGGTAATCATCACCATGAAATTTTGAACTCCAAATCCCAAGGAATTGGGGGTGTCGTTCGGGTAATCGCTGCATTGTCCCTTGCACAAGTTGTTGTCCGGGTTTCTCATGGTTCCCACCATTTTCTAAAATAGAAATGGTTAGAACAAAACATAAGTTTAAAATTCCTGAATAAATTTTATTTTCCTTTGCAAATTTAATTCTAAAGGAATATCTTGTGGTATCCCTATGATTATAATTTTATAAAATAAAGTTTCTTGGATACTTAATTATACTTAGTCTTATACTAATTAATTTTCACTAAGGTTATCTAATCCTAATTCCCAAATTAACTAAACTGTCCTCTGATACCAACTTTAGAAACCCTAATTTTATTTCATATCTTATTGTGTCATTTTAAATAATAACAACATAAAATAATTACACAATGAGGATCAAAAGGATTAGTGTATTAGTATAATTAAGACCATACATAACATTTAAAAAATAAAACATAAACATTTATTTAATTCCTTCTTCTCTAGATTCTTATTGGACCTTGAATTCTCCTTAGTACATGTAATCACCTATGAATATACATTAAAAAAGGGGTGAGATAAAATCCTAGTAAAAGGATATATAATAACATGAACCGATATAGAATAGTGTGAGCTTAATAATAACATTATCATCATAATCATGAGAGGAAACATTAGATAATGACATAGAATATGGAAATGCATAAAAATGAAACATCATGTCTTAGTGGTAAACTACCACACATAGTTGTGAACAAAGATAGTATAATATTTATGCATATTTCAATTTTCTCATGAGATAAATCACATTACCCAATTCATTGGAGCACTATATAATTTCAGGCTCACCCGTCACATCATAAAATTTTCATTGCGCTATATAATTCCTGGTGCACCCATCACATCATAACATTTACATTATCATGCATTCCACATATAATGTATATCAATCATGGACATAAAATAACTCATGTAAAAGAATGGGTTTTACTTCATAAATAATAAATTCATAAACTTTGGGTTCCCACGTGAAAGAGGTAATAACATACTTGATATAAGAATCATCAACCTTGAGTGAGAATTGAAAGGTGTGTTTTTTTCTAAAGAAGAGTTCTTTTGGAAAACATTGTGTTTTTCATAAAATCAAGTGGAAAAAATATATATCCCATAAAAGGTAATGTAATGAGGAATAAATTATATTGAAAGAATTTTTATACTGAAAATGGGTTGAAAGAGGGAAAACCCAAAGAAAGAGAGTTGGGTTCAAGAATTCCCCTTACCTTGTGTCTGAATGATTTCTTCATTTTAATATCCTATATAATCACACTATATTCATTAATTAACAATTAAAAAAAACTTTTAAACAATAATTTTATTCATTAGGGTTTTATTATGTTGAATTATGTCCTTTATATGAGCTATATAGTTTAATTTCATCGTTCGAGAGCATTCATTTTCCTTATTTTCATGATTGGGTTGCTTGTATTCATGAATGGGCGTCCGTGTAAAATGAGGATAAATTTTCATAATTTTTATTATATTTTATTAATGATTTTAGATAAGATTAAATTAAATTATAATTAATTTTTTATATGGTATGAGGATGAATCATTAGATAAATGTTATTGATGATCGTTTTAAGTTAATTTTGGTGGTTTTTTGATCACAATGAACTCAGTTTGTTTTATCATTTAGTATTATGTATAAATTTTAGTTATAGAAGATAAGGAGGGTTGTATCATACAAATTAAAATCTGTTTTAAACCATTTAATGGTTTTATTAACAACCTTGAAGGCATTTAAGGAACATGAATGTTCATCGCCCATGATGTCTGCAAATTGACACATCACAAGAGACAATTTCATTTTTACAATAAAAGAGAGAGAGGGAGAAGTTTAATGATGGATCATACATTAACAAGATATAATTCCATTATATCAAACATATTAGAGTTATTATTCCATTTGGATAAAGGTAGGAGAGGAGATAATAAGAAAATAAATGAAATTTAAAGGAAATTAAAAGAAAGAGAGAGATGATTTACCTCTTGAATTTATCCTCCTTGAGAACCTCCTTGGGGAATGGTTTTGGTCTTTTGATGAGACCAAGAGCTTATGGACATGAGGGGGAGACTAGGGAAGATTATTGGGCAGAATATAGGCAAGTATCAAAGATTGAAAATTGTAAAGATAAGAGGGGGTGTAGGGTTGTATTTATAGTGGAGGAGAGAGGTGTTTTTTCAATATTATATCCATTAATATATTATTTTGACTCAATATTATGAATAGTTTGATAATTGTAACTAAATATATTAAAATAATGAATCATGGTTTGATATTAAGACATATGTCACTACTGACCAATCCTTGGAATTGATAATGAGATCATCAGTAAAAGTGGTTGAGCAGGTTCTGAAACTTAATGCTCCTGAAGAAGAAGCATCTAGAATGAGGTGGTGGCCTTTAATGATAAACCTCAATGATGAGCAGTATACCTGGATTGAAAAATAAGATCTGATTTTAGTTGGGGGGTTCAACAATGGGACGATCAATCTTGAGGAATATATTAAGGTTTTGGACAAGATGGATTTCATGTTTGAAGACTTTATAATGGATGAATCAGGCTTATCGATAAAAAACATTTCTTGGAAATTATTTAGGGAAACTAATTCTGATAGGCTTAAATTGTTCTTCAATGGTTCTAGGTTTTCCTTCTGTGTTTAAACTCATGGTTTCTCACTTTTTCCATAAAAGTGTTTCAATAATGAAAATTTAAATTTCAGTCATTTATAAGATTCTTAAATTTTATTTATACTTTCATGGGTGAGGTTACTATTAATTTGGCTATTTTACTATTCATAAGGTATGCATTACTTTTCTTAAGGTCAAGTTACTATTTCATTGGTATTGGTTCCTTAAATTATAGAAATAATTTATATTTCATTAATTATTTATTTATAAAGTTTTTATTATGGTTTATAAGTGATTATATTTGATTTATACTATATGAAATTACTATAAGAATGGATAAATTCCATTTATAAAAGTTTGGGTTGTTACATTGATATTTTTAAGTAGTGGCGTAACCAAAGCTTATCGACAATGAGGAGTGGTTCAAGGATACATTCCACTATAATAATCAAGAGAAAAAGTATTTTGTATCTAGTATTAAGGGTTTCTAAAATTTGATAAAGTAATTGGAGGCATTTAATGATTTAATTAATTAATCAATAATATCAAATTAGTAACCAAGATAAAAGTAATAATATGAAACATTTTATATTTTTATAAAATGGAATGTAATACCACAATATACATTTCAATAATTATTTGGAAAAGAACATGTCTAAACTTTTTTGAGTTTCCAAGAGTAGTAAAGTCACTTGCACAATGTATTACAACTTCGAAAATTTAGGGTGCTTGTGTGCCTAATACCTGTTAAGTCACCTCAGGAAGCGAGGGTGTAAAAATTGATTATAGGAGACTCATGGTTGATTTACATAAAGTTTATAAAATAATGATGTAATAAATATCTGATGTAAGTTACAAACACAAAATCATGACATGGATGAAATTACTTGTATTATCATCATTGAGAAGATTACATGGAGAAAGTGAAGTGAGATATGAATAAGTGATAATTACACTGGATATGTGTAAATATGATAGGTGAATCACGATCATTCAAGACATCCCATTATTATATATTTTTTTCCATTTAATTCAGTTTCATTTAATATTATAGAACAAATATTATTGAGGAAAAAATTCGTTATCTTCTAAATAAGGTTCTCCAAGAAAATAAGAACTTAAGAAAATGATTAATCATTAGTTCTTATAGATAATAAGTTCAAATATAAGGTGAAAATACCAGTGGAAAGTGTCATTCTAAAGGAACATTCATAAAATTATTCAAATAAATTGGTATTAAATAAGAGTTTACTTTTTTTTAATGTAATGAAATGAATCTATGGACTTTAAATGTTGTGAACTGAATTGAGGAAGCAACCACTATCTTCTTCTTAAGGTA
Source organism: Viscum album (assembly GCA_963277665.1). Lineage (NCBI taxonomy): Eukaryota > Viridiplantae > Streptophyta > Magnoliopsida > Santalales > Viscaceae > Viscum > Viscum album. Next base: position 1,102,674,843 of record OY728138.1, on the reverse strand, counting down.
TATTCATCAATATAAAAAGTAATGCTTAAATCATAATTATTGGGTATTAAATAGAATATATCTATTACATATGTGTATTTTAATACAGTAACAAAGTATGTATAGAAATGTTACAAGAAGTAAGGTGTATTCTATAAGTGACTGGGAGAGGGTGATTCCCAATTTAGCGGCAAGAAGTACACAAATTATAATTCCCAATTTAATGATTCTAGATGAGATTTTTTTTATGCATTACCAATTTTTTTCCTAATGTGTCCTATTGATACAAGGATACATTATTCTAGTTTAGGAATTAGTGTTTTTTGTGGTGTTTAATAATCACAAAATAGGTCTATAATTCTAGAATCATTTTCAATACTTGATGAATATAAAACTTTAAGACTTATATACCTAGTTTTGGAATTATAATTATTTCATAAGTAAAACTAAAAGCGTAAAACAAATATATAACTATTATGGTATTTATAATCAATGGATATAAACACATTAGGTATTATTGAAATATATAATTATTTTTTTAGATAAAGAAACCATTTAAAATAAAGATAAGTCACAAATCTTTCAGATTTAGTTTAGATAGAGAGAATAAACCATTCCAAGGGTAAGATAGGGGTAAATATACTTCATAATATTCCATTATGTTTTTACTAGGGAATATGAAATTGAAGAATGATATATAAATGGTTAGAAGATATGAGATGCTTCATTTTGACATGCAGAAGAATATCTTGACCAAGCATTCATAGATCAATAGAATAAAACATGGAATAATTCCTAAACGCACATTACCTTATCCACATGTGGCTTATAATGCTAATAAGGAGGGTAGATGTTGTGTATTACCTGTTAAAATTTATAAAAAACATGTAGTGTGGTGTAATTCCTAAATTTACATTTCCTTAGACACATCAGATACATGATTTGAGTAAAAAGGAAAATCAATGTTAAAACTAACTTATTTCAGATAATTTCATTATTTTTCAAGATATGAATCACACAAAAATAGAATTACCCCATAACCATATGTCAAATATCATGAAAAATGGATATCATATGAGTTATAGTATGATATAAATCCATTTTAATAAGAACATGTGTTTATATGGGAATATTTTATTGAGGATATAATGAAACTTTCATCAAGAAAAAATATGTATCTAAAGTAATTATAATGAAAGCTTCATTGGATATTATAGAAATCCCTATGATAGAAATATAAATTGATGTTATAGACTATATTTTTATATAAGGGTTCACATATCTATTTGAGATAGTTAGAGCAATATTGACTTGGGTTTAGTCATTTCCAGAGATTTACAAATAGTTGAAATTAGAATTTGTTCCACAAGAGGTGTGGAAGAGAATTTTTAAGAGGAATATATGGAAAAGGTTGTCAGAAGAACCTTTATTAAAAAAATAAAAAGGAAAAAGAGAAACCCCTTTTGAATTGGGTTAAGGGAGAACCAATTACCATCTTGAATGCCCAAAGGCACATAGCCTTAAAAGTTCAGTGGCCTAAGAACCCAATGGAACAAAACCCATTACAAAAAACATGGAATTGAGACAAAAAATGAACAAAGATGTGAAGACTTGAGAGAAAAGGAATATCACTGTCCAAGTCCCATCAGATGATCATATGATCACATCTACACAGTAAAACAAGGACTAATCCAACTTCTTACAACTTTACTATCATCGTTACAATGATATATACAATGTTGGAAGGATGAAACCATAGTGATGGATTAATATTCACTATGTCTAATGATACATTTTTCATTGGGAAGAATAATTCCTACAAGTAGGAAGTATATGAAAATTATATAAAATTGACGACATTAATTAAAATTCAATAATTGATCCCATGTATCAAAGTATAAAGGGATTATTATTTTGAATACTATAGTGGTTATTTAAGAGGAATGATACATGGATTGTATAATCATGGTACCAATAAGGTTTGATTGGTTATACCAGATAATTATGCATAAATGTGTTAGAATTTTTCTTATCATATCTATTTTATATGATCATATTATTGAGAATTAGATATAAAAACCACCAATCATAGTTGGTGTATATACGATACAACTAGAAAGGGATTGTGAAATCACAGAATGTTAATAAGGGGTGCAAAGTTACTCAAATATAGTTTAGGATGAAGTAAACAATAAGATCATATAATATTCATTTGTAATGAAACTTTCCTATGTTCCCACCAGATATTAATGAAAGTGCCATTGTTTTCCAAATATACTATGTTTCATAACATAAGGTAAATACCTATTGGTCTTACAGTAAGTTTAGAACAAAATAAAATAAATAATCTAGAGATTGACTTAAAGTAGAAACCTAAGTTTTAGGGAATTTGATCTATTGCGGAAGATCTAATGGATTATTTGACCTAGAAAATAGTACATATATTGTAAATTTATTGAAAAATAAAAGTTGGAAAAATTCAAGAGAGAATTATTAACAATGTCGCATGGAATAAATCTCTCCAAGAAGATATGTACGAGACTAGTAGGAGATTAATGTGATGATTTTAATTCCATAAGATTTTATGATGGATCAATCATGTATTCCATTATATGTACAAGATATGTTATTACCAACTTATAATTCATTATAAGAAAATATCTATTATATATAGGAGAACTACAAGTGAAGTTGTCATAACTATATGATTGTACTTGAGCAAGTATAGAGGATATATACTTGATATGTGTAGATAAAGAGATACTAATTACGGATGGGACTCAAAATAGTATTCTTTGGATTAATGTGACATAATATCTCGGATATGATAAGTTAATAAGAAAAAAAATCTAATTCAAGATAGTGGTATCCATTTCTATAAATACTTAGTGCATTTCTTATTATGAGGTAACTAAGAAATAATGTAAAATATGGAATGATTTTTTTCAATTATTGAAATTTCTCATAATAATTAAAGTATTATCATAAAGTAAATTACAATACTCTTACTATATTAGATTTCATGTTTTGAAAGTGGAAAAAAATTATACACTTAGGGTTTACATATTTTGATGATTCTTAATCAAGGAGGTGAGGTCAACATAGTAGAATAACTAGGTAGTAGAGATGTGGTTGAACCAGTAAATAAATACCCAAGTCAACAGAAACATTATTTTAATCATGTGAGAGATAATAAGGTTAGTTATCAATTTGGATCTAGGTCAAGTGGGAGTGTTGTAATATTGGGTACCCAAGACCCAACTAAATAGTAAATTTGGATTACCATTTCATTTATAAAATGAGATTTTCATGATGTACACCTACCATTATAGTGTATATATTTCAACATACACATTATAAATGTTAATGTCCATATATTATTTATCATATCAAAAGGTTATAACAGATCAAAGGATATAATGAGAACCTTGAGATATTATGTAATAATCTTAAATATATGTCCTATGTTCTAGATACATTATAATGGCTGGAAACAATTGAAGTATGAATATCAGGTGTTGGGGGATTATAATCATTGAGGCTTCTTCTCATGAATTTCACACTTGATGATCTCTAGTAGTTGAGATCATGAGGACAAACCCTCCAATAGGAACACCACATGTTTTGGGTGTCATTGGTTTTTACTCTCTATAGAAAAGAGTATTTGTATCCTTAATTAACATCAGTATTTATGCGTTCCATTTAATTGTGTATTTTTATGCGTGAAAAAATACCATGAAATTTAAGTTGTGGCAAGGTATCTTGTGCTCAGTGCATCATTAGTGGTATGGTATTGGTTGCATGGTGAAGATAAAATTTGTTTATTCCAAGTTGAGGAAGTAATATATAAATCCTAGTTGATCATGATGGTAGTACCTTTATAAATCCATGGCCATGATAGTCAAGGGTAAATCCATATAGTTACATCAATAAATAATAATTCAAGAAAGGATGATGACACAAGTGTGCGTCTTACTTTATGAGATATCTAAAGACAAAGAGATTATATAACACAGTGCATGTTTGTAGGTTGATTGTATTTGTTATGAGTATTAATTATCTATTTAAGGATATGGATGGGTTTTTAGTCTATGATTCTAGTTTGTGAATATTATTCACTACTATCTAGAAAAGGGCCTAGATGGTCAAGCATAATAGTGTATTCCAGAATCTTCCCTATTATGGTAAATAGGTATACAAGACATGGCATGACCTACCATGGGGTTACAGAGTTTCCTATGTTTTACTGATCACTGATAAATAAATAAATTCATTATTATTCAATTAAAGAATAATTGGGTTGAATTTATTTATTAAAATTATTTACAATTGTTAAGTGAATACACAGAATAATATTATTTAAATGATTATTTTTTTGATATTCAAGTTTCATTTAATAGTAAAAGGAATTATGAGTCATGATAATTAATTAAGTTTATCACATAATGTGTTTAATATATATTACAATTAAGTGATAAAATATAAATAATATTTATGATTTAGTTAGTTTTTTATATTTATTTATTTATTTATTATTTAGGGGATGTTAAATAAATTGAGGTTGGGAATCCTCTTTAGGTATTTGAGAATCCACTATATATAGAAGAGAAGAGTCTCATTTCATGAACTATTCATTCATTCATAATGAGATACTCTATCATTTAACATGTCATAGAGAGAGAAAGTCTCTCCCAAGAGATTGATCCAAGAATCCTTTTATGGATTGAAGTCACGAGATCATAGTGATCGTTGCGATGATCAAGAGTTCTTAGAAGATCCCTGATAGAACATTTAATTAAATGAACAATGTGTGTTCAGATTCATGGATCCTTTATGGAAAATATATAAAGGTTTGATAATGAATCCTTTGATAAACAATCACCAAGGATGATCTGCAGTTGAGCACACTTCATTTTAAACAATTTAATCATTCAATTTTATTTTATAAGATCTATTTAATACATGTGATATCCTTAGACCATACCAGGGATATGATTTATAGAGATGACAAGTTATATCACTCTAGTGATAAAAATTTAAAATCCTCAACCCATTAGATTCCATTGAATTTACTAGTATCAATATAAAGAAGAAATAAAACAAATACACACATTTAAGAATTTTACATCTTCTTTGAAGAGCCTATTTAGGTTTATACCAAAAGCCTTATTAGGAGGGATTCTTAATCGAATTAATTCTTCTAGAATGTGGGGAGTAAATTAGGGAATAAATTTGGGTAGGGATTGGCTAAATAAAATGGGTTTTCATGTGTGAAGAGGGGAGGAGATTGTTTGACCTTTTATAAGTGGGGAAGAGAATAAAAATGGAATTTTTGAATAGATAATATTATAACCACATTTTGATCATCCAAAAGCCTCTAAAATGGGTCATTATAGAACCCTAGAGGTTATAACGTTGAAATATTTCTATTAAATGGGTTTTTTAAATGTTTTATTTCATTTTAACCTTTATATTATTAGTTTAATATCTCGGAAAACCCATTTTTACCTTAATAATGGTAATTAATTTTTACTATTTTCACTATTTATTATGGTCAAAAATTAAGTTGACCTTATTCAATAATATATTTTATGAAGATTAAAAATATGAAATTCATTTTTCCAAATTCAATTCACAAAATGGGTAGAATTCAATTTAAATTAAACCATAGATGTGATAAAAGAGAGGTCTTATAATTCCAGTTTAGGTTAGTATTCTGAGAGTTGAAAAGAATCACATAATCATTACTTGATGAAAAAAAAAGTAAATAAGGTAAGAACTAATTTTAATTCCAGTTTAGGTCAGGATTCATAAATTTATACTGATGTGGATGAATTAACTAAAAAAATAAAATGCATCAAAATGATATTTTTATAATGGATGAAATATATAGATAATTTTAAATATAAAATAAGAAAATTAAAGAATAAAATTAAAAATTTAATGTTTTATTTATGAAATGTATAATAAAAATAGTTATATATTTTTAACCGAAAAAGTGAAATGATTTTAAAGAAATAATGAAATTAATATTTTTAATAATCGGTGAAGATCAATAAAAATGTTTTAAAAATGTTTTTTACAATTTATCTAAAATTGAAAAGGAATGTAGGAATATTAAACAATAAAATAAGAAATTAGAAAATATAGGATCATGTTCAAATAAGAAAATCTATGATGAAATGGAAGTTATTCAAAAATAGAATGAAAATATTAAAAGAGTTATTACTAGATTAATGGAAACCTTATCTTTTTTTCAAGGTAAAGAAATATTTTTTATGATTATAGATATAAAAAAAATTAATAATGATTAAATTTTTTATTATTTATAATAGTTAGATTCCAAATATTTACAAAACTATTTTTTTAAATTAATAAAGTTAATGGATCAATTATTACATGAATTAGGTTTAATTTGAATTGGAATTATTCAAATTAATTTTATTTATGATTTACTCAGTGATTATGTCATACTAATACTCTTATTTATAAGAATATGTCTTCTATATTACCCTACAATAAATGTATTAAATTAGTATGGGTGACAAAATAATTTATCACTAATCTATTTGGACCCAAAATAGATTAGGTATCAAAATATTTATCTACTTAATCTATTTTATATGTAAAGTCCTAAATAGTTCTAAATATACATTTTATAAGGACAAAGGGTGTTCCAGGAACATGACTAGAGATATTTTTAACTTTTTAACTTTTAATTCAAGTTATGGAGGAATTACCACTTTTGATGATTACTCGAATGGAAAGGTAATAGGTTTTGGAGAACAAGGAATGTTAAAATATGTTATTATTTGTAAGATAATGTATGTAGATGTATTAAAACACACTTTAATTAGTAACTCAAATCTTCGTGATTATTGAATGAGTGTAAATTTTGAATATAATAAATGTCTTGTTTATAAAGATAATATAACTTTATTTTATGTTAAAAGTAAATAAAATATCTCATATATAAATTTTTTATAACTAAAAAAGAAAATTTTAAAGTGTTTAAATGGTATTTAATTAGACCATATTATTTGGCATGGAAGTTTTTGAATTGTTCCACTTTGAAAATTATACAAAATTGGAATTACATGGACATGCTTTGGAACTTACAAAATTCAAATCAAGTAAGTATTTTGTGTGGGATTCTTATTTAAAGGATAAGAAATAAAAATATATATTTATATATGTTAACAATGTGAATAAAAAAAATATTTTTATAACTAATTCATCATGATTTATTTAAACCCATGAGGACTACTAGTTTAGGTAATAAGTAATATGTGTTTGTAATTGTGGATAATTTTAGTTGATTGTACTTGGATTCATTTTCTATCTCATAAAAATGAAACCTTAAAAAAGTTTATTTATTTTTGTAAACATATTAATAATTAAAAGGGTCATTTAATAACATCAATTAGAATTGATTATTGGAGAGAATTTATGAACACATATTTTGAGAAATTTGGTGAAGACGAAGGATAAGTCCATTATTTTTATACCCCAATAATACCACCAAATAATGGTGTTTTACAGAGGATGAATTGAACTATTCAAGAAATAGAAATAACAAAGCTAAATGGATCCTATTTACCAAAACATTTTTGGGAAAAATCAGTTAATACTACTTGCTATATCTTACATAGGGTTTACATTATACCCATTTTTAAGAAAACTTTTAATGATTTTTTAAAGAAATGAAACCCATTATTATTCAATTTAATTTTTTTAGATGTAGAGTTTATATTGTAAATACCAAATATAATTTGGAAAAGTTTTATGATAAAAGTGATGAAGTTATTTTTCTAGGATATTGAAAAAATATTTAATATTATGGAATATATAATAATAGAACCATGTCAATAGGGGAATCCATTCATGTAAAGTTCATTAGAAATAATGAAAAATAAAACAAAAATTTTGATAATCTTGACAAAGAATTTAAATTGTTTAATTATAGTGAAGATAAACCTGAAACTGATAATGCATTAGTTTAGGGTAGCACATATCTTCTCAATTTGATCCTGTGAATTGGAAAACTTATAGATATCATTATTAATAAAATATAATTTGAAAACATGAATCGTGAATTATAACTAGAAAATATTTTTTGAATTTTATTAAATTTTTTTCCTTTTATTTAGACTATACAATGTATGGAATTTCAATGATTTTTCTAAAGATAAATATTCCATTGCTATCAAATATATATTTTCAAAATAAAATTTATGAGTCTGGTAATATAGTAAGAAATAATGATAGACTAGTTTCCCAAGGATATTTACAAGAAGAAGGTGTTGATTTTTAAGATTCATTTCCATTGGTTGTTATAATAAAATTCATTTATATTCTATTAACTTTTTTTTCTTATCAAAATTTTAAATTGTTTTAAATAAATGTAAAAACTTAATTCTTAAATGGTGTAATTTATGAAGAGGTGTACGTTAATTAGACACTTGGTATCTAAAATTTTGAAAACAACATTTTTTTATAACTATATAGGACATTATAATGTCTAAAATAAGATCCAAGAGCTTGATATGATAGACTAACTATATTTTTACTCTAAAATGTTTTTAAAAAAGTAATGGTTAATCCAACTCTAATTATAAATACAATTTCCAATGATATTTTATTTGTAAAAATATGTGTTGATAATTTTGTATTTGTATTTACAAATGATATTATTAATAATGAATTTTAAAAATTAATAATGAATGAATTTGATATGAGATTAATGGGTGAATTAAAAATTTCTCCTGGCCTTAAAAATTTTCAAAGAAAAAGATGGAAAAAATCAAAATCAAAACAAACATGTTAATTATTTTGCTAAAAATATTCATCCTGAATCATTCAAAACTATGATAACTATAATGATCACCAATTCTAAATTGGATTTGGATGAATCTATAAAATCCATGAATTATAAAATTTATCAATGATTGATAAGTATTCCACTTCATTTGACTATATAATGGACTGATATTGTGTTTCTAGTTTCATATGTGCATGATATTGGTTTAATACAAAATAAATTCATTTAAATGAAGCTAAAATAATACTCAGATTATTTAAAGGAAATGTTTAAACTAGTTTTTTTTACTCCAATATAAATTATTTCAATTTTTTATCATATTCTAGATATGATTTTGGTGTCTGAAGACTTGATAGGAAAATAAAGTTAGATATGTGCCACTTACTCAAAAAATAAATTTCCAGTTTCATTATTCATAAATGAGGATAATAATATTGATTCATTAAATTATTGCACTAAATGTATTTGGATGAAACAAACTTTATCTGCTTTCAATGTATATTTATAAAAAATTCCTTTATATTGTGAAAATAGGTCTTCTATTTTAATATCTAAAAAATATCTATATCATTCTAGGAAAAAATATATTGATTTTAGATTTAAAATTTAAAGATATCATGTTAATAAAGAGGATATAATTCTTTAATTTATTCCAAATGAAAATCAACTTTCATATATCTTTACTAAACCATTAGATTCTACGAGGATTGAGAAATTGAAGTTTTAAATAAGGTTGATGGATATTTATCTTATATAGGCATGGTAATTATGTGTTTTAATGTTCTTATTTATGTGTTATAAAAGTAGGAATTTAGGTGGAGGTATACCTTACTTTCTATTTTTAAAGAAGATTTTATTTTTCAACATTAGTGTTGGGAAAATTATTGTTTAATCAATATAATTTTATTATCTCTCAAAATAATTTTGTATCATTTTTTTTGTTATCTTGTGTAGAGGGAATAAAATTTTAAAAGAATTTATTATTTTATTTTCATACATTTATAGAATATTTTTTTTATAAATTTTAAAAAGGGGGAGAATTTATTTTTTGAATATTTTAAATGAAAAGTTTGGTTTTTCATTTTTAAAAAGGGGGATATTATTACTGTTGATAGTATACGAATTTTCTTTTTTAAAATTACAAATTAGTATTTTATTGAAAATTATTTAAATTTAAATTTTTATTATTAGTAAATATATTTCTATAATTATTTTGTTTTATTTATAATAGTAATTTTCTTGAATTTAATTGTTTTTTGTTATTAATAATTTATTCTTATTATTCTATATTTTTTCAATTGTTTCTTGTAAAATATTATTCTTATATATCATTCCCTTACCCTTATGTAAGCCTTATATGTTCCATTTACCCTTAAACAATCCTTATATGTTTAATGTTACCCTTATGTGGGCTTAATTTTTACCCTTATGTGTGGTTTGAAACACTGTTATTACCCTTACATATGTTTTCATATACCCTTGCAAAAGGTTTATATTTTATACTTTACCCTAATGTAAGTAGTTTTAATAACATTTTACCTTACATGAGTTTTTGTAATACTCAAAATACCCTTACTTGAGGTTTAGAATACCTTTTCATAGGCTTATAAAATTTTAGTTTACCTTTATTAGAGAAGGGAAAATTACAAGTCACCATTATGTGTCCTTGTTGACGCTCCTTTCGTCACAAAATCTAAAGATCGGAAAAGGGGAATATCTGAGCTCAAAGTGATTCATCCTTTGAAGAAAACATCAAAAATCGACAAAGGCATGAACAAAGGATCAAAAGGAACTGCATCGCGCAAGTTTTATCACTGTCGCGCAAGTACACTTGCGCGACGACCTTGGTCGCGCAAGTGACTTGCGCGCCCTAAGTGATAACCGCCCGATAACTGCCCGGGGTCTTCTCCTGCCTATAAATAGACCCTGTGGGACCCCCATTCGACATGATTTTTTTCCAGAAACTCAGATTGAAGCTCCCGACGCCCAAGTCTCTTCTCAAAGCTTCCGGAACACTTCTAAGGTAATTTCTTACCTAGAACGGAAGATCTAAAGAGAAGGAGGAAGGCCTAAGTGTTGAAACTCATCAACAATTGCACGCCTGAGTGGTCGACCCTTAAGGGAAGTGACCACACTTGCACGCCTCCTTATTCCTTCAATAGAATTTGCACATCCCTTTTCTGGAAGAACCTCAAGAAGATTCTAAAGGGTTTAATAAAGAGTCGCTCAAGTATTTTTATGCTGATTGAAAATCGCGCAAGTACCCCACATGTTGCGCAAGTATACTTGCGCGACCAATACTTGCGCGCCCACGCAAGACTTGCGTTCCTTTCAAGACTTGCGCGCCCCTACCTTTTTGGGTGCCCATCTTGCCCATTTTACCCCTCTTAAACCATTTCACCTTTCCTATTCAAGATTCAGTCTTCAAGATACTCTTCAAAGCCATTTATGGCATGATTTCTTGATTTGACTTCCTTATCTGAAAGGAATTCGGTGAAATATCTCTCAAAACCTAGTGATTTACACATATTTATGTCACCAAAGATTGAGAGTTCATTCATTCACCCTCATACTTTAAGATGAGAGAATCCTTAACCTGGGTCTCCTTTTCAGGAATAATCCCCAGTTATAAGTCCTTTAATCTGGGCATCTTCCTCAGGAGTAAGCCCCAAATTCTTAAAATTCCCAAATCTGGGCATCCTCCTCAGGAGTAATCCCCAAACCTTAATTCCTTAACTTGGGCATCCTCCTCAGGAGTAAGACCCAATCATAATCCTTTAATATGGGCATCCTTCTTAGGAGTAAGCCCCAATCTCAAATATGGGCATCCTTCTTAAGAGTAATCCCCAATCTCAAATATGGGCATCCTTCTTAGGAGTAAGCCCCGAGTCCCTTAATTTGGGCATCCTTATTAGGAGTAAGCCCCAATCTCAAATATGGGAATCCTCCTCAGGAGTAAGCCCCAAACCTTAACCCCTAACCTGGGCTTCCTTTTCAGGAATAATTCCCAGTTATAATCTTGGACTTCCTTTTCAGGAATAAGCCCCAAGTCCCCTAACTTGGGCTTCCTTTTCAGGAATAAGTCCCAGTTATAATCTTGGGCTTCCTTTTCAGGAATAAGCCCCAAGTCCCCTAATTTCTCTTTAACCAGTCCTAATTTACCCTTGATTTGGGTTTCCTTTTCAGGAGTAAAACCCAATCATAAGTCCCCTCCTAACTTGGGAATCCTCCTTAGGAGTAAGCCCCAAGATTAGAGTATTCAAATCTCCATGAAGCACATATACCTTTATGAACCCTGTTCATGGATTTTGTCCCTAAAAGTGAATCCTAAACCTTCATCTATCTGGGAAGTCATACATATACAAGCCCCAAACCATTTCTTATGATTTCATCTTTCATGGCACAATTGTCTAATTTTTTACCAATACCTCTTGTTTCTCACACCGAGCATGACTCACATGATCTTAAAGTGTAAAAGTAATTATGACATCCTTCTTTGAGCCATCAATCATAAACGTCATACTCTATTACTCGGACTACGTGGGTTCTGATTCCTTTTCCAAAACAAAGGATACGTAGGTAGCTCATTTATGGGTTCGATCCCAACTTTGAAATAATCCATGTCCTTCTGAATGACGATAAACTTCAAGTGCCCCACTAAGTGGCTTTAAAATCATCCTGGTCATAATAATGACCAAGAGACTTTTATAAATGTTTTTGAAGGATACCATTGACTAAGAATCTCTAAATAGATACATATGATTCTCTATTGATGAAGAACCTCGAATACATATAAAAGATTCTATAAATTTATTACATATTTAATCATTGATTGTTAAAACTGAAGGAAAGCTCATTTTATACTTGGTAATGTAATAAGTATTCACGAACATAACGTAAATCTATAAAGAGAGTCCCGGAGTAGACAATAATTCCCCTAAAAAAGGTGTGACGAGTCCGACCTCCCATCCTCTCGACCAATGTAAATTTCTAAGCCTCATTTGCCCACAAGCTAATGAGCGCCTACCTTTGGAAAGTAGGTCCAAACAAATGTGGAATCATTGGATGTTTCCGGTTCTACGAACAAACCCGTTTGAAACCGATCAGAATGTTTAAATCTCCCATCCAGGAGGTCATCCCCGAATTCCATGCGAAACAAAAATGGTGAACCCGACGTCAATCCTTAACCAAGTTAAAGTGATGTTCTTCTTATTTGTTAGGCCCCTTGGGCCAACAAAGCAATCATTGACATGTGCTCATCCAAAAGATGCAGTGGCCGGATTCATCTTGATTATGTCTGTTATATGGAACATGCACTCTTTTCTCAAGATCTTCTGCAAAATGGCTTTCCTTAAATTCACCCCTATGAATACTGCTGCTGTAAACACCTCTACTGTGAGGTCTACTGCTGTGAAAACCAATGCTGCTACTCCTGCTGGAACGTCGTCCACTCTGAGGATGATATCACCAACTCAGCGTCTTCAACGCTGTGTTTCTAATGCACTGGTTAAGGAGTATCGTCGCAACGGTACTATCCCAACTCTGGAGGATGCTCGTCAAGCCCTCCAAGTTAACAACTATACCTGGTCGTCTGGACAACGGCGACCAACGATCAAGAAGCAAGCGCTGCTGACTACTGTCTCCAAACGTTTCGGGTCGTTATCCCCGGAACACAATTTCCATTCACTCCCTTACTCTGAGGAAGTGAATGAGCAGGTCCCTCAGGGCCTTAATTCAAAAAGACAGGAGTCCTTCCCGAGGGCTCCCATCAACAATCGCCGCCAGACTCGTGCGGTAGTGCGCCCTCAACATGATGAGGGTACCAACTCCAGGCATTCAGCTCAGGTTCTTCAAACCCGAGCAGGCAAGATGAACCGCCAGAGACGGAATCCGGTTAACAATGGGCAGGTTATCATCCCTGCCATCTCTGGATAAGTCCACCAACCTAACATGGTGGAAAACAACGAGCAGGCACACACACCTGACCATTTTAATTCCGCTGTCCAGCAGACTCGTCTGGCAGCATCAAGCCAATCCCGCCAGGCAATTCCAGCAGAGTACTATAGGAAGGAACATGCACCTGCTTATGCATTGTCAGTTAGTCAGCAGGATCGCCTGACTATATATTATGTATTCCACTAACCTAACTTGGTGGCGAACAACAAACAGGCACACACACCTGTCCGTTTTAATTCCGATGTCCAGTAGACTCGTCTGGCAGCATCAAGCCAATCCCGCTAGGCAATTCCAGCGGAGTACTATAGGCAGGAACATACACCTGCTTATGCATCACCAGTTAGTCAGCATGCTCATCTTACTACATATGATGGATCTCTTCAACCACGTTTGGCGAAGTGTAATCAGCAGGCACATACACCTGCTCATACTAATCAAGCCTACCAACAGTCTCGCTTGGTAGCGCACGGAGAAGTCAGTTGGAAAGCCCCGACGACAAACAGGAGGCAGACTCAACTCTCTGCCTCCACACTTGAGTACTGTCAGGATTCACTGACAGGAAAAGGAGGATAGGAGCAGGCACATACACCTACTCCAAACCTGGAATGGACGTATATCCCCGTTTCGGCGGCTGAAGTCACCAAACATATTTTCTCAATGGTGAAAGAGCAGAAGCAAATTCCTTCTCATATTCTGGATGCTTGCCAGGATATCATAACAGCTTCAGCATCATCTCAGGGACAGACACATAAATCTATCCCTAGCAGTGGAGTGACACATCAACGATTCACTCCGGAACAGACACACACATCTGTTCCAGTTCAAGAAGGTTATGGGGCATACTCCCCCATATCATACGGACAACTAAGTCAGGCACATACACCTGATTTGAGTAAAGATCGTCAGCCTAACCTGACCATATGTCCTGATCAGGAACATACACCTGCTCAGAGTAACCACTTTTGTCAACAAGTGGTTTCCAAAGCGAGTAAGAAGGCATCTAAGAAAAAGATCTGCCCAGCACAGTCAGGAGATCAAAGGCCAATCTGTAACAAGGCCTTGCTCGATGATGGAGTTCTTAAAGGCCTCAAACATTTATCTATTGGAATTCAAGGTTCTACTCCCTCAGTTCCCAATAACAGGAACATTAATTCTGAAGGTCTTCAACATACACTTCCTCATGAAGGCTTGCTTCATGAAAATTAGGTCAATCTTGAAGTTTCTTCTTCAGATGAGAGCCACAGGAACCCTATGTGTGGTCAGAAGACCAAGGAGAAAGAGATCTCATCTTTTACTGTAACCCATTATGGTGGTCCTCCCCATGATGATGAATTTCGCTGCGAAAGTCCTCTCCGCAGTAGTGATTCACATTTCCTGGAAAATACTCCCATGGACAATGTAGTGCCGAGAAAGCCCTCTTATCTTGAGGCACTTGCAAATGAAAAACCAGTCATGTCTGATGCTTTATCGCTAACAAGTGAAATACTTTCTCAATCAGAAGATAGGTCAGGGTGTAGGTCATTCTCCGAACCACCCCTAAGTCATGCATATTCTAGTTTGATCAATGATCTCTCTACCAATCTTGTTGAATCCGATGAAGCAACAAGGAGACACCAACTCTGGTCAAAATAGGTAGAAGAATCTTCATTTAATGATAAAGAGGAAATGCTGAACATGAGGAAAAAACTGGAAAAAGGTGAGGTACCAGTCATGTTTTGGCCTTTGGCTGACTCCCAGTACGACATTCCAAAGATGTTGACGGATGATGGAATCCATGATATTTGTCTCAACATATGGAAAACTCTTTGTCAATTGAAGAAGAAGGTATTATCTTATGATGAATATGAAAACTATCTTAAGATAATAGAAGGGCTACAACGTCAGATTGATTTGGCATCTGTATCAATCTCTCGGTATCCTAAGGCTGAAAAGAAACAGAGAACCCTTCAACGTTCATGCCTTGGCGCACTAAGAAAATTGCGTCAGTTAATTGCCAATGCTCCATCTGATGTTCATATCAGAGGATGGGGTGTTCACAGAGAACTACATTTCACAGTGCTTTCCAGTTAGCAAAGCCCGCCGAAAATGGTCTCATGCAATGTTATTGCCCATGGCCGGCCACAGTCAATGGGCTTTGTTCATAATCAAAATCTTGCTCAAGAACATGCTTCAACTAGTTCTTGTCAAAATCAAGCATATAGAGAACAAGTTGTTGAATTGCCCCTACATCAAGCAGGCGAGAATATTGCACAAGCCTCTCGTATGGAGCAAACACGTCATCAAATGACAGAAGTTTCAGAAATCATCCAACGGTCTGTTGAACCAGGTGATAAAAGTGGATACAGGGTAATGCGTCCAGCTAATTTCCGAACTAAGATTCGCAAGATCAAGAGATCTTTTAAGAAGATCTCATACGTAGCATGTCAAGAGCCACCCCAGCTTGTCAGACTAGGGAATTCTTTAACCCAACCCTCAGAGTCAACAAATGGGATTCTAGGAGTTGAGCAGAAGCAGCAGGAACATCCCCAGTTCTTGAGACTTGGGACTCTTTCAAATCATCAATCCCCTCCTCAGAGAATGTCGGTCTTTTCTAGATTGGGGAAGAAGCCCCAAGAGGAACGAAGAGCCAAATTATCAGGAGATTCCCTCCAAGTTATATCTCGTCAAGAAGTTCCTAAAAGATTGAATCAACAAAAGGCAATGTCTCATCAAAGACATGAAAGAAGACAATATCACAGAAATTTTGATAGAAGAGATGCGATGCATTATGCATCAATCAATTTCATCAATGTCGTTGTTTCTAATCCACCAGAGGAGACTCACTCAGGGGACTCAGATGAAGAGCGTCCTGCTCAAGAAAATATACGCACCGATACAAATGAAGAAGGTGTACGTACACGAAGTCAAAGGATTACTCAGAACCTAGGTAATCCACTTCCCTCCCTCCAAAAGGTATCCAACAAAGGGAAGGGAAATAATCAGGTTACATATCCTTCCTCTGGAGAAGGTCAATCGCTCTCATTAGAGAAAAGGTTTTCACAACAGGAGGAAGAAATGAAAGAATTAAGAAGGTTGAATGCAGAACTACTTCAGAGTAGTCTTATTCTTAAGAATGCTGAAGTCCGATAGCCGAAGTAATTTGTTGTAACTACTGAGATGGATCAGGAATATCCTCCTTTATCAGTACACCCTCATAAGTCTAATCCTATGGGTCAAATGCAACAACGGTTGGCAGCACTACCATCAGTTGCAGCACCAACCACAACGTCTGTCCAAGCTCCATTCATTGCACCTACCCAAAACCAAGTTCAACCTGATGTTTCTCAAAAGTTAATAACTACTATTGAGTCATTAACAGCTCGGTTAGAAACTATGGAAGGGAAACGGGTGCAAGTTCAACCTAAAAAGAAAGTTTACCCTGAATGGGTAGATTCAATTTCTCCTCCATCCAGTTTTGGAAACCCTGTTTTCCCTACTTTCAATGGATCAGGAGACCCTGAACAACATTTGACACATTACGTGTCTTGTTGTGATCCTATGATGGGAACTCCAGAGCAGCAAGAAGCAGTGAAACTCAGATACTTCGTGCGAACCTTGCAAGGACCAGCTTTTTTCTGGTATACAAGCTTGCAATCCCGGTCAATCATTGGATGGGAGGATCTTCATCAAAAATTCCTTCTTCAGTTCAGCTCAAATTTTCCAAAAACGACAGTTTTCGATCTTACAAACTGCAAGCAAAGGGAGAATGAAAGAGTCTCTGATTTCATTTCTCGCTGGAAGGGATTAACATATTCCCTGAGTTTAGCACTCCCTCAGGAGGAACTGTTTCCAATCTGTGTGGAAAATTTGCGTGACGAATTACACACGCCATTGATCCCTGTGAAATACACAGGAGGGTTTCGAGACCTTACTAAAATCGCTCAATAGATTGAATATTCCCTTATACAGGCTAAGGTTAAATCTCGTGTAATTCCATCAGCTCCAGGAAGGAGAATGGGTAAAGCATAAACTGCTACATTTATGCTTAAATAAGCACCTGTACCTATTTCTACTTCAAAACCTTCATCTTCTCAAAGGGATCCACCTCCTGAACGCCAACAACAAAGGCCGTTTCGTCCAAATGATCAAAAAGATCAACGACGAAAACAATTTGAGGATTTAAAGAGTAAAACATACTCTTTCCGAAGTGAGTAAGTTCCTGGTTACTTTATTTTAGCTCTGGAAAATAATTTGGTTCAATTACCAGTGCCCAAGAGGACAAACAAGGAAGGAGATGAAGACCGTCCCAATTATTGTCCCTTTCATCAAATGTTGGGGCATCCCATCCAGGAGTGTTTTGTCTTTAAAGACCTCCTGCAAAAGATGGTCGACTTGGGACAAGTCAAATTGAAGGGTTCTTCAGCTCATGTAGCGTGTATTACCGCTACAAATCCAGAGGAAGGAGGTGAGTGGCAGGAAGTCAAAAGAAAAACTACGCAAAAATATGATGATTGGATGGTCAGAAAGACAATCAATCGGACCCATGCCATTTTGCGAACACAGTTGAAGAAGCCAATTGTGTCTCCTACAAAATTTGCAGTGAAGCCTCCATCAAAAGACAAATCCTCAAAAGGGCAGCGCAATTCAAATAAGAAAGAGTAATCGGAAGAAGATGAGTATGTATCAAGGCCTAAGTTGTCTTTGACTCTGGAAGATTTCATGCCATCTACTTCAAAGCCACGGGCACCGCCCCACCAAATGGCACAACCTAAATAGGCTAACCAGGTAGAGTCTTTATCAGATGAAGAGTTAATCTTCGGTTCTGTTAATATGATTCAATTAACAGATCCATATTCCAATCTGGATGAGCCTGAATTCCCTGTATCAAATAAGGGAATCTGAGGAAGTTTTAGAGGTTCAGGATACATGGGAAGACATGGATCTTTCCGAAGACACTTCTCCAATTCTACCCCTGCTAGCACTGTGTATGCAGCAGAAACTCGTGGTAGAGCCCTTCAGCGAGCTCAAAAAGAACAAGCAAGTTCTTCTGCCAATAGTCAACTAAGTCTTGGAACAGTTATTTTGGAAGACCGATTGAAAATTCCATCTTCTTTATCTCAGCAAGTAAATGGATCTAATTGGGGTAATCTTCCAAAACTAAGGATTTTGCCAACTTCTATCCCTATACAAGATGCAGCAGCTTCCAAAGCATCTGCTTCCAAGGTACCTGCTAAACCACATATTCCTGTTGGGAAACGCAGACCTTTAGATCAAAAGTATGATATATTGAAACACTTGTCCCAAGTACCAGCCAAGTTATCAATTTTGGATTCTTTGAATCTGTCAAAAGATCTTCGGGAAGCACTCATCGAAGCTTTGTCAAGTCCTCAGGAGTTTGAAGCTGAAATTGCTGCAGCTGAAGTCTATCACATAGAGAATAATCCTGCAGAATGCCATGTAGTGATATCTTTTACTGATAAAGATGAATATGATGTTGTGCATGGGCATATAAAACCTTTGTACTTATCTGGAAAAGTCAATGGTGTAGATATCCGAAGAGCTTTCATTGACAATGGTTCAGGAGTCAACCTCTTGCCCATTCATACACTTCGTCGATTGGGCCTCACGGAATCTGATTTATCTCCTTCTACCATGATGTTACAAGGATATGATAAAAATGAACAAGAACCACTGGGCGAAGTTACACTCAGAACTCAGTTTGGAGATCTTGTATCCAATTCGGATTTCATGATTGTTGATCAAGACTCAGCTTTCAACGTCTTTCTTGGAAGACCCTCGCTACATCAGCATGCGGCTATCCCTTCATCATACCATCAATGTCTCAAATACTGTTTCAATGGTCAAGTTGGAACATTGTATGGTGATAAGGACCCGTTCAAGACATGTGAGTCTCAATACTTTGAGGCGGAATTTTATCATATGAAGGGAAGATAAAAATCTACAATGAAGGAAATTACCGAAGTTAATGATCCATATGGTTTGGAGAAGATTCCAATAAATCCATTTACACATGTGAGTACAGATTATGTGTTACCTATCAGTCAAATTGACAAAATATGCCCAAATCAAAATACTCATATGGAAAGATCCATAATTTCAATTACGGCAATCGAGCCAGACAACATGGGAGAAATTTGTAACCTACCAAACAGTGATGAAAGCCTAAGTGGTGACATATTCATTTCATCTGCTGAAATCCAACAAGTCTATACTTCGCCAATCAGGCCAGAAGAAGTTATATCAACACTAGAGGTGAATAATGATGTCGATTCTCAATCCATCATCTCCTCTTTATTTACCAAATAAGGCCCTTTATCATCAATAGGGTCGGAAATGGAATCTTCTTCTTCAAAATGTGAAAATTTTGATATCTCTTATGATCATGAGAATTTCGTTTTGTCATCTACTTTGCAAGTAGAAATGGAAAAAATAGTATGCAATGAAGAGGAAGAGGAAGATCTTAGAGATGCTCCTCTAGCATTTGAGGAAGGTATCTCTACCACTGTGGATGAACTCAGAGAAGTAAATCTGGGTACAGAGAAAGATCCACGCCCCACTTTAATTAGTGCGGACATGACCCTTGAAGACCAAGAGATGTATATTTCTTTTCTAAAGAAAAATAAAGATATTTTTTCTTGGAATTATACAGAAATTCCTGGGCTTAATCCTGATGTTGCTACTCATCATTTGGGTTTACCAAAAGAACATCGATGATTTAAGCAAGCCGCGAGAATAACACACACAACCTATGCTTCCAAAATTGAAGCTGAAGTGGATAAGCTGATCAAAGCTAACTTCGTCAGAGATGTTCAGTATCCCAATTGGTTGGCTAATATTTTCCCTGTAAAGAAGAATAACGGACAAATTAGGGTTTGCATCGATTTCAGAGATCTTAATCGGTATTGTCCTAAAGATGATTTCCCAGTTCCGATTACAGAACTCTTAATTGATGCGACGACTAGCTATGAAGTAATTTCCTTCATGGATGGATATTTCGGATATAATCAGATCCGAATGGCCCCAGAAGATGAGGAATCTACAGCCTTCAGAGCCCCTCAAGGTGTGTTTTGTTACCGGGTGATGCCCTTTGGTTTAAAGAATGCAGGTGCAACATATCAATACGCCATGCATCGTATCTTCAAACCTTTCTTAGGGAAGTTTGTTGAATTCTATGTAGATGATTTGCTGGTTAAATCCAAACAACGTTCTAATCACTTGGATGATTTGGAAGTCATATTACACAAGCTTTGACAACATAATTTGAAGATGAACCCCTTAAAATGTGTTTTTGGGGTAACCTCAGGAAAATTTCTCGGCTTTGTTTTACGCCATCGTGGTATTGAAGTCGATCCTGAGAAGACCAAATCAATCCTTGGTATGTCACCTCCTCAGAATTTGAAAGAATTAAGAGGACTTCAAGGACACTTAGCCTATATTCGGCGTTTCATCGCCAATTTGGCAGGAACAAGTTTACCCTTTACCAAATTATTGAAGAAAGGAGTCACTTACCAGTGGACTGAAGAATGTCAAGAAGCGTTTGATGTTCTCAAGAAATACCTCTTGAGTCCACCAGTACTCATGCCACCTGTTGAAGGTAGACCACTTATCCTCTATGTGACAGCTCTAGAGCAATCATTGGGTTCCTTTCTTGCTCAAAAGAATGATGCTAGGAATGAAAATAGCCTCTACTATCTCAGTAGAACTATGCTTGAACAGAAACCCGGTATTCAAGTATTGACAAGTGCTGCCTGGCATTAATCTTTGTAGTTCAGAAACTGAGACACTACCTGCAACATCACGAGGTCCAATTGGTATCTCGCAATAATCCGCTCAAATTCATCCTTAGTCGTCCAATTCTTACAGGACGTCTAGCAAGGTGGGCAGTTATTTTGCAGCAGTTCGACATTCAGTATGTGTCTCAAAAGGCAATTAAGGGCCAAGCTCTGGCTGATTTCCTGGCTGAACATCCTTCAATGGAAGACACGTCTTCAGATATTGAACTCCCTGATGAGGAAGTATTCTCTATTCAAGAGATTCCTCAAACATGGGAAATGTATTTTGATGGTGCTTCCAGAAGTCCAACAGGGAAGAAAATGGAAAATCCTAAATTCAACAAAGTTGGTTTAAGAATTGTGCTCATTTCTCTAGATAAGGCATTATTACCTTATTCCTTTTTATTGTGGGAAGGTGGTACCAATAATGAAGTTGAATACCAAGTTCTCATTACATGCTTGGAGTTAGCGCTCCAAGCACAAGTGAATCACTTAAAGGTGAAAGGTGATTCAGACCTGGTAATAAAACAAGTCAATGGGGATTATTCCATCAGAAAAGTAGAATTAATCCCTTTGTATGATTACGCCAGAGAGTTAATGGCGGAATTCCCTTCAGAACCGACATTTTCTTATGTCCCAAGATCACAAAATGCTCAAGCTGATGCACTGGCTAATATAGCCGCAACTCTAGAAGATCCAAATTGGGACGAGACAACCATCAGTATTGCCCACCGTCGTGCAATTTCACCTTATGTTCAAGCCAGAACAGAGGAAATTAATGAAATTAGTCCCATTCCTGAACCGTATGGTCATACTACAGGATGGATGTCACCTATCAATGAATACCTTCAAAATGGAATACTTCCACCTGATAGAGCCAAGAAAGAACAAATCTGGCGACGTGTGGTCAATTTTACTCTTTATGATATCCCAAACCACCTGGAGAAAATTCTCTACAAACATGGTTTTGATGGAATTCTCTTCAGATGTATTGATGGTGAAGAGACAATGGCTGTCATAAATGAAGTGCATGCAGGAGTCTGTGGTGCCCACCAGTCTGGACATAGACTGTCTGATCAAATTCGAAGGCTTGGATACTTTTGGCCTTCAATGATACAAGATTGTGTTGATTTCACAAAGAAGTGTCATTCATGTCAAGTACATGCCAACTTCATTCATCAACCTCCAGAGTTTCTTCATACGGCTAAATACTCAAGGCCATTTGCCACATGGGGAATGGATGTGGTGGGACCTTACCCTTCAGCTATGACCAAGCAGTTTAATTACATTCTTACTGCTACTGATTTCTTTTCCAAATGGGCAGAGGCAGTACCTCTCAAAGAAGTCGGTTCTAAATGCATTGTTAGCTTCATCAAGTCTAACATCATTACTAGATTTGGTGTCCCTCATACCATATTGACGGATAACAACACCAACTTCTGTTCTTCTGAGGTGAAGAAATTGTATCAAGAATACAACATTAAATCCAACCATTCATCTCGGTATCATGCGGAAGACAATGGCCAAATATAAGCCTTTAACAAGACTCTTTCAAATATACTGAAAAAGATGGTGGATAAAGATAAGAGGTCATGGCCTGATAAACTCTTTCATGCTTTATGGGCTTATCGGACTACCACCCGCAATGCAATGCGGTCAACTCCATATTCATTGGTATATGGAACAGAAGCAGTCTTGCCAATTGAAGTTCAATTGCCCTCACTCAGAGTAGCCATTTGTGATCAGTTATCTACAGATGAGCAATCCCAAAAGCGATTGAACGAATTGGAGCAGTTAGATGAGAAAAGATTGTGCACTTTGCACCACTTGGAAATCTATCAGAATCGAATAGCATGAGCTTTTAACAAAAAAGTTCGTCTTCATTCATTCATTCAGGGAGAATTGGTATTGGTTCTCAGAACACCAATGATACCAGGAAAAAAGCCTCCCAATCTTGAACCAAAATGGGAAGGACCTTATTCAATACATAAGGTCTACTCCAATGGAGCTTATTCATTAATCTCAATAGATGGAGAACTCATCACGACTCCAACCAATGCCAGATTTCTGAAGAAATATGTTGTATAAACACAAAATATGGTCCCCAGAACCAAGATTCTTACAAGTGGTTCATACAACCAATAGTCTAGCATGACTTTAAACTGCATCATCATCCACAGTCTATGCATATGACCTTAAACTATTTGCACTTTCGTCCAACATGACGTTAAACTGTAGAAAAAAACTTGTCCTCGCAACATGACACTAAACTGTACAACACCATTTCGTCCTTGCTATATGACGTTAAACTATACAGCAATGGTCCAGTATGACCTTAAACTGCAACTTCATCCCACACGACGTTAAACTGTGAAACAGTTCCCTACACCGTCCAGCATGACCTTGAACTGCATCATCCCTGGTCCATGCATATGACCATAAACTATTTGCAAGTCCCTTACGTCCAGCAAGACGTTAAACTGTGACATCCTAACTACATGACACTAAACTGTATAAAAGTCCCTTACGTCCGGAAAGACGTTAAACTATATAATCTCAAAGGTTGAGCATGACATTAAACTGCACCATCCATGGTCCATGCATATGACCTTAAACTATTCACACTTTCGTCCAACATGACATAAATGGTGTGTTATTTTGTCCTTACTGCATGACATTAAACTGCACAGTCCCCCTTTCGTCCAATATGACATTAAACTGTATTGTCCCCATCGTCCTAACTATATGATGCTAAACTGTACAGAAAATCCTTGATATGTCCTACATGACATTAAACTGTTATTTTGTCCCTGCTACATGACACTAAACTGTGTAGCACCAATAGTCCTAACTGCAAGACTTTAAACTGCATAGTCTCTTGATATGTCCTACATGACATTAAACTGTGCATCGTTAAGGTTGTTGTTACCTCTTGTTTCTCACACCGAGTATGACTCACGTGATCTTAGAGCAAACCACAACCATAACACTCTCTTTGGGCCCTTAACCATGTGTAAGTCCCAACAACATTTTTATTAGATCGTTGTCCCCAAGAACAACTTGATCATTAATTCATTCTTTAATTGAACTACACAGACTTTGATCCTTGCCCTCCAGGATGGGTATGTAGGAAACCTTCCAGGGTTCAAGCCCAAAAGCAATCTCTTCACATCGGTTCACCACCATCTCATATGATGTTGATTCATGAAACCGCCCCTGGAATCAATATCTTTACATTGATTCACTTTTGTCCTTGTTATACGACGTTACACTATACAACACTTTTTTCCGGTACGACAATAAACTACAATATTCTTTGATTTCCTCATTTGAGAGAGAACTATTATTGACATTGATTTTTTTAATCATGTTTCATTTCAAAAGACTACGTGCATACATGGTAATGCCTAAACTTTTTATCTTAGGTTAAACCATCATTGCACTAAAGTCCCCTTTCACCCTTCACATGTACGAACCAAATTTGTACAAAGGGTAGTTCTAGAACTACGTGGACTTGATTCCCATCCTTATGGGATACGTAGGAACATTCGAGTGTCCCTCGAATCCAGTCCCAAGTCTTTTGGGCCTAACCCCAAATTTCACTTTCAGTCCCTTAGCTGAAAATTCCTCATGAAAACACACACCGTGTATTCATTATTATGGTCCGAAATCTATGACCCTAAACTAAGATCTCTCATATTTTCGTCCTGCACGACGTTAAACTGCATTTCAAGAACTACGTATGGCTTGATTATCATTCTTATGAGATACGTAGTGAAGTCCAAAATTTCAATTCAGGACCCAGCCACAACATGATTATGGTTATCATTGACCTATGTATCTCTATATACATTGGATAATACCCATATTTATGTGTTATAATCCTAACCTTAAATATTTTCAGATCTTTATAACCCTTTTCATGACTTCTAGTCACAAAAATGTCAAACTTCTGAGAATTCTTTTGCCTGACTATGCAGCACGTGCCCATAGGTGTCCTTGCATAAAAAGTCCACATAACAGACTTGTTATCCAAAAGATACTATTTTATTTAACTATGCAGCCAATTCCCTTAGGTGGACCTGCATAATTCAACCCCCTAACGGGTTTGTTAAATGATGGTAACTTCATTCTTGGGAATAATGCCTCTTTTGTCCTTATTTGTCTTAAACGACAGTATGTAGGGATCCGCAAAAAAATAGCCATCCTTAACATATTTTTCCCATATCCTTTTTCATGATCTGAAAGTATTCAAGTCTATGGTTTATTCTTCTTCCCTACGTTTGGGTCAGACCTTCGTGGGAGTGATATTCACCCAGTTCTTCGATAATCTTGTCTGGAAATATCTTCTCTATATTCAAGTCCCTCTTTCTATACAACAAACTCTATACTTTAGAAAATTTGAATCTCCATAAACTTTAACTGGCTTTTAGCACTAGGAAAGTAAATTTCTGAGAGTTCTTTCACCTGACTATGCAACACGTGCCCATAGGTGGCCTTTCATAAACAGTCCTCATAACAGACTTGTCAGCCGAAAGATGCTATTTATTTAACCATGCAGCCAATGCCCTTAGGTGGCCCTTCATATTTCAACCCCTAACGGGTTTTGTTAAATAATAGTAACTTCATTCTTAGAAACTACTTATTCTAATGCCTTTTAGCTCTTTTTCATATCATTCCTCATATTCAAATATTCTTAAGCCATAGTTTACATTTTTTTCCCTCATACTCGAGTATGGTAATATGTTTTCAGATAAATTTTCAAGGAATTGAATCAATTTTAATACATTTAGGTCAAAGCTATTTCGACCTTAAACATTAGCCCCTTTATGTCCGGCATTCATGACTTTAAACAGCCCACAAAAGACAAAGTAAATCTGAATAAAAGCAAGTTCAAGCTCACTAAATATACATTTTTTGTATGATTTAGGTAATATCGAGCAATTAAAAGGTTCAAAGTTTGTAGGGTTATTTGTAATAATCCTAGTAAAAATCAAACTATGCTTACTAGGCCCATTGGCTTAAGTAAATTTGAAGCAGTTAATGAAAGAATGCAGGTACAAATGATTGAAGACGAAAGTGTTTTTCATTGATACACAGTAGTTATAAGGACATCCACAGACTGGAGTCTCTTCCCTTTTTCAAGAATTACAATAGGCTTTCAACATAACACTTCATTTGATTTATGGCATCCCGAGCTTCATCAGCAACCACCTGGAATTCATTCATTCAACTGGATACAATAAGAGATGCAGTGATACTAGCTCTTCTTGGAACAATTGTAAAAGGATGTTCTTGAGTGCGGTTTGAGAAAATTTTCTGCTGATCAAACAGTGACTCTGTTTCTGTCCAAGAGACTTGGAAGATGGATACATGGATTTGAGAATGGAGCATTGGAAGTAAAGAGCCATTTGGAGAGATTACTCTTTTTAGATATTGCTTTAATGCCATGTTTGTCTTCTCTCCACCAACCGGCAGTGGAAAACATTTTAGCCCATGGGTTTGCCATTTTCATATCTGAAAAGAAATAACATGGAGGAAGAATTTGAAAGTTCACACCATTATTGTTTCTCTTAATGCACAACATTACCGAAATAGAGGAGTAGCAGTGCAGCTGCATCTCAGGTTTATAATTGTTTGCATTTGGAACATTGACTCCTTGCAGATGACCATGACCACATAGAGGCAGATAGATGCTCTGTGGAAAATTAGGATGATATTTCTTCAAGTACTTAGCCAAATCTGGGAGAGTGCTGTCGCAGATATCATAGTAATCATGGCCAATGATGTTCATCATGTCATCAATCCGCTTGATTTCCAGTTCATTAGCCGTTCCAATTCCCTTAGGAACCATTGAATCTTCCCAAAAGTTGAATAAATTAAACTCTTAAATGGGTTTATTTTTTCATAAAATTTGTGAAAGATTTCGAAAAAATGGCTAAGGCATTAAGACGCGCAAGTATAAAAAATGGCACGCAAGTATTCGTGTGCCGCGCTAGTTTTTGACGCGCAAGTATAAACCGCGCAAGTACAAATACCTTTACAGTAGCACGACATCAAGGAAAACACTGGAAAACAGAAAAACCTGCGCGACTAAGGTGACCTGCGCGGCGAGAGCTCGAAGGTGTGAAGTCCGGAAATCCGGATGCTTGTACGGAAGTGAGGCCCTCTATTTATAGACGCAGCCGGGATCCTGTGCGCCATACCCAGTGCGCTTAAGGCCTGCGCGATGCAAACTTGCGCACCGCCCTCTGTGCCCTGAAGATTTGTGCGCCCCCTTTTCCTTTGGATGGATTCAATTTCCTCAGAGTCAAATCCTCATTTCTTTCCGGATCCAACTCTGAGGGGGGACTTTTGTTGACGCTCCTTTCGTCACAGAATCTAAAGATCAGAAAAGGGGAATATCTGAGCTCAAAGTGATTCATCCTTTGAAGAAAACATCAAAAATTGACAAAGGCATGAACAAAGGATCAAAAGCAATTGCACCGCGCAATTTTTATCACTGTCGCGCAAGTACACTTGCGCGACGACCTTGGTCGTGCAAGTGACTTGCGCGCCCTAAGTGATAACCGCCCAGTAACCGCCCGGGGTCTTATCCTGCCTATAAATAGACCCTATGGGCCCCCCATTTGAGAGTATTTTTTTCCAGAAACTCGTATTGAAGCTCCCGATGCCCAAGTTTCTTCTCAAAGCTTCCAGAACACTTCTAAGGTAATTTATTACCTAGAACGGAAGATCTAAAGAGAAGGAGGAAGGCCTAAGTGTTGAAACTCATCAACACTTGCGCGCCTGAGTGGTCGGCCCTTAAGGGAAGTGACCACACTTGCGCGCCTCCTTATTCCTTCAATAGAATTTGTGCATCCCTTTTTTGGAAGAACCTCAAGAAGATTCTAAAGGGTTTAATAAAGAGTCGCTCAAGTATTTTTATGCTGATTGAAAATCGCGCAAGTACCCCACATGTCGCGCAAGTATACTTGCGCGACCAATACTTGCGCGCCCACGCAAGACTTGCGCGCCTTTCAAGACTTGCGCGCCCCTACCTTTTTGGGTGCCCATCTTGCCCATTTTACCCCTCTTAAACCATTTCACCTTTACTATTCAAGATTCAATCTTCAAAATACTCTTCAAATCCATTTATGACATGATTTCTTGATTTGACTTCCTTATCTGAAAGGAATTCGGTGAAATATCTCTCAAAACCTAGTGATTTACACATCTTTATGTCACCAAAGATTGAGAGTTCATTCATTCAACCTCATCCTTTAAGATGAGAGAATCCTTAACCTGGGTCTCCTTTTCAGGAATAATCCCCAGTTATAAGTCCTTTAATCTGGGCATCTTCCTCAGGAGTAAGCCCCAAATTCTTAAAATTCGAAAATCTGGGCATCCTCCTCAGGAGTAAGCCCCAAACCTTAATTCCTTAACTTGGGCATCCTCCTCAGGAGTAAGCCCCAATCATAATCCTTTAATATGGGCGTCCTTCTTAGGAGTAAGCCCCAATATCAAATATGTGCATCCTTCTTACGAGTAAGACCCAATCTCAAATATGGGCATCCTTCTTAGGAGTAAGCCCCGAGTCCCTTAATTTGGGCATCCTTCTTAGGAGTAAGCTCCAATCTCAAATATGGGCATCCTCCTCAGGAGTAAGCCCCAAACCTTAACCCCTAACCTGGGCTTCCTTTTCAGGAATAAGTCCCAGTTATAATCTTGGGCTTCCTTTTCAGGAATAAGCCCCAAGTCCCCTAACCTGGGCTTCCTTTTCAGGAATAAGTCCCAGTTATAATCTTGGGCTTCCTTTTCAGGAATAAGCCCCAAGTACTATAATTTCTCTTTAACCAATCCTGATTTACCCTTGATTTGGGTTTCCTTTTCAGGAGTAAAACCCAATCATAAGTCCCCTCCTAACTTGGGAATCCTCCTTAGGAGTAAGCACCAAGATTAGAGTATTCAAAATATCCATGGAGCACATATACCTTTATGGACCCTGTTCATGGATTTTCTCCCTAAAAGTGAATCCTAAACCTTCATCTATATGGGTAGTCATACATACACACACCCCAAACCATTTCTTATGATTGCATCTTTCATGGCACAATTGTCTTATTTTTTACCAATACCTCTTGTTTCTCACACCAAGCATGACTCACGTGAGCTTAGAGTGTAAAAGTAATTATGACATCCTTCTTTGAGCCATCAATCATAAACGTCATACTCCATTACTCGAACTACGTGGGTTCTGATTCCTTTTCCAAAACAAATGATACGTAGGTAGCCCATTTATGGGTTCGATCCCAACTTTGAAATAATCCATGTCCTTCTGAATGATGATAAACTTCAAGTGCCCCACTAAGTGGCTTTAAAATCAGCCTGGTCATCATAATGACCAAGAGACTTTTATAAATGTTTTTGAAGGATACCATTGACTAAGAATCTCTAAATAGATACAGATGATTCTCTATTGATGAAGAAACTCGAATACATATAAAAGATTCTCTAAATTTCTTACATATTTAATCATTGATTGTTAAAACTGAAGGAAAGATCATTTTATACTTGGTAATGTAATAAGGATTCACGAACATAACTTAAATCTATAAAGAGAGTCCTGGAGTAGACAATAATTCCCCTAAAAAAGGTGTGATGAGTCCGACCTCCCATCCTCTCGACCAATGAAAATTCCTAAGCCTCATTAGCCCACAAGCTAATGAGTGACTACCTTTGGAAAGTAGGTCCAAACGAATGTGGAATCATTGGATGTGTCTGGTTCTACGAACAAACCCGTTTGAAACCGATCGGAACGTTTGAATCTCCCATCCAGGAGGTCATCCCCGAATTCCGTGCGAAACAGTCCTATAAACAAATTTATTTACCTTTACGCGGTGCATAATCACCCTTATGAATGTTATGAAGAACTCTATTTACATTTATGAAACTCATGTAAACTCTTACATACCTTTACATAACATATATAAAATATGTATTACCTTTACACATGCATGGAAGTAACTATATGAAACCTATATAAAATATACCCTACCCTTACAAATCCTATAAAGAAAATGTTTTACCCTTACTCAAGGTATAGAATTCCCCTAGAAATAGTTACACCCTCCATTAGCGATAATAGTGATCTTAAAATAGTGACAGAACCACTCTTTTCAAATGGTAGTATATCTTTCCTCCATTATACATATCCAAATTTACATAAGCATACTTACCATGTGGCTAAATCACAAAGGTGAATATGTTACATAGGTGTTTTGGGAATAATCACATAACTGGTTGTGAAAATTAGATAAGTTTTTATGTTGCCGAAGTAATTCACATAAATGATTGATGTGATATATCCAATTGCATCATGAAATGGAAATCTTTGATAGATTTTTGTGATTTACTAAAATTTTATTTGATATATTCCTAGTTTTTTATGAACTATACAATACATATTTGTGTTAATGATCATATTGTAAGTTTTTGAAATCCATTTTATGTAGAAATAAAAGACTAAAAGAATTATTTGATAATGAGCATGATAATTCAAATTAAATGTAAAATGTATTATTCAAAGTACTATTATTCTCTAACTTATGGAATACTATGATTATTTATTTAGATTCCCCTTCATAATCAAGAATATCTTGGAGTTAATGATGCACGATAAGATATTTGAATATGATAAATGGGGAACTTGATTAAATATACTCTATACAGTTTATTTAACAAAGCCACATAGAAAAATACATCATTCATATGAGTATTGCAGAGTAAATAATCCCTAATGTGACTACTATTTAATTAGTATTATCATGAAATAACTTCATTTTTTAATCATTTACTTCTGAAGTGATCAAAGTTCTTGAGCTTCATTGACATTGATCATCATATACCTAATTTCCATTCTTAATTTCTTTTGGGCTTTTACTGTTGTATTTTATTATTATTCTATTTTTTTTCGAGTTAGTTTATGATTTTTCAATCCAAAATATATCATATTATTTTATTCATCCTATTAAAAATAATGGTTGAGTTTTTACTCCCAAATAAATTCAGGCTGGTTGTGGGTTGTGACTCTTGTCAAAGTTAGTGGGGTTATACTACCAGGTGAGAAAAAAACACTTATGTAACTGGGTTATCACTCCCTCTCAAAATTCCGTTATGTAGTGAATATCAAAATTCCCATGTATTAAATAATATTTAGGAGTAGATATAGGATATTAGTGATCCAAACTACTTTAAAAATACTATGTGATCTTTGATTTAATTTTGGCTACATTATTTATTTTCATCATTGCAATGTTTATTTTTCTAATAATTATAATTTGTTCAAATCTTAAAAAATAGACTAGTCACCCCCAATAGTCCATATTTACATTTCAATAATACCTAAAAAATGATACATTTTGGAAGGAATATAACACCTAAAAATTATTTCTATATGGTGTAAGTGGCATTTTAATCATTAAAAATTTAGGATACTTTATTTGTCTTTTTTACCCTTATCAATATTGATTAAAATTTAATAAAGGAAATTACCACAAATAATATAATATGATCCTCATTACCAAATATCTTCATTATGAATTTGAATTTTTAATTGATTTAACCTAATTTATTTTCTAAATATGAGAATATTAAAATCTAAATTAATACATATAATGTGTTTAATGCTATTTTTGTATAAAAATTTTGTTTTAACAATCAAGTGTTCTTAATCTTCATTAAAATTTATTTCCAACTATTTGATTTTAAATTCATTTTTATATATGTTTAAAAAGAATATTATATTATTAATTTAATTTTTTTATATTTAATTTAACAAAAATACATGATATTTTAAAAAGTATTATTCTTTCAAAAATAACTATTTTATCCGAGTAACTAATATTTACCCAATGTAACTTGATTATTATTCCTAAAAAGTTTTACTTATTATATAATACAGATATTATAAATCTATTTTAATTAAAAAATTTATGATTTGATTTCTAAAAATGATAAAAATTATTTTTAATATAAAAAATGTATAATGTATGAAAATTATTTTTGAGAAAAATATTACTTCAGTTCTAAAATATCAATAATAGGGTTTATACTATAATCAATATTTAAATAATTATAATTTCAATTATTAAATGTATAAAATTCATTGAAAATGTTTTATAAATTTTGAAGCCACACTTATATGATAACAATGGAATAAAATTCATCTCATTAATAAAAACAATATATTTCATTTTTCATCTAAAAAATCTAATGTTTCAGAAAAATAAAAAAATTTAATATAGATATTATATTCTTATGATTAATCCAAAAATTTTGGCCATTTTTTAAAATTAAATTTATAAAAATTTAAATATCAATATTTAAATAAAATCACAAAATACAGTAGAAAAACTATTCATATCGGAAAATAGCTTTTAAAAATGTTAGCTATTTATTATTTTTATTTACTATAAATTAGTAATTAATTTTTTAGTAATATATTATTCATATTATAAATATATTCTATTATTATTTTATCATAATATACATACTTTGTTAAAATTAATGACTATTTTTAGAAAATTATATTTTTATGAAAAAAATGATTTTTTTATTATTTTAGCTATACTAATTGAATTTTATTAGTATTAAAAGTAGATAGTATTTTCATTATACCCATACTTAATATTTAATTTGATCATATTAATTCTTCATAATTCTATGGCTCAGTTTTAAGGGGAATATTTAATATCTATGTTTCACTTACATAAATCACAATTTCTGTTTTAGTTTGTTGTTTCATGTGGAGAAATCTATTGAACACTGTATTTATTGAACAAGAATATACAATCAAATATCAAGTCATTACATCCCCCTAAATAAATTTCAACCATGCATTTTTAATTATCACATACTAATGAAAATAGATAAGGGAATCTAAATTATAGAGAAGTCTGAGGAAATTGTTTTTATAGAGATATTTACCCTATAAGCTTGGGAATCATATTTATTACCTAAAAATATGATTATAAATAATATTGAGTTTTTATATACCTATTTGACTTAAGACTCTACCATTATTTGGTATCAAGGCCCACATTATATTTTTTTTGAAAGGGCTTTTATTATTATCGTTTCATTGATATAATATCACAGATTAATATGAAATACGTTTTCATTACTCTAGATAATTTCCATCTAAGTGTAAAGAATGATCCCATAAATATAATAATGTTAAATTTATCTATAGGAATTATAATAATATTTCCTCATGGTAAATTTTAATAAGACTAAACATATAATAAAATACTTATACCACTGGAATATTTCTTTTATAATAAAATCATCAAGGTTGTGATTTAATGATCATAGAAAACTTATTAGATATATTAGAGTTCCTAGAATAACATTACAAAAATAAATCCACAACTCTCGATTGGAGGGTATGTGTACACTGAATACCAAGATCCACTTAGAGAGTTGTAATTACATATATATTTCATTTTACTCTTAGTCTTAGAGGTTGGTGATGCTCATCATCTTGATTAGTCCTTGGATTAGGGCATTGACTTGGATAATTCCCAAGTTCCCCACACATAAGACATTGAATTATTAATGGCACCATAAGATGAATTCTATTTATTTCAATCAGGTTAATCAAACTCTTTATTTTTATATGGTATTTTTATTCGTGATAACACCCTCTTCCATCAGTAAAGCATGTTATAGTCCCCTTGGGGAAACCCCCTAGTTTCTTCTTACCACATTTTTGATATATATGAATTTTAACATTCTTTCCATTATTATATTCATCACTTGATCATTCTTGAGAATCCATATTTCTCTTTTTTAGTGTGTATGGGAATTAACTATGTTTAAAATGTTAATCACACTTCATTAAACTGGTTTGGAATAATTTCAATGTTTCTCACCCCAAATATTTTTTAAATGGGATATTAATTGAGGTAATCTCTGCATTTTCCTCTCCACTTATGGTTCATTCTATTTCTAGCCATTACAAAACCCAAAAGGGTTAACAAGAGTGACTAAGCATTAAAAGTACAAGGGAATTATCATAATCATAAAAGAAATTTCAACCCTAAAATTCTTTTTTCTTTTATATTATCACATTTTCCTATATTTTCTTTAGTTCAAACTATATCGATCTTAGTTTAACCTATTATAATTTAAGTTGGGTTATATGATACTTCTCAAAAACATCCCTCAAAGTAACTAAAAAATAAATCCTTTAAATTGGTTCATAAAATTCATGTGATCAAACAATGTATATCCATTTAGAGTGTCAAAATAGGTGTTCTGTTAGACCTCCTTGTCATGCACTAGGTCACAGTTGAGTTAATACCTGACATGCCCTCCTTAGGGTTATTTACCCTAGATACAAAAAATCTAGAACCTGTATCCACTTTTATAATCTATAATGGGATGTAATTCCTAGGTTAACAACACAATGTATACCTTACTGAAGCAACAATATATTATACAATACTTAGACTCATTCATTAGGATTTTCCCTAGGATTTACAATAATTTTCACTAAAATAATCTTCAAAATTTACTAAAACCTACTTTGATACAAACTAAAGTAACCCAAGATAAACAAAAAATATATATCACATTAATATAATGATTTTAATAATAAATCTCACAAGCAGTCACATAACCCAAGGACTTAGAGGTTTAGTGTCTTGGAGATTATCTAAATAAACATATTAGTTTACAATAGTTGCAAGAATTTATTTATAAATAGGATCCTATAAACACTTTTATAGATACCTTAAATGACATAGTCATCTTCATAACATGGATATTGGAAACATAATAAATGGGTGAGATAAAAAACTCATTAAGAAAAAAACATGTCACAATGTAAAGGATTATAAACATGAAAGAGAACATGAAGTAGTGGATAAATATCTTATTAAAAAATATAAGACCAAATATTATAATCATAAGATATTTTGGGGAAACATAACATCATAAAAGGACTATTAAGTAAAAATAAATGATAAGGAATATAACATGTGAACATAACCTAAAAGTGTGAAATACTTAAAAAGGCATAATCTTGAAAACATGATATTTCAGAAAAATGAAATACTTCTTGACAATATATAATAAAATGATAAATAAATTATAAATTTCAGAAAACTATAATAATATGAAAACCTATGTGAGTAAACCCATTATTTCCACACCTATATAAACAAACTCATTATGTACATGCCTAAAAATGTGAGGAAACCAAGCATGCCCATGCCTATGTAAACAAACTCATTAAGTCCATGCCAAAATATCTCATGAGATATACAATTAAACCAAAGAATTAAAGAGTGATATAGGAACCCACATTATATTATCTATACTTATGTGTTCCACATAGAATAATCATAAATATATCTAAATGAACCCAAGGAAAAAAAGAATGAATTTATTAAACTTTCAAAAAACATCACATAACATAAACTTAAGAGTTCATAAGATATAAAAATTTAATTTTCAAAAATTAATCATATAATAATTAAATATATATTATTATTGAAACATCACTTCATGAGAGATAAACCTTGTAGGAAATATATAATTGAAAATAAAAAAGTTTTCACAAAACCTTAGAAACATTTGTATAAAAGATGAAGTATAAATTAATTTCAAAACAAAATTGTGAGGAGGGAAAGATAAGATTCTTGAAAACATTATTATATATAGTTATAAATAATTTATCCTCAAAGATACATAAAGTTAATAACAAATGTGGGGCTAAATGTAAAATCTTTTATTTTGAAGGATGGAAACCCCTTTTCTTTAATATTTCGAAATACCTATGTTTGAAAACCAATTTTATAAAAGAGTAATAAAAATTAAATTTCAAAATGGGAAATGATAATTATGATAATAATATAAAATAACCCATATTATAATTCCTAAAAATACAGGAGAACATTGGTAGGAGGGAAAATATGGACATGGAAGAAAATATTCATCGGTAAGAATGTGAGTTATTCTTACCAATGATGCACTATTATTTTTGAATTTTTTTCTCAAAGAATTGGTTATTAATGATGAGAAGTAATTTACCTAGGGAAAAAAAATTAAATACCATATAAAATAAAATAATGGTAGGATCAAATAAATCTTTAAATTTATATTAATGTAAAAAATGTTATGAGCCAATGAATCAAAAATTGAGTCGATGAAACTCTTACATTGACTTATTGCTTGGTTGATTACACTCTAAACTCATATATAAAAACATAAATATCTTAGTCACCTATTTAAAAATATTTTTCATATCTATAAACTATAATAAAATAAATTTATATGGATACCCTTTCATAGTGTTATAATTTAGTATTTAAACAAGAAGACAGAAAATCAAGGCATGATTTTGGAACCACGAAAACTATATAAAATGGATTAATGAGATATAAATATAGTCTCGTATAAATAGGTAATAATTATAAAAGTTAATTATTTATTTTAAAAATAATAATAATCATGATCACATAGAAATAAAATGGCTTATTATAATATAATGTTATGAATTTAAAAGAGGATGGAGAGAATAAAGGAGTGATGTAAATAGAATTATAGCTATACAAAGAGTTTTATAGATGGGGTTTAATGATAGGAATGGGAAGTGTATAATAATTATGGAATCATTTAGATATAATATGGTTAATTATTATTATATTAATCATAATAAATTGAAACTAAAGGGGCTTGTCACAAAATAAGTACTTGAATCAAAAGGAGGAGGAGGATAACCCTTACCTCACTGAGTAGATTATTAATGCATGGGGGGAATAATTAGAACCTTAGGAACTATTTGTAAGGGATTTATAGAGGTATAGAGAAGGTAAATTTTTGATCAAGGACTTTTTATTTTAGATGAATTAGATAAGGGTGGGAGTGAGTTCCTTTTATAATTGAGAAAATGGGCTTTTTCATAGAAAACTAGAGTTAGGTAAGGTGTAAGAAAGGAATCACATGGGTGCTAAGTAGGTTAGGTGGTTAGGTGGATAAATGGTAGATGGGACATGTGGCTACAAACTTAAAACCTAATAATTATTTATATAAGGTTTAAGTGAACTTAAGTTATTAAAAATTCAAAATACATTGTTTAACCATTTTTACACTTATTAATTATGTATTAAAATTTAATCATGGAAATTATCACTAAAAATATAATATGACCATTATTTAAAAATTTTAGAATGATGAGTATGAATTTTTAATCAATTTAACCTAGTTCAATTTCTAAATATGAGAAAATTAACATTTAAATTAAAACATATAATGTGGTGAAAAACTATAGTGCATAAAAATTTCATTTTAATTATTAAATGTTCTAAATATAATTTTAAATTTATTAAAAATTAAATGAGTGTTAACTATTTTTTATATAAATTTAAAATTAATACTAGAGTCTTAATTTAAAATATATCTATTCAATTTTAAAAAAATTACAAATATTTAAAAAGGTATTATTCTTTGAAAAATAGCCATTTTACGAGGGTAACTAATATTTACCCAAGGTAAATTGATATTTAGAAATAAAAATAAAGTTCTATTTATTGATTAATTTCGATTAAATTATTATAAATTTTAAATAATATTTTTATTCAATATATAAAATTGTTAAAAATTAATTTAAATAAATTAAATGTATAATATATTAATTTTTTTGAGAAAAATATTACTTGAGTTATAAAATATCAATCATATGTTTTGGTACTATAAGAAGTATTTTAAAATGTATAATTTAAATTATTAAATAATTTTTTCATGAATGAGGTTTCATAAATTTCAAATCCATACGTATATACTAATAATGGCATAAAATTAGTTCTATTAGCAAAAAACGATATATTACACTATTCACTTAAAAATCAAATGTTTTTGAAAAATACCAAATTTTAATTTTAAGATTATAATTTTATGAGTATTCCAAAAATTATGTCTATTTTGTAAAATTAAATTTCCAAAATTTTAAAAATAAATATTTACATAAAATCCTAAAATTTAGTAGAAAATTATTTATATTGGAATATAAAATTTTAACATGTTAACTGTGTTTTATTATTATTTCCTATCTATTAAAATTTATTTTATTGATATTATATTATTCATATTATCTATATATTTTATTACTTTTTGATAATAATACACATACTTTCATGAAATAAAAGACCAGTTTTAGAAGTATATATTTTTAAGAATAAAATGATTTTCTTACTTGTTTTAGCTATGAAAAATGAATTTAAATATTATTAAAATTATAATTTATTTTCATTATACTGAGATTTCATATTTTTTTACTCCTATTCATGATTTATAATTCAATGTATTGGTTTTAATGACCAAATTTAATATTTATTTTTTACCAAAATAT
This sequence comes from Viscum album, assembly GCA_963277665.1. NCBI lineage: Eukaryota > Viridiplantae > Streptophyta > Magnoliopsida > Santalales > Viscaceae > Viscum > Viscum album. Next base: position 1,102,635,920 of record OY728138.1, on the reverse strand, counting down.
ATCATTTTTTCATTTTAGTTTGGTGGTGTGTGTAAAGGAAGAAATCAAACACTATATTTATTGAAGGAAAATATACATTGAAATCAAGGATCATTATATTATTATATTGGTTATTTTTATTTTCTTACAAAATTATAAAAGTGAATGTTATTTAAAATTTACCTCATGATTGCATTTCCCTACCATAATTTCATTTATTCAATGTCAAGATTACTCAATAAGTTTCTATGGATTTTAAAAGAATATCATTTTCTCATTATTATAGGAATTTTTAAAAGATACCAAAAGAAATTAATATTTTCTTTTATTTTATAAAGAATATTTTTTATGATTTTATAAAAATATTTTTCATCTATTCCAAAAAACTTTAAATCATTGTATTCCTTATTGGGGATATTATTTAAATGATACCATCCAAATTATTTATCTGGATGGATTATGAACATATAATTCTATTTTATAGACTAGGGAAAATATTAAAAATTTTCATTCTATTTTTCTAATATGTATTTTCAATATAAAGGAACATTAATTATGTATTACATTGTTGATTGAATATATGGGGAATGAATTAGAAATATTTAAGTAACTATTGGGGCCTGATTATAGATATCCCTTTGATGCATCAATAGGTCTCATCAAACATAAAAAATGTGTATTTATCGGTTTATATCAAACTATAAAATTAAAATGTTTTGGAAAAAGGACATGATAATATATTAAATGTCTTGGAAAAACACTACAAAAAAGTGACTTTTTACAACAGGGACATATATGTTGGTAAAAGTGCATCTTATATTGGTGAAATGTTTTACCAACACATTTTTCCCTGTCACTAAACTGTTGGTAAAAACTCAGTCACTAAATGTTTTTATAATAGATAAAATAGTTCTGTTATATTTATAATAATATCAACAGATAATATATATGTCGGTTAATGTTTTTAGGAATATATTATTATGAAAAATTATTCCGTTGTTATTAATATTTCTAGCATATAATAATTATTTATAAATTACATTTCAATAAAAATTATAAATTTATTTCTACCAAAGTTTCAAATTATATTTATTAACTTATCATATATAAGTCATATAATTTAATTATTAAACTGATTACGATTTATAAGAATATTAAAACATAGATAAAATTAATTATAATGGTAATGAAATGTAATAGAAAATAGTCAATACAAAAATGTAGTAAAATCCCACCAATAGGACCCCCATGCCCCCTCAAGGATCTACCCATCCCTGCCCCACCAGAGATCCAACTCCTATTATAGAATAGCCATTAGCGCCCCGAAAGACACAATTAGTAGCCTTTAGTGCACTAGAAAACTTATGTAGCATCCTTCAACTCTGAGATCACATTGTAAAGAAGAAATTATCACAATGGTAAAACTTTTTTAAGAACAATAGATCGCATAAAATACAAAATTTATTTATTTTGTTAAACATGTTTGAGAATCTAACCATAAAAATATTAAATAAAGAAAATAACATTGAAATAATGGGTTTTAGTGGACTAATTATCTTGGATGGACAAGCCTCATCACATTTTATGACTAAAATTTTAATATAACTTTCATTTTTCCCCTATGATTGAAGTTCCAACTATGATTTTTTTCAGCATCCTCTAGAAAAATAGGATTCATATAGCATCCCATCACCATTTCAAAAATGGAAACTTAAGTTATCTAGGGAACTATCTGTAAAAACTAGGGATCATAAGGTAGCTCGGATAACACAATACAAAACAATGATTAATAAATCATGAAGTTAAATGGTGGGTTATTCAACTTGGATGATATAATCCAAATTGAGGATAACTGAATCATGAATTTAAATGGTAGGTTATTCAACTTCTGTGATAGTCAACATACCAAGCATATTTTTTAGAAAATCTAGACAATTATAATTGATACATAGTAATTGTATTGTTTCAAGTTAATATCATCTCAAGAGGGAATAATTTAAAATAAATATAATAATAGATACATATTATAATGATTTTTTTGATAGTTCTCTCAAAGTTAGAAAAATCTAAAATAATATGAAAGGGTGTTAAATTATAAATAAAATACCACTGAGTCTATTTTTAATTACATCATATTCATTTTATAAATATAAAAGAGTAACTCAAGAAATGAAATTCATTATTTATAATTTTATGATCAAGGAAGATAATATATATCTTTGTAGTTGTACTATAATAGAGGAGATTAAATTTTTTGTCTATGTTCTTAATCCAAGTAATATCTCTCGGAGCATTGAATCATATTTTATTTATATAAAACGTCAAAAAAACATATAAAGAGAATGGAGTTGAGGATGAAGAGAATGACACAAAAAATTCACTAAATGCTTACTTTAAATCAATCACAATAACTCCCACAACTTAACACCACAAAAACAATCAATAAAATTGATCAAATATTAAGAGAAACTAGTTTTTTATTTTTTAAGTAATGTTTAAAAAAATGTGAATAAACTAGAAATGTGATCAAATTAATAGTAGGAAAACACATTAGAGTATTAAACCAAGAACCCAATCCACCCCACAAAACAATTAAGGACATAAAAAAAATTAAATTTTACAGGTTGAGGAAGAAGCATCTTACTTTCTAGATTCTACAAGCTACAAGTCATCACCCTCCTAAGTCACTTGGTTTACCTGACCTCAAAATAAAATTATTAGTTCCTGTACACCTATCCACTAAAATGCCAAAAAACCCAATAATCAAGGAAACTACAATAAGACTAACAATGGGTGGTCACATATCTATTCAAAGTTGATCTAGAAAACTCAACCAATGCTACTATGTATTCATATATAGATCATTCCCCTAACCAGTTATTCCATTCTGTTCTGTCACTCTGAGTTACCAGCATGAAGTTATAGTTTCCTATATTCGTAAGGTCCATATCTTTAGACAGGGTGACTAGATTCCTCTTGGTTATTGGGTTTGTCTCTCCCTTTCATCCTGGGTATTCTATTTAGATGCTGCTGGTGACTAGTTCTAAGGAACCTTTAATTCCAACATAGATTTCTATTTCCCCATGTTTTAATTTTCTATCATTAATAGTGATGGTCATGGCGATGGTTTTGTAGTTCTATGATCTTGGTGTAGGGTAAAAATTATATTTTAAAGACCAAGTTTGTGTTCCCATGATTATTGATTGATTAATGAAACTGGTTTCTTGTTGGTTAAAAATATTCTCACTCTACTACAGTTTTGAACTTAGGTGACACAAGCGCACATTTGGGGGGAAATACGAAATGGATTGATGGATGAAAAGAATTTTTCCATTATTATAGAAAATTTCATGGCACCATATTTTTTGGCCCGATTCATGTCATTATCCTTTAGGGAGGGATTGGATTGACCCCACAGGGACATTGCAGTTTGTCCCTTATTTATTGCGAAGGAGGTACCACAGTCAAATGGTCCCAATGGGAAATTTCATGGGGTCAAGTATTTTTTAAATCGGTCCTCTAAGAATATAAAACTACTGGAAATTCTAGCTATAGCCATAGTTTTAAACCATGGCTAGGGGTCCTCAAACCGTGGCTATAGGTAATAGCCATGGTTTTGTGGAACTGTGGCTAAGTTTGGCGTGGCTATAGGCCTAGACCTATAGCCACGGTTCAAATCATGGTAATATCACTATAGCCACAGTTTAGAACCGTGGCTATACAAGTGGACAGACACACTTTATTGCCACTGTTTTAAATTGTGTCATTAAACCTATAACCACAGTTAAAAGCCGTGGCAATTAACAAATAGCCATGGTTTAAAAACATGGCTATAGGGTCTGAAAATCCATAAAAAATACCCCCCAACCCCACTAAATAGCCCCCCACCCCCACTCCCCTTGCATCCCCCCTCCCCCCTACATCTTCCACCTCCTGTAAATCCCCCTAGACAGCCCCCCCACTCCCCTTGTAGTAGACAACCCCCCCTACAGCCCCCCTACAAAGCCCCCCCCCTGGGCAGCCCCCTCCCCCTATAAATCCATTCATGGACAGCCCCCCTTCCTGGACAGCCCCCCCCTCCCCCCCCCAAAAAATAGCCCCCACCCTCTCCCATGCACATCCCACCCCCCTGTAGCCCCCTCCACCCTACAAAGCCCCCCCTGGACAGCCCCCTCCCCCCAAAAAAATAGCCCCCACCCTCTCCCCTGCACAGCCCACCTTCCTGCAGCCCCTCCCCCCTACAAAGCCTCCCTTGGACAGTACCCCTCCCCCTGCAAAGCCTCCCCTGGACAGCCCTCCCCCTGTAAGGCCTCCCCTGGATAGCCCCCCTCCTCCCCCTACAAAGCCCCCTTTGGAGATCCCCCCCAATTTAATAATAGTTTATGTTGTGGAATCTTCGGGAGTCACAACGACAGAAACGAGAAAAACGAAAGAAAAGAAAGTAAAGGACATAGCGATTTATGTGGTTTGGGAATAATCCCTACGTCCACAGGAGAGGAATAATTTCACTACATCGGGAGCACAAATTACAGAGGGATTTTTAGTAGAAACCCTAGCCCGAAAATGGGCTACAAAACAATGGAGAAGACGATCACTGTTCGAAAAAGTGGTCTGCATCGCTACAGTGAACGACGGATAGATTTGTCAAAAGTGCTACAGTAAATTTGTCCCCTGCAACCCCCAACGAGCTCACCACAGAGCTCAACCTGCAACAGTTGCAGGCCACAAGCATTCAGCCCAACCAGATCGGGAAACACCAATCCAACAATTTAATCATCTTATGCCAACATGGGAGATTGATGAGTGGTTGTACAAAGTTCAAGTCATAATGATATTTAAGTTACACTGGATCTGAATAGAACTATGGTTCCCAAAAACTATTATGTACTGATTGATGTTGAATGAAGAGATATATGATGTCATTACAACAATCAATATGTGTAGTTAAGAAGTTATTCTGAATGGAATGAATAAATCATCTAATGTGGTATCCCAACCCCCCTCCTGGACACCTCCCCCCTACCTGGACAACCCCCCCCCCCTCCTGGACACCTCTCCCCCCTGCCTGGACAACACCCCCCCTCCTGGACACCTCTCCCTCTTGGACACCCCCTTCTTGGACAGTACCCCCCTCCCTTCCCTGCTGGACACCTCTCCCCCCTGCCTGGATAGCACCCCCCCCCTGCTGGACACCCCTCTCGCCTGCTTGGAAAACACCCCCTCCCTCCTGGACACCTCTCCCCCTTCCTGGACACCTCTCCCCATGGAAACCCACTTCCTATGCAACACCCCCTCCCTCCCTACTGGACACCTCTCCCACCTTCTTGGAGAGCACCACCCCCCTGCTGGACACCCGTCCCCCCTGCCTGGACATCACCCCCTTCCTGGACAGCACCCCCTCCCTCTTGGACACCTCTCCCCCTTCCTGGACAGCACCCCCTGCCCATGATCGTAGGCAATGCATTGAATCCAAGTGGCATGTGTGTGCAATTATGAGAATGAGAGAAGAAGAAATTAAAAGAAAAAGAAAGTAGAAACCTCCTAATGATTATGAAATTGAAAACAACCAGAACGGAGGGTTAATCATTAACGAGTATAATTAAACAAGGAGGATGGGTGGATTATATTTAGTGTGACCACAAATGGCCTAATGTGAAATAATCAGAGTATTACAGTAGAATGAAATAAAAGATGGTAGAGAAAATTAGCAAAATCATGATTGATCCAGTCTTGGAAGTGCCCCCCACCTCTATTGAAAAGTGGTCCAACTTATAGAAACACTCAAGGTTTTTCAATCCTCCATTATCTGCCAAAAGATTAACATGAACTTTAACTTTAATGATCCTAACAATTCTAAATTATTCCTCAAATTCCAATCCTGGATCCCTTTCATCAAATTGACACCTCATGCACAACTTGATGGTCGAGATTTCTTCATGAGAGAGCATCATTCGAATTGTCCTTGTTAAATCATTCCCCTCCCATGATCAAGCTATGTACTCTTTTGTGAAGTATTATAGGGTCAAATGCTTTGGTTCATCGTGGATATGGTGGAAGTATTACTCTGCTCAGCGTGCTCGCGTGATGAGGAGCCTTACTGATTCACATGCTGCTAGTATTCAAACCTGTTTCTGGCCAACTTTGGCCTCTTGGTCCTGAGAAGTTGGTCCATGGGATTCAATATTGGACATTGAAATACTTCTAGTATTCATCAAGCTAGATTCTTCACACTTGTTCATAGCTTGACACAATCACCTTCATTTTCAACCGAACCCTTAATTTGTGGAAGCTCTTAAACCTGGGTCCATGCTTCAATAGGAAGGTGTGTCTTAGTAGGCTGGAACTTCATTTGAGAATTTTTTTCATGAACCTGGCATGGGTTGGCGTTTCTCCTAATTTTTTAATGTTGAAGAAACTGGTGTTTCAAGAGGTGAAGTTAACTAAGCTCATTGAGGTAATTTTTCAAACACGTTCTGTGCATTCTCTTCCGGAATAATGAAATCTTCTTCAGTGCCATCGCCTTCAATGGAAAATTCGTTGGAGCATTTAAGTAAGCACCTACCGTGCAGGTTCCTTCAAAACTAAAACCGCAGTGGTAAAGAGGGAAGAGTTCCCCACCATCTTCGTTACTGATTTCAGAAAAAATCAACTAACAACGTGTCTTCAATGAGCAAGCTTGATCAGGTTCACACGTAGCAGTTCATCTGAGATACAGACTCAATCAGTTGATTCTGGAATTTCCTCAACCAGCGCAATGAATTCTCAGCTCTCTTCAACTCTGATCGTGGGATCAGCGCGCCTAACCCTATCATCTTCATCGATACAAACATCTGACATACTAGTCTGAAGCTCAACCAAAGCTTGATTGAAGATCTTTTGTTGCCTCATTTGTTTGAATTAACACTTCAATTTGGTTTCATATGCGCCGCTCCAAAACCCAAACAGTCACCGACGCTTCAATTGAACCAACATCATGATGTGCATAGTGGTCTTCAATCCCGTACAACTGGTTCGTCATCATCCTCCCGATCCAAGTTACTTCGGTCAAATTCGACTGAAGTCGCAGACTCACGCGGTGTACAACTCGATGTATCATCTTCAACGATCTTTAAGCTTGAGATTTCCAACCTACAAATTTTATCGTCACCTCGAAATATGTACAAATCGTCGTTAGGTCTTCTACACCTTGGGTCGAATTTTTCCTTCAAACGTGGAAAACACTGGGACTCAGTTTCATCGACCTTTGTTTGTGCTCTACCTTAGGTCATAGTTTCAATTTATTTTCATCTCAGGTGGAATTTATCAGCGACATTTCAAGGCAGGAATCAAAATAATGAATCAGGGAATACTATCACTATGAACTGCCACAGGGTGTCATCCTGGAGTAGGGATAAATCACAGCTTGACAGCGGCGTAACCGCGGTGTGACCGCGGCGTGACTGCGACGTGACCCCGACGTGACCCCAGTGTGACCACGGCGTGACCACGGCGTGACCACGACGTGTTAGCTCTGTCCAGCAACATCTATGGGGAAGAATCTTCCATTCAAGAGCGAAGGGAGCGGGAGGAGGCGGGGTAACATTCCGACCATCGCCCTACCAGCAAAAATTGTGATTAGTAAGTCTCAACATTGATCACAAGACTCATGGAATACTATCACTGAGAACTGCCACAGGGTGTTGTCCTGGAGCAGGTCCAAATCACGGCGTGACTGTGGCATGACCACGGTGTGACTGCGGCATGTTATCCCTGTCCAACGACATTCACGGGGAAAAATATTCCGGTTAGGAGTGAAGGGAGCAGGAGGAGGCAGGGCAACATTCCGGTCGTCACCCCGCTGGCAGAAATTGTGATTAGTCAGTATCAACATTGATCACAAGACTAATGGAATATTATCACTGTGAACTCCCGCAGGGTGTCTTCCTGGAGCAGGGCCAAATCACGGCGTGACCACGGTGTGACCGCGGTGTGACCACCCCATGACCGCAGCATGATCGTGGCATGTTGGCCCGATCCAACGACATCTGCGGGGTATCATCTTCCATCCAGGAGCGAAGGGAGTGAGAGGAGGCGGGGCAACATTCCTGTCATCGCCCCACCAGCAGAAATTGTGATTAGTCAGTCTCAACATTGATCACAAGACTCATGGAATACTATCACTATGAACCGCCGCAAGGTTTCATCCTGGAGCAGTGCCAAATCATGGTGTGACCACGGCATGACCGCGACGTGTTGTCCTGGTCCAGCGACATCCGCGGGACAGCATCTTCTGGCCAGGAGCAAAGGGAGCGGGAGGAGGTGGGGAAAATAAACTCTAGATTTTTCTTAGACAAGTCAAGCTCTACAAACAAAAAATAATGAATGAGACGTTTCCCTTTAAGCATCTTCTGATCGACCTAAAATATTTCCAAGAATGTTGCTGCAAATAGTAAGAAAAGAAGGATTTTAAAAAGGAATATGCAATCTGATAATCTAAATACATTGGGATGAAAACCGAGAGTCTCTCCTAGAGTGAAAAATTAGGTTCCACTGGTAGAGGAAACATGGTTAACAGTTGAAATAACATGAATATTTGGACAAAAACAAAGCCAGATCCACCACTTCATACAACCTGAGAAACAATCGATGAGAACTCAGTTCAGTACACCTATGGAGGATCAATTCTTCTATTAGGGAAGTAAAGAATTAGAAAATTTGAGGGAATAATGTTCGACTGCTGGAAAACATTTGAAAAATACTGAAACATTCTGGTTAACCTGAATACTAGTGACTGATCTTGAAAGAAGTGATTTCAAAATTGATGCATGTCAAACCCCAGGAAAAAAGAATCCAGGAAAAAAGATGTATAAGAATAAGGTAAATGAGACTTCAAGGTGCCTAATAATAATAAGGTGAAGTATGGGAAACTATGAAGGGAAGGATTAGGCCCGAAGGTAGCTCCAAACCCATGAAACCTCAAGTCACCAGTGATTCTTAGTAATGTTTTTCATGGATGAGAAATCGTATAGTGGATAGTTTGTAATGACCATGGATTTCTTTTTTGGGTTCTTAAAATTTAATTTTGGGGATTTCTAATTAAAATGATTAGGTTTTAATTGAAATATTATGTTTCGGGTGGATGGATTTAGTAAAGGGGTTGAAGAATTATGTGGTGTTCCTAAAAATCAGCAGATAGGGCCACCAGTTAGCTATTATAAAGAACCATGAACATATTAATAGTGACAGTGGGGGAGGGTTGGCTCTAGAATAACTACTGGATGGTTAATGGTTGGAACCAAAAAGTTTTTGGCCATTTTTCGGTAGGTGGTTTTCCACTGGGTAATCAGTGCCTTCCTTGACCTTGTTTTTCATAAGGGCAATTTATGTCATTTTTATCATGGATTTTGGAGATGGATTAGAATGGAATTAAAGTATATGTTCCACTTAGTTTCAAATAGGATGATATGGATGGCATGAGAGGATGTTTTCTCAGAAGATTTAAAGAAATGAATGCTAATATGTGACGACTAGAGGATTAGATGACCCATGATATACTTAATTCGGCGAGGTTTGGAGATCTAGCAATGTGTAGGAATACCTAGAGGAATTAATACCCCATGGGATCAGGAAAATAATAGGTTACATAACATATAATCTGACATTATTGGTACTATGGGACCCCTGGGCTGTGGAACTGGGCTTTTGGTTGGATTTAAATATCACATTCCATGTGACATGGTCACACAACATGGGACCCATCTTAAAAGTCTAACGACACTTAAAGAGTGTATTGGTTTAAACAACCATTTTAATAAAAAGAGGGAAACCTCCAACAGGGATATAAAAAGGGTCAAGTACGACGTGTGCTTTATGACTAACAAAAACATCAAGTATAAGGAAAACATCAATGCAATAATGTTAAGCAAGGTATACCAGTGTGAGTTTTTGCAGACAGTGCAACTCCGTTGTAGGGGTTTTATTACAAAACCATGACTTATTTATCAAAAGAAAAAATTATCTTAACTAACACTTATTCAAGAATTGTAATTTAATATAAACATGCAGAATTAAGAATGCAACTAAATGCAATTTAAATCATTCTTTAATTAAATAGGCTAAGAGAGGGACCCTACCTCAACCTCAAGGCGCATTTGCTTTTGACGACGACAACTCGAATCTTCTTTTTTTCCACTTGAACTCATATGCAAATTCACATATATATAAGGACACCTAGCCCCTATGTACATATTTTCATGGCCAAATACGCACAAGGGGGTCCTTAGATATATATTTATACTTGCATATACCCCTTTACACTTACACATGTATGCATTTTTCGTATCTATATATAAACACACCTAGCCCCAATATATATATTCATACTGCCATGAGTGAATATAAATAAAGGGGGAACTTATATATGTATATGCCTACCTATGCATACACATGAAAGCCTTCGTCAACGGAGACTCGAATCCACCTCAACGAAATCCAAAACGCACTGCAAAAATATAAGGAACCCAAAAATAACAAATTCTCTAATTAAAATTGGGCCAAAGAAAAAAAAAATAAACCTTACCCAAATTCGATGTTAAACTCATTGTCATCGATGGTGGTGGATAGAACCGACCTCATCATAAGAAACCACCTATATGAAAATAGTGTGAAAAATTGAGATATAATGACTTCTTATATATATGTGATCAGTGTGTCAACAATACATGATAAATGATACATGAATCCATAACCAACAATGAACAAATAATATTTCCGGCTGTGAACCTCAGTTCAAGCCATGAAATTCCCAAGGGTAGGGATTCATGGTGTGAAACCCTTGGTCACACCGTGAATCATGCCTAGGTGGATTTATTTTAATAGGTTAAATTCTGGCTTTTTTTTGGGTCAAGTCCTTCACAATTATGATACTGGAGAAAGTATCAAGTTTTCAAAGCCGGTTGTTTGTGTTTGATGAAATAAAAACAACGATCTTATTTAAGTTTTAGATCATTATGAGAATGATCGTTTGATGTTTTTTATGGGAACATGCATGGTTTTCTTATTATTCATACACATTATGAATGTGAGAGTAAAGGGTAAAATAATTAAACAAAATAAAGGGGGATAAAAGAGAAGATCTACCGAATAGTGGATCAAAATCCACATGCAACAACAATTGATACCAAAACCATGTTCACCACTCTCCCATAAGAATAATCCTCAGAATGTGAACTACTTCCAGGCTCATTACTCTCATTGTTAGCCGTGTCTAACACAGAAATCTCTGGTTTTGAGGCGATCGGGTCCTCCATCATGCCGGTTTTCAAGGCCAGGGAATCCTGAGAATGGAAGCATAATATAATAAAACTTGAACATTAAGGTAAGCATGGTGAACTTCATTTTAGACATAAGAGAATTTACTTAAATGAAATACCTCAGATATCCCAGTATGGATGATCGCTTGGTTTCTGATGTTTAGTTCTTCAACTAGACAGTAAAGCTCGGCCACTTTTTCATTTAGGGTTTTTAATTCTAAATCCTTCTCTTTACAACCAGCATCTATTCCTTGTAATAGGCAACTTTATTGCATAAAATAAAGTTAAATTAAGTGTTGCAGATGAATCATTGCGTTCAGAAAAACCTCTCACAATAATTTTTGTTGCATCAGCATGTCTGCTTCATCCTCATATTTAACAGCCTCTTTGGCCATCCAAACCCTCATATATTATCAAAAACAGTAGTTTGAATCCAGAAAACATGCACGATAACCCACATATTAAGATACCAAAAAACATTTTACCAGGCTTTCCATAGTACCATAAGAGACCAAGTCATTTTGGCCAGACTTACCCTAGTACAAAATTATTGGCACTACAGTTTGAATTACAATATATATTTCATGAAAAATAATTAGAGACGAAATTTATGATGTAAAAAAAAATCAGACACCATGAAACCTAATTTGATGGGGGATGGTTTTCTACCACCTAACTTCAACACCCTCCCAACATTCCCCGAAAAGTGTTCCAGAGAATATTTTTTTTCCAGCTTTAGATTGATAAAAATTGAAAAATATCTTAGATGGTTAAATAAAACTCCACAGAGGAAATAAAAATCCCAACAACCATGTAGATGTGTTTTTATGTTTTTCCCTTTTTTTCATTGAGTCTGAGAACTTCATGAAGTTAAGGTACATTAGCAAACAAAACATTAATTATGAAGAACCCAATGGTATTTAAGTATTGAAAAGAGTAATTTATTGAGTTTACAAAATAAATCAAAAGATGCATTGTTAATAATCGAGTTATAAATATCCCAATGATTCATGTGAATGGTAATTCAAGAAGGTTGAAGAAATGATATGGAAGCTAATAGCTGGAAGATGTAGTTCTGAAAAGATGAGTTCGAAAGCTTTCATGCTGAAGATGTCGGTAAGAAAGGCTAGAGTTCAGTCTGAACACACTGTCAGATGCCGAATGCAGAACAGAAAAATAAGAATCTCGATCCAAAATCTAAATCCAAAATCAAAGTTCAGATAATCAGGAAGAAGAAGAAAACTATGTTGAGGATGCTCTGGTAGAATCACATTCCTATTTAGAAGCAAAAGATGATTGATATACAGATGCTGGGGAAGTTCGTAAGAATAATTATCAGAACCAAAATGCGTCGGAATGGTCTTTAGGTGCCTGAAGAAGTGAACAAGGCCAATGGTTTCCAGAACTAGAATTAGTTCCAAAAGAAACCTAGAGATAACATATCTTTCTCATTTTGGTTTGGTTATTTTGTAAACTAGAGGGATCCAGTATAATCATAGTATAGAGACTATTATCAGGGGACAGTTTTGGGTTAAGGATGATACCCTCACACTTAATTGTTGGGTAAAAGACCTTCCCACCTATTGTAATCACTTTTCTACACTAGTGATAAAATATGTGTCTCAGACTCAACCCAAACACAGTAAGTACATAATCACCCACATTAGGGAAAATCTTGTAAAATTTTTCTATCTTGTCTTCCTTTATATTTTTGTTGCATACTATTGAGGGTGAGGTTCAAAAAATTGAGAGGATCCAGACTCTAACAAGTCACAAAGGTTAATTTCAAAGAATAAATTTCAAAATAGAAACACTGATTCAACCCCGTAAAGGACCTTTTCACTTATTGTAATCACTTTTCTACAGTAGTGAAAAAATGTGTGTCTTGAGCTCAATCCGGACACACTAAGGAAGTAGGTAGTCTACCACATTGGGGGAAAACCTTGTAAAATTTTGAATGTCCTGTGTATTTTTGTTAAATACAGGTGAGAGTATGCAGGTGAAGGTGAAACTTAAAAATTGAGAGGATCTAGGATCTTACAAGTTACAGAGGCTAATTTCAAGAAGGAAATTGTAAAACTGTAACACTGATTCAATCTCATAGCACTGATTCAATCCCCCTCAGTGTTGCATCATATTCTTGGAAACTCCATGTGGTATCATAGAAACTCATGTTCCCTTTGAAAGATCCTTACTTGCTGAAGATGTAGAATCTATATTATGTTATGCAGATGAGGGTGGTATTTAAAAATTGAGAGGATTTAGACTCTAACAAGTCACAGGGGTTAATTTCAAGAAGGAAATTGTAATAGTAACAGTGATTCAACCTGGTAACACTGATTCATCCCTCTCAATGTTACATCATATCCCTGGAAACTCAATGTGGTATCAGAGAAACTCAGGTTCTCTTTGAAAGATCCTTTGTTTAAGATGGAGAATCTTAATTTTGTTCACAGCATAGACACACATTCAACGAAAATGTTGCAGATTTGGGGAGGAACATTCAAAGATGTGAGGATGGGTGAGTAAGAATCTATTGACATCTATTTCACTAGAGTAAGTGAACTTTTATGAAGTATCAAAGGTTTCAAAGATACATTGAAAGATTCAAATATTGTCAAGAAATTAATGAGAAAATTCTCTGACATGTTTTATGGTAAAATTTAAACTTTGGAAGAGAGGAACATAGATGTTAATGCAAGGCTAGAAATACTAATCAAATTTCCTTGTATGAAAAAGTAAATATGATAATTTGACTCAAGATAAGATTGACAACATTTTTTAAGGGAATGTCGAAGTAAAGTAAGTTAAACTACAAATATGAAGAGGAAAATTTGATGATGTGAGGATGGAAGATCAAGAAACTATTGAAGACTATTTCACAAGAGTGAATGAGATTGTTAGTAGTATCAAAGGATTTATAGATATATTGGAAGATTATACTATTGCTAAGAAATTGATGGGAAATTTATCTAACAGGTTTTATTCTAAAATTTTTTCTTTGGAAGAGAGACGATTTATTTCTTGATTAAATATATTATATACTTATTACTTATGAAATAGGGAAAAGAATGAAATGTTTTAATTGTGGTGGAATTGGGTACTTTACAATTGAGGAAACATATGCTACAAAGAGGAGTTAGAGAAAGACACAATGATGGTGTATAAATGTCGAAAATACCTTGAAAAAGATGAGGAAGGATGAAAACAAGGTTGTGGAAGTTCAGGTTCAATCGTCTCAAATTGCTAAGAATCTTAGCCTAACAAGTCAGATAAAATCTACTTCTGCTAAACTCAAAGTTAAATATATTTTTACAATTGAGGAAAAATCTGATACTAAAAGGAGTTGATAATGACACAATCAAGGAGTCTAAATGCTGAAAATTCCTTGAAAAATATGAGGAATGATTACAACAAGATTTTGGTAGTTCAGGTTCAATCATCTAAAGTTTCTAAGAATGCTAGCCTAACAAGTCAGGTAAAATATAGTTATGCTAAACTCAGAGGTAAAACTATTTTTACAAATATTTCAATTTCTGAAACTAAAATTGAGGGAAAATTGAGAAGAAATACCTTCATAAGATAAAAGGAAGTGCGTAAAATATTTTTGGAAAGTGACAATATTTCTTGGAACATAACTTTTATCAATATGAAATATCAAAATTAAGATGTAATTGTTTGTGCACCTTGGGTATAAAGTCTTATAATTTCTGGTAAAAAATGTTTCTTTCATGGAGTCTTATATGGCATGAATTGAGGGGGGTCAACTCTGAGAGGATAAGAAGAAATTCTGAGAAGAAAAAAATTGTGAATAAAAAGTTCATCATGTCTGACTACTCAAAACAGATTCGATTGTCTAAATGAAATTTGTGTTAGATGTGACCAGAAAGATCATTGTGATGAAGAATGTATGACCACTCTTCCAGGATAGTTTCCTCATGATGATGGAAGTAATAAATTTTAGAGTAAATAAAAGGAAGAACGATCCCTTATTGTTTAAGTGGCTCTAAAAGACACCAAGGAAGAACAAGTTGGTACTTGGTACTGGTTACTCCCCTCACAGATTCAAGTGATTAAAGGATGGAATAATGATCACTAAAATAAAAAAGAAGAATTTATAACTTATTCCAAATTAGTGATCCTAGTAACTATTGTTATCTATGTGAAAAAAACGAAAATATGTTCTGGCACAAAAGACAGGTCATCTTGGTCAAAAGAGCCCACGTACGTAAAATCTCAGAGAAATATGTGATGAATCGTGTTAGATAGAGATGATACAAGGAAGATAAAGAAGAGTGGAAATTTGATGCGAACAATTTGTCCTGTGTAAGGGGGTGTTACGTAGGGAGTTGTTTCTATATGAGGGATTCTTTCAGGACGGAGTCAGAGTTTGTGGGGTCTAATTAGGGTGGTTAGAGGGGCGGATAGTTGGGGAATTATGCTATGGGATAGGGGGAATATTATATGGAGTTCAAGTAGTTAATGAAAGATTGGAAAGAGGTTATATAAAATGGGAAGAAAAGGGACTCCACATGGGGCAAGATTTTGGTATCAGTTTCATCCTTGGGCTTGGGTGATGTTCCTGGGGAACTCCTGGGATTTCTCTCCTCTCCTTCCTCCTCCACCGTTGTAACTCTATTGTTTGATTTTGTTTTTACTAGAATACGAGACCGATGAGACATCAATATACTAGAATTGATCTATACTTTATTTCATTCATTAATTATTTCAATGGAATATGAGTCCGATGAGATATCAATCCACTATAGGTGATCACTACATTATTACATTCATTGATGATTTAACTAGGATGAGTAATGTGATGTTTATGAAACACAAGTATGATGAGGTGGATATGTTCAAAATATACTTAAAGACAAACCGATAATGGAAGAGAGTTCACCAGTAATAATTTTGAATCATATATTGCTATACTCTTTGGTATAATGGAACAACATAAGGAAAGAATATTTGGTAGAAATAGCAAGAACTATGCTTATTGAATTTAAACTCTCTCAAAATTATTTTTAAGAGAAATTGTACGTACATCATTGAATATTCAAAATAGATGCTTGTTGAAACCAGAATCAAATATGACTACTTATAAACTGTGATACAAGAAAATTCCTACTTTAAAAGGATACACAAGTTGGAAAATTTCTATGATGTGAAAATCATAAAAAATAAACATGGTCTGAGGGGGACACATGAAGAAGTCTTTGATTAATTAAAAGAAAATGGCATACAAAATTCTGAAAGAGTCTTGTATCCAATCAAGATAAAATTAGTTCTAATCAGTTCAGTGATGGTGACAATATCTTGGAAGTGGAAAACTGAAATTTCAGAGGCTACAAAATCTTTTTGAACTTGAAAATATTATTGGAAGTTAGGATGCTCCAGCACAGAATAAAAGAAAACTGAAGCTTGAAAATCCAAAAACTTTTGTTTCAAAAGTTAAACCAATTGTTGATTTTTTTGGGCATAAGAAATGGATAAATATTATGAAATAAGAGCTGGAACAAATTGAAATGAATGAACCTTTGATAAAAAACTCGATACCTATTTCAGACAACTGTTCAATTTAGAGTACTGAGATCTGGTAGCCTTTTTAACCCATACAACACTTTCTTCAATTTGAACACCATGATTCCGTCATTTTCAAGGATAAATCCTTCAATTTTCTCAATAAAAACTTTTTTTAATCTCTATTTAAGAAAACAAGTCTTGGTATAATTGTCATCAGGTGACATAAAGTAAGCTTATCGAACCTAAAAATATTATTGGAGGTCGGAAAGCATCAGAGACTACAAGAAAACTGAAGCTTTAAAACCAAACAACTATTGTTTCACAGGTTTAACCGATTATTGATGTTTTTTAGCATAAGAAATGGATAAATGATATGAATTAAGGGATGGATCAAAATAATTGTGCAAAGTGTTTAATTGGTGTAGCCCGATCCAATTTGGATGTTTGGGTCCAATACTTGTGGCCCATACTGCGCACCCGGCCACAACTTATGTGGGTCAAACTTCACGGTGAGATTGTTAGGAGTTACAGGGGGAAACACACCCCTGCTTCGGGTGCCAAAGTCCTCCGACCCAAATTTTGGGGACTATAGCTATGATGACCACTATAGAAGAACTGACCAACACCAACAGGGCACTATAGTGATGAAAACCTCCAACCACCATTCACTGTATCTCCTTGAACTTCCAGCCGACGATAATGTAGCACTGCTGACATGGGTGACCGTCCTTCACTGTAGCGATGCGGACTTCCTGTGTAGTTTTTGGAATAGTGGATCGTCTTCCTCTTTTTGTATCCCAATTTGGACTAGGGTTCTTTAGTGAGAAACTCTGAGAAAACCCAAAGTATATTAAATGTAAACTTCCTATTTAATCAGTCTATCTATGATTACCTTAATTATATATATTAAATATTTATTCAATCCATTTTAAATTGAAATAACTATGAATAATCATATTATATCAATTCTCACCATTGGTGTAAATTTATTCTTCTCAATAATTAATCGCTATTTCTTTTGTGATCTATTGATCATTGGAGTTTAGCATATGCATCCTCTGAATTCTTCACTTCCATATTTAAGAGACTTATAATATCTATCATTTCAGGTTTGAGTTAATTCCTATCCTTCCATCACATGTTCTCTTTGTCTCAGTCATTAATATCAATGACTCAAAAAAATAGCTCCAATCTCAATCATTTAGTCTTAATAACTCAAGCATCGACCCAACTTCTTCTACATTATGCTGGGAAAACTCATCAGGTTGTTTCATTTATCAATAAGTTCATCCTCGTTATCTTCTCATCCCCATTTCATTTTATTTTACTCAAAAAAATCCTGGACCAAGGCTTAACTAAGCATTATGATGTTTTGAACATGATAGAACAACTCAAGCATCATCATGATGAGTATATGAAAATCCTGATAATATTTAGAAAACCTAGGACAAATGTAATCTAGGATTTAACCCATTATATATAGAAGAAATAAAAATCTAAATTTAGAGTATTTCCTTACCTTAAGATCATGAATTAACACCTCATCCTACCATTCAGTGTAATAACGATGAAAGGAAAACAAGAATTCAAAACCTTGACGATTGAAGAATTTAGGGACTCACTCTCAATTCACATGAAGAGTAGTAAAATAAAGAAAACAATGGATTCCCAAATTTAGATCTATTATGTTTTGGGATTTTCAGAAACTCAATGATGAATTTAGATAAGAATCAAAGTTAGGTTCAATGGGATATGGAGAGCGATGAAGGATCGCCTCTCAAGGGTGTTACAAAATGAGAATCACAATGAAATCCCAATAAAGGGTGTTTTAGGGGTTAATTATCTGATGTAAAATTACTATTTTAATCCCTATTTAAAAAAACTCATATGTGTCTCACTAGGTGCCTAGTATAAGGTACTATGTATATAGTGGTTACACTAGTAGTTACCGATGATTATACCTGACACCGCTAAATACTCGGTATCAGAAAACTAGGTATTTATTTCTACACCTACACCAAACACCTTACCTTTTAAACACCAAATTCCTTTTACCCTTCTTAGATCCTTCTTAAACCCCCTATACTTCCATGTTTATCCATTTTAATAATATCACACTTCAAATTAATGGAATTAATAACTCATCATGATGATATTCCTTATAAATTTCTCATCACTAGGCCTCCCCTCACCAAGAATCATTAATGAGATTCCTGAGAGAAAAACTCTGTACATTGAGAAAGAATTAAAAATACATGTTTATATGTTTCATTATGAAGCTATAAAAACAATCACTATTCTTTAAATATCAATATGAGAATCCCTTATAAAACCTTCTCACATTAGTTGATGATACAAACTAATCATTCCATATAGGAACCAATAGCTTCCAACAAAAAATTATCAAACTGAATAACATGAGTAGGATCAAGTATACGTCTCCTCAGTTTTAAAATATGAAACACATTCATTGTAGCATTGAACTGAGGAGAAAAATATAATATTTAAGTTGTTTCGAAAATATGATCTAAGATATCGAAGTGTTTAAATAACCTAGCAGTTGACATACCTTTATTTCCCATCCATCGATGTCCCAATCAAGGGGATATCTATAGAAACACATCATGATACGGATGCTGCTATGCATGAGGATAGGTCGACGGAATGGAATAAAAATATGCGATGAACTGAAGTTAGTCAAAATTGTGTTAGGGTTTCGCGAGGTTGGATTGGTCAGCGTGCTGAAGGAGGAGGTATGGAGGCCGCCTAGGAGCAGCGTTGGTGGGGAGGCGGAGTGGCCGTGTTGGATGGAAGCATCGGGAGAGGGTCGCAGATAAGAGAGCTCGCGGAGGGGTGGCCGCATTGGGAGGCAGCGTCAGGGGAGGAGGGCCGCTGAAAGGAGATCTTGTGAGGGTGGAGGAGGGTTGTGGAGAGGAGAGCTCATGAGGGTAATGGGAGGAGCACCGAGCGAGGAGAGGTTGCAGGGGTGGAGGACGGTCGCAGCAAGGAGAGGTTACGAGGGCAATGGGGAGAGGGTTTGGGAGAATAAGAGAATCCGCGACGGAATGAAGTTGGTGCCACGGACCATGGCTTCAAATAACCATATAGCCACGATTATAATTGAAGTGTGGCGATAAATTAAGCTATAGCCATGGGTTTATAAAACTATGGCTATATATCCGTGGCTATAGATCATTTTTCTAGTAGTGTAACTTCCTCAAATGGTATCAAAGGAGTTTATTTGTGGAGCCCGAAACACCCAACGACCCTGGTATTCATGATTCAAGGACCTTCTTTCCAAAGGCATGCATTTTTTGGATGATGATTTGTCCAACAACACTTAAGGACACCATTTTTCGAGAGGATGGGAGGTTGGGCTCATAACACCCTTTTTGGGGGTAATTATTTCCTATTATGGGACTCTCTTATAGATTTATATCATGTTCATATGTTCATGAATCCTTGGTTCATTTCCGAAGAGTGTGTCCATGGGTTATCGCTGGTTTATAGGATTGGCATTTGTATACATAGATTTGATGCTATGTAGGCAATGATGAGTTAAGCCAGGCGATAAGGCGATATTGAGTTTATCATCATCCAGGGGGGTGAAAGATAGATTGATGTTGGGATCGAACCCATAATATGGTATTCCAACATATCCTTGGGAGAGGAATCAGAGCCCATGTTGTTCGGGAAGCTTGGGACTTATTCATGGGAGCTTCCTATTTGAGGGGACATGATTTTGTGAACCCTGTTGAGAGGGAACCCATATTGATTTTAGGCCTTCAAGCAGGCATCCTACGTATCCTGGTTTGACCAGGAATCTGAGTTCTCGAAGTTCATATGGGTTGTGTTGCGTGGACGTTGAAATCATCACAAATCTCTAATCCGACATGAGTCACACTCGTTGTGAGAAACAAGATGATGTGAAAGATCCAACCAAACACAAACCTCCTCTCATGATGATGGGAGAGGGCAGGCTATGGTGGAAGAGGCTGGGGTGACGGTGGGAGAGGGTGTGAAGTGATGAAACTTTTAATGTGGGATGACATTGGAGGTCATGCGGCTCATCCCTCAAAATATTGGGGACTTAACTTTGTGGGAGTGCCCTAGAACATGTTCTAGGAAAGGGGAAGAATGTATCCTCCCATAAAAAGGAGAAGAAAACATGATTCCTTTGACTGATCACAATTCATCATTGAATGGAGAAGTAGACGATCATGCTTAATCCCTAGAATGGGGATGTTCACATCAGCTTACCAAGGTTAGAATCTGGGTTACCATGAGAATGTAGACTTTAAGACATCCCTATAGATTGAATTGTTGTGGGGAGGGCCTTTGTAGCTCCGCTTATGATGGGTATGTACTCTGAAAGGGGCGCACTGATGCGCCCAATGATTTGATCATACAAGTCCAGTGGCTTTGTAGGAGTCTTTTTTTCTGATTCCTGGGGACTGGTTCATGGAGGGGCTATAGAGGAATGAATGGTAATAGAGGGGAGAGATTGGAGCTTGAGGGAAGAACACCCAATGACTTCCTATCCCGCGTACTGTTTTCTCATGTGGGATCGGGGGAGATCCGCACACCATAGTGGTATGCGGTTAGAGGGGTCGTCCGCATACTGAAGTAGTACGCAGGCTTGGGAATTGACGACTGAGCACCATAGTGGTACGTGGTCCAAGAGGTGGTCCTCCATACCACTTTGGGTTCTATCAACATACTGACGTAGTACACGGTGCCAGGTTCAATCCGCATAGAAATACATCATGAAGAACACCAAAAGAAGGGTCCTAGAAACTGTCATTCATGGGGATTTCATTCATGAGGAATGCATGGATTGTGATTACATTAATTAGGTCTAAAATGTTCCCGTTATTATTAATTTCAATATTTTAATGGTTCACATATTGTTATACTTGTAGAAACATGGTTTGTGATTTGGAATTCGCTGATGATTCGAGACTGAAGATGGAATCCTCTCTGAATTCGTTCTGTCAACCTATGGGGTCTCATCCGTGCTTTCTTCATCCATCCCTTTCTTCTCCCTTCTGTGCTTCTTTTATAGATCTGTAGGAAAATCATATCCATGGGCCTGTGGCACCATTGGTAGAAGCCCATGAAGAGATATCTCAATCTGTGGAATACTCGGTCAACCAAGGATTGTGGAGGCTGTGGTTCATGAGTCATTGTTCGCAGAACCCTGCCGATTTTCTTCATATGTGAACTACTGAATTCTTGATATGGTATGCGGATGGCCTTTATGTGCCTGATTCTACTAGAGATGTGGTTCACATGATCTCGAGTTTTTCGACCATTGCTTCGTGGGCCAATGCCTCATAGGTCATTCCACGTATTGGTGGTTCGCAGTTTATGCGGTCCGTGAACCATTCCCGGTGAAGGTACGTAGGTAACTTAAAACTCTTTGAGAAATTAAATTCCATCATGTTTTTTCCAAATATTGAAACTCAATTTGAGTCTATTCGATTTACTATAATTTTAGGAATGCTTTATTCCTTCTACAATGTGATTGTGGGAGTATTTTCTTCCCTTTGTGAATATTTTGTTACCTTACAAATGCCTCCATCAGAGTGGGGTTTGTTCGGAATGAATAGGAGACTATTCCAATGAATAAGTGGTCAAGAACTAAAGTGGTTTGCAGTTGAATAGATAGGTTCGGTGTGAGGGGACCACACCGATATATAGGGGCCCAAGTCCTTTGTCTTTTATCATTTCTCATAGCAAAAAGTGCTCTCGACTCTCCCTCTGCTTTCTCTGCATTCACATACCCTTTCTTTTACGAAATATGTATTCACGAACCACTTCATACGTGTCATGAACCAAACTATTCACAATTGCTTCTACCCATGAACCACATTTTGGGTTTCGCAAACTACATTGTGGAGTTTAAAACTAGAATTCAGACCTCCGTGTAAGAGAATGCTAAGTGGTTTGTGTGTCCCGCACAACAAACTTGAACCAGCGAACTAAAATTTACGACAAAATAATCCGAACTTAAAAATTTAAACAGAAACATTGAATATTGACATGGAGAGGCCTTGGTTCATGGTTCTTTCTAGCCACGAACCCTTCTATTTTCTATCCAACATTCCACGGGCTAGTGCCTTGTGGGAATTTCACATACCATGTCCATACGCGGTATAATGCTTCCATGTACCGCAATGGTATGTGGGGGTTTCTTCCTCATATCATGCATCATGTGGGGATTTCTTCTATATATCATACCTAGGATAAGTACACATAGCCCCATGCAAATACGTTTTTATGTCTTTTATCCATTCTTTGTGGCCTTTATCCAACAATTTTCATTAGACTAAAATTTTGTGGGATTTTGGTTCTTTTTGTGTAGGCTACAATGGATCTTTCATAGGGTTTGATGAAATTGAACAAGATGAGGGAAACCATGGCTGAGGATAGTGAGGACCATATACGATCTTACATTTTTCCTCATGACAGATTCTTAAAATATCTCTTTTTTCTAGAGATCCTAGCTTACCCATTGTCTATGCAATTGTATCTTTATAACTTTGGTCTTCCTGATGATTTTCTTTTTCCATTGCATGACTCCAATACTGATTTCATTCTCCTAGAAGCACTGAAAGGTCATGATCAGACCAGTATTTCCTCAACAAGAGAGTTCATGGCTACCATTATTTAGGAAAATGTATTTATATTAGAAGGCTGGTTGTGAACTCAGGGCAATCATAGGTGTTGTAACACTGCCTCGAGACTAGTCACCCATGATTACCCATCTATTATCACCATTTCCAAGAAAAACCTAATGGTGGGTGGAGCACCAAT
Source organism: Viscum album (assembly GCA_963277665.1). NCBI lineage: Eukaryota > Viridiplantae > Streptophyta > Magnoliopsida > Santalales > Viscaceae > Viscum > Viscum album. The sequence goes on along the minus strand of OY728138.1, from coordinate 1,102,612,305 downwards.
TGGGACCTGCAAGATGACAGATGCTTCTCTGATGAATGGGATATGCATTCTGGGCACATAAAACCTGTTTAGAGTCCCCTGGCTAGTTGGAGGTGGTAAACTTATATCAGGAAGCATGGGTCTCTTAGTTAAAAGCTTTCTCTCCATGATAAATCCTTCTTGAGCTTATTTCACACTGAGCCGCTGTTGTTCAATCACCAACACCTTCCATTTTTTCCATGGGGAGGTGGGAATCAGCTTATAGGACATCCAACAGCTTGGAGGGCTCCCCATCCTTAGAGATATGTATGAATAGTTTCCTTTGATGGATACTACATGGGATGATACCAACCATGTGTCCCCATTGACAGGGAGATTACTGGTTATGGAAGAGGGATTGCGGGATCACCCCCTTCAGGATCACACTCTTATCCCATTTGAGGAATGGATAAGGTCATTTATTTAGGTGAATTATCCTAAACCGAGATCTCACCGCAGTCGAACTCATCTATCCTATCATTATCGATAGATTCTAGGGTCATATTGTGCTACCCTTGAAGCGAGATGATATGCCACCTGGGGATATGAGTTTTAACTTGGCATGCCACCTGTGCTTAGATTAGGAGTTTTTTCCCATGTTTTTGAGTGGATGGATCTTCCCATCCCGTGAGTTATATACCAAGGTATGGCATTGAATTTTGATGATGGTGCTATTCTAGAAGAGGGTCAACCAATGAATCTAGATGCTTATACTCTCGCCCAAGTTTATGAGCTATTAGGGAAGATACAAGAAGGTAAACCCCTACATCGTCTCATTGGACCATTTTAGTTATTGTATGGGTGGATGGAAGAACACTTCCCTTGCTATGAATATCGACACACTACGAGGGTTCCTCACTCCAAATTTCAACCTTCCTTTCTCAACATTTTAGTTGTTCATCCTAGTACTTTAAGAATTAGTGATGCAGTCAGGCTACTAAATGACACTTCTTGTTTCTCATTTGCACTTCACCCTACCCCTCACGAGTCATTAAGCGGTGAAATCGGTGTTTCTTCAGAGGATTGATGATACCTTATTGTGATTTGGGATGGGATTCTCACTTCTCACATTGATCAAGTGGACTTTTGTGATCCATACCTCCCTTATCAGTTCATTAAGAAATTTGGGTGCCTTCAAAAAACTGCACTTCTTCCTGCTGTTTAGTTAAGAGGATAATCTAATATTGTAATTCTTTTCAAGTTATGGCTTATGATGATGTGGGAAGGTTCCACTAAGGAGGTTATGATCCCTAATACGAAGGGATACACCTTTTTATTACTGGAATATGCCCAACTGTGGGTGGGATGCTACCCTGATGGGGTGTTGAGAAGACTAGTTCGACAGGTCCAGAATCCTCTAACCATCCTTCTCCCCATCTTGACCCCAACGACCATGACATATATTCCTTCTACTTTAATGAGTTCAACGACTAAATATTATATTCCTGTCCCTACAGTGGCCATGATGGCTAAACCATCTAATCAATCCCCTATGGTGAGAAGATACTCAATCCACTGTTAGATGCCTCTAGAAGTGGATTCATTGGTACGGCCTGTCTCAGTGGGGAGTGATTTAGACCGCTCCTCTCCTATGGATATTTCCCATGACCCTATGAGGTAGTCCCTAGTAGAGTATCACCAAATACCATGGAAGTTGTGGCTAGTCCTCTGCGTCCGTCTCTAGCGGTCGAACCATCTGAGGGTAAGAAGAGCCCTCCCATCTTAGGTAACCTATCTTAGGTCCCTTCCAACTCTCGTAATGACAATTTATTCTTACAGACCCATTGATGTGGGGGATGAACAAGGCCCTAGTGTCTTGGGGAGGCACTAGGAAATACAAAAATAGGCATGTTATCAGTTATGTTCCCTTGCTATGGAAACACCTCTGGCTAGATTTACTTATGAGACCAACAACTTTCGGCAGTTATTCACTGAGCTGGGTTCTGGTGTCTTTGATTATCGACATCTATATCTCCTTACGTACCATATTTTAAAAACATAGGAAGACCTCACTTCTTGTGAACATAAAATCTCCAAATTCAATTCATCCCATCATTAGGTAACAACCATCCGAGATTTTTTGGAGGAAATTGACCACCTAAAGGTTGAGGAGGAGAAGGATCATGATTTTGTGACCTCCCAAAAGAAAGATCTATGAGAATTTGAGGCTCGCATAATACGGTCGAAGGCTCAATTGTCCTATTCAGGTTACAATTACAAAGCTATTCAGAAGAAAGGTTGAGAACTCAAAGATGTTATGAAATGCATGCACCCAATGGTCAAGGCTGAAGAAAATGAGAGATCTTCTTTAGAGAAAACTCTGGATGGCTTGCAGTGGTAACTTTCTATTTTTCTTGAAAGGATGATCCAAGCCTTATTGTAACTTTCCACAAATTATGACGTGTACTCATTTTCCTTAGATAATATAGAGAGACTCTAAATTGGGGATGTTCCTTCATTTTTTTGTTGAACTCAATGAAACTAATTTTCCATTAAATGCTTATTATTTTCCTTTTCTTGTTATGTTAATTGATCATAATCATTCATATAAACATCATTTTGTTCAAGTTTTTAATTTTAATCCATGATTCAAAATAAGTAAATTGAAATAATTGAATTGGGATATAGTTTTTTCCTAATCCATAGGACTTAGCGAGCATAGTTTGACTGTTTCTGAGGTTTCATGGAAAATCTCACAAATGTTTGCGTCTTTTTCATTATCACCCCAATTTTTTCCTAATATCGTTGGATACGAGATTAGCTGGTATAACTTGACTTTTTCTTAGGTCTCTCTTTGTGGTTTTTCTATCAAACAAGATTTATGTTTATTTTGATAGATCAAAATTTTTTATTTTGTATAAACCATACACAATATTGGTTTAACTAACAGATACTTTACTTTTATCCAGAGGTTCCCTTTGCGGGTTTTTACTCTGGATAACATTGCATCTTTTTCGCTGGTGGTTTATAGTCCTTCTAATCAAACTTATTATAGATGTTTTAGGTCAAATAGTTTTTACTATAATTTTTAGGTAAGGGGCCCCAATTTGGTGTTAATCAGTCGTGAATTTCTTATTAACTTTCAAACATGAATGATGGATTTTTCTTAACCATAAATTTGTGATTTTTGGACATGTATGAGGTTTGGGAGCCATTTTAGGCATACAGAGGTAGGAGAGGACTTTACTAAGGATATATTTTCCTTTGGTTGGTAGCTATTTTTTATGTTTCATATGAAAAGCCATAGGGGCATGATGTGAATAGTTAAACAAAGGTTTTCGCAGGACATTGTCTTTCCATCACTGATGGCCTGGGGGGTGGGTGGGTTATAACAATTTGGGTTTATTTTGGGGTTGGGGGCCATAGTGGGTGGACTGTCTGAGGAATTATGTATGAAATTATTAGGGACATTTCTATCATATTTGGATGTGAAACTACTCCAACACAATTCTTACTTGCGTAAGGGAGAGCCTGTGAATGGTCAGTTCAATTAGAAATATTTTTCAGTTTTGGGAATTTAAAAAGATAATGATATGTAAGCCATTATCATGATGTGTTTTCAAAATACATGGAGTGATATGGGATATTAATGTAATATGAGCTTACAGAAACTGGAAAGGAATCTCCTGAGGACTAATTTACCTTTGACTGACGACCGTTTTGTAGGAAACATATGTAGAGTCAATGGGGAAAGATTTTCATGGTCAAAGAAAGCTTTCCATAGGATAATGGCCTTCCATATCTGATGTCCATGAAGGATTATGGATATGGGTTCTGGACATGACATATGACCTATAAATAAAAGGAGTGCACCTAAGCATAAAAAAGGACATTTCTTTGGCTGAACTTCTCTGAGAATTATGGAAATAATTGGGGAATTCATGTTTCATAGGTATACCAACTTCATGCATATGGATGGGGTATCTTTATTTTATAGATTCCCCAAGAGAGACCAGTGGTGAATCAAGCTAGAATGTTCTGATATGTCTAGTATGTGGTTAGGAAAAAGAATATAAACCATGAATTTGAGGGTTCTTGTATCAGGAGGGGTGTCACAAGGCTTCAGATTCATCAGGCATACTGAGGTAGGAGATGACTCTTTTGAGGAAGAACCTGCCTTTGGTTGACGACCATTTTGTAGCTGACATATGCAGAGCCACCAGAGCATGACATGTATAGTGAAACAAAGGTGTCCATAGAACAATGTCCTTACATACCCGATGGCTATGAAAGATTATGGGGATTCAAGATCCCTCCAAGAACAAAGTTTGAGGTATTGAATGAATGTATCCGGATACAATAGAATCATTTTGGTTGTGATTCAATCATGGGATCTGGTATCCCCTACGTACATCTGACTCATATTCAGGGCGATTCATTCACCCTATCTTTATAGTACCCTTTATTTTAACATCATACGACCAGGACGTGGGGTTCTACATGAGGAAAAAACCATAACATGCCTTTTAGGGTCATGCTACTAGGACAAAAAATCTTAGACTAACTTACCATGATGTCATAGGTGATCTCATTATGAGGTCTCTAATCTCACGTGAGGTATTATTGGTGTGAAAAAAAGGGATTATGAGGATTCCAGAACACATATTAAGAATATAAAAATGAACAACATGGAACATTTTAGGTTTAAAACAATGATACACAGTTTAACACCATTCAGTAAGGATAATTCTAGCCTTGTAGTTTATCATCATGCGGTAAGGATGTTATGTTGCACAGTTTAGAGTCATGAATTAAGGATATAATTCTATTAAAATGACCACAAATATATTTGAGTTAACCATGGTTGGAATATTCTGGCATTCCCTAAACACGAGTGGTGATAGAATGTGTAAACCATATTCCTAGAGGAAAACATGAATCATGAGGAATGAGATGGGGATTATAAACCATTGGGCGTACTGAGGTAGGAGAGGACTCTCCTGAGGATGAATTTTCCTTTTATTGATGGCCGTATTGTTAGCATCATATGCAGAGCCACCAGGGCATGATGTGCATATTCAAACAAAGGTGTCCTTAGGACACTGGACTTCCATCTCTAATGGCCAAGAATGTTTATGGGAACCCAATATTTTTTTGAGGATAGAGTTTGAAAAATGGGAAATATGTGTTTGGGAACATAAGAAATATCCACACCATGGTCATCCATAAACTATTGGAGCTTCCACATATATCAGACTCATATGTAGTGAGAAGCATGATCTTATGACTCCTTATGTGTGTTAGAATTCAGACTTGGAATATCTATTATCTCATTAATTTTTTTTTGTAAGAAATTGGGGGCACGTTCGAGATTTTGTAACATTAATAATCGAGCCACACATGAATCATGAGGAACCTTATAGTTTAACATCATGCGGTTAGAACCTTTCATGTATTTCCCCTATACAAGTCTGACCTATGCATGAAGGAAGGGGCTTCTTTTTAAATGGTGTCTAGGTTGGGATGTCAAATATGTTCATCACTACGTATCCTTTAAGCATAGTAATAAATCTATACTTAGTTCTGAATGTTATGTACAAAGGTTTGGTCAACGTGTAGGGACATGAGAGGGAAATTTTGTTTTTATTTTATTGGGTAGCTAGACTGGGATCCCAAATTCGAGAGTCACTACCTATCCTATAAGGACAAGAATCAATCTAACAGTAGTTCTGAATGTTCCCTATAATGATATGACTCAGATGTAGGGGTAGGGTTATTTTGGTTTCATCGTCTATGGGTGTTGGGTATATCATATTCCGCTATATATTTTTTATATAAGGGAATCCTTACCACTAATCCTAAGCTCACATGAGTCATACTGGATGTGAGAAACAAGGAGTGAAAAGTATTTCCCTCATAAATATGGGGAGATAGAGGATATAATATAGGCATTTTTCTATGTGGGCTAGGCCTTGATCGAGGTTTGATGTGTCACTACGTATCCCACTGATGAATAGGAATCAAGTTGTACATAGATCATTGAGGGATTGTGTAGTTTTCCATCATGTGATTAGGATGATTTATGCTACATAGTTTAACGTCTTCCAACCAGGACACTATGCTATGTAGTTTACAGTCATGCAGTGAGGACATCAATATAGAATTTTAATGTTGTGTTTCCGGGACAAGTTACATACAATTTAACATCACATGGATATGACTATAACTGATAGTTTTGGGTCATATAGTTTGGACCGTAACATCATAGTTTAATGTTGTGATTTGTAGAATAGTTCCATATAGTTTAACATCTATGGATATGACTATAACTCATAGTTTAGGGTCGTCGAGTTTGGACCATAGAATTATAGTTGTGTGAATTACCTATTTAGAAACCTTGCATTGATGGGAGCTGTGATGAACTATCCATCCATTGATATTAAGTTGTATGATCTATTGGAATAGATCCTATGTATGATATATGGTCCCTCCCACTTTGAATAAATCTTTTAGGAATTATTTCTGAGTATCATCAGGGTTATGAGGACCAACATTATCTCTCTTTTGAGAAAAGATAGAAGGTGAACCTTTTTGTTGAAGGTTCATGTAATCAGATTTTGGTAGAATTCAAAATGGTGGAAAGTGTGTATCCTTTTCTCATCTAGTTTCTCCAACTCATCAAACTTTATCTAGGATTTCTCATCCATATATTATTGATTGAAAATTTCCACATAGAGTGATGGAACTTGAATTTCGATAGAAAAAACCTTTTTCTTCTCCATATACTAATGAGCATGGGGTTTCCTGTGTGGCAGTGCGGGTCATGGTCTAGTACACCCATAAAGCATGAAGGAGCTTGTCTGGACACGATTTCTTATCCTTATCTAACAAATTTTAGAGTATATTGGACATAGACTTTTTGAAATACTCTATATTCTCATTGGATGCTACATAGTAGTGGGATGAATGGTTGGATTTGATTCCATACTTCTGGTATAACTTGTCCAACTCCTTAGAGAAAAATTTGGTGCTATTGTCCATCCATATTGTATGAGGGACACTAAATCTAGTAATGATGTTGGACTTTACAAAGCTAATGATTCTTTTCTCCCCGAATTCTTTAAGGGGCATGGCTTTATCCCATTTTGAAAAGAATTTGGTTTTTATGATAATTAACTTGAATTGTATAGCTATGGTGCAGGGATATGGTCCCATAATATTCACCCCTAGCCAGAAAATGGATAGGATTACTTAGCTGTGTGAAGTAGCTCTGGGGTTCGGTGAATAAAATTGGCATGCACTTGGAAAGAATGAAACCTCTTGGTGAATATGGAACAATTCTATATCATAGAGGTCCAATTGTATCTAAAACTTCAAATTTTATGGGAGAGCTTGGTTGCTGACTTCTGTGCTCCATAGGCTCTGGTGTGCACTTATTTCATGACAGAAGCAGTCTCTTATCCATCGATACACCTGTGAAGGGCTCTATCAAGGTCTCTTTTGTAGAGAACCTTTTATTTGTTTACGCTATTATACAAGAAAATGTTGACTACCCATCTCTAGATCTATTCTCTTCTAGCCTCTGGTGGGAGTTCTCCCCTATGGAGGTAATTTTCAATGGGAGTCACCCAGTCGGTGGTGTGACCAAAGGCTCAGAAATAGGGGTAATCTCAACCATTTCCTCTGTATTGTTCTAAATAAATGGAAATACCATCTGACGATGGGAAATTCTAATAACAGTTTCATCCTGATCTAGATCAGCTAGGAATGTGGATACGTTTTCCAATGCATCAACTTGAGGATTTTGTGACTGGGGGAAATAGGTCAACATTGGTTCTTATGAGAATTCTTCCATCAGTTCTCGAACATGGTTCATCAAGAGGGACAATACTTCTTTCTTAATGGCATAGTCACCATTGACCTACTTGATGACTAGCTCTGAATAACCTTTTATCTTTAGGTGTTCATCTTGTACATGAAGTGCCAGCTCTAGGAATGTAATGAGGACCTGTTATTTTTCTTCATTATTTGTGAAGCCTTTTGAAAGTAGGAAAGAGTAATTGAAAATGGCCTTCTCAGGGGTTATGGGTATAACTACCCACCCTAATTTATTGATCTTGGGATCCTCTATCCTTTTCCCCGTCGGTCTTCTAGAAGCACCATCAAATTACATTTCCCATGCCTGGGGGTCTTCTTGAACGGATAACACCTTTTCATTTGGAAATTTGGCACCCAACTTGGTTGTTTCTTCTAAGGGGTGCTATTCTAGGAAGTCTGTTAATAACAAGAATTTTATGGCCTTCTGGTTCATGTACTCTATGTAAATTTATTGTAGGATGACTTCCCACCGTGATAGCAATCCATTTAACAAGGTACAATTGGGGATATCTTTGAGTGGGTTATAGTGGGAGACTAGATGGGTCTTATGGTACTGTAGGTAATGCCTGATTTTTTAAACCACAAATATTAGGGCTAGGAAGTTCTTTTCTATTCTTGAATATTGAATCTCATCATCGATCATTGTTTGGTAGATATAATAGAGACTTTTCTCACTGTCGACATCATTCTTCTGCATGAGGAAGATGCCTAATGACTGTTCCAAGCTAGTTATGTTCAAAATGAGTGGTCTCCCCTCAACTGATGACATCAGCACCAATGGTATTAAGAGATATATTTTGAGATTATTGAACTCTTATTGACAATAATTATCCCACTCATACGTAAACCCTTTCTTCATTAACCTGGGGTAAGGTAAAAATTTACTCACAAGGTTGGCTATGAAGTGCTGGATGTAGGCCAGGTTCCCCCAGAGACCTCTCAACTCAGCGAGGTGGAGACATTCCAAGGATGGATTTTGTTTTCTCAGGGACAAAATTGATGTTATGATGTAATATCATGAATCAAAGTAATTTCCCAAAGGTAATGTTGAATGCAAACTTTAGGGTATTCATATTTAAACTATGGTGTCACATTTTTCTGAAGACAGTTACAAGATCTATCAGGTGGTTTGAGTGTTGTCATGATTTAACCACCAGAAATCAATGTAGCACTTGATAAATTTTCCTAAAAATGGATTGAAAATGCGATGCATGGCACACTGATATATAGCGCCGACATTTATTAGACCAAAGTACAGCACCTTAGAATATAACTCTCCCTGAGGGCCCCAAAAAGTAGTAGCTTATTCATCTCTTATGGCTATTCATATATGGTCGTATCTAGAATAATCATCCATGAAAGAGAGGGCCTCATATCCAGTGGTCGCATCAATCAACAATTCTATGATCAGGACTGGAAATTCATATTCTGAGTAGTGCCGATTTAGTTCCCTAATGTCGATGTAGACTCTAATATGTCCATTCTTATTTTTGATATGGACTATGTTTTTCAGCCAGATTGGATATTGGCCTTCCCAAATGAAGTTGGATTTTATCATCTTTTCAACTTCAACCTCTATTTTGGAAGCATGCATCATGTGTGTCCTTCTGGATACCTGCTTACAGCCCCGTTGATCTTCTGGAAGACCCAGATGATGAGTGGAGACCTCAGGATCAAGGCCTAGACTTTCTGTGTAGTTCCAGGAAAACACATCTTGATTATTTGTTAGAAAAGAGGTATATGAATTTTTCTCCTCAAAAGGAATATCTGTACTAATCAGAGTGGGATCACCTTCAGTGCCCAATTTTATCTCTTTAAGTTCATCAATTGTGGTGGAGACACCTTCTTCGAATGCGGGAGGGGAATCTTTGAGGTCTTCCTCTTCTTCTTATTCATTATCTTCTTTCTCTTCTGATGGGGAGAGGATTCTCGAGATGAAATATTTGATGTTGGGAGAGAATTAATTTTATGAATTAGTGAGTATGGGGGGAATGATTTGGGGTCCCAAAGATGGTCCAGGAGCCTCTTTGTTAGGTCTTTCCCTAACATAATAGGAGTCATCCCACTCTTCAGCATATCTGGAATTGGCGATCATGAAGAAAATCATGCAGATGATTGAGTCTGTATCTGAGTTTGAACTTAGTCATTCAACTTGGTTTATGTGTAATACATACTCTTCCCCAATATATTAGAGGGATTAGAGGGATCCATTTCCAATCTATTAGGGGCAGTGATCCATTCAACAATGTTGGCCAAATACTGCTTCTCTTTTGGTTTATAGAACCCTGCATCGATGTAATGCGACTCACAAGATTTGAATGGGGATTTATCAGCGTGTAATGTCCCTTTTTCCCATTAGTGAAAAATTTGATGCACTGATGGTATGATGATGGAATTATATCATGCAGATGCAGCTGGGGACTCCCTAAAAGGATGTTGAAGGCTGTATTTTTCCGCACTACCAGAAACTCAGAATCAGACACGAGGTCTCTAAGACAAGTTTTAAGCATGATTTATCCCAACAACTTATGGTTGCTTTTGTCATATTTCGAATGAGTTGTAGTGCAGGGTATCAAATTGTCTTCATCATATCCCAACCGATGAAGTTTTTGTAGTAAGATGAGGTTGACTCCAAAGCTGTTGTTGATGAAAATCCTTTAGAAGTCATTGACATTTATCTTTTCAGACACATATAAGGGTTTGATGTTCCCTTTCATGATAGAATCTTACTCCTTGTATGTGGAGGAGATGATGAAGTATAATTCTTTGGGATTGGTCTCCGTCTGATAGACTTTATCCATTGATACATAGGCCTTGAATTCCTAGAGACTTAGTAAGGTTACGATGAGTGCCTCCCTTAGGTCTGTAGAAAGATTCAAGGAATCCAGGATCGATAGCTTCGCTGTTACTAAAGCTAGATGCTTTAGAAAATCATATTTTTTCTTTAAAGTTTGGTTCTTCCTGACTCAAGTATTCTCTATCATAGGTACTCTAGGGGCTTAAGGTTTGGATACAGATGGTCCAGTCTCTGTGACAGGAGTTGGTGGTACTGCGGTCCTTTCCCAGTTCATCTGAATTGGTCCACCTATATTCCTTGGGATATTTGATATTTGTTCTTCCTCCAAAAGATACTCCAAGATGACTGGACTCAAATTTATTTCGACTGGGGAAGATGAATATTTCAGTTCTCTTTTTGTCTCCCAAATGGTTCTTCCACGAGTTTATATAATGTTAATGGTTTGATTTAAGGTATGGCTGGGAATTTGACTCCTACCACAATCATGCCTTCTAAGAAACCCTCAGCCTATATGGCTTCATCATCTGACCCTCCAGTTGGGCATGAGTACTTCAAGTTTTTGGAAATAGTCTCCATCAGATAAGGGGTCCATCAAGTGAATGAAAATAATGGATCTAAAAATAAGTTCTTGATCTGAAAATGTTTTTGTTCAACTATCTTCTTCTTATGGAAATATTTGGTGGAGTGGTGCCCGTTGTACCATTTAGTGGGGTAATTACCGTTTTCCTATTTGGTGGGGCAGTGCCCATTGTCCTACTTGGTGGGGTGGTTCCCGTTGTGTCATGTATTCTAGCATATAGTCTGAAATCATCAATACATGCTTTGAATGTGGTGTTGTATCATCTTATAACTCCTGCTTTTTTCCTTTTTGGCCCCCAGAGGACTGTAGGGCTGAGAATGATGGTTGTGTTGCCTTCAGAGTTATTGGGGGCATGGTTTTTTTATTCAACTATGCTTGGAGGATTCCATGAGCTCGTTTTACTATTCTCTAGGTCATCCAATTTTCAAATATTTTAACTTTTTTTCTGGAGACTTCTTTCCACCCTTCTTCCTCTCTTGGGTCTAAGGTGGAGATATACGCCACTTGTGCAGGTAGCAGAACCAAATTGACATTCCTAGAATCCACCATCTTTTTCCAGAGATCCTTGAAGATGAACAATTCCTAGATGGTGTGACCTAGTATTTGGTGATAGGTACAATAATTTGGACAGTCGTTGATACCCACTTCATCGACCCACTTTGACTTTGGTAGCCGGAGAAAGTTGCAATTCATGACGGCTATGATGTAGCCAAATATTTGGTCATCTCGGAAAACATAGAATTTATTTTTTTCACTCCTAGAACTGATTTCTTTTAGCACCCCTTCTCTCATATTGCTGAGGTGGGGGTAGAAGTTGGGGTACAGGTGGTCCCACATGGTTCAGTGGAGGCCTCACGAGTGGAGATAGTGCTGGGGGTGGCTTAAGCATGACAGAAGACGCTTCATATTTTCCCTCTCTTTTTCTTGGGGATGATGGGACCACTCAAGACTTGAGATTGGTGCTTTTTAAAGAGTCTTATATCATTTGGGAAATGACAGAGAAATCTAAGAACCCACTTGTGTACTTAACTGGGATAAGCGGTGTTCGTAATTCATCATGGAGGTTATCAATGCACATAGAGAGAATTTCATCATGGTGGAGTAGTCAGTTCATTGAATAAGTTAGACCTTTCCATCTGGAAATGAAGTTTGAAAATCCCTCATTATCTCTCTACTTGCAGTTCATGCGACCACTGACCATTGGATTAAGTAATGAAAAACTGAACTAGAAGAGAAACTGTCACCGGACATCCTCCCAGCCTGTGATCGAGTTAGTCGAAAATTTAGTATACCATACAAAGGATGAACCCTATAGGGTTCCCGGGAAGAAACTATGTTTTACTACTTCTTGTTTCTCTAAAGTGACCATCATGGGGTCACAGTAAGAGGCATAGTCTATTAGATGTTATTTCGGGTCTCCCGATCAATTGAACACTAGGAATATGTGGTTTTCGAAGTTTGGAGGTGGTGGAATATTTATCACACAATCAAGGTAGGGCTTGCGCTATGGTTTTATTGGAGCACACCGCCCCTCCATGGATTCTTGTCGAGTTTTTAGTTGCTCAACTGCATTCAAGATCCCTTGATGCACATTCTTCCAGACTTGAGCTTGGATGGGTACAGTAGGGGAAAAAGCTGGACATGTTGGTGCTTCTTGAATTGGGGGTGGATACCCAGCCGGGGGTATCTTTTGTGGTTTTTCCTAAATATACTCTTGATGCCTTCCTGGTGGGGGAAGTCTTGATGTCCTTCCAGGTCTAGATTTAAGTAAGTTGATGGTCCCAGTGATGGATTGGATAAGCCTCCAAGCTTGACTTCATATACCGAGATGAGTGATTGTGGTAGGGGAACCTCTTCTGAGAACACTTGTTGATGTTTCGTAGGGAAAACACATCCGGAACGATAGATCCCTCGAGGTAGATCAATATTAATTTTCCTGAACTCTTTCATTTCTTACTCCTATTTGACGAATCTTTCCTCAAGAGTGAGGAACACATTCTCAGGGAGAGGAGGAGGTGGGTCATAGATGACCTAGGACATATTTTTCTCCTTTTTGGGGTTTTGTGAGGGAGTTAATGAATGATTTATTTAGGTGGTGCCCAAATTTAGGAACTCTCTCTGGTTTCGGCTATGCACAACATCAGGCTTAGTGTGGGATGCCTCTGGAAGGGAACCATATTCTCTTGAATCTTATCCCTTTATATAATCTTCTATGAGATCCATGGGGTTTATGTTTACCATGTTCATTGATGCATACCACATTGGGGGTGGTGTAATCATTGCCAAATGGTAGTATGACATTCTACATCCTTTTTTTGGACTTTATCCTTCTGTTATGTAGTATTTTTTTGGTTTCTTGGAGAAAATTGACCTGAAGGGATCCCAGATCTGACCTTGTAACATGCCTTAATATCAGAGGGTATGAACCACAAGATGGGGTGGAACATGTGACTTCTCTTCTCATAATTATTCACATAAGGGAGAAGAAAGATGCCCAGTGTACATGAACTTGAGGTAAAAATGCCCCCAGCCATGCGGGCTAGGGTTGCTCCCATTCATACATTGAGTTAAAAATTCCGCAAGCACTGTGGGCTAGGGATGTTCCTATATTTTAGCGATAGCCACCGCGATTTCCACCTTTCTAATTTCACGCACTCCCGCACAGGTGTGAGCCGAGTATGGAGCTGGACCCGCATGAGATTTATTGGATTTTGAAGACAAGAGCACTGCTTGATGGTTAAATTCCATTAGGTGGGAAGCCTACTGAATGTTCTCAGTTGCCCGACTTAGAATATTTTCAATGGATTGATCTAATCAGACGTTATTCTTTTGAGACTTACTCTAGGACAATTGTTTTAGTATTCCATATTTCCTAAGCAAGGATTTCATTTTATTGTTACCTTTGGGTAAATAAATTGAAATATTTAATTTCTAATGAGGTCTTCTGGATAGGACGCGGGGTGAAGTGTAGAGCTCCATGTTCCCCCCATCACTAAATATGAACTTCAGCCTGGGAATTTCCAATGAGGAAACACAACTTTTTTAGTGCATGGAGGCAATCTATTTCAAGTTTATTCTTTTTTCATTTTGATCATGGCTTCCATACAGACGGGAGAGCTTCCAAGTCGATGGGATGGAGAAGCTCCCCTAACATGTTGACATGGTCTACATACCCTTCGTTGGGATGTAAATTTTCTTTTAGCTTGTGAATATTCATCCACATATTGAGGCGAAGTTCAGGCATAAATTCCTCAAACAACTAGCTTGGTACGTCGAAGTGAGAAGTGTATGTAGGAAAATACATCACTGGTATATTATCCTTAGCTAGTTGTCTTCTCATGAGCAACATATCCTGCTATTGTTCTTCTGAGGAATCCTCTACTTGATATTCCCAGCTTTACTTCTTCTTAATGATTTCATTCCAATCAGCTAAGCCGGTGGGAGCCTCATTGATATGTGAACAATTCAAGTGTGGCTTAGAAGATGAGCGTTCCCTCGAACCTTCCTCTGGTTGAGAAAGGATATCACTTGTTATAGAAGTAGTTCTTGATATGTCTGGATCTATCTTTCTGAGTGCCTCAGTATAGGAGGGATTTCTTACATTTGTTCCAGAAAGGGTAGGGCCTTATTTCAAATATGAATTTTGATTGTGGGGAGGACCTTCATAATTAGTTCCGCAATGAAGAGGGATACCATTGATACTTGATGCCTGACTGTAGGGAGTTTTCTTATGGAATATACCCTAGGGAGGACCTTTAGGACGGGAGGCAATGAGGGGAGGACCTTTTTTTGCTTGATGTAACCAAGGGGAGGACCTTTACTATGAATTATATGATGGAGAGGACTACCATCACAGCTTGATACCTTGATATAGGGAGAATTTCTGTAGTGTACATCTTGGGGAGGGCCTTCAGGATGTACTACAATGAGGGGACGAAGTTCTAATTGTCAGATGTTACTATGGGGAGGGCCTTTAAAGTAACTTCCATTACAGGGAGGGCCTTCACAATGACTTTCATCATACTAAGTACTACCATCATGACTCAATATCTAACTTCAAAGAGAAGAATTTATGCAGTATATACCATGGGGAGGACTGTCAGGATGGATGAAAACAAGGAGCAGAACTTCTTGATATCAATTCTTCAGGTCAAGGGGAGGGATAAACTGACACGTATCATGATATAGTCTCTTGTGATCATTCATTCCTGGACCATGGGGTAATCTCCCGTGGTGATCTGGGGAGGACCTTCAGAGTTACTGGAAGCAACATTGCGGGGAGGTCCTTCGCAACTACTACTACCACTTCCATAATTTTTTAATGGACTGACAGGGTCTTGAACCTTTATTGATATATGTTTGAGGGCGTCAAGAACTATAACTACCACCAGAGTAGGATCATGTATGTTCTCTTCATTTTCCGGTTTCCTATGGCACATTTAATTTTTCGGTGCTCTCTTATGGGTAACCGGGGTCGTCTTATATTTTTAATGAACTTCATACATGGGTCCCTATCTTGTTGGTTCTCATGATTCCATAGGGATATGATGACAGGCATCTTGAGTTTTGGAAGGGATATATGCTTACCTTGGAGTGGCCACCACATTAGAACGATGTCCCCCAGTTGGAATGAGTATTTTTTCCCAATCTAGTTGTCTAGTATTCCAAAATATTTCCATCGACCCTCCTAGACTGAATCAGGGATGCATACTTATTCTAGAGTGACTAACCCATTTTGTGAGTAAGCCATTCTATTCGAGGAAACTAATTTTTGGGCCTGGTTTATAACATTTTACTCCAATGAAATGATATCTTGGAATGTCTGGAGGATATGATTTGGAATATAAATCTAATATTCTATAATTTATAGGATGTTCTGAGATATATATTTGGATAGATTAGGTATGAAGGCCCATTCTGATGTCAGTGTAAGAGTTTGTGCCTGATCTGATCCTCCATGGGTTGCTAGCAAATACTGGCATTTCACTTGTGTCGGGACAGAGGAATGCGTCTACCACCAGTTTTCTTCTCTAGTTTCCACTTTATTTAACATGTGGGATTCATATTCACGAGTGGGGATTTTCATCTGCTCGCTTACTGTTGTATTTGTTTCATAGTCTTTGTATGAATCTCTAAGAATTTTTCTATGCTTATATTTTCTTTCCTCCCTATTTGGATGGCGGGCCTGATATGCATCCATAGGTATTTCTGCCTACCTATAGCTGGTTTTTGTCCTATTTGGATGATGAGATTCTTGTGCATTGGCAGATATCTGCATCTACCAATAATTTTCTGCTCTGTCTGTACGAAGAGTCCAACAAGAACTAGCAGAAATGTGCACGTGCTTGTATTATGAAACCCTATTTCTGTGGTGGGATTGAGTGGAGGGGCAGGGTTGTATGTATTCCTATTGAATGCCTCCATGTTTGTACATAGTATTTTCTCCTCAGGAACCAGGGTGATATCTCATTCCTGATTATATATTTTTCTACCTCAGTGGGCAGCCTGAGGGGCCCAAGTCTTTTGGACTTCAACAAGTGCCCTTTTTAGCATTAGGAGACTTGGTCGCCCAGTGTATGAAGAAATGCTCTCTGGAAGGGGCCCGTGAGTAGGACCCATGTGAAGTTGAGATGATGTCGTCAACATTTTCTTCATCTACTTCCCTAAGATAAGGGATGCACTTATTGTCACGCTCTGGGGATAGTCTCCCCAAATTATTGGAGATGACCACTGGGGAGACCTTGTGATATGGAACTGGCCACAAATGAGGAGGTGGCTGGGGAGCTTTTGTAGAACGGAGGGCTTGTCTTGTGGCCTCCAAAATGAGGAGAGTACCATTTCAGTGGTACTCTTTGATCAGCGTGTTGTATACCCAGGGTTAAAGTCACTGGGTAGGTGAGTGGGTCCCAGTCTTCATCGGGGACCTGACCGCCTATGAGATCACTGAGGTGCGTTTTTTCATTGGTCATCAGGATGTCATTTGAATTGAATGATTCTCAGTAAGAACCTACAATATATATATGACGTATACGGACAAAATACCCCATCAAAGTATCATATATTGAATATATGCATATTTGATGATTTAGCTTGGCCTCCTTCCCCCTTTTTTGTTGTGAGGCAAAGGGGCTTGAGTGGGGTAAAAATTCCATCTTGGTTAAGGATTCACATCGAGTTCACCATTTTTGTTTCACCCCGAGGTGACACAGGCACACGTTTTGGGGGAAATAAAAAATGGCCCGACAGGTGACAAGCATTTATCCATTATTATAGAAACTTTCACATCACCATATTTTTTTGTCCTGGTCTACATCTTTATCCTTTAAGGGGGATTGTATTGACCCCTCAGGGACTAGGCAGTTTGTACCTTCTGTATTGCGACGTAGGTGCCACAGTCAAATGGTCCTAGAAAGTGATTGCATGGGGTCAAGTATTTGTGAAATCGGTCCTCTTAGGATATAACATCCTCAAATGGTCTCCAACATGTTTATTTGTGGAGCCAAAAATACACAAAGAATCTAGTATCCATGACTCATGGACCTAGATTCCAAAGGAAGGCGCTTGTTGGATGATGATTTGGTCAACAACACTTAAGGACTCCATTGGCCGAGAGAATGGGGGTTTGGGCTCATCGTACCCTATTTTGGGGGAAGTATTGCCTATTCCGGGACTCTCTTATAGAATTAAGTTGTGTTCATTTGTTCTTGAATCTTTGGTTCATTCCCAAAGAGTGTTTCCGAGGGCAACCCCTGGTTTTCCAGATCATCATAGGCACACATTGTTTTGATGCTACAAAGGAAATGCTGAATTAAGCCATGAAATAAGGTGCTTTGGAGTTTATCTTCATCCAGTGGGATGGTAGATGGCTCTATTTTGGGATTGGACCAATAATATGGGCTTCCTATGTATCCTCAAGAGAGGAATCAGAACCCACATAGTTGGGGAATCTTGGTGCTTACGTATGGGAGGTTCCCATTCGAGGGGACATGATTGGGTGAAACCATTTGAGAGGGCACCCATTTTGAGCTTGGGACTTTAAGCAGGAATCCTAAGTATCCTGTTTTGACTAGGAATCAAAGTTCTCATAGTTAATATGGGTTGGGTTGCATGGACGTTGTGATCATCACAAATATCTAAGCCCACATGAGTCATACTCAGTGTGAGAAACAATAGGATGTGAAAGATCCAACCAACCACACACTTCCTCTCTCACTGATGGGAGAGGGCGGGCCTATGGTGAAAGAGGCTAGGGTGATGATGGGTGAGGGTGTGGAGAGATGAACCTTTCAATGTGGGATGATATTGGATGTCATGTGGCTCAACCCTCAAAAGATTTGGTACATAACTCAGTGGGAGTTCCCTATAACATGTTATTGGAAAGGGGAGGAATGTTTCCTCGCATCAAAATAATAAGTGAACATGATTCCTTTGACAGATCTACATTCCTAATTGAATGGAAAATTAATTGATAACACTTAATCCCTAGAATGGGTAGGTTCATGTCAGCATCCCAAGGTTGGAATCCAGGTTACCATGGGAATTTAGACTTAGAGACATCCCTGGAGTCTGAACCATTGTGGGGAGGGCCTTCTTGAATCCTCTTACCATGGGTATATAGACTCAATGGGGTGCACTGATGTGCCTGATGACATGATCATATAGGTCTAGTGTCTTTGGAGGAGTCTTTGGCCTGATGTCGGGGGACTGGTTCATGGAGTGGCTATGGAGGACTGGATGGTAACAGTGGGGAGATATTTGACCTGAAGGGAATAACTATTAAATACTCCCCATTCAATGTAAAATTTTCTCATGTGGGATGGGGGAGATTTGCATACCATAATGGCATGTGGGTAGAGGGGTCGTCCGCGTACCGAAGCGGTATGAAGGCTTGGGCATGGACCACCGCGCACCATAGTGCTATGCGGTCCAGGATGTGGTCTTCAATGCCACATTGGGATCCATCTGTATACTGATGCAGTATGCGATGATGGGTTCAATCTGCATAGTGATACACTATGAATAACACCATTTTGTAGGAGGGTCACGAAACCTATCATTTGTGAGGAGTTTATCTGTGAGGAATGTGTGTTTCACGATTAAACAAATTAGGTACATGATTTTACCATTATTATTAATTTACTTCTTTTTATGGTTCACAGTTGGTCATACTTGCGGAAATGTGGTTTGCGATTTGGACTTCGCCGATGATTTGATATCAAAGCCAAAATCCACTCTAAATTCATTCTTTCAACCTCTAGGGTCTCTTTCATGCTTTCTTCTTCCATCCCTTTCTTCTCCCTCCTATGGTCATTTTATAGAGAAATGGGAGAATTATATCTATGGTAATGTGACACAATTTGTGGAATCACATGAAGATATATCTCAATCTGTGGAATACTCAGTCATCTGGGGTTTGTAGAGGTTGTGGTTTCTGAGTCATAGTTTACATAACCCTGTCGATTTGCATCATCCGTGAACTACTGAGTTCTCAAGATAGTATGCGAATGGCCTTCGCATTCTTGATTCCACCAGTGATGTGGTTCGTGGGATCCTGGGTTTTCCGACCATCGCTCTGCGGGCCAGTTCCTTGCGGGTTGTTCCACATACTGATGGTTTGCAGTTCATGTAGTCCGCAATCTTTTCCTAGTGATGGTACATAGGACACTTAAAACTATTTGAGAAATTAAATTCCTTCATGTTTCTTCCAAAGTTTGTAACTCAATTTGAGTCCATTCTATTTACTAGACTTGTAAGAATGATTTCTTCCTTTTGGAAAGTGATTGTGGAAGTATTTTCATCCCTTTGCAATGTTTTCAGGACCCTAAAACTACACATCACTATATTATTCGCATGAAATATCAAAAATGATAATGATAACACTAAAAATGATTCTATATTCTAGAGAGAATGAAAAGATAACACTAAAAGAGATTCTATATTCCGGAATTCACGTACATGCTAGGTGAGAAATCTTGTTAGAATTCTATCTGTGTGTGAAAATTTGGTCACTAAGAAACCTAGATGAAAAATAGGTGAGGGGATATATTGCACAGATAACACTTCACAATGTTTTTATACCAAATAATAATATTCACATGTCTAAAAATATTCCCTCTACATTACTATTAAAATATATTTTTTAAAGTAGTGCACATTTAACTATTCCAATGATTATCTATAGAAGGTTAATTGATTAATTAGGAGAAATATAAGTGAATATGAATTTTTTCTTGGATATATATTCCCTATACCTTCAAGTTAAAAAATGTACGTCGATATTGATCCATCCATCAAATAAACTATCCACCTATAGGTTTAACAAGTATCTTTCTATGGTTAGGACATATAACCTCTTCTTTGTGACCTGATACCCCCCCTTCTGATGCTTTTAATGTTGTGTCGCAATACTAGACTATATAGGCTAGAACTTTGATGCTAACACTATCCTTGAAATGAAAATTTTAGATTTCATTGATTTTATATTTCAGAAACAATATATAGATTCTATATTTCACAAACAGTTTGAAACTCACCTGGCTTCTATTTAGATTGCACAGACAGATGAAGTATAAATTTCCCAAATGAATGCTTCATCAATATATTATTGTTGATAACACTAAAATATATTTTATATTTCAAACCATGGAATTATAAATAGGTGAGGGGAATTAATATGTTAGTGAGAACACTAATACAATAATGAGACATCAATATATTACCATAAACATGCGGTCCTCACTACCGAACAAACTCTATGATAAACTATGGATAAAGAAACACCTTCTAGATCTTAACGATACACATTATGAAGGCATCAAGGGAATACTAAATTTCATTGTACACATATTAAATAACTTTTTTCTTTGTATCCACAAGAGGTAGAGGAATCTATAAGTAAAAAACACAAGTAAAAACATCATCATTCTTGTATTACTATCACTAGGCACATTTAAAAGATGAATAATAAAACTATCATTTTTTACCATATAAAGAAATTTACCCTTCTCATTTTTTTGGTAAATTTGGAATTTAATTCAAAGTGATCTAACCCTATATATGTTTTCGGCATTCCCATCCAAAGGCTTTGTTTGAGATAACAATCTTATCCCAGTTTGTAAACAATGGTGGATAAGGTCATTCTACTGGATTTATAGCTTAAAAAAATTGACATAAGGATTCTAATGACCCTCAGTATGAAGATAATTGATTTTAAGTACATGAAAGAGGAATTGGGAAAAAATATCTTATCTATAATAGATGAAACCCATCAATAAGAAGATCCAGGTCCTCATCCATAATGGCAGGCTGGTCTACAAATCCCTTTGTCGGTGTCCAATACATCAATGAGGTCTGACATGAAAGAAATCCTTTGTTTCCATATAACCCTTACCAGTGAGAATAGTCTAGGTTTTCGGTTTATTGTGTTGATAGAATACCCACAGGGTAGCAGGATTCAATGAAATAAGATAGGTGGCCATATGCAAGGCAGAATGATGGAATGTGATGACAGAGCACAACAAGGATGCGAAGTGGGGTAGTGGGACATGAGTCAGGGTAGTGGGACATGAGGCTAAACACAAGATGGTGGAGGTAGTGGTGGTGGGACAGAGGTGTGAATTAGGGTTTCATTAGTGTTTTTATGACAATTATTTTAAATTTTTATCAAATAAACAATAGTAAAAAATATAAATACTGCTAATATTTATATAAATTTAAAAATTGTAATCAATTAATAATATGTTTTTATTAAAACCCTAGGAAATGGATATTGACTTAGATCATATATATATATATATATAAACATGGGTTTCATTATTTTATTATTGATAAAATAATTTTCATTTTTGAATTGATTATTGTAATTTTTTTATTAACGGAAAAATATTTGTGGTTAATATTTATTATTAATAAAATATTTATGTTTTATTAAAAGACTTTTTATACTGGTATGAGAAAGAAATGGATTTAATTGGTGGTAAAAAAATTTTGTGTTAAGCGATCAGTACCAATAAATATATCCATTGGTAAAAATAAGGGTTTTATTTAAAATCAATACCAATAAAACCTAATATCTGTTTGAATTACTCATTTTTAAAAAAAAATGTATTATCTATCAATACATTTATGTTGATATAAGTCATTTTTATAGTTTAAGTCCTTAACATTATATAAAATGTATCATCAATAGACCCTGATGGGAAGGCTCATGATGTCTTTGCATGAGGCCTTGATGAAGTGACCCAGATTTCTGAAATTATACATTATGTCATTATGAAAATAATTTATTTAATCTATGAAATTATTTATATTATTATCCTTGGATATATTTCATGTTCAATTTTTTTATGGTTTTAATGTAAATACTTTTATTTCATAAGATAATAAAATAAAAAAATTAATTAAAAAAATTATGATCTCTTAAGCTTAATAGATTTGTTTTAAATGAAAAGGTTTCTTATTTTACTATAATTGCTTATAAATTATGATTTTCCCTAATTCTTTTATATGAAAAATTTTGTAAAAAACTTCAATAAAATAAGTTTATTTCAAGAGTGAGTGATTATTTTGAGATCAAATATAGTTATTAGAAAAGGAAAATTTTCATATGGGTTCTCTTGTTTTTCAAAGGACAAATGTTTTTACTTTATTTTTATATCCCTTAACAATCTTTTTGTGCTCATCCCACATTTTCAAATGTTGTTTTCACAGGGATTAAAGATTAATAAGAACAATACAAAGTTCAATATTTCTTTTATGGGAATCCATATTAAAATAAGTGAAGGTGTTTAAAAAAAATAGGAGTTTAAAATTTAAGAATACTATTTTTGTGGAACAAAATGGACATTGAGTGGAAGTGTCCACTTTGTATTGTTTGGGTTTTATATGTTATAATTTTTCCAAATTATTTAAAACTATAAATATAAAATATCCTCTAAATGTATGAACATTCAACCCTGATTATAAATAATGTAATTATTTGGTTTTAAGGTATGAGGCTTTATAATGTGGTGTTCTAATGGAGTTACACATTAATATGGTTTGAACATATTAATTTGGTTGATGTAATAGGGATTCCAAAACTAAATCATTTTAATAATGCATAGAAAATGGCATAAAATATGGGATAATAAATATTACACGTGATGTAGAAGTTATGGATTTATTATGAATATATTGAAAATTATGTGGGTGATACTTTTAAATGAATACCCCACAAATATTAAGCATGAGATTCCTTCCAAAGAAAGAATTTTCAAGACCTCAATCATACAATGAGGTAGTTCATGAAATAGATGAGGTCTTATATACTATATTGAGTAAGGAAAGTAAGCAATGAGTGACCCTAATAGGATTAGGTTTCCATTAATGGATTTTTCTTTGGGATACAGTTATCCCTGATACCCTAATAGGATTAGGTTAATAGAGAAATATGGTTGAGTGAATCCTTATAATGGATTTGGATAAAGTGTTATTGTCATGACCCATCCTCGGGACCCATGCCGTGACTACCCCAAACCCGCCTTCCATAGGTCAGGGGCTGGCGACTAGCACCAAAAGCATAAATCCTGATAAAAAGGGAAGGCATTGCCTTTATAAAGTAAAAAAACACCATAGAGTAAGCCAGCAGAAGTAAACAATAAGTAAAACTGGGTACAAAAGTAAGTGCGGAAGAGTAAGTGGGACAGAATACAAACCCAAACTGAAAGTAAAGTACAACTGGGAATAAAGTACAACAACTGAAAATTAAAGCAGCAACGTCGAGCCATCCACCAGAAATCCCACCTGAAGGGTGGGCACATATAGTCTCCTCAGCTCCTCGGGTCCAACCATCCACTCCGTGTACGTCCCGACCAGTGGTCCACCTCCAGGTACCGTCTTTCTCCACAAGCCTCAACCACGATCAACACTGTCCGTACTTTGCATCCAACACAACGTAGTGCAGGCAGAGCCCATGCAGGGGTGAGTATATGCTACTCATTAGGGACCCTGAGACCTCGAAGGTCTCCCAGAATCCAAAAAGTATAATCAACAAAGGAAAGATACAATCACGAAGTAACAACTAACACTACTTAGGTATATGCCCATACATATACCTAAGTCACCAATTCCAGTTCAGCTCTAACATCCGAGCCCAAGTTCGATCTAGTCCACACAGGATAGCACAACCAACCCACACATGATGACACAACCCAATCCACATAGGAAAGAAAGTCAATCATATCGAAGATAAAGATTGAAAGTCAAGACTCAGCTCACACATGTATACTTCTACGTAAGGTGATAGAGATGATCAGATGTAACCACTGATTCATCTAAGCTAGGACCCACATATGATACTAGACCAGCTAAGCTGTCGGACCCACATAGGATACAAGACCAGTTACTCTGCCGGACCCACGTAGGATACAAGTACAGAGTCAAATACTGCTGGACCCACGTAGGATACCAGAACAGTAGTACTGCCAAACCCAAGTAGGATACAAGAACAGTAGTCATCACCGTCGAACCCATGAAGGATTTTAGTACAGTTTTCATCGATGCTGAACCCACATAGGATTTCAGTGCAGTCGTCATCGCTGTTGAACCCACATAGGATTTTAGTGCAGTCGTCATCGCCGTCACAGTCGCAGCCAGCTCTAGGGTTTCCGCACATAGCATGCTCGATTCCGGGAGGGTCTGCTCTACGATCCAAGGGGGTTCGTTACATCAACTGACACATAGTCCAGATTTGATGTATCCCAAAGTTTTTTCTCGACAAAAAGAACTCAACGTGACAGACAGTGCGTCAATCGGACGCCCGATCTGAGAGTTATTGGTTTTTTCGTTCGAGGGGCCCGATTGATTTTTAAGTCAAAACCAACCCGAATATACTCCAACTACATCCAAACCTCGATCGGAGTAAGCCAAAAGGTCTATCTCACTAAGAAGAATCCAATAATGTTGACGGAACGTCAATCGGACGTCCAGAGATCAAGTTATAAGTGTTTCTGCTCCGAGGGCCCGATTGGTTTCATGTTCGAACCAACCCGGCCGTACCCAAAATTCTACGAAACCTTGAGTGTAATATACCGAAACTACCTTCCTGATCCAAGGATCTCATCGCAAATAACAGTGTATTGATCGGAGGTCCGTAGCCCATGTTACGAGCATTTAAATGAACCTGTCCTGTTTTAGGGGGTTTTGGGACCGGACCGACCCGGCCCAAGACCCCCTGGGTCAGCCTGAACTGGGTTGACCCGACCCAAGTCCGGGTCTGACGCGGGCGGCCCAGCCCTGCGCATGCAGCCGGTCCGGCCTGATGCAGGCGTGGCCCGCGTGTCCAGCGGCTCGGTCATTTGGCCGACCGAGATGCGGTGGGGGGGCGCTGCCCCCCCTTGAATGAGGAAACGATCCCCATGAGGGGGGCCTGCCACTTGGCCAGCTGGGGGTTCCGACCCCCGGTCCTTCCGAAATGGCTGGCCCAGCTGGCCGGCCAGTGCTTCCAACACGGGACCCTACGGTCCTTCCCTTCCAAAGCGCCGAAGGCCGGAGGTTTCGGTCGCCCCTCTTTGCACCGCTGCGGCCTTGTCCGACCGGCGCGGAACGACGGCGCTGCGCCCCTCTGCCCCTCCGCCATGTCCTTACTCCAGCCGCGACCTCTTAGTGGTTCTCCACTGCGGCGCGATGGTGCCGCGCTTCTTCTCCACGTTCCTCTTTGTTTCCGCGCGGTATCGTTGCACCGCACTGCCTTTGTTCGTGCCGCAACAAGTACAACATCAAAGGGGGAGAAGGGTCAGCCGTGTTCGTGCGGTCCGACCTCCTCCCGTTATAACGATAACTGGCGGCCCAAAAATTAAAATAACTTCGGCAAGCAAGCACAAATTTAATCCATTAAATTTGAACTCAAACTCCTACCTTGATGAAGTTGTTGAACGAGGTTCGTCGCGGGAAAAGGACATCACAGAAGACGGCATCGCGGAAGACGGCATTACCGAAGACGGCGTCGCGGAAGATGGCGTCGTATATGTCGTCGGTGTTCACCCGAAGAAGGATGCGACACGTCGTTGTTCTATGAAGAAGGTATCTCTTACCGGCTGCGGAGAGGAGAGGAGATGACACGGTGATTCCCTTGCGGTGATGGAGTTCTTCATCGTAGACTCAGCGTTCTTCGCATTCTTCGATGAGGAAGAATATGTTCTTCAGAGCGCAAGAGTCCTCTCTTTGTTTCCGCACAATGAATCAATCCCCAATAAAATAAGACATTCTCTTATTTTATTAACACACACACATTCCAACATTAAATTTGAAATTTAAAAAAGATCCCATTCAATTAATTAAATTAATTGAAGAGCCTTAACAGTCCATTAATTTGGGAGAGTTGACCTATCATTAAAAGGGGGTTACGGGTGTGTTACAAAATTAAATGCACGAGGGAGGTTTTAAGGGTTTTGAAGGGGTGGGGCACGTGTGGGACCCACTTCACTAATATCCTACCTAGTGGAGTTAGGATTTAGTGGGTCCCACTCCAACCTCCATGCATAGGTTATAAACTACTTAGAATAGAAAATAGAAATTGTGGCACAAATTTTTATTTCATTCTTTAGTTAACCCATTTATTTAATAACCTCACCTGAGCAAACGCTACTCCAGAAAAGGTGTTCCTAATCAATTACTAGTGCTACAATTCTATCGGTTCCCTAAGATTTCGATTCCGAGCACCGGTTCAAAAGTTAGGAAAACCCGCTCGTTCGTTCACTGAACGTACCCAACCTAAACTTCATAAATTGATTCCGGGCACACCGGCCTCAGAATCAGGTTCCGTCAGAAACTGCATACTCTTAAAATACAAAAGAAAATTAAGAAAAAAAATTCTTTGAAATTTACGGGTCTTTACATTACTCCCACCTCAGGGATTTACGTCCCCGTAAAGATACATCACAAACTAGGGGAATAAATGAGGGTACTGAGCACACATCTGACCTTCCCTCTCCCAAGTGCTCTCCTGGAGGTTCCCGTGCTACCACCTGATGCGCAGTAGAGGAATTGACTTCCCACATAGGACTCGCTCCTGTTGATCCTCGATCTCCACTGGGACCCCCGCAAGAGTCTCCACATTGTCAATGTCCAGCTCCCCATGGTCGATGATATGCGTCGGGTCGTGCATGTACCTCCTTAGCTGCGATACGTGGTAGACATCGTGCACCCGGTGCAACTGAGGTGGTAGATCCAGGCGATAAGCCACCTCGCCTATCCTGCTGAGAATCTGGAATGGTCCGATGAAGCACAAAGATAACTTGCCGCCCCGGCCAAATCTCAGTAATCCACATCGAGGTGAGACCCGTAAGAAAATGTGGTCTGCATCCTCGAACTCCAGTGGTCTCCGCCTCCTGTAAGTATAAGACTTCTTTCAGCTCTGAGCTGTCCTCATCCACTCCTGGATGACCTGGACATTCTCTGTCATGGCCTGGACCATATCTGGTCCCACAAGTGCTAACTCCCAAGGTCTGTCCAGCACAGAGATGATCTGTAAGGTCAGCCGTACAATGCCTCGTATGGTGCCATCTCGATGGTGGAGTGGTATCTGTTGTTATACTCAAACTCCACCAAGGGTAGGTGATCCTCCCAGCTGTGACCAAAGTCAAGGACACATGCACAGAGCATGTTCTTGAGAGTCTGAATGGTCCTCTCCGTCTGACCATCTGTCTGAGGGTGAAAGGCGGTGCTCAGACGTAGCTGCGTCCTGAATGCCTCCTGTAACCCCTTCCAAAGTCGGGAAGTAAAGTGATCATATCTATAGGAGACGATAGATGATGTCACACCATGAAGCCGCATGATCTCCTGAACGTAGAGGCGTCACATGCTCTCAAATGATCCCTGCTCTCTGATGGGTAAGAAGTGGGTCGACTTGGTGAGTCGGTCGACAATCACCCAAATAGAGTCATGACCTCTAGAAGTACGTGGTATTCCAGTCATGAAATCCATAGATATCCCATCCCACTTCCACTCCGGGACCTCCAAGGGTTATACCAAGCCTGCTGGTACCTGGTGCTCCACCTTCACCTGCTGGCAGGTGAGGCACCGAGAAATGAACTCTGCTACAACCTTCTTCATACCCGGCCACCAGTGCTGTCGTCTGAGATCCTGGTACATCTTCGCCACTGCTGTATGTACCGCTAAAAGGGAAGTGTGAAACTCCCTCATCACCTCCTCCTGCAAAGCAGCTGGTACCATGGTACGTCCTCTGAAAAGGACGACATGCTCTCCTCCTATAGAGAATCCATCAGGTGCCTGTACTGAGGATATCTATGCACGCCACGTCTCACAGTCAACATCCCCACGTTGTGCCTCCCTGACCCACTACAGTAGTGGAGAAGTGACTATGAGGGACTGAAGAAAGACTGATCCACCTCTATCCATGAAGGATATCGGCAAAGCGGCTAGCTGCTCCGTCGCCTACCCAAGTAGTTGAATGCCTGTCCTCCTACTGAGAGCATCGACTACTATGTTCCCCTTTCCAGGAGTATAGAATATATCAAAGTCATAGTCCTAGAAGAACTTGAGCCATCGCCACTATCTCAGGTTCAGGTCCTTCTGCGAGAAGATGTACCTGAGACTCTGGTGGTCAGAGTAGACTGTAATGCGCTCGCCCATCAGATAGTGTCGCCACATCTTCAGAGCGAAGACTAACGCTGCTAACTCTAGGTCATGGGTAGCGTAGTTCTGCTCATGCTGCCTCAACTATCATGATCCATAGGTGATCACTGCCCGCTCCTGCATCAGGACACATCCGAGTCCGGTCCCTGATGCATCGCAGTAGACTATGTACCCTACTCCCTCCTCCGGTAGCCTCAAGATAGGTGCGCTGGCCAATCTCTGTCTCAGCTACTGGAAGCTCTGATGACATCTATCTGACCACACGAAGGGTTTAACCTTCTTCTTCAAAGCTGAAAGTGGTGCCACAAATTTGGAGAAGTCTGGCACAAACCTCTGGTAGTATCCAGCTAGCCCCAAGAAACTCCGAACCTCCATCACACTCTTGGGTGGCTCCCACGCTAGCACTACCTCGATCTTCACAGGATCCACCGCAACTCCCACCTCAAAGATGATGTGTCCCAAGAAGTGGACCTCACGCAACCAGAACTGAAACTTCGAGAGCTTACCATAAAACTGGTGCTCTCGGAGTGTGTCCAGTACAACCCGCAAGTGGTAGGTGTGCTCCTCCTCAGTGGTCGAGTATATCAATATGCCGTCGATGAAGACCACGAAAAATCGATCGAGGTATAGCTGAAATATCTTATTCGTGAGACTCATGAACACTTCTGGAGTGTTGGTTACGCTGAAAGGCATAACCAAGAACTCATAGTGGCCATAACAACATCTGAAGGCCATCTTCTGCATGTCCTCATCCCGAACTCTGAGCTGATGATAGCCTGATCTGAGGTCTATCTTCGAGAACCACCGTGCTCCCTTGAGCTGATCGAAGAGGTCGTAAATCCTCGGTAGTGGATAATTTTTCTTCATGGTCACCTGGTTCAAGAGACGATAGTCAACACACAATCATAAGCTCCAGTCCGCCTTCTTGGAGAAAAAAATTGGGGATGACCAGGGTGAAACACTGGGTCAGATGAATCCCTTGCCCTGCAAGTCCTCCAACTGTACCCGTAGCTCACAAAGCTCAGCGGGGGCCATACGATATGCTGGAGTGGATATAGGGGCTTTCCCGGGGTACAGTTCAATATAGAAGTCTACCTCTCTGTGAGGAGGTAGTCCTAGAACGTCATCAAGAAAAACGTTTGCATACTGATCCAACACTACAGGAAAACTCGGACTCCGCACGTCAACTGCTCCTAAGATGAGGCTAGCCGACTGGTGAGTGATCGGTTTTCCTCTCCTCTGCGTGAGTCCATCCTGCGCTGCAAAGGCTCCCTTCTTGCCGGTGAAGGTGAACCTGATCCCATAGGTGCGAACACATCGCACCATGCGCCTAATACAGTCAATATGATCTTGGAATGTAGATAGCCAATCCATGACCAAGATGACGTCGTAAGGCCTCGACGCCGCTACATGAAGATCCCAACTGAAGATCTCGCCTCCTAAAGTAAGATCACACTGCCGGCACCAGTGCATAATCGCCAAGTCTGCTCCCATAGGATTCTCTAGCTGTAAGGATCGAGCCAACTGTAACGACCTGAAATTTTGAATAAATCTTTTTTCCTAATTTTGTGTGTTATTTTTTTTTCATACTCAACAAAACTATTTCATTTGATAACATGAGTATAATAAAAATGAGACTATTTGGTTTTGACTATTATATGACCGTTAGTCAGTATGGCCGTTGAAAACCGAATGTTGCGACTTTTGTCTCTAAATACAAGTGACCTTGGTTAATTAATATAGAAAGGAGATTCTATGGCCTCATCCAGTACTCTCGGGCCAATCGAATCCCATCTAACGGAACATGGGAAGGAGGTAGCACCACTGGGCTTTGCTTTGGACCACACCCAAGCCGAACTTCATCGTGTGAAGCTAGAACAGAATCGCCTTCGCGAGAAGTTCAAACTGATAGAAATTACTACTCGTGCGATGTTGGCTCTGCCTCCCTCAGATTCTCTCACCTTAGCACACATTACACTTAGGTCCTATGCAATTGTGATAGGGGCTATGTAAGGAGACCTTAACTGCCTTGTGTAATCCTTTGTTTTAAATAAAATTTTGATTTCTTCTTGTGATGAAGTTTATGAATTTTCAAATGACCGAATAAATATAGTATGCATATTTTTGATGAATTTTAGAAAAAGGATATTTTAAAAATGTTTTATGTAAACCTTAAATAATTAAAAATGTGTAATGATTTTCAAAAAATGGTCTTCTACAATTATGTTCCGTACGAAATTTAGAGTCTAATAAGATCAACTTGATTATTGATGAATAGTAAATTATGAATAGTGATTTTTTGCTTAGGATTAGTAATGTGACCAAATGGATTAGTAATCTCACATAAAGAAATTATTAATATAATCTAGGAACCTTGATTAAGTAATGTGATTCAATAAATTAGGTAAATAACTATTTCAGAAATTATTAGTCAAGTATTAGTTTTTTTAGGTGAATAGTGTTTTTTATTAAAAATTAAATTAAAAATATTTAGAAAATTATTTTTATAAAATGGATCTCATTTTTGAACTCATAGAATCGATATTATGTTAAGGTAATTTTTGGGGATTTTTCTGAAGAAATGAATTTTCGATGAATAGTGAAAATACAGTTTTAGGGTTTCAGTATGTTTAATAATATCATAACGGTGTCATGATGATGTCATGAGATATTTTAAGGGTTGGCCGACCAAAGATGATGAATTATTGTATGGGGGGACCCATGTGTCCAATACCATGAGAAAATACCATGTGCAAGCCCATGGTTTTTCCAAAACCACCAATGAGGTGTCCCTTGGCCATTAATGCCTTGTCCCCTCACTTTTCCTATAAATACCAAGCCATAATATCATCCATTCGACTCCCAACTCTCACCCAACGAAGCTCTGGTCTCATTACCTCCCAAAGAGTCCTCTCAAGGTGCCCCCAAGCCCTCAAGTTCCCAACCTTTGAGTTTTAAGAGTTACGTTTTAAGGTAAGGGATCCTACCTCTCTCTTTCTTTTCTTGTAATCTTTTTATGTCATTTCTTTTATGCTTTATGATCTTATGTTTGAGGATGTTATTTTATATTCCTCTTACTTACCATTTCATTTTCATATAATTAGAGACCCCCTCATTCTCTCATCATTACATTTTAATAATGTTAAAGTGGCGCCGTTAGGCTGCCGAATTTTTAAGGGATTCGTTCACCTTTCTCATTTTTCAAAGTTCTACTTTCATGTGAAGTAGTTCAAGTTCCTTTTTATTATGTTAGTGAATGATATGTAAATATATAATACTGATATTTTATATTCATATGATTATATACCCTATTTTATCTCTTCAATTCAGTATTTTGAAGTTTTAAGTGGCGCCGTTAGGCTGTCGAATTTTTAAGGGATTCATTAACCTTTCTCATTTTTCAAAGTTCTACTTTCATGTCAAGTCTTTCAAGTTTATTTTTATAATGTTTGGGTATGATCACTATATCTATCATACTGATCTTTTATGTTCATATGATGAGATACCCTATTTGATCTCATCAATTCATTTTTGTTGAAGTTTAAGTGGTGTCGTTAGGCTGCCGAATTTTTAAGGGATTCAGTCACCTTTCTCTCTTTTTTTAAAAGTTCTACTTTCATATCAAGTCGTTCAAGTTCCCTTTTATTATTTCGGGTTATGATATCTATATATATCATACTGATCTTCTATGTTCATATTATGAGAGACCCTATTTGATCTTGTCAAATTCATTTTTTGTTGAACTTTAAGTGGCGCCGTTAGGCCGCCGAATTTTTAAGGGATTCTTTCCCTTTTCTCATTTTTCAAAGTTCTACTTTCATGTAAAGTATTTAAATTTCCTTTTTATTATGTTGGGGTATGATATATATATCTATCATACTTATATTTTATGTTCATATTATGAGAGACCCTATTTGATCTCGTCAATTCATTTTTGTTGAAGTTTAAGTGGCGCCGTTAGGCTGCTGAATTTTTAAGGGATTATTTCACCTTTCTCATTTTTCAAAGATCTACTTTCATGTAAAGTCTTTCAAGTTACTTTATATTATGTTGGGGTATGATATCTATATCTATCATACTGATATTATATGTTTATATGACGAGATACCCTATTTTATCTCTTCAATTCATTTTGTTGAAGTTTAAGTGACGTCGTTAGGCTGACAAATTCTCATAAAATAAATCTTATTTTTTTCTTCCCTCCATGTTTTTCATTTAATATGGTATGTATTTAAAATCTCATTACCATGTTATTATATCCATTATATCCTGTTACTATACTGTTCTTTGGATCATTTATGAGTGGGTAACCTATGTCCCCTCTCTTTTCAATGTTTTCTAAAACCTCGAAGCATAGCCGTTATGCTGCAGAATTTCCGTCTCAAATGACTCTCTCTTTTTCTCAAATTATTTTATTTTATTAAGTGAATACTCAAATATCATACTTCTAAATGGGTATTCACATATATACCAAAATTTTCTATTTTAAATTATGGGATTTACATACATAAGACCCGCTTTCCTTTTCCGTGGTTTTTAAGTGACATAAAAATCATGTCTTTAAAGCAGTTTTTAAAAAGTTATGATTATAAAATTAAACCCATTTATTTTATGCAATATGGGTTGTTTATGAAATGATTAATGATGATATATGGGGTTCACATGATAATAAAGGAAAATTTAAGGGTGCACCCTGATAGCGCTTCAATGCATTGGGTAAAGACTTAATCTCTAGAGATGACCATTTAGATTGATACCTTGGTGAATAACCTTGGTAATTTTTATTGACACCTTGGGGATGGACCTTGGTGAAACGAAAATGATTGTCTTTGTTAAATTTTGTAGACACATCTTCAAGTTATGAAAAAAATTATTTTTATTATGATATGCCTCATTATTTCTTTCTCACACCTTAAAGTTCTTTTTCATGACATTGTTGATGTATCTCAAGTTCACATGTTAAATGTTTCCCCTTGTTTCCCTTACTGGGACTTATTCTCACCCTTTCTTTTGATGTATGTCCCCAGGTTATGAGATGTAGTAATGAACCTAGGATGAACATAAGGATAATCCTTTCAAGTGTTTAAGAAGAATTTTTTATGTTATCATGTTTTAGGTTCTTGTTTTCCAAGACATTAAACCTTAAAGATCCTCAGTTTTGTAAAATGTAATGAAAGTTTATGTGATAAAAAGGCGGGATGCTATAGATGGTATCAAAGGATGGTTTAGTTATTTGTAGAAATTAGGTGATGAAAACACTAGGAAGAACCCTATAGAAAAGTTTAAATATAGGAAATCTTCCTGGTATTTTGGTGAGTATTGAGTAAGGGGTTTCCAAGCCAATACATCCCTGTCTTGATACGAGCGGGTAGAGGTGGCTCTGGCATAGATGTACATAGGGGTAAAACCCGAAAACACTGCTTTGAGCTAGACTCGAACGGGAATTAGTACACGACAATGGGCCTTGCTGCACTCTTGGTTATGAAACTCCCGAGGGATATGCTTTGGTAAATTCATAAGCTTAGTATGAACCATTATTAAAGGAACAAAGATAAAATAAAATAAAGATTCACATAAGAATATATGATCATGGATAACCTAGTTTGAAACCTAGGGGATCACAAGTTAGGGTATAATTTTCATCTAAAATCTATCCTTATATGCTTTAAGTTCCTTTTCATGATTATTGGCTATGTATTTAAGCCTCTAATTATACTTTCTCTTCTTAGTTAATGGTGGGAAATGGAAGAACATGTCCCAACAACCAATGTTATAGGAAATGGGATGATTGCTGTATTAATATGACAGAGATGATTAGGGTATTAAAAGATGATTATTATTTTGGAAGACATTCACTATTTTTGGGACCCTATATGATATAGGTAAATAGATTACTAAGGTATTTTCATTGAGGAGTAAGGTTGACTTATATTTTGAAGAATCGATGAATTTAAGGTGGACTTATAGTAATTTAGGTTACTTATGGAAATGATTAACCTATCTTGGGTAAAATATGTTTAGGTTAGATACTTTTGTTATGAGATGTTAGGAGTGGTTGATGTTGTTTGGAGATGAACAATGAAGTTTATTTTGGAAGACTATGTTATCAAATCCTTATTGTATTTGGGTTTCAATCTTAGTTTGGTTTATTCTGAGGAATTTTAAGGACCATTATTTATGGAATGGTCTATGATGAACTTTTTGTAGTATCGTGGAACTTTGAATATTTAAAATAGTTTCCCTTCCTCTAGGGTTATTTCTTTTGGAAGAGTCGTTTTATCTTACCATTTCTGTTTTTGGGATAATGTTTAAAGATATAAGAAATATATAGTTAATCTTTGGTGGATTGTGTGATTCTATATAAGATGATTCTTGTGCTTTGATGAGACCAAGTAGTTTTGAATGCTCATCGTTTGGTGAAAAGGTTAGTTTTGGTAGAAGCTTATTAAAGTATGAAACTATACTGGAAGGTAGGTATATTTCCTTATGTTTTTATTCTATGTAGTAAATTAATTCCTCAAAATTTTTAAAAGGAACATAAAACAAAAACATTGTTGGTTTAAGTTTCCTACTGGGTAATCAAATACCGTTTACACACATCATAAGCTTGCGATTTTCTTGTGGTTAACTTTATCCTAATCATGTTTTCTATCACTCTCCCTCAGAACTTGACCCTTTGTTTTTCTTCCATATCCATGTTTTCCTACATGGAATCCTAGTATGGGTTAAATCGGGTGGCCTTTGTACTTCCTTTTCTTTGTTTTAAAGTAATAGTGTTACTGACTCTTTTTCCGATGTAAGACTCTCAATGAAATTTCAAAACCCAATTTTAAAAAATTACAAGGACGCAATTTCTTAAGGGGGGAAGATTGTAACGACCCAAAATTTTGAATAAATCTTGTTTCCTAAATTTGTGTGTTATTTTATTTTTTTTCATACTCAAAAAAACTGTTTCATTTGATAACATGAGTATAATAAAAATGAGACTATTGGGTTTTGACTATTATATGAACGTTAGTAAGTATGACCATTGAAAACTGAATGTTGCGACTTTTGTCTCTAAATACAAGTGACCTTGGTTAATTAATATAGAAAGGAGATTTGATGGCATTATCTAGTGCTCTCGGGCCAATTGAAGCCCATCTAACGGAACTTGGAAAGGAGGTAGCACCACTGGGCTTTTCTTTGGACCAATCCCAAGCCGAACTTCATCATGTGAAGCTAGAACGGAATCGCCTTCGTGAGAAGTTAAAACTGATAGAAATTACTACTCGTGCGATGTTGGCTGAGCCTCCCTCAGATTCTATCACCTTAGCACACCTTACAGTTCAGTCCTATGCTGGTGTGATAAGGGGCTATGTAAGTAGACCGTAACTGCCTTGTGTAATCCTTTGTTTTAAATAAAATTTTGATTTCTTCTTATGATGAAGTTTATGAATTTTCAAATGACCGGATAAATATAGTATGCATATTTTTGATGAATTTTAGAAAAAGGATATTTTAAAAAAAATTATGTAAACCTTAAAGAAATAAAAATGTGTAATTATTTTCAAAAAATGGTCTTCTACAATTATGTTCCGTACGAAATTTAGAGTCTAATAAGATCAAATTGATTTTTGATGAATAGTAAATTATGAATAGTGATTTCATGCTTTGGATTATTAATGTGACCAAATGGATTATTAATATCACATAAAGAAAGTATTAATATAATCTAGGCACCCTGATTAAGTAATGTGATTCAATTAAATAGGCAAATAACTGTTTCAGAAATTATTATCCAAGTATTAGTTTTTGTGGGTGAATAGTGTATTTTAAAAAAAAATTAAATTAAAAATACTTAGAAAATTATTTTTATAAAATGGATTTCATTTTTGAACTTAGAGAATCGATATTATGTTAAGGTAATTTTTGGGTATTTTTCTGAAAAATATGAATTTTCGATGAATAGTGAAAATACAGTTTTAGGGTTTCGGTATGTTTAATAACATCATAATGGTTTCATGATGATTTCATGAGATATTTTAAGGGTTGGACTACCAAAGGCGATGAATTATTTTATGGGGGACCCATGTGGCCAATACCATGAGAAAATACCATGGGCAAGCCCATGGTTTTTCCAAAACCACCAATGAGGTGTCCCTTGGCCATTAATGCCTTGTCCTCTCACTTTCCCTATAAATACCAAGCCATACTCTCATACATTCGACTCCCAACTCTCCAAAAACGAAGATATGGTCTCATTACCTCCCAAAGAGTACTCCCAAGGT
The DNA here is from genome assembly GCA_963277665.1 of Viscum album. Lineage (NCBI taxonomy): Eukaryota > Viridiplantae > Streptophyta > Magnoliopsida > Santalales > Viscaceae > Viscum > Viscum album. Next base: position 1,102,575,188 of record OY728138.1, on the reverse strand, counting down.
GCCCCCAATCCCTCAAGGTCCCAACCTTTGAGTTTTAAGAGTTACGTTTTAAGGTAAGGGATCCTACCTCTCTCTTTCTTTTCAAGTAATCTCTTTTATGTCATTTCTTTTATGCTTCATGATCTTATGTTGGAGGATTTTATTTTATATTCCTCTTACTTCCCTTTTCATGTTCATATGATTAGAGACCCCCTATTTCTCTCATAATTTAATTTTATGAATGTTAATGTGGCGCCGTTAGGCTGCCGAATTTTTAAGGGATTCGTTCACCTTTCTCATTTTTCAAAGTTCTACTTTCATGTCAAGTCTTTGAAGTTACTTTTTATTATGTTGTGGTATGATCTATAAATCTATAGTACTGATCTTATATTTTAATATGATTAGAGAACCTATTTTATATCTTCAATTCAGTATTTTTATGTTTTAAGTGGCACTGTTTGGCTGCCGAATTTTTAAGGGATTCGTTAACCTTTCTCATTTTTCAAAGTTCTACTTTCATGTAAAGTATTTAAAGTTTCTTTTTATTATGATTTGGTATGATATATATATCTATTATACTGATATTTTATGTTCATATTATGAGAGACCCTATTTGATCTCGTCATTTCATTTTTGTTGAAGTTTAAGTGGTGCCTTTAGGCTGCCAAATTTTTAAGGGACTCGGTCACCTTTCTCTTTTTTTTTAAAAGTTCTACTTTCATGTAAAGTCATTAAAGTTCCCTTTTATTATTTTGGGTTATTATATCTATATCTATAATAATTATCTTCTATGTTCATATTATTAGAGACCCTATTTTATCTCATCAAATTCTTTTTTTGTTGAAGTTTATGTGGCGCCATTAGGATGCCAAATTTTTAAGGGATTCTTTCACCTTTCTCATTTTTCAAAGTTCTACTTTCATGTGAAGTCTTTCAAGTTTCTTTTTATTATGTTGGGGTATGATATATATATCTATCATACTGATCTTTTATGTTCATATGATGAGAGACCCTATTTGATCTCATCAATTCATTTTTGTTGAAGTTTAAGAGGTGTCGTTAGGCTGTCGAATTTTTAAGGGATTCATTCACCTTTCTCATTTTTTGAATATCTTCTTTCATATCAAGTATTGAAAGTTCCTTTTTATTATGTTTTGGTATGATCTCTATATCTATAATACTTATCTTATATGTTTATATCATGAGAGACCCTATTTGATCTCTTCAATTCATTTTGTTGATGTTTACGTGACTCCGTTAGGCTGCCAAATTTTCATAAGAGAAATCTTATTTTTGTCTTACCTCCATGTTTTTCATTTCATATGGTATGTATTTTAAATCTCCTTACCATGTTCTTATATCCATTATATTCTATCCCTATACTGTTCTTTGGATCATTTATGAGTGGGTGACCTATGTCCCCTCTCTTTTCAATGTTTTCTAAAACCCCGATGCATAGCCGTTATGCTGCAGAATTTCCGTCTCAAATGTCTCTCTCTTTTTCTAAAATTATTTTATTTTATTAAGTGAATACTCAAATATCTTACTTCAAAATGGGTATTCACATATATACCAAAATGTTCTATTTTAGATTCTGGTATTTACATACATAAGACCCACTTTCCTTTTCCGTGGGTTTTAAGTGACATAACGATCATGTCTTTAAAGAATTTTTTAAAACGTTATGATTGTGAAATGAAACCGATTTATTTTATGCTATATGGGTTGTTTATGAAATGATTGATGATGATATATGTGGATCACATGATAACAAAGGAAAATTTAAGGGTGCACCATGACAGCGCTCCAATGCATTGGGTAAAGACTTAATCTCTAGAGATGACCATTTAGACTGATACATTGGTGAACAACCTTGGTAATTTTTATTGACACCTTGGGGATAGACCTTGGTGAAACGGAAATGATTGTCTTTGTTAAATGTTGTAGCCACATCTTCATGTTATGAAAAACATTATTTTTATTATGATACGACTCATGATTTTTTTCTCATTCCTTATAGTTCTTTTTCATGACATTGTTGATGTATCTCAAGTTCACATGTTAAATATTTCCCCTTGTTTCCCTTACTGGGCCTTCTGCTCACCCTTTCTTTTGATGTATGTCCCCAGGTTATGAGATGAAGTAATGGAACTAGGATGAACATGAGGATAATCCTTTCAAGTGTTTAAGAAGAATGTTTTATGTTTTAATGTTTTAAGTTCCTGGTTTCCAAGACACTAAACATTAAAGATCCTCGGTTTGGTAAAATGTAATGAATGTTTATGTGATAAAAATGCGGGATGCTATACAACGGATCTGTCGGAATCTCCGTGCTCCGAACAAGGGCAGAAAAAATAAAATAATGACTCGCTCATGTGTCTATAAGAACTGCAACAAGGGTGGAGTAGACGCAGATAGTACCTCGAATCATCTTTTGCGCGCCGTGGTCATAGGCCTCCGCTACCTGAAGCTGAGCCTGTCTCTGTCCTCCAGCTCCCTGTAGTCGGGGTGGGCCTCCTAGTGGTGGTGGTGGTAAAGCCTCAAAGCGTCTCCCACCACCTGCTGCCCGACCAGCTCCTATTACTCGTCCCCCTGCTCCCTGCAGACCGCCACGGTCGACCCTCTACCTCTACCTGGGTGGTCCCTTAATCATCTGCTGCTCGTCTGAATGGCGGGTCGGGCAGTCACGAGCCATGTGGCCCTGCCCGCCGCATGCGTAGCACTGTATACTCCTAGGAAGGGTGGCTCTGCGCCGTGTGCCCCGCACCTCTGAGCCAGTGTCCTGAGCTCGTCCTCCTGCTGGTCTGGTCCTCCTGGACCCCTGTGACATCCATCGACTGCCAGCTGGAGAAGACTCTGCTACGTGCCGCCCTGTGGTTGGTCTCGCTGCTGGAGTAGGCTCAGCAAGAAAGCTCTCTATGAGAAGGGCTCGCTTCATTACTCCTTCCTGCGTCAGAATGCTTAGGGAGACCATCAATTCCATGATCTGATGCCTCAGTCCCTGATCGATGGTCTGGGACCGTAAGAATGGGTCTTGTACCATGTCCGTCGAATAGTGTGAGAGATCAGTAAATCTCACCGAGTATTGGGATACCGTCATGCTGCCCTGCCGCAGCTATAGTAGCTCCTGGATGCACACCGCATGGAGGGTGGATGGCAAGAGCTCTGAGTGGAAGAGGCTCTCAAAGTCCGTTCAGAGAAGAGATGCCTCGTTGTGCACCTGGAGCATCAAGCTCCACCATCTGCCTACTGCCGCGTGTGGGAGGCTCGCTATAAGGATCACCATGAGGTCAGATGGTGTCCCCACTAGCCTAAAAACTTGAACTACAACCTCTAGCCAATCCTCGACGGCCTGAGGGTTCATCTCCCCACGGAATCTAGGCGGCCTCTGATGCTAGAACTCGTGCAGTTCACTAAGACGACGTGCACTCTCAGCGGCTGGGGCTGGTGGCATCGGTGGCTCGGCGGGTAGAGGTACCTCCGGTGCCCCCGCTATAAAAGGACCATGCACCGAGGCCTCGTCACTCGGTGGGATGTCGTCTCGCACAAAGCTTAGAACCCTAGCTGGCTGCTATCGTGGGGCCATCCTGAAAAGAAACAGGTGCACCACGGTCAAAATAGTATACCTGGTGAGCTAACACAATGTAATCACAAAGAAAAATTTTGAAACACACATGCAATCAATATTTCATGCACTAAGTCAGAAATCAGAGGTCAGGGTCCTGGTGTGAGGATACGTCAGCCACCACACCAACACTGGACTCCCTGGACTGATAACCACACTCAATAACCTTAACACTATTGCTTCACATAGAAGAAAGACCAGAGTCCTGAGTTTTGCGATAGAATCGAACTCCTCTGATACCAATTTGTCACGACCCGTCCTTAGGACCCATGTCGTGACTACCCCAAGCCCGCCTTCTATAGGCCAGGGGCTGGAGACTAGAACCAAAGGCGTAAAACCCGATAAAAAGGGAAGACATTGCCTTTATAAAGTAAACAAACACCACAGAGTAAGATAACAGAAGTAAACACTAAGTAAAACTGGGTACAAAAGTAAGTGCGGAAGAGTAAGTGGGCCAGAATACAAACCCAAACTGAAAGTAAAGTACAACTGGAAAAAAAGTACAACAACTGAAAATTAAAGCAGCAACGTTGATCCGTCCACCGGAAATCCCACCTGAAGGGTGGGTACAGATAGTCTTCTTAGCTCCTTGGGTCCAACCGTCCGCTCCATGTACGTCCCGCCCAGTGGTCCACCTCCAGGTACCGTCTTGCTCCACAAGCCTCAACCACAATCAGCGCTGTCCGTCGTCTGCATCCAACACAACATTGTGCGGGCATAGCCTGTGCAGGGGTGAGTATACGCTACTCAGTAGGGACCCCGAGACCCTAAAGGTCTCCCAGAATCCACAAAGGATAATCCAAAAAAAAGATATAATCATGAAGTAACAACCAACACTACTTAGGTATATGCCCATACATATACCTAAGTCACCAATTCCAATTTAGCTCTAACATTCGAGACCAAGTTCTATCTAGTCCACAAAGGATAGAACAACCAACCTACATAGGACAACACAACCCAATCCACATAGGAAAGCAAGTCAATCATATCGAAGATAAAGATTGAAAGTCAAGACTCAGATCGCACTGGTATACTTCTTCATAAGGTGATAGAGATGATCAGATGTAACCACCGATTCATCTAAGCTGGGACCCATGTAGGATACTAGACCAACTAAGCTGTCAGACCCACGTATGATACACGACCATCTACTCTGCCGAACCCACGTAGGATACAAGTACAGAGTCAAATATTGTCGGACCCACATAGGATATAAGAACAGTAGTACTGCCAGACCCATGTAGGATACAAGAAAAGTAGTCATCCTTGTCGAACCCACGAAGGATTTTAGTATAGTCGTCATCACTGCCGAACCCACAGAGGATTTCAGTGCAGTCGTTGTCGCGGTCGAACCCACGGAGGATTTCAGTGCAGTCGTCATCGTCGTCGGAGTCGCAGCCAGATCTAGGGTTTCCACACACAGCATGCTCGATTCCGGGAGGGTCCGCTCCACGAGCCAAGGGGGTTTGTTATATCAACTGACATATAGTCTGGAGTTGATGTATCCCAACGTTCTGTCTCGACAAAAAGAACTCAACGTGACAGACAGTGCGTCAATCAGACGCCCGATCTGAGAGTTATTGGCTTTTTCGTTCCAGGGACCTGGTTGGTTTTTAAGTCAAAACCAACCCGAATGTACTCCAACTGCATCCAAACCTCGAGCAGAGTAATCCAAAAGGTCCGTATCACTAAGAGTAATCCAACAAATTCGAAGGCACGTCGATCGGACGTCCGGAGCTCAAGTTATAAGCATTTCCGCTCCGAGGGCCTGGTTGGTTTCGTGTTCGAACCAAACCGGCCATACACAAAGTTCTCCAAAACCTTGAGTGTAATATAATAAAACGGATGTCTCGATCCAAGGATCGCATCACAACTGACGGTGCATCGATCAGAGGTCCGTAGCGCAAGTTACGGGCATTTAAAAAAACCTGTCCGATTTTAGGGGGTTTTGGGCCCGGACCGACCCGGCCCAAGACCCCCTGGGTCAGCCCGAACCGGGTCAACCTGACCCAGGTCTGGGTCCGGGCGGCCTAGCCCGGTGTGGGCGGCCCGGCCCTGCGTGTGCGGTCGATCCGGCCTGAGGCGGGGGCGGCCCGCGTGGCCAGCGGCTCGGCCGTTTGGCCGAGCGGGATGCGGAGGGGGGCACTGCCCCCTTGAATGAAGAAACAAGCCCCATGAGGGGGGCCTGCCTCTTGGACAACTGGGGGTTCCAGCCCCCGGTCCTTCCGAAACGGTCGGCCCGTCTGGTCGGCCAGTTCTGCCGCCACGGGACCCCATGGTCCCGCCCCTCTGAAGCGCTGGAGGCCGGTGGTTTCAGCCGCCCCTCCTTGCACCACTACGGCTTCAAGCCATGGCATTGTCCAACCGGCGTGATGTGACAACGCCACACCCCTCCGCCATGGCCCGGCTCCGGCCGCGGCCTTTTTGTGTTTCTCCAGAATGGCGCGACGGCTCCACGCTTCTTTTCCGCGTTCCTCTTTGTTTCTGCGCGGTACCGTTGCACCGCGCTGCCTTTGTTCGTGCCGCAACAAGTACAACATCAAAGGGGGAGGAGGGTCGGCCGTGTTCGTGCGGTCCGACCTCCTCTCGTTATAATTATAACAGGCGGCCCAAAAATTAAAATAACTTCGACAAGCAAGCACAAATTTTATCCATTATATAGGAACTCAAACCCCTACCTTGATGAAGTTGTCGAACGAGGTTTGTCGCTGGAAAAGGACGTTGCGGAAGATGACATCGTGGAAGAATACACCGTATACGTCGATAGTGTTCTCCCAAAGAAGGATGGAGGGCGTCGTCGTTCTCCGAAGAAGGCGTCTCTTACTGGCTGCGGAGAGGATAGGAGACGACACGGCGATTCCGTTGCGGTGATGGAGTTCCTCGTCATAGACTCGGCGTTCTTCGCGTTCTTCTAAGAGGAAGAAGATGTTCTTCAGAGCGCAAGAGTTCTCTCTTTGTTTCCACACAACGAATCAACCCTCAATAAAATAATACATTCTCTTATTTTATTAAGACACACGCATGCCAACATTAAATTTGAAATTTAAAAAAGATCCCATTCAATTAATTAAATTAATTTAAGACCCTTTAACAGTCCATTAAATTGAGAGAGTTGACCTCTCATTAAAAGGGGGTGCGGGTGTGTTACATAATTAAATGCACAAGCACCGAGCACCGGTTCAAAATTTAGGAAAACCTGCTATTTGATTCACTAAACGTACTCGAGCTAAACTTCAAAAATTAATTCCGGGCACACCGGGCCTCAGAATTAGGTGCCTTCAGAAACTGCGTATTCATAAAATCCAAAAGAAAATTAAGAAAAAAATTCCCTTGAAATTTACAGGTCTTTACAGTTATCCCTTAAAATATCCATAAATCATAACCGTGATGATTGGGATGATTCCCTACATAAATAACTATATTATGATAGAAATTTCATAGTATACTCATTATTTGTAGAAATATGGTTAATGGATTAATAAATGGATATGATGAACCAGGTGTTCATTTTTAGTTGGAAAAAATTCATTAAAACTCCTTAACTAAAAGTTGTAAAACATGATACCCAACCATATATATGACTTATTTTATATTATGTATTACATCATGGTAATAATTTTGAGATATCTTATATGTATGACCAATAAAAAATTATAGAATGACATATATGGTTGAGAAGTGTTCTCAATGAGAATCATCCGAAGCATTTGAATGTGAACTCGATTACAATTAAAGTCACAAACTCTAAATCATAGGTATTAGATACCTTTTTTGAATATTATATTTTTATAATAAACACATACTCAATGATAATAGGAAATTAATGATGGGATAATTGGATCTTTATGTCAGTAATGGGGAAAGAATTATCACATTAGAAGTCAAAAATTATTACCTACATTTACCAAATGGATTAGTTCATTAATTGGATAACTATTATTATGTTCCTATCATAAATAGAATTTTCATTTCTATATCTTGATTCGATAAGATGATATTTTCATTAATTATTATGTACAATAGTTATTCAATGTATAAAAAAGAAATATTTTATGATATTTTAAATATGATAATTTATTTATATATTACAGATATAGATAATATTATTTATAATATTTTAAATAAGAATTTTAGGGTTGATTATAATCCCACATACATTTGTAATTTTCACCTTAGACATATAAATGATAAATGCATCCAAAGTCTCAATAGAGATATTTTTTTTTGACTCATTATCTGAAGAATTATTTGAATCATGTGAATAAGTTTTATTTAAAAATATGACCAAATCACCTTTTAATGGAATAAGTTAAAATGTGGTGGATTATTATATCTCAAGAATAGTAATGTATTTGTACCACGAAGTGCACAAAAAGTGGTGGTTATTGGTAGTAATTTACTTTTACTAATGAATTCAGTTTTTATAGTTATGTGATTTTGATTAAACACAAGTATGAAAATTTTTAAAAGTTTAATAAGTTTTAGAACATAATACATAATTAATTGGAAAAAAGTATTAAGACTATCCAATCAAATCAATAAGCGAATAATTGAACTTGTAATTAACTAATTATATAATAGATTATGTATTTGTTACAAAACCGATTTCTTCTAGGGAAATATAATGGAATGGTGTAAATGAGGGTAGGAATCATACCTAATTAGACATGAATTTATGGATGATGAGTTAGTGTGACTTTTCTATTATATTCTAGGGTTATGATCTAAAGGCTGTTTTATTTCTATTAAATTATATTCTATCTAAAGTATTTATAAATTCACCATATAATATATGGTATGGGAAGCATTCAAGATTTTTTTGAGGTTTTAGGGTTAAAAAACCCGCATATTATTATTTTAATCTCACATTCTTGGTCCCAAATTAGATAAATTCTAATTGGGTGGTTATTTCAAGGAATATTGTGGATATTATTTTTATAATCACATTGAACCCAAAATGTTTATTTCCCAAATTAGTACATTTCTTGAGAAGGAATATATAATTTGAGATTTATAAATGAGGAATGTTGAACATATATAAATTTAAGACCAATAAATATAATGTTTTCCTGATATGGAAGTTGAGATAATTCTACAAATATTTAGAGAAGAACACCTACCTCAAGTTATATAATATCCTTAAAGGTCTGAAAGGATTAATCAAAATTCTATGTGATAATGATTTCTTAAGATAAATTATAATTAAGTAACATTAATAGGAGATAAACCTACTACCCAATGAAAGGTCACTGAGGGTTCTGATTCTTATAAAATGTTAAAATCTATAAAATATGATATGGACTCTATATTAACTAAATAAGTTTAAAACTTTGTGAATGCACCATAATGGGTGAGACCCAAAGGATTAAAGTATGTTTTATATAAGAGAATTATAATATATTTTAGAGTGTCTACCTATAATGCTCACATTTTGGTGAATGATTATAATAATATTCATGGTATTGGCTGCGAAGAAACCTTTTCACCTACTGAGATGATCAATTCTATTCAGTTACAACTTTCAATAATAGATCATTTTTATTATGTGATATATCAAATGTTGGATAATTATATTATAATTATAGTGATTAGGATTATAATAATGTATTAAATATGGATAAATTACAATAGGTGGAATTTTAGATTTAAAAACATTAGTTTAAATAAGTTTAAACTAAGATAATTCAAAAAAATCTTTAATAGAAAAGACCAAATTCGATTTTGGACCTTAGTCTGATTACTAGTGTATCGTAATCAGGAATGATTTAAAAATATCAAAGTAAAAAATTTCAATCACAAAGAATATTATTTTATCTTAATCAGAATGGTTATTATTATATTAGAGTGAAATAATCGTAATAATTTATGATTCTATAATAAAGATAATAGATTGGATTCACGGATGATCTAATTAATTATACAATTTTTATCATATTTAGATATGATACATTAAATCAATTAAAAAAATATCTAAATAAAATACTTATATGAAATAAGTAAAATACAAGTAATGATATAGTAATGACTTATAGAAATTTTAAAATAATTGAATATTTATCTTTTAACCTTAAGAGTAATATAAAGACCCAACCTTAAAAATTACATAATCTAGTTATTTTAACTAGATTTTACTTCCTTAAATTTCTAAAGATATTTTTAGATTATATTTTTAAAAAGTTAGTACATAACTCATACATATCAACCCATAATCATACAAAGTGGGTACCATTAATATAGTATCCATTTCTTCAAAAACATAAAATTTTTAATCCCAAAAAACAACATGATTTATTTGAAAAATATTCATAACATTTAAATTGACTTCCTTATTTCTATTAAAAATCCGTATAACCTGTGAAAAAACATTTAAGAACATGGTATTAGCATAAAAATCTATTTAAGGGATATAAAAATAAGGAAAGAATCCATTCGTCTATGAATACTTATAAACATATGAAATCATTTTCACAAAGATATACATCTCACACACATATATATACATTGTGAAACCTGAGATATATATAAAAAAAGTAATGAAAATATATAAAACCATAATGGTGTATTTGGGAATTAATTACTTATATTGTAACCCTCGAAACTACCTTATGATTTTAACCCTCATGACTAACATACAATGTAACTCTCACAAGTACCTTATTATGTAACCATTTTAGTTACACTTGGAGTAACCATACAGATGAAATATAAATTAGACATCACCAATGAATTGGAGGGAGATATAGGTCCCAACCTTCATCATAAACAATTCCTAAGAACCATAACATAATTATCAAATGTGAATAATTTTATAAAAACACTTCTTTTAAATTTTATAAAATAAAATTTTAAAAGTGTATTTTTAAAGGAAATTCACTTAAAAAATCATATAATTGATGTGATAAATAAAACAATGATAGGAATATTCCTATAAACTATAAATCCAAAAAATAAAATATAATATAAACAAAATTCATTACATAAAAAATCTTAGTACCACATAATCAATGAAATAGAAGGTTAACCCAATGAATGAAAATTGGGTTAAGAATTCACTTTCCCCAAGTTCATCTTAAATAGAACATGGATAAACCTTCTTTATATTGGTTAAAAGGGTGTTATTAATATTTTAAAGAAGAATAATAATTTTTATAACACCTTGTATGATCATTTTATTACATCATTCGAACCATTTATTAATAATATTGTGTTATTTCTATTGTATCTTGTGTGTGATTTACATGATTTCCATTGCCGGTCATAAAGGATTTTCTTTTTGAAAGGTAGAGAAACTTTAGAAGTGGAAAAATGGTGTTAATATGTTTCCATAATATTAAATTATTCCATAAATCATTTTTGGTATATGGTTATAAAATGAATCATTAGATAAATCATTAGGGATATTTTTTAGATCATTATGGCAATTCTTAGATAATCACGAACTTGTTTCCTCATATACCTTGAAATATTAGGAATATAAGTTAATTATAGAACATAATAGAGGTCATATGATACAATTTAAATCCTTTTTCAAAAATTAAAATGGTTTTCGAACCATCTTTGAAGGAAGTAAATTAAATTGAAGACACATCATCCACGATGTTGGTAAATCGACACATCATGTATGGTGTTTTTATTTTTATAATAAGAGAAAGAAGAGAGGAAGAATGATGATGAATTTTTCCATAAACATGATAAAAGAATATATATAATAATGGATCTTTAATTCCTCTTAGATAAGGGGAGGGTAAGATAGTATAAGAAAAGAAAATAATGGAAAAGAAAAAAGAAGAAAATAAAAGAGGATTTTTATCTCTTGATCTCTTCTCCTTGGGATCCTACATAAGGCCTTCAGTTTTGGCCTTGTGGTGAGACCAAAAGGTCTTGGAAATGGGTAAGAGCCTTTATAAAGGTACTTAGAAGAATTTATTCAATTCTAAAAGCATGAGAGGTGTGAGAGGAAGAGGGGTGAGGGGTGAGGGTGGTATTTATAGTGGAGGAGAGGATGTGTTTTCCATTATTTTAATAATCAGTTTAATATTTTTTCTCAAGACTTTGGATAGTCTTGATTCATGTGACCTAAAATAGTAATAAGTGAATTTGATTTCAAATTAATGGACATTTATATCATCCATGACTCATGCATGATGCATAAATTCATTTATTTAGCATTTTTCATAAATTATTGAATTTAACTATTCACCAAAAAATTCAAGTATTTTAGAAAAATAAAAAATATTCACACTAACCATTTTAAAATGTGTATAATTAAAAAATTAAATCCATTTTATCAAAATATTTTTCTAAATAAAATCGAAATTTATTCTAAAAATGACAATTTTAAAACTATAACTCATTTTATATCACCTTGAAAAATTAATCAAGATCTCATTATCTTATAACCTTAAGACAATAAAATAATAATATGATTTACTATTCATAAGGGTCATACTACTATTAATATTACTAATCATAAGTGTATGTTACTATTCACTAAAAAACAAGTTTGTTCTATCATACTCAAAATAACTTACTAATCACAACTGTTGATGTCTGTTTTATAAAATTCAAATCATAGGAGCAGTGAAATTATGTTTAACGACTAGTTTATAAATATCTTCTTAAAACAAGTTTCATTATGTATATACTCAGTGTTTTATTCATTTAAATCTATTTTTAAAATCTCTGGATGTTATATTCTATCCACTTTTTGGAAATTTCATCCTTGCAATTTTATTTACTTATTAAACAAGTGAGGGCACATTTCCCTCATATAATTTTTAGATTCGAATGTTGTGTTCTTCAACCTTGTGGTTTCTCCAAAAAAATTTTACCTGGTGTATTACCTTATTCTGAAATACTTGTTCTCTTTGATCAATAATCTGGATAGTTTTCCCTTCATAAGAAAGGTTCTATTCCAGCTGAACTAATTTTGGGCTCAAACATGAGATGAATCTGGAACATAATTTCTCAACATTGAAACATGAAAATCATTGTGTACCTAAGATAAACTCGGAGGCAAAGCTACTCGGTAGGCAACTGGTACAACTTTCTACATTATTTCATATGGTCTAATGAATATTGGAATATTCTTTCGTTTCTTACCAAAACTCATAACACTTTTCCATGGTGAGATTCTAAGAAAAACATGATCACCTATCTTAAAAGATAATTCATTCTTCCTATTATCTATATTAATTTTATGCATGCTCTAAGCTATCCTCATGCGTTGTCAGATCATCCTCGCTTTCTCAAACACTTCCACTACTAATCCTGGTCTCATCGACTTCCTTTCCCCCAACTTCATCCTAAAAAGTTAGAGTTTAACACTGTTTCCCATATAATTACTCAAAATGTGCCATCTATATACTGGAATGAAATTGTTATTATAAGAAAATTCAACTAAATAAATATGCAGATCCCTGCTTCATTGGAAATCAATTGAACAAGATCAAAGCATATCTTCTAAAGTCATAATAATATATTTTGACTACCCATTTGATTGAGGATGGAAAGATGTATTGAAATTTAATTATGTTCCCAACGAATTATAAAGGCCTCTCCAAAAGTTATAAAATTAACCTGAGATTATGGTCAGATACAATGGAAAGAGGAACTCCATGAAAACTGATAATCTCTTTGAGGTACAATAAAGAATGCTGATCCGAAGACATAGTATCTCAAATAGGAAGTAAATGAGTATATTTAGTTAGTCGATCAAAAATAACCTTGATTGCATTGTTACCTTGATAAGTCTTTGAAAGTCCCACAATGAAGTCCATGAATATATTTTCCCATTTACACTTTTTCACTATTAAAGGATGAAACATCACCTTTGGCAACTACTGCTATGATTTATCTTATTGACCTGTCAAACATTTCATGGTAAAATCTGTAATATATATTTTCATTCCATCCCACCATTAATACTTTTGAATGTCTCTATACATCTTTGTGCTACCAGGATGAACTAAAAACAAATAACTATGAGATTTTCAAAAAAATTCTTTCTTTATCTAGGAAACACAAGGCACACACAATATTTTTCCAAATGTTAGAACATAATCTTCATCAATGTTATATTTTGGAAACTTACCCATTTTTACCAATTATACATTTTTCTATAACTCCATGTATTACTTCCACACATGGTTAATTTTTTTCTGAAAAATATGACTGTACTAAAACCTAAAACAGAATAGAGGAATTACCTACACCAAAAACTTCCAAGAAAAAATTCATTAAATCATTAATCAAAGGGTATTATTCCATCCATAAAATAGTTAATGATGCATGATGTTTTCGACTCAATCCATATGCACTTTTTTTCATTTTAAGGAGGGTAATTGATCATACAATCATAATCTTTTTTCAATTCAAGCCATCTTCTCCACCTCATGTTTAATTACTTTTGCGTGAGTATATACTTAAAACTTTTTTGGTCAGTATATATTTCACATTTAGCTCTATATAAATTATGCCTCTAAATTTTTAAAGAAAAAACCACCACTACGAATTACAAATCATTGGTGGGATAATTTAACTCGTGAGGTTTTAGTTGTCTTGAAGTATAATAAATTACCTCATCATTCTGCATCATAATACAACCAAGTCCCTTTAATGAACCATCATTGTAGATTACAAACATTCCATTTATGAATGGTAGGTTCAGAACTGAATCATTCCCAATATTCTTTTAAATTACTAAAAACAATCATCAAATTATTTTGTCCATATAAATTTAACTCCACTTCGAGTATACTTAGTATGTGGACTAGATAACCATGCAAAGTTTTCAACAAACCTTCGGAAATAGCCTGATAAACCAAGAAAACTATGAATCTAGGTTATATTTTTGGGTGTTTTCCATTCTTCAACACATTTTTTAGTAGGATCAACAGTTATTCCATTTTAGAAACAATGTAACCAAGGAAAAAATTGTTGCAACAAGAATTATCAATTTCTGAATTTTCCATATAATTTAATCTATTTTAATGTTTTAAAAACAACCCTTATATGTTTTTATACTCCTCTTTAATTATAGAATATACCAGAATGTCATAAATAAACCCAACCAAAAAATTATCTAATAATTCATGAAATATTCTATTAATAAGATCCATGAATATAGTAGGATAATTATTTAAAACAAACAACATAACAAAAAACTCATAAAGACCATATCTAGTTCAAAAATCTATTTTTGTAATTTCATCCTCCTTCACCTTCATTTGATGGTACGAAGATCTCAAGTCAATCTTGGAAAAGTACTGAGCTCCCTGGATCTGATCAAACAAGTCATCAATGTGAGGAAAATGATACTTATTCTTAATAGTAATGTTATTCAAATCACAATAATCAATGTAAAGTCTAATGGAACCAATTTCTTAATAAAAAAAACTAGTTCTCCCCATGGCGAAGTTCTAGGATAAATGAATCCTTTACTAAGAAATTCCTGCAACTAATTTTTCAGTTGAAAAAAATCTATTTGATCCATTCGATGAGGGAGATTTGAAATTTTCTTAACATTAGGAAATATGTCAATTGGGAATTCAACTTCTTGGTTAGTTATAAAACTTAACAACTCATTAGAAAAAACATCATGTAACTAATTTACCACCAGCCCATCATTAATCTGAACAGTTCCCTTGTCTTCAAAAATATGAGCAAGATAACTTTCATTTCCATATTTAATCAATTTCTTAGATTCATGATATGTTATCAATTGTATGGGTTTGTTATTGTATAAAAAATTAAACTCTTTCTGAAAAACAACTTATTTATCTCTACAATCAATCCTAACATGATAAAAATAAATACAATACATACCGAGAATGACATAAAACTCTACAAAGGGGAAAATAACAACATTTTTAGGTAATTTATTTCCATATATAATGATAGTAAGATTATTAAAATTCCTTGTTACTGTACCATTTTCCCTTGGTGTTTTAACAATGTGTTCTAGTCTCATTTTTTTGTGATATTTTCAATTTAATAGAAAATTTATTGAAAATAAGGGAATGTGTAGACCTCGTATCAAACAAGAATTTAGAAAAATCTAAGTAAATAAAAAGTACCTGATACCAATTCATTAGATATCCCTTCATATGCTGATGTAGTTGCAAAGAATCTCACTACACCTTTCTTCTTATAGTATGGCTACTTTCCATCATTCAGATCTTTCTTTGGGCAGACATTTTCATAATGGCCCATCTCACCACATTTGAAATACTTTGCATATCTTTTTATTAGAATTGATCTTAAGATAATTTTAATTACAATATATGGATATATTTCCAAACATACCACCTTGAAAACACTTCTTGATTTTGGTAAGACATCCCCCAAGGTACTTTTTACCCCACTTTTCACAAACTAAAAACTAGAATTTTTTACCATCAGATTTCTTTGATTGATTCTTACCCATAGCTTTCCATCTGGACCACTTATTCTGTTTGTCATCAAAGTACACATGATCATTAGAAAAATCCATATCTACCCTCTCAACACAAAAAAATATTTTTTTCATAACTTTTTAATCCTCGTGAGACCAGTACCCTTAAATATATTGGGTTCAATTCTGAGTAAAAGTGATTGATTTTTCTATCAAGATCACAAATAAGATTTGGAGTGTACCTTTCCATTAGGGTGATGTTTTATTCATACACAACCATTGAATCTTTCTATTTTTTCCTCAATTTAAGGAATTTATTCTCCATCCTTTTTCGAACCACCTTAAGGAAATATATTTCGAAGAAAAGACTTTTAAATTTATCAAACTAAGGCTTCAATCTTTTCTCTATCCATGATATTCTTGACCATTGATCGCCATTGATCAAATTAACTTTCAAAAAAATAAATGGAAAGAATATAATTTTGATTATCTAAACATCCCATAACATTCAATATCTTTTCAAGGGATTTCATCCATCCTTTATATGCTACTCGATCAGAAGATCCACTAAAAGAAAAAGGGTGTTACCTAATAAATTGTTCCACTATCGTCATGTTCCTTTGTAGTAGTTCTGGTTGTTCTCTTTCATGGATTCCACCTTAATTTATTTCCTACATAAACTGATCCATTACTGTCACAAACTACTTAGTTCCAATTCCTATCATTTTTAGTTGCAGATTCAGAAAGATATCAACCTCTCGGTTCCTCCCAACTTCAGATTCCCAATTTCTTCTATGAAAAACCATTTTGAATAGACATATATTAGATGAAGAAACTTGTTAATATTTAAATTTTATACCATTTAAACATAAAAATAAGGTAGAAATTATTTATGGTATTTTTTTAACATCACACTAACTCCTAAAGTTATCTAAACCCTGTTCTGATACCAACTATAAGGAACCGACATTAAACATTACATAATCTAGCTATTTAAACTAGATTTTAATTCTTTACATTCCCAAATATATTTTCAGTTTAGAGTTTTGGAAATTTAGGAAATAAATAATACATATCAACCCATAAGCATACAAAGTGGGTACTATTAAAACAATATCCATTTCTTCCAAAACAATGTTTTTTAACACAAAACAACAACATGATTTCATTGAAAAATCTTCATAACATTTAACTTGACTTACTTATTTATCTTACACATCCTTATAACCTATGAAAAAAATTTAAAAACATGGTATGAGAATAAAATTCTTAGCAACAGATATAAAAATAAGGAAATAAGCCACTAGTCCATGAATACTTATAAATATTTGAAATCATTTTCACAAAGGCATACCTCTCACCCATATATACTTTCTTTGTGAAACTTGAGATCTCTATAAAACATTAAAGAAAATATATAAAAACCTAAGTTTATCTTAGGGAATTAATTATATTTTAACCCTCGAAACTACCTTATGATTTTTAACCCTCACAACTACCTTACAATTTAACCCTCATGAATACCCTATTGTGTAACCATCACAGTTACAATTGGAGTAACCGTACGACTGGCCTAAAAATTACACATACCCAATGCATTGGAGGGATATATAGTTCCCATACTTCATCATAAACAATTCACAAGAACCAGAACATAACCATAAAATGTGAATAATTTCATAAAAGACATTTCTTTTGAATTTTGAAAAATAGAATTTTATAAGAATATTTTTAAATGACAGTCCCTTACAAAAATAATATAATTTAAGTGAGATTTAATATAAGGAAATGAATATGAATATAAACTTTAAATACATATGATATAATATAATATAAATAAAATTAATTATAGAAACAATCATAGTACCACCCAATTAATGAAATAGAAGGTTAACCTAAAGAACAAAAATTGGGTTAAGAATTCCCTTACCATGGGCCTGTCTTACTTAAAACTTGTTGAAACCTCTTGAATAATTGGTAAAATGACGTAATTAAAATTTTAAAGAATAATAATAATGTTTATAACACATTATATCATCATTTTATAACATCATTTGACCTATTTATTAATAATATTTCATTATTTATATTGTTACGGGTACATGATTTACATGATTTCCATGGCCGGTTCATAAAGGATTTTATTGACGAATGGAAGCAAAAATACGAAAGTGGAAAAATGGTGTTACTATTTTTCTAGAATAATAAATAATTCCATAATTTTTTTTGGTTATATGGTATGAGGATTAATCATTAGATAAATAATTAGTGATATTTTTAGATCATTTTGGATGTTCTTTGATAATCACAAACTTGTTTCATCATATAACTTTAAATATTTTTCATATAGGTTAATTACAGAACATAATATAGGTAATATAATAAAATTTAAACTATATTTCTACCACTAAAATGGGGTTTCAATTTGCTTTTAGGGATGTAAATGAAATTAAATACACATTGTCCACGATATCAGTAAATCGACACATCACATATGATGTTTTTATTTTTAGAATAAGCGAAATAGCAGAGGAAGAAGTATGATAAATTTTTCCATATAAATGATAAAAATATAGAATATATATAATACTGGAGATTTAATTCTTCTATGATAAGGGTAGTAGAATATATTATAAGAAAAAAAAGAATTGAAAAGAAAACAGAATAAAATTAAAGTGGATTTTTACCTCTTGATCTCTTCTCCTTGAGATCCTCCTTAAGGCCTTTGGTTTTGACCATTTGGTGAGTCCAGAAGATATTAGACATTGGGAACATACATGGTAAGGTGATTTGGAATAATTTAAACATTGATTAAATCTTGAGATGTCTGAGAGTAAGAGGGGGCGAGAGTGGTATTTATAGTGGAGGAGAGGAGGGGTTTTCAATTATTTTAATAACTAGCTTAATATTTTTTCTCAAGACTATGAATAGTATTGATTCATGTCACCCAAAATAGTAATAATTTTATATTTTTTTGAAATAATGTCTATTTACACATTCCATTACTCAATAATGATGCAAAAATTCATTTATTTATTCTTTTTTTTTTGTAAATTATCGAATTTAACTATTCACCAAAAATTCAAGGATTTCAGAAAAATCCCAAAAATTCACTCCAACTATTTTTAGACATATAGAATTAAGAAATGAACTCCATTTTATCAAAATAATTTTATATATATGAGAAAATTAATTTTTAAATAAAATCATAATTTATTCCAAAAATAACAATTTTAAGACAATAACTCATTTTATATCACCTTGAAAAATTAATCAAGATTTTATTGTCTTATAACCTTATGACAATAAAATAATAATACAATTTAATATTTATAAGGGTCATATTACTATTCATAAAGGCATGTTTCTATTCAACAAACAAATTTGGTTCTATTAGACTCCACATAATTTACTGATCGCAACCGCAGATGTCTATTTTTTGAAATTCAAGTCATAGAAGAGGAGAAATTATGTTTAACAGATAGTTTATAAATATATCTTTAAAAAAAGTTTCATTATGTAAAGATGTAGTGTTTCATGAATTTCAATTTGTTTTTAAAACCTTGGGGTGTTACAAGTAAGGTAGCCACAAGGCTTGACTAATGGTTTCCCTTGGTTAATACTTACAAGAAAGTCTGTCTTTCCTCAGTAGGGAAAGAATTCGATATGATGATTGGTTTTGATTTTTCTACCTATCCCTATTATACCTTGATCTGATGGATTGGATCAGTCTTTCTCTCTCCGCAAGACCTCGATCAATATGATGATTAGATTCTCTGTCTTTCTATCCCCAAAATCCCCCAATCATAATCACATATCAGATGAAAAAACAAATTGTAATGGTTATAAAGGAAACAACCCTGACATAGACTTATTTAAAATAAAAAAACTCTAAAAAATTAAAAAAGTATAAGAATAATTCATTTATGTTTTTAAAAATTTTTAGATATCTCGAACAACTGCAAATCCTAAAATCATTTTCAATCTCTATCTACTTAAAAATCTTTGAATGACTGAGTATTTATAGGAAAATCCTCAACAATAACATTTCCTTCCAAAAAGGTAATATTTATCCTAATTGTTTTCAATAAATTGGACACCTGTAACTTCAATGGATCGTTTTTAAATGATTATCCAATGTTGCATTGAATTAAACTATCATAATGTAAAAGATATTCCATTATAATAGAATTTAGTTTTTTTATTGATAATTTAAACATGGCCAATCTGATGGATTTGCTTATAGAATGTAATTACAATATTATTTATGAGTGTGGATCCAATTCTTATCAGTTCCTACATCAGTCCAATTATAAATAAAATTTCAATATAAAAGCAAGATAAATAGTCTTAAAGGTAATCTAATAACGGTGAATCCACTTAATATCTTATCCAAACTCATTACTATAATTATAATGAAGGAAGTTATTTTAAATTAATGAATACTTTAGAAATAATTCCAAGTAAGGTAAAAGTATATGTTTCCTAAAAAACAATCAAAAAAAATACTTCGTACATAAAAATTTAGTTATCAAGTATTTAATAAAGCGTTTTTGATTTTCAAATCTAAAAAATTATCCTTATCTCCCCTTCAGTTTATAACTCATCTGAATACGATGATGAATATGATTAACTCCCCCTTAGGATAAAATATCCCCCAAAGGATTTTATTTTCCCCCTTAATAGTATTTATCTACCTTTGTATAAATCACCCTTATAAATGTTTTTCTCCCCCTTAATTTAAACATCTACCTCTTTCTATAAAATTTACCCCTTTGATATTTTTAAAAATGAACAGGGAAAAGTCTTGAAATACATAAAAGGATTTATAGAAACAACTATGTGAAAAAATTATGAACTAACTAATCATCCAAAAAAATTATTAAAAAATATTAAATCAATTGGAATTGGGAAAACATTCAAACAATAATATTTAGATTAATAGTTCATTCATTTAAAAAGAGTTACCAAAGTATAATGACAAAAGAGTCTAAAAGACAAAATATTTAAATATTTCTTTATCAATGATTTGAAAATGGTCTTTGACTTATAGAGATATTTTATATCCTCTATGTGTTTTTCTATAATATGTTATTGGGATTGAATTTTTTTTTCTTGAATTCAGATTCATTCATCATGAATCCGAACTTTTCAGGCATTTCTACATTTTGATTTTTAAGATGATGATTTCATCCTTATAAGGACTGGGACTCGAAACATCCATTTTCATAAATTTCAGCTTCCCATATAACTCATTGAAATCCCGAGTCCAGTAATCAGTTGTGTTATTTAAATACTCTAAAAAAGTTCACCATATCTAACAATACTTTAGATAACACATTGAAATATTCTATGAATTCATTCATAATATTTTTCATATCTTGAATATTCTCATCATGAATCATAAAATACAAATAAACATTATAAGACCAATTCAAAATTTTATTTCATTCCCTCATATAATCTTGATAACATTATTAAAATAATTTAAGATTATCTTCATTCTTGATCACTCTATCTTTCAAAACATTTATTGATTCCAATTTTTGAATTGATTTTCATGAATCACATCATCATTTTATTCTAATCTTATGAAGTGATGAATTTTTACTTCAATTCTCTATAAATTAATCATGATATAATGGAATCCTTGAATTTTATTCATATTCACTTAATTAGATATCTCAATCATAGGTAGTTGAGGATAATTGGTTCTCACTTCCACTTATTTTCCCTTTTCTTTTTCATTTTTCTTTGACATTGATGTTTAAGCACTTTGTCCAACTTACATTTCATTAAGGATCACAATTATGTCATCATAAGAATAAAAATATTTATTATGTTATGTTTTTTGTTCTTATCTTTCTCATTCTTCAAGGATAAGGATTCAAAATCTTTCTCTGATGATGTTTTTTCCTTCTCTAGACTATCAGATTTATCTTTTTTATTAGAAATTAATGTAAGTTTCATTGAAGATGCTTGTGATGTTCTTAAAGAAATATTATTGGATTGATCATATTCTTTATCAAAATTATTATTTTCTTCCCATTCCTCATCATATTCATCATCGTCAACTTCCTTTATTTCATTTCCTTCCTATTATTAATCTTTTTATACCTCATCTTTATCTTCTTCATTTTCATTATCAGGAACTTATTCTTCTATAAAATATTATTGATATTCACTTTCTTCTCCTTGTACCGCTTTAGCTAAAACATAAAAACTAATGAAAAATTATTATATTTATTTAATAAACACTTCTTATTTATGAGAATCTACTGTTGAATTGGTTTTATTAGTTGGTTTTGTTTCAGCAGAAAATTTATCTTCTATCTTGTTTGCAATAGAGGGAGCTTCAGTATTAAAAATTGTGATTTATTAAAAATATAAACTAGTATCTAGAATTATTTTATTGGACTTGGTGGTAGTTAAAACATTGATTTACTAGGCTTCTTCTAATCCTTTTAGCAGTTTATCACATAAATGAGATTTTGGAAAACTATTAATTTTCTTCTTTTATTTTTCATCTTTTTCAAAAACTTAATCACTATAAATTCTTATAGGAAAAGCCTCTGATGGGTCTATCTTATTTGAGGATCTCATTCTTTATTCTATGATTTTTTATTTCTCTATTCTTTTGAAACTTCAACTTACACTATATTTTTTTTATTAGAATTCTAAGGCTTAAAATATTATACTTTCTGTTTTCATTTCTTTCTCACCTCGATCAACTTTCTTTTTCTTATTTTGAAAACATTTATCCATTATTTTAGAATATTATAATTCTATAGAATACCACAAGATTTATAAAAAAACAAAATGTATTCTTTATCTAAAAAATACTTCAATATTTTCTGAGAATGATCACTAAGTGAAATAATTTTCATCTTCTTAGGATTTGATTGATTTTTAGTATTGAAGAAATTCATATAATGAAGAATTAAATTTGTTATTACTTCTGAAAATGTAATGATTTGAGAGTTAGTGGAACCTATATTAATTTTTTAATGGTAATAATGATGTATTATATGAGATCTATCTTTTTCATATTTTCAAGAAAATACAAAAAACATCAGTTACCTTTAGGTTGTCACGATCTCCTTTTCTCGGGATTAAGAAACCTGGGATCCATAAAGCTGCAATCTGATTTTTTATTAGGTGATGAAATTTCCTAACCTTCACATAATTATCAATCAAAATATACTTAGATTTATTCTCATTAAAATAACCAAGTATATCATGTAATTTATGTGAAGGAAAAAACAATTCTCCATCTGATGATATTGCAAGAAAAATTACAGCTTTTATATAATTCATCTAATAACCTTTCCCATAAATGACGAAAGAAATATTTTTCTTTCCATCCTTAATAAAAAACATATCTGATATATAGAATTTTAAAATGATATAAAGAATCACTAAATCATAATCCCCATTGGTTTTTTCTACACATAAGGATTATTTTCCTTGAAATTATATAATTTTCTTTAAAATAGAATCATACATATCATAAAAATATTTATCAACTAAAATATCTCTAAAATCAATCCATTCATCAAAATATTTGTCCATATACATTGTATTTCACGAAGAGGTTGGAGATTTTGACATTCAAACATGATGTTTTCAGACTTGAGGCTTTTTAAAGAGAATCACTTCGACTCAAAGATGTATATATTTCGGATATGGGACTCAGGGGTCCTTCTATTTATATAAGTAACTAAAAAAAGGATTCATATTCTAGATATAATACAATAGTTGAGATTTGATCTTATATGATCTGAAAATTTTGATTGATCCAAGGAAGATTTTAAAAAATAACTCTAGAGTTTTTAAACATTTTATTGTATTGAGATAGAATAATATTAGAATAATTTAACAAACATTTTTTATATAATATGAAAGAAATTTTAACAATAAAAAATAATGAATTTAAAGAAATAATACAAAAATTAAGAGATAAGAAGAATACCATTCATAGTTTTAAAATATTTATCAGAATCATAATGATGTTGATATTTATTTTTATAAACTTTTTATATTATGATAGTTTAAACATATTGAAAATGATAGTTTCAATATAAAAACTAAATATAGAAGTTTTTGAAAGAAAAACATAATTAGTTTTAAGAAATAAAAAACTAAATATGAAATAAAAAATTATTATGATTTGTTTTAAATCTATGAATATTTAGAAAACATGAGTCTAGAAAATTTGTAAGATTTTATAAATTTGATGATCCTTTTAAGAATTTTGACTATGAAAATTATGAAAAGAAGTATGAGTATGGAAAACCCATTATGAAAAAAATTAAAAAAATAATGTTTTGAAAAGCTTAAAAGTTATGAAAAACAATAAAAATATGTACCCTGTATAAAAATTAGTAACTTAATGTAAGAATATTTCTAAACAAGAAGTAGAAATGAATGATCACTTCACATTGACCATTATTAGTTTCTATTTAATGTATTCAAATCTATCAGAAGGTAATGGTTTTATTAAAATATCAGTATGTTTTTCTTGCATTTTAATGAATTGTAAAATGATATATCATTTAAGTGTGTGATCCATAATAAAGTGATTCCTGAAATCTATTTGTTTTTCCTATAAGTGATGTTCATGGTTCTTTATTAAAGCAATGGCACTAGTATTATCACATAGTATTTTAGTTTTAGTAAAATTATTTCCATAGTTAGTGAGTGTGTGTTGAATCCTCAACACATGAGTACAAAAACTTCCAACTACCATATATTCATATTTAGTAGTGGAATGTACTACCAAGTTTTATTTATTATAGGAGTAAGAAACTAATGAATCTCTAAATAAATGACATGTTCCAAAAGTACTTTACATATCTATTAAACAACCACCAAAGTTAGCATCAAAAAAATGTGTTAATTCAATATCCTTTACATAATAATAGAATTTTTTTAAAATCTGTAGTTCCCTTAAGATAATGAAAAATTAATTTTACTTCTTTTATATTGGATTACTTTGGATTTGTTTGATATCTTGAGTATATGAATATAGAAAACATTATGTCTGGTCGGATAGTGGTTAAGTATAGTAAACTTACTATCATACCTCTAAACGTTGTTTGATCAACTAGTTTCCCAACCTCATCATGATTAATTGTATTTGAGGTAACAATGAGAGTAATGATAATTTTAGTATTATCCAATAATTTTTTTTAAGAAGATATTTTAGAAACTTATGCTGAGATATATAATCCCCTTCTGGTTTTTTATAAATTTTAAATTCTAGAAAAGATATTAACACAACCATCACACTCATATCAAACTCAGACATCATAACATATGCATAGGAATCTATTAAATATTATTGAGTTGATCCAAATATATTGTCATCAAAATATATTTGAACAATCATAATATTTTCGTTAACTTATTTTATAAATATTTTAGGATCCATAGCTCCCTTAAAAATTGGTTTTTATAAGAATTCATATTAACATATCATACTAAGATCTTGGGGAATGTTTAATTCCATATAAAGATTTTTTAAGTTTAAAAATTTATTCAGGATGTTTTTTATTTTCAAAACCAACGGTTTGTTCAACATAAACTTCCTACTAAACATATCTATTAATAAAAGAACACTTCTCATACATTTGAAAAAAACATATATTAATGAAATTTTCAAAGGCTAGTAGAATATTAATATATTCTAGTATAGCTATTAATGTATAGGATTATTCATAGTCTATTCCATCTTGTTGATTTTACCCTTTTTCAACAAGTATTTATTTATTTTTAATGATTATTCCATTTTCATCACATTTGTTTTTGAAAACCAATTTTACTCAAATTATTAATGTTTCTTGAGGTCTTTCAACCAAGTTCCACACTTTGTTCCTCTCAAATTCACTAATCTCATCTTGTATAGACTTAATCCAATCCTGATCACCTAAAGCCTCATTAGGATTTTTATATTCAAATTGGAATATAAAATAAAGATTTTCTATTTCATTCCTCAAGGAACTTCTAGTCCTAACTAGTTGATCAACGTCACTAATTATATTATCAATAGGATTATTCCAATGAAACAATTGACATGGGTTTTATAAAACCTATTCAACAATTTAAGGTAGAAAATATTTCCAAGTAAATACTTTAGAAACCATTTTTTTGGTATTATCCTTATAAGAATATTTTTCCAAAAATGGTTGAGAATCAAATTTTAAAAACACATCTGAGGATGTTAATTGCGTTTAAAAAAAATAAAAGGGTCGGTTTCATCAAATTTAATATGTACTGTTTCCTAAAAAATACAATAATTTTTATTAAAAAATCTACATGCCTTATAGGTAGTGGAATAACCTAAAAATATAGCTTCATTAGATTTGGGGGGAAATTTATGTAAGTTATATTTCATATTCAGAATGAATAATTTGCATCCAAATACTCTGAATTAGAAAAATTTGGTTTTTGGAAAATCTATAATTCATCTGAAGTTTTTTTAGTAAGATGTCAAATTAAAACTTGATTTATAGAATATTAGGTAATACTAACTAATTAAACCCAAAAATGTTTATAAATTTGGTATTCAATAAACATGGTTCTTTTTATTTCTTAATGAATATGATTTCTTCTTTCAACTACACCATTTTCTTGTGGGGTTCAAGGAGATGAAATGTTATGTCCTGTACCTTTCTTACTATAAAAAGTTTCAATATCAAAATTTTCAAATTTTCCACCATGATCACTGTGAATATTTATCAAGGGAATGTTTTTATCATTTGTAAATTTGGTTTCAAAAGTTTTAAAATAGCAAAATAAGTTATATTTCATTTTTAAAAAATAGAACCATGTGTATCTAGTGTAATCATCAACCTAGATATATACATCAAATTTTCCCCCAACACTTTCAATTTGTTTAGGAATGAATAAATTCATGTGAAATAACTATAAATAATCATATGTTGAGACCTAAATAATATATTTAAAGCTTGACTTATGTTTCATACCGTATTGAAAAGGGTCACATAATTTTCAAGAATCAAATATATGTTCTAGTATATCCTTAAAAAGTCTTTTCTTAGTTAAGTTTGATAAGTTTATAAGGTTAAAATTCCCTAAAATTCTATACCATAACTAATATTGATCTTACATTGCACTAAGAAAAGTATGTCTTTGATCTTAAGGTCTTATATGTTTAGTGTACAGACATTCTCAGGACGACGAGAAGAAAGAAAGAATTAATCATTGGAACTATGTACAAAAAAATATCATTCATAAAATTAGAAATAAATCCTTCATCACGTAATTTACTTTTTTTTATAAGTTTGTTCTTAATACCAATAAAAAACATTTTAAATTAAATCTTTATCGATAAGAACAATGTTTCATATTACAATAATCTCTCCTTGGGGATTAAATCTGAAGATATCTTTTATACCTTTCATCTTGATTATATTTTCAAAAAATCTTTTTTTCCAGTCATACGATGAGAAAACCCACTATCTATATACCAAGTAATATTATTTCTGGTCTATTCTTTGTTATCCTGAAAATAAAAAGATTAGGCTTTCAGCCCCCAAACCTTCTTGGGTCTGTAAATGTTAGAAAATAAAATTGTCAAAATCCACATTTTCTATAAAATTATTCTTTATAGAATCCTATAGATTGAGATTTATTTAAAGAAAAATTATTTTTCCAATGACTTCTACCTTTACACTTGGTGAAAAATAAATAATTTTTAGGAACAAAGAAGTTGTTACTAAAAACTCGTTTTTATGGGTATAACCCATTCCAGAACTAGTTCCATGGGAATGAAATTAGATACATATTTTATCAATGTTTTATTTACTAAGGGTAATTAATGAAAAGGTTTTATTCAAAGAATAAATTTTAGACATTATTTTAACAACCAAATTCTTATCCTATTTAGTAATAGTTTTGGAATTTAGTTTTTCAAAAATACTTTGAAGAATATTCTCTTCAAAAATTAATTTTTATAGATCTTTAGAAAGAGTTTACTTTTCAAAAATTCTCTTATCAAGATATTTAAAGAGATCTGATACTTCTTTTGTTAAAACATTTATCCATAAATTTTTCTAATCATGTTTTTAGTAACTTTTCCTTTTTAGTTTTTAAGGAGTTTTAAAAAAAAGAAACTTTACTATATGAAGGAAGATTATTATCCTCTACTAAGGAATATTCTTCATCCAAATATTTAGAATTTTTATCATTATCAGATTTGGGATAATGTTAATTTAAAGATAAGTTTGTATGGTTATTATAAGTTCATACCATGGCTATAAAAAATTTAATTAGGTATTTTGGAAAGATGACCAATGTTCCTATGTCTAGAAATATTATTTTCAGAATTGTTATCTGAGGAATCTTTTCCACTTTCACTTCGTGGGTTATTTTATTTAAATAATTTCTTTCCTATTGAATTATATTTTTTTGATTCCTTTCAAAAAAAATTATCCTTCCTATCTTTCATTTCTAGATTTGGAAATTCGGGTTTGATATGTCAAGATTTATTACACTCATAACAAGTAACTTCATAATATTTTTTTATTCCCATCCTTTTAACATTTTTATATCTATAATAAAATTCTTTCTTACCAACTATATTGTTCATCCTATGAGAAATATTAATGTAGTTATTTTTTAGAATGCTAAAAAGTTTCTAAATCATATTGAATAACTACTTTCTTATTTCTTGAATACCTAAAAACGTTTTATGAAAATTGAGCATTATGAGGTAAGGTAGATGTAGTAGTGAAAGAAACACCCCCATTATTTTTCTTTTGTTTATCATCATCTCTCTTGATTATAATCTCATACTATATCAAGGTTCCAATAAGATCATACAGAGTGATATTACTAAGCTTTATTATTTCGTCAATTGATGTTCTCTTAGATTCCCATTCATTGGGAATGATATCAATGATTTTCTCAAAAAGAATATGATCACCTAATCCTTTATCACCAATAGATTTAAGGTTATTAATAATTATCATGAATCTTTGATGAATCTTAGAAATTTATTCACCTTGTATGAATTAAAAATACTGATGTATAGATCTTAATATGGATCTACTAGTTTCTACAACCTTTGATGTTCTGAATTGAGTTACCTCCATCTTCTTCCAAATACTGTTTGCTGACTCACAAGAAGAAATATGACTATATATGATTCTTTTCATGGATCATAAGAAATTGTTCCCTAAAATTTAATTAAAATGATTTTATAGCATTTCTTGATTATTAAAGTCTCTAACTTCTTTAATAGGTATTTTGAAATCTCCAGTGAGAATCACAAAATTATCAACCCCAATGTTTATAACCTTAGTCTTTATTATATCTCTCAAATATTAATAGTCATCTCCATAAAAAATAGAAGG
Source organism: Viscum album (assembly GCA_963277665.1). Lineage (NCBI taxonomy): Eukaryota > Viridiplantae > Streptophyta > Magnoliopsida > Santalales > Viscaceae > Viscum > Viscum album. The sequence continues at coordinate 1,102,545,808 of OY728138.1, read as the reverse complement.
TATATTTTGATTCAGATTATATATTGATCCTAAATTAAGTCTTTCCATATTTTTAAAATAGTTAATTTTTTTTCCACAATACACATTAGTGTAAAAAATATTTATAAATAAAAAAGTATATAGAAAAGTTTAACTAACTTTAAATAATAAAGAAAACAAAAATATTATCAAGTATCTGAGAAGGATAATCCTGCTGTAATACCAATTTTTGGATTATTATATTAGAATTATACTTATTAGGATAAAAATAATACATTAAAATATATCTCAATTACAAGAGTGGGGGGGGGGTGAATTTTTGATTTAAAAACATTACTTTAATAGAGTTTAAACTAAGAAAATTAAAAAAAATATTTAATAAAAAAGATAAAATTCAGACTTTGATCTCTGTCTAATTACTAGAGTATCATAATGAGGAATGATTTTTATATACAATAGTAAAAAATTTCAATAATAAATAATATGATTTGATCTTAATCAAAATGGTTACAATTATATTAGAGTGAAAGATTCGTAGAAACATAATATTCTATAACAAAGTAAACAAATCAGATTCAAAGAATATTAGATCAACTAGATAATTTTTATCGTATTTAGATATGATATGATAAACCAATTTAAACAAGAAAATTATAATTAAAGACTTCTTAGAAACAAGAAAAAAATAGTAAAGTTATTATAATGACTTATAGAAATTTAAAAATAATTGAATAGATCTCTTTTTAACCTTAAGTGTAAGGTAGCCACAAACCTTGGCTAGAGGTTTCCCTATCTTTATAAATACAAGAAATAATATCTTTCCTTAGTAAAGAAATACCTCTATATGATGATATAATTTGACCTGTATACCTATCCCTAGGAGCCCTTGATATGATGGATCAACTCAGTCTTATTATACTCACAAGACCTTGATCAATATGATGATTAGAATCTATATATTTCTATCCATGCAATCCCTCAATCGTAATCATAGATCAGATGAAAAAAATTGAAAGGGTTCTAAAGGATTTTTATTGAAAATTATTATTTTAAAACAAAAATACTCTAAACAATTATAGAAGTCTAAGAACAATCTATTCACACTTTTAAAAATTTTCAAAGCTCTCTAACAATAAAAAAACAGTAATGAATTATCAATCTATATCTACTCTAAACTCTTTAAATGAAAAAATATTTATTGGTAAATCCCCAATAATCATATTTCCTTTTCCATGATCATATTTCTCATATTTGTTTGCAATGAATTCGATATCGGGCACTTGAATGACTATTTTGTAATAGATTTCCTAACATATTACTGAATTACACCATAAGAGTGTAGAAGATTTTCCATTATGATAGAAATTTTTTTCCTACTTAGAATTTAAACTTGGTCAATCTAATGGATTTCTTTAAAAAATTTCATTATGAGATTCCTTATAAGTTTTAATCTGATGTTTATCAGTTCTCACATCAATACAATTATAAAGACTTTATTAGTATAAAAACAAGAAAAAATGTCTTATATCTGATTTGATGATGGTTAATCTGATTTATATCATATCCATACTCATTATAATAATTATAATGATGAAATTTATTTTATATTAATGAGTAATTTAGAACTAATTCTAAGTATGGTAAAAGTATATGTTTTCTACAAAAAACATTATAAAAATATTTTAGATATAACAAATTTAGTAATCAAGTATTTAAAAAAGTGTTTGTGATTTTCAAAACTAAAGGAGCGGAAAAGTCATAAGTATGTTTTGACTCAAAATAAAATATGTTTCAAAACCAATTTTCTTAATAGGAATATAGATTAAGACATGTATATGATACAACTTAATTTTTTTAAAGTTCCAAATTATCCTGTGAAGGTATCAAAGCTAGAATAGTTAATTTCTACTCTAAATCCAACTTATTAGATTTAGAATATAGGGTTTGATGATGTAACAAAATATTTTGGTTTTATAAAAATTCTATGACTATTTTTAATATAATAGGGCTGGTTAGAGTGTAGTGGTAATTATTATATTGTATGTAGATGTCATACTATGTACCATAAATGATATCCCAACTATGCACTCTATAATGATGTTTTTGAAAAAATGGTTCCCTATAAAAGAAATGGATGAAGCATCCTATATACTTGGTATGCATATCTATAGATTTGATTTAATAGGATTCATTTAATCAATCATTAAAAATAAATATTTGAATTTACGAAGAGGTTTATCATGGAGAAAATAAAAAATGGATCTTTACTAGTGTTTTATGGAACAAATATTAGGAATATTTATGAACCTTATAAATTGTTTTAAAGGATGGATAAAAGTTCCTATGTATCCACCGCATGATATATTATTTATTTCATGCTATTTTACTATAATTCAGGTATTTCATTCTCTATGAATAAAAATTGTATACCAATCCAATCCTAGTGAGAGTCATTTAGTTGTTATTAAGAATATCCTAAAGTAATTGATATGTATTACAGAAATGTTCATGGTCATTGGAGGGGAGGGTGGACCCTGTTTAAAGAGTTAAACTAACACAATTTTCCAATCTTGTAGAGATGATATGAAATCTCAGACTAGGTTTTTTACTTTTCCTAAATGGTGGATATATTAGTTGGAAGAGTTCCAAATAATCCGTCGTAGCAGAATCAAAAATATATGGACAAAAAATATTTGTACTAGAATCTACTAAGGAAGTTATTTATATTAATAAGTTTATTTATAAACTTTAGGTGGTTTATAGAATCAAGGGATAAATAGACTTTCACTGTGAAAATAATAGAGCCATTTTTTATGAGTTGTAGGGTGGCTATAGAGGCTAATGTATCAGATCTATTTACAAATACATTATTATGGAAATAAAATGAGGGTTATGTAAAAATATTTCTCTATGATACTTAATATATTTAAAATAATGTTTGTATAATATATCGTTTTTTTTATAATAAAATGTAATCTCAATTTATTATTATTTAATGTGTGTTGAAATATATTTTACATGGGTTTTTGAATGATAATATCCCCTCAATTTTTGACTTTGAGTTCCCCTTAACTGGTGATTGTTATGAAGTACTATGGGTTATAATGATATATTAATTTTATCTTGAGTAGAACCTTTTGATAAATGTAATAGATGTATACAAGATACAAATAATATACTCATGAGGTAATAATTCGAGACTTATTACCTGGAATAACCCTAAAAAATAAATCTCATGGAATGTCATATAGTCATTGATATTTTTAGGAGTGTATGATTATTATCAATATACATTATCTCTGTTTCGTGAGATAAATATCATTATAAACATTATACAATTATATAATTCTTATAAGACCCATGATGCATGACTAATCATGGGGTGGTTGGGTATGTTACTAATGTTGTTATTAGTTAGAGATCAACTAAGATATGATATTTCCACTCATATGATGAAAGAATAAATATAGGACCTTGATTAAATCAATCTGAGGAAATTCATGGCCATGTTGTTGAGTCACATATGATGTGTTGAAAAACTTAAATGAGATTCATATAATGTGCTCATCCAATAAATGAATGAAATTTAATGTATTCATAGACCCCATTAGTTTATTTTGTCTAATCATTAATTGATGAGATGCCCTATACTAGATTGACAAATTTCTATATCCAGTAGTCATTTGATGTCTTGGAAAAGGGAATTATATAAGTATACATATGATGTATATGATATATCTTAATGGAATAGTTGTATATATGAATATATAAGTATATTTGATTAATACCACAATAGATCTGTTAGTATATATAGAATCATTGGTGGTTTTCTAGAGGGTTCTCTTTAAACACATCAGTGATATCAGGATTTTATGTGTTTTTTTCATCACTATTAAGGCATGTAGGGTCACACATAAGGAAATTTGGATAAGGAATAAATTTGGAGATTTTATTTTTTCCCAAATGAAGAGAGTTTGAAAACCCATATTCAAAAGTCTTTTGTATGAATTCATAAAGATCTATGGAATTTTTTTATAATGACTTTATCTAATTTTAGTGATATCTAATAAAATGAGGTAAATTAAAGCCTATGATACCCTCTTTTTCCTAAAATATGATGTTTATGAGATTCATATAAAATATTATGATATTATAATATCATAAAGGGCATATAGATGATTCTTTTAGATTATATCATGGAATACGATATATAAAAATACATGCCTCATATAAATTTTATTTCATTATTTTTATCACAAAGTTCAGTAAAATATAACAAATAAATATATAGACCTAGAGTCTTTTGGGGATTAGATATATAAAACATCAAATTAAATATAAACCAAGACATAATTGTTTTCAAATTTATAAAAGTGACCCAAAATCCCATTGGCTTTATTTTCCTCTATAGGATACCCAATGGACATACATAAGGAGAAAAGGTGAGAAATAAATACCATTAATGAAATAGTTAGAGTAAGGAATGATGATACGAAATACATATAAAAAGAGGCATGGAATGATAAAACAAAATATATGAATCATATTCCTTCATATAAAATCATGTGATGAAGAATATCACATCATAGGATCATAAAATCATTGGAATGCGCCAACAGTATAAAATAATAAATTATAAGCATAAGTCAAGGATCACTACTAAGGAAACATAACATGGAGTAAAAATTCTCATAGTTGTTTTTTTGTCTCCCATGTCTCATAGCCATCACATTACAAACATGTACATGAATATGTGTGACACATAAGAGAATCATATATGGGTCATAATCATAAGAAAATATCTGAAAAATAAATATTTTATGTAATTATTTCTTATAAAATAACCAGATTAAAAATCATAAATATTACCACGAAAGAAAGGATTAATGAATTCTGGGAATTTCATAAATTAATACCGAAACATAGTTTATGAAAATAAATTTCAAGTGAATTGAACACAAAAAAAATTAGTCAAGAAGAATGTTTGTAAATGAAGCACTTAATTAGGGTTTTAAGAGAAGGGGTAAAAATTATTTAAAGATGTTATGGGAATAATAAATTGTTAATAATTTTGTGTTTCTAAAAAAATTAAATGGTTAAAATATTATATAGACTAGAACTTTAAAAAATATAATAAATAAAGAAGTTCCCTATAAATGGGTTGACTTAAAAAAAGGAATTGAGAAGGGAACTTGAAAAGTATGTATTAGCACCAACAAAGAAAGGTAAAGTAAACTGGATATATTTTGAAGTAACATCTATAGTGAATATGAATGAATTATATGATAAAAAGATGGGGGTAAGGGAAGAAAGTAAAGATATTGTGTAACCTGAAAGTAATGAGGGAGGTTTGGAAGATACCAAACCTTAGCTCCTGAATTTCTTGGTATGTGCATATAACCACATAAATAAAAAAATTAAGTTGAGTAAATAAATGATTCAAAAAGTTTTTCATTTATATTTCATTTTTTATTTTCCATTTACTTTTACAAGTCATTCATTCAATTCATATTTTTTACTTATATATGCCTCTTGGGGTTGTTCGATTGATTTTTCCCAAAACATCTTTAGTATTTTGAATATTAAAAAGGTGATATTAATTATTTTTATAATATCTATAATTTTATATTTATGTATCCTTTATCATCTTATTATCACAAAAGTTATAAAATTTAATAAATGTAAAAAATATCCTAAAATTATAAAATATGTCCCATTATGCTCATTTTGGGTGATGAACTTAACTATTATAACCATTTAGTAATATAACTCATATAATCTTCAAAATTAACTTTCCATAATATTAATCAATTAATAAATATTATATTTATTAATTAATTTAGTTCCTAAAACTATCCATGTGAGGAAGTGATGAAAAATAAAACATGTCATCCATTGAGGCGGTGAACCGGCCATAACCCAATAAATTTTTTCATTATAGAATAGAACGAGAGGAGGAAACATTATTTATATTCCTTTAAAATAATTTAAATTAAGTAAATTAAAAATAATGATGTTATTATAATAGAATTTATAGAATATATTTGAATATGTATAAGAAGAAGATAATGTAAGATAATTTAGAGGTGAATATTACCTATTCCTTTGGTTTTTTACTCTTAGGATACACATTAAGGCTCCTTAGTTTGGTCTTATAGAGAGATCATAGATTCTAGTAAATGGGAAGTTGATTGGGCATAGATTTGGTAAAATTTAAGTTGATATAAGAAGCTTATTTTTATGATATGGGAGGTGTGTTTTAGTGTATTAAACAAATTATTTTGTCATATAGGGAAACTAATTTTTAATATAATTGATCATTATGAAATTAGTTATTTTATTAATAAAAAAATATGGGGTTGTTGATATTATAATAATTCCATGAGTTTATGGCATCATTCAACTAATTATGTAAATGAAAATATCCAAAAATAGATTTTTATAAGTATAAAATTTAACTTAGGTCACAAAATTCTATATATATGTTTATAAATTTCAAATATGTTTTTTAAATATATAATTATTCTATGAAAATTAATTTTAGGTCTATAAAAAGGTTTCATAATTTTTAATTTTATATTTATATAATTATGATCTTATAAAAGTAATGGTATTCCAAACAACTATATTTTTATTATTCACCCGAAAATAAACTATTTTAAAAATATTCAAAAAATTCATCCTATACTAAATTCAACATTTTGATTCAAAATATTAAATATATATATTAAAATAATTTTTAACTTATAATATATTTATTTTTTAAAATCAATATCCTTTTAATTTATATGACATGATCAAATTTCTGGCCCTTAGAAAAATTACTTATGGTTTAACAATATTAAATGAAAAAATAGATAGTGTTTAATGAAATTATTTTAGGAAAATAAATTAATTTAAAAAATATGATAATATATTTTATTGAGAATAGAACATATACATTTTACCAAAAATAAATGTATTCTTTGTTTGTGGAAAACATTTGTTTCAACATATATTACACATTTATTTAATTGTAATCTGATATAAATTTATTATAAGTAACATTATAAATTAATATAATTAAGTAAATGTGTTTAATAATATATTCCAAAATATTACACACATGTTAATTCTAAAATGGAATTAAACTTATAAAATTATGGGTCGTTATATTCTCTCTCCTTAAGAAATTCCACCTTTGATATTTCATTTCATAATATTAGGAGAAAAAAATGAGGGTACATCTATTTTATTGATTACTATGATTCCCAAGTTTTATATTAAAACATATGGGTCCAACAAAGTGTTTTCACAAGGTGGACTATATATTTGTGTGGAACATTGTCTATACATTCCAAGATCCTCACCAGATACATCTCATTAGAGAGATAATGATCCATCTATACCACTTATGAATTTAGTATATTTTAAGAATCTAGTATGCACTTCATTAATATGGATACATGGAATACATCATGTAATTGAGATAAGTTTTATGGGTGTGATAGTTGGTACTCCCTAGATCCGATGCGATCAATAATCTCAAAGGGTAAAATTCATTTTGGACTTAGCTTTTAGTTCTTTCCAAACCTCTATACTCTCTTCCATGGGGATATATGAATGAAGATTTAATCTCAAAGCTGAATCTATAGGTCTCATAAATTATTATCAGCATAGTTTTTCTATAGAGTCTATACATTCATGATGTGTTTTTATATGGATTTGAACTTATATAAAATTTCCTTAACCGTTTCAAATCACAATAGATTTCATTCGCCAACTTCATCCCAATATATTTTATTTTTTCATTTATTCTCATAGAGGGATTCATAAGGATCTATTTTCATAATTTAATGAAATATATTATTGTAAAAGAACTTAAATAGAGGAAGATGATTGTCCCATCCCCCTTAATTTATATAGATAAAAATCTCATCATATCCTTATGTTTTTAGATATTTGTTTTAAATTATCCATCGGTATGAGGGTGATAGGTCATACTGAAGTTCAAATTTGTGTTCAACACATGTTGAATAATTAGCCAGAACTCTAAGGAAATCCTTAGATCTCGAATATATATAATTGATAATAGTTTTCCACGAATCGTCACCACTTCTCAAATGTATATCATTGTGATTTGGTTGATTGAGATGATCTATCTAATATAGATAAAGTGATATATAATTTTTATATGATCCAATATAACCCATATATCATTATCTCATTTAGATTTCTTTATAAGACCCCTAAAAATCCCATTGTGATGTTTTATCATTTCCATATAGTTATGAGTAATGATTGTATCTCACCATTGGTATTTTCCCTTCATAACTTCATTTGTTAACATAAAAATCACTTTACTATATGTTCAAGTATCTTCTTCATCATATTCTATAATAAATATTTCTCATGGAAATATCTATATATCATTGTGCTCCCTGGGTAGATGTAAAATGTTTAGTTGTGAGAATTATTCAATAACCCCTATTTTACATAGGCTCAAAAGTTATACATTGTCATGTCTTAGATCTCAAAAATCCTTCTTCACCAATTTTTTCTTGGTTTTTATTTCACCCAACTTTTTTTACCTCAACATCATCCATTTTAAGCTTTCTTTATCTTCTATAGAATAAATGGTTGAGCAATCATTTGATTAAGGAGGGATTTCATTCCTTACTTTATGATTCCCATGTCCATTATCTAACTTTCTAGGAATATTGGACCTATATCAATACTCAAAATTAATAAGGATGTATGATATTTTCTACTTAGAGTGTCTTCCACTTTATTTACTATCCTGGGATGATAATGGATTTTGTAGCCAGAATTGTTGATTTTCTATAACCACATTCAATGGAACATGTTAAGCTCCTTTTGTGTTAATATATAATTTAGGATATTATTATCTATATATATATATATCAAGATTCTATCTATATAGATAATTCCACTAAATATTCAATGAGAATAATTCTTTATCCAACTCTAAGTCATGATTTTGATAGTTCTTCTAATGGATATTCAATTTTATAAAGGAATTGGATATCACATTAGTATATTACAAGAGTAAAAATCCTAATCCTTTATTTAATTGATCACTATGAATCATACATAATTTTCTACATGTTGTTAGTTTGAGTACATGTGCAGTTATTATCCACTTCTTCAAAAATTTAAAGTTATCTTCTCATTTATTATTATAAAAAACATTACAACATTCCAAGTTAGATTTGTTATAGTGTCTTAAAATCACTAGATGTTTATTAAAAATTATTGATATTTTCCATATAATAGAAGGAAACTATGGATCACTATTACATATTATGGTCTAGTTTATCCCTTAATCTCAATTATCTTCGAAGGATCCAAAAATATATCATTGATTGTGATAAAATTACACAAGAATTTAACTTTTTCCATCTAAAACCCATATTTACTATACTTTATATAAAAAAATTCCTTTCATTGAGTCTTTAACATAGTACTAAAATTATTTTCATATTCCTAGAGTATATGAGAATATTACCTATTAATACAACCAAATTGTTTTATCTGAAATATCTAAAGGATTTATTTATAATGTGAATGAATACTTCCAGACCGTTAGTGAGTATGAAGGAAATTAATTTGAGATCATAGTGTATTTACCATATATAAAAATCCAATTTGGGAATATCCAACTTCTTTACCTTTAATTGACGTTATCCCAACCAAAGTTCCACTATAGAGAATGAATAAGCCCCATATAGCTGACCAAAAAAGTCATGAATTCATGGTAGTGGATACGTTTTCATTATCATGACTTTTTTAGTTCATATAATCAATTTAGTGGAAAATTGATCCATCCATCTTTAAAAAGAGGACATATGCACCCCGTTGTGAAACACTATGGTGCATGAAACCCTTTTATAGATTCCTTAGTAGTTTCCTCTTTAACTCATTTAATTCAATGAGGTTCATTATATATGGATAATAGGACATGGTTAAATTTCTAGGTAAAAGTTCAATGGATAACTTAGCCCCTCAATTAGAAGGAAGACCATGAAACTCTTAAGGGAATACATTAGTATATTCCCATATAATGCACATGTCCCCATTGTGGTCCTCTCCTTTATCTAAATAATTTTAACTAGATATTATTTCTCAAAGTGTAATAATGTCACTACTTAAGAATAATATTCATAAATACATTCATTATATTCCTTACAATTATTTATAAGTAGAGGATGGTTATAACCTAGAAAGTTAGTTACTTATCCTAATATTTGATGTATTATCTATATAAAGAAAACTATTCAATGCCTAGTATAACAAAAAAATTATACTAAATGTATTATGATAAGGATTTCTAAGAGATTCATGACCCAAATACTGATTTTGGAGGAGTTATATTATTGAGATGCAATAATTAACCTATTTTATATTTTTAATGATAAATAAACCATCATGTTTTGAGGTGGTATTTTATTAGTTCCACTAAACATTAATGCTTTGAAATAGCGCATAGAACTAGAATCAATTAGTATGTTCACTATTATTGAATTAATAACTAGTGTTCCTATCACCATGTCATTGTAAAGATCCACTATTTTAGTATTGATAACATAATCTCATTCATACTATCTTAACCTTGGATGTTGTTATTGTTAGTTATATTCAACAACCTATAGAATATGTATTTGAATTATATAGTTATTGTGTTCTTTGTAGTTGAATAATGAGACTATAAGTGGAGTATAATTCAGAATATCATTTTATTCTATCACATTGGTGGGATTATTCATCTCTCTTTGACATTCATCAGCTTGATTTCTGTATCTTCCAAAATTGAAGAATATTTTCATTCCATTTAGTTGTTTTCATGGATTAATTTTATAGATTTAATACACGCGTAAAGTTTTGTTTTCATCCTTTAATGATTTTAGTTTATTGATCCTATAGTATTGGACTCTATTATCCACTTTTTTTTATCTCCAACCCCATAAGAACATTGAGAATCATTAACCAAAAATCTCAACTTTAAGGGATCATAAGAAAATTTCTTCATATCTTTCAAAGTCTTGAATCAATAAGGATTTTCAAAGAATATATTTTAGTCCACTAAATAAGTGGTCAATCTTAGTTTTGGGGTCAATGAATGAGATAGAGTTACACTATACAATAATTGGGAAATTTTCCTCCTAAGACCCAATAGATTCATTATAATTTTTCTTGATTACAATGAATTACCTCTCAATTTTAGGAAGTATATTGTGGGGAAAATATTTATTTTAAAATATATTATTTAATACTTCTCATTCCATGGTTTGGATGTCACCCATTGGCTTTATATTTTTGATCAGTTCTCACTATTGATAGAAATCTTCCTATATGTGATTAACATCTAATGTTAATATCTCTTACTCAGATAACTAGAGGAAAATGAATATACTTTTAATGGAATACACCCTTTTTTCCATGACAAGGGGATCAAAATATCTACTAAAATTAAGAGTCATTTTTCACATAAAGGAGTCAACTGCAACTTACCAATTCTTAGGATATAGTATATGTTTCAAATTATTCAATTTATTATCCATAACTTGAGTTAGTTGAGTAAGAACTACCATTATGTTAACGAATCCCACTCTCATAATATAATATTCTAAGATCTCATAGTACGTTATTTCTTCAAAGTAATTCAATAACTTGCACTACATGCTTTCAAGCGCACCACGACTTACCAAACTAGCCGTTTAAAACAGTTATGAATAGTATTAACTGAATTTTGAACTTTATATAATACATATAATTTTATAATCCATATTATGAGTTTCTTAGACACAATTTAAGAATAAATTCATTTTTTTAGATAAAAGAAGTATTTTTCAAAAAATGAAATTTTACCGCCTTTTAATGGAGAACCCTTTTTAAATCCAATATTTGAAAGTTTTATATATTCAATTTGACAAAATAAACTTCTTATTTAAAATATGGACATAATAATTTAGTTTCAATAAATTTTTTGTGTTTTTCGAAAAACATTCATATTTTTGTGAATAGTGAAAAATACTATATTTTAACTGAAAACTACTTATTTAATAAAAATAATTTATAGTGGTAAATTATACATTTTAATGGTTTGGAAGTATAAATATATTATATTTTTACCATTTAATCCAATGTTATTTATTGGAAACAATTTCACTTTGAAATTGAACATAAACAAATATTAATCTTTTGTTAGTCATTATTTCTTAAAAACAAGTTTTTTGGTTTTGACAACGGGAATTAATTTAAAATTTATAAATGAAGATTATATGTTTTGAATTTGGTAAAAGAGACTTAACTTTTTAATTCATAATATAAAAATTATCTTATGTTGAAATTTTGGTATTTTTCTAAAAACTTTCAATTTTTGATGAATAGTGAAAAAACACTGAGTTATTGGTTAAAACTGACTTTTTATTTAAATAATTATTTATTTTCATTAAATTTATTTTAGGTCCAAATAGATACAAAATACATATATAAGTTCAATATAAATTATTGTATTCATTTTATAATAAGTTTAGATATATAAAAATTTTATTGAACTTTTTACTGTCTTTTACCCATCTCCTGGGAGCATTTGCAAATTTACATAAAACTAAATTTTACCACTTCTGTGAGTTGAATTTCAAAAATATGAGAGACATGGTTAATATCATTAAGTAAAATATGGTTCAATAAGATTAAAATAATTTTTTGTGCATAGTAACTTTTTACTTTTATTTACCACGGTAAAAAAGTAAATAGGGTAATTAAGGGTAAAAATGATATTATTATTACCCTAACACATGTACTAATTTTATTGTATAAGTATAATTATACCAAAAAAATCTTAGCAATAAAATATGAACCTCATTGGTCCACTTGGATTAGATTAGGAAATTTATTATTATTTTATTTAAAGAAGAGTTAAAAGAGTTAAATTCAAAGGACAATAACTAAACCATTTTTAATATAGGGTTACAGACAATATAAATTCAACTATAAATATCAATTATAAAGATAAAAATATTCAATGCATAATGGTATTTTATTAATAATTTTTATACATTAAATAATTAAATTTATTTATGACACAATGATGATGCAGTAATTACCGTATTAATGAAAGATTAAAATATTTGATATTATAAATACCCAAATAAATGTAATTTGATACTTTTGATGAATTAAAATAATTTATAGGTTAATATAACATGTTAAGGTTGATTCAATTAATTTTTTTTCGAAGTAATCACGCTGTTATGATTTTTACAAAAAAACAAATACCAAATTATGTCAAAATTGACATAAAATAGTTTTTAAAACAAATAATATATTATTGGTTGATATAATATTTGTAAAAATATTAGGTTCATAGAAAAGGACTAAATAATATTATATATGTCAGTAATTAACCACTTGAGGTTCTTTTGGATGTTTAGAGTAAGTTTATTAACCATATAGTGTAAGAATACAAGAAGACAAGGTAAAAGTTTAACTATTTAACTAAGAGTTAAATCTAAAAGATATGGTTAAAATGGTAACCTAAACTTGTCCAAAATCTATTTGTTTAGAGGGTTTCGACCTAAACCCTACTTATCCTTTAAATATTTCATTTTTTAGCCATTAGAAACCGAAAATGATTTTATTATAAAATAATGTTTCGAACTCTTCCTTTAGTGACCCTCACCTCTCTTATAAAAGGGAACTTACCATTTGATTAATTTCACACCTCCAAAGCCATTTGGTTCAGCCAAAACCTACCCAAATATCCTCCCAACATTCCTACATTCATTATATAGGACTTAATTTGGTCAGAAAGCTAACCGAAGGAGCCCTTTTAATCAAATCAAAAAGAAGAACCCAAAAAAGAGGTAAATATTTCATCACTTGTTTCAAGTTCTTTTCCTCTTCTCTTCCTCTTTCTTTGTTGTTCCCATTATAAAATAAAACTCCAGTATCATATTTATACTATAATGTTATTATAAAAATAGTATAACCATATTAATTATTCTATCCATCCTATAAATGACAAAGTCACCATACGTGCATACTTACGGATTACTATCTCCACATCGTGGTGTAGTTTGTCATTCAAACACTTCATTATTTGTATGGGTATAAAAATGAGTATAACTGATGTAAATAATAAATATAACATGTTAATGATTATGTATATATGATATACCATCTAATTACATACTATTTTTCCATCAACATAATGATATTGTCGCTCATGCGTATGTACGGATTACCGTCTCCACGACGTGATGAGATTCATTTCCACGTTCACCATTCAACGCTGATTATAAAATATATATCATTAATAAGAATAAAATATATGACATAATAATTATACTTTAGATATATATATATATATATGTACTTAAATATATCTTATTCACTTAGTTCCATTCAATATGACATGAAAAAGGAAACAACATTTATGCGTACGTACGGACTACCGTCTCCGTAAACGGTGTTTTCCATTTCATATATATGTCTATTATACATATTTATATTCTAAATATATATGATATATAAATCATTTTTTATATTCTGGAAGTATTTAAATCTTGATCTAGGTGATACAATCAAGAGTAACAAGTTAAAACACATACGATAAAGAAAGCGTTTATTACCCGAAATGTAAATTTAACATAGAAATTATTATTAAATGGGTAGTATAAAGTCACAAATGAATCATGTATGATATAATAAATATTAATATGGTTTTTTATAATTAATAACATACTATGGTCCTGATACAGGATGGTAAACATACCCTCCACTAATGGAAAGTTCAAGGTAATGGTGAATTTCACAATCTCTTTATTATTCCAGGTTGTTTTTATGTAAGTATATATTGGGAAATATTTATTATCCATGTCCATGTTTCATAAAATAGTTTTAAATGATATTATTTTGATGGGAAATTTTACTAAAACATCACTTTAAATGTTTTAAATATTTGTTCTTCAAAAATCGTTCTCATTAATGTCCATGTTTTCAAAATGGGTTTTAAGGATTTATTTATACAGACATAAATGTTTTTAGAATGTTAATTCATTTGAAAAGTTTCAAAGTGGTATGTGAAACTTTGATTCAAAAATCTCTTTAAATGTCTTTCTTTTTAAATTGTGCGACATTTAAATGTTTTCATGAAAAAGTGATATTTTTATCCAAGAGTTTTACAAATAATTTTCATATATGTCAATGTCCTTTGATGGATTTTATACTTGTTTGAAGTTGATTTATTATGATACAAATCTTCCATATTTTATTGAAGGTTTTGTGATATGTTTGACTGTGGATGTGTTATTTTTATACCATTCATGGTTTATGGATAAATTATTGACATTTCGTATGCTAGTTTTAATATGAATGTTTACATTATATTTTAACCTTTTCATATGAGGAATGCATTAGACTCAGTAAGTGACGGGTGGAGCCTGTTTTAGCTCCTCGATGCATCGTTAGGTATAATGATGAAAACTAGTGTCTTGGAACAGGGCCTTGACAAAATATTATTTTTAGTCTTGGCACAAGGCCTTGACTATGTGGTTATGAAGTCTGGCATTATGCATTCCATTATTATGAAAGTGACTATTGATATTGCATGTGATTATTTAACTAGTATAATATCCATGTAAATGGGATTATTTTATTGTATATTTTCAATATTATGCTAAAGTTTAAGTTTAATAAGATTTTTTTCTAATCTTATACATTGCCTTAAATTTTTATGCTTATTTGTGAAAGTTTATGCTATATTGTAATCCTTACGTAGCATCTGAGCTCACCCCTTTCTATGTTTTAATTTTCTTAGGATTACAAGAAGTGTATTATTATTGATAAGAAGGGTTAAGCTAGGGGATTAATGGTGTTATAAATGGATCATTTATGTTGTGTTTTATTTTCTAATATATAATGTAAAGTTCATGTAGGTAATATATTTTCCAAGACTGCTAAACTGATCAGTATTTTGGGACTTGATTCCTTGTAATCATGCCAATGTATTAAAATAATGTAACGAATTTGGGTAACTAGGGTCAGAGCATTACAATTGGTATCAAAGGAAGTTTAGTACAATCCTTGGAATCTAAATTTAGATAAACTCAGATTAGAGAAGATTACCCTAAGATATAATTTGATGATTAATATAGAATAACTTCCTAGAATTTTGGTATTGTAGGGATTTTGTGAGTTTTTCAAGAAATACATCCATGTCTGGATACGAACAGGTAGAGGCGGCTCTAGCACAGATGTACCTAGGGGTAAAACCCAAAAATACCGCTTTGAGCAAGACTCGAATGGGAACTGGGGCATGACAACGGGCCCTACTGCACTCTTGGTTACGAATCTCTCAGGGGATATGCTTAGGATAATTGTAATTATCTTTACAAACCATTATGAGGGGTTTATGAGTATATATTTTTTCAAAGAAAACATTTTTATTGTTATGGATTATATCCATAAACTGTTCAATTTATGTTAAGTGTTTTACAAGTTTGGATTTATGTATGGCGATTAATAAACTAATCTAGTTTATTCCATTGTTTAGAAATGGCTCCTAGTGGAAGGAATGGAAGTAAGTGAAATAAGGAAAAATTTGAATATGCATCCTGTAGTAAATGTGGGAAAAACACCCTGGTACTTTCTTGAAGGGAATGAGAGTTTGTTATAATTGTGGAGAAAAAGGACACTAAGTACTTGATTGTAAGGGTAAGAAAAAAGTTTCAAATGTACAATGTTTCTTCTACAAGGCGTTTGGACCCTACGCAAATCAATGTCCCAATTATCAGAGTATACCTTAAATGATGCTATAGGATAATAATCAAGTTATGATACAACCTCAGATGAAGAGGAATGAATAGTGTTATTATGTTTTTATTATAGAATTATTTAATTTGAGTGTTGTATCAACAATATACTGGTTATATGAACTATGGAGATAAATAAGGATTTTACTGTGGTACTATTTTATTGAGGATTTAAGATTATATGGTTCTAAGAAAAGTGACTTAATAGTAAGATACAATTTTTTGAAAAAATACATGGCTAAAGTAAATGTAATCATTAATATGGTCCTGATAATGAGATATTGATTTTGGAATAAGAGATGGTTGATTTGGATAAATTAGATTGGATATTCTTGACTTCCTTGGAACAAATTAATAGTTTGTTTATTTCATCATTGTTGGAAAATTCAATATTTTTGGATATAAGGAATATATCCAGTATTATATAAATGATAATATAGCATGTATGTAATCAATAAGGTTTTATGGTAAGGTGTTACCATGATTTAAATACATTATGAAGGTGTTCACATGTTATTACGTGGAAAAAAGGATCTTCATTGTGTTTAAATTCCTTATAAATTGTGGACTGTGAGTTTGGATAGAAGTATTTTGGATAATTATAATGGTTATAATGGATTAAGTTTGAAATTGAATACTATTGGTAGGTTTATTTTTGGGTTTTTATAAAAATGACAACACACAGACCGTGTGACAACTCCTCGTGTCGGAAAAAGCTACAGGAATCGAACCCACAAGCATAGTGCGATTGGGATTTATCACTTACCACTGGACTACGTAAAGTCCCTAGATTGTATAATGTATTTTTTTAAAGGGTATGATAGGTGAATTATAAATTCATTTTTTTGGAACCATATATGAATAGGATAAATAAAATATTTTTTTAAGTTCTATTATCTTATAGAAGGAAATATGAGTTTGTAGTAGAAATTAGTTAAAGGATAAAACTCTACTTGTCAAGTATATATTTTATTTCTTCTACTATTCTATGAAGAAATTAATTCTTAAACTTTTGGGAAGAAATCTTCAAACCAAAAATGTGTCATCCTAATACCTTATGTTTTGTTGAATTGATGGTATTTTAAATCATCATAGATTGATTGATTTGATGCCCTCAATTTTACACTTGTTTGTGATTGATGACCTCAATCACTCCCTATAAATATTTATGGTTTACCTCTAATTATGTCACTCTAATTTCCACCAATGTTATCATAATCGAGATCATAATTTTGTGATGACCCTTTCATTTCCCTTTTCCTCTTATTAAGACTAAATTTTATTAACCCAATTTCTGATGCGGGTTTTCCACTAAGGTATTTTTCTATTTTTTAAACATTTGTTTTTGAAGAACAATTTAAAATTGAGAGGACATAATTTATTGAAGGAGGGAAGAATGTAACACCCCATGATTTCATAGTATGTTATTTTTTCAAAGTAATTCAATAAATTTCGCTACATGCAACACCAAGTTCAAGCACACCATGACTTACCAAACAAGCCGTTCAAAAGTGGTTATGAATAGTATAAACTTAATTTTGAACTTTATATAATACTTATAATTTTAGAATCCATATTATGAGTTTCTTAGACATAATTTAAGAATAAATTTATTTTTTCAGATAAAAGAATTATTTTTCAAGAAATGAAATTTTATCACCTTTTAATGGAGAACCCTTTTTAAATCCAATATTTGAAACCTTTATATATTCAATTTGACAAAATAATCATCTTCTTTATAATTTAGACATAAGAATTTAGTTTTAATAAATTTTTGGTGTTTTTCTAAAAACTTTCATATTTGGGTGATTAGTGAAAAATAATATATTTTAACTCAAAATGAGTTTATAATAAAAATAATTTATAATGTTCAATTATAAATTTTAAAGGTTTGGAAGTATAAATAGATTATATTTTTACCATTTAATCCAATTTTATTCATTGTAAATAATCTCACTTTAAAATTGAACATAAACAAGTATCAATCTTTTGTTAGTTATTATTTATTAAAAACACGCTTTTTGGTTTTAACAACGAGAATTAATTTTAAATTAATAAATGAAACTTATATGTTTTTAATTTGGTAAAATATAATTAATTTTTGAATTCAAAATATCAAAATTAGTTTAGGGTGAAATTTTGGTATTTTCTTGAAAACTTTCTATTTTTGATGAATAGTGAAAAAACACTGAGTTATTGGTTAAAACCGACTTTTTATTTAAATTTTTATTTATTTTAGGTCCAAATACATACATAATACCTATATAAGTTCAATATAATTCATTGGAGTCATTTTATAATAAGTTTAGATGTATAAAAATTTTATTGAACTTTTTACAGTCTTTTACCAACCTCGTAGGAGCATTTGCAAATTTTCATAAAACATAATTTTACTGCTTCTATGAGTTAAATTTCAAAAATTCAAGAGACACGGTTAATATCAGTAAGTAAAATTTGGTTTAATAATATGAATTTTTTTTTGTTAAAGAGTAATTATTTACTTTTATTTACCACGATAAAAAGTAAATAGGGAAATTAAGGGTAAAAATGATATTATTATTAACCAAACATATGTCCTAATTATATTGGATAAGTATCATTTGACCAAAAACAACCATAGGAATAAAATATGAACCTCATTGGTCCACATGGATTAGATTAGTACATTTATTATTATTTTATTTAAAGAAGAGTTAAAAGAGTTAAATTCAAAGTTTAATAACTAAACCATTTTTAATATAGGGTTAAAAACAATATAAATTCGACTATAAATATTCATTAGAAATATAAAAATATTTTCTAAATAATAGAATTTTATTTATAATTTTTAGACATTAAATAAATAAATTTATTTATGACACAATGATGATGCAGTAATTACCGTATTAATGAAAGATTAACATAATCGATATTATAAATACCCAAATAATTTAAATTTCAGACTTTTGATGAATTACACTAATTTTATAGGTTAATATGACATGTTAGGGTTTATTCAATCAATTTTTTTTGAATTAATCATGCTGTTATGATTTTTACAAAAAAATAAATATCAAATAATGTTTAAATTGATATAAAATAGTTTTTAAAACAAATACTATATTATTGGTTGATATAATATTTTTAATAATATAAGGTTTGGAAAAAAGGATAAAATAATATTATATATGTCATCAATGAAACACTTGATGTTCTCTCGGAAGTTTAGAGTATGTTTATTTACCATATAGTGTAAGAATACAAGAAGACACAGTAAACGTTAAACTATTTAACTAAGAGTTAAATCTAAAAGATATTGTTAAAATGGTAATTTAAATTTGTCTAAAACCTATTGTTTTAGAGGTTTTAGACCCATAAAATCCTTATCCTTTAAATAATTCATTTGGGTGCCATTATAAACTGAAAATGATTTTATTGTAAAATTATATTTCAAACTTTTCCAAAACTGATCCTCACCTCTCTTATAAAAGATAACTTCCCATTCTATTAATTTGACATCTCCAAAGCCATTTTCCTCGGACAAAAACTTCCCCCATATCCTCCCAACATTACTCCCTTCATCCTAGAGGCCTTACATTGGTCATAAATCCAACCTAAGGAGCCATTTTGATCAAATCAAAAGGAACAACCTGAAAAAGAGGTAAATATTTCATCACATCTTTCAAGTTCTTTTCTTCTTCCACTTCCTATTTCTTTGTTATTTACAT
This sequence comes from Viscum album, assembly GCA_963277665.1. NCBI lineage: Eukaryota > Viridiplantae > Streptophyta > Magnoliopsida > Santalales > Viscaceae > Viscum > Viscum album. The sequence goes on along the minus strand of OY728138.1, from coordinate 1,102,525,305 downwards.
TATAAAATAATAAATTAAGTATATTCTCTGTACTTTAATGTTTTTATATAAATGGTATAACCATATTAATTATTCTATCCATCCTATAAATGTCAAAGACACCATATGTGTGTACGTACAGATTACTGTCCCCACGTCGTGGTGTAGTTTGTTATTCAAACACTTTATTATTTGGATGGGTATAATAATGAATATAACTGATGTAAATAATAAATATTACATGTTAAAGATTGTTTATATAAGATATAACTTCCAATTACATACAATTTTGGCATCAATATAATGATATTGTCGCTCGTACATATGTACAGATTACTGTCTCCACGACGTGATGAGATTCATGTCCATGTTCACCATTCAATGATGATTATAAAATATATATCATTAATAAGTATGTAATATATGACATAATAATTATACTGCATATATATATATATATATATATATATATATATATATATATTTACTTACATATATCTTATTCACTTAGTTCCATTCAATATGATATGAAAAAGGAAACAACGTTTATGCGTACGTACGGACTACCGTCTACATAAACGGTGTTTTCCATTTCGTATATATGTCTATTATACATATTTATATTCTAAATATATATGATATATAAATCATTTTTTCTATTTTGGATGTATTTAAATCTTGATCTAAGTGATACAATCAAGAGTGACAAGTTAAAACACGTACGATAAAGAAAGCATTTATTACCCGAATTGTAAATTTAACATGGGAATTGTTATTAAATGGGTAGTATAAAGTCATAAATGAATCATGTATGATATCATAAATATTAATATGGTTTTGGTATAATTTAATCACATACTAAGGTCTTGATACAGGAGGGTAAACATACCCTCGACTAAAAGAAAGTGCAAGGTAATGGTTAATTTCACAATCTCTTTATTATTCGAGGTTGTTTTTATGTAAGTATCTATCAGGACATATTTATTATCCATGTCCATGTTTCATAAAAGTGTTTTCAAAGATATTATTTTTATGGGACTTTTTACTAAAACATCACTTTAAATGTTTTAAATATTTTTTCTTCAAAAATCGTTCTCATTAATGTCCATGTTTTCAAAATGGTTTTTAAGGATTCATTTATATAGACATGAAGGTTTTTAAAATGATAATTCATTTGAAAAGTTTCAAAGTGGTATGGGACACTTTGATTAAAAAATGTCTTTAAATTTCTTTCTTTTTAAATTGTGTGACTTTTAAATGTTTTCATAAAAAGTGATATTTTTCTCAAAGAGTTTTATAAATCATTTTCATCTATATCAACGTCCTTTGATGGATTTTAAACTTGTTTGAAGTTGATTTATTATGATAAAAATCTTCCATATTGTATTGAAGGTTTTGTGATCTGTTTGACTATGGATGTGTTATTTTTATACCATTCATGGTTTGTGGATAAAGTATTGACATTTCGTATGATAGTTTTAATATGAATTTTTATGTTATATTTAAACCTTTTCAGAAGAGGAATGCATTAGACTTAGTAAGTGACTAATTGATCCCGTTATAGCTCCTCGATGCATCAGTATGTCTAATGATTAAAACTAGTGTCTTGGCATAAGGCCTTGACAAAATCTTATTTGTAGTCTTGGCACAAGGCCTCAACTATGTGGTTATGAAGTCCGGAATTATGCATTCCATTATTATAAAAGTGACTATTGATATTGAATTTGATTATTTAACTAGTAGAATATCCATGTAAATAGAATTATTTTATTGTATATTTTCAATAATATGCTAAAGTTTAAGTTTAAAAGGCTTTTGTTCTAATCTTATACATTACCTTAAATTTTTATGCTTATTTGTGAAAGTTTCTACTATATTTTTATCCTTACATAGCATCTGAGATCACCCCTTTCTATGTTTTAATTTTCTTAGGATTATAAGAAGTGTATTATGATTGATAAGAAGGGTTAAGCTAGGGGATTAATGGAATTATAAATGGATCATTTATGTTGTGTTTTATTTTCTAATGTGTAATGTAACGTTCATGTATGTAATATATTTTCCAAGACTGCTAAACTGATCAGTCATTTGGGACTTGATTCCTTGTAATCATGCCAATGTATTAAAATAATGCACCGACTCTGGGTAACTGGGGTCGGGGCATTATATTTGGTATCAAAGAAAGTTTAGTACAAAACTTGGAATCTAGATTTAGATAAACTCAGATTAGAGAACATTACCCTAAGATAGACTTTGAGGATTAATATAGAATAAATTCCTAGAATTTTGGTATTGTAGTGATTTTGTGAGTTTTTCAAGAAATACAACCGTGTCTGGATACGAGCAGGTAGAGGTGGCTCTAGCACAGAAGTTACTAGGGGTAAAACCTGAAAACACCGCTTTGAGCAAGACTTGAATGGGAAATGGTGAAGGACAATGGGCCCTACTGCACTCTTGGTTACGAAACTCTTAGGGGATATGCTTATGATAATTCTAATTTTCTATACAAAACATTATGAAGTGTTTATGAGTATATACTTCCTCAAAGAAAACATTTTTATGATTATGGATTATATCCATAAACTGTTCAATTTATGTTAATTGTTTTACAAGATTGGAATTATGTATTGTGATTAATAAACTAATCTAGTTTATGCCATTGTTTAGAAATGACGCCTAGTGGCAGGAACAGAAGTAAGAGAAATAAGGGAAAAGGTGAATATACATCCTACAGTAAATGTGGTAAGAAACACCCTGGTACTTTCTTGAAGGGAATGAGAGTTTTTTATAAGTGTGGAGAAAAAGGACATCAAGTACTTGATTGAAAGGGTAAGAAAAAAGTTTCAAATGTACAATGTTTCATTTGAAAGGCGTTTGGACACTACGTGAATCAATGTCCCAATCATCAGAGTATACCTTAAAAGATGCTATAGGATAATAATCAAGTTATGATACAACCTCATATGAAGAGGAATGACTAGTGTTCATATGTTGTTATTATATAATTATTTAATTTGAGTGCTGTATCAACAATATACTGGTTATATGAAATATGGAGATAAATAAGGATTTTATTGAGGATTTAAGATTATATGGTTCTAAGAAAAGTGACTTAATAGTAAGCTACACTTTTTTGAAAAAATACATGGCTAAAGTAAATGTAATCATTAATATAGTCCTGATAATGAGATAGTTATTTTTTATAAGATATGGTTGACTTGGATAAATTATATTGGATATTCTTGACTTCCTTGGAACTGATTAATAGTTTGTTTATTTCATCATTGTTGGAAAATTCATTATTTTTGGATATAAGGAATATATCCAGTATTATATAAAGAATAAGAGAGCATGTATGTAATCAATAAGGTTTTATGGTAATTCAAGGTGTTACCATGATTTAAATACATGATGATGGTGTTCACATGTTATTACGTGGCAAAAAAGATCTTTATTGTGTTTAACTTCCTTATAAATTTTGGACTGTGAGATTGGATAGAAGTATTTTGGATAAGTATAAAGGTTAGAATGGATTAAGTTTGAAATTGGATACTATTGTTAGGTTTATTTTTGGATTTTTATAAAAAGGAAAACACAGAAACTGTGTGACAACTCGTCATGTCGGAAAAAGCTACAGGAATCAAACCCACAAGCATAGTGTGATTGGGATCTATCAATTACCACTGGACAACATAAAGTCCCTGGATTATATAATGTAGTTTTTTAAAGGGTCTAATAGGTGAATTAAAAATTCATTTTTTTGGGACCCTATATGAATAGGATAAATAAAATATTTTTTTAAGTTCTATTATCTTATAGAGTGATATATGAGTTTGTGGTAGAAATTAGTTAAAGGATGTAACTCTAATTGTCAAGTATATATTTTATTTATTCTACTATTCTATGAAGAAATTAATTATTAAAAATTTGGGAAGAAATCTTAAAACCAAAAATGTGTCATCCTAACACCTTATGTTTTTTTGAATTGATGGTATTTTAAATCATCATAGATTGATGGATTTGATTCCCTCTATTTTACACTTGTTTGTGATTGATGACCTCAATCACTCCCTATAAATATTTATGGTTTACCTCTAATTATGTGCCTCTAATATCCACCAATGTTATCCTAATCGAGATCATAATTCTGTGATGACCCTTTCATTTCCCTTTTACTCTTATTAAGACTAAATTTTATTACCCCAATTTCCGATGCGGGTTTTCCACTAAGGTATTTTTCTAATTATTTAAACATTTGTTTTTGAAGAACAATTTAAAATTGAGAGGAAATAATTTATTGAATGAGGGAAGAATGTAACACCCCAAGATTTCATAGTATGTTATTTTTTCAAAGTAATTCAATAAATTTCACTACACGCTACACCAAGTTCAAGCGCACCATGACTTACCAAAAAAGCCGTTCAAAAGCGGATATTAATAGTATTAACTTAATTTTGAACTTTATATAATCTTTATAATTTTATAATCCATATTATGGGTTTCTTAGACATAATTTAAGAATAAATTTATTTTTTCAGATAAATGAATTATTTTTCAAAAAATGAAATTTTATCACCTTTTAATGGAGAACCCTTTTTAAATCCAATATTTGAGACTTTTATATATTAAATTTGACAAAATAATAATCTTCTTTATAATTGAGACATAAGAATTTAGTTTCAATAAATTTTTGGTGTTTTTCTAAAAACTTTCATATTTGGGTGATTAGTGAAAAATAATATATTTTAACTCAAACTGACTTTTTTAATAAAAATAATTTATAGTGTTCAATTATACATTTTAAAGGTTTGGAAGTATAAATAGATTATATTTTTACCATTTAATCCAATGATATTTATTGGAAATACTATCACTTTTAAATTGAACATAAACAAGTATCAATCTTTTGTTAGTTATTATTTATTAAAAACACGCTTTTTGGTTTTGACAACGAGAATTAATTTTAAATTAATAATTGAAACTTCTATGTTTTGAATTTGGTAAAATATAATTAATTTTTGAATTAAGAATATCAAAATCAGCTTAAGGTGAAATTTTGGTATTTTCTTGAAAACTTTATATTTTTGATGAATAGTGAAAAAACACTGATTTATTGGTTAAAACCGACTTTTTATTTAAATTATTATTTATTTTAGGTCAAAATAGATACATAATACCTATATAAGTGAAATATAATTCATTGGAGTCATTTTATAATAAGTTTATATATATAAAAATCTTATTGAACCTTTTATAGTCTTTCACCCACCTCCTAGGAGCATTTGCAAATTTTCATAAGACATAATTTTACCGCTTTTATGAGTTGAATTTAAAAAATTCAAGAGACACAGTTAATATCAGTATGTAAAATTTGGTTCAATAAGATGAAAATATTTTTTGGTGAAGAGTAATTTTTTACTTTTATTTACCACGATAAAAAGTAAATAGGGCAATTACGGGTAAAAATGATATTATTATTACCCAAACACATGTCCTAATTATATTGGATAAGTATAATTAGACCAAAAACAACCTTAGGAATAAAATATGAACCTCATTGGACAACTTGGATTAGATTAATACATTTATTATTATTTTATTTAAAGAAGAGTTAAAAGAGTTAAATTCAAAGTTTAATAACTAAACCATTTTTAATATAAGGTTAAAAACAATATAAATTCGACTATAAATATTCATTAGAAATATAAAAATATTTTCTAAATAATGGAATTTTATTTATAATTTTTAGACATTAAATAATTAAATTTATTTATGACACAATGATGATGCAGTAATTACAGTATTAATGAAAGATTAACATAATTGATATTATAAATACCCAAATAATTGTAATTTCATACTTTTGATGAATTACAATAATTTTATAGGTTAATATGAAATTTTAGGGTTTATTAAATCAATTGTTTTCGAATTAATCATGTTTTTATGATTTTTAAAAAAAATAAATATCAAATAATGTTTAAATTAATATAAAATAGTTTTTAAAACAAATACTACATTATTGGTTGATATAATATTTTTAAAAATATAAGGTTTGGAAAAAAGGCTTAAATAATATTATATATGTCATCAATGAACCATTTTAGATTCTATTTGAAGTTTAGAGTATGTTTATTTACCCCATAGTGTAAGAATACAAGAAGACAGAGTAAAAGTTAAACTATTTAACTAAGAGTTAAATCTAAAAGATATTGCTAAAATGGTAATTTAAACTTATCTAAAACCTATTGTTTTAGAGGTTCTAGACCCATAAAAACCATATCCTTTAAATAATTCATTTTGTATCCATTAGAAACCGAAAATGATTTTATTGTAAATTTATATTTCAAACTTTTCCGAAAGTGATCCTCACCTCTCTTATAAAAGAGAACTTCCCATTCTCTTAATTTGACACCTCCAAAGCCATTTTTCACAGAAAAAACCTTCCCCCATATCCTCCAAACATTTCTCCCTTTATCCTAGAGGCCTTACATTGGTCATAAATCCATCTTAAGGAGCCATTTTGATCAAATCAAAAGGAAGAACCTGAAAAAGAGGTAAATATTTCATCACATCTTTCAAGTTCTTTTCTTCTTCCACTTCCTATTTCTTTGTTATTTACATTATAAAATAATAAATTAAGTATATTCTATGTACTGCAATGTTTTTATATAAATGGTACAACCATATTCATTATTCTATCCATCCTATAAATGTCAAAGTCACCATATGTGCGTACGTACAGATTACTGTCTTCACGTCGTGGTGTAGTTTGTTATTCAAACACTTTATTATTTGGATGGGTATAATAATGAATATAACTGATGTAAATAATAAATATTACATGTTAATTATTCTGTATATATGATATAACATCCAATTACATACTATTTTGGCATCAATATAAAGATATTGTCGCTCGTGCGTATGTACAGATTACCGTCTCCACGGCATGATGAGATTCATTTCCATGTTCACCATTCAATGATGATTATAAAATATATATCATTAATAATTATGTAATATATGACATAATAATTATACTTTAGATATATATATATATATATATATGTACTTACATATATCTTATTCACTTATTTCCATTCAATATGATATGAAAAAGGAAATAGCGTTTATGCGTACGTACGGACTACCGTCTCCATAAACAGTGTTTTCCATTTCGTATATATGCCTATTATACATATTTATATTCTAAATATATATGATATATAAATAAATTTTTCTATTCTGGATGTATTTAAATCTTGATCTAAGTGATACAATCATGAGTAACAAGTTAAAACACATACGATAAAGAAAGCGTTTATTACCGAAAATGTAAATTTAACATGGAAATTGTTATTAAATGGGTAGTATAAAGTCATAAATGAATCATGTATGATATCATAAATATTAATATGGTTTTTGTATAATTTAATAACATACTAAGGTCTTGATACAGGAGGTTAAACGTACCCTCGACTAAAGGAAAGTGCAAGGTAATGGTTAATTTCACAATCTCTTTATTATTCAAGGTTGTGTTTATGTAAGTATCTATTGGGACATATTTATTATCCATGTCCATGTTTCATAAAAGAGTTTTCAAAGATATTATTTTTATGGGACTTTTTACTAAAACATCACTTTAAATGTTTTAAATATTTTTTCTTCAAAAATCGTTCTCATTAATGTCTATGTCTTCAAAATGGTTTTCAAGGATTTATTTATAGAGACATGAATGTTTTTAAAATGTTAATTCATTTGAAAAGTTTCAAATTTGTTTGGGACACTTTGATTCAAAAATGTCTTTAAATGTATTTATTTTTAAATTGTGTGACTTTTAAATGTTTTCATGAAAAAGTGATATTTTTCTCAAAGAGTTTTATAAATCATTTTCATCTATGTCAACATCCTTTGATGGATTTTAAACTTGTTTGAAGTTGATTTATTATGATAAAAATCTTCCTTATTGTATTGAAGGTTTTGTGATATGTTTGACTGTGGATGTGTTAGTTTTATACCATTCATTGTTTATGGATAAAGTATTGACATTTCATATGCTAGTTTTAATGTGAATGTTTATGTTATATTTAAACCTTTTCATATTAGGAATGCATTAGACTTAGTAAGTGACGGGTGGAGCACATTATAGATCCTAGATGCATCAGTAGGTCTAATGATTAAAACCAGTGTCTTGGGACAAGGCCTTGACAAAATCGTTTTTTTAGTCTTGGCACAAGGCCTCGACTATGTAGTTATGAAGTCTGGCATTATGCATTCCATTATTATGAAAGTGACTATTGATATTGAATGTGATTATCTAACTAGTAGAATATCCATGTAAATGGCATTATTTTATTGTATATTTTCAATATTATGCTAAAGTTTAAGTTTAAAAGGCTTTTGTTCTAATCTTATACATTGCCTTAAATTTTTATGCTTATTTGTGAAAGTTTCTTCTATATTGTTATCCTTACGTAGTATCTGAGCTCACCCCTTTATATGTTTTAATTTTCTTAGGATTATAAGAAGTCTATTATGATTGATAAGAAGGGTTAAGCTAGGGGATTAATTGAATTCTAAATGGATCATTTATGTTGTGTTTTATTTTCTAATGTGTAATGTAACATTCATGTATGTAATATATTTTCCAATACTGCTACATTGATCAGTCATTTTGGACTTGATTCCTTGTAATCATGCCAATGTATTAAAATAATGCACCGAATCTGGGTAACTGGGGTCGGGGCATTACATTTGGTATCAAAGGAAGTTTAGTACAAACCTTGGAATATAGATTTAGATAAACTCGGATTAGAGGACATTACCCTAAGATAGACTTTGAGGATTAATATAGAAGAAATTCCTAGAATTTTGGTATTGTAGTGATTTTGTGAGTTTTTCAAGCAATACAACCATGTCTAGATATGAGCAGGTAGAGGCGGCTCTAGCACAGATGTACCTAGGGGTAAAACCTGAAAACACCGCTTTGAGCAAGACTCAAATGGGAACTGGTGAATGATAATGGGCCCTACTGCATTCTTGGTTACGAAACTCTTAGGGGATATTCTTAGGATAATTTTCATTTTTTTTAAAAAACATTATGAAGGGTTTATGAGTATATACTTTCTCAAAGAAAACATTTTTATGATTATGGATTATATCCATAAACTGTTCAATTTGTGTTAATTGTTTTACAAGTTTGGATTTATGTATTGCGATTAATAAACTAATCTAGTTTATGCCACTATTTAGTAATGACACCTAGTGGAAGGAATGAATGTAAGATAAATAAGGGAAAAGTTGAAAATACATCCTGCAGTAAATGTGGGAAGAAACACCCTGGTACTTTCTTGAAGGGAATGAGAGTTTGTTATAAGTGTGGAGAAAAAGGACACCAAGTACTTGATTGCAAGGGTAAGAAAAAAATTTCAAATGTACAATGTTTCATCTGAAAGGCGTTTGGACACTACGCAAATCAATGTCCCAATCATCAGATTATACCTTAAATGATGTTATAGGATAATAATCAAGTTATGATATAAACTTATATGAAGAGGAATGACTAGTGTTCATATGTTGTTATTATATAATTACTTAATTTGAGTGTTGTATCAACAATATACTGGTTATATGAAATATGGAGATAAATAAGGATTTTACTGCGGTACTATTTTATTGAGGATTTAAGATTATATGGTTCTAAGAAAAGTGACTTAATAGTAAGCCACACTTTTTTGAAAAAATACATGGCTAAAGTAAATGTAATCATTAATATGGTCCTGATAATGAGATAGTTATTTTTGATAAGAGATAGTTGATTTGGATAAATTATATTGGATATTCTTGACTTCGTTGGAACTGATTAATAGTTTGTTTATTTCATCACTGTTGGAAAATTAAATATTGTTGGATATAAGGAATATATCCAGTATTATATAAAGTATAAGAGAGGATATATGTAATCAATAAGGTTTTATGGTAATTCAAGGTGTTACCATGATTTAAATACATGATGATGGTGTTCACATGTTATTACATGGAAAAAAGGATCTTTATTGCGTTTAACATCCTTATAAATTTTGGACTGTGAGTTTGGATAGAAGTATTTTGGATAAGTATAAAGGTTAGAATGGATTAAGTTTTAAATTGGATATTATTTCTAGGTTTATTTTGGGATTTTTATAAAAATGACAACACACAAACTGTGTGACAAATCGTCATGTCGGAAAAAGCTACAGGAATCGAACCCACAAGCAGAGTGTGATTGGGATTTATCAATTACCACTAGACTACATAAAGTCCCTGGATTTTATAATGTAGTTTTTTTAAAGGGTCTGATCGGTGAATTATAAATTCATTTTTTGGAACCCTATATGAATAGGATAAATAGAATATTTTATTATGTTCTATTATCTTATAGAGTGAAATATGAGTTTGTGGTAGAAATTAGTTAAAGGATGGAACTATACTTGTCAAGTATATATTTTATTTCTTCTCTTATTCTATAAAGAAATTAATTCTTAAACTTTTGGGAAGAAATATTAAAACAAAAAATATGTCATCCTAATACCTTATGTTTTTTTGAATTGATGGTATTTTAAATCAGCATAGATTGATGGATTTGATGCCCTCAATTTTACACTTGTTTGTGATTGATGACCTCAATCACTCCCTATAAATATTTATGGTTTACCTCAAATTATGGGTCTCTAATTTCCACCAATGATATCATAATCGAGATCATAATTTTGCGATGACCCTTTTATTTCCCTTTCCCTCTTATTATGACTAAATTTTATTAACCCAATTTCCGATGCGGGTTTTCCACTAAGGTATTTTTCTATTTTTTAAAAATTTGTTTTTGAAGAACAATTTAAAAATTAGAGGACATAATTTATTGAAGGAGGGAAGAATTTAACACCCCAAGGTTTCATATAATATTATTTTTTCAAAGTAATTCAATAACATTCACTACACGCAACACCATGTTCAAGCGCACCATGAATTACCAAACAAGCCGTTCAAAAGCGGTTATGAATAGTATTAACTTAATTTTGACCTTTATATAATCCTTATAATCTTAGAATCCATATTATGAGTTTCTTAGACATAATTTAAGAATAAATTTTTCTTTTCATATAAAAGAAGTATTTTTAAAAAAATGAAATTTTATCACCTTTTAATGGTGAACCCCTTTTAAATCCAATATCTGAAACTTTTATATATTCAATTTGACAAAATAATAGTCTTCTTTAGAATTGAGAAATAAGAATTTAGTTTCAATAAATTTTTGGTGTTTTTCTAAAAACATTCATATTTGGGTGATTAGTGAAAAATAATATATTTTAACTCAAAATGACTTTTTTAATAAAAATAATTTATAGTGTTCAATTATACATTTTAAAGGTTTGGAAGTATAAATAGATTATATTTTTACCATTTAATCCAATGTTATTCATTGGAAATAATCTCACTTTGATATTGAACATAAAAAAGTATCATTCTTTTGTTAGTTATTATTTATTAAAAACACGCTTTTTGGTTTTGACAATGAGAATTAATTTTAAATTAATAAATGAAAATTATATGTTTTGAATTTGGTAAAATATAATTAATTTTTGAATTCCGAATATCAAAATTAGCTCAGGGTGAAATTTTGGTATTTTCTTGAAAACTTTCAATTTTTGTTGAATAGTGAAAAAACACAGAGTTATTGGTTAAAACCTAATTTTTATTTAAATAATTATTTATTTCAGGTAAATATAGATACATAATACCTATATAAGTTCAATATAATTCATTGGAGTAATTTTATAATAAGTTTATATATATATAAATTTTATTGAACTCTTTACAGTCTTTTACCCACCTCCTAGGAGCATTTGCAAATTTTCATAAAACGTAATTTTACCACTTCTATGAGTTGAATTTAAAAAATTCAAGAGAAATGGTTAATATCAGTAAGTAAAATGTGGTTCAATAATATGAAAATAATTTTTGGTGAAGAGTAATTTTTTGCTTTTTTTTACCACGACAAAAAGTAAATAGGGCAATTAATGGTAAAAATGATATTATAATTACCCAAACACATGTCCTAATTATATTGGATAAGTATAATTCGACAAAGAAAACATTAGGAATAAAATATGAACCTCATTGGTCCACTTAGATTAGATTAGGACATTTATTATTATTTTATTTAAAGAAGAGTTAAAAGAGTTAAATTCAAAGTTTAATAACTAAACCATTTTTAATATAGGGTTAAAAACAATATAAATTAGACCATAAATATTCATTTGAAATATAAAAATATTTCCTAAATAATGGTATTTTATTTATAATTTTTAGACATTAAATAATTAAATTTATTTATGACACAATGATGATGCAGTAATTACCGTATTAATGAAAGATTAATATAATTGATATTATAAATACCCAAATAATTGTAATTTGAGACTTTTGATGAATTAAAATAATTTTATAGGTTAATATGACATTTTAGGGTTTATTCAATTAGTTGTGTTCGAATTAATCATGTTGTTATGATTTTTACAAAAAAATAAATATCAAATAATGTTAAAATTGACATAAAATAGTTTTTAAACCAAATACTATATTATTGGTTGATATAATATTTTAAAAAAAATAATGTTTGGAAAAAAGGCTTAAATAATATTATATATGTCATTAATTAACCTCTTGAGGTTCTCTTGGAAGTTTAGAGTAAGTTTATTTACCATATAGTGTAAGAATACAAGAAGGCACGATAAAAGTTAAACTATTTAACTAAGAGTTAAATCTAAAAGATATTGCTAAAATGGTAATTTAAACTTGTCTAAAACCTATTGTTTTAGAGGTTTTAGACCCATAAAAACCTTATCCGTTAAATAATTTATTTTGGAGCCATTAGAAACCGAAAATTATTTTATTGTAAAATTATATTTCAAACTTTTCCAAATGTGACCCTCACCTCTCTTATAAAAGAGAACTTCCCATTATCTTAATTTGACACCTCCAAAGCCATTTTTCTCGGACAAACCATTCCTCCATATCCTCCCAACATTCCTACCTTCATCTTATAGGCCATCCATTGGTCATAAAGACATCTTATGGAGCCATTTTGATCAAATCAAAAGGAAGAACCTGAAAACGAGGTAAATATTTCATCACATCTTTCAAGTTCTTTTCTTCTTCCACTTCAAATTTCTTTGTTTTTTACATTATAAAATAATATATTCAGTATATTCTATATACTGTAATGTTATTATATAAATGGTACCACTATATTCATTATTCTATCCATCCTATAAATGTCAAAGTCACCATATGTGCGTACGTACAGATTACTGTTTCCACATCGTGGTGTAGTTTGTTATTCATACACTTTATTATTTGGATGGGTATAATAATGAGTATAACGGATGTAAATAATAAATATAACATGTTAATTATTATGTATATATGATATACCATCCAATTACATACAATTTTTTCATCAATATAATGATATTATTTCTCGTGCGTACGTACGGATTACCGTCTCCATGACGTGATGAGATTTATTTCCACGTTCACCATACAATGATGATTATAAAATATATATCATTAATAAGAATGTAATATACAACATAATAATTATAATGAATATATATATATTTACATATATCTTATCCACTTAGTCTCGTTCAATACGATATGAAAATAGAAACAACGTTTATGGGTATGTACAGACTACCGTCTCCATAAACGGTGTTTTCCATTCCATATATATGTCTATTATACATATTTATATTATATATATATATATGATATGTAAATATTGTTTTATATTCTGAATTATTTAAATCTTGATCTAAGTGATACAATCAAGAGTAACAATTTAAAACACATACGATAAAGAAAGCGATTATTACCCGAAATGTTAATTTAACATGGAAATTATTATTAAATATATAGTATAAAGTCATAAATGAATCATATATGATATAAAAAATATTAATATAGTTCTTTAATAATTTAATAACAAACTCAGGTCTTCATACAAGAGGTTAAATTTACCCTCCACTAAAGGAAAGTGCAAGGTAAGGGTTAATTTCACAATCTCTTTATTATCCGAGGTTGTTTTTACATAAGTATTTACTAGGACATATTTACTATCCATGTCCATGTTTCATAAAATATTTTTCAAAGGGATTATTTTTAAGGTAATTTTTATTAAAACATTACTTTAAATGTTTTAAATATTTATTCTTCTAATTCTTTCTCATTAATGACCATGTTTTTAAAATGGGATTTAAGGATTTATTTATATGGACATGAATGTTTTTAAAATGTTAATTTCTTTGAAATGTTTCAAAGTGGTATGGGAAAGTTTAATTCAAAAATGTATTTAAATGTCTTTATTTTTATACTATGTGACTTTTAAACGTTTTCATGATAAAAATATATTTCTCTCAAAGAGTTTTACAAATCATTTTCATCTATGTCAACGTTCTTTGATGGATTTTAAACTTCTTTGAAGTTGATTTATAATGATACAAATATTCCATATTTTATTGAAGGTTTTGTGATATGTTTGACTATGGATGTGTTATTTTTATACCATTAATGTTTTATGGATAATGTATTGACATTTCATATACTAGTTTTAATACGAATTCTTATGTTATGTTTAAACCTTTTCATATGAGGAATTAATTGGACTTAGTAAGTGATAGATGGAGCCCGCTATAGCTCCTCGATGCATTAGTAGGTCTCATGAGACAAACTAGTGTCTTGGCACAAGGCACTGACAAAATTTTATTTGTAGTCTTGGCACAAATCTTTGACTATGTGGTTTTGAAGTCTGGAATTATGCATTCCATCATTATGAAAGTGTCTATTGATATTTCATGTGATTATTAGACTAGTACAATATCCATGTAAATGGAATTATTTTAATGTATCTTTGCCATACTATGCTAATGTTTAAGTTTAAACGGATTTTGTTTTAGTCATATACATTGCCTTAAATGTTTATGCTTATTTATGAAAGTTTACGCTATATTGTTATCCTTACTGAGCATCTGAGCTCACCCCTTTCTATGTTTTAATTTTCTCAGGATTTCAAGAAGTGTATTATGATTGATAAGATGGGTTAAGATATGGGATTAATGGAATTCTAAAAGGATCATTTATGTTGTGTTTTATTGTCTAATGTGTACTTTAACGTTCATGTATGTAATCTATTTTCCAAGACTGCTAAACCGATCGGTCTTTTGGGACTTGATTCCTTGTAATCATTCCAATGTATTAAAATAATGAACCGACTCTGGGTAAATGGGGTTCGGGCATTACACATCAATTAAGGTATATAATTTGGAGAATCATCACATTACCCCTCACATTTTTTATGGGAACAATTCCTCCAATTATCATCCATTAACTATAAGAATGAAAAATAATGTATGAGAATACTCAAATTAATATTAATAAAAAAAGGAAATTATAAACATAGAAGGAGTAACTCGTAAATTAAATCTATATCCTAACTTATGAATTTCTAAGTTTCAATATATATTATACATGGTTGTTTTAATATTATGTTCTCTAACGTAACTAGTCACATATTACAAAATTAAATTTTAAAACAATATATTTATTTCTTAATAATGCTTAATAAAGAGAATTTTAATCAACGAAGACATATCCCACATGAATGTTAAAATAGGTGTTCATTTAGGCCAACTTGTGGTGCACTAAGTGAAGATTGAGTTCATACCCAACCAACATTTTTCACATTTACTACCCCTAAGTTTAATTGTACCAGAGCCTATAACCAATTGTTTGTATCCATATAGAGATTTAATTTCTATAAAACCACATGCTCTATACATTAATTTTTTTTAGGATGTTTCACTTAATCTTATCTTTAGGGGTTCACTAATATTTTTTTTATCCTAATTCCTGAAAAAAATAAAAAATATTATGATACCAACTATATTGAACCTATCCACTTATATATTTAATTGCATAATTTTTATCATAAAGGTTCATTAAATATAACCTATAAATATAGAGGCCTAGTGGATTTATATATTTGATACATATAATATAAACTTAAACAAAAACCAAAACATCATTATTTTAATCTCCATAAAAGTTCTCTTAAATACAATTAGAATTATTTTACTGCATAAGATACCCTAGGGACATATATAAGGTATAAATGCAATATATAAATACCATTAAGGAAATAATAAGAGTTGATAATGATGAAACAATACATATGATACAAGAGGCATATCATGATAACATAAAATAGAAGAATAGTTATTTTCAAATGACAGAATGAAATGATAAATGTGATTGAATATAAACATGGAATCATTGTAGTGTGGGAGAAATATAAAACGTGACATCATAAGAATAAATCAAATATCACTATTAAGAAAACATATATTGGAAAACAAAGTCTCATAGAATATTGGGTTTACTTCCTAGTCCCTTACATGTTATCTCATGAGATACATAACATTAACCAATGAATTTGAGTGCTTTATAATTCTTATATTACCCATAAAATTTATAACATGTACATAAATATAGGTTCTATATGAGGAAATATTACTTAGGCCATAGGCATAAGAAAATACCTTAAAGGTAAATGGGTTATATAATCTTATTTTATAGAATAACTAAACGAAATATCTTAAAAATTCCCATGAAATAAAAGATTAAAGAATTCATGGATATTAATAAATGGATAAAAATCATATCCTATGGAAATTAAGATCATGTTAAGTGAAGACTTAAAAATAGAGTGATGAAGAATGTTTGGAAATAAACCTATTAAGTGGGGTTTTAAGAGATAAGGTAAGGATTCTATAAAATAGGTTAAGGGCATGATAATTTCCTTATAACTAAAAATAAATCCAAATGGTTATCTATTCAAAAATTAGTGTTCCTATAACTCTGTTGACGCCGAAAAAAGACCGTAAATCTCAGAGGAAGTTTCGAAATGATGAAGAGAAGTCATATTTGGAATCAGAGGCCCGATCCAGAGGCCCGAGATGTGGTGCGCGAACTAAAGGAGGATCCGCGTGAAAAAGTATTCTGTGTGGGTAGAATCACTGGGTTTCGTGGAATTGAGCCAATGAGGCGTGCAATATTTGCCCGCACCGGTTCTGTGCGGTGAGTTTTTGCGTGCCGGCTGCGCTCGACATGAAGAATTTCGCGAGCCGCCTGGATTCCGCACCGGAGGTCGCCTATAAATAGAATGTGACCCCGAACGGTTTGGGGGTTCCGGAATTCGAAGCGACTCTCATGCACGCAATTCGGCTTCCCCTGTGCGCAAGATGGCTTCCAGGTAATCCCTTATTTTGTGAAACCTTTCCCTGGAGTCCGCCTTTGTGCGCCACTCCACTGGATTCAGTGAATTTCCCCCCTTCCCCGGGTTCCAGCCTTGCGCGCAATCCGTGTCTCGTGTGCGCAATACCCTGCCATGCGTGCAAAACCCTACATGTAATTCCCTCTCTGCGCTCAATTCCCTTGCTCCAATTGCGCGTCGTCCTGGTGTTTTGCGCGCATACCTTCTTTTTTGTGTGTAAAGTCCAGGACCCTTCACCTTGACGTCCCTTGGCTACCCCCTGCACCGGCACCTGATGTCTCCCCTGCCGGGCATGCGCGCCATGCGTTGTTTTCCCGTACGGCCTTCCAGGCTCATGCGAAGTAACCTCAAGGTCCCTTGGGCCATGTTTCCCATTGTGTTGCTTTGCCTTATGCTTCTCCGCATAGGCACGCTAACGGCTATTGCTTCTTCGCATAGCCACGCTAACGTGGACCCCCCGGTGGTTCGCCCTGCGGCCCCCCTTCAGTATGGCCTTTCCGAAGCCTTCCCTCCCACAAGGGGTAGAGGGCATTGGGCATGTAAGCCCTAGGGGTGTGGACCAAACCCACCTCATCCAAGCTGCAGGACGTTAAACTGCTAAGCACCTTGTCCTTAACACAAGACGTTAAACTGTGGTCCGACCCCGTGCTTCGCACGCAGGGTCCCCCTAGCTCGGACATTTTTTATGCCCACTCGTCTCCACGAGAATGGACTCTTCCTCACATGGAATGAGATCCTCCTTGTCGGAGTGGCATTTGTCTGTGGGGGAAGGGACACCTCATAGCATAAGCCCCTAGCCTTTCTTGTAGATGATTGCATCCGTGCATCTCCGTACTTTCCCCATGCCAAGGCCAGAGTCCTTTTCCCACTGCTCTTTGTCGCACCACGGGCCTCCACCCTGGAGTAAGCCCCGGCACCAAGTGCCGCTAACCACGCGTAAGCCCCTGTTTCCTCTTTGGGCCGCTCAACGCGTAAGCCCCACTCCGCTTCTCACGGATGCACCCTTCGTGAGGTGATCGTCTGGTCCCTTCTACCTCTTTTTTCCCACACCGAGCATGACTCACGTGGTCTTAGAGTGCGTATCAACCATGAAATCCTCTTATGGGCCGCCCCAGAGCATAAGCCCCATCCCAGTGAACTACATGGACTTTGATCCATGCTAACGCATGGTACATAGGAAGCCTCCACGAGGTTCAAGACCACCACCTGGTCGTCCTGACCTGTCCATGTCGATTCCCTGACCACCTTGGGCCACCTCAGAGTGTAAGCCCCAAACCCCTCATCTCGCATGAAGTTAAACTGTATCTCGTCCCGCATGACGTTAAACTATATCTTGTCCCACGTGACGTTAAACTATATTCCCCCTCTTGGGCCGTCTCAGAACGTAAGTCCCATGTCTCACTCCACCATCCATCCTGATCCTTACCCGGGCCGCCACATCCCGGTGAGATCATGCCACCCCATCCCACTCCATGGCATCCGGGAAGCCGCCCACATGCTGGCCCCAACATCGGTGTTCCCCCCTAGGGGTCCTTCAACCTGATCCGTCTCCACAAGTCGTTAAACTCGCGACATATACCGTGTTAAACATGGGAATATGAGGAAAACCTCAGATGGTACACATTCCCCACGTTTTATGTGGGATACCTCAGGCTTCCGCGCCCTCGAGAAGCACTATGATTAGGGAACAAAGACAGACATGCCAACGATGCCCCAACATGACCATTCTCCTCACCAAAGGTTTCTGCCCCGACAAGACCCCTTGGAGCGTCTCGAAGGAAGCAGCGTAATTAACTGGCGTCCATGTAGATATGGAACCGGGAATGGGCTTCACGAACCCATCTTAAATCGATGAGGGATACCCGGACTAGGTGATGAGCTCCGAGAAGGAATCCACGGAAGGAAGAACCGACATCCCATCATCCCGGTTTCGATAAAGGAGCAGACGTCCATGAACAAGGAATGGATGTCGCCCACCTTTGGAAAGCGGGAATGCGGGGTAAAAAGCTGCGCGTCCTCCCCACAGACGGATGCGCGCACCCCAGAGAAAGCATCGGAGCAACACAAATGGTGAACCCGACGTGAAACTCTTCTCATCAAGACAGGGAATGGTATCCATCAGGGAGTCAGAAGAATAGCATGTCACCAGGTCCGGGTAACCCTCACCGGGACGTGAACCCGCCAGGGGTCGAGGCCGTCAGGACGTTGACCACTCCGTTCTGCGACGTCATCAGCGTGGACCCCTCTCACCGACCATGGAAGATGGAATGATGCTGGGCCTTGGTTGTTGATCTCCTTTCCTCTTGATGATAATGGGTTCATCTCCCTGCTTCTAGGAATCATATCACTGCATTCAAAGCTCGATCGCCACCAGCCCACCAGCGCAGGGGCAGGGGCAGTACTGACGCGGCTACCCCGCACAGTCCCACCTATTCCATGGTCGCTCTGACTTCGACCGCCGTAGGAGCCGGGCGCTCGTGCACCCTCTCCCGATCAGAAATCATCTAGCAGAGGGTGATCAATGACCTGGTTCATAGGTATGACGAGGAAGGGATCATCCCTGCCATGGGAATGGTCCGATTGGATCTAGAACCGGCTGCGCCTCACCACCATCGCCGCCCTCGAGGTCCGCGCAGGGAGCCGCCGCTCCCCACGCCGACGTTCAACCACTTCGGGAGCCTATCCCTGGAGCGCCTTGACACATCCCTCCCCTACTCCAATGAGGTGGGGGATATCCGGGTCCACTCAATCGGCGATCCGTCCCAGGGGTTAATGGAAAGAACCCCCGCCAGGCTGTGTCGACGCTGCCACCCGACTCCCCGAGCCGAGGAGCAGGCAATCTTCATGCCCGCACAGCCGGTTCCGGCCCATCTGACTCAACGCCAGCGTCAGGCGCGAGCGAGAAAGAATGCCCATCCTGGGGAATCAACATCAGCAACCACTGTGGCCCGATCCACATCTGACTCCTGTTACCAGATCTCTGTGCATGTTGAGCAGGGGCAGCCATGTGCCCGACTGGGATCGAAACCCCGACCGCCCTGCATGCAAGTTGGGTCAAATCTCCCGGTCGCGGACACTGGAAATGGCCACTGCGGACCAATCCGCGGTAGTGTCGCTCACCATGAAGGCTCATTCCGTGCCACCGATCTGGAAAGCCGAAAGATTCTTCGTGGTGGCTATGCTCCGGGTATGACTCCATCCAGCGCCCACTGCCTGGGGTATGAGGTCACTCCCCCTAATACCGGCCGTGAGTATGGAGTCGTTGTGTATCCAGTCGATCACTCACATGGAGGTCCTCCCTATGTCCCTTTCGACATCTGTCCCGGTGCTTCTCGAACCCCGACCTTCAGTCCCCTCTGCCCCAGCTCTATTTTGGTCGGGGGACCCCATGACGAAAATCGTCCTTACCCTAAGGAGCTACCCAGGGGCAGGAAGGCCGGGCGTCGTCGCCGTAGGAGGAATGTCAAGGGAGTCCGGACGGAAATTAGACCCGTCCGTTTCTCAGATTTTGAGGCAGAGTACGACTCGACGATGGAAACTACCCCCAACCCTTTGAGTTCAGGGAAGGGATGGGGACGCGGCGCGTTAGTCTCGTACTCCCCGAATGCGAGATCCGTATGATTCCCCCTCCCTTAGAAGGTATATCCAGGAGGATGAGGACTTGGCGTACCGCCAGGGATCAAGCCCGCGGTTACCACTGGCCTCCTCAAGAGCACTTCCCGGCCCTGTTAGGGAGGGTGGGGAACTTTTCTGGGGACCGACGGAAGAGTTGCGAGGCGACACACGCTCGGCGAGCACCGACGCTGTGACAGGATGCCCATTCGCCGGCCCATCCTATCTCGACGTGGCAGCCAGGGCACTGAAACCCCTGGAGGATGACCCAGGGATCGACGGCCAATCGGCCTGCTCGCCGTATTCCCCGCCGGCCAACCCACCGTCCCGACAGACTGCCTCGGCACCATTTCCAATTCCCCGACATTCCTCGGTGGATGAGCAGGGGCGGCAAGGTCCGGATCCCGAACCGGAGCTGTGGAACTTCTGGACCGTTCTTACAGCGGGCCACTTCCCTGAGAAGTTTTGGCCGATCACAGAATCAGATTTTGATGTGCGAGAGTCACTCACCCCGGGAGAGTTTGAAGGTTTCTGCCAGATTCTTCAGGTGACTCACTCCCGCCTCCTCCATCATCTTGAGCCTTATCCCGGGAGCCAAGCGCATCTCGAGGAGATCGGTGAGCAGTGTCGTCAGGTCGACCTAGCAGCACTCCCTACGGTCTGGCACCCCGAGTCGCTGGACCACCACGAGGCCCTCCAACAACAATGCGTCCAGAGTTTTCAAGTACTCCGCAGAGTTATTGAGGAAGCCACCCCCCCACACGCACGTCCGCGGATGGGGGAAGTATGCTGCTCTCCTCTTCTATGTGATCTGCCGACAGCTCGATCCACTGGGCGGCCCTGAAGGAACGTTGCCAAGGGCAGTGGAAGTCAACATGGCTGACCTTTAATATGAGGGAAACATTGTGGATCCCCTCGACGGGGACTCCCCCCCCCTCGAGGACAGGCCGCTACTGGACCCATCTGGGAGGATTACTCGCCAACAGACGAGCCTCCTAGGTCTTCCGGTACCCACGGAGGCACTGACACTGGGCCGAAACATCGGCAAGGGTAAAGAGCCCGTCGGGTCTGTCAAACTCGCCGACCCATCTGCCTCGGTGTAGAAGGTAGAGGAAGATCCCGAGAAGGCCACGCTGCGCCAACAGCTAGCTGAGCAAAAGAGGATGGTTGATGAGTTCCTGGAAGAACGCATTGCAGAGCGGCGGCCTGACTACGGTGACCCTAGACCAGGACAGCAGGGGAAGGAGCATCTAACCCTTGCTGAGATCCCCCGGGCAACCGTGATCGTGTCGTGTTCGCCGACAGGGGAGACACTGGAACCCATGGAAAGAGGGCGTGATATGTTTCGCCGAACCCTCCCGAGCAGCGAGACCACCTGGGGGACCCTGCTCAGTTTCCTCTCGCCGCCCCGAGAGTCGCTCCGCCAGCTGCCCCGCGAGCCACTGAGCGCGACTACCGTATTGAAGAGCCTGGAAATGCGCTTTTGGTTAGAGATCCCCATCAGGACAGGAATCCGCATCCGGATGATCTGATGGAAGCACTCATCGCTCGCTTGGAGGCCCTGGAAACCCGGCAGGTGGCAATCCCACAGGATGGCAAGCCGTACCCAGCATGGGTGGATGACATGCCAGCTCCGCCAGGATTTGGGAACCCCACTTTTTCCCCCTTTAACGGGACCGGAGACCCTCCATAACACTTGGACCACTTAAACTCGACGTGCGGGCCTATGTTAGGGACTCCAGCGTAGTAGGAGGCTTCCAAGATCCGGTTCTTTGTTCAGACACTGGAAGGACCAGCATTCGTCTAGTATAGCCAGCTCCCTATTGGATCTGTGAATAGCTGGGAGGACCTTCGCCGGCAATTCCTCTACCAGTTCAGTTCCAGAACCCAGAAGATGAACATTGCAGACCTCTTCAGGTGCAAGCAGAGGCCTGACGAGCGAGTTGCGGACTTCGTCGCCCGGTGGAAGGGGCTCACATACTCCCTTGACATGCCATTGACTCAGGAGAAATTACTGACGATGTGTGTAGGGAACGTCAAGGAGGAGTTGGTTCCTTCTCTGATCAAGCAGAATTAACCTAGAGGTTTCTGGGACTTCTAGGACAAGGCTTAGCGCCTCGAAGAAGCCCTGCAACAGGCCGGTCAGGCACGCCCGCTGCCTCTTGTAATCTCTGCAAGGAGAGACACCAAGGCCGAGCCCGCTGCTATGGCCCAGATAGAGGCCCCCAGACAGCTAGAGTTTCTGCCAGTGAGGCCAGCTCCGTAGGCTCATATGGGTCCACCCCCACGGGCACAGCCTCCGGCCCAGCAACGACTGCCTCAAAATCGGCAGGCGCCTCCGCGTAACGCACCGCCACCACCTAGGCGAGGTGATCCTGTTCCGCCTCCTTGTCCTGCTCCTTCGGCCCCTGGTCATGGTCAGCCCCCAAGAGTCCCCTTTCTAGACAGAAGGAATTGGTCTTACTCGTTTGGCGAGGCCCAAATCCCCGGTTATTTTTGTAGCGCCTTGGAGCAGAGTATCGTGCACCTGCCTAAGTGCCGGAAGCCAGAAGAGGCGTGTCTCACTGATCACCCTAACTACTGCCCTTATCACGGGATCTTGGGACAGACCATCCAGCAATTCTATGTGTTCAAGGACTGGCTCCATGACCAGATGGACAACAACATAGTCAGGTTGGGCCCAGCCCCGGCACAGGTGGCAAGTGTCTTCGTGGGATCAGATGGCAGTAGTGACAACAGGGATGGATGGGAACAGGTTTCCGACTGTGGGTCCCAGAAGTATAATGACTGGACGGCCCGCAGGACGGTCGCCCGTGCCCATGGCATCATCCGTGCCCGCCTGAGTTAGCCAGATCCCTCGGAGTCTGCGAGCTCCGCTCTGGCTTCGTCGTCCCAACCAACTTCTTCCCAGAGGAGCAGGCGGTGACGCAAGAAGAAATAACGCACCCTTCCATTGCCGTCATCTTCTCACACGCTTGGCGATTTCATGCCCCCAGAAATGGGGACCCCTCCGAGACCCCGTCCGGTAGTGGATGACTCCTCGAGTGAAAGTTTTGGGTATGCTTCGGTTAACACCGTAGAGTTGGTAAATCCCTTTTTGGATCCCGACGATGAGGAGCACTAGGTGGACCTCCCCAATGTCCCCAACCGTCGCCAACGTCGACGGAGCCGTGGCTACGTGAATCGCCGGGGCAAGACAGTCGTCACCTCCAGTCAGGCCGTGCATGCTACCGAGACCAGGTAGCAAGCCCGGTACAGAGAGCAGCACTCGCGGCTCCCTCAACCGGTGACAACAGGTTCGCTTCCACCACCATTTGTGTTGTTGGATCGGGTGGAACCGCCTTGCCCGCATCGCAACCAACCCAGCCCTACCACTGGCCGACTATGGACTTCCGGTCCTAGCATGACAGCCACCTCCCGGGCTTCAGCTAGTGAACAGCGGGACGTGCCTAGTACCAGTCAGTCACCGGTCCCGCCAGTAGGGCCCTTCATTCCCCCAATCACAGAGCGACCTCCTGTAAGCAGAAGCTCGCGTTTGGCGCGAAAGTATGATGTACTGAAGCATTTGGACGACATTCCAGTAAGGATTTCCATCCTTGAGTCCCATCACCTGTCGTCTGAAATGCGTGAGGCGCTCGCCGAGGCTCTAAGGAGCCCCCTTCAGTTTTAAACGGAGGTAGCGGCTGCAGAATCCTTCCACACCGAGGTGATTGAGGATGCCGAATGTCAGGCGGTTATCTCGTTTTCCAGTGAAGATGAAGACCTTCCCATACAGGGGCACATCTGCCCGTTGTACATCACTGGCCAGTTCAATGGCATGGAAGTCCGTCGCTTTCTTGTCGACACAGGTTCTGGGATTAACTTGATTACAACTCGGACACTGGTAAAACTTAGGTTTTCTGAAGATGATTTAACTCCCTCCGACCTCAGAATACAGGGGTATGATAGGACTGAGAAAACTCCACTCGGCAAGATTCGTCTGAAGACCCAGTTCGGCGGCTTAATTGCCAATACTGAATTCATGGTTGTCTCTCAGGACACCACCTACAACGCGTTGATGGGAAGGCCGTGGCTCCACCTTCATGCAGCGGTTCCCTCATCATACCATCAATGCCTCAAATACTCCCTTAAGGGTCGAGTGGGTGTGCTCCAAGGAGATGCGTCTCTGTTTTCCTCTTGTGAAGCTTGTTACCTGGACACTGACTATTACAAGAGCAAGGACAAGCAAATCCTGGAAGGTGAGGTTGAGCCCGCTGCTGTCACAAGTGATCCTTGGGCAGGTTTGGATGACGCATATGTCTTCCCAATCCATCGGTTGGAGGCTACGACTCCCGATATGGGAGGGTGCTTTGTTGTCTTGGGTACCAGAAGAATGCATATTTCCCAGTCTAAGAGATGGCGGGAAATCACCTCGTACTCTTACACCAACTAGGCTCAGGTGATCCCCGAGCCTCCTACCCCTGTACGGTATCGGGACGTTGGGCTCATGGAAACGACAGTACGTCATATGTGTCTGTTTCGCTAAGTCGGAATCGACCGGCTCAAGCCAACGCGTCACCACTGCTTTGATGTCGTAAAGAGTGGCCCCTTGGGCCGAAGGCCAGATAGGATTGGATCAACCGCCTTCGTCGCCATGGTCTCCACTGTGCATGAGTCTCCTGTCGTGACGACCTCTGCCGCCCAAGCCGGTGCCAGCTCCCCATCATGGTCGAGCAGCTCCGAAATGGCTCCCCTGTGGATGATCCTTCCACAAGCGGAGAAGAAGACATGGAAGATTCTCCTCCTGCCTTTGAGGAGGGCATCTCCACCACGGTCGACGAGCTAGTACAAGTGAGCCTCGGTAGTGAGGCGGACCCGAGACCCACATTGGTCAGCACTGCTATGCCACCCGAGGAACGACAACAGTACATAGACTTCCTCAGACAGCACCGTGATGTGTTTTCATGGAGTTATGACGAGATGCCAGGACTAGATCCCCAGGTATCCGTCCACCGCCCTGGCCTCCCAGCAAACCATCACGGGTTCAAGCTGCCTTCCAGGAAAATGAACCCCTTTCATGGTGCCATGGTTGAGGCCGAAGTTGATAAGCTCATTAAGGCCAACTTCGTCAAGGGAGTTCAGTACCCCAGGTGGCTAGGCAACATTGTGCCCATCAGGAAGAAGAAAGGGAAGATCAGGGTCTGCATCGACTTCCGCGATCTTAATTGCCACTGTCCGAAGGATGACTTCCCCCTTCCCGTGATAGAGCTATTGATCGATGCAACGGCCGGGTTCCAAGACCTCTCCTTCATGGATGGGTACTCCGGGTACAACCAGATCTGAATGGCCCCCGAGGATGAAGAGTTCACTGCCTTCAGGGCCCCCTAGGGTACTTTTTGCTACCGGTTTATGCCCTTCAGCCTGAAGAATGCGTGTGCCCCTATCAACGGGCTATGCACCACATATTTAAGCTGATCCTCGGGACACTGGTGGAATGCTATATAGATGACCTAGTGGTTAAATCTCGTCAGCGCCAGGACCATCTCAAAGACCTTGAGAAAGTGTTTTTTTCCTCCGTTCTCGCCACTTGAAGATGAACCCGTTGAAGTGTGCCTTCGGGGTCACCTCCAGAAAGTTTCTTGGCTTCATTGTTAGGTATCGAGGTATCGAGATCGACCCCAAGAAGATCAAGGCCATCAGTCAGATGCCTCCCCCAAATAATAATCGGGAGCTTCGAGGACTCCAAGGCCACTTTGCCTATATACACTGATTCATTGCGAATCTGGCCGGCAAGTGTAATCCCTTTTCTCGACTAATGAAGAAAGGCGCCGCCTGTGGGTGGGACAAAGAGTGTCAGACTACTTTTGAGGAAATCAATCAGTATCTGCTTCAACCTCCGGTCCTAATGCCACCCATTCCCGAAAAGTCGCTGGTCCTTTACGTGACCTCCCTAGAGCGATCCCTCGGCGCCCTTCTCACCCAGAAGAACAACGATGGAATAAAGAATAGCCTCTACTACCTTAGCCGCATGCTCCTCGATGCGGAAATTATATATTCTCCCATCAAGAAGAGCTTCCTGGCGCTCGTATTCGCCATACAGAAATTGTGGCACTACTTGCAGCACCACGAGGTACATCTGGACTCTCGGGTAGACCCGTTGAAATACATACTGAGACGGCCTATGTTGACCGGCTGATTGGCATGCTGGGTGGTGATCCTCCAGCAGTTCGACATTAGGTTCGTACCTTAGAAGGCCATCAAAGGACAGGCGTTGGCAGACTTCTTAGCTGCCCACCCAACCTCTGCGGACCAGCCACTGGATTTGGGCTTTCCTGATGAGGAAATCCTCTCAGTCGATCACTCCACCCCATGCTGGCAGATGCACTTTGAAGGCGCCTCCCTAAGCCCTACCGGTAGAAGGCTCAATGATCCTAGGCTTAATAGAGTGGGCCTGGGTATCGTCTTCATCACCCCAGAGAAAGCCGTTCTGCCATATTCTTTCTTGTTGTCAGAAGGCTGCACCAACAATGAGGCAGAATATCATGCCCTCATCACTGGCCTCGAGTTGGCTCTGGAGGTTAACTTACCCCACCTGTATGTAAAAGGGGACTCTGAGCTAGTCATCAAGCAGGTTAACAGTGACTATGCTGTCAGGAAGCCAGAACTCATGCCGTTGCTGGAGTGCACCCTACATCTAATGGCTAAGTTCCCCTCCCGTCCAGATGTCGTTCACGTTCCCCGGTCGCAGAATAGTCGAGAAGATACTTTGGCCAGCCTGGATGCATCACTCGCGGAGCCCGAACAGGATGACCTAATCATCCACGTGGCGCACCAGAGAGTCATTGCTCCTGATATCCAAAAGGGTGATCGTGGCCCGTGAGTGAACCATCTCACCGCTAGTGCCCCTGCGTTAGGACCCCCCGGGTCTTTAGGTGTGGTGATCAAGACAGTTCTTGACTGGAGGATACCCTTGGTTGAATATCTCTAGGACGACAATATTCCGATGGACCGAGCAGAGCGGGAATGAATCTGGCACCGCGCGCCGCAGTTCACCCTTCAAAGCGGTCCCAGCCGTGAGCAGCTCCTTTACAGGCGCATGTTTGACAGTGTTCTCCTTCGTTGCCTTCAAGGAGTTGAGATCCCACAGGTCATGCAAGAAGTGCACGCTAGTTCCTGTGACGCCCACCAGGCCGGGTCGAAGTTGTCCCACCAGATTCGGAGGCTGGGATACTTCTGGCCCTCCATGATCCACGAATGCATCGAGTATGCCATGAGTTGTCATGCATGCCAAGTTCATGATAACTTTGTGCATCGGCCACCGGAGCCTCTCCATAATACTAAGTATTCTTGGCCCTTTCTGGTCTGGGGGTTGGATTTCATAGGGCCTTACCCGCCGGCGACGGCCTGCCAGTGCCGGTTCATCTTAACCGCCACAGATTTCTTCTCAAAGTGGGCAGAGGCTGCCCCGCTCAGGGAAGTCAAGGCTGGTTCTATCGCCGATTTTGTGAGCTCCAATATCATCCACCGGTTTGGAATAACTCACGCTATTCTCACAGATAACGAAACCAACTTCCGAGCAGCCGAGCTGAAGAGATTGTACGCCAAGTACAACATTCGCTCTAACCACACCTCCCGCTATCATGCGCAGGCGAATGGACAGATTGAGGAGTTTAACAAAACCCTCTCTAACATTCTGCAAAAAATGGTTGGTCAGAACAAGAAAAGTTGTCCGAACAAGCTCCCCAATGCTCTCTGGTCTTATAGGACGATGACTCGCAATTCCACCCAGGTGACTCTGTATCCCCTGGTATACGGAGCTGAGTCCGTCCTTCCCATCGAGGTCCAGCTGCCCTCATTGCGCACGGTGGTCTACGACCAGCAAGCGCTGGATAGAGTTGCTGAGATCCATCTAACCGAATTGGAAGCGCTAGACGGAAGTAGGATTCACGCTTTACATAACATGGAAATGCATTAGAGCAGGATGGCTTGAGCTTTCCATAAGAAGGTTCGCCTCCGCTTCTTCCTGCAAGGTGACTTGGTGCTGGCTCTTAGAGTGCCAATGATTCCCGGCAGGAAACCACCCAAGTTGGAGCCCAAGTGGGAGGGGCCTTTTATTGTCAACAAGGTCTATCCCAATGGCGCATATTCCGTGGTGACTATGGATGGTGAGCGTATCAATCCTCCCACCAACGCTAGGTTTCTCAAGAAGTACTTTACCTAACCATTATGGTCCTGCATGACCTTAAACTCTATGGTCCTGCATGACCTTAAACTGTATGGTGTTGCATGACCTTAAACTGTATGGTCTTGCATGACCTTAAACTGTATGGTCCTGCATGAGCTTAAACTACATAGTCCTGCATGACCATAAACTGTATGGTCCTGCATGACCTTAAACTATATGGTCCTCCATGACCTTAAACTGTATGGTCCTGCATGAACTTAAACTGTATGGTCCTGCATGACCTTAAACTGTATGGTACCGCACGACCCTAACTGCGCTTTGGTCTGAGTTCTAAGACCTAAAACTAAGATCCTCTTGGTCTGAGCTCTAAGACCTAAAACTAAGATCCACATTTCGTCCAACATGATGTTAAACTGTATTGCCAGAACTATGTCTAGCTTGATTCCCATCCTAATGGGATACGTAGGAACGCCCAGACCTTTCGTCTTTGGGTCCAGCTTGAGGTCCGATGTCACGTCTGTTTCGCCTTTGGGACCTTGACCCCAGGATCTCGTGGCGTGGTGTGAGATTATGTCCCCATTTACGTCGGGTTTGCAATAGCTGCACCACGCGCACCCTATCCTCAGGATTTAGCCCTCCTATGTCCAATGGCATTAAAAGATGCTTTGAAGAACTACGTATGGCTTGATTCCCATCCCTATGGGATACGTAGGACCACCTGAACACCTAGATGTCTGGTCCATCCCCATATCTTAGGAGATCCCACGATCTCCCGGTTCCCAGGGTTTTTGGCATTACGCCCCCTCTTTTTCCCGGGGATCCGCCATCTTTTGGCTGCTCTCGGACTGAGCCCTCTAACCCTTTCCAGTGGTCTGATGATGTGCTCAAGGCACTCTGGTCTAGGACTTGGAGTGCCAGATTCGACTTAGGAAAGTTCCATCCACCTGCCAAGATTCGTGTTCCCCTTCATTCGGGCCCCCGTCATCCTTCACACTCGGAGGGACCCCCAAGAACGGCCTTGATACAACGCCCAAGGGCTCTCCTACCGTCATGGGCCAACACCCCCAAGGATTTCAGAAAACAAATTGATACAAATCCCTTGTTACGAACAGGGTCAGTGGATGATGATCATTTGTTGGTCCCCATGGCTGACACGACAGGATGCTGTGTTGTGAATATGGTCAACAGTAATCCTCAGTCGTCACGCTGGTTTCCCCGGGCCCTGAATGTTGGTGGCATGGTTCATATCATGTTCCGCCCCGCTGTGTCAAGGTGGAATATCGACACTCCTTGTACTAACCATCAGTACACCCCCGCACATCAGACAGACCGAGCTGCGTAACGGTGTCTCTCGGGGCTCCCGCGATCCGAGCGCTAGAGTATGTGCTTGGGTCTCTTCTTTACAGGTTGCGTGCAGCTTGACCCTCATCCCCATGGGGAACGAGGAGTTGCCCATACATTGCGTTTTGGGGCTAGCATAGCTGGGAGCTAGCATCTCCTGCCCCCCTGATTGTTGAACCCTCGTAGGCCCCTTTGGCCCGAGGCTCCTCTCTCGGATGGTCCAAACCATTCGACCTTAAACTGTGTTGTCGGTCCAAACCATACGACCTTAAATTGTGTGTCGGTCCAAACCATACGACCTTAAACTGTGTGCCAGTCTAAACCATACGACCTTAAACTGTGTTGTTGGTCCAAACCATACGACCTTAAACTGTGTTGTTGGTCCAAACCATACGACCTTAAACTATGTTGTCGGTACAAACCATACGACCTTAAACTGTGTTGTTGGTCCAAACCTTACGACCTTAAACTGTGTTGTGGGTCCAAACCATACGACCTTAATCTGTGTTGTCGGTCCAAACCATACGACCTTAAACTGTGTGCTGGTCCAAACTATACGACCTTAAACTGTGTTGTCGGTCCAAACCATACGACCTTAAACTGTGTTGTTGGTCTAAACCAGACAACCTTAAACTGTGTTTCTGGCCCTATCACACGACCCTAAACTGTGACATTATCATCCTGGCCGCAAGACAAAAAACAGCACTGCATTGTGATGACCTCATTGTAGAGGACATCACGTTGGGTATTGGTCACGTGCCATGCCATTTTTCAACACCTATCACGGCTTGATTCTTGTGGCGACACCACGGCCTACTACTCTAGGCCTGTCGCTTCACAAAAAAAAAACCACTCACCTTAAAGGACAAACAAGATTTATCAAATTCTGCTTCTTTTAGTGCAAGGGCCACACCCGCACTCCCCTTTTCCCCTGTCACTGGTATCTTACCATGTCACCTTTCAGAACTACGTATGGCTTGATTCTCATCCTTATGAGATACATAGGAGTGCCTGGGGAACTTCCCCGCGGGCCCAACCTACCTTCGTGTTCGGTCCCTCGACTCGAGCATTTCCCTGGAGAGAACATGGTAAGTAGGGCTTAGGTCCTCATTCACATGGGTTTGTTCACCGCACCATACACACCCCCTATTCCCATTCATGCCAGGTGTTTGAGTTACTCCACCGTGTGCCTCTTATGTTTCCATCCGACCTTTGGTCCTAGTTCTAAGAACTAAAACTAAGATCATTTCTTTGACTCTTTACGACTCACTCTCTCTTGTGGGATTGCGCGATGTGGTGCAGGATTATGTCCTCATTTACATCGGGTTACTCACCGTGACGAGCTTATCCCTAGATGAGACGTGTTCTCCATCCCACATGACGTTAAACTGTATTCAGTCCCATATGACGTTAAACTATATTCCGTCCCGCATGACATTAAACTGTATTTCGTCGAACATGACGTTAAACTGTGTTTCAAGAACTATGTGTGGCTTGATTCTCATCCTAATGAGATACGTAGGACCGCCCAAACATTTTGTCTTGGGTCTAGCCCCAGGGATTACTAAACCCCATCCTTCCTTATTGTCGGCCCCTCGGCCTGAATTCATGGGAAGTGGTGTAATCATGACATCTACCCCGAGCAGGTTCGGGATGCCCCATGATAATAATGGGAAGTGACAGTTCTCTCGCCAAAGAGGTCCCGCCTGGAAATTGGGACGAACTCTGATCAGGTCAGTATGTCCGCCTAATGCACCTTCGCCATGGTGGCGCAATTTCGGGAGTGTTGGACTCTGTTCGAACAAACCACCACTCCACCTTCCACGCTTTGCGTCCCCCCTTATTCGGATCCTCATTTCCTTTCATGTTTGACGGGACCCTCTAACAGTATGGATGCTCGACCTATGGTCCGCCTACTGTCCTGGGCCAACGTTCCGGAGAACTGGTCATGTTTGACGGGACCCCCTAATAGTATGGATGCTCGACCTATGGTCTGCTTACTGTCCTGGGCCAACGTTCCGGAGGACTGGTCATGTTTGACGGGACCCCCTAATAGTATGGATGCTCGACCTATGGTCCGCCTACTATCCTGGGCCAACATTCCGGAGGACTGGTCATGTTTGACGGGACCCCCTAATAGTATGGATGACAGACCTATGGTCCGCCTATTGTCCTGGGACAACGTTCCAGAAAACTGACCGACAATATTTGAGTTAGGCCCCGTGTTGCGAACATGGTCAGTGGTCAACCCTCATTTATTGTCCCCCATTCCAGGCCAAAATGATATAGATGTTGTGTTTCTACCACGGTTGACAGTTATCCTCCATGGTTGCACCCCATTGAGTTCCGAATTTGGGAAGCATGATTCACCCTTCCTCTCCATCCCCCTATGTTCGGAGGGATTTTGATGCCCCCGGCATCGCCCCGCCCGTGTGTTAGAGCACATTGAGGAGTCGACACATCAATCGGCCAGGGGTCTCCTCAGAAGTCCAGGCCCAATTTTGGATGCCTGAAGCTTGGTCAATGCCCCATAGTTGAACGAAATGATGGTACGGGCATCTTCTTCTTCTTGAGTTGGGCACGACCCATAAGAGCCTAGGGATGAGTTGTTATTCGTTTCGAAACTATGGTTGAGCGCATTAAACCAAGGGTATAAATGAATGGATTTGGCCATATATTGGATTGAGACGATGAGCAGTACAAGCAGAAAGTTCATGAGATGGAAAAAACAAAGCCCTTAGGGATCACCATGCTGAAGCAATCTTTCTAGCGCTGCTACCCTTTGGATGGTAGCCTCCGGGACCGATTCTCGCTCTTTAAAGACTCTCTCCTCATCGGCCACCATAGAGCGCAACTCGCTAGCCCTAGCTTGTTACTACTCCTTCTCAGTTCGAAGTACGGTCATCTGGTGACTCGCCTCCACCAGTTGTTCTTGCGCATCAACCAGCTGGGCCATCAGTTGCTCCACGAGCTCAGAGCATGTTGCGATGAAGGCCTCCTTATCTGCCGCCTGCCCTTCGAGGTGCCGGTCTTCCTGCTCCTCCCTCAGCAGCGCTTGAGCGCTCGCCGATCATCCCCGGAACTGGGCAATGTCGGTGCGCTGGCTGCTCTCATGTATCTTCTTGGCCATGTAATCACGGACCGTTAGATGAAGACGCTGAGCGTCAGCCCCTCCGGCGCATAGGAAGCACAGCCAGGTCTAAAGTGATCCCATCTACCTCAGCCAATCCGTCTGGGGTTGTCTGAGGAAGCGCTGGATACACTTCCACCCCTTGTGCCGTGTCATCCGGCTCTCCTTGGCTGCCTCTGAGTCTGAGTCATCTATCTCCTCGGGGTCAGCGAGTCGGTATATGGGGAAGGCAACCAGCAGATCGGCAACAAGATCCGCCACAGGGATGCCTTCGTGAGGAATAGAATCCTCGACGCCGGTCGACCTTCTTCTCTCGCCCCAGCAGCAATGATGCCTCCACCAGCTTCCGACCTCGTCTCAAGAATAGCACCGCTGATGTACGCTGCCCCCTGTTCATCAATTGTCGGGGCCAAATCAGTGCAGGGATCATGTTCTGAACGAGGTGGTATGTCCGCCGTTGTTCCACTCGCGGACGGCCCGGGCTCCGCAGCCTGACGTGCCTCCAGTGTTGAGATCACTGCGCAAGGCATACGCTGGTCAGACGAGATCTTTTTACACCAATCACCAGTAGTGAAGCGTGAGACTTACCAGAATCTAGACCTTCGGTCCCCAGTGTTTCGGCCGCTGCAGGAGCCGCTGTAAGGGGAGACCCCTCCGCGCTTGTTAATTCAATGATGGATGTCAGATCCCCATCATGTCCCACTAGTTCCTCTCCTCCCTCCTTTGGTAGGGACGCCCGTCCAACACTCAACTGCTCCTGAGTAGGATAGGGAAGTGAGTTAGAAGCTGGAAAGGAGAATGGATGAATAAGTGAAATGAATGAAGACAGAGACAAACCTCAAGAATCTCGGTTATGTCGAGATCAGAGTCGGTAATCTCACCGCTCTCTCGGAGACTCCCTTGGTAGGTCGCCCCTTGCGACCCCTCACCTTTGGGATCTTCTTCTTCTTCTTCTCCCTCGACTTCGTCCTCCCCGGTTTCCTCCTCCCCCCATGGCTCCTCATCACTATCGCCTTCTCCCGGCGGCATCGCTTCCAGATCATGCTCTTGGCTGAGTATCACTTTCACTAGGAATGGTGGCTCCGCACGCCGCCCCCTTTGGCATGCGTATGCATCCATGGCCGTTAGATAAGCATGCCACCAATGGAAGTTTACTCGGTCAGTAATTCGAACGAGCCCGACCTCTGGCAGTTGGATCCCGTTTTGCATTATCTTCTGCCAGATGGATTCGACGCTCAGAGATTGCCGCAGGGTCATCCAGGCCGACCATAGTGCCGGGAGAATTGCGCCATGGGAAGGTTTGAGAAGATATCTTATCTGCTTCCTGGGCAGTTCCCTAGCCGCCTCATGTGACCCCCCTGTGGGTAATGAGGACGTGGCAGCACCATGTGATGTTCCCGCTGCCGAAGTCCCGGCCTGCGCAGGCCTCACTGCCTGACGCACCCTTAGTCCTCCCCTTCTGACGACACCATGCCTTTCTTCCTGTTGCCCAGTTTTCGCGTGAGTAACCTCGAGTTGCTGGACGCGCTTGCGTAATAGCCCCTCGGGGTACGCAATGGTCCAATGTTCGGCGTATTCGGTTGCTAGGCCGACATCGACCCCGGCGGAAAAAAGCGGAAGTACGGATTTGGGACCCAGCGCCCATTTTTATAGGTGAGTCCAGGGTTCCACGCCACGCGGAAAGAGGATTCCGCGCGCATTCGTAGGATTTGCGCGCCCCATCGGAATTTTGCACGCAACTTGACCAGGGGACTTAGCACTTCGGCGTTTCGGCGTTTCCCTTGGAATCCGACCGTTGCGACCTCTCGCCGATCCAATTCCAAGGGGGGGCATTTGTTGACGTCGAAAAAAGACCGTAACTCTCGGAGGAAGTTTCAAAATGACGAAGCGAAGTCATATTCAGAATCAGAGGCCCGATCCGAAGGCCCAGGATGTGGTGCACAAAATAAATGAGGATCCGCGCGAAACATTGTTATGCGCGCGTAGAATCACCGGGTTTCACGGAATTGAGCCGATGAGGTGCGCAATCTTTGCACGCCCTGGTTCTGCGCGGTGAGTTTTTGAGCGCCGGTTGCGCTCGGCGCGAAGAATTTCGCGCGCCGCCTGGATTCCGCGCTGGAGGTCGTCTATAAATAGAAGGTGACCCCGAACGGTTTGGGGGTTCCAGAATTCGAAGCGACTCTCGTGCGCGCAATTCGGCTTCCCCCACGCGCAAGATGGCTTCCAGGTAATCCCTCATTTCGCGCAACCTTTCCCTGGAGTCTGCCTTTGTGCGCCACTCCATCGGCTTCAGTGAATTTTCCCCCTTCCCCGGGTTCCAGCCTTGTGCGCAATCCGTGTCTCGTGCGCGCAGTACCCTGCCGTGCGTGAAAAACCCTGCGCGTAATTCCCTCTCCGCGTGAAATGCCCTTACTCCAATTGTGCACCGTCCCGGTGTTTTGCGCGCAAACCTTCTTTTTTGCGTGCAAAGCCCAGGACCCTTCAGCTTGACGCCCCTTGGCTTCCCCCTGCACCGACACTTGATGTCTCCCCTGCCGGGCATGCGCGCCATGCGTTGTTTTCCCGTACGGCCTTCCAGGCTCATGTGAAGTAACCTCAAGGTCCCTTGGGCCGTGTTTCCCATTGCGTTTCTTTGCATTATTCTTCTCCGCATATGCACGCTAACAGCTATTGCTTCTTCACATATCCATGCTAACGTGGACCCCCCCGGTGGTTCGCCCTGCGGCCCCCCTTTATTATGGCCTTAACGATTCCTTCCCTCCCACAAGGGGTAGAGGGAATTGGGCATGTAAGCCCTAGGGGTGTGGACCGAACCCACCTCGTCCAAGATACAGGACGTTAAACTGCTATGCACCTCGTACTTAACACAAGACATTAAACTGTGGTCCGACCCCGTGCTTTGCACGCAGGGTCCCCCCAGCTCATACATTTTTTACGCCCACTCGTCTCCACGGGAATGAACTCTTCCTCTCATGGAATGAGATCCTCCTTTTCGGAGTGGTGTTTGTCCGCGGGGGAAGGGCCGCCTCAAAGCGTAAGCCCCTAGCCTTTCTTGCGGATGATTGCACCCGTGCATCTCCGTACTTCCCCCCTACCAAGGCCAGTGGAGTCCTTTTCCCACTGTGCTTTGTCGTACCATGGGCCTCCAACCTGGAGTAAGCCCCGACACCAAGGGCCTCTAACCACACGTAAGCCCATATTTCCTCTTTAGGCCGCTCAACGCGTAAGCCCCATTCCGCTTCTCACGGACGCACCCTTCGCGACGTGATCATCTGGTCCCTACTGCCTCTTGTTTCCCACACCGAGCAGGACTCACGTGGGCTTAGAGCGCGCATCGACCATGAAATCCTCTTATGGGCCGCCCTAGAACGTAAGCCCCATCCCAGCGAACTACGTGGACTTTGATCCGTGCTAACGCATGGTACGTAGGAAGCCTCCACGAGGTTCAATCCCACCACCCGGTAATCCCGACCTCTCCATGTTGGTTCCCTAACCACCTTTGGTTGCCTCATAGCGTAAGCCCCAAACCCGTCATCCTGCATGACGTTAAACTGCATCTCGTCCCCCATGACGTTAAACTGTATCTTGTCCCGCATGACGTTAAACTGTATTCCCCCTCTTGGGCCGTCTCAGAACGTAAGCCCCATGTCTCACTCCACCATCCATCCTGATCCTTACCCGGGACGCCACATCCCGGTGAGATAATGCCACCCCATCCCACTCCATGGCATCCGGGAAGCCGCCCACGTGCTGGTCCCAACATCGGTGTCCCCCATAGGGGTCCTTCAACCCGATCCGTCTCCACAAGACGTTAAACTCGCGACATACCCCTTGTTAAACATGGGAAGCTGAGGAAAACCTCAGATGGTACACATTCACCACGTTTGATGTGGGATTCCTCGGGCTTCCGCGCCCTCGAGAAGCCCTGTGATGAGGGACCAAAGACATACATGCCAACAACACCCCAACGTGACCATTCTCCTCACTGAAGGTTGCTGCCCTGACACGACCCCTTGGAGCGTCTCGACGGAAGCAACGTAATTAACTGGCGTGCATGTAGATATGGCATCGG
Organism: Viscum album; assembly: GCA_963277665.1. NCBI lineage: Eukaryota > Viridiplantae > Streptophyta > Magnoliopsida > Santalales > Viscaceae > Viscum > Viscum album. The sequence continues at coordinate 1,102,487,633 of OY728138.1, read as the reverse complement.
GAATGGGCTTCACGAACCCGTCTTAAATCTATGAGGGAGACCCGGACTAGGTGATGAGCTCCGAGGAGGATTCCACGGAAGGAAGAACCGACATCCCATCATCCCAGTTTTGATCAAGGAGCAGACGTCCCTGAACAAGGAACGGATGCTGCCTACCTTTGGAAAGCGGGAATACAGGGTAACAAGCAACACGTCCTCCCCACAGACGGATGCGCGTGCCCCGACGAAAGCATCAGAGCAACAAAATCATATATGTTTAAATACATTAGATATATTGGTACATGAAAAGAGATAATAAATAATCAGGTTCCCTTAAAATAGGTTTTCTTAAAAGAATGAATTGAGAAGGGAACATGAAGTATATTTACTATCCCAAACAAAGAAAGGTAAATTAAAATAGTTAAATATTAAAAAATATATAAATAATATGGAATCAGTAAATGATAATAGGATTGAGGGAATGGATAGAAAAAAGAAAATGTGTAACCTAAAGGTAATGAGGGTGCTTCTGAATATCTTTCACCTTAGTCCGTGAATTGATTGATATGTGTGTACATCATCATAATTAATAAAATTATGTTTATTAAATACTTTATTAAGAATATTTTTCATTTATAATAAATTTTTTTGTGTCTATTTAATTTCATAAAACATTCATTTATTATATAGTTATTTCATATATTATACACTTAGGGATTATCAGTTTCTTTTTTTCCAAAAATCCTTCAGTTTATTGATTATAGGAAAAGGTGATATTAATTAGTTCCATAATATTATGAATTTTATATTTGTGTAGTATTTATAATTACATTAGTATAAAAGTTACACAATTCAATATATGTACAAAATAAACTCAAATTATAAATGAAGCTGAGTTATGCTCATTTTGGGTGGTAAAAATTACTATGAATATTTATTCGGTAATATATTTAATATCATTCATAATATTTATTTACATGATATTAATAATTTAATGAATATTATATTTATTAATTATGTATATTATTAAAAATATCTATGTATGTCGGTGAAGGAAAACGAAAAACGTCTTCTATAGAGGTAGTGAATCGACCATAACATGGGAAATGTTTTAATTATTGATTGAAATTAAAGGGGATTCGAAAATTGATATTCTATTAAGGTAAAAAATTTCAGTAAATTTATAATATTAATGTTATTATACTATCATGTATAGAATATATTTTTGGAGGTATAATAAGAAAATAATTCAGTATAATTTATTTGAGAATATAAACTCTTCCTTTAAATATTGAATCTTAGTTTATTCATTTAGGATTCTCAGTATGGTCTATGGGAGATACTATGGTTTATATGACATGGGAATATGGTTAGGGATAGATTTAGAAATATTTTAGTCATTTGAATGAATATTTTTGGTCGTGATGGGTGGAATTTCTTAGAGGAGAGTAGTGTTTTTGAGTAGAATATTGATTATTTTACCATTTAGGCCGAATACATTTTTTAGGATATATTGACACAAATTTAGTTAGTTTATTAGTAAAAAAGAGGTTAATTTTATATTAGAATCATTTGAAAACCTAATTTCATCATTCAACCACTCAAATTAATGAATAGATCCAAAAATAATTTTTGTATTAGAATAAAATAAAACTTTGGTCCCATAATTTAAAATTTAGGTTTATAAATTTAAAATAAAATTTTTAAATGTATAAATATAATCCTTAAATTCATTTTCTATGTAGAAAAAGGTTTTATAGATTTTTAATCTATATTTATATAGTGACGATGTTATAAAAGTATTTATATCCTTAAAAACTACATTTTTACTATTCACCAAAAATTTAGTTTTTTTAAAAAATTCACCATAAAAAAATTTTAAATTATGATTCTAAAAATATAATATATTCTACCAAATTAATTTTCTAATTATTATAAATTTATTTTTTAATTTCTTTTGAAAATACAATATTTTATAATATAATCAAATTTCTAACCCTTAGAAAAATTACTTATGATTTCATAATATCACATGAAGAAATATATAGTGTTTAATAAAACCATTTTTGGAAAATAAAAAATTATTTCAAAGTTATAAAAATATATATTTATTTAAAATGAAACATATTTTTTTCTTAAAAAAATACAATTTTGTTTTATCTGTGATAGACATTTGTTTCAACATATTTAACACTTTTATTTAACTATCATGTGATATAAATATCATATATTTATCATTCTAAATTAATATGATGAAGTAAAAGTGTGAAATAATATATACCTAAATATAACACACATGCCAATTCAGAAGTGTAAATCCATTTATAAAGTTTCGGGTTGTTCCGCGTTTAGCCTATTGGGATGCATTTTATGGGATGGAATTACATGCATCACTACCTATCACGAGTTATCCCAGATAACATGGTACCCTGACACATGATTTGGAACTTACATTTCCTGAAGGGAGTTCCCAATACCCATGGGTTAGTGTCTAGAACCTGGCATCATACTAGATAAAAATGGGAATAGTTTTTCACATAAATAGTGGAAGAAACTGTAACAAGTCTGTATGATCAAAAGAAAACTCCATTGGGTGAAATGTACCAGAATTCAAAAAGGTAAAAAAACACAATGTAAAAACATAAAGTACCCAGAAAAAGGATAAACAACCCATGTTCCAAAGGATACAACATCTCAAATCACAAATATCAACAATAACCACCACCTCTAAGCGGTGTTTCCCCTTAGAAAAACCTAACAGGTGGAAATATAAAAATTCCTAAAGGTACAAGTATAGTGTGAGATAAAATATTTGTAGGGTCTCACAAAGTATTAAATAATAATATGCCACATTAATTAACCAAATAAATCATTCAATATTAAAATAAATAGGCATGGAAGTAAAAGATAATATTTAAAATAAATCATTCTTTTCTTTTCAATCAATGGAAACATATCTAAATAATGGCATAGTAAAAATTCTATATAAAATAGTTTATATAAATTCACAAGGCATGTGTAAATAAGTTTATAAATACTGAAATATATATAAAAAAATTTAAAATGAGCAATGTGGTCATATTCTAAGAGGTATGATAGTTCTAGGTTTTGATATCCTCACACACTCGAATATGTGATCATGAAAATATGTATTCACATGTTCCTAATGCACTGTTCAAAGAGGACTCATTACCATCCCATCAGGGATGTGACCCACTTCATATGTTTTATTAGAGCTGTAAAGCATCAATATAGTATTTTCATAAATAACTCAATAACTAACTTGGATTTATGGTTCTCTATCAATAATAAATATCGGAGAATTAACTTTAAAACTATTCAAAATAAAATTAATCCATTTTGTCCATTTTAGTACTCCAATTTCCATTTAAAATAAAAAATAGGGTTTTAATCAAATAATTTTCTTTTCAAGGATAAAATCACAATGTTCTTATCAAAAACATTTTAATCCATTTTCCTGAAATAAAAATTTGACATAAATTTCACAAATCAATTTCACAATTCAAATTTCATAATTAAATTTCACAATTTGATTTTAAAAAGTTTCCATCCAATTTTCAAAAACACACCTCCATTCTATAGAATTTGGGGCTTTCCCCAAATTTAATTCCAAAGAAAATTTAAACCAAGATCCAAAAATAATTAGTTTTTAAAAATTTAATTGAAATAAATTTAACCTAAATCAATACATTTAGTGCTAAATCAGGTGGTCAAACATAAACAAAACCACATACAATAGGATAACAGGATCACAAAACACAACACCCAAAATGGGAAACTCCAATGCAGAACATCAACGAAGGATATATAAGAAAAAACTTAGATTAATGATTAAAAAATATGGAGATTATATTCTTGAATAATATTAAGATCTTACAAATCCTGAGGAGAAGTGAGGAGAGTTGGAGAGAATAAACGAGAGATGCACTCTTACCAGGGAAGGGTCAAATAACGATGCTTTGATTCTCTTTGGAAGGGGTTTTTGGGATCCAAAATTGTTATATTAGAGCTTTAATAATCTTGGAGGATTTCCAATCCCGAGTTAGGGCTGGGGGGGGAAGAAATTGGGGTTCATGAAATTTTAAGTTAATTTTTGGAATAATTAAATAATGCAGGAACAGTTAGTTAGGAAGGGCCTCACGGTTTTTCAAACTGTGAACCCTAGACAATCAACCCTACTGGTGGGGTTGTATGGTTTCTCCTTGGTGAGAATAATATTTTTCAACCCATTCACTAACTATGTAAACCCTAAGTACATGGGTTTGCATAGTTTTCTCTAGTAGGATGTATGGTTTGGGAAAATCATGCAACAAGTGTTCAAATCCCAAGGGAACTTTACACATTCAAAATTTTCACATGAAGAATCCTTAAATGAATCCCAAATAAAGCATAATAAAAATTGTGGTTGATGATTACCCAAAAATTGTAAAAGTATGTTACAAACTACCCACCACAGAAACCTTTTATCCCCATAATTCCTATTATGAAGCTTACATGTCAAAAAGATGAGGCCATGATCTCTCATCAGTTACTCCCTCTCTTAGGTCTCATCAATATCAAAACTGGGATTCCATAACAATAAAAAGAAAGGTATCTTCTTCCCAAAATGTACCTTGGTTTTGGAATCAACTATCCAAACTAGATTCTTAGTCCCTAATAAATCAAGTTCAACATCAAGATCACTCCATCTCAGAACATTAGATGGATCAGAAAGATTCTTTCAAAGCTGCGATACATGAAACATGTTATGTATCAACATCAACTATGGAGGATGTGATAAATGGAAAGAAACATTACCCACATTGTCAATAACCTCAAAAGGTCCCATAAAATTAGGATAATGTTTCCCTTTCCTCCCAAACCGTTGATGACCCAAATGGGGTGAAAATTTTAAGAACAACAGATTACCAAATGAAAATTCTAATGGTCTATGATGATGATCAACATAATATTAATACCAAATCTATTCCATGAACATTATCTAATGAAAAAGAAGAAGAATTACTGTCATCTCTTTAACCAAGATTTTTCAAACCAAGGTACTTTCACCAATCTCCAACTGACATAATATAGATTTACAATTTTGACCATACGAGGCTCAAATAGATCCATTATGATCATGGAATGATAACTATTGTGTTAGGACCAAAAGGGGCCTAGATACCCTAAGAGGGGGGGGGGATGAATCAAGGTATGGATATTATATTTCAAAATTATTCCTGTCCCACTTGATCTTGACCTCTATGTTATAAGGGTCACTTTGTTTTCACTTACGTTGTTAAAATTTATCTTGTTCTTTATTTATTTATATGATAATGATACTTTGGATGCAATACAGGGAAGAAGGCATGAAGACATAGAGATTTTTACTTAGTTCACCCTCACTGGGCTACGTCCAGGGAGCATACAATGGTGATGTGTCGCTGTACCAAATCTACTAAAGCTCACTTCTTATAATGTTTGGGATAGATCACTTCTATGCTCAGGCTCACTACCTTTATAATGTTTAGGGTTATCACATTGCTTTTGAAAGGGTCACTCATTATTTCTCTCACAATGGATCACTACTGGAAGAAAGGATAAACTTATTCCTCTTCCCTTTTCTCATAACACTTGGAAAGGATTAACTCACCGTTTAGAGACCTGTAGGTCTCTTCATTATCACCAATAAAATATGCATCCTTAACTATTGATAGATTCTCTGTTGACATCTAACTTTCACCCGCAGATGAATCTCACTTTTCATTGGGTGTAATGGGAAAGCCCAATTCTTATGCACATCCTTCATTGGGACTTACACGCAATTCCCTTATTTTTCAGGAAATCCAATTTTCACGCAACACATCTCTTACGCGTAAATACTTATTTTATGTGAAATAACCTTATTTTATGCACAAACTTTTCATTAAACATAACACACTCTTTATGCATAGCCTGATCTTTATGCACAACCTTATTTTTATGCATAACATAATATTTACACGCAAATACCTGACTTTACCCAAAAACTTGACATTTAAGGGAAACTCCCTTGTGTATTTTGATTTCGCGCGCCAGATCTCGGATTCTCTCTAAGTATAAAACTTTTTTGAATGAGAGGGTCATTTAGTATTTATAGGAAAAATCAACCCTAGTGAGAAAATCCCTCTTTGTGTGTGTAATCCTCTTTGAGTTCAAAAAACACATCTTTCGCACAACTCCATATTTTGCGTAATGCTCTAATTTTTTACGCACCTCATGCCTTCTCTAAATTTCATGCTTATTATCTAGAAACACCTCTTGCATGAAAAAATCATTCTTCTATGTCATGAACCACACCAATTTTCACGAACCACTCTACTTTTTCACGTCCCCCATTTTCCAAAAACACATCTCTCCATTTTCAGATTTTCAGGCCCAAGAATTTGGAAAACACTGGAAAACGACGCCACCGTGTATCTGCTCTTTTTGTACCACCTCCAAATCATCCATTCATTTTTTGAGGTTCTTCTATCAAAAATGGATAGAAAACAACATATCTTGAACCTGAAAAATCACCATGAAAATCTCATTTGTCAACAAATTGCACATCATGGTCTGCTTTTTCAACAAACACAACATGGAGGCCCACTTTTCCAGAAAACACAATTACCTAAAAAATGATTCAATGATACATTGGGGGATTTTTTCCCCATAATCTCCCCCTTGGGGTTTGTTGAAAACTCTTCTCATAAAAATTCTATTCACTTTGATACCTCATTAAATATTCTTCCAACCGCTACCACAATTCGTCTCTTGCGATTTAGATAACAATAAAGGATTTTCTCAACAGATAATCTAAGTCCACATAAGCAATGCTCGATGTGAGAAACAAGATTAAATGAAATGTTCATCAATGAATCAATTCATTTCAGACACCAACTTATGACACCAAACTGATACTAATTTCCAAATTATACCAATTTTTGATCGCCAGAAACCTTCTTACACCATTCCAACACCACTCTTCGTCTTTTATCACAATCCTTAGCTATCTTGATATCTAATATTGGATCAATCACTTCTAGCATCATCAGATTTAAAACTCCCCCTTTATTAAAGCATCAAATTATTTTCATCTTTCAACTCCCCCTATCTCGCTGTTCTACCTGGAAGCTTCTCCTTCTGCCTTTGCAAAAGACATTTTCTCCCTTTTCTAGCCACAATTTCTCCCCCTCTAGGAGTCACTCTTTCTCCCACTTTATCAAAAAACCCAAAGGTCACTCATTTGTATTCTGTAATATAGTAGAGAGCACAAATTATTAAAGTAAGGTAAACACACCATACCTCAGGGAGAGGGGGGGTGTCCCACATTCACACTTTTTCAAGTGCGGGGAGTCGATGAACTCCCATATCCAATCAATGCCTCTTAAAAGATTCCTTGGGTAAGGTCTTTATCAAAATGTATGCAACTTATAGTACCGTAGGCACATACTCTAATTTCACGATTCCCTGCTCAACCTTCTCCTTGATAAAAGGATACTTTAAATCAATGTTCTTTTTGCTTGAGTGATAGATATGGTTTTTGCAGAGATTTATAGTACGTGAGTTATCACACTAGATTCTAATCAGATACTTCACTTTAACACCCATATCATCAAGTTTTTGCTTCATTAGATCCTTTAAATATTATGTGTTCATCATATACTAGCACCATCATCATTTTATTACAATCATTATTGACATACATGTTGTAATAAATTCCGCCACGCCAAAAACTGAGCTTCTTTAAAAAATGATCCATCATTGAATACCATATTCTTCTATCTACTCAATATTCAATTCTTCTTCTAGAACCCCAATAAAAAAATGAGGACTTGACAAGCATCTGGAACACTCTAAACCTCTGTTGCACTATAATGGCCAAGAATAATCTGATCTTTCGGCCTTGAAACTGTATCTCATGTTTCATTCTTCTCAACTTGTTCAAGCTCTTAATTCATAACATGAAACCAACTCTCATCACTAGTTCCATCTTCAAAACATTTAGGCTCTACCTTTGATAGGTATCATGCTTGTTATAGAATTATTGTCTTCCTTATCTGCACTGGACCCATTTAATAACCAATTATACTCTTCCTACCAATTTCATCTTGACACTTTGGAATCTTTGAAGATATAGAATTGACTTACTCATTCTCATTATCTGTATTTTCTTAGGCATCAACATTTTCTACTTTTTATCCCCCTAAGTCTCTTACCACAACATTACTTTCAACAAGCATCTTTCCACTGTGTCATTTCATTTCATTCAACTTCTTTTCTCAGCTTCTTGTTGAACAATTGTTGATATTCTCTCACACCATCTTGGTATCCTGGAAACAATAAGCTGATACCACATTGTTAGAACAAAATAGGTAATCATGAAATGTATGATTTTTACAGCTTCACCACAATCCGTCTTCTATCGGAAGACAACAAACACCTGAATAGGGGAATGATACCTATGGATATATATTCAATGCAATTCAGAACCACTGGATCATCCAAGTATATCTTTAAGAGATCTTTGGATTCAATGTATAATATTTATCGTATAATCTCCTCTTTTTACAGAACACAACCATCTGAGGCAGATTTGAATTATGGAACTATTGTGTAATAAAACTTGTTGATTCTAATATCATATGTGATCCTTAACTATTCTGATCATTCTATTCTCATTTAATTTAATCATCCATCATATCCCTTTGATAAATTTCATCTGATTAGAAGATAGAATTCTCTCACAATTATGTCTAGCTATTCTAGTCACAAGTCCTATTGTTTAGACCCATAAACATTATTCTTCTCCTACATCATTTCTTCACATGTGATTGCATGTTTTATAAACTTCTCTAGCTCACTTATATCAATGAGATTATCATTGGGAGAATTTACCAATTAGAAATGAGCGATCAAAAAAACCTCTATGCCTATTGAGTTGAAACTCGGTGTAGGAAACAAGAGATATGGTTAATAACACAATAAATTTATATTGTGCTCAGATTATCCATTTTTTTTTCAACTATGGTTTCTGATTTGAATCAATTGAAACTCTGCATCATATCAATTCCTCAGTTTTCATCTTTTGATGCCATTTCCCCTTGGATTGTGTCTCCCTAAAACTTGAAACACATGAATCATTAGTAAACAACATTTATAAACATAGGTAGAGGGGATATTCTAGAATCCTCAAGAAAAGGATTTTGGTTGATCCTGATGGGTCAACCCTTTTATTCTTTCTTTCAACACCTCTCAATCTTTCCTTGTCTACACTAATTGCTTACCCAACTCCAACTATTTTGGCCATATGAATAGGAATTCTTTTTCCACATTATGATTCTTCTTCTAATATTCATATTTTCTAGGCTTTTCCTTTCTCACACTTTTGGGTTTGAATGCACAGGTAGAAATTTATTTCTTTAATGTTACACCAATATGCCATATCACTTGATTCCTTATCTAAGTAGGAATATCTCTACCTGTCTTCACTTATCGGTATGCGGAATGAGGTGTTGATTTTCTAAGACATTCTTTATTCATTTTTCTTTTATCAGCTGTTTGAATTGTGCTACCATTTCTTATTGGGGTTGAGTTTTCCACTAAATTTACATTACAATTACTTCCACTGGGGGCATATCCTCCCTTTATCTTCCAAGATTTTCAACATCCATTCCAGGGATGCTTTTTAGAGTCTGACAGATGAAGTGATTGATACACCTTTTTTTGAGATCCTTGTGCTTCCACTGAGATTGTAAAACTATTTTTCGTCTTGCCATGTTGTCTTCCAGTATAGGCTTCTTCATTGCATAATGCCTATTTTATGAATCTCCTTTTGGATTCCTTTTCTTTTCCTGCATTCTTCTTACTGCAATGTCTTTCCAAATGTCCATGATCAGAACATATGAAACATCTTCCATTAAATTCATACCTAATTTCATAATTTCTCAACTGAGATGTCGATGCAGCTTGAGTTCATCTTCTGACGCTGATCACTTGAGATTTCTAACATATAGTCATAATGTGATACATTCTTCTATAATAGAATCACTTCATGGATTATTTCTTCTGAGAGACTCTTCTTTCATATTTCTCAGGATGCTTCATCTTATTCTATGATTTAAAAAAATTTCTATCTTCATAGCATAAAATGTATTCCTAAACCTATGAACAAAAGCTTGATGTGTGGCCATGAATCCCACAGAAATAGCACATATTATCACTAACTCTTCTGAATGTCTTGTTAGGTCTATCTTCAACACATATATGATTTTATCCATTTATGGAACTATTCACAGCTCTCTTTTTATCCTAAATGGGAGGGGAATAATAAAATCAAATACCAATTTTTCCTAAACTATATGGTCTTTGAGTTGAGAAAATATGTTGTTGTTTCTCCTCATAAATCACATATTTTATTTTTATTTTATCATCACCTTCCAAAGGGAAATAAAATAATAAGTGCAATGCATCCATTAACTTAGGATTTACTTTCTATTATTATTTCTCCATTTCTTCCATGGATGAATGTATCTCTTCCTCCAGTTGTTGAATCTTCTTATCTCTTAATTCAAGTTGAGCATTGATTTCTCTTCTGATATTCTTTCTACTACTCATTGCATATTCCAATTATCGTGTGAGCTTTTCTACTATATCACTTTTCTCAATCATTTTCAAATTTTATTGAGCAACAGAATCAGAACAACATTCATTCTATTGTTGTATCCTTTGATTATTCTAAACAAGTTTAGATAGCTATGTTGCAAGATCATCATTTTCAGCTTTCTGATTCTGTATTTCATCTGAGTTTAAATAATTTCCATTAACATTAGCTTTGGGATTTTCTCTCTTTATAGAAAACTTTTGTAGTTCATCAGCTTTAGAATCATTCTTATCCCTCAGATCAGTAGCCATATAAATAAGAATTTGATTTAATCCTCTTATCTTTCTAAACTCAATTTATAGTACTTGGATCTAGATATCTTTAGATTTAACTTCTTCATCCCATTTCTAATCTAATTCCTTTTTCATGTTGACATCATCTACTGGTGGCCTCCTAGAAACTTATTCATCATCATTAGTTTTAGTATCACATTGAATTTCAAGTACTTCACTCATTCCTACATCATTATTGATTGAATCTATCTTTTCCCTATCAGATTCATCCAAGAATTCCTTCAGTAAGCTGTTTGATTACTTTAGTTGAATCATGCTTTTTCCGTAAAAAATTCCACACAGAGGAATACCATACTGAGGAATACCATCTGACTTCTAATTCTTCTTTGACGTTTCTCCTTTTTCCATGGCACACCGAGATATGATCAGACTGAATCTTTAACTTGAGAAATCAACTGAACCAAGATAAAGAAAATAAATCTAATAAAATAAACCTTCCCTTTGATACCAATTTTTAGGACTAATAGGGTCCTAGATACCTTGGGGAGTAGGGTGGTTAATTAGGGTATGGATATTCTATTTCAAAATTCTTCCTGCTCCACTAAATATTGACCTCTATATTATAAGGTTCACATTGTTTTATCTTATGTTGTTAATATTTATCTTGTTCTTTTTTTATTTATCTAATAATGATGCCTTGGAAACAATGCAGGGAAGCAAGAAGGAAGACACATATATTTTTACTTGGTTCACCCTCACTGGGCTATGTCCAAGGTGCATACAATGGTGATGTGCCGCTGTACCAAATCCACTAAATCTCACTACCAATAATGATTGGGCTAGATCACTTATATGCCCAGGCTCACTGCCTTTACAATGTTTAGGGTCATCACACTACATTCCCAAGGGTCACTCCCCATTTCTCTCACACTAGCTCACTACTGGTAGAAAGGATCACCATCTTCCTCTTCCCTTTTCTTACTACACATGGAAAGGATACACTCATGGTTTATAGACATATAGTTCCCTTCATTATCACTAATGAAATATGCATCCTTAACTGTTTATAGATTCTATGTTGACGTCCAACTTTTTCCCACAGATGAATCACACTTTACAATGGGTGTACCAGGAAGCCCCAATTTTTATGCGTTGCTTTCACTGGGCCTTGCGTGAAATTCCTTACATTTGCACGGAATCCAATTTTCTAGCAACACCTCTCTTACGCTCAAACACTTATTTTACGTGCAACAACATTCTATTACGTGTAACCTTTTCTTTACGTGTAACACCCTCTTTATGCGCAACCTGATATTTATTCACAACCTTATTTTTACGTGAAACTTATGATTTATGTGAAAACACCTGAATTTATGTGCAAACTAGATGTTTACATGAAACTCTCATGCATATTAAAATTTCACGTGCCAAAGATCAGATTCTCTCTAAGTATTGCGATTTTTCAATTGAGGGGTTCACTTCACATTTATAAGTAAAATCAACCCCGGTGCGAAAAATATTCCTTGCATGCATAATACTCTTTGAGCGCGAAAAAAAAATTCTTACATGTAATAAAATATTTCATGCAATGCTCCAATCTTTCAAGAGAGTGCTATTGTTGGCCACCTTGACTCTAGGAGCTTCATGATTCGGTTCACTTCAGAAGAAGTCCTGATTATTGCTTGGTTGAGCACGCCTCGATCATGGGATGGTGCTCGATTTCTCCTATTCCGATGGTCATACAATATTCATATAAAAAGAGATCCTACAAAGATGGCGATTTGGGTAAGTTTCCCTGAACATACTCTTCCATTTTAAAATCCCTCGATTCTTTGTTTACTCGGAAACCTGGTGGGGCAGTTCCTTTGTACCGACAATCAGACCCGTGCATTGTGTCACCCAATCTCTCCAAGGGTGTGTGTCGAGGATGATGTCTCGAAGCCCCCCGTGGAATCTTTATGGATTAAAATGGGAGAAGATTTTAGATATAAGTAGAATTTCAGGTTTGAATCCTAGTTCCACTATTATTCCCTATGCAATATTCTTGGGCATAGTCTGGCAATTTGCAGGCGCAGGGCGAGGAAACAAGGAGCCACTGTGGAGGCTCAGGCAGACTGGGTACAGGGTGGTCATCCTATAGACAATGGTTCAGTATATGTTAGGGAGGGAGCAAGGTTAGGAGAATATTGTGAAGGTTCTGGGAAGGGGATATGCAAGGCTGAGGTGCCCACGGGTTCGACAGAAGTAGCGTTTAAAAAACCTGTAAAGATTACTCCTCCATAACCCAGTGTAGTAGAGATTTTTAACAGACTTCTGAGAGATTTGGAGATCCCTCATAGAACTAAGGAGGTTTCGGGGGGTGACCAGGCCAGTGTGGTTGAGGATCCTTCAAAAATGTTAAAGGATCAGGATTCGGAGGCCTTAAGTGAATCACCACCCAAGGGTGCAGCTAGTTTTAAACCATGCTCATATGTGATGGAAGTGCGTATTGGTGAGTGGAACACCCCTGCCAGGGGGATACACTCTCCTCAAAATGGAATGTGTAAGGATGGAAAAAAGTGGGAGGAGCCTAAAATTGAGGTAGGTAGTTCTTTGGTCACATGCCAGGGAGCTAACTCAGAGAGGATATTGTCCAGCCTCCACTTAGACAACAGATTTGAAAGTCTAATCTAGGAGGGAGAGTTTGCAGGCTGCCCCAACTGTACTTCTGAAACCGATTCTCAGGGAGGCCATTCCTTAGAAGATATAGGTTTGGGAGGGGCTGAGAAAGGGATGCAAAAACAAAGAAAGAAAAAAAGGAGTAAGGAAAATAGGGACCCAGGATGTTGTATTGTTTCTAAAAAGCCAAAAAAATAAGGGGCAGAAAGACTACTCTAATCTTCCTAAACCGATAGAGACTCGGTCAGCCAAAAAAGAGTGTAAACCCAAGGAGCTGAATTTTCAACAAGAGACATGGGAGGAGGTTAGGCAGGAAGATTCCACAGCGGCCCAAGTTCAAGCGGATGGAGCCTCAAAGGCAGATGACCAGTGCCAGGGGAGTCTGGAATCGGAGAAGCTGATGATGGAATGGGAAGAATCCCCTGGACAACAACTTGCAGCAGGCCCTTCAGTCGGCCTATAGATACTAGAAGAGAAAGAGGTGGATTCTCAGCTGAAACTACTTATGCACTATGGAGAATAAATGAAGGAGGATGTTCTGGTGATAAAGGCGGCGAGGGAAGACATTGATCAAATCATGGGAAGACTGATCCAAGTGGAAGTTACAAGGGAGCAAGCAGAATGGATTGACATGCACGATCATATACTAGTCAGAGGATTCAATATGGAGAAGATTATCAAAGAAGAATACATTCAGGCTTGGGAATATCTCACAAGGAACTATGAAGAGAATATAGGGGAAGATCCAAACTACCAGGTAAATTCCCTCCCATAGAAATTGTTTAGGGAAGGAGACTCCAATCGCCTGATACATGAGTTTAATTGTTCAGTTGTAACCTTTGATGCTTGAAATGTTTATCTGCAGGGTTCTCACTTCCCCCTTAAAAGTGTTTGAAAATAAAAAAGATAATTTGGAGGAACAAACCTGAGATCCTAATGCCTTCTGAAGGCCTGTCTAAAAGTGAGAAGTAAACTAAGGGTCTCTACCAGAGACTATAGAAAATGGAACTCCATGAAAATGGAAAATATATTTCACATAATGATTTCCAAACTCATCATATTTGGTTGTATCACGAATGGGTATGAAGTGAGCCAATTTTTTCTATTATTCGATTATAACCCATATCGAATTATTCATTTTATGGGTACATTGAAACCCACCCAAAAATTCCATAGAGATGTCATCCCACTTCTAAGTTAGAATTGGATGAGGATAAAAAAACCAAAGGGTCTGTGGTGCTTATCATTGACTTGTTATCATGTATAATAATGAGATACAAAATCATAAATTCCTCATCTCATACCTTGCAACCAAAATCTGCACTGCATGTCATTGAATGTCTTCATGGTTTTTGGAATCACTACCCACTGGGATTCATTAAAATCCCCCATCATAGATTTCCTAACTAATAATGGTACCACAAAATGATTCCAATAACATATAATTCCCTCCTTAGAGAGTACACTTAAAAATGGTCTCCCCACCTCAAAGAGAGTCTCTAATGCTAAAAAACTCATTATCAAGATGCTGCTCCTGAAGAATATTCTTGGGAAGAGTGGAGGTCAACTGAACATTGTCCAAATAAAACTCATCCCTTATTTCTTAGATTCTAATATTCATCTATAAAGAAAGATCCATCATGTTGCACTCTTCTGAAGATTCTTTCATGGACTAGGTTTAAAGTTTCCTTCTAAATTAATCTGTGAGATAATTCCATTTCCCTAGTATATAGGTGATTTCAATGTCAATTGATTGCAGGTATTCCATAAAATTCCTCTATATGAGATTAAAATATTGTTGAGAGAATATATAACTCAATATCTTGTGGTCAAAATAAACATTTTTCTCTGTAAAGGTAATGCCACCAACTCTTAATCACATTCATCACAATTTTGTGTTCTAGGTCCTCGTTCAAATAATTTTTCTCATGTGGAATAATCTTCGGGGATCCAAAAGAAACAAAATGATCACCCTTCATAAGAAAACGTCCAAATCATGAACTTGATGAATCATAGAAGACCAAATAGCCCTACTCAACCTCTACAAGAGTCAACATTGGTGAAGTAGTAAAAAATATGTTTTAGCTCAATAAAAGAATACTAGAAATTCTCATCCCAAACAAACATCACTCCCTTACAAGTCATAATAGTCATAAAATAACCAAACTTTGATATATCCTTTACAAACTGATGATAATACCCCAATAAAACCAAGAATCTCAAAATCTCAAAAACATTATGTGGTTTCTCCCATGTCACAACAGATATTACCTTTTCAAGACAAACATAGATACCATGTTCTGATACAATGTGTGCTAATAAATATAATTCCCAAATCTAGAAATCAAATTTTAAAATCTTTGTATAAGGTTGGTGATTTGTCAATAATTCTTGAACTTCTCTTAGATGATGCACTTGATTTCCCTAGACTTAGAGTAAACGATAATGTCATCAAAACATACCAGAAAAATGTATTATGATAGTCATGGAAAATAATTTTATAAAATCCATTAATACTGTAGGTGTATTGGTTAGACCAAATGGAATGTTAAGTTACTCATAATTCCCTCACCTTCTCCAAAATGAGGTTTTTTTTAATATTATATTCCTCTATTATCAACTAATGGTAACAAGATCAAAGATAAATCTTTCAAAACTACTTCTCCCCTTTCAAATGTCCAAAAAAATCATCAATCTATGGTAATGGATATTTTTTCTTGACCATAACTAGATTGAGTTTTTAGAA
The DNA here is from genome assembly GCA_963277665.1 of Viscum album. Lineage (NCBI taxonomy): Eukaryota > Viridiplantae > Streptophyta > Magnoliopsida > Santalales > Viscaceae > Viscum > Viscum album. Next base: position 1,102,471,333 of record OY728138.1, on the reverse strand, counting down.
TTCAACACAAAGGCAAAGTGACACATTAACTATATTTGAAAATAGAACCCGAGCCGCCCAAGGTGAGATACTTGGGTGTATGATTCCTTTATCTAAAAGATCATACAACTAAGTATTAAACACTTTAATTTCAGCTAGTAACATGTAGCAAGATTTAATAGAAACTGTTTGAGTACCAGGAACTATGTTGATATAAAAATATACCTCTCTTACAAGTGGTAAACTAGATAAGTCAGAAGTAAAAACATCAGGAAACTAAATTAAAACTGGAGGGAGGTCCCTACTCAAGGATTCCCTATCTAGATCACAAGAGAAATCTGATGTTAATTTCACCAGATTTGGATAATAAGGTCTAGATCTACTCAAACTTGGGTCCCATTATCCTTAAAAGATATAGCACACCCCATTAGGTGTATTAAAGGAGACCCATCTATGATAAAAATTGATTCCGGATTTATTATAAACAACACAATCCTTCAAGAATATGATTTCAAGAGGTATCATGTTGAGAACCTAAAAACTCCAAGAAAGCTCGATTTTTGATAACGAGAAAAAAAGTAGGACTATGGAGACCCTGCTCTCTCTTAATTCCAAGGGGTATAGCAATATCTATTAGATAAGAAAAAAATCCAAAAGAATATTTAGAAGACTCAAAATACGGGTTGAAATAAAGAAATGAGATGCACATGTATCAAATAAAGTATTCACTAATGGTGAAGCGATAGTGATAGTACCTCTCACAGTTGATGGACCTATATCTGCTTCCTCTGGAGACTCTTTTAGTATAGAAGAATCTTTGTTCGGATGCCTATGGATGGAACCCCTTTGTTCATGAAGAATCTGATTTCACCCTAGTTTTATTAGGATATGATGATCTCATGTCACTACATGGAGTATAATAGATATGAAATAACTTCTACAAGTGACTTGAGCATCTGTAGGAACCATATATTTTGGGTGCCTCAGTGAAAATTTGTTTAGAATGGCTAGGTTTTCCATATCGGTAGAAAATCAATGGGCCTCTTCCAGGAACTACAAGAGGTCAAAAAAATCCTACTATTGAGAACAACAAATATAATTATCAATATTCTTATTTCCTTTATAGGAACTAAAAAAACTACCACCAAAAGAAAAATAAACAACCGTAAACCCTGACTTACTATCTAGGCCCATTTCAACCATCAATGCTCTATTTATCACATCATCATAAGGAGTAAGCTTCAGTAAGAAAACCTAATATAAAAAATTATATTGAATTCCCATATTTAACCTTAGAGTCTTTATCTTCTCATTCAACACAAACTCAAGTGAAAACTATAGAATCAACAAAATTATATTCATATTACATCATGTTCCTTTCATCCTGCTCATATTTGAAAAACTATAAATCCTTTTCCAACACCATTGACTATAGATAGAACTTATTAGTGAAAATAAATTCAAATTATTCCTACTCTAAGAAATCATGCTTCCTCTTCATCACCATCTTGTCCTATCATATCCTATTAGGTCCCTCTATCATTATGGTGGAAAATTTCACCTTTATTTCATTAGGAATCTCTAAGAACTCATATAGAATCTTGATATTACCCAAACTATCCTCATCTAGATGAGGATCATTAGAGAGTTGAAATAGTTGTGGGTTTTTGTGAATGAAATCCTAAGCCCGAATCCTGAAGTCATCTCTCCAAGGTTCCATAGCTGGAGCCTGAATAAGAACAGGTGCAGGTTCTTATCATAGATCATGGACTACACACATATTAACTTCAACCAAAATCAGGTCCATGAGAGGATTTAATCACAATGGTTCAAAAGAAGATTTATCCTGGATAATAATCTCATGTCTTCTCAGAGGCATGATGCTATAAAACATCATTAAAAAACATTGAATACATCAGGTTAATAGTAAAACCGAGCAAAAATGTAAATTAATCCCTTCATATAGATAAAAAAGATTTTGATTTCAATCAATAAAAATAAAAATCAATGAAAAGTCTCAAACTAATCTTTAATATGCCTTTCCCAAACCACCCAAAGATACTTAAGACTCATTACGATGATAAGTGTACAATAAATCAATCAAAACTACCTACTGAGTCCTGACAAGATTACTCAACTACATACCAAATTCAAGGAAAGATTCTTAACTTGAACCTCTGATACCAATTTTTCAATGATTTTCCTAGATACCCTGACACCCAATCCAATAATCAAATGGCCCAAAGGGAGGTATCAATCCCCACAGGTTAGTGACTAGCACCTTCCACCATAGAAGATATAATTGGTAACAGTTTTACCACAAAAACATTTAAATAAATAGTTACAAGTTAGTATGGTGAAAAGAAAACTCCATAAGAAACTGTACCAGAAGTAAAATAGGTAAATAACCCAAAGTAAAACCAGAACATACTAGAAACAAGATAAAATACCCAAGTACCAAATGAGAAAATATTTAAAAGATAAATTATCAACAAAAACTACCACCTTAATGTGGTGATTTCCCCTTTCTCGAACCAAACACGAGGAAATATTCAAATTTATGAAGGGACAAGTAGGGTGTGAGCTAAAATCACAATAGGTTCTCACCATGGATTCCATAATAATATGTCACATTAATTAACCAAATAATCCTTTCAATTTTAAATTAAAACATCATGGAAATACAAGATCATATTCAAAAAAAATCATTCTCTTCTTTTTAATTAATAAATTTTTTTCTAAAAAATGGATTAATAAACATTTTATATAAAATAGTTTATATAAATTCACAAGGCATGTGTAAAAAAGTTTAAAAACAGTGAAATATATATCAAAATATTATCAATGAGAAACATGATCATCTTCCAAGAGGTATAATAGTTCCAGGTTATGGTATCCTCACACACTTGAATTGGTGATCATGGTAATATGTGTACACACATCCATTAGAAACTTTTCAGAGAGGACTCATAACCACCCCATAAGGGATGTGACCCGCTAAATATGTTTTCAGAGTTATAGAGAGGTAATAGAGAGTTATATAGAATAACTCAATAACTACCTAGGATTTAATGTTATTTAAAAAAAATCAATAATGGGTAACTTACTTTAAAAATATTTAAAATACAATTAACCCATTTTTTCCATTTCAATATGCCAATTTCCATATAAAAACCAAAATAGGGTTTTAATCAAATCATTATTTTTTCTAGGAAAAACCTCTAGATTCTTATAAAAAAATTTAGTCCATTTTTCTCAAATAAAAATTTGAAATAAATTTAATAAATAAATTTCACAATTCAAATACATCAATTTAATTCCAAAATTTAATTCTCACAATTTTCCATTAAATTTTTAGAACACACCCCAATTCAATGGAATTGGGGTTTTCCATAAATTTCATGCCAAACAATTTTAATCCACAATCCACAATGATTTTCTTTTTAAAAAAATTAATTGAATTAGATTTAATATAAATAAATCAATTTAGGGTTAAATAAAATGTCCAAACATAAACAGAACCACTTACTACAGGATAATGGGACCGTGAAACACAATGCCTGCACTGAAAAAGTCCAATAAAGAACATAAAAAAGGATATATGAGAATAATAAATAGATTAATGATTTAAAATTATTGTGATTAGATCCTCTAACAACATATAGATCTAAAATCTCTAAGGAGGATATTATAGGATATAAGAGTGGGAGAGAAGGAACAAGAGAAAGACTCTTACTTGGGAAGGATCGAATGATGATCACCACTCTTTGATTCACTTTGGAATGGGATTAGAGGATTCAAAATGAATCCTTGAGAGATTTAATGACTTTAGATGATGTACAATCATATTTAGGGCCAAAAAGGGGAGATATTGGGGTTTAATTATTTTTATGTTAATTTTTAGAATAACTAAATATCATGCACACTATTATATGTGCAGGGCCACATGATTTTTCAAACTATGCGCCCTATCCATGTGACCCTTTTGGTGGGGTTTTCATGGTTTCTCCTTGGTGGGTGTACAATTTTTCAAAACAATGAGGAAATTATGTAAACACTAACTTCTTGGGTTTGAATGGTTTTTACTAGTGTGGAACACAACTTTGGAAAACCATGCACCAACCGTGAACATCTCAAGAGCCCTTAAAGAATTCCTAATTTTAACCAGAAGAATCCCTAAGAGAAACCCAACCAAGGAATTATCAAAATAGGGGTTGGAGAGTAACTAAAACTAGTAATAGGGTGTTACACTACCATATTATCATGCATGGTTTCATTAGTTATAAACTAATTATATTTATTTATTTATGGATTTTTATATTCATTGAAAAATTAAATAAATGATATATAAATGGGATTTAATGTATGGGTTCAATGAGATGTAATAAGATATAGTCAATGCTCTATCACTCTGGTGCTTATTAGGGTGGTTATAAATAGAGACATGATATCTCTTATTGGTGTTCTCTCAATTCATCCTTACTAGTTGAAACTATCTGTTGTTCATAGATTATACATTCATTTTATTTAAAGAAGGATACAAAACCCATTTTTTGAATTGAGATCCTCTTGTTGTGTACAAGTATACAATGGACAATGTAATCTTTTATAGGTAGGAAGCATTTTGTTTTAGCTACCAGGATCTCCTTTAAATATGTCTTTAATAGTAATAGATGGATTATAGAGTGAATAAGTTATTCTATTTTTTTATTTAGTTATCATAAATCATGTTTATTAGAGATAGTTCAACCATTTTATAAATTATTTCCCTCTTATACCATTTATATAATGAACACCCAAACCCAAAAAAAATTACACTTGAAAACAATATCAAACCAAATATTGTTTTTCTTATCATAAAAAATTTGATCCTTTAATAGAAATAATTCTCATTGACTATCACAAAAAATTAATGAAATGTTTAGATTTATACTAAGTTCACCAATCAATCCCGTTATAAAAATATCTTCTTTAGTAGACTGTGTAATAATCATATACTCATACTTTAGAGAAGATAATGAAATAATATAATGAAAATTTTATTTTTAACTAATCACACAAACACCTATGGTAAAATCCTAAGATATAAATGATCTTGTTATGTCAATATCTATTTTAAAATCAAATTATACATAAACAATAACACTATCATTTGATATCCCATAATGAATTAAAAAAATTAAAAGTTCCACCCCCACACACTCATATATATATATATATGAATATCCACTGAACAACCTTATAATATTATTTTCTAGGACTGGCAACGTATATACTAAGTATACTAACTACATGATCTATATCTATATGGTTCAAAAATATCATACATTAAAGAAAACACTATAGTAGAATATGGAAATCAAGATATATATTCATCCTAATCATCATATTGACCTAAAAGATGTAAAATTTTAAAATGAGATTTTAAGTGAATACTCAGTGTTTTGGAATTCTTTATATTAAACATATCTAGATATTTCTCAATATATCATTTCTTGATTAAACAAATTATCCCCAAATACTAATCCCTATGAATATTTATAGCATGAATTTTCTTCAAAACTCCCAAATCATGATATTAAAACTCCATATTCAATTGATTTTAACATATCTAATCTATTTCATTTTTTATATGTGATAATATTTTCATCTACAAAGATCAATAGATAAACTAAATATTTATAATAAAATTTCCTAATAAAAATAAAAATATCATAACTATACATTCTAAAAAAATGAGAGTTTTTTTTTCAAACCATAAATATATTTCTTCAAAGAACATACATATTCATAATTTAATGAAAATATATAAACCAATTCTAACTACAGATAGTTTTCTTTCTCATTATCATTGGGAAAAAATTTATCTTCTAATCTAACATTTTTAACTCAAGATTCTGTAAAGCCACAATACCCAAAAAAACATGAACAAATATATGGTATATAACTATTGAGAATAAATCCATGAGATTAAAACCAAAAATCTGAATGTATCCTTTAGAAAATAATCGCGATTTAAGATTTGTTTATATAATACTAGGTATTCCATATTTCTTGTTAAACACCCATTTTTTGTGGAAAGATATATTACCCATATGTATTTTCACCATATTATATGAAGAATTTTTTTATATACTCCATGTATTTTTAAATGTTAAATATCTATATACCTAAATCATTGTATGTTTCTATATCTAAATAATTCAAATATGCTTTATTTGACCCAATTATTCTAACCACATCTAGTGTATATTAAACAATGCCAGTCTTTTAATACCTCTATGCAGGTTTAATATTTCTTCTAGGACTTTATATTATAATATAATATTATTATGGTGGTGTAGAAGGATAAATATCACTTAACATCTTAGATTCATCATGAGATGATATATTTAGTGAAAAACTCTGACTAAAACTTAAATTCAACTTAAGTAATATATTTGTTTATTATAAAATAATTTTAAGGTGATGGAATTTACATATAAATTTCATCTATTTTTTCATTTCTTATAGTAATAACTTCATCAGTTTTTAGACACTACAACATTTATCATTTATGACATAATTTATATAACATTAAGGCACACTTTCTCGATATGGGTTCCAATTTTTCAGTATATACATGAACACAAGTATGAAATTCAAATATTATCAACTAAAAGTAAGATGAATGATTACTAGTACATAACTAATCTATAGTCTTATTTCCAATATTAGTTGATGGGGATTGATTAATTAATTTACATATAGATATAGTAGTCTCATTCTAAACTGATTTTATTAAATGAGAGTTAGATGGAATAAACTATAACTTCTATATCGATGTCTTATTCATGTATTCTACCACACTATTTTTTATAGAGTACCAGGAACTATCAAATGCTTCAAAATTAATTATACTTTGGAAAAAAAATTAAATTCATCAAAAAAAAAATTAAATTACACTATCAATGAGAAGTCACTAAATTTTTCTCTTGTTTTATTTTCAGTCATATTATTCCTCTACTCATATGTTTCTAAAAATATATTTTTTTAATTCAAGAAAACATATAATTTATTGAAAAAATAACCAATAATGGTCCATATATAGCTTCTTCCACCTTTCAAAGGCACTCAAGATGGCCCAAAATGATGGAAATACGTGTAATTAAGTGTTTTACTTTTATTATGAGCACTCATTCCAAATATAGCTCTTTTTTACTCCAATATATACAATGTTCACATAATTATAGATTTTTATTCCCTTACTATCATGAATCCATTTATTCTCAATTTAATCATTTCATTATAAATCATATATCCAAGACACATATTCCATAATCCAGATTCATAATCATCAGATAAAAAAAGAGTAAAAATTGTTACATCACTATTTATAATATAACCTTATAGAACATACAAACATCCATACTTTTTCTTCACTTTAAAAACAGTAAGAGGTCCTTTTCATATCTATAAAACTATACCAACACTAGTGAATTTATACCAATTATTTTCCTATAACTAAAAAAAATAAATTTCATTAAAATCAAGGGCATTATTGACATTAGTAAGTGTTCTCACAAATCCATAAAATATAATAATTATTATGGTTCCAATTCTAGAAATCTTGTAGGATGCATTATTTACCATTCAAAAGAAAACTTGAGACTCAATTTTACATGTTGAATACCAACCCCAATTAGGCAACATATGAAGGGTTCATACTGAATAAAGAATATAATCCTCACATAGTTTCAATTTACTATTAGATAAAACCAATAGTTTTTAATGAAAACTATTATCTTATGAAACACTAGATTCAACTTAATTATCTACTTGATTTACTTTCTAATTAGTGGATATATTTTTTCCCATATTATATATCTTGAATCATTTATATTAACATTTCCATTATTCTTATAGTAGATTTTGGTTTTATCTCTATATCAGGATTTTAACCTATTTTTTTTTTAAAATCAACAAATTTCCTTAAACTTATTCCCCCTGTGATAACCAAACCATCTTACTTAGATTCACAACAAACCACTGGTTATTTTTTTGATCACTTAGAGATAAAGAATCACAAAAATAATTGGGAGTAATTTTTTCATGAATGTATATAATTTTATATCTAAAGGTATCATAAGATAGAGAGAGGGAGCATATGAAAATTTGAGGTAATTTTTCATCTTTATATTTAACCAATATATTTTAAATATTAGAAATAGTATCTCTGAATACAATTAAGTGATATTTAATAGATGTAACTTATGTAATGTGATGGGAGTATAGTCATATATTTAGATAAAAATTACTAGCAATGATCTTTTTCATTCACAACAACTCCAATTTATTTACAATTAAACAATGGTTTTCTCTTTCAAAATATCCTAAAAACAATAATTTGAGAGATGTATATTTATTTATGAAAGTGACTTAGGATACTTTTATTGTCTTTAAATATGTGTTTCGTTACAATATTCCTCATAGGGTTATAATTTATCATATTTATATAAACCAAAAAAAAATCCTAGCCGAGCTAAATTGTTCGCCCACACCGCTGCCCCCATAAAAATTCATGAGTCACAATATAAACTTTTTGGGACATGTTAAACAATATTTGGGTCATGATACTAATATAAAGAATCATGTTAGTCTAGCATGATTCGGGTAGGAAATAAAATCTCAGGTGTTTTAGGGGATTCTTTTGCATTTGGTATATCTAAGGATAGGCACTCAAAGACGTACTTCTATTTTTTAGTAAATCATGAGTGGACCATCTTGGTTCCTTCACTCCCAAACTCTCTCATCCCAAGATATTTCATACCAAGGTTTCCCTATAGAATGTTCCATCCTAGATGATCTTTTCTATGAACAACCTTTATTGAATGGTAATTGACCAACCTTTTCTTTTCTCTATATATTATGTGAGACTTTGATACATTATTTTATTGTAGGTTACCACTAAACTGAATAATTACTTTATATTTATAAAAATTCAAAGAGGTGGTTTGAAAAAAATTATGAAACACTACACTTGTAAGGATGAATAAGTTTTTATTGGACATGGATAATAAAAAAATATTAATCACCACAAGAAGAAAACAAACTAACCAATATAATGAAAAAGTATCCTATAGGGAAATGAAAAATAAAACCAAACATATGATCAAACACAATAAAAAGAAAAAAAAGAAAAAAAACAATGAAGTATTAAAATACTATGATAATAAATCTACCATAAGTGATAACATAAAAAATAAAAATACCACAACTAAATTAAATAAATTCACAAGAAAATATGATTAAATTATTAGGGAATATTTTATCCAATCATATGTCATTAAATGTTGTGACAATGTTGTAAAAAAATAGTGAAAAAAATACATTAAAATATTCAGAATAAAAAAGCACATGAATAATTTAATTCTAAAAGAATTTATTTATATTAGAGTTTACTAATTTCCTAATAGTAAAAATAAAAAAAAATAAAAAAAATAATTTTTGAGACGATGCACTTTTCAAAATGGGATACTTTATATTAGTTCATATTTAAAAAAGAAATGAAAAAGAGTATAAATACACACTAATGGAATGTCAACCAACTTGTACAAGGCTATAACAACAAATCTATATTACCATAGCCATAATCTCTCTATAGTAATGATCAGAATATGTATGTGGTTATAAGTATCCTATAACCACAGTCATATAAGACCATGGATATATGTTAGATATTATATTTAGAAAAAATTGATGGAAATGTATTTTCCTATGGGAAAGAGCATATAGACATTTTCTTATATTAATTTGGCTACAGACCTTTGAAAATGGACCCTATAGACACAATTATAGAAGACTGTAGATATTGTCCTCCCACCAAAACCCTATAGACACAATCAAGTATGATCGCGACTACAGGTCTGTAAACATATAGCTTATAGCCACAGTCATAGATGGCCATGGGTATAGAACTACCCAATACCAATGGTTTGGTATGAGTGTGGTTGTAGGTCTTTAAAAAGATAATATATATCCACTATCTAAGAGGACTATGGCTATATGCCCCCACCCCGACCCTATAGTCATGGGGAACCACAGAGGGATCATAAAAATTGTAATTGAATACCAATAATTAATTCTTGTATAAAGTATTATAAACATATATGTATGTATGTATGTATGTAAATGAATATAATACCAAGTAATATTAGTAGGGGGATACTTAATTTTTGGCATGAGATATGATTTAAAAACCCATAAACAAATTATTTTTCAAAATAACCATATAACCACATACATCTTTCTTGTGCCTATAGATCTCTCATATTAACAAGGATATAGCCATGGGCATCTACCTATAGATATAGATTGAAGATGTGGACATAGTTCCTTGTAAAATCCTATAATCAAGGGTTTTAGTTATGGATCATAACTGTGGCTATATCCCAAAAAGTTATAGACATGATAATAGCCTCTATGGGAAACCTAACTGTAGTTATAACATAAAACCAAAATTATAAGGGATATAACCACATTGATAACCTATGGATACATCATATTATTTACAATGAAAATTAGACACTTATTGTGAACATACCACTAATATAATCAAGTTTATTAGTAATTACAAAATCAAAGATAACAAAAAATCCATAAAATAATAATAAAAAAGCAATTAGATCTAGGGATCTTATAAATGTGTTAGGTATACCAAATAAAACTATTTTGGGTATATCTATTAATATAGTTTTCAAAATGAGAATGGTTTTTTTTATAAAAAATATCACATTTGGAAGAAAAAACATAAGTAAGTATAAAAAATCAATGAGATATTTAGAAACCCTTATATATATGTACACATCATAATTGATAAGTGTTATAAAAAAATTTAATTGAGTAATAACAAATTCATTTTCTAATATTTTATTTCAAATAAACCCCAGTTAGTTTTGATATAGAGGAAAAAATCAATTGTGTCTGTAAAGGTCAAGTACCTTAAAATTTAGTATGGATTTTAATTTCTAAAATTTTTATTTAAAATATACAATATCATATCCTTGATTATAGGATAAAAATAATATATATTATTTAGCCATCCTTTATGTTTTGTTTTCAATAAAACATGTAAAAATATTTAATTATTCTTTAAAAACTCATACTTCTATTTTCATATTCTAAAAAATATTTTGAATTTATATAATCTAATATTTTTTAATAAATTTTTGGATAAGTAAAAGAAAACATATTTTCTAAAACTAGATAAGCCCAAGATTTAAAAAATCATAAAAATTATCTTTTATGGGATTATCAAGGTTAAAAATTTAAAGCACATAATGTATCCAATGTTTTTAATATTATGTATAATATATCATTTTAAAAGTGGATCTATATACCATAGGGTTTATATTGAAGAAATATAAAGAAAGAGTAATGCATTATTTAATGTCATATAAGGAAAATAAGAATTAGTCCAAAATGTGTTTTTAAAACTATATACATGTTAGAGTTAATCAAGGTATGAAATGAACATAAAACATTAAGAAAAAATATGTTTAAAAATTATTTTTATATTATGTTCTATAAAAATATGGGAAGGTATTTTTAAAAAAATATAATTTTTTATTAGAAAAACATAATTTATAAAATGAATTTTACCAATCCCATTAAATTAGAAAATATATATTTACATGAAATACTGTTTTACAATTATTTTTAAGAGAAACAAGACTAAAAATTATAAAGAATCAAAAAGTTTCTAAAACATATTCAACACCAATTAATTGTTATACTTTTTATACCAATATTCATATGTAAACAAATTTTTTTTGGACAAAAATTTTTTTACAACCATTTAATATGAGTACTACCTTATGTTGTCGTCATACAAGCTCCCCTCAAATGATATTTTATGTATCAAAAAAAATTTATATCAATAAAACCATAATAAATGCATAATAACATTAGTTTAACTAAAAAATAGAAAAAATTGATTATGAGAGTTTATAATAATATATATTATAACATGATTGGATGATGTAAAATATAAACATAAATAGAAAGACATTCCATATGTAATTATTTTAATTAGATCATGTTTCATGCTTCTAAAATATAATGAAATATGCAGAATTTTGGGAAATGTGAATTATAAATAATAAATAAACATCAAAAAATTAAAAAAACATAATTCATCATTATCTACTATGAATGACAAAATATATTAATGTCTTATTATTTATTATTCTCTAAATTAAGAAAAAAATAAAACTAGTATGCTGAGGTAAACAAAATATAACATAACTTCATATCAATGTTAGTGATATATAATTTTAATTGTTATAATAAATTATGGAAAACTATGTATAACTAATTTTAACAAATTAATATTATAGGAATATTTGACCCATTCTTTACAATTATATTTTGTCTCATAAAATGAGAAAAAAATGAAAAGAAAAAATTTTATAGTTGAATTCAAAAAAATATATGACTTCCTTACAAAACCTATAAATACACATATAGAATATATCCAAATTTACAATTTTAGTGATAAAAATAGTATCAAAATAAATAACAAATTTAGTTTAATATTTCACCCTAAATAATCCACTAAATAATATTTTCAATATGATAATTATAAGAAAAGTTTAAAGAGAAGATCAAATAATAGTATTTGAGTCCATTCCATTATGAATCTGGAAAATGGAATTGGGTTAATCAACCACATAATATTATAATTTTACTTCTTCATCCATAATAACTTTTTATTTTACACTTTGTAACATGATTACAAAAACTAGAAAAGATAATAATTTGATGAATTTATTTATTTTTAAAAACATTTTAAGTTGCATTGTGTTCTCAACATTCATTTTTAACCCTTTTTTCAAAAAATATTTTTTTCCACATATTGGATTATAAAGAATCAAATATTTTTTAAATAATATCAAGATAAAAATCAATTCAACAAAAAATAAATCATATGCACAACGATATCAAAAAACTAAAATGTAATATTCTATTTTTATAAATTTTATGTTTCCTAAAAGAAAGTATATATTATATTGATTAAAATACATAAAACTATCATCACAAAAAATATTTATACATTATTCTTAATTAATTGTTGATTATATATATTTTCATTAATTTTAAATATACCTAAAAATAATAAAAATTATATAGAATCTATTCTAGCTTAATTGAAAATAATGCCTAATTTTCTAAAAAATCAATATTAAAATTAATTTTAAAGAGATGAGTGATTAATACTACATATATAACGGTTTTAGAAAAGATAATAATTGAATAAATCTTATGTAAAATAAAATTTCAAGTGTTGTGTCCATTATTGGGGAAATCTAAAAACAAAGTTGTATAAATCCATCCCTTAATGATTTATCTATCATATTCAAAATAGAAGGACAATTAGAATTATTATTTCTTTTAATTAACCAATAAAAAATTTTAATAAATATTTATAAAATAATTTTATAAAAATAAACAAATATTGGTAAGTGTATGTTGAAATGAGTATATTCAATTAAATAGAAGAAAAGATATTTGACAATATAGATCGAAAAAATTATTAATAACTAAAAATATAATAGACCAATGAGTAGTTTAATTATTCTACACTATTTCATAGGATTTAATGTATAGAAACCTTTTAATCCTATATATTTAAAATATACTGTATGTTATAATTATATGAAATATTTTTAAACATGATAGGTGATACCTTAAAATATAGTTTTAATAAAGTTCCCAAAATAGTAGATTTTATATTATCATGGATGTTTTGTACTCATATAATTAAATAAACTGTATTATTTCATCATATAGAGTTTTTATATACATATTTTAAAAAAAAGTCCTAAACTCAAAAAATAAGAGTTGTGGAAATTCTACTAATGTAAAAAACAAATGATAATTAGTTATGTTATTTTTAAAAGTGAATTTATTTCACATTTTTACTGTGAATTTAAGGGTAAGGTTTTGTCTTAAAACAAAAAATGAAAGTTCTTATTTTTTCATGAAATAATTGACAATATTTTATAAAATAAATTTATTTTTTTAAAATGATATTAAATTTCCCCATTGAATCCCACCATTTTTTGGAAGCCTATTTAAATATTTTATAAATATATATAATTTAATCAAATAAAGCTATTAAAACTCCCATAGATAAATATGAGTATTGAAAGATATCTCAAGTTGAAAAAAATTGAAACATATAACATGAAAAACATCCTTCTCATACCATTCAATTTATTTATAATACTTTTTTTATAATTCATTACATTGATTTTTAGAAATGAATACATAAAGGTAAACGGTGGGAGAAGATAGAGATGGTGTTATGGAAATCCATGTGATACTTTTCTCTTAAATAGAGGTAGGTGTAGGGTTAAAAAGTTATACATAAATATAAATTATGGATTATAACTTTTAGATAATTTTAGCAGGGAATATAATTCTATAATTACATTCAGAATTATAAAATTAGTTTTTACAATGGAATATTTATTGAAGTAATGAATTTGCATTAAATCTAAATATTATATAACAATATCCGTTGAGAAATCCTATATATAATGAGAATCATGTCACCAATTCAAGATACCACCTCAATTAAGAATATTTATTAACATGTAAAAATTGAAAATAATAAAAAAAATAAGATACCACCTCAACTAATAATGAGATGGTAGGGATCTTGTGATTATTTAATGGTAGAGTAGAGCTTAATGTAATTTCTGATCAAACATGACATGCAATATTTTGATGTCAAGTGTCAAATTTTAGGACTAAAGTTTGATAAGGATTCGAAAATGAGGGAATTATTATGGTTTAAGGAAACCTCCACCACAGATTTATAAATAAATCAATATATAAATAAATACCAATGTTGTATGACTTAATCTTGTAGACCAATCACTGAAGAATCCACAAAGCACCTGACCCAAAATCTATATCTTTTAAGGATAAATCATATGGAATAAACCATAATAATAAATGTTCCTTATGCATTAGATAAGAAAAACCTCAGTAAAACCATCCTAATAGAAACCATTAATTATGATTTGATAGGAAGTCCAAACAAACTGGGAAAGAGAACAAGTGGATTGGAGCATTGAATTCGTCCATTGATACCAAGAGTATAGGATACTTTCAGAAAAAAAAACATAAATAGCTACTATAATAACATGGATAATTTATGTTATTGAGTATGGGAACCACTGGAACAAATATTCATCCATGGATGCACTAATACTTCCTCCTCCATAGAGGATCACACTTACATAATCTTTACCCTAACCACCACTATAGAAAACCAAAACTCCAATTGTAACCCACCCATTTGGATAAATAAGCTGATACTAAAATATAGTAGTATACCAACTCATGTCTAAAATTATGATGGACCAAGTCATGACATAGTCATCTGATGGTCAATCTAAATGAAGAGGGAAGAGCTTGTTTGAAGAAGAGGAGGAGAACAAGCACGCTGGTATGAAAAAATTAACATAATAGAAAATCTCATCATGGGAGAATATAACAATAATGATGAAAAACACAAGGAAATCACCTAATAGAACCCATTGTCCTAGCCAACTATTGAATCAGATCATGACCAGTCGAAGATGATCCCATTATTGATGCCACACTATATCCCCCTCAATCAACTTTAGAGGCAAACATAGGGAACTCCTCCAACACTTAGATACTTCATACTTAATGCCTCAATGAGATATCCATAACACTAAAAGCTAACGATGAATCCTGAATGACCCTAGTGAGGACCCATCATAGAGAAAAGGAAATTGGGAGACATGACATAGACTTAAAAGGTGAATTATATACTAACTCAAAAACAAACAAGGGATAACTTTTTGACAAAAGTATGATTGAATGGAAAAGAAAATAAAATGACCATAATGGGCCAAAATAAAGATAAAACAGTGAAAAAAGGGTGATGTATAATGTTTAGGGGAAGAGTCTGGATATAATAGATTCAATTGCATTAGTGTTCATGAAAGGAGGAAGTGAAAATGGGGGAAACCATAGTTCACCACAAGAGGGGAATTCCTTGGAAAAAATTCGATAATAATCCAAAATAGGATTACATACCTTTAAAAGCACATGATAACGAACCAAGTCATGACATATCCATCTGATGGAAAAATAAATTGAGGAGGGAAGAGATTATCTAAAATATGGGAGGAGACTAATCGATTTGTGATTGAGAAATAACATATTAGAAAATCTTATGATATGAGAACATTAAAAATGAAACAAAGAACAAAAAAATAACTAATAAGAACTCTAATGGATCTATAATCCTTTGAATCAAATCAAGACCTACCAATGATAGGACCATTTCCACTACTACACCATTTTCCCCTCTATCTAGATCTGATCCAAACTAAGGCCCCTCTAACACCACTTTGATGCATCATCATTAATACCTTATTATGACATCTATAACACCAAAAACTAACTAAAAATATATAATTCACCTAGAGATGCCTTATTGTAAATATGAGGGAATAATGATGCATTACCCAGAACTCAAAGGTTGAGAAGATCACAACATGAAAATGAGTAACTAGATTGAATTCCGCTAAAAAACTATGAATGAGAAGATAAAAAATACAAATACGACAATAAAACTAAAATAAATATGAAAATATAGACTGATGATGATGTAGAAGTGGTTGTACCAAAATTTACCCTATTGGTAAAAGCAGTTGTTGAAGTACAAGTTGGGATCAAATCCATAGGGACCAAAGAAGAAACCTTGAGACACTATGATTTGTTTGAGGATTTGTTATGAAGTGACCAACTTTGAGGTAGATTTTAATTGGATAACTAATGATATAATTTAAATAACATAAAATAAAAATGATGTGAACTAAATAATTATTGATGGTGGGTTGATTTTAGGGATTTTCTTGGGGTGTATTGGAAGAATTTATTTTCTTAAAAACTTCCATGTCATAAATTCAAGACATATCCAAAAAATGAGATAATTCTCCCATATAATTCACCAATTTAATCCCCACACAATTCCAAGTCCAATCACCAATTCACATTTAGGATTACTTTAGTAATCACTCAAAGAAAATAGATTATACTATCACTCAAAATGTGTCATCATTAATGTTGGAAAAGATGAGAAATAATGTAACTATTCCAATGAAAATCCTAAAATAATGAATAGATTTAAATATTAAGTACATGAAATAACATTAAATCTATGACATTGCTACTCCCTTGGATAGAACCTTATTTTTTTATCCCTCCATTGATTCTATTAAATCAGTGGAAATTGGAAGTAGAATTTGGGGGTGGAATTTATGAAGACAAAAAATATTAAAAAGAACGAACACTCCACCATTGTGTGATTGAATTCACAAGTGATGGTGTGAATAAATTATCACCTTGATTAAAAAGTATCAATGTTTAAAAAAAGTGAATAATAAAAAAAAAAATTTATTAATAAACTAAAATTATTGAAAAACTAACATAGAAAAAATTGATGATGTGATTACAAAATGAAAGCGGGAAATTACAATTGAAAGAATGATTTGAATTGATAGAAAAACATGGATTGAAAGAAAAATATTAGATGATAATCCCCTTCACCACCAGATCCTTATATAGGCATATTAGGAACCTTATATACACTAAAAAACAATCAATTCCATCCCAATTAATTTAGAGATTCAAAAGGAGGGTGAGATAATCAAGGGAATTTGACGTTTTGAAGATGACTGGGAAAATCATCCAGATTCAACCCCTTATTGATGTATGAATTTGTAACTGACTATGGCCGATTATGAAGGGGTTGTAGAAGACAAATATTTTCTTCAATGATTCATCTAACCGCATTAAACGTTTCAAGCCATTTTGTCCATCCATTTGTAATTTATGATCTTAATGGTGGGAAAACTTTATGGGTGTTTAAGGTCAGGCACACCATTTAAATATAAACTTAAAATCCCCTTATCTCCATGAAAATATAAGAATTAGCTCCAACAACAGTTTAATGAAATGATCCCAATATTTTTATATTTCTACAGTAAAAATATGAGCTTCATTGGACTTGGTTTGTGGGCCCCACTTTTGTTTGATGGGCCTTTGGCCCATTATGCTTTGTCCAGAAACGTTTTGAATTCATGCCCAAAAATCATCATCTTCCATTAGGATTCATCCATCAATCCTAAAAGAAAAAATATTCAAAAAAACGTGATTAATGATATCCAAACATTTTAAATTCAAAAAATGAATATAATTTTCTCCACAAAAAGATGAATTATTGGGCCCAGATTTTCATTTTAAACACGAATTTCACTTAATATGATAAATGAAGTTATATTTATATAATTCACTAAAAATGATGTTTATAGACTTTGTAAAAATGAATATAAAGATATTAACAATTAATATTATCCACTTACAATTTCTAATCACACCCCAACATGAATTTTGCTAGTCCCGAGCAGAAAGTATCTCAAAAATATGAAATTAAATTCCATTTCTAAAAGTATTTTAACATTAATTTCTCATAAAAACTTCATTACAACCAATTATGAAACCATTAAAAAATATTTCACACAAGATAGGTCCATAAGAATATCCCAAGCCCAAGACTATTCCTTTGTTAAAATTCACTGTCAAATTTCATCCAATTTCAATTAAGCATGATGATGTGTTGTGCATGATAAAAGACATGGGTCCCATTTTTTTGTTCAAGATAGGAAAATGGAAGCGCTAGGTGGGAATCTCATTAAAGCATAAGATGAGTATCCTATTTTTTATGTGATTTTTTATTGATTTTATAAACCACAATAGATTTGAAAAAACTAACTTTGGGCAAGAAAACTATGGAGTCATGATCCCCAAGTGCCGTACACCACACATATTGTGAATTCCATGATCTAAAATAGAGATATAAAGCTTAACTATGGGAAATAAAACTATGGATTCATGATCCCCAAATGTTGGACACCATGCATTTGGAAAAAACATTTCTCTATGTGGTCATTATTTTTTTCAATTTGTTTTCTGTTTTTTTATACTCAAATTAAACTAAAAGTGACCTCAGAACCCTATGCTATAATGTAAGGGACCCAATAACTCAAATTTAAACCCAAGATCCAATATACATGAATTGTGGCATTTTGATTAAGAGTATGAAAATATAAACTTTTAAAAATCACATCGGACAACCAAACTTTTGAAAAACTATGCTCATGAACATAAACATTCATTAAAATCAGAATCAAGGCATGAAAAATTATTCAATATCCAATTTCAGAGTTTGAAATGTCTGTTGTCATGTCCATGTTTAATGGAATTTTTTTCCATGCATGTTATTATTAATTTTTTTTATTTAATCTTTGCCAAACATAGAATAACACGGTCCCCAGTGTTTAAAGAAAACTTTGAAGGGGGTATGGGAGAGGTGTTCAAAAAGAAAATTGAAAATGATAATTATGGAATAAATTCACCCAGTGGTTAATGATGAAATAACATGACACAGTCCCCCTTCAATCATGGGATCGAGTCTCAGTGGCTTGGATGGTTGTGATGGGATTTTCCCCATGACCTAAGACATTCCCTTAATTTTTTTTATTTTTTTAACCTAAAAAAACATAAAAATAAAACAAATAAACTGATGATACATTGTATTCATTTTATATTTAGGGGTAAGGTATTTCTCAGAGATCACACCACGTGACACAGATGAATATGGTAGTCCCCTTTCATACCCATCCATACTTATAATAGAATAACAAGTCAATAGACTATGGTAATTTTTTAAATGAAAAAAATGATTCAAAATGATTGGAAACATGAAATCCATGGGTTGGCTCTGATGTAACGCTTTTATTTAACATCATCAGCTCGAATTGAACCCCCAAAATTATCCAATTCCAACATTCAAAATTTTTAGGACCCCATTTTTATCCATATAAACAAGATTTAGATTAAATATTTTTTTAGAATTTTTCCCAGGTGGAATCCCATGCTTAACAATGAGTGTAAAAGTCTAAGAAATTTTGGTAATGGTTGATTGAGTTTCATCTGGAATATTTCTTAAGATTTAAAGTTTCATTCCTACTTTGCGAGATTCATAATGAAAATGGATGATAATTTAATGGTCTTGGTTATTATAAATGGAGGTATAATTGAGTGGGGAAGTAAGGATTATAACTTTGAGTTCAATTTAATTGAATTTTCCAAAAGAAGAATGGAAATTTGAATCCAAATTTTTTTCTCTACAAAACATTTTGAAAGAATTGGTTTCTTTTGGAAATATAATTCATCCCCAAAATTGTTCAGTTGAATATCAAGAATGGGTATGGACTCATTATTTTTGATCTCTCTTAATGGTTCTATTATTGTTACTTATGAAAATTTATCAATGGAGTTATATTCAGGAAGCTAAATCCATTATGTAAAGTTTTCCACTTTTGAGTCAGAAAAATCAATTTCTCCTGATTTAAAGACCCTTCAATTTTTTTTGATCTTCTTCAGTTATCCCATATACAAAGGTTGGTTTTTTTAAAAATTAATGTGTGGGTTTTGGGTTAAAATACTCTTATATTAGTGATGAGGAAACTACATCCTAAGTGGGAATGGGTCCCTCATAAGTCTCAATGATTTTTATTTCTAATCTCAGTGATGAAACTTCTGAATTCATTTTAACCATTTTTTCCCACAAATGTTCAAGAATTATTTCAGGATTAGGATTGATAGATTTCTGGACATAATGAACTTCATTAAGTTTGATCTCTTCAATCATCCTCGAGAGGAATGGAAATTAATCATTTAAACAATTATCATACAATTAATTGTACATCTCATCATGTGTGGTGTATTCAATCAAGGATTGGTCAATATAATTTCATATATGAGGGGATTCCAAATATTAATTTTATAATTGATTATAGCCTTTTCTTTGAATGGGTTTTGTGAAAGATAATTCATTGGAGTTGATTGAAAATTGGTTTTTGGATTCATTGGACACATAGAAACAGAAAGGGAAATAGAGAAGAGAAATTAGGGTGAGAATAGAGAATTTGGGCTGAGAAAAGAATATGAGTGTCTAAGGTACTTACTTGGGTCCCCGACAACGGCACCAAAATTTGGTTGTGCCCAAATTTACCCTACTGGTAAAAGCAGTTGTTGAAGTACAAGTTGGGATCAAATCCATAGGGACCGAAGAAGAAACCTTGAGACACTATGATTTGTTTGAGGATTGGCTATGAAGGGGCCAACTTTGAGGCATATTTTAATTGGATAAATAATGATATAATTTTAATATAATATAATAAAAATTATGTGAACTAAACAATTATTGATGGTGGGTAGATTTTAGGGTTTTTCTTGTGGTGGATTGGATTAATTTCTTTTCTTAAAAAATTTCATGTCATTAATTCAAGACATAGCCAAAAAATGAGATAATTCTCCCAAATCATTCTCCAATTTAATCTCTGGAAAATTCCAAGTCCAATCACCAATTCACTTTGAGTATCACTTTACTGAGCACTCAACGGAAATAGAACGTACTAGAACTCAAAATGTGTCATCGTTAAAGTTGGAAAAGATGAGAAAGAATGTAACTCATCAAATGGAAATCCTAAAATAATGAATAGATTTAAATATTATTTACATGAAATGACATTAAATACATGAACTTGATACTCCCTCGAACCAAACCTTAAGAGTTAAACCCTACATTGATGTTATTCTACCAATGGAAGTGGTAAGTAGACTTATGGGGGTGGAATTGAAGAAGATGAAAAATATTAAAAGAATGAACAATCCACCGTTGTGTGATTGAATTCACAAGTTATGGTGTGAATAAATTCTCACCATGATTCAATAGTATCAACGTGTAAAAAAAGTTAAGAAGAATAATAACTTTTTATTAATAAACTAAAATTATTTAAAAACTAACATGAGAAAAAGTGATGATGCGATTACAAAATGGAAGCAGGAAATTAAAATTGAAATAAAGATTTGCATTGAAAGAAAAATTTGGATTGAAAGAAAAACATTGGATGATAATTACCTTCACCAACAGCTCTTTATATAGACATATTACGAGCCTTAGATAAACCATAAAACAATCAATTCCATCCCCATTAATTTATAGAGTCCAAAGGAGGGTGAGAAAATCAACGGAATTTGACGTTTTGAAAATGATCGGGAAAATCATCCAGATTCAACCCCCTTATTGGCGTGTGAATTTGTAACTGAATATTGCCGACTCCAAAAGGGTTTTAGAAGAGAAATATCTTATTCTATGTGTCCTCTAACCACAGTATAAATTTTAATCCATTTCGTTCAACTATTTGGATGTTATGCTCAAATGGTGGGTAGACTTTATGGGTGTTTAGTTCGGGCCCACCATTTAAATAGAAATTTCATATCCCCTTGTCTCCATGAAAATATCTGAACTAGCTCCAAACAAAATTTAATGAACTTATACCCATATTTTTATCTTTTTGCAGTAAATGTTTTTATCTTCATTGGACTTGTTTTATGGGCCCCAAGTTTGTTTGGCGGGCCTTTGACCGATTATGCTTTGTCCAGAAACATTCTACATTCATGCCAAAAAATCTTCATCTTTCATTGAGATTCCTCGATCAATCATAAAAGATAAAATATTCCAAACAATGTGATTAATAATATCCCAAAATATCAAATTCAAAAAATGCATATAATTTTATCCACAAAGAGATGAATGATTGGGCCCAGATTTTCATTTTAACCATGAATTGAACTTATGATGAGAAATGAAGTTCTATTTATGTAATGCACTAGAAATGATGTCTATGTACTTTGGAACAATGAATATAAAGATATTAACTACGAATATTAGCCACTTCCAATTGATAATCACACCCTACTTGACTTTTTCTAGTTCTGAGCAAAAATTATCTCAAAATATATTGAATTAAATTCCATTTATGAAAGTATTTTAACATGAATTTCTCATAAAAACATCATTACAAACAATTATGAAACCTTTCAAAATAATTTCACAAAAGATAGTTCCATAAGCATATCCCAAGACCAATCCAATTCCTTTGTTAAAATTCATTGTCACATTTCATCCAATTTCAATTAAACATGATGACATGTTGTGCATAAAAAAAGACATGGGGCCCATTTTTTAGTTCAAGGGGGGAAAATGGAAGCACTAGGTGGGAATAAAATTAAATCTTAATATGAGTATCCAATTATTTTATTTTATTTTTTGTTGATTTTTTAAACCACAATAGATATTAAAAGACTAACTCTAGGCAAGACAACTATAAAGTCACGATCCCAAAGTGCCAGACGCCACACATATTTTCAATTCCATGCTCTATAATAGATATATAAATCTTAACTCTTGACAAGAAAACTATGGATTCATGATCCCCAAGTGACGGACGCTAAGAATTTGGAAAAAATAATGCCCTATGTGGTCATTATTTTTTTGTCAATTTTTTTTTTCTGTTTTTCCTATACTCACAATAAACTAAAAGTGACCCCAGAACCATATGTTATAATTAAAGGGACCAAATAACTCAAATTTACACCCAATATCCAATAAACATGCATTGTGGAATTTTTATTAAGAATATGAAAATGAAAAATTTTAAAAATCACATTGGACAACCTCACTTTCCAAAAACTATGCTCATGAACTTAAAAATGCATTAAAATCAGAATCAAGGCATGAACAATTATTCGATAACCATTTTAAGAGTTTGCAATGTGTGTTGTTATGTCCAAGGTTAATGGAATTTTTCATTCCATGAATTTTCTTATTAAAAACACAATTTTTATTTAATCTCCCCCAAACATAGAATAACATTGTCCTCAGTGTTTAAAGAAAACTTAGAAGGGGGTATGGGAGAGGTGTTCAAAGAGTAAATTGAAAAAGATAATTATGGAATAAAGTCACCTGGTGGTTAATGATGAAATCATGCGCCACAGTCTCCCTCCAATTCTAGGTTCGAGTCTTAGTGGCTTGGATGGTTTTGATGGGATTTTCCCCATGATATATGACATGTCAGTAATTTTTTTTAACCTATAAAAACATAAAAATAAAACAAATAAACTGGTGACACATAGTCTTCTTTTTAAATTTATGGGTAAGGTATTAGTCAAGGATCACACCACGTGACATAGATGAATATGGAGCTCCCCTTTCATACCCATCCATACTCATAATAGAAGAATATGTCAACAACCTATGCTAATTTTTTAAATGAAAAACTGATTCAAAATTAATGGAAACATGAAAACCATGGGTTGCCTCTGATGCAGCGCTTTTGTTTAACATCGTTAGATCGAACTGAACCCCCAATATTATCTAATTTGAACTTTCAACATTTTGAGAACTGCATTTTTATCCACTTCATCATGATTTGGATTAATTAATTTTTAAGAATTTTTTCCTTGTGAAATCCCATTCTTAACAATGAGTGTGAAAGTCGAAGGAATTTCGATAATGGTTGATTGAGTTTCATATGGAGTATTTCCTATGATTTCATGGTTCATTCATACTTTGTGAGATTCTCAATGAAAATGGATGATAATTTAATGGTCTTGGTTATCATAAATGGAAGTACTCTTTAATGGGGAAGGAAGGATTATAACTTTGAGTTCAGTTTGATTGAATTTTCCCAAAGAAGAATGGAAATTTGAATCCAAATTTGTTTATTCTACAAATTTTTTTGAAGGAATTGGTTCCTTTTGAAAATATGATTCATCTATAAAATTGTCCAGTTGAATATCAGGAATGGGTATGGACTCATCGTTTGTAATCTCTCATAATGGTTCAATTATTAGTACTTCTGAAAATTTATCAATGGAGTTATATTCAGGAAACTCAATCCATGATGTCAAACTTTCCTCTTTTGAGTTCAAAAATTCAATTTCCTTCTGGTTTAAAGACCCTTCAACATTTTTTTGATCTTCTTCAGTTATCCCATATCCAAAGGTTAGTTCTCTTTTAAATTCATGAGTGGGTTTTGAGATAAAATAATATTCTATTAGTGATGAGGAAAGGACATCCTGAGTGGGAATGGGTTCTTCATAAGTGTCAATTCTTTGTATTTCTAATCTCAGTGATGAAACTTATAAATTCATTTTAACCATTTTTTCACACAAATGTTCAAGAATTTTTTCAGGATTAAGATCGAAATATGTTTGGAAATAATGAACTTTATTAATTTTGATCGCTTCAATCATCATCGACAGAGATGGAAATTTATCCTTTAAACAATCAGCATCCCTTTGATTGTACATCTCATCTGGTGTGGTGTATTCAATCAAGGACCAATCAATGAAATTCCATATGTTAAGTGATTCCAAATATTGATTTTCCAATTGATTATAGCCTTGTTCTATCAATGATTATTATGGAAGATAATCCATTGTAGTTGATTGAAAATTGGTTTTGGGATTCATTGGACACATAGAAACCTAATGGGGAATAGAGAAGAGAAATTACGGTGAGAATTGAGTATTTGGGGAGAGAAAAGAAGATGAGTGTCTAAGGTACTTACTTGGGTCCCCAGAAATGGCGCCAAAACTTTTTTTGCACCCAAATTTACCCTACTGGTAAAAGTAGTCATTGAAGTGCAAGTAGGGATCGAATCCACATGGACCGAAGAAGAATCCTTGAGACACTATGATTTGTTTAAGGATTGGATATGAAGTAGCCAACATTGAGGTAGATTTTAATTAGAGAAATAAAGATATAATTTAAGTAACATAAAATAAAAATTATGTGAATTAAAAAATTATTGATGGTGGGTTGATTTTCGGGTTT
The DNA here is from genome assembly GCA_963277665.1 of Viscum album. Taxonomy (NCBI): domain Eukaryota; kingdom Viridiplantae; phylum Streptophyta; class Magnoliopsida; order Santalales; family Viscaceae; genus Viscum; species Viscum album. Next base: position 1,102,445,517 of record OY728138.1, on the reverse strand, counting down.
TTTCTTGGGGTGGATTGGATGAAATTATTTTATTAAAAAATTTCATGTCATTAATTCAAGACATATCCAAACAATGAGATAATTCTCCCAAATTATTCACCAATTTAATCCCTATATAATTACAAGGAAAATAATCAATTCACGCTGAGGATCACTTTACTGAGAACTCAATGGGAATAGATTGTACTAGCACTCAAAATATGCCATCGTTAAAGTTGGAAAAGATGAGAAATAATTTAACTCATCAAATGGAAATCCTAAAATAATGAATAGATTCAAATATTAAGTAAATGAAATAACATTAAATCCATGACCTTGATACTCACTTGGATCAAACCTTAATAAGTTATCCCTCCATTGATGTTATTCTACCAATGTAAGGGAGAAGTAGACTTATGGGGGCAGAATTGAAGAAGATGAAAAATATTAAAAGAACGAACACTCCACCATTATGTGAATGAATTCACAAGTGATGATGTGAATAAATTCGCACCATGATTAAATGGTATTGACGTGTAAAAAAAGTGAATAATAATAATAAATTTTTATTAACAAATAAAAAATTATTGAAATACTAACACGGGAAAAACTGATGATGTGATTACAAAAAGAAAGCGGGAAATTACAATTGAAATAAATATTTTCATTGAAAAAAACTTGAAATGAAAGAAAAATATTAGATGATAATTCCCTTCACCACCATCTCTTTATATAGGCATATTAGGAGCATTAGATACACCAAAAAGCAATAAATTCCATCCCCATTAATTTATAGAGTCCAAAGGAGGGTGATAAAATCAAGGGAATTGGACATTTCATAGATGACCGAGAAAATCATCCAGATTCAACCCCCTTATTGACGTGTGAATTTGTAACTGAATATGGCAGATTCTGTAGACTTCGTAGAAGAAAATATCTTCTCCCATGTGTCCTATATGCACAATAAAAATTTCAAGCCATTTAGTTCATCCGTTTGGATGTTATGATCGAAATGGCGGGAAGATGTTATGGGTGTTTAGGTTAGGCCCACCATTTAAATATAAACTTCGGATCACCTTATCTCCATGAAAACATCAGAATTATCTCTGACCATAGTTGAATGAAATGATTCCCATATTTTTCTATTTCCACAGTAAAATTTTAGCTTCATTGGACTTGGTTTATGGGCACCACTTTTTTTGATGGGCCTTTGGGAAATTATGCTTTGTCTAGAAACTTTCTGCATTCATACCCAAAAATATTCATCTTCCATTGGGATTCATCCATCAATCCTAAATGATAAAATATTCCAAAAAAGGTGATTAATCATATCCCAAAATATAAAATACAAAAAATGAATATAATTTTCTCCACAAACAGATGAATGATTGGGCCCATATTTTCATTTTAAACATGAATTGCACTTAAGATGAGAAATGGAGTTCTATTTATATAATGCACTATAAATTATGTTTATGGACTTTGGAAAACTTAATATAAAGATATTAATAATGAATATTAGCCACTTACAATGGCTAATCAAGAAGGCATAAATGAATAGGATTCATATAATAGATTAATTGACAAGAGTGGTTATGGAAGGATGAAGAGAACATGGGGGAAGCCATTATTCTCCAAGAGTGGGAAATTCCTAAGGAAAAATGAGGGAAAAAATATTATATTAATATTTTTAATAAAAATGTTAATAAAATTTAATTCTTTTATCACTAATTTTTTAGAAATAATAACTATGTAACTATTTTTATGTTTATTATAATTATTTCTAAAAACATTAACTAGTTTTATATAGAGATACATTACTTTTACACATATTATTACATGATATGTAACATAAACATCCATTAATTACTACCAAATGATCATGATCCCATGTGTATTTTGAGGACAAGGTTCATAATATATTAATGTGAGACTAAAAATGAAACATTTTATTTTATTCTCTATAATGACCTCCTAAATACTTTCATGATATTAAACTATATAAGATAACCTAGGGAATACATTGAAAAAAGGGGCGAGATAAAGATCCTTGTAAAATAATAAACATGATAAGGAATATTAACACATGTGTCAAAGGTATAACATTATATCATAAAGGAGAAGACACAAGAGTAATCACATAGAAGAATAATGTAAAGAATATAGTATCATAAGATCATGTAATCGTAGGAAATGTGGTAGAAACATAAAATATGACATAAATATAAGTCAAGGATAAATACAGAGACAACATTAGATGGTGGATAGAGTCCCATAATGGATTATATTCAATCCCTAATCCCATACATGACATCCAGTGAGACTAAAACCTAACCCAATGCATTGGAGGGATATATAATTCTTATCACATCCATCACATTCATCCCATTTACATGTATATGAGTTCGATATAAGAAATCAACCATAAGTCATAAATATAATAATTACCCATGGAAATAAAATTTGTTATATAATATTTCCTCATATTATAATCAAAATAGATTTTTTAAAGGAATTTGAGAAGTGATCATAAGGTATGTATTACACTATCAAAGGAATGGAGAGTGATATAGTATATATGTAAGATACATATATATATAATTTATAAGTATCCCATAACATTATAGGTTGTTGTTTTTTATTAATAAAATACTTTTAAAAAGTTAAAAAAAATATTTAGGAAAATAACCATTCCTCTTTGAAAATCACAATTGAAAAACTAATAATTTCATAAATATTATAGAAGACATTTTATTTAAAAATAACTATGGAAATATATGAAGGAATCATAAAATAATAGATTGGTCATGATGGAAGATAATTATGTACATTCCATATATGTTAAAAATAATTCCTTTCACACTATTGTATAAGGCTAAAAAGTCTCTAATTTATAAAATGACAAGAATATTTTTTACAAAATGTTTTGTAAATAGTCAAAAATGGGTAAATTTTTTTTACAAATCATTTAAAAATTGTTAAAAAGATTTTGGAAAATATTTTTAATGAACATGGATATGGAAGAAAATAGTTTTTGACTGAAGAGAGAAATGTAGTTTACTTTTATTAAAAACATTTTCTCAGTCATATCAAGTATTAATGTGAGATAAAATGGTATGATTACAAGAAAAGTTAATGAATAACCATAGGATAATAAAATTAAAAGGTTTCATTATAAAATAATAAAATAATTTCCTTCAATGGGAATTTAAGCATATAATTGTTGATTAAAATTAGATTAAAACCTAATCCATTTCCATCTTGGAAATATTTTAATCATAACCCCCAAGAATAAAGTAATTGAATTGTAACTTAAGATACCATGAAGTATGAATTATTCATGATATAATATTTAAAGGGTTATTATATACACCATATAAAATAAATCATGTGTATAAAATAAAAGTGCCTCAAATAAGAATGTTTTGAGATAGAAACCCTTTCCTTGAGTCTAGGATTGTCATGTAATTATTTTATCTCCTCTATAATAAACTTATATAAATTATTTGTTTATAAATTATTTTTTACATATTTCAAATATAATACTTAAACTATTTAATTTATTTATTTTAATGATATGATTAATTACATAGTCAATTATGTGCCAGGTTGGGTGTTTGGAGGATGAATAGTTTATTATTACAAAACATCTTTAGCATGTTGATCATGGTCAAAGAGTTCATTGTTCCATCATATATAGAATAATAATCATGAAATAATTTTAATTTTTATAAATAAATTATATTTTAAAAAATAACACTGAATTATGGTTATGAAAAATTAACCACATTACAATTATGAAGATTATAGGCCATACGTACGCATGTGAAATGTTTCCATTTTTCAATGATCATGATGGAAAGATGGTAAGTTTTATTTTATACTTCTAGAATGATCATTATATCATAAATATCATATCATTTCTTTAAATATACATACATATACCATCCATGTGATGCAGTAATAATAACAAATCGCATCACTATTCTAGGAGGTAGTCCACCATACACAAGAACCAATTTATAATTTATTCAATGGATGGTAATGTAATAAATTATAGGATATATTTATTTTCTATAATTATTAATATTTCATTAACATCACATATAAACATAATATTTATCTTTATTAACTTCCATTTAACATCCCTAAAATTCTAAAATAAGATCATTATATTCGATGGTGTATGTGAAAAACAACAATGAGTTTATTATACAATACATTTAACATTATGTTTATATTTCATTACATGTAACACTGATTTTAACAAGCATTATACTTAACACCGAGTTTATATTAAATGTGAAATATTATTAAAATATTATTATAATAGTTATAACCTACATATTAAATTGGTGGGAATGAATATTACAAACTAAATTATAAAAATTATGAATATCTATTAATTATAAATAAAATAATACTCATTTAATAGAAAAATAAATGTTTTATGAAATATTGTATTTTTTATAAAGGATGGTTTAGTCACACTTTGCACACATAATTTAAAATTAATTTTTACCACTTTAAAATTTTTATTTGAAAATATAATCTTCATTTTTTAAATCAGAATATAAAAATTATCTTATGGTTATTTTTATTGGATTTTCTGAAATGTCTTTTTTTCAATGAATAGTGAAAAATATTGGATTTTAATTGAAATCTAATTTTTCATTTAAATTATTTAGAAAATTAAATTATATTTTATTTGATTTTAAAGTAAAATTATTAAAATAAATATTTAATCATCAAATTTTGGTCATTGGAATCATCTTCATACTAAGTTTTCAAATAAATACTCAGTAAACTTTTGAACATTTTATCTTTAAAAACGTGATTTTTCATTACACCCACTTAATTTATTTTAAATTAAATTATACCAATTATGTAAAGTTAATTTTGAAAAATTATTTCAATATTTTTAATAATAATAATTTTTACAATATAAAAATTTCAATGTAATTTTAGACCATAATGTTTTGTGAAAAAATTAAAACTAATTATGGTGATTAAGGTAAAAAAGTTAACATGGGGGGTTAAAATTAATTGATAAGGGGTAAAATGACCTATAAACTTGTACAAAACCCATTGTATGAAATATTTATACCATGATCACATTTGGATTTATATTTATGAGTTTTTGGGACAATTTTCCATAAATGTTACCTATATAATAAGTTAAGTATGGAAAAGAAAAAATAGAAACCATCCTTGACTTTAATATCTATAAAGATTTGGGATAAGGAACAAACATCTTATATTAGGTTAAAAATATTATTTAAAAATAGAAATGATTTATTTTTATTATGATAATATATTTTATTTTTTATATATGAAATAATTACTTTAAATGAGTAATAAATTCCAAATCACGAATTATTTAGTTAATAATTTATTAAAATAAATGATACTAAAAATATTAAAAGTGAAGTAAATTGAATGAATTATTTTGTTCCATTAAATTTGTATATGATTATATCATTTTCAATAGGTTTGAACATAATATATTTTAATTCCATTATTATACTGATATTTTTAAATTTAAATTAAATGAATAATGTTAAAATAGACATTAATTTTATTTAATAATAAATGATATTTTATTAAATGATTTAAAATTACTAAAAATAAAATATTATTCAAATTGTTTTTTAAATTTTAATAAATATAAAATATTACCCATTCTTGGGCCAATTTTTCTCTACAATGACTATATTAACTACTAAATATTAAAACCGCTGTTATCACAGTTAAGGTTAAAAGGTATTTTTGTGCCTTATATTAATTTGTATTAAAAATAATTTTAAACACCTATAGATATTTAATTTAATAAATTTAATTTAATATTTATAATCACTTGGTATAAATTATCTATTAAATATCATTTTAATATTATTCTTAAATGATGAATTTCATAGGTGAATAAAAAGATATAAGTTATCATGGTAAAAAAGGGTAAAATTGAGTAAAATTAAAGACAAAAGAATAAAATGATAAAGAATGTGTTCATTTTGTATGATGGAGGTTTTCTATAGAACAAATAATCCATCCACTCCATTATTAATCTATTTTGGGGGCACATGAGGTAATAGTGACAAACTAATAGTGAATAATTTTGGGTATTTCAAAAAATGACACCCCTCATCAATTATAAAAAGGAATTCACTCTCCTTCACTTAACCACACCTCTAAATCCATTTTTCTCAGCCAAACCATTCGAAAATCAATTTCAAACTTCCCTCATACCATCCAATAAGCCTTAGTATTTAGAATAAATCCAACCTAGGAAATATTTGGTTCAAACCAAAGGAGGATACCTGAAGAAGATGTAATATTCTTCAACGGGAATTTTTATTCTATTTCTTCCTCCAACTCCTATAATTAACATTAAAAACTGATTATATAATAAATTAAATATGATTCATATATTGAGATTTTGTTATGATAAAAGAGTTACCTATAAACATATCCAAATCTATCAAATGGGTGTTTCCTCTGGAATTGGGGATGACCTCATTGATTGAAGGTTTAAACATTCTAATCGGTTTCTAAAGGGTTTGTTCGTAGAACCGGAAACATACAATGATTCCATATCCATTGGGACCTACTTTCCAAATGTAGTCGCTCATTAGTTGTGGATTGATGAGGCTTAGGAATTTTCATTGGTCTAGAGGATGAGAGGTCGGACTCATCACACCTTTTTGAGGGGAATTATTTTCCTCTTCCGAAATCCCTTTATAGATTTAAGTTATCTTTGTGAATCTTTATTAAATTACCAAGTATAAAATGAGATTTCCTTTATATCTGACAATCAATGATTGATATGTAGGAAATTTAGAGAATCTTTTATATGTATTCAAGGTTCTTCATCGATAGAGAATCATCTATATTTGTTAGAGATTATTTGTCAATGGTATCCTTCAATACATAAAAGTATCTTGGTCATTATGATGACCATACTAGTTTTAAAGCTACTCAGTGGGGCATGTGAATTTTATTGTCATTCAGAGGGACATGTATTATTTCAGAGTTGGGATCGTACATGCAGATGGGCTACCTACGTATCCTTTGTTTTGGAAAAGGAATCAGAACCCACATAGTTCGAGTAATGGAGTATGATGTTTATGCATGATTGATGTCTCTAAGAAATATGTCATGATTAAGTTTACACTCTAAGATCATGTGAGTCATTCTCTGTGTGAGAAACAAGAGGTATTGGTGAAACCAGACAATTGTGCCACGAAAGATGCAATGATGTAGGGCTTATGTATGTATGAATACCCAAAATAGATGAGTATTGGGTTTTCCTTCAGGGAAGAAACCCAGGAACAAGGTCCATAAAGGTATATATACTTTATGGAGATTTAGATACTCTAATCTTGGGGATTACTCCTGAGGAAGATTACCAAATTAGGATGGGACTTATGATTGGGTTTTACTCCTGAGAAGGAAGCCCAGATCAAAAGTAAATTAAGGCTGGTTAAGAGGAATTAAAACTGGGGCTTACTCCTGGTAAGGAAGCCCAGTTTAAGGGACTTGGGGCTTACTCCTAAGGAGGATTACCATATTTTTAGACTTCTAGACTGGGGATTATTCCTGAAGAGGAAACCCAGGTTAATTGAACCATGGTTGGGGCTTAATCCTGAGGAGGATGACCATATTTGGGAACTTTAAGACTGGGGCTTACTCCTGAGAAGGAAGCCCAGATTAAGGGGATTATTACTGGGGCTTAATCCTAAGGAGGATGCCCAAATTTTGGGACCTAGGGCTTACTCCTGAAAAGGAGGCCCAAATTAATGAGGACTTGGGGCTTACTCCTAAGGAGAATGCCAAATTAATGAGAATTTTGGACTGGGTATTACTCCTGAAAAGGAGGCCTAGATTAAGGATTCCCTTATCCGAAAGGATGTGGTTGAATGAATGAACTCTCAAACTTTAGTGTTATTATGATGTGTAAATTACTAGGTTTTGAGAGATGTTCCATAGAATTCATTTCAGATAAGGAAGAAAACAACGAATTCATGCCATAAATGGATTTGGAGAGAATTTTGAAGGCTTAATCCTAAAGAGGAACGGTGTATAGGTGTAAGAGGGGTGAAATGAGCAGGAAGGGCACCCAAAAAGAGAGGGGCACACAAGTACTGCGCGGGGGCGCAAGTACTGCGTGGGCGCGCAAGTCCTGGTCGCGCAGGTGTACCTGCGCGACACATGGGTACTTGTGTGACAACCAATCCTTAGGGTAGAACTTGGGTGAGGCTTGGTTCAAGCCCTTAATACTACCCCTAGAGACTTCCAAAAGAGAGGCACCCAAGTTATGTGGAAGGGGTAAGGCGGCAAGCAAGTGTGGCCATTTCCCTTCAGGGCTGGCCACATTGGCGCGCAAGTGTTGATGAGTTTCAACACTTTGGCATTCCTCCCCCTCTTTAGATCTTCCGTTCTAGGTAAGAAATTACATTAGAAGTGTTCAAAAGATTTTAGAAGAGACTAGGGCATCGGGAGATAAAATATGAGGTTCTGGAATTTTTCGTCCTCTTTATGGGGGGCCCACAGGGCGTATTTATAGGCTAGAAAAGACCATGGGAGAAATTCAAAGAGGGCGCGCAAGTCACATGTGCGACCATTGGGAAGCGCGCAAGTATGCTTGTGCAACCTTGGTGGAACTTACGTGACCCAAGTGAATTTGTATCCTTGTTCATGCCTTTGTCGATTTTTGATGTTTCTTCAAAAGATGAATCACCTTGGACACTGGTATTTCCCTTTTTAAGTCGTTAGATTTTGTGATGAAAAGGAGCATCAACAAAAGTCCCCCCTCAGAGTTGGATCCAGAGAGAAAAGAGGATATGACTCTGAGGAAAAAAAAGAGAAACTAGGGGTCTTTTTGGTTATAGGTTGTTTAAAGTCATGCATGTCGGACATAAAAAAGGATAATGTTAAAGGTCGAAATAGCCTTGACCGAATGGATTAAGATTGACTCAATTCCGTGAAATTTATCTGAAAACATATTACCACACTCAAGTATGAAGGAAAACATGTAAACTATGACTTAAGAAATTTTAAATTTGAGGAATGATATGAAAAAAGGGCTAAAATGCATTAGAAGAAGTAGTTCCCAAGAATGAAGTTACCATTATTTAACAAACCCGTTAGGGGGTTGAATTATGCAGGGCCACCTAAGGGAATTGGCTGCATAGTCAAATAATAGCATCTTTTGGCTGACAAGTCTATTATGTAGACTGTTTATACAAGGCCACCTAATGTCACGTGCTGTATAGTCAGGCAAAAGAACTCTCAGAAATTTACTTTTCTACTGCTAAAAAACTAGTGGAAGTTTATGGGGATTCAAATTTTCCAAAGCATAGAGTTTGCTATATGGAGTGAAGTACATGAATATGGAGAATATATTTCCAAACAAGATTGTCTAAGAATTGGATGAATGTCACTCCTACAATGTTCTGTCCCAAACACATGGAAGGGAAATATAAACCTTAGACTGGAATACTTTCAGATCATGAAAAAGAGTATGGGACAAATATGTTAAGGATAGACATTTTTTTTGCGGATCCCTACATATTGTCATTAAGACAACTAAGGACAAAATATATTTTCTTCCCAAGAATGAAGTTAACACTATTCTGACAAACCCGTTAGGGGGTTGAATTATGCAGGGTCGCCTAAGGGCATTAGCTGCATAGTCAAATAATATCATCTTTTGGCTGACACGTCTGTTATGTATACTGTTTATGCAAGGCCGCCTAAGGGCACGTGCTACATGGTCAGGAAAAAGAATTCTCAGAAATTGGACATTTTATGACCAAAATTCAAGAAAAGGGTTATGAAGATATTGAAGTATTTGAGACTAGTATTATGACACATAAAGATGGGTATTGTCCGATGTATGTAGATATACACAGATCAATGCTAACCATAATCATGTTGTGGTTGGATCCTGATTTGAAATATCGAACATTCCTACATATCCCATAAGGATGGTAATCAAACTGTACATAGTTCTTGAAACATAGTTTAACGTCATGTGGGAAAAAAGTGTGGGAGATCTTAGTTTAGGGTCATAGAACTCAGACCATTATAAGAAATACATAGTGTGTGTTTTCATGGGGACTTTTCAGCCAGGGGATTGAAAGAGGAATTTGGGGTTAGGCCCAGAGAATTGGGACTAGATTCGAGGGACACTCGAACATTCCTACGTATCCCAAAAGGATGGGAATCAATCACACAGAGTTCTAGAAATACCCTATTTACATATTTGTTTCGTACAAGTGAAGGGTGAAAAGGGGACATTAGTGCAATGGTGGTTTGTCCTAAGATAAAAGGTTCAGGCATTACCATGTATGCACATAGTCTTTGAAATATAACATGATTTAAAATCAATGTAAATAATGATTCCCTCTCAGGTGAGGGTATCAAAGAATATTGTAGTTTATTGTCATACAGAACAAAAAAAATATACAGTTTAATGTCGTATAGAAAGGATGTAGGTGAACAAATGTGAAGAGATTGTTTTTGGGCTTGAACCTTGGGAGGTTTCCTACGTACCCATCTTGGAAGGAAAATATCAAATTCTGTGTAGTTCAATTAAAGAATGAAATTGTGATCAAGTTGTTCTTGGGGACAACGACCTAAAAAAAATGGTCTCGGGACTTACACATGGTTAGCGACTCAGAGAGGGTGTTATGGTTGAAATTTACTCTAATGTCACATGAGTCATACTCGGTGTGAGAAACAAGAGGTAGCAACAACCTTAACAATACACAGTTTAACGTCATGTAGGACATATGAAAGGAATATGCAATTTAAATTCTTGTAGTGAGGACTATTGGTGCTGTACAGTTTAGTGTCATGTAGCAGGGACAAAATAAAGTTTAACGTTTATGTAAGACGTATTAGGGTGTTGTATAGTTTAGAATCTTGTAACTAAGATGATAGGCACAATACAGTTTAACGTCGTGTTGGATGAAAGGGGGACTGTGCAGTTTAACGTCGTGCAGTAAGGACAAAAGAGGACACAATTTAACATCAGTTTGGACGTATTAGGGAATTTTTCAAAATTTAACGTCATGTTGGACAAAAAAGGGATGATACAGTTTAACGTCATGTTGGACGATGTTGAGAATATTTTAAGGTCATATACATGGACCATAACTTTGTAGTTTAATGTCTTATAGGATGATGAAAGGGACACAGTTTAATGTCTTACGGGATGAGAGAAATTCCAATAGTTTAAGGTCGTATTCATGGACCGTTGGTTATGCAATTTAACGTCTTGGTAGACGTAAGAGACTTTGGTACAGTTTAATGTCATGTAGTTAGTACATCATAGTTTAATGTCATGTTGGACGTAAATGTCAATAGTTTAATGTCGTATGCATGGACCCTAGATGTATTTTGTGTTCATACAAAATATTTCTTCAGAAATATGGCATTGGTTGAAGTAGTGATGAGTTCTCCATCCATTGAGATTAAAGAATAAGCTCCATTGGAGTAGAACTTATGTATTGAATAAGGTCCTTCCCATTTTGGTTTAAGCTTGGGAGGTTTCGTTCCGCGTATCATTGGAGTTCTGAGAACTAATACCAATTCTCCCTGAACAAATGAACGAAGAAGAACTTTTTTGTTGAAAGCTCATGTTATTCGATTCTGATAGACTTCCAAGTGGTGCAGGGTGCACAATCATTTCTCATATAACCGTTCTAATTCATCCAATCGCTTTTGAGATTGTTCATCTGTAGTTTATTGATCACAAATGGCTACTCTGAAAGAAGGTAATTGAACCTCAATTGGAAAGGCTTCTTCCGTTCCATATACCAATGAATATGGAGTTGACCGTGTTGTAGTGAGGGTGGTTGTCCGATAAGACCATAAAGCATGAAAGAGTTTATCAGGCCATGATTTCTTATCTTTATCCACCATCTTTTGCAGTATATTTGACAGATTCTTGTTGAAAGCTTCTATCTTTTCATTGGACACTGCATGATACCGAGAGGAATTATTGGATTTAATGTTGTATTCTTGATACAACTTCCTCACCTCGTATTTATAGAAGTTGGTGCCATTGTCCATCAATATGGTATGAGGGACACCAAATCTGGAAATGATGTTAGACTTGATGAAGCTAACAATGCATTTATAACTGACTTCTTTGAGGGGTATTTCCTCTGTCCATTTGGAAAAGAAGTCAGTAGTAGTAAAAATATACTTCAACTGCCTGAATGTAGCCGAAGGATAAGGTCCCACTACATCCATTCCCCATATAGCAAATGAACAAGATTATTTAGTTGTATGAAGCAACTCTAGGAGTTGATGAATGAAGTTGGAATATACTTGGAATGAATGACACTTCTTTGTGAAATCAATAAAATCTTGTATCATTGAAGGCCAACAGTATCCAAGCCTTTGAATTTGATCAGATAGTCTGTGTCTAGACTGGTGGTCACCACAGACTCCTGCATTCACTTTTTTCATGACAGCTATTGTTTCTTTACCATCAATTCATCTGAAGAGAAATCCATCAAAACCACATTTGTAGAGAATTTTCTCTAAGTGATCCGGGCTATCATAAAGAGTGAAATTGACCACACATCTCCGGACTTGTTCTTTCCCGGCTCTATAAGGTGGAAGTGTTCCATTTTTATGGTATTCCTTGATAGGTGTCATCCATCCTATAGTATGACCATATGGTTCAGTGATGGGACTAATTTCATTGATTTCCCCTATTCTGGCTTGAACATAAGGTGAAATTGTATGACAGTTGGCAATTCTGATGGTTGTCTCATCTCGATTTGGATCTGCCAGAACTATGGATATATTAGCAAGTGCATCAGCTTGAGAATTTTGTGATCTTGGTACATAATAAAATTTCGGTTCCGAAGGAAACTCCACCATTAACTCTCTGACGTAGTCATACAAAGGGATTAGTTCTTCGTTTCTAATGGTATAATCCCCATTGACTTGTTTGATTGCGAGGTCTGAATCACCTTTCACCTTTAATTGATTCACTTGTGCTTGAAGCTCCAACTCCAATCCTGCAATAAGATCTTGGTATTCCGCTTCATTATTTGTACCACCTCCCAATAATGAGAAGTAATAAGGTAGCAATGCCTTTTCTGGGGAAATGAGTACAACTCCTAACCCATCTTTTTTGAATTTAGGATTTTCCATTTTCCTCCCTGTTGGAATTCTAGAATCACCATCGAAATACATTTCCCATGCTTGAAGACTTTCTTGAAGAGAGAAGACTTCCTAATCCTGGAGTACAATATCTGAAGATGTTTCTTCCACTGAAGGGTCTTCAGCAAGGAAAGTAGCCCTATCTTGGACCTTTATTGCCTTTTGAGACACATATTGAATAACAAATTTCTGCAAGATAACTGCCCACCTTGCCAGACGTCCTGTAAGCATTGGATGACTAAGGACGAATTTGAGCGGGTTATTGAGAGATACCAATTGGACCTCATGATGTTTCAGGTAGTGTCTCAACTTTTGAACTGCAAAGATTAATTCTAGGCAACACTTCTCAATATTTGAGTGTTGGGTTTCTTCTTCAAGCATTGTGCGACTGAGATAGTAGAGGCTGTATTCATTCCCAGCATCATTCTTCTAAGCAAGAAAGTCACCCATTGATCGCTCTAGAGCTGTCACATAGAGGATAAGTGGTCTTCCTTCAACAGGTGGCATTAACACCAGTGGACTCAAGAGATAATTCTTAAGAATATCGAATGATTCTTGACATTCTTCAGTCCACTTATAAGTGACTCCCTTCTTCATCAATTTGGTGAAGGGTATACTTTTGCCTACCAAATTGGCGAGGAAACGCCGAATATAGGCCAAGTGTCCTTGAATTCCTCTCAATTATTTCAAATTTCGAGGAGGTGACATACCAAGGATTGACTTTGTATTCTCAGGATCGTCCTTGATACCATGATGGCGTACGAAAAAGCTGAGAAATTTTCCTAAGGTTACCCCAAAAGCACATTTTAAGGGGTTCATCTTCAAATTATGTTGCCAAAGTTTGTGGAATATGATTTCCAAATCAGCCAAGTGATTAGAACGTTGTTTGGATGTAACCACGAAATCATCCACATAACATTAAACAAACTTTCCCAGAAAGTGTTTGAAGATACGATGCATGACACGCTGATATGTTGCTCCTGCATTCTTTAGGCCAACGGGCATTACCCGATAGCAAAACACACCATGAGGGGATCTCAAAGCTGTAGATTCTTCATCTTCTGGAGCCATCCGAATATGATTATATCCAGAATATCTATCCATGAAGTAAAGTGCTTCATATCCAGCTGTTGTATCAATCAAGAGTTATGTAATCGGAACTGGAAAATCATCCTTAGGACAATGCCGAATAAGATCTCTAAAATTAATGCAAACTCTAATATTACCATTCTTATTTTTCACTGGTACAATATTAGGCAACCACTTGGGATATTTAACTTCTCTAACGAAGTTAGATTTGATGAGCTTATCCACTTCAGCTTCAATTTTGGAAGCATAGGTTGGGTGTGTTCTTCTAGCGGCTTGTTTGAATCATCGATGTTCTTCTGGAAAACCCAAATGATGAGTGGAAACATTAGGATCAAGCCATGGCATCTCTGTATTGTTCCATGAAAATATATCTTGATTTTTCTTTAAAAAGGAAATATACATCTCTTGCTCTTCAAGAGTCATGGCCACACTAATTAAAGTGGGTTTTGGATCTTCTTTTGTACCCAGATTTATTTCTCTGATTTCATCCATAGTGGTAGAGATACCCTCTTCAAATGCTGGAGGATCATCCCTATGATCTTCTTCTTCTTCTTCATCATGTGTTATTTCTTCCATTTCTACATGTATAGTAGATGATGAAGCATAATTTCCATAATCAGAAGAGATGTCAAAATTTGAACATCTTGAAGAAGAAGCTTCCATTTCCAACCCGATTGATGATGAAGGGTCTTCTTTGAGTAACAAAGAGGAGATGATGGATTGAGAATCGACATCATCGTTTACCTCTTACATTGCTATAACTTGCCCTGGCCTGATTGGCAAAGTATAGACTTGTTGGATTTCAGCAAATGAAATGAAGACATCTCCATTTGAGATTTCATCATTGCTTGGTGGATCACCACTTTCTCCCATGTTGTCTGGCTTGATTGCCATAATTGACATTATGGAGGTTTCTATAAGAGTATTTTGATTTGGATCTATCCTGTCAATTTGACTGATATGTAACACATAATCTGTACTCACATGTGTAAATGGGTTTACTGGAATCTTTTCCAAACCATATGGAGCATTAACTTTGTTAATCTCCCTTGATGCAGATTTGTCTTTTCCCTTTATGTGATAGAATTATGCCTCAATGTATTGAGATGCACATGTCTTGAATGGGTATTTATCACCATACAATGTCCCGATTTGACCCTCGAAACAATATTTGAGACATTGATGGAATGATGAAGGGATAGTCGCATGTCGACGTAGCCAGGGTATACCAAGCTAGATGTTGAAGGCTGAATCTTGATCAACAACCATGAAATATGAATTTGATACAAGATCTCCAAACTAAGTTCTGAGTGTAATCTCGCCCAGTGGTTCCTATTCATTTTTATCATATCCATGTAACATCAAAGTAGAAGGAGATAAATTAGATTCTGTGAGGCCCAATCGACGAAGTGTACTAATGGGGATGAGGTTGACTCATGAACCATTATCAATGAAGAATCTTCGGAAGTCTATACCATTGACCTTTCTAGATAAGTATAAAGGTCTGATATGTCCATGCACGACATCATCTTCATCTTCATCTATGAAAGATATCACTGCATGAAATTCTGCAGGATTATTCTCAACCTGGTAGGCTTCAGCCGCAACAATTTCAGTTTCAAACTCCTGAGGTCTAGACAAAGACTCGATGAGTGCATCCCAAAGATCCTTTGATAAATTCAAGGCATCCAGAATTAATAACATGGCTGGTACTTGGGCCAAGTGTTTCAATAAATCATACTTTTTATCCAAAGGTCTTCGTTTCCCAACAGGAACATGTGGTTTCTCATGTACCTTAGATGTAGATTCTTTGGAAGTTCATGCATCTTGTACCGGGATAGGAGTTGGTAAAACTCCTGGATTTGTAAGATTAGACTGATTAGGTATATTTACTTGCTAAGAGGATAAAGATGGAACCTTCAACCAATCTTCCAGAATAATTGTGCTAGGGATAATTCTGCCTTGTTTGGAAGAACTTGCTTGTTCTTTTTGAGCTCGTTGAAGGTCTCTACCACGAGTTTCTGCCGCATACATAGTTCTAGTAGGGGTAGAATTGGAATAGTGGACACTGAAAGCTCCACGTCTTCCCATGTATCCTGAGCCTCTGTAACTTCCTCTGATTCCTCTGTTTGATATAGGTAATTCAGGCTCATCAAAATCGAAACTACGACTGGCATATGGATCTGTTAATTGAATCATATTAACAGAAACGAAGATCAATTATTCATCTGATGAAGACTCTGTCTGATTAGCCTGTTTAGGCTGTGCCGTTTGGTGGGGCGGTGCCTGTGGATTTGAAGTAAATGGCATGAAATCTTCTAGAGTCAAATACAACTTATTCTTTGACACATTATCATCTTCTTATGATTCTTTTTCTTTCATTGAATCATATCGTTTTTTGAGGATTTTCCCACTGATAAAGAGGGTTTTGCTGCGGTATTCATGGAAGAAGGAACAATTGGTTTATTCAATTGCATTCGCAAAATGGAATGAGTTCGGTTGATCATTTCTCTGACCATCCAATCATCATATTTTTGCACATTTTTGTTCTTGACTTCTTTCCACTCGCCCTCCTCCTCTGGATCTGTATTAGTAACACATGCTACCTGAGCTAAAGAACCTTTCAGTTTGATTTATCCCAAGTTGACCATTGTTTTGCAGGAGGTCCTTAAAAACAAAACACTCCTAAATGGGATGCCCCACCATTTGATGAAATGGGGAATAATTGGTATGGTCTTCATCTCCTTCCTTATTCAGCCTCTTGGGCCTTGGAAATTGAACCAAATTATTTTCCAGATCTGAAATGAAGTAACTAGCAAATTGTTCATTTCTGAAAGAGTATGTTTTTCTCTTCAGATCCTCAAATTGTTTCTATCTTTTAGATCTTTTATCTTCTTGATGAAATGACCTCTGTTGCTGATGCTTAGGAGGTGGATCCCTTCAAGAAGATGAAGGTTTTGAAGTAGAAGTAGGTACAGGTTCTTTTTTAAGGATAACTGTAGCAGTCTCTGCTTTACCCATTCTCCTTCCTGGATTTGACGGAATTACCTGAGCTTTATCCTTATTCTTTATAAGATAATCATCAATCTGTTGAGCGATTGAAGTAAGGTCTCAAAACCCTATAGTGTATTTCACAGGTATCAGCAGTGTGCGCAACTCATCATGTAAATTCACCACACAAATTGGAAACAATTCCTCTTGAGGGAGTGCTAATCATAGGGAATATGTTAATACCTTCCAGCGAACAATGAAATATGAAACCCGTTCATTCTCCCTTTTCTTACAGTTTGTAAGATCAAAAACTGTTGTCTTTGGAAACATTGAGTTGAAATGAAGAAGGAATTTTTGGGGAAGATCCTCCCATATGGTATTTGACCAGGATTACAAGATTGTGTACCAGACAAAAGAAGGTCCTTGTAACGACTGTACAAAACACCCGATCTTAACTACTTCTTGTTGCTGAAGGGTTCCCATCATAGGATCACAACGAGAAACAAAATGTGTTAAGTGTTGCTCTGGATCTCCCGAACCATTAAAGATTGGGAATGCGGTACTTGCAAAATTTGATGGGGGAGAAATTGCATCAACCCATTCAGGGTAAGCTCTCTTTTCTGGTTCAATTTGAGCATTCATTCCCTCCATAGCTTCTAACTGAGCTGTTAATGACTCAGTAGTTATTAAATTTTGTGAAACATCCAGTTGATCTTGGACCTGAACGTGTGCAATGACTGGAGCCGATACAGATGTGGTGGCTGGTACTGTATTTGATGGTAGCACTACCAATTTTTGTTGCACTTGACCCATAGTATTAGACTTGTGATGGTGTATTTATAGAGGGGGATATTCTTGATCTATCTCAATAGACACAACAAATTCCCTTGGCTGACTAACTCCAACACGCTTAGGAGGAAGACTACTTTGAAGTAGTTCTGCCTTAAACCTCCTCAATTCGTTCATTTATTCCTCCTGTAGTGCAAATCTTTACTCTAGTGAGAGATATTGTCCTTCTCTAAAGGAAGGTTATGTAACCCGATTCTTTACTTTCCCCTTGTTGGCTCCCTTTCGAAGAGGGGGAAGTGGGTTACTTAAAGGATTACCTAGATTCTGGGTAATCCTTTGATTTCGTATACGCACACCTTCTTCATTTGTGTCTGTTCTTACAATTTCTTGAGCAGGAACCTCTTCATTTGATCCCTCTGAGTGTGCCTCATCTGGGGGATTAGAAACAACAGCATTAATTCCATTAATTGATGCATAATTCATTGCATCACTTCTATCAGCATTTCTGCAATATTGTCTTTTTCCATGTCATTGATGTGGCATTGCCTTTTTTTGATTCGACCCCTTAGGAACTTTTTGACGAACCATAATTTGGAAGGAATCTCTTGATAATTTGTCTCTTAGTTCCTCTCGATGCTTCTTCTCTAATCGAGAGAAGACTAACTTTCTCTGAGGGAGGGATTGAGGATTTGAAAAAGTCCCCAGTCTGGTGGACTGAGGCTGTTCCTGTTGTCTTTGCTCAACTCCTTGAATCCTATTTGTTGATTCTGAGGGTTAAGTTAAAAGAGTCTCTAGTATTGCAAGATTGGGTGGTTCTTGACATGCTATATCTAAGACCTTCTTGAAATCTCTCATGATCTTGCAGACTTTTGTCCGAAAATTAGCTGGATGCATCAACCTATATCCACTTTTATCACCTGGCTCAAAAGACCATTGGATGATCTCTGAAACTTCTGTCACTTGATGATGTGCTTGCTCCAAATGAGAGGCATGTTCAATATTATTGTTTTCTTGATGTAGGAGTAATTCAACAACTTCTTCTCTATATGCTTGATTTTGAGAGGAACTAGTTGAGGGCTATTCTTGGGAAAGCTTTTGATTACAAACAAAACCCATTGACTGTGGCCGGCTCTGGGAAATATCGTTGCATGAGACCATTTTCAGTGGGCTTTGCTGACTGGAGAGTACAATGAAATGTAGCACTCCATGAACACTCCATCCCCTGATATGAATACCAGATGGGGAATTGGAAATTAACTGGCGCAATCTTCTTAGTGCACCAAGGCATGAACGCTGAAGGGATCTATGTTGCTTTTCAGCCTTCGGATATCGAGAAACTGAGAGAGATTCCAAGTCAATTTGGAATTGTAACCCTTCTATTATCTTGACATGATTTTCATATTCATCATAAGATAATATTTTCTTTTTCAACTGACAAATATTTTTCCATATGTTTATACGAATATCATGAATTCCATCTTCCGTCAACATCTATGGAATGTCATACTGAGAATCAGCCAAAGGCCAAAACATAATTGGAACTTCACCTTTTTCCAGTTGTTTTCTTATATTCAGTACTTCCTCTTTATCATTCAATAAAGATTCTTCTACCCGATTAGACCAGATCTTGTGTTTCCTTGTTGCTTCATCGGATTCAACAAGATTGGTAGATAATTCACTGATCAAACTAGAAGATTCATGACTCAGGGGTGGTTTGGAGAATGACCTACATGCTGGGCTATCTTATTATTGAGAAAGTATTTCACCTGCTATTGGTAAAGCATCAGAGATGACTGGCTTCATATTTGCAAGTTCCTCAAGATAATAGGGCTTTCTCATCACTATATTGTCTGTTGGAGAATTTTCTGAGCAATTTGAATCACTACTGTGGAGAGGAATTTCGTAGCTAAATTCATCATCATGGACAGGACTGCCATGGTGGGTTACAAAAAATGATGAAACATTTTGCTCATTGGTCTTCTAACCACACAGAGGGTTCTTGTGGCTCTCATTTGAAGATCAAACTTCAAGATCGACCGAATTGTCATGAAGCAAGCCTTCATAAGGAAGTGTCTGATGCAGACCTTCGGAATTAATGTCCTGATTATTGGGATCTGGGAGAGCAGAATCTTGAGTTGCAACATATTGTAGTCTGAGTGCATCAAGAACTCCAGCATCGTGTAAGGCCTTGTTATAGATGGGCCTTTGATTTCTCGACTGTGCTGGGCAGGTCTTCTTCTTAGACACCTTCTTATTCAATTTGGTTGGTGTATGTGCCTGCTTAGGAGAAATGATCAGGTTAGGCTGATTATCTCCGCTCAAACTAGGTGTATGTGCCTGACTTGGTTGTTCATATGATATGGGGGAGTACGCCCCACAACCCTCTTGGATTGGAATAGAGGTGTTTGTCTGTTCCAGAGTGAACTGTGGATTTGTCACTCCACTGGTAGGGATAAATTTATGTGTCTTTCCCTGAGATGCTGCTAAAGCTGTTATAATATTCTAGCAGGCATCTAGAATATGAGCAGGGATTTGCTTCTGCACTTTCACCATTGATAGAATATGCTTGGTCCCTTCAGCTGCTAGAACGAGGATATACGTCCATTCCGTGCTTGGAGTAGGTGTATGTGCCTGCTCCTGTCCTCCTTTTCTTGTCAGTGAATCCTGACAGTACTCATGTGTGGGGGAAGAGAGTTGAGTCTGACTCCTATTTGTCATTGAAGCTTTCCGATTGACTTCTCCAAAGGCTACCAAATGAGACTGTTGTAGGCTTGATCAATACTAGAGGTGTATGTGCCTGCTGATGGAACTTCGCCGAACCTGGTAGATGATCTTCCTTCAATACTGACAGATGAGGCTGCTGGCCGGATTGATGAGTGTAAGCATGTGTATGTGCCTGTTTACCAGTTGTCAACACATTGGGTTGGCGGGCTTCATAGTATGTAGTCGGACGAGCCTACTGACTAGATGATGATTTATAAACATGTATATGTTCCTTTCTATAGTACTCCACCGGAATTTCCTGGAGGGATTGGCGTGATGCTTCCAGATGAGTCTGCTAGACAGCTGAATTAAAATGGACAGGTGTGTGTGCCCGCTCCTTGGTTTCCACCAAGTTAGGTTGGAGGACTTCTCCGGAGATGGCAGAGATGATAACCTGCTCACTGTTGACCGGATTTCACCTATGGCGTTTCTTCTTGCGTGCTCGAGTTTGAGGAACCTAAGCTGAATGCCAGGAAACGATACCCTCATCATGTTGAGGGTGCACTGACGCATGAGTCTAGTGAAGATTATTGATGGGAGACCTCAGGAAGAACTTCTGTCTCCTTGAATTAAGGCCCTGAGGGACCTGCTCATTCACCTACCCAAAATACGGGAGTGAATGGTGATTGCGTTCCAGGGATAACGACCCGAAACGGTTGGAGATGGTAGTTATCACCGCCTACTTCTTGATCGCTATTCTTCACAGTCCGGATGACCAGGGTGAGTTATTGACTTGGATGGATTGTCGAGTGGCCTCCAGAGTTGGAGTAGTACCATTTTGACGATACTCCTTAACCAGCGCATTTGATACCCATCGTTGAAGACACTGAATAGGTGATGTCGCCCTCAGATCAGACGACGATCCAGCCAGAGTAGTAGCAGATGCATTCACAGCAGAGGTTTTTACAGCAGAGGCATTCACAGACGTGAATTTAAGAAAATCCATTCTTGTAATGTAGAAGATCTTGGAAAAGAGTGCCTATTTGATATAACACACATAATCAAGATAAATTCAGCTGCTACATCTTTTGGATGAGAACATATGTTATTGATTGCATTGTTGGCCCTCTTATTGAGTTTTAAATAGGGGCCTAACAAATAATTAAAACATCAATTTAACTTGGTTATGGATTCACGTCGGGTTCACCATTTTTTTTCCTCTAGAATTGGGGATGACCTCATTGATTGAAGGTTCAGGCATTCCAATCGGTTTCTAACGGGTTTGTTCGTAAACCGGAAACATCCAATGATTCCATATCCATTTGGACCTACTTTCCAAAGGTAGGTGCTCATTATTTGTGGACTTATAAGGCTTAGGAATTTTCATTGGTCGAGAAGATGGGAGGTCGGACTCATCACACCTTTTTGAGGGGAATTATTATCTACTCTAGGACTCTCTTTATATATTTAGGTTATGTTCGTGAATCCTTATTACATTACCAAGTATAAAATGAGCTTTCCTTTAGATCTGACAATCAGTGTTTGATATGAAGAAAATTTAGAGAATCTTTTATATGTATTCGAGGTTCTTCATCGATAGAAAATCATCTTTATTTGTTAGGGATTCTTAGCCAATGGTATCCTTCAATACATAAAAGTATCTTGGTCATTATGATGACCATATTGGTTTTAAAGCCACTTAGTGGGGTACTTGAAGTTTATTGTCATTCAGAAGGACATGGATTATTTCATAGTTGGGATCATACCCACAGATGGGCTACCTACGTATCCTTTGTTTTTGAAAAGGAATCAGAACCCATGTAGTTCGAGTAAGGGAGTATGATGTTTATTCAAGATTGATGTCTCCATGAAAGATTTCATGATTACTTTTACACTCTAAGATCACGTGAGTCATGCTCAGTGTGAGAAACAAGAGTTATCGGTGAAACGAGACAATTTTTCCATGAAAGATGCAATGATGTGTGGATTATGTATGTATGACTTCCCAAAATAGATGAGTATTGGGTTTTACGTTAGGGAAGAAACCCAGGAACAAGGTCCATAAAGGTATATATAGTTTATGGAGATTTAGATACTATAATCTTGGGGCTTACTCCTAAGGAAGATTCCCAAATTAGGAGGGGACTTATGATTGGGTTTTACTCTTGAGAAGGAAGCCCAGATCAAAAGTAAATTATGATTGGTTAAGAGGAATTAAAACTGGGGCTTACTCCTGAGAAGGAATCCCAGGTTAAGGGATTTGGGGCTTACTCCTAAAGAGGATGCCCATATTTGTAGACTTTTAGATTGGGGATTATTCTTGAAGAGGAAACCTAGGTTAAGAGAACCATGGCTGGGGCTTACTCCTAAGGAGGATTCCTATATTTGGGAACTTTAAGACTGGGGCTTACTCCTGAGAAGGAAGCCCAGGTTAAGGTAATTATGACTGGGGCTTACTCCAAAAGAGGATGCCTAAATTAGGGGACTTGGGGTTTACTTCTGAAAATGAGGCCCAAATTAATGGGGACATGTGGCTTACTCCTAAGGAGGATTCCCAAATTAATTAGAATTTAGACTGGGGATTACTCCTTAAAAGGAGGCCCAAATTAAGGATTCTCTCATCTTAAAGGATGAAGTTGAATGAATGAAGTCTCTAACTTTAGTGATATAAAGATGTGTAAATCACTAGGTTTTGAGAGATGTTCCACATAATTCCTTTCATATAAGGAATCCAACAAGGAAATCATGCCATAAATGTATTTTGAGAGAATTATACAGGTTTAATCTTGAATAGGAGAGGTGGAAAGGTGTAAGAGGGGTGAAATGAGAAAGAAGGGCACCCAAATATAGAGGGGCATGCAGGTACTGCGCGGGCACGCAAGTATTGCGTGGGGGCGCAAGTCCTGGTCATGCAGGTATACCTGCATGACACATGGGTACTTGCGCGACAACCAATCCTTAGGGTATAACATGGGAGAGGCTTGTCTCAAGCCCTTAATACTACCCCTAGAAAATTCCAGAAGAGAGACGTGCAAGTTATGAGGAAGGGGTAAGGTGGCGCGCAAGTGTGGCCATTTCCCTTCAGGGCTAGCCACCCAGGCGCCCAGGTTTTGATGAGTTTCAACACTTAGGCCTTCCTCCCTCTCTTTAGATCTTCCGTTCTTGGTAATAAATTACCTTAGAAGTTTTCGGAAGCTTTGAGAAGAGACTAGGGCGCCGGGAGCTCAAACATGAGGTTCTGGAATTTTTCGTCCTCTTTATGGGGGGCCCACAGGGGGTATTTATAGGCTGGAAAAGACCCTGGGCGAAATTCAAAGAGGGCGTTCAAGTCACCTGCGCGACCATTGGGCGGCGCGCAAGTATACTTGCGCGACCCAAGTGCATTTGTATCCTTGTTCATGCATTTTTTGATTTTTGATGTCTCTTTAAAGGATGAATCACCATGGAAACTGGTATATCCCTTTTTAAGTTGTTAGACTTTGTGGTGTAAAGGAGCGTCAACAATGGGTTACAAAATCATGATTCATTTGTATGACGGACTACAACCTCTTGAATAAATGTCATTATTTTTTCCATTACCACACCTCATTGTTGGGTATGATGGTGAATATAAAGTGTATATATGATATTTATAATATTATTATATCTTCTTAGTCATTATATATTATATCCCCTTTTAAAATTTCATTTCATAGGGGATTCGATGATGTTACCTATGTGTAAGGCAGACTACCGCCTCGTGAAGTGACATGATTCATTTTCCACTAACGCTGTACATGGAAGGTAATAAGGACCAAAATAAGGAATTTATGTAATATGAATGAACTAATTATGATAATGATGAAGTATTTATCATTATATAGATAATATATCATTTTATTTCTTATGTTTTAACTCACCCAAAGATGATAGCGTCGTTCGTATACGTGTGGACTACTGCCTTCACGAAGCGATGCAACTCTCTTTTCATCAAAACACCACAAGGATGATATATATAAGTATATAATATGTTATATATATATATAATATTATGATCATTATGTAAATATAATATATTTATTACTTTCTTTCCATAATTACATTTGGAAAATGAAAAATTTACTCAAGCGTATATACGACTTACCGTCTCCATAACCATAATATACTTCATTTTTCATAACCATATTTCATGATTGGTTTTAAAAAGATAAATTTTATGTAAAAATATGATAATTATTTCATTATTGCTATTATTTATTTTATGAAACTATTTAATGTATACAAGGACCATAACATTCACGATAAAGAATGAATGGGAACACAAGAATATTAAAACCAAAAACAGTGATAGTAATGAAATATTATTAATAAAAAAGTGATAACATGATATAAAAAACATATTTGATATTATAAATATTAATATTATTTTTGTGTAAGTGAATAACATGTTTTAAAAAACTATATTGTAGATTAAATAACATTTAACCCATCTCAATTTACATTCCATTGATACTTATTTGTTATTATATACCAATTCAATTTTATGTTATGTATATACTACCCCTTTGATATGTAATAAAATGATTAATTCATAATTCATGAGATTTTAGGTTTTAATTTTAATCATTTCATCCATGTGGATTTTAATTGAAACGCATCAAGCAATAAAATCTATTATACAAGCTCACAGTATTTTATGATTTTTAACTTTCTCTTAAAACAATAACTTTATTATTATCATTTTTAATTTGTCATTAAATTTATCTTAAATATTAATATTTTTTTGATGTATATTATTTTTTACTGAACCATATTACATTTTTACATATGTTGTATACATTAAAAGTTATTTAATTAACTAGGAAGATATTGATATATCCATATATTTCACTCAATATAGATATTTTAGGATAATGCACATTGTTTATTAATTAAATAGATTATTAAATATATGAGAAATTACATGTAAATGAAATACATGTGTGGGAACCATTTATAGAAATCCCCTTGATGTGTAAATAAGGCCCATGAGATAAGATCAGTTGGCCAAAACCTATGAGATTTTACCCAGTAGTTTTAAACTATATTGTGAAAGGTATTGACATAAGAGATACATTTGAATATACTATATTGATTTTTACCCATTATTTTTAAACCATATTGTGAAAGATATTGACATTAGAGGTATCATTTTCTTGATATATGATGTATAATAATTAATAATTTCCTTCATTGAGATTTTAGTAATTAGAATCCATGATACTATCACAATGATATTATATCAGGATGCATTTCATTTTCAATGTATTGATTAAATGGAATGTGATTTCATTTATTTACATTACCATATTGTTTATTAATTATATAATTATGATATCGAAGTTACTGATTAAATGGAATGTGTTTCTATTTATTTACATTTTTCTATGGATTAATCTATATTGATTCATGATAGCTTCTATTATACTTAATGTAGAGACCCAAAGCTTGACGTACATGAACATTACATTACTTTTTCAGAATACTTATCACATAGTAAAAACCAACACTCAAGGACCGTAATAGTTTAGTGTCTTTGGAAACTCGGATCATGATCTTCTAATCGTGGTGAAAGATCTTCAACATCTCCAATAAAGATCTTCCCCTTTTGATTTCTTACCTAAAACCTTTCTTTAAATACTTGAAAAAAAAACATATAAAAGGGTAAGATAAAATGCCTAGTAAGGTTAAACATAGAGAACATAAAACAATCCATAAACATTTGAATGCAAAAACATGAACATAAAGTCTAAACATCAAAATCTTGAGCAAAGACATGAATCTTTGAAGTACGTAAGGAATATATCATAAGGGAACATCAATCATGATAAAATATCATGGGAATAAAACATGTAATTTTGGCAACCATTAAGCACATGTTATGATTTTCATAGTAGCCAAGGCATTGCTTCCATGACCATCTTAGTGGACAAAGTCCCTTTCTGAATCGAGTTCACTCCTCATTTCAATCCTGTAACACTGAACTGTATTAACTTACCATTCCAGCCATGTCTATATCATGAGATATAAATCATTACCCAATGCATTTTAGGGAGATATAGGTCACACCCATCTCATAATGAAATCATTATTACTTGTGCCACAAAATAAACATACATTATTCATAATAACCCAATAAATAAAATGGGTTTCATAAACATCATCCCATCATCACATAATCCATATAAAAGAAATGGATATCATTTCATAATAAGAAAAGTGAAACCATATAAATCATAGAGACATTATACTTGAAACATATGAAATAATGTCATCTTAGATGAAAAATGGTTTTGATAAAACACTTGAAATGAATCCTTGAGGAAAATATCCATTCTTCTTCAAAATAAATTTCTTTTCACAAAACGTCATGCAATTTTAAACGAAGGATATTTTGTTGAAAATATTCATGAAATATTTTGGAGTAAGATTCATGAAAATAAGGCTTTATAAAACCATAAAAATCCTTTCATTCCGTATACGTTAAAAAAACATTCTTCTCGAACTTTTTTCGGAAAAGTCAAAAAGTACCTTGTAGGGTACATAAAAGAAAGATTTCATCCATACCATGGGGTAAAAGTCAAAATGGGTAAAAAGGACTTTAAATATACATGAATAAACTTATATAAAACATTGACATGGCTGATAGCAATAACCCCATTAAATACTTACGAATAAGAAATCTCGGATAAAAATGAGATTTGCAAAATTATCCATTACCTTAGGTCTGATATGATTCATACGTATCCGAACCTCCTATATAATTATTTAAATAATGTCATTGACTTATTTCAGAATCATATTCATTGTTATGATATCATATATGTTTCACTTATTACTTTATATTACCCGTTCTTTTGTAAATTCCATGTTAAAGCAGCGTTTTGGGCAAAATCATTTCATTTATCGTATCTGTTTCGACTTGTCATTCTTGATATTAATACTTATATCCTGATTTAAATAATTACAGAATGTAAAACATGATTTATATATAATATATATTCATCATATACATATATATATTACAGATCGATAAAAGGAATGAAATACACCGTTCATAGAGACGGTAGGCCGTACGTACGCATGAACGCTGTTTTCATTTCCTTATTGAATTGAATGAAACTAAATAGATGGGATACAAATATATATATATATATATATATATACATAAATCCAGTAGCATTATTATTTCATATATTTCATGATTACTTATTATATATACTTTATAATCATTTATGAATGGTTAATCATTGAGAATTAATCTCATTGCGTCGTGGAGACGGTATTCCGTACGTACGCACGAGCGATGATATCATTCCCATGATTATTGAATAGAATTGTAGTGGATGGTATAATATATCAGAATAAGTATGATGTTATAATAACCATATATAGTCATTCTTACACCATTATACCCATCCATGTAAGGTTTTGGTGGAAAAACAAATTTCACCACGGCGTGGAGACGGTATTTCGTACGTACACATGCATGGTGATTTCGTTTTCTGTAGGATGGATAAATGGTGAAATAGGGTTGTTTCATACTTATAATAAAATATCAGTATATGAGTTATACTGATGTTATTACTTCATAATGAAACAAATAAAGAATAAGAAGTGGAAGAAGAAATAAAGTTGAAAGAATCGGTAACGGACATTACCTCTTCTTTGAAGCGCCTCTTTGAGACCTCCTCTTAGGGCACCAAAATTGGTCTTTGAAGAAAACCAGGACCACTAGTATGTTTCTAGCGAAGTGTAGAAGAGAATTTTTCAGGGTTTGGCCGAGCTTGAAGGCTCAAAGTGGTGTGAGGAAGAGAGGGAGGAGGTGCCCTTTTATAATGGAGGAGAGGGGCACCTTTGGAATAACTAAAAATATTATTTTATTATAAAGTCATATTCAGTTTTAAATAGCTCCAAATTGATTTATTTCTAATCTAAGGTGGGGATGGGTAGAAACCCTCTCATCCAATAGAATTTGGACAAGTTTAGTTTACTATTTTAACCTTATCATTTAGATTTAACTTTAAGTTAGATAATTTTACTTTTACCGTGTCTTTTTGTGTTCTTACACTATAAGGTTAATAAACTTACTATAACAAGACAAACGAACCCAAAGTTGATTATTATTAATATATATAACCTTATCTAAGTCATTTGGCCGAACCGTAGATTTTTAGTAATAAAATAAAAATTAATAATACAATATTTGTTTTAAAAACTATTTTATGTCAATTTTGACACTATTTAGTAATTGATTTTTGTGAAACTTATAACAGAATTATTAGTTCAAACAAAGTTAATTAAATCAATAATAACATGTCATATTAACCTATAAAATTAGTGTAATTCATAAAAAGTCCCAAATTATATTTATTTGGGTATTTATAACATCAATTATGTCAATATTTCATTAATATGATAATTAATGCATAATCGTTGTGTCATAAATAAATTATATTATTTAATGTCTAAAATTTACAAATAAAATACCATTATGTATGAAATCGTTTTAGCTTTCTAATTAATATTTATAGTTGAATTTATCTTATGTATAACCCTATATCAAAAATTATTTACTTATTAAACATTGATTTTAACTATTTTAACCCTTCTTTAAATAAATTAATAATAAATGTCCTAATCTAATCCAAGTGTGCCTATATGGTCATATTTTATTCCTAAGGATGTTTTTTTTCGAATTAAACTTACCAAATAGAATTAGTACATTTGTTAGAGTAATAATAATATCATTGTTACCCTTAATTATCCTATTTACTTTTAACCGTGGTAAATAAAAGTAAAAAGTTACTATTCACCAAAAAATATCTTCATCTCATTGAACCACATTTTAGTCCTTGATATTAACCGTGTCTCTCGGATTTTCAAAATTCCACTCAAAGAAGTGGTAAAATTGTGTTTTATGAAAAATTCAGTTTTTTAACTACCACTTAGTGGTTTCACTATACATCAAAAAAATGAATTTTTCCAGAAAAATACAAAAAATTAGGCCTAAGCTATATTTGATATTATGAATTAAAAAATTATGTCTATTGTATCAAATTCAGAACATATGAGTTGCATTAATTAATTTAAAAATTAATTCCCGTCGTCAAAACAAATAGCCTTTTTTTAAGAGATAATAACTATCAAAAGATTGACACTTGTTTATGTCTGGTTTAAATGTGAAATTACATCCAATGACCAAAACTGTATTAAATGGTAAAAATATATTATAAATATACTTTAAAACCAATCAAATTAATAATTTATCACTATTAATTATATTGATTAAAAAAGTTGTTTTTAATTAAAATTTAGTAATTTTCACTATTCATCAGAATATGAAAGTTTTCTAAAAAGTACCAAAATTTCACCCTAAGATAATTTGGATATTCCGAATCCAAAAAATGAAGTCCATTTTGAAAGATAAAATTTATAAAATTTCATAAGGTCGGTATTACTATTCATAACGGCTAGTTCATAATAATATTATAATAATATCTCGTTTAGTGAAACTTGGTATTGCGTGCTACCCACGATATCGAGGAAGGTCTTTATTGCGTGTAATGCAAGCCATGTCAGGGATGTGTGTTGTGAAAGATCCTTTTGGTGTAGCGTAAAACACAAGACATTAATAAAATTAAAAATACTATTTTTCATAAAATCTCGGGGTGTTACATTCTACCCCCATTAAAATGAATTTCACCCTCGAAATTTGTCGAGGTTATAAATGGTTTACTACTAGAATGTTTCTTTAATAGAAACCCACATAGTAAAAAGGAATACCAAAACTTGGCTTTAAAAACTAAAGTATGAAACGTAACTGTTACCCAAATTAACTCATCACTAGGTTTTCATGTAGGAGAACATAGGTGAAAATATGGATATGGAAGAAAAATATAACCATCAAGTTCTGATGGAGAGTGGTAGAGAACATGTCTATGAAAAAGACAACAATCACAAAGCCATAAATTTGTGATGATCTAGGGTACCATCTGATTCATCGGATATAAGGGCATTAGGACAACACTGTTGGTTTTCAAGATCATTTCCCTAAAGTTGAAGAATTTGATTTAGAATAAATACTTACTTTATTTTGGTACAATCTCACTGATGTTCATGCCTTGAACAATTTCCACTTCATCTCTTAAAGAAATGAAGTTGAATTTGTTATTCGTGAAGTGTTAGCAGATCATGTGATAGAATGACAGGTCATTCCATCTCTCTCAAAAAAAAAGGTTAGAAAAAGTTATTAAGTATACATAAGTCGATATATAGTGAGATTAATCATATATGGTTCCTAAAATGGACTTATACTTCATATATCATACTGCTTAATATAATAAAACTAGTTTCTACTAAACAGGGACTTCCTGTAGGCCAGTGGTAGGCGATAAAGGCCTGTTTCACTTCAGTTGTGGGTTCGATTCCCAGAGCCTTGTCCGACGCGATGGGTTGTCGCCCGTCCTGCAGGTTGTCCTTTTTCTAAAACTAAATTACTATAACATCCCATCAATAATATCAAAAAAAGTTCTATCCTTAAACAATACTAACTTATGTCCAACATAATCCATTCCAATCTTTATTTAAATACTTCGGTCCAAGCTCATAGTATAAAGAAAACGATTACTTGAAATGTCATCAACAAACCATCATTTATCCCCCATATATCTTGTTGGCCACATTCCAATCATGTGACTACCTTAGTCATGTATTCTATTGAAAATACCCATTAAACCTTAGTGAAAACATGAAATCTGTCAAAAGTTAACTCTTTCCACATACCAAAATCAAAAAACTCTACATACTAAAACCATGATATAACCTTCTCCTTATATCAGTCATGAGCTCATGAATACTATCAAACATTTAATTTTCTCTTTATCCCTTCATTATGGGCATATCATCTACTTTCCAAAAATATCTGAATAACCTTTCATGGTTACTAGTACTATTCATCATAAAATTTCAAAACATAAGGAAATACAACAGTGTAACAATCATTTGATGTCTCTTTATTCCATAGTACCATGATATTACTTATACAACATTACAGTTGATAAACATGTAATCATTCCACTACCTTCTTAAACCATTGACCGAGCTTCAACAATTATTTCATCTCACATATCATTTGTAGTCTCTTCATCATCATCAACATAAATACTACCCATACGACCATACTTATTATCTTCATGAGACTTTCCCTTAGGTCATTGGTTTGCATAATGCCCGTACATTCCACATTTAAAACATTTAACCATTGTTTATGTCGTAGCAATACCATTATCCTCATACATGGTGTTAACTGAGTCTTTTACTTTTCACTTAATAGCTTTATGTCCTTCTTTTCCACACCCAAATCATCTTCCAGTTCCATTGAAACATTTACCTTGATGCCTCTTCCCACATGATTTACATAGGGGAAATTGAACTTTCTTTCCTCTATGATCATCATGAAGCTCCATCTTTATCTTATTAGCCGTGTCAGGAAACTTAACAAATTTGAGTTTATTGATCATATTATGAGATTGCTGATTCGGCATAATAATGATGTTTGGACTTCCAAATCCTATTTCATTTGGTTTCTCATGAAGAATATCATTCCATTGTCCATCATATCCTCCATTATCATGAATCATCTTGTTTCCATCCATTTTCTAAAACCCAAAAAGAATAGTGTGAGAGGAAAAAATCATGCTAGGGAAAACAACATAATAAAGGGGGAGTACCATCAATATCTAACATCTTAGGTTAAATTCCAAGATTGTTACCGTAGTTCTAGGACTATATCCTATACGTATACTTATCCTTATTGACATCCCTAGACATACCTTAGAAATAACTTTGGGGATCTCACTAACGTTTTCGCATCCTAGTTTCCAAAGGCTGACTAAACCTTTCCTCTGATATTAACTGTAGAGAACCAAATCTTGACGTACATGAACATTAAATTACTTTTGCGGAATAGTTATTACATAGTAAAAACCAACACTCAAGGACCGTAATAGTTTAGTGTCTTTGGAAACTCGGAACATAATCTTCTAATCGTGGTGAAAGATCTTCAACATCTCCCATAAAGATCCTCCCCTATTGTTTTCTTACCTAAAACCTTTCTTTAAATCCTGGGGAAAATAAAACATATAAAAGGGTGAGCTCAATTTCCTAGTAAGGGTAAACATAGAGAACATAAAACAATCCATAAACATTTGAATGAAAAAACTTGAACATAAAATCTAAACATCAAAATCTTTAGCAAAGACATGAATCTTTGAAGTACGTAAGGCATATATCATAAGGGAACATCAATCATGATAAAATATCATGGGAATAAAACATGTAATTGTGTCAACCATTAATCACATGTTATGATTTCCATAGTATCCAAGGCAATGTTTCCAAGACCATCTTAGTGGACAAAGTCCCTTTCTGAATCGAGTTCACTCCTCGTTTCAGTCCTGTAACACTGAACCGGATTAACTTACCATTTCAGCCATGTCTATCTCATGAGATATAAATCTTTACCCAATGCATTGGAGGGAGATATAGGTCCCACCCATCTAATAATGAAATCATTATTACTTGTGCCACAAAATAAACATACATCATTCATAATAACCCAATAAATAAAATGGGTTTCATAAACATCATCCCATCATCACATAATCCATATAAAAGAAATGGATATAATTTCATAATAAGAAAAGTGAAACCGTGTAAATCATAGAGACATTATACTTGAAACATATGAAATAATGTCATCTTAGATGAAAACTGGTTTTGATAAAACACTTGAAATGAATTCTTGAGGAACATATCCTTTCTTCTTCAAAATAAATTTCTTTTCACAAAATTCATGCAATTTTGAAAGAAGGATATTTTGTTGAAAATAGTCGTGAAATATTTTGGAGGAAGATTCATGAAAATAAGGCTTTATAAAACCGTAAAAATCCATTCATGTCGTATACGTTAAAAAAACATTCTTCTCGTACTTTTTTCAGATTAGTCAAAAAGTACCTTGTAGGGTAAATAAAAGAAAGATTCCTTCCATACCATGAGGTAAAAGTAAAAATGGGTAAAAATGACTTTAAACATATATGAATAAACTTTTATAAAACATTGACATGGCTGATAGCAATAACCCCAGTAAATACTTACGAATAAGCAATCTCAGATAAAAATGAGATTTTCAAAAATATCCCTTACCTTAGGTCTGATATGCTTAGTACGTATTTGAACCCCCTGTATAACGATTTAAATAATGTCATTGAATTATTAAAGAATCATATTCATTTTTATGATATCATATATGTTTCACGTATGACTTTATATTACCCGTTCTTTTGTAAATTCCATGTTAAAGCAGCGTTTTGGGTAAAATCATTTCATTTATTGTATGTGTTTCGGATTGTCGATCTTGATATTAATACTTATATCCTGATATAGATAATTACAGAATTTAAAACATGATTTATATATAATATATATTCATCATATACATATATATATTACAGATCGATAAAAGGAATGAAATACACTGTTCATGGAGACGATAGGCCGTACTTACGCATGAACGCTGTTTTCGTTTCCTTATTGAATTGAATGAAACTAAATAGATGACATACATATATATATATATATAAATAAATACAGTAGAATTATTATGTCATATATTTCATGATTACTTATTATATATACTTTATAATCATTTATGAATGGTTAATCATTGAGAATGAATCTCATCGCGTCGTGGAGACGGTATTCCGTACGTACGCACGAGCGATGATATCGTTCCCTTGATTATTGAATAGAATTGTAGTGGATGGTATAATATATCATAATCAGTATGATGTTATAGTAACCATATATAATTATTCTTTACACCATTATACCCATCCATGTAAGGTGTTGGTGGAAAAACAGATTTCACCACAGCGTGGAGATGGTATTCCGTACGTACGCATGCGTGGTGATTTCGTTTTCTGTAGGATGGATAGATGGTAAAATAGGGTTGTTTAATACTTATAATAAAATATCAGTATATGAGTTATACTGATGTTATTACTTCATAATGAAACAACTAAAGAATAATAAGTGGAAGAAGAAATAAAGTTGAAAGAATCGGTAACAGACATTAGCTCTTCTTTGAAGCGCCTCTTTGATACCTTCTCTTAGGGCACCAAAATTGGTCTTTGAAGAAGACCAGGACCTCTAGTATATTTCTAGGGAAGTGGAGAAGAGAATTTTGCAGGGTTTTGCAGAGATTTAAGGCTAAAAGTGGTGTGAGGAAGAGAGGGAGGAGGTGCCCTTTTATAAGAGAGGAGAGGGGCACCTTTGGAATAACTAAAAATATTATTTTTTATAAAGTCATATTCGGTTTTAAATAGCTCCAAATTGATTTATTTTGAAGCTAAGGTGGGGATGGGTTGAAATCCTCTCATCCAATAGAATTTTGACAAGTTCAGTTTACTATTTTAACCTTATCATTTAGATTTAACTTTAAGTTAGATAATTTTACTTTTACCGTGTCTTTTTGTGTTCTTACACTATAATGTTAATAAACTTACAATAACAAGCCAAAAGAACCCCAAGTTGTTTATTATTAATATATATAACCTTATCTAAGTCCTTTTTCCGAACCTTAGATTTTTAGGAATAAAATAACAATGAATAATATAATATTGTTTTTAAAAACTATTTTATGTCAATTTTGACACTATTTAGTAATTGATTTTTTTGAAAATCATAACAGAATGTTTAGTTCGAAAAAAGTTAATTAAATCCATACTAACATGTCATATTAACCTATAAAATTAGTTTAATTCCTAAAAAGTCTCAAATTACATTTATTTGGGTATTTATAACATCAATTATGTCAATATTTCATTAATAAGATAATTACCGCATCATCTTTGTGTCATAAATAAATTAACTTATTTAATGTTTAAAAATTACAAATAAAATTCCATTATGTATGAAATCTTTTTAGATTTCTAATTAACATTTATAGTCAGATTTATCTTATGTATAACCCTATATTAAAAATTATTTACTTATTAAACTTTGATTTTAACTATTTTAACCCTTCTTTAAATAAATTAATAATAAATGTCCTAATCTAATCCAAGTGGGCCTAAATGGTCATATGTTATTTATAAGGTTGTTTTTGGTCGAATTAATCTTATAAAATAGAATTAGGACATGTTTTAGGGTAATAATAATATCATTTTTACCCTTAATCATCCTATTTACTTTTAACCGTGGTAAATAAAAGTAAAAAGTTACTATTCCCCAAAAAATATTTTCATCTCATTGAACCACATTTTAGTCCTTGATATTGACCGTGTCTCTCGGATTTTCAAAATTCCACTCACAAAAGTGGTAAAATTATGTTTTATGAAAAATTCAGTTTTTTAACTACCACTTTGTGGTTTTACTATTCATCAAAAAATGAAAGTTTCCAGAAAAATACCAAAAATTAGGCCTAATATATATTTGATATTATGAATTAAAAAATTATGTCTATTTTATCAAATTCAAAATATATCAGTTGCATTAATTAATTTAGAAATTAATTCCCGTCGTCAAAACAAATAGCGTGTTTTTAAGAGAAAATAACTATCAAAAGATTGACACTTGTTTTGTCTGGTTTAAATGTGAAATTACATCCAATGACCAAAATTGTATTAAATGGTAAAAATATATTATAAATATACTTTAAAACCACTCAAATTAAAAATTTATCACTATTAATTAGTTCGATTAAAAAAGTTGGTTTTAATTAAAATTTTGTAATTTTCACTATTCATCATAATATGAAAGTTATCCGAAAAGTACCAAAATTTCACCCTAATCTAATTTCGATATTCTGAATCCAAAAATGAAGTCCATTTTGAAAGATAAAATTTATAAAATTTCAAAAAGTGGGTATTACTATTCATAACGGTTAGTTCATAATAGTATTATAATAATATCTCGTTTGGTGAAACTCGGTATTACGTGCTACCCACGATATCGAGGAAGGTATTTATTGCGTGTAATGCAATCCAAGTCAGGGATGCATGCTGTGTAAGCTCCTTTTGGTGTATAGTACATCACAAGACATTAATGAAATTAAAAAGAATATTTTTCATAAAATCTCGGGGTGTTACACTTAACCCTTATAGAGAATTTTATCTCACCCTTATTTTTTTTCCTTCCCTAGGATTAAATGAATTTTAATATGATTAATATGAAGGGATATGAAAGATGGAATAAATTTATTCATTTAAAATACATTATATTGTAATTTTTTTTTCAAATATAATATAGGAATCATATATTTATCTACTTTATAAAGACTACTAAAATATTTGGTTCATTAGGATTTGATACCATGTATCCTATTCCAATGTAATAAAGAAGGATCTGGATCCTTGATATTGGGATTGGGGACACTGCAGTTTGAATCAAAGGAAGTTTAGTATAAAACATTTCAATTATATTAAGTAAAAAATATATTAGGGAATATAATCTTATGATATATTTTGAGGATAAGTATATAAGGAAATACTAATGTTTTTATATGAAAGATATTAATTTTTTTTTCTGTAAATACACCCATTTTAAGATACTATAAGTAGACATGGTTATATCATAGAGGTACCTAGGGGTAATTACTCCAAAAAGGGAGCATTGGGATTGACTTGATAGTTACTTGGTTCACAAAAACGAGCCTTACTGCACAGCTGTTCTGACACTCCTGGGGGGATATGCTTAGGATAATTAAAATTTTATTTACAAACAATTAAGTAGGATTTGAAAATAAAGATGTCCCAAAAGAAACAAAGTTTATTATTCCCATATTAAAAATTCCTAAATTTTAATTTATTCTATGGGTTACACCATATTTTTATTTATTGATTCTAATTTAAAATTGATAATTTTATGATCTAGTCCAGTATATTATATTGTTTTGAAATGGTACCTGGAAAGAAAAAGGTTATAAATACTCATGGGAAATGTAGATATTTCCCTACTAAAGAAGTTAATACAATTGGTATTAAAAATGAGAAAATTATAGCTACATTAAATAATCTTAATCATGTTGTAATAAATAACCTTTCTTGGATGGAGAAACCTGTTTGAAAATGAGATTCTCTAATATTGTATTTATTTATGAATTGAAATCCATGATTATTTTGTAGTAATACTAATCAAGTGGTATTCGAGCAATGAATTATGATTCTGGAAAAGATATTTATGGCATTGGGATGCATTGAAAAAGAAAAGGTCACACTTTTAAGGTATTTTCTCAATGGTGGTTTTTGATCTAAGATACTTATGAGTAAGAGGAAATAGAACTCATAGAATTTAAATCCTTTAAGGATACATTCATCAACAAATATTTCCATTATGAGTAACAAACATAAATGAATATAAAATTTTCTAGCTTAAAGAAGAAATAATAATACAGTGTTGATGAGTATTAGGATACCTTTACAAGGTCATCTAGGTATTCTATAGATTACCTACAAAACATAGAGTTCAAGATTGATGATTTAATTAAAGGGATTAAGCCAAGTCTCTAAAGGGCACTGGTCTCTCAATTTTTTTTTCATATGAAGAAATTGTTTTATATACTATCAAGACATAGAAATAACTATCTATGTATTATAGATTTGAAGGGAAACCAAAGAAGAAGAGGTTTTTGGGGAAAATGGATTAGGGGAAGAATAAAAAGAAGGATTTTCCTACATGTGATAATTAGGGAAGGAAACACCCTGATACTTTCTTTAATGAAATGAGAGTTTGTTACATGTTTAAAGAGAGGGGTCACCATACTCATGGTTTCAAGGGAAATAAAGAAGTTTCCAACATTAAATGCTTTAACGAAAGGGTATGTGGAATTAGAAAAACCAATATCCCATGATTGAAGGGAATATAACTCAGAAAAAGCTAAGGGATCAAGGTAAAGCTTATGATATTGATATATAAAAATTGGAATTATTAATAAGATTGAGTATTTTGATCCTTGAAAAATGTGTTAAAATTAATTATTGATGATATTATGGTTATAAGAATTATTAAATTTATAAGTATTCTACTACAATACTATTTCTTAAAGGATTTGAAATCTTGTATTGAATAGTATTAAGAAAAGTGATTCACTAGAAATATGAACTTCTTATAAGACCCCTGATTGAAGAAAATATAACCCCTAATATATTCCTGGCGTTAGGAAAATGATGATGAGATAAAGAGATGAATGATATGTATTATGTTAATTGGTTAGTACCGAATAACATGGAACTGATTAATTATTTCAGGAAAAAGTGGTTTATGCTTGATGGAGTTTATATCATTTTTATATTTTAGAAATATATCCAATTATATTTTTTTAATTAAAAAATAAGTGAGAATGAATATTTTAAATAAGTATTTATGGTAATTCAGGTTATTACCAAGTTTCAAGGTAATTCATGATGATGGTATTCACATTTTTGGTATGTGATGATTAATAGCTACTTCATGTTCATTTTGGGACAAATGATAAGTTTATTTTGCAAATTCAGTGAGCTTATATAGAAATTTATTATTCTTAATATTTTGGAATAACCATAAGGATAAAAATTTATGAATTTTTTTAATTTTAACTTTTTATGAGGTTTTAGAGATTAATTTATTACTTAACTATATAGATATTTATGCATATTGGATAACATTACATAACCATATTAGTTTTGGAAAATAGTTTGCGATAGACAGAAAGACTTGTCCAACATTTATAGAACTTATAATCTATTGAAAGTGAATTTTAGTTATTCAGGCATAAAAAAAATCATTTTTGGATATTCATTTATTAAAGTAAGAGATAAGTGGAAATTGATCCAGTAAAACCCAAAAGATGAGATAGGTCTTATAAAATGGAATCAAATCAAGTAAGTAAATCATTTCTTGAAAGTTCATCAACATTAAAAAGTGGATATTAAAATAACATTTTATCCCATTAGCATAATTTCTGATGATATCAATGACCATTTTAAAATCTATTTAATTATATTTTCTTGATCATTAACCGTCTTTGGATCACCCACTTTCTTTTGATAAAAAATTTCTATCACTCTATATTAATCCCTAGGAATTACTATTTTCTTCCACATCCTTGTTTTCAATTCCTACATATGTTTTCCTACTTAGAATGTTAGTTATGTAATTATTCTAGACGACATTAATACTTCACATTCTCTCTTATTAATATGATATTTCATTAACACTTTGTATGATGTGGGTTCTAAAAAATATTATTTCCAAATGTCAAAACTCGATTACCGAGATCAAGTTTAAATTTCAAGGACACAATTAATTATAGTTGGGAGAATGTAACACCTTGAAAATATAAAATAAGAACATTATATTCCATAGAATATTTTATAGAAACCACATATTTTATCTTTCATTACACACAACACTATGTTTAGCTTGAGTTACAAGTGACATTGAGTTTATCATATGTTACACACAACGTTGAGTTTTAAAAAATTTAAAATATTATTAAAATATTATCATATTATTTATTACTTAGCCATTAAATTTAGAGAATAAATAATTAAAAAATTTAAAAAAGTTATGGTTATTTATTCATTATAAAAAAATAATTATTAAAATTACAAATAAATGTTTTCTGATTAACTTTATTTTTTTTTTCTAATATACGATTTAATCAAAATTTTCACATAAAATTTGAAATTACAATTTTTTAACCATTTTAATAAATTAATTTTAAATAATAAACTTAAATTTTTAAAACATCATATAAAATTTATTTTATGGTGAATTTTGGTATTTTTCTAAAATGTTTCATTTTTTAATGAACAATGAAAAATATAAGATTTGAATTGGGAACTGCCTTTTCATTTAAAATTTTTTGAATGTTAAATTATATTTTTAATTGGGTTTAAAGTAAAACAAGTTCAATTAGATATTTATTAATCCAATTTATTTCATTGAAATCATCTTAATATTTAATTTTGGTATAACGACATTGTAAACTTTTGAACATTTTCTATTTAAAAACCATCTTTTTCATCGCATATGCAAGATTAATTTTAAATTAAATTCAACCACTTATGTGAATTGAACTTTGAAAATAGGATTTTATAATTTGAATCAGCATAATTTTTATTATCTAATAACTTTAACTTAAAATTTCACTATAATGATTAGTGAAAATAGTTACAATTAATTACTGTAATTAAGGTAAAAATGAGTTTTCCAGGGGGTTAAACATATAAGATGAGGGATAAATTGACCAACCAAATTCTAAAACACCCATTTAATAGAAATATTTAGATTTTTATCACCTTATTCTAAATTTTTCTAAGTTTCCTGGACACTTTTCCTTGAAAGTTACTTATATTGTATGTTATGTAAAAAAGGAAAAAACGAACCATCCTTGGCATTAATATTAATAAATATTTAAGATAGGGACACAAATTATATGTTCAGTTATAAATATTATTTTTAAAGATAAATTACCTTTTAATAAGATAGTTTATTTTAATTTTTTAGAGATGAATTAATTACTTTAAATGTTTAAGAAACACCATTGCAAGAGTTATTTAGTAAATAATAAACTAAAATAAATGTTACTAAATTTATTAAATGTGGAGTAAATTGAATGAATTGTTGTGTTATTTTAATATTTATATTATTATATCCTTTTAAAATGTTTTAGATAAAATATATTTTAATTCCATCATTGGATTGATATTTTTAAATTCAAATTAATTGAATATTGTCAAAATTGACATTAATATTTTTTTATAAAATATGATATTCTATTGAATGAATAAAATGACTAAAAATCATAAATTATCATAGGTGATTTATATATATTAATAACTATCAACTATGTTCCATTTATTGATAATTAATTACTTTATAATTTTTATATTGAATAACTCTTTTAGCGTGGTTATGTTTAAAATACAATTTTCAAACATTACTTTCATTTGGGTTAAAATTAATTTTACACACACAGAGTATTATTATTTAATAAATTATATTTAATATTTATAATCATTAGGTATAAATTGAAAAATAAATATCATTTTAATTTTAGTCTTAATAAAAGAATTTCATAGGTAAAAAAAGATACATGTTACCATGGTGAAAAAACTAGAAGGGTAAAAATGAGTAAACATAAAGTCTAATGAATAACATGATAAAAAGGAATTTATTTTGTTTAGTGGAGATTTTTCTCAACAAAATAATACATACACTCCATTATTTATCCTTTTTTAGTCACATGAAGAAATAATTACCTACTAATAGTGAAAACATTTGGGTATTTATCAAAATGATTCAAATCCTCAATTATAAAAATGTCACTCACTCCCCTCACTTACCCACACCTATCAAGCCATTTGGATCGACCAAAATTTAATTTCACAGATATGGATTCCACTCAAGGATGCCCCATACCTGGTTGGACACATGGCCTCTAGCACATTTCCCCAAACGATAGAGGCTGCAGACTAACAGCGAGGGACTATGTGTGATAATGGGGAAACTATGCCTTCATTGGATGAGTGTAACATTGCATAAAAAACAACAATAAAAGATTGTATGCAGTAATACCAAGTAATATATGTAAAAAGTGGAAAACTAACCATATAACAACTATATTTCATAGAATAAAAATGAAGATGTTGTATGTCACATGTTCTAGGAAAACAACCAAGAAAGGTTACATTTTAGTAATACATAATATAAGTACCAAAATTACAAAAAAGATAAAATAAACATTTTAGAATCAGAAGCCTCAGTTTGGTCCCATGTGATTCTTATATTATGCTGTAAATCAAGAAATTTGAGAAAGGTGATTTCCCTTATCGACACCTACAACAATATAATATTCTTGATCCCAAAAAATGGCCCAGATAGGGTGTGAGACTAAATCCTAGTAGGAAACCACCCAAGTTCTATACCAATCCATTAGTGAGTATATTTTACAGGTAGTTTTCAATAAAGAAAGAAGTAAACTAGGAAATACTCAAAAATAAATAGTCCTATAAGAATTGTTTCTCATTTATATTTATTTCATGTTCATTTACCATTAAATTTCATTGAATTATATATATATATATCGAGATCCGACCTATGCCCATCGATCCCCATATAAAATTAAGCACAACAGATGTCTCAAAAGGCCAACTAAACAAGTGTTCATGAATAATGAATCAGTGCGAATGATTTGTCTTGTAAGATGCATCATAAGTCATTCCATTCGATATTCAATTTTAAGTAAATTTCAAATCAATATTTAT
This sequence comes from Viscum album, assembly GCA_963277665.1. Lineage (NCBI taxonomy): Eukaryota > Viridiplantae > Streptophyta > Magnoliopsida > Santalales > Viscaceae > Viscum > Viscum album. The sequence goes on along the minus strand of OY728138.1, from coordinate 1,102,402,453 downwards.
AAACAACTTCTAATAGATCCCGTACTTGGTATCCCTCATCGGATTAATCACTCGACATTTAATAATGTCTCCATGAGCCTGACCACTGCATATGTGGTTCGCTCTCACCTTGTCATGATAATACCCTATTTTAGTCCACCCATGGTCTATTAATTGAGGCCCAAGTTTACCCAAGGTATAAGGTGTAATAGTCATATGATCTCAACCTTTCCTTTTAACCTGATGCTATGTCTAGCCCATTTCAATTTACCCATTTATAATTTTATAAAAGAAGAAACACATTTAAATTAAACTATTATGTGGTTTTATCATCAATAACTCATGTAGGAGATTCATATCATAAAAAAACATGTAAATTAAACAATTACAATCATTACCATTTAAACAGCTTCAATTTAAAAAACCCAAGAAGGAAATTTAAGGCAATCCTCATAGGCATCCTAGGCCAAACATCCATAAATGATCATTCATGGGAAACAAACACATGTAATGTCCCTTAATAAAGGTAAATAATCTTAAACATGATTTAAAAACCTTAATCAATTACATAAAAACAATAAAAAATAAAAATAGAAAATTTTCATTCAAGGAGACAACATAAAAAGGGGTGCATGACACTCCAACAAATATATTTAACTCGATAATTAGAAAAAGGTATGGGACCACCTACCACATTCTTGTTTGACTCTCCTCGTCTAGTGTCAACCACTAATTCTACCTAAAATGGAGTATATCTACAAAATAATCATAAACTCTAAAGGTTCGATAACTAGTTAGAAATTAAAAATCATGAAGAATGGATCAAGAGGAATCAATTGATCATCGAGGGGAATCCAACGCATATGACGGTGGTTGAATCCGAGATTAGATGACAAAATGGGAGGCCACCCCATCCTCAGATCACCTTGGCGTATTGTTCATCGAACCAAGGGGTGAGTTTCTATCTATCTAAGGAAGACAAAGCTACTGTTCGATTTAATAAAAAAAGTACATGACATGTACTTGAAACCACATGTCATGTAGTGCCTATTTCTATATGGTTCCTAGATAGACCACTGCATTGCATGCATCAAGATTCTATAGCCTGTAACCGAAATTAAATGTTCTTCACCTGGTTTACATGGAATGTAACCCACTTTTTTCTCCACTTACATATACACAACTTAAAAAGAGAAGAATCATACCACAAAGGAAGAAACAGGTTCTTACAAACTCCCCCTAAAAGAAATTAGTCCCCAAATTTACCTTCCAATGGTGGAAAAGATTCATATAAGAACAACTATGGACATTGAGAACATACATCGACCTCTCGCTCCTAGGTCTCATCTTGTAAACGACTATGCTGCCATAACACCCATACTAGAGGAACTGACCATCCTTGAAGAACCTTCATTCTCTAATAAACTATATATATCAGATGCTCCTCAAAGGATGCATAAACCTCAATCTCAACCACCTCAAGATGAAAAAAGTGGGACAATTCTAAGTGATAGTGGTGTAGCTGAGATACAAGGAAGGCGTCAAGCATAGCTCGATACCTTCAAGGTAACTATAGCTGATAGGAAACTGACTCGACTCTCTTCGGAATCTCAAACAGACCAACATATTTCAGTGAAAGATTACCCTATCTCATGATATTCTTATGTACCAAACTCAGTGAAACATGTAAGAAAACTCAATCCCCAATATCAAACTCCATAGGTTATTAGCAGCGATTTGCATTAGATTTCTGATGAGACTGTGCTGTGACCATTTGCTTCTGGATCAACTAAACCTACTCAAAAGTCTCTTATATGAGATGTTGTTCTAGTAAAGCTACATAACCTACCTCCAATTATCATAGTAGAGAACATCATGGCCTACAATATAATACCTCTTAAGTTTCCATCAGAATTGTCTCTTAATAACTATTATTATAGGAAAATTCAACCATGGGAATTTGCTTATCCCAAGAGCCCCCAAAATCATGGATGCATGCTCAAAGCATGTCCTATAGTACCTGTATCATACTCCCTGAATGAACATCAATATTAGGGTGGTATGTTGTGCCCAGAATCACCTGTGTACCCAAAATCCTTTGAAAAATCTTCCAGAAACGAGATGTGAAATATGATTCCCTATCTAAAACAATAGAGTACCGGACCCCATGTAGTCATACCACCCATCAGATATAAAACCTTCCGAGACCATCCTCATTGAAAGTTTCCTTGATCTAAAAGAAATGAGTGATTGGTGTAAGGATATCTACAATGACCTACACAATATCGTTACCTCTAGGAGACCTGTGTAAACCAGTCATGAAATCCATTTCAACATCATCCCATTCCACTCCGAAACAGGTAACTGCTGTAAAATAATTTTCCAGCCACTGATGTTCTGCCTTCACCTACTGATTGGTGGAACAACTCATAACAAAACCATCTACATCTATCTTCATACTCGTACACCAATACTAATGACATATGTTATGGTGCATCTTGGTGACCCCAGGAGGTACTACCCAAGCTGAAGTATGAAATTTTTGCATTAACTCCTCATGTAACCCAAACACATCTATGTACAAACAAGATATCATAATCACCTACCTTCCAACCAGGTGGAGGGTCCTCACCTGATATACTCTCCTGTATAACTAAACCTTCAGAATCTGATAGCTACCTCATCTTTACTCTGTCCATTATGGTGGAGGTAACAACTAAGGATGAATGAAACATTTGTACCTTCCTATCGTGCACCTCCAAGTGCATCTTAGAGAAAAATTCCATAAACTTCCACTCGCTACTAGCCTGAAACACTACCTATATTTGAGTCTTTCTTATCAAAGTATCAACCATTTCATTGAATTTACTTGGAGAGTAGGCAAGATCGAATTCAATACACTGAAGGTATTTTAGCCACCTTCGCTGTGTCAGATTCAAATCATGTTGATTGAGGACGTACTTGAGGATTTTATAGTCTGTTTACACCATAAAATGGTCTAAAAATATGTAATGTATCCAACATCGCAAATCATGAACTATCGTAGCTAACTCGAGATCATATGTCGGGTAATTCCTCTCAGGTGGCTTCAACTTCCGAGCCCCGCACGTAACAACTTATTCCCCCTTCATAAAAATTTCTCTTAGACCAATACCAAATGTGTCACCGTACATAGTGTAAATCTTTCCCAGCTCTGAAAAAATCTGTATCATTACTGAACTCAATCTCCATTTCATCTCATGAAAGGCCTTCTTATAGGAATATTTCCATACATTCTTTTCACCTTTTTAGTCAGACCCATCAATATTGCTACTACACATGAGAAATACTATATGAAATTCCTGAACTAACCAGCCATCCCCAAGAAACTCAGCACCTCAAATAAGTTCATGGGATTCTCCTAGGAATCTACTACTCTCACTTTTTCTAGGTCCACTGATACTCCTATCTCTGAGATAACGTAACTCGGAAAGTGAATTTGATCCATCCAGAAGTGGCACTTTGTGAGATTATCATATAACTAATTCTCTCTCTGTGTAATAAAAACAATCTTAAGATGTGTGGCATGATCGATTCGATTATGAGAATACACCAAGATATCATCCAAAAATAATACAAAAAACGAATCCAAATAAGTATGGAACATTCGGTTCATCAGTGAAATAAAAACTACCAGCTCATTCATGAGACTGAATGACATTACAAGATACTCATACAAACCATACATGATCCGAAATGATTTTTGAGGTATGTATGATGACGTAACATGAAAATAATGATAACCAGATTGTAGATAAATCTTAGAGAAAATCCAAGCTTCTCATATCTGATCTAAGTGATCATTTATTCACAGTATATGATATCGGTTCTTAACCATCAACTGGTTAAATTTTCAATAATCCACGCATAGACTAAGGATATCGTCTTCCTTTTTGGAAAAAAGGATCGGTGAACCCCAATGAGAAATACTAGGTAAGATAAAACCCTTAGCTTCCAAATCCTCTAGCTATCTCTTTAGCTCCTGTAACTCTGTTGTAGCTATTATATAAGGGGGAATGGATACCATTTCCACTCATTTCACTAGCTCTATAAATAACTATACCTCTCTCACCAGGGGTAAACTAGAAAAGTCATCTGGGATGGTTTTCCTAAAATGGTCAACCACTGGTGGGAAATCTTCTTGACATGTCCCCCAATCATCTAGATATAAGATCATGATCTGGGATGTCATCCTTCCAAACCCATGATGCTCAGGTCCATCTCGGCTCACAAGGACATCCCTATCACCTTTTTGATGAAACGATCCACTCTCTGGAGATGTAAAACTCACCCTACAATGATAGAAATTGAAAAATAATTGAAAGGAGACCAACCAGTCCCTTCTGATAATGACATATAAACATGTGATCTCTAATACATAGAGATCCCATTGGAATTGTCACATTCCAACCTCAAGGAGGCACTCCTTACACTAACAGACACATATAGTTCTAATCCCTAATGAAGTTTCTAGCATCAAAACACCATCAGAAGTAAAAACACTAATCCAAAGGATATAAAAAATGGGAAAAAATATGAAACTATGTGAAAAATATATATATATAAATGCAGATGCAAAAATAGGGTTGACTAAAATAGTACCTCTAATAGTATAGGGGTTAGGATCTTTCTCCTACTAAGTTTGTTTCACTGCATAAGTCTGGCCTGCACTGCGGACCTATGACACTGCCTTGCTACCCTATTCTAATCCACCCTGTAACCACTGAGAAACTGGGGTCTGGCTACCATGGCCATGACCACCACCTCAAGATGAACAACCTAATGCATTGTAGTTACCTAACTGGTGAAAAGCTATTGACACTGCTCATGAACTCGGAGTTGGTGTAGACCCTCTCTCACTAGTTGCTGGTGGAATCATCCGGAAGAAGCATTATAGATGACCCATCTTGATGTATGATCATTACCCAAATGGGTCCAGCGGACAATGTGGTCTTTTATTGCCAATTATTCCATACTGGTAGCACCTCACATAGCTACTTGAAGATACGTTCTGACTTTTAGAATCACCTTGAGAAATCTCGAGATGATGCTTCTTACTACTGGTAAAAATAGTACCAAATCTCAGTGTCGAACCACCTTGGGTTGCACATCTAGATTCAATCAAACAATACTCAATAATTAATGTATGATTCACTATAGTAGATATATGATTCATCTAGGATATATTTACCTATGATCCAATGTCATACCTGAGACCATCCAAAAAATTTATAGCCTTTAACAGATCATAACCCATAAAAATAGGTGTGAAGAATTAGATCTCAATAATGCGGAGTAAGTAATCCATAACTGATAAAGTTCCCTTCTCTAGATTCATAAAATTCTGGGCTTTGTAAGCCCTCAGTGTCTTGACATAGAAGTAATCATATAAGACTATCTAAAAATCTTCCCAGGCCATATCTAGGCGTTGTTTCATCTGAGTGATAATGTACCACCATATCTTGTTGGAATCATATATAATATATGTATATATCTTGACCCTACACTCAAGAGGAGTCTCCAGATGCTCAAAGATTGATAACATGGCCTATATCCATGACTTTGCATCCTATAGTACACCATACCTTGAAAACGTGGGCAGATGCTACTCCTGGAACACTCGCGTCATCTCTACCATAGACATGGAAGGGTGTGGTGCTCCCTGAAAGGTTTTCATAAACCTTATAAAGCCTCCACATAATTGTGAATTAGTACCTACATCGATTATAATAGATGGTTCCACAACTAGCATGTCTGGAGGATCCACTGGTATACTATGGCCTACCACCTCTGGGATATGATCATTTCCACTCTTCTGGTGTACAACTGGAGGTCTTCATGGAGGCATGACTCTACAAGGCCAAGTAGACAATTCAATTCAAGTTCATTATCAAGGTTCATAGTTCAACAATTCATGAAATTAACAAGAGATGAAAAACTTCAAAGGTTACCAAAAGAGGAGTACATGGAGTGTAGAAACCATACAAGACGTGTACCCTCAAGCTTCTACCCAGTGTGTACTTCCACGGGCCTGGGTGTGTAACCATACTAGGTATATATAATGTAATAATGGGACACAACATTTACTCATGTCTTTCCTCTTGGATATTTACTTTTACATTTCTAGAGCCACATGGGGTCTTTCTTTCTAAAAATACAAGGTGTGTACTTAAAGTACATGATGTGAATTGTCCAAAACCATTACAATTTTATGTTTCTTCTCGCATGGTGGGACACATAGTCATTTACCACACAATGGGTGCACATAGTATAGGGAGTGTACTTAAGAAAATTATTTCTTCCCAAACAGAATAACACATGGAATGTGTTTATAGGACTACACGTTGTGTTGTCTAGGTTTCTAGATATAAAACCTTTGAAACTTTCACAGAACACCCATTTTTTAAAAGTAACCCCAAGGGTATTCCAAATTCTGATCTGTGGGGTCCCATACTCTCAACGAATCAATGTTTGGAATCCCAATATATAGAATATAATAACAAAAAGTCAATTTAAGATAACCACATGATCCACTAAATTACGATCCAAGAGGGACCACACTCCTCAAGGACCCAAGTTTAGCATCTATAAAATGATAAACATAGCACAAACTAATATACCTAGGAAAACATCATTCATATCTATCATGAAATCTATCACAACAACATGAAATCAATAATTCTCTCTAAATGTCATGTTAGGAATGCATAAAATGTGATTTCTAACAAGTTCCGATATGATTCATGAGATGGAATACTCTCTTCTCATTGGATTTAAAAAAAATATATCCACAATAAAATCAATAATAACTTCATAATACAAGTGCGTCACCCAATGGTGAAATCAAATAAAAAATAATTGCTCAAAATCCAAAAATGACAATTCAATTCGAGGTAATATGTTTTTTCCCTATACATGGGGTAGGTAATAAAAAGAAAATATTATTGAAAAACTCCATTTCCTTCTTATATCTATATAATTTTCCCAAACATTAAAGAAAACCAGAAAAGAAATCATTATCTAATACAACTTTTTAACATCTCATATCCATATTCCACTCAAAGGTTCCCCATACTCGGTTGGCCACATGGCCTCAAGCACATTTCCCAAAACGAAAATGGCTATCGACTAGTAGTGAGGGCCTAGGTGTGATAGTGGGGAAACTATACCCATATTAGAAGAGTGTAACAGAGTTGAAACAATAACAGTACAATAGTAGAAGCAGTAATACCAAGAAATAGAAGTAAACTATAGAAGACTGACCATATAACAACCAGATGTCATAACATACAATAGATAATGATATTTGTCACATGTTCTAGGGAAATAGACAAAATAGGTCACACTGTATTAATACATAATACAAGTACCAAAATTCCAAAATAGTTAAAATAAATTCATAATCATCCCAAGCCTCATCTTGGTTTCATAATCTCCTTCTCCTAAGCAGCAAATCAAGTACCTGGAGAATGGTGCTTTCCCTTATCGACACCTAGAAAAATATAATATTCTTGGTCCCAAATCATGGAACCAATTGGGTGTGAGACTAAATCTCAGTAGGGAACCACCCAAGGTCTATGTCAATCTATCAGTGAATATATATAATTATCAGTGTGAAATAATGAAATTAGTAAACTAGGATGTACACCAAAGTAATTACTCTTGCAAGAACCGGTTCCCATTTATATTCATTTCATGTTCATTTATAAATCAATTACATTTAATTATATAAGTCTCAAGATCCTGTATAATCCCAAGGATCACCATATAAAAGTAAGCATGTAAGATCTCTCAAAGGACCACCTAAACAAGTGTAAGTGTAGAATGAATCCAAGATTATTCTTTGGCTTGGTAGATGCATCATAAGTTATTCAATTTGATATTCAATTATAAGTAAATATAAACTCATGACATACAAAAAACATACAATATATCCCATCCTTAGCATCCCTCATTGTTTTCAAGATTTTATCATCATTTATTAATGTCTCCATGAGCCCGAAAACTACATTTGTAGTTCAATCACGACTTTCCATGATAATACCTTCATTGAGTCCATCCATGGTCTTTTAACTAAGGCCATGGTTCACCCAAGGTATTATTTGAAATATTCATATATGCTCGACTATTCCTTTTAACATGATTTTATGGATCACCCATTTATATTTATCCCTTTATCATTTTATATAAGAAGAAACACATTTAAATTAAACTATTACATGTCTTTAACATCAATAAATCATGTGGTAAATTCATCTCATGAGAAACACATGTAAATTAAATTATTACATGGATTATAATTTAATCTACTTCATTTTAAACAACCCATGAAGTTAATTTAAGGCATGCCTCATAGGCATCCTAGGCCACACAACCATAAATAGTAATTCATGGGAAACAAACCCATGGGGTGGCCCTTAATCTTGGTAAAACCCCAAAACATGATTTAAAATCCTTAATCAGTTACCTAAAAATAATAGGCAATAGAAATAGAAAATTTTCATTCAAGGCGGCACCCTAAAAATGGGTGCGTGGAACTCTAACACATATATTCAACTTGACTATTAGGGAATTGAACGAGACCACCTACCTCGTGTTAGTATGAATCTCTTAATTTATCGTCAACCTCTAATTTGACCTAGAAAAGATTTGATCTACAAAAGGGGTATAAAATCTCAGGGTTCAATAACTTGGTCGAGAGAAGAAATCATAAAGAACTGATCAACAGGAATTGAGAGCTCATCGAGGGTAATCCAACACATCTGACTATCTTCAAATCAAAAACCAGATGATGGAATGGGAGGGAACCATATCCTTGGATAACCAGGGAACACTATTCTTTGAATGAAGGGTTGAGTTTCTATCCATCTAAGAAAAACGAAGTTACTTCCCAATTTAACAAATAAAATAGTACACAACGTGTTCTTGAAACAACATACTATGTAGTGACTATTTCTTTAAGGTTCCTACCCAAACCACTACATGGAGTGTAACAATATTTTATGGTATTTAACCAAAATTACATGGTGTGAACCTAGGTTAGATGGCGTGTAACCTTATTTTTTCTCCACTTACTTAAAAACAACCTAAAAGGAGAATATTTGTACCTCAAAGGAAGAACTAGGTTCTTACACAAAACCTGAACAAAACACTTACGAATATCTGTAATCTCATACTATAATCCTTATATTAGGGAGAAATATAACCTAGGAAATATTTGTTGAAAACTAAAATAGGATTCTCGAATAAGGGGTAACGTTTTTCAACAAGAATTTTTATTCTATTTCTTCCTCTACCTCAATCAATTATAATTAAAAAAAGATTATATAATAAACTCAATATATTATATATATACTGAGATTTTTTTGAGTTACATTAATGATCTATAACCATATCCACTACCATAAAATGGGTTACTAAATCATCATTCATGTGTACGGAGGACTACCGCCTCATAAACCAATGTCATTCGTTTTTTTGCATTAAAACCTATTAATGTTGGGGATGATGATGGATTGAAAGTATATATATGATATTTAAAACATTATTATACCTATAGAGTAATTACATAATATATACATTTTTACATTACATTTCACAGGGTATTCAATAACATCGTCCGTGTGTACAACAGACTACCACCTCGCGAAGCGATGTGATTCATTTTTCACTTACTCTCTACATGTAAGGTAATAAAGATGATGTCAATAAATAAATGTTATATAAATGAACTAATTATGATATTAATGACATATTTATCATTATATAATGATAATATATCATTTTTTTCTTAAATTTTCACTATAATAATGATGATAACATCATTCGTGCATGGATAGACAATCACCTTCATGAGGTGATGTGACTCTATTTTTATAACCACACAACATGGATGATATATATAAGTATATAATATAGTATATATTATATTATGTTCATTCTGTAAATATAATATGTTACTTAACTTCTTTTCATATTGATCTTTGGAAAATGGGAACATTACTCATGCGTACGTATGACCTATCGTCTCCATAATCACAACATACTTCATTTTTGATAACCATATTTCATGATTTCTTTGGAAAATAAAATTTTGGTAAAAATATTATAATTATTTGCTAATAATTATTATTATTGAATTTATGAAAGTATATAAAATTGACATAAAATGGATCATTCATGACAAAGAATGAATGAGAAAACATGGAAATTTACACCTAAAACAATGAAAATAATGAAATATTATTTAATAAATGGGTGATAAGATGTTATAAAAGGATTATATATGATATTATAAATATTAATATGGTTCTAATTTATGTTAATAACATGTTTAAAACTACTATATATGATTTTAAAAAATGTTCAACTTAAATGAAGTGTGAGATAATGGATTTCATCTCAATTTACATTCGAGTTAGAATTATTTGTTAATATGAACTAATTCACTTTTATGTGGTGTATATACTACCCTTTTGACATGTAATATCATGATTAATTCATACATCATGGGTTTTTACGTTTCAATTTGAATCATCTCATCCATGGGTACTTTTATTGAAAATTATTAAGCTGCAAATGTCATTGTACAATCTCACATTTTTTGGTGATTATTTACTTTCTCTTCAGATAATAATTTTTGTGTGATATTTTTTAATTCGTTATTAAATTTATATTAAATTTTCATATTATTTTATGTTGGATATGATTTTTTCTTAAATTTTATTCTATGTTTACATATGGTTTATACTTTGAAAGTTTTTTTATTAGTTGGAAAAATAATGATAAAACTTTATCTTTTACTCAAAATTAATATTTAATGATAAGGCATATTGTTTATGAATTAAATATATTATTTTATTCAAAATTAATTATTTTTAAATTCATGACATGGGTGGGGAATGTTTATAGAAACCCCCTTGAGGTATTGAAAGGTCTTATTAGACAAAATCAGTTGTCCAAATCGGATTGGTTTATAACCAGTAATTTTAAACTGTCTTTTGAAATATATTGAAGGTGTATATATCAAGTTACTGATACATTATTTCCAATAATTAATAATTACCTTCATTTATATTTTATTTTTATTATTTTTCATGATATTTTCACATTGATATTATCTATGGATTCATTTTATTCTAAGTTTATTGATTAAATGGAATGGGTTTTCATTTATTTACATTTCTTTATTGTTTATGACTTATCTAAATATGTTATCCAAGTTATTGATTAAATGTAATATATGTTCATTTATTTACTATTCCATGTTTATTATTATTTATTAATTTATGATAGCTTCTAATTAAATTTACCATTATTAATAATTTGAGCCCACACTTATTTTTTTTACCTTTCCATAGGATTCTATAAAGTTTAATTTTATTGATATGTAGGGATATACTAGATGGAATAAACTTATTCTCAAAAAAAATTATGTTATAATTTTTTTTTTCAAATATAATATTGGAATTATATATGATTCTATTTTAGAAATACTATTAAACTATTTGGTCCTTAAGGATGAGATTCATTGTATATTATTAAAATTTAATAATTAAAGAACCATCTTTAGGATACTAGGGTTAGTATCTCTAAATTCAATGTAAAGTGTATGGTAAAAACAAATCACATCGCTTTGTGAGGTGGTACTCCGTTGCACACAAGAGAAAAGTTATCGTATACCGTACAGAATGACAAGTAAGAAGGTATATGTGATATTATAATTATAGAAGTATTATTATATGATAAATATCATATGAAATCATTTTATACATCATTATATCATACTGTGAGAAGTAGTGATGGAAAATAAATTACATCAGTTTGTGAGGTGGTAGTTCGCCTTACATATGATCAATGGTTTTGTTTCCCATTTGAGGGAGGAGGATATGGTTTTAGTTCATTCCTTTAACATAAAAACGTATTAATATATGGTAGATATTTATGTCATTATATCAACATGGTTTAATAATATTTGATATAGGTGGAAGAAGAAATAAAATAAAATTATTTTATAAAGACTTTAACTCTTCTTCAGACAACATCTTAGGTTTGCACAAAATAATTTTCTAGGTTGGATTTCTGATAAAAAAAGACTTATAATATGGGTTATGTATGTAAAGAATTGGGTTTTTCATGTCTTGGTTAAACCAATTGGGGTTTTCATTGTGTAAAAGAGAGGAGAGGTGGCATCATTCTGTATGTGGGAGAGATGACACATTTAGAATTTTTTAAAAGAAAGAATTCCAACCACATTTTTTCTCATGAAAACGTTTCCAAAATAGTTGTTTTTAACATTATATGTTATAAAGACCAATTATTACCACCTAAATTGAATTATACAATTTTTGAGTCCTTTAAACCATTATCGTTTTAGTTTATCCCCCTAGTAAACACATTTTACCTTAACCATAGTAAATAATTTTTACTATTTTCCATATTCATTATGGTAAAAAAATTTGATGAGCTAATTATATAATATAACTCATGATGATTAAAAATATATAATAAATTTTTCTAAATTCAACTCATAGTAGTGGGGGGATTTAATTTTAAAATAAACCCATCGATGTGTCAAAAAATAGGTTTTAAAGAAATGCATTTCTAAAGAATATTTGAAGTCATATTAACTATATGAATAATAATAATAAATGAATTAATTTAAATAATTCTTTATAGATATGTTATCTATACATTTCATTCAAATCTTTCCTCAGTAAGATTTATTTTAAAAATTTCTAAATGAGAACCATTATGCACATTGAAATAGTTTTCAGAAAAAAAGTGTTTTAAAGAATAAATTATGAAAAATGAAGATATCCAAAAAACATATACCCAGTGGATCATATTTACAATAAATGGTTTATTTAATTGACAAATATAAATACTATAAAATTTTATTCAAACCTTTTTTAAGAAAAATAACCTTTTCACTTTGAAAATATTTCTCAAACAAAAAGTTCATAAAATATTTTTATAAAATTTTTCTTGAAAAATAACCTTTTCATACATGTAAAACAAGAATTCAAACATTAAAAGGTTATGATGGTGGGAAATTCTATTCTTGCAATACATGTCAAAACAAATTTTCCTTTCACATTTTCTGTAAAATCCATGTAGTCCATGTTTTGAAAATGAAATGAATATTCCTTTAAAAACATTTTGTAAAAAGTAAAAATTGGTAATTTTTTTTAATAAATCATTTTAAAAATTTGAAAATATTTTTCAAAACATTTTTAGAAAAAATATATTTTCATGAAAAGGTATTTTCAACCAAAGAGATAAATAAAGTAATATTTTCTTAAAAACATTTTCTTAATCATTTTAAGTACCAATGAGTAAAAAATTGGTAATATTACTTTAAAAAGTTTATCAGTAACCATTGGAAAATAAAATATATTTATTTTAATATATAGTATAAAATAATCCCCCATTGGGATACTTAAACTAAAATAATCATAAATAATTGTGATATTGTGCAATAAACCCTTACCACTATAGTAAATTTTTAATCATAAGCCCCGTGAAATAATTAAATTCAAATTAAACTTCAAATACCATGATAAAAAATAGATTAATGATATAAAGAACCAAAATTATACAACCTAAAAAGTAATAAGTTATGAATATGACACATGTCTCACAGAAGTAAAAGTGAGATGAGAAACACTTACCTCATGTTCATGTTCCTTAGTACGTGTGTGAACCTCATGTATAATAATTATAGGTTTATTATAAATTAATTTTAAAAACATGATAATATATATAATATAATTATATTAATTTTCCCCCATTTATTAAAAACTCTTTGTTAAAATCATTATTTCAGGTGATAATTGCTTCATTTTCATGAACATTTTAGTTCAGTAATTTTGGTTATTTTTATTTGATCATGGTTACATCATCTAAAGGATGTTAAAAAATATATAAATATAATTTATATTCATTACATATTTATTCATATTAATCTATAAATTATAGAGATAGAAAATGGATTACTCCGTTCACATAGACGGTAGGCTATAGGTACACTTGAATGTTATTTCAATTTTTATAAAAATATGGAAAGAAAGGAAAATAAATATTAATTTAACTTTATATAATAATTATTATGTTGTATATATAATTTATTTTAATAAAATCTTTCCTTATTACCAACCATGTAAAAATTAAATGAAAATCATTTCACATCACTACGTGGAGGCGGTAGTCCACATGTACATGTGAGCAGCATTATTATTTTCCAATTGATATGAAGGTAAGAAGTTATAAGTAATATTATATTTTTATATGTATAGTTAGATCATAAATATCACATATATTCTATAAATTTAACCTTACCACCATTCATGTAAATTTTAAGTGAAAAACGAATAAGATCGATTCACGAGGAGATAGTCTGTTGTACACACGAGTGATGTCACGAACCATCCCCCAGGGCCCGTATCATGTCCACCCCAATCCCGCCTTCCATAGGCCAGGGGCTGGGGACTAGCACTAAAGGCGTAATTCCCTAAAAATGGGAAGGCATTGCCTTTATAAAACATAAACACACACAACTAGAGCACAAGAAGAAGGAAACACTAAGTAAAAGCTGTATAAAAAGTGTACTGAAAGTAAAGGGTCCAGAAATACAAGCCCAACATTAAAGTACAAGGAAAGGAAAAACAGGTACAACTAAAAAGACAAACAGCTGGAAGGTGTCTAGCAGCTTCTGAATCGTCTTCTGGGGTTCCTACTTGACGGGTAGGTACAGATGGCCTCCACAACACTCCACGTCCGTCAAACTTCACCGTGTACTGATACATCGTAAGGTCCTCCTCCGATTACTATCTAGTCCTAGCGCTCTCGGCCTCCATCAGTGTTGTTTGTCGTCTGCATCCAACACAACGAGGTGCGGGCCTAGACTGTGTAGGGGTGAGTATAACGATACTCAGTAGGGACCCCGAGACACTGAAGGTCTCACAAAATCCAACAAGACCACAAATTATGATTTCAACGGATAAAAATTTCTTATTTATATGCCCATACATATACCAAAGTTATATAGTAACCCATCTAAATCATGAGGAAAACACAAAGGTCATTGAATCAGATCAAACCAGGATTTTTATTATCGAAACCACGACTACTGGAGAACTCCTACATTTTCAGGTACAGTGGGCATGTTGCGACACCGAGGCACTTATCACTAACCTTGGACTGCTGAGTTACTCCTCCTGTCGAGTACCGCAGGTCTGATACCAAGTACCAGGCGCTCTATCCGCTATGGGTCTGCCGCTAAATACTGGGAGCTCCCCCTAATAGCCTACAGTGGTACTCCTCCTGTCGAGTACCGTAGGTCTGCTGCCAACTACCAGGCGCTCTGTCAGCCATGGTTCTGCTGCCAAATACCGACCGCTCCCCACCGGGCTAGTTGAATCACTCCGAGACGAATCGGTCAAGTAGTCGTCAAGTCTGTCAGCTAGTAGGTCTCTGCACTCTGTATGCTCGTCTCCAGGAGGATCCTCTCCATAATCTATTGGCCAATACTCCAAATGTCACGGATTATCGTGTGGAAGTATCTCAAAGTACCGCCACGTCATAGGGGTCTCAACTCAACAGACGACGCGTCAATCAGACACCCAGTCTGTGAGTTATTAGCCTTTTAGTCTCGGGGGCCCGGTTGGTTTTGTGTACAAAGAAACTTGACTGTAACTAAAATATACACCGAACTTTAGTGAGCTATAATCAAAGGGACGGTTATGCTCCAAGAATACGGGCTCCGCTGACGGTTCGTCAAACGGACGTCCGGTGCTAATGATATGGCCAAAGCAAGGAAAGGGGCAGTAATGGGCCCGGGTCCAGTCCGACCTGGTCGGACCAAATAAGCCCAACCCGGTCTAGGTCGACCCGGTCTGGGTCAACCCAGTTAGACTCACTGGGTCTAATCTAGCCCAATGGGCGAGTCTACCCGTGAAGTTTTAAACCAGTCTGCTGGGCCCGGACCAGCGGACCGCGATCGCGGTTCAACCCAGTAGTCGCCACGTAGGCGACTCGATGACTTGGCCCGGAAGACCAGGCCGGTTCGGCCAGAGACATTACGTGGGATTTCGCGTGTCGGCTCGGGAGACCGGTGGCCAAATAGTGAGCGAACTGGCAGCCTGGGGCATAGGCAAGCTGGCAGGACACTAGGTAGGCGGCGGGTGCACCGAGTAGGGCGCATCAGGCCGCGGGGGTGCTGGGCAGGATGCTGGGGCACTGGGCAACGTGCGGGGGGGTCACTGGGCAAAGTGATGGATAGCACATGGGGGTGCGCCGGGAAGTATGGTAGCGTTCCAGGCAGCGTAGGAAGGCACCAGGGGGTGCTGGGTAGGGCGAAAGGGCGCCGCGGGGTGCAGGCAGGCTATCGGCAGGGCCGGGTGGTGCGCCGGGGGCGCAGGAAGCGCGCCGACGGGGCTCGGGCAGCACACCGGCGTGGTGCGGCAGGCCGGCGGTAGGGCCATGGAGTAGCACGTGGGGCGTGGTTCAGGCATCGCAGGGCCGACGGTGTGGTTCGTAAAGGTCGCGGGTCATGTGGCCTTTGTTTTCCATCGCCTCTTTTCCACGTCGTCATCATCAATCGAGACCAACAAAGGGGAAGGGTCAGCCATGTTCGTGCGGTCTGACCCCACCCCCCAATGTTAAGTTGATATCAAATGGCATAACATACTCCATAAATAGAACGTCAGAGAATGAAAATTAAACCAACACAAATCCCCCAACCTCATGTGTCATTTGTAGAATAAGTCATGGGAAAAAGGCAGTGTCGATTCATTGACTTCGGGAGGCATCCGGGGTAGGAGACCGAGGAAGAAGTGTCGTTGGTGTTCTTCGCGGTTGGCTCCTTCTCTTTAGGCTCTGTCGAAGATCGAAGAAAGTTGTTCGTCATTATTCGTTGGAAGGGGTTGTTCTTTGTTGAGAGATAATTCTCTAAGGGTTATCAAATGCTCTACCCAAAGCGGCTACAAAAGGTTATGTGAACAAAATAATAGAGTGAGAATCCTATTAATTTTGTTGGCACAAAATTTTAATTGGATTAATTAATAAACCGGCTCCACCAAATTTAATACACGAGTGATGGAATATTAATTGTGGAGTTGGAAAAATTAAAAATATTTCAAAATGTTTCAAATAAATAAAGGAAAAGAGAGTTCAATTAATTATATGCATGGGTCGGCACAATTAATTGATTGGGGAAGGTGGAGAGTTTAACCCACATAAACAGGGGTTTAGAGGTGTTCCAAAATTAATGGGGAGCTGGAAGAGTTAAGAAAATCGTGTGGGCCCCACGAAATAAAATCCTCCCAAGGGAGGTTATGTGCAGGTGGCAACCACCACTAACCTCCACTTGGAGGTTTTATCCACTATAAAATAAAAACATGTTAAGTCTTATTTTTATTTAATTTTATTTAAAAACCCCAAAAACAATCTTCCAATCATGTTAAAATGCAACTGTGGTGAAGGTCTTACTAAGAAATCACTGACACTATGAGTTCAATGGTGCCCTCAAATTTAAATTCTGATCACCAATTAAAAGGTTATAAAATCCCACTCGTACTTTTACTGAACTTACCCGAACAAAACTTCAGATATTGATTTCGGGCACACCGGGACTCGGAATCAAGCGCTGTCATAAACTGCAGACTCGTAAAATTCTCATGTATTTTAGAAAAAAAAATGTTCCACAGAATTTATAGGTCTTTAAATTCTCCCCAACTCAGGGATTTACGTCCCTGTAAGCTACAACTCACACTAAGGGAACTAATGAGGGTATTGAGCACGCATATGAGCCTCCCTCTCCCATGTGCTCTCTTAGAGGTTCCCGTGATGCCAACGAACGCGCACCAGAGGTTTCGACCATCCACATAGGACCCACTCCTATTGATCCTCAATATCCACTAGAGCCTATGTGAAAGTCTCCTCATCATCAATGTCCAGATCTCTATGGTCAATGATGTGGGTTGGGTCGTGCAAGTATCTCCTCTACTGAGATACGTGGAGTACGTTGGGCACCCGGTGCAACTGAGGTGGATGAGCCAATCAGTAAGCCACCTCACCTACTCTGCTGAGGAACTGTAATGGTCCGATTAATCATGGAGATAACTTTCCACATAGGCCAAATCTCTGTAGACCTCATCGAGGTGAGACCCGTAGGAAGACATGGTCCCCATCCTCGAAATCCAGAGGTCTCCGTCTCCGGTCAGCATAAAACTTATGCTTTCTCTGTGCAGTCTTAATCCGCTCTTAGATGATCTGCACCTTCTCCATGGTAGCTCATTCCATCTTTGGTCCCACTAGTGCTTGTTGAGTGGAGTATTGTTTTCAACAATAAGTATTAATGTTATTTAATGGGGGAGATTATTGAAAATAATATTCTGTCTCTTTATGATAATTTTGATGCTCAAAAATACCCTTAGTTATTTTCTAATGGTTTTATTTAGTATTTTGCATGAGTTTATTAATTTATTTTACTCTTGAAATAATGAGAATTTACTACTTAACATGGAATCTGATTTAGCACGTTCTGGAATTACTTTTCACACCTTACATAGATAAATATAGCGTAGAATCTGCTTTAGCGCATTCTAGAATCACTGTTCATACCCTACGCGGATAAACGTAGCGTAAGGATGAAAAGTGTATACTTTTTTTGATATAAGAGAATTGTATGGTTAAACAACCATATGTTTTCAGCATAGTATGGAAGGAGAACCTTACGTTTGGAAGGAACCTTACGTTTTGGTTATCAGAAAAGTATGGAAGGAGAACCATACGTAAAATCTATGTGATTTGTTTGTTTCTCAAAAGTATGGTTCATCAACCTTACTTTTTGTGAACAACCATACGTTCTTGGAAAAGTATGGATGAAGTAAAAGTATGGATCTTTTACCGTACGTTTGAGTGTTGAAGAAAAAGTATGGATATTCAACCTTACGTTTGTATTCAACCTTACGTTATCAACCTTATGTTGTTAACCTTATATTTGAAGACCATGTTATTAACCCTAAGTTTTATGGCCACGTCATCAACCTTACGTTTGGCGTCGGAAATTTTGATAGATGATATTTATGTGCAACGATCAGTAAGCTGATTTCTGGGTGGATTTCATGCCGGATTTAAATTCATTTTTAAAGTACGAATTTGACTAATTCAAATCCATTTTATTAATGAATTTAAGATCAAATTAAAAGGATCTTTTTATGCCAAGTGTTAAAGGAAGTTACGACTTCTCTGTAAAATCAAATTTTTGAATATCGTGAATCAGAAGGTGACTTTTATGGATCTAAATATGCAGAAGATATGTTTTATTATATATATTCTATCTGAAACACTAGGTATAAGATGATGTAATCAATCTATTATTAAAAAAAAGTTGGAAAACAGAGATTGAAACTATTCACGATTGATCTGCTCATTCAAAAGGAGCATAAAAGCTCTGTTTGTTCAGAAAGAAGGAACTAGATAGAAGATTCACCTGTTCTACATCAAATATATACTGTGGATCTACTACTGCGGAGGTTGTGAAATATATATATATATTTACTACAACTGGATCAACTCATAACTGCTTTGTCTTGAAGATCAATATTTCTAGAGACGTTGATCCATCTGCTGTCAATTGAATTCTGTTGCAATTTTGAAGATCAACTGGAAATTTGATTCTGAATTTTTTTTATTCTTGAGTAACTAGCTTCTCGTTCTAAACTGTGTAGGTTCGTGTTTGAACCAGAAGGCTTTGTTTCACCTTGGATTGTAAAGGTGTCAACTTCCTGTACTCAGTTGTGAATCAGTCTGTTGAAAAGAGGACCAGATAGTGAAAATCACCAAGCTCGTGGAGTAGAGCGTTGATGGAGTGGACTAGGGTCTTTCTGTTCCCCGAACCACTATACATCCTTGTGTTCTTGATTTTACTTTTTCCGCTGCACGATGAAATCTGATAAAGAATAAAGGACAGAACTTGTTCAAGAAAAGAGTTATTGAAAAATTGCGAAAGACACAATTCACCCCCCTCTTGTGTATAATCTATAGATTCAGATCCAACAATTGGTACCAGAGGAGGTGCTTCTGATAAAGCCTTAGAAAGCTAGAAGTATTTAAGGATTATACAACAGAGTACCACGAATGATACAAGAGAAGGGATGTCGATGGTCAAGGCACCATATTTTAATAGAGTCAACTATGGTTTCTGGAAATAGTTCTTGATAATATATCTCAAAAACCTCAGATATAGAGTCTATTCAAGTATTCTGACTGCTTATGAAATTCCTGAAAATCCTAATACATGGAGTGCTGCTATAGAAGCAGAGTACGATATGAACTCGAAGGCTATGAATGCATTTATCTACGGTCTAGGACCAGATGAATTTAACAGAGTATCTCAGTGACCGACAACATATGAGATGTGGAAAACAATAGCTATGACATATGAAGGAACAGACAATGTGAGACAAATGAGATATGCAACCGCAAAACTGAAATTTGATACCTTCAGAATGGTTGAAGGTGAGAGCATTACTCAAATGAATGGGAAATTGACAGAAATTGTCAATAACATAACTACTCTAGGAGAATCTATCAAGTAGTCTGATCAAGCATTAAAATTATTGAGAGTACTTACTACTCGATGCAATGGTATTTCTGATGCAATCAGACAATCAACACTTGTCAAAGATCTAACTATGAGAGAGCTTATTAGTACACTGATGATGTATGAAGAAGAAATACAAGATGAGGCTAATGAACATAAAGTGATTATCAAAAGAGAAGATACTGCCTTGAAGGTAACTTAACAAAAAAATAATAGAAAGTTGAAGAGAAAAGAAGTCAAAGCTAAATCAAAAAGCTCTGACTCATCCAACTCAGATGAAGAACTGGCTCACCTAGCCAGAAAAATTAGAAAATTCTACAGCAAGAAAAGAGGCTTCAAAAAATCCTTTAAGGGAGATAATAACGTAGTAAGATGTTATCAATGCAAAAATATGGGACATATCATACCAGATTTTCCACAATTGAAGGATGCAAAGAAGAAAAAATTATTCAAAAAAATGACTTTGAGCAGAAATACAAGAAAGCTGTAAAATCCACATGGAGTGTATCTGAAGACTCTAGTAGCTCTTCTGAATCAAGATCAGAGAAAGAAGAAGTCAATATAAAGGCTAACATGTGTTTCATGGTAGAAACTGATGAGGTACACTCATATTACTCCTCTTAATCACATTCTGAATCAATCTACACAAATGAAAAACAAACAGCCTACTGCAATATGATTGAAGAAAGATATGACTCACTATTTAAGAAACATATGTCACTAAAAAATAAACATAAAGCCATTTCATATGAAAGAGATACAATTCTGAAACAACATTAAAAATTAAATGATAAATACAATTCGATTAATACTAACTATATTAGTTTTTAATCAAGAATAAAAACACTACAGGATGAAGTAGAATCTTACAAACAGGCTGCATTGGTTTTCACAAAAGGAGATAATTCATTAAATGAAATTCTTAGAAAAACTGTCATTAAAAGGGATAGATTTGGAATTGGAAGTAAAGGAGAAAAACCAAATCTATATAAAAAATATTTTGTTCCAAGCTCTAAAAAGGTTAATTGTAATTTTTGTGGGGAAAATGGACATGTGGCTTAAAACTGTTTCTTAAGACAACCTCAAATTTGTGCTATTAAGAAAGCTTATGTTTCAAAAGAATTATATGATTCAGCTAATTTTAAATGAACAAAGTAAATCTGGATACCCAGATCATTGCTAGCTAACACTCCTGGACCTAACAAAATATAGGTACCAAAGCAACTTGTTTGAATGCTTTTGCAGGTAGCAGGTCACAAGAGAAGAAAAGATATATGGTACATGGATAGTGGCTGCTCAAGACATATGAGTGGAAACTCATTGAATTTTTCTTCACTTAATCAAAAGGAAGGAGGGCTTGTCACATTTGGTGACAATTCCAAAGGAAAAATCATTGGAATTGGAACTGTTGGAGATCCAAAAATAGTCTCAATCATCAAATTACTTTATGTAAAATGACTAAAAAACAATATGATAAGTATCTCTCAACTTTGTGATGATGGATATACTGTTGATTTAACTAACAATTGTTGTACTGTTTCTAAAGATAAACTATATAAATTTAAAGTACCAAGAACTGAAAATGTCTATACTTTGGATTTAAATTCCTTGTGTAAACAACAAGTAAACTGATTGACTGCTAAAATAAGTGAATCTTGGATCTGGAATAGAAGACTTGGTCATTGCAATGTATATGTTTTACATAATTTATCTAAGAAACATCTAGTTTCTAATTTACCTTGTCTTAAATTTGAAAGTGACAGATTTTGTGATGCATGTCAACTTGGCAAGCAACACAAATCATCCTTCAAATATGTTAATAAGGTTTCTACATTTAAACCTCCAGAACTTATTCATTTGGATTTTTTTGGACCTTCAAGAGTAGCATGTTTAGCTGGTAAATTATATATATATCTTTTAGTTGATGACTATTCAATATTTACATGGATTTTCTTCTTGAAATTTAAAAATGAAGCTTTTACTTTATTTGAATGTTTCTGCAAATCTGTTCAAAATGAAAAAGGTTTCAATATAATCTTATTGAGAAGTGATCATGGTGGAGAATTTGAGAATCTAGAATTTAATTCATTTTGCTCAAATATGGGTATTAAACATACCTTCTCTGCAACAAGAACACCTCAAGAAAATGAGATTGTAGAAAGAATAAATAGAACAATTCATGAAATGGATAGTACTATGTTAAATGAACATAGCCTACCTATATATTTCTGGGCAGAAGCTGTGAATACAACATGTTATATAATTAATAGAGTTTTAATTAGACATATTTTGAAAAAGACATCTTATGAACTATGGAATAACAGAAAACCTAAACTAAATTACTTTAAAGTTTTTTGGATGCTTGGTTTATATCTTAAACACCAAGGGTAATCTTGGTAAGTTTGATCCAAAATATGATGAAGGTATTTTCTTAGGATATTCTACTACCTCCAAAGCCTATAGAGTTTATAATAAGAAGTCAAGGATTGTTGAATAATTAGTTCATGTGAAATTTGATGACTCTGATCCTTTGGAGAAAAGGACAGAAAAAATGGAAGAACATGACTCTAATGATAACATGAGACTTGAGAATTTAAATAATGATTTTGAAAATGATATAAAATAAATTCAGTCCAGTTCGGAGGAACATGATACCGAAGAACCTTTAAATATATTACCTAGACAGTCTATAACCCTAAATAATCACCCTTTAGAAACTGTAATAGGTGACCTAGAAACTGGTGTTCAAACTAGAAGAAACTTAGGAAACCTAGTGGAATTCTCTGCATTCCTATCTCAATAAGAACCCAAGACTATAGAAGAAGATTTAGATGATGAAAGCTGGGTAATTGCAATGCAAAATGAATTAAACCAGTTTAAAAGAAATGAAGTTTTGGATTTAGTGGAAAGACCTAAGAATTATCCTGTAATAGGAACCAAATGGGTCTTTAGAAATAAACAGGATGACCAAGGCACAATAACTAGAAATAAAGCAAGATTAGTAGATAAAGGATATAATCAAGAAGAGGGAATATATTATGATGAGACTTTTTCACCTGTATCAAGTTTAGAAGCCATTATAATCCTTTTATCCTATGCATCTTATATAAATTTTAAATTATTTCAGATGGATGTAACATCGGCCTTTTTAAATGGTTATTTAATGGAGGAAGTTTATGTTGAGAAACCTCCTGGTTTTGAAAACTCTCAAAAACCTAATTCTGTTTTTAAACATACTAATGATCTTTATGGCCTTAAACAATCACCTAGAGCTTGGTATGAAATATTAAGTTCTTTTCTTTTGAAAAATGATTTTACTGTTGGAATAGAAGACCCAACACTCTTTAAGAAAACTATGAAAAATAATGTTTTATTGGTTCAAATTTATCTGGATGATGTAATCTTTGGATCAACAAATAAAACTCTTTGTCATGAATTTTCAAAATTAATTCCAGAAGAATTTGAAATGAGTATGATGAGAGAATTAAATTTCTTTTTGTGTCTTCAAATATTTCAAAACGATTTTGGAAATGATTTAAATCAAAGCAAATACATTACTGATTTACTTAAGAAATTTGGACTTGAGAATAACAAGTCATTTACAACTCCTATGTGTACTAATATAAAACTTGATTTGGATGAAACTGGAAAGTAAGTTGACAATAAGTTATATAGAGGTATTATTGGTAGTTTGTTATATCTTACTACTAGCAAGCCAAATATAATGTATTCAGTATGTCTTTGTGCTAGATTTAAATCAAATTCTAAATAATCTCATCTAACTACTGTTAAGAGAATTTTTAGATATTTAAAAAAAACTGTTTTTCAATCTCTTATTTATCGTAAAACTTATGATTTTAATTTGATTTTATATTCAGATGCTGACTTTGGAAGTTTTAGATTAGATAGAAAAAGTACATCTGGTACATGTCACTTTTTAGGAAAATCTTTATTATCATGGTCTGGTAGGAAACAACATTTAGTTGCCCTGTCAACAGGTGAGGTAGAATATGTTTCTGCTGACAGTTGCTGTGCACAAGTGTTGTGGATAAAAAAAACTCTTATAGATTTTGGATTGAATTTTAATAATACACCTATTTTATGTGATAATACGAGTGAAATTAATATTTCAAAAAATCTTATTAGTCATTATATAACTAATCACATTGATATAAGGCATCACTTTTTAAGAGATCATGTTATTAAAAATGATATATTTTAAGAATTTATAAATACTGAAATTCAATTGGCAGATATTTTTACTAAACCACTTCCCACTGCAAGGTTTGATTTTATTAAGGGGGAGCTGGGTTTATTTAATTTTAAATAATTTTTTTTATTTTTATTTATTTATGTAAATTTTATTTTGTTTATTGAATACTGTTTAAGATTTTTTTTTCTTTCATCATATAAAAATTTTACTTGTTTTATAAATATATGTAATGATTAGTGATTATAAAGGAATCAAGGCTGTCAGAGCCTTTTCGACTTCTAAACCCTTTCACTTCTATCAAAACCCTTTCGAAATCCGAAAATTGCACTTCCTCTTCTGAAACCCTATCCTTCGAACTTCTAAAACCCTAACCTTCAAACCTTCAGAGACTCTTGCGGAAATGGTAAGGACTAAAAGATACAGTGAGGCCGAGCCGAGCAATGCCATGAGACAACGCACCGAGGGAAGAAAAATATTACAGGGCAAGGTAATCGATCTCGACTAGTTATTTCAGACAAATCTGTTGTTGAATCAAGCACTGTCGTTTCAGAATCTTGAACAAATGTTCAACAGTGAAAATAAATAATTTATGTATAAAGTAGAACATAGATACTTCTAAAAATATGTACAATTTAGTCTAGGAGATACAGAGGATAGTATGATGGCTAAGATAGAGGATAGGAATTTCTCAATCTCTTCAGTAGAGATTAGTCAGATTCTCAACTTCCCTCATGAGGGAGTTTTTTATTTCAACTTGAAGAATATAGGAGATTCTGTGCATAAATCCGAAGTCATCATGTATTTTCTTTTTGTTACCAAGACAATAAAGAAAATGTTTGTCAAAGATTTGGAGCATGATCAAAAGATTTTGGTCAAATTTATTCAGACTAGAATAGCTCAACAGATGACAGAAATGGAGAAGATTTTGTACCCTGATATGTATATAATGTTTCTTCTACTAAGTGATATTAAGTTAAACTTTCCAAGATACATGATAAGGTATCTCAGTTTCTGATGTCAATGCGAGGCCAGGATGAATTTATACCCCTTTGGTATATTTATTTCTAAGTTGTTGTTTAAGAAAGATATGGTGAGATTAGTGGATACAAGAGTTAACTGTTATAACAGTAATACGTTTAATGCTGGAACTTTGAGGAAAGTTGGATATTTCTGGAGCACAATTAATGGAAAAATTTTGCCAATGGGAGCCGAGGAAGACTCAGAGAGTGCTCAAGCTCAACCTGCTAAGTCCAAGGAGGGACAAGCTGAATCTAGAGTTAGCAATGTAGCAAGAATGATTCGCTTTGAAGTGGAAGATTTTGAGGAAGACAGAAGTCAGGAGGGACTTCAATCAAGAAGAAAAAGACCAGTAAATGAGGAAGTCACTTCTACTACTTCAGAAACTAAAACATAAACTTTATTTACTTATTCTTTTGTGAGAGAAGTTGTTGCTAATAAAACCATGGAAGTTGTTACTAAGAGAATGGCTCCAGTAGAGAAATCAGGAGCTCAAGAAGAAACTCAAAGGGAAAATCAGGAATAGATTGTAGCTGATGTTGAAGTTTTACTTCAACAGGAACAAGAGATGGAGGCCATGCCTGGTGAAGAAGTGGCCAGACCTTAGGAAGCTTCTGAAAATATTGTTCTTGAAAACCCAATGGAAGGCATAGATACTGATGTTTTTGGTGAGCATACTTCTGAAGCTCACACAGAGGTACTTAAAGAAGATTTTTCTATGGAGGAGTTTGAAAACTCTAAGGAAAAATCTGTGGACCAACCTTCACAGGACAATGAAAAAGAAAAATTTGATGCTAAATCATTGCCTTTGGTACTTCTGCATCAACCTGATACTGTGAATCAAGCATAGGGTGCATTAGATTCTAGAAAAGAAGATGTTGAAGAACTGTACAGAAAAGTATCTTAGTTGGAATCTGAGAATTATTCTCTCAGAAATGCCTTAGAGTTAGAACATTTGAAGTTTAAAAAGCTAAAGGAGTGTACAGTTTCAAGGCAAGAAGTAGAAATGTTTAAAGAGGATATGTTGATTGCTGCTGCACAATTAAAATCTGAAATGGTTATGAAGTCAGATTTATCATATCTGAATCTGTTTATGGAGATCCAATTTGCATCAATTGCAAATGATGCTGTTAGTGAATCAGGTACTTCACCTGATTTAATCTGAAGGTTTCAGGCTATCACAACTGTGGTGAGCAACATGAATAACATGATACAAGATATTCAATTTAACAGTGCTCCTTTGTTAGTGTTGTTGGATAATCAGAAGTTCTTAGTGGATCAACTAACATCTAGTGAGACATCGATCAGAATTATGTTATATCAGTTATCAGAGAAGCTATCAGTATTTGTTGAAAAACAGGAAAGGATGCATGAGTTTTTCAGAGTCAATTTAATTGATGACATTCATATGACTCAAGAGAACAGAGATATCATTATCAAGCTTGGAGATGGGATGATGAAGAGACTTCGGGAACAGTTTACAGAAATCAAGTCTACAATCCAGAGGAGATAGACCATGTTTCCTATCTTACCCAAACCTTGATTACTGTGTATATCATTTTCATGTATATACTACTGTTTTTGAATGACAATTTTCCTTCATTGTTTATTTATTTCTTTCTTTATTTAATTTAGAGACTTTATTTTTAATATACCAGTACTCCAAATTTCATTATTGATAAACAGTTCATAATAGCATTTACTAACAGTTCAGTGCAATATTAAATCTGTTAAAATCCATGATTTTTTATTCTTTTTGATATCACAAAAGGGGGAGAATTTGTATAAACACAACATAAAAACCTACTTTTTATTTAGGGGGAGAATTCATTTTATTGAGGGAGAAAATTAAATGAGACATTTGGCTTTATAATTATCTTTTTAGTGGAGAAGTTTTTATTTAAAACTTTATAACGAATTTTGAAAGTTAATTTTGTTTAAATAATTTTAATTATTTTATGGGTTTTGTGATCATCAAAAAGGGGGAGATTGTTGAGCGGAGTTTTATTTTCAACAATACGTATTAATTTTATTTAAAGGGGGAGATTATTGAAAATAATACTCCGTCTCTTTATGATAATTTTGATGCTCACAAATACCCTTAGTTATTTTCTAATGATTTTATTTAGTATTTATCAGGAGTTTATTAATTTATTTTACTCTTGAAATAACGAGAATTTATTACTTAGCACGGAATCTACTTTAGTGCATTCTGGAATCACTGTTCACACCTTACGTAGATAAATATAGCGCGGAATCTGCTTTAGCGCATTCTGGAATCACTGTTCATACCCTACGTGGATAAACGTAGCGTAAGGATGAAATGTGTATACTTTTTTGATATAAGAGAAAATTATGGTTAAAAAACCATACATTTTTAGAAAAGTATGGAAGGAGAACCTTACGTTAGGAAGGAACCTTGAGTTTTGGTTATCAGCAAAGTAAGGACAGAGAACCGCACGTAAAATCTATGTGATTCGTTAGTTTCTCAAGAGTATGGTTCATCAACCTTACTTTTTGTGAACAACCATACGTTCTTGGAAAAGTATTGATCAAGTAAAAGTATGGATCTTTTACCATACGTTTGAGTGTTGAAGAAAAAGTATGGATATTCAACCTTACTTTTGTATTCAACCTTACGTTATCAACCTTACATTGTAAACCTTACATTTTAAGACTATGTTATTAACCCTAAGTTTGGAGGCCACGTCATCAACCTTACGTTTGGTGTCGGAAATTTTGACAGACGATATTTATGTGCAACGATCAGTAAGATGATTTCTGGGTGGATTTCAAACCGGATTGAAAGTCATTTTTAAAGTACGACTTTGGCTGATTCAAAGCCGTTTTATTAATGGATTTAAGATCAAATTAAAAGGATCTTTTTATGCCGAGTCTTAAGAGAAGTTACGACTTCTCTGTAAATTAAAATTTTTGAATATCGCGAATCAGAAGGCGACTTTTATAGATCTAAATATGCAGGAGATATGTCTTATTATATATGTTCTCTCTGAATCACCAGGTACAAGATGATGTGATCGATCTATTATTAAAAAATGTGGAAAATAGAGATTGCAGCTATTCACGATTAATCTACTGATTCAAAAGGAGCGTAAAAGCTCTATTTGTTCAAAAAGAAGGAACTCGATAGAATATTCACCTGTTCAACATCGAATATCTACTGTAGATCTACTAATAATGAGGTTGTGAACTATATCTCTATATCTACTAAAACTGGATCAACTCAGAACTGCTTTTTCTAGAAGATCAATATTTCTAGAGACGTCGATTAATCTACTGTCAATTGCATTCTATTGTAATTGTGAAGATCAACAGGAAATTTCTTTCTGAAATTATTTTTTTTATTATTGAGTTACCAACTTCTCATTATAAGCTGTGTAGGTTCGTGTTTGAATCAGAAGGCTTTGTTTCTCCTTGGATTGTAAAGGTGTCTACTGCCTGTACTCAGTTCTGAATCGGTCTGTGGAAAAGAGGACCAGATAGTGAAAATCACCAAGCTCATGGAGTAGAGCGTTGGTGGAGTGGACTAGGGGCTTTCTATTCCCCGAAACACTATATATCCTTGTGTTCTTGATTTTACTTTTTCCACTGTATGATCAAATTTGATAAAGAATAAAGGACATAACTCATTCAAGAAAAGAGTTATTGAAAAATTGGGAAAGACACAATTCACCCCCTCTTGTGTATAATCTGTAGATTCAGATCCAACAGTGCTAACTCCTCTGGGTCTATCCAACATAGTGGCGATCTGTAAGGACATCCATACGAGGCCTCAAAAGGTGAGTGATTGGATGAACGCTCCTACAAGTAAGTCCTTCATGTGCTGAAAAGGTTCCCTTCTCATCGGTGAAGGTGAACCTAGTCCCATCCGTGCGGACACACAACACTTTGCGCCTAATACTGTCAATCTGAGCATGGACTGTAGATAACTAGTTCATACCCAGGATGACGTCGTACGGCCTCGATGCCGCTACAAGGAGACCCCAGCCGAAGCTCTCACCTCCTAGAGTAATATCATACTACTGGAAGCAGTGTGTAATCATCAAGTCTGCTCCCGTAGGAGTCTCTAGCCATAAGGATCGAGCCAACAGCTCCGTCGGAATCTCCGAGATCCGAACGAGGGCAGTGGCTATGAATGAGTGACTGAAACCTATGTCTATAAGAACTGCAACTATGGTGGAGTAGACACATATCATACCTCATATCATCTCCGGAGCGCCTTGGTCGTATGCTTCAGCTGCCTGAAGTTGTGCTCTCCCCTGTCCACCCACTCCCTACAGTCGGGGTGGACCTCTTGGTGGTTGTGGTGGAAACACCACGAAACGCAATCAACCACCAGATGCTCGACTAGCTCCTCTTCCACGTCCTCTTGTTCCATGAAAACCACCTCGGTCAAACCTTTGCCTCTACCTGGGAGGTCCCTCAACTATCTGCTGATCATCAGAGCGGAGGGTCGGACAGTCACGAGCCATGTGACCAAGCCCATTATAGGAGTAACATTGTCCGCTCCTAGCATGAATGACTCTATATTCACTCTGGGTGCCCCGCAAAAACGATCCCGAGTCGTGTAGTTGACCACCTGTGGGTATAGTCCTCTTAGACCTCTGCATCATCTGTCTACTGTCAGCTGTAGAAGATTTTTCTACAAGTTGACTAGTGGTGGGTATTGCTGCTGGAGACTGCTCAGTAAGGAAAATCTCTACTAGAAGGGCTCGCTCTAACACTCCCGCCAGCGTCGGGATGCTGTGGGAGATAAGTGATGCTCTGATATCTCACCTGAGTCCCTTATCAAAGTTCTGGGTCCAGAAGAATGGGTCCCGTACCATATCCTTTGAGTAGCGCGAGAGGTCAGTGAACCTCGCTGAGTACTGAGTTACACTCATGCTGCAGATGATGTTGCTTTAGTATCCACACCGCTCGAAGGGTGGTTGGTATAAACATTACCCGGAACAGGCCCTTGATGTTTTCCCATAGAAGTGTCGTCTCATCAATAATTTGGAGCATCAGGCTCCACCATCTACCTGCTTCTTCCTGAAGGAGGATGGAAGAAAGGATCGCCATGAAGTCTGCTGGTGTCCATACTAGCTTGAAGACTCTCACCACAGCCTCCAGCTAATCCTCATCCACCGGTGGGTCTGCCTCTCCCCTGAACCTGGGTGGCCTCTGGCACTGAAACTCGTGCATCATGCTCAAGCGGTGTGTACTCTCTACTACTGGGGCTGGTGGCATCAGTGGCCCAACAAGAAGTAGTACCGCTGGTGCCTCCAATGGTGCCTCAACAGGAAGAGGGCCCTGTAATGAGGCCTCGTCGATCGACACGCTGTCAGTAAAAACAACTCTCGAGGCTCTAACTGGTCATCCACAGGGAGGCATCCTGAAAGAAACAGATGCAACACGGTCAAAACATTACACCTGGTGGCCTGACCTGGTTTGAGCTGACTTAAAGAATACTTTTGAAAACACACACGCAATCAGTTTTTTCATATAATAAGTTGGAAATCAGTAGTAAGGGTCTGGGTGTATGGATACATCGGACGACACACCAACACTGGACTCCCTGAACTAAAAACCACACTCGGTACCCTTAACACTATTGCTTCATAGAAAAGTAATATTAGAGTCCTAAGTTCTACAGTAGAACTAACACATTTGATACCAATTTTTCACAACCTATCCTCCAGGGCCCGTATCGTGACTACCCTAATCCCACCTTCCATAGGCAAGGGTCTGGTGACTAGCACCAAAGGTGTAATTCCCTAAAAGTGGAAAGGCATTGCCTTTATAAAATATAAACACACATAACCAGAGGAAAAAAGGAAGAAAACACTAAATAAATGTTGTATAAAATGTGTATTGAAAGTAACGGGGCCAGAAATACAAGCCCAACAGTAAAGTAAAAGGAAAGGAAAAATAGGTACAACTAAAAATACAAACAGCTGAAAGGTGTCTAGCTTCTCCTGGATCGTCCTCCGGGGTTCCTACCTGAAGCGTAGGTACATATGTCCTCCACAACACTCCAAATCCATCAGACTCCACTGTGTACCAATACGTCGTAACGTCCTCCTCTGGGCACCGTCCAGTCCTGGAACTCTCGGCCTCAGTCACCATTGTCCGTCGTTTTCATCCAACACAATGAGGTGAGGGCATAGCCCATGCAGGGGTGAGGATAACGATACACAGTAGGGACCCCGAGACCCTCAAGGTCTCACAAAATCTAACAAGGATAAGCCGCAATGTATGAGTTCAATGGATAAGCATATCTTAGGTATATGACCATACATATACCTAAGTTGTCAAGTAACCCATCTAAATCATGAGGAAAACACAAAGGTCATTGAATCAGCTCAAACTAGGATTTTTATTATCAAAACCATGGTTGCTGGAGAACTCTTCCTCTGTCTGTTACAGTGGGCTTGTCACGACACTGAGGCACTTCTCACTAACCTTGGACTGCTGAGGTACTCGTCCTGTTGAGTACCGAGAGTCTGCTGCCTACTACCAGGTTCTCTGTTCGCTGTGGGTATGCCGCCAAATACCGAGTGATCCCCCTAATACCCTAAAGAGGTACTCCTCCTGTCGAGTACCACAGGTCAGCTACCAACTACCAGGTGCCCTGTCTGCCATGGGTCTTCCGCCAAATACTGGGAACTCCCCACTGGGTTAGTCGAATCACTTCGAGTCGAATCGGTCAAGCAGTCGTCAGGTCTGTCAGCTACTAGGTCTTCGCACTCTATCTGCTCGTCTCCGGGAGGATCCGCTCCATGAGCTACTATTCGATACTACAAATGTCACGAATTCTCACATGGAAGTATCTCAAAGTACCACCACGTAATACGAGTCTCAACGCAACAGAAGACATGTCAATCAGATGCACGATCTGTGAGTTATTAGTCTTTTAGTCTTGGGGGCCCGATTGGTTTCGTGTACGAACCAACCTGACCATAACTCAACTATACCCCAAACACCAGTGAGGTATACTCAAATGGACGGTTATGATACCATAATATCGGCATCGCTGATAGTTCGTCAAACAGACTTTTGGTGCTAAAGATATGGCCAAAGCAAGAAAAGGGGCAGTAATGGGCCCGGATCCGGTCCGACCCTGTCGGACTGACTCGGCCCAACCCAGTCTGGGCCGACCCTGTCTGGGTCGAACCAGCCAGACTCACTGGGTCTAACCTAACCCAATGCGTGGGTCAGCCCGCCATGTTTTAACCTGGTCCGTTGGGCCCGAACTAGTGTACTGCGAGGGCGGTTTGGCCCGGTATTCGCCATTTAGGCGGCTCGATGAATCGGCTGGGAAGAAAGGGCCAGTTTGGCTAGCGACACCACGAGGGGCACTATGGGTCAGCTCGGGAGGCCGGTGGATGAGTAAAGAGAATACAGGCCGCGCAGGTCCCGGGCTAACCAACTGGACACTGGGCATGCCACGAGTGAACCTAGCAGGCCGCGGTAGGCCGCAGGGGTGCCAGGCAGGACGCCGGGGTGCCGGGCAGCACGCGGGGGGGGGGGGGGGGAGGGTGCTGGGAAGAACGCTTGAAAGCGCATGGGGGCACGCCGGGAAGCTCAACAGGATGTTGGGGGGCACCGAGCAAGGCGTTAGGGCACCGGGGGGTATGTCGGGCATCACAACAGGGCGCCGGGGGGTGTTGGGCAGGGCAGCTGGGTGCCGCGAGGCGAGGGCAGGCTGTCGGTAGGGCCGGGCAACGCCCCGGCGGGGCGCGAGCAGTGCGCCGGTGGGCCGGTGGCAGGGCTGCAGAGCTACTCATGGGGCGCGGGTCGGGCACCGCTTGGCCAGCGGTGCAGTTCGCGGAGGCTGCGGGTAGCGCAACCTTTGTTCGTCGTCGCCTCTTTGCCATGTCGTCGTCATCAATCGAGACCAACAAAGAATAAAGGGTCAACGATGTTCATGTGGTCCGAACCCCCACCCCCCCCCAATGTTATGTTGATATCAAATGGAATAACATACTCCATAAATAGAACGTCACAGATAAAGAATAAACCCAACACAAATCCCCTTACCTCGTTTTTCGTTCGTAAACGAAGTCACGGGAAAAAAAGCGGCATTGATTCGTTACCGTTGGGAGGCGTCTAGGGTATGAGACCGAGGAATATGTGTTGTTGACATTGTTTGCGGTCAGCTCCTTCTCTCTAGGCTCAGTCGAAGTTCGAAGAAAGGTGTCTGTCTTTCTTCGTTGGAAGGGGGTGTTCTTCATTTAGAGAGAATTCTCTAAGGTTTCTCCAAAGCTCTACCCAAAGCTTCAACAAAAGGTTATGACAACAAAATAATAGAGTGATAATCCTATTAATTTTGTTGGCAAAAAGTTTGAATTAGATTAATTAATAACCCGGCTCCAAAAAATTTAAAACACGAGCGTTGGCATATTAATTGGGGAGTTGAAAAAATTTAAAACATTTCAAAAGGTGCCAAATAAATAAAGGGAGTGTTCAATTAATTAAATGCATGGGTTGGCACAATTAATTTATTGGGGAAGGTGGAGAGTTTAACCTACATAAAAGGGGGGTTAGAGGTGTTCCAAAATTAATGGGGAGTTAGAAGAGTTAAGAAACTCATGTGGGCCCCACTAAATAAAATCCTCCCAAGGTAGGTTATGTGCGGGTGGCCCCCACCACTAACCTCCACTTAGAGGTTTTATCCACCATAAAATAAAATTAATTTAAGTCTTATTTTTATTTATTTTTATTTAAAAACCACAAAAACTATCTTCCAATCATGTTAAAATGTAACTGCGGTAATGGTCTTACTAAGCAATCACCAATGCTGCGAGTTCAACGGTGCCCTCAGATTTCAATTCCGAGCACCGGTTCAAAAGTTATAAAATCCAGCTTGTATGTTTACTGAACGTACTCGAACAAAACTTAAGAAATTGATTCCGGGCACATCGGGCCTCAGAATAAAGTGCTGTCCGAAACTGCGGACTTGTAAAATTCCCATGTATTTAAGAAAAAATAATTTCCATGGGATTTCTGTGTCTTTACATGCAACATTATCATATCCCCCATGGAATATAATGTAAAAGGGTATATGTGATATGATAATTAAATAAGAAAAATAATTCCATAAATATCATATAAATATGTTAAATACATCATTATATTCATATTTTAAAGGTGTTTATGGTTAATAAATTACATCGGTTATGGAGGCGGTAGTCGGCCGTACGCACGATCGATAGTTTCATTCTCCAATTTATTGATGTGGAGACGAATTTAGGTTGTTACTTTACCATAATAAAATATTAGTATATATAATATACTATTTATATTATATTAACATATTTTTAGAAGTTTTGAATGAGGTAAAAGTAGAATTATAAGAAATATTCATTTTTAATAAATTTACTTCTTCTTTAAAGGGCCTCTTTTGGTTTATACCTAAAACATTCTTAAGAGGGATTGATATTAAAACATAGATTCTTATGATTTTTAGAGGTAATTAATTAATGTATTTGGGTAGCTATTTTCCAAACCAAATGGTTTTAGAAGAGTGAATATTAGAGGATAATGGGAGGCCCTTTGTAAGAGGGGGAGAGGACACATAAAGAATTTTTGAAATGATAAAGTGATACCCATGCTTTTATCATAAAATAATACTCCAAAATGGTATATTCTCAATAATTAGAGGTTAAAAGGTCTAAATATGTCCATAAAATTATATTTGTACATGTTTTAGGTCATTTTTTAATCTTATATTCTTATTTTAACCCCCTAGTAAAACCATTTCTACATTAACCGCATAAATTAATTTTTACTATTTTCACTATTTAGTATAGTAAAACATTAATTTTACATTTATTTATAATATAAATTAGGATTATTAAAAATATGGAATCAATTTTTAAGATTTAATTTCTTATAATTTGTATAATTTAATTTAAATTAAACCATAGATACGATGTAAGACATTTTTCCCAAAGAGAATTTTTTCATAAGAATAGAATGTCTTAATATAAAAATTCAATATGAAATTGTTTCCAATTACCTAAATTAGATAAATTTTAATATAATTGTATGTTTTTATATTAAAAACAAATTAAAATATAATTTAACCTTCTAAATAATTTAAATGAAAAAAAAGTTTTCAATAAATATCAGTATTTTTACTATTCGTCATAAAGTTAATCCTTTTAGAAAATTCTCAAGAGTTCACCCAAAATGTTTTTTGACATGTAGATTAAAAAACTGATTTTATTTTTTCAAATAAATTCTCTAAAATTCGTAGAAATTAATTTTTAAATTATGTTCCCAAAGTGAGGATAAACTACCTATTAGAAAAATACGCCTTTTCAGAAAATATTTATTTTTATTTGAAATGATTATCAATTTATTTTTAATAAATAGATAACCATTTAATTTATTTTATACATTTTTAAACTATATAATATCTATAATCTAGTTATTAATATTCATAACTGATATCTTAAGATCTAGGTTATAATGATTATGTTTAAATAATAATAATTTAATAAACTATCACTTTTCACTCAAACCTGATGTTGTGTGCATTCCAAGATATCAAAGAGATTTAATTTATTTAAAAATAAATATATCATAAATTATTAGGGTGTAACATTCTCTTATACTATTTTTGTTATGTGTCATACATTCTATTGAACATGATGTTCCTATTTTTAAAATATCTAGAAGTGATGATTCTATGAGGGGAAAGAATCATCTAATCTATTCATGATAGAAAAAACAATGAATGAGGTAATCACTGATTATGATTCTAGTTCAGGTTAGGAGTCTGAAATTGAAACTTAATTTATCTATTTACTAAAAAAAATTAAATTTATCAAAAGGATATGTTTATAATGTCTTAAATATAGTGGTAATTTCAAAAAATATATTAAAGAATAGAATATAAATATTTTGTGTTTTAAGAAATATAAAATAGAAAGGGGTTACATATTCTGAATTGATGAAGTTAAAATATGATAATGAATGAATGATTTTTTTCAATAACTTATTAAGGTCAATAAAATATATTTAATTTATCTTTTGATGATTTATCTTAAATTGAAAAGGAATGTCATAAGTTCAAATAAGAAAATAAGATATTAAGAAATACAATATCATGTTCAAATGAGAAAATTTGTGATGACCCGTACGTTATTAAAAAAGAGAACGAAAATATTAATATATAGATTACTCAATTAAAATAATCCTTATCCATTTTTTTTCAGGGTAAAGAAAATTTTGATAGGATGATGGATATGAAAAAACATAATAAAGATAAAAATTTATTTTTTTATAATAGTCAAATT
Organism: Viscum album; assembly: GCA_963277665.1. Classification (NCBI taxonomy): domain Eukaryota; kingdom Viridiplantae; phylum Streptophyta; class Magnoliopsida; order Santalales; family Viscaceae; genus Viscum; species Viscum album. Next base: position 1,102,365,288 of record OY728138.1, on the reverse strand, counting down.
CCTAATATGAATAGAACTAATTCTCTTAAAATAATAATGGTAATGGCTATTTTATTACATTCATTAGATGTAATTTTAAAGAGAATTATGAAACTTAATTTTCATTAAAATTAAATCAGTCATTAGGTAATACTGAGACACTTAATTACATACATTTATATTCTATATTACCACAAAATAAAATTAAATTAGTATGGATTCCTAATTTTTTTTACTAATCTAGTTGGACCAAAAATAGCATGGGTTCCAAAAAAATTATCTAATTAATCTGTTTTATGTGAAATCGTCCTAAATAGTTCTATAGAGAAATGGTATATAGACATTAGGGGTTCCAGGCACATGATTGGTGATATTTATAAATTTTAATCTTTTAATTCATGTTATGGAGGCACTTCCACTTTTGATGATAAATTTATCAAAATGGTCAGATATTTTGGAGAATTAATAATGTTAAAATATATTTTGATTTCTAAAATCATAATTATAGAGGTATTAAAAAAAATATTATTAGTAACTCATAACTCTTTTAAGATAGAATTACTATAGAGTTTAAAGGTAATAAATTCCTTGTTTACAAATATAATACTACTTTCATTTATACTAATAGAAAATAAAATATATACTCTATAGATTTTTCATAACTAACCCTGAAAAATGTATAGTGTTTAAGTGATATAAAAATTTAAAATATTATTTGGCATATAAGGTTGGTACTTTTTCAACTTTGATAATTTTAAAAATGAGAAAAACATTGATGTGTTCTGGAGCATCCAAAATTTAGAGCAAGTAATTATTTTGTGTGTGATTCTTGTCTAAAGGGTAATTATTACAAAGATAAATTTAGTTCTATTGATAATTTTAATACAAAAATATGTTAATAACTTCTTCATATTGATTTACTCGTATCCATGAGAAATTTTAGTTCATGCAATAATAAATATGTTTTTTTAATTAAAGATTATTTAAGTAGAGTCACTTGGATTCATTTCCTATCTCATAAAAGTGATACCCAATAGTTTTTTGTAAAAAGTTTAGAAATGAGAAATTCTAATTAACAAAATCATTTAGAAGTGATTAAAAAAAATAATTTATTAACATATATTTTGATAAAATTTTGTGAATATGATGGACATATACATAATTTTTATTCCTTTAGAACACTATAAAATAATAATGCTATAGAGAAGAAGACATAACTATTTAACAAATGGAATGAATTATGCTAAATGAATCTAATGTACCATAATAGTTTTTGGATGAATTAGTTAATTCGAATTGTTTTATATTAAATAGAGTTTTACTTAGAACTATGTTAAAGTTAACTTCTCAAGAACTATTTAAATAAAGAAACCCGTTATTTTTCACTCTAATTTTTTTTGGTAGAGATTATATTTCAAATACTAAAAATAATTTGGAAAAGTTTAATGCTAAAAGAGATGAACTTATTTTTATAGGATATTTAAATAATATTAATTTTTATATAGTATATAATATGAAAACCATTCCAGTGTAGAATTATGCATCTTTAAAGTTCATTAAAAGTAATGTAAAAAACACGGATTTTGAAAGTTCTAGTAAAGAATTTGAGTTCAATTTTAGTGATGATAAACCTAAAATTATAATTTATAATTTTATGGAGAGCACATATATTATCAATTTGATCCAATGAATTGGAAAAATCGTACATATCATTATTTAGAAAATAGAATTGGAAATATGGAATCAAGAATTAGAACTAGAAAACCAATTTTTATTTTTTTTGTGAAATTTCTACATTTATTGTTGATTTTTTACCTATTAATGTTAAAGAAGAATTAAATTATTAAAATTGGATAAATTAAATTCATGATGAACTTAATTAGTTTGAAATAAAAAAATTATGGAATTTCATTGAGTAGTATAAAGAAAAATAGTCCATTGGTACCAAATGGATTTTTAAAAATAAAATGGATGACTCTGGAAATATAGTAATAAATAAGGCTAAAATAGTTTCCTAAAGATATTTAAAATATTAATATTATGATTTTTAATATTAATTTTTACTTGTTATTTTAATATAAACCATTTATATTTAATTATCATTTTATTATTATATAATTTTTAAATTGTTTCAAATAAATGTAAAACAGAATTTTTTAAATGGTGTCATTTCTAAAGAGATGTATATTAATTAACTTCTTTTATTCAAAAATGATGAATTTTTAAATCATTATTTGAAACTATCAAAATCATTTTATGGTTAAAGAAAGCACTAAGATCTTGGTATGACATAATAACAATATTTTTACTCCAAAATGATGTTGACAAATAAATGGTTTATCGAACTCTATTTATAAAGAAAGTTAGTAATGATATTCTAATTGTACAAATATATGTTGATAATATTGTATTTGGATTTACAAATTATATTTTAATAATGAATTTTTAAAATTAATTACAAATGAATATGATATGAGATTAATGGGTCAATTAAATTTTTCTCTGGCCTTTAAATTTTTCAAAAAAAGATGGAATATTTCTAAATAAAACAAAATGATAAATATTTAAAAAAAAATCATATTTAATCATGTAAAACTTATAGAAATATATTGATCACTAATTCTAAACTGAATGTTGATGAATCTAGAAATTCTTTGAATGATAAAATTTGTAGAGGAATGTTAGGTAGTCTACTCTATTTGACTATATTAAGGCCACATGTTATTTTTCCAGTCTATTAATGTGTAAGTTATCATTATAATCCCAAATAATGTTATTTAAAGGAAGATAAAATAATGATTAAATCCGTTAAAGGAAATGTTAACACCAGTTTTTTACATCTCTCATAATTGTTTCAATTTGTTATCATATTCTGACACTAATTTTGGATACTGTATACTATATAGAAAAATATCATCAGATATGTGTCACCTACTAAGTAAATTTGTAATATCATTGAGTTCAAAAAATAAAAATAAATTTTCATTTTCCATAGATAAGGATGGATACACTGGTTCTTAAAATTATTATACACAATGTATTTGGATTAAACACACTCTATCTGACTTCAATGTTGATTCATAAAAAATACATATATATTATGATAATAATTCTGCTATTTCAAAAATCTAACAATTCTTCACACCTTTATAGGAAAAACATATAAATACCCATACCCTATTACCCATAGTCCATTCCCTAATTTATTACATTGTTACTAATTATAAGCGATTTTTTACTAAGAGACAAAATAGTTTTGTAATTTTTTTTAAACTAGATACATAATCAAAATTCAAATTAAATTTTAAAACAAGAAAAAAATAATTTCATTGATTTTTCCAATATCCCCACATTTGTGTAACCCAACGTATCAGTCATAATATAATTCTTTTAATCCAAAGAAAAAATGAAACATATGAAATGGGTGAGTTTAGATGCTCAGTAAAGGTATACATACATCTGAATCTACAATAAGGAAAGGTGAATAAATAACAACACATTACATTAAAACACAATACTTATAATAATATGGAAGAAATAAAAGATGATTAAATAATTCCATATAAATAATCCCATGAAAAAAATGGTTAACCATGGATATTACACTAGTCGAATAATCATATGGATTATTAATAACTAATCTCATAAAAAGTAAATGCATAATTCCAGACATATTAAACATACCATCAAGGATTTGACCAACGAAACCATACATATTCGAGTAGAAAATTATCCAAAACCGAAACTGGTTTGTCTCATGAGACCTATTGATGCATCAAGGGACAATAGAGGACCCAAATTGACACATACTAAGTCCAAATCATTCCTCTTATGAAAGTGGTGTAACATACTAAAAATAAATTTTTTTATTAAAAAACTAAAATACGAAATATGAATACATTAACCATAAACAATGAATTTCATCAAAATAGTTCATCAATAGTAAAAATGAAATCATAAACCATTCAATGAAATATGCTAAACGATATCATAAGAGATCAACCCCAATTAATAATAATATACAATAGAGGATGTTGAAATATATTAAAATACTCTAATAATATTATTGAGAATAGTAAGTTTAAAAAGCATTCCTTTTATATTATTATTAGAATTTTCATAAAGCACCTCATTTAGAAAAAAATGATTCCTTTAAAACCGTTTTAAAAAAATAAAACAGGGGTTAAATAAATTCTTTAAACATTTATATGATAATAGTAATATTATTTTTGATTTTTTTATTAAACATGGATATGGATGAAAAATATTCCTCAGTAGAGAGTTAAACTTAAACAATCTTGAATAATATAGAGATAGTGAAATAACCCTAAACACTATACAATCATTAGAATAATATTCCCCATGAAATAAATAAAATTATATGGATACGAAAAATACCATAATAATCAAAATAATATTCATAAAATACATTCATGGGAAGTATATATAAAACATAAAGTAAACACATATTGTATAAGGTATGTGTCACATATAAATAAAAGTAAGGAAAACATCCTTTACCACTGGTCTGACTTCCTTTATAAATATCAGAACCTCCTATTTAATGGTTTAAAGATCGTTATTAATTTATAATAAAACCATGTTCAAATTTATGATATCATATATGATTCTGTTATATTATCTTATAACCTATTTGTTAATAATATTTCGTTAATACCATTGATTTGGGTGTTAACTGCTTCATTTTCTTATGCATATTTTTCCATCTAAGTCCCACTTATTGTGAATATTATATAGTTATATCTTCTGAAAAATTATATTAATTTCATAAATATTATATTTATTCTTTATATAAATTCATAGAATCATTCTTGAATGGTTAAAATATACAATGAATCACATCACGTTGTGGATATGGTAGACCGTATGTACACACGAGCGACGATATCATTCACTTAATGGTGAAAGGGTGAACAGATTGTCAGGACACTTAAAATTGATTATGTTTTTAAGGTTTATTTATAGTCTAGTTTAGACCCTAGGTCATATCTCAAGGAGCATTGGTAGTTTATAGTATGTATTTTTAATAAATATTACTGAAAGAGGGGGTGATTTTAAAAATAGTTTAAAGAAAATAAATTAATAAAAATAGTTTAAAAGTTGAAAGACCAAGTATATTTTGAATAATATGAGATAAATGGGTTGTTTTTATTTCACTAACCACATTTCAAGTTAATTTTTCTTATATATTTATTCATTTTTGGAGTAATTCTTTGGTTGAAATTAACTGGAATCCCGATTAATCCATAATCTTTTATTTCATTGCTAGAAGAACCAAAACATGACATAACAATCATAGTGTCAAGGTATATAAATTATGAAGGGAATAAGATCTTTCAAATAAGATTGAAATATAATGAAATTGGGTATGAAAAGGATTTTTGCGTTGTCCAATCAGAACAACACAAGTCACACACTCAAAACCTCACACCGATCGTTTAAAAATTAATATAAAATCAATCACATTCATCAAAAAAAGAATTCAAATAAGAAATAATTAAAGATAAATAGAAAAAAAATGTTTTCACACCCAAATCAATCCAAAATAGTAGCTAATATATGTGTTTGAACTCCATTGACATGTGTGTAGCTCCCTTACAACGAACACCCACTGTTTAACTCGACATCTAAAGGAGAAGGGAGCTTGGTTGAAAATCCTTTTTTCATTTCAACTCTCTCTATGAGGATAGAGAGTTCTAGATCCTCAAAGTGGATGAAATTAATCCTATGGAACTTCAATTTGGATTCAATTCACTCTCTTGGTTGAAATTCCAAATGGGGATCCCAAGGATTCATTTTATAGGAAAATTGGAAGGTGGTTTTGAACACCCTGATTTCGAGAAACCAGCTGCTCCATTGTAACACCCCAAGATTTCAAAGTAAGTTATTTCTTCAACTTAATTCAATAACTTGCACTACACACAACACCTAGTTCAAGCGCACCACAACTTACCAAACTAGCCATTCAAAAGCAGTTATGAATAGTATTAACTGAATTTTGATCTTTATATAATCCTTATAATTTTAGAATCCATATTATGAGTTTCTTAGACCTAATGTAAGAACAAATACATTTTTTCATATAAAAGAATTATTTTTCAAAAAAGGAAATTTTACCGCCTTTTAATGGCGAACCCTTTTTAAATTCAATATTTGAAACTTTTATACATTAAATTTGAGAAAATAGACTTCTTCTTTAGAATCGGGACATAATAATTTAGTTTCAATAAATTTTTGGTGTTTTTCTGATAACTTTCATATTTGGGTGAACAGTGAAAAATACTATATTTTAACTGAAAACAAATTTTTTAATTAAATAATTTATGGTGTTGAATTATACATTTTAAAGTTTTTAAAGTACAATTAGATTATATTTTTAACCTTTAATCAAATGTTAGTCATTGGAATTAATTTCACTTTGAAATTATACATAAACAAGTGTCAATCTTTTAATAGTTACTGTTTCTTAAAAACACGCTATTGGTTTTGACAACAGGAATTAATTTTAAATAAATAAATTCAAATTCTATGTTTTTAGTATGGTAAAATAGACTTCATTTTTGGATTGGAATATCGAAATTATCCTAGGGTGAAGTTTTGGTATTTTTCTGAAAACGTTCAATTTTTGATGAATAGTGAAAAAACACTGAGTTATCGTTTAAAACCAAATTTTTTATTTAAATAATTATTTATTTTATTCAAATTTATTTTAGGAAATAATAGATACATAATACCTATATTAGTTCATTGTAATTCATTGGAGTCAATTTGTAATAATTTTATATATATAAAAAGTTTATCGAACGTTTACCGTCTTTTACCCACCTCCTAGGAGCATTTGCAAATTTACATAAATCTTAATTTTACCACTTCTATGAGTTGAGTTTTGAAAATCCAAAATACACGATTAATATCAAGGAGTAAAATGTGGTTCAATAAGATAATTTTTTTGATGAATAGTAACTTTTTTACTTTTATTTACCACGGTTAAAAGTAAATAGTGTAATTAAGGGTAAAATGATATTAGTATTACCCTAACAAATTTCCTAATTCTATTGGATAAGCGTAATTCAAACAAAAACAACCTTAGGAATAAAATATGACCCTTTAGGTCAACTTGGATTAGATTAAGACATTTATTATTATTTTATTTAAATAAGAGTTAAAAGAGTTAAAATCATAGTTTAATGACTAAACCATTTTTAATATAGGGTTATACATAAGATAAATTCAACTATAAATATTCATTAGAAAGATAAAAATATTTCCTACCTAATTTTATTTAATTTATAATTTTTAGATATTAAATAGTTAAATTTATTAATGACACAATGATGATGCAGTAATTACCATATTAATGAAAAAAGTCAAATAAATGGTATTATAAATATTAAAATAAATATAATTTCAAAGTTTTTATGAAATAAAATAATTTTATAGGTTAATATGACATGTTAGGATTTATTAAATGTATTTTTTTTGATGTAATCATGCTGTTATTATTTATAAAAAACAAATACCAAATAGTGTCAAAATTGAGATAAAATAGTTTTTAAAACAAATATTATATTATTAATTGATATAACGGTCTTAAAAATTTATGGTTCGACAAAAAGAATTATATAATAATATATATGACATTAATGAACCAATTTGGGTTCTATTGGAAGTATATAAAATTTTTATTAACCATATAGTGTAAGAATACAAGAAGACACGGTAAAAGTTAAATTATTTAACTTAGAGTTAAATCTAAATTATAAGCTTAGAATGGTAACCTAAAATTGTCTAAAACATATTGGTTGAGTGTTTTTAGAACCACAACCACCTTATACTTTAAATAATAAATGTTTGAGACATTATAAACCGAATATGAATTTATTATAAAATAATATTTTAAGTTTTTCCAAAGGTGCTCCTCACCCCTCTTATAAAAGGGCACTTCCACTTCTGTCAAATTCACACCTCCAAAGCCATTTGTCTCGGCCAAAATCTGCCCAAATACTCTCTCAACTATCCTCAATTTCATTCTAGATTCCATAATTTAGTCAGAAATTCATCTTATGGAACCCTTTTGATCAAATCAAAAAGAAGAACCCGAAGAAGAGGTAATAATTTCACCACCCTCTTTCAAGTTCATTTCTTCTTACACTTCTTTTTTCTTTGTTTTTTCCATTATAAAATAATAAATCCAGTATATTATATATAATGTGAAGTTATTATAAATATTTCACAACTTTATTCATTATTCTATCCATCTTATGAATGATAATGTCACCTTGCGTGCGTACGTACGACTTACCGTCTCCACGCTATGGTGTAATTTGTTATTCAACACGATGTTAATTGGATGGATATAATGATGTGTAATATGTATATAAATAATGAAAATAACATGATAATGTCTCTGTAAAATTAATATAACATCCAATTCCACACCTTTAATGAAATGATATTGTCACTCGTGCGTACGTACAGATTACCGTCTCCATGACGCAATGAGATTTATTTCCACGATCACCATTCATCATCAATTATAAATAAATATATTTTATTAATAAGTATGTAATATATGACATAATAATGCTACTGGATATATATATATATATGTAATTACAAATATCTTATTCACTTAGTTCCATTCAATATGATATGAAAACGGAAACAACGTTTATGGGTACGTACAAACTACCGTCTCCATAAACGGTGTTTTTCATTTCATATATATGTCTATTATACATACTTATATTATAAATATATATGATATATAAATCATTTTTTATATTCTGTATGTATTTAAATCTTGGTCTAAGTGATACAATCAAGAGTAACAAGTTCAAACACGTACGATAAAAAAAGCGATTATTACCCGAAATGTTAATTTAAAATGGAAATTATTATTAAATGGGTAGTATAAAGTAATAAATGAATCATGTATGATATCATAAATATTAATATGGTTCTGTTATAATTTAATAACATACTAAGATATTCATACAGGAGGTTAACCATACCCTCGACTAAAGGAAAGTGCAAGGTAAGGGTTAATTCCCCAATCTCATTATTATCCGAGATTATTTATGTTTAAGTATTTACCGGGACATTTTTATCATCCATGTCCATTTTTCATAAAAATGATTTCAAAATGAATATTTTAAGGATTTTTAAAAGGCAATATTTATCAAGATCATAATTTTAAATGTTTTAAAGATTTATCTTTCTAAATCTTATTAATTGATGTCCATGTTTTCAAAATGATTTTAAGGATTTATTTATATGGACATGAATGTTTTGAAATAATAATTATTTTCAAAAGTTTCAAAGTGGTATGGGAAACTTTGAATCAAAAATATATTTTAAATTACTTCCTTTATAAATTTGTGACTTTTAAATGATTTTTACAAAAAGGTTATTTCTCTCAAATAGTTTTCTCCTCATTTTCAACTATGTCAGCATCCTTTACTGGATATTATTTTTGGTTGAGGTTGATTTATTATAATATAATCTTCCATGTTGTATTAAATGAGTTATGATATGTATGACTGTGGATGTTCTATTTTTATACCATTCATGGTTTATGGTTAATGCAATGACATTTTGTATGGTAGTTTTAATACGAATGATTATGTTATGTTTCAACTTTTTCATATGAGGAATGAAGTGGACTTAGTAAGTGACGGGTGGAGCCCGATATGGATCCTCAATGAATCAGTAGGTCTCATGAGACAAACTAGTGTCTTTGCACAAGGCCTTAACAAAAAAATTATTTATAGTCTTGGCACGAGGCCTTGACTATGTGGTAATGATGTCCGGTATTAGGCATTCTCTCATTGTGAAATTAGTTATTACATGTGATTATTCGACTAGTAGAATATCCATGTGCATGTTTATATGGTAATGTTTCATTTATTTTTACCATATTATGTTCAATTTTATGTTTAAAAGGCTGTTGTTTTTATTATACATCTTTCCCTAAAAGTTTATAGCTTCCACTAAATTATTTACCTTTTCTGAGCATCTAAGCTAACCCCTTTCTTATGTTTTATTTTCCCATGATTACAAGAAGTGTATTATGATTGATATACAGGGTTAAGATAAAGGGGATTAATGGTATTCTCAAAGGATAATTTATGTTGTGTTTTATTTTCTAAAGTGTAATGTAACGTCAATATATGTAATCTATTTTCCAAGACTGCTAAACTGATCGGTCTTTTAGGACTTGATTCCTTGTAATCGTGCCAATGTATTAAAATAATGCACCAGATCTGGGTAACTAGGGTTGGGGTATTACAGTTGGTATCAGAGGAAGTTTAGTAATAACCTTGGTAACTAGATTTAGATAAACTCTAATTATAGAAAATTACTATAAGATAGAATTTGATTATTAGTATAGAAGAACTTCCTATAATTTTGGTAATGTAAAGATTTTGTGAGTTTTCCAAGAAAATACACCACTCTCAAGATATGAGTAGGTAGAGGCATCTCTGACACATATGTACCTAGGGTTAAAACCCAAAAACACTAATTTGAGCTAGACTCAAACGGGAACTGGTGCATGACAACGGGCTTTGCTGCACTCTTGGTAACGACACTCCTGGGGGATATGCTTAGGACAATTCTCATTTTCTTTACAAACCACTATGAATTGTTTATGAGTATATACCTCCTCAAAGAAAACATTTTTGTGATTATGGATTATATCCATAAACTGATAAATTTACGTTAGGTATTTTACATGTTTGGAATTATGAATTTTGATTCATAAACTGACCTAGTGTATTCCATTGTATAGAAATGGAACCCAATAGAAGGAATGTGAACTCCAGTAATACATATGATCCAATGAGTGAGAAGGATCATAAATTTCATGGTATTAATCCATCATTTAGAAGAGAACTAGTCTCCCATGTATTCTCAACATATGAAGAAATAGTATCATGTGTTTATAAGATAAGTAAAGAATTATATGAGTTCTATGGCTTTGAAGGGAAGCAAGAGAAGAAAAGGATGGAAGAGAGAAATATGGATAATGGGAAGAGGGAAAAGAAAGATTTTCCCATATGTGATAACTATTGAAAGAATCACCATGGTAAATTCTTGAAGGGAATGGGAGTTTGTTATAAGTGTGGAGAAAAAAGGACACCAAGTACGTGATTATAAGGGTAAAAAAAATTCAAATGTAAAATGCTTCTTATACAAGGCGTTGGGACACTGCACGAATCAATGTCAAATTCATAAGAGTATACCACAAATGATGTTATTGGATAATAATCATGTTATGATACTACCTCAGATGAAGAGGAAAGACTAGTGTTCTTATGTTGTTATTATAGAATTATTTCATTTGAGTGTTGTATCAACAGTATACTAGTTACATGAATTATGGAGATAAATAAGGATTGTACTACAGTACTATTTTATTGAGGATTTGAGATTATATGGTTCTAAGAAATGTAACTTAATAGTATGCTACACTATTTGGAAAATACATGGTTGAAGGAAAGGTAATCCTTAATATGGTCCAGATAATAAGGTAGTGATTTTGGAATAAGAGATGGTTGATTTTGGTAATTCAGGATGTTGTAGTTTTGTAAAAGAATACATGATGAAGGCGTTCACATGTTATTACTTATCAAAAAGGATCCTCATTATGTTTAAATTCATAATAAATCTTGTACTGGGAGTTTGGATATAAGTATTTTGGATAATCTTAAAGGTTGGAATAGATTAAGTTTTAAATTGGATACTATTGTTATGGTTATTTTTGGATTTTCATAAAAAGGACAACCTGGAGGTTGGGCTACAACTCGTCGCGTCCGGAAAGTCCGTGAGACTTGAACCCACAACCGAATGGAGACAAGGGTGTATCACCTATCAATGAACCACATGATGTCCTAGATTTAATAATGTAGTTTTTAAAGGGTCTGTTAGATGAATTAATAATTCATTTTTTTTGAACCCTAAATGAATAGGATAAATAGAATATTTTTTTAAGTTCTATAATATTTTAGAGTGAAAGATGAGTTTGTGGTAGAAATTAGTTAAAATATGGTAATCTACTTTTCAAGTATATATATATATTCTTCTCTTATTATATGAAGAAATAAATTCTTAAACATTAGGTAAGTAATCTTAAAACTACAAATGTGTTATCCTAATTCCTAATGTTTTGTTGAACTGATGATATTTTAAATCATCATATATTGATGGCTTTGAGGCCCTCAATTCTACAATTGTTTGTGACTGATAAACTCAATCACTACCTATAAATATTTATGTTTTCCTCCACTTATATGTCCCTATTTCCACCAATGTTCTCCTAATCGAGATCATAATTTGGTGGTGACCCTTTGATTTCCCTTTTCCTCTTATTAAGACTAAATTTTATTAACCCAGTTTCCTATGTGGGTTTTACCACAAAGGTATTTTCTATTTTCAACCATTTATTTTCGATGAAGAATTTAAAATTGCATGAACATAATTTATTGAAGGAGGGAATAATGTAACACCCCAAGATCTCAAAGTACGTTATTTCTTCAAAGTAATTCAATAACTTGCACTACAAGAAACACTGAGTTCAAGCGCACCGCAACTTACCAAACTAGCCGTTCAAAAGCAGTTATGAATCGTGTTTACTGAATTTTGAAATTTATATAATCCTTATAATTTTAGAATCCATATTATGAATTTCTTAGACATAATGTAAGTACAAATACATTTTTTAGATAAGAGAATTATTTTTCAAAATAGGAAATTTTACCGCCTTTTAATGGAGAACCATTTTTAAATCTAATATTTGAAACTTTTATATATTCAATTTTACAAAATAAACTTCTTCTTTAGAATCGGGACATAAGAATTTAGTTTTAATAAATTTTTGGTGTTTTTCTGATAACTTTCATATTTGGGTGAATAGTGAAAAATACTATATTTTAACTAAAATCAACATTTTTAATCAAAATAATTTATGGTGTTGAATTATAAATTTTAATTTTTTGGAAATATAATTAGATTATATTTTACCCTATAATCCAATGTTGGTCATTGAAATTAATTTCACTTTGAAATTATACATAAACAAGTGTCAATCTTTTGATAGTTACTGTTTCTTAAAAACACGCTATTTGTTTTGACAACGAGAATTGATTTTAAATTAATAAATTAAACTTCTATGTTTTGAATATTGTAAAATAGACTTCATTTTTGGATTTGGAATATCAAAATTATCCTAGGGTAATGTTTTGGTATTTTTCTGAAAACGTTCAATTTTTGATGAATAGTGAAAAAACAATCAGTTATCATTTAAAACCGAATTTTAATTTAAATAATTATTTATTTTATTTAAATTTATCTTAGGTAAAAATAGATACATAATACCTATATAAGTTAATTGGAATTCATTGGAGTCAATTTGTAATAATTTTAGATATATAAAAATTTTATCTAACTTTTACCGTCTTTTACCCACCTTTTAGGAGCATTTGCAAATTTACATAAAAAATAATTTTACCGCTTGTGTGAGTTGAATTTCTAAAATACAAGAGACACGGTTAATATAAAGGAGTAAAATGTGGTTTAATAAGATAAAAATAAATTTTGGTGAAGCGTAACTTTTTACTTTTATTTACCACGATTAAAAGTAAATAAGGTAATTAAGGGTAAAAATGATATTACTATTTCCGTACAACATTTCCTAATTCTATTAGATAAGTGAAATTCGACCAAAAACAATATTAGGAATAAAATATGACCCTTTAGGTCCACTTGGATTAAATTAAGACATTTATTATTATTTTATTTAAATAAGAGTTAAAAGAGTTAAAATCAATGTTTAGTGACTAAACCATTTTTAATATGGGGTTATACAAAAGATAAATTCGACTATAAATATTAATTAGAAATATACAAAAATTTACAACATAATTGTATTTTATTTATAATTTTTAGAGGTTAAATAATTAAATTTATTAATGACACAATGATGATGCAGTAATTACCTTATTAATGGAAAAATCAAATAAATGATATTATAAATATTAAAATAAATATAATTTCAAAGTTTTTATGAAATAAACGAATTTTATAGGTGAATATTACATGTTAGGATTGATTCAATGTATTGTTTTTGAAGTTTCCATGTTGGTATTACATTAACAAAAGACAAATACCAAATAGTGTAAAAATTGACATAAAATAGTTTTTAAAACAAATATTATATTATTAATTGATATAATGGTCCTAAAAATCTATGGTTCGGAAAAAATACTTATATAATAATATATATGGCATTAATGAACCAATTGGGGTTCTATTGGTAGTATATAGTATGTTTGTTAACCATATAGTGTTAGAATAAAAGAAGACACTGTAAAAGTTATATTATTTAACTTAGAGTTAAATTTAAATGATAAGGTTAAAATGGTAACCTAAACTTGTATAAAACCTATTTTTTGAGTGTTTTTCGACCCATACCCACATTATACTTTAAATAATACATTTTGGAGCCATTATAAACCTAATATGAATTTATTATAAAATAATAATTTAATTTTTTCCAATGGTGGCCCTCACCCCTCTTATAAAAGGTCACTTCCCCTTCTCTCAAATTCACATCTCCAAACCCATTTTTCTCATCCAAAATCTGCCCAAATACTCTATCAACTATCCTCACTTAACACTGGAGGCCCTAATTTAGTCATAAATCCATATTAAATATCCCTTTTGATCAAATCAAAAGGAAGAACCCAAAGAAGAGGTAATAATTTCACCACCCTCTTTCAAGTTCTTTTCTTCTTCCACTTCTTATTTCTTTTTTTTTCCAATATAAAATAATAAATACAGTATCTCATATATAATTTAATGTTATTATAAATATTTCACAACTTTATTCATTATTCTATCCATCTTATGAATGATAATTTCACCATGCGTTCGTACGTACGACTTAACGTCTCCACACCGTGGTGTAATTTGTTATTCAACACTATGTTATTTGGATGGATATAATGATGAGTAATATGTATATAAATAATTAAAATAACATGATAATGACTTTGTAAAATTAATATACCATAAAATTTCACACTTTTAAGGAAATAATATTATCGCTCGTGCGTACATACGGATTACCGTCTCCACAACGCGATGAGATTTATTTCCACAATCACCATTCATCGACAATTATAAATATATATATATTATTAATAATTATGTAATTTATAACATAATAAATCTACTAGATATATATATATATGTAATTACATATATCTTATTCCCTTAGTGTTGTTCAACACGATATGAATACGGAAACAACGTTTATGCGTACGTACGAACTACCATCTCCATAAACGGTGTTTTTCATTTCATATATATGTCTATTATACATACATATATTATAAATATATATGATATATAAATCATGTTTTATATTCTTTAAGTATTTAAATCTTGGTCTAAGTGATACAATTGAGATTAACAAGTTCAAACACGTTCGATAAAGAAAGTGATTATTACACCTAATGTTAATTTAACAAGGAAATTATTATTAAATGGGTTGTATAAAGTCATAAATGAATCATGTATGATATCATAAATATTATTATGGTTCTTGTATAATTTAATAACATACTAATATATTCATATAATAGGTTAAACATTCCCTCGACTAATGGAAAGTACAAGGTAAGGGTTAATTCATCAATCTCATTATTATCTGAGATTGTTTATGTGTAAGTATTTACTGGGAATTTTTTATCATCCATGTCCATTTTTCATAAAAATGATTTCAAAATGAATATTTTAAGGATTTTTGAAAGGTAATCTTTATCAAGATCTTCATTTTAAATGTTTTAATGATTTATCTTTCCAAATCATTTTAATTAATGTCCATGTTTTCAAAATGATTTTAAGGATTTATTTATATTGACATGAATGTTTTGAAATGATAATTCTTTTCAAAAGATTCAAAGTGGTATGAGACACTTTGATTAAAAAATATATTTTAAATTAAATCCTTTATAAATGTGTGACTTTTAAATGATTTTACAAAAAGGATATTTCTCTCAAATAGTTTTCTCATCATTTTCAACTATGTCAGCATCCTTTACTGGATATTATTTATGATTGAGGTTGATTTATTATAATACAATCTTATATGTTGTATTGAATGAGTTATGATATGTACGAATGTGGATGTTCTATTTTTATACCATTCATGGTTTATGGTTAATTTAATGAAATTTTTTATGCTAGTGTTAATACGAATGTTTGTGTTATGTTTCAATTTTTTCATATGAGGAATGCAGTGGAATTAGTAAGTGGCTGGTGGAGCCCAATATAGCTCCTCGATGCATCGGTAGGTCTCATGAGACAAACTAGTGTCTTGGAACAGGGCCTTGATAAAAATATTATTTGTATTCTTGGCACGAGGCCTTGAATATGTGGTAATTATGTCTCGTATTATGCATTCCCTCATTGTGAAATTAGTTATTACATGTGATTATTCGACTAGTAGAATATTCATGCGCATGTTTATATGGTAATGTTTAATTTATTTTTACCATATTATGTTCAAATTTATGTTTAAAATGATGTTGTTTTTATTACACATCTTCCCCTAAAAGTTTTTAGCTTTCGCTAAATTATTTACCCTTACTGAGCATCTGAGATCACCCCTTTCTTATGTATTATTTTCCCAAGATTCCAAGAAGCGTATTATGATTGATATGCAGGGTTAAGATAAAGGGGATTAATGGTGTTCTGAAAGGATGATTTATGTTTTGTTCTATTTTCTAAAGTGTAATGTAACGTCCATATATGTAATCTATTTTCCAAGACTACTAAACTGATCGGTCTTTCAGGACTTGATTCCTTGTAATCGTTCCAATGTATTAAAATAATGCATCAGCTCTGGGTAACTAGGGTCGGGGCATTACATCCATGGTTTTCTATGTCCAGATAGTTTTATATCACTTTTGAAAAAACAAAAAAAAATTATCCCCACCTCCAGAATATATCAACCAAAAGTTTGTTTTGATTTGGACAATCACATCTCGAGGTATTAGCAAAACACATCACACTACCTTTGAATTCCTGTAGATTCGGTGTTCTAGAAAGATCAGTCCGGATGGGCCAATAGATGGCCCAACTAGGCTTTAATGTCTTAATATGAAAAGTATACAATTGAATTTTGGACCATCCATGAAAATTTCATCCCATCAGGATTCACGATTAAGTAGAAGTATGCAGTTGAGTCCACTAGAGTGCATGAATCCTACGCAGTTTGGCCCATTTTCCTTGGAAATCATCCCGGGCCCTCCAAATCACCTCTACCTTCAATTAAATTATCAAAATAAGTATCATTTCTCTTTTAATATTAGTAAAAAAATTTAATCAAATATGAAGTGATTTTTTTATTTTTTTATAATTTTTTAATACAAAACTAGTTTAGAATAATGGTGTAAGGGTGAAAATTAAACAGGGAATCGTAATGAGTTCACACCCTAAACATAAAAATTTTCATTCCTAGGAAAATTCATTTTTCTAAAAAATTTGAAAGTAGATATTTCCAAACTCATAAAGATGTAACATTCAAAAAAAATTTAATTCCTAAAAGAGATGAGATCAATGAAAAAATCACACCAAGGAGTTATTCTCAGCGATCCAACAAAACAATTTCTCAAAAATTGTATCAAAATGAATTTTAAGGACTTGAAAAATAACAATTTGAGTAAATAGTTCAAAATATTATCATTTCACTAATTCTACACATGTTTTTGTGTGAAAAATATTTCATGATATTCTTTCCACTTTCTATCGTGTAAATATAAGTTATTTTAAAAATTGTCTACTAACATTATCCTTTCCACTGAACCAACCCTTAATATTTTACAATAAAATTTCAAGACCCACTCACTTAAGAATTCCTAGAATTCAAACCTTAAGATCCTGACCTAGATATCCCCATATGTTGAACATTTCATCACTCACCTTATTTTTTTTCAAAAGTTGCACTTGGAAAAAATCTCACACTCTTCTCCCAACCCTTGTTTGATATCCTCATGACACTAATTGTAAAAGTTATTACAAGATCAAAAGTTTAGGAAGGGTGTTTTTTGACCAACCAAATATACAACCCTTTTTTTATTTTTTATTTTGAGGGTGTACAATAGTCGGATAACAGGTACACACACATACGTTAGTCTGGTATAGTAATGAAATAGACTGGATAAGGAATGAACATATAGAAAAATAATTTTTGAAGGTAGAGAAAAATTAAGATAAATTATATTTACTTTCCAATGAGTAATAAATTTTTAAACTTCATGGTTGGGTGAAAAGATGTGTAGAGAAATTAAGTGACACAATTTTCCTTCAAACTATTCACAAAAAAGGCACTATTATTCTCAAAGGTTTCAAAATGATACAACCATTTATATCATAAAAAAAGTGTTGGAGTTGGTGGCCTAGAACCAACTAATTTTTACTTTATTCATTAATAAAGCCTTATCACATCTTTATTGTTCTTCTGCGTGACAATGTATGTGATAATTTCCTAAGTACAACTGTTGCATTAAAGGGTCATAGTGGATCCCTCCTATGATGAGAACCGGGAAGTGCCATAACACTTTTCTTGAATAAATGTTCTATGGACGGATGATATTGTTTGAGGGACACAAATAATACCGGTCATTAGGGGTGAGGAATCATAAAACATTGAGGCACCTTCTCATGGTGTGCACCCTTGGTAATATCCAGGAGGATATTATGAGAACGAGACCCCCAGTAGGAAATCCACATTTCATATTGTCATTGGATGTTCCTATCTGCGGACGTGTGTATTGGTCCTTAGACTTTAAGATTATTATTAATGGGTATTACAACTCGCACACTTAGATGGATTGTCGAAAACTGTGATGACACATTGTTCGCAGCGAGGTAGGATACGTTGGGTGTGTCACGAGTAATAATGCATTAATAGATAATGAAAGAAAGTATTTGTCCCTTCTTCTCTATAACGGAAGTAGATATCTCAGGCCCTTTGATGGAATTGATATAGACTAAATAAATCCATGGCCATGGTAAGGTATGGGAATGTTCAATTCCGGGAAGTCAAAGAAAGAATAATCGAGCACATGGGTTGATGGCACTAGTATGCAACCTGCTTGATTAGAGATATCAAGACAAAGGGATTATATTACACAGTAAGCATTCGTAGGAGGTGACACATCATTGCGGTATTAACTTCTTTCTATATGGGTGCCTTGGCGTGTTGCTAGATACTAACCTTGGACTTTAGACAGGCTCCGCCTAATGCCAATGAGAAAGAGGCCTAGAGGGTCACACACTAAGTGTGTCCATGTATCTTAGTTAAATATTAATTTAACAAGTTAAATAAATATTATTCCCGACTGTGGTTTAATAATTATTTAAGGATGCATGATCGCATTTATTTCGACACTAGTTATTCAAGAGAATATATTGTGGGAGAAATAATATATTTATTAGTGAGTAATGCAGTTACATTTATTTAACAAATAAATAGCTATTACTCAAGGTCTAATAAATTTTGTGGAGAAAAATGGAATATAAAAGTACACATCGTGTATATTAAATATATACGCCGTGTAGTTTTATGGAAAACAAGTACATGTCGTGTATTAATTATTACACGTCGTGTA
Source organism: Viscum album (assembly GCA_963277665.1). Taxonomy (NCBI): domain Eukaryota; kingdom Viridiplantae; phylum Streptophyta; class Magnoliopsida; order Santalales; family Viscaceae; genus Viscum; species Viscum album. The sequence goes on along the minus strand of OY728138.1, from coordinate 1,102,345,609 downwards.
GTTTTCTAGTCGGGATTTTGAGGATATAATATTGTTTTATTAAATGATATTAATTATAATCAGCATGGGCATATGTCAAGGAATTAATGATTTGACATGGAGGTTTTTATAAGAGTTAATGAAATAAATAAAACGCATAACATGTTTATTTATTGTCATAAATCTATTAACCTCAAAACAGATTATTAATATCCTAACAACCCCAACACTTTTTCCACAAGAGCCATTATTGTGCACAACGGATTTGGAAATACTCTCAATCCAAGAGATAATTCCCTTTCCACCAAGAACACCCTAAAGCTATGAGAACAATATCCTCCACCGGATCAAGGCGATAAAAGGTAGACATCACAAGCAAAGGTTCTTCCGCGCTAGCACCCAGAGATCCCTTCGGCGATGTCCAGAGATACGTGGAGCACATGTGGATCACCGCTAGATGAATTCTATACTTTTATTCTACGACGCAATGATGGATCACATGATTGTGACCGAAGACATCGATGAAGAAGGAATTCCACTGACGTAATTCTTGTGAATTAATTAAATTAATTATAACCAACATATGATGATCCTATCTCAATGGTTATGGGGCTGTTATTTTCTTTTTCGTTATTCGTTCCATTTTGATGATGCAGTGTTTTATATCATGACGGATCTTGAATTTAATGTTGTTTAACGCTAAAATTAAAGTTGGGAAAACCCACCAACGCGCTTCCACTATGCTTGGAACCTACAAGTGGTATCAAAGGGGTCATATCGTTGATTATAATTATCTTGTTTTTTATTGGTGATTTACGCATTTAATAATTTAGTTATTTAAATTCATGTTTAATCATTCTGGAAATCTAAATGTCGAGATCTATTCCTCCTCCCTCATTTCTCATTCACCACATAGAAAATAATTTTTCTTTTAATTTTTGATTAAAATAAAATAGAGGAACTCATCTGGAGGAGCTAAACATTTTTGGCCGTACAACACCAGAATACACGACGTGTATTGAAAAGTACAAGCCATGTAGTCTAGGTTAAATGCATTGACAGATCTACCAAATCAGGCCATTTATTGGATTCTTTCTAAGAATATAGGACACCGTGTGTTGACTAGAAATAGGTGACACACGATTTCCGGATTACATGCCATGTGGTCCAATGAACATGGCGTGTGGTCCCTTCGGGTTAGGGTTGGGCCGTGTACCCCGTACATGGCATGCCCAACTGGAAACCATGTAACGCAGAAACTACACGGCCTGTGTCCAAAAGAACACGCCGTGTACTCCAAAAATCTCTGAAGTACATTTACACGCCATGTCACCAGGCGTGTACTTCGGATGGACTGTGAATAAAAGTACACACCGTGTAGTTGGAACTACATGCCGTGTACTCATCCAAGTTACGCAGATTTATTAAAATTTATTATTTATATTATACAAACACTTGAGACGTGTACTAGAGTGCAGGCGTAAATATGAGGCAAAACAAGTGATAGTTGTTTTATATGTATGTGTTTAATTTAACATCGGCGTAATGAAAGGGAATTCACCGGGTTGCCTCCAAGGTACAAGTTACGTACAAGGATAATTTTAAATGGATTTATTTGTTTAAAATTATGATGGATGAGAATCTCAAGGAAGAATAGAAAAGGGTTTAAGATAAAAGGATTGATTAATTAAAGATAATTAATTGATTCGAGCATGATTTATCTTAAATAAGGACGATTAAAGAATTGAATGATAGTTTTATTTATGCGTAAATATTGTTGCATGTTTGGATGATCGTGAGCTAGACTGAGAACTTTGTATGTGAATGGTTTCTTTTAGTTTATTTATTTAAATTAAATTTGTTGGCCTGAACGCAATCTCCTCATTAATATGTAGGGCCAGCATGCCCACAGATTATTTTATGTAAAAACCCCTTTTTATCCCTCACCTGCGTGTGAGATAAATGCATATGTAATGGATGGAACTCCCATGATAGTGGAGGTGGCTCAAGTCAGGAGCCAAGGTGAAACCAATCCAAGGAGATAGAATGGTGTATATGTAGAAAGCTATAAACACAAACCTGAAAGGTTCAAGGTGTTTTCTCCCCTGGGTCATGGGTTAGTTTATCAACCGCTAGATAAACTAAACAATAGAAAATCTCATGATCATACCATTTATTTTATTTATGTCTGTTTCATGGTTTATTTATTGTGGGTGAGTTGTCACGATCACAGAATTAATGAATTAAATGAGCATGTAAGATGGAACTAAAATAAAAACCGACTTATACGTAAATATTATTATAGACATGGTTAATCAATTAAGTATATCCCACTTAATATTAACAAGCATTTAAATCAAAGATAATAAAATTGAAATTTACATATAAGGAAAAAATCCCTAAAAATAAATATTAAGTCGGTATATCCTTCCATAATCTTTGTTAGAATTGAACCATAGTTCAAAGTGATTGACCAACCCTAGTTGGGGTGCTTTCAATTATCGGGGAATTATAATTCAAGGTTTTGGGTTGACTTGAATTGGTTCGTATCAAGGGTTGAGTTCCATAGTAGTACTTGATGTGACCAAGAGGCAATGGTTGAGGAAATCCAAAATAAAAGGATTTCAGGATTGGGGAGTCCAATCAGCGGATCAAGGAACTGCGAGTTAATGCAGTTGGCATTTGGAATGCCCACCTAAAATACTCCGCGTTTCTTGACCAAACCTAGTTGGGGTAATGTGAAGGGAAATATGGATCCTTGACACTAGAATATTTAGGAAACAAAATATTCTGAAATCAATGGTGAGGGCTATTGGATTTCGATAAAATAGTGGGAGAATAATAAGTATTAATTTATTTTATTGTCTAAATTTTGTAATAAAGTACTAAAACTTTTCTCGTCTTAATTAAAATAAACGACAATAAAATGACTTCAAACATATCATTGCGAACCATACTCGAGAAGGAAAACCTTCTCACTGGCACTAATTTCCAAGAGTGGCAGAGGCGTTTATGCGTTATCCATCACCACGAGAGGAAATTGTATATGATGGAAGAGCCTATTCCAGTTGCACCTAGATCGAAAAATCTACATTTAATTCACCAGGTATATAAGGACGTGGGGCGTGACAAACCCACGGTCTTTATGGTGAACAAGAAAAGGAAGTACAAGGCAAAGGGGCCAATGAATTATAAACGGTCTGATGCCCCCGAACACCATCCCTCCAAGAAGGGGAAGATCCAGAGGAAGGGAAAGGAACGAGAGTCAATGTGTTTTTCATGTGGAAAGCAAGGCCACTGGAAGAGGAACTACACCCAAAAGCGTCAGGACGCTAATGGTGCGTTTGTTATCGAGTGTAATCTTTCTATGTCTACACATTGGGTACTAGATACAGCTTATGGTGCTCACATCTGTATTCTAATGCAAGAACCAAGTAGATTTATAAATATTGCCAAAGGAGAGGTGGATCTTTGAGCTGCCAATGGCGCAAGGCTGGCTACGTTGGCTATTAGGGACCACCACCTCTCATTGACGACTGGGATGATCTTGGTTTTACATAACTGTTATTATTTGCCTAGAGTTACCAAAAACATAATTTATGTTTCTTGTTTGGATATGGATGGATTTATTTTCAAGTTTGGAAATAAGGGTTGTCTCTTTTATAAGAACAATGTATGTTATGTCATGGAACATTTAAATAATGGTTTGTATGTATTAAATTAAAAAAACCAAGTGTTGGTAATCGATAACAAAACAAACTCACCTGACTCATACATCACCCAGTTGTGGCATCACCGTCTCGGTCATGTAAACGAGAATCATTTGACAAAGCTCTGCCAAGATGGATATTTAAAATCTACTGAGAGAAAACCACTTGATAGATTTCACGCTTGTTTACAAGGAAAAATGACCAAGCTACCTTTTTATGGACAAGGTGAAAGGGCCACAGAGCTTCTAGGATTAGTACACACGGATGTGTGTGGACCATTTCTAGTAGAATCTAAAGGTGGATATTCTTACTTCATTACTTTTACTGATGATTTGAGTAGATATGGATATGTCTACTTAATGAGGTATAAGTCATAGTCTTTAGAGAAATTTATGGATTCAAAGAAGGAAGTAGAGAATCATCTTGGTAAGAATATAAAGAAGCTTCGATTGGATCGAGGTAGAGAATATCTGAACTAAGAGTTCATCGATCTTCTACGGGAGTCTGGGATTCTATCTCAGCTCACTCCTCCTTATACACAATAGTGGAATGGTGTTAGTGAAAGGGTGAACCACACCATGTTGGAAATGGTGAGGTTGATGATGAGTCATGCAGATCTTCCATTATCCTTTTGGGGATATTCATTACAAACTGCAGCATACACATTAAACCGAGTACCAACTAAGGAAGCAAATGGAATTCCCTTCGAGTTATGGAGTGGAAAGAAACCCATTTTGTCGCAGACACGTGTATGGGGATGCGAGGTATTTGTTAAGGTCTTCTCAGGCAACAAACTAGCACCCCGGGGCACGAAGTGTAGCTTTATAAGATATCCCAAGGAAATGAAATGATATTACCTATATAACCCTCAAGACAAGAATGTGATCGTCGCCAAACAAGTCGTCTTTATTGAGAGGGATCACATCCTCAAGAAGGATAGTGGGAGAAAGATTGAATTGAATGAGGTTGATGCTCAAGATACATAGGAGTTGGTATAGGAACATGTTCCACAGGTCCCTGTGGAAGAGGTTCCAGAAACACAAGTACTACGTAGGAGCTCAAGAGAGGTAAGGGAACCAGAGAGATCTGGTTTCCTAGTCACCGAGGATGGTGAATAATTATTGTTGGAAAATGATGAGCCTCTCTCCTACAAGGAAGCAGTAGAAATCTCAGAAGCTACAAGATGGCTAGAAGCTATGAATTTTGAGATGGATTCCATGTATCAGAACCAAGTATGGGTTCTGTTCGATGAGCCAGTTGATGTAAATCCTGTTGGATACAAATGGGCATTCATGATAAATCTGGACATGGAAGGTCAATTTAGCACCTGTAAATCAAGGCATGTGGCTAAAGGATTCAGACAACGTCAAGGAATTGACTATGATGAAACCTTCTCGCCAGTTTCCTTGTTTAAATCCATAAGAATCATACTTGCCATAGCAGATTACCCTGACTACGAGATTTGGCAGATGGATGTCAAAACAACATTCCTTAATGGGAACCTTCAAGAAGATGTCTATATCACACAACCAGAATGGTTTGTGACACCAGGTGAAGCCAAACGGGTTTATAAGTTGCAGAAATATGTTTATGGATTAAAGCAAGCATCCAGGTCATGGAACATTCAATTTCATGAAGCCATAAAAGAATTTGGTTTCATTAAGAATGAATGTGAGCCATGTGTTTATAATAGGTTTAATTGGAATGCGGTCGTTATCCTATTAGTATATTTTGATGACATATTGCTTATTGAAAACGACATACCAGCCTTACAGTTAGTTAAGGACTGGTTGAACAAGTGATTATCCATGAAAGATTTAGGTGAGGCAGCCTAAATTCTAGGGATCAAGATCATTCGTGATAGATACAAGAGGCTTCTTGGACTAAGTCAGGGTACATACATTGACTAGATACTAAAGAGATTTAGTATAGAATAATCCAAGAGAGTATTGGTTCCAATGTCACATAGATTACATATTTCTAAGAAAATGTGTCCTCAGACACAACAAGAGAAAGATAGGATGAGAAAGATCCCATATGCCTCAGCTGTAGGATCCATCATGTATGCCATGTTATGTACCAGTCTTGATGTTGCCTATGCACTGATCATTGTAGGTCGATATCAAGCAGATCGAGGGGAACAACATTGGACTGTTGTTAAGACTATCCTTAAGTATCTGAGAAGAACTAAGGATATGTTTCTGGTGTATGGAAGAGACGAGGAGATTGTCTTTAGAGGGTATGATGATGCTAGTTTTTAGATAGATCAGAATGATATAAAGTCACAATCCGGATATGTTTTATGTCTCAATGGAGGAGTTGTGAGTTGGAAGAGTTCTAAGCAGCCAGTTGTCGCCGATTTAATAGAGGAGTCCAAATATATAGAGACTTCGGATTCTGCCAAGGAAGTCTTCTGGATTCAGAACAGTGTCTAGGAGCTTGATGTGGTGCCTAGCAGTAAAGATCCCATTACATTGTATTGTGACAACACTACAGTGGTGGATTTTTCAAAAGATCCATGGTCACATCAACGAACAAAGCACATACTCCAGATGTATCACCTCTTGAGAGATTTCTATCAGAGGGGTGAACTTGCTGTGAGCAGAGTGTCCACGAAAGAGAACGTGAAGAACCCCATGAATAAAGTCCTATCTTAGTAGAAGCATGAATATCATGTGAGAGCTAGCGGGTTAAAGGTTGTTAGCAGTTGGCTCTAGTCTAAGTGGGATTCTATTGGAGTTAGTGTCCTAGAACCAAATACTTTGTACTTTATTCATTAATAAAAGCCTTATCACATCTTGATTGTTCTTCAGCGTTACAATGTATGTGATAATGTCTTAAGGACAACTGTTTCATTGAAGGGTCATAGCAGATCCCTTTTATGAAGAGAACCCGGAAGTGCCATAACACAGTTCTGGAATAAATGTTCTATGGCCGGATGATATTATTTGAGGGACACAAATAATACAGGTCATTAGGGGTGAGGAGTCATAAAACTTTGAGGTACCTTATCATAGTGTGCGCCCTTGGTAATATCCAGGAGGATATTATGAGAACGAGACACACCAGTAGGAAATCCACATTTCATAGTGTCATTGGATGTTCCTATCTGCAGACATTTTTATTGGTCCTTAGACTTTAAGATTATTATTAATGTGTATTACAACTCGCGCACTTAGATGTATTGACAAAAACTGTGACGACACACTGTTCTCAGTGAGGTAGGATACGTTGGGTGCGTCACGAGTAATACTGCATTAATAGATAATGCGAGAAAGGATTTTTTCCTTCTATTCCATAACAGAAGTAGATATCTCAGGCCCTTTGATGGAATTGATATAGCGTAAATAAATCCATGGCCATGGTAAGGTATGGGGAAGTTCAATTCTGGGAAGTCAAAGAAAGAATAATCAAGCACATGGTTTGATGGTACTAGCATGCGACCCACTTGATTATAGATATCGAGACAAAGGGATTATATTAGATGGTAAGCGTTCATAAGAGGTGACACGTCATTGCGGCGTTAACTTCTTTCTCTATGGGTGCCTTGGCGTGTTGCTAGACGCTAACCTCGGACATTAGGCAGGCTCCGCCTAATGCCACTGAGAAAGAGGCCTAGAGGGTCACACACTATGTGTGTCCCTGTATCCCAATTAAATATTAATTTAACAAGTTAAATAAATATTATTCTCGACTGTGGTTTAAAAATTATTTAAGGATACCTGATCACATTTATTTAGACACTAGTTATTTGAGAGAATATATTGTGTGAGAAATAATATATTTATTAGTGAGTAATGCAGTTAGATTTATTTTAGAAATAAATAGACATTACTCAAGGTATAATTAATGTGGTGGAGAAAAATGGAAAATAAAAGTACACATCGTATATATTAAATATACACGCCGTGTAGTTTTATAGAAAACAAGTACACACCATGTATTAATTATTACACGTCGTGTAGTTTTCCACTCGGGATTTTGAAGATATAATATTGTTTTATTAAATGATGTTAATTATAATCAGCGTGGGCGCATGACAAGGAATTAATAATTCGACATGGTGTTTTCAATAAGATTTAATGAAATAAATAAAATTCGTAACACATTTATTTATTGTCATAACTCTATTAACCTCAAGCCCGATTATAAATATCTTCAAAACCCCAAAACTTTTTCCACAATAGCCATTGTTGTGCACAACGGATTTGGAAATACTCTCAAGACAGGAGATAATTCCCTTTCCACCATGAATGCCCTCAAGTTACGAGAGAGAGATCCTCCACCGGATCAAGGCGGTCAAAGGTGGACATCGCAAGTGAAGGTTCTTCTGCGTTAACACCCGGAGATCCCTTCGGCGATGTCCAGAGATACGTGGAGCATGTGTGGATCACCGCTAGAGGAATCCTATACTTGGATTCTAAGACGCAACGATGGATCACATGATCGTGACCAGAGACATCGACTAAGAAATAATTCCACCAAGGTAATTCTTTTGAATTAATTAAATTAATTATAACCAACATATGATGATCCTATATCAATGGTTCTGGGAATCTTCTTATCTATTTCATTCTTCATTAAATTCTGAAGATCCGGCTTTTTATATCATGACGGATCTTGGATTGAACGTTGTTTAACACTAATATTAAAGTTGGGCAAACCCACCAACGCGCTTTCACTGTGCTCGAAACCTACAAAAAGAACTAAATTTGAAAAGAAATTCTCACTAAAGTATTTAATTCTTACTGAAATGCACATTTCATCAGAATTGTTTTTGAATATTAAAAAAACATGAATTATGGAAATTCTACATTAATTTAAATAACATACATGATTAAAAGGGAAAAATTTTACATGATAAATTGTTTATAAAAAATTAATATTCTAGAAAAAGGTTACGTTTTGGGAAAGGGGTGAAAGTAATAGAACTATTCAGAAAGCTAAAAAGAGAAAAAGAAGAAAGATGATTAAAATTCCTACCTAACCCAGGAATATACCCACCGCCACACCTAAAGGTTTTAATGTACTCATGGTAATAAAATATAATGTGGGGAGGAAGGATAAAACATAGAGGGTGTGATTCATAGATTGCTTCTTGAACATGGTTCTCCTCCAATGGGAACTCTAAAAGGGATTCATGAAAGTGCTTCAACCACTACCCATTTGAAATGAAGGGTTTCTTGGTTTATTCATTTTGAACATGGGAAACACCAAATAAAGAGACTTTATTAATAGTGTATGGTCCAAACCAGTGGTAATGAAGCTTACCTAGATACCACTTCATCCTTTCATTATAGAGGATGACCTTTTACCCAATACAAAACTGACAATGAAGGATGATATAGTTGTTTTCATCCTTGGTTTTCTCCATATAAATCTCATATTTCTCATATAAATCTCTTCTCATTTCCTCTATATCTTGAATCTACAACATACTTTGATCACCTACACCAGAAATATTATAATTGCATTGTTTAATGGGCCAGTAGTCCTGGTTCTCAATATTAATAGGGAGGTGAAAAATCTTTCCAAACCCAAGCCGATTGGGTGAAATTCCAATGGGAGTTTTGATAGTTGTACGGTAAGACTATAATGAATCATTGAGTCTAAGACTCCAATATTTTCTATTTGGTTGAACCATTTTTTCAATAATATTTTTTTATTTCTTATTTGACACCTCAACATGACCATTGGTTTGTGGGTGATAAACAGTAGAAACTCTATGCCCAACCACATACCAATGAAAAATGGATTTCATTGTTTAGTTGTAGAAATTAGAACCCTAGTCACTAATGATGAACCTAGGTAATCCAAACCTACAACAAAATTGGTTTCTCAAAAATTCCACAACTATCATGGAATAATTAGTCCTTATACCTTAATCCTTTACCCATTTTGAAATAAAATTCACTACCAGAATAATGTAAAGGTTCCCAAATGAATTTGGGAACGGTCCCATAAAGTCAATTCCCCAACCATCAAAAATTTCATGGAAGAGAAAGGGTTGTTGTGGAATTTCATTTATTTTAGATACATTCCCCATTCTGGGAAAGAGATTACAAGATTTAAATAAATAATGGGAATCCTAAAATAATGTTGGCCAAAAGAGACCATAATCAATGACCTTGCAAGCAGTCCATTGGGGACCAAAGTGGCCCCCACAAGCAAGAGTGTGACATAACCTAACGATAGACAGAAACTCACTATCAGGAACACAATGCCTAAGGAATGGATCAATACATGTTCTCTAAAGGTAGGGGTCATACCAAATGTACCAATGGGACTCATGTTTTAGATGGATGACCTAGTTTTTGTTGAAAACATTACGAATTAAAGATTCTACCAAATAATTTAAAATTTCAGAATACTAAGGAATAACATCTTTAACGCAGTATAATTACTCATCTGGAAACATTTCATTTATTGGAATATAGGGGGATGAGTCAATGTACAAGGATGGGTGGATCCTACTAATATGGTATGACACCACATTCTCTTCTCCTTTTTTATCACTAATTTATAAATTGAATTCCTAAATGTTGAGAATTCATCGAATGAGTTTTGGTTTGGCTTCTGGTTTCTTATAGAGATATTGGAGGGATGTATGGTCTGAGAACACAATGAATTAGAATCCTAAAAGATATGACCTGAATTTAACCAAGAAAAACACAATGTAAAGATATTATTTTTTAGTTTTGGTGTAGTTTTCTTGGGTAGGGTCCAATGTATGTGAGGCATTGGAAATAAAATGTGGAGCTCAATCAAACCTTCCTGATTAGGCTACCCTGAATGCATAGTTATAGGCATCACACAAGACCTAAAATGGTAAATCCCACCAAGGTGGTTGGATTACCTAGGTTAACATGAGACTTCATTTTAATTTATTAAGAGTTTTGTCACATTATTTATCAAAAATAAATTCCTTTTATTTTTAGAGTAATCGGGAGAGGGGGAGTGAAATTTACTAAATTCATGAATGAAATGATGGTAAAATCTAGCATGAATTAGGAAATACCACACATAACATATATATTTTGGGATTTTTAGGGAATATAAAACATTAACTTTTGATTTATCTACTTGGATACCATCCCCATAAATGACATGTCCCAAAACTATACCTTATCACACTGTGAAATGGAATTTCTCATAATTTAATATGAGATTATCTTCAATATAGTTATGTATGATTGAACCGATACTACACAAACATTATTCAAAATAATATATATAAAAAGTGAAATCATCCATGAGTAATTCCATGAAATTCTCCAGGTAATCTGAAAAAAATACTAACCATGCATTGCTGGAAATTACCCTAAGTATTGCACAGACCAAATGGAATCCTCCTATATAGAAATGTACCAAAGGTACAAGTGAAGGTTGTCTTTTCCTGATTCTTAAGGGCAATATGGATATAAAAGTATCCAGAATACCCATCAAGAAAACAATAAGGGGACATCTCTTCCAAGCACTCTAGAATTTGGTCAATGAATGGAAATGGGAAATAGTTCTTCTTAGTGTATTGGTTTAATAGGATATACTATATATAGGCCCTCCAACTGTTCTACACACGAGTTGGAACCAATTCATTGTTTTCATTTTTAATTACCACAAGACCAATTTTTTAGGAACCACTTTTACTGGACTAACCCATTGGCTGTCAACGATGTGGTAAATGGTTCCCAAAGACAATAATTTTGTTACCTCTTTTTTAAAAACATATAGAAGGTTTGAATTCAGTCTACGTTGTGACTTCCTCACTAGTTTAGCCTCATCATTTAAAAATATCTGATGTGTACAAATTGATTGGATAATACCTAGAATGTTTTCAAGTGTCCATCCCAAAGATTATTTATACTCCCTAAAAAGTTAAATCAGTCTCAATTAATGCTCAGGAGGGAGTGTACTAGAAATGATGACATGCATATTATTTCCATTATCAATATATGAATATTTTAAATCTTGTGGTAGTTGTTTTTGTTGTAATTCAGGTGGATTTTGGATTGATGGGAGTGTGTGTGAAAGTGAGAGGTCACAAATCTCATGTAACTTCTCAATGGGATCATCCTCGTATGAGGAATGAGATTTTACAGGCATAGTAGTATCATCTATGGTCATGTGATCCTCAGTGTTCATGAAATCATTAATTAAGAAACATGAATGAAATTTTTCTAGACCACTACAACAATAAATGCATGATTAATTACCTAGAATTTAAATCAAGGATGAAAAATTAGAAAGGAGATTATTGGAATTAAAATAAGTGTTTTAAGGGGATGAGATTACATCAATTAAATTAATAGAGAGAGAGGAATGTTCTTATGAGGGGTGCATCATGGCATCAAAAATATTGAAGTTGATAATGTAACTGCCAAAATCCATATATAATATACCATTATGGACATTAAATATGGTTTTAGAGGTTTTCAAGAAGGGTATCCCCAATATAATCGGGGCATGTTCATTCATCCTATCATCGTCCATTTTAATCACATAAAAATTAGCTGGAAAATTTAAATTTGGGACCCTCACAAGAACATCCTCTAACACACTAGAAGGGTGTGTTGTACTATGATTTTCTAATTGAACTTATATTCTAGTGGGATTCAGTTCTATGACCTGTAATGAAGAGTAAATGGTGCAAGGTATCACTTTTATAGAAGCACCCAAATCAAGAAAAGCACTGGAAAATGAATACTCACCTATGGTGAACGAAATAGATAATGTTCCTAGATCAATGAATTTGGTGAGTAGTGAAGGATCTATCAATGATAAGAAATTTCTCCCAAATATCACATTATCATCACCTCATATTCGCCATCGGTGTGTACACATCTCCTTCAGAAACATGGCGTATCATGGAATTTGCATCATGGAATCAATTAAAAAAATGTTAACCTGCACTTTTTAAAAAGTTTCCAATATTTCATTATCAATTTTAGTTTTTAATTTTTTTTTGGTTCGGTGGCCTTTTGGGAAAATGGAAGAGGAATGGTTGGTACATGAGGCTCATTAACAAATACACTCATTCCTTTGGAAGGGCTTCTCTCAAGACAAGGATTTTCTTCTCTTAGACTATTTTTAGCTATTGGGATAGTGGTTTCTTTAAAATGGGATGAATCTAATGGAGGGTTAATTTGGGTTATAAGTTGTTTCCCACTCCTAAGGGTGATGGAACTATCATTTTCCTTATCCCTAGGGTTAACTACTGATTAAGAGGGTATTTTACGCGATCCGTGACTTTGGATTTTCCCCACTGAGTTTTCTAGTTGGCCTAATTGGGTTTTTAGGCCTTGTATGGTAGCTTGGGTGGTTTTTCGGAATTTTATATTGTTGGAAGCCATTTTTTTTATATCTTATAGGATAGGCTTGTGTTTTGGAGGGTTTTTTGGAAAGTCCATTGTTGTGGTTGAGGATTTGTGGGTGGTGGTGGATTAATACTCTTCCCTAGTTTGTTCCATTATTGTTGAGGTTGGTTTGAATACCCACTTGCATGTAATCTTGGTTTTAGCTCCACCAAGGGTTGTATGGATAGTATAGTTCTTGCATAAAGGGTTAGTTATAGGCGCAACCTGAAAAGATTGCCTCAAAACTCTAAAATGTTTTTCTTAGTTGGGGGCATTGGTCAAAATAATGGGTGTTAGAAGAACATATACCAAAATGGATGGGAGGAGGAGATTGAGATTTACATTGGGAAGGAGAAATTTTTCGAATAATGTTACTTACCTCTTCGAATATTGTGTCCATCTTCTTCTCAAATTTAGTTCTTTTCACCTTGTGGACACCTCTAATGGGTACACTAGACCTTGAACCGAATTTTTGAGGGTTTTTTACCAAGTTCTCAATCATATTTCTTGCATGAATTGGGTTCTTATCCACTAGTGCACCACCTATAGTAACATCAATAATATTTCAATCAATAGGGATTAAAAATTCACAAAAATACTGAATTAATATTTGATCACTTATATGGTGGTGTGGGAAACTTGAACAAAAATTCCCAATATTCATGTAATGTTTCCCCTTGTGATTACCTTATACCAAATATTTCCTTCCATATAGTTGTATTTTGAGATCCTGGGAAATATTTTTCACAAAAAAGGTCTTTCATGTCTGTCCAACCTCTAATTGGGGAATTAACATAATATAACAAATCTTTCATATTGTCTGTTAAAGAAAATGGGAATGATCTAAGATTTACTTTTTCTTCATCCACATTAACAAGTTTAATGGTTGAATAAATAGTATGAAATTATATTAAGTGTTTATGTGGATATTCTCCAGAAAGTCCATGAAATCTTGCCAATACAGGAATTAGACTTGATTTTAGATCAAAATTAGGTGTCACAACTTTTATTTCAATATAGGTGTGTTGGATATCAACATCATGTGAGGTTAGTTATTTTAATGTCTAGTTATTTTCATCCATGTTATAAAAGTTTTGTTCAGTTTTAATGGGTTTTTAAGGGAAGAAGTAGAAGGATCAAGAAGGGTGTCGATGTTTTGTGTGTCCTCCTTCAAAGGGTTCTCTTCTGTGTCTAGGTGTTGTTGAAGTAGGATCCTCTCTGATTTGAGTTCGAAAGGTGGTAAGTCTACTATAGTAGAATGCGTCATGAACTGAACCTAAAAAAATAAATAAATAATATCAAAGAAATACTGGTAAAGTTATAAGATAAAACAAATAAATATTTATATAATTTACAAAAATATTATAAAAAACACACACTTAAAACCAAAGCTCACCATAGAAATGGTGCCTAAATTTGAATAGATTTTCATGAAACATAAAATTTATTATGTTGTTAAGGTTTATTTATAGTCTAGGTCAGACTATATGTCATATATCAAGGAGAATTAGTAGTTTACAGTATGAATTTTTAATAAAGATTACTAAAAGAGGAGGTGATTTTGGAAACAGTTTGATGAAAATAACTTAATCAAAATAATTTAAAAGTGGAAAGACCAAGTTTATTTTGAATAATATAAGATAAAGGGGTTGTTTTTATTTCACTATATAAATTCCATGTTCATTGTTCTTAGATATTTATTCATGTTTGGAGTAATTATTTGGTTGAAATTAATTAGAGTGTCGATTAATTCCTAAGCCTTTATTTCAGCGCTTGAAGAACCAAACGTTGAAATAAAAATATATAGTCAAATTCCTGAACATATTTATGGAATAAGATCTTCCAAATCAGATTTAAATCTCTTATAAGTGGGTAAGAAATGTATTCTTATGTTGTCTAATCAGAACAACGCAATTTACACACTCAAAACCTCACACTGATTGGTTAGAAATTAAGAGAAAATCAATCACATGCATCAAAAAATCATTAAAATAATAAACAATTAAATATACATGGAAAGAAATGTTTAAAAAAAATAACTCCAAAATAGGTGATAATATATATGTTATATCTCCCCTGACATGTGTGTACCTCCCTCAAACCGAATGCCCACCGTTTAGCTTGACATCAGGAGGAAGAAGCTCGGGTTAAAATCCTCCTTCATTTTAGATCTCCCTATGACGATTGGGAGCTACAGAAACTCCAAGGGGATGAAGGGAATCCTACATGACATCAATTTGACAAAAATTCACTCTCTTGGTCTAACTTCCAAATGGGGATCCCATGGTTCCATTTTATAAGAAAATTGGAAGGTGGTTTTGAGCACTCTGATTTCAAGACACCAATTGGACCATGGTTTTCAATGGCCAGATAATATTATATCAGTTTTAGAAAAACTAAAAAGTTTTATCCCTACCTTATAAATATCTCCACCTAAGGTTTGGCTCTCTTTGGACAAACATATCTCAAGATATTGACAGAACACATCACACCACTTTTGACTTCGGGCATATTCGGTGTGCTGGACAGATCAGTTTGAATGGGCCACCAGATAGCCTAAATAGGCTTGTGTATTTTCATATAAAGTGTATCCCATTGAATTTAGGAATATTAAAAAAAATTCAGCTCATTTTGAGCCACATTTATGTATAAGTATGTGGTGATACCACTGGTGTGCATAGATCCTACGTAGTTTGGCCCATTTTCCTTGTACATCATTATGAACCCTCTAAATCACCTCCACCTTCAATGAAATTATCAAAATGTGTCATTTAATTTTTAACAGAAATAAAAACAAAATAATTAAATCAAATATGAAGTTCAGTTTGTTATTATTTTTATAATTTTAAATACAAAACTAGTTTAGCACAGTGGTGTAAGGGTGAAAATGAAACAGTGAATCACAGTGCGATCAATGTGTAAGGAAGTGTATGAAATATTAATTTTTCCAGAATCAATATAATATATTATTTGATATATATAAATATATACATTACTTAGGTCATTATACCCATCCCAATAAATTGGTGATAAAAAAATATTATACCATGACGTGGAGATAGTAACATGTATGTACACACACACAACATTTTCATTTTTATAGATAAAATGTGTAATATAATTGTATGAAAATAATAATAACATCTAAAAATATATAAGATACTGGATTTTTTAATTTATTACATAAAAAACATTAAGAGTAAGTATAATAAGAAATGAACTTGAATGATTTGGGAAATCAATTACCTCTTCTTCGGTAGACGTCCTTTAGATATTTTATTAAGGGATATAGAGTTGTTATTTTTGAAAGAAAAGGACCTCAAAAACTTTTATAAATATGTCTGGAGGATATATTGGAAGTGTTTTGTCATGATATATGTCTCTAAGTGTTATGATTAAGTGAGGGAGGATGTTCCCTTTCAAAATTGAGAGGAGTGGCACTTTTGGAAACTTCAAACATATTAAATTAATTTTCAATTAAAAATATATCAATAGAAATTTATTTAAAATATAAGATGATTATGGGTATAAATAATCTCAAACAATATTTATTTTACATGTTTTGGTAACATTATTACCCTTATTATTTGGTTGTAACCCTCATTTAAGCAATTCAACTCTTACTGTGATAACATGCATTTTTACTCATTGAAGGTTAATATTATTACTATAATATGAAAAAAGAAAAATAAATGTGTCATGTATGAAATTTAAGATCTTATAAAAATAATTTGGATGAATTTTATATTTTTATTAATTTTATATCATTTAATAAACTATTATTTATTTTAATGTTTCATTAATGTCAATTTTGACACTATTCATTTCTTGACCTTTTAAAAGATATCAATAAACATGATATCTTAAAAAAACATTTAATTCATTACTTATATGTATAATTCATCTATAAAAATATTTTATGACATTAAATATCTAAAATTACATTTATTTTATTATTTTTAATATCATTTATAGTATATTTCTATTAAGTAAACAATTACTGCATCATCATTGTGTAACCTTTTATGGTAATTATTTATTTACTAAAAATAAAAAATAAATAACCTTAATTAATACTAAAGTTTTACCCTTAAAAATAATATTTATAGTTTAATATATATTCTGCATAATTACATATAAAAAATATAATACTTATTAAAAACATGAGTATGACATATTGGATTTTCCTTAGAATAAAATACTAAAAAAAGCATAAATTCATAAAAGTGGCTCCAATAAGTCATAAAATAGAAAAACATTATGATTTTAGTTGTTAATAACTCATCTAATAAAACTATGAGATGTGTTATAGTAATTTTATAATATTTATAATATGATTTTTACCCTGAATTACTCGATTTACCTTAAATCGTGTTAATAAGAAGTTACTAAAATTACTATTAATTATGTCAAAAATAAGAGGAACATATTTAAATAATATTTAACAACTATTTAAAAATATTTAATCAATTTTTCAAAATTAGAAATATATAGTTTATGGTAATTAATTTAAAATTAAACCCATTAATGGAATGAGAAAACATATTTTTGAAGTGAAAGCGTTCAAAAGATTAATTTTTTTATATCCACATTCAATGTTAAATGGATTCAAATTACCTAAATTGAATTAAATAATAATAAAATTAATATAATTACACTTTAATCCCAATTAAAATATAATTGAACACTGTAAATTATTTAGATGAATTTGTTTTTTCAATTATAATGCAATATTTTATCACTATTCTTCAAAACATGAAACTTATCAAAAAAAATAAAAAAGTCAACCAAAGTAAATTTTGATATTACACTTTCAATTAAGAATATTATGTTTTCAATAATAATTTTTAAAAGTATTAATTTTTTTTAAAATAAGTACGCCATCAAAAGAAGACAAAACTACATTTAGAAAAATTTAATTTTTTATGCTCAAATTTGGTTTTATTATTATCTTATACCTATCAACCTTATTAGATTAAAATAAAAAAAACTTTTTTGAATATATAACAAAAATATTTCAATAATATATTTGAATAATATTAATTAATTTAATTTATTATGATAAAATTCTATTATGGGCATAAGAATAGTTTTTTAATAACAAAACATCATTTATATTCAATTGGTATTTATTTTCATTCAAAATTAATTAGTAATAAATAAATTAATCTAATAAACATTATTAAACCACAATTTATTAATTTATTTAATCTTATTCAGACCCTCTGACTTAATGGATAGTGTTAAAATAATAATATTTAATAGTATATCACAGTTTGTTTAAGCTTAGGGTTTTATGAAATATAAACTATCGAAGAGAATAAATTTAAAAAATAAATACCTTAAAGCACTGGGGTGTCACATTATCCCCTAATTCAATAAATTGAGTCCTCATAATTTTAAATTTCACTTTTAAAATCAAAGGATGATATGTAAAAATTCATTTTTGGGAAACCCACATCAGAAATACGGTTAATAAAACACCCTCTTAATAATAGGGAAATGTGAAAGTCACCACAATATTAGACTTTCAAATAAGATAAAATTAGGGGATGTTAAAAGTAAGACATGAAAGATAAATCAATCTATAATGTTTTGATAGATATTGATATAGAATATGGTCATCGGAAAGTCTACCATCAAAGAACCGTAAATCTGGGCTGGGTTAAAGAGGCCAATGATTTCTTAGTAATAAAGTTAAATGAATAGATTTTTTCATTCAAATTTATTTTCCTATATTTGAGGGATTATTTTTCTACCTATATAATCACTTGAAAAAATAAACTTACATGATTTATTTTGATGTCATAAGAATAATCTTATCTATTATGTCACAACCCATCCTCGAGGCCCGTGTTGTGACTACCCGAAGCCTGCCTTCCATAGGCCAGGTCCTGGAAACTAGTACCAAAGGCATAAATCTCGATAAAAGGGAAGGAATTGACTTTATATAAGTAAACAAACACAACAGAGTACACAAGATGAAGTAAACACTAAGTAAACTGAGTACAAAAGTAAGAGCTAGAAAGTAAATGGGCCAGAATACAAACCCAACTGAAAGTATAGTACAACAGTAAAGAAAGAACAACTACAATAAAGTAAACCAGCAACCACTTAGTTGTACTTCGGATATCCCACCTGAAGGGTGGGTATAGATGGTATCCTCAACTCCTCGGGTCCGGCCGTATGCTCCGTGTACGTCCCGCCAAGTGGTCCACCTCCAAATACTGCCCCGCTCCACTAGACTCCAGCTCGATCAGTGCTGTTTGTCGTCTGCATCCAACACATCATTGTGCGGGAATAGACCGTGCAGGGGTGAGTATACATTACTCAGTAGGGACCCCGAGACCACCGAAGGTCTCCTAGAATCCACAAATGATAAACCAAAAAAGAAAAATACAAAGACAAAGTATCAACCAACTCTACTATGGTATATGCCCATACATATACCTAAGTCATCAATTCCAGTTCGGCTCCAACTCACGAGCCCAAGTACAACCCAGTCCACACCAGAAAGCACAACCCAATCCACACAGGAAAGTAAGTCAATCACATTGATGATAATGACTGAAAATCAAGACTCATCTCACACAGCTATTCTACTCACGAAGAGGGGTAGAGATGATAGATGTAGCCTCTGAATCATCTCCCATGCCGAACCCACGTAGGATCCAAGTACAGAAGTCATCGTTGTCGAACCCACGTAGGATCCATGTACAGAAGTCGTCGCTGTCAAAACCACGTAGGATCCTAGTATAGTCTTCATCACTACCGAACCCAAGGAGGATCCAAGTACAGTTTTCCTCACTGCTGAACCCACGTAGGATCCAAGTACAGTCGTCATCGTCATTGCAGTCGCAGCTAGCTCTAGGGTTCCCACACACAGCATGCTCGATTCCAGGAGGGTATGATCTGTGAGCCAAGGGCGTTGATACATCAACTGTCACGAATTCCAGAGTTGATGTATCAGAAGGTTCCATATCATCAATAGGAACTCAATGCGATTGACGACGCGTCAATTAGACGCCCAGTCTGAGAGATATTAGCTTTTCCGTTCCAGGGGCCCGGCTGGTTTTTAAGCTAAAACCAACCCAGCCATTCTCCAGATGCATTCAAAGCTCAAGTGGAGTAATCCAAAAGAACCATCTCGCTAATAGAAAACAACGTAATTGACGGCACATCATTCCGTCGTCCGTAGCTCAAGTTATAAGCGTTTCCGCTCCGAGGGGAAAATTGGTTTTGGATTCAAACCAACCCGGATGTAGAAAAACATCGCCAAAACCTTGAGTTTAATATACCGAAACAACCCTCTAGATCCAAGGAATCCTACGCAACTGACAGTGCGTCGGTCAGAGGTCTGTATCTCAAGATATGTCCGTTTAACCGAAAAAGGTCCGAAAAATAGGGGGTCTGGGCCCTCCGACCCGGCCCAACACCCCCTGGGTCAGTCCAAACCGGGTCGACCCGACCCAGGCCCGAGTCAGACCCCGTTGGGTGTGGCCCGACCCAGTGCTGGCATCCTGGCCCGGCGATGGCGGTCTAGTCTGCGCGGCCCGCCCCGACCCGGCTGAGGGGGGGGGAGCGTTGGTGGTTAGCTGGCGTGGCATTAACCCGCACCCCTCGGCATCCGGAACGGCTTAGCCATTCCGGTTTGATCCATCATCATGGCTCAGCCACAACGGTTCTGCTTCGGCGGCGTGTCGCCGCCGCCGGTCACCGGTGTTGCCGCGTCGGCGTGGCGTGCCCCCGACGCTTTCCGAAGACCACTGGACGTGCTTCGGTGGTCCGTGTCGGCTGTCGGCTATGCTTAAGGTCACCTAGGGACCTGAACATCAGGGCAGAAGCATCAAATTGCCATTGCAGACCCGATTTTTATCGCCCGTCAATCCGCGCACAAGGAACAACAAGCGGAGGGTCCAGGCTTGTTCGTTAGCCCGTGCCCTACGCGTTAGAGGCTCATACCATTGTTCAATAAATAAAAATGCCCAACCATGAGAGTATAATTCACATTATTATAATTATACAAAAACAACCCCTACCTCATTAATCGATGTTGTTTGTCAGGCATCGCGGAAGATGGCGTCATGGGGTGAGGTTTCGCAAGCGACGTCGGAGTGCCCCTGAGGAGGAAGCGACACCTCCACTTATGTCACGGAGAGAAGAAGAGGATTGTGCGTCATTGGATAGCTCCCATGTCGGTGTCTCCTCCCTTGTGATGGAGGAAGAAGAGGATGGAGAAACCGGGGTCACTGAGTCGTTCTTCGTTGAAGAGTCGATGTTCTTCATTGAAGATGATCTTCTTCGACAAAGGGGGAATACTCTTTCTTCTTTACAAGAGTTCTCCCAAAAATCCCCACACAACCACAAACCCAATAAAAATAAGGCCACCCATTATTTTAATTAAACTTTCCATGCATTTCAACATAAAAATTCAAACACTTAATTAATTAATGAAAGAGTTTCAATTAATTAATTAAGGTGTGTGTGTTGGCATGTTTTAATGAGGGAGAGAGGGGAAAGGAAGAGTTACTCATTAAATTATGGAATTTGCCTAGTTTAAAGGGGAAGTTTCGATGTAATTAACATGGGTGTTCAAAGGGGGTTAAGGGGTTATGGAAAGTGAAAAAGTTGGGGCTCGTGTGGGCCCCACCTTACATTTTTCCTCACATGGGTAGTTAGGATGCTAGTGGGTACCACCGTAAATCCCCCCATGTATGATTAAACTACCTTAGAAAAATAAATAAAATTATACCACAATTATATTCACCTTTCATTTAATCCACTTTTTTTAACATCTCCTCCCAAGAAAATCCATCTTTGGTAAAGGTCCTCTTAAGCAATTACCAGCGCTGCGGTTTCATCGGTGCCCTCAGATTTAAATTCTGAGCACCAGTTCAAAATATAAAAAAACCTTCTCATTCGTTCACTGGATGTACCCTAGCTAAACTTCGGAAATTTATTTCGGGTACTTCGGGCCTCGGAATCAGGTGCCGTCAAGAACAACGTACTCATAAAATACCAAATAATTTATGAAAAAAATTTCCTTGAAATTTATGGGTCTTTACATCACTTCCACCTCAGGGATTTACGTCCTCGTAAAGCTACATCATAAGTTAGGGAAACAAATGAGGGTATTGTGCATGCATCTGAGCCTCCTGCTCCCATGTGCTCTCTTGGAGGTTCCCATGCTAACAATGAATGTGCACTAGAGGAATCAACCATCCAAATAGGACCCGCTCCTGTCGATCATCGATCTCCACCGGGACCTCCGCAAAAGTCGCCCCATCATAGATGTCCAGCTCCCTGTGGTTGATGATATGTGTCAGGTCGTGCACGTATCTCCTCAACTGAGATACGTGGAAGACGTCGTGCACCCGGTGCAACTAAGGTGGAAGGGCAGGGCGGTAATCCACCTCGCCTAGCCTACTGATGACCTTGAATGGTTCGATGAAGCGCGAAGATAACTTGCCTCCCCAGCCAAATATCCTTAATCCACATCGAGGTAAGACCCGTAAGAAAACGTGGTTTCCATACTTGAACTCCAGTGGTCTCCGCCTCTTATCAACATTGGACTTTTGTCTGATCTGTGCAGTACTCATCCACTCCTGGATGATCTACACCTTCTCCATCATGGCCTGAACCATCTCTGTTCCTACAAGTGCGGACTCCCCAGGGCCTGTCCATCACATGGGTGATCTGCAAGGTCGGTCATACAATGCCTCATATGGTGCCATCCTGATGGTAGAGTGTTAGCTGTTGTTGTACGCAAACTCCACCAAGTGTAGGTGATGCTCCCATCTACGACAAAAGTCAAGGACCCATGCACGCAACATGTCCTCGAGTGTCTGAATGGTCCTCTCCGTCTGGCTATCCGTCTGATGATGAAAGGCGATTCTCAGGCATAGTTGCGTCCCAAATGCTTCCTGAAACCCCTTCCAAAGCTGGGAAGTAAAGCAAGCGTCTTGATCGAAGATGATAGATGATGGCACACCATGAAGTCGTACGATATTCTGAACATAGAGGCGTCCCATGATCTCCACTGAGCTCTATTCTCTGATAGGTAGTAAGTGGGCTGACTTGGTGAGTCGGTCGATAATCACCCAGATGGAGTCATGTCCTCTGGAAGTACATGGAATACCTATCACTAAATCCAGGGATATCCCGTCCCACTCCCACTCCGGGACCTCTAAGGGCTGTACCAAGCCTGCTGGTACCTGGTGCTCTGCCTTCACCTGCTGGCAGGTGATGCATTGTGAAATAAACTCATCCACAACCTTCTTCATACCCTGCCACCAGTGCTGTCGTCTGAGATACTGGTACATCTTCACTACTCCTAGATGTACTGCCTATGGGGAAGTGTGAAACTCCATCATAACCTCCTCCTGTAATGCAACTGGTACCATGGTATTTCCTCTGAAAAGAATGACGTTCTCTCCTCCTACAGAAAATCCATCAGGTGCATGTCCTGTGGATATCTGTGCACGTCATGTCTCATAGTCAACTTCCCCACGCTGTGCCTCTCTGACCCGCTAAAGAAGTGGAGGAGTGACTGTGAGGGACTGTAGGAAGGTTTTCCTATCTCTATCCACGAAGGATATCTGTAAAGTGGCTAACTGCTCCATCGCCTCTCCAAGTAGCTGAATTCACGACCTCCTGCTGAGAGAATCAGCTACTACATTACCCTTCCTAGGAGTATAGACTATCTAAAAGTCATAGTCCTGGAAGAACTCAAGCCATCGTCTTTGTCTCAGGTTCAGGTCCTTCTGCGAGAAGATGTACTTGAGACTCTGGTGGTCAGAGTAGACTGTAAGGTGCTCGCCCATCAGATAGTGACGCAACATCTTCAAGGAAATGACCACTGCTGCTAACTCTAGGTCATGGGTATCATCGTTCTGCTCATACTGCCTCAACTATCTTGAACTATAAGAAATCACTACCTGATCCTACATCAGTACACACCCGAGTCCGGTCTCTGATGCATCACAGCAAACAAGATACCTTACGCTCTCCTCCGGTAGCCTCAAGATGGGTGCACTAGTTAATCTCTGTCTCAGCTCCTGGAAGCTCTGCTGACATCTATCTGAGCACACGAAGGGTTTCCCCTTATTATTCAAAGATTAAATTGGTGATGTAACTCTAGAGAAGTCTTGCAAAAATCTCCGATAGTACCCAGCCAGACCTAGGAAACTCTGACCCTCCGTCACGCTCCTGGGTGGCTCCCAAGTTAGTACTGCCTCAATCTTCATAGGAACCACCGCAACTCCCACCTCAGAGAGGACGTGCCCCAATAAGTGGACCTCCTGAATCTAGAACTGACACTTTGAGATCTTACCATAAATATGGTGCTCTCGGAGTGTGTCCAGTACAACCCGTAAGTGGTAGGCATGCTCCTCCTCAGTAGTCGAGTAAATCAATATGTCGACGATGAAGACTACGACAAATCGATCGAGGTAAGGCTGGAAGATCCTGTTCATGACACTCATGAACACTGCTAGAGCGTTGGTTACGCCGAAAGGCATTACCAAGAACTCATAGTGGCCATACCGAAACCTAAAGGCCGTCTTCTGCGCATCCTCATCTCGAACTCTGAGTTGATGATAGCCTGACCTGAGGTCTATCTTCGAGAACCATAGTGCTCCCTTGAGATGATCAAAGAGGTCATGAATCCTCGGAAGTGGATACTTGTTCTTTAATGCCATCTGATTCAGGAAATTGTAGTCAACACATAGTCATAAGCTCCCATCCACCTTCTTGGCGAATAAAATCGAAGAAGCCCAGGGTGAAACACTGGGTCGGATGAATCCCTTGCCCTGCAAGTTCTCCAGCTGTACCCATAGCTCAAAAAGCTCAGTGGTAGCCATCTGAAATGATGGATTAGATATCAGGGTTGTCCCAGTGTATAGAGAAATTTAGATATCTACCTCTCTATGAGGAAGTATTCCTGGAATGTCGTCAGGAAAAACATCTGCATACTGATCCACCTCAACAGGAAAACTCGGACTCCGCACATCAACTGTTCCGAGGATGAGACTAGCCAACTAATGTGTGATCAGCTACCCTATCCTCTGCGTAAGTCCATCCTGTACTGCAAAGGATGCCTTCTCACTGGTGAAGGTGATACTGCTCCAATCTATGCGGACAGACCACACTTTGTGCCTAATATAGTCGATCTGAGCATGGAATGTAGATAACCCATCCATGCCGAAGATGAAATCATAAGGACTCGACACCGCTACAAGAAGATCTCAGCCGAAGCTCTCAACTCATAGAGTAAGCTCACACTACAGGCACTAGTGCGTAATCATAGAGTCTTCTCCTGTAGGAGTCTCTAGATATAGGGATCGAGCCAACGACTTCATCGGAATCTCTGAGATCCGAACAAGGGTAGTGGAAATGAAATAATGACTCTCTCCTGTGTCTATAAGAACTGAAGAAAGGATGGAGTAGACACTAATAGTACCTCAAATCATCTCAGGTGCACCGTGGTCGTAAGCCTCCACTACCTGAAGCTATGCCTGCCTCTATCCGCCTGCTCCCTGTGGACGGGGTGGACCTCCCAATGGTGGTGGTGGTAGAGCCTCGAAGCGTCGTCCACAACCTGCTACTCGGCCAGCTCCACTACCTCATCCACCTGCTCCCTGCGGACCGACATGGTCGAACCTCTGTCTCCGCCTAGGTGGTCCCTCCACCATCTTCTGCTCCTCTGCATGGTGGGTCGGGCAGTCACGAGCCATGTGGCCATGCCCGCCACATGTGTAGCACTGCCTGCCTCTCGTATGACTATCTCTTCTATGTGTGCCCCACACATCCAAACCAGTATCCTGAGGTCACCCACCTGATGGCCTGGTCCGCTTGGACCTCTGCGACATCTGTCTATTGCCGGCTGCAGAAGACTCCGATACATGTCGCCCTACGGTAGGCCTCGCTGCTGGTGTAGTCTCAGCAAGGAAGCTCTCCACTAGAAGGGATCGCTCCAGTACTCTTGCCTGCGTCGGAATGCTGAGGGAGATCATCGAAGCCCTGATCTCATGCCTCATTCCCTACTCGAAGGTCAGGGCCCAGAAGAATGGGTCTCGTACCATGTAAGTGGAGTAGTGAGAGAGGTCGGTGAATCTCACCGAGTACTGGGCTACTGCCATGATGCCCTGCCATAGCTGTAGTAACTCCTGGATGCACACCACACGGAGGGTGGATGGAACGAACTCCGAGAAAAAGAGGCTCTTAAGGTCCGTCCAGAGTAGTGATGCCTCGTTGTACACCTGGAGCATCAAGCTCTACCATCTACCCGTTGTTGCGTGTAGGAGACTCGCCGCAAGGATCACCATGAGGTCAACTGGTGTCCCTACTAATATGAAGACTAAAACAATAGCCTCCAGCCAATCCTCGGCTGCCTGAGGGTCTATCTCTTCGCGAAATCTAGGCGACCTCTGTCGCTGAAACTCGTGTAGCACACTCAGGAGACGTGCACTCTCCGCTGCTGGGGCTGGTGGTATCGGTGGCCCAGCGGGTAGAGGTACCGCTGGTGCCTCCGCTGTAATGGGGCCCTGCACCGAGGCCTCATCCCTCGGTGGGCTGCCATCTCGCACGTAACTGGGAACCCTATATGGCTGCCGTCGTGGGGCTATCCTTAAAAGAAACAGGTGCGCCACGGTTAATACAGTATATCTGGTGAGCTGACACAAAGTAATCACAAAGAAAACTTTTGAAACACACATGAAATTAGTGTTTTTGAGCACTGAGTTGGAAATCAGAAGTTAGGGTTCTGGTGTATTGATACATCGGCCACCGCACAGACACTAGACTCCCAGGACTGACAACAAAACTCAATACCCTTAACACTATTGCTTCACAGGAAGAAATTATCAGAGTCCTAAGTTATACGATAGAACCGACTCCTATGATAACAATTTGTAACAACCCGTCCTTGGGGCCCATGCCGTGACTACCCCAAGCCCGCCTTCTATAGGCCAGGGGCTGGAGACTAGCACCAAAGACGTAAATCCTGATAAAAGGGAAGGCATTACCTTTATATAAGTAAAAAAACACAACAGAGTACGCAAGACGAAGTAAACACTATGTATACTGAGTACAAAAGTAAGTTCTGGAAAGTAAATGGGCCAGAATACAAACCCAACTGAAAGTACAGTACAACAGTAAAGAAAGAACAACTACAGTAAAGTAAACCAGAAACCACTGAGTCTTCTTCTGGATATCCCACCAGAAGGGTGGGTATAAATAGTATCCTCAGCTCCTCAGGTCTGATCGTACACTCTTTGTATGTCCCGCCAAGTGGTCCACCTCCAAGTACCATCCCGATCCACTAGACTCCACCTCGATCAGTGTTTTCTATCATCTATATCCAACACAACATAGTGCGGGCATAGTCCGTGGAGGGGTGAGTATACGTTACTCAGTAGGGACCCCGAGACCCTCAAAGGTCTCCCAAAATCCACAAAGGATAAACCACAAAGGAAAGATACAAAAACGAAGTATAAACCAACTCTACTGAGGTATATGCCCTTACATATACCTAATTCATCAATTCCAGTTTGACTTCAACTCATGAGCCCAAGTACAACCCAGTCCACACAAGAAAGCATAACCCAATCCACCCAGGAAAGAAAGTCAATCACATCGATGAAAATGACTAAAAATAAAGACTCATCTCACACAGGTATACTACTCACGAAGATGGGTGGATATGATAGTTGTAGCCTCTGAATCATCTCCCATGCCGAACGCACATACGATCCGAGTACAAAAGTCGTCACTACCGAACCCACGTAGGATCCTAGTACAGTAACCATCGCTGCCGAACCCACATGGGATCCTTGTACAGTCGGAATTGCTACCGAACCCACAGAGGATCCAAGTACAGTCTTCCTCGCTACCGGACCCACATAGGATCCAAGTACAGTCGTCATCGTTGTCGTAGTTGCAGCCAGCTCTAGGGTTCCCACACACAACATGCTCGATTCTGGGAGGGTTCGCTCCATGAGCCAAGGGGGTCGATACATCAATTGTCACAATGTCCAGATTTGATCTATCAGAAGGTTCCATCTCGTCAATAGGAACTCAATGTGACAGACGTCGCGTCAATCGGACGCCCGGTCTGAGAGATATTGGCTTTTCCGTTCTAGAGGCCGGTTGGGTTTTAAGCTAAAACCAACCCAACGTTTCTCTAGCTATGTTCAAACTTCAAGTGGATTAAAAAAAAGAATCGTCTCACTAAGTGGAATTCTACGTAATTGATGGCACGTCATTCGGACGTCAAAACCTCAAGTTATAAGCATTTCCGCTCCAAGGGCTCGGTTGGTTTCGGGTTCAAACCAACCCGTCCATACCCAAACATTGTCGAAACCTTCAGTGTAATATACCAAAATGACTGTCTCGATCCAATTAATCCTATGCAACTGACGTTGAATCGACCTTTGTTCTGTAGGTCAAGATATGTCAGTTTAACCGAAAACGGTCCGAAAAATAGGGGGTCTAGGCCCGGTCTGACCCGGCCCAACACCCCCTGAGTCGGCCCGAACCGGGTCGACCCGACTCGGGCCCTGGTCCGACCTGGTGGGGCGTGGTCTGACCTGGATGGAGTGGCCCGGCCTTGCCGGCACGGCCCAGCCCGACCCAGCGCTGGCGGCCTGGCCTGGCAATGTCAGCCCGGTCCGGCACTGGCGGCCCGTCCCGGTGTCGACGGTCAGGCCTGGTGCTTGCGGTCCAGTCTGTGTGGCCCACCTCGGCCCGGCCAGGGGGGGAGGAGCATTGGTGGCCAGCTGGAGCGACATTAATCTGTGTCCCTCTGCATCCGGAATGACATAGTCGTTCCAGTTTGATCAGCCGCCATGGTGGTTCTACTTCGGCGGCGCGCCACCACCGCCGGTCGCCGGTGCCGCCACCGCTTTCTACGGACCACCGGACGTGCTCCGGTGGTCTGTTTCGCCCTCCTTCTTGGCCTAAGGTCACCTCAGTGCCTGATCTTCACTGCGGAGGCTTCAAATCGCCATTGTGGCCCCGTTTTTCATCGCCCGTCAATCCGCACACAACGAACAACAAGCGGAGGGTTCGGGCTTGTTCGTTAGCCCGTGGCCTCCGTGTTAGAGTCTCATACCATTGTTCAATATATAATAATGACCAACCTTAAGGGTATAATTAACATAATTAGAATTATACAAAAACAACCCCTACCCCGTTAATCAATGTCATTCTCCAGGCGTCGTGGAAGAGGGAACCACGGGGTGAGGTTTCGCAAGCGACGTTGGAGTGCGCCCGGGGAGGAAGCGATGCCTCCCCTTATGTCACAAAGTGAAGAAGATGATTTCACATCATTGGAGAGATCCCACGTCGGTGTCTCCTCCCTTTTCGCAGAGGAAGAAGAGGATGGAGAAACTAGGGTTTCCAAGTTGTTCTTCGTTGAAGAGTGGATGTTTTTCGTTGAGGATGATCTTCTTAGACAAAGGCGGAGTCCCCTTTATTCTTCACAAGAGTTCTCCCAAAAATCCCCACAAAACCACCAACCCAATTAAAATAAGGCCACCCCTTATTTTAATTATACTTTCCATGAATTTCAAAATAAAAATTCAAACACTTCATTAATTATTGAAAGAGTTTCAATTAATTAATTAAGGTGTGTGTGTTGGCAAGTTTTAATGAGGAAGAGAGGGGAGCGGAAGAGTTACTCATTAAATTATGGAAGTTGTCATGTTTAATGGGAAATTTTCCATGTAATTAACATGGGTGTTCAAAGGGGGTTATGGGGTTATGAAAAGTGACAAGGTTGGGGATCGTGTGGGCCCTACACTACATTTATCCTCACATGGGTAGTTAGGATGCTAGTGGGTCCCACCCTAACTCCCCCATGTAGGATTAAACTACATTAAAAAAATAAATAAAATTGTACCACAATTTTATTCCCCTTTCATTTAATCCACTTTTGTTAACATCTCCTCCCGAGAAAACACATCTTTGGTAAAGGTCCTCTTAAGAAATTATTGGCGCTGCGATTTCATCGGTGCCCTCAGATTACAATTCCGAGCACTGGTTCAAGAGATAGAAAAACCCACTCATTCGTTCACTGAACGTACTCGAGCTAATCTTAGGAAAATGATTCTGGGCACTCCAAGCCTCGGAATTAGGTACCGTTAGAAACTGCGTACTCTTAAAATCCCAAAGAATTTAAGAAAAAAATTTCCTTGAAATTTACGGGTATTTACATATTATTTATTCTTAGATCTAATTTCATATCATCTATTACAATTGGAAATGAATGTTGAAAACTAATTTTTCATTCCTGGAGAACTTTTAAAAAATCATAAGGTTCACATGTAATTCTTTAATTCTCTAAATTTTTACAAAAACAAAAAATGTTATCACATAGTATCCAATAAAAAATACTTTAAACTCAAACAATAATATCTAATGTTCAACTTAATCCATTGTAAACTTATGACCCATCCAAAACACATCTGTCCAAATTTACAGCCCAAAATGGTCTTTAAATTTTAAAAGTAAGTATTAATATTAAATTTTCCCCAATTGACAATATGTAAATATTATTTTCACATACCGAATATATCAAAACCTTTATCACCTTAATTCTTTAATGAAAATATGCATGCCTTCAAAAATAAAATCTCAGGTTGTTGAATATATTCCATAAATCAAAACATGTATTAAGCCCAAAAAATATAACATAATCCATAAAATCACAAACCAATTTAATATTTACTAATAAAATATAATAAAAATATATTTTTAATTATTATCTCAACATCAATCATATATGAAAGGGTTATCTTCTCTCAATCATGTTATTTCCAAAAGATAAAATTTCCACTAAATCACTTTTCATGGTCTTCAGTAGCATTTAACATACGATATCTAATAAATAAATAAATACTATAGTGTGATCCTTATATATCTAATTATTATTATAACCAGAATATCTTTGATAAAATAATTTTACAAAATGATTCTTGAATATAGGAACAATCATCTTAATCATTCATTTTCATGTGTGGTAGAAGCATAATTTTGACCATGATCCATTATTCTATTTTTAGATATTTTCCTATGATGCTTGATACATTGATTTTCATAGTGTCACATCTAATTATTGTTGAATCATTGTACATTGGAAACCTTTTTCTTACCCTTTCAATGAAAATATCAGTGGCCTTTCTATCCATATTTGAAGCAAACTCTTTTTCATTTTAATAAAGTACTTGGGTGCTTCTTTCCACAATTATCATATGTGGGAAAATAATTCTTTATCTTATTTCATTTATCTATATTTTCCCCTAATGTACTTTTGTCCTTGTGGTTCCATCAAAATATATAATACATATAGAATTATATATATGTCTCTTTACTGCATGATATTATGTTCTCACATAATGATAATGTTTGGGAGACTTGTTACATTATAAAGATTGGCTTAAACCCATAAAATAAATGCTTATTATTACGCTTTGAATTAAGTGCGTTGATTCAGTTCCCATTACTTATTCATAGATCCATTTATAAATGATGGAATACACTAGATTAGGTCATAAAATTATATACTGTATAATCAGAAAACTTTTAAATATTCAAAACTAAATTGAAAATTTAGAAATGGCTATACGAATAAGGATTGGGAACTGAATGAACGCACTTAATTCAAAGCATAATAATAATCATTTCATAGATTAGATCATAAAATTATATAATGTATTATATGAAAACTAGTAAATATCAGAAAATAAATTGAAGATTTAGGAAGAAATAATCTCTAAATCATACGATATGTTTATTTGGATATATTTCCAAATTCTGTCAAAGGTTTTCAGTCAGTAATCTATGTTTTCAAAATCTGGTTCCCAAGGTTTCTACTAAAATTTATCTGATAAAAACTATAAAGACAAAGAACATGGTATCTTAGAGTCAATGCCTTAGTTTATTATATTTGTACATGGTACATGCTGTAAAGACCCGTAAAATTCAAGGGAAATTTTTTCTTAATTTTCTTTGAAATTTTACAAAAGCGCGGTTTCTGAAGGCACCTGATTCCGAGGCCCGGAGTTCCCGGAATCAATTTCAGAAGTTTGGCTCGGGTACGTTCAGTGAACGAACGAGCGGGAATTTCTAAATTTTGATCCGGTGCTCGGAATTGAAATCCGAGGACACCGATGAACTCGCAGCGCCAATATTTTCTTAAGGAGACCTTTTTCGAGGTTGTGTTTTTTTTTTGCAGAATGAAAGTTAGTTTTGGGAAAAATTAAAAGAAGTTAAATAAAATGTGGAAACACATTTTATTTTTAACTTGTTGGTTAACTTCTCCCAAAGAGAGTTAGGGGTGGGACCCACATACACTTAACATCCCTTGAGAGGATTAAGTGTGGTGGGGCCCACACGATCCCTAACACTTCACCTTCTTTTTTTTAATTCCCTTAAACTCCTCTTTTAATGAACTTGACAACTTGGGTTATTAAATGGGTTGAGTTGTTTAATTTCAAACCTTTGAATTTCAAAATGGTTTGGTTGTGTAAATAAAATAAGACATTAGCTTATTTTATTTGGGATTGAATTCTCTAGCCACCTTGAGAGAATTTTGGAGCATCCTTCTTCTTCTTCAAACTTTGACGAAGAACGCGAAGAACTTTCGGACATCGACGAAGAACGCCACGTTCTCAGGAACCGTCTTCCGCGACGCCATACCCGCGACACCGACGACGTCTCCTTCCGCGTCATCTCTTCCGCGACGGTTTCCTGCGATGAAATCGCCATCAAAGAGCTTAGAATCCTTGCTTCACGACATCGACGTCCTTTTTCCGCGACGCCGACCACCGCGACGCTCGTCTTCCGCAGGTCGTTGACGAACATCGTTTTTGAAACCGAGGTAGGGGTTTGTTGTTGTTTAATTTATTTATTCTCGTTCTTGGTTCTAGCATGACAATCTTGAGGATAAATGATTATGTGCTATCATCTAACGAGAGGGGGGGGGGGCGCACAAACACGGCCGAACCCCCCTCCTTTGTTCTTGAATGTTTTCTGTGGATGAAACGTGATGGAGTGGTGCCGTCGCACCACGCAGATATCTTTCGACAATTATTGCGCGGCACCGTCGCGCCGCACCGTGGAAAGATTATCATGAACGCGACGCCGTCGCTCCGCGTCGAAGGAAACCGAAGGCACTGCGGCCGGAGCGGGGCCGCGGCGGAAGGGCGCGGTGCCGTCGCATCGCGCCGGACGACAAAGGCCATGGCCGGTTCCGGGCCGCGGCGGGACGTGATGACCGGCTGCCAGCCGGGCCGCCGGTGCCGGAAGATGGAAGAGGACTGGCCCTTGCCGGTCCTGTTGAGATGGAGCTGGCCGGCCAGGTCGGGTCGGCTGGGATGGTGCAAACCGGGGGAATTAAATTCCCCCGGGCGGTTAAATTGGCCCCCCATTATGAGGGGGGTCGGTTTCACAATGGGGGTAGGCGGCCCCCCCGTTTCCAGCAAGCTCGGCCTTCGGCCGAGCTGGCAGCGCGCTGCCTTGCGCCGAACCGGCGCGCCTGGCCGGTTCGCCAGGCCAGGCCGCGCCGCGCCGCGCCGGGCCGGGCCGCGCCGGGCCGTGCTGGGCCGGGTCGACCCTGTCCTGGGCGGGTCGACCCGATTCAGGCCATCCGGGGGGTCTCAGGCCGGGACGGCCCGAGCCCGAAACCCCCGTTACCGAGCAGTTTGGATTCAAATGCCCATAACTTGGGCTACGGATCTCCAAAAGACTCGTTGTCAGCGGAAACACGATCCTTGGATCGAGACAGTTGTTTCGGTATATCGCACTCAAGGTTTCTGAGAACATTGAGTTCGGCCGGGTTGGTTCGTACGCGAAACCAACTGGGCCCTCGGAGCGGAAACGCTCGTAACTTGAGTCCCGAACGTCCGATTGACGTGCCGTCGACTTTGATGGAATCCTCTAAGTGAGACGGAACTTTTGGCATACTCTTCTCGAGGTTTGGATGCCATCAGAGTGCGGTCGGGTTGGTTCGCTTACGAAACCAACCGGGTCCCTTGAACGAAAAAGCCAATAACTCTTAGACCGGGCGTCCGATTGACGCGCCATCTGTTGCGTTGAGTTCCTGTTGACAATACAGAACTTTTGGCATCCTCCACCCAAGATTTGGATGCAGATGGATAGTGGCCGGGTTGGATCGCACCGAAATCCAACCGGGCCCCTAGAACGGAAAAGCTGATACCTTTCTGACAGAACGTCCGTTTGACGAACCGACAGCGGCGTTGGTGATCTCGTTGAGAAACGGACCCTATGTGTATACCCTATGAGAGTTCAGGGTACAGTTGAGATACGGCCGGGTTTGGTTCGCTCACGAAACCAACAGGGCCACTGGGACGAAAAGGCTAAAAACTCACAGACCGGGCGTCCGATTGACGCGCCGTCTATTGTGTTGAGACCCCTATGACGAGGCGGTCCATTGAGATACTTCTTCGTGGGACTTTGAGATACTTGGAGTATCAGATTGTAGCTCGTGGAGCGGAACCTCCCAGAGACGACCGTACGGAGTACGGAGACAGTGTAGCCGGCCGAGACCTGAAGACTGCTTGTCCGATTCGATTCTGAGTGACTTACGTAGCCCAGTGGGGAGCACTACTTTATGAGGTGGCAGACCCATAGCGGAGGAGCACTACTATGTGAAGTGGCAGACCCATGGTACACGACAGGAGGAGTACCTCTGCAGGCTATGAGGGGGGAGCACTAATGTGTTCGGTGGCAGACCCCGGCGAGATGCACTACTGTGTGAGGTGGCAGGCCCGCGGTACTCGACAGAAGGAGTACCTCAGCAGTCTTAGGTTAGTGAGCAGTACCTCGGATTCGTGGCAGGACCATTGTACACTCCAGAGACGGAGCTCTTCAACAGTTACAGTTTCAATAATGAAAATCATGGTTTGAGCTGAGACTTTTGACCTTTGTGTTTACCTCATGATTGAGATGGATCACTTGATAACTTAGGTATATGTATGGGCATATACCTAGGTAGTGGTTATCCGTTGATTTCACAATCCTTGTGTTTCCTCATGATTGAGACGGGTTACTTGATAACTTAGGTATATGTATGGGCATATATCTAAGTAGAGGTTATCTGTTGAGATCTTCTTGTGGTTATCCTTGTTAGTTTAGTGGGACCTTGAGGGTCTCGGGGTCCCTACTGAGTATCGTTATACTCACCCCTGCACGGGCTATGCCCGTACCTCGTTGTGTTGGTTGCAGACGACGGGCAGTGCTGACGGAGGCCGAGTGTTCGAGGACAGGACGGTACCCAGAGGTCGACTACATGACGAGTCGGTACCCGGAGGTGGACTGTACGACGAGTCAGTACCCGGAGGTGGACTACGCGATGAGACGACTCACAGAGGAGGTTGACGGACGAGAGCGTGGAGGAGTCTATATATAGCTACCCTTTAGGTAGGATCTGATGAGGATGACCCAGGAGCTGCTTCCTTCTTCCAGCTGTTTGTCTTTTTGCTATTGTACCTTGTTCAGTTGTAGTTGTACTTTCTTTTGGGTTTGTATTCTGGCCCATTTACTTTTCTGCTTTTCTTTTGTACTTAGTGTTTTGCTTTCGTTTGTACTCTGTGGTGCTTGTTTTCTTTTATAAAGGCAATGCCTTCCCAGTTATCGGGATTTTACGCCTTTGGTGCTAGTCGCCAGCCCCTGGCCTATGGAAGGCGGGCTTGGGGTAGTCACGGTACGGGCCCCGAGGATGGGTCGTGACAAATTGGTATCAAAGGAGTTCGGTTCTACCGTAGAACCTATAACTCTGATGTTTCTTCCTGTGAAGCAATAGTGTAAAGAGTACCGAGTGTGGTTTTTAGTTCAGGGAGTCCTGTGTTGGTGCAGGAGGCCGACGTATCCATACACCAGGACCCTGACAACTGATTTCCGACTTTGTGCATGAAAACACTGATTGCGTGTGTGTTTTCCAGAAGTTTTATTTGAATATCAGCTCAAACCAGGCCAGCTCACCAGGTATAAATCGTTTGACCATGTCACGTTGTTTCTTTCAGGATGCCTCCCCGTGGACGACCAACTAGAGTCCCGAGAGTGGTGCGTACTGACAGCCCGCCGAGCGACGAGGCCTCAGTACAGGGCCCTTTTCCAGTTGAGGCACCAGCGGAGGCACCAGCGGTACTACTACCTGTTGGGATACTGATGCCACCAGCCCCAGCAGCAGAGGATGCACGTCGCTTGAGTGCACTACATGAGTTCCAGCGCCAGAGGCCACCCAAGTTTCAGGGAGGGACGGACTCGCAGGCGGCTGAGGATTGGCTGGAGGCTGTGGTGAGAGTCTTCAGGCTAGTGGGGACGCCGGCAGATTTCATGGTGATCCTTACTGCAAGCCTTCTTCAGGCAGCAGCAGGCAGATGGTGGAGCCTGATGCTTTTAATGCATGACGAGGCGACACTTCTATGGGCAGACTTCGAGAGCCTGTTCCGGGCAGAGTTTGTTCCAGCCACCCTTCGAGCGGTGCGTATACAGGAGATACTTCAGCTGCGGTAGGGCAACATGACAGTGGCACAGTACTCAGCGAGATTCACAGGCCTCTCACGCTACTCCACAGATATGGTATGGGACCCGTTCTTCAGGGCCCGAACCTTCGAGCAGGGGCTCAGGCGGGAGATCAGAGCTTCGGTTGTATCACACAACATTCCGATGTAGACAGGAGTGTTGGAGCGAGCCCTCTTAGTGGAGAGTTTCCTTGCTGAGCAGTCTCCAGTAGCAGGACCCACCACTAGCTGGCATGCGACAGAGTCTTCTATAGCGGGCAGTAGACAGATGACTCAGGGGTCCAAGAGGACCAGACCAATAGGTGGTCAACCGCGTGACTCAGGATCGGTAGTGCTGGGCACCAAGGGAAGTGATAGAGCCAGACCTGCCATGAGGTGTTACTCCTGCGACGGAATTGGACACATAGCATGTGACTTTCTGACCCGCCATGCAGATGACCAGCAGTTAAATGAAGAACCTCCGAGGCAGAGGCATAGGTTTGATCAAGGCGGCCATGGTAGAGGAGCTGGCCGGGCAGCTGGAGGTGGAAGACGTTTCGAGGTGTTGCCACCACCACCACCAGGAGGTCCGCCCCAACCGTAGTGAGTTGGTGGACATGCGAGAGCTCAGCTTCAGGTAGCTGAGGCCTTCGATCATGGAGCTCTTGGAGCAGATGTACAGGAGCGAAACTAGTAGATACGTCCTTTGTACATCTAGTTTCTTGTTGCTATTATGTAGCATCTTTGTATTATGAGCTGCAATAATAAAAGATGCTTACCTTTGTGATGTTTTCAGTCCTGTCCTCTTTTGTGTTGTTACTAAGAGGTTCCAGTTAAGACTGTTGACTTGACCCTCACTTTCGAGTTTTCTACTAAAGGAGACCTAGTGACCACACACTGATGCCGACAGTGTGACTCGACCCTTGGAGGCGAGAGTGACAGTTGGATCTCTAGGTAGTTACGTCGAGGCCTTACGACGTCATCCATGGCATGAATGCATCATTCATGTCAGGATTGACTGTATTAGGCTACGAATGTGGTTCATCCAGGGGATGAGACCGGATTTCTCTTTTTCGGCAAAGAAGAAATCATAGCAGCTCTTGTGAGACTAGAGAAGATCCAGGTCATCCAAGAGCGGATGAGGACGGTAAAGGGCCGACATAATCCTTATGCTGACAGGACTTGGAGGCCTCTATAGTTCAAGGATGACCATCATGTCCTTATATGAGTCTCACCTCGTCGAGGTTTACGGAGATGTGGCCAGGGAGGCAAGTTATCTCCGAAGTTCAATGGACCTTTCTAGGTCCTCAGCTGGGTAGGCGAGGTGGTTTACCGCTTGGCCCATCCACTTCAGTTGCACTAGGTGCACGACGTTTTCCACGTATCTCAACTGAGGAGATACGTTCTCAACCCTCTGCATATCATCGACCATGAGGAGCTGGACGATGGTGATGGGGTGTCTTTCACGGAGGTTCCAGTGGGGATCGAGAATCGATAGGAGTGGATCCTACGAGGACGATCGATTCCTCGGGTGAGCTTTCTTTGGCAGTACGGAAACCTCCAGGTAAGCACATGGGAGCGGAAGGCTCAGATGCATGCTTAGTACCGCCTTTGTTTCCCTAGTTTTGATGTATCTTTACGAGGACGTAAAGACCTGAGGTGGTAGTAATGTAAAGACCCGTAAAATTCAAGGGAAATTTTTTCTTAATTTTCTTTGGAATTTTACAAGAGCGCGGTTTCTAACGGCACCTGATTCCAAGGCCCGGAGTGCCCGGAATCAATTTCCGAAGTTTGGCTCGGGTACGTTCAGTGAACGAACGAGCGAGAATTTCTAACTTTTGATCCGGTGCTCGGAATTGAAATCCGAGGACACCGATGAACTCGCAGTGCCGATATTCACTTAAGGAGACCTATTCCGAGGTTGTTGTTTTTTTTTTGCGGAATGAAAGTTAGTTTTGGGAAAAATTAAAAGAAGTTAAATAAAATGTGGAAACACATTTTATTTTTAACTTGTTGGTTAACTTCTCCCAAAGGGAGTTAGGGGTGGGACCCACATCCACTTAACCTCCCTTGAGATGATTATGTGTGGTGGGGCCCACACGAACCCTAACACTTCACCTTCTTTCTTTTAACTCCCTTAAACTCCTCTTTTAATGAACTTGACAACTTGGGTTATTAAATGGGTTGAGTTGTTTAATTTCAAACCTTTGAATTTCAAAATGGTTTGGTTGTGTAAATAAAATAAGACATTAGCTTATTTTATTTGGGTTAAAATTCTCTATCCACCTTGAGAGAATTTTGGAGCTTCCTTCTTCTTCTTCAAACTTTGACGAAGAACGAGAAGAACTTTCGGACATCGACGAAGAACGCCACGTTCTCGGGAACCGTCTTCCGCGACGCCATACCCACGACACCGACGACGTCTCCTTCTGCGTCATCTCTTCCGCGACCGTTTCCCGCGACGAAATCGCCGTCAAAGAGCTTAGAATCCTTGCTTCACGACATCGACGTCCTTTTTCCGCGACGCCGACCACCGCGACGCTCGTCTTCCATAGGTCGTTGACGAACATCGTTCATGAAACCGAGGTAGGGGTTTGTTGTTGTTTAATTTATTTATTCTCATTCTTGGTTCTAGAATGACAATATTGGGGATAAATGATTATGTACTATCGTCTAATGAGAGGGGGGGGGGGGCGCACAAACACGGCCGAACCCCCCTCCTTTGTTCTTGAATTTTTTCTGTGGATGAAACGTGATGGCGTGGTGCCATCGCACCACGCAGATATCTTTCGACAATTATTGCGCGGCGCCGTCGCGCCGCGCCGTGGAATGATTATCATGAACGCGACGCCGTCGCGCCGCGTCGAAGGAAACCGAAGGTGCCGCGACCGGAGCGGGGCCGCGGCGGAAGGGCGCGGTGCCATCGCATTGCGCCGGACGATGAAGGCCGTGGCCAGTTCCGGGCTGCGGCGGGACGTGATGACAGGCGGCCAGCCGGGCTGCCGGTGCCGGAAGATGGAAGAGGACCGGCCCTTGCCGGTCCTGTTGAGAAGGAGCCGGCCGGCCAGGTCGGCCGGCCGGGATGGTGCAAACCGGGGGAATTAAATTCCCCCGGGTGGTTAAATTGGCCCCCCATTATGAGGGGGGCCGGTTTCACAAAGGGGGGCAGGCGGCCCCCCCGTTTCCAGCAAGCTCGGCCTTCGGCCGAGCTGGCAGCGCGCCCAGCGCGCTGCCTTGCGCCGAACCGGCGCGCCTAGACGGTTCGCCAGGCCTGGCCGGGCCGGGCCGCGCCGGGCCGTGTCGGGCCGGGTCGACCCTGTCCGGGGCGGGTCGACCCGATTCGGGCCATCCGGGGGGTCTCGGGCCGGGACGACCCGGGCCCGAAACCCCTGTTACCGAGCAGTTTGGATTCAAATGCCCATAACATGGCTACGGATCTCCAAAATGAATCGTCGTCAGCGGAAACACGGTCCTTGGATCGGGACGGTCGTTTCGGTATATCGCACTCAAGGTTTCTGAGAACTTTGAGTTCGGCCGGGTTGGTTCGTACGCGAAACCAACCGGGCCCTCGGAGCGGAAATGATCGTAACTTGATTCCCGGACGTCCGATTGACGTGCCTTCGACTTTGATGAAATCCTCTAATTGAGATGGAACTTTTGGCATACTCCTCTCGAGGTTTGGATGCCGTCGGAGTGCGGTCGGGTTGGTTCGCTTACGAAACCAACCGGGCCCCTAGAACGAAAAAGCCAATAACTCTCAGACCGGGCGTCCGATTGACGCACCGTCTGTTGCGTTGAGTTCCTGTTGACGATACATAACTTTTGGAATCCTCCGCCCGAGATTTTGATGCAGATGGACAGTGGCCGGGTTGGATCGCACCGAAATCCAACCGGGCCCCTGGAACGGAAAATCTGATACCTTTCTGACAGAATGTCCGTTTGACGAACCGACAGCGGCGTTAGTGATCTCGTTGAGAAACGGACCCTATGTGTATACCCTATGAGAGTTCGGGGTACAGTTGAGATACGGCCGGGTTTGGTTCGCTCACGAAACCAACAAGGCCCCTGGGACAAAAAGACTAATAACTCACAGACCGGACGTCCGATTGACGCGTCGTCTGTTGTGTTGAGACCCCTATGATGAGGCGGTCATTTGAGATACTTCTTAGTGAGACTTTGAGATACTTGGAGTATCGGATTGTAGCTCGTGGAGCGTACCCTCCCAGAGACGAGCGTATGGAGTACGGAGACCGTGTAGCCAGCCGAGACCTGAAAACTGCTTGTCCGATTCGATTCAGAGTGACTTACGTAGACCAGTGGGGAGCACTACTTTGTGAGGTGGCAGACCCATAGCGGAGGAGCACTACTATGTGAGGTGGAAGACCCGCGGTACTCGATAGGAGGAGTACCTCTGCAGGCTATGAGGGGGGAGCACTACTGTGTTGGGTGGCAGACCCCGGCGGGAAGCACTATTGTGTGAGGTGGCAGGCCCACGGTACTCGACAGGAGGAGTACCTCAACAGTCTTAGGTTAGTGAGCAGTACCTCGGAGTCGTGGCAGGACCACTATACACTCCAGAGACGGAGCTCTTCAGCAGTTACGGTTTCGATAATGAAAATACTGGTTTGAGATGAGACTTTTGACCTTTGTGTTTACCTCATGATTGAGATGGATCACTTGATAACTTAGGTATATGTATGGGCATATACCTGGGTACTGGTTATCTGTTTATTTCACAATCCGTGTGTTTCCTCATGATTGAGATGGGTTACTTGATAACTTAGGTATATGTATGGGCATATATCTAAGTAGAGGTTATCTGTTGAGATCTTCTTGTGGTTATCCTTGTTGGTTTAGTGAGACCTTAAGGGTCTCGGGGTCCCTACTGAGTATCGTTATACTCACCCCTGCACGGGCTATTCCCGCACCTCGTTGTGTTGGTTGCAGACGACGGGCAGTGCTGACGGAGGCCGAGTGTTCGAGGACTGGACGGTACCCGGAGGTGGACTATACGACGAGTCGATACCCGGAGGTGGACTGCACGATGAGTCCGTACCCGGAGGTGGACTACGCGACGAGACGACTCACAGAGGAGGTTGACGGACGAGATCGTGGAGGAGGCTATCTGTACCTACCCTTCAGGTAGGATCCTAGGAGGACGACCCAGGAGCTGCTTCCTTCTTCCAGCTGTTTGTCTTTTTGCTGTTGTACC
The DNA here is from genome assembly GCA_963277665.1 of Viscum album. Taxonomy (NCBI): domain Eukaryota; kingdom Viridiplantae; phylum Streptophyta; class Magnoliopsida; order Santalales; family Viscaceae; genus Viscum; species Viscum album. The sequence goes on along the minus strand of OY728138.1, from coordinate 1,102,303,833 downwards.
TTGTTCAGTTGTAGTTGTACTTTCTTTTGGGTTTGTATTCTGGCCCATTTACTTTTCAGCTTTTCTTTTGTACTTAGTGTTTTGCTTCCGTTTGTACTATGTCGTGCTTGATTTCTTTTATAAAGGCAATGCCTTCCCAGTTATCGGGATTTTACGCCTTTGGTGCTAGTCACCATTCCCTGGCCTATAGAAGGCGGGCTTGAGGTAGTCATGGCACGGGCCCCGAGGACGGGTCGTGACACATGCGATCACATCCCAAAAGAAAAAAATAGATTAATAGTCTTAGTAAACTAGGAAAATACTGTAACATCACATTGCATTTTAAAACATAACAATCACAAAACTTTTATTGAGTTTTCCAATATCCCTCCCCCAATTTGTGCAACCATGCATATAAATCATAATATACTTCTTGGAACCTAGGGGAAAAATGAAAAATATGAAAGGAGTGAGATCATTTTCTCATTAAGGGTATACATACAATGAAATATATAATAAGTCAAGTTGAATAACTAACAAAAAATACCATTAAGACATAATCTTGAGCATAATATGGAAGAAATAAAAGACGATAAAATAAAATCATATAAATAATCACATGGGAAAGATAACTAACAATAGATATTTTATAATTCGAATAATCACATGCATTATCAATAACTAATCTCATAAAGAGGTAATTCATAATGTGGGACATCATAAAATTACCATCAATGCTTCGTCAAAGACACTATACATAATCGGGTAATACATTAGCAAAAACCCAAACTAAATTGTCTTATGAGACCTGCCGATGCACCGAGGGGCTATAGTGGGACCCACCCAATACATAGTAAGTCTAATGTATTCCTCTTATGAATGAGGTAAAACATAAAAAACATAAATATTTTTATTAAAAAAAATTGCATACAAAATTTGAATACCTTAAATATTAACTATAAATGGAATCAAAATAGCACATCCACAGTCAAAATGAAATCATAAACCATAAAACGAAACATGATAAATGATATCATAAGAGATCAACCAAAATTAAGAATAATATTCAATATAGGATGTTGACATAGATGAAAATACTCTAATAAAATAATTGATATTTTTTGAGATAAATAACCTTTTTTACTATGAAATAATTTATTTAAAAAGTTTTTTAATTCTAAAGGAAAACATTTTATATGAAAAGAGCCTTTAAAACATGTAAAGGAAGCTTAAAATATTAATGTGTCGTGATGGTGGGAAAACCCGCTCATTTCGTATAAGTTTAAATAAAATCCTTTCGTATTTTTTTAGAAAAGTCATGAAGCACCTCATTTGGAAAATAAATAAAATATTCGTTTCATAAAATTTTATAAAAATTAAAACAAGGGTAAAAAAATACTTTAAAAATTCATAAGGGAACATTAAAAATATTTTTTATTTTTTAATAAAACATAGATATTGATTAAAAATGTTTCCTAATTGAGACTTAATCTTAAACAACCCTCAATAATATTGATATTTTAAAATAACCCTTACCAATTTAAAATCTGTAGAATCATATGACCCATGAAAGAAATAAAATTACATGGGTGTGAAAATACCAAAATCTTCAGAAAAATACTCATAAAATACATTCATGGGTAGAATATACACCACAGAAAGGAAACATGTAGTGTATAAAGTATGTGTCCCATAAAAATAAAAGTGAGGCAAAAATTCCTTACTTTTGGTGTTATTTCCTTTGTATGTATCTATTCCTCTTATTTAATTGTTTAAAAAATGTAATAAATTTATACCAGATCCATATTCATATTTATTATATCATATATGATCATATTATATTATCTTATCACCCATTTTTAAATAGTATTTTGTTATTACCCTTGTTTCAGGTGTTAACTGCTTCATTTTCCTATGTATGATTTGTCATGTAATCCCTAGTTCTTGTGCATAGGATATAGTTACTTCATATAAATAATTATATTAAGTTCATTAATATCATATTTAAACATTATTTACATTCTTATATTAATTATTGAATGGTTAACATGGTAAATGAATCACATCGCATCGTGGAGGCGGTCGGTTGTACGTACGCACGAGGGACAATATTAGTCCCTTAATTGTGAAAGGGTAATGAAGTTATTGGTATATTAATTTTTACAAAATAAATATCATGTCATATTTAATATATATATATATATATATATATGCATTAATTATACCATTATATACAACCAAATAAAGTGGTGATGAAGAAATGATTACACCACGGTGTGGAGACGGTAAGCCATACATACACATACACAATGTTTTTGTTTTTAATAGGATGTATAAAAGTTGGAATATGGTTTTAAAATAATCATAAAAACATATCATAATATATATGATACTATATTTATTACTTTATTATGAAAAAACACACTAAGAGGACGTAGAAGAAGAAATGAACTTGAATGAGTTGGGAAAACAATTACCTCTTGTTCAGTGGACTTCCATTAGATATCTTATTAATGATTATAAAGTTGGTATTTTTGAAATAAAAAGACCTCCAAAACTTGGATGATGATTTTCTGGGGATAAATGGGGAGGTTTTGGTTGAAAACTATAGCTCAAAGTGTTGGGAGGTAGTGATGGAGGAGGTTCCCTTTTATAATTATAGTGAGTGTCACTTTAGGAAACTAAAAAAAGATGAAATTAATATAAATTTATTTTTAATTCAAAATGGATAAAAAGTTTTTTATTTAAAATATAAGATAGGTATGGTTCTAAATCCTCTAAAAATATAATTTTCATACAATTTAATGTCACATTAGTACCCTTATCTTTTGGTTTGAACACATATTTAAACCCTTTAACTTTTACCATGACAACATGTATTTTTACTCTTTAGAGGTTAATATATTTACTATAAAATGACAAAAGAACCATAAATGAGTCATGGATGAAATTTTAAACCATATAATTTTTTTTATGATGTTTATATATTTCTTTATGTTCTATCATTTAATGAAATATTATTTATTTTAAAGTATCATTATTGTCAATTATGAAATTATTCATTTCTTGACTTTTTAAAAAATATAAATAAATGAGATAACTTATAAAAAAACTCTTTAGTACATACAAATTTTTTATAGGTATTCTATAAAAGTCGTCCATGATATTAATTTTCTTAAATTATATTAATTTTAATATTTCTAATATCATTTATCGGATATTTCCATGAATTAAACAATTACTGCATCATCATTGTATAAGGCTTTAAAGTAATTATTTATTTCCTAAAAATTAAAAATAAATTTCCATGGTGAAATAAAATATTTTATCTTTAAAATTATTATTTTTAGTATAATATATAATCTGAATAACTCTATATAAAAATTTAATACTTACTAAAAACATGAGTATGAAATATTGGAATTTCCATAGAATATGTACTAAAAAATTATAAAGTCATCCTAGTGGCTTCAAGAGTCCATAAAATTAACCCAAGGATGATTTTCGTTTAAAAACACTCATATAAAGAATTTAGGACAAGTGATACTGTAATTTTATAATATTTATATTATTATTTTTACCCTTACTTACTCGATTTACCTTTACCCGGGTTAATAAAAATACAAAAATTTAAATTTATAATGTCAAAAAATAAAAGAAAAATATTTAAATAATTTGGACCCACTGATTCCAAATATTTAACATATATTTAAAAAGCAAAACCATATGAGTAATAATAATTAATTTTAAATTAATCATGTCGATGGGGTTTTAATATGAAAACATTCAAATGTTTGAAAATGTTTTTATATCCAAATTATATGTGAAATTGATTCCAATTACCTAAATTTAATTAAAGGATAAATAATTAATATAATTACAAATTATATCCATTTTAAGTATAATTAATAACTATAAATTAATTATATGAAAAAACTATTTTCAATTAAAATGTAATATTTTATCACTATTCATTAAAACATGTAACTCTTCAGAAAAAAACCAAATTTAATCCAAGGTTAATTTTTATATTAAAAATTGAAATAAAAAATTTATTTTGTTAGATATAATTTATAAAACTTTCAATAACTACATTTAAAACTAGTGCTCCATCAAAAGGAAACAATACTACCTTTAGAAAAAATAAGCTTTTATGCTTAAAAATGTTTTTATTCTTATATCAATCCTATTAAACATATTAGTTGAATTAAAAAAAATTGTTTGAAAATATAACATATTTATTTAATAATAGTTATTAATTTAATTTATTAGGATAAAAATCCATTGGGGGTAAATAGTTTTTATAATAAAAACACATCTTTTATATTCAATTGGTTGTTATTATCATTTCAACTTAATTAATAATAAATGAATTAAATTTATAAACATTTTTAAACTATATTTTCATAATTTAGTTAATCATATTCACAACATCAAACTTAATATCTAGTGTTAAAATAATAATATTTAATAGTATATCATTGTTTTCTTAAGCTCGATGTTGTGTGCAACGTATCCTATCGAAAAGATTAAATTTTTAAATATATATTCTATAAAATATTAGGGTGTTAGAAAAATATGTTGATGTTCTATTTCATTTTTTAAGAGATCATTTTAATAAAGTTTATTTCATTCTGGAATTTATTTTAAAATAAAAAGTACATATATATATCTTTACTAAACAATTAAATTTTGTGAGGATTGAGAAATTGATGTTTTAGATTGGGTTGATGATGATTTAGCTTATATGGGAATGATAATTATGTGTTTTTATATTCTTATGTATATTTTTTAAAAGTATGAATTTATAGGGAGTTATCCCTTTCATGTTAAATTTTTAATAAGTTTTTATTTTTGTACATTAGTGTTGGGGAAATTACAATTTAAATAAATTAATTTTATTATCACTAAAAATGCTCTAGTATCATATTTTTTTTAAATTTTCTGTATTTTTTTAAAAGGAAAATAAAATTATAAAATAATTTATTATTTTTTCAAAATTATATAAATTTAATTTTTTTATAGAATTTAAAAATGGGGAGAATTTAGTTTTTGGATCTTTGAAATGAAAAGTTCAGTTTTTCTATTTATAAAAGGGGGAGATTATTAATGTCAAGAGTATTTTAATTATACTTGTATTATTTTATTGTTAAATTAAAAATCACTAAATTTATTGAGAACTTTTTAACATTTTATATTTAATATTAATAAATATTTTTCTATAAATATAATTTTTTTTGATTATAATCATAAATTTGTATAATTTAATTTGTTTTTAGTTATTGATCATTTATTCTTATTATCCATATTACTCTATGTATATATTTTTAAATTTTTTCTTATGAAGGATTATTTTTATATTTTTTTATCATTATGTAAGGCTTATATGTTCCTTATTATCCCAATATAATCCTTGAATGTTTACTGTTACCCTAACATGATCTATTTTTACCCTTACATGTGGGTTGAATCTTTATTATTACCCTCATTAAACCTTTCATGTACCATTAAAAATGGTTTATAAATTGTATTATACCCTTGTTTAGGAAATTTTAATATCATTTTACCCTTATATGGGTTTAAGGAAAACAAAAAATACCCTTACACGAGGTTTATAATAACTTTACAAAGACTTGAGGAATTTTAGTTTACCATTATGTGAGTATGAGAAATTACAATTCACCCTTACTTGGCTTATAATAAAATTGATTTATCTATACACAGTGCATAGTCACCCTTATGAATGTTATAACAAACTCCTGTTACCTTGATCAAACTCAAGTAAATTCCTACATACCATTATGTGACCTATATAAGATATGTCTTACCTTTACACGTGCATGGATATATTTTTAATAAAACTATGGAAAATATTTACTACCCTTATAAATCCTATAAAAAACAAGTATTACATGTATAAAATCTATATAATTCTCCATGAAATAGTATAACCCTCTATTTATGGTAGTAGTGATCTTGAAATGCTGGATGAAGCACTTTGTTCTAATGGTATCATATATTTCTTCAATCTGGAAAAATCCATGTAACAAAATCCATGTAACTGAACATCCCATTTCACTGAATCATATAAGAGAATATTATATATTGGTGTTTTGTGTAGAATAAAATAACTAATAGTGAAATGTAGATAAATTTCTAGGCTTCCAAAAAAAATCATGAATATGATTTTTGCGACAAATCCAATTGAATGATGACATGGAAATCTGAAATAATTTTTTTGATTTACAACACTTTTTTTGGTATATTTTTTATTTTTTATTAATAATAAAATATATATATTTTAATAACCATATTGAAAGAGTTTCAGAGTCATTTTATATAGGAAAAAAATTTAATGATAATTCTATGATAATGAGCTTGAGAATTCAAATTATAGGTAAACAATATTATTTAAAGTACTATTTATAAGGACTCAACCTTAAACATTACAAATTTAATTGTTTTTGAACTAGAATTCATATTATAGGATATTTTTATTTTAAAGATTTATATAATTAGGAAAAAATCATAAAAAGTAAACCTATTAATTAAAAGTGTACATGTATACTCAATATCTATTTTTCCCACCATATAAAACATTTAAAATAAAACATGATGTATTTTTTATGATAAATCTTATTGACTTTCAAAATTACCTATTACATACCATTAACCATCCTTATACCCTATGAAAAACATTTTAAAAACATGGGATGGGAACAAAAATATCTCTAAGGGTTATAAAAATAATGAAAGAAATTGTTGGTCCATTAATTCTTATAAACCCATGAAACCATTTTTCAAAAAATTATTCATTTCACCCATATAACATAAGATATTTAGTATACCTTATGAAATACTTAGTTTCCTATAAAATACATAGAAATAATAATCATAAATTTAAATTTTGGAATCATTTTCATATCACACTTACATATATTTTATCTCTTGTGTCTATTGTTGCTCTCATGACTACATATGGAGTAACTATCATAGTTACATTTAGAGTAACCCCCACTATACATTCTTATAATATATTAGAAGAAACTTAATTGGTTAACTCCATCCCATTACCTAATTAATTGGATATCTATAATGAGATCACCCTCCCTTGATTTGTAAGAGAACCTCCCATCCTTATAAGTAGTTTCCAAGAACCATATCAAAAGTATAACACATAAAACATTATTTTCAAATCCATTTTCATTTTTAAAAATTGGTACACTCATAATTGAAAAAATTTTATTTGAATATAAACTTTTAAACATGTAAAGGAATATTTAAAATAGTAAGGAATAATGAAGGCAGAAAAATATGTTCATGTACTATAAGTTATAAAACATTCCTTTTCACTTTTGTAAAAATAGTTGAAAGAGTAACTTTACAAGAGGATTTTTAAAAGAAAGTATCTTACCTTGAGTCAGACTCATAACCTATAATACATATATTCATAAATTATATAATTAGGTTAACTATTTAATTTCTTTATAACTTTTTCTTGTTTATTATTCCTTTTATTTTACTTATTACCATGTTATAACAATTACATAATTATTTAAGTTTACGTTGGATATTTGGACAATATTCGGTACTTGAGTACAAAATGACTTTGCTATGATATATCTAGAAAAAGTAGTAATTATTGAATAATATCAGGAATAATATTCATGACAAAATTATCACTTTAATATATCAATTATACTTTAAAAACCACCCATTAAATATAGTTATTAAAAACAAACTATGTTACAATCATTGAGATAGTCGGTTGTACGTATACATGAGTAATTGTTTCATTTTTCAATGATTATTACAAAAATAAGGTAAGTATTATTTTATATTTCCATAATTATAATGATATTATTAAAATAAAATTAATAATTTTTATGTACATATATATATCATCCATGTGATGTGGTGATGAAAAACTAATCACATCAGTTTATGGAGGTGATAATTAACACGTACACATAAAGCACATTATCATTTCTATTTGAAAGGAAATTTAAAAACATAATTGATATATTATATTTTAATAATGATTAATATTTCATGAATATTATATATAAGCATTAATTATATCATTATAACTTGTATTGAGAGACAGGGATGGAAAACAGATTACAGAAGTTCATGAGGTAGTAATCACCATACACACAGATGATGAAATATTTTTTAATTTGATAGAGGAAAATATATATATTGGTCGTGAACAAAACTTAATAACAAATATTTATATAAAGGATACTTGATTTATTATTTTATCAAGGTTTAAGAAGATTTAATGGATGTGGAAAAAGTAATAGAACAAAATATAATTGATTAAAAATGATACATCATCTTTAGAAAAACTCATATAATCAAAACCTTAACACATATAGTGTGTGAGTTATGACTAAATTAATTCATTTATAATGTTATTAGATATTTTAGTATTGGATTTGGGTAGATATTGGATGAAAAAATGGGTTTTTAAGTGTGAAGAAATGATAATAATAGGTGACCGTTTATAAGAGAGGGGAGGGCCGCTCTTGAAATATTTTAAAATATTAAAATAATATAAATTAAATTTCTTATCCAAAGAGATGTAAAATGTTTTATTTATAATATAGTATGATTATGGGTCTAAATAAATTCATATAATAAAAATTAGTCTGGTTTTTACCATTTTTAATCCTTATCTTTTTGTTCTAAAGCTTATTTATCCACATTAACTCTTATTATGACAACAAGTATTTTTACTCTTTGTGGGTAATATAGTTAACATAAAATGAAAAAAAATCAAAAATGGATAACTGGTGAAATTTTCATCCTTATCCCAATCAATTATACAAATTTAATATTTTTAGTAAATTTTTTATCATTTAATAAAATATTATTTATTTTAAAATATAACTAATGTCAATTTCAACGCTATTATTAAGACAATATATTTCTTAAAAAAATTTAATGAATTTACTAAAAATATAGTTATTATTTACAAATAATTATTAAAATATTATAAATAATTATCAAAATTATATATTTCATAATGTGGTTTACACTATTTCTTATCACCAACATAAAGACTACATTATAACGGTCACATTTAAGTAACAATATTTAGTTATTCATCTAATCTTGATGTGGCATATCTTATATGCTATCGAACATAATATTTACTTTTAATAACATAATATTTTACATTATCACCCCATTTTAGAAAATTCATAATCAAACTTCTAAAATCGGGCTTCGTAGATAGGGTTTTACTTTTCAAAATACCTAAAGGTAAATCCCACATCAAAAAAAGTGAAAATAAAACATTCATTTGAAAAGAGAGAGGAAATAAAAAAGGTCACCTAAGATAACATATACTAGGATTCCATGTAAGAAAATATGGACAAGTAAGATAAAAACAACTACTATGTTCTAATTGAATGTGATATAGAACAAGGTCATTAGAATGTGAATAATCACAGAACTATAAATATGTGATGAGTCAAAAGGTTATTGATTTCATAGTAAATAATGTTAAAGGATAAATTTTTTTCAGGATCCTCTTCATAGAGTTGAATAATTATTTTACTACCTAAGATATGAACATAAGAAAATATATTTAATTTAAATATATAGTTTTATCCTTTAATAAATTTTCACCACAATATCATTTTTTTCTCTAAAAAATGAGTATTTAAGGTGATTTTTTCATGCTTGAATCATTATAACCAACTTCTATGTATCAAAAAATAATCAAACGTATAACTATACATTCCATTTGTCTTTATATGTTTAGAAAAACTAAAATGGTTAGGATAATATAAGAGAATTTCCTAAAAATAATAAAACATTATATGATGAAAAACTAATTTAATCTCAGAAATTTAATAGTAATTCCCAAAGTTCAACATAGATCAGTCAACAAATATCCATCATTAAAATTCCAAAAAATATTCTTAATAAATATTAAAACCCAAAATTCAGAAGGATTTGGTCACATAGTCTTCCAAGATAGTATACACATTTATCACCAAATAACATCAATTTACCTTGATGTCTAATATCCAGAATATAATTTCTTAAATCACATAATCTCTAAGATATGCTAACCATTTTCATAAATGACTTGAATAACCATAAATACACAATAAAGTCATATATTATTCCAAAATATAATTCAACAATTATTATTAAAATAAAATCCCATAGTATTATATATTCCTGGATCATATAGTGTTTTTAAAATAATGAATGTTTTCTAGAAAGAAATATTAATCATTTAATCAAAAAATCATTTTCAAACCACATGGTTATCTATTTAGTAAAAAATATAATCCCGAACTAATCATAATCTTCTTCTAGATATTTTAAATCGGAAACACAATTTCATACTAACTAGGAAATAACGTAGTCCAATTTTAGGTGACAAACCATTTTCACCCTTCAGTTTTGGGTTTAATTCTTATAACCTTTCCAGACAAGATGGGTTGTCATGTGGTCCATGATATTCCCTTTCTCTAAAAACTTATAATTCTTATAAAATTTCAAAAAATAAGATTATATCCTAAGAAAAAATAATTATATATTTTTTACAAAAAGGTTATTTTATACCTTTTATTTTGTATCCCAAAATTTAATAACTGATAATTATCTAAAAAATAAATCTCTCCGAAAATACTATTATTCACCTTATAATTTCATAACTTAAATCCTCAAAATCAGTTTCCATGAAACTAAATTTATGATAAACCTGAAAATTATAAACCCATAATGATATCAATAACTCTTTAGAAGCGTTCTCAATATTCAAAATTTTAAAAATCATACTTTGATACAAACTATACCGACCTAGCCTTAGACATTACATTTTCTTTTATTTTAGAACTAGAATTCACATCTGAGGATCTTTTGAGTTTAGTGTTTCTTTGAGAATTATGAAAAATATGAAAAAGTAAACCTATACATCACAGGTGGATACTTATACTCATTATCCATTTTCCACACCATATATAACTTTTAAAACAAAATAGGAATGATTTTCATGAAAAATCTTCCTGACTTTCAACATAACCCCTTCCTTTCCGTTACTTATTCTTTATCCCTTTGAAAAACATATTAAAAACTTTGTATTCCCATAAAAATCTCAATAAGGTATATAATAAGAGGGAAATAAACTGTTATTCCATGAATACTTTTAAAAACATGAAATTGTTTCACAAAAGTATACTTTTCACCCATAAAACATAATATCTTTAGCTTACCTAATGAAATAAAAAGTTTCTTATAAGATAAGTAGTAAGAATAGATTATAATGATAATTTGTGGAATATAAGTACTTGACCATATTACATTACATAATATTAAATTTTAGTCAATAACTCACTTCCTTTCATATTGAGGATATTTTCAAGTTTATAGTTTTAGGTAATTGTGGTATAAAACATAAATAAAATTCCACATTTATATAGAGGAGATACCAAAAAATAGTATCCATTTCTTCTAAAATATAAAAAATTTCAAATAAATAAAAATTCGTTTGAAAAATATTCATATAATTTAACGTGGATTCAATATTATTTTTACGCATCCTTATAACCTTTGAAAATAAATTAAAAATTTAGGATGTGCACAAAATATCAATAAGGGATATAAAATGAGAAAAAAGAAAACATTAGTCCATGAATGAATGAAATCATTTTAAAAAAGTCATACTTGTCACCCATATATACTTAATTTGTGAAACTTGAGATTTCCATGAGATTTACACAAAACATAAAGTACATAAAAAACCATAAAGGTTTCTTGTGGAATTAATTACTTATACTTTAACCATTACGGCTAACTTATGATTTTTCAGCCTCATAGATACCTTACAATGTAACCCTCATGACTGCCTTACGATGTAACTATCACAGCTACACATAGAGTAACCATATGGACTACCTCCATCTTAAACATAAACAATTAATTGGAGGGAGATATAGGTCCCACCCTTAATCATAAACATCATATGTGGACACTTATACTCATTAGCTTAATAGTTTTCTCAAGACTATGAATAGTCTTGATTCATGTTCCCAAAAATATAAATAAGTTCATGTGAGTTTGAACCAATGTCTATTTACATCATCTATGACTCAAGCATGATGCATAAATTCATTTATTTATCAAATTTTATAATTATCGAATTTCACTATTCACCAAAATTCAAATATTTTAGAAAAAAACCTAAAATTTACCCTAACCATTTTTCAACATGTATAATTCCAAAATGAACTCCATTTTTTGAAAATATATCAACTGGAAAATGTATTTAAGATCATATTATCTTATAAACTTAATAAAATAAAATAATAATATGATTTACTATTCATAAGATTCATATTACTATAACTATTACTATTCATAAGGGTATGTTCTTATTCAAAAAAACTAGTTGTTTCTTATTAGACTCCAAAAAACATTCTAATCATAGTCGTAGATGACCATTTTTTGAAACTGAAAACATAAAAGCAGAAAAATTATGTTTGATGGAATGTTTATAACTACCCACTTAAAAAAAGTTCGAGGTATTTCAATTTGTTTATAAAACCTAGTGTGTTACATTCTCCCCAACTTTTGGAAATTGCATCCTCGTAGTTTTTTTATATACTTATTAAACAAATGAGAGTAACTTTCCTTAATAGTATTTTCAGATTCCCATGATGTTTTTTAAACCATGTGGTTTATTCACAAAACCTTTACCTAGTGTATTAACTTATTCTACAATACTCATTCCCTTCCATCAACAATATGAACTAGTTTCTCTTCATAAGAAATGCTCCATTCTAGCTAAAATAATTTTGGGATCAATACATGAGATGAATCTGACACATACTTTCTCAACATTGAAACATGAAAAACATTGTGTGCCACGATAAACTTAGAGGAAAATCCACTTAGTAGGTGACTGGTCCAACTTTCTCCTAGATTTCATAAGGTTAAAAAAATTGTGGACTTAGATTTCCTTTATTACCAAAACATATAACACTTTTCCATAGTGATATTTTAAGAAAACCATGATCACCTACCTCAAAAGAAAAGTCTTTCCTCCTTTTGTCTTAATAACTTTCATGTTTACTCTGAGCTGTCTTCATGTGTTTTTGGAAAATTTTCAATTTCTCACCCACTTCCTCTGCTACTTTTAGTCCCATAAACTTCCTTTCCAAGACATTATCTCAAAAATATTGAGTTTAAAACTTCTTCCCATACAATGACTCAAAAGGTGTCATCTATATGATATAATGAAAACTTCTATTATAAGAAAACTCAACTAAAGAAAGATGATGATCCCAACTTCTCTGGTAGTCTATTGAACAAGTTCAAACCACATCCTCTAAAGTCTTCATAGTTCATTATAACTACCAATCTGATTGAGAATGAAATGTTGTACTGAAATTTAATTTGGTTCCTAACTACTTATGAATTCCCTTCTAAAAATTAAAAGTGGACCTAGGATCCCAATCAGATATAATGGAAAGAGGAAATCCATGTAACCTATAAATATCTTTGAGGTATAGTTAAGAAAGTTGATCTAAAGTCATTGAATCTCAAATATGAAGGAAATGTGCAGATTTAGTCAGTCAGTCAACAATAACCTAGATTACATTGTTACCTCGAGAAGTCATTGTTAGTCCCACAACAAAGTCCATGGATATATTTTACCACTTAAACTTTGGAACTGGTAAAGGCCGAAACATCCTCTTTAGTAACAACCACTTTTCTTTAACCTATTAACATGTAAAACATTTCATTGTAAATTCTGCAATATCTATTTTCATTACATGCCACTAGTAATACTCCTGAAGGTATCTATACATCGTAGTACTAATAGGATGAACTTAAAATGGAGAACTGTGAGATTCACATAGTAAATCATTCTTTAACTGAGAATCAAAAGGCACAAACAACCTTTTTTATAAATCTCAAAAAGCAATCTTTATTGATGTTAAATTCTGGAAAGCTACCCATTTTACCCAGTTCTACCTTTTTCTATAACTCACTATCTTCCTTGTGTACTCAATTAATTCTATCTGATAATGATGTGTGCAGTAAAACCTAAAACAAAAAAGATTTTTTTCTTACAACAATAACTTCTAATCCTAAATTCATCAAATCATTAATCAAGTGACAATGTTACAAATGTTACAAAGTTAATGTTGCATGATGTTTTTGACTCAAGGCATTAACCATTTTGTATTCTTTTCATAGATGGTAATTAATCGTCCAATCGTAATATTATATCAATTAAATCCATATTCTATGCGTCATGTTTAATTCCTTCTGAGTGAATATATACTTTAGACTTTTATGGTTAGTATAAATTTTGCATTTGTCTCCATATAAATGATGCTTCAAAATTTTTAAAGAATAAACCACATCCTCCAATTCCAAATCATGTGTGGGATAATTTAACTCATGATGTTTTAGTTGTCTTAAATCATAAAAAATTACCTAATCATTATTTATCAAAAAACAACCAAGTACCTTTAATTCTTCATATGATACATAAATATAGAAGGTGCATTAGTTAAAGAAAATGGAATAATAGAAAATTCATAATTCCTATATCTATTATGAAAATCTATTTTCAGGATTTCATCATACTTTAAATTCAGCTGATGGTAATTGGATCTCAAGTCAATCTTGGAAAAGTACTGAGATCCCTGGAGCAGATCAAACAATTCATCAATATGTGACAATGGTTAGTTTTTTTAATAGGGATGTTATTCAAGGCTCTATAATCAATGAAAATTATCATTGAAAAATCATCATTTTTAACAAAAAAACAAGAGCACCCCATGGTGAAGTGTTAGGAAAAACGAAGTCTTTTTTCAAGAAAATAACTTAACTAATTTTTCAACTCTAAAAGTTCCATGTTATATATTTAGTAAGGGGGTTTTAAAATTTTCTTTTCATCAAGAACTAAGTCAATTGTGAATTCTACTTATCTGTTAGGTATAACATTGGTTAACTGATAAGGTAAACCATCATGATATTCATTCTCCACTGAAACATCTTTAATATGAACTATCCCGTTGTTTTCAATAATATGAGTAATATATAACATTAATTTTTATATTTCAATAGTTTCATAACTTTATGATATGCTTTCAATTGTATGTTTTTATTCTTGTGTGCAATCTAAAACTCTTTCTAAAAAACAACTCCTTGAGCTCTAAAATCAATCCTAGCATGAAGAAGAGAAAGCAAATCCATACCCATAATGACATCAAAATATACTAAAGAAAAGAAAACAAGGTTCTGAGTTAAAGTCTTTCCACATACTACAAAATAAATATTCTTATAATTCCTCTTTACTATAATATTTTCCCATAGTGTTTTAAAAATAAGTTTTGGTTTCATTTGTTGTGGTGATATTTCCAATTTACTATAATTGTTTTTATAAATAAAGGAACGTGTACACATCGTATCAAAAAAAAAATTAGAAAAATTAGAGTAAACAAACAAGTTACCTGATACAACTTCATTGGACGAACCACCATCTGTTGACTTAGTCGCAAAGGATCTCACTACACCTTTCTGTTTATAGTCTGGCCTCTTTGTATCATTCAAATGTTTTATTGGGCAGTCATTTGCATAATGAACTATCTCACCACTTTTAAACAATTAAAATATTTATTATCAAGATTAGTCTTAGAATTATTTTCATTATAATATCAGACCACATTTCCAAACTAACCACATCAAAAACACTTCCCAATTTTGGTAAGGCATTCCCATGGTGATTTTTCCACACTTTTCACAAACTAAAAACTGGACTTTTTTACCATCATATTTCATTGATTGATTCTTTCCAATAATTTTCTATATGGACCTTTTCTTCTCCTTATTGTAAAAGTTCATGTGATCATAAAAAATTTCCATTTATACCCTCTTGAAATATCAAAAAAGTTTCTCATGACTTTTAAATTCCTGAGAGATCAATGACCTTTGATACATTTTCTTCAATCCTGAGTAAAAACAGTTGATTTTTCTATCAAGATGCATAATAAGATTTGGAGAATACCTCACCAGTCAGGTGAATTTATCATTATAAACTACCATAATATCTTCTTCATTTTTCTTTAATTCAAGGAATCGCTTCTCCAACCTAAGTCGAACAACCTTAGAAAATATTTTTCAAGGAAAATTCTTTTAAATTCATCCCACTCTAACACATAAATCTCTTATCTATCCCTGATATTATATTATATTGACCACCACTAATTAGAGTCACTTTAAAATTATTAAATGGAATGACTTACCTTTTAATTATCTGAACATCCCATAACATAAAATATCTTTTCAAGGGCTTTAATCCATCCTTCATCTACTACTGGGTTATAAGATCCACTAAAAGCAGGAGAGTGATTCCTTAAAAATTGTGCTAATATCATCATATTACATTGTGGTAACTATAGTTGTTATATTTTATGGATTTTGACACCATTTATTTCCAGTTTCATATAAGCCATTACTATCATATACTGCTTAGTTCCAATCTCCACCATTCTAGGATGTAGATTTGGAAGGTTATCTTTCTTTCAGTTCCTTTCCACTTAATCTTCCCAATTTCTTCTACGGAAAAACATTATGAAAAATATATATTAGTTCAATAAACATGGTAATATTTAAATTATATAACATTTAAAATTAACTATAGACTAAAAAATCATTTATGGTATTCTTTTATCATTACCATATCCCTTGAAGTTATCTAAACCATCCTCTGATACCAACTATATAGAACAAACCTTAATACATTACATAATCTTGAATTTTGCTCAAGAAATCACTTACTTTCATATTGAGGATATTTTCAAGATTAGTGTTTTAGATAATTGAGATATAACACACACATAACTTCCATATTTATATAGATAATATAGTACAAATACAGTATCTATTTCTTCTAAAATATTAAATTTTTTAAATAAAACATGATTTCATTGAAAAATATTCATATCATTTAACATGGATTCATTGTTTGTATTACAGATCCTAATAACCTGTGAAAATAATTTAAAAACATGGGATGAGAAAAAAATCAGAATAAGGGATACAAAAAGAGGAAAAATAAAACATTAGTCCATTAATGTATGAAATCATTTTCAAAAATACATACTTGTCACCCATATATACATACTTTTTAAAACATGATATTTCCATAGGATTTACACAAAACATAAAGAATATAAATAGAACCATAAAGGTGTCTCAGGGAATTACATACTTATATTGTAACCCTCACGTCAACCTTATTATTTTTAACCCTCACGACTACCTTACAATGAAACCCTCAATGTTACATTATGGCATAACCATCACAGCTAGACATGGAGTAACCATACGGCCGACCTCCAACTTAATCAAAACCTAGAAATTAAACGGAGATATAGGAACAACCATTAATCATAAAAAATACCCAATAA
Source organism: Viscum album (assembly GCA_963277665.1). NCBI lineage: Eukaryota > Viridiplantae > Streptophyta > Magnoliopsida > Santalales > Viscaceae > Viscum > Viscum album. The sequence goes on along the minus strand of OY728138.1, from coordinate 1,102,286,401 downwards.
CCATAACATAATCATCAAATAATAATGCTTATATAAAAACATTCACTTTGAATTTTGTAAAATTGGAACTTTAAAAGAGGATTTTATAAGAAAAGTCACTTACAAATAACACAAAATTGATATGAGAATCAAAAGAATGAAAGGAAGATGTGTATAAATTATAAATAAACATACTAAAAAAAAATAAAATTAATTCATCACATAAACGATCTTATAACCACAAAATTATTGATTTATATGGTTAACTCAAAGAATGAATGTTGGGTTAAAAATTCCCTTACTTCGGGTTTTTCTTACATTAAACTTGTTTAAAAATCTTTTATATCGGTTAAAAGAGTATTATTAGTATTTTTAATAAACATGTTCATGTTTATAAGACCTTATATGATCATTTAATAACATCATTTCACCCTTTAATTATTAGTATTTTGTTCCCTTTATTGTTTTGGGTGTGTTCTTTACATTATTTCCAAGGACGATTTGTATTTGATTTTCTTTTAATATGGAAATGAAATTATAGAAGTGGAATGAAATGGTATTAATATGTTTCTAGAATATATAATGATACCATAAATCATTTTTTATCATATATGATGAAGAATCATTAGATAAAACATTAATGATATTTGTTTAGATCATTTTTGGTGGTTCCTCAATAATCATGATCTAGTTTATTATATAATTTAATGTCATGCATTGAAGTGTATTATAAAACATAAAATAGGTTACATCATACCCTTTACATTATATTTAATACATTAAAATGTTTTTATGATCATATTTGAAGGAATTAATAGAAATTTAAATCACATCGTCCAATATTTTTATAAACGACACATCATGAATGATGTTTTTATTATTTTTTAGAATAACAGGAATTTGAGAGGAAGAAAAATGATATTTTTTTAACATGGAAATGATAACATACAAAATATATAATTTTCTTGAAATTTTATATCTCATAGATAAGGTTATAGGAAGTGAGTATATGAAAATAAAGGAATTTAAATGAAAACACATGAAAAAGGAAGAATATTCTTACCTCTTGATATCTTCTTCTTGATATCCACTTTAAGGACTTTTTTTGGCCTTTTGGTGAGACTAGTAGGTCTTGGGAATGTGGAAGATCTTTTGGGAGGGTATTTGGTAGAACATAAACAATTCTCAAGGCTTAAGAGGTGTGAGAGGAAGAGGGTGGGGGGTGGGTTGGGGTGGGTGGGGTGAGGGTGGTATTTATAGTTGAGGAGAGGAGCATTTTTACATTATTTTCATAATTAGTTTAATATTTTTGATCAAGACTATAAATAATATTTATTAATGTGAGAAAAAACTTAATAATTGAATGGGGGTTCAAAACAATGTCCATTTAAATCGGCCATTACTCAAGGATGATGCATAAATTCATTTATTTATCATCTTTTGTAATTATTGAATTTCCCTATTCACCAAAAATTCAAAGATTTTAGAAAAATACCAAAATATTCCCCTAATCATTTTTCAATGCATAGATTTAAAAAATAAACTCTATTATTTTAAAATAATTGTCTAAATATGATTAATTTAATTCTTCAATAAAATTATATTTTATTCCAAAAATAATAATTTTAAAACTATAACTCATTTTATATCACCTTGAAAATTTAATCAATATCTCATTGTCATATTACATTAAGAAAATAAAATAATAATATAATTTACTATTGATAAAGTTTATATTACTATTAACATTACTAATCATAAGGGTATTTCACTATTCCCCAAAAAAACATGTCGGTTTTGTAAGACTCTAAATAACTTATTGATCACAATCATACATGACCATTTTTTGAAATTCAAAACATAGAAGCTACAAAATTATGTTTGATGGTTAGTTCATAACTATCCACTTAAAACAAAGATTCATGCATTTATATTTATTTGTAAAACTAATGGTGTTACATGGAATCATTTTTATATCACACTTATGTGTTTTATCTCTCATGGATACTATAGCTCATAGGACTACGTAAGAAGTAACCGTAACAATTAAATTTGGAATTTATACTACAAGATATACATATAACCACTTATTAGAAACATAATTGGTTAAATACTTCCAATTAACCAATTAACTGGATATATATAATGGGGTCACCCACCTTCATTTTATAATTAAACCACCCATCCTCATAAATAATACATAAGAACCATAACATAAGCATGACACATAAAACTTCATATTGAAATCACTTTTCTTTTTTAAAAAGTCATACACTCATAAATGAAAATATTTTATATGAAAATTAAATTGGAAACTTGTAAAGAAATATTCATTTAGTTATGTAATAATGAAAGTGGGAAAATATATATATTCCATACATGTTAATAAAAATTACTTTTGACTTCTATAAAAATAGTTAAAAGAGTAACTTAAAAAGAGGGTTTTGAAAATAAAGTCCCTTACATTAAGTTTGACTTGTCACCTACAATATTTATTTTCAATAACAATAAAATTTGATTAATTATTTAGTTTATTTAAAAGATTTTAATTTTTTATTACTTCAATATTACTTATTACCATGTTATAAAATTTACATAAATATTTAAGTTCATGTTGGACGTTTTGATGGTATTCGGTACTTGAGTCAAAAATGACTTTGGTATGACGTATATAGTCAAAGTGGTAATTTTTTCATCTAATCTAGAATAATTTTATTTAAATAATAATAACTTTTATATATCAAGTATATTTTTATATCCATCCATAAAATATGGTTATGAAAAATAAACTATATTACAATCGCGGAGACAGTAGGTTGTACATTCGCATGAGTAATATTTTCATTCTTCAATGATCATTATAGAAGAAAAGTAAGTATTATTTTATATTTAATGAGTAATATTAATATAATTAATATCACATCAAAAATTTAAATATAATTATATATATCATATATGTTATGTGTTGATGAAAAAAATCACATCACTTGGTGGAGTTGGTAATTCACACGTACGCACGAATGACATTATAATTTCTCTATGCATGGAAAGGTAAAAAAATTAATTATATATCATATTTTAAGAATGTTAAATATGTAATTAATATCATATATTAACATTAATTATATCATTTTAACCATTCTTGAGAGATGGTGATGAAAAACAAATTACATTGGTTCGTGAGGTGATAGTCTACCGTACACACGTATGATGAATTATTTCCACATTAGATAGAATAAGAGATGGATATTGTTCATGAAAAAAACAAAATAAAATACATGTATATCAATGATACTAGAATTGTTTTCATGTTTTAGGTATATTTTAAGTAAGTGGAAGAAGAAATAAAATAGAAACAATTGATTGAAAAAACAACCTCTTGTTTAGACAATCCCCATCAATTAACACCTTAACACCTCTAAGGAGAGAACTATACCTAAAAAGGACTCTAAAATGTGAGGAGGTATTATAGTAAGTTATTTGGTATGAAATTGGATGAACCAAGATTTTTATTGATGTTTAAAGAAATGAGCAGAATAGGTTCCCTTTTATAGGAGAAGGGAGGGGCACTATTGGAATTTCTCAAAATATTAAATTATTATAAATTGATTTTCTAAACTAAATGGATAAAAACGGATTTAATTTGAACTTATGATGATTATTACCCTAAATAATTCTATATAATAAAAATTATACAAGTTATGACCATAATTTAATCCTTATCATTTTGTTTTAACCTTTATTTTACCCCTTGAACTCTTAACGTGACAACATGTACTTTTACACTTTAATGATTAATATATTTAATAAAAAATTCAAAACGAATAATAAATGGGTAAAAAATTACATTTTAAACCATATCCAAATCCGTTAAAAAAATTTAATATTTTTTTGAGAATTTTATATAATTTAATAAAATATTATTTATTTTAAAATACCACTAATGTCAAATTTTTATCTATTCATTTCTATGACTTTAAAAAATATGAATACAGTAAGATATATTAAGAAAAATTATTTTAATACATATATAAAATGTTAAGGTCATCTATTAATTTTTTGAATGACATTAATTATCTCAATTTATATTTATTTTAATATTTTTAATATCTTTTATTTAATTTTTACATCAATATAATAATTACTACCCCCACGTCCTTTAAGAATTTAAGGTGATTGTTTCTTCACTAAAAATTAAAAATAAATTTCCATGATGAAGATAAATATTTTATATTTTAAATTAAGTTTAATAGTCATATATATCTTCTAAATATCCCTTTGTAAAAAATGAAATAGTTATTAAAAATACGAGTTTGACATCTTTGACTTTTCAATAAATAAATGATTATAAATGTAAAAATACCCTAAAAGTGTCTCAAAAAGGTTATAATATTGATATTTTGATGATTAATATTTAATTTAAATCATAAAATAAAGTTTTTAAGGTGTAATTATCATTTTATTTGTCCTCATCCTTGTATTTTTTACCCTTAAATACCTGATTTATCATTTATCGTGGTAGCAAAAATTACTAATGATACAAATCATAATTTACAGAAGTAAATGTGACTTATTTAAATAATTTTGGTCCACTGATTAAAAATTTTAAATCAATTTTTTAAAATTAACTTAATAGAAGTTCCATAATTTAATTGAAAATTAAACATGAAAAACATAACAAAAAACTGTATCCTTGAATAGTGAATTTTTAACCTCAAAATTATACATATACCAAAATAAGGAATAAATATGATAAAAAATCAATTAAATATATTATTTCATAATAAAAAGTAATTTAGTTAGATAAATATCAAATTAAAACCATAAAGGTTCTTTTTTATTATAATGAAAATAATAGTTTTATAAAAATGTTAAAAACAGGATTTCACTATAAACTAAAAAATAAAACTATTAAAAAAACTCTCAGTAATTCATCCAAAGATAATTTATAAAATTTTAATAGAAAAAATAAATTTAGTTCTTTAAATAAATTATCTAAAACTTGAAGAAATTAATAATAATATTTACCCATAGAATGAAAGAAAACCCATTTTTGAGGAAAACATTGTTTTGAAGAATATAATGACATTACTAAATATGAGTGCTTATTTACATATAATATTAAGAACATTAGAAATAAATATTACTATTACATGTTTACTCACGTGCTTAATACTATTAATTAATTACAACTTAATGGATTCATTATAATGGTCACATTTAAATAGTATTATTTAATTGTTTAAGCTTGATGTTATGTATCTTATATAAAATCAAACATATTATTTCCTTTTAATAACTTGGGATGTTATACTATTATTCTATAAATCATGGAATATCATGGATGGTTATATATATGATCCTTAGTACTCAATAATATCTCGTAATTAATGATTTTGGGTTATTTGTTAGAATTTGATAAAGGGAGAACATGACTAAATAATCTCAAGACAATTTATCTAACAGACACACATAGAAAAATACACCATTAATACAAGTATTGAAAAGTGGTGAATCCATGATGTTACTATTGTTTCATTAGTATGAACACAATGTAACTATATCATTTTACTATCTTGTACTGAAGTGACAACTTTTCTTGAGATGAATCGACATTCATCATCATCTACTATACTTTTATTTATTAGTTTCATTTAGGCTTTCATTACTATATTTTCTTATTCTTGTATTTGTGACATTAGATATTATTTATCTTTTCCAATAAAAATTATTTATCTGTATGTTATCCCACTTATTCATAAAAATAGTTGGGTTGTGACTCCCAAATTTGTTTTAGGATGGTTGTGTGTTGAGACTATTATAAAAGTCATTAGTTTTATACGTCCAAGTTAGAAAAGGTCACATATTTAAATGGTTTCTCACTCCCTATAAAAAGTATGTTACATAATGAATAATGATACTCTCATAGAGAAGATAAAATTTTAGATTAGATATAGGATTTGGGTGATCCAAACTACAATAAAAATATTGTGTGATCTTTGTTTTATTTTCATCTTCACTATTTGTTTACATCAATGAACTATTTATTCTGCTAATAATTATAATTTGTTTATATATTAAAAAAGGACTAGCCACCCCCTATATTAAAAATTTTCATATCACTAATACAAAAAATATTATACATATGTCTAATAATTTAATACATAACAAGGATTTCTATAATGTTTATGTTACCTTTTTTATAATAAAAATTCATGATACCTTATTTACTTAATTTTATCCTTATTTATCGTGATGAAAAATATTCTTAGTGATCAATGATAAAAGAAATAATATGACCATTACTATCAAATTTTACCATTATGAATTATAATTTAGACTCCATTTAACCTTAGTTATTTTCTAAATTAAAGAAAATTAACTTTTTAATTAAAATGTATAATATTTTGAAAAACTATTTTTGTAAAAAAATGTTTTTTTAATAATTAAGTGCTCTTAATCTTCGATAATTATTTTCCAATTATATGAGGGACAAATAATTTTTATATATTTTTAAATATCAAATTATATTCTTAATTTAAAAATATATATATTTAATTTAATAAAATTATATGATATTTTAAAATATACGATTCTTTGAAAATTTAATGTTTTTCTAGGGTAACTAATATTTACCCTAGGTATCTTAATAATTATGCCTAATTTTTTTTCTTTATTTGATAATTTGGATCTTATTATTATAAATTTTAAATCAATTTTTTATGGGTCAATTTTTAAAAATGATAAAAATTCATTTTAATATAATAAATGTTTAATTTATTAAAATAATTTTTGGGAAAAATATTTCTTTATTCCTAAAATATCAATCAGATGTTTTATACAACAATCAATATCTTAGGATGTATAATTTTAATTATTGAATATATATTTTCAGTAATTTTTTTAAATAAATTTATAATACATACTTATATGATAATAATCGAATAAAAGGCATCACTTTAGTAAAACGGTATTTCATCTAAAAAATAAAATATTTTAGTAAAAAATGTTAATAATAAGATTATGTTGTTATAATTAATCAAAAAATGTTATTAATTTATTAAAATTAAAATTATAAAATTTTAACAACTAATATTTAAATAAAATCCCAAAATATACTGGAAAACTATTTATATTAGATTTTTTTGAAGTGTTGTCTATTTTAATTATTATTTCCAATAAATTAATAATAAATTTATTAGTAGTATATTATTAATATTATAAATATATGTTATTATTATTTTATAATAATATATATACATTATTTAAATAAAAATCTAGTTTTAGAAAATATATTTTTTATGATTAAAACAATATTCTTAATTGTTTTATATGTACTAATTGAATTTTATTAGTATTATAAGTAGATTGTATTTTCAATATATCAATATTTCATACTTTAGTTTCTTCTATTCATGATTTATAATTCAAAAACTTGGTTTTAATGGTCTTATTTAATATTTATGTTTTACCTATACGTATCACACTTTCTATTTTAGTTCGGTGTTGTGTGTAGAGCAAGCTATCAAATACTATATTTATTAATAGAGAATATATAGTAAAATATCAATTCGTTACACCCCCTAAATAAATTTCATCCTAACAATTTTAATTATCTCTTACTAATGGGAATATATAATGGAATCTAAATCATAGAAATGACCTAGGATATAATTTTTAAAGATATATTTAACTTAAAAACATGGGAAACAAATATATTTCCTAAAAATAGTGTTGTCACTAATATTGAGTTTTTATCCAACTATTTGGCCTAAGAGTCTAGAATTATTTTATATCAGGACACATATTATATATATATATATATTTATTTTGGAGGGTGTTTTTTATCCTTTCATTGATATAATATCATATCTTAATAAAAAATGTTCATTCCTTACTCAAGATAATATTAACTATATGTGGAGGGAATGATTTTATAACTAAAATAATGTTAAATTTATGTAAAGAAAGTATAACAATAATTCCAAAATGAATATTCCTATTAGCTTCAATGTGGAATAAAATACTTATAAACTGGAAGAATTCTTCGATAATCAAATCATTAAGGTTGTGATTTAATGATTATAGAAAAATTCTTAGATATATTAATGGTCCTAGAATAAAATTACAATAAGATATCTACAACTTCAGATTAGAGGGTACGTGTACCCTAAATATCAAGATCCACTTTGGGAGTAGGGATTTCATAGATATTCTATTCTTCTCTTTGTCTTGGATGTTGGTGATTCTCATTATCTTAAATAGTCCTTGGATTAAATCATCGAATTGGATAATTCCTAGTTCCCCACACAAAATACATTGACGTATTAATGGTACCGTAGGATGAGATCTATTTTTTAAAATCATATTAAAAAAACTCATAATTTTACTATGTTATTTTTATGCTTGATGACCCCCTATTCCAGAAGTAAAGAATCTTTTAGTCCACTTATGGAAATACCCTTGGTTCTTATTACCACATTATGTATATATATATATATATGAAATTTAATAATATTTTCGTGTATCATCTTCATTACTTAATATTTCACAAGACACTATCATTATTTACTTTGGTGTGTTTGGGAATTAAATTATGTTCACATTGATAATCATATTTCATGATAGTTTGTTTTAAAAAATTAGAAGGTTTATCACTCTAACTATTGTTATAAAGGGTTGTTAATTAGAGTAATCTATGCATTTTATTTTACACTTATGGTTCCTCCAAGTTTAATACATTAATAAAACCCAATGTTTTGACACAAGTGACTAATAATTAACAATACAAGGAAATTTTCATAATCATAAAAGAATTTAAACCTTAAAATTATTTATTATTTTATATTATCATATTAGACTATAGTTTATTTAATTTAAATTATATTGATCATAGTAAAACCAAAGTTACCCTATGTTGTGTTATCTTATACTTCTCAATCTAATATATCAAATTTATAAGGAAGTATATCCTGTATAGTGGGTTTTAAAGAACATGTGATCAACTAAAGTATATCCCATGAGTGTATCAAACCAGGTGTGCTGTTAGGCTTTATTTTCTTAAACTAAGTCATAGTAGATTTAATACCCTACATTCCCTCTTCATGTTTATTTCCCCTTGGTACAAAAAATCTATAACATTTATACATATTTAGTGTCTATATAGGGATGTAATTTATAATAAAACCACTAAATATATATCTTACCAAAATAATAGGATATTATATTATACTTAGTCTCATCCCTTCAAATTTTTCCAAGGGGTTTTGATGAATTTCTCAAAAACTAATCTAAAAAAAACTAAACCCTACTCTAATCAAAAATAAATAAACCAATGATAAAAATTAAATATACATTACATTAATATAATGATTTAAATAAAATTTATCACTGATAGTCACATAACACAAGGACATAAAGGTTCATTGTCTAAGAGATCAACTACAAAACACCTTATTTGACAATACTAATAAAAATTTCTCCAAAACAATTCTCCTCTAGACCATTTTATATATACCTAAAATGAAATAATGGACTTTATAACATGGGAATTGGAAACATAAGAGAGGGTTGAACTCAAACACTCAGTAAGGGGAAAACCTATCAAAATGTAACATGTCATAAACATGAAGGGGAACCTGAAGAAATGGATAAATATATTATTAAAAGATTATTATACCATATATTATAATCATAAAACATGTTGGATAAAAATAATATCATACAAGTGTTTTTAAGTAATCATAAATGATAAAACACAAAATATGTTAATATGACATAAAAGTGTGAAATATATAAAAAGAATAATCATAAAAACATGGAATTTCATTGAAATTAAATACTTATATAAAATATTTAATAACTTGATAAATAACTTATAAATTTGGGAAAATTATAAGAGTATAAAAAAATGTGTGAGAAAAACCATTATGCCGATGTCTATATAAACAAACTCTTTATGACTACACCTGAAAATGTGAGCAAACCCATCATGCCCATACTTATGTTGAAAACATCTTTATGTTCATGCTTGAAAATAAAATGGGATATACATTTAAAAAAATGAATTAAAAGGTGATATAAGACCCCCCTAACATTATCCATACATATTCGTGACACTTAAAATCAATCATAAATATCTATTAATGAACCCATGGAAAAAAGAAGAAGTTTCATAAAATTTCCAAAAATAACACATACCATTAAATTAAAACATAACATGATATAAAAAATGTAATTTATAAAAGTAATCATACATTAATAAAATATAGAGTATTATTGAAACATTACTCCATGAGATATAAACATTATAGAGAAAATATAAGTTAAAAAAATGGTTTTAACAAAATATTTAGCACAATGTTATAAAAGATGATGTATAGATTACATTAAAAAAAATTATAGTATTGAAATAAACAACTTCTAACAATTTTATTATAAATATTTATAAATAAAATATCACCAAAAATACATAAAGGTTGTCAAAAAATGTGGGTTGGAAGATAAAATATTTTATTTTGAAAGGATGGAAATCGCTTTTCTTTAAAATTTGAAATAACTTTATTTGAAAACCCATGTTATAAAATGATTATTGAAAATTTATTTTCAAAAGGAAGAAACGAAATTTTGAGAATCATAGAAAATAATCCATATCATATTTCTTAAAATGAGATGATAACAATAATTGGAAGAAAAAATATAGACCTGTTAAAAATGATTCATTGGTAAGAATAAGAGTTATTCTCAACAACGAAACACTTTGATTTTAGAAAAAAATTGTATCAATGAATTGGTTACTGATTATGATAAGTAATTTAATCAGATAAGAAATGGAAATAAAAAATAAAATATAAGAATGGTAGAACCAATTAAATTTGTAAAATTATATTCATGTAAGAAAGTTAATGACCCAACAAATCATAAATTGAGTCGATGAAACCCTTACATTAAATTACATTCTATAATATCACACTATATGCACTTATATTACAATAATAGAAATCTTAGTAACATATGTAATAAATTTTTACATATCCATAAACTTTAATAAACAATATTTATATAAATACCCCTAAATAGTATTATAGTTGAGTATTTCAAAAAGAAAACAGAAAATCAAGGAATGATTTTTTCATCATGATGATTGTATAAAATGGATTATGCAATTTATTAATGAGATATAAATGTAATATCTCATAAAAATTAGATCATTAATACATTAAAGTATTTATTATGAACATGTGAAATCTTAATCACATGAAAAAACTCTTATAAAAAATGATATTCTTGAATTGAAAAGAGGGGGAGAGAATCAAAGAGTGATTTTGGAAGCGTAAAGGCTATACAACAGGTTTTATAGAATGTGTTTCATGAGTGGTAATGGTAATATCTACTAAATAAGGAATACTTTTAGACATTAAAGGGTTTATTATGAACATATTAAATCATAATCAATTGAAACTAAAAGGGATTATCAAAAAATAAGTATTTTAATCAAAATAGGACGATAACCCTTACATTACTAAGTGGGTTATTAATTCATGGGAGGACAAATTATAACTATAAAAATTCATTGGAATGGATGTATAAATGTATATGGAATTTAAATTTGTGATAAATTCCATTTGGATGAATGGAAATGATAGAATTTGAGTGAGTGAGTTTCTTTTATAGCTAAGAATGAAGGTTGTTTTTATAGAAAACTAGAGTTAGGTAAGGTGTAAGAAAAAGATCACATGAGTGTTAGGTATGTTAATTGAGTTAGGGGGATAATTGGTAGATGAAAAACGTGGATATGAATTTAATACTTAACAAGTCTTTCTAGAAGGTTTGAGTGAACTTTTAATCATCAATAATTAAAGATACTTTGTTTGCCCATTTTTACCCTTATTAATCTTGTTTTAAAATTTAATCATGGTAATTATCACTAAAAATATAATATAAAAATTCAATCCAAATATTATCATGATGAATCTAATCTTTTAATTAATTTAACCTAATTTATTTTATAAATATATGAAAATTATCTTTTAAATTAAATCATATAACTTGTTATCCTCTAAATTATTTCTTTGGTATTTTCTAAATAAGAGATTTAGGTTAATTGGCGATCATCCATTAAAAAATTTAGAAACCACAACCAAAAAATGGAAAAATAAGATTGACAATTTAAACTATCATCAACCAAACCACAGCTTAATATTTTAAAAAAATGTCAACCCCAACACCACTTAATCAACATGGGCCGCAAGATCCTAAACCATGAGCCACATTGAGAAATATTCCATGACAAAAAAGATCTATCTTGTCCATTTCATCAGTGATAAAAAACTCCAATCACAACAACATTCATGAAACATCAACCAACATGATCCTCCATCATCCCCAATTCATTATTGACAACTTGTAACCATCAACAATGTCTCATGACCATCGACCATATCGTTGCTGCCACCATAGATGTGCCATTATCGAACTCCACAAGATATATTAACCATGAAAATCCCCGATCAAAATAGCTTTATAAATAACATGAAAAAATTCCAAAGGGTAATTGATGATAGAGATGAAGGTACCATTAGTGTTTCCTCCTAGAACAACATCATTTCTTGAACTTCAAAACCCATGTCACCTTAGAAATCACTCCGTAAGTCCAACTGGAAGAAGAGTGGTGGAATAATAATGGTAGGGAAGAGTAAGGAGAAGACTAAAGCCTTTAAAAAGATCCACAACCATCCCCATGATCACATAACCCTACCTTTTGATCCACCAATGAAAAAAGAATATTTACAAACAACATTCATGACCAGAATTCCAAGAAACCGTAATCGTCGATATAAAAGAATCATCGAAACCATCCGCTGCCAGGACATCACCATCACCATCCAAAAACCAAATCATCTCCCCCATATAATGGTGGATAAACAAACAGAAACCCAAAACTGATATTCATCAAAACCAAAAAACACATAATAGAAATGAACCATAAGATACACACCTCAACCATAAAAGGAGACCATAATCAAGAAAGAGAAATAACATGGCATAGAAGGAAAAAGTATACAACAAATAAACCAAGGGGAAACACTATCAAACATACCACAGTCACCATCAAAAACCATTCTAAAACTCAACCATGCTTGATGAAAAATGTGGTCATACATGATAGGTGAGGCGATAAGTGTAGATGATGAGCTCTAACGAGAAATACTAGTTCTAGGAGACTCAATATCCATCATAAAATGAGCCAAAAAATGAGAAACCAAGAACTGGGAAGTAGAATCCACCAGAATCCACCACCAAAATAATCTCAAATCACTGAGGTTACACTACTTAAAACTAAGATGGGGTTTGATTGTGATGATTCCAGCAATAAGAGTGAAGGTTGTAGCGAATGAGGATCGGGAGGGGAAGAAGGGGATGAAAGAAAGAGAAGAGGAAGCACACGAGAGAAAGAACTATCACTAATAGGGGGTGATAAGAGAGAAGGATTGGACACACTAAGAAGGATCCCTATCATAAGGGTGTAAGGGAGACCCGAAGAGTGGGGGGCCATCCTTGATCCGTTAGAAAACTATTTTGTATAAACTTTTATTTTAATCATTAAGTGTTATTAATATAATTTAATAATTATTATCAATTATATGAGTGTGAATTAATTTTTAAATGAATTTTAACACAATATTGGAAGATTTGTTTAAAATACACCCATTCAATCAATGAATAATACAAAATTTTATGAAAAGTATTAATCTTTGAAAAATAACTATTTTACTAGTGTAACTAATATTTACCCAAGGTAACATAATATTTATGCCTAAAATAAAGTGTTAGTTATATATAATTTGGATCTAAAAAACTATTTTGTTCAATTCAATTTCTAAAAGTGTTAAAAATAATATTAATATAATGTATTTTTAATATATTAAAAGCCTTTTGAGAAATATATTACTTCTATTCTAAAATTTAAATAACAGGTTAGTATACTATAAATAATATTTTAAAATGTTTAATTTGAATTATTGAACAATTTTTTTTCTTTAATAAGTTTCAATAAATTTCTAAGTCATAATTATATAATAATAACGACATAAATGTAGTTGTATTAGCAAAAAACGGTAGATTTCACTATTCAGATAAAAAATCATAGGTTTATGAAAAATACCAAATTTCCATCATAAGATTATGTTATTATGATTAATACAGAAATTATTTTATTTTTTTATAATAAAATTTATAAAATTTATAAAATTCAATATTTATATAATATCTTAAAATATAGTGGAAAGCTATTCATATTGGAAAATAACATTTTAAAATGTAAACTATTTTGTATTATTATTTCTTATTAGTTTCTAATTAATTTATTGGTAATATATTATTCTTAATATCAATATTTTTAGTTATTATATAATCATAATATAATCAATTTCTTAAAATTAATCACTAGTTTTATAAATTAATATTTTTAAGCATAATTGGTTTTTGTTATTTTAAGTAAATTAATTGAAATTCATTTTTTTAAATTATAGTTTATTTTCATTATACCCATATTTCATATTTTGGTTACTCTTATTAATGATTTATAAATCAATGAAATAGTTTTAAAAAACATAGATTTTATTTTACCTACATATATCATCGTTTCCATTTTAACTTGGTTTTGTGTGTGGAGGAAGCTAAAGAACACTATATTTATTAAAGGAAAATATAATGTGAAATCTTAGATCATTTCATTCGTGCATTGGTTATTTTGATGTTTTATTACCATATTATAAATTTCAATGTTATTTAATATTTACCACATGAATGTGTTTTCCCACCATCATACTCTTTTTTCAGTGTCAATATTACTCTAAAAGATTCTATAGTTTTTCAAAAAATATCATTTTTCCATTATTCAGTGAATTTTTTAAATATAATAAAATAAAAATTTTTAAAGCATTTTTATAATGATTTTATAAATTAATTTTTAATCTCTGTAAACACACTTTAAATTATATTATACCACATTATGGATATTTTCTAAATGATGCCATCTATATTATTTATCTGGATAGATTATGATTGTATTTTTTTTATTGACTAGGGAAAATATTTCCATCTTATATACTAGTTTTCAAATATGATTTTTTATTATCAAGGATCATTGATTATGTATTATATTTTTGATTCGATATATGATTAATTCATTGGAATTATGTTAGTGATTAATGGGGCCAAATTATAGATATCCCATTAATGAATAGATAAACCTCAAGATACATAACATAATGGGTATTTCTTGGTGTATACCAACCCATAAAATTACAATATCTTAGAACATGGCCTTAATGATATATTCAATGTCTTGGAAGAAGGACTTAACAATATGTAAAATTTAAAGGCATAAGGTTATGATGGAAATTTTCATGATGTCTTGGGATGAGGACTTAACAGTATTATTATGACACCTGTCATTTTATATTATGTGGGCATCACTTTTAAATGAATAACCCGTAAATATTAAGCATGAGATTCTTTCTAAAGTAGAACTTTTCAAGACCTCAATCATATAAATTGGTAGGTCATGCCAAAGCTTGGAGTCCCTAGATTATCTTGAGTAGGAAAAGAGATAAATGGGTGATCCTAATAGGATTAGGTTCCTATTCATGGAATTTTATTTGGGATACACTTATCCAGGTTACCATAATAGGATCAGGTTACTGGAGAAATAGAGTTGAGTAAATTTGTATAATGGATTTGAATAATGATTTATTATATAAACTATACAAGACATGTAATTTTTATGATTGTGATTATTCCCGACCAAAATAAATATGTTATGAGATAAATTTCATATAATACTCATTACTTAATGAAATATGGATCTTGGCTCAACAAATGGATATTATGTAAGGGTTATTTATTTTTTTTGGTGAAAATTCATTAAAAATACTTTATTAAAGGTTAGAAAACATGATAATAAACCATATATTTTTATTTTTTCATATTATGTATTACATCATGGTAAACATTTTGAGATCTCTGGTAGGTATGACCAATAAAAAAATTATAGAATGATATATATGGTTGATAAGTTTTCTCAGTGAGAAGCATTCTAATAATATAAATGTTTATTCTATGGAAATTAGTTTCAAAAACATTGAATCATGGGGATTAGATACCTTATGTGCATCTCACATTTCAATGATAATTACATACTCAAATACGAGATAAAATTAATGAAGTGATAAGTGGATTTTTTAGTTACTAATAGAGTAGGAGTTACTGTATTAGAAGTAAAAATTAATAACCTATATCTACCAAATAAATTAGATATATAATTGAAGAACTATTATTTTTTTCTTATCATAAATATAAATTTTATTTCTATATAATGATTTGGTAAGATGATTTTTTCATTAATTATTGTCAACAAAAGTTATTCTATATATAAGAAAGAAATGTTTTATGGAATTAGTAACAAGGTAATTTATTTATACATTATAGATATAGATAAGTATTATTCAAAATATTTAGAATAAGAAGGTCAGGGTTGATTCTAATCCCACCTAACATTATCATTGTCACCTTATACATATAAATGAGATATGCATCTGAAGAATACATAGAGATATATTTTTGGACTAATTATCTTATGAATTATTTGTAACATGTGAATATTCTTTATTTAAAAAGATAACCAAATCACCTTTTAATGTAATTGGTGAAAGGGATATTTAATTGTTTGATCTCAAGTATAGTGATGTATGTGAAGAAAATTGTAAATAAAAAATTATTAGTTTTAGGTAGTTTATTAATTTTACTAATGGATTATTTTTTTATGGTTTTGTGATTTTTATTGAACACAAGTATGAAATGATTGAAAAGATAAATCAGTTTTTTAGTGAAGTATATAATCCACTGGGAAAAATTATTTAGAATCTCCAAAAAATAAATATGTGAATAATTGACCTAGGAATTCACCAATTATCTAAGATATTATAGAATTTTTATACAACTCATTGATTATAGAGAAACATAGTGGAATAGTGTGACTGAGAGGAAGAATCATACCTTATTGGACATGAATTGATGGATGATGAGTTAGTGTGAACATCCTATTATATTTTGGGGTTATTCTCTGGAGACCGTTGAATTCTTATTTAATTGAATTGAATCTAAAGTAGTTAAAAATTTAAAATATAATATACGTTAAAGGAAACATTATATTTTTGTATTTTTTGAGGATTTTGGGTTAAAAGAAGTTGTATTATTATTTTAATATTACATTATTGGTTGAAAAGTAGATAAATTATCATTTGTAGGTAGTTATAAGAAAAATATAAGAAAATAGTATCATAATAAAAATGATCAAAAAAATTTATGGCCTGAGGTAGTACATTTGTTGAGGAGGAATATATTATTTGATATTTCAGCAGGAGGAAAGTTGATGTTACATAAGTTCATGACCAATAAAAAGAATGTGTTCTTGAGATGGATATTGATCTGATACCACAAATATATATGTATGAACAACTGAATAAAGTTAAAAAATAACATTAAAGGTCTGGTAGGATTCATCCGAATTATAGGAGATATGGATTTATTAATGTAAATTATAATGAAGTAACATTCATAGGACACAAACCTACTAACTACTGAGAGGTCATTGAGTATTCTGATTCTTAGAAATGGTTAAAAGCCACAAAATATGAAATGGAAACCATAACCACTACCTATGTTTAGAAATATTTGAATACACAATAAGGGGTGAGACCCATAGGGTGAATGTTTGTTTTCTATAAGAAAACTAAAATGGATGGTGGATTTTATACCTTTAAATATCTCTTGGTGGAAAGAAAATTCATGGTATTGGTTTTGAAGAAACTTTTTCACCTATTGAGATGATCAATTCTATTATGTTACTAACTACCATAACATCTCATTTTTAATACGAGATATCTAAAATGGATTTCAAAAACACTTTACTAAATTGGAATATATTTGAGGAAGTATATATGATACAACCTAGTGGATTTGAAGTGTAAAATTAATATGTTAAGGTGTGAAAGTTACAATAGTTAATTTATGGTCTAAATACATCTACTTAGAGTTAGAGCATAGGGTTTTATGATTTAATAAAATATTTCAGTTTCATAAAAAATGAGGATGATTCATTTAAATATAATTTGAATATTGTGAGTGATGTTTTTCCTCCGTGATGGTGATGAGGAACGCCGTTGAAGCTTGTCGGTGGTTTGTTGCAGATTCTCCAGTCTTCTTGGTGGTTTCAAAGATGACCGTGGTTCTAGGTGTTGCAGGTTTCGAGGGGTCCCGTGCTTCGAGGCTGCGGCGTGGGTTCGTGGATCGAGGTGGCGAGCGGTGAATTTTTTTGAATGTTGAATTTTTTAGTTTGAAAGTGGGATGTTGTGCCTGTTTGACTGTGCGGTTTGGAGGGATGTTTGGGGTACTGGAAACCCTTAAACCGGGTATTAGAAAATGAAAAAAATGGTTTGATGGATGGAGTGTAGTAGTATTTATAATATTGTATATATATGGAATACCAATTTTCAAAAATGATATCCCAACAAGACACTTTATAAAAATATGGTTTGAAAAATGTTTATCTATAAAATAAATGCATGAAGAATCCTATATACTGGGTATGAATATCTAAATATATAGATATAATTGGATTCATAAACTCAACAATGAAACATATATATGTGATTTTTAAAAGTGGTTTATCAAGGATACATAAAAAAATTGGTCTTTACTAGTGTTTCATGGAATGAATATTATGAAACCTTATGATCCTTATAAGGAGTTAGAATGGATAGATAAAATTTCTTATGTACCTACCACATGATCTATCATATATGACATGTTTTTTATATGGAAAATGGACCCTATGATCTAATCATAACCATTATATACCAATACAATCCCAGCGAGTGTCATTGGATAATTTTTAAGAATATAAAAAATTAATTTTGAAGTAATAAGGACATGTTCATGGTCATTACAGTGTATAATGGATTCTATTTAAAGGGATAAACTAATGATAGTTTCTAATTTGATAGAGATGAAATGAGGCCTATGTTTGGTTTTATGAATTTCTTGAATTGTGGAGCTATCAGTTGGAAGAGTTACAAATAATAAACAATAGAATAATCAATAACAAAGATAGAGAACATAATTGTATCAGAAGATACTAAAGAAGTTATTTAGATAAAGATTATTATTTGTAATCATGGGGTGGTTCGTAGCATAAAGGGATAAATAGAGCTTTACTATTAAAATAATAGAATCATTTTTTAGGATAAGGAACCTCAGAATCACCAAATGACTAAAAAAATCCTTTTTAAATATTATTTCCTATGAGAGAACATTGAAAGGGGTGATTTTATGAGTTTTTGGGTGGATATAAAGGATAATGTATCAGATCCATTGAAAAATACATTTCTCTAGAAATAAAAATAAGGTCAAATTGAAAATCATTATATACGATGCATAATATATTGAAAGTAATTTTTGAATAATACATCAAGATTTTATAATAAAATGAAATATCATTTTACAATATTTTATTTGTGTTGAATATATATTTTACACGAGTTGTTGAATTATAATATTACCTCAAAGTATGACTTTGAGGTCCTTTTAACTGGTGATTGTTATGTGGTACTACGGTTTTGAATATATATTCATTTTATCTTTAGTAGAACCTTATACTCAATAAATAAAATTATATGAAATACAGATAATAGAATCATGAGGTAATAATTAAAGAATTATTATATGGAAGTTCCCTCCAACATATATCTCATGGAATGTCATATAGTCATCGATATTATTTAAGATTGTATGATTACTATCAATCTATATTACCTGAGGTTGGTGAGATTACTAGAATGAGAACCCTTATACAAGATAACATTCTTACAAGATCCTTGAGGCATAATTAATCATGGCATGGTTGGGTAAGTTAGTAATCATGTTATCTTTAGAGCTCAACCAATATGGAATTTTCAACTCATATAATGAGAGATGATATCTAGGAACTTGATTAAATTAGACTATGTAAATTTAGGTCCATATTTAGTTGAGTCACATATGATGTGTTAATCAACTTATATGAGAGACATTTGATGTGTTAATTTAGTAAATGAATGACAGATAATATATTCATTTACCTAGTTACACTACTGGAAATATGATCTATACCAACGGTTTTGGGAAAACCATTGGTATAGTTCACTAATTTGGACCTATACTAATGGTTTGGCCAAAACCATTGGTATAGGTCACTTATATAGAAAACCTTTGGTATAGGGGGACCAATACCAACGGTTTGTCCAAACTGTTGGTATAGGTTCACTAATTTGGACCTATACCAACAGTTTGACCAAAACCGTTGGTATAGGTCCATTATAGATACCCTATACCAACAGTTGGCCAAACCATTGGTATAGGTCCCCCCTATACCAACGGTTTATCCAAAACCATTTGTATAGGTCCCAAAATCAGAGAACCTATAACAACGGTTCTCAAAACCATTGGTATAGGTCTATACCAATGGTTTTGAGAACCATTGGTATAGGTACATGTATTTTTAATGGAATCTTATAACAACGAACATTAAATAAATCAAAATTTAAAATACTTATGATAATACATATATATATTTATGAAATTATGTTCAAAAAAGTAATTTAGGTTAGTGGTTAGGTCGTTCAATCACAAACATGAGCTGCTGGGATCAAAACCAACCAGATAATTATTTTTTGAATTACATATACCAATAGTTTATAGAACTATTGGTATAGATTTTCATATTACTTATACCAACTATTTTCATAACCGTTGGTATAGATCAATCCTCGTGGATTACTTGGAAACAGTTCTCCTAACCATTGGTATAGCCTATACCAACGGTTTGGAGGCCTATACCTACGGTTCCAAACTGTTAGTATAGGGTATTTTTCTAGTAGTGTTAGTTTATTTTGTTAAATCCTAAATTGATGAGATGTAATATACTAGATTAAAAATGTTCTACCACTAGTAGTAATTAAATTTTTTATAAAATAGTATTATATATGTATACATACGATATATATGATACATCATGTGGAGAACATGTAAATATAGAAATATGAGTATATTTGATAGAGATTGCACCAAGCACATTAGTATATGTATTGTCATCTGTGATTTTATAGAGTATTATCTTTAATTACTTCTATGAAATCTGGAATTTATGTTTTTTTTCATATCTACTAAGGTATGCATAGTCACACACTGAGGCCATTGGATAATGATTAAATTTTAGGCAATTTGTTTTTTCAAAATAAAGATATTTTGATAAACCATATCCAAAATAGTTTTGGATATATTAAAAATTATTTGTGAATATCTTCCTAATATAATTATGATATTTTAGTAAATGTTTAATATTGTGTGTTATCCACTAAAATGGGGGATATTTTAGCCTATTATACCACCTTTTAATAAAATATGTTATACATAAGACGAATAACATAACTTATGACATGAATATATCATAAAGGGTATAAAGATGATTATTTTTCATTATATCATTGAATATGATATATATATATATATATATATATTAGTTTCTTGGGGGATAAAATTACATTCAAACACACACACACACACACACCACGCACAAATGCCAAAAACATAGGCCATAGCCCGTCCAAGGGGATAAACCACCAAAAATCCTTTCTTTATTTAGTACATGACTTGAAATTCTAGACCCATATGTTCATCATTAACAGAAGGCCCAATAATACTGGGAAATTATGCTCTGATGTACCACCTTGCTTTCCTGAATACTCGACTGGTCACAAGTCTCATGGGTTGCCAATGCATTCTCCAATATTCCCATTGATTGACCCACATCATTTGACTACCCTGACTATCCGCTGGGGGAAATCTTCCGTCTACAACACCATTACTACACCAACACCACCACCCCATGAACATCTCAACCTCGTGTTTCTTAAGGGATCTTCCTAACATTATTAGCAATATTTCCTACCACCCAAAGTGCCTCCTATATCCCTAAATTCCATATCACCTCTAAGTTCACTTGACATATACAGTGCCACCTGACCATAGAACCCTGTCATATTTATTATTATCTTTATAAATGTGACCCAAAATCCCATTGGTCTTACTTTAGAAAATAGGATACCCTATGTATATACATATGAAAAAAGGGTGAGTTATAAATCCCAGTAAAAGAATAGTTAGAGTAAATTATTATGATAATAAATACATATAATATAAGTGGCATAAAATAATAACATAAAATATAAGAATAAAATTTCTTCACATTAAAGCATGTAATGGACAATATGACATCATATGATCATGAAATCATCAAAAAGTGAAAACAACATAAAACACGACATCATAACAATGATTTAAGGAGCACTTTTAAGGAATCATAAATTGGTGAAAAATTCCCACATATGGTTTTTATATTTCTAGTTTTATAACCATCACATTAATATCATTTACAATCATATTTTTGATACATACAGGAATCATATATCACTCAAAATCAAAATAAATCATATGAAAAGGAAATGGGTTACGCAATTTTTTCATTGAAAATAACCAAATAGCATATCATACAGATTCCCATGAAATAAGGGATTAACGAATTATTGGATGTTCGTAAATGAATAAAATAAAAATTTTAATTAAAATAAATTTCAAGTGAATAAAATACATAAAAAAGAGTGAAGAATAATATATGTAAATTATCCTCTTAAGTGGGGTTTTACAGGAATGGGTAAAGAGTTTTTAAATAGGGTAAGGGGATAATAATTTAATTAATAAAAGAAATGATCCTAAATGGTTTTCTATAAAAAAATTTGTGTTTCCAAAAAAAATAATAGATGGAAGTTATTATATGTACTGGTACATGAAAACAGATAAGAAATAAACAAGTTCCCTTTAAAAAGGTTGTCTTAAAAGAAGGAATTGAGTAGAGAACGCGATGAATATGTATTATCACCAAAAAATAAAGATAAATTAAACTAGATATATTTTTAAGGAATATATATACATATACATATATATATATAATACGAACGAATTATATTATATGAGTATGGAGGGAATGGATAAAAGGAAAAAGAACGTGTAACCTAAAAGAAACGATCGTGGTTCAGAAGATCCCAAATCATAAGTCACAATTTTCATGGTATGTGAATCTAAAAACCTAAAAAAATTTCATTTTATTAAATACTTTATTTGAAAAAAAATTCATCTATATTAAAATTTTTATGCTCCAATTACTTTCTTGAGTCATTCATTTATTTCATATTTTTTTCTTATATATGCCACTTAGGGTAATTTTGTTGATTTAATACAATAATTCTTCAGTATGTTGATTATATAAATAGGATATATTTATGAGTTTTATAATATATATAATTTAATATTTATGTATTAAATATCATTTTTTGGAAAAAAGGTATACATTTAAATATATGTAAAAAACAGAGTCAAATGATAAAATATTCCACATTTTTTTCATTTTGGGTGATAAAAATAATATTATATATTTTTAGTAATATAAATAAAATAATGATAAAATTATATTTCCATAATAAAAATAATTTTATAAATATTATATTTATTCATTAATTTAATTCCTAAAACTAGCCATGTGAGTCGGTAATGAAAAATGAAACATGTTTTCCATGGGGGCGGTGAATCAACCATAACACGAGCACCATTTTCATTATATAATGGAAAGAGAGGATTTTAGATAATGAATATTCCATTAATATAATCTCATTTCAATAAATTAATTATAATTATGTTATTAAACCATACTTTATATAATATATTTTAATAGATATAATAAGAATATAATTTAATATAATTCACATGAGAATATTTCCTCTTCCTTTGGATGTTCTCTCTTAGGAGACACCTTAAGGGTCCTTAGTTTTATATTTTAGCAGGACCATTTCTTATGAGAAATGGAAATATTATTGAAAATATATTTTATAAATTTTTGGTTGATCTAAAGATCTTAATTTTTTATGAGAGGTGATGTTTTTATGGGTGGTGTTTATAAAAAGAGGATATGAGGTTTTAGTGTAAAATACTAATTATTTTATCATCTAGGCCAAATAATTTGGGTTAGAATTTATTATTACAAAATTAATTGGTTTATTAATAAAAAATTATGGTCATTTGATATTATAATCATTCCCTGATTTAATGGAACCATTCAATTAATCAAATAAATGAAAATTTTCAAGAATATATTATTATTAGAATAAAATATAACTTAGGTCACAAAAAATTTAAATTCAAGTTTATAAATTCCCAATATATTTTTAAAATATATAATTATTCTCCAAAAATATATTTTAGGTACCTAAAATTGTTTCATAATTTTTAGGTTATACTTAAATTGTGATGATGTCATAAAACTAATGGTATTCATAAAAAATATATTTTTAATATTCATCCTAAAATCATCTTTATAAGAAAAATTTAAAAAATTCACCCTATTCAAAATTCAACATTATGATTAAAAATAAAAACAATTTTATTAAATTTATTTTATAATAATAATAAATTTATTCTTTATAATAAATATCCTTTTATTGAAAAATTATTTTTTCTACATGATCAAATTTATGACCCTTAAAAAAATTACCTATGTTTTAAAATAATTATACGATAAAATTTCCAGTGATTAATTAATGTATTTTGGGGAAATAAATTTTATTTCAAAAACTTGAAAAATATATTATAATTAAATTAAAACATTCATTCTTTACCAAAAATATTTATATATTTTTTTGTTCCAAACATTTGTTTCTACATATTTAACAATTTTAATTAATTGTAATGTGATATAAATTTTTTATATATATAATTAAAAATTAAACTAATGAAAAGAATTTGTTTAATACTATATTCCTAAATATTACACACATGTTAATTTATAGTGGAAATTGGTCTTATAATGTTTTGGGCAGTTACATTATTACCCCATAAGAAAATCCACCTTATGTATTTCGTTTCATACTCTAAAGTGAAAAAATGAGTGTTCACCTATTTCCTAGATTCCTATGATTCCCATTTTTCTCTATTCAAATTTATGGGTCTAAAAATTTGAATTCACAAGGTGTGTTGTCTTTTTGTGTGAAACTTTGTCTATATGTTCAATGATCCTCGCTAAATTGTTCTCATTAGAGAGATAATGCCCGATTGTACCACCTTTTAATTCAATACATATGAGTAATATAGTATGCACTTTCTCTATAGGGATACATGTAATATATCATGTACTAGATGAATGTTTTGTGGGAGTACTATTTAGTATTCCATAACTCTGAAGTGATCAAGAATCTCAAAGGGGCCAATGTATTTGGGAATTAATTTTCCCATATTCCCAAACCTCAAAACTATCTTCCTTGCAAATATATGAATTAAGATTTTATCTCCATCCTCAATATCAAGGTCATATAAATTATTATTAGAATATAAATCTTATTGACTCAATAATTCCTCGAAATGTTTTCATATAGGCTTGAACTTCCGTCTTATTTCCTTAACCATATCAAAACACAACAACTTGGTTTTACCAAATTCATCCCAATATGTTTATGCTTTTTATTTCTTCACACAGAGGGATTCATAAGTCACTATATAATTTCTTTAGTGAAAACTATTATTTTATAATAACTCATCCATAGGATGATGTCAGTACCAACCCTTGTTAATGTCCATAGATAAATCTCTAATAATTTACTAATGTTTTTGGACAGTTATTTCTGATTAGCCATCACTATGGGGGTGATAGGTCATACTGAAGTTAAATTATTATTCAATGAATGTTGAATAATTTCCCAAGACATTTAGGTAAACCCTATATATAACACATAAATAATCAATATTAGTGTTCTATAAAGCCTCACCAATTCCCTAAAGTACAACTTTTCAAGTAAGTTGATTGATATTTTCTCTCTAGTGGAAATGAAGTGATATATATTTTTTAGACAATCCACTATAACTCATGTATCATTATATACTTTAGATGTCTTTATAAGACACATGAAAAAGTCTATGGTGATGTTCTATCATTTCCATGTATTTATGAGTAGTGATTGAGTAATCCCATTGGTATTTTAAATTTATACCTTAAATTATTAATATACTAAGAACATTAATATATATTCTACAATCTCCCTTATCATATTACCCCCTAACAAGTTCTCTTAGATATTTTTATGTGTCTTTGTAATCCCTTGGTAGAAGAATAATGTTGAGTTTTTAGAATTATCCAATAACTTCTATTTTACTTAAGCTAAAAAGGTTTACATAGTCTTGTCGCAAACCTCACAACTCCTTATTCACAAATGTTTAACTATGATGCTTTCCCCTTTTTTATTTCAACCACCTTATTTTTTATGTCAACATCATACCTTTGATATTGAGAAATCATTTGCGTAAGTAAGGATGTCATTCATTAATTTTTGGTTCATATGTCTATCCTATTCCTATCTAGAAATATTGGATCTTTATCAATCATCATCATGGATAAGGCTATATGATCTTTTTTACATAGAGCATCTACCATTTTATTCACCATCCTGGGATGATAATGGATTTTGCAATCATAATTCTTGATCATCTCTGACCACCTTCAGTGGTGAATATTTACCTCTTTCTATGTGAATATATACTTAAGGATCTTATGATTTTTATATATAGATCACAGTTATCTCTATATATATTATTACACTAAATATTTAATGATAATATTAAAAAATATTACTCTACATCATGACATTGATATCTCATCTCATGGATATTTAATTTTATAGTGGTTTAGGATATCAATTTGTCATTTTATATGAGTACAAAACCTAATCATTTCTTCAAGTTACTATTATACATCACAAATAATTTCCCACTTATGTTTACTGTGAGTAAAGGTATGATTATTTTCCAATTCTTAAACTCTTAAAAGATACCATTGAATTTAATATTCTAAAAAAATTACACCCTTCCATTTTATCTTGGTTATAGGTTTTGAAAATCATTTTTATTTTCTCAAAAATTATTGATAGATTACATATAATCAAAGGAAATTATGGATATTAATTATAGATTCTAGTATGGGTCATTCATAAATGTTAATTATCTTCAAACAGTCTATAAATATCTCTTTTCTTATGAAACAATTCCACAATAATTTAACTTTCTCCTTCTAAAACTCATATTTACTATACTTTTCATATAAATTTTCCTTTCATAGAGTATTTAACATAGTACTCAATTTCATCTCATGTTACTCATTTAGTTTATATTATTTGTGAATATTATATATAAATACTACCACGAATTTTTCATTTCATTCCCTCAAGTAATTATTTTAAAGTGAAATAATATTTCTAGACATTTGGTTAGTCTAAGGGGAATTAATATGAGTTCATAGAGTATTTACCTTTAATTGACGATATACTAATGGAAGGTCCATTTTAGTTAAATACTGGGTCCCATGTAGTTGAACTAATAATTAATCAATCCATAGTAGTGGATATATTTTCATTATCATGATTTTTTTTAGTTTAAAAATCAATGAAACGGAAAATTGACACATCCTTCTTGAAAAAGAGGGTCGACACATGCCATGGTAGATCACTCAGGTGTATGAATCCCTATTCCATATTATCTTTTATTTTTATCACTAATTCATTTAATTTAATGGGGTTAATACTCTAGAGATTTTAGGATATATTTATAGATCCATGTACAAGTTCAATGGAGAAATCAGCCTCTTGATCCAAAGGAATTCCATAAAACTTTTTAGGAAATACATCAATATATTCACTTAAAATTGTAATGTCTTCAATAGTAATCATATCCATTTCCTCAATAATTTGATCTAGGTATACTTTCTTGGAGAGTAATAATATCATTAATTGATAAGAAGATTCCATAGTAGATCTTTTCTCCCTCTTACAATTATATAGAATTGGAGGATGGTTGTAACATGAAAGGTGATTTCCTTATCTTTGTTGTTAATTTAATATATATATATAAGGATATATAATACAGGACTAGCATAACATTAAAATACACTAAAGGAATAATGAAAAGGTTTTTTAGGAGATTCATCCCAAAAATATTCACTGGGGAAGAGTTATATGATTGATATGTAATAATTTCCCTATTTTCCATTTTCAATGATAACTCAACCTCCATGTTTTGATGTGGCGTTTTAATATTTATAATAAAAATGAATGATATGAAATAATTAAAAGAACTAAAATCAAATAGTATGATCAATATCCTCAAATGAATAACTAATGTACCTATATCCAGTTCATTGTCAGGATCCACCTATTTAGTTGGGATAACATAATCTCATCCATTCTCCCCTGGCCATGGAGTTTTTTATTTTCATTTATCTCTGAAAACCTATATATTTGGTTTTTTAATTATATAGTTCTCATGTTCTTTCTATTAGAATCATTGTACTGTAGGTAGATGATTAATCATAAAATCATTTTCTTCCATCACATAAGTGGGATTTATAAAATATCTTCAACATTTATTATCTTTATTTCTTTCTCTTCCACATGTGAATAATCTACTAGTTCCCATAAGATAGGTTTCTATATTTTTTTCACACTTATGACATGTATAAAGTTTTATTTTATTCCCTTAATTATATTTATCTATAAATCCTCCAATATTGGACTCCATTATTTACATTTTTATTTCCAACCCCACAAGTACATTTAGAATCACCAAACTATATCTCAACTATAAGGTTACATCAAAAAATTTCCTCATAGCTACCATATTCTTGAATCACCAATGATTTTCAAAGTCCAAATTTTAGTACACTAAATAAGTGGTCAATCTTACTCTTTAGGTCAATGAAAAATATTGAGGTATACTGTACAACCCTTGTGTAGTTTCCTACCAAAGACACAATAGATGCATTCAAATTTTTCTTGATTGCATATAATTACATCACTATTTCAAGAAGTGGAGTGTGGGGAAGATATTTAATTAAATATATATTCTTTAATCAATCTCCTTCAATGGATTTAATGTCACCCATGGGAATCATATTATTGAAAAATTCACACCACTAAATAACATCGTACTCTAGGTGACAATTAACCAATGTTACTTTATCTTGATAAGAGAATTAAAAGAAAAATAATAAATTTTTAATGGAATTGAACCATTATTCCATGAATAGGGGATTATAAGATCCACTAATAGTAAGAATAGTTTTTCATATAAAGGTGTTAACTGAAACTTTCCCATTATTAGGAGAAGGGTTTTGTTCCATATTATTCATGTTATTATTCATAACTTTAGTCATTTGAGAAAGTATAACCATGATGTTATCGAATAACACTCCCATTGGGAAACAAATATCATTTGGTCAATCATCACATTTCTCATGGAATCAATTGTAGCACGATTCCTCTAATTTTCATCCATTAAATAAAACAAATAAAAATTATGGTTTAGAATACTCAAATTAATATAAATAAATAATAGAAACTATAAACATGTAAGTAATAACTCATAAATGAAATGTATATACTATATTATTAATTCTTATGTTCAAATATATATTATCTATGGTTCTTTTATAATTAATTTATATAAATTTTCTCGTTATATATTACATCACTAAATTTTAGAACAATACATTAACCATTCATAATGGTTCATAAAGAGAATATGAATCAAGCAAATAATATCCCCCTTTGAGTTTTAAACTATAGGTGTAGTAACAAAAATTTTTTTGTGCACTGAGTAAAGATAAAGTTAAAACCCAACCAACATTTTTAGGGTTATTACCCCTATGTTCACCTGTACCAGAGCATTCATCCACCTGTTTTTATCCATACAGATATTTAATTTATAGGAAATCACATGATATATACTATACCAAAATTTTTGTATGTTTTCATAAATGTATCACTATAGTTTTTAGTAATGGATTATTATTCTAACCTCTAAAAATAAATATATTATTTTTCAGATATCAACTAAAATGAACCAATACTTTTATATATTTTATTTCATGATTTTTATTATCAAGTTACATAAAATAAAACCTAAAAATCACAATGCCTAGTGCATTTTAGAGATTAGATACATAAAATATCAACTTAAGCATAACCAAAAACAACATTTGTTTATCTCCATAAAATTTCTTCTAAATACCATTGGTCTTATTTTAATGCATATGATACCCTGAGGACATATATAAGGAAAAAATGTGATCTATAAATCTAATTAAGTGTATTATAAGAGTTAGGCATGATGACAAGAAATACGTATAGTGCAAGATTCATATCATGATAACATAAAAGAGAAGAATCATATTTGTTCACAAAAAATAATGGAATGATGAAGAAGATTGAATAACAATATTGAATTATGGTAATGAAAAAACAACATAAATCGGGACATCATAAAAATAAATGAAGACTCACTACTAAGACAACATAACAAGGTGCACAATGTCCCATAATATATTGAGTTTACTCTCTAATCCCATACATGTTGTCTCATGAAATACAAAAAATTACCCAATTCATTTGAGTGGTTTATAATACCTCTATTACTCATAATATAAATAACATATACATGAATACTGATGTTACATATAGAAAACACAGATAGGGCATGTGCATCAGAAAATTCATGATTAAGAAAAGGGTAACATAATATTATCTTAGAGCATAAATAAATGAAATATTATTTAAATTACCTTGAAATAAGTTATTAAATAATTAATGGATGTTTATAAATTAATAAAAACATAAAATCATGAAAATTAAGATCTGGTGATGTTTGGACATAAAAAAAGACTGACAAAGAATGTTTGGAAATGAAAATCTTATGCAGGTTTTAAGAGAGAGGGTAAAGAGTATTTAAACAGGGTAAGAGCATAATAATTTACCATAAAAAATTTAATCCAAATGGTTATCAATAAAAAAATTATTTTTATATTATCTAAATATGTTTAATGACATTAGATAGAGTGGTACATGAAAAGATATAAGAAATAAATAGGTTCTCATTAAATGGGTTGCTTAAAATAATGAATTTAGAAAGGAACATGGAGAATATGTATTATAACCAACAAATAAAGGTAAATTTAATTATTTATATATATAATAAATATATATAAATAATAGATAATAATCATATAATAAGATTATTAGTGAAGGGTTAAAATGAAGGAAAATGTGTATAACAGAATCAATAATTAAATTTAGTTTAATAAATAATTTATTCATAACATTTTCCTTTTATATTAAATTTTTAATATCTATTTCATTTTATAAGACATTCATTTATTGTATAGTTATTTCTTATATCAACCACTTGGGGTTGTTCAGTTGCTTTTCTCCAAAACTCTTTCAGCATATTTATTATGGGAAGAGATTATATTAATTAATTTTATAATATTATAAATTATATATATATTTATTATTTATCATTTTAGTATAAAAAAATTATACATTTCAATATATTTTAAAAAATTACATGAATTATAGACGATGTCCAATTATTCTCTTCTTGGGGGGTAAAAATCTTTACGACCATATTTTTTTATTATAATTAATATAATGCATAATTTTTGTTTCCATAATCTTAATAATGTTATGAATATTATGTTTATTCACTATATCTATTATTAAGACCATCCATGTGAGGTTGTGATGAAAAAATAATCCCATTTTCTATGGAGGTGGTGAGCCGACCATAACATGAACAATGTTTTCATTGTTGAATATAATGAGATGAAGTTAGATAATTATGATGGGGATGAAACCAATTGGTAGAAAAAACCTATAATACCACATACTCAAAAAACCAAGGTTCAATTCCTTACAACCTCATATTTATTTGGGAAGATCTATTTTGAGTAGGCAATCTCGATGGAGGGATATGGTTCGAGAGAAGCAGGTTTCAATACAGGTTGAGGTCAAATTGTACGACATCGGGAGTGGTGGTAGGTAGGCTATGAGTGTCTACGATAGAGATTTATGTATTTATGAATCACTGTAACCCATAACTTAGGTGGAATAAGGAATTGTTTAATGTGTGGGAATTAATTAAGTGGAATGGTGTGACATCAAGACTCGGAGATGGTGTGGGTTTGACGGTTTATGGGTGACACCTAATAGTGGTGATGAGTCATGATGGTGGTGTAAGGATACTATTATAGATCATAAGTGAAATCAGAAAATTATTTACACAAATGTAGATCCATATTAGGTTTCAATTATGATCAACCATCAACAAATCAATCATATTAGAAGAATGAGTGAGCATGACATTCACCATCGGTACCGGGCACTATATGAATCTTCATGGTTCATTTCAATCTGATCATCCTTGGTAATTTGGTTCTTTTTAATTCATGAGAATAATCTTGGGATAGACTACTCTATATTTATTTGATTCTTCTTGGTCTTGTATTGGGAGAAAGTGTCTATTGACTTGTGATCCATGTAAAGTTACCCCTCAACCTAATTAAAGAGGGGAGAAATAAATAAAAAGGCCATCTGTATTAGGAGGAGTGGTGGATAAATACTGAATATTTAATTAATATAATAAAATTTTAGTAAATTTTTATTGCTTATGTTATTATACTATCATGAATAGAATATATTTTATGAGGTATAACAATAAAATAATTCAATAGAATTAAATTGAGAATATTACCTCTTCTTTTACATATTCACTCTTTGGATAATCCTTAAGGCTCCTTTGTATGGTCTGTGGGTTGTAATAAAGATTATAGCACATTTGAATATCTTTAGGTGAAATTTAGTGATAATGTTTTCAATTAAAATAACATGCGAGGTTGTGAAGGATGGTATTTTTAAGAGTAGAGGAGTGTTTTAGTGTAGAATATTGATTATTGTATCATTTAGGCAGACAAATTTTTTAGAATTGATTCACAAAAAATTTGTTAGTTTATTAGTAAATAATGAGGGTGATTTGAAATTATAATAATTTTATAACATAATTTCATAATGCAACCACTCAAATAAATGAAAATATCCAAAAAATAGTTTTTTATTAGTATAAAATATAACATAGGTTCTATAATTTTAAATATAGGTTTCTAAATTTCAAATCACATTTATAAATTTATTTATATACTCCTTAAGTCCATTTTAGTTATATAAAAAGGTTTCATAAACTATTAATTTATATTTATATAGTGATGATATTATAAAAGTATGGGTATTCATAAAAACTATATTTATACTATTCACCCAAAAATAAATGAAATGTTATGATCCAAAAAAATGAAATCTATTTCAGAAATTGTTTTTATAATTATGATAAATTTAATCTTTTAAAAAAATATCAATTTTATTTAAAAAACAATTTTTTATAATATGATTAAATTTCCAACCCATAGAATAAATATTTTAGATTTTATAAAATTATTTGGCCAAATAGATATAGTTTACTAAATTTTTTTTAAGAAAACATATATTTTTTCAAATCCATAAAAAATATATTTTAAGGAAAATAATACATATTTTTTTTTCCAAAAATAAAATTATATTGTTTTGGAAACACTTCCTTTAACATATTTAACAGATTTATTTAACTATTTTGTGATATTAATTTCATATATATAAAATTTTAAATTAGAATAATGAAGTTCATGTTCTAAATAATATATTCCATAATATAACCAAAATTTCAATTTAGAAGGGTAATTCCATTTAAAATGTTTCTGATCTTTCCATGATAGGCCTAACGAGGTGAAATTTCATGCCTCACTACCATGTTCTCCCACATGGATTCATTAGTTATAAACCAATTATCTTAGTTTATTAGTTTATTATTATATTGAAATAAATATTTAATAAATGATATACCAATGGGATGTAATGTATGGGTTTTATGAGAAAGAATTTCATATGGTAGATTCTATAATACTTTGATATTTATTATAGTGGCTATAAAATGGGATGTGATATCTGTTGTTATTTTTCTCTGAATGGATGTTATCTTGATAAAATTCAATTTTTCCCTATATATTTCATTCATATTCTCCAAATAAGGATACAGAACCTATTTTTTGAATTTAGATTCTCTTCATCCGAACAAGGATCCAAGGTTTAGTGTGATCCCTCATAGGTAAGAAGCATTTGGATTTGACTATAGTGATCTCTATCAAACATGTGTTGAAGATTATAATACGGATTATATATAATCTATGGTAATCTCTTCTGTTATTTATTTATAACACACCATATTTATTTGAGATTTTTCAATCATTTTATACATTTCTTCCCACTTGGAACCATTTTACAAGGAACTCCCAAACCCCTCAAAAATGCCACTTTCAGAATTATATCACACATAATGCTTATTTTCTTCTCATGATACATTTGATCCTTTGGAGAATTAATAATCTTTGTATATCTAAAAAAATTAAATAAATCTTTATATTTATAGTAAGTTCACCAATCATTTCACTAAGAATAATAGTTCTTTAATATCATATATAATAGACATATAAAAAACTTTTATGGTAGACAAATAAATAATATTATATATGTTTTATTTCTAAATAATCACAAAAACACCTATGGTAACATCCAATGTTATCAATGATCTTGTTCTGTCAATATATCTTACCAAATAAATGTCTAAATAAACAATAAAACTATCATTTGATCTCCAAAAATTCATTAAAACGCTATAAGTTACATAGAGATATTTGAAGATCCACTAAACGACATTATAATGTTCTCTTCATGGATTGATCATATATATAATAACTAAAGTAACTAAATAGGCTAAATATAGATGGGTAAAAACCATATAATACATTAAAGAACACAGTATAGTAGAATAAGGAGCTCAATACATATATTCATCCTAATAATTAGATTCGAGACATAAAATAGATAAATGTCTAAAATTATCTTTAAATAGAATAATAATAGGTTTGAAATTATTTATATTCAACCTATCAATATTTTTCTCAATATAACATTTCTATACCAGACAAAGTATTCCAAAATTTCAATGTCAATTAATCTTTATACCATGAAATTTATTTGCAACACTCAAATATTTCATTTCAAACTCCATAATCAATGAATTTTTAACTTATCTAATCTTGTTATTTTCCTCAGATACAATGAAAATTTAATTAAGAAAGAGAAATTGATAATCCAAATGTCAATAATAACATTTCTTAATAAAAAAAATCTATAAAACCACAAATTCCAAAACTATTATAGGTTGTAAAAAAGTAAAACCTATTAAATTTATTTCTGGGAGATTTTTTCAATGCACAAAGAGATTTATTTGAATAAATTACATATTCATCCTCTCGTGAAAATATACATCTCTCTTAAAACAGCACATATTTTTCCTTTTCATTATCTTAAAGAAGAAAATATATCTTATTATATAAATTCTCTAAATCATGATTATGTAAATCCAAAATAACCCAAAAAGAAACTTGAAAAATACAATGTTTTATAACTATAGATAAGACATCCATGAGATCAAAACTCAAAATCTAACTACATCCTTTATAAAATAACCATAACTCATGAATTGTTTATTTAATACCGGGTATGATATATTTCCTACTGAACACCCTTTTGTAGTGAAAACGTTTCTTAACCTTAGGTAATTTCACTATCTTCCATGAATATTTTGTTTGAGTGGATTAATATACTCTTTCTTGTTCAACATCCATATACCTAAATCCCTATATATTGCAATATCTAAATAATTTAAATATTCTTCATTTGACTCAATTATTCTGACCACATTTAGTATATATAAACCATGTCAGCCTCTCCATACCTCAATGAAGGTATAATATTTCTCTTAATCTTTTATATTATAATAGAATATTATGATAGTGGTGGTATAAGGACCAGACCTTAAAACATTACATAATATTTAATTAAATGAATAATTCATATTGAGGATCTTTTCAGGTTTAGAGTTTTAGAGAATTAGGACATAACTATTACATCTCAAAAGATTATAAAGTACACACTTCTACTCAGTTTCCATTTTTTCATAAAATAAAAAATCTTAAAAAAGAAACATGAATAGTTCCATGTTTTATACAACATGTATTTCCATGATCCCATCCTTAGCCCTATTCATATTTAAGTCCTATGGACAAAATTTCAAAAACACGGGACGAGCATAAAAAGCTCAGTAAAGGATATAAAAATACGGAAAGAAAACATTAGTCCATGTATACATAAGAATCAATGAAATCATACTTTACTCATAAAACATAAGAACTTTAACATACCTCATCAAATCAAAAAATTTATGAATAACTCAAAAAAATCAAAAGACATAAAGGTAACTTGAGGCATTCATGACATTTTTACGTAGGGAGTAACCCTCATGGTTACGTTTGGAATACCCATCATAGTATGTTCCCTAAATATCATCAGAGAAAACTTAGAGTTTAACTCCGTCACATTACCCAATGCATTGGAGAGCTATCTCAGGCTCCCCCACCCTTAATTTATCACTGAACCCCTCGGCTTCATAAACAATTCCCAAGAACCACAACATAATTGTATCACATAAAACAAGCATAAAGTAAGCATAACATTTCCACATTTCAACCACAAGATATCCAGAAAACACATTGATATAATAAAAACATAATCAGAACCATTTTCAATACCAAAATAAAATAAAAGTAAAACACGGTATTTATTTTTCATTTAAAAAAAGTTATGGCTTGTAGAGGAAGATGAAACTCAAATAATGGTCACGGTGGCGGAAAAGTCATTGTCGCCGCATATGTAAGACAAAAACATTCTTTTTTTCATTTAGTAAAATGCTTCATGTAAAAATATTCCTTTTAAATGAAATTAAAAGTTAAAATTGTTTTATACACCGTATAAAATAAAGTCGTGTAGAAATCAAAATATTCCTCAATGAAAAGAGATTGAGACGAAGTCCTGTACAAAGACGGTATCCTTAGATTATGGATAAATCAATTACATAATTATGTGTGAAAAATATAAATACACTCAATATAAGTGGATATTAAGTGTAAAATAACCCAAGTTCATCCAACCATTTTCATAGCACGACATAATCAATAAGTTGAGGTTTAACCCAAAGAATTGAAATTGTGTTAAGAAGTTCCCTTAAAGAAATTCGATAGCCTAACATCGTCACTTTAAAATTAAGAAAATGAGTTGATGAGAGATAAAAGGGTATCTAATAACTTGGAAATACAATTTACATAAATAATGATATATAAGAACATATCCCAACATAAGAATATGTAAATTAAAATACCTAACAAAAAGAAGTCTTTTAAAAATAGGAGGGTGAAAGGTTCCCTTACCGATTTGTGTAACTTTCGAAACGTACAGCCCAAGAAATAAGGGTCATACAATGAAGATGTAAATACCCATAAATTAATTCATATTACACAAATAATACAATCATGGAAAGTACATACACCACACAAAATGAAATAGTGGCAAATTTGGCATGAATCTCACAGGAATACCAAGTGAGACAAAAACCCACTACCTCATTGTAATCAATCAATTCGTATGACCAAAAGATAATAAACACCAAATGAATCACATAATACCATGAATATAAATAGAATCATGATAATATATATGAAATTGTTGTACATAATACACCTCATGAAACAAATAGGTGGAGAACAATGGAAATATCACAGAATTAAAAGTGAGATAAGAAATACCTTACCACAAGTCTGACTTGTCTTGTTCGTTTCATTATGTTCCTGAATAATATACCTTGGTAAATTTATAATTTCTTAAGGAATTAATTTAAAGTTTATTATTTAAATCATATCACTTATTATCATGTTATAATAATTAGTTAATTATGTGAGTGCATATCATACGTTTTGTTGATGTTCGGTACATGAGTAAAAAATGAACTTGTTTGAAGAGAATTGTCCATGTAGTTATAACTAAATCATCTCTGGAATGGTGTTAATTATTTAAATATCATATATATCCAGTATATATGTATTTAATAATATTCCATAATGTTTGGAGATACTAAATGAAATGTACCGTTCATGGAGACGGTAGGTCGTACGTAAGCATGAACACTACTTTCATTTTTTGGTCATATTAATGGACTTAAAATCTAAATGAGACATAGATATATTATACTTACAGTATAATATATGTGTTATATAGGGAACATAAGTTCATTAATTACATTATTTATAAATTCCATGTTTGGCATGAACGAGTCACATCACATGAGGGGGTAGTTGTCCACACTTCCTCATATGAAATTATCGCATTTGCCCAATATGCAAAGCATAAAAGTATGTTTTAAATATAAAATACAGAAAAATATAGAAAAAATAAATACCATATATATCATATATAAATATGGTGAAATCATAATGTCCACCATGAAAGGTGTTAAAATAAGATTTTACAATCATCGTTTTGTGAGGCAGTACGTCGCCACCCACAGAAACAGATTATTCTTTAACCATTAGATGGAGGTGTGTGTATGTGTAGGTAGAATACTTATCATAACAACATCCTAGTATATTTAGGATACTGGTGTTATTATAGTACCAAATAATAATAATATAGTGGTTAGTGAAGAAGGAAAATAAAAGGAAGAAACTCGAGAGAAGACATTACCTCTAAATCGGGAAACTCTTTTTGATTTGAGCCAAAGGCTTCCTTAGAAAGGCTTCTTCCCAAAGTGAGGATTCTAGGAGTAAGAGAGGTATTTTGAGAGATAATATGAGCTGAGGTTGGACAATCCAAGTACTTGATAAGTGTGGGTAAGGGGGTAGAGGTGGGGGCATTTTATAAGAGGGAGGAGGGTCACTTTTGGAATGTCTTGAAATGTTACATTATTATAAAATGATTTTCAGATTTTATGTAATACCCCAAGCTTCCCTGGTACGCTTTTCTTTGAATAATAGAGCAACGTGTGTTGTACGCAACCTCAGGTTCTAACACACCGCGACCAATAAAAGTAGCTATTATGAATATTAATACCCATTTTCTGAAATTATATAAATTTGATATTTCAAAATGGACTTCATTTTTGGATTCGAAATATCGAAATTATCCTAAGTTGAATTTTTTGAAATTTTCTGAGAACTTTAAATTTTCTATGAATAGAAAAAATACTTAAAAAACATTTTTAATAAAAATAATTTATAGTGATAAATTATACTATTGAGTTTTTTTAAAGTATAATTAGAATATATTTTTACCATTTTATTGATTGGTGTTCATTAGAATTAATTTCACTTTGAAATTGGACATAAACGAGTGTCAATCTTTTGATATATATTATTTATTAAAAGAAAATTATTTGTTGTGACAATGGGAATTAATTATTAAATTAATTAATTCAACTTATATGTTTTTAATTTTGTAAAATAGAAATCATTTTTGAATTAGGAATATCAATATAGCTTAGGGTTAAAGTTTGGTATTTTTCTGAAAAACTTCAATTTTTAATGATTAGTGAAACCACTAAGTGGTAGTTAAAAAACTAGTCTTTCATTTAAATGAAACTTTACCACCTCTGAGACTTGACCTTCCAAAATCCTACATACATCATTCTCATTAGGAAGTAAAATGTGGTTCAATGGTATTTAAATAATTTTTGGTGATTAGTAACTTTTAGGTTCTATTAATCACGATTAAAGGTAATTAGTGTCATTTAAGGTAAATATAATGTTATAATAATATGAAATTACCTTTAAACTTGTACTACCCTTATTTTATGAGTCATGGACGACCAAGAAAAACCATGGGTCAACTTGGGGACCCCATGGAGCCACTTGGGTAAGAAAATGGCATTAATAACTTTTTATTTAAAGTAAAAAAAAATTGTCACAAACATGTGTTGTTTTACTAAAACAATTTTTATAAGGGGTTATAGAAGTCATATGTTCGACTATAAATATTAATTGGAAAGATAAAAATATTTTCTAAATAAAGGTAATTTTTTTTTAAGTTTTAGGCATTAAATAAATAATTTTATTTATCACACCATGATGATGCAGCGATTACCTCATTAATAAACGATTTAAATAAAATGGAAATATAAGGTAAAATCTAAGACATACACTTGTCTAAAGACTATTGGATGAGTATATTTAGAACCCTTATCAACCTATCCATAAAATATATGATTGTGGGACCTTTTAAATCCAAAAAGAACTTCATAAAAATGTAACATTTCATGACATTCCAAGAGTGCCCCTCCTCTCCTCTTATAAAAGGCCCCCACCACTACCACCTTATTCACACATTCCAAGCCATTTTTCTAGGCAAAACTGTGCCCAAATACTCTCTAAAAATCCCTCTATTACTCCTAGAAGCCTCAATTTAGAAATTAGTCTTCCCAATTAAGCCTTTGGCTCAAATCAAAAAGAGTTACCCAATATTAAGGTAATGTCTTCTCTTATGTTCTTTTGTATTATTTTGCTTCTCCAACACCTTAAACTCTTTTTATTACTTTCTTTTGTAACAAAACCAGTATCTTAAATATACTAGTATGTTTTTATGATAAGTATTATTGCTACACTTACACAAAAATATGTCTAATGGTTAAGGAATATACTGTTTCTGTGGATGGCGAATTAATGCCTCATGAAACGATGATTGTTCTATCTTCTCCTACCACCCCTCATGGTGGCCATTATGATGACACTATAATTATTTATGATATATATTATATTTATTTCCTCTCTATTATTATTTATTTTACATTTAAAACATAACTTTTTTCTTTTGATGTTGTGAAAATGCGATAATTTTATTTGAGGAAGTGTGCACTACCGCCCCCTCAAGTGATTTGACTCGTTCATGCAATACATGGAATGTATAAAGAATGAAATTAATGAACTTATGTGACCTATATAAAATATATATTATACTATAATTATAATATATATATATATCTCTCATTTATTTTTAATTCCATTAAATATGAAATAGAAATGAAAGTAGCATTCATGCGTACGTACGGCTTACCGTCTCCATGAACGGTGCATTTCATTTTTTACCTCTAAATGTTATGTAATATTATAAATGAATGTATATGATGGATATATATGATATATATGATATCTAAATCATGAATATAATTCTAGATATAATGGATATTTTACCAAATGAACAACTTGTAATTATAAGAAGTTTATTTTTGACTCAAGTACCAAAGATCGGAAAAATGACCGTTATTAACTTAAATAATTACATAATGTTCATAACATAGTAATAAGTGATATAAAAGGAATAATGAACTTGAAAAAAGTTATTAAGAAAGTATAAATTAACTCTAGTGTATTATTCAGGAGGTTAAATAATGATCGAGTCATGTCGGGCACGAGGTAAGGGACTTCGTCTCAATCTTCTTTCATTGAGGCATATTTTGTTTCAATATAAGACTTTATTTTATCCGGTGTATAAACCTCTTTTACTTTTATGTTTATTCAAAAGGAATATTTTTTATACGATTTTTTTACTAAATTAAAAAAGGGAATGTTTTTTTGTCTTACGTATGCGGCTACAATGACTTCTCCACCGCCGTGACCATTATTTGAGTTTCGGCTTCCTCTACAAGACATAACTTTTTTTAAATGAAAAATCAATACCATATTTTACATTTAATTTATTTTGGTATTGAAAATGGTTTTGATAATGTTTTTATTATATCAATGTGTTGTATTGATATCTTGTGATTTAAATGTGGAAATATTATGTATATTATATGTGATACGATTATGTTATGGTTTATGATATGTTTAAACCTTTTAATATAAGAAATTCATTGGACTTTATAAGTGACGGGTGGAGTCTGCTATAGCTCCTCGATGCATCGGTAGGTATCATGAGACAAACTAGTGTCTTGGAATGAGGCCTTGACAAAATATTTATTTAGTCTTGGCACGAGGCCTTGGATATGTTGTTATGATAGTCTAGAATTATGCATTCCATCATTATGAAAGTGGTTATTGATATTGCATGTGATTATTCGACTAGTAGAATATCCATGTGAATAAGTAAATGGAATTATTTCATTTTATTTTTTCCATATTATGCTAAAGTTCAAGTTTAAAAGTATTTTGTTTTAGTTATACATTGCCTTAAATGTTTATGTTTATTTATAAAGTTTCCACTATATTGTTATCCTTACTGAGAATCTGAGCTCACCCGTTTCTATGTTTTATTTTCCCAGGATGTGAAGAAATATTTTATGACTGACCTACAGAGATAATCTAAAGGGGATAGGAGTGTGGACTATGAAGACTATGTTATTTTGTTTTTTCACGTTATGATGTAATGTAAGACTTATGAATGTATCAAGTGTTTCCAAGGCTAATAAACTAATCGGTCTTTCGAGACTTGATCTTTTGTGATCATGCCAATGTTATGTAATAACACACCGACTCTGGGTAACTGGGGTCGGGGCGTTACATTTTAAAGGTCCCAAAATGATGTATTTTGAGGATAAGGTGACAAGGGTTATAAATCCACCCATACAATAGGTTTTATACAAGTTTAAGTCTTATATTTTACCTTATCTTTTCATTTTATTTAAATCGTTCATTAATGAGGTAATCACTACATCATCATGGTGTCATAAATAAAATTATTTATATAATGTCTAAAAATTATAAAAAAGATACCATGATGTAGGAAATATTTTTATCTTTACAATTAACATTTATTGTATAATATATCATTTATTTAAACAAAATTAAAATTCTTTTTCTTAGGATATACAAACCTTTGTTATATTTCTCTTCTTTTTTAAAAATAATGTCACAAATGTCATTATTACACCCATGTGACTCCATGGGCCCTAAAGTTTGGTATAAGTCTTCCCATGGTCGTCCATGACTCAAAATAGAGTATTTGGACACATGTTGGGGTCATTTTATATTATTATGATATTATTTTATTACCCTTAACTACCCGATTACTAATTAATCACGATAATTAAAGATAATTGTCATCATTACTATTCATAATGTCCAAAAAAAGAGTCTTAATTACATAATTTGGACCTTATTATTCCAAATATGGAATCCATTTTACCAAATTTAAAACAAAGAAATTGCAGTAATTAATTTAAAAATAATTCCTGTTGTCAAAACCAAAGACGGGTTTTTAAGATGTAAAATCTATCAAAAGATTGATTTGTTTTTACATCCAATTTAAAAATTAAATTACATGAAATGAAAAAAATTGTATTAAATTATAAAAACATAAATAAATTACACCTTAAAACAAATTAAAATGATAATCTAACAATATAAATAAATTGGATGAAAAGGAAATTTTGAATTAAACTGCTGTTTTTCACTATTCATTAAAAAAATGAACATTATCAGAAAAATGCCAAATATTCACCCTCAGATATATTTGATATTCCAAATTAAATAATTATTTCCATTTTACTAAATTCAAAACATAAAAGTTTTATTAATAAATTATATAGTTAATTCCCACTGTCAAAACAAATAGCGTGTTTTTAAGAAACAATATCTATCAAAAGATTGACACTTGATTAGGTCCATTTTCAAAGTTAAATTAATTCTAATGACTAACATTTCATTAAATAGTAAAAATATATTCTAATTGAACTTTAAAACCAATTAGAAATATAATATAACCATAGAAATAAAATATATGAAAAAGAGGATTTGAATTAAAATACAGCATTTTCACTATTCATTAAAAAATGAACCATATCAAAAAAATACAAAAAATTTACAAAAAGTAAATTTTGATGTCTTGATTATAAAGAAGGATTTTATTTTTTAAAATATAACAAATAAAAGTGACAAAAAGTAGATTTAAAAAGAACTTTCCATCAAAAGGTAGTTAATCGACCTTTTAAAGAATATTAGAATATTTATGCTTAAAATTGGATTCATTTGCATTTTAAGCCTCAATCATTTATTTGGTAATTATTAAAAATATTTAACAAACATATATAATCACTTTTTAGTTAGTTCTATTCATTCCCTCCATTAGAATGGCTAGGTGTTTACTACCATTTACAATAATATTATTATATTATTAGTGTGCATCGTAAGATTTCAAAGAAAATCATTGTTGCGTATTGGGTACGCCATCGAACATAGCATCCCCTTTAGAGTAATATTAATATTCTATTCCCAAATATTAATAAATATGAAAATTTCATATTCTTTATTTACCTGGGATGTTACATCCCTCCCCCCTTTTGAGGATTGCATCCTCGCAATTTTAATATTGGTCTCGAAAACTTCATTGAAAGTCCCACATCAGAAAAAGAGTAAGTAAAACTATCACTTTAAAAGAAAGAAAGAAAATTACAAAGGTCACCTGAGTTAATAGGTACTAGGATTCTATGAAAACATGGATATGGAGGAGAAAAAAAAACCATCATGTTCTGATGGAGAGTGATAGAAAATATGTCTAGGAGAAGGTTAACCACCAGAAAATCACAAACTTGTGATGGGTTAAACAATATTTGATTCCCCTTTAAGAAAAGTTAACAGAAAACGTTTTTGTTTTAAGTTACTTTTCATTGAGGAATTTTTTTATTAGCATAACTAAAACATAAGGAAACATACTTAGTTTTCATGTGGACTTTCATCTCGTACTATATTTCTTACACAAACTCATATTTTCTCAAAAAGATGAGTATTTAGGATGAAATGTTCACTTTAAGAGCTCTATAATCAACTTCTTGAGAATCACCTAACCCACAAAAGAAGAACTATATATTTCCCATGTCTTTTGACCTTAACCAAAACCAAAATTGTTATTAAAAGATCAGATAATCACCAAAAGGATAATCCTTTATAAAAATAAATACTACTCTTAATCTCCAAAATTCAACAAAA
Organism: Viscum album; assembly: GCA_963277665.1. Classification (NCBI taxonomy): domain Eukaryota; kingdom Viridiplantae; phylum Streptophyta; class Magnoliopsida; order Santalales; family Viscaceae; genus Viscum; species Viscum album. Next base: position 1,102,241,451 of record OY728138.1, on the reverse strand, counting down.
AGAACCCAATGTTTAAGATAGACCATTAAATAAACAGCTATCAATAAAATTTCTCAAAGTAATCCAAACTAAGATTGAATCCCAAATCTCTGAAGGATTTAATCACATAGTCGTCCAAGATAAATCTTAACATTTATCTCCAAATAACATCAGTTACTCTTAAAGTCTCATATTGAAAAGTAATTAACCTAATCACATATCCTCCAGGATAGGTCAATCATTTCCATAGATAACCCAAAATAAACTTATTCTTGATTCATAAAATCATCTAACTAAAAATAATTTTTCATGCTATCCAGGGACTTCACGCTGACCAGTGGTAGGCGATAAATACTCGTTTCACTTTGGTTGTGGGTTCAATTCCCACAGATTTGTCCGATGTGATGGGTTGTCCCAAGGTCTATGTGTTGTCCCTTTTTCAAAAACTATATAATTTTATAACATTCCCAAAACGAGATAAATTCATCAAAAATAACCATAACATATTTTATTCACAAAGGTTATCTAATAACTTTTGTTTTTCATCCCAAAATTTATTAACCGGTAATTACCTCAAATTCAAGGATCCTATAAACCCAAATGGTTCTTTATAACTATATACACAAAATAAAAGATACTTATTCCTTGAATAAAATTTTCATATATCAAACATAAAGGATAAACATACTATAAAACGTCTTCTAATGTAATCCCATCATCAAAAGAGCCTTAATACTTTTATGAATTTCACCATACTAAAATCTAATATAACTCTTGAATCCCTTATATGTTGACATCATACTCATTCAACATTATTCATGATCCATTAACCATTCCTTTCCAAATACTTCTTTCCTACCAACAAAATCATGAATCATATCCTAAGATTCAATAATAGTAAAACATATGTTAAGAAATAATCCATACATTTCATTGGTCATTATTAGTTTATTCATCCTCAATCGGAATGGCATTAGGTATTGGTAATTGAATATGTGTACGATCCTAGTGATCCCATTCCTGAAACTTCTTCGTAGGACATGTATTTTCATAATGACCATTCACACCACGTTTAAAACATTCAATTGATCATTCAAAAATAAATTCTTTCCCTTTCCTAGAGTCAAAAAGATGCTTCCTTTCTCCAGGTAAGGTTCTTACTTTATGACCTTCATATCTATAGTATCTTTCTATCCCTTTGAAACATTTTCCTATGTGTTTCATTCCACATCTTGGACACATAGGTTTTTAGACGTACTTACCTTTATGATTATTACCTGAACTTATGTAGGGATTATTTTCTCTCATATATGATACCTTATTAAAATCACCACGGTTCAAGTGGTCAATAATTACTTCATATAGTTGGTTGAGAATAACCACCGGAGTTCTCAATGCATCTCCCATATCATTCAGTTTCTCATTTAGAAAACTGTCACAGTTTTTTTTACATCCAATGTTACATTGGTTCCTGCTATATCCATCGATTTACTAAAACCAAAAATGTTAGTGTGATTATATCAGTAAAATCAGCATATAATACTTAGATATAATTATTCTTTCCATCTTAAACTCATTCAATCAATCTAAAAAAACTATGACTCTTTCTGAAATCCTAACCATTATGGTAATGTCACTTAAGATTAAAGAATACCCTAACCTCTAAAGTTATCTAAAATGACCTATGATACCAACAATAAGGACCCGGACTTAAAAAATTACATAATATTGAATTAAATGAATAATTCAAATTGAAGATATTTTCAAGTTTAGAGTTTAAGATAATTAGGACATAACTATTACATCTTAAAAGATTATAAGGTAGACATTTCTACCCAGTTTCCATTGTTTCATAAAATAAAAAATCTTAAAAAAGAAACATGAATAGTTCCATGTTTTAGATAGAATGTCTTTCCTTGATCCCATCCTTGACCCTATTCATCTTTAATTCCTCTGGAAAACATTTAAAAAACTTCGGATGAGTATAAAAAACTCAGTAAGGGATATAAAAATACGGAAAGAAAACATTATTCCATGTTTACATAAGAATCAATGAAATCATACTTTACTCATAAAACATAAGCACTTTAACATACCTCATGAAATAATAACATTTATGAATAACTCATAGAAATCATAAGACATAAAGGTAACTTGAGGCATTCATAACATTCATACATAGGGTGTGACCCTCATGGTTACGTTTGGAATACCCATTACAATATATTACCCAAGTATCTTCGTAGAAACCATAGATTTTAAACTCTTTACATTACCCAATTCATTGGAGAGCTATCTCAGGCCCACTTGCCCTTATTTTATCATGAAACCACCCAACTTCATAAAAAATTTCCAAGAAACATAACATAATCATATCATATAAAACATGCATAAAGGAAGCATAAAATTTCCACATTTCCATCACAAGATATCAATACAACACATTGATATAATCAAAACATTATCAAATCCATTTTCAATAACAAAATAAAAGAAAAGTAAAACATGGTATTTATTTTCCATTTAAAAAATGTTATGGCTTATAGAAGAAGCTGAAACTCAAATAATGGTCACGACGATGGAGAAGTCGTTGTCGCCGCATACGTAAGACAAAAACATTTATTTTTTCGTTTAGTAAAACACTTCATGTAAAAATATTCCTTTTGAATTGAATTAAAAGTCAAAAGGGTTTTATACAACGTATAAAATAATGTCGTGTAGAAATCAAAAGATTCTCAATGAAAGGAGATTGAGACGAAGTCCCGTACAAAGACGATATACTTAGATTAAGGACAAATCAATTACATATTTATGGGTGACAAATATAAATACACTCAATATAAGTGGATATTAAATGTAAAACAATCATAGGTCATCCACATATATTCATAGCATGACATAATCAAGAGGTAGAGGTTTCACCCAAAGAATTGAAATTGGGTTAAGAAGTTCCCTTATAGAAATTTGACAGCCTAACTGTTTCACTTTAGAATTCAGAAAATGAGTTGATGAGAGATAAAATGGGTATCTCATCACTTTTAAATAAAATTTAAAGCAATAAGGATATATAAAAACATATCCCAAAATAAGAAGATTTAAATTAAAAGACCTAACAAAAGGAAGTCTTTTAAAAAGAAAAGGGTGAAAGGTTCCCTTATCGATTTGGGTACCTTTCGAAACGCACACCCCCTGAAAGAAGGGTCATACAATGAAGATGTAAATACCCATAAATTAAATTATATTAAACAAAGAATACATTCATGGGAAGTACATACACCACACAAAATGAAATAGTGGCAAATATAGCATGAATCTCATGGGAATAAAAAGTGAGATATAACCCCTTACCTCATTGTAATTAATCGAGTCATATGACCAAAAGATAATAAACACAAAATTAATCACCTAATACCATGAATATAAATAGAATCATTATAATATATATGAAATGTCAGTACACAATACACCACATGCAACCAATAAGTGGCGAACAATGGAAATCTCACGGAATTAAAAGTGAGATAAGAAATCCCTTACCTCAAGTCCGACTTGTCTTGTCCGTTTCTTTATATTCATGAATAATAAAACTTGGTAAATTTATAATTTATTAATGAATTCATATAAAATTTATTATTCAATTCATATCACATATTATCATGTTATAATAATTAGTTAATTATGTGATTTAATATCATACGTTTTGTTGATGTTCGGTACAGGAGTCAAAAATGAACTTGTTTGAAGAGAATTGTCCATGTAGTTATGATTACATCATCTATTGAATGGTTTTAATGATTTAAATATCATATATATTCAGTATATATGTATTTAATAATATTCCATAATTTTTGGAGATAAGAAATTAAATGTACCGTTCATGGAGACGGTGGGCCGCACGTACGCATAAACGCTACTTTTAGTTTTTGTCATATTAATGGACATTAAAAATAAATGAGACATAGATATATTATAATTACTGTATAATATATATGTTATATATGTGATATAAGTTCATTAATTACATTGTTTATAAATTCCATGTTTGGCATTAACGAGTCACATCACTTGAGGTGGCGGTTGTCCACACTTCCTCATATGAAATTATAACATTTTCACAACCTGAAAAACATAAAGGTATGTTTTAAATAAAAAATACATAAGTATCTATAAAAAAATAATACCATATATTTCATATATTAATATGGTTACATCATAATGGCCACCATGAAAGGTGTTAAAAGAAGATTGAACAATCATCATTTCGTGAGGCAGTAATTCACCACCCACAGAAACAATATGTTCTTTAACCATTAGATGGAGGTGTGTGTAAGTGTAGGTATAATCCTTATCATAACAACATCTTAGTATATTTAAGATACCGGTGTTATTATGGGATAAAATATTAAGAAGATAGTAGTGAGTGAAGAAGGAAAATAAAAGGAAGAAACTCGAGAGAAGACATTACCTCTAAATCGGGTAACTCTTTTTGATTTGAGCCAAAGGCTTCCTTGGAAAGACTTCTACCCAACGTGAGGATTCTAGGAGTAATTGTGGGAAATTGAGAGATAATATGAGATTATTTTGGACAATCCAAGGGCTTTAGAGGTGTGGGTAAGGGGGTAGATGTGGGGGCCTTTTATAAGAGGGAGGAGAGTCACTTTTGGAAAGTCTGGAATTGTTACTTTATTATAAAATGATTTTCGGATTTTAAAGGTCCCACAATGATATATTTTAAGGATAAGGTGATAAGAGTTCTAAATACACCCATACAATGGGTTTTTGACAAGTGTAACTTTTATATTTTACCTTATCTTTTCATTTTATTTAAATCGTTCATTAATGAGGTAATCACTGCCTCATCATGGTGTCACAAATAAATTTATTTATTTAATGTCTAAAAATTATAAAAAAATACCATGATTTATGAAATATTTTTATATTTACAATTAATATTTATAGTCTAAGATATCATTTATTTAAAAAACATTAAATTTTATTTACTTAGGATATACAAAACTTTGTTATATTTCTCTTCTTTTTTATAAATAATGTCATAAATGTCACTATCACACCCTTGTGACTCCATGGGACCTCAAGTTTGGAATAAAGCTTTCCATGGTCGGAAATTACTTAAAAAAGATTATTTGGACACATTTTGGGGTCATTTTATATTATTCTGATATTATTTTATTACCCTTAAGTACCCGATTAATAATTAATCACAATAATTAAAGATAATTGTCGTCGTTACAATTCATAATGTCCAAGAAAAAAAGAGTATTAATTACATAATTTGGACCTTCTTATTCCAAATATGGAATCAACTTTAACAAATTCCAAACACAGAAATTTCATTTAGTAATATAAAAATAATTCTCGTTGTCAAAACCAGAGATGGATTTTTAAGATGTAAAATCTATCAAAAGACTGATTTGTTTTTAAATCCAATTTAAAATTGAAATTACATAAAATGAACAAAATTGTATTAAATGATAAAAAAATTACTAAATTACACCTTAAAACCAATTAAAATGACAATATAACTATATAAATAAATTGGATGAAAATGCAATTTTGAATTAAAATGCTGTATTTTTCACTATTCATTAAAAATGAACATTATCAGAAAAATACCAAAAATTCACCCAAGTATATATTTTATATTCCAAATTCAAAAATAATTTCCATTTAAAAAAATTAAAAACATATAAGTTTCATTAATAATTTATAATGTTAATTGACACTGTCAAAACAAATAGCGTGTTTTTAAGAAACAATATATATCAAAAGATTGACACTTGTTTATGTCCATTTTCAAAGTGAAATTAATTTTAATGACCATAATTGGATTAAATAGTAAAAATATATTTTAATTACACTTTAACACAAATTAAAAAGATAATCTACCCATATAAATAAATTAGATTAAACGGAGGTTTTGAATTTAAATACATCATTTTTCACGATTCATTAAAAAAATGAACTTTATCAGAAAAATACCAAAAAATTACACAAAGTAAATTTAGATGTGTTTATTCTAAAGAAAGATTTTATTTTGTCAAATATAGAATATAAAATTTACAAAAATAATATTTAAAAAGGGTTTTCCATCAAAAGGCTGTTAATCGACCTTTTAAAGAATATTGTAATATTTATGCTTAAAATTGGATTCATTTGCATTTCAAGCCTCTATCATTTATTGGGTAATTGTTAAAAATATTTAACCATCATGTATAATCAATTTTTAGTTAGTTTTTTTCATTTCCTCTATTACAAAAGTTAGGTGTTTACTACTATTTACAATAATATTATTATATTATTAGTGTGCATCGTAAGATTTCAAAGAAACTCGTTGTTGCATATTGGATACACCATCGAACATAGAATCCCCTTTAAAGTAATATTAATATTTTATTCCCAAATATTAATAAATATGAAAATCTCATATTCCTTATTTACCTGGGATGTTAGAGGTGGAGATTGAGAGATATTACTTCCATATTTGATTCATCATGAGATAATGAATTCAGTGTGAAATAAGAATAAAACATAACATAAATATGAGTATCATATTTCTGTAATCATTATTCATTATAAGGTGAGGCAATTAACATATATATTTTATCTAATATTTCATTCCTACTAACAATATATTCACTATTTTTAGACACCACAACATGTATCATTTTACCCATGATTAATATCCCAGAAAGACACCCTTTTTAGATATGGGTTCCTATTTTTTAGTATCTACATGTGCACATGTAATACATTAATATATTCTAAAATAATTGTAAGACTCATGATTACTAGACTATACTTATTCTAGATTCTTATTTCTAATATAAGTTGAAAGATTTTGATTAATGTTGCAGTTGTTTCATCTAAAAAATTAATGCGTAAAGGATAGTTAGATAGAATACATTACACCTTATCTATCAATGTATTATTCATGATTATTTTACACACTACTTTTCTTTGGAATACCAAGAACTATCAAATGAGTTGAAATTTATTATAATTTTCAGAATAGATAAATTAATAAAAAAAATCATTTTCATTATCAATGTGGAGATACCTTACTATTCTAAATAATATTCCCAAGAAACATATACAATAATATTGAAACATAATCATCAGATCAAGAAGTAGCATAAATAGATACATTATCAATCATTCCAAATTTTTTATTCCCTTTAAATAATATAAGAGGAATTTTTATTAACTTTAAAACTTTACTACCACTAATATATTTATACCAATTTGTGGCAGATCAATGAAATAAATTGGTATTCATTTCAAATAATTTACATAATTGGGATTAATATGTTTCCTCACAAATACATCAAATATTTCAATTATGACGGTTTAAATTTTATAAATCTTATAAGATGAATTATTTCCCTTTAACAAGACATCTTTATAAATAATTTCACATGTTGAAAAATCCCAATTAGGAAATATATTAATGGTTAAAAATAAAACCTGAATCTAGTACTCTCATAGTATGTATTCACTACTAGAAACAACCAAAAGTTTGTAATCACTAATATTATCCAATGAAACACTAGATTCACCTTATCATTTACTTAATTTAACTTTTAAGTAAATGGTATTTTATTATTATTATTCTATATGTTGAATCATTTAGATTAAACATGTCCCATATTTATATATAAGTTTCATGGTTTATATATATATATTATTATTTTAACCTACCCTTTTTAAAATTAAAAAAATTCCATTATCTTATTCTCCATTTGATTACCAAACCCTCAAAATAATATAAAAAACCAACAAAAGGATTTTTTATTTGATCACATAAAAAAATAATGGAAAACCTAAATGAGAGTAATTTTATCCTGATTATATGTAATTTTATCTCTATTGGTCAAATAGGATAGATCTATTGAGCATAACAAATTTATCTAATGTTTAATCTTTATATTTAACCTCAATATTTTCAATATTAGAAAAATTATCTTTGAATACCATTATGTTATCTATAAATAAATGTACCTTATGTAATGTGATAGGAATGTATTCATAACTTTATATGAAACTCATTTGGAAGCCTCTTTATCGTACACAACAATGTCCACTTTTATCCACAATAAAACATTTTTTCTCCCTTTAAAAACATCCTATAATATATATTTTTTCAAATGTAAATGTATTTAGGAAATAGATATATGATCTTTTCATTGTTTTTTTATCTTTATTCAATTATGAGGGTATATTTTTGAATCATAAAAATGCATCATAATGATATATTTATGTTAGATTATCCCATTTTTTAACCTATTATAATGAGAATATTTTGTTTTAATCCAAAATTTGAATATCAAACTTCATTGTTTCCATCATGAGAAATAAAACTGAAATAATGAATATAGATATGATCCTTAAATTCTTGTGGATCCTGAAATATGATCCGATATATGGTTGATTAAAACATGAGCTAATAATATATTTTTGGGGAATTAATTGTGGAAAAACCATGAAAAAAATAAAATTTGATAAACAAGAATAGATGGGATTACATGGAAACCCCAAATTATAGAGAAATCCTAGGGTAGAGGGTGGTAAATTTTTACTATAATATCAAAGGTTACAAGATTATTCATAGGGATATATTATATCATATTTAGATGAATAAAAAAATAAAATTTTTTCCCAAACAAAATGCTTCTCCGACATCACTGGCCCCCATAAAATTTATTTAGTAACAACATGAAATTTTTAGTATATGTCAAAGAGGATTTTGGTCATGATACTAATACAGGGCATCATGTAGGTCGATGAAGACTTTTTTAGTCGAAGACATATGACTTTTTTTCGTGCTATTCTTTTACATGTATGGTTTGCAAGTAAAACATATCCTATTGTTATATTTTAATTAATCATGAATGAACTATATTGGATCCTTTTCACTTACGCTCTCTCAACCTAATATGTTTCATGACAAAGTTTCTCTATGGAAAGTGTCATCCCAAATTATATTTGGTCAAAACCCACCATTATTGTATGATAATTTACCTACCTTTTCTATGATCTCTATACTATATAAGGATTTTATACATTTCCATTTTTTGGATTTCCATTAAAACTCAAAGTTGGTTTAGATTTATAAACATCCAAAAAAGATTGTTTTAAAAAAGGTAAGAAACACCACACTAGTAATGATGAATAATTCATTATAAGACATTGATAATTAAAAATATTACTATCCATAATAATAAAAAAACCAACCAAAATAATGAATAAATCCACCACAGGCTAAATAAAAAACCCAAATAGGGTATTGAACACAAAAAATGAAAAAAAAATGAAGCATTAAAATACTATGATATTATCTATACCAGAAAAAATAACATAAAAAATAAAAAAATTAACTACTGAAATTACATAACACGACAAAAAATAATATTAACTAATTAGGGAATCATTTATTTCATCATATATCACTAAAAAGTTGTGAAAATGTTGTAAAAAAAAGTTGAAAAAACATTAAGATAATGAGAATAAATATACAACATGACTCATTTAATTCTAAAAGAATATATTTACAATAGAGTTTACTAATTTCCCAACAATAAAAAAAATAAATAAAATAAATAAAATATTTTGTGAGACAATAATCTTTACAAAATGGGGTACTATAAATTAGATCATATTTAAATAAACAATTTTAAAATGTATAAATACACATTACTGAATATTTATCCTACTAGAACAAGGCTATAACCATGGTCCTATATGACTTTGGTCATAACCTACCTATATACATGGGTATAGAATGTATGTGGTTATAGGTATACTATAGGGAAAGTCATATACGCCCATGGATATATGTTTGATTTCATTCATAAAAACATTGCAGGAAAGGTATTTTAATATGGGAAAGAGTCTATAGGGATGGTCTTATAATAATATGGCTACATAACTAATGAAAAGAACCCTATAACCATAGTAATAGAATACTATTGATATAGGTCTCCCATCGTAACTCTATAGCCACAATCATTTATGATCGTGGGTATAGGTCTCCACAAATATACCATGTATCCATAGTCTAAGATGACCATGGACATAGACCAAACCAATACCCTTGGTTTGGTATGGCTTTGTTTATATATCTTTTCAAATATACCATATATCCATAGTGCAAGAAGACTATGTCTATAGTCCCCCTACCTGACCCTATAACCATGAGAAACCATGAATTAATTATAATAATTATAGTTTAATAATATTAATTTGATATGTTTATGAATTATTATATATAAATATATATGTATTTATGTATAAATATAAACATAAATCCACGTTAGCAGAGTTGGGGGCAGGGTATGCATAATTATAGGAATGAGACATTAGTTCAAAACCTAGTGAAAAATTATTTTTTTAAAATAAACGTATCGACATAGACATATTTATTGTTCCAATAGCTCTACCGTGGGGACTAGAATATACCTATGGGCATATAATTGTGGATATAAAGTGTAGATGTGGTCTCAGTTTCTTGTTAAATCCTATATTCAGGTGTTTTACCAATGGGCCATGACCGTGGATATAGCCATAAGGGTTATAAACTAGATAATAGCCTCAATGGAAAAACTAAACATGGTTATAACCTATAACCATAGTCATAAGGTCTATACCCATGGTCATAAAATATATATATAGCCCAATTTTCCTCTAGCGATAATAAAACATATACACTTAGTCTAAACATACCACCAAGCGAAGTAAGTATATTAGTTACTTCCAAATAAACATAAACCAAAATAAATCCTTAAAATAAGAATTAAAAAAACAAATATATCTAGTGAAATTATAGTCATGTTAGTTATCTCCAAGAAAACAATTTTGGATCCATTTAATGACATAAAACAATTTATTTTCTGTATCATTTATTAATATACTTTGTAAAATAAGAAGGGTCTTTATGTTCTAAAAAATATTACATTTACAAAAAGATATGTAAATACGTTTCAAAAAAATTAAGTATATATAAATTTATATATATTAATTGATAAGTGGTATAATAAATTTTTATTAAGTAATAAAAAAATAATTTTTAAATAATTTATTTCAAAAAAAATTCCATGTTGTTTTGTTATAGAGGAAAACTCTAATGTGTTCATAACTATCAAAGACCAATAATTTTAGTATAGTTGCGTGTTTTTTTAAATTTATAATTTCAAAAAATTTATTAAAAATATAAAATATTATATTCTTGATGATAAGATAAAAATAATATATGTGATTTACCCATCCTTGATTTTTTATTTTAAAAAAAGGAAATAAAATTTCATTATTTTCTAAAAAAATCATAATTCCATTCTCATATTCTAAAAAATAGTTTCAATTTATATAATCAAATAATTTTTTATACATTTTTGGAAAGTTAAAACAAATAATATATTCTAAAACTAGATAAGTCCATGTTTCAAAAAAGTCTTTAAAATGATCTTTGATGGGCTTATCTGGGTTGAAAATTTATGGCACACAATGCATCCATTTATTTTTTTTATTGTGTATAATTTATCATTATAAATGTAGATCTATATATCATGTGGTTTACATTGAAGAAAAGTTAAGAAAGATGGATTCATTGTTTAATAGATTATAAAGAAAATAAGGACTAATCCAAAATAGGGTTTAAACCTATATAAATGATTGAGTAAAAAAATGAATAAATTAATATACAATATTGGGAAAAATTATTTTCAAAAAGTATTTTTCTTCGTATTATATATAAAAATTGGGGTAAGTATTTTAAAAAATATATAAATTTATTATTTGGAATAAATAATATATAAAATTAATTTTACCAATCCCATGAAATGCTGAAATATATATACATGAAAGAATGTTTTAGAATTAATTAGAAAATAAAAAAGAACAAAAACTGTAATGAATAACAATTTTTTTAAAGCATACTTATCACCAAATAATTATTATACTTTTTATACTAATTATAGTACCTAGAAAAATTTCTAGATAAAACATTTTTTAATAAAAAATAAATATTATTCCAAAAATATGTCCTCCACTAATAATATCTCCTCATAGTTAGTTTTTTTTTTAATTATTAAAAACAATTATGAACAACATCTTATAAAAAGGTTTTAAAAATAAATATTATATGAATATTTAACCCATTACTTACTATTAGTTTTTTCTCATAAAATAATAGGAATAATTATAAGGAAATAATTTAACCATTCAATTCAAATAAAATATATGATATCATTAAAAACCTTATAAATACACATATACAGTAGATATAAATTTATAATTCTAGTGATTAAATGAATATAAAAATAAATTAAATATTTAGTTTACATTATTCTCCAAATATAATTGACGAAACTGTATTTTTAATAATATAATCCTAAGAATATTTTTATGAGATGAAAAAAAAAACAGTATATGAATCCATTCTAGCTTGAATCACGAAAATGGAAATTGATTATTCAACATTATAAATTTCTAATTTGACTTCCCCTTCAAGTGTATCTTTTTTATACACAATTTATAATAGGATTAAAAAAAATGGAAAAAAACAATTTGAGGAATATTTTTCTTGTTAAAATGTTTTTATGTTTCATTTTTTGATAAACTCTCATTTATATCCATTTTTTTCAAAAACTACTTTTCGCACATAGTATAATTTGAAGAATAAAATATTTTAAAAATAAAGGTCAAGATAGAAATTAATGAAATGAAAATAATATAATATTCATAAATAGATTAAAAACTCACATGTATGATCCTAATATTATCAATTTTATGTTTATAAAAAGATAATTCATGTTCTTCTACTGAAAATACATAATAGGTCTGTGTCATGCCTATGTCACCACCTGCCAGCTGGAATTATATCCCACCCGGATTTGAACCTCGGTCTGATATAGGACCAATTCAGAAAGTTTATTTTCCTTTTTCCTATGTAATGGGCTCCATTCTCACTAGTCCTTCAGGCCATGTACTGAATAAACAAGGCTTGATGGGTGGGTTATCTCTGGGGGGGGGGGTTATTTCCTACATTTCTATCCTGTATTTGTGATTTGTGTGTGAGTTTAATGTAATTCTACCCCTAATCACCTAATATAATATAATTTAACATCATGCCTAATTTTCTAAAAAAATATTATCAAAATCAATTTCAAATTGGTGAGTAATAACTACTACAAATATAATAATTTTAGTAAATATAATCTAGGAATAAATCACAAGTAGAGGAAAATTTCTAGTAATATGTCTATTATTAGGGAAATCAAAACACAAAATTATAGAAATCCTTACCTCAGTTAAAAATAGTTACTAACTTGCACAAATGTAAAATAAAAAACAATGGAATATAACACCTTAATTAATAATGATATAGTAGGGATCTTGAGATTATTAAATAGTAGAGTAGAGATGAATATCTTTTTTTTTCAAATATGACATTAAATATTTTTAAGTGAAGTGACATATTTGAGTACTTAAGAGAGAGATGTATTTAAATATCAGGTGATTATTATGACTTTAGGATTACACCACTACAACAATTAAAAAAAATATCTATAAAATGAAACAACCACTGCAGAATGATTGAATCATGCTAACCGATCATCATAGAATCCTAAATACACCTTGTCCCAACATATCCTTTATTAAATGTTAAATATTATGGAATTTTCCACTAAACTGAATATAACTCTCCCATTGGAGAAGAAAACCTATATAAGACCTTCTTAATAGCAACCATTAAATATAATCAGAATGGAATTGAAAAGAAACTGACCATGATAATATGTGGATAAGAGCATAAAATTCCCCAATCAAGACCAACTTGATATGAGATAATCCTGAAAAAAATATAAATAACCACAAGATGAATAGGATGCACTGATGTGATTAGGTAGGGGAACCATCATAAAAAATCATCATCTATAAGTGGATGCAAAAACTTCCTCCTCCATAGAGACACACACATACACCATCTTCATCGTAACCACCACCATAGACAACCAAAACTGCAATATTTCCCCTACTATTAGGATTAAATAGCCAAAACTATGAAATAAGAGTATACTTCCCCAAATCATTATTGATAATGAACTAATTCATGACATATTCATTTGATGGACAATCCAAGTGAAGAAGGAAGAGCTTATCTGAATAATAGGAGGAGAAAAGGCCCTCTTTCATGAAAAAATATCATAGGATAAAATATCATTATGGGAGAATATTTCATCAATGACATAAAGAAAAAAAACACCTTCTAGAACTCCGCTAGTCTAGACTTCCATTGAATCAGATCATGACCTACCAAATATGACCCCATACTAACCATCACACCATCTAAAACTATATATAAATAAGATATATACCTAGGGAACTCATCCCCCATATTAATTATTGGACCTTAATTCCTGAATGATACATCCATAAAACTTGAAGATATAGATAAACTAAGAATTACCCTAGTGAGGCCCTATCATAGAGAAGAAGAAATATTCATACATGACATGAAACTCAACTGAGAATAAGATCCTAACATAAAATTGAACAACTATGGAGAATTTTGATAACAAAAGTATTAATTAGTCATAGAGAAAAAAAATTTCTATAATGGACCAGAAATAAAGATGAATTTATGTACCAAGGTTTATATAGAATATACAGGGGAGAGAGTAGATATAAGATAATAATTTAAGTAAGTGGTCTTGAATGGTGGAATATAAAATTGGGAAACCATAGTTAACCAACAGAGGGGAGGTACAAGAGAAAATTAAGAAAATACTCTAGAACAAGAGTAAATCCATTTAATCCTACAATTGTAATCGATAAAGTAATAGAATAATTATATAATGGAAAAATAAAATGAAGCGGGAAGAGCTTGTAGGAATAATTGGAGAGAAAAATACCTTTGGGATGAAAACGTGTGATATAAGAAAATCTCATGATGGGAGAATATTATAACAACGCAAAATAGAATAAAAAAACTAATTAGAACCCCAATTGATCTGTAAGCCATTCAATCATTTCACGATCCACTAATGGATGATCTAATTTCCACCTCCACATTATCTCCCCCTATAACTCTCTCTGATCCAGATTTAGGGGGATTCTACAAGATTAGGATGATTCATCATTAATGACTTAATGAGATAACCATAACACCAAGAGCTAAAGACAAATATATAATTCCCAATTTGAGTCCCTATCCAAATGAGGAGAAAATAGAGAAAAATTTCAAAGAAACCAATGGTGGAGTATATTATAAGTAAAAAACGAACAACTAGGGAGAATACCACTAATAAAAATAAGAATGAGAGGCTAAAAAATCAAAATACCATAATAGACCAAAAATAAATATGAAATAAAGAACTGATGATGAAGTATAAGGCATCAAGGAAGATGCAGGATAAAAGAGATTATTTCCCATGAGTTTTCATGGAAGGGGATAGTGAAAGGGATGAAAAAAAATTTTCACCAAGAGAGGGAAATAGTGGTGACAAAGGTGGAACTGAAAAACATTATATTCATATTTTTAATAAATTTGTTAATAAATTTTATTATTTTATCATCAATTTTTTTTAAAATAACTAGTATACCTATTTATATATATAATAATTATTTATAAAAATTTAACCAATTTTATATAGTGATATATTCCTTTTACACATATTATTACATGATCTTTAAAATAAAAAACCATTAATTAAAACCCAATGATCATGATGTTGAGTGTATTTATAAGTATAGGATCATAATACATCAAAGAGGTACTAATAAACCCCTTTATTTTATTCTCCATAATCATATCCTAAATCCTTTAGAGATTCTAAAATTCATGGGATAAACAATTGAATAAATAGGAAAAAAGGATGAGCTAAAATTCCATGTAAATAAATAAACATGATAAGGTATCCTAATATGTTAGTCAAAGGTATAAAATGATATCATAAAGTAAAATACACATGAGTAATCATATAGAAGAATAATGTAATGTAAATTATATCATAGAATCATTACATCATAGTAAATTTTGAAAAAACTTAAAACATTCCATAAAAATAAGTTAAGGATAAATTATGAGACAACATTTCATGGTGGAAAGAGTCTCATAATGGGTTTAGTTCACTATCTAATCCCATACATGATGTATCATGAGACCAAAACGTTACATAATGCATCAGGGGGATATATAATTTTGATACCACCCTTAACATTCATCTCATCCACATTAAAATTTGTTCTATATAAGGAATCAGTCATAAGTCATAAACATATGAATTACCCATGTAAATAAAAAGGGTTACATAATCATACATCATATCACAATCAAAACATATTTCTTAAAGAGGGAATTTGATAAGTAATCATAAGGAATATCTTACCCCATAAAAGGAATGGAGAGTGAGCCAGGTATATATATTAGTGGCATATATACATAATGTATAAGCATTACATAATATTATACGTTGTTTTCATTTATAAATATAAATAATTTAAAAAAATTAAAAACATTATTCTTGAAATTAACATTTCAAATTTAATAATCAATTTAAAAAAAATTAATAATTAAAAAAATATAATAGAATAGATTTTATTTTAAAATTACCATGGAAAATTATAATGTAGGCTTCAAATAATTAGGTGGTTATTATAGAAGGTGATTTTGTTCATGGCGTATAAGTTAAAAAAAATTCTTTCACACTATTATAAAAGGGATGAAAAGTACAGTGTTTAGAAAATTACAAGAATATCCCATCAATTTTATTAAAAAAACTAAAAAATGCGTTAAAATGTCTTTTATAAATTATATTTAAAATGATATAATTATTTTTTAATTTTTTTTAGAAAAGTCTGATACAGAAGAAAATGATTTTCAACTGTAAAGAGAAATGAAGTCATCTTTTCTTAATTTTTTTTATCAATAATATTATGTATAATGGAGTGGTAAAATGATAATATTACACGAAAAATTATTCAATAAACATATGATAAAAAACATAATGGGTTTTATCAATAAACTATCATATAATTTCTTTTAATGGAAATTCAAGCATAAACAGTCTCGATTAAAATGAGATTTAAGGACTAACCATTGTCATTTTGGTAAATTTTGAATTATTACCCCCCATGAATAAAGTATGTGAATAATAAATTAAACTACCATTATGTATAAAGGATTCAAGATATAAATTTAAAGGGGAATTATATGCACCAAATAAAATAAATAAGGTTTATAAAAGAACATTTTTCTCAAAGAATGATGTTTTTAAACAAATTCCCATACCTCAATTCTAGGCATGTCAGGTATTTATTTTATAACATTTATAACAAAATTTTATAAATTATATGTTTTCTTAAGTATCTTTCTTGTTTTAACTAATAATACATTAACTATTTACTTCATTAATTTTAATTATTTGATTAATTATATAGTCAGTTATGTCCACATTGGGTGCTTTGAGGATGATCAGTTCATTATTTCAAAAAACTGTTGTGTTGACCACGAAAAAAATTATCATTATCCCATAATCTGTAGAAAAATAATAATGACAAAATTATTATTTTTATACCTAAATTATATTTTATAAAACCATGAATTATGCTTATTAAAAATTAATTATGTTACAATCATAGAGACTGTAGGCCATACGTACGTATGTGTAACATTTTCATTTTTCAAATATCATGAAGTAAATATGGTAATTATTATTTTATAATTGAATAATTATCATAATATAAAAAATATAATATTTTATCTTTAGCTACACTTACATATACAATCTAGTTGATGCATTAATAAAAATGAATCACATCGCTTCATAAATCTGTAGTCTATCGTACACACGAATGATGTTATAATTTTTCAAATGGATTGAAAGGTAAGAAATTATAGGGTATATTTATTTTATATAATGATAAATTATCAGTAATATCATATATAAACATAAAATTAATCATTTTGACATTCCATGTAAATTGTATGTGAAGAACGAATCACATCGCTTCTCGAGGCGGTAGTCCGCCATACACATGAAAAACATTATTATATTCCATATATAATGAAAAGTAAGAAGTAATATGTGATATTATAATTTAAAAATTATAATTATATCATAAATATCATATATAATAATTATAAAAATCATTATATCTGTCCTAGAGATGTAGTGATGGAAAATGAATTACGTCGGTTCACGATCTGGCAGTCTGTTGTACACATAATCAACAATTTCATTTTAATTTTAAGGGTAGGGATATTGTTTTAGGTCATTAAAATAACATAAAAAAATATCAGTATATGGAATATTCTGAAGTTGTTATATCATCATGTTTTAATAATATTTGAAGGAGCTGGAATAAGAAATAAAATAAAATGCTCGATTAAGGATGCTACCTCTTGTTCAGATAACTTCTTAAGGTTTCAAAAAACTCTTTTAAAGGTTTTATTTCTTTTAATAATAGGATTTTAGCATGATTTGAGGGAACTAAGGAACTTATTATCTGAACCAACAAGTTTTAGAAGTGTGGAAAGGAGATGAGAGAGGGTGTCCTTTTATAAGTGGGGGATAATAAACATATGGAGTTTTTTAAAACAAAGAATTACACAAACATTTCTCCCTATTAAAAAGGATAAAAATGAACCATTTTAGAACCTTATAAGTTATAAGGTCAAAATAGAACCATTTTGGTTCATTTTAACATTTATATTTTTATTTTAACCCCTGATGACCCCATTTTAACTTAATAATATTAAATAATATTAATTTTTTTCACTATTCATTATGGTCAAAATTTAATTTGACCATATTAGATATAAATTGTTATTTTGATTCAAAATATAGAATAAATTTTTCCAAATTTAACACATATAAGTTGTATATTGTATTTTAAAATTAAACCCAAAGACATGTTGTAAAAACAATTTTATTAAGAAATGCATTTTTAAGGAAAAGATTATCTCATATTAACAATAATAAACATAATCATAAATAAATTAATTTAAATTAATATTTATAGAAATATAATAAATTAATTTAATTTAAATTATTCCACATTAGTATTTTTTTAATTATTTTAAATTGAGAAACATTTTTCACATTAAATCATTTTTCAAAAAAACGTTTTTTAAAGCATGATAATGAACCTATACTAAAATATAGCCTAAAAAAGATTTAAATGTAATTAGTTTTATTGAATATAACTAAATAATAATTATGTTGATTTTAAATAAAATTAATATAATAATGGTATTTTAAATTACTTAATTTAGTAAATATAAACGATAATTTTACTAAAAATGGCAATTTTCACTATTCATTAAAAAATCAATATTTTTTGAAAAAAACACAAAATATTACCTTATGTTAAAATAAATACAATGATTTTAAAATTTATGTTCATTTCACAAAATAAAAATTCAAAAAATTTTAAAAATTAATTATATTATTTTCAAATAAAATAAATAAAAGTCATTTTTTGAAGGAAACAATTTTTTTCTGGAAATAATATATTTATTAAAGCTGAGTTTTTATTTATTATGTATTTTTAAATATATTTATAATTACTTGGACCTTTATATACATTTATTAAATTATTTAATACTATTCACACTCTCCAATTCAATGGATAGGTTATATTGGTCATGTTTAAATATAAATATTTTAATATTATATCAGGGTTTGTTTAAACTCAGTGTTTCTTGTAAAAACGATATCAAATAAATAAAATTAACTTAAATATAAATATATTAAAATATATTGGAGTGTTAAATTATACCCCCTTAAATAAAATTCATCCTCACAATTTGATCTTGTGCTCTATAATCAAGGGTTTGGAATTAAAAAATTCTTTTGTAAAAAACCCAAATCACAAAAAGGGTTAATAAAACATCAACTTAAAAAGGGAAATAAATTGTTTGTAATAATACATAACTAGGGTTACATGTTGGATAACTTTGGTATTAAGTGAGAATATTGACATGGAATAAAATCATAAATAATAATAGAGCATGGTAGAGATTATGGATTATAAGAAAGTGAATGATCAAGATACATTAAATAACCAAAAAACCATAAATATATGATGACTTAAAAGACCATTGATTTATTATATATAAAGTTAATAGGTTAATTTTTTTCCTCATGTTCATTTTCCTAGAGTTTAGGGATTCTTTTTCTATCGAGATAGAGAATATCAGAAAATATACTTGATACCTTTTTATCATAAAAACAATTTCATCCTTTCTTTGACCTTTGATCAATTTACACATTAACTCTTACTATAATGAAATGAATATCCAATAGGAATTTTTATGCATGAATTAATAAAATTAACTTTTAACAAATCATAATATCTATAAATGAGTAAAATATATTCCTCCTATCATTATTAAACACAAAATTGTTCGAAAAAGGTAAGATGATACCCAAAATGAATATTAATATGTCAATATAAAAAATTCAATAATGAAACCAAACGTTTAATATAGATTATTCCATAAAAAATAACCACATATCCCAAATAAACTCAATTTCCAACCTCAATTATCTCAACATGAAAGATGATTTTAACCTCAATGGTTATCTCATACCCATTCAAGCTACATCTCTAAAACATAATAACATTATTCCCTAATAATCTTTTAAGTTATAACTAAAGGTTATATATATCAATAAAATGAAATTTTTACCAAAATTAAATTAATATTTATCCACCAAAACATTTATGAAGAAAATAATTCACACTAATGAGTACATCACATAGGAAAATGGGTTGAACTGCACCCTTATAACTCTTCATTTTTGGGTTCATGTCTCATGCCCTTTTCTGATGCATTGGTTTGTCACCCAAATTGTAGGTTATCCTTTTTCTAAAACTATGGAAAAACATATATGATAATAATATTTATAATTATCCATAATTCTATAACATTTCCAAGAATATGAGGGATATCCAAAAAAATAAATTAGTTATCAAATCAAAAAAATTTAGCTACTAAGGTTTTCTATACAACTCATTCTTCTTTACAAAATAAATTAATTACAAAAACATAAATCACATATCCAATATTTTCATTTAATCAATTATTTATTTTTCCATAGAGTATCACCATACAATTATATCACCTTTCTAGTTCATTATTACCATTCATTGTATTCTTTATAGTCCTTAGTGATTTTTTTTCCAGAAATATACTTATATATATATTTAATGATTAAATAATTCTTGAATTCAATAACATAAACATTTCAATAATTTTACTTCATTATTAAACCATTAACTAGGATTCATAATCCTTTTAATTAATATCTCCTTACTTTCTTTTTTCATTTGTATTCTATTCATCATCGACAAAAAAACAGCTACTCATACAATCTTGTTGATATTATTCTTGATATTTCCCCACAAGAACATTTATTTGTATAATTCTTATACCTTCTAAATTTAAAACATTAAACTATTTATTATTCTGTAGGGAAACTATTATTCTCACCCATTTCAATAATTAAACATTTCATTTTTTTATCTGTAATTACTTACTATGTTTCCTTTTCTCCATAAATAAAACATCTTCTTGTTCCTTTTAAAAATTAACTTGAGTGATTATTCCCACCATATTGATATTTAGGTAATATAATATTACTTCATCCATTTACTTCACCACCCAAACTGTCAAAAAAATCAATGCATATTTTCTTTGGTGATTCTGAGAGTTAGATAAGGTGCAAGTTGTTAATCATATATCGTGATAAATGATTATGAAGAGTCAAAAATATCATTCTCTTTATTATGTGGGAGTTTCATCTCTAGAACCCCCTTTAGTGTACAATATGATAACATGTATTCATTATTTTAAATATTATTATACCTTATCACATCATGATTTTCATTATACCTAAAATAGTATCTGATTATGTCTTGAGAGTAGCCATCACAAAGAAAATTCATAGCTATTTCCCAATATAATGAGAAACTAGATGTACCAAAAAATTATTATTAAATAAAGATATGATATATAGTTAAATGAAATAATTTGAGGGGCACCAATGATTCAAAATATCTGGTGTGGTGACTCATAGGACTTTGAGGCACTTTCTCATAATGTACACCTTTAATAATATCAAATGTAGAATAATATGAGAATGAGACTCACTAATAAGAAATCAAAATTTATATGTTCTATTGGATGTTCAAACCTACAGACATGTGTATTGATCCCTATACCTTGATATTATTTTTAATTATTTTTATAAGTCATTTACTTTGATGCATGAACAAAAATCATGATGCTATATGTTCTCCGAAATGTGGGATACATTAGGTATTTCAGGAGTAATATTTCATTAATAAATAATATGAGAAATTATTTTTCCCTTTTATTTTTCATTGGATATTGATATCTTATGACCTTTGATGGATATGATATATCCTAAAAAATTCCATGGTCATGGTATTCTATAGTCAAGTTAGATTCTCATAAATTCCAATAAATAGATACTGATCACATAGCTTGATGGTACCAACATGCAACCTGATTGATTAGAGATATAAAAATAAAGGGGTTATATTACATAAAAAGAACCAGTATAAAGGATTATGTAATTATGACATTAAATTATTTTTCTATGGTTTCCTTGACATTTTTTTATATGATAATGTTTTACTTTAGGTTTCTTCTCTTAATTCCACTTTTAAAGAGGCCTAGAGGTTCATACACTAAGTGTTTATAGAATATCAATTAAATAATATATTATTTTATATTATTAAAATCATTGAATGAATATTATTTCTTCACATAGTTTTATAATAATTCATGTTTTCTTAACCTTATATATTCTAGCACCAGCTATTTAATAGAATATTATATGAGCATAATATTTAATAATTATTTATTTTCTATTTAGTGAATATAATATTTATTTATTTATTGAAAATAATACAACGATATTTATCTATTAAATAAATAGTTATTATTTGAGGCCCAATAAATATTAAGGAGGAAGGGAGAATAGAGTTTAATGGTTCAGTATGAAATAATATATATTAAATTTTATTCTATTAAATAATATTTATTTTAATTCGTGATTCTAGCACATATCAAGAAATAATAATAATATTATTATTATAGACATGGGGATCTTTTGGGATTAAATAAATCATAAATATCACATATGAAATTATTTATTTCTAACCCTAGTGGTATATAAACCCAATTATATTATTTTTTAAGAGAACCAATTCATTTTATTATACACAACGAAATCCAAATAATCCTCTCAAATCCCTAGAGATATCCCTTCTCTATGAACAATCTCAAGAATAGAGAGAGATATCCCTCTATATACCACATTCGAGTATAGAGTGATTAAGGATAATCTTTTGGATGTGATTCTTGAGGATACCCAAAGAGAATGACGCAAGCGATTGGATTTTACATTCTAGAACCCAGAGATTCCTATGGTGACATTTTTTGATTTGAGGAACACATGTGAATAACCCCTAGATGAAATATAATATAGATTCCTATAATGAAATCATGTGATGACATAGATCCACTGCGTGGTCCATCAATAAAGAATTATTTTCATGCAAGCTAATTATTTAAATTCATAAATTACTTATAAATAATATTTGATGATCCTTCACTTTGGTTACAATGTTTTATCCATTATCTATATTATTTGTTTTAATTTCATTGATCAAAAAATTTAACATCATGTAAATCACTAATTAATCATCGATCATGAAAACAATAAAAAAAATTCTGACCCATCTGATTCTTCCACTGTACTCAGAACCTAGAAATGCTATTAGAGTGGTCACATAATTATTTAATATTATTTAAATATCATTGATTGATTTATGAAATTATTATTATTTTTCAATTCTAGTTTAATTTTCATTTAATTCATATTGAGAGATTTCATTTCTTCCTCTTCATTTCACATAAATATAATATAATCAATTAATGTAATAAACAAAATAATTTCAAAGATCTCATCATGTGGTGGAATGGAGTCTGTCTAGATAACACAAGAGTACACACCAAGTAACTCGTAGGTACACATTGTGTACTAGTGTTTAATACAACAAGAATTAATTCTGAATTAAATAAATATATATGAATTTATTACATGTGGCGAATTTAGTTTTATAATTACTATTGACTAGGAAATTATAACTCATAGTCATCCATAGTACACATTATGTAACGTCCATACTGGGAATATAGTTCATTAGTCACAGACAGTCCTTGTTTCTTCTTACACAACCTATATGACTTGTGTCCATGTAAGTTAGAGACCACACTCCATGTATCCCATGTACATGTTGTTTAATCCAAAATATTCCATGGACCAATTACATGACGAGTCCCTTGTCATGTGTCATGGATAAAAGCTAAGAATAATACATTTTTTTATCCAAAATGAACATGTAATGTTCTTTTACCAAATTGTACTAAATAAATATTAATATATTATAATGTAAAAAACCTGTCACTATTTACTTTATTGTGGTCATTAAGTTGATAAGACATTACATTTGAAAGGTTATATATATATACATATATGTTTAATTAATTTATGAATAATGTTCAGATCTACATATCATGTATAATTTGTATTACAGTTATTACTCTACATGAATTATAGAATTAAACTCTATATAAAAATAAAAAATATCATGTAAACCATGTGATCAATAAGTTAATAGTACACATAAAGATATGACATGATAATTTTTGTGTGCCACATGTCACAAGAGTAAAAAGTATACGAGTAAAATACATATTGGGTAGTTTAAATGGGTACTCACTGTGTTTTCTTTAAGGTAAATTTTTGTATACAGTTAAAATTAAATAATTTTATTTTGTTTATTTAAAATTATTATGAATGATAATATAAATAAAATTCATATGATAATTAAGATAAATAAATTTACTAATTAATGAAAATAATTAATTGATTTAATCACGATTTTTCCCAAATAAGAACGTTTATGATTGAATTATAATTTTATTGAATGCATAATTTGTTGCATGTATTGGATGATCAAGAGACTATAATTGACCATTATGTTTAAATGGTTTCATTTAATTTATTATTAAATTAATTAGTTTATATGCATGTCATCTCTCATCTCATTGTGTAAGGGTCAGTGTGACCATATTTTCTTTTATATAAACCCATTAACCAATCATTTCCTTTACCTCGCCTATGAGTGAGTAAAAGAATATATAATAGATAGAGATACCAAACTAGTGAAAGAAGTTCATGTTTGGAACAGATGAGAAACCAATCCAAAATAGATATATAGGTAGACTGGTGGAAAAATGCAACACGAACAATAAATGGTTCATGGTGTTTTCCCCTAAGTCGATGGTTAGTAAATCATCCACCAGATAATCTAAAATTATTAAAAGATCATGATAACACCACTTTTTTTCTTCAAGTTTCACAATTATATTGTTTTGTATGGTTTGTTGTGATCACATGATTTACTAAATTAAAAAACATTAAAGATAGAAGTAAATTAAATTAGCTTATGCATAAATATTATCTAAGACATGGTTAATAACTTATGTAAATCCAGTTAATATTAAAAAGATTTAAATAATGATTATAATAGGAAATTTATGAATAAGAGATAAAATCCCTCAATTATATATATTAATTTAGTATATCCTTTAACTAACTCAGTTAAAATTGAACCACTGTTCAATGTTCTTGACCAACCAAAGTTGGGGTCCTTTCAATTATCTAATAATTATAACTTGATGTTTTTTTTACTTAACTTAGTTCAAATCCATGTTTTACTGCCACATCTAGAATTGGTGTAACTAAGAGGTAAATGTTGAGGAAATCCAATTTAAGGGTTTATGGATTGGGGGGGGGGTACACTCAATATTTCATGGAACTATGAGTTAATACATTTTTCATTTGGAATGCCTACCTAAAATTTATCAAATTTCTTAACCAACTAATTTTTGGGTGATGAAAAGGGGAAATTGGATCCTTCCCACTCCAATTTCAAAGAAAAATTATATTTTGAAGCCAGTGGTGAGGGCTATGAGGTCTTAATAAAATAGTGGAAGATTAATACAATAAAAATTTTATTTATTTTTCTAATTTTTATAAAATAAAGCACTAAAACTATGATCATAATATTTGTATAAATAAAAACAAAAATGACTTCAAACAAATCACTGTGATCCATACATGATAAGTATAACCTTCTCATGAAGACAAATTTACAATAATGAAAAGTCTCTTACGCATTATACTATGCCATGAAAGGAAATTGTAAGCACTGGAAGAACCTTTTCCTAATGTAATTGGTAATGAGGCTAGTGAAGAATATTTATCTCCCTATGAGAAACATTTCAATGATTATATATATTTTCAGTGTTTCATGCTATCATCCATGAACAATGATATTTTTAAGAATCATGGATGAGTATAGAATGATGTATCAAATTTTGGATCTCTATTAAAGGAAGGAGATATAGGAGAGATACTAGATCTTTAATTCCTTATTTACAACTAATCTTGTAGAGTGTGCACCAACTAGGCCTCATGTAGTCAATATTATTGGAAACATTGAATGCTTAGACATATTAAGGATTAAACTTACAAATGAGTTGTGCACAGATATCATACATTCCACACTACCCCAAACCTTTTACAACTTTATTGTTAATTATATCATGATAAATAATGATAAGAGACTATTTGACATCATTACATTGATTCTCCAATTGGATGAGGACATGGGGAATAAAAAAATTAAAGTCATTATAGTGGATAAATAAATAAGAACAACGAGAAGGGGACCGAGACTCCTAAAAATTATAAATCTCCCAGGAACCCTCATTCCAAAAAGGGGTAGATCCAGAGGTCTGGAAAGCAAAATAAAGCACTATGTTTTAAATGTGTATATCAATGACACTATAAGAATAATTTCACCCAGAATAAAGGGGAAACTAATGGGGTGTCTGTTATCAAGTTTAATCATTCAATATACACCCATTCAGTTTTATATAAAGATCATTATTCTAATATCAATATCTAATCGTAGGAAAAAGTAGATTATGAAACTTTTTTCTAGATAATAGTTTCATTTCAATGTGTCCAATGGTGTGATTCTGGTTTCTATAGTGATTAGTGACTATAAATTTTCCTTTTCAATAGGGATGATATTTTTTAAGAAATTATAATTATGTACCAACTATTACCAATAACATAATTTATGTATCATTCTTAGAGGAAGATGGTTTTATTTCAAGGATAAATATAAAAGGTGTTTATTTTATAACGAAAACATATGTTATGGTATGAAACATTTAAACAATGGTCTTTATGTATTAAATTATAACAATCAAGTATTAGTAATAACAAATGAACGATGTTCTCATGACTCATATAACACACAACTACAGAATCACCATATTATTCATATAAATGAAAAAACTAGAGAAACCTCCATTGAGATGGTTATTTAAACTCTTATGAGCTAAAACAACATGAATGATTTATTTCTTGTTTAAAATGAAAATATACCAAATCACTATTTAGTGGATTGGGTGAAAGGGCCAAAAATCTTTTAGGATTGGTACACACTATTGTGTATCGACCATTTATAGTAGAAGCTAGAGTTTGTTATTCATTTTACATAACTTTTATTGATGACTTGAGTACAAATAGATATGTCTAATTGATAAGGTATAAGTAGAGTCCTTTAAAAATTCAAAAAATTTATGAAATAAGTAATGAATCAACTTGGAAATAAGATAGAGAATCATCAATTAGATCATGGTGTTGAATATATTAACCAAGAGTTTATCTACCTTTTGTAAGAGTTTGGGATTATTTTTCAACAAAATACACCTTACACACTATAGTAGAATAATGTTATTGAAAGGAGGAAGCATACAATGTTATACATGGTATTTTTGATAATGAATGATTAAGTTCATCCATTATCCTTTTGGAGATATGCATTACTAAATGTGTCATACACATTAAACTGAGTTCCATATAAAGTGTAAAAGAGAAATACCTTCGAGTTATGGAGTTCAAAGAAATATGTTTTTTCAAATAGACATGTGTGGGGTTGAGAGGTGATTATTAAGGCCTTCTCAGGTAATAAACTAGCACCTAAAAGCACAAGGTTTATCTTTATATGGAATCCCAAGGAATTATAAGGATACTATCTATAAAAATCCCAATAAAATAAAGTGACTCTCTCTAGAAAATTTATATTTCTTTAGAGTGGGGGAATTCTCAAAAATTAGAGTGGGAGAAATATTTACTTCGATGAAGTTGATTATCAAGATATAAGAGTTCATATAAAAATATATTCCATATGTCTCCTAGGATAATGTAGTTCTTGAAACACAAGTACTACATAGAAGTACTGAAGCGGTAATAAAAATAGAGAGATATTGTTTTCTAGTCATTTAATATGGTTAATCATTATTGATTGAAAATTACGAACCTCTATCCTATAAAGAGATAATAGAGATATTAGAAGATACAAGATGGAAAGAAGCCATGAATTCTAAAATTGATTCTATATATCATAACCAATTTTGGTTTTTGGTTGATTTCCTAGTCAATGTAACCTCTATAGGGGTAAATGGTTATTCCAGAGAAAAATATACATTTAAGGTAAAGTAAATACAATTAAATTAAGGATTTTGGGTAAATAGATTAAAAAAAATCAAGTAATTGACAACGATGAAACCTTTTCCCCAGTTCCCATGTTAAAATATATCAGAATTATTCTTTTTATAGTATCTTTCCATGATTATAAAATTTGGAAGATGTAACTCAAAAAAACATTCCTCAATGTGAACCTCAAAAAATATGTCTATATGACACAACCAAAAGTGTTTATGATACTTAGGGATGCCAAAAAGATATTAAAGTTGGAGATACCCATTTATGGATTGATGTAAGAATAATGGTAATAGAATATTTGATTTAATAAAGCTATAAAATATCTCAGTTTCATTACAAATTAATGTGATCCACATGTTTACAAGAGATTTAGTGGGAATGTGGTAATTATCCTTGTATTATATGTTGAAAAAATATTACTTATTGGAAATGAAGTTCTAATGTTATAGTTTTTTATGGAATAGTTGAACAAGTGTTTCTTTATAAAGAAATTAAGTGACAAATATGATCATATAGGGATCAAGATAATTAGTGATAGATCCTAGAGGGTACTTTAACTAAGTCAAATTACATAAATTGAGATAATATTGATGACATTTAGTATAGAACAATTCAAGTGGGGATTGGTTCCAATTTCATATGATATAAATAATTCTATGAAAATGTTTCCCCAGAAACTACAGGAGAAAGATAGAATGAGTATGATTTTATAAGATTTAGTGATAGGATCAATACTGTATTAAATGTTATGTATTGGACCTGATTTTTCAATGCATTGTTTATGGTGGGAATATATCAATAAAATCAATTAAAACTTCACTAGTCTTCTCTTAAGGATATCCTAATGTATTTAAGAATAACTAATAATGTGTTCCAATTTTATAAAGGAGATGAGGAGATGTTCATTTGAAATTACACTAATAATAGTTTTCATATAGATTAGAATGGTCTAAAGATGCAGTCATGATTTTTTTTCTATTTTATCAAAGGATATGTGAGTGTTAAGAGTTCACGGATTATAATTTTCAATGTATATACAGTAGAATACAAGTATATAGTTGATTTTAATGTCACCAAGGAAGTGATTTGGATGTGAAACATTGTCTAGAATATTGATGTGGTACCTAGAAT
Organism: Viscum album; assembly: GCA_963277665.1. Classification (NCBI taxonomy): domain Eukaryota; kingdom Viridiplantae; phylum Streptophyta; class Magnoliopsida; order Santalales; family Viscaceae; genus Viscum; species Viscum album. The sequence continues at coordinate 1,102,211,638 of OY728138.1, read as the reverse complement.
TAAGGACCCTTTCACATTACATTGTGATAATAAGATAGCGATGTATCTGAAAAAAGATCCAAGGTCACACCAATGGACAAAGGACTTACTATGAAAATATCACCTCTTGAGGGATTTTATAAAAGGGGTGAAATTTTAGTAAATAGAGTTCCCATAGAAGTAAATGTGGAAAATCCATTGACTAAATTATTATCTCAAATAAAGAATGAGTATCATGTTAGAGCTAGTGGACTAATGGTTATTAGTAGTTGGATCTAGTGCAAGTGAGTGTTTGTTAGCGTTGGTTCCCTAGAACAAAATTTTGTGTACTTTTTAATAACCTCTATTCATTTTTTTCAATATTAATAAACCCCTATCACATAATGATTGTTCTTCTATGTAACATAGTTTGTGATAATGTCATATGAGTAGCTATCTCACTAAAAGGTATTAAAAATACCCCACTATGATCATAACCGATAAGTACCACAAAAATACTACCAATTAAATATATGTTCTATACCTAGATGGAATCATTTCACGAAAAAAAATTATTCAGGCGATTAGGGGTGGAGACTCATAGAAACTTGAGACCCTTCTCATAGATTATGCCCTTGGAAATATCCAGTGTTGGATATTATGAGAACTATACCCATAAGTAGGAAATCAGCATTTATATGTGACATTTTATTCTCATATCTATGTACAGTTATATTGATCCTTATACATAAATATTATTATAAATAAGTTTTATAGGTCACATAATTTTATGTATTGGTGAAAACTGTGATAATATATATTCACAATGAGGTAGGATACATTGGGTACATCACAAGTAATATTTCATTAATGAATAATGATAGAAAGGATTTTTTCCATTATGTTCATAGAATTTGATATCTCAGTACCTTTTATGGAAATGATATAGCCTAAAAAATCCATGTCCCTGGTGTTCAATAGGCATTTTTATTTTTCATAAAGTAAAAAAGGGAGGCATCAAGCACATAGGTTCATGGAACTGGCATGAATCCATATTTATTAGAGATATCATGATAATTATATTATTTTATAGAGTAAGTTACCATATGAGGTATTATGTCACTTAAGAATTTACTTATTTTTCAATGGGTTCCTTGGTGTGTTGCTAGATAATAACCTTGGAATTTCAGTTTTTTTGGCCTAATTCCAATAAGAAAGAGGCCTTGAGGGTTACACACTAAGTGTATCGAAAAATATAAGTTAAATAATATATTATTATTTATTATTTAAGAAGTTTAATGAATATTATTTCTTCACATGGTTTAATAACTATTCTTGTTTACTGGATTGCATATATCATATCACCAGTTATTTGAGAGAATATTATGTGAGAATAATATTTAATAAATTTGTATTTACTATTTAGAGAATATAATATTTAATTATTTATTGAAGAATATTGAAGTGATATTAATTTATTAAATAAATTGACATTATTCAAGGCATGATAAATAATAAGTGGTAATGGAAGAACAAGTATAATGGTATGGTGAAAAATAATATATATTCAATATTATTTGATTAAATAAAATTTAATTTATTTCATGTGTTTAGTGCATGTCAGGAAATAATAATTATATTATTATAATAGATATGGGGTTCCATAGGGATTAAATAAATAACAATGTAAACTTCTAAAATTATTTATTTTTACCCAAAGTGTTCTATAAACCCAGTTGTATTATTTTTTAATAGAGCCAATTCATTTTTTTGTCGACAATGTAATCCATAGAATCACCTCGAAGCCATAGAGATATCCATTATCAACGAACACTCTAAAGAACAAACATTTATCTTCCTCTATCTTCCACTATTGATTATAGAGAGATCAAGGAGAGTCATTTAGAAGTGATTCTCTGGCGATCAAAGATGAATGATACAAGAAATAGGATCTTCGGTGGTGACACCCAAATATTTATACAACGAAATTTGTATATTTGTGGAACACAAGTATATCACTGCTATATAAAATATATTCTTGATTCCTACAACACATTGATGGTATGATGTAGATCGATTTTTAAATCCATCAACAAAGTAATAATTTCACACAAAGTAATTATTTAATTTCATAAATTAATTATAAATAATATGTGATAAGCTTGTAGTTTGGTTCTGGTATTTTATCCACTATCTATATTATTTTATTTAATTCCCTTGATAATGACGTTTATCATCATATTAATATCATATTAATCATTGATCATGAAAAAAAGGTGGGAATGACCCAAATGATGCTTCTGCTGCGCCTGAAACCTACATTTTGATCTTACAATTTAGTTTCTCATTAATACATTTTCTATCATAGTCAACATTAACCTATTTCCTTATATTTCATATTATTGAATAATACCAAAAGGAATTGTGTAAGGAACAATATTCATAGTGCGAAACAACATAATAATGAAAATTTATTTATAGGATGTCAAAATTATTACACTTTCATTTCAATCTAAGATATCTTAGTTTTATCCAAGGTCATTAATGATCATCATTTATTTAAATTCTTCATGATTGATCGTAACGAGTTTGTGAATTTAAAAAGCACATCCCAAATGTGTGTCAAACAAGGTGAATAGTAAGTCATGTTATCATTTACCATGTAACGCTTAATTCAATCTTAATGATCCTTTTTCAAATTAATTTCACCTCAGAAATTTTTTCTAGCTTCATATTCACTTTTAGTATCCAGACATGGATTTAATTTATTAGAAACCAATCGCTCTATAAATATCCAATATTTCAAGATATTTTTCTATACTTAGTTTTACCCTTATACTTATCCCTAGGGGTTTCACTAATTGTTTTCATCATTGATTCTAAATAATAATTAAAACTTTTCTATGATATCAAGTATAGTTACCCATGACTTTTACTCATATTATTTCATGATTTTTAACACAAATATCCTCTAATTTACATCCTAATGATAGTGTTTCCTAGTGTATTTGAAATAGTAGGTTTATAATTCAACAAAGTGAGACTAATAATATTTTTTTTATTCTCAATAATGAGACCCTAAATAATTTAAAGATCCTATACTACATGAGATAGTCTATGGAATACATAGAAAAATGTGGGGATCTAAAAATCCCAGTAACGAAATAAACATGATAAAGAATACTAGAATGTGAGTCAAATATGTAACATGATATCATAAAATATAAGTCACATGAGTAATCATATGGAAGTATAACATAAAGGACATGGTATCATAATATAATGAAATTATAGTAAATGTTGAAGTGACATAAAACATGATATAAACATATGTTAAGGGTAACTACCGATATAACATTTCATGGTGGACATAATTCCATAATATATTCGGTCCGAAACATAATCATATACATGATATTTCAAGAGAGTAAAACATTACCTAATTAAATGAAGGGATATATAATTTTGGGATCACATGTCACATTTATTTAATTTAAATACATATTTCTGATATATGAATAATCTATCATAAGGAATTAATATAATAATTTACACTAGAAATAAAATGGGTTGTATAATCTTACCTCATATCATAATCCAAATAGATTTATTAAAAAGGAATTTGAGAAGTGATCATAAGGAATATATTACACCATAAAAGTAATGGAGAAATATATAATTATATATTTAAGATATATAAATAAATAATGTACAATCATCTGATAAATTTATAAGTTATTTTTAATGATGAATATAAATAGTTTTAAAAAGGATACAAGTATAATTAATAAAAATAACCTTTATATAATGAAAATCACTTTTTAAAAACTCAGAATTCAAAATATAATATAGAAAAAATTTAATTTAAATACAACCATGGAAAATGATATTATAATCCTCAAATAATTATGTGGTCCTAAATGTGGGTAATTCCATACATTCTATATAAGTTAATATAAACATTCCTTCCACACTATTGTAAAAAGGTAAAAAAGTCCCTCATTCAAAAAATCACAATAATATTTCTTTAAAACTATTTTTTAAAGAGTCAAAAATGGGTAAACGTTTCTTAAATAAATCAATTTGATAATGTTAAAAACAGTTTTGAAGATAATTTTAGATTACATAGATATAAAAGAAAAATATTTTTTATATAAGAGATAAATGGATTAATATTTTCATAATCACATTTTAATAGTCATATTAAGTACTAAATAGAGGGGAAATTATAATATTACTTGAAAATTTCATTAATAAATAGTTGAAAAAATTAAATGGTTTTTTAGATAATAAGAAAACAATTTACTTTAATAGAAATTCTAGAATAAACAATTCCAATTAAAATGCGATTGAAACATAAACCCTTATCGTATTGGTAAAATTTGAATCATAACCTCCATGAATGATGTAAGTGAATTATAACATAAAATAACATGAGTTATAAACTATTCATGATATAATATGTAATGGGGAATCATATATGCCTTATAAAATAAGTTTTGTGTATAAAATAATATGGGTATCAAAAAATAATGTTTTAAGACAGAAACACTTACATTGAGTCCTGGATTGTTTTTTTATACATCTTATCTCCTATATAGTGAACTTATATAATTTTTAATTGATTACCTTTTACAGGTTTAACCTATAATACCTAAACCACTTTCTTACTTTATTCTAATGATATTATTTGTTACATGGCTAGTTATGTAAACCTTATCTGTTTTGAGTATGCTTAGTTTAGTATTTAAAAATAGCATCGGTGTGTTGGCCATGTTCAAAGAGGACATAATTAAATAATCTTCATAAAAATAATAATAAAATATTTATCATTTTTATAAATATATTATACTTTAAAAAACCATGATTTATGATTAAGAAAAATGAACTACATTACAATCATGAAGATGGTAGGTCTTACGTACGCATGTGTAATTGTTCCATTTTTCATATATCATGATTAAATGAAGGTATTTTATATTTTATATTTAAATAATGATTATTATATTACAAATATAATATTATTTTTTAAAATAAACTTACACATAAAATCTATGTGATGTGGTAAGAAAAACGAATCACATCACTTCATGGGGCAGAAGTCCATCTTACACATTTACGACGTTGTTATTTTTCTGAATGGATTGTAAGTTAAGAAATCACATGATGTATTTCATTAGAAAATTTATTAATATTTCATTATAATCATATATAATCATCAAATAATTCTTTATTACCATCCATGTAAATCATTAGTGAAAAACAAGTTGCATCGCTTCGTAAGTCGGTAGTTCGTTGTACACTTGAGCGATGTTATTGTATTCCATACAGAATGAAATATAAGATGATATATGTGATATTATAATCAAATAATTATATTTATGTCATAAATATAATTTATAATCATTATATACATCATTATATCCATCTGTGAGAAGAGGTGGTGGAAAAAATTACTTATGTTCATGAGGTGGTAGTCGGCCGTACAATCGATAAATTACTTTGTTTCACATTTGAGGGTGGTGGATATGGTTGGAGGACATGCCAATAAAAATAAAAAATATGAGAATATTTAATATAATTATGTTATTATAACATCATGGTTTTATATTATTTTATAGCTGGAATAATAAATAAAACAAAATGCATGGTTAAAGAGGTTACTTATTATTCAAACAGCTTCTTAAGTTCGCAACAAATGCCTTTATAGGCTATATTTATGATTAAACAAGGTTTATAGGATGATGGGATAAAATTAAGGAAATAATTTTTTAATTAATAAGATAAATAATTAGTTTGTTATGTGTGTATAAGAGAGGATATGAGGTGGCCTTTTACATGTGTGGGAGAGGACACATTTGGAATTTTTGAAAATAAAGAATTCAAATAATGTTTTTCTCAAGACACAATTATAAAAAATTGACATTTTTTGAATCTTAAAAGTTATATGGTCCAAATATGACCATAAAATTGAAATTATACAAATTTTGGGTCATTTTTAACTCTTATCATATTTAGTCTAAACCCATGGAAAACCCATTTTTACCTTAACCATGATAAATAGTTTTTACTGCTTTTATTGTCAATTATAGTGAAAACATAGGTTATACTTATAAGATAATATAAATTATGATGATTCAAAATATGGAATAAATTTTTTCAAATTCAAATCAATGATGTGGAAAAAGATAATTTAAAATTCAACCTTTAGATATTTTGTAAAAGGTTTTTTCAAGAAATGCATTTTTAAGGGAAAGATAATCACATATTAACTATATGAAAAGTAATAATATATAAATTAATTACAATTAATATTTATAGATATATAATCTAAATATTTAATTTAAATAATTACTAATTAGGGGTTATTTTAATAATTTAAAATGGATAAACATTATGAATTTTAAAATAGTTTTCCGAAAAAAAAATTAAGCCAAAAAATACACTTATTCAAAAATGTTAGATAAATATTATTTAAATATACTTAATTTTATTTAATATAAATAAATAATAGTTATTTTAATTTAAAATAAGATAAAATTAATTATTATAATTTTAATTTTATTAATTTATTGAAATGAAATGATATTTTTATCAAAAATCAGTAATTTCCACTATTTACAGAAAAATTAATTTTTTTCAAAAAAATCCCATATTTTATCCTATTTTAATATTTATATTATTATTTCATAAATTATTTCTATTTGGTATAACAAATATTTTCAATATCAAAAAATTTATTATAATACTTTCTCATAAAATAAATTAAAGAAAATTTTCAAAGAAAACATATATTTTTTAGAATAAAATATATTTATTAACTTATGTTATTATTTATTAATAATTTTTAAATAAATATTCAATCAGTAAGAAATTTATATATATTTAATAAATTAGTTTATACTATTCATACACTTCAACTTAATAGTTAGGTTATTGTAAGATCGCAAGTATTTATAGAATAATACTTTTTCATTTTTATTAATATTTTTGAATAAGATAATATTTTTACATTAAATGGGATGATTTTTCTGATAGAGTACACTAGACGCAATAATGAGTTTCTTTGAAATCATACGTTGCTCACAACATTGGGTTATAATGAGAAAAATATAATAAAAATATTATTATTTTAAATGGCAGTTAACGCCTAGCCATTATATTGGAGAGAATGAAAAAAACTAAATAAAATAAGATTATAGATGTTTGTTAAATGTTTTTACATTTGTCTAATAAATTTTAGAGGTTTTGATTAACAATTAATTTCATTTTAAGCATGAAGTACTCTATTTTTTAAAGGCCATTTGACCGCTATTTGATGATTAACCCTTTTAAAATCTAGTTTTTATCACTTTAATATGTTATATTTTAAAAATTAATCTCTTTATTTAGAAGTGATACCTCAAAATTTATGTTGGATGTAATTTTTGTATTTTCTTGATGAAATTCAAATTTTAATGAATAGTGAAAAATAGTGTATTTTAATTCAAAACCGCCTTTGCATATAATTTATTTATATAGTTAGATTTTAATTTTAATTGGTTTGAAAGTATAATTGTATTATTTTTTGTTCATTTAATTTAATTTGGGTCATTGAAAGTAAATTCATATTTTTATTCAACATAAGAAAATACCATTCTTTTTGTAGTTTTTACTTCTTAAAAACACGCTTTCTGGTTTTGACAAGGAGAATTAATTTTAAATTAATTACTACAGTTTTTGTGCTTTAAATTTAAAAATATAGATTCCATATTTGTAATCAGAACTTCCAAAATTTTTAAATAGTTATCTTTTATTTTTTGATATTATAAATAGTAACTTTAGAAATTTTTTTTCTTTTTCATGGTTAAAGGTTAAATCAGGTAAATAAGGGTAAAAAAATTATATTATAATAATATAAAACTACCCTAAAACATGTCCTAATCCTATTGGATGAGATATTTCTGACCATGAGTATCCTTAGGCCAAACCTTTGTTATTTAGGAGCTACTTGGGCGTGAAAATGACAGTTTATAATTTTTAATTTAAAGAAAATGGAAATATAACATAAACAATTATATTTTACTAAAAAAACTATATAGGGTTATATAAGTGATCTATTCAAAAACAAATATTCATTATAAAGCTAAAAATATTTCCTAAATAATGATATTTTTTTATAATTTTTAGAAATTAAATAAATAAATTTAATTATGACACAATGATGATGGAGTGATTACTTCATTAATAAAGGATTCAAATAAATGATATAGTTAATATTAAAATAAATTTAATTTGATTATTTTGATGTTATCCATGAATTTTATGGAATATATGGACATATTAGATTTTATTTAATGCCAATGTTTAGAAGGAATCAATTTTTTATGACTTTAAAAAAATCAGTTACTAAATAGTATCAAAATTAACATAAATGAGTTAAAATAATACTATTTTATTAAATGATATAATAGTACTAAAAATATAATACTCATAAAATAGACTTAAATAATGTTAACAATGTCATTAATGATCATATTATGGGTCACTTGTTATTTTATAGTAACTATAGTTACCATATATTATGAAAATACAGAAAGACATGTTAAGAGTTAATGTTTTTAACTAAGGGTTAAACCAAAAAGATAAGGATAAAAAAATTCATAACTTGTATTAAAATTATTTTATAATGGTTATTCCAACCAAAGTAATCTCATATTTGTAATTAATGAGTTTCATACCATTTTAAATCCAAAATCAGATTATAATAAAATAATATTTTGAGACTTTCTGAAGTGCCCCTCCTCCCACTTATAAAATGCCCAGACCTGTACCCAATTAATAACACCTATAAATCCCCTTGGATCATCCCTATTTTACTCAAATAATCTTGCAAAATCCATCCCTTCCTATAATAAGGATTACCTTGGGTAGAAGGAAGTTCAAGAATGCCATTTGGCACAAATCAAAAGGAGTTACTCGATTTAGAGGTAACCTCTTCTCTCAAGTACCTTTCCTTTATCTTCATTCTCCAATAACTATGCTATTATTATTATTTTATTACATAAAAAACTATTATCCTAAATATACTATGATTTTTTATGAGAATGATCTGAACTACACTTACACACACCACCATCTAAGGGATACAAACATATTATTTTGGTGTACTGTGAACTACTGCCTCACTAAACGATGGTTGTTCAACATTATCTTACCATATCTCATGGTGGCCATTATTATAGAAATGTATTTATATATGATATATATTATATTTATATTGTATCTATTCTTCTTTATTTATATTTACAACATACCTTTATGATTTTCATAACGTGTAAATACGATAATTTCATTTGAGGAAGTGCAGACTAGCTGACCCACAAAGTGATATGACCCATTCATGCCATAAATAGAACGTATAATGGGTAGAATTAATGAAATTATTTAACACATATAATATAGAAATTATACTGGAATTATAATATATCTATTTAGCTTTTATTTTTCAATCATTTAATATGAAAAATAAATTAAAGTTGCGTTCATGCGTACATACGACCTACCGTCTTCATGAACGATGTATTTCAATTATTATCTCAAAATGTTATGGAATATTATAAATACATATATACTATATATATGTGATATTTAAATCATGAATAATATTCAGGTGATGATTGAATTTTTACTATATAGACAATTTACATCAAAACAAGTTCATTTTCGACTTAAGTAACAAATATTGACAAAACGTCCGATATAAACTTAAATAATTATGTTATTTTTATGACATGATGATAAGTAATAAAAAATTAATATTAAACATGAAAAAGGTTCTGAAGCAAGTATAAATTAACTTATGTTTATTATTTAGGAATATAAAGAATGAACGAGACAAGTCAGACTCTTGGTACGGGTCTTCGTCTCAATATCCTTTGATTGATACATATTTTGGTTTATACAAAACATTATTTAATATGGTCTATTCTAAACTACTCTTAATTTTAATTTCATTCAAAGGGAAATTTTTTTCTACGAAGTGTTTTACTAAATGGAAAAATGAATGTTTATTTTTAACGTACGCGGTGACAATGACCTTTCCACCGCCGTGTGTATTATTTGATATTTGGATTCCTTAACAAGTCATAATGTTTTTAAAAGGAACATAAATAACATATAACATTTTTATGTATTTTAGTATTGAAAATGGTTTTGATAATTAATTAAATATGTCAATATCTTCAAATGATATATTGTGATTGTAATGTGGGAATGCTATATTTCTTTTATAATTGTTTTATGTGTTATGAATATGTTATGGATTATGGGAATTATTTACGTATATGGGTGGTTCCGTGATAAAACAAGGGTGAGTGAGATCGAGATAGATCTCTAATCCATTGGGTAATGTGACATAGTTAAAAGATAAAGTTTCTTCTAATAGATTTAAGGAATATATTGTGATGGGTATTCCAAATGTAACCATGAAGGTTACTCCCTATATAGCTGTGAAAGATAAACTGTAAGTATGTTTTGGATGCCACAAGATATCTTTATAATTTAAAAATTCTATGAATTATTTAAAAATCTTATTATTTCTTGAGGTATGTAAAAGTGATTATGTTTTATGAGATAAAAGTATGATTTCATTGATTTTTATATATTCATAGACTAATGTTTTCTTTCCTTATTTTATATCTCTTATTGAGATTTTTATGCTCATCCCATGTTTTTGAAATATTTTCATAGGGTATAAGTAATGGTAAGAGAAAATAATAATTCAAGAATATTTTTATCAAGAAACAGAAATTTGTTTTATTTAAAGTGTTTTATTATTGTGAAAAAATTGGATAGAGTAGAGGTGTATGATTTGTAACATTTTAAATGTAATGTAATAGTTATGGAATAATTCACTAAAACACTTAACCTAAAACGATACTCAATTTGAATTAATCTTAAATTATTGACTTATCTTAAGATTATGTAATGTTTAAGGCCTGGGCCATATAGTTGGTTTCAAAGGTCAGTTTATACAACATTGGGAGTAAGGATATTATTAAATGAATATCAATGATTTTTTTTAATTTATGGATAGATTGAAGTGATATAGAACTTTAATATTAGCATGTTTCTTCATCTAAGATATGTATGTGTTCAGAATGGTTTTCCATAGAGGAAACATGGATGGTATGATGGGATGACATCAAGAGGAAAACAAACATCCAAATCAGTAACCAAAAATGGTCATAATGAGAACTGAATAATTATTTTCAGTGACGGAACAGTTGAATCAGGATATAAATGGTTGTGGTATCCATGCACGAGTTAATTAAGATCAACCAGAAAAGAACATGTTGTTATTAGATCATATCATAAGGAAATATCCCCCATTATTCAATGGTTTATCTGACCCTGTGCTAGCTAAAGGGTGGATTAATGCATTGGAAAAGGTTTTTCATGTCATGGGGTGTTCAAAACATCTAAAGTTTAGTCTTGTTGTTCACCATTTTTAAGGTGAATCCTATCCGTGGTGGTTGATGGTAGATTGATTCTCTTGACTAGGATTCATTCAAAGGTATGTTCCATGAGAAATATTTTCATAATGTAGTGTAACATAAAATGGGAATTAAATTATTGTAATTGAGGTAGGATAATGAATCAGTCACTACTTATGAAGAAAAATTCACTCGATTGGCAAGGTATGCTCCAAATTTCATACAATATCTTTAAAGTAAAGTCAATCATTTTTACTCAGTATTAAATCCAAATTATCGATGGGCATTAGCTTATCATGAGGTCAGATGTTATGAAAAACTTGTTTGATTTCCAAAGAAGGTGGAGATGGAGTTTTTGATGATCAAGTTTTCTATAAAAAACAAAATAATAAGTGTTCAAGGTGGAAGATGAAAGGGAATAATGCATTAAAAAAGTCTGATTATATGAAACATAAGAATAAAGTTTGGGAAAATTGTGGTAAAAATTACACTGTGGAATGCCTTTTGAATTTTTCTAAGTGCATCTGATGTGGTAAAATGGGACATAACACTTCTAATTTCACTAAAAAGATCAGGGTTGTGGTAAGAAAAAATCTGATTTACAGTCAATTGAGTGTTTTAAGTGTAATGAAATGATTAATTATGAAAATTCAAGTCCAACAAAGAACATAAATGATATAAAGTAGACAGACTACAAGAAGAAAGGGGTGGTGAAATCTTTTGCAACTACATCAGTAGATGTTGGGACATAAAATGAAGCAGTATCATGTGTATTGTTTTTTTCTTTAGATTATTCTAATCCTTTGTTTTATTCTAGGTCTACACATTCTTTTATTTATGATAAGTTTTCTAAGAAATTGGGAATTCGATCTCAATATATGAATCCTGAACTTGTGGTAAAAATTCTTGGAGGAAATGATGAGACAAAAAGAAATTATAAGAACCTTCATGTCCTTATGTTCAGAAAGAATCTACCTACAAACCTTATTGTTTTTCCTCTAGTAGAGTTTGATGTTATTTTAGGTATGGATTGGATTTCCATTTATCATACTAAAATTGACTATAGATCTAAAGAGGCTTCTTTTAAAAAATAATTTCAGTTTGTGTACAAGAATGAACCCTTACTTTTATTAACATATTAGGAAGCTGAGAAAATAGTAAATGATGAAAATTGAAGTTACCTTGCACATATTGTTGAAAACAAAGGAAGTTCTCATATTAATGATGTGCCAGTGGTAAATGAGTATATTTATATTTTTTCTGATGAGATGCCTAGTATAAAAACTAATTGGGAATTTGAATTTACTGGTTAATTGGTTCCTGATGCTAAGACAATTTCAAAACCCCCTTATCAAATGGATCCAATTGACTTTTTGGAGTTAAAGAAGAAATTGTAGGAGTTATTAGATAGTGGTTTCATTTGACCTAGCACATCACTATGGGGTACTCATGTCTTGTTTGTTAAAAAGTAATATGGTTCAATGAGACTTTTCCTTGATTATAGAGCCTTTAATAACATCATAGTTATGAACAAGTATCCTTTGCCTCATATAGATGATTTGTTCGATCAACTATAGGGATCTCAGTATTTTTTGAGGATTGAAATGAGGTCAGGGTACCATCAGTTGAAAATAAAGGAAGCATACATTCCTTGATGATATTTTGGTGTATTTTAAAAGTAAATGGGATCATAAAAGTCACATAAGGGTTGTCTTAAAAACCTTAATACAAAAAAATATGCAAAATTCAGAAAGTGTGAGTTTTGGTTAAAACAAATTTCATTCCTTGGTCACATTGTTTCTAAAGATGGAATAACTATTGATCCTCTAAAACAAATTTTTTTTGAAGAATTTACAAGACCCACAAATATAATTTAGATTCGTAGTTTTATTGGGTTAGAAAGTTATTATTGGAGGTTTGTTGAAAATTTCACACACTTATATTTCCCACAGACTAAGTTAACTCAGAAAGGTATTATGTTCATCTGGAAAAAATATTGTGTTGAATGTTTTTAGGAATTGAAAATAATATTGGTGAATGATCCGGTTTTGGCACTGCATTCCAGAAATGGTGAATTTGTTATCTATAGTGACACTTCACTAAATTGATGTGGCTATGTCCTAATGAAAAATGATCAGGTAATTGATTTTCTTCATGTCAGTTGAAAACTCTTGAGTTAAATTACCCTACACATGATTTGGAATTAGCTACTATTGTTTTTTTCTTTATAAATTTGGAGGAATAATTTGTATGGTGTAAATTGTAAAATATATACTGATCAAAATATATTGAAATGTATATTAACTCAGAAATAATTAAACATGAAATAGAGGAGATATATGGAATTAACCAAGAATTTTGATTTTATGATTCATTACCATCCAGGAAAGGAAAATAAATTGGCTGATGCATTAAGTCAAAAGATTAATTCTATATTAACCATGTTTTTTTGGAATTAGATCCTCTGGTTCTTGATATGAGGAATTTTGGATTAGAATTTCTTGGTGCAGGGAACTCCTCTATTTTGTTTCAAGTGTTAGTGAAATCACCTCTAGAATATAGAATAAATAATGAACAGAAAGAAGACAGTGATTTGCATAAAAAGGTAGAATTGGTTCATAAAGAAATGTTACCTGAATTTAAAAGTGATAAAGACTGTGTTTTAAGGTTTGGAAATAAATTATGCGTTCTTTATGATTCACAGTTGAAGAATGATTTGCTATGTAAGGTTCATTATTCTGGGTTTTCAGTTCATCCTGGAAGTAATATGATATAAAGAGATCTTCGAGAGTATTACTGGTGGGATATAATAAAAAAGATACTTTTAACTTTACCCAGAGGTGTTTAATTTTTCAACAGGTTAAAGAAGAGCGGCAGTTACCGAAATGGATGTTTCAGCCTTTTCCAGTTCCGGAGTAGAAATGGGAAACTCTCTCCATGGATTTCCTAATGGTATTACCAAATAATTATCGAGGTAATAATTCAATCTAGGTTATTGTTGATCGATTAACTATATCTACTCATTTTCATCATATTTGAGATACATTATCTCTAGATCTACTTTCTTAATTTTATATTAAATAGATAATCAGGTTATATGGAGTTCACTTCTCTATTATATTTTATCGGGATCCCATGTTCACTTTTAACTTTTGGAAGGGCCTTCATAAGTTAATGGGTAATGAATTAAATTTTAATACAAATTTTTATCCACAATCTGTTGGGTAGTCATAATGAACAAGTCAGACATTAGAAGATATGCCGTGTGATTTTTCAACAGATTTCTAGGGAAGTTGGGACCAACATCTTTCTTTGGTTGAGTTTTCATATAATAACAGTTTTTAATCCAGTATAAAGAAGGAACCATTTGAATTATTATATGACAGGTGATGTCAAACTCTATATTTTTTGGATTAAGAAGGTGAAAAGAAGTTAATGGGACACGAATTAGTAGAATATATGGAAGATAATGTTCACTTGATTCAGAAGCACATGAGAATAGCTCAGAGAAGGCATAAAAGATATGCAGATAACCGGAGGAAGGATTTATCTTTCATGGTAGGTGATCATGTCTTTGTCAATGTTTCTCCATGGAAAAGTGTGATGCATTTTGGAAAGAAGGGAAAGATGAATTTGAGGTTCATTAGAACCAATTAAATCATGGAGAAAGTTTGATCAGTTTCTTACAGAGTGGATTTACCACCATGATGTCCAAGGTACACAATGTTTTTCATGTTTCAATGTTGAGAAAGTATATTCTAGATCCATATAATATTTTGAATCTAGAGGTAGATCAGTTGGAAGAGTATCTTTCTTATGATGAACAACCAGTCCATCTTTTTTACCATAGAGATAAAGTGTTGCAGAATAAATTAATTCAATAGGAAAAGATTTTTTTTTGAAAAAACATATGGTCAAAGAGGATACATGGGAAACTGAAAATGCTATATGGGATATATACCGTCACTTATTTGATAAGTAAATAAAATTGCGGGGACCGAATTTCCAAAATGGGGAATGATGTAGGATCTCAGGTATTTATAGAACAATACCTTTTCATTTCTATTAATATTTATGAATAATATATTATTTTTTCATTAAAAAGGATTCTTTTTTTTATAGATTACTTAACACAGAGAATCGGTATCTTTGAAATCTTATGCTGCACACAAATTTGGCTTATTCCAAAAAATAATATAATAATAATATTATTATTATTTTCAATGTTAGTTAACACCTAGCCATTGTATTTCAAAGAATGAATAGAACTAACTGAAATATGAGTATACATTTTTTTATTTTTTTACAATTATCCAACAAATTTTAGAGGCTTAAAATAATAATGAATCTGATTTTAAACGTGAAATACTCTAATATTTTATAAAAGGTTGTTTTACCACCATTTTGTGAAGAAGACTTTCAAAATCTAGTTTTTGTCACTTTTATATATTATATTGGAAATAATAAACTTTTTATTTAGAAGCGGGACATAAAAATTTACCTTGGTTGAAATTTTGTAATTTTTCAGATGAAATTCATATTTTAATGAATAGTGAAAATACTCCATTTTAATTCTAAATTTCCATTTCATCTAATTTATTAATATAGTTAGGTTATTATTTTTATTGGTTTTGAAGTGTAATTGAATTTTTTCTTTATCATTTAATCCAATGTTGGTAATTGACAATAATTTTACATTTAAATTGGACATAATCATATGTCAATCTTCTGATAGTTTTTATTTCTTAAAATCTCACTTTCTGGTTTTGAAAATTGAAATTAATTTCAAATTAATCAATGAAAATTATGTTTTTTGAATTGGGAAATATTTATTCCATATTTGGAATCAAAAGGTACAAATTATTTAAATAGGCACCTTTTATTTTTTGGACATTATGAATATTAACACTAGTAATTATTTTCATTTACCATGGTTAAAGGGTAAATCAGGTAAATAAGGATAATGAAATAATATTAAAATAAAATAAAACTACCCTCAAACGTGTCTTAATACTATTTATGAGATATCTATGACCATATGCATCCTTAGGCCGAACGTTTGGAATTTGGGAGCCACTTGGGTGTGAAAACGACATTTTATAATTTGTAATTTAAAGATAAATGAAATATAACATAAACATGTATCTTTTACAATAATTTTTCTATACGGGGTTATATAAATGATATATTAAACTATAAATATAAATTATAAATAAAAAAAATATTTTCTACATCATGATAATTTATTTATAATTTTTATACAATAAATAAATATATTTTATTATGATAAAATGGGGATGTAGTGATTGCTTCATTAATAAAGGATTCAATTAAATGATATTATAAATATAAAAATAAATGTACATTTATTATTTTTATGTTATAAACGATTTTTATAGATTATATTGACATATTAAATTTTATTTAATTCCTTTTGTTCAAAGTAATCAAGTGGTTATGACTTTAACAAAAATCAGTTACTAAATAGTATCAAAATTGACGTAAATGAGTTTTTAAAATAAATACAATTTTATTAAATGATATAATAGTCATAAAAATATAAGATTCGGAAAAAATAATTATATAATGTTAAAAATGTCATTAAGGATACATTTTTCTTTCTCTTATCATTTTATAGAAACTATAGTTACCATAAATTATGAAAATACAAGAACACATGGTAAAATTTATTGCTTTTAACTAAGGGTTAAACCAAAATCATAAGGATATGAAAATATTCAAAACTTCTATTAAAATTATTTTATTATTTGTATTTGAACCAAAATAATCATATCTTTAAAATAAATGAGTTTGAGACCATTGTAAACTGAAATTAAATTTATAAAAAAATAATAATTTGAGACTTTCCTAAAGCACCCCTCCTCCCTCTTATAAAATTCAACCATCTCTAAAAACTTAATCACACCTTTAAATCCTATTTTATCATCCATATTCTACTAAAATAATCACCCAACATCCCCGGCTTCCTCTTAAAATCCTTACCTTTGGAATAAGGCAATTCATAAATTCCTTTTCACTGATATCAAAAGGAGATACCCGATTTTGAGGCAACGTCGTCCCTCATGTTTTTTCCATTACCTTCCTTATACACTCTCTATGCTCTTATTAATATTTTATTACTTAGAAAAAATATTATCTTAAATATAATAGTATTTTTTATTATAATTATAACAACTACACTTACACACACTTCTATCTAATGGATTCAAATATACTATTTCTGTGTATAGCGAACTACTACCTCACGAAATGATGATTGTTAAATTTTATACTACCACCTATAATGGATGAAATTATGGTGGAACCATATTTATATATGATATATAGTATATTTATATTGTCCTTATGCTTTTTTATTTTTTTACAACATACCTTTATGCTTTCTATAATGTGTAAATATGAAAATTTCATTTAAGAATGTGCGGACTACCGCCCCCTCAAAGTGATATGACTCGTTCATGCCATACATGGAACATATAATGGATGTAATTAATTAAATTATATAACTTATATAACTTATATATATTATACTGTAGTTATAATAAACCGATGTTTCATTTAGTTTTCATTCCTTTAATATGACAAATAAATGAATGTAGCGTTCATGCGTACGTACGACCTACCATCTCCTTGAATGGTGCAATTAATTTATTATATCCAAATGTTATGGAATGTTATAAATACATATATACTATATATATATTATATATGAATCATTAATAATATTTTGGGTATGATGGAATTTTGACTACATTGACAATTTACGTCAAAATATGTTCAATTTCGACTTAAGTACCAAATATTGACAAAACGGCTCATATAAACTTAAATAATCATGTAATTTTTATGACATGATGATAAGTAATTTCAAATGAATAATATATTATAAAATGTTTCTTAATAAAATATAAAATAACCTATGTTTATTTTTTAGGAATATAAATAATGAACGAGACAGGTCAGACTCAAGGTAAGGGACTTCGTCTCAGTCTCCCTTCATTGAGGCATATTTTGGTTTATGCACAACGTTCTATTATATAGTGTATAAAAAGCCCTATGGATTTTAATTTAATTGAAAGGGAATATATTTTTTTCAAATCATTTTACTAAAAATCAAAAGGAATGTTTCTTTTTAACGTATGCAGTGAAAATAACGGTTCTGCCACTGCATGCATGGTTTGATATTTGGATTACTTAACAAACCATAAAGTTTTTGAAAGGAAAATAAATACCATATATACTTTTTATGAATTTTGGTATTGAGAATGTTTTGAGAAAGAATTTATTATTTTAATATCTTGAAATGATATATTTTTATTGCAATGTGGAAAATTTTATCTTTCCATTATGCTTGTTTTATATGTTATTAATATGTTTTGGTTCTTGGGAATTGTTTGTGTATATGGGTGGTTCCATGATAAATCAAGGGAGGGTGAGACAGAGATAGATCTCCAATTCATTTTGTAACATGATGGAGGTAAATGATAAAGTTTATCCAAATATATTTAGGTGATATACTGTGATGGGTATTCCAAATGTAACCATTAAGTTTATTGCATATATTACTTTGAAAGATAAAATGTAAGAATGTTATGGATTTCACAAGTTATATTTATGATTTATGAATTCTATGAGTTATTCACAAATCTTATGAATTCATTAGGTATGTTAAAGTTCTTAGGTTTTATGAATGAAAATGATGATTTCATTGATTTGTATGTATTCATGGACTAATGTTTTATTTATTTATTTTGTATCCCTTATTGGGTTTTTTTACCCATCCCGTGTTTTTGAAATGTTTTTCATTGGGTATAAGGAAGGGTAAGAGAAAATAATAATTTAAGAAGATTCTTATCAAGGAAATAATTCTTGTTTTATTTAAGGAGTTTTCTTATTGTGGAAAAATTGGATAGAGTGGAAGTGTCTAATTTGTAATATTTAAGATGTAATGTAACATTTATGGACTAATTATATAAAAATATAAAACTGAAATGATACTCACTGTTAATTAAATAAAATTCTTGACTTATCTCAAGATTATGTATTGTTTAAGTTCTAGGCCTTATATTTATACTAGTCACTTTTAAATAATAAAATTTTAATATTATATCACGGTTCGTTTAATCTTAGTGTTGTGTGTAACACATGATATTAATGAAATCAAAATTTATTTAAAGATAAATATGTCCAAAATTTTATAGGAAATAAAATTTCAATAATAAGTTTAATTTTTTAGCAATGATAATATTTTGGACCCATTTAAGGAGTGAGTATTGATTCAACTACCTCATATCATATTAAAACAAAGAGATAATTTTTTGTTCATATAAAGAAGGTGATTTTAGTATATTAAATATGGTTAATATAGATCTGTTTTATTTCATTGGAGTTGGTGATATTTGTATCACTACATTTTGGATTTACATTTATGTTTAGTGATGTATGACATGTGCTATGTATTTTTTATATTTTTTATTCTCTTTTTTTCTTGATAATAATTGATTAATTGATTCTCTAAATAGTGTAATATGAAAATATTCAAGAGTATTAGCGGTGTATAATAGAGTTAGGGATCATAACACACATTAAAGGAAATAATTAATGGTATATATTCATTTATAGAAACCATAGGATAATATTTTTTAGATTTCTATCACATATAATCATATCACATGGGTAAAAAATAATGAACTAGTTTGATGGTGGTTTAAAAGTTGATGAATATTATAAGGGATATTTCATATTTTATGCCTAGTTTATTTCATTTATAATTTCTCACTAGATAATATAAATTAGTGAAAAATCATTGTGATTTAATTGAAATTGAAAATTATGATAATGATATTTTTTCTATGAAAGTATATTGAAAACGAGATTTTTAATTACTTAATATTCTGTAGATTATGTTGTGATAATATAATTGGTTAGTATATTTTTTTACATTAAAAATAAAACAAATGTATGATAGATACCTTCATGTTATAATTTATTTTATATGATAGTTTAATGTTTTATATATGGTTTTTAAAAGGTTGATTCCATATTTTTTTATTATGGTAGATAATTAGTGTGCTGCCAACAAATTTTATATTCATATTGATATTATGGGATGATATCTCATTCTATGTTTTTATAAGTTTAGATTGATAAGTTACTAGTTTTATAGTTTTTAAAAGTTGATATATATATTTTTTAAAGATAACCGGATTTGGCCCATTGTTTGAAAATTTTAAAATAGATATAAATATATCTTTTATAATTGATTTTTAAACATTTTTGCATTGAAAGATATAAAAATATGATCCCAAGGAATAATTAGTTTATATATACTATCATAGCCTATAAAAAAATTTCTACCTAATGAGATCTCATTTACAATTGTTAATTAAATAGAGACCAATGGTATTCAGAGTAACAATGATAATTAAGAGTGGAAGTGACTTGGGCTGAATGTTTTTGTGAACATCCACAAAGAGTTATCTTGTAGTAGTGAAAATTATTATTGGAATTAAAAAGATTCCACAATTATTATGTATATGTGTTTTGATGGAAATTATTTTATGTTTTAGATCTTAGTGGTGATTTTTTATCATGGGATTTCTTCATATAAACATTAGAGATGTATCAGGGTATGGTTTTCACATAGGCATTTATACTCATTCTTTATAATTCATATTTAAGAATAAATTTGAGTTTTCTAATCACAATAGTCATTATTATATTTTTTTGAGTTCTCTATTGGTTTTTACATCAATATTAATTGGGTTTCTACATTGAATTCCAAAATTATGATTTTATAATTCTATGATTTTATTTACCCCATTATTTATTAATTTTACCCATATATATTTGGGATTTTTTTATTTATTAGATTGGATCTCTCTAAAAATATTTGGGCACCCTAGAATTCTCTAACCCTTCCCTAAGATTCCATTATTTTCTTATACCACTGTAATCACACTTATAATAAATATGCTAATATTTAATAAGTAAATACCATCAATTTTATATTCAAAAACACATATTTTCATATCTGTATTCTCAAAAGTCAATAATCAACTAAAAATTCTATGACTTCATCATTGATGAAGAAATAAAATTATCCTTATGATTGAACTCACAATTTGGAAATTAATTCAACTAAGAATGAAAAAATATTGTTTAATAAAAAAGAAAGTCTTAATTAAAATATTATCTTCATTTTAAAAAGTGAAGAAAAATGGTTCCAGGATGTCAATGAGATTAACATTGAAAAATAAGAGAGGTGTAATCTAATTAATAAAGAATAATAGTGTGTATTGTTTTGAATATTGGGTAAGGTTATACAATATATTCAATTTTGATATATAATTCACTATCCATGCACATAAACTCTCACACATGCAAGACACACTGTTGTATTTCACTAGAAAACATTAAACATTGTGAGTCAGTGTGAGGTGAATAATATTTTATCATATAAAAAATTAGGTTTGGTAAAATATTGATTCAATAACATAAGATTTTTTATATAAATTATGGGGTTTAGAGTGGGTTAAATTGACTCAATGGTCTAAATTAGTATATAGAATTATAACATGGGTGATCCAAGTCTTATATCTAGAATTATCATTTTCTAGTATCTTAGATCATATTGAATCAATTTATGTTATATCGAACGATCTTGATAGTACAATAAGAGGTGTAAATATGGTAATCAATCTAACTATGAATGATCCTAAAAACCAAATTGATTTTGGCATATGTGACTATACAAACATTTACCATATTTAAAATAAGAGGAAATCACATATAAAAAGGAATACAACTATAAATATAAATAATAATATAAAGGATTTTATATCCATCCAAATCCAATGTTCTATCCAAATTTCATTTTCTCAGATATAAAATTTCCCTTTAACCATGCTTTAATACCATTTTTAATAGCATGAATACAGAAAAAAATTATTTACTCACATGTTTTCTTTACTCATTAATATATGTTCCACAAAATGTACATTTTTTAGAATATCAATACATCACCACTATATCCTAAATAATATTCTCTAATAACTCAACAGACTACCTTTATAATAAATACAAATATACTACAATGTAGAGTTATGTTGTAATATTTCTTAGAATTCATCATCTACTACTATCCATCAAAGTTACATCATTCTCCATGTATCCTCAAAATATTTATGAGTTAAATTTCATATATAATATCATAATAGGATTTTAACTCTTTTATGATGGATAATAGTTGTATCAAAAATTCATTTTTCATTTCAAAATTATTTTTCCTTTGTTGGATATCCATCAAAACTAACATTAAACATTAAATCGCATTGAAATTATTGATATTTGGTATAAAACATCATGATTTTGTGAAAATATTATATTATTATAAAAAATCATCATATTTTATATAGTCTATAATAAATTGTTTAAAGTGACGTTAGTTATTCACTGTATGAAAAAAAAATCACAAATGTAGTAAAAATTATTCACAATCCCCATCACAATCAATACTTTTAATATAAAATAATTTATAGAAATGGTAGAATCTATTAGTAAAAATATTTAAGTTAATGTTATATCCTTAAAACAAGATATTGAAAAACATTTTTTGACCAAATAATATCCACCTTTAATAATCCTTCATAAATTAAAAACAATAATAAAAATAAAAAAATTAAAAAAATTAAAATTTACTGTAATATTTTAAAAATTATTTAATATTAATTTTAATATCTAATATATTTATAAATAACAGTGGAGGTGGTGATTAATAACTATATAATCAAGATATGGAATAGGTAAATTCATCTCAAAACCCTATGAAATATGTAACATGTACTAAAACTTCTATTCATTTGGCTGAAAATGACTTTAAGAATTCCCCTCATGCTCTCTTATGAACCTTTGAATGGTCTTATCTTTAAATATAAACCTATGGAAAATTGAATAGGATATTCACCCCTAATAATTTTTTATATTTAAATAATGACATCATAATAGTATAATAAACATATGATGATGCTAATAGAAAATCTATGTCACAACCCATCCATGGGGGCCCATGTCGTGACTACCCCAAGCCCGCCTCCCATAGACCAAGGGTTGGAAACTATTGGTGAGTAGGTATATCCCACAAGTGGGATAGATTTTCACTAGTACCTGTATGCACACACCCTTCTACAAAAAAATTTTGAAACAAAAAACACTAAGTAAACATGGATCCAAACAACTATGAAATGCCACTCAGGGTGAGGTACAAAAATGAAAGAAAAAGGGACTAGAATACAATCCCAATTGAAATGGAAAATTAAAATATCCTATTTGAATGTCGATGAAGTTTACCACATCCTTTGGGTCACCTTGAAGAACCCCTATCTCCGACCCACTAAGGATTTCATCAAAGCTGCCTATCATCTACACAAGACACGACACGTGCAGGAGAATCCATTTAAGGGGTGAGTAAAAAAATACTCAGTAGTGACCCCAAACCACACAATAATTACACAAAGTAAACCACAAGGAATCAAAATAAGTGTACCAAAAATAATATCACTAAAAATACACAAAGTAGACTACCAAAGTGATACATGAAGTGTAGACACTAAGAAGTATAATCAAGAGAGTCGCTAGAGTCATCTCACAGCAAGTATAGGTATATGGTATGTAAAAAAGGATATTCATAAGAATCCATAATACCCTCAAGTAATAACACATAGAGAATTGGTAACACATATTTTGTAGGTAACACTCACTATTGGAATCTTATCCTTTTACATAGTTTAAAACCATTGTCAAAAGAAATGAAACCTTTGGTATAAACTATACCAATGGTTGTCTAAACTGTTGAATTCTAAGGCATATGCATAGGCTTATTCCAATGGTTCTACAAGAACCATTGGTATATGGTAGTTAAAATCACATATTTCCAATGGTTTAAGGCAACCATTGGTATAACTATATGACAATGGTTTCATCCCGTTACATTATTTGACCTATCATGCATACTCTAATGGTTTTCAAACCATTGGAATATACCATTACTAACTATTTTTTCAAACTACTGGTAAAGTTATAATTTTCAAATATATACCAATGATTTAAAAAAACCGTTGGTAAAGGTGTAATTTTCAAATATAGACCAATGGTTTTTTCAAACCATTGGTAATGGTTTTTTTTCAAATATATACCAATGGTTTTTAAACCGCTGTCATAGGATTACTACTACAATTGCAGCAACCATGACCCGCTTCCCCCTATGCACCTCTGGTAAAAAAAATACAAATACAAAATGATACTCAAAACTCCCCATATGTAGGTTTCACAAAACAATTATAGAACTCCCCCTATGGCTTCATGGGTGGATTAATGATATGATTTGGTAGTAGAAAAAATAAAATCTGGTATAGTGGAAGGAGTTTCTCAATAAGACTTCTAGATGTTCTTATGGAGGAATTTAAGGTGTTATCTGTCGATAGTTGGATCAACATTCTTTTAGTGGGGTTTTTAATGCATGTTCCATCACATCAAAAAAAATTATCTGGACCTAGTGGTGGCTAAAACATGGGTCTCATTAGAACATTATATTTTTGGAATCATAAATGTTGGTTTGAAGGTTTTTGATTCAAAATGGCCAACACTGTACCTTCGTATAAAATGTTTTGTCCTAGGTGTGCTTTAGTGTAAAATAAGAAAGGTGGAAAATAGTCATGTCCATAGAGTGGTGCTTGGGGAAGGTAACTTTGATACTCAACTTGATAAATATCACCACACCCATTTCATAGGTAATGGGATGGGAAAATGACCAGAGATGAGGTTTCACACTATCAGTTTGGTTGTTTTAGATTAGTGTTCTCATGAGCACCATAACCAAGGCTAGGCCTTGGTGGAAGTTGTGTTGGTGTTTTTTTGGAAAATGGAATTATCCTCCCTTCTTAGGACAAATCCATTTGAATATGGATAAAATTAAAATAATTGTGAGGGGTATTTAAGGTGAATTTAATTAAATCATTTTCTCTATCAAATGATTTGGATTCCATCCCTATGATTCCATAAATTTATTGTGAAATTTGCTATTCCGTTAAAGAACCTAGATTATGACCATGTGTGACCATACCGTGAGATAAAATCATTGAGGTTTGAGAAATGTTCCCATTGTTTTAGAGTAATTGGATCCTTTAACTTATTGTAATTTAATTATAGCTCCCTGTATGTTGATTTTAATCCTTCCCCAAAAAGAATCAAAACTTACCATTGATAGTGGTAAACATAAATTATATCTTGGATCCACTCTATGGAATGAATCCTTATTGAATGTCATTATAGAACGTTTTTATGCCTTATTGGTACCAATTTTAGGTTATTTCTTCACATGGGTTACTTTGATACCACTGTTTCGATTTTTATGGATTTTTAAAGATCACTATAGTGAAAACCATAAGTAATCACACATTTTGAGGTATCCATGGAATGAATTAGTATAAGATTTAATGGGATCCCCCCTCACATAGCATAACCCCCCTCCCACAACACCACACCCCACCCCCATTGCATAACCCCCTCCCACTACACATCCCCTCCGGCTCCCACTGCACACCCCCCTACAGACCCCTCTCACTATACATCCCCCTACATCCACCCCATAATTCTCATGATACACCACCCCTACACCCCCTCCCACAACACCCCCATCCAATATCCTAATTATCATGATACATCTCCCCCTACCAATGCACATCCCCCCATCCACCCCCCTATAACCAAATCCCCACTGCATAGCCCCATGCTATATCAAAGAATTTTAATATAAATAATCATCTATGTTTCTTGATATCTAAAAATAATGTTTAGATACATGGGATTTTCATCTATGCGATTCTATCAAAAATTAATATGTAGTAGATTATACTAAATTGGCGGGATATGTGGATTTTCACTTGAATACATTATATATTCACCTATATGATTTGGTTGTGTGGACCTTCTCTTAACTATATCATATAATTTCTTATGTTGTGAATTCATCTATGCAAATTTTCATATATGTAGGAAACACTTACATTAATTAGGGACATGTCATATTTATGCATAATAAATCAAAACTCATTCATCCAACAACCTATCTTTTTTAGAAACTTTAACACTTACCAAAAATGTTTTGTATTGTTCTCTTTCAACCACCATCACTTGTCTTTCCATCCTTTTATTATCAGATCATCGATCATCAAAACTAATGAATAACACAATATCATGAACTTCTCCGCTTGAGTTATTAAATCTATAATCTCAAAATTTCTTTTCTATTCAATATTAAATAATCTCAATCATCTTATGGAAAAACATGGATGATTTAACAATTATGTTTCAATGTATTCTCATGAATCCATGATTATCCTCTATTCATCATAATCAAATCTATTAAACACATATTGAATCATTGACATAAACATCAATACATATTTGGTCACAATGATCTCCCCATTTTTTTGTAAATACCAATACTCAAGATCAATATGAGTTGTTGGTTATTTTATACCCCACATTAACTAAGAATAAATATAGAGGTAAATTCAATAAAATTTTCATCTCTTTTTTTACTTTGTTGGAACTCTCATTATCTTCCCTTTTTTTAAGAGATGGATAATATAACATGGTTTTCTTAAAAAATATCAATTATTTGATCTAATATAAGTCTACTTAGGAAAATAGAATGCTAAAAACAATATATATTTGACCATGGTTTTCTACACTTACCATAAACTACCATAATTGTCATATCATGCTCACTAATTTCTTATTTCTCACATAGAGACTGTATAAAATAATTTTATTTTGAAGTATAACCTATACATATCTTAAAAAACTATTACAATAGTTCATTTTTATGTTTTGAAACTCCCCAATTCACAAATATTTTGATAAACACCACCCACCTTAGTACATGCATTTCATACAATCATAAAACATTATTTTTCATTGATTATCATACATAAATAATCAATTTTTTGAAATCTATCCCGAAATTATAGGTGTACTGGAAATAATATATTTCATGCTATATACTCAAATTTTATCAACCTAAAGGGATTCCATTTTCTTCTACTATTTCATAGTGGTTATTAATCTATGTGAAAGATATTCTCTCCACATTTCTATCATTTATATCCTCAAGAAACATATTAACATTATAGTATGAATATCACTCAACACACTCATTAAAGTTTCTATCTGATAGATTACATAAAAAAATAATTAGTAATGAGAAGGTTCCACTTATTTTCCTAAAAAAAATAATTCTAGAAGAGTCCTTTAACTCATCCTGATCCATTATATTCTTCAAATCATGGCATATTATTTTTTATTTTGTTTATTCCTTTAAACTTCTTGTTTATATGAAATAACCTTATCCACATAAGACTTCCAAATCTTCAATTTTCTAGTTTTGGATGACCACTCATCAATTTTGAAATTACATTTTAAATCTCCTCACTTTCATGTACCCTTATAATCTCCTACATCTTCCACAAATTGTTTAACCAAATTCAATTTATTTAGGAAATGAACTAGGAAGTATTTTATAACATTCTTGTCCTTCTTAGAATATTAATATGACATACCATTGTTTTTCTTTCAAAACCACTTCCATTTCATTGTAGAGATAAACTCTCATTATAATATTTTTATGCATACCTTAGCCTTATGACCTTCCAAACTTCTTTGACCCCAAACTTCTCTTAAAATATTTTGTGTGTGTATATAGTTTTAATGATGATTTAGTCTTATATAGTTTTGTTTAAAGTTTTTTCATTATATTCTTTTGGAAACTCCCTCTTATTTCATTAATATTTCCTACTAATAACATATTGAACAAATTAGAATAATTTTTATGTCCATTCATTCCAAAACCCCTACAAAAATATTGAAACGCTTTTCTTATATATTTTTTCAAGATCTATCTATATTTTTGTTGATTCTTTCTAGTTTGATGCTAAGCCTCACATTTCATAGGGGGTTGTGGCCTCCGTGGAATACATTACCAATCCCATGATATGGATGCTTTCCTCTAAATATTCATTGATCAACCTTGAATATGTTTTTTGACACAAAAACTATTAATTATAATTTATCTATCTTGATAATATAATGTATAATATTTTACATAATAGTTTAAAACCTTCACCATACCAGATCAACAAGAATCTCTATTAACATGTACTGATTTATTGAAGTCTTTATTATATTTTTAAAACTCATGTTAGATTATGAAACATATGTCTTGTGTTTATGTTAGATATTATTATTTTGTAGTAAATTTATCATAAAATCATATTTTATACCTCTTAAGCACATGGACTTCATTCTATATTCCCTGAAATATATAAAAATCCCTAATCATAGTAATTACTTAAATATTTCTACATTTTACTAACGAATTGGTACTTGAAATATCACAAAAAACATAGATATGATATCCCTTACCTTGACCTTAAACTCCTATTTAAATACAATATGTGGATAAATTTGGATATTTCCGAACACTTGTGAAATTTTTTCACAATCACCAGATCAACTACAGAGAATGGTCTCCTAGGTGGTATGTTTAGCTACTTGATTTATAAAAACCACCTATTTAAATGATTCACCTATATGATTAATCTATATTGATTTTATCATGGATATGTAGTATATTTTCTTAAATTATTTGGTTCTTGGGGTATAAACTTCGTTACATTGCTGATTCAACTTCGATGTACATTTATTTATGTAGATTTGGAAATGTTCTCAAAATTATTACATGAATCTAGGATATTAAAATTTTAACTGAAAATAACTATGTACCTATTTAGCTAACTTCCACCCCTTATTAAATAGATAAAGTTACAATATTATTTACATTCTTTGAAGAATAATATTTATAACTAAATAGTTAAATCATTATATAGGGAGGGTTCATACCTATCATACCTACTTTTGGATCAAACCATATCTACGATAAACCAAGGTGACTAATTTGGTATATAAACCACATAAATAGGGGAGGGGTGAATCAGTCACACATATATTATGTAATATAAAATAATCAAGTCAAGTTTTATTATTTATAGACAAATAAATAAATATAATGTGACCCAACTAATCACACATATATTCAAGGACAAAAAATCATTAAATATAAAATGTCAATAATATCAGTAGAAAATGTAATAGATTAATTTGTCCCTCATAACCATCACTATCATTACTGTAATCATCATCCCCATCCCCATCCACATCATTGTCCCCATCATTCTCCCCTACCTCTTACATTCCCTCCTCCTCACCTCCATACTCCGCCTCGACCTCCCCTTGGAATCCTCCTCGTCGTCGTCCTCCTCCTCAGCCTTCCCCTCACCATCTTCGTCGCCAGGAACAATATCAGTTAGACCACCAATAGAACTACCACCTGGTGCACCATATATTGAATTCATAGACAACATATATTCATCACAAGTTATGTGGCCTCTAGTGGAATTGTTGGATGTAAAACATTCATCAGTTTCATAAATGAAATGTTTTTCCTAGCAGACTATTCTACCGTCTTTGTGGCCCTTTTTTCAGCCTGTTCTGCATGTTCCTTAACCCTATGGAATTCGGTGGCACTAAAAATCATACCTGAAGAGGGAAAATGCCTCATTGGGACTATACTCTTCCCATATTGGTAGCATACTACTCCAGGGTGCTCATCTCCCAACAGCTGATGTATGTGGTCATTTAGCCTAAAATCGTCAGGTTCTTGGGCATCAAGGGCCTCTAAAGAAACCTGTTACAGATATAAATATATTATTAAGTTAAAAAATAGATATAAAAATTTTAAATCAACAAAGTAAAACATAAAATATTCTATTGATTAAGTTCATTAACTGCACTACCATCTTTTTTTCTTCTACTCGAGAAAAATTGTTTTTCTCAAGGCACACATCCTTAAATATTCAGTATTTTCCTCTAATTTTACATTGAATGTAAGAAACCATAATTAAAAATAGGTTAAAAATAATTAATTTCATAACTAAAATTATATGATAATATTATAAATCGAATAAATTATGGAGGAAATAATAGAAAGTGCAAGTATTAAAGAAAAATTATAAACAATGGTCGTACTTGCTTCTTCTGATGACTTGACATCATAGTACGTCCCAATGTGTGGAGGTATTTTTTAGCATCATTGTTTTTTTATTTCTTCTGGATGAATCCTAAATAAAATTCAATAAATAAAAATATATAATTAGGTAAAAAAATTAAAATTTTCATTTAAATACATCAAGTGTGATTAATTGATTAAATTAGACAGTCGTCCAATGAGTAATCATATACTGATACTATTATATTAAAAAATCATCCACAATAGGTATCGACTCTAAAATTTTTCTAGATCAAGCACTCTATACATTATACAACTCGTCCTCATATGTTATCCAAATCTCACCTAACTCCAATAGATGTGTTGTCCGTGCAGCCTCACTACAAGGTAAATTAAACCGAAGATGACACCAAAATATTAGTTCATATAAATACTAAAATAATATATTTCATTAAATAAAGTTTTTACCCATATTTTCACCCATTCATTGTCCTTAAATTCATTTGGAAAATGTCACCATGGGAGTGGGATTATGAGAATGATGTTAGAGTATTTGGAAAGTGTAACACCCCAAGCTTCCACGGTACGTTTTTCCTTCGAATAATGCAAAGGCGTGCATTGTACGCAACTTCGAGATTCTAACACACCACAACCAATCAAACTAGCCATTATGAATATTAATACCTACTTTTTGAAATTTTATAAATTCTATCTCTCAAAATGGACTTCATTTTTGGATTCGGAATATCGAATTTATCCTCGGGTGAAATTTTGGAACTTTTCGGATAACACTTATATTTTGTTGAATAGTGAATATTACTAAATTTTAATTAAAAACAAATTTTTAAATAAAAATAATTTATAATGATAAATTATATTATTGAGTGGTTTTAAAGTATAAATAGAATATATTTTTACCATTTTATCCAATGGTGTTCATTAGAATTAATTTCACTTTGAAATTGGACCTAAACAATTGACAATCTTTTGATATATATTGTTTCTTAAAAACACGCTATTTATTGTGACAGTGGGAATTAATTATAAAATTAATTAATGCAAATTATATGTTTATAATTTTGTAAAATAGACATCATTTTTGAATTTGGAATATCAATTATAGCTTAGGGTGAAATTTTGGCATTGTTCTGAAAAACTTCAATTTTTTTATGAATAGTGAAACTACTAAGTGGTAGTTAAAAAACTGAATTTTTCATAAAACATAATTTTACCGCTTCTGTGAATGGAATTTTGAAAATCCTAGAGACACGGTTAATATCAAGAAGTAAAATGTGGTTCAATGAGATGAAAATAATTTTTGTTGAATAGTGACTTTTTACTTTTTTTAGCACGGTTAAAAGTAAATAGAGTAATTAAGGGTAAAAATGATATTAATATTACCATAACACATGTACTAATACTATTTCACAAGTGTATCTCGACCAAAAACAACCTTATGAATAAAATATTATTATTTAGGTCCACTGGGATTAGAATAGGACATTTATTATTATTTAATTCAAAGAAGAGTTAAAAGAGTTAAAATCAAAGATTATTTACTAAAACATTTTTAATATAGGGTTATACATAAGATAAATTCGATTGTAAATATTAATTAGAAAGATAATAATACTTAATACATAATTATATTTTATTTATAATTTTTAGACATTAAATAATTTAATATCTTTATGAAAAAATGATGATGCAGTAATTACCATAATAGTGAAAAGTTAAAATAATTGATATTATAAATACCCAAATAAATATAATTTAAGACTTTTAATGAATTACACTAATTTTATAGGATAATATGACATATTAGTATTGATTTAATTGACTTTTTTCTAAGTAATCATTCTGTAATGAGTTTCACAAAAATCAACTATTGAATAGTGTCAAAATTGACATAAAAGAGTTTTTAAAACAAATATTATATTATTAATTGATATTAAATTCCTCAAAATCTAATGTTTGGAAAAGAGACTTATATAATGATAGGAGTATCATTAATGGACCACTTAGGGGTCTATTGGATGTATATAGTAAGTTTATTAACTATATAATATAAAAATACAAAGTGACATGGTAAATGTCAAACTAATTAACTAAGAGATAAAACTAAAAAATAAGGTTAATATAGTAACCCAAACCTGTCTAAATTCTATTGGTTGAATGGTTTTAGACCTATCACCTCCTTAAACTTTGGAATATCAACTTTGGAGCCATTTGAAACCGAATATGAATTTATTATAAATTAATATTTCTAGCTTTTCCAAAGGTGCCTGTCACCCCTCTTATAAAAGGGCACTCCTCCTTCTCATTTCTTCACACCTAAAAAGCCTTTTAGTTCGGCCAAACCCTGTCCAAATACTCTCTCAACTTCCCTCACTACAACCTAGAGGCCATATTTTGATCATAAATCCAACCTAATGAGCCCTTTTGATCAAATAAAAAGGAAGAACCCGAAGAAGAGGTAATGTTTTCACCACCCCTTTTCAAGTTCTTTTCTTCTTCCACTTATTCTTTCTTTGTTATTACCATTCTAAAATAATAAATCCAGTATCTCCTATATACTGTGATGTTATTATAAATATGGTACAACCATATTCAGTATTCTATCCACCCTTTGAATAACATGTCACCATACGTGCGTGCGTACGGCTTACCATCTCCACGTCGTGGTGTAATTGTTATTCAATATATTATTATTTGGGTGGGTATAATAATGATGTTTAACTAATGAAAATAATAAATATAACATGATAATGATTCTGTATATATGATATACCATCCAATTATATATTATTTTAATATCAAGAGAATGATATTGTCGCTCGTGCGTACGTACGGACTACCGTCTCCATGAGCGTGATGAGATTCATTCTGTATCGTATCCATTAAAGTATAATTATAATTTTATGATTTAAAAATAATGTTTAAGAACTTGATATCATTATGTATATGAATAAGATACATCCTATCCATGACAAACATGGCTTATGTAACAAAACATATAAAAGAAAACGAGTAAGTTAACACCTGAAATGACGATAATTCTAAGATATTATTAACAAAGCAATGTTAAAAGATCATATATGATATCATATTAATGTATATGACTCATGAATAATTTAATAACAATTATTTCAACATTATATAGGAGGTTAAACTACCCCAACCAAGGAAAAGTACAAGGTAAGGGATTTTCTTATCTCACTTTCAATTCCGTGAGATTTACATTGTTCGCCACAAATTTCTTGAAAGTGGTATATTGTGTACTTCCATTTGATATATATTATCATTATTATTTTAATATTCATGTTATTCTGTAAATAATTTGGTGGTTATTAACTT
This sequence comes from Viscum album, assembly GCA_963277665.1. NCBI lineage: Eukaryota > Viridiplantae > Streptophyta > Magnoliopsida > Santalales > Viscaceae > Viscum > Viscum album. Next base: position 1,102,177,702 of record OY728138.1, on the reverse strand, counting down.
TTGGTCATATGACTCAGTTTATTTCAATGTGGTAAGGGGTTTCTTATCTCACTCTTAATTTCGTGAGAATTCCATTGTTCACCACTTATTTATTACATGTGGTGTATGTGTATTGCCCATGATTGTATTAATTGTGTAATATACATTAATTTATCGATATTTACATCATCATTGTATTATCCGTTTTTCATGGGTGTATGTTTTTTATGTTACCAAATCAATAAGGGAATTTGAAATTTCAATTTCCATTTATTCGTCTTTACGCAAAGTTCATTGATTATTTTACTCCGAGATTATGTGTGGAATCACTATTCATTTTCATATGTCATAATTTCCACTCCCCTTTTCTGTGGATATACTTTGGATACACATAATCACTCCATTGATAATTTCTCAAGTCATCGATATGAATTTGATAAGAGTAATTTTAACTCATTCTCCATTTGTTGAGTTAAACATCCAATTCATTGGTGTTGTTTTTATAAGATTATGTGTGAATTTAATTTGATTGTTTTACACTGAATATTCAATCATAATTAGTGTATTTATATTTTTCACACATAACTATGTCGTTGATTTATCCTTAACCTAAGGACTTGGCCTTTATGAGAGATTTCATCTCAATTTACATTCTATTGAGACTTCTTTGTTGTTATACACCAAATCGATTTTATGTGGTGTATATAATGTACTTTGACATAGTATATCATGAATCGCTTTATTCTCATGATATTACAAAGTTTTGATTACCTCAATTGTTTTTATTCAAGTGTCTCTCTTTTGGTTAGAAACTATAACTAAAATACCATTTTTAAATGTTTTAAAGACTTATCTTGCTCATTAATTTTCATGTTTTAAAAAAATGGTTTTAAGGATTTATTTATATGGACATTAATGTTTTCAAATCAAAATTCTTTTTAAAGGTTTCAAATTGTTATGGGACACTTTGGTTCTAAAATATATTTTAAATGGATTCTTGAAAAATAGTGTGACTTCTAAATGTTTTCAAGAAAAATGGGGATATTTCTCTCAAATAGTTTTGATGGTTATTTCCATCTATATCAATATCATTCATTATTATCGATTGAGGTTAATAGGATACAATAAAATCTTCCATATTGTATCGAATGAGTTATGTTTGACTGTGGATGTGTTATTTTTATACCATTCATGGTTTGTGGATAAGTATTGACATTGAGTATTCTAGTTTTAATACGAATGTTTATGTTAGGTTTCAAACTTTTCATATGAGGAATTATTTGGACTTAGTAAGTGACGGGTGGAGCCCGATATAGTTGCTTAATGCATCAGTAGGTCTCCTGAGACAATCTAATGTCTTGGCACAAGGCCTTGGAAAAATCTTATTTGTAGTCTTGGCATGAGGCCATGGCTATGTGGTTATGATAGTATGGCATTATGTATTCCATCATTATGAAAGTGGTTATTGATATTTCATATGATTGTTCGACTAGTAGAATATCCATGTGAATAAATAAATGGCATTATTTCATTTTATCTTTGTCATATTATTCTGAATTTCAAGTTTAAAAGGCTTTTGTTTTAGTTATAAATTACTTTATGTGTTTATATTTATCTATGAAAGCTTCTGCTATAATGTTATCCTTACTGAGCATCTGAGCTCACCCCTTTCAATTTTTTTATTTTTCCCAGGATTATGAAGAAGTAATTTATGAATGACCTGCAGGGATAGTATGAGGGGATATGAAGACAATATGTTGTTGTAGTTTTTTTACCTTATGATGTAATGTAAGACTTATGAATATATCTAGTGTTTCCAAGACTAATAAACTAATCGGTCTTTCGAGAATTGATCCTTTGTGATCATTCCAATGTTATGTAATAATGCACCCACTTTGGGTAACTGGGGTTGGGGCGTTACAGTTGGTATCAGAGGAAGTTTAGTACAAACCTTGGAAGCAAGATTTAGATAAACTTTGATTAGAGCATGTAGACCTAAGAGGAACATTGAGGATTAGTATAGAAGAAATTCCTAGAATTTTGGTATTGTAGAGATTTTGTGAGTTTTCCTATCAATACATCCCTATCTGGATACGAGCAGGTAGAGGTGGCTCTGGCACAGATGTACCTAGGGATAAAACCCGAAAACACTGCTTTGAGCTGGACTCTAACGGGAACTGGTGCACGACAACGGGCCTCGCTGCACTCTTGGTTACGACACTCCCGGGGGATATGCTTAGGATAATTTACATTTTCTTTACAAACCGATTTAAATTATAATATATATAAGATGAGAGTAAATGACCTTGGTTAATCCTAGTGTGTTTCAAATTGAGAATATGGTGACATGTTAATGTCTAAATGATTGTATGACTACTATTACTCACACAATGCTTTCTAGTTTTAATCAATGGCTGCATTCCAAGGAAGTCATAGTGACTTTGAGAATGATGTACAAGGTGGGAACAATGGTGGAAGTGAGCAAAAAAATTGAATTTTGATAGGTGTAAAAGATATCGTCTTTATCCCAAATCAATTTTCCAAAAATATGATAAAAAATATATATATTAACCAATTACCGGACTAAAAAAAGAAGAGAAAGGTGATGAATGATAAGAGCTCTAGTAGTGGAGACCATGGAGAAAGAAATCCTCAATTTCCATCATGCATAAAATGTGGAAGGAGACACCCTGGAAAGTGTCTCAATGGGACAAAGGAATGCTTTACGTGCGGGAAGGAAGGAAATAAAGTGAAGAATTGCTGAAGAAAAATGAAGAGTAGTATGGAAGAAGATAAAAATGGTCCCAAGAATCCATTTACAGTCATTTTCCGTAAATGTAGGGGACCTGGCCATTACCCGAGTGAATGTCCTATTCTATAGGATATTTTCTTGGTCAGAGAAGAAGCTATGTGGAAATAAATGGTTGGATAAATGTTTAAAAATTATTAGTGATCCTTGTTGAAGGGTTTACTTTGGAATAATTTTCTCTTGTATTTTTAACCCTAAAGATTGCCATGTGAGAATGATATTTGAGGAAGAATTATCTTTTCTCTTGTGGATATAGTTATAAATAACCTTTTGGTTTTATATGATCATTGGGTTTGAGGCAATTAAAAATTATTATAATTTGAAATGAAAATGCATGGTACGAGATAACATTTGTGGTTAAATTATGGTTATTTTGAGGAATTTATCTCATTTTGGTAATGTTATAAAATATAGTTTTTGAAAAAGGACAACACGTAGACAGTGTAACAACCCGTCGCGTCAGACAAAGCTATGGGAATCGAACCCACAACCAAAGTGCGATTGGGATTTATCACCTACCACTGGACTACATGAAGTCCCTGGTTAGTGTGACTATTATTTTTTGTTAAATGATTTTATTGATCAATAATAATTTGATTTGGGATCTTATGTCTTATCAAATGAATACCCTTAGTATAGGAAAATGATTTGGTGATTAAGTGATAAATGTTATTTTTGAAGTTGTTCGCTTTGGTGTGAACACTATATGCCCAAGGAAAATAGAATAGTATGGGGTTTCATTTGAGGAGTAATGGTGCATTTTTATCGATGTTTTTATTATGGATTTATAATGATTTGGGTTATTTATGGAAATGATTAGGTTAAATACTTTTAAGTATGTGACTTTAAGAGTAATTATTGTCATTTGGAGATACAATTTAACATGGAAGACTAAATTCTTAATAAGTTTTGGTGTTCAATATTAGTTTTGATTATATTGAAGGATTTTAAGGACAATTGATTATTGAATGGAATTTATTTAACTTATAGGTATTGTTGGTTTAATTTTGGAAATTAAGATTACTGTTTATTTCTCTCAAGGAATATCCTTTTAGGGGATCATTAGATCTTGTACTAACCATTTTGGTTTTGATTAATCTCTAAAGAAAATGTAAATATATAGTTCATCCTGTATGGATCATGTGATTCTATAGAAGTTTATTCTAGATCTTCCAGTGTGACCAAGTCTTCTTGAATACTCATCGTTTAAAAAAATGAGTTATTGGTGGAAATTTATTAAATAATGAAACTCTACTTAAAATGTAAGTATATATCTTTATATTCTTAGTCAATATCATAAATAAATTCCTCATCCTTATGTATTGTAACTTAAAACAAAAAAATGTTGTCCGTTTACTTTCCTACTAGGAGACTAATGGCCATTTGTCCCAACACAAGTTTGTGGTTTTGTTATTGTTAACTTTCTCCTGATCATGATTTATATCCCTCTCCATTAAAACTTTACACTTAGTTTATCATCCATATCCATGTTTTCCTACATGGAATCCAAGTATGGGTTATCTTGGTTGACATTTATACCTCTCTTTATTTCTTTTAAAGTGATAGTTTTATTGACTCTTTTTCCGATGTGGGAATTTCCATTATATTCCCAAGCACAATTTTAAAAATAGCGAGGACACAATTTATTGAAGTAGGGGAGAATGTAACACCCCAAGCTTCCACAGTACGTTTCCCTTCGAATAATGAAATGTCGTGCATTATACGAAACTTCAAGATTATAACACACCACAACCAATCAAACAAGCCGTTATGAATAGTAATACCTAGTTTTTGAAATTTTATAAATTCTATCTCTCAAAATGGACTTCATTTTTGGATTCGGAATATCGAATTTATCCTAGAGTGAAATTTTGGAACTTTTCGGATAACACTTATATTTTGATGAATAGTGAATATTACTAAATTTTAATTAAAAACAACTTTTTAAATAAAAATAATTTATAATGATAAATTATATTATTGAGTGGTTTTAAATTATAATTAGAATATATTTTTTCCATTTTATCCAATGGTGTTCATTATAATTAATTTCACTTTGAAATTGGACCTAAACAATTGTCAATCTTTTGATATATATTATTTCTTAAAAACACGCTATTTATTGTGACAGCAGGAATTAATTATAAAATTAATTAATGCAACTTATATTTTTATAATTTTGTAAAAAATACATAATTTTTGAATTTCGAATATCAATTATAGATTAGGGAGAAATTTTGGCATTGTTCTGAAAAACATCAATTTTTGATTAATAGTGAAACTACTAAGTGGTAGTTAAAAAAACTGAATTTTTCATAAAACTTAATTTTACCGCTTCATTGAATGGAATTTCGAAAATCCGAGAGACACGGTTAATATCAAGAATTAAAATTTGGTTCAATGAGATGAAAATAATTTTTGGTGAATAGTAACTTTTTACTTTTATTTACCACAGTTAAAAGTAAATAGGGTAATTAAGGGTAAAAATGATATTAATATTACCCTAACACATGTCCTAATTCTATTGGACAAGTGTATCTCGACCAGAAACAACCTTAGGAATAAAATATTATCATTTAGGTCCACTTCGATTAGATTAGGACATTTATAATTATTTAATTCAAAGAAGAGTTAAAAGAGTTAAAATCAAAGATTATTTACTAAAACATTTTTAATATAGGGTTATAAATAAGATAAATTCTATTTTAAATATTCATTATAAAGATAATAATATTTCCTACATAATTATATTTTATTTATAATTTTTAGACATTAAATAATTTAATATATTTATGACACAATGATGATGTAGTAATTACCATAATAGTGAAAAATTAAAATAATTGATATTATAAATACCAAAATAAATATAATTTAAGACTTTTAATGAATTAAACTAATTTTCTAGGATAATATGACATATTAGGATTGATTTAATTGACTTTTTATAAGTAATAATTCTGTTATGAGTTTCACAAAAATCAACTGTTGAATAGTTTCAAAATTGACATAAAAGAGTTTTTTAAAACAATATTATATTATTAATTGATATTAAATTCATAAAAATCTAAGGCTCGGCAAAGAGACTTATATAATGATAGTCGTATCATTAATGGACCACTTTGGGGTATATTGGTTGTATATAGTATGTTTATTAACTATATAATATAAAAAACAAAGTGACATGGTAAATGTCAAACTAATTAACTAAGAGTTAAAACTAAAGGATAAGGTTAATATAGTAACTCAAAACTGTCTAAATTCTATTGGATGAATGGTGTTCGACATATCCCCACCATAACCTTTGAAATATCAACTTTGGAGGCATTTGAAGCCGAATATGAATTTATTATAAATTAATATTTCTAGCTTTTCCAAAGGTTCCCCTCACCCCTCTTATAAAAGGGCACTACTCCTCAATTCTTCACACCTCCAAAGCTTTTTTGATCGGCCAACCCCTATCCAAATACTCTCTCAACTTCCCTCACTACAACCTAGAGGCCTTAGTTTGATCCGAAATCCATCCTAAGAAGCCCTTTTGATCAAATCAAAAGGAAGAACCTGAAGAAGAGGTAATGTTTTCACCACCCCTTTTCAAGTTCCTTTCTTCTTCCACTTCTTCTTTATTTGTTATTACCATTCTAAAATAATAAATCCTGTATCTTATATATAATGTGATGTTATTATAAATATGGTACAACCATATTCAGTATTCTATCCACCCTTTGAATAACATGTCACCATACGTGCGTACGTACGGCTTACCGTCTCCATGTCATGGTGTAATTGTTATTCAATATATTATTAATTGGGTGGGTATAATAATGATGTTTAACTCATGAAAATAATAAATATAACATGATAATTATTCTGTATATATTATATTCCATCCAATTATATATTATTTTAATTTCAAGAGAATGATATTGTCGCTCGTGCGTACGTACAGACTACCGTCTCCACGAACGTGATGAGATTTATTCTGTATCGTATCCATTCAAGTATAATTATCATTTGATGATTTAAAAATAATTTTTAAGGACTTGATATCATTCTTGATATGAATAAGATACAACCTATCCATGACAAACATGGCTTACTTAACAAAACATATAAAAGAAAACGAGTAAGTTAACACCTGAAACGACGATAATTCTATGATATTATTAACAAAGCAATGTTAAAAGACCATATATGATATCATATTAATGTATATGATTCATGAATAATTTAATAACAATTATTTCAACATTATACAGGAGGTTAACCTACCCCAACCATGGAAAAGTACAAGGTAATGGATTTTCTTATCTCACTTTCAATTCCGTGGGATTTCCATTGTTCGCCACTAATTTATTGAAAGTGGTATATTGTGTAATGCCATTTGATATATATTATAATTATTCTCTTTATATTCATGTTATTCTATAAATCATTTGGTGGTTATTAAATTTTGGTCATAGGACTCAGTTGATTACAACGTGGTAAGGGGTTTCTTATCTCACTCTTAATTTCGTGAGAATTCCATTGTTCACCACTTATTTATTGCATGTGGTGTATGTGTACTGCCCATGATTGTATTCATTGTGTAATATACTTTAATTTATGTATATTTACATCATCATTGTATTATAATTTTTTCATGGGTGTATGTTTTGTATGTTACCAAATCAATAAGGGAATTTGAAATTTCAATTTCCATTTATTCGGATTTACGCAAACTTCATTGATTATTTTACTCCGAGATTATGTGTGGAATCACTATTCATTTGTTATGTCATAATATCCACTCCCCTTTTCTGTGGATATACTTTGGATACACATAATCACTCCATTGATAATTTCTCAAGTCATCGATATGAATTTGATAAGAGTAATTTTAACTCATTCTCCATTTGTTGAGTTAAACATCCAATTCATTGGTGTTGTTTTTATAAGATTATGTGTGAATGTAATTTGATTGTTTTACACTGAATATGCAATCATATTTAGTGTATATATATTTTTCACACATAACTATGTCATTGATTTATCCTTAACCTGATGACATGGACTTTATGAGAGATTTCATCTCAATTTACATTCAATTGAGACTTCTTTGTTGTTATAAACCAAATCAATTTTATGTGGTGTATATAATGTACTTTGACATAGTATATAATGAATCCATTTATTCTCATGATATTACAAAGTTTTTATTACCTCAGTTATTTTTATTCAAGTGTCTCTCTTTTGGTTAGAAACTCTAACTAAAATACCATTTTTAAATGTTTTATAGAATTATGTTGATCATTAATTTCCATGTTTTAAAAAAATGGTTTTAAGGATTTATTTATATGGACATTAATGTTTTCAAATAAAAATTCTTTTTAAAGGTTTCAATGTGGTATGGGACACTTTGATTCTAAAATCTATTTTAAATGGATTCTTGACAAATAGTGTGACTTCTAAATGTTTTCAAGAAAAATGGGGATATTTCTCTCAAATAGTTTTGATGGTTATTTTTATCTATGTAAATATCATTCATTATTATCTATTGAGGTTAAAACGACAAAATAAAATCTTCCATATTGTATCGAATGAGTTTTGTTTGACTGTGGATGTGCTATTTTTATACCATTCATGGAATGTGGATAAGTATTGACATTTCGTATGATAGTTTTAATACGAATGTTTATGTTATGTTTCAAACTTTTCATATGAGGAATGCATTGGACTTAGTAAGTGATAGGTGGAGCCCTCTATAGCTCCTCGATGCATCAGTAGGTCTCATGAGACAAACTAGTGTCTTGGCACAAGGCCATGGAAAAATCTTATTTGTAGTCTTGGCAAGAGGCCTTGGCTATGTGGTTATGATAGTCTGGCATTATGCATTACATCATTATGAAAGTGGTTATTGATATTGCATGTGATTGTTCGACTAGTAGAATATCCATGTGAGTAAGTAAATGGCATTATTTTATTTTATCTTTGACATATTATGCTGAAGTTCAAGTTTAAAAGTCTTTTGTTTTAGTTATAAATTGCTTTAAGTGTTTATGCTTTTCTATGAAAGCTTCTGCTATAATGTTATCCTTACTGAGCATCTGAGCTCACCCCTTTCAATTTTTTTATTTTTCCCAGGATTATGAAGAAGTAATTTATGAATGACCTGCAGGGATAGTATGAGGGGATATGAAGACAAGATGTTGTTGTAGTTTTTTCACCTTATGATGTAATGTAAGACTTATGAATATATCTAGTGTGTCCAAGACTACTAAACTAATCAGTCTTTCGAGACTTGATCCTTTGTGATCATGCCAATGTTATGTAATAATGCACAGACTCTGGGTAACTGGGATCGGGGTGTTATAGAAATCATCACCAAGAAACCCCGACATTGCTACCCTGATTTTTCAATAATTTTGTTGTTTTCATTGTAGTCCACCATCAACTGCATACAACGGTTCCACACCGTATGCAAGCATGTATTTTCTTTGACCCCACCTCCTATCAGTAGATATATTTGTTATGAGGGAAACAAATATTTTATTAATACTTGTTATACTGAAAATAAATAATGGTACAAATTTTTTTTAGGGTTCTATAAATATACCTACAACAGTCTTATCAATGGGTGCCGATGGATTTTTAGAAACTGAAGAAACACCATGTACAGGTGGAGTGGGTCTCAATGTATGTTCCATAGGGATAGACTGTAGTAGATAAGGAGTCAAAGAAGAATAAATATAGAAGCTCAGAGGGAAATAAGTAGTAGTAAAATAATGCGGAATAGATGGCTTGCCAAATGCATGATACGAATGGGGAGTGGGAATCATCATCAGATATGGTAAAGGAGGGTTAGTATACATATATGTAAAGGGTGGTGAAAACATGGGAGGCCAAAATATGGCATGTGTCTCTTACAACACACCATGATTAGAATGTGGGATATATGGTATGTTAGTGGCAGGGGCCGGGTATAATCGGGTACGCCAACCAGATCACATATCTCTTTTTCCACACCCTCGCACCACCGTCCTAAGTACTTGGACCACTAAAAGGATAATCATTAAATAATTTTCTCCTAAGAATTAGATCCTGCAAAAATGTTTAAAAAAAATATTCACAAAACATTCTATATTATTTAAATATATATGTTTGAAATAAAATACTCACTGCAGGTACTAGTGGTATAATTCCCATATTTGCCATGTGATGATGGTTGTCCATCATATTTTTTGTCACTTCTCATCAATTGGTTTCATTTACTGAATTTGAAAAAAAATATGGAAGTAATTAGAAAATTATAACTAACGTGTAACCTAAAAAACAAAATATATGATAGGGAATAGGGGGATTCTGGGACAATTTAACTATCCATTGCTTTAGGTAATATTGAATGGAAATAGAAGAATAACATGAGAATGAAAGACACATAAGTAAATAAATGTTTCCACATGAAGATTCATAATTTCATGACAGGTATTTAAAAATGATAAAGAAAAGAATTTTTAAGTATAGTGTTAGACTTAGGATAATATGACTCTTCAAAAAACACTTCTCTACTGATTATACAATTTTGGTATTTGGGTCTATAAACTCAAAACTTATAACCTTTAACCCCTTTAGGGTACCCAAAAAATACACTTGATCGCACAAGGTTCAAGTTTATTTGTCTTGACTTGGGCATACATATGACACCTAAATAATCTTTGGTAATTATTAGAAGGAAGTTTATATTTAATAGTTACTATAGGGATTTAAATAGATTGGAAGAGGGTGGAAACCTTTATATAAGGTACACTACCATTTTAGAAGCCTCTGCTCAGAAATATTTGGCGAAATCTAAGCCTAAAATCATGCTTATACTCACTAAAGGATAATTTTTTTTATATTATTAGTAATTCCATTCTGTTGGGGGGGGTCCCTCTAACATTATGATGCATTGTAATTCCATCAAATATAATGAACAAAATAAAATAAATAGAGAGGTGTTCTAATTCATTATCGGTTATTATTTTTTTTTAATTTTATTTCCTACCCGGTTTTCGAAAATGATTTTTTTGTTTTTAAATATTTCAAAAGAATCATATTTTTTCTTTAGTATATAAATACAAACCTTTCTATATAAGTTATCAATAAAGGTAAAAAATATAAGTCTCCACCAGGATAGATAATCTTAAGTGGTCCCCAAAAATTAGAATGGATGTACTCTAAGAGAAAACTATATTTGAAGGAAGGCCAATTGAGACCAAATCTCTTAGCTTTACCCATTACACAATCTTCATAAAAAGTAAAGTTACTTTGTGTAATTTTGGTTAATATCCCATATATATAAATTTCATCAAGATCCGTGGAGCTTACATTACCCAATATTATATTCCATAATAATGTATAATCAATATTATACACATATAGACTACATAACTATCTAGAATGGTTTAACCCATTCCATAAATACATTGTATTGTCATGTAAACCCTTAATTACAGTTCTAGATCCTTTTAGATTTTTGGAAAACCTGATTCAGATATAAAAGTAAAACCCTTTTGTTCAATAATTCATAAAGATATCAAGTTTCTATAGAGGCTAGAAACCAACCTAACATATTAAAAAGTAATGATATATTGATCGTATAGTTTTATTAAAATAGAAACTATTATCATGAAATGACACCTCATATTATTTCCTTACAGAACATCTCCCTTTACTCATGACACAACCCTTTGGATTCTAACAATATCCCCATTATATTTAAGAGACAATGCATAAAAATATTATTTCTGGATAGTTCTTCTAAAATAGATATTAAATAGGTTTGTATATGTATTCTCTCATCCTTAGTTTTTCAAAATTTGGTTGAAATAATAAGTGTAAAATTTTAATTTTTTCAATGAAATTAAAATAATAAATTATTTTTTGATGATGTTTTAGGTTAGTGATTGATATGTAGTTTTGGATCAAGAATACGTGAGAAGATATGGCCATAGAGAACCAATAATACCAACTAATTTATTAGTAGAAAAAAAGAATTTGGATGATATTTTATGATTATTTTAAGTGTTATGGAGGGACTTGAGATTAGATAAATATGTTCTGATTTGATATAGTGTAGCATTATAAAAATTCATTGTTTAAATGGATATCTATGCAAGAAAACATCCATATGGTTAATTTGTGGATGTTATTAGTGAAATAACACAATTGAGGTTAAAATAATATTCTTTATAAGTGTCACCAGTCTATTAAAATAATGGAACATTGATTATGGGGTTTTATTTCACTCAACAACCAAGAGAGAGAGCATATTGAATTACGCCTCTAGAGAATTATGAAATGTATCTATTATGAATGATTAAACCCTTAATATAGTAGGAAATGATGATATAAACATATGAAAAAGGACAATATATTTACCAAATTTATAAAGGGTATGTCACTTTTCAAAATTAATGAAGAATTTAATTTCATTATCCCAGGTAGATGATGCAAGTTTATATACATGTATTTCAGAAGAAGACTAACCATCATGTTCATTATCTGGTGAAATGTTGAAGGGAGGTCTTAGAGATATACTAATTTTATACATGGTCAATAAATCATTTAAATTTTCACCAAGTTAGAAATGCTAGTTTCGTAGGTTTGAATATAGTTCAATTTAAAATTATAAAATACAACTCAAATAAAATTGCAACCAGTAAACATTGATAATTCACATTAAGTTCAAGTGAGATACAAAATATTTTTAATCAATATTAAATAAATTTGAATAGTAACAACCTTAAAAACGCATATTGGTCTAGACAAAAATAACTGAGAACATGGATGTATAATTCTATATATTTCCCACAACAACTTCCGGTTCACAATAAACTCTGAAAATTGAGCTATTAGAGTCATCATAAGTAATAAATGGATTGGTTCTAATGGAAGTAAGGATGGTTTCAATTCCATCATCTCCATAATCAAAAACATGTATTGGAGTTACTTTAATAATGACACCAAATTTAGTTCGAATATGATCTTTGACATAAAAAACATGTTTTGTCATAGATGCCAATATATATAGTTCTTCGGAAGCAAGAGTATGAGTCATATAAATAACATAAAATCCAAAATCATCAATGAAGGTTCCCTGACTCGCCATCAAATCAATCCAATGAAATTTTATCCTTGTGAATCAACCATGATTGTAATAATCCCAAATTATTATTTACTCTATTACTCCATAATATGATACATTTTAAAAAATGATGTATAATATCTGATGAACTGGAATAACAGTCTGTTGTGGTAGTTATAATAATACCATCTTGTTTTGTTATCACGTTCCTTTCTCGTTTAGTGATAATAAATCTATACCCATTGATCTCAATTTATTTACATTAATGAGCCACAGTATTAAGAAAAAAATCCAAAACTATTTTTTCATCAGAAATAGATTTTACAGGAAAACTCGATTCCTAAAATATAAAGAAATATTAAATTTAATTAATTAAATATTATTTTTATTTATTAAAGAAATATTTCTACCTTTATTTTCAACCATATAGAAAACTCTTTTCTATGAGAATTCTATCTCATTCTCAAAGATAAAGAAATACGATTTCTATTTATCATTTGTTTATGTTCCATGTAGATAAAAATATAAATAGTTTAACAGATATGTAAAATTACAAGATATATGATAAGATATATATGTTCAATTTACTTAATTTATGTAGGCATCAAACAAATCATAGTTGAACAACAATGTGTGATGTTCCATCTCCCGTTCTTCAAGAGTAAATGTCATAAATGTATATGATCTGAGAATTCCTCCTATTTGAGGAAGTGATGGAAAACTGGATTCAATTTTCTCATACTATTCTTCTTCATTTATCATTGGTTTATTCATTATCTAAGTAAGATCAGAAAAATACATTGAGCATAAATCCATACATCCTTGATCCATATAACCATTCATGATTGAACCTTTGAGGTGATTCCTGTTCCAGACCTAAGATTTAAATGTGTACATATTTCCTTCTATTGGATACATCCAATAGAAAGTAATAGGTCCTCCAAGAAGTATTTTAGTTAGAAGATGGATAGTCAGATTCAACATGCATGTGACAAATGGTGGAGAAAATATTTTAGCTAAATCACACAAAATTAATGGTATCTCTGCTAGTATTTTTTTGCAAGAAAGACTTGGACAACTTCTTTGCACGAAGTTCTCTTAAAAATGGAACAATTGTATAAAAGAAACCCTTACTTTATTAGACAAAAGATGAAAGATTTCTATGATAATCAACTCATGCATAAGGACATGATAATCATGAGTCTTTAAGTATTTCAACTTCAAATCTCTTCTGTTAAACCATTTTGATATATTTCTTCAATAGCCATAATGAAATTTAATATTCTCTAGTAAATATAGAAATAGATTTTTTTTCATGTAGGTGTCATAAAATAAGAAGCACATGGAACATGCCATTTATTTTCACTAATAGACATAGTATAGAATTATATTCTGATGCCCCAATCCACCAAGTCACACCAAGATCAAAAATCATCTTTTGTCTTTTTCTTAACATTTAGAATAATTGAAAGCAACATTTCACATATATTATTTTCAATGTGAATTACGTCTAAACAATGAAGTAACAAATTGATTGACCAACACAGAAACTCAAAGAAGATACTCATCTTCATAAAATTGTAACTGGTATCATTGGAAAAATTCGTTCTCATTCTAGATTTCATTTAACCCTTACCGAATGAAAACTAAAATATTTTAATTCATTAAGCACATCAGTTCCAAACATAGGCTGAGGTGGATCATCGTTCTACATGGTATTGTTAAATGTTAGACAATTTTCTTTATAGGCATGGTCCATTGGAAAGAATATCTGATTTCCAATAAAACTAAAACTAAGATGATATTTCAGTCTTCTAGATCATGTAATATTCATACAAATAGGACATGAAATTTTTCCCTTCATGATCCATCTAGAAATCATTTAATTGGAATGAAAACCATTGATCATCCACATAATAACAACACACATATGAAATATGTCTTTTGAATATGCATTGTATGGTTGCACACTGACATCCAAAAGAATTTTCCACACTTTTATTACAAGTTTCATGCATACGTCTATATATTTTTTAGGATCATAAGGGCCAAATATAAGTATACACGTTAAAGTGGAAGATTTATTAATACACATCCATAGAGGAAGGTTATAAATGTGCATGAAAACCCACCATGTGATATGAAATGTAATAATCTTCCCAAATGGATTAAAATCGTCACATGAAAGACCCAACCTCAAATTACGCATATCCGATACAAAATCAAAATATCAAGCATAAAATCTCTTCCATGAAAATCCATCTTTAGGTTGAACCAAATATTCATTATTCTTATTTCTCTTAGTATTATGCCATCACATTTTTGTTGATATTTTATCATACATGAAAATATTTGGGATTGTTAGTGATCAATGGAAAGTGTCACATTACATTCCGTGGCACACAAGATGGTGTTCCATCAGCTTTGGGATTATATCAGGATGTTCCACATTTGATAAAATCATTTCATTTAGCAGTTTCCTCCTAGAATAATCTGTAATCGTTCGAGAAAGCAAGAATTTTGTTTTTAAAAAATCCATGTTCTTCAACTAAATTCCATTTATTATAGTAGTTTGATGTAATAACTGCATCATCTTGAAGTATTTCCTTCAAGAAGGTAATAATATTATCTATGAATGTATTAGAAATCCCATATATGGTTTTCCTATGAAACAATTGAATTAAAAATTCCATATTTTTCATTTTATCACATTGCCTATATACTAGATTTGCCACAGAATCATTCAATTTTTTCAGTCTATCAACATTATCATTTTCATTGGATGCATCATGTGTGTAGGTATCGAAGTCTTCTCGAGTTTACATCCTTTACTTCTCATGATGATGAATAAATGGAAATTGATCATATATCAAATTTTCCAATCCAGTCCTCTCATTTGGATCATCATCATTTTGAGATTCCATTTTATCCCCATTGTGATACCACACATAATAGTTTGTTCGAAAACCATAATTGATTATATTGTAGATAAATTGTTCACAGCTCAACCAAGGCCTTCCAAAACAATTATAACATAGGCAGTGTATGTGACCACCATCTGAAGAATTGTCAAATGCCAAATCTAAAAATCATCCCAATTTTTTTTTGAAAATTTCCTAAGATCTGATCAGTTTGATACATCCAACTTTTATTCATACTATAAAAAACTATAATCAGTCCTTTTGTTAAAGTAATTCAATAAGATTGATGTTCAATCGAAAATATTTTTAAGTAAATGAGAATTGTTTGATTTATATAAAATGATAACTTTTCTTTATTATATTTATTCATGTGAAAAATATTTAAAAAGAATGAACACGAAGTATCTGAGTAAGCCCTTTTAGAGAATAAAATAAGTGATAAGTAAATATACATTAAACACAGACACAACTAAAATATAAAATGAAACATAGAGAGTGAATATTGTATTGAGTTTTTTATGCAACTTAGTATTAAATCAACTTTGGTTGATGAATTATCCTTAAATATACACCTCATATAATATGAAATGATCCAATGAATATTTCCATTAGGTGTGGAATAAATGATAGAATAAAATTGTTATGTGGAGAAGTAAGTAAGATAGTACCCTCATATTTTCTATACATCCATTTCATTTGAGGATTTATCGAATTTATACTCAACTACTAAAACATTTTCCACTAAATAACAATCATAATGAATCATATTGATAATATTTTTTGAAAGTATTAAATGGTATGGTATTCATTAAATTTTTATATATTCATTAATCATATTGAAAATATTTTGGTGTAGCATTCAATGAAATCCGCCCAAAAATTTGAATTCATTCAAAAATAATAACAATTCAATAAAACAAAAGGTGTTACAAAACCAATGAGTGTATATTCCCATATCACCTGATCACACCAAAAAGATCATTTTCTAATGAGTCACGTACCATAAAACCTAGGCTCATTCAACTAAAAAGTGACCACGATTCTCATTCACATCATGTTTATATAGAAAAATTCACCCTTGGTTCTTCCTTCCCAACAATACTAAGGAATCACACTAATTACATGGATTACTAAATGAGCTCTAGTCACTCAAGCATTAGTACAAAACTAAAAAATCATACGATTACTCTATACATTCTAGATCTAACCATATCAGATCATAATCAACTGTATCATAAAAAACCACACCCAAAACCAATAGGTCTAGGTATCTAATAAATTATTCCATCTTTATATAATCATGATTCCTAATTTACATTAAATAATTTAAATTAAAAAGAAATAAATAATTGTACATTTCATGACTTTTACCGGAACAAGGGTATTGAAATAATCAAGGTGAATCATTCCCATCATGAACTAGATTTTAATTATTACCTTTAATACTTTAAATAATTACAAGTCCACAAAATTAATAAATTAACTCCCAAGTGTTAAAATATATCCATTGAACCAATGGAATTTATTTACATCATCATATAACATCTCAAAATAATATCCACATGCTATTTATTCAAAAAACACTTTGGTTTGGGTGGGTATAATTCCATTAACAAGTTATATAGGAAACCTATATAAATATAATTTTGAAAACTTTATACAACTAAACCCTATGTCATTAGAAAATTCAGTCACACATAATATTATTTATGTCATGTGAATCCTGCAAGCCACATATGATGAATATACACAATCCTATTTCATGAATGGTCCATTTGCCAAAACCACAAATTTTAATATCAAATCAGTACATCATACTTGAGTAAATATCTCAAATCTAACACTGATAATCAAGAAGCGCATTTTCATAACCCTATTAACCTATAATTACCACTGGATATGGGTTCATGACTCACCTGTTTTAGGACTATCACAAGTCCAACACATTTCTATCACCATATAATTATCCACAAATAGTAAGAAAAATATAATATTCTAATATTGATTTATAATGCTTAGAATAAAATAACAACAATATAATCTAATAAGGTGAAAAATAACACCTCAGGTGCACCTCCCTAGACCTCAAAAATTATCAACTAGAAATGAAAACTTACGTCCACCTGACCATGATATTTTGTTTCGTGAGATATATATCAAATTGTAAATAATGTGTATACATGAACAAATTTGGTGAGTTCTATAGTGGTTATACTTCTTTATTATGGGTTTCTTACTTGGATATAAAATCATATAAATTCTTTAATAATGCTTTATAACTACCTAAGAAAATTGTGACATGAATTCATAACAGTCATTTTTAATTTAAAAAAATAAAACCTTACAAGTGTATGAATGGAGCGCATGATGGAGTAGGAATAAATGATCATGTAATAGAGTAAATTTTGGTTCTATCACTATTCACACAAGAAAATAACCCTAAACCCACTCGAGTAGTTCAGGTGGAAGCTCAACTTCATTTCATGACATATAGTGAGGGTATCATCATCTTAAAGTTAGAGTGTGATATTTCAAATACAACATTTAGGGGTACATTCATAATGCTTGAGTATCTTATCGTTCCTCTTAGGATAAAAAATTATATAACTTTATTTATTTCTAACCAACAAAATCATGTCAATAAACGATAAATTTAAAATAAACCTCGAATAAAATAACTCAAGATCATATTGAATTCTTCAATATCAATCAAAAGTATTCTATATAGATAAATCACAACAAAACCTCAAAATAAAATGATATATTGTTTGTGTTCATAAGGGGATAACAATACACAATACATTTCAACGAAATGGAACAAAAAAAATCTAAAATAAATGAAGGAATATGTACAAATTTAAATTGGA
Source organism: Viscum album (assembly GCA_963277665.1). NCBI lineage: Eukaryota > Viridiplantae > Streptophyta > Magnoliopsida > Santalales > Viscaceae > Viscum > Viscum album. Next base: position 1,102,159,021 of record OY728138.1, on the reverse strand, counting down.
AGAACAAAAATTACTTTAATCAATGATAGATGGCTGGTTGGAAAGTTGAGTTAGCACCCTCGAGAGTAGGTTGAGAAGTAGAGTTCAAACTACAACCTAAAATGATATATTCCTTGATTTCATAAGTGGATCATAATACACACTACATTTCATCGAAATGGATCAAAAAAATCTAAAATAAATGTAGTCATACGTACTAATTTAAAGTGTAAGAACAAAGTGTTTGAAAAGCAAGAACTATCGTGCTGGGAAGTAGTGTTCGCATCAAGAGCCGGATGGAAAGTCATGTTCACATTGAGATTTTATGAAAAATATTTGAGATTGGTGCATCAATATATTCCTTAGGGAAAAATATAATGGGTTCTGGAGGCTCGAAGTTGGTTACTAGAGGCCTGCGTGTCAAACTATTGTTTAGGAAAAAAATTTCAAGATGGGTTCTGGAGTCTCGAAGATGGGTTCTTGAGTCCTTCTGCAATTAATTTGGGGATTTACTTTCACAAAGGTTTTAAAAAAACATAGGGAAAGTAATATTATCACAAAATTTTACATAAACCGTTGGTAAAATTGATTTTATGATACTATATGCCAAGTGTTTAAATAAACCATTGGGAAAGTAGAAATTTCATAGGTTTATTTTAATGGTTATAGTGAACAGTTGGTATAGTAGCCTTTTCCCAACAATTTTTTTAAACCGTAGGGAAAATTGTGTTAGTATAGGTGGTATTTCCACCAGTGACAGGGAGTGTCAGTAACACACTGAGTGTAGATAACCCACAAAATGTGGATAACACATGGACTGTAGATAACACAAAGAGTGTAGATAACACATGAAGTGTTTGTAAGACACAGAGTGTAGGTAACATAGTGAGTGTTGTCAAACACTAGAGGACCGTCAACCTGGTGTGGTAGAAGAGTACAGACTCAGTCTTGGTAAGACACAATGTTTATATAAGACACAAAATCTAGGTAATCACATAACTTCTAAGTCACAGGTATCCATAGGATTCGATACCTAGCACACTCGTTATGGGAGTAACAACTCCTAGATCCAAAAGTTCATATGTCAATTTCAATGGAAACCCACTTAAATTATCTCAAAAGGACCACCTCGTTGTGAGGGTCCCAATGCCACAAACAACTTGTCAAATGAACAAACAGTTTGAGTGTTACGGTAATTTAAGTAAAATTGTGGCTGGTTGGGTTTGGGTCTGGTATGACCTGACCCATTAGGTCCAACCTGACCCACTGGGTCCAACCAATTCTATCGACCCGACCCTTCATAGGCCTGAATCATTAGGACACACAGTCCAGCCCACCGGACCGCTCGATGGACCAATTCTCTGGGTTCGGTTCGTATCGCACGGGCTGAATCCTCTAACATGAGGCCTGACCACATGCTTCATCACAACAGCATGCATTCACTGCCTCCATCTAGCCCAATTTTCTCATGCAGACTAGAAACCCCACACACGGCTCAGCTGCATGGGGCCGATCAATGCAGGTGTCGTCGCGTCCTGCCAGCCCCGCAACATCTGTCGTGGGCTCCCTTTGTTGTCGTGGTGGGTGGCTATCTTCCACCACACTGGCATGTGTCCACCACCATGTACCACCGCCAATGCCCCGATGGCCCCTTCCATGGGCCACCAGACACACTATGGTTCTTTGATTTTTGATCTGGATGATGTTCTAAAATCCTCATGTCACCACCATCAATGTTGTGGGATCAGATCAATGCCATGATCCATCCCAATGAAAAGTCATTAGAGCAGCGATATCCCTTGAATCTCTTTGATCCATCTGACACCGTAATTATCACAACTCCATCATACCGTGCTGATTCTAGATTTTCTATATTTGATCGTTTCACCAAATACCATGTGTACAATGATAGATTGACAACGAGGTGTCTAGTCATAGTAAAAACAAAGAAAGCCTACAACGAATGAAGAAAGGTGGGGGGATGAATCAAAAAAAAGTAACAATCCTTGATCAATGTTCATGTAGATCATTGTTCATTACTGTTAGTAGGTAAATTTAAATCTAATAATAGAGGATCATAAAAGAAGACACACAATCCCCAAAAAAATCCCACAAAAGAAACCTTTTGCAAGAACGAGCGATTCGTGGGTCAACCTATTAATGGGTTGATCTTCATTCATCATTAATACCAGGAATGGGGAAAATATGGAATTTAAATAACACACCCTACCTGGGATCAGATCATTCACTACAATGGATTCTTTTTCATTGACCATCTGATGAAGAACGATCTCGATCTGTGTCTCCGATCCTGATTCACTTCTGTTAGTCATGGAGGGAGCATATCCTATCTGTATCATGGAAACTCCAAGGTTAGGATGAAAAACCTATATTTAGAACAAATATTTTTTAAAATAATTTTATTTGTTCCATAAAAAATATTTTTATTTAAAATGTTTTAATAACAGTTACATCCAAAATATATCTTTTTCATCTAGCCTATTTCGGATGATGTTAGGCCTCACCTAATAATAAAACCACATTATGAACTCAACGGTGGTCCTATATTTTAAATTAGAGTCACCATTCCTGAGTTATTAAAATTTTAATAAAAAATAATTTTACATAATAATTTTATTTAGGATTACATCTTTTTCGGGTTTTTTCACTAGAGACCCATGCCGACTAATGTATAGTCACAATTAGGGTAGACCCCCATACTAAACGCAACGGTGTCATCATATTTATAATCTAGGACACCATTTAAGAGTTATCTCACTTTTTTATGAAAACCACTCATGTGTGAAATTATAAAATTAACAGTTTTAGTCCAACCATTTTGGGAACACCGGGCCTTGAAATCACACGTCGTCTCAGTGCCTGATCTTGGAATTATCCTAGAAATTTTCTAAAACAAAAATTGGGAAAATACGAGTCATTTAATTATCCCCAACAAAATTCTTTACATCCCCAAATCTCAAACCAAGGTATACTCAATGAGATGAGGGTATGAGAATGAACCGAATCACCTCCCTCCCATGTTCTCTTCCAGAGATTCTCATACTGCCACCACGCACACACTAAAGGAATCGAATTACCTTAGTGGGTCCCCTCCCATGGATCCTCAATCTCCACAACCATAATGAAAAGAGATAATCCTGATCAGAAACTATCATGAATGGGATTCCATGGAGTTGAGATATCTCATTTATGAAGAGGAATCCCAATACCTCTACTGAACTCTGATCCAGAAAGCCAAAGAAGTACCCTACTTGGTGAGTCAGTAAATGATCACCTAGATGGTATCGTGTCCTATGGACATATGTGAAAAAACCATTATGAATTTCATCAATATCATTTCTCACTCTCTTCCTGTCACCCCAAGGAAGAATAGAGAAACCCCTTCTAGGCATATGGTCTCAACCTGGTGAGTTGAAAACCCATTAAACTGGTTCGAATAAAATCTAAACTTATATATCAATAGGTATAGCCAGCTTCAACCTATTCAATCATCCCTAGTTTCCTCCTTGAAACCCACATGCATATCCCAATGCATCTCACCACTCTAGGAATCCACTGCTACTACTGTGCATCCTCTGAAAAAAAAATATGATCTCCCCACCTTTCGAATATCCCTAATCGGTATTTCCAGTGGACAACTGAGAATGTAAATTATCACTATCATTATCACGGAGTTGTACCACCCTGAATCACTGTAAGAGTAGAGGGGTAACAAAAACTAGATAGAGGTAGGTTGCATAATCTCTATCCATGATGGATAACTGTAACGAGGAAAACTGCTATGTTTTCGTGTAAGGTAACTACAAAAAGGATCTCCTCCTAAGAGAATTTGCTACCATGTTTCTCTTTCCAGGAGTATAGAATCTCTCCAATTCATTGTCCTGGAGGAATATTATCCAATTCCTCTATCTCATGTTCAGAACCTTCGAAGAGAATATATACTTGAGACTCTTTTGGTCTGAGTAGACGATAATCTTCATGCCCATTAGTTAGTTTCACCACATCTTCAATGAAAAGACTAATATTTCCAACACAAGATCATGGGTCACGTAGATATGCTCACATGTTATCAAAGTAGTTAAACCATAGGCAATAAACTCTTACCTATAAATCAAGACACAACCATGTCTTTACCCTGATGCATTACAAAACACTATGTACGCAACTCCCTCCTCTGGAAAACATAAGATCAGGGTGCTCATCAAACTCTACTTCAACTACTAAAAGCTCTTCTAGCATAATTTTATCCCCATGAACGACTTCCCTCTATTTGTCAAAGTGGTCATGGTTATTTCTACTATGGATAGGTTGGGTACAAACCTCTAATAGTAACCATGAAATCCAAAGAAACTCCGCTCCTCAGAAATTCTCTTGGGTGGCTCCCAAGAAAACACTGCCTCAATATTAGCTTGAACGACTGAAACTATAGCCTTTGAGATGAAGTGTCCAGTAAAGTGGACCTCTCGTATCCAGAACTAACACTTAGAGATATTCCCATAAATACAGTTCCCTCAGTGTAAGTCCAGGACCATTCTTAAGTGTATCGAATGCTCCTCCTCAAACTCCAAGTACACCAAGATGCCACCAATAAAGACCACATCTAACTGATATAAGTAGGGATAGAAGATAATGTTTATCAGTTCCATGAACACTACTGGGGAATTTTTCATTCCAAATGGAATCAATAAGAACTTTTAGTGGTTGTAGAGACATATCAATGTTGTCTTCAAGATGTCCTCATCCTGCACCCGAAGCTGAGGATATCCTGATACATGGTCTAACTTCGAGAACCATCTTGCTCCCTTCATCAGATTGAAGAGGTCATCAGTTTTTGGTTGACAATACTTTTTCTTCAAGGACACTTGGTTTATGTTAAAGATGTATAAACATAACCTCAATCTCCCTTCTTCCTTCTTGAAAAAAAAACTGGGTCTACCCATGGTGAAACAATGGGTCTGACGAATCACTTCCCCTACATGTCCTGAAACTGTACCATAAATTCATGAAGATATACATGAGGAATAAAATATTCCAGTGTGGATATTGGTGTTTTCCTAGGTTAAAGGTAAATTCATAGGTCTACATCACTGTACGAAGGTAGTCCTGAAACATCTTCTAGAAAGAAGTCCTTCTACTTATCCACCACTACAGGAAACTGAGGACTCATCTCATCCATTGAAACAAGGGTTATGCTATCAAATTGATGTGTGATCGGTTTCACCCTCATACGTACGAGTCCATTATGATATTCTGTAGTTTTATATTCCCCAAAAAAATTAAAAAATGCTTCCATCTCCATGGACACATTGTACTATGTGCCTAAAACAACTGATCTGAGCATCAACTATGGATAACCAGTCCATACCCAGAATGACATCGTAAGGACTCAATGCTATCACAAAGAGATCCCAACTGAAAACTATCCCCCCCAAGAGTAAGGGAACATTATTAGAACCGGTGTGTGATTGTCGAATCACCTATCGTAGTAGTCTATAAGCATAGGTATCAAATAAATGGATCCACTGGAATCTATGTCTCTTGAACAAGGGTCATGTTGAGAAAAGAGTGAATGGAACTTGTGTCTTCCAAAAATATATCTAAGGTGAAAAAGAAATATATTTTTCCTATAATAATCTCGAGAGTCTCAGGAACCTAAGCATCCATCACCCAGAGCTGGACTCACCCCAATCCACCAGCTCCATGAGCTCTGGGTGGACAACCTATGGGTGGTGTTGGTGGTGAATTGAACCTCCATCCACCACCGCCTAATAGAATTATCTATTATTAACTCCACTACTACATTAGTAGTCTATAGACCATATCTATGTCGGTTGTATTGATGGTAAAAAAATCTCTATCCATATGTCCCTATCCGCCGCACGAGTAAAACAATATGTCCTTTAGCTAACTCACTCTTCAATGGGAGGCTCGCACCCCTGAACTTATGTCCTGAGGTCATCCCTAGACTTATGGACCAACTTGGGTCCCTGCATCATCTATCGGCTAACCACTCATGAAGACTCCGCTACCTGTGGCCCGGTCATAGCTACCACAGTTGGTGCCTATTACATAATAAATCTCTCTATAGCGCCCTAGAATATGTATGGTTGCTAAGGGATATCATCGCCACCCTAATATCTTGTATTAGTCTCTTCTTGAAGGTATGAGCTCTAAATAATGGTTCCCACACAATGTTTGTACAATAGTGAGAAGGATCCGTGAATCTCATTGTGTACACTTCTACAAACTAGATTCCCTATTGCAAGTGAAGTAACACCTGTATATGCATATAGTGTAACGTCATTGGAAATAACTCCTCCCTGAAGAGACGTTTGAGGTCTGTCTAGGATAGAATCACCTCCTCATGTGTTTGAGTCATCAGAATCACCCATCTCCCCGTCAAGCCCTGAAGAAGGCTTGCAGCTAGAACTTTCATCTGGTCAGGGGGAATCCTCACTAAGTGAAAGAATCACGTCACCACCTTCAACGTATCCTCATCTATCTGAGGATCTGTCTCCCCTAAGAACCTTGGAGGTCACTATATCTAGATCTCATATAATCAACTAAGACTATGTGCATCCAATACTAGTAACATTTATAGGAACTGTTTCTCTTTAGGCGGTGGTGTCACTGGTAAACCACCATGAGTTTTTATCTCTAGAAATAGTCCTTGTACTAATTCCTCATCACTCAAAATACCATCCTCGTGGTCACACCCCAGAATCCTGGTTGCCTGTGTTTATGGAAGCATCCTAAAATAGAACAAAATGTAACATGGTAAAAAATTATACATTGTGAGGTGACTCTGACTCAAGAAGGACATAAGAACACACTCAATTACTCTATGATGCATGAATTATTAATTTCCCAAGAAATTAGTGTTTTAATGTATTGAGTCCAAAAGTAGAATTAAAGGTCTTGGTGTATAGATATGTCTATTTCCACACCAACACTGGGTTATCTATCCAGAAATCTGAACTCAAAACACTTAACATCATTACCCCAAATAAAGAGTAAAATTGACTGCCCTCTCATACCACTCTATCACAACCTGTCCCCTAAGGCCCATTCCGTGACTACCCCATGCCGACCTCCCATAGTCCAGTGGCTGGTGACATGAAATGTGAAGTCATATCTAACAAGTGGGATTAATTTTCCTAATACTTGTATGCATGAACTAATATCCAAGAAAAAGATGAAATTGAAAAAACTAAGTAAACATGGATGAAAACCACTAAGAAAACCCACTCAGAGTAAGGTTAAAAACTGAAAGAAAAAGGGCCATAATACAAGGAAAACTGAAATAGAAAAGTACAAGCTCATGTATGAAGGTCGTTGAAGCATTCCACATCCTTCTGGTCACCCTGATGCACGCCTATCTTTAGATCACCAATGAATCTGTCAAAGATTCTGATCATTTTCACAAGACACGACACGTGTGGGTGAAGCCCATGAAGGGGTGAGTAAAACAATACTCAGTAGGGACCCCAAACCACATATGAATTATACAATGTAATCCTCACGAAATCAAAAGAAGAATACCAAAAAGAAGAGAACTAATAAATACACCCATTAGAATACTAAAGAGGAACCCAAAGTTTAGCCTCTAAAAAGTATAATTAAGAGACTCAATAGAGTCAGCTCACACCAAGTATAGGTCTGTTCTAAGAAAAGATGATTGTTGTAAGAATCCATATTACCATCACATAATATCACATGGATCATTGGTAATACTTGAAGTTTAGGTAACACACAGATCATCACTAACACATAGATCGAAGGTAACACACAAATTGTAGATAGCACATGGATTTTTTGTAACAAACGATGTGTAGGTTACATAGGAAGTGTCTTCAATGACTAGAAAACCCGCACCCTGGGGGGAAAAGGGAGTACCAAATCATTCTTGGACAGAAATAATGTCTAGATAAGACAAAAACTCTAGGAATGACACACAGTCTAGGAAATCACGTATCTTTTTGATTACAACCATCCATAGAATATTGTCCTTAGCACGCTCATTATAGGAGCACCTAAACCTCAAGCCAAAAGGTTGTACACCAACTTCCATAAAACTCACATAGTGTATCTCAAAAGGAACTTATCATCGAAAGGTTTCCAACACCACAAATGACTCATCAAACAGACACAATTTTTAGAGGTACGGACATTTAAGTAAAAAAGGGTTGGATGGGTCTAGGTCCAGTCTAACTAGTTAGGATTAACCCGACCCGACCCAACTCACTAGGCCCTGCCCACCGTGGTTTGGGACGGCCTGACCCATTGGTCCGCTAGACCGTAGTTTGGTTCTCCTAATCCGACCTACGTCATGTGGTCCGGCTCCTCCAGCACATGGCCCTGACCACATGCTTTGTCACACCAGTGTGCACGCACACTGCCCCTATCCATCCTAGTCTTCTCATGTGGACCAGTAATCCCGCACGCGACCTAGTCACCTACGGTTGGTCAATGCAGGGGCCATTGCATCCCACCAGCCCCACAATATTCTATGTAGGATACCTTAGCCACAAATATGGGAAACCATCTTTTGATAGCATCAGTGCCCCGGTGGCCCCTTCTGTGGGCCACTGGGGTCACTCTGTTGCTCTGATTTTCGATCCATATGATGTTCCAGAATCCTTGCATCGCCACCTTCACTATTATGGGCTTGGATCCATTCCAGAATCCTTCTTAGTGGAAATATGTTCAACCAACGATATATCCTACACCACATCAATATATTAGAAAATTTCACTATCCCACCTCCATCATGCCTTTCCAATTCTAGATATGTGATATCAGATCATTGAGCCAAATATTGAGTGCACAATGATTGATCGGTCATAAGGTGTTGATTCATAGGCCAAATGATAAACACTCGTGATGAATGAATAATGGGGTGGCATAGAAGCATGAATTAACAAATAAGTAGAGACCTCAATCGAGGTTCGTGTCGATCATGGTTTGTTTCCATTAGTAGGGAAATAAAAATCCAATGATAAAGGATAATCAAATCAGATACACAATCCCAAAAACAATTCCCATAAAAAACCCTCTCGCAAGAACGAGTGATCCACGGTTCAAACTTGTTGTTAGTTTATCCATTTACGTCATTAATTCCATGAACAAGGAAAAGATGAAATTTAAATAAGTCACCCTACCCAGTATTGGATTGTTCGCTGTCGTGGATTCGTTGTCATTGATGATCCGATAAAGAATGATCTTAATCCAAGTCTCTGATACTGATTTGCTAGTGTTTTTCATCGAGGGAGCCTCTACTCTTTGTCTTATAGAAACCCCAGGTGTATGATGATAACCCTAGATTTCTGACAAATATTATTTTAAATGAAAGATCTCTATTGTCTCAAAAATATATTTTTTAATAGTATTTTAATTATGGTTCTATCCAAAATCTAACTTTTTCACCTAGTCCGCATCAGACAATTTTTGGCCCTGACTAAGAAAAAACACACTAAAAATTCAACAGTGGTCTTGGATTTCCAATCTATGTCACCGTTCATTAGTTATTAATATTTTAAAATAAAATAAAATAATTTAATTATTTTATTTACGGTCACGACCTTTTTAGGTTTTCTCACTAGAGACACACGCCAACTAATGTTAAGTCACGCCAAGGGTAAAACCACCATACTATACGCAACATTTCCCTTAGTTTTCTGATCGATGTACCCCTTTAATATTTATTCCACTTTTATAGGAAACCAATCAAAAATTCTATTAAAAACTCAATAGTTTTCATCCCACCATTCAGGGCACCCAAGCCTCATAATTGCACGTCGTCTATGAATCTGGTCTAAAAAATTTCCCATAAACATTATAAAAATCAAATCAGGAAAATTTGAGTCATTATAATATACATATTTCACTTGGCCCATCCTGGTATTAGTTTCCCGAATCTACATTTCTTGGTCAAGGTATGGTAGTTCTATGCGATGAACCTCATCAACATTATCACTTCTTAGGCTATATCATGTATCTCCCATATGTAATAATTCTTATCCTTGTATGTATTCTATAAATATTAAATAATTAAAAATAATTAAAAATATATATATAATAACATAATATAGAAAAGGAAAAACAATTATATGGACAATAGTCTTTTAATTTCTCTAAAAAACCTATCCTATTATAGATTTATTATACATCATTTGGTATAATATAAATTCCATAATATATTGAATAATAGAAATATAAATAATTTATACATATATTTATATTAAATATATATATAAGCTAAAGAATAATTACAGAAAAATAATAATTATACCAAACATTGACTGGTGATCTTGGCTAAAAGTATATCTTTAAACTCAATGAGTGAGATGTTTTCTTACATGAATTTAAACAGTTTTTGAAGATATCTTCTTAATAAATTCACTTATCTAGTAGGCACACAATACTTAAAATTCTTGGGAGGGAATAAATCTATATTGATAATCAATGAAATAATCAACTAAGATAGTAAATGAAGTTTTCTAAATTTCTCTACATTGAATATCATACCAAAAATGATGAAATAGCTAGATTTTATAAGCCTTGCATGATTTGTTGATGGAGGGTCTCATAGACTCATTATAAGTATTCCATAGACACTAAAATGAAAAGGTTAAATTTAAATCTATCCAACATGAGATAACAATAGTATGTTATTTATTTAATATAAAATGAACTAACATTTTATTACATGTATTATAAGGAGAAAACCTTTAAACATTACATAATATAGTAAATTTATTTAGAATTCACTTTATTACATTCCCAAAGATATTTTCTATATAGAGTTTTAGAGAATAAGGACATAATTAATACATATCATCCCACATGTATAAAAATTTGGTACTACTAAAATGATATACATTTCTTCAATAGTAAAAATGTTTTTAATAAACCCTGAAATCTTTTCAAGAATTATCTTCACAACATTCATCTTTTATTCTAATTCAATCTTACATATCTTTAAACCCTGTGAAAAAATTTTTAAAACATTGGATGAGGATAAAATATCTGTACAAAACATAAAAAGAGAGAATGAAATCATTATTTCATGAATACTTATAAACTTATGTAAACATTTTCACAAAAAAATACTTCTCATCCATAAATAATCATATACTAACTACATAAAAATAAGATATTTCCATTAAATAAAGAAAAAATAAATAAAACCATAAAGGTAACTTTGGGAATTACGTACATATGATTTTTAATCCAAATTAATACCATATGATTTTTAACCCTCATAGATACCATACAATGTAACCCACAGAGATACCTTATGATGTAACCCTTTCAGCAACCATATAGTGTAACCATCACAATCACACTTTGAGTAACCATACAGGTGACCTCCAACATAAACACAACATATGAATTAGTGGGATATATAGACCCCAACCTTCATCATATACAATTCACAATAAATATAATATAATCATAAAACACGAATACATTTATCATATTATTTGTTTTGAATTTTGTAAAAGCAGAAACATAAAAGGGATTACCTTGGGTTCATCTTACTTAAAAGGTGATCAAATCTCTTATACAATGGTTTAAAAGTGTTATTAACACATTGAAAAACATTTTTATTATCTATATTACAATATATTATCTTTTTATGACAATATTAAATCCATTTATTAATAATATTTTGTTATTTACATTGTTTTGGTTGCATTCTTTTCATAGTTGGTTCAATTTTGTTTTTCTTGTCAAATAGAAGCAATATAATCCATAATTTAACCAAGTTTTTTTTCATTATAAAATTATTTGTTTCATAAAAATAATGGTTTCTTAAAACATATTATGGAATTAACATGAAAATTGGTAAGATATTAAGAAATTCTCTTTAATCAGGCTTGCATATCGGGAAAAATCGAGAAGGAAATGTTTTAAAAACATGTATATCCCCAAATAAGACGGATGAAATGATCTAGATACATGAATTTGGAACATATAAATAGAATTTATATGATGTATATAAAAAATAATATTTAAATTGGGGAAATGAGTGTGAAATCATAACTCGAAGGGAAAAATAGGGTTTGGTGAGAACCCTTTAACTAATGTCCAAAAGTGTTCTTCACTTGAACTACATATCCTAGATAATAAAGTTAAATCTATTAATTATTTAATTCAGTACCTTTTATAAATTTATTTTCTTTATAATAATTTTATTAAGTTAATTTATGGTATTTTTGACTCGTTATAATATATAATTTTATTTTTCAAAAGTGTTCATTTGCTTGGTTTTCATGATCGTTTTACTTGTATTCATGTATGTAAAATCATGTAAAATGAGAAGAGTTTTCTAGAATTCAAATTATATTTTATTAATGAATATAAATAATATTAAATGCTCGTTTATATCATTTCTTTATATGGAATTAGTATGAATCATAAGATAAATAGTTAATAATAGTTATTTGGGGTTAATTTTGATGGTTTTTATCACAACTAACTCAATTTGATTTATAATTTAGTATTATATAATTATTTTAATATTAGAACACGAACATTGTATAAAATAAAATTTAAATTAAGTAACAACCATTATAGTGGTTTTATGAAGAACCTTAAATGCATTAAAGGAAAATTAAAATGAATCATCCACGATGTCAGTAAATTGACACATCATGAGTGATGATTTCATTATTAGAATGAAAGAGATAGAAAAAGTAGTTTAATGATGGATATTTCATTAGAAAAATAAAATTGTAGTATATTCATGATAATGCAGTAATCCTTTCACTTGGATAAGTTTAGGGGAAGACAAAATAAAAAATAAAATAAATTAAAAGGAAAATAAAATAAAATGAATTATACCTTTTGAATTCTCATCCTTGAGAACCTCCTTAAGAGAATTGGTTTTAGATTTTTGGTGAGACCATAGGGTCTTTGACATGGATAATTGTCTTGGGAAAATAATTTTTCATAATTTGAACAAGCTTCAAGGATTTTAGTTGTGAGGAGAAGAGGTAGTGAGAGGTGATATTTACAGTGGAAGAGAGAAGTGTTTTCTCATTATTTTATTCATTAATTAATTATTTTAGATTACAAATATGAATAGTTTTAGAATTATCACTAAATATTTTAAAATAATTAATTATATCTCAATATTATGGACTTAAATCATCTATATACCATCCATGACTCAATAATCCACATATTTAGCATTTATCAGAAATTATCGTATTTTACTTTTCACAAAACAAAAATCATCTAATTTCGAAAAATCCCAAAAAATCTCCCAAACTATTTTTCAACATTTCGAATTAAAAAACGAACTCTATTTTTTGAAAATAATTTTCAAAATATGTGAATTATTATATTTATTTAAAATGACAATTTATTCAAAAAATTCTAATTTTAAAACTATAAATAATTTTATAACACTTTAGAAATTTCATTAAGGTCCCATAAAATCACCTTATAATAACAATAAAATAAAAAATTAATTTATGAATCTATCTTATGAAAATAGTTTTTCTTTTAAATAATTATGTTAATTAGAAATTTTTAAATAAATATTTATATTTCACCAAAATACCAATACTGAATTTATCAATTTTAAAACATTTATTTACTTTTTTTATTATAAAAATATATCTTATTTTCTCTTATAAGATACAAAAATATTATTTATAATTTTCCATGAGAGGTTATTTTCCTATTAGTATAGATTCATTAATTTCTATAAATATCACTTATTTTATTATAATTTTATAATGAATTTAACTATTTAATTCCAAAATGAAAAGATTATATTATAAGTACCTAGGTCATTACATTCTCCCCACCATCTGGAAATTACATCCTACCATTTTTTATAATTTTATAATGAATTTAACTATTTAATTCCAAAATGAAAAGATTATATTATAAGTACCTAGGTCATTACATTCTCCCCACCATCTGGAAATTACATCCTACCATTTTTTATTTACTTATTAAATAGGCGAGGCTTCTATTCCCTCAAAGCCCTTTCAGATTCCCATGTTGCTTCTTTAATCATGTTGTTTCTCTATAAAACCTTAACATGGTGAATTGCCTTATTCTGCAGTACTTGATTCCTTCCATAAAAAATCTATACTCGACTAATAAGAAATTTTATCATCCAAATTAACTACTTCTGGGCTCAGATGGTGAGATGAATCTGAAACTTACTTTCTCAACATCAAAACATAAAAAAATTGGGTATCTGAGATAAACACAGAGGCAAAGCTACTAAGTATGAAAATGGTCAAACTCTTCCAGGATTTAAAAAGGTATAATAAACCATAGAATTATCTTCTGTTTCCTACCAAAATAAATAAAACTTTTACAAGTAGTGATTTTAAGGAAATCATGATCACATACCTCAAATGAAAGGTCTCTCCTCTTATTATCAACATTACTTTTCTGACTACTCTAAGATTTTATTATGTGTTTCAGGATCATATTTAGTTTCTCTAACACCTCCTCTACTAATTTCTGTCCCATCAACTTTATTTACTTAAATTCATCCAGAAAATGATGGAGTTCAAAACTCCTTCCCATATATTTCCTCAAAAATAACTATCTATATATTAGAATGAAAAAATTTATTATAATAATAATAATCTAAAGAAATATGTTGATCCCAACTTCCCTGGTAATCCATTGAACATGCTCGAAGAATATCCTACAATGTATGAATTGTTCATTTTTACGGTCCATCTAATTGAAGATGAATAGATTTGCTGAAAGTTATTTCAGTTACCAACGACATCTAAATTAAATTACAAAAGTTAAAAGTAATCTTGTGATCACGATCAAATACAATGGATAGAGTTACACCAGGCATCCTGAAAATATATTTTATGTCACGATCTGTCCCCTGGGGCCCGTGCCATGACTACCCCAAGCCCGCCTTCCATAGGACAAGGGCTGGAGACTATCACTAAAGGCGTAATTCCCTATAATTGGGAAGGCATTGCCTTTATAACTTGTAAAAACACACAACAGATTACAAGCTGGAAGCAAAAAACTAAGTAAAACAGTATAACAAAGATTGATGAAAAGTAAAAGGGGCCGGAAATAAAAGCCCAACTGTAAGGTATATGAAAATGAATGTACAAGTACTGGAAAAAGGAAAAACAACTCCTGGATATTCCACCGGGAAATCCTACATGAAGGGTAGGTATAGATATCCTCCACAACACTCCACATCCATTCATCTCCTCTATGTACCGTCACGCCGTGTGGTCCACCTCCGGGTACTGTCCAGTCCGGGTACACTCAGCCTCGATAAGCGCTATCCGTCATCTGCATCCAACAAATGGAGGTGTGGGCATAGCCCATGTTGGGTTGAGTATAACAATACTCAGTAGAGACCCCAATACCATCAAGGTCTCACAAAATCCAACAAGGATAAACCACAAGGTATGAAATCAATAGTTAACCCCACTTAGGTATATATCCATACATATACCTATGTTATCAAGTAATCCATCTCAATCATGAGGTAGACAGAAAATTTACTGACTTAGTTCACACAGGTATACAAATTTTGTATAGAGTTAGAGATGATTTGATATAGCCACTAAATAATATATTCTGGAGAACTCACGTAGGATCCTGGTACATAAATCAGAGTTATCGAACCCATACAAGATCCAGGAGCAGTAGTTAGAGCTGTTGAACCCACACAGGATCCAGGAATAGTAGTTAGAGCTATAGAACCCACACCAGATCTAGGAACAGTAGTCAGAGCTGGTGAACCCTCACATGATCCAGGAATAGTTGTCAGAGCTGTCAAACCCACACAGGATCCGGGAATAGTAGTCAGAGCTATCGAACCCACACAGGATCCAGGAACAGTAGTCAGAGCTGTCAAACCCACATAGGATCTCGAACAGTAGTCAGAGCTGTTGAACCCACACAGGATCCAGGAACAGTAGTCAAATATTAGCCAACCACAGAGTTTCCGCACAAGCACTCTTGATTTCGGGAGGTTCCACTCCTCAAGAAAAGTGTCGACGCGTAATCTTCCATGAAGTCCCAAAAATAATAATAACCTAAAGGTCTGCCTCAATATAGGGGTCTCAATGCAACAGACGGTGCGTCAATCGGACGTC
This sequence comes from Viscum album, assembly GCA_963277665.1. Classification (NCBI taxonomy): domain Eukaryota; kingdom Viridiplantae; phylum Streptophyta; class Magnoliopsida; order Santalales; family Viscaceae; genus Viscum; species Viscum album. The sequence continues at coordinate 1,102,142,900 of OY728138.1, read as the reverse complement.
CGGTCTGAGAGTTATTAGTCTTTTAGACCTGGGGGCCCAGTTGGATTCGTGCATGATCCAACCTGACCGTATCTCAACTATACCCCAAACTCTAGTGGGGTATACTCTTAGGGACCATCACACTCCAATATTTCCAGATCCGCTGATGGTTCGTCAAACGGACTACTTGTCCCAAAGACATGGCTGAAGGAGTGTAAATGGGTCGAAGTGGGCCCGAGTCCAGTCCAACCCAGTCGGACAGACCCAGCCTGACCTAGTCTGGGTCGACCCTGTTTGGGTCGACCCGACATGATCCGTTGGGTCTGGCCCGACGCAGCAGTCCACGAGTAGCACGATGGCGCCGACCAGTCACGAGGACACAGATTGACCGCACGTCGGTGTAAGGAAGGTTCAGACCGGAGGCGCCGCGAGGGGCGCAAAAGGCCATCTCGGCTAGGAGCGTGTGGGTCGTGGCTCGGGATGACTGGCCGAGGCCGGTTTGGCCTACACTGCGAGAGGTGCGGCTTGGGCGGCTAGGCCTGGGAGGCTGCCGGGTGGCTAGGAGGCGAGAGGTCGGCGGGCGGCTGGGGGCCCGCGGGTGACCGAGAGACCGACGGCGACCAGAATCCAGGAGGCCAGTGGGAGGCCGGGTGGCCGGCAGGTGCACAGTAGGCCAACGGCAGACGGGAGCCGATTCAGCCGAAGCACCCTGAGGGCAGTGTGGGTTGCGGAGTCCGTGGCTAGCGTGGTCATTGCCGGCCGCCTCGGTCGCCTCGTCCTTTTGTCTCCATGTAACATCCCCAAATGTTAAAGGGTTAAATGACTAAATGATATGACTCATGTCAACAAGGTGCACCTTCCTTTTCGGGAGCCTGTTTGATTAGAACTCCACAGTTAAGCGTGTTTGGCATAGAGTAGTGATCAGGATGGGTGACCTTCTCGTAAGTTTCTCAGGGTGTGTGTGTGGACAAAGCACACTGGAAAGGACATGTGTTGTCCTATGGGGACAATCAGTAGTCATATGACATGACGGGCATGTGGGTGGACCCTAGGGTGGGCCCCACGTGTCTGCGGGGAAACTGGTGGTACCTGGTGGGCTAGGACCCGACGGCCATGTTAAGGAGGGGTGTCTGTGCTGTCACCGGGACCTGGTTGTCACATTTGGTATCAGAGCAGGAACCCAACCTTAACTGCGCGGTGCACTGCCTGGGTTGTGATGTAGGGCCCACAATGAGGACGTTGTGCTCTAAAGGGGGGGGGGGGGTATTGTAACATCCCCAAACGATAAAGGGTTAAATGACTAAATGATATGACTCATGTCAACAAGGTGCACCTTCCGTTTCGGGAGCCTTTCTGATTAGAACTCCACAGTTAAGCGTGCTTGACCTAGAGTAGTGATCAGGATGGGTGACCTTTTGGGAAGTTTCTCAGGGTGAGTGTGAGTGAGGAAAAAGCACACTGGAAAGGGCATGTGTTGGCCAGTGGGGACAATCATTAGTCATATGACATGTCGGGCATGTGGGTGGACCATGTGGTGGGCCCCACATGTCTGTGGGGCAACTGGTAGTTCCTTGTGGGCCAGGACCCGATGGCCATGTTAAGGCGGGGTGTCTGTGCTGTCACCGAGACCTGGTTTTCACATTTGGTATCAGAGCAGGAACCTAGCCTTAAATGCACGGTGCACTGCCTGGGTTGAGATGTAGGGCCCACAATGAGGATGTTCTGCTCTAGGGGGGGGGGTGATTGTAACATCCTCAAATGATAACGGGTTAAATTAATCAATGACATGACTCCTGTCAACAAGGTGAACCTTCCTTTTAGGGAGCCTATCTGATTAGAACTCCACAGTTAAGCGTGCTTGGCCAAGAGTAGTGATCAGGATGGGTGACCTTCTGCGATGTTTTCTCAGGGTGTGTGTGAGTGAGGACAAAGCACACTGGAAAGGACATGTGTTGGCCTGTGGGGACAATCATTATTCAAATGAAATGTCGGGCATGTGGGTGGACCCTAGGGTGGGACCCATGTGTCTGCGGGGCAACTGGTGGTACCTAGTGGGCTAGGACCCGACAACCATGTTAAGGCGGGGTGTCTGTGCTGTCACCGGGACCTGGTTTTCACATTTGGTATCAGAGCAGGAACCCAGCCTTAAGTGCGCGGTGCACTGTCTGGGTTGAGATGTAGGGCCCACAATGAGGATGTTGTGCTCTAAAGGGGGGGGGGGTGTGATTGTAACATCTCCAAATGATAAAAGGTTAAATGACTAAATGATATGACTCTTGTCAACAAGGTGCACCTTCCTTTTCGGGATCCTGTCTGATTAGAACTCCACAGTTAAGCGTGCTTGGCCTAGAGTAGTGATCAAGATTGGTGACCTTCTGGGAAGTATCTCAGGGTGTGTGTGAGAGAGGACAAAGCACACTGGAAAGGACATGGGTTGGCATGTGGGGACAATCATTAGTCATATGACCGGTCAGGAATGTGGGTGGACCCTAGGGTGGGCCCCACGTGTCTGCGGGGCAACTGGTGGTACCTATTGGGCTAGGACCCGACAGCCATGTTAAGGCGGGGTGTCTGTGCTGTGACTGGGACCTGGTTTTCACATTTTGTATCAAAGGAGGAACCTATCCTTAAGTGCGCGATGCACTACCTGGGTTGAGATGTAGGGCCCACAATGAGGATGTTATTCTCTAAGGGGGTGGGGGTGATTGTAACATCCCCAAATGATAAAGGGTTAAATGACTAAATGATATGACTCCTGTCAACAAGGTGCACCTTCCTTTTTGGGAGCCTGTCTGATTATAACTCCACAGTTAAGCATGCTTGGACTAGAATAGTGATCAGGATTGGTGACCTTCTGGGAAGTTTCTCAGGGTGTGAGTGAGTGAGGAAAAAGCACACTGGAAAGGACATGTGTTGGCCTGTGGGGACAATCATTAGTCATATGACCTGTTGGGCATGTGGTTGGACCCTGGGGTGGGCCCCACATGTTTGCGGGGAAATTGGTGGTACCTATTGGGCTAGGACCCGACGACCATGTTAAGGCGGGGTGTTTGTGCGGTCACTGGGACCAGGTTGTAACACGCCATGCCGAAGAACATCACAAAGAGATCGACAGAGGGAGTCAGGCCATGTTATTTTGGCCCACACCATCTGTGTTTAGTATGATAGCAATCGGTCCATCAAGAAAAGAGAACGATAAAAAAGGTTCACCTTCCATTTTGGGAGCCTGTCTAATTAGAACTCCACTGTTAAGCGTGCCTGGCCTAGAGTAGTGATCAGGATTGGTGACCTTCTGGGATGTTTCTCAGGGTGCGTGTGAGTGAGGACAAAGCACACTGGAAAGGACATGTGTTGGGCTGTGGGGACAATCATTAGTCATATGACCTGTCGGGCATGTGGGTGGACTATGGGGTGGGCCCCACGTGTCTACGGGGCAACTGGTGGTACCTAGTGGGCTAGGACCAGACGACAATGTTAAGGCGGGGTGTCTGTTCTGTCACCAGGACCTGGTTGTCACATGCCATGCTGAAGAACATCACAAAGAGATCGATAGAGGGAGTCGGGCCATGTTAGTTTGGATCACACCCTCTGCGTTTAGTAAGATAGCAATCGGTCCATCAAGAAAAGAGAACGATGAACTTAAAATTACACAACCTCCACAACGATTATTTTCCAATCTACGAAAGAAAATCAAGGAAAGCATTGAAATGAATGTAAACCCCAACCTTTGTTCGATGTTTGTTGACATTGGTGTGGGGAACAAGACAGATTGTTGGGAAAAGATGGACATCAGTTTTATCAGTGTTTTCCTCGATCGTCAGTTTGTGCGCCGACTCAACAAGGTGCACCTTCCATTTCGGGAGCCTGCCTGATTAGAGCTCCACAATTAAGTGTTCTTGGCCTAGAATAGTGATCAGGATGGGTGACCTTCTGAGAAGTTTCTCATGGTGTGTGTGAGTGAGGAAAAATCACACTAGAAAGGACATGTGTTGTCCTGTGGGGAAAATCATTAGTCATATGACCTGTCAGGCATGTGGGTGGACCCTGGGGTGGGCCCCACGTGTCTGCAGGGCAACTGATGGTACCTAGTGGGCTTGGACCTGACAACCATGTTAAGGCGGGGTGTCTGTACTGTCACCGTGACCTGGTTGTAACATGCCATTCCGAAGAACATCACAAAGTGATCGACAGAGGGAGTCAGGCCATGTTAGTTTGGCCCACACCCTCTATGTTTAGTATGATAGCAATCGGTCCATCAATAAAAGAGAACGGTGAACTTCAAATTATACAGCCTCCAAAATGATTATTTTCGAATCTACGAAAGAAAATCAAGGAAAGAATTAACTTGCAAATAAACCCCCAACCTTTGTTCGATGTTTTCTGACATTGCTGTGGGGAACAAGACGGATTGTTGGGAAAAGACGGACATCAGTTTCATCGGTGTTTTCCTCGATCGTTGGTTTGTGCGCCGACTCATCATAGTCAAACACGTCCTACGCCAGAGTTGGTTCCGAGGAAGGAAGTTGATGTCGCTCCTCGCTAACGTTCTTTATTGGAAGAATACATTCTTCACGGAGGAAGCGTAGTCCTCAAAGTGTTGGGAATTCCGTTACCTTACTAGTGCTTTATCGCTGGGTGAAGTTGTCCCAAAACCTCCTCCCAAGATTCCTATATATAAGAGTGGGAGGTAGGTAGGTAACGATCATTGGAATTTATGATGGTTCATTTGTTAGGAACCTTCCTAAGTTCCAACGATATGGTTATTTAAATTTAAAAGGAGAAATCTAATTAAAATATGCTGGCACAATTTAAGAGGTGTGTTGGATATAATTATTGGGAGGATACCAAAAGGATCCCCCCACATTTAATAGGGACATGAGAATATTCTCCAAATTTAATGGGAGGTTTCAATGAGGTTTAAAAACCCGGGAGGTTACCATGACCATAACCTCTCATGGGAGGTTAAGGTGTGGTGGTCCCCACTTCCCACTTCCATGTGGATGTTTAGCTCCGATGGACCCCACCAGAAATATCCACATGGATGCTCAAAATAAAATAATGTGGTGATCATTTTATTTTATTATTTTCCACAAAAAACCCAAAAACTATCATTCATTCTCGACCCAATGCCATCAAGGTGAAAGTTTTATTAAGCGAAAATTGGCGCTGCGAGTTCAATGGTGCCCTCAGATATCAATTCTGAGCACCAGTTCAAAAGTTATAAAAACCCGCTCAAATTTTCACTGAACATACCCCGAAAAAAACTTTAGAAAATCATTGCGGGCACTCCGGACCTCGAAATCATGCGCCATAATTTTTTGCGAACTCATAGAATTCCCATTTTGTTAAAAAAACATACATGGAAATTCCAGGTCTTTACATTATCCCCACCATAGGGATCTATGTACCCATAATCTAAAACTCAAACTAATGGAACAAGTGGGGGTATTGAGCAGACATATGATCCTCCCGCTCCCATGAGCTCTTTTGGAGGTTCTCGTGCTACCAGCGAACACGCACCAGAGGTATCGAACTTCTACATAGGACTCACTCATGTGGATCCTCAATATCCACTGGAACCTCCATGACTATTTCCCCATCGTAGACGTCCACCTCTCCATGGTCGATGATGTGAGAAGGTTCATGCACGTATCTCCTCTTCTGGGATAAATGGAAGAAGTGCACCCAGTAAAACTAAGGTGGAAGAGATAAGTGGTAAGACACCTCACAAACTCTGTTAAGGACCTAAAATGGTTCGATTAATCTTGAAGATAACTTACCTCCTTGGACAAATCATCATAAACCTCATCGAGGTGAAACCCCTAGAAAGACTTGGTCGCATTCCTCGAACTCCAGAGGTCTCCACCTCCTATCGGAATACGACTTATACCTACTCTTTGTAGCCTTCATATCCTCATGGATGATCTGCACCTTCTCTGTGGTAGCTCATACCATCTCTGGTCCCACCAGTGCTGACACCCCTGGGTCAGTACAGCACAATGGTGATCTTGATGGTCGCCCGTATAACGCCTCAAAAGGTGTCATCCTAATGGTGGAGTGATAACTGTTTTTGTATGAAAACTACACCAAAGGTAAGTGATCCTCCCTGATGTGACCAAAGATGAGAACACAAGTATGCAACATGTCCTCAAGGGTCTGAATGGTCTTCTCAGTCTGACCATCCGTCGAAGGATGAAAGGCGGCGCTCAAACGAAGTTGCATCCCGAAAGTCTCCTGCAACCCCTTCCATAGACAGGAAGTAAAACTTGTGTTACTATCGGAGACAATCGTCGAAGGTACTCCATGTATCCCCACAACCTCTTGTACATAGAGGCATCCCAAGCTCCCTACTGAACCCTGCTCTCTGATCAGTAGGAAGTGAGATGACTTGGTGAGTCGGTCAACGATCACCCAAATCGAGTCGTGACCCCTTGATGTACGTGGAATTCCTATCACAAAGTCCATGAATATTCCATCCCACTTCCATTCTGGGAGCTCTAAAGACTGAACCATGCCTGCTAGTACCTGGTGTTCCGCCTTCACTTGCTAACAAGTGAGGCATCGAGAGAAAAACTCCGATACTAACTTCTTCATACCTGGCCAACAATGCTATCATCTAAGGTCCTGGTGCATCTTCGCCATACCTATATGTACCACTAGAGGGGATGTCTAGAAATCCCTCAACACTTCCTCCTGAAGTAACACTGGCACCATGGTATGTATACTAAAGAGGATGATGTGCTCCCCACCTTTAGAAAATATATCAGGTGACTGCCCTATAGATATCTGAGTAGGTCGTGTCTCGTAGTCAGCGTCCCCGTGACGTGCCTCCCTGACTCGCTGAAGAAGTTGGGGAGTGACTTTAAGAGACAGAAGGAAGGATACTCCATCTCTATCCACAAATGATATCTAGAAAGAAGTCAGCTACTCTATCGCCTCACCTAGAAGTTATATACCAGATCTTCTAGTGAGTTTATATGAAACAACATTCCCCTTACCAAGAGTATAGACTATCTCAAAGTCATAGTCCTAGAGGAACTCAAGCCAATGTCACTGTCTCAGGTTCAGGTCCTTATGAGATAAGATATACCTGAGACACTTGTGATTAGAGTACACGGTAAAACGCTTTCCCATCAGATAGTGTTTCCACATCTCCAAGACAAAGACCATTGTTGCTAACTCCATGTCATGGTTAGCGTAGTTCTTCTCATGTTGTATCAGCTCTCATGAACCATAAGCAATCACTACTCTCTCCTGCATCAAGACACATCCGAGTCATGTCCCTGATGCCTCCATAGTCCATGGGCTGGTGACTAGCACCAAAGGCGTAATTACCTATAACTGGGAAGTCATTGCCTTTATAACCTGTAAACGCAAACAACAGAGTACAATCTTGAAGCAAAACACAAAGTAGAACTATTTAAAAAAGGATTTTTGAAGAGTGAAAGGGGTCAGAAATAGAAGCCCAACTGTAAAGTACAAGAAACTGAAAGTAAAAGTACTGGAAAAATGGAAAACTGCTCCTAGATCATCCACCAGGAAATCCTACCTGAATGGTAGGTAAATATAGGCTCCACAACACTCCACATCTGTTCGTATCCTCCATGTACTGTCACGTCGTGTGGTCCACCTCTGGGTACCATCCAGTCCTGGTACACTCATCCTCGGTTAGCATTGTTCGTCATCTACATCATACATAATGTGGTACGGGCATAGCCCGTGCAGGGGTGAGTATAACAATACTCATTAGGGACCCCAAGACACTCAAGGGCATACAATATCCCACAAGGATAAATCACAAGGTATAAAATCAATAGTTAACTCCACTTAGGTATATGCCCATACATATACCTATGTTATCAAGTAATCCATCTCAATCAACACAAAATTTACTTACTCAGCTCACACATGTATACAAATTTTGTAGAGAGTTATATATGATTAGATGTATCCACTAAATCATATTTTATTTTAATCCCACATAGGATCCTGGTACAGAAATCAGAGCTGGCGAACCCAAACAAGATCCAGGAACAGTAGTCAGAGCTATCGAACACACACAGGATCCAGGAACAGTAGTCAGAGCTGTCGAACCCACAAAGGATCCAGGAATAGTAGTCAGAGCTGTTGAACGCATACAGGATCCAGGAATAGTAGTCAGACCTGTCGAACTCATACAAGATCTAGGAACAGTAGTAAGAGCTGTCAAACCCACACAGGATCCAGGAACAGTAGTCAGAGAGAAGCCAACCACAGGGTTTCTGTACAAGCACGCTTGATTCTGAGAGGGTCTACTCCTCAATCCAAGTTTCGATACATCAACTTCCTAGAAGTCACATGAATAATAATAACCCAATGGTCTGCCTCGTCATAGGGGTCTTAACACAATAGACAACATGTCAATCAGATGCCTGGTCTGAGAGTTATTATCCTTTTAGTCCCGAGGACCTGGTTAGATTCGAGCACGATCCTACCTGGCCATATCCCAACTATACTCCAAAATCCAGTGGGGTATACTCTAAGGGTCCATCATGCACCAATATTTCCAACGCTGTTGACAGTTCTTCAAACAGACTTTCGGTGCCAATGATATGGCCAAAAGAGTGTAAATTGGTCGAAGTGGGCCCAAGTCTGGTCTGACCTGGTCGAACAGACCCGTCCCGACCTAGTCTGGGCCGACCGGGTCTAGGTTGACCCGACCTGATCTATTGGGTATGTCCCCTCCCGGTGGGCACGGCCTAGCAGGCCGTGAGGACCGCGAGTAGCGCGAGGGCGCGGAACAGTCGCGAGGGCGCAGACTGGCCGTGACTACCCCATGCCCGCCTTCCATAGGCCAAGGGCTGGCTACTAGCACCAAAGGTGTACCTCCCTATAACTGGGAAGGCATTTCCATTATAACTTGTAAACGCACACAACGGAGTACAAGCTGGAAGCAAAACACTAAGTAAAACTATATAACAAAAGATTTCTAAAAATTAAAAGGGGTTGGAAATAAAAGACCGACTGTAAAGTATAAGAAACTGAAAGTACAAATACTAGAAAAAGGGAAAACAACTCTTGTATCATCCACCAAGAAATCCTACTAGAAGGGTAGGTATTGATAGCCTCCACACCCCAGAGTTTCTACACAGGCACACTTCATTGTTACCTCAAGAAGTATTCAGTAGTCTCACCATGAATTCCATGTATATATTTTCCCATTTTCACAATGGCACTAGAAGAGGATAACACAAACCATTTAGTAGTTTCCACCATACTTTATCCTATTGAAAATTAAAACATTTTATTGTAAAATCAGAAATATCTCTTTTCGTTCCGTCCCACATGTAATACTCATGAAGGTCTTTGTACATATTAGTTTTTCCAGGATGAACTGAAAAATAGGTAACTGTGAGCTTCACACAACAATTATTTCTTCAGTTGAGAATCCCAAATCAAACATAATCTCTTCCCAAATCTTAAAAAAAATCACTATCAATATTAAATTCTTGAAAATAATTTATTTTAAACATTTATACCTTTTTCTATAACTCACAATATTCATTCTATACATTCTTAATTATGTCTATTAGAGTCAATTGAACTAAAAATTGAAACAAAACAGAGTAATTTCCAACACAAAAAAAATCTAAAATAAACTCATCACATCATTAATCAAGGGGTAATTCTCTAAATGTAACATGTTTAATGTACCATGATGTTTTCAAATCAAGTAATCTGTCACTTTTTTTGTTTTTTCATGGTGGTAATTTATCATGAAATCATAATACTTTACAGTTAAATCCATATTAGTTTTCTCATGTTTAATTCCTTATGATTAAATGTACGCTTTAAATTTTTATGTTGAATATATATTAAAAATTTGGCTTCATATAAATGACTCCCCCAAAATTTTACAGAATAAACCAAAGATAATAACTCAATATCATGTGTGTGAAAACATAACTCCTGAGGTTACAGTTTTCTTGATGTATAATAAATTACCAAATCATTATACATCATAACACAACCAATTCCATTCAATTAAGCATCACTGTAGACAAAAAAAATCAACATTTATGGAAGGTAGGTTCAAAACTAGAGAATTTACCAATATCTTCTTCACTTTATAATATCAAACATCACATTACTCTGTCTACATAAATATAACCCTTTTTAATGTTAACATAGTTAGTTGGATAGACAACCATGAATTTATTTTAGATAACCATTGGTAATAACATGATAATCTATGAAAACTATGAATCTATGTCACATTTTGAGGTCTTGGACATTCATCAATCAATTTTTTTACTGGATAAATTTTTATTTCATCCTTATTTAATATTTTTCCTAGAAAATAAATATGTTATAACCAAAAATAACATTTTAAAAATTTTCCATAAAGCTTATTTTCTTGGATAGTTTGTAGGAAAATCCTTGATTTTTTTCCGTGATCTTCATATATTTTGGAAAATAATAAAATATAATCAATAAAAATGACAAAAAATATCTAAGTAATCATGAAAAAAAATATTCATAAGATCCATGAATATAATAGGAGAGTTTTTCAAAAATATAGGCAAAACATAAAACTCATAATACCCTATATTTAGTTCAAAATACTATTCTATAAATGTCACCGTTTTTTTCCTTCAACTGATGGTACCCAGATATCAAGTCAGTATTTGAAAAATAATGAGCTCCCTGGTGATGAACAAACAAATCATCCATATGTGTAAATGGATACTTATTCCTAACATTAATTTTATTCAAATCTCTATAATCAATGAAAATTATCATGGAATTATTTTTCATTTTAACTAAAAAATAGGAGCACCCCATGGTGAAGTGCTAGGAAGAATGAATCCTTTATCAATAAACAAATGCAACTACATTTTTAATTCAAGAAGTTGCACTCGATCCATTCGATATGGGGGTTTCGAAATTTCCTTATCAACAAGAAATAATTTAATAGTAAATTAAACTTCCAGATCAGGTATAACACTAGGCAACTCATTAAAAAAACATCCAGGTATTTATTTACAACTGGAACATACTTAATTTGAAAAGTTACCTTATCTTTAAAAATATGTTAAAGATAAATTTCATTTACATCTTTTAATAGTTTCTTAGATTCTCGATATTTTATCAATGGTATGGGTTCATTGTTGTATAAAAAGTGAATCTATTTCAGAAAAAAATTCTTTAGTTCTAAAAATAATATTTCTATGATAAATAGATATCCAATCCATACCCAGAATAACATCAAATTATTCTAAGGAAAAAACAATAAGGTTTGCAGGAAATTCATTTCCACATAAAAAAATAGGATGGTTCTTATAATGGATTTTTTGTTTTAACATTTCCCGCACTTGTTTTTACCAGATGTTCTAGTTTAATTTATTGAATAGATATTTCCAATTTACAATAAAAATTTTAGAAATAAAGTAATTTGTAAACCCTATATGAAACAAAACATTAGAAAATTATTAGTAAACAAACAAAGTACCTGATACCACTTCATTGGATGGCTCAACATCTACTGATGTTGTGGCACAGTATTTCCCTATACCTTTCTACTTATAATATGACTTCTTCCCATCATTCAAATATTTCGGTTGGTAGGTACTTGAATAATGACCCATCTCACCACATTTGAAACAACATATAGTTTTTTATTAGAATTAATCTTAATATCATTTTTATTACAATATCAGACAATATTTCTAAACTTAAGAAATTAAAAACATTTTCTACACTTGTTAATTCATTCCACATGTTTCTTTTTACCACACTTCCCGTAAACTGAAATCTAGAATTTCTTTCCTTCATATTTATTTGGTTGATTCGTACCCATTTTGTTCCATCTAGACCTTTTCTTCTACTTTATGTCAATGTAAATATGATCTTTAGTAAACTCTATTTCTACCTTCTCATCACATTTAACACGTTTATGAAAACATTGGAATTCTTAGGGGACCAATTCCCTTTGGTATATTGGCTTCAATCCTAATTAAAAATGATTGATTTTAATTTAAATATCATAAATATGATTTGGATAGTACCTTTAAAATTTGGTGATGTTTTATTCATACATGACCACTGAATCTTCCTCCTTTTTTCTATTCATGGAATTTATTTTTTGTCCTAAATTGAAAAACTACAGAAAAATACTTTCAAGTAAAATATTCTTAAATTCATCACATTCTAAGGATTCAATTTCCTCACAATCTCTGATATTCTTGACTATTGACCACGACTGTTCAATTTCACCTTCAAAACGTAAAATTGAAAGAGTAACCTTTTTATTATCTGAACACCCCATGACATTGAATATGTTTTATTGGGATTTATTCTAACCTTCATCCGTCACTAAGTCAGAAGATACCATGAATGTATGAGGGTGTTGTGTCATAAAATGTTCCACTATTTTCATGTTCCTTTGTGGTATTTTTGGTTATTCTCTTTCATGGATTACACTACCATATATAGAATACATCAGATGAACCATTAATATCACAATCTTCTTGGTTTCAATCCCTAAAATTTCAGGTTGTGGAATATGAATGATATCAGCCTCTCAATTCCTTCCAACTTCAACTTCCCTATTTCTTCTGTGGAAAACCATTTTGAATAGTCATATCTTATATAAAGTAACATGGTAATATTTAAATTATATATCTTTTAAAAATAAACCTATGGTAGAAATAATTTATTTTATTCTATTAACATCATCCTAACCCATATTTTTATCTAAACAAAGCTCAGATTCCAACTATGAAGACCCGACATTTAAATATTACATAATCCAATAAATTCATTTAGAATTTACTTTCTTACATTCTCATATATATTTTTTGTTTACGGTTTTAGATAAATAGGACATGATTCATATATATAAAAACAAAAGAATATAAAGTGGGTACTACTAAAAAAGAATCCCTTTTTCCATAATAATTTATTTAATAAAACATGAAATCTTTTCATGAATGATCTTCAAAACATTTATCATGGATTCTTCTTTTGTCTTACCCATCCTTAAAAACTGTGGTTTTTTAAAACATGGGATCATCAGAAAAACTCAATAAGGAACATAAAAATAAGAATAAAACCATTAGTCCATTTATACTTAAAATATATGAAAACATTTACACAAATCCATACTTTTCACCCAGAAAGTATAAAATACTCAGTATGTGTAAACAAGATATTTCCTTAAAACATAGAAAACATAAATAAAACCATAAAGGTAACTTGTGAAATTACATATACTTTGTAATAATAATGGATACAATATGATTTTTAACCTAGTTAATACCTTATAAAGTAACTTTCACAACTACCATATGATGTAACCCTCATGACTACCTTATGGTGTATTCATTTCAATCACAATTAGAGTAACAATACGGTCGACCTCCAACATAAACATACCCAATGCATTAGGGAGAGATATATGTACCACAATTCATCATAAAACATTCCCAATAAACAAAATATGATTATTAAAAATTAATATATTCATCATAATAAAAGTTTCTTTTTGATTTTTGTAAAAATAGAAATTTTAAAAAGTATTTCTAAAGAAAATGTTTCTTACGTCAGGTTCTCCTAATATAAAAAGTGTTCAATTCTCAAGTATAATTGTTAAAAGAGTGTTATTAATATATTAGATAACTATATTAATATCTATAATACCTTATATTATCATTTTATAACAAATTTTGACACATTTATTAATAACATTTTGTTATTTAGATTGTTTTAGGTCCATTGTTTTCATGGTTTCCATGGTTGGTTAAATTCTAATGGAAGTGAGACTTAAGAATTGAACCAAGAATGTTTTTCATGATAAAATTATTTATTTTAGAAAAGTGATGGTGTATTAAAATATATTTCCTATTGCAAATGAAAATTGGTAAGAAACTAGGAAATTCCTTATAATCTGATTTTCTTATCAGGAAGAGTTTAGAAGGGGACCTTTTAAAGACATGTATATACCGAAAAAAGAAAGATAAAATGATCTGGATACATGATTTTGGAACACATAAAAATAATTTTTAAGATATATATGAAAATAAATAATATTTACATTGGTGAAAAGAGAGTGAAATCATAACACGGGGAAAAAATGGTGGTTCAGTGAGAATCACTTAAATTATTTCAAAAAGTGATCTTCACCTGAACTAAATATCTGGGATAATCAAGTTAAATCTCTTAATTAATTAAGAAATAACTTTAACTACATTAATATTATTTATTATAATTTTATTAAGTTAATTTATGATCTTTTGATGAGTTATATGATATAAGTTTATCATTTGGGGGTGTTTATTTCCTTCATTTTCATGATTGGTTTACTTGTATTCATATATAGAAAATCATGATAAATGAGAATAGTTGTTTATAATTGAAATTAAATTTTATTAATAAAATTACATAATATTAAATAATCTTATATATCCTTTGTTTAAATGGAATTAGGATGAGTCATTAAATTAGTATTTAATTATAGTTGTTTGTCTTAATTTAGGAGGTTTTTGATAACAACCAACTAGATTTGTTTTATCATTTAGTAATATTTAAATAATTTAGTTACATAAAATAAAAAAATTTATAAAATAAATTTTAAAGTATGTACCAAACATTATAGTTATTTCATGAATATATTTAAATTCATTAAAGTAAAATTAAAATGCATCATCCACAATGTCAGTAAATTGATACATCATGGATGAGGATTTAATTTTTAGAGTGAAAGTTAAATAAAACAGAGTTTGATGATAGATATTAAATTAAAAAATATATATTATATTTATGTAACTGGAGTAATCATGTTACTTAGATAAGGGGAGGTGATAAAGGAAAAATAAAAGCAAATAAATTAAAAGGAAAATAAAATAAAATGAAATTGGAATGTACCTAATGAATTATACTCATTGAGAACCTCCTTAAGGCTCTTGATTTTGGCCGTTTGGTGAGAACATCAAGTATTGTATATGTAGTATAGGCTTGTTAATATAAATGAGTATAATTTGAACAATGTATTTGAGTTTGGAGGAGAATAGTTGGCGAGGGGTGGTATTTATAGTGGAGGAGGGGGAGGTTTTCTCATTATTTTGTTAATTAGTTTATTATTTTGGATAAGACTATTAATAGATTAATAATTATAACATAGTATATAAAAATTGATAAGGAGATTCTGATATTATGGTATTTTATCATCCATGTCTCAGTAATATATGTATTTAGCATTTATCGTAAATTAACTAATTTTACTATTCACAAAAAATAAAACTATTTCAGAAACAATCCTAAAAAATTACCTAACCATTTTTAAATGAGTAAAATTTAAAAACGACTATTTTTTTGATTTTTTTTTTAAATATGAAAAATTTAATTTTTAATTAAAATCATAATTTATTAAAAAAAATCAAAATTTAAAACTATAACTAATTTTATAACATTTTAAAAAATTAATTAAGGTCCTATAAAATTAAATTATAATCATACGGAAATAAAATATTAATTTTTGTATATATTTTTTAACGTTAAATTTTATTTTAAATCAGTAAGTAAATTATAAAATTGTAAATAAATATTTCTATTTCACAAAAATATCAGTACTTTATTTATCAATTTTAAAACATTTCTTTACTTTTATCATGATTTAAATATATCATATTTTAACTTATATGATAATTAAATTTTATTTGTACTTTCCAAGGCGAGGTTACTATTCTATTAATAATGATTCATTAATTTCTATAAATATCACTTATTTTGTTATATATTTATACTAAATATAAATATTTAATTCCATAATGAAAAAATTATTTTATAAGGAGTTAGGTCATTACAAATATCCATGAAAAATAATACAAAGATTACCAAAGCTAATAAAATTAGTTTTTTTAGTATAGAAATATCCTGAACAATGAATTGATAGAGAAAAATATGGAAATAATTTTATAAAGTATTATAAAAATGAACAATGTAATAAAAAAATGATAATTTCGTAATATATTTATATATACACTAACATATTAACTTACTTACTCAAATAAAGATTTAATTTTAGAGAAATATGTCATTATAGTATAGTGTATAGAGTCATCAACCTGGTTGGGCCTTATCCTCTCCTAGATGATATAACACAAACTTCCTCACCGTGAAGTTTCGATGATGTAAAATTGAGGACGACCTTAATAAAGGGGGTTTTGAACAATCTATGAAAAATAATTTCAGAGTTCACATTAGAAATCTAAAAAACAAAAAATCAAAATTAAATTGATGACTCGTTATTAAAAACATAATTAAAAATTTAAAGGTCATGAGTAATTATTTAAATCAATTAATATACTAATCATGATTTCATTTTCATTTATTAACTCATTCTTCAACTATATATTCATCTTCATCACCACATTCATCTACTTATCCATTTACATCCATTTTTATAACATTATCATTTTGAATATTTTTTTATGATTCAAAGTCATTAATTAACACATCATGCACAATTTCATTATAATTGACCCTTAACCACCATACAAAGTTAGTGATGTCTATATATTTTCGAGAAAAATACATATTTATAATTTTTCTTTATGAATTTCAATTTTTAACTATGTGGAAGAAATTTAATTTTAAACATTTTATAATCATGAGATTTTATTTTTATTACATTCCAATAGTCAATGAAGTTTCTAATAAAAGAAAAATAATATGTATTATAAAGCAGATGTGGTTATTAATCCAATCATGAAATTAAAAAATATTTATTATAAAAAAGATCTTATTTATGTTTAAACATAAATGTAAAATTTGATAAAATATACACATATCATTAATATAAAAAATTACATGTCATGCATTAATGAACAACTCTTGAATAGTGTTAAACCATTAACAATTCAATATTGAAATAAAGTTTTATTTCATTTAAGAAATCTATATTATTTCATCCTTTATATGATATATGACAGTTTTACTTCACATATGATGAATTTATTTTAAAAAAAACCATTAATCCTTAATTTATTTGACTCAAATGAATGAAATTAAAATCCACTAACCACATTAGTGTAAATAGATAAAAATAATTTATATGGTCATGTACTGAGTGCATATGATCATGTATTAAATAATTTTCTTATTCTTAAATAAGAAAGCATCAAAATTATCATTCATTCCTAGTTGATTTTCTATTTTATAGGTAAATAAATTTAACTTTATAGCCTCTAAAACCAAATCATAAAATTATACTATCTATATTCTTTGAGAGTTCCAAAACTAATATGTACGAATTATTTCTATTATTATCATTCTATAATCTATTAAAATGAAAATATTTATGTATTTTCAAAATAGTAGGATATAAAAAATTATTTATTAGTATAAAATAACATTAACGTGGTGTTTTTTGTTTATAGTTTAATGTAACAAAATTATGATATCCATTTATTTATACATATAAAACCTTTTGTTCATATGGACTACTAAAACCATGTTTCCATTGATTAAATATTGATGATTCATGATGTGAATTAACATAATAATATCTATCATTTCACACATTTCAAAATATATTTTTAATCACGTTCCATTTAAATATAATATGAGATAATATTTGAAATATAATTCAATAAATATTTATCTATAATTTATCATTCAATTGAGGATTTATTTCTTACCTTCTTGTTTAACAATTCCATTCATTTCTAAAATGGTTACATCCATTAATATTTTTTAACACACACACATTTTTATTCAAATGGTAAATGTAGTATTAAATGTGATATTGAATCAAATAGTTATACTTGAAATATTTTTATTAAATTTATATAATAATAATATCATCTTTCATTTTAGTATGAAAATAATAGTTTGATGGTTTGGGTTATCTTCAAAGAGGTTTTTTTCTCCGTTAGAGAATGGATAACATTGTGATTTTCCATGGGTGATGAAATACATCTACGTTATTTTATCTCTCCTATTTTAATGTAATTTTTCTTTTCACATTTTCATTTATGGGTCTATCCCATTTATCATAAATTCTTCATATTTGTTCATAGGCATTGTTACATTAATTTGGTACCTTATTTTTATAAATATTAGTTTTCATGGGTTTCTTTAAGAGCATGGAGTAAATAGCATTATTCATGCTTCACTAGTATTTTTTACCTCTTCTTAGTAATACTTGGAGGAATTTTTTAAATCTCCAACTAAAATGTTCATTGTTTGTGAATTATTATTTTTTATAATGAGATTTATTCTCTATGTTCCTCAATCCTTCAGTCATAAAACATTTACGATTGTTATTTCATTCAGTTCATGGAGTACTTATTAACTTATTCTATGATTATTTGTCCTTATATGAGGATACTAAATTTTATAAATTGTTATAAATAAAAGAAAATATTTGGTTTTAGTGGTTCATCCCAAATTATATTTCTAAATTTATTTATTTTTGTTTTACTATTTCTATTATTTAACATTTAAATTTTGTCACCACAATCATGTGTGGGGGTGGTTTTGTTACATTAAAATTATGGTAGAAAGAGTTTGAAATTTTATTAGTGTTTTAGTGATAGGTTCGACCAAAAAACTTTCAAGGTGTATTTTCTTATAGTGTGATCCCCCAACTATTGTTAAATCATTGCATGCATGTGTATCCTCACAATGACCAGTCTCAATGAATTTTAATTCACAAAAATATTGGTCTTCTTGTAAATATTTATTTTTTGGATAAGTTTCCACTTCTCCTCTATCGTAGGTCCATGGATTCCATGTCTTAGATCTAGTTTCCAAGTTTCAACTAAAAATGGGTTTTTAGGTGGGGAGTAACATGTTGGTCCTAAATGGTACTATGTGGAAAATCTCAATTATATTCTCTTATTGGGTTTTCATTTACTAATCATTGTTGGGTACTATTTTCTTCCCATATAGATGTGGGTTCCTTGGAATATTCTTCAATATACTTAATTTTTACTTGTTTGGACCTGCTTCTTTGGTAATTTCTTTATAGTTTCTAAACCCGTGTTTTGTGGACTTTAATTTTAAAATAGAAAATATTTTCTTTAAAAAATAATTGTTTGAAATTAAAACATAAATATCATGAAAAAAAATTAGTCAAAATATTACAAATTAATGAAGATAAAAAAACTATAAGACAAATTGATAGACCTGGGAGAGAGTATGCCACCAAAAGGGGTGTGAATTAGTTGGTAATGAAACATGTAAACTAAGTCATCATTGTTCCCTCTGTATATTTGTATGATTCTGTTATGACCACTTTGTGATATAATCATTGCCGGTAGGATGAGAATTATTTTTCGTTCTACTTTTTTAGTGAACATTTTTTTACATAACTATTAAATAATTTTAATAATTATCATCATGAAATCATTACATGACAAGGATCCAAAGGTTTAGCGTGTTAGGAAAATTAGGACCATACAGAAAATTTACAAAATAAAATATAAACATTTATTTAATTCCTTCTTCTCTAGTTTCTTATTGGACCTTGAATTCTCCTTAGTACAAGTAGTCGCCTAAGTATATATATCAAAAAGGGGTGAGATAAAACCCTAGTAAGAGTACAAATAATAACATAATACAATATAACATGGGATGAATATAATCATAACAATATAATCATAATCAAGAGAGGAATAATTAGATAAAGGCATGGAATGTGGTAATGCATAAAAATGAAACATCATGTCTTAGTGGTCAAATACCAAGCATTTTTGTGATAAAATCTAGCATCAGGTTCATGTATATATCACTTTTCTACTGAGATAGATCAAATTAACCAATTCATTGGAGTATTATATAATTCTTGGTGCACCTATCACGTCATAACATTTACATTGCGTTATATAATTTCAGCCACACCTCTCACATCACAACATTTACATTATCAGGCATGCCACATAGAACATATATCAATATTGAACATAAAATTACCCATATAAAAGAATTGGATTTATTTTATAAGAGTAAAATCACAAAATTTGGGTTCCCAAAAGAAATATTCAATAACATACTTGATATAATAATCAACATCCTTGAGTGAAGAAAAAACAATCTTGAGAAGTAAAATGTGTGTTTTTTAAAAGAATAGTTCATCTAGAAAACATTGAGTTTGTAATAATCTCAAGTAGAAAAAATTATATCCCATAAAAAATAATATAAGGATCAATAAATTATATATATGGAATATCCATACTAAAAATGGCCTGAAAGAGGGAAAACCAAAGAAAGAGAGTTTGGTTTGAGAATTCCCCTTTCCTTATGTCTGAATGATTTCTTAACTTAATATTTTGTAAAATCATGTTATATTAATTAATTAAAAATTAAATAACCTTTTATACATTAATTTTATTAAATATGGTTTTATTAAGTTCATTTATGTTCATTTATATGAGTTTTATAGTTTAAATTTATCGTTTAGGAGCATTCATTTTCCTGATTTTCATGATTGTTTTGCTTGTATACAAGAAAGGAAGTTCATTTAAAATGTGGATAAATATCCAAAAGTGTTATTATATATTATTAATGATATTATATAATTTGAAATTTTCTTATAAATAAATTTTTATTGAATGGGGATGATTCATACGATTAAAGTTAATGATGATTAGTTTAGGTTAATTTTGGCGATTTTTTATCACATATAACACATTTTGTCTTATAAAATAAACATTAAAATATTTTTTCAAATATTTAATGGGTTTATTAACATTTTTTTAGGATTTAATGTAAAATAAAAGTGCATCATCGACGATGTCGGTAAATTGACATATCACGGGTGATGATTTCATTTTTAAAAATAAAAGAGGGATAAGGAGGATTTTAATGATTGATATTCCATTAACAGGATATAATTATAGTATATCAAACATAATGTAGTTATCATTCATTCTTTATATGATAATGTTAATAGAATAGAAGAAATGAAATTGAAAAGAAATTAAAAGAAAAAGGAAAAGGATTTTACTTCTTAAATATCTCCACCTTGAGATCCTCATTAGGGAAAAGGTTTTGGTCTTATGATAAAACCAATATCTCATGTTTTTGGTAGAGAGGCTTGGTGAGAGGTTTGTTAATAATTTGGAAAAGGCTAAAATCTTGGGAGGTGTGAGGAGAAGAGGCTGTGAGGAGTGTTATTTATAGTGACGGAGAGGGGTGTTTTCTCATTATTTAATTCATTAGTTAATTATTTTACTCAATACAACAAATATAGTTGATTCATGAGAATAAATTAATTAATTAAATCATGTGAGTTTTATCCAATGGTGCTTTCATCATCCATGACTCAAGGATTAATGTATTTAATATATAGTGTTTTTAAAACGTAAATTATCCTATTTTACTATTTGCCAAAACATTCAAGTATTTCAGAAAATTCCCAAAATACTACCCAAACCATTTTTAGATATGTAAATTATTAAATGAAATACGTTTTATGAAAATAATTTTATAAATATTATTAATTTAATTTTTAATTAAAATCACAAATTTCTTGACGAATACATATTTAAAATTATAACATATTTTATAATAATTTGAAAAACTAACTTAAGGTATCATTAAATTATCTTAAAATCACAAGAAATAAAATTTTTAATTTATTGATACATTTTATGGAAATAAATTTCATTTTAAAATATTTAATTAATCATAAAATTGTAACTAAATAATTATAAATTAAAAAAATACCAACACTTAATTAAATTTTTTTAAAATTGTTATCTACTTATACTATGATAAAATTATATTATATTTTCACTTATAAAATTGATAAATTTTATTTTTACATTCATTGGTGAGGTTACTATTCTATTGTTCGATTTACTATTCCTAAGGGTGACATTACTATTCCAAATGACATGATACTATTTCATCTGTATAGGTTCATTAACTTCTAGAAATTAATTCATCATTTATAAAGTTTTTATCCAGTTCTTAATGTGATTTTATGTGGTTAACTATATGAAATAATTATTGGAATTTAATTAAATAGATAAATGTTTTGGGTCATTACATTTCCCACCTATTGAAAATTTTTCCTCAAAATTTCATTTTACAAAAATGGGTGAGAATAATTCTCATTCATCACCTGTAGTGGTTCCCATGTTGCTTCTTCATAATTATGGTTCCTCCAAAACACATTGTTAAGGTGGGTTGTATTGTTGCATAGAAACTTATCTCTCTAGTCCAGAATCTTTACTAGCTACCACTCATAAGAGAGATTATCTTCTAGTTGTACCATCTATGAGTTCAGTACATGTGAGGGATTTGGTATGTACTTTCTCAGGAGTGTTATGTGGAACAAATCATGAACTTGGGCCATATTTAGAGGAAGTGAATGCAGATAGGCCACAACTACTATGAGATCATGGTTCTCAAAGGGGATAACATACCTTGGGATTATATTTCCTTTCTTTCTAAACTCTATGACTCTCTTCCATGGAGATATTTGAAGGAATACATTATCTCCAACATCAAACTCCATGTACCTTTATTTATGGTCACCATAACTCTTTTTCCGACTTTGAGAATCTTGGATATGTTGTTGGATATATCGAACCTTCCCTATAATCTCTTTCATAAGATGAGTTCCAAGTAACAGCATTTCCCTAACATCACCCAACAAGTTTGAGTTCTACATCATTTTACATACAGATATTCATATAGATCTATATTAATATGCGAGTGGAAGTTATTTTTGTATGAGAACAAAACCAATGGTAGATTCTGATCCCATCAACCTTTGAATTTTAAATAGAAGGATCTTGGAATATCATCGAGTGTCTAAATAGTCATTTCAGTTTGGACATTAGTTTGGGGGTGATAGGTAGAGATGAAGTTTAATTCAGCACTCAACCCATGTTGAAGACTCCTCTTGAATTTAGATGTGAACCTAGGATCACAATCATAGATAGTTGAGAGTGTAAATCCATGTAGTCTCGCCACATCTTTCACAAACATCTTACAAACATTTTTAACTGATAGATCCTACTAAATAGTGATAATGTAGGAAGTCTTGGTGAGTCAGTCCACCACAACCCATATCACATTATTTCCTTCGGATGTCTTCGAGAGACCAATGATAAATTCCATAGGGACATTCTCCCATTTCCACTTGGTTATAAGCATTGGTTACGTCATCCATTTGGACTTGTATCTCTCTTCATTATCTTTATGAAATATCATGCACCATGAGACATAATAAGAAATATACTTCTTCATGTTGTCCCACCAGAAGTGTTCTTATAGATCGTGGTACATATTGGTACTCCGAGGATGGATAGAGAAATCTATGTTATGTGCATTATCCAATGGATCCTTATCTATACTAGGATATAAAGGCAACCAAAGCCCCATTTCAAACTGAATTAGACCATCATCATCAATATGGATCTCATGAAGCTTCCCTTACATTCCTGTATTGGTAATCTTTTTTAACTTTGAATCATCCCTTTATGTCTCTTGAACATTCTCTTGGATAGATGGTTGGGAAATAATTTGGAAATTGTAGAATTTATTTCCATATTTTATGATTTCCAAATCCATCCTTTTCATATCAATAAATAAAGGGCCTTTCTCAATCCATAACATGGATAAAGTAGTAGGTTCTTTTCCACTATGAGAATCAGCTAACTTGTTCGCCTTACATGAAAGATAGTGAATAGAGAAATCATCGTCATTTATTAGATCTAACCCTTTCCATTAATTCATGTTGACCTCATTTTATGTGAATATATACTTTAAGAACTTATAATCATTATATAGGTCAGAATTCTCACCATATAGGTAGTAATGCTTGATTTTCATAGAAAAAAACATAGATGCCAGCTTTAGATCATGCGTCGTGTAGTTCTACTCATGAATTTTTAACTGTCGTGATGCATAGGCTATCACATTATAATTTTTCATGAGTAAACAACCCATTCTTTTATTTTAACCATCACTGTATATCACGAAACGTTTTCTAATTTTTGGTATGGTGAGTAGAGGTTTTGATCCTCCTATTCTTTATCTCGTTGAATATTTCCTTACATTCTTCCATCCAGGCATACATTACCCATTTCCTTATTAACATAGTTTGTGGGCTTCATAATAATGAGAAATGTATCATAAAATTTTGATAGTGCCCTAGTAAGCCAAGAAAACTACATATTTCTTTGAAACTAGAGGGTCTAGGCCATTCCTCAATCACCTTTTTTGTTGAAGGGTCCACAGAAATTCCCTCACTTGTGATCACATGTCCCAAGAATGTGACTCACTATATCCAAAAGTCACACTTTATGAACTTTACATAAAACTTCTCCTTAACGTCACCAACACAATCCTTATATGCTCTTCATGTTCCTCATTTCTCTTGGAGTAGATAATAATATAATCACTAAACACTACCAAAAAAAATTCAATGTAATGTCTAAAGACTATATTAATCAAATTTAAGATGATTTCAAGGAAATTTGTAAGTACAAAGGGAATCAAAAAAATAATAGTGCCCATACCTTGTATAGAAGGCAGTATTATTAATATCATTATTCTTCATGTTTAGATAACGATATCTATAAGGACGATTCACCTTTTTGAAGTACTAATCTACTCATAATCGATTGAAAAAATTGTCAATTCTTGTAAGTGGATACTTGTTCTTTATGTTGATATTGTTGATTTCCCGATAATCAATAGACATTTACATTGGTCCATCTTTAATCTTAAAAAATAGCACTGGCGCACCCTAAGGTGATGCTCTGGGGTGTATGAACCCATGTCAAAATGATCTTTAAACTACTTCTTTAACTCCGGCATTTTGATAGGAGCCATCCTATAGGGACACTTTGAGATATGAGTAGCTCTGAGTATAAGTTATATTGAGAAATATCCCTCAACATCTGGGGTAAGTCCTGATAACTCTTCCAGAAATACATCATTGTATTCCCTCATGATGGGAATTTCTCCTAAGTTGATAACTTTATTTGACTCAACCACTTGAGAAAGGTATGATTCTTTATAGGTAATCAACACCCACACCATTGAAGTATTTTCAAAACGAGATTCATGACCTTCCTTGCATCTAAAAAGGATCGTGGGATTGTTGGGAATATGGAATGATATTTCCTTTTCCAGATAATTGATATATTCTCTATATAATTAGAGCCCATCCATCCCTTTTATATTATCTTATTCCACCAAGGGAAGTATTATCAGATTCACTAGAAGAATCATCCCAGAGACTCCAATAGGAGAATATTCTAACACTTGGGATGTAATGAATGCACCACTAAGTATTCTTATGGATATCACTACTTCATGTTTTAGGGGGTTTGATTCAATATTTCTATAAAACATTCAAGATATAATGGAATGTGTATAACCAAAATCAAATAAGAATTTTTCCATTCATGAATAAATTGGAAGTGTACATTGTTTGACATCATTTTATAGATCCACATATCTAGTAGTGATAGAATATGAATACACATGATCATTAAGATTTGGTGGTTGATGATACAGATTAACCTCAAGGACTAAAGGTTTAGTGCACTGGAATGTACAGTTCCCTTGCTCCATACAGTTTTAACATTGGACCATGGGTGGTTCTATCATTTACTCTACCAAATTATCTGACATCCTAATTCATTTTTGAAATTAATGAGACTGGTGGACTTCTCTCCCAAACTTAATTCATTCCCATATCCCTTTGAGTTAGTTCCTAGGATGATTCTTCACACATTTTTGACATGTGTATGGTTATGTTTTCTTTAAACCTTTCTCATGAGATCCACTTCCTTGAAACTCCATATTTCATTTCTTATCACCACATTCATTAGACCATTATCTAAACTCCATATACACTTTGATATCACATAAAAAATCTTTTTTATAACTCCCAAATTCTTTAATGTCAATACCCTTTTGAAGGAGTGGTTTTAAACCACTAAAAAATATATCATTTTTTTCTATCATTTTTACAATAAATCCAAATGAATACATTGCATACCTTGTGAAATTTTCTCCGTAGGCCATGAAATATTTTCCTTCGTATTTCATAATCTCTTTGAATTCTATATCAATATTTTTATGAAGAGTTCAAGGGAAATACTTATTAAGAAACATTATCTTAGATTCTTCCTGCTCCATCTCTTCAATTTCATCCTTGGTCTTGGTGTTTTTAATCAAAGGCCATCATTAATCATCCTCTCCATATATATGATAAAAAAAGAGACTAAATTTATCTATATATTAATAATGAATAACAAAACATTTATTCTCCATTGGGTTGACCCATTATTTTATGACTAGTGGATCAAAAGATCCTCTGAATTTCCATTTTTGTTATTGTATAATGGACTCGATAGCCAGTTACTGCCTCGTAGCTAAATGTGGACATTCCATATTATTTAGGTTATTGTTCATAACCTATGAAAATTGTGTAAGAATCACTATGTAACTTTTAACTCCACCTCCCAAATCAATAGGGATGTAATTCGAGAAATCACCGTTTTTCCCTCAAATGGGTTGTTGGCCTGGTTTCTCCCAATTCTGACCATTTTATAAAATAGAAAACTTTATAAAACAAATATAATTCAATAGGTCATGAATTGATAATCTATTCCTTAGTGAAATTCTGTCTAAAAGAATATATTTTCAGATCCCTATGTTTATCATCTTCTAAAAAAACTTCTTTGGTATTTACTTACACTTAGTCTCATACTAAGGGTTTTTATTAAGGCTCTCTAATCATAGTTCCCAAATTAACTAAACCTTGTTCTGATACCAACTATAGAGACCCTACTTTTTCTTACATTAAATTCACATAATTTTGATGATAAAAAATATAAAATAATTACATTAATAAGATCCAATGGTTTAGTGTCTTTATAAAAACCGGACCATACATAACATTTACAAAATAAAACATAAACATTTATTTAATTCCTTCTTCTCTATATTCTTATTATCCCTTGAATTTTCCTTAGTATAAGTAGTCACCTAAGTATATACATAAAAAATGGGTGATATAAATGCACAATAAGGGGATAGATAAGAACATGAAACAATATAACATGTGGAAAACATAATCTTAACAACGTAACCATAATCAAGAGAGGGAGCATTAGATAAAGGCATGGAATGTAGCAGTGTATAAAAATGAAACAACATGTCTAAGTGGTGAACTACCACACATAGTTGTGAAAAAATATAGAATAATTTGAACACATATTTCACTTTTATCATGAGATACATAACATTACCCAATGAATTAGAGTACTATGTAATTATTGGCACACCCTTTGCATCATATCATTTACATTCTAGTATATAATTCCAGGCACACCTATAACATCACAACATTTACATTATCATGCATTCCACAAAGAAAATATATCAAACATGATCATAAATTAACCCATGGAAAGGAATGGGTTTCATTTAATAATAATAAATTCATAAAATTTGGGTTCCCAAATGAAATAGGCAATAACATGCTTTATATAAGAATCATCAACCTTGAGTGAAGAAGCGACAATATTGAGAAGTAAAAGGTGTGTTTATTTGAAAGAAGAGCTATTTTGGAAAAAATTATGTTTTTCATAAACTCACATATAAAAAATTTATAACCCATAAAAGGTAATAAAATGATTAATAAATTATATATATGGAATATCCATAATAAAAATGGGCTGAAAGTTGGAAAACCCGAAGAAAGAGAGTTGGGTTCGAGATTTCCTCTAATATTGTATAGGAATTATTTCATCACTTTAATATCCTATAAAATAACATTATATTAATTGATTAACAAATACAGAAACTTTTATAGATTAATATATTCATTATGGTTTTATTAGGTTAATTTATTGTATTTTAGATGATTGTTAGTGTTTAATTTTATTGTCTGGGTGCATTCATTTTCATAGATTTCATGATTGGTTTACTTGTATATAGGAATGGAAGTTCATGTAAAATTTGGATAAATATCCAGAATTTTTATTTTATGTTATTAATGATATTATAATGTTTTAATTATCTTATAATTAATTTTGTTATATAGAATGAGGATAAATAATTAGATAAACATTAATGGTGACCATTTTATGTTAATTTTGGCAGTTTTTCGATCACATAAAGCTCTTTTTGTCTCATTATTTAGTATTATTTATATAAGTTAGTTCAAGAAGTTAAAAAGGGTTATAAGATACACATTGAAATCTTTATTAAACCATTTAATGGATTTATTAACATCCTTTAAGGCATGAATAGAAAATGAAACCATATTATCCATGATGTTGGTAAATTGACATATCACGAGTGATGATTTCATTTTTAAAAATAAAGGAGAGATAGAGTGGAAGGATTTTAATGATGTATATTCCATTATAATCATATAATTTTAGTATATCAATCATATAAGAGTTATCATGCCTATTTTACAAGATAAGGTGAGGAGAATAGAGGAAATGAAATTGAAAATAAATTAAAAGAAAAAGGAAGAGGATTTTACCTCTTAAATCTCTCCTCCTTGAGAACCTATTTAGGGAAAATGTTTTGTTATTTTGATTAGAAAAATAGTTCCTAGACGTGGGAGAGGGTCTTGGGTAGACGTTTTAGTAGAATTTGGACAAGTCTCAAATCTTGATAGGTGTGAGGAAAAGTGGGTGTGAGGGGTGCTATTTATAGTGGAGGAGAGGGGTGTTTTCACATTATTTTATTAATTAGTATATTATTTTTTTCAAGACAAGAAATATTGTTGATTTTTTAGAATAAATCCATTACTTAGATCATGTGAGTTTAAACCAATGATTCTTAAATCATCCATGACTAATTTAATAGTGTATTTAATTTATAATGTATTTGTACCTTAAATTATAGTACTTTAGTATTCACATAAAATTAATGTATTTAAAAAATACCAATAATTCAACCTAACCATTTTTTGACATGAATAATTAAAAATTGAACTCTATTTTATGAAAATATGAATCTAAATATGATTAATTTAATTTTTAATTTAAAAAAATATTTACTCAAAGAATACAAATTTTAAAATTATAATTGATTTTATAACACTTTGAAAAAATTAATTAAGGTATAATAAAATTATCTTAAAATAATAAAGCATCAAAATATTAATTTATAGATACATTTTATGAAAATAAAATTTCTTTTAAATTATAAAATTATTAATAAAATTATAATTAAATATTTATAACTTACAAAAAACCAACACTTAATTAATAATTTTTAAAAAAATTATTTACTTATACTATGATATAATTATATCATATTATCACATATAATATGGATAAATTTAATTTATAATTTCATTGGTGGGATTACTATTAATGTTTTTGGTTTATTATTTATATAGATCACATTACTATTCCAATGGTCAAGTTACTAATTCATCGGGATATGTTACTTAACTTCTAGAAATTCATTATTAATTTATGAAGTTTTTATTGTGTTATTAATTTGATTTTATGTGGTTATACTATATGAAATAATTATAAGAAGGTAATTTCATTGATAAATGTTTTGGTTCATTACAAATTTAAATCAATATATCCTATAATCTATTTTACCACTTTTATTGGTTAAAATATTGATTATCTCATTCTCTCAACTCACCTTAATTCATTAGCATGAACATAACGAAGGCAAGATATTTACATGGTTTTCTATTTAACAAGTAAGGCCAGTACATGGATCATCTTGTAAATAATCCATGATCATATGTGACACTATAATATACTAGTTACATTGGTTTATTCATGAAACAATCATGAACCAGAATTATAATACTCCATACTCAAGAGGGAAGATAAACAATAATCCCATGTCCCTATATTACTAATATCATATTAAAAAATTTATCATTAGGCTATAAATTTGTAATACCTTTGTAGATAGTATTCGCCTTCTTCATGTATTTTACATCATCAAGAGTGTCCTTCACGAGATGTGACTTCTATTGAATGTCACATATCTTCTTTGTCTTATCCTTATTCTATTACTTACACCACAACATGAAATCAGCACTTATTATTATATTGTATGAATATAGGAGAACAAAAAAAATTTCATACTCTCCATCTTATATTTCAATAATTGTTAGACCATTATTTGTCTATAAAATCTTTACTAAACTTAGCCTTATTCTTATGAACTTCATGACCAACCCTTCCAATTATTTTTCTTCTTCTTTATATGCCACAAAACATCACAATCCTCTTTTATTCTCACCTCTTCTTCGTCTTATTTTTCTCATACTTATTCATATTGTTAACATGAAAATATATCTTTACAACAATCACTTCACCACTTATCTATTATTCCCTTTTATATTCTCTTTAACTTATTCAATGCATATATATGAACCGGTTGTTATTATTCTTATCAGTTTCGAATCATAGATTCGAGCCTTCTTCTTCTTGAAACCAAAATGTTCTTTCATGAATTATAGTGTTCTAACCCTCTAATGACACCTTTTTTACTTTAAATAATATATATCATAATAAATAGTTTCAACATAAATCACTACATCACATTTATTCTAATCAATTTTCATTCAAAATACCATGTGAATGAAATATTTTAAATTACCTAGACTACAATTAATTCAAAACCCTTTGATATCAGCCTTTATGGTATTCAACTAGATATATAATATATTTACTTAAATTATTATCATTTAAAATTCCCCAAGACCCATCATTTTAAAACATCCTAATAAAATGAACATAATTATAAGAAATAACTTTTGTGGTTTCATATTCCAAAAGAACTCAAGTCTTATTCAAGTATTTGATATTTAAAAATACATCAATAATGATACATAATTTATGATATTATATTATTGAACACTCATCTTAATTTGATTGTAACACTTTAAATACCCAAAATAATAAGATCTCATTTCATATCTCTATGTGGTTAATAAATGACCAAAATATTCTCCTTCATTTAAATCAATATAGGTCCACTATTATAATTGAATAATTTAACTCCTCTTCTTTATGTTCAGGGATGGAAATTTGCATGAGTTTAACACGACCATTTTAATGTGGTTTATCCTCAAGTAATGCATGATAATATCACATGTTTTAACTTTCATGTTTATGTTCTTGTATGATTTAGGATTCTCCATTCATCATGTGACATCATTAAACCACGAATTGTACACAACTCATACAATTTTCTCTCATCATCTTAGAAATAAATCCTCCGAAATAACATGATTTAAGACAATTTATATTCTCAAAACAACAATTAATTATGGATTTAATGATTTCATTCAACTCAGATTGTAGGCATGTAGTGAAATTTGCATGAATGTATTTCAATCTCACTGATATATATATAGAGCATCATTATCATTCAGGATTTATGGCTTGATCTTTAATGTCATCATAGATCAAGATACTAAAAATTATTATAGGAATATTCTACCAGAATGTTTCACAAACTTCCTTCATTCCTCACAGAAGGTCTAGATAAGTCAGTTTCTCACGAAAGTTCCATGCTGATGATCTTTCATCATGGAAGATATGATCACACTACAGACATGCATATAAAGTCCTAAAAATCATAGAATATTTCCTTTATATGGAAGATCTGAAAATAATACGTTCTTATAGAAGCTGTTTGTGTACTATATTGAATACATATATGCACATAAGATCCATATTTCTCTTCTTAAAAAGGATTTTTATACTTTTGGTATCATTACTTTACGGTTGACCCATTATCTTATGGTTAATCAAAGTATAGTCAAGTGGTCGATCTAGTGATGGGAATGAGGTATATTCATGCGATCCTATTATTTATCTAGTGCTTAGGTTCATCAGGAAGTATGATAATGTGGTATGTTTTAGATCACATCATTTGGTGTGAAACATGGAACTCCTGTGTTTTATTCATATCATTTAGTAAAGGAATAATGTATCATATGAACTTGTCCCACATCATATTTCCTTATATCCTGGATTTTCATAATAATGTTGATCCCTTCCTCAACCATCCAATTGTGTGTATCTTAATTACTTCCAAGAACCCTATAACGACCCATACTTTACATACATTGTTATTACTTCAGAATTGAAGCACACTTATTACAACATATAACAAACCCAGGAAAGGACCGCATAGGTATAGTGTATTTAGAAACTGGGAAACATAAACAACTGGTTCATAAAGCATCTACACTGTCTCCCATTTATTTCGTCATATCCATAGTCCCTTTTGGCATATATTACTTAATAACCTTCTTCCTGACCTGGGGAAAGAAAAAATACAAAATGGTGAGCTCAAATGCTCAGTAAGGGTAAACAAAAGAAATATCAATCACATTATAAGAACATAACTTTTGGAAATCTTAACCTGGAAAAGAGATCATAATTTCATAACTTGGGATAAATCATAGCAGTGAAATGTAATCCCAATAATCATAACATAAAACATGAAACTTTGTGGCATACACACGTAATCATAGAGAATAATTTCTTAGTAGTCAAGACTCATAGCCAAGACTATCTTAGTGGACAAAGTCCATTTCTGAACCGAGTTCACTCCTCGTTTTAGCCCTGTTTCATGGAACTGGTTTAACCTGCCGTTCTAGACATGTTTATCTCATGAGGTATAAAATCTTTACCAATTCATTAGAGGGAGATATAGATCAAACCAAACTCATAATGATACCATTCTTATGTGTGCCACAAAATCATAAACCATACATCATAGCATAACCCATGTAATAAAAATGGGAATCTTAAACATCGTGACATCATAAAATAATTCATATAAGATAAAGGAATTCATAAAAATAATTCCATCACAACATACTCAAATCAATTTAACAATAGGGATAGAAACATAACCCTTTATTATCTTAGATGGAAAATAATTTTGATAAAACACTTGAACTCCATTCTTGAGGAAAATATCCTTTCTACTTTAAATACACTTATCCTTTTATAACATGTCATACCATTCTAAACTAAAAGAAGTTTATTGAAAATAAACTTGAAAACTTTTAAGGAAATCTTCTTGGAAATAATGTTTTAAAAATACATTCATGTCATATATGTTAAAAAAACATTCTTCTCATACTTTTGTCGGGAAAGTCAAAAAGTACCTCGTACGAAAAACGACAAAAGATTTCATTCATATCTTTTACTAAAAACTCACCGAAGGGTAAAATTGGATATAAACTATTGTAGAAGGATAGAAATATTACATATTTAGGAAACATGGATGTGGATGATACAATACACCCCAGTAAATTCCAAAGAATAAACAATCTCGGATAAAAATGAGATTGTGATATTTCCCTTACCTTAGGTCCGATTTTCTTTGTAAGTGTCTGAACCTCCTGTATAATGATTTAAATAATGTTATTGAATTATTACAGAATCATACTTATTGTTATGATATCATATATGGTCATATTCTTAGCTTCTTATTAGTAATATTTCATCATTACTTGTTATTCAGGTGTTTATGACTTTTTATTCTTATGCGTGTTTTGTCGAATAAATTCTTATTATTCTCTTTTGGGTAAAGATACCTCATTTCCAGAATGGTATTAGTGTACTATATGTCATATTTATTCATTCAATTCATTTATATAATCATTATGCAATGAAGATCATGTGGAACGAGTCGCATCACATCATGGAGACGGTATTCCGTACATATGCACGAGCGATGATATCGTTCCCATGATCGTGGAATTGTATTGGTGTGTATGTATACTATTTCAGAATCAATATCACTTTACAATAATCATATATAGTTATTATTTTCACCATTATACCCATCCAAGTAATGTGGTGGGGGAAAATATATTACACCATGGCGTGGAGACGGTATTCCGTACGTACGCACGCGCAATGATTTCGTTTTCCATAGGATGGATAGATGGTGAAATAGGTTTGTTTCACACTTATAATAACATATCAGTATATTAGTGATACTGATGTTATTAATTCATAATGAAACAACTAAATAAGAAGAAGTGGAAGAAGAAATAAAGATGAAAGAATCAGTAACAGACATTACCTCTTCTTTGAAGCACTTCTTTGAGACCTCCTTTTAGGGCACTAAAATTGGTCTTTGAAGAAGACCAGGACCTCTAGGATGTCTCTAGGGAATTGGAGAGCAGAAATTGGCAGGGGTTGGCCGAGTTTGAAGGCTCAATGTGGTGTGAGGAAGAGGGGGAGGAGGTGCCCTTTTATAAGGGAGGAGAGGGGCTCCTTTGGAAAAACAAAAAATATTATTTTATTATAAAGCCAAATTCGGTTTTAAATAGCTTAAAATTGACTTATTTAGAATCTAAGGTGGGTATGGGTCCAAATACTCTCATCCAATAGAATTTAGACATGTTTAGGTTCCTATTTTAACCTTATCATTTATATTTAACTATAAGTTAGATAATTTTACTTTTACCATGTCTTTTTGTGTTCTTACACTATAAGGTTAATAAACTTACTATAACAAGTCAAAGAAAACCCCAAGTTGTTTATTATTAATATATATAACCTTTTCTAAGTCATTTTTCCGAACCTTAGATTTTTAGGAATAAAATAATAATTAATAATATAATATTTGTTTTAAAAACTATTTTATGTCAATTTTGACACTATTTATTAATTGATTTTTGTGAAAATCATAACAGAATGATTAGTTCTAAAGATGTTAATTAAATCAATAATCACATGTGATACTAACCTATAAAATTAGTGGAATTCATAAAAAGTATCAAATTGCATTTATTTGGGTATTTACAACATCAATTATGTCAATATTTCATTAAAAAGATAATTACTGCATCATCTTTGTGTCATAAATAAATTAAATTATTTAATGTCTAAAAATTACAAATAAAATACCATTATGTAGGAAAAAATTTTAGCTCTCTAATTAATATTTATAGTCTAATTTATCTTATGTATAAACCTATATTAAAAATGATTTAGTTATTAAACATTGATTTTAACTGTTTTAACCCTTCTTTAAATAAATTAATAATAAATGTCCTAATCTAATCCAAGTGGGCCTAAACAGTCAGATTTTATTCCTAAGGTTTTTTTCGGTCGAATTACACTTATCCAATAGAATTAGGACATGTGTTAGGGTAATAATAATATAATTTTTATTCTTAATTACCTTATTTACTTTTAACCGAGGTAAATAAAAGTAAAAAGTTACTATTCACCATAAAATTATTTTCAACTCATTGAACCACATTTTACTTACTGACAACAACTGTGTCTCTCAAATTTTCGTAATTCTACTCACAGAAGCGGTAAAATTATGTTTTATGGAAAAATTAGTTTTTTTAACTACCACTTAGTGGTTTCGCTATTCATCAAAAATTGAATGTTTTCAGAAAAATACCAAAATTTCACCCTAGGCTAATTTCGATATTCAGAATCAAAAAATGAAGTCCATTGTGAAAAATATAATTTTTAAAATTTCAAAAAGTGGTTATTACTATTCATAATGGCTAGTTTTAATAATATTTTAATATCATATCATTGTTTAGTGAAACTCGGTATTGCATACGATGCAAGCTATCGAGGAAGGTCGCGATTACGTGTAAAGCAAGCCAAGCTAGTGTTGTGTGTAGTGAAAGATTCCTTTGATGATTTATATAACATAAAAACAAAATATTTCTCATAAAATTATCGGGTGTTACATTCTACCCCCCTTAAAATGAATTTCTACCTCGAAATTCGTCACTTTGTAACAAACAAATGAGGATACCTCTCCCTCATCATATCCTCAAGCTCCCGTGTAGCTTCTTCTAATTGGTGGTTCCTCTATAAAACTTTCACCAAGAAAGTGGTCTTGTTTCGTATGACTTTTTCGCTACGATCCAGAATCTCTATTGGTTGTTCTTCATAAGAAATATCTTGTTCCAGTGGTACAAATTTTGAGCCGAGTACATGTGAAGGATCAGGTATGTACTTTCTCAAGAGAGATACATGGAACACATCGTGAATTTGAGAGAGATTCGGTGGAAGCGCCAATTGGTAAGCTACCTTCCCAACATGATCCAGTATTTTGAAAGGACCGATATATCTAGGTATCAACTTCCCCTTCATTCCAAATCTCATGACCCTCTTCCAGGGAGATATTCATAAGAACACATTCTCACCCACTTCAAACTCTAGTTCTTTTCTTCGGTTGTCGGCATAACTTTTCTGTCAACTCTGAGCTTCTCTTATGTGTTTTTGAATAGATCGGACCCTTTTTTCCATCTCATCAACAATATCAGGTCCTAATAGCTTTCATTCCCCAACATCATCCCAACAAGTTGGATTCCTACATTTCATTCCATAGAGAGCTTCATAAGGAGCCATCTGAATACTGGAGTGAAAGCCATTATTATAAGAAAATTCCACCAAAGGTAGGTGTTGATCCCAACCACCTTTGAAATCCATAGAGAAAGATCGCAACATATCTTCTAGAGTTTGAATTGTTCTCTCAAACTGACCCTCTATCTGAGGATGATAAGCAGTGCTGAAACTCAACTCTGTATCCAGAGTATGCTGAATACTTCGCTAGAACTTTGAGGTAAACCTCGGATCCCGATCAGATATAATAGAAAGTGGTACTCCATGCAATCTTACCACTTCCTTTACATATATCCTGGCAAGCTGATCCAGAGATAAATCCTCTCTAATAGAAATGACGTGTGCAGACTTTGTAAGAAGATCAACTATGACCCAGATAGAATTATTGCCTTTGGATGTTTTAGGAAGTCCGGTGAAAAAGTCCATAGTTATGTTTTCCAATTTCCATTATTGTATGGGTAATGTTTGTAACATCCCCTTAGACTTTTGTCTCTCAGCTTTAACTTGCTGACACACCAAGCATCGAGAGACATATTCAACAACATCTCTCTTTATGCCATCCTACCAGAAGTACTCTTTCATGTCCCTATACATCTTCGTGCTTCCAGGATGAATAGAGAATGAAGAACTATGAGCCACATCCAGCAGCTCCTTCTTTAATTCGGGGATGGGAGGAAGTCAAACACGATTCCTGAACTTTATTATCCCATCACAATCAAGGTTGAATTCCGGAACATTTATGACCTTCTTTTTTAACTCGACATCTTCTTTCTGTGCCTCTTTAATCTTCACATGTATATATGGTTGAACATTAATTTGAGAAAGATAAGATTTTTCCCCTTCTATTATAATTCCAACATCCATCCTTTGTAAATCCATAAATATTGGATCTTTTGTGATCCTCATGATGGATATGCTGGCACGGTATGGTCGACTTAATGCATCTACCACCTTGTTTGCTTTCCTAGGGTGGTAATGGATTGAGCATTCGTAATCCTTAATCAGCTCCAACCATCTTCTTTGGCGCATATTCAGCTCCTTTTGTGTGAAAATATACTTTAAACTTTTATGATCATTATAAATATCACACCTTTCACCATAAGGGTAAAGCCTCCAAATCTTTAATTCAAAGATTACCGCAGCTAACTCCAAATCATGAGTTGGGTAATTTTGCTCATGGATTTTCAACTCTAGTGAGGTATAAGCTATCTCCATATCATTTTGCATGAGAACACATCCCAGTCCCTTCTTGGATTCATCACTATAGATCAAAAACCTTTCTCCACTACAAGGTAGTGTGAGCACAGGTGCACTGGATAACCTTCTTTTCAACTCCTTGAAATTCAATTCATATTCCTTCGTTCAAACAAACTTAACTCCTTTCCGAGTCATCTTGGTGAGTGGATTAGATAATCGTGAAATATCTTTCACAAAACGTCGATAATATCCAGGAAAACCTAGAAAAATTTGGATATCAGTTACTGTTGTTGGTCTCGACCATCTTTCGATAATCTCTGTTTTTGCTGGATCCATAGATATCCCCTCTTTTGAGATTATGTGACCCAAAAATGCAACTTTGTGATGCCAAAATTCACACTTGGTAAATTTGGCATAAAGCTTCTCCTTTCTTAGGGTCTTCAATATAATTCTCAAGTGATCTTCATGTTCTTCCTTGCTCTTTGAATATATAAGAATATCATCTATAAAGACTACCACAAACTAATCAAGATAGTCTCTAAAGACTATATTCATCAGATCCATGAAGAGAGCAGGGGCATTAGTAAGACCAAATGGCATCACTATAAATTCATAGTGTCCATACCTTGTACGGAAATCCATTGTTGACGCTGAAAAAAAAGTCTGTAACACTCGGAGGAAGTTTCGAAATGACGAAGCGAAGTCATATTTAGAATCAGTGGCCCGATCCGGAGGCCCGTGATGTGGTGCGCGAAATAAAGGATGATCCGCCCGAAAAATTGTTCTGCGCAAGTAGAATCACCGGGTTTCACGGAATTGAGCTGATGAGGTGTGCAATCTTTGGGTGCCATGGTTCTGCGCGGCGAGTTTTTGCGCGCCGACTGCGCTCGACGTGAAGAATTCCGCGCGCCTCCTAGATTCCGTGCCGGAGGTCGCCTATAAATAGAAGGTGACCTCGAAAGGTTTGGGGGTTCCGAAATTTAAAGCGACTCTCATGCGTGTAATTCGGATTCCCCCGCACGCAATATGGCTTCCAGTTAATCCCTCATTTCGCCCAACCTTGCCCCGGAGTCCGCCATTGCGCGCAACTCCACCGGCTTCAGTGAATTTTCCCCCTTTCCCGGGATCCATCCATGCGCGCAATATGTGTCTCATGCGTGCAATACCCTGCCGTGCGCGCAAAACCCTGCACGTAATTCCCTCTCCGCGTGCAATTCCCTTGCTCCAATTGCGCTCCGTCCCGGTGTTTTGCGCGAAAACCTTCTTTTTTACGCGCAAAGCCTAGGACCCTTTATCCTTGACGCCCCTTGGCTGCCCCCTGCACCGACACCTGATGTCTCCCCTTCCGGGCATGCGCACCATGTGTTGTTTTCCCATATGGCCTTCTAGGCTGGTGAGAAGTAACCTCAAGGTCCCTTGGGTCATGTTTCCCATTGCGTTGCTTTTCCTTATGCTACTCCCCATAGGCACGCTAACGGTTATTGCTTCTTCTCATAGCCACGCTAACGTGGACCCGCCGGTGGTTCGCCCTGCGGCCCCCCTTCAGTATGGCCTTGCCGATACCTTCCCTCCCACAAGGGGTAGAGGGCATTGGGCATGTAAGCCCTAGGGGTGTGGAGCGAACCCACCTCGTCCAAGCTTCAGGACATTAAACTGCTAAGCACCTCATCCTTAACACAAGAAGTTAAACTGGGGTCCGACCCCGTGCTTCGCACGCAGGGTCCCCCCAGGTCGGACATTTTTTACGACCACTCGTCTCCCGGAGAATGGACTCTTCCTCACATGGAATGAGATCCTCCTTTTCGGAGAGGCGTTTGTCCGCGGGGGAAGGGTCGCCTCAGAGTGTAAGCCCCTAGCCTTTCTTGCGGATGATTGCACCCGTGAATCTTCGTACTTCCCCCCTGCCAAGGACAGTGGATTCCTTTTTCCACTGCGCTTTGTCGCACCATGGGCCTCCACCCTAGTGTAATCCCCGACACCAAGGGCCGCTAACCACGCGTAATCCCCTGTTTCCTCTTTGGGCCGCTCAATGCGTAAGCCCCGTTCCGCTTCTCACGGATGCACCCTTCGCGATGTGATTGTCTAGTCCCTGCTGCCTCTTATTTCCCACACCGATCATGACTCACATGGGCTTAGAGCGTGCATCGACCATGACATCCTCTTATGGGTCACCCTATACTGTAAGCCCTATCCTAGAAAACTACGTGGACTTTGATCCGTGCTAACGCACGGTACGTAGGAAGCCTCCATGAGGTTCAATCCCACCACCCAGTCGTCTCGACCTCTCCATGTCGGTTCCCTGACCACCTTGGGCCACCTCAGAGCGTAAGCCCCAAACCCCTCGTCCCACATGACGTTAAACTGTATCTCGTCCCACATGACGTTAAACTGTATCTCATCCCTCATGATGTTAAACTGTATTCCCCCTCTTGGGCCATCTCAGAATGTAAGCCCCATGTCTCACTCCACCATCCATCCTGATCCTTACCCGGTCCGCCACATCCCGGTGAGATCATGCCACCCCATCCTACTCCATGGCATCCAGGAAGCCGCCCACGTGATGGCTGCAACATCGGTGTTCCCCCTAGGGGTCCTTCAACCCAATCCGTCTCCGCAAGATGTTAAACTTGTGACATACCCCGTGTTAAACATGGGAAGATGAGGAAAAACTCATATGGTACACATTCTCAACGTTTTATGTGGGATTCCTAGGGCTTCCGCGCCCTCGAGAAGCCCTGTGATGAGGGACCAAAGACAGACATGCCAACAATGCCCCAACGTGACCATTCTCCTCACCGAAAGTTGCTGCCCCGACAAGTCCCCTTGGAGCGTCTCGACGAAAGCAGTGTAATTAACTGGAGTCCATGTAGATATGGCACCGGGAATGGGCTTCACGAACCCATCT
Source organism: Viscum album (assembly GCA_963277665.1). NCBI lineage: Eukaryota > Viridiplantae > Streptophyta > Magnoliopsida > Santalales > Viscaceae > Viscum > Viscum album. The sequence continues at coordinate 1,102,102,448 of OY728138.1, read as the reverse complement.
TAAATCTATGAGGGAGACCCGGACTAGGTGATGAGCTCGGAGGAGGAATCCACGGAAGGAAGAACCGACATCCCATCATCCCGGGTTTGATCAACGAGAAGATGTCCCTGAACAAGGAACGGATGCTGCCCACCTTTGGAAAGTGGGAATGCGGGGTAACAAGCAGCGCATCCTCCCCACAGACGGATGCGCGCACCCTGGTGAAAGCATCGAAGCAACAAAAATGGTGAACCCGACGTGAAGCTCTTCTCCTCAACACGGGGAATGGTAGCCGTCGGGGTGTCGGAAGAATAGCCTGTCACCAGGTCCGGGTAACCCTCACCGAGACATGAACCAGCCTGGGGTCGAGGTCATCAGGATGTTTACCACTCCGTTCTGTGACGTCATCAGCGTGGATCCCTCTCACCGACCATGGAAGACGGAATGACACTGGTCCTTGGTTGTTGATCTCCTTTCCTGTTGACGCTAATGGGTTCATCTCCCAACTTCCAGGAATCAGATCATTGCATTCGAAGCTCGATCGCCACCTGCCCACCGGCGCAGGGGAAGGGGCAGTACCGACGCGGCTACCCCGCGCGGTCCCACCTATTCCACAGTCGCTCTAACTTCGACCACTATAGCAGTCGGGCGCTCGCGCCCACTCTCCCTGTCAGAAATCATCCATCGGAGGGTGATCAATGACCTGGTTCGTAGGTATGACGAGGAAGGGATCATCCCCACCAGGGGCAGGGCCCGCTTGGATCTAGAAGCAGTTGTGCCTCACCACCATCGTCACCCTCGAGGGCCGCGCAGGGAGCCGCCGCTCCCCATGCTGACGTTCAACCGCTTCGGGAGCCTATCCCCGGAGCGCCTTGACTCATCCTTCCCTTACGCCAATGAGGTGGGGGATGTCCGGGTCCACTCGATTGGTAATCCATCCCAGTGGTTAATGGAAAGAACCCCTGCCAGGTTGCGTCGCCACCGCCGCTCAACTCCCCAAGCCGAGGAGCAGGCAATCTTCATGCTTGCACCGCTGGTTCCGTCCCATCTGACTCGACGCCAGCGTCAGGCGCGAGCGGGAGAGAATGCCTGTCCTAGGGAATCAACATCAGCAACCACTGTGGCCCGAGCCACTGCTGACTCCTTTTACAAGATCCCCGCGCATGTTGAGAAGGGGCAGCCACGTGCCTGACTGGGATGGAAACCCCGACCGCCCTGTAGGCAAGTGGGGTCGAATCTCCCGGTCGTGGGCACTGGAAATGGCCATTGTGGACCAATCCTAGGTAGTGCCGCACACCATGAAGGCTCATTCCGTGCCACCGATCTGGAAAGCCGAAAGCTTCTTCGCGACGGCTATGCTCCGGGTATGACTCCTTCTAGCACCCGCTGCATGGGGTATGAGGCCACTCTCCCTACTTCGGGCTGCGAGTATAGAGCTGTTGTGTATCCAGTCGCTCACTCACATGGAGGTCCTCCCCATGTCCCTTTCAATATCTGTCCCGGTGCTTCTCACACCCCAGCCTTCAGTCCCCTCTGCCCCAGCTCTATTGTGGCCAGGGGACCCCATGAAGGAAATCGTCCTTACCCTGAGGAGCTACCCAGGGGCAAGAAGGCCGGGCGTCATTGCCATAGGAGGAATGTCAGGGGAGTCTAGACAGAAATTAGACCAGTCCGTTTCTCGGATTCTGAGGCAGAGTATGACTCGACGATGGAACCTCCCCCCCAACCCTTCGATTTGAGGGAAGGGATGGGGACGCGGCACATCACTATCGTACTCCCCGAATGAGAGATCTGTATGATTCCCTCCTCCCTTAGAAGGTATATCCAGGAGGATGAGGACTTGGCGTACCGCCAGGGATCAATCCCGCAGTTGCCACTAGCCTCCTCGGGATCACTTCCCGCCCCTGTTAGAAAGGGTGGGGACATTTTCTGGGGATCGACGGAAGAGTCGCGAGGCGACACACCCTCGGCGAGCACCAACACTGTGACAAGAGGCCCATTTTCCGGCCCATCCTATCACGACGTGGCAGCCAGGGCACTGAAACCCCTGGAGGATGACCCAAGGATCGGCGGCCAATCAGCCTGTTCGCCGTATTCCCCGCTGGCCAGCCCACTGCCCCGACAGCCTGCCTTGGTGACATTGCCAATTCCCCGACTTTCCTCGGTGGACGAGAAGGGGCGGCAAGGTCCGGACCCTGAACCGGAGCTGTGGAGCTTCTAGACCGCTCTTGCAGCGGGCCACTTCCCTGAGAAGTTTTGGTCGGTCACAGAATCAGATTTTGATGTGCCAGAGTCACTCACCCCAGGAGAGTTTGAATGCTTCCGCCAAATTCTTCGGCTGACTCACTCCTGCCTCCGCCATTAGCTAGCGCCTTATCCCAGGAGCCAATCGCATCTCGAGGAGATCGATGAGTAGTGCTGTCGGGTCGACCTAGCAGCACTCCCCGCGGTCTGGCACCCCGAGTCGTCGGACCACCACGAGGCTCTCCAGCAACAATGCATCCAGAGTTTAGTACTCTGCAGAGTTATTGAGGAAGCCACCCCCCACGCGCACGTCCGTGGATGGGGGAAGTACGCTTCTCTCCTCTTCTGTGCGATCCGCCGATAGCCCAATCCACTGGGCAGCGCTGAGGGAACGTCTCCAAGGGAAGTGGCAGTCAACATGGATGACCTTTCATATGAGGGAAACATTGTGGAGCCCCTCGACGGGGACTCACCCCCCAAGGATAGACTGCTACTGGACCCATCTGGGAGGATTAATTTCTAATAGAGGAGCCTCCTAGGTCTTCCTACACCCACTAAGGTACTGACATTGGGCCGAAACATCGGCATGGGTAAAGAGCCTATCGGTTCTGTCAGACTCGTCAACCCATCTGCCTCGGTGCATAAGGTAGTGGAAGATCCCGAGAAGGCCACGCTGCGCCTACAGCTAACTGAGCAAAAGAGGCTGGTTGATGAGCTCTTGGCCGAACACATTGCAGGGTGGCGGCCTGACTATGGTGACCCTAGACCAGGACAACAAGGGCAGGAGCATCTACCCCTTTCTGAGATTCCCCTGGGCAACCATGACCGTGTCGTGTTCACCGAAAGGGGAGACACTGGAACCCATGTAAAGAGGGCGCGATAGGTTTCGCCGTACCCTCCCGAGCGGCGAGACCACTTGGGGGACTCTGCTCAGTTTCCTCACGCCGCCCGAGATTCGCTCCGCCAGCTTCCCCGCAAGCCGCTGAGCGCGACTACCGTATCGAAGAGCCTGGCAACGCGCTTGTGGATAGAGATCCCCATCAGGACAGGAATCCGCATCCGGATGATCTGATGGATGTACTCATCACCTTCTTGGAGGCCCTGGAAACTCGGTAGGTGGAAATCCCACCGGATGGCAGGCGATACCCAGCATGGGTGGATGACATGCCGACTCCACCAGGATTTGGGAACCCCACTTTTTCCCCCTTTAATGGGACCGAAGACCCACCAAAACACTTGTCCCACTTCAACCCGAGGTGCGGGCCTATGTTAGGGACTCCGGCGCAGCAGGAGGATCCCAAGCTCCGGTGCTTCGTTCAGACAATAGAAAGACCAGCATTCATCTGGTACAGCCAGCTCCCTGTTGGATCTACGACTAGATGGGAGGACCTTCGCTGGAAATTCCTCTACCAGTTCAGTTCCAAAACCCAGAAGACGAACATTTTAGACCTTTTTAGGTGGAAGAAAAGGCCCGAAGATCAAGTCGCGGACTTCGTCGCCCGGTTGAAGGGGTTCACGTACTACCTTGACATGCCGCTGACTCATGAACAATTACTGATGATGTTTGTAGGGAACGTCAAGGCAGAGTTGGTTCCTTCTCTGATCACGAAGAATTACCCTGAAGGGTTCTGGGACTTCTCAGACAAAGCTCAGCGCCTCGAAGAAGCCCTGCAACAGGCCGATCAGGCACACCCGCTGCCTCCTGTAATCTCTGCAAGGAGAGCCGCCAGGGCCGAGCCCGCTGCTATGGCCCAGATAGAGGCCCCCAGATAGCTAGAGTTGCTACCAGTGAGGCCAGCTCAGCTGGCTCATAGGGGTCCACCCCCACGGGCACAGCCTCGGCCCAGCAGCGACCGCCTCAAAATCGGCAGACACCTTTGCGTAACGCACCGCCACCACCTAGGCGAGGTAATATGGCTCCGCCTCCTCAGCCTACTCCTTCGGCCCCTGGTCATGGTCAACCCCCAAGAGTCCCCTTTCTTGACAGAAGGAATTGGGCTTACTCGTTTGGAGAGGCCAAAATTCCCAGTTATTTCCATAGCGCCTTGGAGCAGAGGATCGTGCGACTGCCTGAGTGACGAAAGCCAGAAAAGGCGTGTCTCACTGATCACCCTAACTACTGCCCTTATCACCAGATCCTGGGACACACCATCCAACAATGCTATGTGTTCAAGGACTGGCTCCAAGACCAGATTGACAACAACTTAGTCAGGTTGGGCCCAGCCCCGACACAGGTGGCATGTGTCTTCGTGGGATCAGATGGCAGTAGTGACAACGAGGATGGGTGGGAACAGGTTTCCGACCATGGGTCCCGGAAGTATAATGACTGGATGGCCCGAAGGACGGTCGCCCATGCCCATGGCATCATCCGTGCCCACCTGAGTCAGCCAGAGCCCTCAAAGTCTGCGAGTGCATCTTTGGCTTCGTCGTCCCAGCCTACTTCTTCCCAGAGGAGTAGGCGGCGACGCAAGAAGAAAGAACGCGCCCTGCCATTGTTGTCATCTTCTCGCACGCTTGGCGATTTCATGCCCCTGGAAATGGGGATCCCTCCGAGACCCCGTCCGGTAGTGGATGACTCCTCGAGTGAAAGTCCGGGGTACGCTTCGGTTAACACCGTAGAGTTGGTAAATCCCTGTTTGGCTCCCGACGATGAGGAGTGCCAGGTGGACCTCCCCAATGTCCCCAGCCGTCGCCAACGTCGACGGAGCCGTGGCTACATGAATCGACGGGGCACGACAGTCATCATATCCAGTCAAGCCGTGCACGCTCCCGAGACCAAGTAGCAAGCCCAGTACAAAGAGCAGCACTCGCGACTCCCTCACCCGGTGACAACAGGTTCGCTTCCACCACCGTTTGCATTGCTAGATCGGGCGGAACCGCCTTGCCCGCATTGCAACCAGCCCAGCCCTGCCACTGGCCGACTATGGTCTTCCGGTCCTGGCATGACAGCCACCTCCCGGGCTTCAGCTAGTGAACAGCAGGACGTGCCTAGTACCAGTCAGTCACCGGTCCCGCCAGCAGGGCCCGTCATGCCCCCAATCGCAAAGCGACCTTCTGTAAGTAGAAGCTCGTGTTTGGCGTGAAAGTATGATGTCCTGAAGCATCTGGCCAACATTCCAGCAAGGCTTTCCATCCTTGAGGCCCTTCTCCTGTCTTCTGAAATGCGTTAGGCGCTCGCCGAGGCTCTAAGGACCCCCCTTCAGTTTGAAACAGAGGTAGCAGCCGTAGAGGCCTTCCACACCGAGGTGATTGAGGATGCCGAATGTCAGGCAGTTATCTCGTTTTCCGGTGAAGATGAAGACCTTCCCATACAGGGGCACATCCTCCCGTTGTACATCACTGATCAGTTCAATGGGGTGGAAGTCTGTCTCTATCTTGTCGACACGGGTTCTGGTATTAACTTGATCCCAACTCAGACACTGCGAAAACTAGGTTTGTCTGAGGATGATTTAACTCCCTCCGACCTCAGAATCCAGGGGTATGACAGGACTGAGCAAACTCTACTCGGCAAGATTCTTCTGAAGACCCAGTTCAGCGGCTTAATTGCCAATACTGAATTCATGGTTGTCTCTCAGGACACCGCCTACAACGCGTTGATGGGCAGGCCGTGGCTCCACCTTCAGGCAGTGGTTCCCACATCATACCATCAGTGCCTCAAATACTCCCTTAAGGGTCGAGTGGGTGTGCTCTAAGGAGATGTGTCTCTGTTTCCCTCTTGTGAGGCTTGTTACCTAGATGCTGACTATTACAAGAGAAAGGACAATCAAGTCCAGGCAGGTGAGGTTGAGCCCGCTGCTGTCATGAGTGATCCCTGGGCAGGTTTGGATGACGCATATGTCTTCCCAATCCATCGGTTGGAGGCCACGACTCCGGATATGGGAGGGTGCTTTATTGTCTCGAGTACCAGAGGAAGGCATATTTCCGGGTCTAAGGGATGGTGGGAAATCACCTCGTACTCTTACACCAACTCGGCTCAGGTGGTCCCCGAGCCTCCTACCCCTGTATGATATCAGGACGTTGGGCTCATGGAATTGACAGTACATCATACGTGTCTGTTTTGCCAAGCCGGAATCGACCGGCTCAAGCCAACGCATCACCACTGATTTGATGTCATAAAGCATGGCCCCTTGGGCCGAAGGCCGGATGGGATTGGATCAACCACCTTCGACGCCATGGTCTCCGTGGTGCATGAGTCTCCCATCATGACGACCTCTACCGCCCAAGCCGATGCTAGCTCCCCATCAGGGTCGAGCAGCCCCGAAACAGATCCCCCTATGGACGATCCTTCCATAAGCGGAGAAGAAGACATGGAAGATGCTCCTCATGCCTTTGAGGAGGGCGTCTCCACCACGGTCGACGAGCTAGTACAGGTGAACCTCGGTAGTGAGGCGAACCTGAGACCCACATTGGTTAGCGTCGCTATGCCTCCCGAGGAACGACAACAGTACATAGACTTCCTTAGACAGCACCATGATGTGTTTTCCTGGAGTTATGATGAGATGTCGGGACTAGATCCCCAGGTAGTCGTCCACCGCCTTGGCCTCCCAGCAAACCATCGTGGGTTCAAGTAGCCACCAAGGAAAATGCACCCCTTTCATGGTGCCATGGTTGACGCCGAAGTTGATAAGCTCATTAAGGCCAAATTCGTCAAGGAAGTCCAGTACCCCAGGTGGCTAGCAAACATTGTGCCCGTCAGGAAGAAGAACGGGCAGATCAGGTTCTGCATCGACTTTCGCGATCTTAATCGCCACTGTCTGAAAAATGATTTTCCCCTTCCCGTGACAGAGCTATTTATCGATGCAACGGCCGGGTTCCAAGCCCTCTACTTCATGGATGGGTACTTCGGGTACAACCAGATCTGGATGGCCCCCAAGGATGAAGAGTTCACTGCCTTCAGGTCCCCCTAGGGTACATTCTGCTACCGGTTTATGCCCTTCGGCCTGAAGAATGCAGGTGCCACATATCAACGGGCTATGAACCGCATATTTAAGCCGATCCTTGGAACACTGGTGGAATGATACGTAGATGACCTGGTGGTTAAATCTATTCAGCGTCGGGACCATCTCAAAGACCTTGAGAAAGTGTTTTGTTTCCTCCGTTCTCGCCACTTGAAGATGAACCCGTTGAAGTGTGCCTTCGGGGTCACCTTCGGAATGTTTCTTGGCATCATTGTTAGGTATCAAGGTATCAAGATCGACCCCGAGAAGATCAAGGCCATCATTCAGATTCCTCCCCCAAATAATATTCGGGAGCTTCGTGGCCTCCAAGGCCACTTAGCCTATTTACACCGATTCATTGCGAATCTGGACGGCAAGTGTAATCCCTTTTCTCGACTCATAAAGAAAGGCGCTACCTATGGGTGGGACGAAGAGTGTTAGACCGCTTTTGAGGAAATCAAGCAGTATCTGCTTCAACCTCCGGTCCTGATGCCACCTGTTCCCAGAAAGCCGCTGGTCCTTTACGTGACCGCCCTGGAGCGATCCCTCGGCGCCCTTCTCGCTCAGAAGAACAATGAGGGAATAGATAATAGCCTCTACTACCTCAGCTGCATGCTCCTCGATACTGAAATTAGATATTCTCCCATAGAGAAGAGCTTCATGGCGCTCGTATTCACCATACAGAAATTGCGGCACTATTTGCAACACCACAAGGTATAGCTGGTCTCTCGGGTAGACTCGTTGAAATACATCCTGAGCCAGCCTATGTTGACCGGCCGATTGGCACGCTGGGCGGTGATCCTACAGTAGTTCGACATTAGGTTTGTACCTTAGAAGGCCTTAAAAGGACAGGAGTTGGTAGAATTCTTAGCTTCCCACCCAACCTCTGGAGACCAGCCACTGGATTTGGGATTTCCTGATGAGGCCATCCTCTCAGTCGATCACGCCACCCCATGATGGAATATGCACTTTGACGGAGCCTCCTGAATCCCTAATGGTAGAAGGCTCAACGATCCTAGGCTTAACAGAGTGGGTCTGGGTATCGTCTTCCTCACCCCGGAGCAAGACGTTCTTCCATATTCTTTCCTGTTGTCAGAAGGCTGCACCAACAATGAGGCAGAATATCATGCCCTCATCACTGGCCTCTAGTTGGCTCTGGAGGTTAACATACCCCACCTGTATGTAAAAGGGGACGTTGATCTAGTCATCAAGAAGGTTAATGGTGACTATGCTGTCAGGAAGCCAAAACTCATGCCGTTGCTGGAGTGCACCCTCCATCTAATGGCTATGTTCCCCTCCCGATCAGATGTCATTCACGTTCCCCGGTCGCAGAACAGTCGAGCAGATGCTTTGGCCAGCCTGGCCGCATCACTCGCGGAGCCCGAACTGGATGACATAATCATCCACGTGGCACACCGGAGAGTCATTGCTCCTGTTATTCCAGAGGTAAATCGTGGCCCACGAGTGAACCATCTCACCGCTGGTGCCCCTGCGTCAGGACCCCCCGGGGCTTCAGGCATGGTGATTGAGACAGTTCCTAACTGGAGGACACCCTTGGTTGAATATCTCCGAAACGACAATCTTCTGATGGACCGAGCAGAGCGGGAACGAATCCGGCGCCACGCGCCGCAGTTCACCCTTCAAAGTGGTCCCAGCCATGAGCAAATCCTTTACAAGCGCGGGTTTGACGGTGTTCTCCTCCATTGTATTCAAGGTGTTGAGATCCCACAGGTCATGCAGGAAGTGCACGCTGGTTCCTGTGGCACCCACCAGGCCGGGTCGAAGTTGTCCCACCAGATTCAGAGGGTGGGATACTTCTGGCCCTCCATGATCCACGACTGCATCGAGTATGCTAAGTGGTGTCATGCGTGCCATGTTCATGCTAACTTTGTGCATCAGCCATCAGAGCCTCTCCATACTACTAATTATTCTTGGACCTTTGTAGTCTGGGGGTTGGATGTCGTAGGGCCTTACCCGCCGGCGACGGCCTGAGAGTGCCGGTTCATCTTAACCGCCACAGATTTCTTCTCAAAGTGGGCAGAGGAAGCCCCGCTCAGGGAAGTCAAGGCTGGTTCTATCGACGACTTCGTGAACTCCAATATCATCCACCGGTTTGGAATACCTCATGCTATCCTCACAGATAACGGAACCAACTTCCAAGAGGCCGAGCTGAAGAGATTGTACGCCAAGTACAACATTCGCTCTAACCACACCTCCTGCTATCATGTGAGGCGAATGGACAGATTGAGGCGTTTAAAAAAACCCTCTCTAACATTCTGCAAAAAAATGGTTGGTCAGAACAAGAAAAGTTGGCCGGACAGGCTCCCCAATGCCCTCTGGGCTTATAGGACGACGGCTCGCAATTCCACCTAGGTGACTCCGTATTCCCTGGTATATGGTGCTGAGGCTATCCTTCCCATCGAGGTCCAGCTGCCCTCATTGCGCACGGCGGTCTACGACTAGAAAGTACCCGATGGAGTTGCTGAGATCCGTCTAGCAGAATTGGAAGCGCTGGACGGAAGTAGGCTTTGCGCTTTACATAACTTGGAAAGGCATCAGAGCAGGATGGCTCGAGCTCTCGATAATAAGGTTCGCCTCCTCTCCTTCCTACAAGTTGACTTGGTGCTGGCTCTTAGAGCACCAATGATTCCTGGCAGAAAACCACCCATGTTGGAGCCCAAGTGGGAGGGGCCTTTTATTGTCCACACGTTCTATCCCAATGGCGCGTATTCCCAGGTGACTATGGATGGTGAGCATATCACTCCTCCCACCAATTCCAGGTTCCTCAAGAAGTACTTTTCCTAACAAGTATGGTCCTGCATGAACTTAAACTGTATGGTCTTGCATGACCTTAAACTGTATGGTCCCGCACGACCCTAACTGCACTTTGTTCCGAGTTCTAAGACCTAAAACTAAGATCCTCTTGGTCTGAGCTCTAAGACCTAAAACTAAGATCCATATTTTGTCCAACATGACGTTAAAATGTATTGCTAGAACTACATCTAGATTGATTCCCATCCTAATGGGATACGTAGGAACGCCCAGAACTTTTGTATTTGGGTCCATCTTGAGGTCTGTTGTCGCATATGTTTCGCCTTTGGGACCCTGACCACAGGATCGCGTGGCATGGTGTGAGATTATGTCCCCATTCACGTCGGTTTTTCCATAGCTGCACCACATGCACCCTGTCCTCAGGATTTATCCCTCCTATGTCCAATGGAATTAAAAGACACTTTCAAGAACTATGTATGGCTTGATTCCCATCCTTATGGGATACGTAGGACCGCATGAATAGCTAGATGTCAGGTCCAACCCCATCTCTTAGGAGATCCCACGATCTCCCGGTTCCCAGGGTGTTTGGCATTATGCCCCCTCTTTTGCCCGGGGATCCTCCATCTTTTGGCCGCTCTCGGACTGAGCCCTCTGACCCTTTCCAGTGGTCTGCTGATGTGCTCAAGGCACTCTGGTCTAGGACTTGGAGTGCCAGATTCGACTTAGGAAAGTTCCATCCACTTGCCAAGCTTCGTGTTCCACTTCATTCGGGCCCCCGTTATCCTTCACACCCGGAGGTACCACCAAGAACGGCATGGATACAATGCCCAAGGGATCTCCTTCCATCATGGGACAACTCCCCCGAGGGTTTCAGACAACAAATTGATACAAATCCCACGTTACGAACATGGTCAATGGTTGATGCTCATTTGTTGGTCCCCATAGCTGACACGACAGGATGCTGTGTTGAAAACATGGTCACCAGTAATCCTAAATCGTCACGCTGATTTCCCCGGGCCCAGAATGTTGGTGGCATGGTTCATGTCATGTTCCACCCCACTGTGTCAAGGTGGAATCTCGAAACTCCTTGTAAAAACCCTCATTACACCCATGCACATCAGACAGACCGAGCTGCGTAACAGTGTCTCTCGGGGCTCCCGCGATCTGAGCGCTAGAGTATGTGCTTGGGTCTCTTCTTTACAGGTTGCGTGCAGCTTGACCCTCATCCCCATGGGGAACGAGGAGTCTCCCAGACACTGCGTTTCGGGCCCAGCATAGCTGGGAGCTGGCATCTTCTTCCCCCCTGATTGTTGAACCCTCATAGGCCCCTTTGGCCCGAGGATCCTCTCACAGATGCTCAAAACCTTACGACCTTAATCTGTTGTGGGTCCAAACCATACGACCTTAAACTGTTGTTGGTCCAGACCATACGACCATAAACTGTGTTGTCGGTCCTAACCATACGACCTTAAACTGTGTGCCGGTCCAAACCATACGACCTTAAACTGTGTTGTCGGTCCAAACCATACGACCTTAAACTGTGTTCCGGTCTAAAACATACGACCTTAAACTGTTGTCGGTCCAAACCATACGACCTTAAATTATTGTTGGTCCAAACCATACGACCTTAAACTGTTTGCCGGCCCAAACTATACGACCTTAAACTGTGTGCCGGTCCAAACCATACAACCTTAAACTGTGTTGTTGGTGCAAACCATATGACATTAAACTGTGTTGTCGGTCCAAACCAGATGACCTTAAATTGTGTTGTTGGTCCTATCACACGACCCTAAGCTGTGACATTATCATCCTGGCCGCAAGAAGAAAAATGGAACTGCATTGTGATGACCTCGTTGTAGAGGACATCACGTTGGGTATTGGTCACGTGCCATGCCATTTGTCAATGCCTATCACAGATTGATTCTTGTGGAGACACCACAACCTACTACTCTAGGCTTGTCGATTAAAAAAACCACTCACCTTAAAGGACAAACAAGATTTATCAAATTCCGCTTCTTTTATTGCAAGGGCCACGCCCACACTCCCCTTTTCCCCTGTCACTGGTATCTTACCATGTCACCTTTCAGAACAACGTATGGCTTGATTCTCATCCTTATGAGATACATAGGAGCGCCTGGGGAACTTCCCCATGGGCCCAGCCTACCTTCGTGTTCGGTCCCTCGACTCGAGCATTTCCCCGGAGAGCACTTGGTATGTAGGGCTTAGGTCCTCATTCACGTCGGGTTTTGTAACCGCCTTGCCATGTGTCAGTTTCTCCCCTTTCCCATTCACGGTCCAAGCTCTAACACCTTAAACTAAGATTCTTTAAAGAACTACGTATGGCTTGATTATCATCTTTATGAGATACGTAGGAGCTCCTGGGGCACTTCCCCATGGGCCCAACCAACTTTCATTTTCGGTCCCTTGACCTAAAACCTATCCTAAGGGGATTGTGCGATGTGGTGTGGGATTATGTTATCATTCACGTGGGTTTGTTCACCGCACCGTACACACCCCCTATTCCCATTCACGCCAGGTGTTTGAGTCACTCCACCATGTGCCTCTTATGTTTCCGTCCGACCTTTGGTCCGAGTTCTAGGATCTAAAACTAAGATCATTTGTTTGACTCTTTAAAACTCTCTCTCTCTTGTGGGATTGTGCGATGTGGTGTGGGATTATGTCCTCATTTACGTCGGGTTACTCACATTGCCATGATTATCCCCAGATGAGATGTGTTCCCCATCCGGCATGACGTTAAACTGTATTCCGTCCCGTATGACGTTAAACTGTATTCCGTCCCGCATGATGTTAAAATTGTATTCCGTCCCGCATGACGTTAAACTGTATTCCGTCCCGCATGATGTTAAACTGTATTTCGTCCAACATGACGTTAAACTGTGTTTCAAGAACTACGTGTGGATTTATTATCATCCTAATGAGATACGTAGGACCGCCCAGACATTTCGTCTTGGGTGCAGCCCTAGGGGTTACTGAACCCCGTCCTTCCTTATTGACACCCCCTCGTCCCGACTTCATGGGATGTGGTGTAATCACGACATCTACCCTGAGCAGGTTCGGGATGCCCCATGATAATAATGGGAAGCGGCAGTTCTCTCACCAAAGAGGTCCCGCCTGGAAATTGGGACGAACCGTGATCAGGTCAGTATGTCCGCCTAATGAGCCTTCGCCATGGTGGAGAAATTTAGGGAGTGTTGGACTCTGTTAGAACAAACTACCACTCCACCTTCCACGCTTTTCATCCCCCCTTATTCGGATCCTCATTTCCTTTCATGTTTGACGGGACCCCCTAACAGTATGGATGCTCGACCTATGGTCCGCCTACTGTCCTGGGCCAACGTTCCGGAAAACTGGTCATGTTTGATGGGACCCTCTAACAGTATGGATGATAGACCTATGGTCCGCCTATTGTCCTGGGCAACGTTCCGGAAAACTGACCGATGATATTTGAGTTAGGCCCCGTGTTGCGAACATGGTCAGCGGTCAGCCCTCATTTATTGTCCCCCATTCCAGGTTAACAAGATATGGATTCTGTGTTTCCGCCACAGTTGACAGTTATCCTCCATGGTTGCGCCCCATTGGGTTTTGAATTTGGGCGGCGTGATTCAACCTTCCTCTCCATCCCCCTATGTTTGGAAGGATTTTGATGCCCCCGACATCGCCCCGCTCGTGTGTTAGATCACATTGAAGAGTCGACACATCAATAGGCCCGAGGTCTCCTCAGAAGTCCAGGCCCAATTTTGGACACCTGAAGCTTGGTCAATGCCCCACAGTTGAACGAAATGATGGCACAAGCATATTCTGCTTCTTGCATTGCGAACCACCCATAGGAGCCTAGGGATGAGTTGTTATTCATTTCGAAACTATGGTTGAGCGCATTAAACCAAGGGTAAAAATGAATGGATTTGGCCGTATATTGGATTGAGACGATGAGCAGTACAAGAAGAAATTTCATGAGACGGAAAAAACAAAGCCCTTAGGGATCAGTGGGAAGAAGCGATCTTTCCAGCACTACTACCCTTTGACTGGTAGCCTCTAGGACCGCTTCTCACTATTTGAAGACTCTATCCTCATCGGCCACCATAGAGCGCAGCTCGCCAGCCCTAGCTTGTGCCTGCGCCCGCTCGGTTCGATGTACGGTCATCTGGTGACTCGCCTCCACCAGTTGTTCCTGCGCATCAGCCAGCTGGGTCGTCAGTTGCTCCACGAGCTCAGAGAATGTTGCAATGAATGCCTCCTTATTTTCCACATGCCCTTCGAGGTGCCGGACATCCTGCTCCGCCCTCATCAGCGCTTGAGCGCTCGTTGATCCTCCCCGGCACTGGGCAATGTCGGTTCGCAGGCTGCTCTCACGTATCTTCTCGGCTATGCAATCACGGACCGTCAGATGAAGACGCTGAGCGTCAGCCCCTCCAGCGCACCAGAAGCGCAGCCAGGTCTGAAGTGATCCCATCCTCCTCCGCCAATCCGACTGGGGATGTCTGAGGAAGCGCTGGATACACTTCCACCCGTTGCGTCGTGTCATCCGATTCTCCTCGGCTGCCTCTGAGTCTGAGTCATCTATATCCTCTGGGTCAGTGGGTCGGTATATGGGGAAGGCAGCCAGCAGATCAGCAGGAGGATCTGCCACAGGGATGCCTTCATGAGGAATAGAATCCTCAATGTCCGGGCGACCTTATTCTCTTGCCCCAGCAGCAATGATGCATCCACCAGCTTCCAACGTCGTCTCGGGAACAGCGCCGCTAATGTCCGCCGCCCCCCTGTTCAACAATTGTCGGGGCCAAATCAGTTTAGGGAGCATGTTATGAATGAGGTGGTATGTCCTCCGTTGGTCCACTCGCGGACGGCCCGGGCTCCACATCCTGACGTGCCCCCGGTGTTGAGATCACTGCGCAAGGAATACGCTGGTCAGACGGGATATTTTGACACCAAACACCAGTAGTGAAGCGTGAGACTTACAGGAATCCAGAGCATCGGTCCCCAGTGTTTCGGCTGCTGCAGGAGCCGCTGTAAGGGGAGACCCCTCCGTGCCTGTTAATTCAATGATGGGTGTCGAATCCCCATCATGTCCCACTGGTTCCTCTCCTCCCTCCTCTGGTGGGGATGCTCATCCAACGCTCAACTGCTCCTGAGTAGGATGGGGAAGTGAGTTAGAATTTGGAAAGGATAAGGGATGAATAAGGGAAATGAATGAAGACAGAGACAAACCTCGAGAATCTCGGTTATGTCGAGATCAGAGTCGGCAATATCGCCCCTCTCTCAGAGACTCCCTCGGTAGGTCTCCCCTTGTGACCCCTCACCTTTGGGCTCTTCTTCTTCATCTTATCCCTCGCCTTCGTCCTCTCCAATTTCCTCCACCCCTCCGGCTCCTCGTCACTGTCGCCTTCTCCCAGCGGCATCGCTTCCGGATCATGCTCCTGGCCGAGAATAACTTTCACTAAGAAAGGTGGCTCCGCACGCCGCCCCTTTGGTGTGTGTATGCATCCATGGCCGTTAGATAAGCATGCCACCAATGGAAGTTTACTCAGTCGGTAATTTGAAAGAGCCCGACCTCTGGAAGTTGGATCCCCATTTTGCATTTTCTTCTTCCAAATGGCTTCGACGCTCATCGATTTCCGTAGGGTCATCCAGGCCGACCACAGTGCCGGGAGAATTGCGTCTTTGGATGGTTCGAGCAGATATCTTATCTGCTTCCCGGGATGTTCCATGTCCGCCTCATGTGACTCCACTTCGGGTAACGAGGACGTGGTAGCACCATGTGATGTTCTCACTGCCGAGGTCCCGGCCTACGCAGGCCTTGCTACCTGACGCGCCCTTGGTCCTCCCCTTCTGACGGCACCATGCCTTCTTTCCCGTCTCCCTGTTTCCATGCGAGTAACCTCGAGTTGTCAGACGCGCTTGCATAATATCCCCTCAGGGTACGCAATGGTCCAGTGTTCGACGTATTCGGTTGTTAGGCCGCATCGACCCTAGCGGGGGGGAAGAGTGAAGACATCGCCAGAACCGAAGGTGGTAAACATCAACCACATCTGGCACAGGACACACAGATTCTTCTCCTCCCGGACAGCTGTGAATACCTTCTTCAGTATTCGTTGGAGGCACCCGAACTACCTGGCGAATTGGGATGGTACGTAAGGCTCACAGATCACCTTCCTGTCGATCCGAGCCACGAGCACCCCACCCCAAATGCTCTGGAAGTATTCCTGATGTTCCAGAGAGCCTCAACCATTGTCCACCAGCTGGCCGACTTGGGTGGGGAACGGGCTGAAGTTGAAATTGGCATGGTTGCTGATGCGGATCCTCACGCCCTCCTCCTTGAGCATCATCGGCGCCACCCCTGGGATGTTTAGCAAGGACGGTCGCAGACCATTTCCAAGAGGACGGATGACATTTAGGGAAGTATACCCATCGGGATGAGCCGCCACCCAGCCATGGATGATCTGGAAGGGACCACATAATCTCCGAGGCGACCCCCCTCGTGAGATGCGCCCCAGGATGGCATACAGATTGGCCAGTATGGGGTCACCCAAGTTGAACCTTTTTTTGGCGTCCATGGAGCCCTCCATCACCAATGTTGCTGGGCGGACGCCAATCCTCGCATCCCGCACCAGCAGGAGCCACCCACTCAGGAAGGCGGTAAGGAACACGGCATACCGGACGTTCAGGTCCTGGGACTCAATGACGCGGTAGCCCCATGATTGGTATTGCCCCGCCTCTAGGGTCCTCCAGCATGACCCATCCCTGCTCCTCTGAGTCGCGGTTGGGCACTGTTTTCCCAGCCCCGACATCTTGACGACTAGATCCTTCTCGAGGAGTAGGCTGAACCAGCCCTTGAAGGAAACTTCCTTCAGGAGGTCCTTGACCCCCAGCCTCTCTTTGGCCAGCTCCAATTGGTGCCACGTCAGCATAGGCGTCCGCGACCTGTCTCCCTAGGTGCCCTTTGGAGGAAAGAACTCATCGTATTGGTAACCCTCCAGTGGGATACCTCTGATGCAGTGAACGTCCCAGAGACTGATGCCGAATTCCCCATGATGAAGGTGGAATGTGTTGGTTTAAGGAGACCACCGGGTGAATAGCTCCAGTCCAAGTTCAGGCTGGCGGTGGAAGTGGAACTGCGATGTCCATACCACCTCGAACAGGCCGATATACCGCAGTTCGTCCCCGAACCAGTCACAGGTATGGCGGACCCAGAACGCCCAGGCCCATTCGCTGGTGAAGTTGCCCCCAGACCGCAGGTCCCAATCCTTCAGCCATCCCTTCATGTCATCTGTGACGCTCTGACGGAACGTGCTCGCGTAGAGGGCCAGAGAATCCTCTACCACAGGCTCGTCCCCAGTAATGGTCCTAGTCCTCGAGTTTGGGACATATACGTCCATATGTCTAGTTTCTCTGGAAGGATGGCCATTGTTGGTGATGTTGTAGCGAGGATGTGTGTCCCCCTGAGTCACCCAAGATCGCGGCATGTCCACCTCGAAGCCCAGCAGTGGTACCTCCTCCAGGATGCCAAAACCCTAGAGCGGGAGGTTGTCCGACAAGGGATATGTCTTCTGGGCCGGAGTCAGCAGATTGAACAAGGTCAGATTTTTGGAGACAATCACCTTGGCTCCATAAACCTCCTCATTCACCGCCATTTCTGTTCTATGGGAAGCGGCTTCCCCCTCATCAACTCAGTTTGCATCCATCTCGAATCTTTCGAGAGTTGGGAGAAATCAGGATGCAGTGCGCGGATTCGGAGAGTTCTGCGTGAAATCTGAATGAGTTGCACAAAATCCTGGAGATGAGCATGCAATCGGCACGTGAAGTGCGGAAAAGCCCGAACAGGCGAGAAATCACGACCAAATTTTGGATGACATTCCACTCTGCCAGAGCGTTTTTACGCGCAGCCACGGAAGTGATTTCGCGCACGAGAGTGATGAGGTTATCACGCGGAAAAAGCGAAAGTACGGATATGGGACCCATCACCCCTTTTTATAGGAAAGGCCAGGGTTCCGCGCCACGCGGAAATAGGATTCCGCGCGCGTTCGTAGGATTTGCGCACCCCATCGGAATTTTGCGCGCAACTTGACCAGGGGACTTAGAATTACGATGTTTCAGCATTTCCCTTGGAATCTGATTGTTGTGACCTCTCGCCGATCCCATTCCAAGGGGCGGCATTTGTTGACGCCGAAAAAAAAGTCTGTAACTCTTGGAGGAAGTTTCAAAATGACGAAGCGAAGTCATATTCGGAATCAGAGGCCTAATCTGGAGGCCTGGGATGTGGTGCACGAACTAAAGGAGGATCCGCATGAAAAATTGTTCAACGCGCGTAGAATCACCGGGTTTCACGGAATTGAGCAGATAAGGCGCGCAATCTTTGCGCGCCCCAGTTCTGCGTGGCGAGTTTTTGCGCACCGGCTACGCTCAGAGAGAAGAATTTCACGCACCTCCTGGATTCTGCGCCGGAGGTCGCCTATAAATAGAAGGTGACCCCGAACGGTTTTGGGGTTCTGGAATTCGAGGAGACTCTCGTGTGCCCAATTTGGCTTCCCCCGTGTGCAAGATGGCTTCCAGGTAATCCCTCATTTCGCGAAACCTTGCCCCAGAGTCCGCCTTTGCACGCAACTCCACCAACTTCAGTGAATTTTCCCCCTTCCCCGGGTTCCAGCATTGCATGCAATCTGTGTCTCGTGCGCGCAATACCCTGCCATGTGCGCAAAACCCTGCGCGTAATTCCCCCTCCGCGCGCACTTCCCTTGCTCCAATTGTGTGCTGTCTGGGTGTTTTTCACGCAAACATTCTTTTTTTGCGCGCAAAGCCCATGACCCTTCACCATGACGCCCCTTGGATGCCCCCTGCACCGGAACGTGATGTCTCCCCTGCCGGGAATGCACGCCATGCGTTGTTTTCCCATACGAACTTCCAGGCTCGTGCGAAGTAACCTCAAGTTCCCTTGGGCCGTGTTTCCCGTTGTGTTTCTTTGCCTTATTCTTCTCCGCATAGGCACGCTAACGGCTATTTCTTCTTCGCATAGCCACGCTAATGTGGACCCCCCGGTGGTTCGCCCTACGACCCCCCTTCAGTATGGCCTTGCCGATTCCTTCCCTCCCACAAGGGGTAGAGGGAGTTGGGCATGTTTTCCCTAGGGGTGTGGAGCGAACCCACCTCGTCCAAGCTGCAGGATGTTAAACTTCTAAGAACCACGTCCTTAACATAAGACGTTAAACTGTGGTCCGACCCCGTGCTTCACACGCAGGGCCCCCCAGCTCTGACATTTTTTACACCCACTCGTCTCCACAGGAATGGACTCTTACTCACATGGAATGATATCCTCCTTGTCGGAGTGGCGTTTGTCCACGGGGGAAGGGCCACCTCAGAGCGTAAGCCCCTAGCCTTTCTTGCAGATCATTGCACCCGTGCATCTCTGTACATCCCCCCTGCCAAGGCCAGTGGAGTCCTTTTCGCACTGCGCTTTGTCGCACCATGGGCCTCCACCTTGGAGTAAGCCCCGACACCAAGGGCTGCTAACCACACGTAAGCCCATGTTTCATCTTTGGGCCGCTCAACACGTAAGCCCCATTCCGCTTCTCATGGACGCACCCTTCGCGACGTGATTGTCTGGTCCCTGCTGCCTCTTGTTTCCCATACCGAGCATGACTCGCGTGGGATTAGAGCGCGCATCGACCATGAAATCCTCTTATGGTCCGCCCTAGAGTGTATGCCCCATCCCAGTGAACTACGCATAATTTGATCCGTGCTAATGCACAGTATGTAGGAAGCCTCCACGAGGTTCAATCCCACCACCCGGTCGTCCTGACCTCTCCATGTCGGTTCCCTGACCACCTTGGGCCGCCTCAGAGCGTAATCCCCAAACCCCTCGTCCCGCATGACGTTAAACTGTATCTCGTCCCGCATGACATTAAACTGTATCTTGTCCCGCATGACGTTAAACTGTATTCCCCCTCTTGGGCCGTCTCAGAACGTAAGCCCCATGTCTCACTCCACCATCCATCCTGATCCTTACCCGGGCCGCCACATCCCGGTGAGATCATGCCACCCCATCCCACTACATGGCATCCAGGAAGCCGCCCAGGTGCTGGCCCCAACATCAGCGTTCCCCCCCTAGGGGCCCTTCAACCCGATCCGTCTCCGGAAGATGTTAAACTCGCGACATACCCTGTGTTAAACATGGGAAGCTGACGAAAACCTCAGATGCTACACATTCCCCGCGTTTGTTGTGGGATGCCTCGGGCTTCCGCGCCCTCGAGAAGCCCTGTGATGAGGGACCAAAGACAGACATGCCAACGACGCCCCAACGTGACCATTTTCCTCCCCGAAGGTTACTGCCCTGACAAGACCCGTTGGAGCGTCTCGACGGAAGCAGTGTAATTAACTGGCGTCTATGTAGATATGGCACTGGGAATGGGCTTCACGAACCCGTCTTAAATCTATGAGGGAGACTCGGACTAGGTGATGAGCTCCGAGGAGGAATCCACGGAAGGAAGAACCAACATCCCATCATCCGGGTTTCAATCAAGGAGAAGACGTCCCTGAACAAGGAAAGGATGCCGCCCACCTTTGGAAAGCGGGAATGCGGGGTAACAAGCAGCGCGTCCTCCCCACAGACGGATGCGCGCGCCCCGGCGAAAGCATCAGAGCAACAACCGTCTTTGGTATATCCTCCTTTTTGACCCTTAATTGATGATACCCTGAACGAAGATCAATCTTGGAAATGTATTGAGCTCCGCATAGTTGGTCAAATAAGTCATCAATGCACGGGAGAGGATATTTTTTCTTGATAGTGATCTTGTTAAGTTCTCGGTAATCATTGTAGAGTCTCATTGATCCATCTTTCTTCTTAACAAACAGAATAGGTGCTCCCCATGGTGACGCACTAGGGAGTATGAATACCTTATCAATATTCTCTTGGAGTTGCTTCTTCAATTCCTGCAACTCAATTGGGGTCATTCTATAAGGTGTCTTTGAAATAGGTAGAGCACCTGGTATGAGTTCTATTGAAAACTCAACTTAACGATTTGGTGGAAGACCCGGAAATTCCTCCATAAAGACATTATCAAACTCCCGTACAATGGGCATATTCTTAATCGTGAGTTTCTCACCAACCATTTGAGATAAATAAACTTCATTTAGTGGAATCAAGACCCATAAGATTGAAGAAATTTCCACTGGAAGGTTATGTTCATCCTTGCATCGATAGATGATCATAGATTGATCTGGAATATGAAATGTTACTTCCCTTATATGGAAATTGATATGAGCTCTATATAGAGAAATCCAATCCATGCCAAGAATCACATCAAATTCCACTATAGGGAGGATCACAAGATTGCAGGAATCACTTTCCCACAAATTTCAATTGGAGAATAATTGTAAACTTTTGATGTGACTTTTGTGCCCTTAGGGGTTGTCACAGCTAACTCAACATCTAATTGTTGAGGTAATACGGTGATACCCTTAGAAACTTCTTTAGAAATAAAAGAGTGGGTGGATCCAAAATCAAATGAAACATTTTCTACTTTAGAGTGGATGGTAAGTGTACCTCTCACCACTTCGTTGTCGTACTCCACATCGCCGATAGTAATTGCATGTGAATTTCCTTTCCCTTTGGCCTTAATAATTTGTTGACGTCGATCATCATCATCAACCCTTGGATTTGGGAATTGATTGTCATAATGCCACATCTCCTTACACTTGAAAAATTGAAGTGTAGTAGGTTCATTCTGTATATCCCTTCCTTTTTTTGCATCATTAGACATATTATTCCCATTATTTCATCATTCAATTTCCCGATGACCTTCTTTTCCATACATATAAAATTTTCTTGTCCCCTTAAGACAATTTCCTCCATGTTTCTTTCCACACTTTGAGCATAAGGGAAAACTCATCTTCTTTTCAGTGTGGTCTTTAGATTTTCCTTTGAATTCCATTTTCCTCTTCTTATCAAACCCATGTGACTGATGGGTTACACCAATCTCTATCTCAACCTTGAGAGCACATCAAACAATTTCCTCATAGCTATTGCAGTCCCTTACGGATAATGCCCTTCGAAGACTTGGTTTTAAGACAATAAATAATCGATCCATCTTACTCTCAGGTTGGATAATAATTCCGGAAGCGTACCTTGAAAGTCTTGTAAAATTTTCTTCGTAGGTACCAACAGATTCATCATCATTTTGATTCAGTTCAAGAAACTCCTTATCCATCATTGTTCTAAGAATACAAGGGAAATACTTATTGAAAAATAAGTTCTTGAACTCATACCATTCTATGGACTCAATTTCATACCTTTTCCTCGTATTCTTAATAAGATTCCCCCATTGATCTGCATCACCTTCCAAACAATACACTTCTAAGATAAATTTATCATGTTTAGTACATTGAAGAACTGAAAATATCTTTTCAATGGTACTGATCCATTGTTCAGCCACTAATGGATCAGAAGACCCGCTGAATGAAGGTGGACGCTGCCTCATGAAGGATTCGACAGAATGTTGCTCCTTTCTTTGATCATTTGGAAATCCCGCATGATTCATAGCTTGAGAAAGTTGTGTGAACATGGCTACAATATTTTTCATTCCAGATCCCATAAAGTTTGGTTGCTCAGGGGGACAATCATTGCATTTCCCGTCGCATTCAGCATTAACACGGTTCCTTCGGGGACTAGCCATTGACTAAAACCAAGCAGAATAGTGTGAGAAACATTAATTATAATAGGATAACCACATAATAATGAATAAAATTTCACACTTAAGGTCTTATCATAGGTTTTTCATGACCATTTCTAAAATAGTAAGATTGTGTCCTATGCTTAGACGTATCCTCAGGGTTCTTACTAAGGCTTTCAAGTCCTAGTTTCCAAAGGATGATTATACCTTTCCTCTGATACCAACTATAATGACCCATACTTTACATACATTGTTATTACTTCAGAATTAAAGCACACTTATTACAATATATAACAAAACCAGGAAAGGAACTTATATGTATAGTGTCTTTAGAAACTGGGAAACATAAACAACTGGTTCATAAAGCGTCAACACTGTCTCTCATTTATTTCATCATATCTATAGTCCCTTTTGGAATATCTTACTTAATAACCTTCTTCCTGACCTGGGGAAAGAAAACATACAAAAGGGTGAGCTCAAATTCTCAGTAAGGGTAAACAAAAGAAATATCAATCACATCATAAGAACATAACTTTTGGAAATCTTAACCTAAAAAAGAGATCATAATTTCATAACATGGGATAAAACATAGTAGTGAAATATAATCCCAATAATCATAACATTAAACATGATACTTTGTGGAATAAACACATAATCATATAGAATCATTTCTTAGTAGTCAAGACTCATAGACAAGACTATCTTAGTGGACAAAGTCCATTTCTGAACCGAGTTCACTCCTCATTTCAGTCCTGTCTCACTGAACCAGTTTAACCTGCCGTTCCAGCCATGTCTATCTCATGAGATATAAAATCATTACCCAATTCATTGGAGGGAGATATAGGTCCCACCCATCTCATAATGATACCATTCTTATCTATGCCACAAAATCATAAACCATACATCATAGCATAACCCATGTAATAAAAATTGGAATCATAAACATCGTGACATCATAAAAAAATTCATATAAGATAATGGAATTTATAAAAATAATTCCATCACAACATAATCAAATCAATTTAATAATAGGGATAGAAACAGAACCCTTTATTATCTTAGATGGAAAATAATTTTGATAAAACACTTGAACTCCATTCTTGAGGAAAATATCATTTCTACTTTAAAAAAACTTTTCCTTTCATAACATGTCATACAATTCTAAACTAAAAGAAGTTGATTAAAATTAAACTTTAAAACATGTAAGGGAAGCTTCTTGGAAATAATGTTTTAAAAATACATTCATGCTTCATAAGTTAAAAAAACATTCTTCCCGTACTTTTGTCGAAAAAGTCAAAAAGTACCTCGTACGAAAAACGACAAAAGATTCCTTTCATATCTTTTACTAAAAAATCACTAAAGGGTAAAATTGGATATAAACTATTGTATAAGGATATAAATATTACATATTGAGGAAACATGGATGTGGATGATAAAATACACCCCAGTAAATTCAAAAGTATAAACAATCTCGGATAAAAATGAGGTTGTGATATTTCCCTTACCTTAGGTCCGATTTGCTTCATAAGTGTATGAACCTCCTGTATAATGATTTAAATAATGTTATTGACTTATTACAGAATCATAATTATTTTTATGATATCATATATGGTCATATTCTTATCTTCTTATTAGTAATATTTCATTATTACTTGTTATTCAGGTGTTTATTACTTTCTGTTCTTATGCGTGTTTTGTCGAATAAATTCTTATTATTATATTTAGGTTATAGATACCACATTTCCAGAATGGTATTAGTGTATTATATGTCATATTTATTCATTAAATTCATTTATATAATCATTATGCAATGAAGATCATGTGGAACGAGTTGCATCACATCGTGGAGACGGTATTCCGTACGTACGCACGAGCAATGATATCGTTCCCATGATCATTGAATTGTATTGGAGTGTATGTATACTATTTAAGAATCAATATAACTTTAAAATAATCATATATAGTTATTATTTACACCATTATACCCATCCATGTAAGGTGGTGGGGGAAAATAGATTACACCAGGGCGTCGAGACAGTATTCCGTACGTACGCACGCGCGATGATTTCGTTTTCCGTAGGATGGATATATGGTGAAATAGTGTTGTTTCATACTTATAATAACATATCAGTATATTAGTGATACTAATGTTATTACTTCATAATGAAAAAACTAAATAAGAATAAGTGGAAGAAGAAATAAATATAAAAGAATCGGTAACAGACATTACCTCTTCTTTGAAGCGCTTCTTTGAGACCACCTTTTAGGGCACTAAAATTGGTCTTTGAAGAAGACCAGGACCTCTAGGATGTCTCTAGGGAAGTGGAGAGGAGAAAGTGGCAGGGTTTGGCCGAGCGTGAAGAATCAAAGTTGTGTGAGGAAGAGGGGGAGGAGGTGCCCTTTCATAAGTGAGGAGAGGGGCTCCTTTGGAAAAACTAAAAATATTATTTTATTATAAAGCCAAATTAGGTTTTAAATATCTCCAAATTGGTTTATTTCGAAGATAAGGTGGGGATGGGTCGCAATCCTCTCATAAAATATAATTTAGACAATTTTAGGTTCCTATTTTAACCTTATCATTTATATTTAAATTTAAGTTAGATAATTTTACTTTTACCGTGTCTTTTTGTGTTCTTACACTATAAGGTTAATAAACTTACTATAAAAAGACAAAAGAACCCCAATTTGTTTAATATTAATATAAATAACCTTATCTACATCATTTGACCGAAACATAGATTTTTAGGAAAAAAATAACAATTAATAATATAATATTTTTTTAAAAAACTATTTTATGTCAATTTTGACACTATTTAGTAATTGATTTTTGTGACAATCATATCAGAATTATTAGTTCGAAAAAAGTAAATTAAATCGATACTAACATGTCATATTAACCTAAAAAATTAGTGGAATTCATAAAAAGTCTAAAATTACATTTATTTGGGTATTTATAACTTCAATTATGTCAATATTTCATTAATAAGATAATTACTACATCATCTTTGTGTCATAAATAAATTAAATTCTTTAACGTCTAAAAATTACAAATAAATTTCCATTATTTAGGAAATATTTTTATATTTGTAATGAATATTTATAGTTGAATTTATCTTATGTATAAATCTATATTATAAATGATTTAGTTATTAAACTTTGATTTTAACTATTTTAACCCTTCTTTAAATAAATTAATAATAAATGTCCTAATCTAATCCAAGTGGGTCTAAATGGTCATATTTTATTCCTAAGGTTGTTTTTGGTCGAATTAAAGTTATCCAATAGAATTATTACATGTGTTAGGGTAATAATAATATCATTTTTACTCTTAATTAACCTATTTACTTTAAACCGTGGTAAATAAAAGTAAAAAGTTACTATTCACCAAAAAATTATTTTCATCTCATTGAACCACATTTTACTTATTGACATCAACCGTGTCTCTCGGATTTTCGAAATTCTACTCACAGAAGCGGTAAAATTAAGTTTTATGAAAAATTCAGTTTTTTTAACTACCACTTAGTAGTTTCACTATTTATCAAAAATTGAAAGTTTTCAGAAAGATACCAAAATTTCACTCTAGGATAATTTAGATATTCTGAATCCAAAAATGATGTCCATTTTGAAAAATAAAATTTATAAAATTTCAAAAAGTGGTTATTACTATTCATAACGACTAGTTTTAATAATATTTTCATATCATATCATTGTTTAGTGAAACTCGGTATTGTGTACAACGCAAGATATCGAGGAAGGTCGCGATTGCGTGTAAAGCAAGCCAAGCTAGTGTTGTGTGTAGTGAAAGATTCCTTTGATGATTTATATAACAAAAAAAATATTTCTCATAATAGTCTCGGGTGTTAAAAACCCTATCCTCCCCTATTGTGCTTCCCCGCCTGAAGGTATCTCTACCACTCCTATGCATGACTAGTGTATTCTATTCTCAACAGCCTATATACGTGTGTAGATAATATTTCACCATATAAACACCATTTAACATGGCTGAACATGATAAGATAGCAACTACAAAGTTTTTCTCACATATTAGATGTGTAGCTGAACCAGTTCTTTGGTAGGATAGAGGTTTTCATGTTTTTATAAATAGTTGATAAAACAGTTAGTTAAATTCCTTATATATGAAAATTAAATCTTCTCATGTAATTTTTTTTCATTTTTTTCTTTAACACTAGAACATTTGTAATTATTTGATAAATATTAATATTTTTTCATGGAATTTCTAAATCATAAAAATTATTTTTTTCCATGATTAATAAATGAATATTTGAATGATTATAGAGGAAATAAATCCTTTTTTAATATACCACATCCAATATGTATCTTTCAATCTCAATAAATTGAATAGAATGGGACACACTTATTATAAAATTATTTACAACTTCAAAAGTATTCTTCTTAACTTCCAATATATTAACATCTATCATCAACAAAACTATATTTATTGTGAAACAAATAAAAAAACTGGGATCAATAATCCCACCCTCTATATTTGTTGTCAATACCTTTGTAAAGCGATATGTTAATACATACTATACACTTTTCATTTCTATACCCCTTTTCAGATCAATGTTTTTCTTAAATTTATATCTCAATTGTTTACAGTAAATTAAAAGATCTTGGTAAAATGGTTTCAATTCATTTTTTATATAATTTTCCATCAATAATATAAATATATGTCTACGTGATCCATGCTTGGATTAAAAAAAACTCTATTTGATTTAAATAAAAAGGTTGTCCATAATAAATTAAAATTTATACTATAAAAAACAAGAAACACAAAAAAATGAAAATACAAAATTGTTAAACTAAATATTTTAGTTATAATGATATACTCCAATTTAGTTAAAAATTTCTCATAAATATCCTCCAAAGTTCCCTGAACTCTCTTTAGCATAGAGATTAGAACGTTCAAATATAGAAGAACTTATCAACAGCCTTGGAACCTCTTCAACGTTCCACTATTATGTGAACAATTAATTTAATTTACTTCTTTATATAAGAATTTTAATTTTATTAAATAGTATGAGATATTAAAGATTTCATACCTCTTTAATGACATTTTCTTCAAGAATTTTATAGAATAATCATATTTTCATGAAATAATAATTTTGAAAGCTTCAATAATCATTTTACTCTTATATCATCATCAAGGAGACACTCCTCACACAGATAAATATTTCCAAATAAAATTATTTAGGATATTAAAGTCAATAATTAACAAAAAAGAATTATTTATGTGGTTATTTAATTTTGACAACCTCCACATCATCATCAAGGATGATATTCATAACAAAAATTCGTGTGAATTTTAAATTGTGATATCAAACCATGTTAGTATCTTATTGACTTTTTTATCAAGCGTTGAAAAAAACTAATTTTTACAACTTAATCGAATAAAAAACATTCATGGATTTTTCATAATATTAATTGAGATATCAATCATATATGGTGAATTATTCTTCTGAACTATCTAGAATTAACATCCATCAATCTTTCTTTGGTTCTCCCTCATGACCATATTTAACTATAAATTCCATAAATTGTATGAAAAATACAATTCATTAATATTAAATGGAATAAGGTAGGTCTTATTATTCATTAAATTGAATAGAAAAGATGAGATAATTTTCTCAAACAAGTTTCTCCTTCAACATTAGTATTTATACATCCACAAATATTCTTCAAATATGTTATTATACTTATTATAATAGATCTCAGAACTTCTTATAATTTCATTGTGTGTGAAATATATCTTCTTAAGAGTCTTTATGGAACCTGACTCACCTAGTAAAACCTAATGCTTAAGAAAATAACTCTTATTGTACTATAATTATTTCATAGTAATATATAATAGTGTTTTCTAACATGTTTTGTCTAAAAAGATAGTACTTATTTAACATAATAATTTTCTTATGTTTAAAACCTCTCATTAAGTATGGGATATTGATATGAATTATCCGCTTTCCTTTTAGCACTATATTTTTCCTCCGTTGCTTCAAATTTATTTTCTCTTTATAAATCTACTTATCAAATGACTAAAATTTCATTCAGAACATTGAAAATAAGGTTTTTTTCAAACAGATTATTATGGGAGCCTTTTATCTATATTAACCTTTTATAATATGCACACCTCTTTGTATTCTTGGAGTTATCCTGAATTGGACATTATTTCTTCTTATTTCCAAGGATTTCCCACATGTTCTTTTTCATATCTTCTTAGGTGAATTATTGTTTACAATATTATTTTTCTTCCATTCCATGTTTAATTATTTTTTTCATCACTAACTTCTATAAAGATATATTTTCATTTTATTTTGATACATACTTATATGAAAATGAACCATTCTTGTGACTAAAATTATTTTATATATTACATATATTTTGAACCATTCAAAATTTATTTGAAGTATATAAAATTTTATTAATCTATGGATTTTGATTCAATATCACTAGATTCAATCCCATTTAAATGTACTAACTATATGATTTGATATTTATAGGATTGTAAAAAAAATCCAATACATTGTATCTAAATTTACTAAATCTCTAATAGTGACCCACTAATCTTATTTTTTTACATGTATTTATTTCTATTCATATTCTGAAGAATTTTTTTTGGGTATTCTTTTCTAATGGTAGGTCTCTTATTGGGGAACCAACTTCCATACTAATTATTTTAACCACTAAGAACAAGGTGGTAGTATTATACTCACTTTTCATCATCCATAATTATATAATTTTATTAAAACCTATACAGTTTATGAAAACATATTTAGATAAATTATTACCAAAAGTTATAGATGGTACCTCCTTCTTTAAGGGAGCTTGAGAATGATCTATTAACGATTTACAAAAATTATTAAAACTTTACGGTGGTCTTATAATAGATGAATTCTCTTTAGAAAAGGTTTTAGAAACAATTAATTTAATCTATAAATTTAAAATCTCAATATATTTCTTTTTAAAATTATCTAGTTTGATTTGCAATTATAGACATTTCATATTGAGAAAATTATTCAAATATTCAATGAATTTCACTATATATTCACAATTATTCCACATATTTCATATTTACCCTTATGAATTTTAAACTTATCAATTAAAAATTTGGAAAGCTTCTTAACCTTATTTTATTAATTTCTAATTTTTATTCTTTGATATAAATTTTTTTATGATTAACTTCTATTTCATGGATCTTCCCTTCAAGAGTATTATGTAATTAATCTTTATATTTATATTCTTTGAGAAATTTATTTATATATTTTAAGGAACTCATTTCAAGATCCACATATTTTTTCTAAAAGGATCTAACTTATTTGGAGATATCTATAGATTCTAATAACCATTCCTATAAATCCTTCTCCATGTTAATAGTTTCTCATAATATTTTGGTGGTATCATCCCACCAACATTCAAAAATATCACAAATAAAAGAAATTATATCTTGGGGAAATGATTTTGGTTTCTCTATTAATGATTCAAGGGATATATCATTTGAATCAAAGGATATATGACCAGACTCACTTATTCATGATTATTCTTCTTGATGATTGTTTGTACATGAATTATCACATACCTCGTGATCACTTAACTTCCCAGATCCACATGAGTTAGAAATATTGTCCTTCTCCATGTTGGTAATTTGAACAACCCATTATTCATTTTCAAATACATATATATTTTCTATGCATTAATTATGTGGAAAACTTAATTTCCAGATTCTTCACTCAAGAGTGATATTTTATTCAACATCATATTTTCTTTCTTTCTCATATTCATCAAATTCTTGATAGATATTAAATTTTTATCCCAGGAAAAATAATAATCACCAAAACCATGATTTATTTCTAATATATGAAGGAAAATCCAATGTTTTAAAGAGAATAACATCAAAGTATAGAATCTAGTAGAGGTAAACAAATAATTTGATACCAATTTTTAAGACTAATTTGAGATATGATCAACAATAATATGGGGGGTTGAATTATTTTTGGTCCCATTATGGATGAACTTATCCTCTTATCCCTTTTAACTCTATGGATGTTTAAGTTATTGAATTTCTCACCATCTTACCTCATGTCATTAATTCATGACCCACATAATGTGGAAAAGATATTTTCCAGGGTCACATTTCAATAATAAAGGATAGTCCTTGGTTTATTTAAGAATCAATACATGATCACATATGCCACTATAAGATGAAAGTTCTTAAAATGGTGGGGCAAAAAAATCCTAAACCAGAAGTGTGGTGCCTAACCCTCATGATAAGGGAAAAATGATCCTTAGTCCCTGTATTGGAGAAAAGTTTTTCAATCATGAATCTTTATAATGGATATTTATATTTTCTATTTAGATATTATTAAAATTCATTATGTCTTTTGAAACATAAATAGATTCCATAACTATATAAAAATTAAGTTTAACATTTTAGTATTTATTTTCCCTTATCCTTATTATTCTCTTACTTGTAGAAAATTATATAATAAACTCATAATTTTTTTATCTTGTATAAATAGAAGTTCAGAAAACCTCTTCCTAATCTCATTCTTCTATTACACTAATTTAGAGACCTTTATTTCTATATAGAAACTATACTAAAAAATCCTTATTCTTCTTATTATGTTCATGGATAACTCAAAAAAAGTTATTACTGGTTTATTTTTGGGAAACAAAAATATTAAACCATCTTATATTCTATTATATTCTTATTATTTTTCATCTTATGAAAATAGATATATATTATAATCTCTTATCATCTTCTTTTTTCTTCCCTCATAACATCTCTTTAACTTCTTCAATGCATATATATATACTAGTTTATCTTCTTACTATCATTAAGTCATGGAGATAGGTCTTTATCTTTGACACACCAAAATTTTCTTTAAAGAATTTCAATTTTGAATCACTCTAACCACACCTTCATTTTTTTGATGTATAAAAATAAATATCTTAATAAATGGTTGCAGTATCAATCACATCCTACATGTATTAATATTGAATTTTCATTCAAAATACCATGTGAATGAATTTTTTTGAATTATTAATATTATTTGTAGTTGAAAACCAATGGATCTGTGCCTTCATAGTCTTAAACTACATCCATAAACATATACCATAAATTATTCTCATTTAAAATTCCTGAAGACTCAACAACCTAAAACTCTTATATAACCTATAAAAGATTGTTTGAAATAACTATGATTGGTTTATATTCCTGAGTAACTTGATTAGTTTTCCTATATTTATAGTTTAAATAATATATTATTCATAATATATCCCTTATGTTATTTTGTTAATCAATTTCCATATTAACCTCATCAGCACAATTTACATACCAAAACGACTCAGGTCTCCTTTCACTTCTCCACATGGTGAATAAATAAAACTAATATTCTAATTCATTTCAAGCTTCATAAATCCAAAATTATAATTTTAAAATTAAACTAATCATCTTAATGTTTTTCCCTGGACATATTCATGAGTATCACAGAAACAATATTTATTCAGTTTATCCGTATGTCATGAATGTTAATCACACATGTCACAAAAATCATGTTTAAGTTATTAGATGATGAAGGTTTCCCTATTCATTATATGGCATCACCAAACAACATACTATAAAAAGATCATCAGATTTTATATCTTCTTCATAGTGATAAATCCTAATACAAGGAATGATTTATATTGTTTTATATTCTATGAAGACCAGTGAAGCCTAGATGTTGTGATTTTATTTATATCGTATTATAGGCATGAAAAGAAAATCTTTATAAATGTATTTTGATCTCAATGATATAAATATTTAGATTCATAATCATTAAATATTTATGAATAGATATTTGTGGACATACCAACTAAATATCCTCAAAATAAGTATGGAAATATGCCACACTTTTGTTTCTTAGACTCCCTTCAATCCTCATAGAAGGTCGGTTCGAGTCACATTCTCTTGGTTTTTTTATATTGATGATCAGTTCTCATAGAAGTTACATTATCATATAATGTATGAAAATATGTTCCTCAAGCTCAAAGAATATTTCCTTAATATGGAAGACCATTACATTTTTTATCCTCAATAATGCTCTGTGTGCACTTCACATAAGATCATTATACACAGAATGTATGTGTAGTTATTTATATAATAACATAATATATTTATGTTAGATACACTTTGTGGTAGATCATGTCATGTTGTAGTCAATTTGAAGATATACATGTGATAAGTTTAGCAATGGGAATGTGGTTGATTACTGAAATCCAATAATCAATATAGCATCAGGGTTTTGTGAGGGGTAAGACATCACATTAAGTCTCAGATGACATCAATCAGTGTGAAAAACCACACTCCAATGTTTTATACAAATATTTTAGTTGAGTAAATATATCATGATATGAAGTTATCTCAAATTAAGGTTACCCTTATCCTAGATCCACTAAATAATGTTAATCACTACCTCATCCATCTAGTTTTGAGTATTCTGGTCTGCTCCAGACACCCTCTCCTCTACTATCTTACTTCCCTACACAAAGAAGTCTATTTTTCTTCTATATTCACATAATACACTCTATTCTCACCTATATTAGTACAAATGAAATCACTCCACCTATACTATACAAACTAGTCACTTTAGATGGATTTGTCAATCCAACTCATGTATAGTTGAGATCACCCCTAAATTTTCAATTGAATCACTTCGTCGGCTAATTAGAGGTTGGAACATATTTTATGAAACAAATATATAGTATTTAGTCAAATTATTTATATATATCCATGCTATCACCTCATGAAATATTTTTTCATGGTCATCATGAACACTTCAATTTTTATTCTTCATGCACAAATATTAATATTTGTTTGTGGACTTATCATAACCTATGATTTCAGTTTCTATGATTTATATATGAATCAATAAATGATTCATGAATCAATAAATACTTTTAACATAACCTAAATACAATATATATCTACCAATATCAATCCACAGAATATAACGAGAGATTATTCTTGGTAACTTCTTAACAACCTCCGTGATATTATTCTTTAATTCCACTACATTGATATCAATCATTAATGAAACTAAATATATATTGAAAAAAATATTAAATTAAAAAATTGGGTTCAATATATTAGATAATTATGGTGATAATGAAATGAAAAAGTACCAATAGATAAATAAAATACAAGTCACAATTGGTTTTAAAAGGTTCACCCTTGTTTTTTATATAGTGAATAGTCATTGGTGAATAATGGTTATGATCATACAATGTATGTTACAATTTTATTATCATTAATAAAATTAAAGGAGTGAGGATATAGACTTAAAATTTAATTACCATAAAGAAATATAATCACTAATAATTTGATCAATCTCTACTTTTAAACCTCATGTTCCTCTAGTATTTAGATCATGTGTGTATGGTTCTTCTTCTCCTCAGTCTGATCCAAAAAGTTGTGGAATGGGTGGACAGTTTTCTTGATGTTTTCCTCCCATATATAATAAAAGACTAGTGTGAAGACTCAACACACACATATATATATATAATATCATCATGGTTTCTAGGACTCCAAAATGATTATTTTAGATGTGAAATTAGCCATATCCAAAAGTATCTACTATATATATTTCATATATTATAGTTATATAAAGAATTATTATTTGATAGAAACAACTAAATCTCACAACACCCTTTCAAATTTAAATGGTTCTCTTTGTGGACCAACTCTGTAACTCTTCTTGAATCCCAATTTTACAATTCTATATTAACATATTCTCTTTAGTGTGGTCTCCTAGACTAACTTTTAAACTTTTTAGGCATTATAGACTTTTTCATCCAAACCATTTAACCAATGATTTTTTTTCCTAAAATGGGGTCCAAAATGAATGTTTTGAACCCCATTCCTCATAGTCACTTCTGCAGCTCAACCTCAAATAGCTCAACTAAGAAACTTAAGCACTATCATAAATATCTCAAGCTATTTCAAATTCTACCCATGATACCAGCAGACTTTTGAAAAAAAATATTATATCCTACTTGACTTAATGAGAAAACAACTTCTCATATGGTCATTTCCCCAAGTCTGTGTCATGGTGAAAAATACATCAAATTAAAAAAATAGGTTCTTTCACTTTGAAACACATACACTCCATTTTGTAACATTAAAACACCCATTATAAGGATCACTATAGAATGTGAAAAGTAATAATCAATATAAATTTTCATTCATTATAGACCCAATAAGCCTCAATCATATCCTTGAGCATGATATTATTAAATAAAAAAATTAAAAAATTTAATACTTATCAAAGAGTTTTCTAATAAAATAATTTATAACATTACATTAAGGTAATGGATACATAAACACCCCACCATTGAATAAAATGGTATTTTGGGGAGTTATCAAACATCATGTATTAACCCAAAAAAATTATTTACCCCCTTTTTTAATTTACTTCACAATATATCTAAAAAATATAAGAATCCTAAACACCCCCAA
This sequence comes from Viscum album, assembly GCA_963277665.1. Classification (NCBI taxonomy): domain Eukaryota; kingdom Viridiplantae; phylum Streptophyta; class Magnoliopsida; order Santalales; family Viscaceae; genus Viscum; species Viscum album. The sequence continues at coordinate 1,102,067,322 of OY728138.1, read as the reverse complement.
TCATCAAAGAAAGTTCAATATCCCCCTTTGTATTTGTTCGTAACTTATAAATTAGTACATGTGTTCTTCTCTACACTTCAACTACTAACTCTTCAAATCCCATCCTATATTTAAAAATAGTTACTCTCTTTCCTTATAATTATTTATCATATATTAAAAAATAAACTATAGTCACTTACCAAATATAAGAGTAAATAATTTTCTATTCTTCCTCATTTAAAAAAATGGAATTAAAAATGGAAAATTAAGAAGAAACCCCATAATGGTTTTTGGTAGAGAATTCAGTACCAAAAAAAGTCTCAAGTGTTAAAAGGAATCATTTTAGTGGATTTTTCAAGATACATATTAATATATATTTGGTGGAATCATACTACCATGAATTATTACAACATACCACCTTTTATTTGATGAATAAGTACTTGATATCAATATTCTTTGACATTGATTATAATACTAGATTTGTTGAAAATATAATTATAGTTTGATTTTAAAACTAATAATCAAATTGTATGAGACATTCAACCTAATATATTTAAATTATGACATTTTTCTCATCATTTTTTCCATGGATTGAGATATTGTGACATATTCACCTTCAATTGTGATCAATGAGATATATATTTTTATCATATTCATGGAAACTAATTAATATTTCTCTAAAAATAAATACACCTATAAAGGTATACCTTAGAACACCAATATGTCCAACCAATTCGACATCTAGATATCTATAAAGATAAAATGATGCATTCTTATCATATATCAAATCAAAAATATAAAGTCACTTTAATATAGTATAAGATATGTTTCAATTTTAAATGAGGATACTCCATAGGATTATTTTTTAACCGTTGATATAAAGTGATAGAAGATTTGTTGTTTAGTATATATGTCATCAAGTAATGTATCATGATAATAATCATTTAGAGTTGTATTTTTTGCATTCATTTTTCTTTTTCATTAGTGGACAACTTACCCTCATGATAAAATGGAGTAGAGACCACGTTTTATTCTTCTATGATAAAATTATTAAAAAATTGTAAGAATTATTTTATAATGAAATAAATTTAAAACCTATAATGTTTTTCATGTAAAAACCCATGAATAATTTCATCTCAAAATTCATAGAAATTAAAACAATATTAATTATTTGGGTGGTGAAATACTCATAGTTTTATTCCTTATTTATAAAAAATGAATTTAAGAGAAAATAAAAATGAGTTAGTTTGATTCATCTACCTTGAAATATATATTAAAATCCAATTTTAGTTTATTTAATTCTTTTCTCTTAGAAAACTATCCAAAATAAAATACCACGCATATGGTTGTTTTTTTGGAGCATATATAGCCTTTTCAAACATAAACTTGAGAACCATCATCATTAAGTATAAAACATTATGATTGTCCAATATAATCCCATTCCCCATGTTTTTATTCATACGTGTTGATTTAAAATCCATATAAAAGGATTTAAAATTACAATATTAAAACATTAAAATTAAATTCATATTGATTCAATACTTGTGACTAGAGAAACTATGTCATCAAAACTAATACTATAAATTTAAATTATCCATTTCTAACAAGATGAGATATGTTCCATGCTATTTCACCTTTATCAATGATATTATTTTGAAAACCCCATTTTCATTCAGGACCCACCCCAATGATAACTGCTCATAAGCCTGCATTGAAGATGAGGGTGACCCTAGGATACCACATCCAATACGACACAATTTAGTGACTAGCACCAAGTGTATAAGTCAAACAATTTTTAGGCATTACCGTCAAAATATTAAGAATAAAAAAAATTAAACCACCAATAAAATTATAATATAAACAGATAAATATCCCACCACAACCATAATGGATGAAAATTTCATACAAATATAGGTCTCTAAAATAAAATATCAAAATAAAAATATTATGTAATTAACTCTAAAAATAGCTCCTAGATTTGAGATTGTGTTCTATAATGATGTCCAAATCCCTTCTATACACATATAAAATATAATTATATATAGGTGTGAGAGTACATGTATACTCTCTATTATCCTCCTCAATACTCCTCAAATAAATGAGGAATAATAAATCTAATTAACTGGTGAATAAATAGCCAAATAAAAATGCACCTACACTAGGTTAAGAAACCCAACCTCACACCCCAATGAAAAATGTCTTGGTTCTCTCATACATTCCTTACTTTCATAACCATATCCACACATTTTTATGTCACATAACCACATCCTTTTCACCCAATCACATATACATATCACAATACAAGATATCAATATCTCAAACACACATAAATTTTTTTAATAGTGAGGTATCGTGAACATGGGGATCATTAAACTAATTCCCCTAGTCCTACCATGAACTACACCCACTATATATACCACATAATTATACCATTTTCATCACACTTATCACACTTTTGACTTATAAAAATTATAGAGTAATAATATAAATATCAATACAGAACATTCATTCTATGCATGAAAGAGAGAGTGAGAAAAATAGAGTAGTAATATATATATTCCCTTTCCTTCCAAGATATTTGGGGAAGGCACCTAAAACCCAAAGCATTTTGTTGTTGGAAAAGAAATCTAACTCATGCGGGGTTCATAGAAAATAAATATAAATAGAAATATATATATATATATATATATATATCCCACAAAAATTCCCAACTTAATTTTTTGGGGAATTGGATGTAGAGATTCCAATAACTAGATGTTTGTCCTTATGATAATCCAATACGTTAGAACATCATTCACTATAGATATACCATGTTCTGATTAAATCATCCCCCATAAGTTATAAGATTATAGTTTAGAAGATAGATCACCATATCCACTACATTGGGTCATCTAATACCATTTGTTTCTTTTAACCTCACAATCCTCCTTCTAGTGGGTGTACAAGTGAATAAGAACACAACTAACACACACATGAAAGAAAAAATTAAATAAATAATGTAGAAGGAATTACATGGTTCAAAAAAAGTCTTTAACATCAATGGGAGAATTTTTTAATCTATTTGATTCAATTAGAAATATATGTTAATACACATTACAAGAATTACCATATTTCAACAACCCTAAATAGACAAAAAAAGATGAATCAATATTCTCATGCTCCTCCTTCTAGTTTTTTCACCTTTGATACTTATGTATCTGACATTAGATTCACCCAAGGGCACTGATTTTGGAGCCCCCACCACATTTTAGTTAGGACATATAAATTCCAATCATTTTTTAGATCCTGTGAATAACTATGAACTTTTGGACCAATCCCACTTATATAGTGGTCCAAATCGTTCACCAATTCCACAAAACCTTTCGACATATAAAGGAGATCATCCATTGGACTTTGAAAATATTGATTACCTATAACATTCATTTCATCAACCAAAAAATCATGCTGAATTGTTAAGGTTTCCATTCACTCCACATCAATGAATTTGGAAAACATTTCCATTGTTACATCTATGATAAAATCTTCTCATGTTTTGTCATTGGAAACTTCACACAAGTCATTTTACTTCACACTTTACATCACCTACTACAGATATCAAATCATTTTACCATAAGTTTCCCCTTTTATCAGCATCACTAAATCATATAGATCTATAACAGTCTCCATATGTACATGTATCAGATATTCCTCTTCAGCACTCTAGAACTCAAACATCCACTGAGATCCATTGGATAATTTGAACTCATCTATTTATTATTAATAATTTTGATGAAATAATACCATATATCACACTTTTTTAACCTAACACCTATGTTTATCATTTAACATTCATTAAACTCACACTACCCATTTAGTGAGAGCACTCACCCCCCTTATTTAACATATGGTGAACTGACATCAATAGCTTAAAAATAGATATCCATAGAGTTTTTGTACTTCTCTCAATATAGGATCTCAGAAGTGTTAATTATAGTGAATAAAATTATGAAGTAATGAAACTTTACCAAGAAAACATTTACCACACAAAAAACAAAAATATCTAATAGGAGAATAGTTTTCGATACCTGAGTTTAATAATATTCTATTCAAATACCATTCTCTTTCTCATAAAACATCCCCTCATTAAAATTAAATTCACTATACCACAACATTCACATGGATATCTATTCCATGATCCAATATAACCATTCAAGATCCCAGTAAAAATAAATTCCTCATTATAACTATGGAATCATGATCTTTTGTTAGGATAAATCCTTGAAAATCATCTAAAATATTACATGTAATTCCTCCAAAGAAAATATTTATTGACTTAAAATCCTATTGATTTGTTGAATTTCCATCAACAAGATATGTTGGTGCCATGAATATAATTCCGATCCTACAAACATACTCTTTTGAAAATATTAATATGTACTTGCAACCTATGATATTATTTACTCCCCGAACTCTAATAATATCCTCATAACGGAAATATATTTGGAACATAGAAAAAAGTTTATGTCAACATCATGGAAAACACCTAGAGATGTTTTAATCAGTATAAAAAATGTAATTTTTGGGCCTTCAATCCCACTTCTTCACTTGGCTAGGAAACTTTAAAGAATCTCACCTCTTTTTTATTTCCTTCTAATGCATTGTTGATCTTCCAATGATCATTTCTACAAGGCCAGAAGCCTTTAAAGGAAACATGCATCTAGAATTGGGATTATCCTTTATCCAACATCAGCAAAACCCAAGTTTTCATCTTCTATACTCATGAAAAAAATTAAATAAAAATTTCCAAAATATTAATTTTTGGATTATCCTCTATAATTTCAACATCTACAACTCTACCAATTACTAATCCTCTCATCTTTTTGACCTATGATTCAGGTCCACTTTATCATGGTTCTTGATTTTTCTATGAAGGTACATTTAAGTATAATGGAATATGGAAGAGCGTAATAACCTAGTAATTGTTAAGATAAATAGTTTTTATGTGCTATTAATATTCATTAATTTGATTTTATAGATTTATATTCATTATAAGAATATTATGTAATCTTTTAGAAAGAATTAAAAGGCCTTATTTTTTAGAAAAAATTGGATTTTCATGTATTATTTGATATTATATAGAATAATAATTTAAAAATAATATAATTTTAATTCGATATAATTAAAAAAACTTTGGAATTCTGAAGTTCAGAATCACGTTATGTTTTTTTTTGAGAATTTTTTGAAATGTTTGACTTTTCAATGAATAAATTTTTTTAATATTAATTAAAATCTATCTTTTGTTTTCAAGTATTTATAAATTTATATTATATTTTACATTAGTTTAAAAATTTATTTAGTTAATTTTAATTAGAAATAATCCAAACAATTTTAATGTAATCAAAATTATACTTTAATTTGGTATAAAATTTTTTTATACTTCAAAGAAATTTTGTTGAAAATCTTTTTTTCATCACTTTTTGCAGTTTTAAGTTTAAATTAATTTTTTTAATATTTTGAATTGAATGTGATAAAATGGATCCCATATTTCGAACTATGAGGTTAAAATTGGGTAAATAATTCCCTTTTATTTTTTTCATAATGAATAGTAATGATATTAAATATTTGTCACCAAAGTATGGGTAAATTGTGTAATCAAGATAAAATATTATTTGATACAGAATAAACATTATGCTAAATATTGAGTTTAGTGTTTTTCATGATTGGGTTTTGACCATACTATTCCAATATTATATGTTATATCAATTTTGTTCCATTTGTCTTTGAAAATGACATATATATTATTTAAATTAAAGAAAAAAAATCAAAAACGTCACTCTATTTTTTAAATTTATATTATTTTTACACATAGGGATAAAAATAATTTTTGAATTATTATTAATGCTTAATATGATCATAATGACTTTTTTATGATGATAATTTTTTATTTCATTATGTTTAAATTATTACCTTAAATTCCCACACAATTTTGACATAGTTGTTTTGAAAGTAGTATAAAATTAATGTAAATGATTTAAAAAAATATTAACATATTTTTTTGATGAATTATGGAGTAACATTAATTTTATAATTAATAAATTTTTATTCATTATTAAATGAATTATATTTCAATTTACTTACTGTCATATTGTTTTCAAAGTTAATTTATGTGGATTGCTCTAAATATGACACTACATATATTTTATGTTAGATATATTTTATTTAATTTTTCCAAAATCATAAAAATATTGTAATTGGAAAACATGGATGAGATATTTTCAAAAGTGATATTAATTTTACTTTTATGAAACAAATTTTAACTTAGATGTAAATTTATTACCCTTTAATATTGAAAAATATATCATTATGGTTAAGGTTAAAAATGATCAATGAAATGGTTAATCTAAAAGATTCACATTAAAAAGATATATAAACCTATTAAAATTTGATCGGAGGATTATATTAAGGCTATGTACTCATTATCATAAAAAAATTATTTTTGGAACCATGTTCCATGTGATTGAAAAAAATTATTTTAAAATATTTCATGTACTTTTAAAAGTACCCTTCCCCTCACTTATTAAAGGATAACCCCTATCCATTTCTCTCCATATTTCTGGAGCCATTTATTTTGGCCAATTACTATAAAAATACCATCCAAAAATCCACACACACATCCAAAAAATATTAGTTCGGTAATAATAGAAAAATTATAGGTCTTAAGATGTAAATAAATAAATATTGTCTGAATAAGAGATGTTAATGGACATACATAGAAAGTCTGGACTCAAGATAAGGGATTTAATCATAATTTATGTTTATTGAAGAACATTTTAATGTTATACAACAATTTTTTATTAATTTGGTGTATAAAATACCCCTTTTATATGTTATATCATTAATCCTTAAGACTTTACACTATTTTATGTTATAATTTCTATTATTTCATCCAAGGGGATTTAACCAGAAAGTTACCTAGTGGTAAGGGGTTTCTTAACCCAATTTAGTTTCATTGGGTTATAACACATCATTAATTATTTTGTTATTCCATTATTATCTATTAATTGATATTTAATTTTTTTATTTATACTTGTTTTATATGGTTTTAAATATGTTTACATAATCACTTAATAGATTAATTATCACTTTAAAATTTATGATATTTGGAAGGATTTTCTTTATCTCAATCTCATTTTCTTATGTCATTTTTGATATTGTGCCCAATGATTTTATTATATGATGTAATTATTTCCACATTAATTAATTTATTCATATTACATAATTAAATTAATGGTATTTATGTATCCATATAATACTCTTGATTTCAATGAATTTTGATTCTAGATTTTCCAATGTGTAAACGATTCATGGTACAATTACCTTTATTTTCGAGATTATTTTTGTTCATGGTTCCTTTGGTGAAAATCATATTACATTATTTTCTTGAATGATGTATATTTTATAATCATCTTTTTGGTAATGTTTCTTGAATGTTTATTTTATAATTCTTTCCATATAAATTAAAGAAACATCAATATTTTTTTAATTGATACCAATCTTTATCTTTTTTTGGATCATGAATCTTCTTCTTCTTATCCATGATTTCTAAAATGTTATTATATACACCTCAATGATTCATCAAATATATTCTAAGTATTTATGAATTTATGTAAACAAATATTGTAATATTCTTATCATTTTTTTATATAATGTTACATTTTACTAAATGTGTGAACAAGATATTGGTTTTAATAAGTAGGACATGAAAAAAAATTCCCATTACTATGGAAATAAAATCATTTGAAGTGTAATTTAAATATTTACATGGTTATTTTCAGAAGAATTTTTGTCATAATATTATATAATTTTTTAATTTTTTAATAATTATTTTCAATGTGGATATGTTATTTTTTTAAATAATGTTTTTAATTATCTTTTGATAGAATTTATATTCATCAACTACATAATCCTTTGGTTCTAATCATGATTTTCTAGTGATATGTTATAATGACACATTCATTATTCTTTATATGGATAGATTATTATTGTTTCAAAGATATTTTAATGGAAACCATTTTTTCATGGGTTAATTAATCTATGATTGAAGAATGTTTTTTCTATGGTGAAAATTAAAAGTGTTCATCTTTTATAATTTTTTATTGTTCATGGACATTGTTTATGAATACTGGTGAGCCTAATATATCTCATAATTATTAGTGAGCCAGATATATTTCACTAATTCATTAGGTAGAGTAGTATAATAAACTAGTTATATGTTTCTCCTAAGATATTATTTGAATTTTATTAGTATGTTGTTCTATTTCTGTGAGTGATTTTAATAGTGGTATAAAAATGGTGTTCCGTGTTTCCTTCAGGTTTTCCTTAAACATTAATCATTTCTTAATAGATCATTTTCTTAATGATAATTTTCACATGGATCATGATTGTAGAATTATATGACACTTTGATTATGTTAAATCTTTATTCCATGTCTCATGTTTTGTTGGGTATTAATTATCCTATGTTATGATCATGAACTTTTATTTTTCATCATACCCTTTTTGTAACGACCCAAACCTTTATCAATGGAATTTATTATTCTTATAGTAATCTCATATTGTATAAATCATATATAATAACTTATGGACCATAATGAAAACTTTATGAATGAATAATTAATTCAATAGGATGTATTTCTAGAATTTAAGGAACGAATATCGACGAAATATTAACTTGACCTTAAGAAGAGAAATATGACCCTTATGAATAATAAACTAGAAAAATTAATATTAAACCCAACCATGAAAGTATAAATAATTTTTTTGAATGTTATAAGTTAAAATATGATATAATTATATCATAGTATAAGTAAGTAAATATTTTTTAAATTATTTATTAATTGTTGGTATTTATATAAGTCTTAAATATTTAAATATAATTTTATGATAATTAATTTAAAAGAAAATATATTTTCATAAACTTTATTCATAAAATAATATATTGATGTATTATGATTTTAAGATAATTTTATTATACCCTATGTAATTTTTAAATGTGTTATAAAATTAGCTATAATTTGAAAAACTGTAATTTCCAAGTAAATAAATATTTTAATTAAAATTAAAAAGCTTCATATTTATAAAATTATTTTCATAAAATGGAGTTCATTTTTAATTCTACACATGAAAAAATGGTTTGGGTGATTTTTTGGGATTTTTCTGAAATACTTGAATTTTGATGAATAGTAAAATATGATAATTTTTATAAATGCTATATACCTGAATTTTTTAGTGATTGTTGATGTAATTCTGATTTAAGAACCATAATCTAGACCCATCCTTTGTTATTTTAATAAATTTAGTCATAATTCTTGATCTATTCATAGTTTTGAGCGAAAATAATACATTAATGAATATAATATTGAGAAAACACCCCTCTCCTCCACTATAAATACCACCATCACCCCTTATTCTCCTCACACTTCTCATGATTTAATCCTTGCCTATATTCAATCCAATACAATTCCCTAGTAACTACCCTATGTCTAGGAGATCTTGGGATCATCAAAAGTCCAAAACCATTCCCTAATTAGGATCTTAAGGGGGATAAATTCAAAAGGTAAATCCTCTCTTTCTTTCTTTTAATTTCCTTTAAATTTCATTTATTATCTTTTTATAGCCTAAAATTCCCTAATATAAATTTAATTATAACTCCATTATGTTTTATATAATATAATTATATCATTTTAATGGAATATTCATCATTAAACTCATCCATATCACTATTTTATTATAAAAATTAAATCGTTGGCTGTCATGTGTAAATTTACAGACATCATGGGAGATGCACTTTAATTTTCCATTAAAACCTTCAAGTATGTTAATAAAACAATTAAATGGTTGAAAATATATTTTATTTTGAATTTTGTAACCAACTTCATCTTCTAGAACTAAAATGTATACAAAATACTAAATGGTAAAATAAAATGTGTTCATTGTGATCGAAAAACTGCCAAAATTAACCTTAAAATCATCATTAAATTTTATCAAAAGATTCATCCTCATTCCATATAACCAAATTATTTGTAATACCACTAAAAAATATGGAATATTATTAATAATATATAATAAATATTCAGGATATCTATCCTAAATTTACATGAACTTCCATTCATGTATACAAGTGAACCGATCATGAAAACCATGAAACCGAATGCTCTTAAATAATGAATTCAAACTCTATAACTCATGAGAAGCCTGTAAATGAACTCAATAAAACCACAATGAATAAAATTAATGTATTAATGAATATAATCTGATTATAAAGGTCATTAATTTAAAGAAATCATTTAGACACAATGTAAGGGGAATTCTCAAACCAAACTCTCTTTCTTTGGGTTTTACCTCTCTCACCCCATTTTCTGTATGGATATTCCATAAATATAATTTCTTCATAATTAATTTTCATTTTATAGGATATAAATTTTTTCTACATGAGTTTATTATAAACACAATATTTTCTAAATGAACTCTTCATTCCAAAAAAATAAACCTTTTACATCTCGATATTGTTTATTCTTCACTCAATGTTGATGATTCCTATATCAAGTACAATATTCCCTATTTCATTTATGAAAAAATAGTCTATGAATGTATGATTTATTAAATTAAAAACATTACTTTAGTTGTGTTATTTTATGTTCAATATTGATATATTTTATATGTCTAATGCATGATAATGTAAATGTTATGATGTGACAGGTGCACCTAGAATTATATAACACAATGTAAATGTTATGATGTTAAAGGTGTGCTCAGAATTATATAGATATCTAATTCATTGGGTAATGTGTTTTATATCATGATAAAAGTGAAATAATTTTTAACAATATTCTATATTTTTCACAACTATGTGTGGTAGTTTACCACTATGACATTATGTTTAATTTATATGCACTGCCACTTTCCATGCCATTACCTAATGCTTCCTATAAATATCATGAAGGCGATTTTATTATTATGATAACCCCATATTACATTGTTACATTTTATTATGAATACTCTTACAGAGATTTTAGTTAACCTATTTTGGATGTATATTCCCTATTGACAACTTGTACTAAGGAGAATTAGAGGTCCAATAATAAGCTATAGGAGAAAGAATTAAATAGATGTTAATGTTTTATTTTGTAAAGGTTATGTATGGTTATATTTTTTCCAAGACACTAAACCTTAGGATCCTCAGAGTGTAATGATTTTATTTCATTTCTATATAAAATTCTGTATTAATATATGTACAAAAATTTGGGTTGCTATAGTTTGTATTAGAGGATGGTTTAGTTAATTTATGTATTAGGATTGGATAACCGTACTGAAAATACCTTATTGTAAGACTAAGTATAACTAAGTACCCAGTATGATTTGTTTTATCAAATAATAAATATAAGGATCCCACAAGGTATGAGTTATTTTTTACAAATTAATAAATTATTTATTGATAACTTGTTGACATATGATTTGTTCTAACCTTTTATATTTTAGAAAATGGTGGGAACCAAGAGAAACCATGCCAAGAACCCATGCGAGAGACAATACAGTGATTTCCTAAATGACATCCCCTGTCCTTTGGGAGGTGGAGTTAAAAATTACATGTTAATGAATACCCAGATATATCATGTTAGAAACAATAACTTAAATAATTTGGAATTCTCTAGTTCACCTTAGAGGGAGAAGCTGGTTATCGGGTGTTTTATGTAGTGACAACCAGCAATGTTTACTAGATTTTTTGATCCACTAGTTTTATAATAGTGGGTCCAATCAACAGAGAATATCTTTTCTGTTATTCACTATTATGAGATAGAGAAGTCGAATCCTGTTGTTCATCATCTATATGGAGAGGCCAATCAATGGTGGTATTTCATTAAGAACACAAATATAAAGGATGAAATTGGAGAGAAGGAGTAATAATACTTTATGATAATGTTATTTGCAAGTATTTACCTAGAAATATCTGAACAAAGATAGAGAGAGAATTAACAGAGATAAATCAAAAGGAATTAGAATTTATCACAGTCTATGAAAAAAATTTCCCAAGGATTGCAAGTTACACATTGGGTTTTGTTATAAAAAATGATAGGAAAATTGATAGATTATTCAGTCGTTTAAAACCACACCTTCTAAAGGATCGTGCAATTAGAGAATTTGGGTGTTATTAAGAAGTTGTTTGTTATGATATCAAAGGGTATATGGAGTTTGTATTACTGTCCCATGGCTATAGTGATAAGAAACAAAAGATGTAATTTCACGCCAGAGGATCTAATGATAAATTATGAAATAAAAATAGTCCAACTAAATGTCAAAAATGTGGGAATAAGTATCATGGGAACTACCTTAATGTTATGGGTAAATTCATCAAGTGTGGGATAAAAGGACACCAAGCTCATGAATGTAGAAAAGACATTAGAGGGAAGGAATATGTGGTGATGAAAAATAGAGTAGATCCCATGGTTTGATGCTAAAACTATATGGACCAAGGGAACTATGCAAGATAGGTCACTAAGCCTTGAGTACTTGAGGGTAATTAGATTCACCAGTCACTAAATTCGAAGGAGAAATGTAAGGCTTATGACATCACTATATCTAAAGTGGAGCAAGAAAACGATGTCGTACAAGGTACACTTCTTACTCACTCGAGATGGAAAAAGTATTATTTGATTTTGGTTATATGAATTCCATTATATCTTTCATATTTTCTATAACTTTTGAATCGAAGGCCCGAAACTGTTATGTATAGATATCCCTAAAAACACATAGTGGTGCAATCATTGTAATCAATGTGTTGGACTCTTCTCCTACTCCCATATGTGGGAAGATTCTTCCACCGAATCTCACAATACTACCTTTGGTGTAATTCTATGCTATACAAGGGATGGATTGGCTATTTTTTATAGGTCACAAATTAAATGTTGAGAAAAATAAATATCTTTTCATATTCGGAACCATCACAAGATTCTCTAAATATTCAAGAAATATCATGAATATCCTTTTCAAAATCCATCAACTGTGTGGGTGTTGATTCTCTATAAATAATTATAACTCACTCAAATGGTTGAGAAAAAGAAATTTATAAACCTATGTGAAATTCCCACCATGAGGGAATACAATGATGTATTTCCTGAAGAGTATCCCAGACTTCCCCATGATTCTAAGGTGTAGTTCTCAATAGAAATAACTCCCTAAGATACTCCTATCTCAAAGTGTCCATATATGATAGATCCTATCAAACTAAAGGAGTCAAATAAGTAGCTACAAGAGTGTAAGAACCCGAATCATCATTTCAAGTATGAATCTTGATTTATGGTTTTTTTTTATGAAAAAGTAATAAATAAGGTTTTTCTATGTACACGTTGTGTACTAGGTTTTTGTGTCCAACCACATACTGGCTGTGTAACGGCTAAGTACATGGCCGTGTGGTGACCTGGAGGACCCCATAAGGAGGGGTCCAGTTATGGATACAACACAACATGCACATTTAATGAACAAAACCTGTAGTTTTATTTTTAATTGATATATTATATTGGGGGTCATGTCTCATGTTTGGAACTATATTCTTCTTCTTGTGGTTCATATAGGAGAGCGATGTAATAGCCAAAATACTTTCAACCCAACATGATTATCCATTTGAGCTTCTATTGAAATGTTTTCAGGTGCATTGGAATCCCACCAATGAGTTCTCAAAGCCCCTAGATATTTTCATCATGATTCTTTCTCTCTCATGAGTTATTAAAGGATGGGTGATTTTCACCTTTTTGTAGATCTACGCTGATCTAGGTCATTTCAAGGGATGACGTTCAAGGATATCGATCGTGAGACATCAAGATAGGTGGTTTGTGGATAGTTTTTTCATCTTTGGATTATATATTCTTAAAGTGTCACATACCCATGTTTGTGGTATTTCATGATTTGGAATTCAACCCTATTTATCATCCTCTATGGTTTATGTAATTGATAAAGGGTAGTTTCTTATACATAAGGTTATATACCTTGTTTATGGGACACCATGTGTGAGTTTCCCTTATTTTATCATTTATGGATGTTTGTTGTAGGATTACTGTTAGGGTTGCCTTGTTTTCCAGGACTAGTTTTGTTAGGATGGAGTTACTGATTATATGATATGCATGTGATATGAATTATAAATGTTTGGCCAATGGGAATTTTCCTATGGGATATTTATGATGTAGGGTCATTTATGTATGTTTTACTGTTATTGTGAGATATTTCATGTGGTCCTATACTAGGGGTATTGATTGTGAGAGATGCCCAAAAGGTCATTTATAATATATTGATTCCATGTTGACCTAGAGGAATTGAATGTGAGAGCTTCATGAGTTATTATTTTAAAATGATTAGTGCTATGTTAGACCAAAGGGGGTAGACTGTGAGAGCTTCTAAGAGGGTTTTTATATAATGAATGGTTTTTATGTTAGACCAGGGGGAGTAGAATATAAGAACATTTCCAAAGGGTCATTATTGAATAATTGAATGATTGTGATGAGTCTTCCAAGCCAAATCACAATATTGTAATCAGTCTTACTTGAGTTTTTAGATAGTATACTGAGACATATGTTTTGTTACTTACATAGGTGATACAAATTTCAGGTTAGATCCCAAGGTTCACACGATTCAATAGAATGAATAATAAATGTGAATGAATCTAATTGAAAACAGTAGGATTGTTTAAATGATCACAACGTTTATTACTTCATTCTTATATATTGCCTTTTAAATATATATTCACTAATGGTTAGGTGCAGATCATCAAGTGGTTTACTACTAGGATTCTTCTCCCACCCAATTTATGTCATGATATTGGCCCCAAATAGGTTATATGGTTGCAGGTATAGATAATGTAAAACACCCTTCTTCATCAGGTACTTGATTGTTATTGGACCTGGAGAGCATATTACCAAGATGTGTCTTGTGATGCTGCTGGAGACTAGAATTTCTTTTGTATTTGGTTTATGTATTTATTTCAAGCATTTTGACGTGTTTGGATGTTTTCCTAGATACATATTCCATGTATCATACATATATATATTGTGTCTTATGTTGGATTTACTTTCTGTCTTCCACTGTTTACTTCTGTTATATGATATTATTGTTGCCATTATTATTTAACATTTAGATTTAATTGTGTATACTATACCAATAAGGTCATAGTTTCCCCAATATCACACCTTGTCTCTCACTAGTAGTCGAAAACCTCTATCATTTGGGAAAATGTTCTTGAGGTTATGTGACCAACTGGGTTCGAGGAACTTTTGGGCGTCACCCAGATCTAGTATATTACAAAGTGGTATCAAAGGATGTTATTTTCTACTTTTCCTTATAATTTGGATCCTATTTACTGGGATAAGTAGGAATAGGTAGTTCGGGATAATCTGTTCTTGGGAGTAGCTAACCCATGTATAGGAAAAATCCATATTACCTTGAATATTTCAATTTTTTCTGGTTTTTCAATTATTGTAGTTGTTTTGATTTCACCATTGGGGGATGCAATTGTTTTGTGATTTTATTATTGATATAATTGTGGTTCTATTTCTGTTACTACCTGATGAGAAGAGGGTATTCCATCTCATCCATGATATAGTCATTTTCTAGAGATCACATGTCATGCATTCTTGCCAGGCCATGTAGAGATCATTACTGATTGCATGATGTTGTGATAGATGTTGTTCTAGATATTCATTTTGTCGTGATAGATTCCATGATAGAATAATTTTTATTTTGACGTGGTATTGGTAAATTTAAGATTTTGTTTGGATGGATGCCATGCTTTGGTCCCTGAGGTGTTATGGGCCCTCTTGAATCAGAATCTGGTGGATCATATTTGAAATTTATTTGAATTCTGTCGTGTTATGATTTGAAAAAGGATCCCAAACATTCATTCACGAAATATATGTGCTCCAAATGGTTAAATCTTTCATTACTTGGACAAAATTCTATGTTTTATGGGTTTCAGAGAAGTTATAGAGGCTTATTTTTTGGAAATCCAAACAATACGACGTGTGGTGTTTGGAACACATGTCATCTATTCTTCTGTTCTGGAAGAAGTGACTTTTCTTAAGTACACTCCATGTATCGTAAGTATATGTCACATAGTTGTTGACCGTGTGACTTGAATGTGTGAGTATATAAATGAGGTTGGGAAATATTTGGTGGAACATGTTGTGTAATGGGAGTACACATCGTGCTATAGTCGACCATGTATCTGGTTGTGTGACTAATGACATAGGTGGTTGGAGCTTTGATTGTACACATCGTGTCTTGGGTGAATATTCCATGTAGTATTACACTGTATGAATTTTTTATTTCTATCCATGTAGGAGTACTTGGGAAGGAGGGAATATTCAATTACATGTTGTGTCTCATGAGGAACATTCCGTGTGTATGGGGTGTTACACGACTAGGTTAGAAGAGGTACACTCCCATGTTAATGTTTAATAGAACACATCGAGTAGTGGTTCTACACATCGTGTAACCCTATTTTTTAAAACATGAATGTTTTCGTTATCTTGCTCCATTTTTACACTTCTATGTTGGAGTGCATGATAATCATGAATAGAGGTGTGCAGTTGACCACGTAAATTCATTCCACCAAGACATCCTTTGATTGTATAGTAGTTATATGGTGATGATGAGACACTAGAAAATGGTAGATCAGAGACTACTAGTAGATCCTCCCATCATACCCATCTTGGAACCAACTATTATTCTGGATTTAGGGGCTAATGCACAGTCTATGAGGGCTTTATAAGGATGATGTAGACTTTTTAGGGATCACTGCAACCCGCCTCAAATAAGGTAGAGCTAACACAAGTGTTCCAACAGTAGAATCCTCACACTTTTTAGGGGATGGGGGACCACAGGCTATAGAGTCATTCTTAGAGGCCATTCTTTCAATTTTTGATCATCTAGAGACACCTCCTAAGAAGTGTTTGAACCACACAACATACACACTCTGTGATTCTGCCAAGATATGGTGGGATATTATCTCATAGGTGGGATTTCATTAGGATATTTCTTGGGAATAATTTTATTGGACCTTATATGATTACTTCTACCCCAAGATGTTGGGGACTAACTGGGCCCAAGAGTTCATGCATTTAGAGTATGGCACTCTTTCATTGATGGATTACTCTTCTTGATTTATAGAGCATCAATGCTTCACATCTATTTTGGGAGGTGATAAGTTATCACTTTATAGGAAGTTTGAGGATGGTCTCAGGTATGGAAACCAATCCTAGGTGAATGTTTTCAGGTTGACATTGACAACTGCTATAACAAACCAGACACTGATTACCAAGCACAATCTGAGGGAGTTGGGAGCTGCGGGCAAGGGATTTTCTACATCCAGGTTTGGTACTACTTAATTTGATAGTAGGAAATTCCATAAAGAGATTTCACAAGATGTTTCTTCAGGTAGCCATGTGGTGTGCTACCAATGAGTAAGGAGTGGGTACATGTGACCTAAGTGTCCAAGAGACCCAGTTGAGTGCGGATATTGCGACAAGATGGGTCATATTCAGTGTTTCTATAGGAATTTCTAACTATTAGTGAGTGATAATGGATCTGTTATGACTCCACATATAGGAAAAGGACCACTAGCTTTTCTTCAGTTTTGGAATTGGTGTTTCTCAGGCCGAGGAGTTGGTCATGGCCATGGTATCCAAACAATGGGTTTTTAATGATAGTAGGGTGGATTAGCTCAGGATGGAAAGGAAGGTTCATAAGGCTATGGTATAGGTCAAGCCTTTGTAATGGAACAATCCTAATAGTAGCAGGATCCCATAACCTGTACTGTTATTGGTACGATTCATGTTGCCTCAGTTTTAGATTCTGCACCTTTTGATATCGGGGTTTCCCATAGTTTTATATATATTACCATTATGGAGATCCTTGGGATCTGTATATTTATATCTGAAGATGTTATGATGCTAGACACTCGATTGGGGATTAGGACAGATAATTTAGATTAGTGAAAGGAGTTACCACTTGATGTTTGTGGGTCTCACTTTTTATGGGACCTCTATGTTTTAGAGATGACTGTCTTTGATTTCATACGTGGAATGGAATGGTTAGTCTCTTTTCAGGACTTTGTTGACTACTATCACCATAGGGTTAGTTTCAGGTCTCTAGAGGGTGGGTCCTTTTTACACAAGGGTGAATGAGATGTCGAAGTGAGCAGAGCTGGACATGCGCATAATCGGATGAGAGAAATTACATCCCATATTGCTAATTCATAACTAGATGACTTGGGGAATTCATAGATGTACTTTCCTCCCATGGTGGATCATTTCAGAGATGTATTTCCAGAAGTCTTTTTAGGTTTACCTTCAGAGTCAGCGGTATATTTATCTTTTGAGCTTCTACCAGGAGTGACAATGGTACCCATTACTCCTTATTGGATGCCTACACTAGAGTTATAAGATATCAAGAAGCAGTTATAGGAGTTAATGACAATGGATTTTATCTAAACAAGTACCTATCCTTGGGGTTATATTGTCTTTTTTGAGAAGAATGTGGATGGTAACCTCATAAATTTAGTGGATTATCAGAAACTGAACCATTTGATGATCAAGAGCTGATATCCATTGCTGAGGATTGATGATCTCTTTTATCAGTTTCAAGGATCCTGTGTGTTCTCGAAGATTTAATTGAGATTTGGTTATAATTAGTTGCGCGTTAGACCATCATATATACTTCTTATAACCTTTCAGAGTATGAATGTTCTATAAGAGTATTTGGTTATGTCGTTCAGTCTCACTAACACACCAGAAGTTTTCAAGGAAGTGATGAACCAAGTGTTCCATCCTTACTTGGATTCTTTTGTGGTAGTCTTCGTGGAAGATATCTTTGTGTACTCTCACACTCGACACAACCATTCCATCTTTATTGAGATCATATTGAGTACACTAAGAGAACATAAGTTATATTCTATGATCTAAAAATAACACTTTTGGATAGACCAAATTCACTTCCTAGGTAATGTCATCTTAGAGACAGGAGTATATAACCTAGAGAAAGTGAGATCAGTAATTTCTTAGGAGCATCCAAATAACGTCTTTGAGGTATGGGGGTTTCTGGGGTTGGATGGTTACTATAGTGGCTTTATACAGGAATTTTCATGATTAGCAGTGCCACTAAAGGGCCTGACTAAGAAGGGTGCAAAGTACTTGTGAACATATTGTTGCAATTTAGCCTTTCAGAAGCTGAGAGGTAGATTGAATTCAGTGCTGATACTAATATTTCTAGAACTGGGCAAGTGTTACACAATTTACTGTGATTAATTAGGTATCAGGCTAGAATTAGTGCTTATGCAGAAGGGAGGAGTCTTTGTGTATGGGTCTTGACATTTGAGGCCACATGAGAAGAATTACCCAACACAGAATCTCGTGTTAGCTGTAGTTGTGAATGCTTTGCACTGATGGAGACATTATATTTTGGGAAAGAATTTTGTGGTATACACTATACACAAAATCCTTAATTATATCGTTACTCAGAGTGATCTGAATTTGAGACAGCAAAGGTGGTCTGATTACCTTCTGTCCCTTGACTTTGAGCATGCCTACACACCTTGGAAAGGCAATGCAGTAGCTGATGCGTTGAGTAGGAGAACTTAGATACAGAGATTTTAAGATGTTAGTAGTGAGTGACAGCTTATGGAACTATTATCTAAGATTCATTTTTAGGTGAATGATAAATAGGGAAGACATTTATTTCTTCTATAGATGTTACCTCTACTCTAATGGATCAAGTGAGAATGAGATAGCTATCATATTTTTAATGCCTAGTACTAATGGATATTGTGTTAGGTGAGGAACCTATTCCTAGATATCCCATTGTAGAGGGTGAGGTTTCGTGTTTTCATGGGTGAATATGGGTTTCATCAGACATACATGAGGAGTTGTTGTGGGATTTTCGGTCCCCTGTATGGATAGTTCATCATGGTGTCACCAGGATGTATCGATATCTACACCATCACTATTGGTGGTAATAAATGAAGAGGGATGTAGCTATTTTTGTAATGATATGTTACAACTATCAGTTGGAGAATGAAGAGTATCAGGGAATGGTGTGGTTGTTAAAATATTTACCCATTCCTAAGTGGAATTGGAATGATGTCATGATGGACTTTGTGATGGTTTTACCAAGGTCGTACAAACGAAATGATGTTTTATGGGTTTTTGTTGATAAACTCACAAAGGATGTACATTTCCATCCGATCAATGAAACCTTAAGTGTTTATGAGCTTGGGTAGTTATAAATATGAGAGATTGTGAGTTTTTATGGGGTTCCTCACTCTATCATTTTAGACAGAGATGACTAGTTTACTTCTCGTGTCCGGTAGGGACTACAAAGGGATTTTGGGAGACATATACTTATGAGTATAGATTACCATCACCCGATTGATGGCCAGTCCGAGTGCATGATTGAGTTTTTGGAGGACATACATCGAGCATGCGTCCAAGATTTAAGGGGCTCTAGGAGAGACACATAACCCAATTGGAGTTTTCTTACAATAATATTTTCAGGAAATGATTAAGATGGGACATTATGAGTCTTTCTACGATAGGCCATGTCGATCACCCCAATGTTGGATGGTGGAAGAAGAGGAAGCTATGTTTTGACCTTATCTTGTCCAGGAGACTAGGGAGTCGGTTGAGTTGATTCATAAGAGGATGGATACTATACTGTCTCAGTGGAAATATCTTTCAATTCAATGGAGATGACCTTTGGAGTTCAAGGGAAGAGATAAAGTTTTCCTCTGTGTCACACTGAGGTTGGAACACAAGTGTATTAGGAGGTAGGGGAAGATTTCACCGAGGTATGTCAGGACATTTGAGGACATTGAGAGAGTCAGACTAGTTTTCTATTAGTTGTAGTTACCTCAAAGGTATCAATATATGAACGACGTCTTATATGATTCTCAGCTACAACATTAATTTTCATACCCATCACATGTTTTTTCAACCCTAAGAGGTTGAGTTGGAGGTGGATACATCCTTCAAAGAGCACCCTATTGGGATTGTGGATCGCAGGATGAGGGTTATCGGTGGTCGATATGTTCCTCTGGTATAGGTGTTATGGCATCACGTGCGAGTACAGGATGAGACCTGGGAGAGGGACATCGACGTATGATTAGAGTGGCTAGAGTTGTTAGAAATTTTTTCTTTACCACCCTTGGAAGGGGAATTAGGGGATGAATTTATTTAAATGAGGGATGTTTGTAAGGACCCATATCTTCATTTTAGGTATGGATCTTGATTTCAGGTTGTTTTTTTGGAAAAAGGAAAAAATTGGGGTTTTTTATGTACACATCGTGTACTGATGAGTACACACTATGTACCCGGTTGCTACGTGTATCTGCGTACTGGATGAGTACGTGATCGTGTGGTGACCTGGTAGACTGCTTAAGGTGGGGGTCATTTAAGGCTACTATATAGTGTGTACATTTAATGAACATGCTGTTTAGTTTTCATTTTAATTGAAATATCAGAGTAGGGTCACGTCTCATGTTTGGAACTATATTCTTCTTCCTGTGGATCATATAAGAGAGTGAAAAAATGACCAAAAAACATCAAACCCCTCTCGAGTCTCGATTCGAGCTCTGATTGAGATGTCATTGGGTGAGTTGTAATCCCACCAGTGAGTTCTCAAAACACCAAGATATTTTCTTCCTGATTCTTCCTCTATCATGAGTTATCCAAGGTTGGGAGGTTTTCATCTTTTTATAGATCTATGCCGATCCTGGCCGATTCAAGGGCCAACATTCAAGTATGTCGATTGTGGGACATCGAGGTAGGTGGTTTGTGAATTTCGTTATTTGTCTTTGGATTATATATGCATAAAGTAAAACATACCTATGTTTGGGGTATTTCATGATTTGGAATCTTACCACGTTTATCACCTACTATGGTTTATTTAATTCATAAAGGGTAGTTTATTATGTGTATGGTTATATACCTTGTTTTTGGGACTCCATGGCTGAATTTTCCTTATATGATAATTTATGGCCATTTGGTCTAGGATGCCTATTTAGGTTGCCCTATTTTCTATGCCTTGTTTTGTTAGGATGGAGTTACTGATTATATAAGATGTCTGTTATATGCATTGAGAATGTTTTACCAAGGGGAACATGAATATTATAGATTCCCAAGGTAGGGTCATTTATGTCTATTTTACTGTTTTGTTGACCTAGGGGAATTGACTGTGAGATATTTCAGGTGGTCGTTGACCAAGGGTATTGGCGATAAGGGATACTTATGAGGTCGCTTATAATTTATTGTTTCCCTATTGACCTAGGTGTATTAACTGTGAGAGATTTCTGGTGGTCGTCTACCAATGGTAATGGCGATGAGGGATACCTAGGTGGTTGCTTATAATTTATTGTTTCCCTGTTGACTAGGGGGTATTGACCATGAAAGCTTCCCAGTTGGTCGTTTGAAAATGATTAGTGCTATGTCAGACAAAAGGTGATAGACTGTGAGAGCTTCCTAGAGGTTCTTTATCAAATGAATGGTTGTTATGTTAGTCTAGGGGTATTAGACTATTATAAATTTACCAAAGGGTAATTATTGAATAATTGAATGATTGTGATGATTCTTCCAAACCAAAGAACATGCTTGGACAAGGTATTACTTGATTGTTTATACGGTCTTCTGATACATCTATTTTGTTACTTACAAAAGGGATATGGAGCTTAGTCTTTATCCCTAGGTTTACATGATTCAATGGATTGAATAATAAATTCGAATGAATGTAATTGAAGAATGTATAATTTTTTACTTTTGAGTACTTCCTGGTTTATTGCTTCATTCCTGTATATTTCCTGCTAAATATATTTTTCTTTAGTGACATTTAGGTATACATCTTTTGGTAGACTTCTACTGGGATTTTTCTCAAACCCTGTTTGGGTCATGAAATTAGACCCAAACTGATTTTATGTTTGTAAGTATAGATAATGAATAGATCACTTCTTCATCAGGTACTTGATTACTGTTGGAGCTGGATATCATGGGACCAATTTGAGGCTTTCAATGCTGCTATAGTTTGCTATTTATTTTATATTTGTTTTTTGTATTTATTTCTAGTAATTTGACTTGTTCGGATCATTTCATAGATACATATTCCAACATTCTACATATATATATTGTGTATTCTTGTGGATTTACTTTTAGTCTTCTGCTATTTTCTTATTTTATATGGTATTAACACCACTGTTATTATTTAAAATTTAGATTATGTTGTGTATACTCTACCAATGAGGTCATAGTTTCCCTAATATCATACCTTGGTCCTCACTGTTAGTTGGTAGCCTCTAGTGTTTGGGAAATGAACTTGAGATCATGTGAACGACTTGGTTCGGGGCACCATTGGTTGGCACCCAGACCCAGGACGTTACAAAGAGAATTCGGAAAGAGGGTTCATATGCCCTAGTGAATCACATTGGGGTGCACCAGTGCTCTTTTCAAGAATACTTTTGGATCAATGAGGTTTTGGATATATGGTTGGGAACTAAAAAAATATCACCAAAAGAATAAGTATCCTTCTCCAAGGATTGATGACTTGTTTGATCATAAGGGTGGTGATCAGTACTTCTCAAAGGTGGACCTTCATTCTAGATATCCTTAGGTAAAGAAGAAGAGAGGATGATATTAAAAATACTTCCTTCCATAAAAGGTATGGGTACTATGAGTTTCTGGTGATACCCTTCAAACTTAATAATTCCCCAAAAATCTTCATGGATTTGATGAATAGATTCTTTAGACATTAACCTAACAAATTTTTGGTTGTTTTTATTGAATATATTATCATCTACTCCATGATAAAGGAGGATAATGAAGAATATTTAAGGATTGTGTTGGGGAAATTAAAGAAGGAGAAATGATACGCCAAATTTAGAATGTGTGTCTTTTGGATGAAGCAAGACACATTCATGGAAAATGTGATCCCATGTGAGGGAAATTATTTAGACCCTTGAAAAACAAAAGCAATTTTGGAATGGACATAACCCTCTAGTTTCATGGAAATCCATATATTTCTTATCCTAGTAGATTACTATCGACATTATTTGAGAAATTTCTCATGATTTTCTAGCCCACTAACTATGTTAACAAGGAAGGAGTTAATGTATTCCTAGAAGGATGAATGTGAGGAAAGCTTCAAGGATAGAATGAAGAGGTTGATCACTGCACCTATACTCACATTACCAAATAGTAGAGATTTGTTTTTGATATATAGTGATGATTCGAAGAAATTATTGGGTAATGTACACATGAAAAATTATAATGTGATAGCCTATGCGTCCGGAAAAGTGAAGATCCATGAGCATAACTACCCGATGCATGATATGGAGTTAGAAGCTGTGATTTTTTGCTTGAAAATATGGCGGGACAACCAATATGGTGAGAAGTGTGACATATATACTGATAAAAAGAGATTAAAGTATATATTCACATGAAAGGAGCTCATAATGCATCAAAGGAGATGGTTAGAGATAATTAATGTCTATGATTTCTCTATTCACTATCATCCAAGAAAGGTAAATAAGGTGGTTGATGCTCTTAGCAGAAAAGAACCTACTACTCTCTCTCCATGTTTCAGATTGACAAAGACCCTATATTCATGGTTATGAAATGTATGGATTTGGAAATAATAATGTTATGTAATATATACTACCTTTCCCAAATGATTGTCCAAACATCTATCTAAGAGAAAATTAAGGTGGCACAAAGGGATGATCTAGAGTTACAAAAGAGGTGAATACAGTAATGTAAGGAAAACTAAAAGAGTTCCATATCGATGATGATGGAGTGATTAGGTTTGGAATGAGGTTATTTGTGACTTAATAACCTAGGATAAAGAAGGATATATAAGGCGATGAACCTAGCTCAACATTATCAATCCATCATGGGAGTACCAAGATGTACCATGATTTTCGGCAACACTTCTGGTGGGACAACATAAAGAGGGATATTGCTGAGTATATCTCAAGGTTCTTGATATGTTGTCAAGTAAAATAATAGATAAAAAAGTCTAATGGGGTGATAAAACCATTTTATATACACATATGGAAATGGGAGAATGTCACTATGAACTTTTTCATGGGTCTCCCAAAGACATCCAAAAAAATAATACAATATGGGTTATGGTGGACTGACTCACCAAGGCATCCCACTTTATCGCTATTTGGGAAGATCTGTTTCTTGAAAAAAATCTAAGATATATGTGAAGGAAGTACCAAGACTTAATGGGTTTCCACTCTCTATTTTCTCTGATTGTGAACCCAGTTAAACATATAAGTTCTCGAGGAGTCTTCAAAATTATTTGACTAAATTTCAACAAGGCCTATCACCCCTAAATTAATGGAAAAATATGAATGGAATATTCAGACACTGAATGATATGACAAGATACTTATATTTATAATTTAAAAGTATATGGGATTAGAATCTCCCATTGGTTGAGTTCCCATACAACAAAAACATCAACTCGAGTATTTAGATGGCTCCATATGAGGCTCTGTATGGAAAGCGATGTAAAACTCAAACATGTTGGGATGATGTTTGTGAAAAAAAGATACTTGGACTTGATCTTTTGAAAGAGATGATAGAGAAGGTTCAATCCATATAGAAATATAGAAAAGATTCTCAGAGTCGGAAAAATAGCTATGTTGACAACCTTTTAAGGGACTTAATGTTTGACTCCAGAGAAAAAGTCTTCCTTCGAATATCATTGTCGAAGAGAGTCATGTGGTTTGGAATGAAAGGGAAGTTAATACCAAGTTACATTGACCCATTTGAGATCCTTGATCACATAGGAACTATAACCTATCATCTTTTACTTCCACAAATTATTTATTGAGTTCATGATGTGTTTCACATATCACTCTTGAGGAAGTACATACAATATCCATAACATGTACTAAACATAGAGGTGGTACAATTGGAAGATGATCTCTATTATGATTACCAGCTAGTAAATATTCTAGAATAGAGAGATAAGGTTCTACACAACAAGACAACACACCTTGTCAAATTGTTTTGGAGGAACTATATGTATGAAGAAGAAACATGGGAACTGGGGGAGACGATGAAGGAGAAATACACTCACCTATTTATGTACAATGGAATTTCATGGGAGAAATTTCAAAAGGGGGAAGAATTAACCATCCCAAACATTTATCAATGGAATTTATACCTTATTATAGTAATGTAATATAGTATAAATTACATATAATAACTAATGGACTATAATAAAAACTTTATAAATGAATAAATAAAGAAATAGGAAGCATTTCAAGAAATTAAAGAACCAATACCGATGAAATAGTAACTTTAACATAACAATAGTAATATAAACCTTATGAATAGTAAAATAGAAAAATTAATAGTAACCCCACCCATGAAATTATAATTTCTTTTTGGAATATTATAAGTGAAAATATTATATAATTATATTATATTATAAGTAAGTAAATATTTAAAAAATTATTAAATAAATATTGGTAATTTATATGTCACAAATAATTACTTACAATTTTTTGAATAATAATTTAGAATTATATAAATTTCCATAAAACTTATTTGTAAATTAATATTTTATATATTATTATTTTAAGATAATTTTACGAGACCTTGAGAAATTCTTTCAAAATGATATAAAATCAGTTATAATTTTAAAAACTATATTTTCCACGTAAATGATGATTTTAATTAAAATTAAAATTTGTTATATTTAGAAAATTACTTTCATAAAACGGAGTTAAATTTTTAAATATATAGGTTTGAAAATGGTTAAGGTAAAATTTTTGGATCTTTCTAAAATACTTGATTTTTTAGGAATAGTAAAATATGACAATTTTCCATAAATGTTAAATTCATGAATTTTTGAATAATTTTTTATGTAAGGATGGTATAAGAACCTAATATAAAACCATAATTTATAATTTTAATATATTTAGTAACAATTCTCATACTATTCATATTCTGGGGCCAAAATAATAAATTAATGAATATAATATTGAAAGAAAACCCCTCTCCTCAACTATTAATACCACCCCTCACCCCTCTTCTCCTCACACCTCTCAATCATTTAGACTTTAATATATTCTTCCCAATAATAGTACCTAGTCCCTCTCCCATGAATAGGCTCTCTTGGTATCATAAAAAGACCAAAACATTTCCCTAAAGAGGTTCTCAAGGAGGATAAATTTAAGAGGTAAATCCTATCTCTCTTTCTTTTAATTTCCTTTAAATTTAATTTGTTTTCTTATTCTCCCCTCATCTCCCTTAATCCAAATGGAATGATAACTAAAATATATTTTATATACAGTAATTATATCATTTTAATTTAGTATTCATCATTAAAATCCTCCCTCTTCCACTTTTAGTATAAAAATAAAATTTTTGCCCGTGATGTGTCAATTTACCGATATTGTGGTCGATGCACTTTAATTTTTATTTAACACCTTCAAAGATGATAATAAAACCATTAAATGGTTGAAAATAGATTTTAAATTTTATATTAAAACCCTATTTTTCTTATGTACCTAACAATTATACATAATACTAAATGATAAAACCAAACGAGTTCTTTATGATCGAAAAACTGCCAAAATTTACCTAAACAATTGTCATTAAATTTTTCCAAATGATTCATACTCATTTTATATAAGAAATTATTTATATTATCATTTAACTATCTATAATATTATTAATAACATATAATAACAATTATGGATATTTATCCTTATTTTACAAGAACATTAATTCATGTAAACAAATGAACCGATCCTGAAAATCAGGAAAATGAATGCTTTTGAAAAATGAAATTAAACAACATAACTCATATAAAATCCTATAATTGAACTCAATAAAACCATAATGAATAAAATTCATGTATAAAAGGATATTTATTAGTTAATTAATTAATCTGCTCAGATTATAAAAAACATTAAAGTAAATAACACATTCATACACAAGGTACGGGGAATTCTCAAACCCAACTCTCATTGTTTGGGTTTTCCCTCCCTCACACCATTTTAAATTTGGATAATCTTTAAATATAATTTATTCATAATCATATTTAAATTTATGGTATATAATTATTTTCTTCTTAAGTTCATTATAAACACAATGTTTTCTAAAATAACTCTTCTTTTAAAAAATTGCAACTTTTTTTTCTTGAAATTGTTTCTTCTTCACTAAAGGATGATGATATCTATATCAAGTATGGTATCTCCTCTTTCCATTGGCAACCCAATGATTATGAATGTATTATTTATGAAATGAAACCCATTACTTTCCATGGGTTATTTTATGTTCAATATTGATATACATTCTATGTGGCATGCATGATAATATAAATGTTATTATGTGAAGGGTGAACCTAGAATTATATAGCACAATGTAAATGTTACTATGTGACAGGTGTGTTCGGAATTATATATTTCTCTAATTAATTGGTTGATGCAATTTATCTCATGATAAATGTGAAATATGCATGAACATGATTCTATCTTTTTTCACAACTATATTTGGTAGTTTACTACTAAGATTTAACGTCTCATTTTTATGCATTTACATATTCCATGCCATTATCTAATGATCCCTCTCATGAGTATGATGATGATGTTATTATTATGATCAAACCATGTTATGTTGTTTAATTATCTTATCTATCCTCTTACTCCCCTTTTATCTCACCCTTTTTAATGTATATCCTAAAGTGACTACTTGTACTACGGATAATTTAAGGGATAATAAGAGGCTAGAGAATATGTAATTACATAATAGTTTAAGTTTTATTTTTTAAATGTTATGTTTGGTCTAAAATTTCCCAGTAAACCAATCCTTTATATCCTCATGGTGTAATTATTTTATGTCAGTTTTCTTTAAAATGATGGAATAAGATATATAAGAGAAATCCGGGTCGCTATACTTACAATAATCATATACTCCCTGATGAAATTAAATTTCTAATGATTTTGTGTACCCTTACTGATAATTTGATATCACAATTTGGATTTCTCATTTTCCCCAAGATATTGATGATGGGTTTTTAAGTATTCTAGGCCTATGAAGGTTACTAAATGTGAATAGTTTATTTCTAGATGATGTATGTTATTATGAACTAGTTTTTTCATGTATACATGTTGTTATGTAAGTGTTTATCTCAATTATTTAAAACTATAAATATAAAAGTTACTTTGTTATATAAGTGGTACAATAATTTAGTTTGATGTTATATGTTAAGAATAGCTAAAATTTGTTCACGTTTATTAGTATTGTAGCTATACATATAAATAATATGTTTCATCCCTAGATCCCAAAGTGTGGGTTCTGGGAAATCATAATTGGTATTAGAGGAATGGTTCAGATAACTTTTGATATTATGATTTTTTTATTTGAGCTTAAATTAAGAGTTATGGATACAATAATTGGCTCATATGATTAAGGTGTATCATAATTTCAAGTCTTAGTCACCCCTTTTATGGTTTTAAGTGATTATATTTTGATGTAACTAATGATATGTTTGGAGATGATTTATTGAGTATAGGTATATATAACCCTATGGTTCTACATGAAGGACTATTCGAGGACAATTCTATTACATTTTGGGGATTTTGGGTGAAGGTTATGATATAACTTTTGAGGTTAAAACATAATTTAATCTTTATGTTATTGTGTTTAATTAGGATATTTGATTATTTATTTATGGAATGATATAAGAATAAACTTTGGTTTTATAGTGGAAAAATAGGAGTTGAATGCATTTTTTCTTCACTTTAAGGTTTATAAATTTCAATTAATATCGTAATTCATGAAAACAAATTTATTTTTGGATAAAATATAATGATAGGAGGAAATTTTTTCCCTCTTGTGGATTATATGATCCATTGGAAGTTGATTTTAGAGATTGAGGTATGAGAAATTCATCTTAAGTACTCATTATTTGGAGGAAAGGATGCTATTTTGGTGGAAATTTATTAAATTAAAAAATTATACTTGACAAGTATGTATATTTCTTATGTTATTCGTTTATATGGGGAAGGAATTATTTATCTTTTTGAAAATGATCTTATAACAAAAATGTTATCTTACTACCTTCATTTTAAATAAATTGACGATATTTTTCCCACATAATTGGTTTATTTTTTTTGTTAATTAACTTTAAACTGATCATTGACTTTATTATGATCAATTTTCTCTATAAATCTCCTTCATTATTTAGACATCACAGTTTTTCTCCATGTACATATTTTTACCTCCCACTAATATTCTCTTATTTGGAAACCTAGTTATGTTTTTCTCAAGATAACCTTCATATTTACCTATCCCAATTTTAGTAATGATGATTTACTATCCCATTTTATGATTTGGGTTTTCAAAAAAGGTATTTTTTAAAAATTTAAATGTTTTTTCTTTCATGTCCATATGTTTTTTATTCCACTCCTTGGAATTGATTTAGAAAAGGTTTTAATCCCTTTCTACCGGTCATGAGATAAATTTTTGACCGCGCAATTTACCGAAGGGGGGAAGAATTTAACAACCCAGGTAATGTAAATATAAATAATTTTAATGTATTATTAATATTGACTAATTATACTTTAATATAGAGATATTCATTAAAATAATATTAGGTAATTTTGTTTTTGTAAAAATGAAATGGATTTATTTCAAACCAAATTGGATTTTCAAGAATTATATGGTTTGATTTAAAACAATATTTTCAAATTATAGAATTTTAATTGGACAAAAATACATTATTTTTTTAATTCATAATTTTTAAATTATATTAAGATGAAATTCTGAGAATTTTTTGAAATGTTTTTTTAATGAGTATTAAATAATTGACTTTTATTGAAAACAAAATTCTATTTTCAAGTATTTACAATGAATCATTCTATTTTGGAATTTTTTAAACAAAATATTTAGCTACTTTTCATTAAAAAATAATTCAATAAATGTTATTGAAATCAAAATGATACTTGAACTTGGTATGAAAACATTTTTATACTTAAAAAGGAATTTTTTTTAAAACTCATTTCTCCTAAACTTTTAAGGGTTTAATTTTAATATAATATTTTCCAATTATATGAATTATAATTTATAAAAGGGACACCATATTAGGAAACATTAGTTTAAAATTTGGTACATAATTTTTGTTTATTTTTAGTATTTATGAATTTTAACAATAGTAAACATTTTTCACCTTGGTAAGAATAAATTAGGTCATAAAGTTTAAAAATAATTTGATATTGATGAAAAATGACCTTGAAAATTACCTACAATATATTTTTATGACTCTATTTCAACCATCCTTATTCAATTTTCAAATGTTTTTCAATTTTGTGCTATTTTTCATTGAAAAATAATTATATATTATTACAATGAAAAGTACATAATGCAACATTCCTACTTTTAAATTTCTACTATTTTCTTAATAAAGGATAAATATAATGTGTGAGAGAATATGATACTTTTTTTAGAATAATGAAAATATGTTTATGTGGGTTTTTTTTCAAAAAAAATTGTGATGAAATAATTACCTTAAATGATTACGCTACACTGGTATTGTGCATGTGGAAGTAATATAAAATTAATGTAAATAATTTTAAAAAAATGAAAAGTAATATTTTTTTTGTATAACTTATTGTGTCACCTGAATTTAATAGTAAATAAAAATTAATATTTTATGTTTTAATCGATTAAATTAGTATTAAATTATTGTAATTTTTTTAAAAGTTAAAATATTTAAATAGTTATTAAACTAATATTAATAGTATTTTATGTTTAATATATTTCATTAAACAATTTAAAATTCATAAATATATTACAACCTGATTAGTATGAAGTGAAATGGTCAGAAATTTCATAACTTTTACCTCTATTATCCAATTTTTAACATATAATCAAATTTATAACTAGTTAATATTGAATTTGTTTTACCACAGTAAAGCATAAAAATGGGTAACTAAAGGGTTAATTAAAAATATAATGCTTAAAATGATATCTAAACCTGTAAAAATTTTATTAGATTGTTATAGTAAGGCCATATATTCCTAATATTTTACTAAATTTTATTTTGAAAAAATTTAAATGAGGTAGACACAAATTATTTTATAATATTTAATTTATTTCCAAAAGTACCCCTCCCTTTGCTTATAAAAGGTTACCCCTATCCTCTCATATCTACACTTTAGGATCCATTTGTTTCATCCAATTACTATCCAAATACCTTACTAACATACCTATCCACATACTTGTGATCTTATTTTTGTATAAATACCGGCCTTAGAGGGATTAATATGTAAAGAAAGGTATTTTTCCAAATAAGTCGTGTTAAAGGACATACATAGAAATTCTAGAGTCAAGGTAAGGGATTTTATATCAGTTTCCTTTCATTTAGGCACATTTCAATTTTATGAACCTAAATTCATTTATATAGTGTATAAAATAATATTTTTACATGTTATGTAATGAATCGTTTATAATTCAATGTATTTTTTGTTATAATTAAAATATTTCATCACGGGGATTTGACTTGAAAGTCACCAAGTGGAAAGGGGTTTCTTACAACATTTCCTTTCATTAGTTTATAACACTTCTTCATTGACTTTATTATTCCATCATTATATGATAATTGATCTATAAATTGTTTTATTATATATTTAAACTTCTATTATATGGATTTACATATGTTTACATAATGAATTCATGGATTAATTTCCACATAAAAACTTATGATCTTTACGGGGGTTTTCTTTATATCAATATCTTTTTCTTAATACATGTTTATTGGAATATGAAATGATTTTATTATATGGTGTACTTAATTTATCATAAATAATTTTTGGCATATAATATCATGAAATTATTTATATTTATAGAGCCATATTAGACTCTTATTATCGATGAAATTTGATTCAAAAGTTAACAGAGTGGTAAAGGATTCATGTCACAGTCTTCTTTGTTTTTTATATTTCTTATTTTCATGGTTACTTTGGGGGAATTATTATG
The DNA here is from genome assembly GCA_963277665.1 of Viscum album. NCBI lineage: Eukaryota > Viridiplantae > Streptophyta > Magnoliopsida > Santalales > Viscaceae > Viscum > Viscum album. The sequence goes on along the minus strand of OY728138.1, from coordinate 1,102,034,283 downwards.
CCCTTATATTTATTAAAACCAATATATTTCATTTTTTTCTATTTACTAATGTGATTTAAATGTTTGTTTTCTATTTCATCTATTTTTATTAAAGAATCATCTAGAAAGTTATTTGTAATTGATAAAAATATTGTATCTTCATTTGGATAGGGAATATTTATCTATTTATCAATGTTTCATAGAATTATATAATAAATATTCTTATTTACTCCTCAAAGATTTATATAATTAATTTTCAAGTATCATTGACTTTATTTTCAAATGTTCTAAAGGAATATTCTATTCAATTTAATAAACAACTTAGTTATTACTAAATGTAGGAATGAAATATTTATTTTAACAATTATGACATGAATATAATTTTCCATCGTTATTAAAGCTCAAAAATTTTATGTTTCATTTAGAAGTATCCATGAATATTTTCAAAGAAAAAGTTTCTACTAATATTATGGAATTTTTTTAGTTTTAAAAGTGGGTTTCAATGAGGAAATGATATTTTTATCAATATTGTTTTTAATGATATTTAAATGAAATTTTTATTCATACATAACATGTACCATTGATGTTACTTATGATCCAATTGGGATAGTTTTTATTAATAATATCTTTATTATTTCTTAGGATGTATTATTATTGTTTCTAAGAGATCATCAAGGAACCCATTTTTTCCCATGAAGAAATTAATCTATTAAAGAAACTTTGTTATTTTAATGTCTATAAATGTAATATTTTAGGTTTGATGATTATGATATGGTTCTAAGACATTGTTTATGGTCAATATTAATCTTGATAAAGCTTATGATAATTTGTTATTCAAATACAGATATCTAATGCATTGGGTAAAATAATGGAGTTAATGAGCTGCAGGTTTCTCCTAAGAGTTTATTAGAATTTTATGGGTTGGTATTATAATTGTAAGAGTTATATAAAAATTGTGTTAAAAGTTACAAAAATGTTCTATTTATGCATGTATCATGTATAATGGGTCCTTTATTTAAGTATTGTTTTCACATAGCTCATTATTATAGAATTATATGACTATTTTCTTATGTTAAAGATTTATTCCATGTATCATGTTTTATAATACATGTTTTCTCATGTATGAATTCTATTATATTTTGATCTTGAGATCAAATATGTCATCATACCCTTACAATAATCTTATTCCCAATTATGATATAATTTTATTGATGATTATGTTTACCCTTAATGAGAATTAGAGTTAACCCTTATTATGTTTTAATTTCCCCAGGATTGTGGGCAAGGGTTTTAAAATTTTCACGTGTAAGAAGAATTATAGATGTGATTAATTTAGTTAGAGATGATGTATATTTTTATGAACTAGTTCTTTATATATCCATGATTTCTATAAGTTTTTGATGTAATAATTTAAAAATCTAAACCAAAAGTTCCTCTTGTATATAATTAATTGAATAATTTATTTTTATGTTACTTTTTTAAGGTTTAAAATTGATTCATGTTTATCAGTATAAAAGAATGAAATATAAAGATAATGTTTTATGACTATATTTGGGAGTGCATATTCAAGTCTATTATAGTTGTTATCAGAGGAAGTGTTTTTATAACTTTGGAGATTAGGATGTTTTCAAGTGAGGTTAACATAAGAGTTATGGATACCATTATGTGTTTATAATTTTATAGGTTATCTTAATTTCTAGTATTATAAATCCATTTTTGGGTTTCAAGTGATGGTATTTTAAGGTAATCAGTGATATTTTGAGAGAATATTTATTAGTTTGAGTTATATATAACCCTTAGGTTTAATATTAATGATTAATTCAGGATAATTCTATTACAGTTTTTGGGATATAAGTTTAAGTTCATGATATAAATTCCGTGGTTAAAACATTCTTAAATGTTAATGTTATTAAGGTTAATTGGAATATAGGGTTATTTATCTATATAATGATCTACAGTGAACCTTTGGTGTTATTGTAGAAAATCTTGAGTAACATTTATTATTTTTTTACATGAAGGTTTAAAAATATCAGTTATTATCTTCCCTTATGATAAACATTTCATATGGGGTTATTATATAAACATAAGAGGGTTATCTTTTTACACTTTTTTGGATTATGTTATTAGTTAGAAGACTAATTTTGTGATGCAAGAATGAAAAAACCATCATGAATACCCATTGTTTAAAAAACATTTATTGTGGTAAAAATTTATTAAATGATTATATTTTAGTTTAAAATTATGTACACATCGTTATGTTTTATTATATATTGTAAATGAATTTATTAACACTAGGAAAAGGATATTGAAACAAAAAAATTATCTTGTTAAATTCATTTTTTATTAATGTTTAGTCATTTTTACACCCCATTAGTTCAGGGTTTTGAGTTCACTCAAATTTTTATGTTAATTTAATTTCTTTTGATCAATGTTTTTTATCACTCTCCATGATTACATAGAAATTAGTTTTTCCTCCACTTCTATATTCTCACCTCTCAATAATATTCATCTATTTTGTATCCTACTTTTTTTATTCTAGAATACCTTTTTATTTACCTTCACAACTTTTAAAAATGAATTTTTATCACATAATTTTATTATGTGGATTTTGAAAAATATTCATTAAAATACTAAAAATGTTTTACATTAATTTCTATAAGTTTTATCTTACACTCCTTGATATTTATTTTTAAATTTTTCTATTCCCTTCCTATCTAGAACGAGATAAAATTTGGGTGGCCAAATTTAAATATGTGAAGAAAAATGTAACAACCTAGGTCAGGTTAAGATAAATAAATTTCACATATTATTAATATTTATTAATTATATTTTATAAGTTTAAATTAATTATAATAATATCATGAAATTATTTATTAAAAAGGAAAACACATTATTTCTAAAAAAAATTAATTTCATGCATTATATATTTTTATTTAATACATCATTTCTAGATTTTAGAGTTTTAATTTGAAGAAAATACCTTCATTTTATAATTTATAATTTTAAGATTATATGAGGAAGAATTTTTTATAGTTTTTTGAGAGGATTTATTTTTCAATGAATATCACAAAAACATATTTTTATTGAAAACTATTTTTTATTTTCGATTTATCACAATATCACAATATATTTTGGATTAGTTTTAAAATTTCAATTTTTATTTTTTTATAAAATATAATAAAATAAATTTTATTAGTATCAAAATTATACTATAGTTTTGTAGAAATTTTTTTTATCCTAAAAAACATTTCTGGAAAACAATTTTTTTCATCGCGTTCTAAATGTTTAATTTTAAAATAAATACTTTTACTTATGTGAATTTCATTTGAAAAAATATATCAAATATTTTAAATCAGGACGTTTAAATTTGTTATGAAATTAAATTTTATTTTTTGTCAGTATGAATAGTAACTTTAGTAAATATTTTCCCCCTTTGTAAGGTTAAATTGAGTAATTATGTTTAAAAATAATATGAAATGGAAAAAAGATGACCCTAAAAATTTCCATTAATATATTATATGAGTATTTCTATACCATTATCATCCAATATTAAATGACAAGAAATGTTTGTGCTATTTTTCATTTAAAATAATTTAATTATTATTTTAAGTAAGCAAAAATACAGAATGCCACTCAATTTTAATTATATATTATTTGTTCCCATAGGGATAACAATAATATTTAAATTAATAATAATTTTTCTTTTGAGAATAAGGATATTAGTTTTATTGTTTGAGTTTATTTTCAAATTTAGTGACGATTTAATTCACTTAAATTATTACGCAACACCAAAATAATGCTTGTGAAAGCAGTAGAAAATTTACATAAATGATTCTTAAAGCATAATATGTAATATATTTTGGAAGAATTATGGGGTCACATGATTTAATATTTAATAAAAACTTATTTTTTATGACTAAATTTATTGTATTAAGATCCCATTATTATCTAGTCATTTGAAAATTGAAATAATATGAATAGTTCTTAAAATGAAACTAATAGTATTTTATGTTAAAAATAGTTAATTAAATGATTTAAAGTCATAAAAATATTGAAATTGGAAAAGTAGGATGAAAAATGGTCAGAATTGTTCTCTTGTTTCCATTTATATTCCAATTTTTTATATAGAATTAAATTTATAATCCTTAAATATTTAAAAAGTGGTTACCACATTTAAGGTAAAAAAAACATAATGGAATGGTTAATCCAAAAGATAATGTTTAAAATGATATATAAACCTAAAAAAATAATTATATGATTATATTGAGACGACATATTTTTTATATTCGAACACATGTTATTTTTGAAACCGTTTAACATGATTTAGACACATATTATTTTATAATACTTCATATATTTCTAAAAGTACCCCTCTACTCACTTATAAAAGGACACCCCTATTCCCCCATCTTCACACTTCAAGAGACATTTGGTTTTGAAAATCATAGTCAATATTCCTTTATAACATCCTTCCTCACATCTTGTTGGTCATATTTTTATAACATTACCATAAAAAGAAGGATTCAGGTGTAAATCAAAGGTTGTTTTTTAAAGAAGAAGTGTTAAAGGAAAAATATAGAATGTCTAGACTAGAGGTAAGAGATATAGTCTAATTTTACTTTATTTAAGGAATATTTTAATGTTATAGGGCCAATTTATTTTATATGGTTTTATATACCACCCGTTTTTCATGTTATATTATCAATCCTTTATACTTAATGGTATTTTGTGTTATAATTTAAATTATATCATCCAAGGGTATTGGACCTGAAAGTTAACAGGTGTAAAGGAGTTTCTTAACTCAATTTCCATTTAGTGCATTATAACTCATCTTCCTTGACTTTATTATTGAATTTATATATGTTAATTTGTCTCTAAATTTTTTATTCTATATTTATTATTATCTCTATATTTTCTCTTATTCCCACTCAGAAATCCATAGATCTTCATTGTTATAGATAGATTAATATATTATGATGTGTATTTCAAGGATACCAAGATCTATGAATTTAAATGGATTCAAGACTGAATATAGAGGTTATAGGTGTCATTCCTCATTTTCTTTATCAATTGTGAGGTAGGTCTATTCTCTCCCACACTAATTATTCTAGAACATAAAGGATTAATGTTTAAATCACTCTATGTAATTATTATTAGAAAAATAGTGGTTTTGGTTCCAAAATATTTTGTTTTAAAGTGATGAACATAATTTTCTTGAAAAAATTATAGAAATAAAATGCGTTAAAAAAATGGTTTTTGTCAAGAACATGGAATGTGTGGCTGGTGTGAGATCATGAAATTGAATATTATCACCTTTTTCATTCAGTCATGGGGTTAGTGTCAAAGTGAAACATGGTATATTCTATAATGTGATAACCTAGTGAGTAGAAGAGTCACCACTCATAACTATTCAGACTTTCATGGAGTATACATGGGTGTGTGAGTTGTGGAATGATGATACTAAGTGGTTATGGTTTTGGAAATTGTTTATTTTTTTAGCATATAAATGTTTTAAAATCACATATGCTTCTATATTTTTTTAAAAAAATAAACGTGCTCTATCTCGTTCATGATCCTAGTGGAATGTTTTGGGAAGTATTTGGGGATAAAATACCGAGTTTTATACGCACCCCACATGGGAAATCTAGTTTGTTTTTATATTTTGTGTATCAAGATATAGGTGAAGGAAAGGTTTCATACTTACCTATTGATGCATCATGATGTAGTGGGTATGAGAGTTGGAGTCAAAGCATGGATATTGTTTTGTTAGATTCTTGGGTCAATTCCACTTTGCTATATTTGATTTATGATTTCTTATATGTTGTCAATGTTGTACATTTTTTATCTATTGTTTTGATGGTAGTTTCTAGTTAGTGTTTTTAGGTTACTTTACATGAATCATATAATATTTTTGTCTTGTTTCAACATTAGTGGGATTTTTCAAGTTTTGTGTAAAATCATCTCCCAATGATTTAGAATTACCTCATCATATTTTTCTAGCCTTTGGTGTCTCAAGGACATCACCTATGGTTAGTAGGACCACCACCTCTTTCCAAGACAGTTGACGAGGGGATGGATGTCACCACACATGCCATCACCATGAAGCCCCTTGATGTGAATTCCCACTCTCTTGCATATTCATTATTATTTCAATCTAACCTTGTTTTAATGAATAAGATACCATTCATTCCTAATTAAATTTCTCAATGTTGGATACTATAAAAACTGGGTAATAAATTCAATCATCCTACCTAGCTATAAGTTTATGGAAACATAATAAATTTATCCTTTTAGGAACAAACCATACAATCATCCATTAATTTTTATTGGCCCCAAAAACTCAATGACATAAAAATAATTCTAGGAAGATAAATTATTGTATATATTATCACCTAAATGACAATCTATGTTCTTGTCTTTGTGGACTTTCAGTTTACTTTAATTTTTCTTGACTTATTCATCTTATATAACTCACAAGACTCTTCCAGTGTAGTGTCATAATCAATATATAATGTCTGAAGACTCCACTATCAGATAATAAAATTTTTCCTAGCCTATCAAATTACTTCATCTATATATACAAGTTCCCACTAAACATGGAAAATTTAATTGATAATTCAATCCCTTTAAAAAAATTTACATCAACAAAGCACCCAGAATACCACCTAATGAATAGAGAAATTTTCATAACTCCTATGGCCAATTGATGTTTCTATATACAAGAAACACTGTTAATACCACCACATTTTTAAAATGACAGTATTCTAGTACCTGATAGACCAACTTACCATGATTATAATTATAGTTTTCCAACCAAGATTGAACTATTTAATCAACAAAAATTAAATACCCCAAGACAAATTCTGGAAATGAGATGTTTTTTATATCCTAGAATTCCTTTGGTTCCACAACTTCTTTAGGGTGGATTACCTCTAAGACATGATAAATTTATCCATGAAATACTCAAAACCCCATCATAATAAACATGTTAAGGATGTGAATGCATCAATTCCAATCACCTAAATTTTACCATTTTGGAAATCTAGTGATTTATAAATTCATCCACTAGAAGCATACCATGTTATGATCTAATAATCCCCCCTAACATAGAATACTAGAACTAAGGATATCAGTAATTAAAACCAACAGACCATGTTTTCCTCCAATATATAGTTATAATCACATAATTATTCTTTTTCTCATGAGAATATAATAAAACAAGAACACAATAAACACACACATGAAAGAAAAAAAATATATAAAAAATGTACAAAGGATAAAATGGTTCAGATAGTGTGTCATATATCCATAATAGAATGATAATATATCCTTTATTATATCAGAAATAGAATTAAATTTAAGTTATAATGATAAAAATATTCTAACAACTATCCTCATAACATTATATGAATACTCCATATTTTGGTGATCCTCCTCCTAATTTTCTGCCTTCAACAGTTTAACCTTTCGAACCTAGATACACCAAATTATTATTCTTTCAGAGAAACATCCTCATTTGGGTTAATACCAAATATTTTCTATCATTTATTTTCAGATAGTATAATCACCCTTGCACATGTCTTCCAATCCCAATAATACAGTTGTCCTAGATAGTCATATAGTTAGCACTATTATCAACACATTTGGGTGAACCTATGTTTTAATGTGAGAATTATGATCGCCTATAGAATTTATTGCATAAACCAACAAAAATTTATGACAATTTCATATTTCCTTTCACTCTCCACTGATGGATTTGATAAATATTTCATTTTTATTATTCATGAGGATAACTTCCCATGTTTCAACTTTAGTGACTTCACACAGGTCAAGAACGTCCTCTATTTTCATTACCTACACCAAAATTATGTTTGACTTACCATAAGAATACCCTCAAATCCATACTTTTAAAACATCTAAATCCATGACTAACCCCTGAGTACATTCATCAGCATTCCGTCTTTTTAATTTCCACTGAGTTCCATCAGCTGAACTGAACCAATCATGATTATTTAACTACTTGTGATGAACTCACACCATATAATGTTCATTAGATGTCTTGATTTTTGAGGCACCCCTAAATTTCATATTCAACTCACACTACCCTATCCATTGAATCAAAATAAAGATCACCTGAACTTTTAGTGAAACAAATTCATCTCCTTAAACATTTACTTTCATGGAGTTGGATTATTATTCTCTTTCCAGACTCTTTCATGTGTTACATTTAGTGAATAAACTTATATAACTTTGGAATTTTAGAAATAAAATAGTTCTCACACCAAACCCTAAAAATTCATCTCATCAAACATCACTACCATAGCCCATAACTATCACCACATGTCCAAAAATATTCCCTAAAAACTAAAACAACCTCTACAACATTCACTAAACTAATAATTCCTAAAAAAGTTACTACAGAAAAAAAATTCCCATTAAAAAAATAATTAAATATTTTCTACATTTCCCCTTTTCACAAAAAATTCTATTTATTATGTTGTTAATTTATTATATTTAGTGAAAACCCATTCATTATCCATCAACCTATTTTTCTATCCACTAACTAAACATTTAAAATATTATTAAATTTAGAATAGAAAAATATAATTCATTTATAGATAACTCCACAATTTCATATTTTTTATTTAAATTTCATTTCATTCAACCAGGTATATACTAATTCAATTCACACCACAAAACCACCCACCAGAACAACAATATTCATGAAAATTCACAAAAACTTCTACAACAATCTCTATAAAAGTTATTCCACTCCACAAAATCAGCCTTACCATTACTGAAATAACAATAATTATTTCATTTAATCCCAATAAATTTCTCTTCCACCACAAAATAACACAACCCTCCACAAAAGCATATTATATTAGTTCCAACACATTAGGAAAATATTAAATTTGATGTCATTAATTTTAGGAAGATTATTTAAGGTTATCTGAGCATAATTATAGTTTTTAGAATATTAAAATATCACATTAATTAGTAGCTAAAAATTATTAACCATTCATGTGAGGTGATTTTAATAGTTAATCACAAAAAAAAATCCCACACATCACAATAATAATAAAACATGAAACAAAAATTTCAAATAAAGAAAATAACTGCACTAGATTTATCTCATGTGCTACTTTCCCCCCTTCACTTTAGTACAATACTTTATATCGTTTATTAGTTAATTAACACCATTTATTTAGAAAGGAAAAATGTGATAATTCAACTTTTTTCGAAATATAATGGAGGAGGTTCTTAAATATCCAACCTCAATATGAGGATTTATATGGTTTGATGAACACTTATAGTGAGAGTATAATACATTCATGAACAAGTAACATGTGATGGAAACTATAACTTAATGGTACAGTGTTCATGAGACTCAAAGTGTAGGGTTATATTCATCTAGGTTTGAGAAAATAAGAATACTATAGAAGAAAGGATTTCCAAAATTTTTAAAATAACAAATCCCTTACTACATGGTAACATTCATGGGAATTATTTACTAAAAACATATTCAAATCCCCCTTAAACCTCAGTTAAATAATTCATGTTGATTTTCATCATTTAATAAAGTCTAAATTTCTTACAATATGGAATTAATATTTAATGGATGAAGAAATTCTTTGTGATGTTCATAATATATATTTTATAGATTTTATGATTCAAAATTTCATTTAAAATAATAAAAAATGATTCTAGATAATTCCTAAGAAAACAATGAGTTTACAATGGGATATTCCCTTACTTCAGTGTATAATGGATCTTACATTTTCCAAAAACATACTCTAATGTTTTTAGAAAGAACCCTTATGAAATAAAAAGGCTCATACAAAATTTGAGAAATAATCTTACGTTTTCGAAAATAATCCTTTTAGGATATGAAATACTCTTACGAATTTCAAAATGACACATAAGAAATCCATGAAAATTATATAAATCCAAAAGTCACTCATACAAAATATTAAAGTACTATTAATTAATTCATATGAATAATTTTAAATAAAATGAGTCCATTAGAAAATAGACAAAGAATCTAATGGTTTTTAAAAAATGGCCCTTATTTAATGAATAACTATTATTATTTTATATAAGGCTCCAATAAAATAACATTTTACTCTTATAAAACAATCTTTTTAAAAATAAATGAATATCATTCTCATATAAAAGGCTCTTAATTTTTGAAAATTATAAAATAATCAAATTAAAGGGTTTATCCACTGAAAGGTAAAATCATAAATTTACTTTATGACTTATAAAAATTTCATAAACAAATCCAAATTAATAAAATTAAACACAAAAACATATAATTAGTTAAAAATAAAATTTTTAAAAACATAAAATTATCCCTAAAATGGTACTGCTAAAAATAATTTATCAGATCCCTAGATCCCCATAAAATTACAAAGGATTTGCTAAAACAAAATCTATTAAATAATATAACTCTAATTTTTTTCTCCTTGAGAATCAAAATCAAACCTAGAAAAGAAAATAATAACCAAAAAACCAAACACACCTTGATAGATACCTATCAATTAAAGAAAACACTAAAACTAAAGAAAAAATACATTCAATAGATCAAAAAAATTATAAACATTATTATATAAAACAAATATTATCAAATAATTCACATAAAAAAATATTTCATCATCAACAAGAATCACTGTCCAAGAGAATTTGTAAAATAGAGAACACTTTTATGACTCATGTTGCTATGAATATTTCTTCAATCCACCACTCCTCTATAAAATGAAAACAAGGTTAATAATTTACCAATTAATAACCTTCTCTTGATAGTCCTAAATCTAAACTATTCACACTATGGATGTATCAAAATCCATTAAATCAAACTAACCCCAATTAATGAAATTAGTTTTATAATACAGATATCATCAAGTGTGTGACACTTAGAAAACATTGTGGGTATGATATGACTTTGAGGGAAGTAGAAACTAAATTTTCACCTTTTTAACTCTTCCCAACACCTCAAATGGCATGATAAATCATTGATTAATCTTACACCCATAGTAAAATATCCTCCTCCAATGATAAGGAGAAACCTTTTGGATGTGCACTAAAATGTACATGCGTGGGATTATTTTTCACACGCATATGATGAATTAAATATATATATATATTATGATATTATATATAGTTTACTTTTAAAGGTTATACACTAACATAATGAGGATTACATAATTTTTTTAGCCATACACAGAAGGTTTTCATAAGGATGATCTCATGGTCACCATCACACATATAGTTTTCATAAAGGTAGTACCATTAAATAAGGGGTTTTACATAATGGTTATTGATACAATAAAAATATTCTTATTGGTATTAGAGCCACTGTATAATGTTACTTGATGTTTACCTTTACATGGTATAATAAAAATAGACATTATCTATATTAAAGGGGAATGGGTAAAGGTATTACCTATACGTGAGGCACTCCCTGAGTGTTTTTTCTAATAAACCTTATAAAATTAGTTCCACATAAGGGAATTACCATTGTAAAGAGTTATTATATCAAGATAAATAGAATTTTACCATATAGAGAGTGTCTACATAAGGGTGAAGGGTGATGGTTGACAACCCTTATCCAGAAAATAGTTCCTGTGTAAGGGTAAACATATATTTTTTTTAAATTTTTATTTAAAATATTAATTATATTTAATGATTATATAAATAATATTAAAATTTACTGTGTTAATATATAACTTATAAGGTATTTTTAAATTACTAAAGTAATTATAAATTATTTATAATTCATTAAAAATGATTATAAAACATTCCTCCCAAATAATAAATTTCAATATTTTATTAACACATTTTGAAAAATCATATGGAATGATTTATTATCTATAAATAAAATATTTATTTAGAAATATAAATTTTTATTTTGTTAAATGTTTATAAATTTAAAAAATATGGTAGTGAGATTATATAATGTGATTATATAATATAAATTGAATTATAAAATTTTTATAGATCATGAAATATCACATAAATTGCATATAATATAAAATTAAAAATGAGTTCATATTGAAATGAATATAAAATTTTTATATTCATGATAAATTATAAAAATTTTATAATTAAATTTTATTTATGAATAATTTTTAAATGTATCATTCTATAGAAAATAAATGAATTTTTATTTATTTTTTAAATTTATTTGAAAAACCTGTTTAGTAAATTGTTGATGAAATATAAATATTTTTAATTGCCATTTTATGATAAGTTATAGAGACTTTCATATAATTCTAGGTTCAATTTCATAATTTTTTTTCATTTACCTTGACATCAATTTTCAATTATATTTATGAGCTTGAATATAGTTGTTAGGAATAGTTTTCCATATAAGGTGTTAATGTTTTCAGGAATTGAATTATTTATTGAGTAAAGTCTCCCCAAGTAGAGGGACTTGGGGTTGGACAACTTACATTCTTATAGGCTTGTACAATATCAAGAAAAGTGAATGAGGTTTGATATATATCACTCTGAGGCTACTCATGAATATTTTTTCAAACTCAAATAACTCTATAACATTACATGAATTATTCATGTACCTTATATACATATATGATGTATTTGGATATGAATTAATATAATTGGATTCTATTATTGGTCGAGTAACATGTACTTTTTGGTTGTATAAAGAGTAACACATCCATGAGGTGTGAATACAATAATTTTGTTGTTGGGATGTGTATTTCTAAATCAATAATAATAGAATCAGATAGAGAGAAAAAGAAATAAAACATTGAATGATAAAAATTAAATATGATCATATATATATGAATTTAATATGGCTAATATTTCTATTAAATTGGTGAGACCTTAAAATAAAATACTTTGAATACTAATTATGAGATTCCTTATAAAGAAAAACTTTTCATGACCTCAATCACTCAACTAGGCAGGTTCTTCCTTATAATGGTGCTCATAATTTATGTTTTTTAAGACAATAGAGTGATAAATAAAAATGGATCATTATTCAGTAGGTTATTCCCTAGGAGGGTGCCTCTAGATTTTCTTTTGTTAGTATGTTATATGCTATTTATTTTTCTTTCACATAGTTATGAACCCAAGAAGATAGATACCATATTGATAGATTTATATGAGACCATATAATGGATTTGAATAAAGAGTTTTTCACGAAACTATCCAAGATTCAGAATTGTTCTGATAGGGATAATATCATACTTAAATAATTAGTTTATGACAGGAATCCCATAGAACTCTCATTACTCTGTGAAATGTGGAACTTAGATCACTAAATGTATATGATGTATGGCGTCATCATTTTTAGTGGAATAATTTTCATTGAAATTTATTAATGAAAATATTTAGTAAACAATACTCACCACACTGAAATTTATTTTCAATAGATTATAGAATTATATAAAGTAATAATATTTTTATCATTAATAGGTATTACCTATAGAATAGTTAATGATAAGTATCTAGTACTAATATGTTCTATAAAGGAGAAATATTTAGAGTACCCAAATTTTATTTTTATGGAAATCAACTTCTTCACCTTTGACTTGTGGATTTTAGATACCAGGTGTACATCACACATTTAAGATGAAAAACATATACATAGATATATGAGGGGATTTATTAAGGGTGAAGTGGATCTTCATGTCTGTAATAGAGTAAGAATTCTTAATTTAGTAGATGACACTTATGATATGATTTTACCAAGTGGATTGATCTAAGATTTTAAAAACTATTATTTTGATTCCACTATAAAATGAATTTTTTTTATCTTTTTTAGAAATAGGTGGTATTTTTATTCATTATAAATAATAATAGATGTTTTTTATAAAATAATAGAATGTTTTATAGAATTGGGAATGTAATAAATTGTTTAAATATTCATAATATAGAATATAATGTTCAGAACATTCAAAATAAAAATACCAATGTTTATTCTAATCTTACCTACCATTCGCATCATTTAATTAGACATATAAATGAGAAACACATTCAAAAAATATATAAAAACGAAATTTTAAACTCATTTGATTATGAATTTTCCGATATATAAAAATCTTGTTTATTATTAATAACGAAAATCTCATATTTTTGGGATAAATTGTGAGAGTGATGGTGGACTGTTGTATCCCATACATAGTGATATATGTTGACCAATTGGGTACTCAAGAAAATGGTGTTTTTATGTACTTAGTTACATTTACTGGAGAATTTATTTGGTACAGGTATCTGTTTTTGATGAAACACTAGTACAAAACTTTTAAAAGTTGAAAGGGTTTCAGAATGAAGTAAAAAATAAATTGGAAAAAGTATTAACATTTTACAATTGGATCAGGGTTTTCAAAGATTGATCTTAGAATTCATAACTAATCTCAATGATTGTGTAATTGTTTCATAACTTATTCTTTTGATAAAACCATAATGGAATTTTGTGTATGAAAGGGAGAATTAAACCTTATTAGGCATTGCTTAATCAATGATGTGTCTATATGACCTTCCTATTTCATTTTGGTGTTTTACTCCTGATACTAATGCAATATTACTAAACTGTATTCCATCTAAATTAGTCATAAAGACACCATATGGGATATGACTTAGTCAATATACTAATTTTTATTTTGTGAGTATTTTTGGTATAGAATTGTTTTTTATGATGATTGGATTAATTTTTTTTTCCCAAAAATACAACAATTTCTTATTTTTTGGTTATCCAAATGAAGAAAATTAATTTTATTTCAATAATACTACCAAGAAATTTTTTTTTGTGAACAAATTTTATACATTAAATGAGAAGGAACACATTCCTAGAAGTCTGAGTGGGAGTAAACTATAACTTGGAGAAGTTAATGACCATCAAAAAAGAGGTTTTCCAACTATGGTGGTTGATTCGATTTTATAAAGTGTTGTGTAACCATCTAATTTTACATAAAATCCTCTAAGAACTTTTAGAAATCATTAAGAACCTAATAAATATAGATTTTTTGTGAATAATTATGAGGTCTCAACATTCATAGGATATTATCATATACACTTTCGATAGGAAGTTGAGATTTATGATTCGTAGAAATGGTTAAAATCCAAAAATTATGAGATGGTATCTATGTACACTTTCCATGTTTGGAACATGGTGGCTATACCTGAAGGGGTGAGACCATAGGGTGAAACGAGAATTTTATATAATAAATCAAGAATGGATGGTAGAGTGTCCACTTATAAATCACACATGGTGATAAAGTGTTATAAAAAAACATATGGTATAGACTATGAAATGACCTTATCAATTGTTTTGATGATAATGTAGTGTTTGATAGTGGGATTATCTGGTTTTAGATGGTTTTTTTACTCAAGAGTACTCGCCTAATGAGCTGGATTTTTGAATTCTCCCGACCACGGGTCCTCTGGTCAGGGAGGTTCAGGCGGTGATCTCGGCTCCTTCTTCTTTCGATCATGGTGATTTTGCAGGTTCTAGTCCCAAGTGGATCTCGGAGTTCCTTGGTATTCTCCCTCAGCCTTGGATACTGGTGCGCTCCTCTCGTGATGACGTGTGTGGCTCGTACCAATCTCAATTCTCTAGCTATTTTCTGGATGTGTGGCCGATCTCTCTAGTGGTTTCAAGGGATGGTGTTTGCATATTTTTAGAGATGACCTCAAATACATTTAAAGAGGTGGATTCATGTCTTATGTGGAACTTATTAGCTTGTCTTGGGTCGGAGAAACCTTTCCTATAGGATTCCAAGTATTTCATGGTATTATAGAGCGTTATGGGTCAGGTTTGTCTCACTGTGATCCACCGTCAGTCCTTTTGTATGGTGTTGTAGTCGGAGGTAGATATTATCTCTACGTGGTGAAATGATCCCAAATATTTTGGGAATTTGAGGTTCAGTTTAGATCCCTAGTCCTTGGAGGCTCAAAAGGGGAAGGACAACCCTCGTTCTGCGGTTTGGACAGGTCCCTCAGGCTTGTCATTACCTTTTCATAATGGCACATTCCTAAAGGTGATTGGAGACTCTCACAGTGTTTTCTTGTGTGCAGATAACTATGCCCTCTCCAGTGAAGACATCTTGGTTCCTAGGATTTCTGTTGAGTTGGACCTGTCAGTGCCACTTCCATAGAATGTAGTGTTAAAGGTGAGAGACATTGTGGACTAGGAGAAGGTCCAATCCTTCCCAATGTTTCATAGGTTCTGTTCTTCTTGCGGCCTTTAGGTCTATTCTAGGACATTATATAGGAACCTGAAGTGGGGTGGCCTACATCAGGTCCGTAGGGCCACCTTGATGGGGAGATTCTCTCCTCATAGCCGAGTTGGTCCAGAACCTGCCCCCTCATGTGACGTTGTCATTCCTCTGGCGCATGACCAGTATCTATCAGTTATTCCAGTCCTCAAACCTTGGAACTCCCTTCCTCTAATTAACGATTCCTCCTCTTGATGAGATCTCGTACCTTTCAAGGTAGATGTATATCCATCATGGATCAATATACTTTCAGATCAGCTTCTCTTCTAGTGCTAGGTACATGTTGATGGGTGGTTATGGAAAAGGTTCCTGGATACTCTATCTCCAATATGGGATTTGCAGACACCGAATTCATCTCTAGGTGTTTCTATTTCTGATGTTCTTATCCATCAGGGGGTCTTGGGAAGTATTCCTATTCCCCCTCAATTGTGTAGCTGGGTTGGGGGACAACTGTTGTGGTGTTTCAATGGGTTTAGTAGAGACTTATGTCACAGTAGGGTACGAAACTCAGACCCCCTCCCCCCTTTCTGTAATGACCCACAAATTTCAAGGAAATTTTTTTCTTAATTTTCTTTGGAATTTTACAAGAGCGCAGCTTCAGACGGCACCTGATTCCGAGGCCCGGTGTGCCCGGAATCAATTTCCGAAGTTTGGCTCGGGTACGTTCAGTGAACGGACGAGCGGGTTTTTCTATCTTTTGAACCGGTGCCCGGAATCAAATTCTGAGGGCACCGATGAAATCGCAGCGCCGGTATTTGCTTAGAAACGCCTCTTCTGGAGTTGCGTTTGCTCAGACGTGGTTTTTAAATTTTGCGGCTTTAAGTCAGAAATAAAATAAAGTTTGTGCGACAACTTTATTTTATTTCACTTAAGCTGCTTGGAAGCCACTTGAAGCCACTTAAGGGCGGCTTGAACTGAGTGGAACTGGATAGGAGGCTATCCAGAAATATCCTACCCCCTTGGTAGGATATTTTTGCGGTGGGGCCCGCACGAGCCCCGCCGTTTCTTTCGCTAAGTAACGCACCCGCGAAAACCCGTCAAAGTAACTGAAAAGTCAACCGACGCGTTTTCTTAAATTCTTAACAGACCATTTAATTGGGCGGTTTATTTCGTGAATTAAATGGGCTGTTTTATTCGTTGAATTAATTCAACGAATTAAATGGGTCGTTACTTACGCGTTTTGCGTTTGTTGGCAAAATAATAAAATAGACAACTTGTCTATTTTGGAGGATTGCTATCGTTGTGCAATTCCTCTGAACCTCCACTCTCCCCGCGAAGAACGCGAAGAACGCGAAGAACGCGAAGAACGCGAAGAACGCGAAGAACGCGAAGAACGCCGGCGACCGGAATTCGACGACGCATACCGAGATCTGCGACGTCGACGAGCCCTACCCGCGACGTTCTTCGGCGACGCCTCTTCTTCTGCGGCCGATCCTCGTTCGGCAACTAAGGTGAGAAACGAATCATTTGAATTCTCCCGTTTTAATTTCGATATCAACGGATTTAAACTAATTAAATCCGTTTGATCTTGATCCGGAGATTGGCGACGCGACGCCGGATACCGAGACGACGCGACGATCCCCCCTTCTTCCGCGACGAGCAATTCCGCGACGACCTCTCGTCCGACGACGACGACAAGTAAGGGATGTTGGATTATTTTATCTTTTTCCCCGTGTTTATTCTTTTAAAGTGAAGAACATGATCTCCGACAATTTGATTTATTTAAAATTGTTGCTGATTATTCCTCCCGTGGATTTTGACTAAACGCAGAGGGTGCGGGTCTAACGAACAAGACCGGGCAACCCTCCGCCGATCTCTTTTGTTGTGCGGATTTGGCGGACGACGACGAACCGTGCGGCAAGGGCATTTTGTTGATTCCGCAGTAAAGATCGTCCCCCGGGAGGAGCAACGGCGCAGACGGGAAAGAAATCGGGCCACCGGAGCATCTCCGGCGGCCCGCGGAAGGAGACGGCGGCGCGGGTCGCCGGCGCGGCGGCGCCGGCGACCGGAGGCGGCGGCGCCCGGCGCGCCGCCGGAGGAGTCCGTCGCGGCCGAGGCGCGGCGGCGGCGAACCGCCGGACCGCGTCCGCGGTCCGGCCACCAGCACGCGGCCCGCGCGGGCCGCGTTTCTCCCAAAGCCGCGGGTTTGACCCGCGGCGGCTCTTCGGCCGCTCGGCCGAAGACCGAGCCGGCCGGTCCGGTCGGCCGGGCCGCGCCCAGGCCGGACCGGACCCGGCCTAGCCGGGTCGGGCCGACCCGGTTCGGGCCGACCCGGTGCGGCCGACCCCAGGGGGGTTCGGGCCGGGTCGCCCCGGACCCAGAACCCCCGTTTCGGGCCCTCTTCGGTCTTTCGCCCATATCTTGGGCCTGGGACCTCCGATTGACGAACCGTCAGCGGCTACGCGATCTTTGGATCGAGACGGTCGTTTCGGTATACTATACTCAAGGTGCACCTTCCTTTTCGGGAGTCTACGTAGTTAAAACTCCGTAGTTAAGCGTGCTTGGCCTAGAGTAGTGATTAGGATGGGTGACCTCCTGGGAAGTTTCCCAGGGTGGGTGTGAGACGGAAAGGCCAATAACTAACAGACCGGGCGTCCGATTGACGCGCCGTCTATTTCGTTGAATTCCTCTAAGTGAGACGGAACTTTTGGCATACTCCGCCCGAGGATCGGATACAGGCGGAGTACGGTCGGGTTGGTTTTGCCCTAAAAACCAACCGGGCCCCTGGGACGAAAATGCCAATAACTCTCAGACCGGGCGTCCGATTGACGCGCCGTCTGTTGCGTTGAGATCCTGTTGTCGATACGGAACTTTTGGATACATCAACTTCGGACTACGTGTCAGTTGATGTATCAGCCTCTCGGCTCGTGGAGCGGACCCTCCTAAACGAGCTCGCTAAGTGCGGGAACCCTAGTGCTGGCTGTGGCATCGACGACAGAGCAGAGATCCTCCGTGAACTGCGACGACGACAGAGCAGAGATCCTCCGTGGACTGCGACGACGGCAGAGCAGAGATCCTTCGTGGACTGCGGCGACGACTGTGCAAGAGATCCGCAGTGGACTGCGTCGACTACTGCACTCAGCGATCCTACGTGGAACAGTGCTACCGAACCTGTGTGAGCTGAATCTTCTTTTTTACCTTCAGCGGTGGAGCGCTTGGGTGTAGCGGCGGACCCGTGGTACTTGACAGTGGTGGTGCGCTTGGATGCAGCAGCATACCCTTGGCGGTGGAGCGCTTGGTTGTAGCGGCGGACCCGCGATACTCTACGGAGTGTGTGCGCTTGGTTGTAGCGGCGGACCCGCGATACTCTACGGAGTGTGTGCGCTTGGTTGTAGCGACAGACCCGCGACGGTGGAGACGTGCGTGCGGAGTACGGAGACCGTGTAAATGACTGAGACCTGATGACTGCTTGACCGACTCGACTTGGAGTGAGTCGACTAGCCCAGTGGACGGAGCGCCCAGTAGTTGGCAGCAGACCCACGGCGGACGGAGCGCCTGGTAGTTGGCGGCAAACCCGCGGTACTCGACAGGAGGAGTACCTCAGTAGGCTATCTGGGTGAGCGCCCGGTATTTGGCAGCAGACCCTCAGCGGACGGAGCGCCCGGTAGTTGGCAGCAGACCCGCGGTACTCGACAGGAGGAGTACTTCAGCAGTCTTAGGTTAGTGAGCAGTACCCCGGAGTCGTGACAGGACCACTGTACACTTCAGAGATGGGGCTCTTCAACATTTACGGTTTCGATAATGAAAATCCTGGTTGAGCTGAATCTTATGTTACTCTCCTTTGTAGATTGTGTTGAACTATCCTATGTGGATTTACTGTTTACTCTCCTTGTGGATTTGAGTCTTGCTTTCCTTTGTGGATTGAGTTGTTCTTGAGCTCGTGAGCAGAGCTAGAATTGGGGACTTAGGTATATGTATGGGCATATACCTAAGTCGAGTCAGATGTTACTTCGTGATTGCATCTTTCTTTTGTGCTATATCCTTTGTGGATTTCGGGAGACCTTCGGGGGTCTCGGGGTCCTTACTGAGTAGTTGTACTCACCCCTGCACGGGCTATGCCCGCACCTTATTGTGTTGGTTGCAGACGACGGACAGCGCTGATCACGGTTGGGGCGTGGAGCAGGACGGTACCTGGAGGTGGACCACTGGGCGGGACGTGCTCGGAGCGGACATGGGACCCGAGGAGCCTGGAGGCTATCTGTACCCACCCTTCAGGTGGGATTACCAGTGGACGACACGAGGCCGCCGTCTTTTCTTCAGTTGCTGTACTTTACTTTACAGTTGGGCCTGTATTTCCGGCCCCCTTTACTTTTCCGCACTTTGTAGTTACTTCTGCTTGCTGACTCTGTGGTGGATGTTACTTATAAAGGCAATGCCTTCCCTGTTCACCGGGAATTTACGCCTTGGTGCTAGTCGCCAGCCCCTGGCCTATGGAAGGCGGGCTTGGGGTAGTCACGGCACGGGCCCCGAGGACGGGTCGTGACACTTTCCCCTTGAAAGGCAGCGAATGGGAGGCTTGCGGTGCTTCCTATTCCGGGTTCGCATGTAGCTTTAATTCCATCGTCTCAGAGCCTAGGTGTGTGTACTTGGGATTAATTGAGACACCTTAGTTGGAGCCTCTATCCCCGTAGCATGAAGACCGTTGAGCATAGGAAAAAATACTCACTCTCCAGTTCTCAATGTTATGAATGTTAATCTTGAACTCCCGTGGCCTGGGTTCCCAAGTGAAGACAAATGTTATAGACTGGTAAGTTATGAAAAATAAAGTGTGTATCGTTACTGTTCTTGAGCACAAGAAAAACTCGAAGAATATCATGGCCTTTAGTTGCAAAGTCCCTTTTCCTGGATCCATGCATACAGATCCGACTAACAGGCAAATTTGTCTCATCTGGTATAAGGAGGTTTCACTGTATCTAGTTGAGGTGGGGGATCAATTCTTCACCATGAATGTGTCGGAGGGGGGGGGGGGGTGTTTCTTTGTTTTCTTCGTATATGGCAGTTTCAATGATAAGGTCTATAAAGGGTTGTGGAATGGGCTATGTCTCTTTGATCCGGAGGACCTCCTGTGGTATGTAGTGGGGAAATTCAACTCCATCCTTGATCATGATGAGAAAGAAGGGTTGAGGTTCTTTCCCTCGTCATGGTTGTTTAGACTTCTCCCTCTTCATGTAGGAAAAGGGGCTTCTCAACATGGGGTACACTGGAAATCAGTATATGTGGTGCTGCAACCAATCAAGAGGAAGGCAATGTTGGAGTAGGATTGACCGTTGTTGGGAAAACAACAATGCAATCAATACCTTCTCAGAGACCAAGGTTAAGAATCTAGCCCAAGGTATATCCATCCATTCTCTTTTAATGGTATCTCAACTTACCAAACAAGACTTCTTAAAGTCCTTCAGGTTTCACCAATAGTAGTATCGGAACCAAATCTCTCAAGGACTGGTGAGGTAGATATGGGAGGCTCCCCCTAGGGGGACACATGTGTTTCTCTCCACAACAAACTAACAAGACTGAAACAAGGGTTAAAGGCTTGGTCCAGAATGTTACCTATCATTGATAATAAACTAGAGGTCCTTAAATAGAGCATCGAAATCCTTGAATAAAATCTGGAGGTGGAGATGGATACTTCGGTGTTTGATGATCTTGATGGAAAAAAGATGTGTTGGGCAGTGGAGCTTCTTAAATAGGATCGGATGGCCCAAGATCATTCTCTAATGAGGTGGTTGGTGGAGGGTGATAGAAACTATGCTTATTTTCATGTTTGAATCAGAGAAAGGATGAATTTTTCCATGAAAAACATATTACTCGAGGATGGATCCTATACTAATGACTATGGAATGGTTGGGGGTATGGCGCACTCTTTCTTCAAGGACCTTATGGCTAGACCGAATTTGAGGATTCCTAGCGGGTATCCTAGGGGTAATGCAGTGACGTGGGAGTCGATCCCCACTTTGGTGTCTAATCAGGACAATGAGGTCTTGGAGGTGATCCACAATGAAGATGAGATTCATGCATCCATGTAGAAGATCAATCTAGAGAGTTCTCCCGGCCCTGACAACTTTCCAGGATCATTTTATAGGGGGTGTGGGATGCAGTTAAGGGTGATATAACCAATTAAATTCAGGACTACTTCCATGGTGGAAGCCTACCTCATGTTTCTAGTGATAATTCCTTGGTGCTTATGACAAAGATCAAGGATCCCTCCACTCTCATGTACTATAGTCCAGTGAGACTATATAACCCCTATAAGATCATGACGTGTGTGTTAAACCAGAGTTTATCTAGCCTTCTTCCAGGGTAGATATCAGTTGAGAATCATGTCATTGTGAGAGGTCATTCCATCTAGGGTGCAATAGTTATGGCTCCAAAGATGATATAGTATATCAATATACGAACCCACAGATCCAACTTGGATATCAAAATAGACATTAACAAGGAATATGATAGGCTGAAATGGATCTTTATTAACGAATTTCTATCGGGTATCGGGTTCTCAGACATGGCAGTGGACCATTTGTATAGGTGTTTCAGCTCATCGTGGTTGTCGGTCTATTTTTGAGGGAAGCCCCACTATTTTTCAAGGTAATGAGAGGTCTCTGGCAGGGAGACCCACTCACTCCTAGAATTTTTATTCTAGCACAGCATACTCTTAGTAGGATTATTAACATCGGTATATCTTAGAGTGTTATTCTCTTGTTCAGGAGGAAGATTAATATCCCAATAGTGTCTCATTTGATGTTAGTTGATGACACGATAATATTCATCAAAGGGGGATGGGGATCTGTTCAAGGGATCAAGGCCATTATGGATTAATATTGCTTCTGGAGTGGGAAAGTCATCAGTAACTCCAAAAGTGGTATTTACATCGCAAATAAAAGCTCTCATGCATGGGTTTCCTCTTTGTGAAACCTCCTGGACATGAAACTCGTCTCTTTTCTAATAGAGTACTTGGGATCTCCTATTTCATCAGGTAGACATCGAATTAGAGACTATGACCGCGTTGTTAGTAGAATCCCCAGCCGCATCCTCAATTGGAAAAACTAGTTTCTATCCTTTGGGGGTCATATAGCTTTGGTGAATAATATTTTTTCATCCATTCCTATCCATGCTTTTGATTATTCCAATGTTCCTCAAGGTGTGATCCACAACATTGATAAGATTTTATGTGCCTTATTTTGTGATGCAAAATCCGAAGGTAGAAGACACACTGCATCGTGGGGTAGGATGGGGAGGCCTTACTAGGATAGAGGGATTAACATGAATAGTCTACATAGCATGATTCACTGCATTCACACCAATCTCACCTAGGAATTCCTTGATGAGCGATCCATATAGGGAATGTCGATGTCTCTCTTGTGTGGTGTCAATGTCGAGGATTCCCAAGGCTTCATTTATCCTTTGTGGGATAAAATCTATCCCCTTTATAGGACTCTTAAAATTCACCCCTGTTGGATCATGGGTACAGGGGATCTTCCATTTTGGCACAAGAACAGAGCGAGCTCTGTTCTCACCATCCATGGTTTCCCAGTACTAGTGATTTCGGTTAAATAAGAATCCCATCATCCTTGGTTCACCAATGCTATTTTGGATGTGGATCAATAGTCCCTTCTCAAGACTATTGATTTTAATGACGAACTGGAAAAATGCGCTTTCTCTCTAGATTCTTCGGGGGTCGTCTATAGTAGATATTTTCATAGGATGTTTGATGAGATGGATCACGTGGAGGGGTGGAATGGTGCAGTGTGGTGAAACAAGATTCCATCAATGTTTAATTTCCTTACATGGTACATGAGGAACTATGATTTATCAATGGATGAGTCCATCAAAATGTTGGGAGTCAGATTGGCCTCACGGTGTCAATGCTGCTACAACGAGCAAGAAGAGAGAACAAAGAACTTATTATTTGAGGGGGATTGGGCTCGCATGGTGTGGTCTATCTTTGGAGGTTCCTTGATGTTTATTTTTTATGAGAAGAATTTTATCTCTTCCGTAGTAATCTAGTTCCATTGCATGGCTGGTTCAGAGAAGGATCGACTGATTTTATCAGTGGTTTTAAGTGTAGTCTGGTGGAGCTTTTGGAAAGCCAGGAATCAAGTAAGGTTAGAATGATCTACTCATGCAGTCATGTCCATAATAGAAAAAACCCAGTTCCTTCTGATTGATTTGGATTCGGTCATCATGGACTGGAAGGTGGCCTCCTCTTTCAATCTTCTTTAGGTTGGTACCTCTTTGGCTCTATCGACGGTGGTTGAGAAGTAGGGGAGATGGGTGTGCTAGAATCCCCCTATCTCCAGGTTCAAACATAACATGCACGAGTCCTATTCTATGGGGGTGATGAAAGGAGAGTGGTGGTTCGCGACCCTGGGGGTGAGGTGGTGTTGTCCTTCTCTTCATTCTTTGGCTGTGACACTTCACTCTTGGCCTCATCCAAGGCTATGTTCAAGGGGATATCCCTATGCATCTAGAAGAAGCCAGAGATAACACAAGCAGAGACTGATTCTAGGATTCTTCATGACTCCATGATTGGTAGTGTAATCACCCCTTGGTCTATCTCTTACATCTTCAGGAAATGCAGAGCCATCCTTGGGAACATTATCCAAGTGACTCACACTTAGTGGGAGGGTAATAAGGTTGTATAACCCTTGGCATACTTGGCAGTCCAGAGCTCCATCACTTCTAGTATACTCCCTATCAATAGTTTCAAACTACAGTGTGTTAATTTAATTAGAGGGGATGCCCTCATATTTCACTATTTAATATATTATATCATTCATTGAAAAAAATTGATTTAGATGGATGTTGTGATGATAATTTACATTCTTATATTTATATCCATAATAGATCATTATAATAAAATGATATATTAGATGGATGTCAAAACTATATTACATAATGTTATTTTATCCAAAGACTTGCATATAATATAAACTAAGGGTTTTTAAGTTCTAAATTATAATGTTATGGTTTACAAATAGCAGCAGTCCATATCTAGACTAAAGAAACATTGTCATAGTTTGAATATCAATATTTTTGATGAAAATGAAGAGATTTATTTACTCAATAACATCAATGATTCCTGTGTGTATAACCAACTTAGTGGGATTATATAATTTTTTATTTTACTGTATATAGTCGAAATACTAATTATTGAAATGATTTCCCAACAATTCACTTTGTGAATATGTGGATGGGTAAATTATTATCAATGAGAAAAATGAAAGTTGTAGAATACATAAAATCTATGAGGATCTATAGAGATAGATCTAAAAATTCTTGTCAAATGAGTTATAACATGTATATTGGTAAAGTATTAAATATTTTTATTGTCTAGAGAACTTTAAGAATATGTATTTATTTGTCTTTCTTAGAATGGATCATAGAAATATTTAGGATCCTTATAAAGAGTCAAAATGGATGGACACGATTCATTATTTACCCTCTATAGGATTTATCATGTATGTAATGTCGTGTACTTGACATAATTTCTTATATACTATGAGCATAAAAATTAGATACCAATCCATTCTTGGAGATATTTAGTGGGTTATTGTTTATAATAACTTTACGTACATGATAAGGAATATGGATATATTCTTAGTCTTTTGGGGATATGATGAGGTCCATTTAAATAATTACATAGATTCTATTTTCTAATCAAAAATAGATTATAGGAAATCTTAATATGTATTCATTTTTTCCAAAAAAGTGATGAAATTAGTTGGAAGAGTTCCTATCAAGGCACCATAGAAAAATCAACAACAATGACATTATATTAAATGTTATGAAAAATATATTTATATTGAGAATATTATTTCAAAACATGGAGTGATTCCTAGTATCATGGGAGAAATCAAGATATATTATGACAATATGCTCTTCTTACATATGATAAGGAACCCTAGTATCCTTAAAGGACCAAAAACATCCTTTACAAAAACCATATCATATGGGATATCATTGAGATGAGAGATGTAAATATTTGTTTGGTAGATACTTGGTAAAATGTAGCAAATCAATTAAAGGAACCATTACCACAACTACAACATGAGTTTCATATAGAATATCTTGGTTTAAGTCATGTGATAGATTTATTTTAATGTATGTAAATATATCATTTTATTATAATAAAGGAAATATTAAAATATTATTAATTCAGGTGTACGAAAATTAATTTTTCATCAAGGGTTGAATGAAAATAACCCCCATAATATAACTTTGAGTTATCCCAAAACAATGACCATTAATAAGTATTATGGGTAATAATGGTAGGACATGGTTAGAATAAATATATTCATGAACTCATTATAAATAATTTTTTTGAGTTACAAAAATATATTCATGTGGTATTAAATAGAGACTTATAACTTTGATGGATCCTCTTTTGTATATTTCATGGAATGTCATAAAATCATCAATATACTTAGGTATATAGGCCTATTATCAATCCTTTTACCTATTGTTGGCCAGTTTCCTAGAATAAGAAACATCATACTTGATACCCTGCTTACAATATTTTACATGTTGACATAACTAATACATGGGTGGTTGGGTATGTTGCTGATTATATCATTGATTATAGAACAAACATGAATGAATTTTTCCACTTGTATGAAAAATTAATGACATAAGGACCCTGAGTGAATTAGACTAAGGAAATTCATTTCCATTCTTAGTTTTTTAAAATATGACGTGTTTAAAAACTTACATAAGTGACATGTGATTAAATTATCAAATTAATGAAATACCAGTGGTGTATTCATCAACATGGTAAGTCTTTTTTCTACGAATTAATAAATGAGGATAGGCCAATACTAGATCAATATGTTCCATGAATAGTTGTATAATGATTTAATTTTATAATGGATTATATAGGTATACATAATATTTATATGATACATATTTTTTAGATATTTATATATATATATATTTATTTGAGTATGTCTCAGGGAGATCACACCAGACACCTTAGTAGCTTTAGTGGAATTGACGCTTTTTTAGAGGTCACTCTTTGCTTACATTTATGATTTATGTATTTCATAGTTTATTTCAACTATAATAAGCCCCATATGTTCAAACAATTAGTCCATCGGATAAGGATAATGTTGTAGACAAATTTTTTGTTCAAAATAAAGTTATTTTGATTAAAAAACATATCAAAAAGAGTTTGGATGGATTTATGCAGAGTTGTGAGGTTTTATATAATGTCCTTATAGGATTTTAGTGAATGTGGGATATTTTTTGATGTGAACTAAAATGTAAATGAATGAGATTCATATTAACATGGATATGGTTCATAATATTTATATATATAATATGATAATATATATATTCTATATTTAATACAGGCATATGATACATGAATATTATCATACATATAATGCATGTATAGTATTATATTAATACAAAATATTATATCGAATATGAATGAGATTTATATTATGGATGTGTTGAATTCAATGAAACATCATGTTCAACTTCTCCCAAACAATTTCATTTTCATTCTAACTAATGGTTGGTTCATTCATTACTTTTCATTTATTTATTGAAATAAGTTCCATGAGTAAATTCAAAATTGAAATGAAAACATGGGAAGCTTTATTATGTGGGAACCTTGGGATTACACAATAAAATATAATGATTTAAATTTTTTTCCGGTGTGTTATGTGTGTAAGACACTACTAAAATATAGCTAGACTCTATTCTTTTAGAAACACTATTTATCTTATTAGAGAATCCTTTAGAACCCCTTTGTATTTTGTGTATCCTAATGTAACATTATTAAATAACATTTTTAGTGTAATCCCTCAATGTTAGGAAGCCTTTTTTTTCTTCTTTAGTTACCTTTATCAAACATTATCTTTATGAAGAGAAAATATAAGATGTTGAAATGGACAAATACCATGTACCATATTTTTTGAATTATTTACACATTGATTTCTTAAAGATAGATCTCAAATGTTTTGGGTTGTCTTACACTATATATAATCGAGATATGATCATATAGAACTCGTCAAAACCTTTAGGAAGACACGATCTCTAACCATTATCTATGGAGGTCTCCTCACAATTATTATAGGAATTTTGACGGTCTTGAGCATCCTTTATAAACTCTAAAATTATTTTAACCATCTCAATTGTTCTCTATATAATATTTGGTATAAGGACTACTGACTCACCAACTCAATCTAAGAAAATGTTGTTCTGTAAGGCTAATTTAACAATGCCTTGAATGGTTAAACACCAATTGAATAATGGTAGCTATTTGTACCATAAAAATCAACCAAGGTGTGGTGTTTCCCCAATCATCCCCCAAAATACTGAGCACAAGATGAAAACATACCCTCCGACATCAAAATATCTTCCAGAATCTAAATTTTTTTCTCAGTATAGTCACCTATATTTTTATAGAATGTAATTATAAGAATAACGTGAGATTCAAAATATTAAAACCTCATTATTTTATTATGAATTTCCATGTAAATAAATTTGGTGTGTTTGATTTCTTAAAATACATGCAACCCCAAACTAAAGTGAATAATGATATATTATTGTATAATATTAAAACATAAAATAAAATACATCAAAAATTAATTAATTGAGTAATAATTATCAAAATAAATTATTTTGTGTTATTAAAATTTTCTAATTCCCTTAGGAAAGTACAAATGAATATAGAGAAACCATTTTCAAAATTTTTATTATATTATTTATTTTTGATTAATGATATTAATAAAATATATGGATAAAATTCAAATAATGATAAGTAAAATAAATTAATAATATCCAATAAATAATTATACTATAATATGGAAAATTTAAATTATTTTTCATGCCTAAAAAAATATCTTGTTTTAAAAAACTATTTTTATTATATAATATATTCTTTTAAAATAAAAGTTATTTTTTTTATATTTCAAGTTTGAGTTATAATTAAATTAATTATATATAAATATATAATCAAATAAAGTATCAGTCATATAATGAAAATTATTTAGAAATGAATAAGTTAAAATTTAATTTTTTCTTAATTTTTTTTCAACAATGTTTTTATTCATTTATGTATAATTTTATTAAAATTAATTTTTATAACCTTTATAAATTGAATATAGTAAGAAAAAATTCAATATTTAGAATCATCATGTCAAATTTTTTCAATATCTTCAATTTCATTTTTATCCTTAAATATAAGTCACCAAGGGAAAATTTAGTCACCATGGTAAAGACTAAAATGAGGTAAAAAGGATAAATTAAGGGCTAAGGTCATAAATTATCAAAAAAAGGTTATCTATAAATGTGTCTACGTGGTGTTAATAAAGCTAAAATTATTTTTTCTTTAATATTTTTTTCACTTTTTTCATTTTAACATTTTAAAATGATAACATTATACATTAAGTAATATGTATTTGTGAAAATTCCACTCAAGATAATTGATAAAATTACCCCTTTTCTCCCCACATAAACTCAAATATTTTCATTGAATATATATTTAATACCTTAAAATTTATTTCTCTCACAATACTCTATTGTGTTTTTCACCCTCTTATCATATGAAAAAGTCCCAAATCTATCGTTTCCAAGTGTCTTTCAATGAGGACATTAAAGTCTTAAATTTAAGTTGTTATTTTATCCTTAATAATTCTTAATTAACTTATATATCTACATATTATTGAATATAAAATATAACATAAATTAAATATTTTATAAACCATTAATTTCTATGAAATTGATATGTTTATTATAGAAAAACATGTTTTTACTTTTTTGACCATTATAATATGTTTCTATTTATGTTGTTTTAAAAAAATCATGAATGATGTTGAAATATTTACATCATTATAGACTAATAAAGATTATATATTTTTAATAATATTTAATTATGATGACTTTAATTTTTTTCATAATTCTAGGATGGTAATATATATATATATATTATATTAATTCACAAAATCATTTCTTTTTATTGCATCCAAATTCATAAAGAAGAATTTTTTTATGAATTCCATGAGGAAAATTGCTATATATTACCTAAAATGGACATTCGAATATATAACTATTTCAAAATCATGTGATATATCTTTATAAATTTTTTTGTGGTGATTCAATATTTTTTAAGGATAAAGGACCAAAACCTCCATACCGAAGTATGCATGGAAAAATGAAAACTCGAACATCCAATTATTAATTATAACATTAAACAACTAATATAAGGGTACATGGAATTATAAATGAATGGTAGTAAGAAATGTAAAAATGAATATGGTTTTTATTTATTTTAATAATAAACCTACATTTATTATATAATCAATTACATTGTGTCCGACCAAGTGGATGTTTGAGGTTAGGGTTTATTTTCCAACCTCACTTTCAAATCCATGTATTTATGTTAAATATTCAGTTGGAGAAAATATTTATTATTTATATATTAAATTCCATATATTTTAGTCTAATATTTCTATTTTCATTGGTTTTAATTTCTTCTTATAACTTCTCTTCCTCTTGGTTCACAATTCAACCAAAAGGATACATTTAAGTGAAATAGAAAATATCTCTTATTTTCAGTGAAGAAAACTTTTCCACTATAACAACCGTTGTAATCTGAGAATAACTATTTTTTTTATTTTTAGTTAATCATTTTATGGAGTCATAATAATTATAGTTTTATATATAATCTTATAAAATTATTAATAAAAATGAAATAGTTTTATGTAACTAAATGGGTTTTCCATGTAATAAATGGTTTTATTTAAAAGTTATATTTTTTATTTTAGAATATAGAATTCATAATATAAAATTAATTTATAATATAATCATGTAAAAATATTTTTTTTTCTAAATTTACGTAATGTTCCTAAAATAATTTCTTTTTGGGTCAAAAATGAAAAATGACTATTTTATAAATACTATAAATTTTATGAATTTATCTTGATATAAGAACAAATTTAAATTATAAAGGGCATTTTTTTCAAAAAAAAAGAATATATTATAAATATATAATTCATTTAAAAGTAAAATTTTGAATTTATAAATTTATATTTGATATTTTTTAAATATTAGTAATGTTTATATTCAAAAGATAAATATTTATGGAACTTATAATTTTTATCAAGTATTAACCATGTTAATTTAGTTTTTGGTTTTGTTTTGAAGTAAAATGTTTATTTTTTTATTAAATAATGTATTATTAATTCCTTAGGAATCAAAATTATACTTTATTTTGTTGTAAAATAAATTTTATGCTTATGAAATTCATTTTTCTGAAAATGGGTTTTCAATGTATTTTTTAACTTATATTAAATATAATTTTTTTCATCTATAGAAATTGGATATTAAATTAAGGATTTTTTTATCAACATGTTCTCATTTTATTATGATTTAAATTTCATTTTTATTCATATGAATTATTAACAATGTAAAAATATGTCTCTATTGTAAAAGTTAAAATGTTTAAAGAGGAGTTTAAACTAAAAAATAAATATTCAAATATAAACAAACATGGATAAATTTGTTTTATGAGTTTATTTATACCTTAAAATATCCTATTTTTAAAATTAGTATAAATTGGATTCACTGTTCTTGATAAATAAATTTATTATATTTTAATGTTGTGAATATTAACAAGGGTGTCACTTCTTTCACTTATAAAAGGGGACCTCCTCTCTTCACTTCCCCAAACACATTAGAACCTTATCTAGAACAATATCGTCTCAAATACTTCTTCAAATCTTCTAAATACTTTATATAGGTCATGTTTCAACTAAAAGACTAATCCTAGAAGGCTTAAGATATAATCCAAAAGAAGATGTTCAATGACGAGGTATAAATCTAAACTAAGTTCTTTGATGTTTTTTTAATTATTATACCACCTCAAAATATATTATAACTATAATAATATAATTAAATCAGTATATTTACTATGATTTAATGTTATTATGTTAATGAAACATCTATTTTGTACCTTATTTATGAGTGGACCACTTCGAGATATACTCAACATTGGGGGTGAATTAGGGTTGTGATTGTTTTCACCAATTATAACTTTGTATCCCATTATCCATAAGACATGTTAGTATATTTATTTTATTATTATATTTTCTATATTTTGTGCAATTATATGGAAAAAATAAAATATGACACATTATATTTATACAAGGTTCACTACTCAATTAGAGTAGCTGGTTGTTGTCATGTATATTGATGATTAGTGCATATATTCTCCACTATAAACTGATACCAAATATAGTGGTTTGGATGAAAAAAAATATTTATACCATGTGTGATTCCCTGTAATTTAGGAAGGGGATGGAAAATTCATTCTTCCTTGGACTAGTGATAGCATATTCCAACTTTTATCACATTAATGGTTCTTTATAATACCTCTAAAGATTTTATTAATCTTCTTCATATGGTTATTTGTAATACAATGAAATTATTCTACCAAATAAGATTTTTTGGATATTATGGTGTTAATTTTTTGTCCACTTACTTCTTATTCGCTTTGTTACTTTTAAAAAAAAGGAAAACAACTTTGGTACTGGTTCATTCATCCTCACAGAACTAGGTCATTTGATTCTTTCATACAATATATCTATATAATATATCCTTCAGATGATGTTATTCAAGTGATGTAACGTACAAGGATGGTTTAACCATTATCATTTCTTATTACTCCTTTGTTATTATTTATTGTTTCAAATTTTTTCCATCCCATATATTCATCCAATCATGTTCATCCAAGAATGATTCATCTAGTGATAGTTCATTCAATACTCTTCCATCCTATTCATCTAACACATAATTGAAAGATATTTATCCAATTTATAGAGGTATACTTCTACTTATACCTTTTTTATCTCGTACATTGGTTTTTTTTCTATTTTTTAGCTCCATCTGATACCACTTTCTCTATCCAAAACATTATTTCCTGAAACGTCAGCCCAAATGTGAAAATATCTCAATATATATGGATCATGCATTCTTACAATAACAATTATTCAAATATTCCACTCCTCTAAATGAATAATTTTTTTTAACATATTTCTCAATACTATTACAACTCTTTATATATTTTCCCTTCTAGTAGTTTGGGTAGGAAATCAAATTCATTTTCTGACTCAATGAATCTTTGAATTTTGAGGTGTCTACTTATTCTAATTTCACTAGAATGATAATCAATTCTCCTAGAACATTGTCGACCAATATTATTGTTTATTATATTACCCACTTTACCTAATATCCCTTAAAAATTATGTTAATTAAATATTGCAATGTTTGTTAATCTTATAAATATAGAAAATATATAATGCCCAACTTTAGAATCTACATTTTCAATAACTTTACAAAACCCCATAATGTTCATTGAACATTCCCTACAACACACTTGATAACACATCTTCTACTTAATGGAACTTCATCGATTTTTCTTTCACAACTTTTTAAAAATGTCACAAAATATTGTTCAAGATTGTTCCTCTGACTATTGACACGATTCAAAAAACATTCATTTAAAAACATTTTTGCGATTTTAAATTCTTAATTCTACTTATTATACTTTCATGGGAAAATTATTCCATATGTTAGGTTCATAGGTGTTTGTTAATTTCACCCATCCATTTAACCCTTAGAGATCCTCTCTAGTACTTCTATCAGATGGATTTATATAACTCTGTTAGATGAATTTGTAATTAAAATCCTAATGTTTTTAGAACACATTATATTTGATAACAAAATTGGAAAACATATGTCCATGGTAATTGTTCACAAACCCTAGTAACCTCTATATGAACATTTTTTATAGGAACTCCAATCTATGGAAACATACATGAATCATCTATCTGATGAAATGGTAATTGTTTTTTTATTCATATCCATCTGATGAAGCCTTATCCATCCATTATAACTCTTTTCATCATTTCCAGTTTCCCAATTCCTATAGTTCTTTATTTTATAGAATTGGGCTGGCTTATTTAAACAACAACACCCTTTACAACATCAAATATTAATTTCACTTTGGATAACTTTATAAGGAAACTTTTTCAGATGCCTAAAACCAGTAATCATAAGAACCATTCGCTATAATTCTTCTTTATGCTAAACTGATTCCAAAAATTATTCTCTTCCCAATGATTTAGAAACTCCTTCATAAATATTTTAAAAGTTCTTAATTCAATGATCCTCACGCATTTTCTATAACTATTGATTTTTTAGGATTGTTTTGATCATTCAATAACATATTCACTTCACATATAAATATTTTTTCAATTCCATCTGATGGCCTTTGTATAGTTATTACATAAACACCAATCACAATTTCACAATGTTTGAGTACATGAATTAGGAAAAAAAATTTCATAAACATTTTTATAACTACACTTAAATTTCCCTTGGACATAAACTTATTGAATATTATTTCAAATACTTTTCCTATCATTAGAAACATCATATTTATTAACATCTATAAGTATTTTTGATGTTTGATTAATGAAAAACACCTCCCATATCATCAAATGATATTGATTTATGATTTTTATATATCAAATGTAACCATAAATGTAGTCAGTAAAACACATACTTACACCTTTCGTCTAATAATATTTTTTCATCCACGTCAAGATGTAATTATTTTTTTCATTACTTTTATGGATTACCAAATTACCTTTATTTAGTTTTATAATATGTCGTAGTCCTTATGATGGTACTTATTGGATGTATTTCATAAGTTTCATCCACTGTAAATTCCATCTGATTTCATAGTTAAAAAACCACCATCTTATTAACTTTGTCTGATCAAATTAACCCAATAAAATTTTCATAATCGACTATGTATAGTCACCTCAGTTTTATTGGATCTCTCTAATTTTACATTATAAATCCATTTATTCAACATCAAAAAATTTTTAAGGACGCTTTTTCAATTATTTTTAAGAGTATTATTATGGAAACTCCTTTTGGAAACATCTATAATGTTGATAGAAAAGGTGATTCTCCCACAAAAATATCATTTGTTGTAGACATTAATAACATCACACCAATCATCACTAGATAAAATCAATGTCTTTAAAATAACTTCTTTTAGATTATAAGACAAGAGTAGTTTTTTATTCTATATTAATTCGTCCATTAAACATTAACTTTGTTATTAGGATTCGATCCTTCGTCCAAAAATTCCTATAGATTATTCTTTATAAAATCCTCAATATATTGAAATCAATGATATATTTCCATTTCATTGAAAACCATTAACAACCAATAAACATCAATTTTTTAAAAATAAAACTCACACAAAATGTGGTCTCTTCAGTATCCTCTTTTGAATTTGATGACAATATATTCAAATATCTTTCTAAATGAATATGTTAATATGTTAATCTTTATCTCCCATTTATTTCAACATTTCATTCCTCCATTTTTGTTCTGACCATTATTTTCACATTATTTCCCCCTTATTGATGAGAAATACAATATTATTAGGAAAATAGTATCATTTCATACTTAATAAATCATTTATCCATCCTTTCACTCCATGTTTGTGTGATCCAAGATTGGTTTGAGAAATAAGAGGATTTAATTTTGACAACGAATTTTTCCCTTAACAACTAAACGTGATTCCTCATATAATGAGAACTTTTAAACATTCCTTAAAGGGTAATACAATCTTATTCCAGACTAAATACACTTAAATGAGATATGAATATTTATTAAGAATGTTAAAATTAAAATTCATACACTTACTTCAAAAAACCAAACAAAAACATTCATGTTCATTAAATAGGATAAGTAGTCATAGAGAACTTCAATACTTCCATTTTCCTTATTTCATTGATTAATTAAATTAATCACCATTTTTGTTATTTTTTTATTTTTTAACTAAGGATGAGAGTTTAAAAAACATTATTTTTCTTATGATATGATCTTCAATAACAATACGATATAATAAGTATTCCATGAGATTATTATTATGGTGACTTCATCAACATTAATTAAATTTATCCCCATCAATGTGAATTTTCGTAAAATATTAATAATGACAAATCAATTCAATGATTTTTATTTTGAAACATTAATGTCCATAAATAAAAAATATATATTTTATACCTGATTCTCCTCATTATTGAAAATCTCTACATCTTCACTAAAGATTTTCGTTCCATAAAATCTTGGTTGACCAATGTTTTTAACATTCGTCATAATTAGAGCCCCCCTAAGTAGAAGCCTCACCATCAATTTGATATTTTAAGATACAAACATCATAATAAAAGCTTGATGGAATATAGTGGATCCTTATTATTTATTAATTTTAATAGTTAGGTTGTGATGATTTTTTCAACCATGTTCCTCCATTTCTATCACTCTTCACACCGAATGTTATAAACATCAATTTTTATAGAGCCTGTATGGTTCTTATAACTTCATAAATTTCTTTTAGTGTGAAATTTCTCATCTTAAGAGAATTTAAAACACTTGTATCACCTGGGTAAACTTTTTTCTTATTTATGAACTTTTATTATACTGGAATTATTATAGATGAATTTTTTGTAGTGTATATATTCATGCTTCACCTCACACCTAGATAATCATTTCCTTAATTTTGAATCTTTTAATTTTCTTTTTCACTAGACTCTACTTTTGTTTCTTATATTTTCCCCCATTATTTCTAAATCATCTGGATAAATTACAAATATTTCATTAGGAACACATATAGGTTGTTTTTTTACATATTTTTTATTTGTTCCATCACATTTATTAGTCTTTTTTGAAAAATATAATTTTATACAACTTTTTGTAATTAAAATCCTATACCATCTAACCTTTCTTATTTTGATAACTTTTTTATAACACTAGTTTACATTCCTCCCAAGGATGATTCTTTATATTATCCAAATTTAGTGGCATTATATTATTATGAACTTTAGATAAATGGCAATATGAGATTGTACCAATATTATGACTTCTATATTTTATAATATCATTGGTTTTATAAAACATACCAATACCATTGAATTTTTTTCAATGTTTCTTATAATATGGATGTTTATTCTTCATATATATCTATCTCCCCCTTGTTATGGGATACCTTATTGATTTTCCATTTTTAGGATTATAAAAAAAATCTAATGCATAATGACCAAATCTATTGTATAACCAATAATGACACACACATGGTGGCTGGAGTAAGTTCTTCGTCGGGGGTTTCCAGAGCTTGGCCTGCGATTGGTGAAGGTTCTCGTTCGGGGAAGGCAGTTCCTGGCAAGCTAGGATCCAAGGGACTCTCTTTCAAGGAGGCCATCTGTGGGGGAGCTCTGAAGGGTGGGCCTACTTCTATACCCCTGATTCTTCTTGAGCATCGCCAATCAGAATGTCTTAATGGGAATTCATTGGTGGTCTTATCCAACAAGGAGACGGAGAGTGCTGCGGAGGTGCATTGCCTCACCTTGGTGGCCCACATTGGTCTGGTGAAACTGTCAGTGGAGGAGTTTAGGTTTTTCGTTCAATCATGGGGTTTTCAACATTCGGATGTGGTCTCGGAGTTATTAATGTTTTCCTTCTGTATTCATCTCTCGGATAGGGTGTACTTCGTGCATGACTGGTCAAGGGAGGGAAGATGTTGCGGTTCTCTCCGATTCACTCTATCGCGGTGGGCCTGGGAGTGCCACTTTGGGAAAGAATCCTGTATGGGAGTGGTGTGGATCAAGCTACCAGGTCTTCCCCTTCCTTTCCACAATCCCTCCATTCTGGAGGTGGTGGGAGATGCTATAGGGATGTTTTTAGGTGTCGAAGAGATGACGAAGGGCTTGATGGATGCTGATAATCCTCAGATCTGTGTGGAAATGGATTTATCAGGGAAGTTCCCATCCACCATTCTGATCCGTTCTCAGGGAGGGTTTATGTGGCAGAAGAGATTGGTATTTCTTTCACTGCCTAGGTTCTGCTCCTCCTGCGACTTTCAATTTCATTTAGTAGAATTCGGTAGAAGGAGTATCAAGAACGATAGTAATCGGTGGAAAGTATCATATAAGGGAAAGCATTCGTCACCTGCTTATCTTAGGCCATTTCCTGGTTTGCAGGCTAAGAGGGGAGTTAGAGCTGGAGCAGGAGAAGAGGGGCTGACGAGAGGTCTTGTTTCTTCTTCCTCAACAGGGAAGATCCTGGTCAACAACTCATCTTCTGCAGCTGCTAATTCAAAAGTCGACTATAAAGGTTCCCTTAACTAGGATCCCATTTCTGATAAATCTCTGACGTCTAACATGCTTCCCGAGACCTCCAAGATGACCCCTATATTTCTGTTGGGGTCAGGCTCGACATCGCGGAGGAATGTGGATGGCCTCTCGTTGGATTTGGATGGACAATGGGTTTCTTTTATGCTTGATAAAGGGAGATCTTTGACTCTCTCTTCGATTTTTTTAGGCTTCCCAAAAGGATTGGTGCCACCTGCTGGAGAGGTTTGGGTTTTTTCTTTACTAGCTGCTAGAGATTTTAATAATTTGGTGCTAGACCCAGTGGTATGTGCCTCCAATTCCTATTTGAAGGATTCCCTGAAGGGCTTCTCGGAGGGAGTGGTGAATGAATTATCTTTGGCCAGAAATTCCCCTCCTCGATTGATGCTGGCATCCTTTAGCCAGGAGGAGACTCCCACAAAACATTCCTCTACATCGATGGGGATGAGATTTTCCTTGGGGGAATCTGACAGTCCCTTGAAGAAGAAGATTCTTCTCCCAAAGAATGTAGGTTCATTGGAAGGTTTTTCAAGACCGGTAGCCCATTCTATGGCTAAAGAGGAGTTTTATAGGGACCTTTTATCCCTAGAGCAGGGTACATTGACCAGAAGGTCAATTCCTCCTTGGTGTAATGGCATCTATGATTATTTGGAATTCTCGAGGTCTTGGGGGGCACGGAAAATGTTCCTTCCTGGCATCCAAGTGTAAGAAACATGGGTATTCCCTTGTTGTCATTTTAGAGTCGAAATAGGACCCAGGGAAAATCAGCTTCTTTAGCAGGAAGTTGGGGTTTGGTAATTATTTGCATGGCCATCCGGAAAACAAACAGATATGGATTTTATTGAAGAGCTTCATTCTGGTTGAGCCGCTGTAGGTTTTGGATCAGTGTATCTTGGTCAAGCTCGTTTGCAGAGGTATGGGGATTTTGTTTTCGTTCATTTATACCAGCATAGATGTTCTGGTGAGGAAGAACTTGTGGGAGTACCTTGGTAACTTTTTCCCGAAGGTACTACCTTGTTTTGTTGGTGGGTTTTTTAATTCCATTGTGGACAGATCCGAGAAGAAGGGAGGCTCCAAAAATTCCAATAACGGTATGCTGGATTTCAATGACTACATCTCAAATAAGGGTCTCCTTGATTTGGGTTTCTTAGGGATAAAATTCACCAGGTGTAATCATCGTCATGGGAACAATCGAATATGGTGTAGGTTGGACATATTCTTGTCAAACATTCAAGGTCTCAAAGACTTTCCCAGGACCACGGTCACTCATCTTTAGCGCACCCTCTCGGACCACTCGTCATTTCTTATTGACCTTAAACATGGTAATATAGAGAGCCATGGCTTTTTGTATTCATCAGATTGGCATCGCCTGGAAGGATTCATGAAAATGATGGAGAACTCCTGGGTTCAAGAGGTTAAAGTAAGGGCTTGGGTTGCGCTATCCAGTCGCCTTAAGCACATCAAGTCTGATATCGGCAGGTGGTTTGCTTCTAATCAAATAGTGAAGGTCTCCTTGGAGTCGCTGCAATCGGAGATCGAAAACTTGGAAAAAATTCTTGAACACAGATGGAATGAATCCTCCTTCATTCTTCTTTGTGATAAAAATCCTTACTAGTGTAGAGGCTTTTGGAAGTGGAGAATACCTTAAGACAGAGATCGAGAGTCAGGTGGCTTAAATAAGAGGACAAAAACAACAGTTTTTTCCAAAATTTCTTGAGGGAACGCAAAATTTCCAAAGTGAACATACAATTAGAGGATGGGTCTTATTCCTCTAATGTGAATGTGGCTGGAAGTCTTTATTTGGAACACTTTGAACAACTGATGGGGGGGGGGCGACAGGAACCTTCTAGAGGGGATATTGTACAATGTGATCAAGAGTTATTTATGGGAAGTATTCATCAGAGTATTAACTCGATTGAGAATGAGTCCTTAAGTTACCTACTGTTTGAGGACGAGATCTAGGAGACAGTTACCTCAATGAATTTGGAGAGTGCTCCTGGTCCGGATGGGTTTTCGGTCTCTTTCTACGTGGAAGCATGGGTCATTGTAAGGTCTCATTTCATCGAGGTGATTCAGGACTTTTTCAGGGGAGGTTCTCTCAATAGGGGATCGTGTGCCTCTAGGGTGGTGTTGGTTCCGAAAAGAAAAGACCCATCTAATTTTAATCATTATATACCTATCTGTTTGTGCAATGTTTCATATATGTTTTTGGGCAGTCTCCTATCTAGAATACTGAATATGGTGATGCCAAAAATTATTTCTCAAGAGCAACATAGGTTTATTCAGGGTAGAGGCATTCAAGGGGCTATGTGAGTTTCCCAATAATTGATGGCGGATTTCAATAAGAAAGTGGTTGGTTCCAACTTGATTATCCAAGTGGATATGGATAATTCCTATGACAAACTTGAGTAGATCTTTCTAATCCATGTGATTAGAAGAATGGGTTTCCACGAATGGTTTTATTACTTATGCTTTCGATGCTTCTCTTCCCCATGGCTGACTATATCATTTTTTGGGGAAGGGCTTTGGTTTTTTCAAGAGTGTATGTGGGGTGCTCCATGGGGACCCCCATTATCCCTCCCTTTTCCTTATTGCTCAAGAGGCTATTTCTTGTAATCTCCATAGATACTTAAGGGATAGGAAGATCTGGCCATATCGGGCCCTTGCCTCGGATGGTACCGGCTCACATATTATGTTCGCTGATGATATCATCATTTTTATTTATGGAAGGAAGTCATACCTAACCAATTTTATGTCATTGATGCTGATATACAGAGGCCTTAGTTGTCAAAAAATCAATGCTAGTTAGAGCATCGTTTTTATCA
Organism: Viscum album; assembly: GCA_963277665.1. Taxonomy (NCBI): domain Eukaryota; kingdom Viridiplantae; phylum Streptophyta; class Magnoliopsida; order Santalales; family Viscaceae; genus Viscum; species Viscum album. Next base: position 1,101,993,021 of record OY728138.1, on the reverse strand, counting down.
CCAACAAATGGTCTAATCGGAGGGTCCGAAACATTCAAGCTATCCCGGGTATTCAAAGAAAACAGTTACCTTTGACATACCTTGGGGATCCTATTTTGAATGGCAGTGTTAAAAAGGTATTCTTTGAAGACATTTTAAACAAAATGATGGGTATAATTTTAAATTGTAAATCCAAATTATTGTCCTTTGGAGGTAGGGTGACCTTGATTAACAGTGTGGTCTCATCTATTCCAATTCACGTTCTGTCTGTCATCACCCCTCCTAAAGGAAATATTGATGTTATGGAGAAGATTATGAAAAAATTTCTCTGGGATGACAACTGCTTAGGAAGAGCCCACTAGGTTTCGTGGTCCCATTTAGCATTAAAGGTGGAGGAAGGTGGGGTAGGTCTCAGGGATATTTTAGCCTCAATGCACTACTTGCAAGCGCAGTTAGCATGGGATTTTCTAGAGGGTCATTCATTATGGGCCAAAACTTTGAGGACTAAATATAGTCTCTATTGGGAGGAGTGGGAGGTTAGGAAGCTGTCCAGACTGGGGAAAATGATTTGACTCCATTTGGAAATTCTCCAAAAATCTGCATGCTGGGTAGTGGGTCATGGGGACATTAACATGGGGCAGGGTAATTAGACTGGGGAGAAACTCTTCTTCCCTCATTGACTAGTTCCGGACCTCACTATCAAATAATCCTTCTGTCACCCCAGATTTCTTGAAGCAATTATTATCCCGGGGAAGATGGATGTTTGTAATATGATAACATTTTCAGAGGATGCTGACAGACTATGTTTTACAGAATCCAGCTCCGGGGTATTAAACGAGAAGTATTATCGGCGTATGCTTAGCCAGGGGAGCGCTCGTGACAAGTGGGGAACACGTCTTTGGTGCAAAGAACTTCCATACAAGATGTCCTTTCTGGTATGGAGGGAAAGGAAACAAGATCTGGCGATAGATGAAAACATCCAGAAGAAAGGTATTAATCTCGCGTCAAGATGTCTCTGCTACTCTCATCCTCAGACGGAGTCTGTTCTACACCTTTTCATTAAGAACAATTGTTCTGTTTATTTATGGAAATGTTTGGATGTTAGGGGTAGGTACAAATCAACGTGTTCAACCATGATGTAGTTTCTTGGAAGTTGGTTTTTATGTATGAGATAGGATGAGATGGAGTCTAAAATATGTGGCGTGGTTCTGACTACAATATTCTGGATGATATAGGAGGCACGAAATAAGGCGCGTGTTGAGAGCTGGTTGTCCCTCTCCATAATGATGGTGAAGATGAAAGGAATGGTGTATGAGTTATGCAATCTACTTAAAGGAGGGATGAATTCCCAAATGCTGTGTGAATTCCTGCACAGGCCAAAGGTATGCTATAGGTCGCGGGGCTTCTGGGCAAGGTGGACGACTCCTCCAGTGGGGCTCAAACTTAATGTTGACAGCTCCTTCGTGGATGGACAGATGCGAGGAGGCAGTTTGGTGCGCGACAGAAATGGTTCTGTTATCATGGAATTCAGCAGCTTTCATGGCCCTGGTGATTCCTTAGGGGAGGAAATACAAGTGCTGCTCACAGGTGTGGAAATTTGTAACAGTCTTTTCCTAGTTTGCTCTAAAGTAGAATCAGATTCCGAGATCTTGATTCGGGTCCTGCATGGGAAAGTGAAGATGTCGTGGGCCTATACTTACACTTTTCATAGATGTGCTGCTCTGATTCCTCAATATTTTACTACTCTCCATATTCTGAGAGAATCTAATTTTGCGGTGGATGCTTTATCTAGAGAGTGCGGTCTGGAGGATCCTCGAAAGGTGATTCTGAATGTGGGTTCCTTACCCCGTGTATGTGAGAAATTTGTCTAGGGGGGTTCCCTTGGACTAGATCACTTTAGGCCTCCCTAAACTTTTCAGAGAGGGATCTTATTCCCTTTTTTGAGCTTTAAATAAACAAAAATGCAATTTTCAGTCAATAATGACACACAATCCTTGATCTCCTGATTATCTATAGAGAGTGTTTTGGGTCTTATTTATAACTTGTTGGAATCTTCAAGGGGAACTATCTTCCACACTCTTTATTCTATCATTTATAATCATGGTGGAAGGATTATTAGAATATTTAGTCATCCATAATTTTAATGAGTTTGTTTTCAAAGATAATGTTTCACGAAAATAGATTTTGGAATATTATTACATGATGGTATAAATGGTACCTCATTCTTCACTGGTTATTTAGATATAACATTTAATGAATTAATGATCATATTATCACATATTAAAGGTCTTATAACAATAAAATTCGCCAATAATAATTAAGTTGAATAGTAAATTTATATTTATTTTGTGATGTATCAATATTAAGCTTTTCATGATTGGACAACTAGACTTCCAATTCAAGACATATTTTGTTGAGGGTGTTTTTCTGATCATCAATCATAATAACTTTTTCTTCAAAAACCTTCTTCATTATTTCAAAAAAAAATTTATATTGTTTATTTTTTTTCAAAAAAGATTTACGCCCCTTGATTTTCATGGATATCACTTTAAATTGTAAATCCTTGACATTAATGCAATTTTTTATTAAAATTTCTTCATGTTTATGGATATTTTCTTCTTAAGTCTTCATAAATCCATCTTTACGTTTAACTTCATTGAAAAAATAAATTTCAATTTTTTTTGTAACAAATTTAAATCGTTCTATTTATTACATAAATGGATTTAACATATCTAAATTGATTTATATAATCTAGAACATTATTTTGAAAAATATTCTCCATATTATTTTCTACTTCTTCCAACTGGGTGATCTCTTCATGTATACTTCAAGAGACTCTAAAAAAAGAGAACCTTTTTTGTGGGAATACAATATATAATATCTCTTAATCTATAAACTTATATATATTGATAATTTATAGATTTATAACCATCAAAACTTATTCTAGGACATTTTTCTTGATAGAAAATAATACAAGAATATTCACATAAATCATGATGAATTAACATACTTGAGGTAAGAATTTTGTACTCCATGGTGGAAATTTGAACCACATACTATTTATTTTCCAATACTGATATACTGTTATTTTCCACAAGGAATAAAAAATTTAAAAATTCAACATCATTATATATCAGGGATTTCTTTTTGAAATTTTTTTTCTCTGTCTTTATCATATTGATCATGGTCTTTGTAGAACTTAAATTTTTCAAATAGATAATTTAATATTTATAAAAAACAAGGTTCATTTTTAATATAGTAAATAAACTAAATTATTTAAAAGATAATAAACTCAATGTGGATAATATAATATACGTGATACTTCCCTCTAAAACTAATTAAGATGACCACATTAAGATATAATGAACATCGAGTAAATAAGTGTTAAGATAATTTTTACCAATTATACATTTTTATCCCTTTACCTCTTTTACCTATTTGGATCTTGATTATCTTATTATATTTTCCTTATCAAATTTATATATATATAATAAAATAAAATACGGAAGAAGTTATTTTTTTTAAGTTTCATAACTCAATAAGTGTAGCTAGTTCTTTCCGCATATATTTTTTTCCAGCTCACTTATTCTACATTATAATTATATACCAAATATAGTTGTTTATCTAGAAAAAATATTTATCCAATTTTGTATTACCTAAAATTTAAATGGGTAGGATGGAAATGATTTTTATTACCCAAATTAGTGATATCCTTATCCAATGCGTAACTCTCGATTGGTTATTTATAAAACCACTAAGCATAGTCTTCAAATTCTTCTTAAGGTACTTTGTATCACCATGAGAGTATTCCAAATATGAGACATGTATTTTATTTCATAGTCATTCATTATTATTAAATTTATTATTCTTTAATTTTTTATCTTCATTGTATTTATAACATTACTTTCTTACTTCATCATTTTTTTAATCCAAAACTAGTCTATCTAAATCATTCATGTGATATATACTTTTGATATATCTTTGTAATGATGTTTGTCTAATAATGTTATATAAAGGGGAAATTATTTTTTTATTGTATTATTCATTCTTGATTATTCTTACTTCATTCACAAATTATCAATTTATAACATAATCTGATAATTTCTTTCAGATATTTATTTGTTTGGTGATAGTTTGTTCGATCCTCCTTCCTTAAAATGTATGTCTGAAACCAAATGGTAAGAGCTCTATCCAGTATCTGGTAGAATCATTCCTCTTATTCCTCCTTCACCTAGTGATTTAATTATTTTTAGTTTTTATCTCTTTTTATACCCCTTTCTACATTTATAACTTCTTACCATATAAATTTGGACAAAATAAGAATAAGTCTCAAGATTTGTGGTTGAAACATTATTATAGTGAAAATTATTCAGTGTTTCTACTCCTAAACATGTATAAATAGAGTTGAATTCATTTATCTATACTACTTAAACCCTTTATATAGGTTTACTTAAAGAATTTGAGTAATAACTCGAATCTAATTTATAGTATAAGAAAAACATTACATGATAAATCTTACACTTATTCTAACTTAGCGACACTTCTCAATTATTCTAGAACATTCTCATCAATTCATGTAGATAATTAAAATATCCCCCTTTCTTCAAACATCCTTAAAATCGATAATAATACACTACTACAAACATTCATTACCTTGGAAATATAAAAAACATTAAATATCCATCTTTATCATTAACATGTTTGATAGCATTACAAAAGCCCCTAAATTTCATTGAACATTCAATCTAGTAGAACTTAAAAACACGTATTCTTTCAATTGAAGCTACATCTGGTGTTCCTTCAAAAATTTATAATAACATAACTAAATATTTCAAAAGATACTTCCTATAAACATTGACATGCTTTAAAAAACAGTAATTTGACAACCCTATTTTGATCTTCCTTTAAAAATTGTATTTAACCTACATTCATGGGGAAATTATTCCATATGTTGGGTTCATAGATGTGTTTTAGTTTTCCTCAGTCTATTACACCCTCATAGGTCTTATTTAATCCGTCTATTTGATGGATTTTCTATAACATATCAAATGAAATTGAATTTATATTCTTGTTGTCTTTTTAATACATTGTATCTAGTGATTTCATCTAGAAATATCTTTGTGATTCAACTGTTTGTAAACCATGACAAACTCTATCGAATTATAATCTATAGAAACATTAGGTTGGTAAGACAACTCAGAATTTTCCATTAGATGAAATCAATATTTCTGATGTACACCATTTTGATGGATCCTTTTCCATATTTTGTTATTTCATGTATCTGTTCATATTTTCTCCATATGATAGTTATTCTACTGATGGAATTAGACTTATTCTTTCATACTGCATCCCCCTTTACAACTTAAATAAATCATTTTTCTTTTAGGGAATTCATACAGAATCCTATATCAGATTTCTCAGCCTTGAAACATTACAAAAAATTCTTAACAATTATGTTATCCAATAAAATTCTTTAGAAAATTATTCTTTATCCGATTATTCGGAAAATTCTTTCTAATTTTCCACTAGTCACTTCATTCATTAATCAGCACACATTTTATTTAACAATTTACTTTCTTTGGAAACATGTGTTTGATCATTCAATAACTTCTTAAATTTTCACTCGATATTTGTAAAAGTATATTTTATGGACTTCATATAGTTTTTACAGAAACATTAATAGAAATTTTACAGCATATGGTAAACTGAGTTTTGATGAAACTTAATAATGACTTAAAAAATTTCACAGCTACTCCACAACATCCCTTTAGGGTTAAACAAATTTAAATTCCTTTAAGATAATTTTTTCTTTATTAGAAACATCATCTTGAGTCACTATTAGCCTAGTATATTGAGATATATTGATTAAGATAATAATAATATTCCTATAATGTAAATAGTATAAGGGGGTTGAATTGAGTTGTAAAAATACATAGTTTAAAATAACTAAACTAAAAAAAATTAAGAATCTTTAAGTAGGTTATCACACTAGAACCTTAATCAAATTAAAAAAGTCACAGAATAAAATTCACAGTATGTAGGATTATATCAGATCAAAAATAATAACCACTATGGAAGTAATTTATCAAAGTATGTTTATTATTTTTATTTGAAATACAGATAACAAAACAGTATAGAAATATGAATATGACGACTCAATTTCGATAAAATATGTAATGTAATTAACACTATTAAAATCAAGAAATATAATAGCAATGTAATAATAACAATTGAATCGCAAACTATTATTAAAATTTTAACTCTTTCATCCTAAATATAATATTATTCAGTATCCTTAACTAAAGGTATCCCTTGTTTTGTACTTACAAGAATGTCTATCTTCCCTATCCTGGAAAACCCTCAATACGAATATCAGAATGCCCCATCTTATTATCCATAAAATCCCCTGATTTAATGACAAGATCTATCTTATTATCCTCATAATAACCTGATCCAATGGATTAGATTATCTATCTATATATTTTCATAATACATTGATCATTATTATGATCAGACATAGATTACAATTTCAAAATTTCTAAGGGAGACAATCTGATAAGGATTGTTTAGAACAATTACTCTAAAATGAATTAAAAAAACTAGGAATGAGTAGTTCATGTTTTGAAATATTACAAGCTATATAAAAAATATAAAATATTTATAGGCATACTTCTAATGGTCACATTGATCTCCGAGAAGTCATATTTCTTCAAGTTTGATGCAATGGATTTGGACACCTTCCACTTTACGACTCTATTGTAATTGAACGTCCAATTTATTATTGATAAAAAACATCACATTGTTTTAGAGATTACATAAATTAGAAATAAGTCTTCCATATTATGATTATAAACCTATTCAGTTCAATATACTTACTTGTATTTTTCATTTTGATAACATTTATGAGTATCAATCCAATGTTATCGATATCGGTATTAGTCTGATTGTTGTGAATTTGTCAGTAATAAATAAATGATAAAAAATATCACTTATAATCCTAATAAATGTGATTCTAATTAACTAGACACATACTCATTATGATAATATTTATTAATAATGTAATGTTTATATCTTTAATAAGTTTGAACTTATTCTACATATGGTAAATTATAATGTTTTCTACAAAAACATTCTAAAAAATTATGACTTGTAAAGTTAGTAAACATGTTTATTAAAGGTATTGGTGATTTCAAAAAATAAAAGATTATAAAAGTACACCGCTGGAATAATACCCAATACCAATGGTTTGGAGAACCGTCACCAAGTAAGCCATGAAGATAGGTCTATACCAACGGTTTTGGGAAAACAGTGTGTTTAAAACTTGTAACTGTTAAGTCAAAAGTTCCCTTTTGGCTTTTACATCGTGTTTTGGAAATCACAAATATATTCTGTCTTGTTTTGGAAATCTCGAATGTATTATATCATATGTTTGTAAAATAACAAATTGTCTTTTATTATGTTTATCGTATCGTACGATGTTGATCGTATCGACCAAAACGTATCGTACTGACTCTGTCAAACGTATCGTACTGACTCTGTCAAACGTATCGTACTGACTCTGTCGATCGTATCGTACTAACTACTATTCAGATAATCATTATTTGTTTTGGTACTTTGTCAAAAATACTCTCTCTGCATATGAATCATACTCATGTTTTACTTTTCTATATATCTCTTGTCCTAACAAAACGATGTCGTTGAGTTAGTTATATACTAATCAAAACGATGTCGTGCTTTCTGTTTCAAGATGACCGTTGGAGGCAATATGACCGTTGGAACCCGAGGCCTATAAATAGGAGGTCATTTGAAGCTGAGAAGACAACGATGAGCAAAGAGATTGAATAAAGAAATTGTGAACTACGAAGATTCTAGAGAGAGAGACTCTGTCTTCTCTCATCAAGCTTTGTGCGTCCGATCATCGTATCGAGGGCTTTCAAGTGATTGAAAGACAGAGGTGCCGATTACCTACAAAATCGAGGGCTGCCGGGGATAGGCAGACAGACGAGCCGATCATCGTATCGAGGGCTGCCAGGGATAGGCAGACAGACGAGCCGATCATCGTATCGAGGGCTGCCAGGGATAGGCAGACAGACGTGCCGATAATCGTATCGAGGGCTCACCAAGGTGTTGGTGAGACAGACCTTTTATCCTAGGTGAAAGGATAACCCTTCTCTTTGGGTTAAAAGAATTGTATTACTTTTACATTTCCGCTGTTTGTTTTAGAAAGGGATTGTATTGTTTCCTTTCTTCTTTTACATATTCAATTGTAATTGTTTCAATTACAATTGTTCTATTACATATTGTATCAATTGGTTCTATACGCTTTAAGGTAGAATCAATCATATTTGTATTACTCTGATTATTGTGTTCATCTTGAATACAATTGTTTTACTTTACAATAGTATTACAATATATCTTACCTTTTACTTTCAATACAATTGTGGGTGTTTGTATTTGTATTAGTTTAAGTTCATTTAAACTAATCTCTTTGTTACTAAAACTCAAAGTTTTTAAACCTACAATTCACCCCCCCTCTTGTATTGTTCCATCTAATAGACTTTTATATCTACTATTCGATCCAACAATTGGTATCAAAGGAGGTTTTCCACTGATTTGTATTACTAGCTATATTTACTATCTTGAATACTTACTACACTAACGTGTGGAGTGGAAAAGTTGTTTTTGTTATAGATGGCAGGAATGAATATCGGATCAATAGATAATCTGAATCCTTCTAGACCACCAATCTTTGATGGGAATGATTACGAATATTGGAGAGATCGTATGAAGACTTTCGTCATCAATACTGGTGTAGACAATTTTATTATGCTTACTGGAGGTTACAAAATACCTGACAAAGAAGTTAGTACTTTTACCAATCAAGAGAAGCAAGAATATCAACTGAATTACAAGGTACGCAATACTTTATTATGCTCTATGACCAGGAATATATATAGTCAGATATCTTCATGTGAAGCAGCCAACTGTATTTGGAAGAAATTAGAAGTCACTCATTTTGGTACATCCAAAGTTATAGAAACAAGGAGAGCAATGCTTCGAGCAGAGTATCATGGTTTTGTTTTTCCTTATGGAGAGCCAGTATGTAAAGTGCAACAGAGGTTTATGACAATCGTCAACAGCTTACAATCTATGGGAGAAAAAGGTCTTGATGATGAAGCTCTTGTTGACAAGATTATAGATATCATGCCAAATGAATGGGAGTCAAAAAGAACAGCTATTGATGAAAATAGAAAAGTTTACCAGATTACTCTTGATGAACTCTTTGGAACTCTTCTACAGCATGAGACAAGAATGAAGAGAGATGCTGATTTCAATAAGAAGAAGAATGGGAATGGAAGTGTAGCTTTTGCATCTAAAGCCAAAACACCTGAAAGGGTTACGAGGTCTAAATCCAAGAAAGTTGTTGTATCTGATTCAAGTGAATGTAATCTTTCAGATAATGAGTTAGCTAATCTTGCTCGGAGGATGAACAAGATTGTTGGAAAGAAAGATTTTCAATATAGATTCAAAAAGAAAGACAGGAAAGATAGGAAAGATTCTGAGGTAACTTGTTATGAGTGTAAGAAAGCAGGACATATAAGGCCTGATTGTCCTTTACTAAAGAGGAGAGATAGAAAAGAGAAACACTCTGAAAGAAACAAGAAAAAGTTTTATAAGACAAAGAAGGTCTTGAAAGCTAACGATACATGGAGTGCAAGTGGTAGTGATTCCTCAGATGATTCTTCAGATAATGAGACGTCAGGACAAAGGAATATTGGACTTCTAGCCAGACTACCAATTGAAAATCATTGTCTCATGGCTAAGGTACATAATGCTGAAGCTGTTACAAATGTCTCTTTAAATGCAAATTATGCTGATAATAGATATTATGAATCTTCAAATGATGAACCCTCATCATCAGAAGATGATACATTACCTTCTTTTGAAGAAGTTTCTAGATTTGCTAAGTTACTTGAAAATGAAAATTCTAAACTCAAAAAGAGATTCGAAAAAGCAAATTCTAGAATTTCTGTTTTGACTAAAGAGGTATCAGATCTTTCTAAAGATCTTGATGAGAAAACTGCTGATTTTGAAAGTATTCTGAAAACCCTTGAGAAAGTCAAATCTGAAAAGGATAAACTTTCTAAGGATCTTGAAACTGCTATTTCAAAGAAAGATATATTAGAATCTAACTCTAGTTCTAATTCAAATGTTTTAGAAAACAAGAATTTGGTTTTAAAACTAAAGTCAGAGATTTTATCCTTGAAAAAGTGTTTGTCAAACTTCACTCATGGAAAAGAAAACTTTGATAGGATGTATTCTCAAATTAGACCATTGAGAAATCGTTCTGGTCTTGGTTATACTTATTCCAAACCTGTTTTTAGTAATAACTATTTTGTTCCTCAAAAAACCATTTTCTGTTCCAAGTGTCAATGTGGTGGACATTGGAGAAGAGATTGTTCTCTTAACAAAACTCAATCCTTAGGATTTCATAAAGCTCATTTTGCAAAACAAATGTGGATTCCTAAAATTCTTTTATCTAACTCTTCTGGATCCAAACAAGTTTGGATTCCAAAAATCTAATTGTTTCTTTTTCAGGAGAATCAGAAGTGTACCAATAAGAACATTTGGTACATGGATAGTGGTTGCTCTCGACATATGACTGGAAATAAAGATTTCTTTGAAAAGGTTATCAATACAAAAGGTGGAAAAGTTACCTTCAGAGATAATGCTCAAGGAATGATTGTTGGTATATGTAATATTGTTTCAAATGTTTTTTTTTAAAAAGGAGATATTGTTTTACAATTCATCGGAACACAAGAACAACTTGCTGACATTTTTACAAAACCCTTACCTTCCGATAGATTTGAATTTATAAAACAGAAGCTAGGAATGATTACATTAAAATAATCATTCATATCTACTTCCTGTTTTACATCTCTCCTAATAGTAAGAAACTCCTCGTAGAAAGGGGGAGGACATTTCTTTATGTCTATGTTTCTGAATTTTTAATATTTACTCTCTTTTTATATGTTTCTTTTCCTGTTTATCGTATTGACCATTTCAGTTTTTCTGTTTATTGTATTGACCATTTCAGTTTTTCTGTTTATCGTATTGACTATTTCAATTTTTCTGTTTATCGTTTTCAAATTCTTTTCCATCGTACCATTTAAATAATTTTTGAATCGACCGATGATAGTATTGAAATTCTTTTCCATCGTACCATTCAAATTTTATTTGAATTGACCGATGATGGTATTGAAATTCTTTTCCATCGTACCATTCAAATTTTATTTGAATCAACCGATGATGGTATTGAAATTCTTTTCCATCGTACCATTCAAATTTTTTTTTGAATCGACCGATGATGGTATTGAAATTCTTTTCCATCGTACCATTCAAATTTTTTTTGAATCGACCGATGATGGTATTGAAATTCTTTTCCATCGTATCATTCAATAATTTTTGAATCGACCGATGATAGTATTGAGATTGTTTTCCATCGTAATGTCACCAAAACCAGCAATCACCTTACGATCTTCGACAGGTATTCTTTTTCATTTTTTTTATTATTCTTTTATTTCTAACCGTTGATCTGCTTTTCTTTAATCCTGACCGTAGAAGATCAACCGTCATATCTTTTTGCCTATAAATACCCCCCTCCCCTCCCCAAACCCACATCGTTTGTCCAAGGATTTGAGGCGAAGCTCTGTTCAACCGGCTATATTCAATCGTACGATCTTCTCAATCGGCATCATCTTTATGTCTCAGTCTTCTGCCAACACTCCCGCTGATATGTCTTCAAAGACCTTTACAGAGAAAGACTTTCACAGAGAAAGGTTAGTTTCCCGAGAATTCTTTGATACGTACGATTCTACAATCAAGAGGATAATTTTGTTTCAAGGATGGGAACATCTCTGTGTGGAAAAGCCTGATAGTCAAGATCCAGTTCTGTTTGATGAAGTGTGTCAATTCTACAAAACCGTTTCTTTTGACAAGGATATGAATATTAACTTCGCTGTGTACGATAGGAAGTTATCTATGTCTGTGAAACAAGCGGCGCTTTTTCTAAATGTTTCTATAGAAGGTGATGCATTCTGTCCATCTCATAAACTTCCAGAGGAAGTTGGTACTTTCAATAGAGAAAATGCTGAAAAGTCTTTGTTTGTTGTTAATGAGGGAAAGAGAAAAGTTTATCATCTTTCACCGGACAATAGGTTTGTAACTCTATGGATGAAAGGTTTCCTTGTTCCAAGGAAAGGGGATAGAGAAACCCTTAAAGTTTCTGATGTTTTTATGCTTGACTACCTCGTGAACATGAGGAAGGTAAATCTCATGGGATACATTTTTGAAACGATCAAGAATGTCAAGAAAGGAGGGATTAAATCCCAGATAATAATGTATCCAGCCATCCTCACGAAATTCATTCTTGAGAGTATGAAGTTCTGTAATATTCCTTTGAAAGGAGAACCTATGGATTTATGGCCATCTTTGATTAATAAGAGTACGATGAAAAAGCTGAATGTTTGTTTTGATTCAAATTCAAAACTTTTTGTCAGAGATGTAGAAGCTGAAGTGCCTGAAAATCAATCGGCACCGATGCCAGCCAAGGATAATCAATCGGCCGGTGTTACTCGAAAGTCTGATCCACAGACTAGTTCAAAGCCGAAGAAGAAGCCGAAGTATAGTAAAGAAGTTGTGGCAAAGTGGAGAAAGGACAAGGAACAGAGAAAAGAGGGTGATCCAAAGTTTGGACTTGACCCTGCTGAAGCCTTTGCAGAAAGGATAAGGGTAGAAGAAACCCTTCAAGCTGAAAAGAAAAAGAAGACTCTGTTGAAAAGAAAGGCTCAGGACTTTGATATTTCTAAAGTCTTGAAAGCTGTTGAAGATGCAAGTGCTCAATTAACAATGGAAGTACATCAAGAGCCCATCGTACAAAGTCAGTCTGAGAAAGAGAAAGGGAAACAAGTGATGGAAGAAGTGGAAGAAGAAGAAGGAGATTTTCTTTTAGAATTTCTTCAAAGCTCTAAGAAAGGTAGAGAGGAATCGGTTCAAAAGCTGAGTGAAGGTGTTCAACAAACTTCTCATGCCGATCAGGAAAGATCACCGGACAGGATGTCATCGAAAGAAAAGAATGATGCTCAATCTTCTCATTCTGACAAAGTTGTTGTCATCAGTGATAAAGTGGATGATGGAAAACAGAAAGAAAAGGCGAAAGGCAAACAGCTAGTTGTTGAATCAAGCAAATCACATGAACTAGAATCGTACGATGATGATACTGATTCAGAGCACACAATCTCTCTCAAAAAGAGTGATTACATTGTTCATGTTTTGAGGAGAATGGAGAAAACTATTCCTTATTTTCCAAGGCTGGAAGGAAAGATTGACTTTATTACTGAAAATCAGAGAAAGAAGTTTGGATCCGTGAAAGAGTTAAGGAAGAAAGTCTTGTCTGTAGAAGCCGATTTGAAAGTTCTTTCTGAAAGCTCAGTTGTTCACAGGAAGGCATGTAATAAGATGACTAAGTGGTCGTACAAAACAGAGAGCTCAATCAATGACCATGAAGTTGCTATTGAAGATATAAGGAGACTTTCAAATGATCTTGCAATTGCTTTCAATAAGCTTGATAAAGAAACGGTTGAAAGGCTGAATCTTTTATCTTCTCAAAGAACCGATGTTCCTTCAGTAAAAGACTTGCAAGAAAGGATGAATGTTTTCCAATCAGAAGTTTCGAAGGTTTCATCTTTCAAAGATGAAATGGTGTTTCTGAAGAAACAAAATTCTGAATTGTCTAAGGACAACAAAACTTTGCAAAGCAGAATTGATACCCTTGAAGAGGTAATCAGAGTTCAGGAGGAAACCATCAAAAATCAAGATCAGATTTTTGCGGATCAACAGGAGCTTCTCAAAACTCAGGGTGAATCAATTTCTGAAGACAAGAAGGAGATCAAGAAGATGAAAGCCGTGCTTCATGAGCTGATAAAGAAGGAGAAGGAAAGAGAGAAATGATTGTTGTATTTGTTTCTTTTGAAACTTTGTGTTGTAATAACTCTTATAATTCTCTCTTTTATCCAATTGTCTTGTTTTACTTTACTAATCCTTTCAGACAATTCGAGAATACTCCTTTCTTTTTGTAAATCACAAAGGGGGAGAATATTTACAAAGTTTGTTTTTACAAAGGGGGAGAATGCAATACAATGCTCTTAAGGAAAATCTATGAATACAATCCTTAGGAAAGTCAATACCTAAGGGGGAGTTAGTTGTATTCAAATTCTTATTCAGAAGAGTTTTCAATAACTCAGGGGGAGATAAGTATTTCTTGTTTCATTTACTTTGTGTGTTTGTGCTTTCCAAAAAGGGGGAGATTGTTAAGTCAAAAGTTCCCTTTTGGCTTTTACATCGTGTTTTGGAAATCACAAATATATTCTGTCTTGTTTTGGAAATCTCGAATGTATTATATCATATGTTTGTAAAATAACAAATTGTCTTTTATTATGTTTATCGTATCGTACGATGTTGATCGTATCGACCAAAACGTATCGTACTGACTCTGTCAAACGTATCGTACTGACTCTGTCAAACGTATCGTACTGACTCTGTCGATCGTATCGTACTAACTACTATTCAGATAATCATTATTTGTTTTGGTACTTTGTCAAAAATACTCTCTCTGCATATGAATCATACTCATGTTTTACTTTTCTATATATCTCTTGTCCTAACAAAACGATGTCGTTGAGTTAGTTATATACTAATCAAAACGATGTCGTGCTTTCTGTTTCAAGATGACCGTTGGAGGCAATATGACCGTTGGAACCCGAGGCCTATAAATAGGAGGTCATTTGAAGCTGAGAAGACAACGATGAGCAAAGAGATTGAATAAAGAAATTGTGAACTACGAAGATTCTAGAGAGAGAGACTCTGTCTTCTCTCATCAAGCTTTGTGCGTCCGATCATCGTATCGAGGGCTTTCAAGTGATTGAAAGACAGAGGTGCCGATTACCTACAAAATCGAGGGCTGCCGGGGATAGGCAGACAGACGAGCCGATCATCGTATCGAGGGCTGCCAGGGATAGGCAGACAGACGAGCCGATCATCGTATCGAGGGCTGCCAGGGATAGGCAGACAGACGTGCCGATAATCGTATCGAGGGCTCACCAAGGTGTTGGTGAGACAGACCTTTTATCCTAGGTGAAAGGATAACCCTTCTCTTTGGGTTAAAAGAATTGTATTACTTTTACATTTCCGCTGTTTGTTTTAGAAAGGGATTGTATTGTTTCCTTTCTTCTTTTACATATTCAATTGTAATTGTTTCAATTACAATTGTTCTATTACATATTGTATCAATTGGTTCTATACGCTTTAAGGTAGAATCAATCATATTTGTATTACTCTGATTATTGTGTTCATCTTGAATACAATTGTTTTACTTTACAATAGTATTACAATATATCTTACCTTTTACTTTCAATACAATTGTGGGTGTTTGTATTTGTATTAGTTTAAGTTCATTTAAACTAATCTCTTTGTTACTAAAACTCAAAGTTTTTAAACCTACAATTCACCCCCCCTCTTGTATTGTTCCATCTAATAGACTTTTATATCTACTATTCGATCCAACAATTGGTATCAAAGGAGGTTTTCCACTGATTTGTATTACTAGCTATATTTACTATCTTGAATACTTACTACACTAACGTGTGGAGTGGAAAAGTTGTTTTTGTTATAGATGGCAGGAATGAATATCGGATCAATAGATAATCTGAATCCTTCTAGACCACCAATCTTTGATGGGAATGATTACGAATATTGGAGAGATCGTATGAAGACTTTCGTCATCAATACTGGTGTAGACAATTTTATTATGCTTACTGGAGGTTACAAAATACCTGACAAAGAAGTTAGTACTTTTACCAATCAAGAGAAGCAAGAATATCAACTGAATTACAAGGTACGCAATACTTTATTATGCTCTATGACCAGGAATATATATAGTCAGATATCTTCATGTGAAGCAGCCAACTGTATTTGGAAGAAATTAGAAGTCACTCATTTTGGTACATCCAAAGTTATAGAAACAAGGAGAGCAATGCTTCGAGCAGAGTATCATGGTTTTGTTTTTCCTTATGGAGAGCCAGTATGTAAAGTGCAACAGAGGTTTATGACAATCGTCAACAGCTTACAATCTATGGGAGAAAAAGGTCTTGATGATGAAGCTCTTGTTGACAAGATTATAGATATCATGCCAAATGAATGGGAGTCAAAAAGAACAGCTATTGATGAAAATAGAAAAGTTTCCCAGATTACTCTTGATGAACTCTTTGGAACTCTTCTACAGCATGAGACAAGAATGAAGAGAGATGCTGATTTCAATAAGAAGAAGAATGGGAATGGAAGTGTAGCTTTTGCATCTAAAGCCAAAACACCTGAAAGGGTTACGAGGTCTAAATCCAAGAAAGTTGTTGTATCTGATTCAAGTGAATGTAATCTTTCAGATAATGAGTTAGCTAATCTTGCTCGGAGGATGAACAAGATTGTTGGAAAGAAAGATTTTCAATATAGATTCAAAAAGAAAGACAGGAAAGATAGGAAAGATTCTGAGGTAACTTGTTATGAGTGTAAGAAAGCAGGACATATAAGGCCTGATTGTCCTTTACTAAAGAGGAGAGATAGAAAAGAGAAACACTCTGAAAGAAACAAGAAAAAGTTTTATAAGACAAAGAAGGTCTTGAAAGCTAACGATACATGGAGTGCAAGTGGTAGTGATTCCTCAGATGATTCTTCAGATAATGAGACGTCAGGACAAAGGAATATTGGACTTCTAGCCAGACTACCAATTGAAAATCATTGTCTCATGGCTAAGGTACATAATGCTGAAGCTGTTACAAATGTCTCTTTAAATGCAAATTATGCTGATAATAGATATTATGAATCTTCAAATGATGAACCCTCATCATCAGAAGATGATACATTACCTTCTTTTGAAGAAGTTTCTAGATTTGCTAAGTTACTTGAAAATGAAAATTCTAAACTCAAAAAGAGATTCGAAAAAGCAAATTCTAGAATTTCTGTTTTGACTAAAGAGGTATCAGATCTTTCTAAAGATCTTGATGAGAAAACTGCTGATTTTGAAAGTATTCTGAAAACCCTTGAGAAAGTCAAATCTGAAAAGGATAAACTTTCTAAGGATCTTGAAACTGCTATTTCAAAGAAAGATATATTAGAATCTAACTCTAGTTCTAATTCAAATGTTTTAGAAAACAAGAATTTGGTTTTAAAACTAAAGTCAGAGATTTTATCCTTGAAAAAGTGTTTGTCAAACTTCACTCATGGAAAAGAAAACTTTGATAGGATGTATTCTCAAATTAGACCATTGAGAAATCGTTCTGGTCTTGGTTATACTTATTCCAAACCTGTTTTTAGTAATAACTATTTTGTTCCTCAAAAAACCATTTTCTGTTCCAAGTGTCAATGTGGTGGACATTGGAGAAGAGATTGTTCTCTTAACAAAACTCAATCCTTAGGATTTCATAAAGCTCATTTTGCAAAACAAATGTGGATTCCTAAAATTCTTTTATCTAACTCTTCTGGATCCAAACAAGTTTGGATTCCAAAAATCTAATTGTTTCTTTTTCAGGAGAATCAGAAGTGTACCAATAAGAACATTTGGTACATGGATAGTGGTTGCTCTCGACATATGACTGGAAATAAAGATTTCTTTGAAAAGGTTATCAATACAAAAGGTGGAAAAGTTACCTTCAGAGATAATGCTCAAGGAATGATTGTTGGTATATGTAATATTGTTTCAAATGTTTTTTTTTAAAAAGGAGATATTGTTTTACAATTCATCGGAACACAAGAACAACTTGCTGACATTTTTACAAAACCCTTACCTTCCGATAGATTTGAATTTATAAAACAGAAGCTAGGAATGATTACATTAAAATAATCATTCATATCTACTTCCTGTTTTACATCTCTCCTAATAGTAAGAAACTCCTCGTAGAAAGGGGGAGGACATTTCTTTATGTCTATGTTTCTGAATTTTTAATATTTACTCTCTTTTTATATGTTTCTTTTCCTGTTTATCGTATTGACCATTTCAGTTTTTCTGTTTATTGTATTGACCATTTCAGTTTTTCTGTTTATCGTATTGACTATTTCAATTTTTCTGTTTATCGTTTTCAAATTCTTTTCCATCGTACCATTTAAATAATTTTTGAATCGACCGATGATAGTATTGAAATTCTTTTCCATCGTACCATTCAAATTTTATTTGAATTGACCGATGATGGTATTGAAATTCTTTTCCATCGTACCATTCAAATTTTATTTGAATCAACCGATGATGGTATTGAAATTCTTTTCCATCGTACCATTCAAATTTTTTTTTGAATCGACCGATGATGGTATTGAAATTCTTTTCCATCGTACCATTCAAATTTTTTTTGAATCGACCGATGATGGTATTGAAATTCTTTTCCATCGTATCATTCAATAATTTTTGAATCGACCGATGATAGTATTGAGATTGTTTTCCATCGTAATGTCACCAAAACCAGCAATCACCTTACGATCTTCGACAGGTATTCTTTTTCATTTTTTTTATTATTCTTTTATTTCTAACCGTTGATCTGCTTTTCTTTAATCCTGACCGTAGAAGATCAACCGTCATATCTTTTTGCCTATAAATACCCCCCTCCCCTCCCCAAACCCACATCGTTTGTCCAAGGATTTGAGGCGAAGCTCTGTTCAACCGGCTATATTCAATCGTACGATCTTCTCAATCGGCATCATCTTTATGTCTCAGTCTTCTGCCAACACTCCCGCTGATATGTCTTCAAAGACCTTTACAGAGAAAGACTTTCACAGAGAAAGGTTAGTTTCCCGAGAATTCTTTGATACGTACGATTCTACAATCAAGAGGATAATTTTGTTTCAAGGATGGGAACATCTCTGTGTGGAAAAGCCTGATAGTCAAGATCCAGTTCTGTTTGATGAAGTGTGTCAATTCTACAAAACCGTTTCTTTTGACAAGGATATGAATATTAACTTCGCTGTGTACGATAGGAAGTTATCTATGTCTGTGAAACAAGCGGCGCTTTTTCTAAATGTTTCTATAGAAGGTGATGCATTCTGTCCATCTCATAAACTTCCAGAGGAAGTTGGTACTTTCAATAGAGAAAATGCTGAAAAGTCTTTGTTTGTTGTTAATGAGGGAAAGAGAAAAGTTTATCATCTTTCACCGGACAATAGGTTTGTAACTCTATGGATGAAAGGTTTCCTTGTTCCAAGGAAAGGGGATAGAGAAACCCTTAAAGTTTCTGATGTTTTTATGCTTGACTACCTCGTGAACATGAGGAAGGTAAATCTCATGGGATACATTTTTGAAACGATCAAGAATGTCAAGAAAGGAGGGATTAAATCCCAGATAATAATGTATCCAGCCATCCTCACGAAATTCATTCTTGAGAGTATGAAGTTCTGTAATATTCCTTTGAAAGGAGAACCTATGGATTTATGGCCATCTTTGATTAATAAGAGTACGATGAAAAAGCTGAATGTTTGTTTTGATTCAAATTCAAAACTTTTTGTCAGAGATGTAGAAGCTGAAGTGCCTGAAAATCAATCGGCACCGATGCCAGCCAAGGATAATCAATCGGCCGGTGTTACTCGAAAGTCTGATCCACAGACTAGTTCAAAGCCGAAGAAGAAGCCGAAGTATAGTAAAGAAGTTGTGGCAAAGTGGAGAAAGGACAAGGAACAGAGAAAAGAGGGTGATCCAAAGTTTGGACTTGACCCTGCTGAAGCCTTTGCAGAAAGGATAAGGGTAGAAGAAACCCTTCAAGCTGAAAAGAAAAAGAAGACTCTGTTGAAAAGAAAGGCTCAGGACTTTGATATTTCTAAAGTCTTGAAAGCTGTTGAAGATGCAAGTGCTCAATTAACAATGGAAGTACATCAAGAGCCCATCGTACAAAGTCAGTCTGAGAAAGAGAAAGGGAAACAAGTGATGGAAGAAGTGGAAGAAGAAGAAGGAGATTTTCTTTTAGAATTTCTTCAAAGCTCTAAGAAAGGTAGAGAGGAATCGGTTCAAAAGCTGAGTGAAGGTGTTCAACAAACTTCTCATGCCGATCAGGAAAGATCACCGGACAGGATGTCATCGAAAGAAAAGAATGATGCTCAATCTTCTCATTCTGACAAAGTTGTTGTCATCAGTGATAAAGTGGATGATGGAAAACAGAAAGAAAAGGCGAAAGGCAAACAGCTAGTTGTTGAATCAAGCAAATCACATGAACTAGAATCGTACGATGATGATACTGATTCAGAGCACACAATCTCTCTCAAAAAGAGTGATTACATTGTTCATGTTTTGAGGAGAATGGAGAAAACTATTCCTTATTTTCCAAGGCTGGAAGGAAAGATTGACTTTATTACTGAAAATCAGAGAAAGAAGTTTGGATCCGTGAAAGAGTTAAGGAAGAAAGTCTTGTCTGTAGAAGCCGATTTGAAAGTTCTTTCTGAAAGCTCAGTTGTTCACAGGAAGGCATGTAATAAGATGACTAAGTGGTCGTACAAAACAGAGAGCTCAATCAATGACCATGAAGTTGCTATTGAAGATATAAGGAGACTTTCAAATGATCTTGCAATTGCTTTCAATAAGCTTGATAAAGAAACGGTTGAAAGGCTGAATCTTTTATCTTCTCAAAGAACCGATGTTCCTTCAGTAAAAGACTTGCAAGAAAGGATGAATGTTTTCCAATCAGAAGTTTCGAAGGTTTCATCTTTCAAAGATGAAATGGTGTTTCTGAAGAAACAAAATTCTGAATTGTCTAAGGACAACAAAACTTTGCAAAGCAGAATTGATACCCTTGAAGAGGTAATCAGAGTTCAGGAGGAAACCATCAAAAATCAAGATCAGATTTTTGCGGATCAACAGGAGCTTCTCAAAACTCAGGGTGAATCAATTTCTGAAGACAAGAAGGAGATCAAGAAGATGAAAGCCGTGCTTCATGAGCTGATAAAGAAGGAGAAGGAAAGAGAGAAATGATTGTTGTATTTGTTTCTTTTGAAACTTTGTGTTGTAATAACTCTTATAATTCTCTCTTTTATCCAATTGTCTTGTTTTACTTTACTAATCCTTTCAGACAATTCGAGAATACTCCTTTCTTTTTGTAAATCACAAAGGGGGAGAATATTTACAAAGTTTGTTTTTACAAAGGGGGAGAATGCAATACAATGCTCTTAAGGAAAATCTATGAATACAATCCTTAGGAAAGTCAATACCTAAGGGGGAGTTAGTTGTATTCAAATTCTTATTCAGAAGAGTTTTCAATAACTCAGGGGGAGATAAGTATTTCTTGTTTCATTTACTTTGTGTGTTTGTGCTTTCCAAAAAGGGGGAGATTGTTAAGTCAAAAGTTCCCTTTTGGCTTTTACATCGTGTTTTGGAAATCACAAATATATTCTGTCTTGTTTTGGAAATCTCGAATGTATTATATCATATGTTTGTAAAATAACAAATTGTCTTTTATTATGTTTATCGTATCGTACGATGTTGATCGTATCGACCAAAACGTATCGTACTGACTCTGTCAAACGTATCGTACTGACTCTGTCAAACGTATCGTACTGACTCTGTCGATCGTATCGTACTAACTACTATTCAGATAATCATTATTTGTTTTGGTACTTTGTCAAAAATACTCTCTCTGCATATGAATCATACTCATGTTTTACTTTTCTATATATCTCTTGTCCTAACAAAACGATGTCGTTGAGTTAGTTATATACTAATCAAAACGATGTCGTGCTTTCTGTTTCAAGATGACCGTTGGAGGCAATATGACCGTTGGAACCCGAGGCCTATAAATAGGAGGTCATTTGAAGCTGAGAAGACAACGATGAGCAAAGAGATTGAATAAAGAAATTGTGAACTACGAAGATTCTAGAGAGAGAGACTCTGTCTTCTCTCATCAAGCTTTGTGCGTCCGATCATCGTATCGAGGGCTTTCAAGTGATTGAAAGACAGAGGTGCCGATTACCTACAAAATCGAGGGCTGCCGGGGATAGGCAGACAGACGAGCCGATCATCGTATCGAGGGCTGCCAGGGATAGGCAGACAGACGAGCCGATCATCGTATCGAGGGCTGCCAGGGATAGGCAGACAGACGTGCCGATAATCGTATCGAGGGCTCACCAAGGTGTTGGTGAGACAGACCTTTTATCCTAGGTGAAAGGATAACCCTTCTCTTTGGGTTAAAAGAATTGTATTACTTTTACATTTCCGCTGTTTGTTTTAGAAAGGGATTGTATTGTTTCCTTTCTTCTTTTACATATTCAATTGTAATTGTTTCAATTACAATTGTTCTATTACATATTGTATCAATTGGTTCTATACGCTTTAAGGTAGAATCAATCATATTTGTATTACTCTGATTATTGTGTTCATCTTGAATACAATTGTTTTACTTTACAATAGTATTACAATATATCTTACCTTTTACTTTCAATACAATTGTGGGTGTTTGTATTTGTATTAGTTTAAGTTCATTTAAACTAATCTCTTTGTTACTAAAACTCAAAGTTTTTAAACCTACAATTCACCCCCCCTCTTGTATTGTTCCATCTAATAGACTTTTATATCTACTATTCGATCCAACAGTAACACCCTGATATTTTATGAGAAATATTTTGTTTTTATGTATTATGTTATACGCAACACCAAATTAATCTTTCACTATACACAATATTGTCTTGTCATATGTTACATGCAAGAGAAACCTTCTTCGATAGCCTACGTTGTATGCAATACTGAGTTTCACTAAACAACGATATGTTATTAAAATATTATATAAACTAGCCATTATGAATAGTAATACCAACTTTTTGAAATTTTATAAATTTTATCTTTCAAAATGGACTGAATTTTTGGATTCGGAATATCAAAATTATCTTAGGGTGATGTTTTGGTATTTTTCTGAAAACATTTAATTCTTGATGAACAATAAAAAAAATGAGTTAATGGTTAAAACCGACACTTTATTTAAATAATCATTTATTTTATTTTATTTTTTTAGATCAAAATAGATACATAATACCTATATATGTTCCATGTAATTCATTGGAGTCATTTTATAAAAATTTTAGATATATAAGAATTTTATTGAACTTTTGACTAACTTTTACCCACCTCCTAGGAGAATTTGAAAATTTATATAAAACATAATTTCACCACTTCTATGAGTGGAATTTCAAAAATCCTAGAGACACGGTTTTTATCAGTAAGTAAAATTTTGTTCAATAATATAAAAATAATATTTCGTGCATAGAAACTTTTTACTTTTATTTATCACGGTTAAAAATAAATAGGGTAATTAAGGATAAAAATGATATTATTATTACCCTAAAACATCCCATAATTCTATTGGATAAGTGTAATTTGACCAAAAACAACCTTATGAATAAAATATGACAATTTGTGTCCACTTGGATTAGATTAGGACATTTATTATTATTTAATTTAAAGATGAGTTAAAAGAGTTAAAATCAATGTTTAATAAGTAAAACCTTTTTAATATAGGGTTATAAATAAGATAAATTCGACTATAAATATTAATTACAAAGATAAAAAGACTATTCTACATAATGGTATTTTATTGATAATTTTATACATTAAATAATTTAATTTATTTACGACACAATGATGATGTAGTAATTACCTTATTAATGAAATATTAACATAATTGTTATTATAAACACACAAATAAATGTAATTTGAGACATTTTATGAATTAAACTAATTTTATAGGTTAATATAACCTATCAGGGTTGGTTAGATGAATTTTTTCTAAGTAATAAAGTTGTTATAAATTTAGAAAAAACAAAATACTAAATAGTGTCAAAATTGACATAAAATAGTTTTTAAAACAAATATTAAATTATTAATTGATATTATATTTCTAAAAATCTATGGTTCTGCCAAAATACTTATATAATAATATATATGACATTATGAACCAATTGGTGTTTTATTGGCAATTTATAGTAAGTTTATTATCCATATAGTGTATGAATATAAGAAGACACAGTAAAAGTTAAATTATTTAACTTAGAGTTAAATCTAAATGATAAGGTTAAAATGGTAACCTAAACTTTTCTAAAAACTATTGGTTGAGGGGATTTCGACCAATCCCCACCCCAGCCTCTAAATAAGTCACTTTAGACCCATTATAAACTGAATATGAATTTATTATAAATTAATATTTTTAGGTTTCCAAAGGCACCCCTCTCCTCCCTTATAAAATAGAACATCCTCCCTCTCCTCTTCACACAATTTTGAGCTTTCAAGATCGGACAACCCCTTCCCATTTCTCTTCTAAACATCTCTAGTTATATCATAGAGGTTCTGGTCTTCTCAAAAGACCGAATCTAGTGCCCTAACAGGAAGTATAAAAGATACACGCCATGGAAGAGCTAATATCTTCTACTAATTCATTCAAGTTTATTTCTTCTTCTACTTCGTCTTTATTATTGGTTTAATTATAAATTAATAACATCAGTATCACTAATATACTAATATTTTATTATTAATATGAAATAACCCCATTTCACATTATATCCCTCCTATGGAAAATGAAATCACCGTGCGTGTGTACGTACGGAATACCGTCTCCACACCGTGGTGTAATCTGTTTTCTACCACCACCTTACTTGGATGGGTATAATGGTGTAAAAAAATAAATATATATGATTATTATAACATTATAATGATTCTGAAATATTATATCATCAACTCCAATTCCATTCATATAATTATGGGAATGATATCATCGCTCGTGCGTACATACAACCTACCGTCTCCACGATGTGATGCGAATCGTTCTACATGATCTTCAATGAGTAATGATTATATAAATGAATTGAATGAATAATATAAAATATATTACAATAATAACAATATGTAAATGAGGTATCTATAACCTAAAAAGAGGAATAAGAATCTATTCGACAAAACAAGCATAATAACATAAAGCAATGAACACCCAAATAAGAAGAAGTAATGAAATATTAATAATAATAAGATAAGAATATGACCATATATGATATCATAACAATGAATATGATTCTATAATAAGTAAATAAAATTATTTAAATCATTATTTAGGAGGTTTGGATACGTACGAAGCATATCATACCTAAGGTAAGGGAAAATCTTGCAATCTCATTTTTATCCGGGATTGTTTATACTTTGGTATTTACTAGGGAATATTTATCATCCACATTCATGTTTCTTCAATATGTAAAATTATACCCCTAAAATTGTTTAAATCCAATTTTACCTGTTGGTTAATTTTTAGTAAAATAAATGAAAGGAAACTTTTTTCATTTTCAGTACGGGATACTTTTGGCTTTTCCGACAAAAGTATGAGAAAAATGTTTATTTTTAACTTCTAAGACATAAATTAATTGTTATGGTTTCATAGAACATTATTTACATGAAGCTTAATTTACATGTTTTCATGTTTGTATTTAATTAACTTCTTTTAGTTTAAAATTTTATGACATGTTAAGAAATGAAAAATGTTTTTGAAGTGGAAATGATATTTTCCTCCAGAATTGAGTTCAAGTGTTTTATCAAAATTATCTTCCATCTATGATAATATAGGGTTCTATTTCTATCCCTATTATTAAATTGATTTTATTATGTTATGATAGAATTATTTTTATGAAGTCCTTTTATATTATATGGATCATGTTATGATGACATGATGTTTAAGAATCTCATTTTTATTACATGGGTTATGATATGATGTATGATTTATGATTTTGTGTCACCCATAAGAATGGTATCATTATGATATGGGTGGGACCAATATCTCCCTCCAATTCATTGGGTAAAGATTTATATCTCATGAGATAGAAATGGCTGGAACGAAAATTTAATCTGGTTCAGTGATACAGGACTGGAACGAGAAGTGAACTCGGTTTAGAAATAGACTTTGTCCACTATGATAGTCATGGAAATGAGTCTTAACTAATAATGAATGATTTTTTGTGATAATGTGTGTATGACACAATATTTCATGTTTCATGTTATGATTATTGGGATTATATTTCACTAATATGATTTATCCCATGTTATGATATTATGATCTCTTTTACAGGTTAATATTTTTAATATGATATGTTGTTATATGATGTGATTGATATTTCCTTCGTTTACCCTTACTGAGCATTTGAGCTCACCCTTTTGTATGTTTTCTTTTCCCCAGGTTAGGAATAAGGGTATTATGTAGGATATTCCAAAAGGGACTCTAGATATGATGAAATAAATTGGAGACAATGTAGATGCTTTATAAACCAGTTGTTTATGTTTCCCAGTTTCTAAAGACATTATACATATATAGTCCTATCATGGTTTTGTTATATGTTGTAATAATTATGCTTCAATTCTGAAGTAATAACAATGTATGTGAATTATGGGTCATTATAGTTGGTATCAGAGGAAAGGTACAGTCAACCTTTGGAAACTATAATGTGAAAGCCTTAGTAATAACCCTAAGGATATGTCTAAACATAGAACACAATATTAGTATTTTAGAAATGTCTAGGAATAAGATATTATAAGACCTAAAGTGTGAAATTTTATTCTTGATTATATGGTTTTCCTATTATGATTAGTGTTTCTCACACTATGCTTATTGGTTTTTGTCAATGGAAGGAACCCGAAGGAACCGTGTTAATAATGAATGCGACGGGAAATGCAATGATTGTCCCCCTGAGCAACCAAATGTTATGGGAGTTGGAATGAAAAATCTTGTTGCCATTCTCACAAAACTTTCTCAATCTATTAATCATGCAGGGCTTCCAAAAGAGAAAATTAAGGAGAAACATTCTATTGAATCCTTAACGAGTCAACGTCCACCCTCATTCAGCGGGTCTACTGATCCATTAGTGTCTGAACAATGGATCAACACCACTAAAAAGATATTTTCAGTTCATTAATGTTCTGAACATGATAAACTCATCATAGTAGTATATCGTTTGGAAGGTGAAGCTGATAAATGATGTAATATTATCAAGAATACGAGGAAAAAAGACAAAATTGAGCCCCTTGAATGGAATGAGTTCGAGAACATATATTTCAATAATTAATTCCCTCATATTATTCAAAAAATATGGAGAAGGAGTTTCTTGAACTAAAGCAAAAGGATGATTAATATGTTGGTACCTACAATGAAAATTTTATAAGACATCCAAGGTATGCTTCTAGAATTATTATCCAACCTGAGAGTAAGATTGATCGATTCTCTAGTGGCTTAAAACCATGTCATCAAAGGGCATTAGCCATAAGGGACTTCAATAGCTACTAGGAAATTTTTCAATGTGATCTTAAGGTTGATATGGAGATTAGAGTAACCCATGAGTCATATGGGTTTGATAAAAATTGGAAAATAGAATTCAAATGAAATATAAAGACCTCACTGAAAAGAAGATGAGTTTTCCCTTATGCTCAAAGTGTGGAATGAAAAATGGAGGGAATTGTCTGAAAGGGAAAAATAAATGTCTCAAATGTGGAAAAGAAGGTCATCAGGCATTCGAATGCCGCTATAATGGGAAAAATATGTCTAGTGATGTGAACAAATAAAAGGCCACACAGAATGCACCTCCTATACATAAATGATACAAGTGTAAGGAAACAGGGCTTTATTCTAATCAATTACCTAATCCAATGGTTTTTGATGATGATCAAAATCAAAAAACTCTTAAGGCCAAAGAAAAAGGAAAGTCACATGCAATTTCTATCGGTGATGTGGAGTATGATAACGAAGTGGCGAAAGGTACACTTACCATCCACTCTAAAGTAGAAAATGGTTTATTTTATTCTGGATCCACCCAATCTTTTATTTCTAAATAAGTTTTAAGGGTATCTCCATTCTGCATCAAGAATTAGTTGTTGAGTTAGCTATGACAACTCTTAATGGCATAACGGTTGCATCAAAAGTTTATAATTCTTCTCCAATTGACGTTTGTGGGAAAGTGATTCCTGCTAATCTTGTGATCCTTCCAATAGTGGAATTTGATGTGATCCTTGGAATGGATTGGCTTTCCTTATATGGAGCTCATATCTATTTCCAAATAAGGGAAGTCACATTTCATATTCCAGATCAATCAACGATCATCTATCGATGCAAGGATGAATATAACCTTCCAGTGGAAATTTCTTACATCTTATGGGTCTTGATTCCAATAAATTAAAGTTATTTATTTCAAATGGTTGGAGAAAAACTCATGATTAAGAATACACCCATTGTATGAGAGTTTGATGATGTCTTTCCAGAGGAATTACCAGGTCTTCCACCAAATTGTGAAGTTGAGTTTTCAATATAACTCATATCAGGTGCTATGCCCATTTCAAAGAATCCTTATAGATTGGCCCCAATTGAGTTGCAAGAATTGAAGAAGCAACTCCAAGAGAATATTGATAAGGGATTCATACGCCCTAGTGCATCACCTTGGGGAGCACCTGTTCTGTTTGTTAAGAATAAATATGGATCATTGAGACTCTGCATTGATTATCGAGAACTTAACAAGATCACTATCAAGAAAAAATATCATCTCCTATGAATTGATGACTTATTTGATGAACTACATGGAGCTCAATACTTTTCCAATATTGACCTTCATTTAGGGTATCATCAATTAAGGATCAAAAGGGAGGATATACCAAAGACGACTTTACGTACAAGGTATGGACACTATGAATTTATAGTGATGCCATTTGGTCTTACTAATGCCCCTGCTATCTTCATGGATCTAATGATTAGAGTCTACAGAGACTATATTGATCTTTTTATGGTAGTCTTTATAGATGATATTCTTATATATTCTAAGAGAAAGGAAGAACATGAAGATCAGTTGAGAATTGTATTAAAGACCCTATTAAAGGAGAATATTTATGCCAAATTTACCATGTGTGAATTTTGGCTTCAAAAAGATTCATTTTTGGGTCACATAATCTCAAAAGAGGGGATATCTGTGGATCCCGCAAAAACAGAGGTTATCGAAATATGGTCAAGACAAACAACAATGATTGAGATACAAAGTTTTATTGGTTTGGCTGGATATTATCGACATTTTGTGAAATATGTTTCATGATTATCTAATACACTCACAAGGTTTACTCAAAAAGGAGTTAAGTTCATTTAGACGGAGGAGTGTGTAGAGAATTTCAAGGAGTTAAGAAGAAGGTTATCCAGTGCACCTGTGCTCACACTGCATTGTAGTGGAGAAAGGTTTCTGATCTATAGTGATACATCCAAGAAGTTATTGGGGTGTGTTCTCATGAAAAAAGGTATGGTGGTAGCTTATTCCTCACGACAGTTGAAAATACATGAGCAAAATTACCCAACTCTTGATTTAGAGTTATCTGCGGTAATCTTTTCATTAGAGATTTGGAGGCATTATCTTTATGGTGAAAGGTGTGATATTTATATGGATAATAAAAGTTGGAAGTATATTTTCACACAAAAGGAGCTGAATATGCGCCAAAGAAGATGGTTTGAGCTGACTAAGGACTATGACAACTCAATTCATTACCACCCTGGGAAAGAAAACAAGGTGGCAGATGCATTAAGTCGACAAGACCATGCTAGTTTATCAATGATGAGGATCAAAAAAGATCCAATATTTATGGATTTACAATGTCTGGATCTTGGAATTATAATGGAAGGGGAAAAATCTTATCTTTCTCAAATGAATGTTAAAGCATCTATACATGTGATGATTAAATAGGCAGAGAAAGAAGATGTAGAGTTACAAAATAAGGTGAGAAATGTTCTTGAATTCCACATTGATTGTGATGAAATAATGAGCTTCAGAAGTCGGGTTTATATTCCTCCCATAATAGAATTAAAGAATGAAATATTGGATGAGGATCATAGTTCTTCATTCTCTGTTCACCCTGGAAGCACAAAGATGTATAGGGACTTGAAGGTGTACTTCCGGTGGGATGGAATGAAAAGAGATGTTGCTGAATATGTGTCTCGATGCTTGGTTTTTCAGCAAGTTATAGTTGAGACACAAAAGTCTAAGGGGATGTTACAACCATTACCCATACCAGAATGGAAATGGGAAAACATCACTATGTACTTTGTCACTAGACTTGCTAAAACATCAAATGGAAATAATTCTATCTGGGTTATAGTTTGTCGTCTTACGAAGTCGACGCACATTAGTTCTATTAGAGAAGATTTTTCTCTTGATCATATTTCCAGGATATATGTAAAGGAAGTGGTAAGATTGCATGAAGTACCACTTTCCATTATATCTGATCGGGATCCAAGGTTTACCTCAATGTTTGGGTGAAGTTTCAACATACTCTAGATACAGAGTTGAGTTTCATCACTACTTATCATCCTCAGACAGACGGTCAGTCTAAGAGGACAATTCACTCTATAAGACATGTTGAGAGCATGATCAGTAGATTTCAAAGGTGGTTGGGATCAACACCTACCTTTGGTATAATTTTCTTATAATAATAGCTTTCACTGTAGTATTCAGATGGCTCCTTATAAAGCTCTATATGGAAATAAATACAGAAGTCCAACTTTAGGGGATGAAGTTGGGGGAAGAAATCTATTAGGACCTGATCTTATTGATGAGATGGCGAAAAGGTCTGAGCTATTCAACAACACAAAAGAGCATCTCAGAGTCAACAAATAAGTTATGTCGATAACTGAAGAAAAGACCTAGAGGTTTAATTCGATGATAAAGTGTTCTTAGTAATATCTCCCTAGAAGAGAGTAATGAGATTTGGAAAGAAGGTCAAGTTAAGCCCTAGGTATACTGGTCCTTCTGAAACACCAGATCGTGATGGGAAGGTAGATTACCGATTAGAACTTCCACCAAATATCTATCAAGTTCATGATGTGTTCCATGTATCTCTCCTGATAATGTACATACCCAATCCTTCACATGTACTAAGCTCAGAAGTGGTACCGCTAGAGCAAGATCTTTCTTATGAAGAACAACCGATATAGATTCTAGGTCATAGCAAAAAATTTCTATGAAACAAGATCACTCGCTTGGTTAATGTTTTATGGAGGAACCACCAATTAGAAGAAGCTACATGTGAACTTGAGGATATGATGAGGGCGAGTTATCCTAATCTATTTGTTACAAAGTGAAAAATTTCGAGGGCAAAATTCTTTTTAAGGGGGGTAGAATGTTACATGCTGAGATTTAAGAGGAATATTTTGTTTTTATGTATTATGTTATACAAAACACCAGAGGAACCTTTCACTACACACAATACTGTCTTTGATTGTGTTACATGCAAGAGAAACCTTCCTCGATAGCTTGGATTGTACGCAATACCGAGTTTCACTAAACAAAGATATGTTATTAAAATACTATATATACTAGTTGTTATGAATAGTAACACCCACTTTTGGGAATTTTATAAATTTTATCCTTCAAAATGGACTTCATTTTTTGATTCGAAATATCAAAATTATCCTAGGGTGAATTTTTGGTATTTTTTTGAAAACTTTCATTTTTTGATGAATAGTGAAAACATTGAGTTATTGGTCAAAACTGACTTTTTATTTAAATAATCATTTATTTAATTTAATTTTTTAGGTAAAAATATATACACAATACTTATATAAGTTTAATTTAATTCATTAGAGTCATTTTATAATAATTTTAGATATATAAATCATTTATTGAACTTTTGATCGTCTTTTACCCACCTCCTAGGATAATTTACAAATTTACATAAAACATAATTTTACCGCTTCTATGAGTGGAATTTCAAAAATTCGAGAGACACGGTTGATATCAGTAAGAAAAATTTGGTTCAATAAGATAAAAACAATTTTTGGTGAATAATATCTTTTTATTTTTATTTACCATGGTTAAAAGTAAACAGGGTAATTAAGGGTAAAAATGATATTATTATTACCCTAAAACATTTCCTAATTATGTTGGAAAAGTATAATTATACCAACAAAAACCTTAAGAATAAAATATGACCATTTTTCTCCACTTGGATTAGATTAGGACATTTATTATTATTTAATTCAAAGAAGAGTTAAAAGAGTTAAAATCAAAGTTTAATAAGTAACAAATTTTTAATATAGGGTTATACATAAGATAAATTTGACTATAAATATTCATTAGAAATATAAAAATATTTCATACATAATGGTATTTTATTTATAATTTTTAGACATTAAATAAGTTAATTTATTAATGACCCAATGATGATGCAGTAATTACCTTAATAATAAAATATTAACATAAGTGATATTATAAATACACAAATAAATGTAATTTGAGACTTTTTATGGATTAAAAGAATTTTTTAGGTTAATATAACATTTTAGGGTTGGTTATATTAATTTTTTTTGAAGTAATAATTCTGTTATGAATTTAGAAAAAACAAAATACCAAATAGTGTCAAAATTGTCATAAAAGAGTTTTTAAAACAAATATTAAATTATTAACTGATATTCTATTCCTAAAAATATTAGGATTGGAGAAAAAACTTTTATAATAATATATATGACATTAATGATATAATTGGTCTTATATTGGAAGTTTATAGTAATTTTATTAACCATATAGTGTAAGAATACAAGAAGATATGGTAAAATTTAAATTATTTAACATAGAGTTAAATCTAAATGATAAGGTTAAAATGGTAACATAAACTTGTATAAAACCTATTGGTTGAGAGGAGTTCCACCCATTCCCACTCTAGCCTCAAAATAAGTCAATTTTGATCCATTATAAACCAAATATAAATTTATTATAAATTAATATTTCTAGGTTTCCAAAGGTTCCCTTCTCCTCCGTTATAAAAGAGAACCTCCTCCCTCTCCTCATCAAAAAATTTTTAGCCTTCAAGCTCGGCCAAACCCTACCCATTTCTCTTCTCAAAATATATATTTATATCATAGAGGTTCTGGTCTTCTCAAAAGACCAACTTTAGTGCCCTAAGATGAATTATAAAAGAGACACGCCAAGGAAGAGGTAATCTCTTCTACCGATTCTTTCAAGTTTCTTTCTTCTTATACATACTCTTCATTATTGGTTTAATTATAAAGTAATAAAATCATTATCACTCATATATGGATATGTTATTATAAATATGAAACAACCCTATCTCACTTTCTATCCATCCTATGGAAAACGAAATCACCACGCGTGCGTACGTACAGAATACCGTCTCCACGCCGTGGTGTAATCTATTTTCCACAACCACCTTACATGGATGGGTATAATGGTGTAAAAAAATAACTCTATATGATTATTATAACATGATACGGGTTCTGAAATATTATATCATCAACTCCAATTCCATTCATATAATTATTGGAATGATCTCATCGCTCGTGCGTACGTACGGCCTACCGTCTCGACGATGGGATGCGACTCGTTCTACCTGATCCTCATTGAATAATGATTATATAAACGAATTTAACGAATTTAATGAATAATGTGATATAGATCACACTAATAAATTTTTTTAAATGAGGTATCTATAACCTAAAAATGGGAATAATAATGTATTTGACAAAACACACATAAGAACATAATGCAATAAACACCCGAATAACAAGTAGTTATGAAATATTACTAATAAGAAGATAAGAATATGACCATATATGATATCATAATAGTGAATATGATTCTTTAATAAGTCAATGACAATATTTATATCATAATACATGAGTATCAGATACATACGAAGCATATCAGACCTAAGGAAAGGGAAAATCTCACAATCTCATTTTTATCCGAGATTGTTTATACATCGGTATTTACAGGGGAATATTTATCATCCACATCCATGTTTCTTCAATATATAAAATTATCCCCCTAAAATTGTTTAATTCCAATTTTACCTATTGGTGAATATTTAGTAATTGATATGAAATGAATATTTTGTCGTTTTCAGTATGAGATACTTTTGACTTTTCTGGAAAAAGTACGATAAGAATGTTTATTTTTAACTTATACGTCATAAATGGATTTTTATGGTTTCATAGAACATTATTTATATGAAGATTAATTTAAAAGTTTTCAAGTTTATTTTTAATTAACTTCTTTTAGATTAAAATTTTATGACATGTTATGAAAGGAAAAATGTTTTTGAAGTGGAAAGGATATTTTCCTCAAGAATAGAGTTCAAGTGTTTTATCAAATTTATTTTCCATCTAAGATAATATAGGGTTTTATTATATCCCTATTATTATATTGATTTGATTATTTTATTAAGGATTTTTTTTATGAAATCCTTTTATCTTATATGGATTATGGTATGATGACATGATGTTTAAGAATACCATTTTTATTACATGGGTTATGCTATGATGTATGATTTATGGTTTTGTGTCACACATAAGAATTTTATCATTATGAGATAGTTGGGACCTATATCTCACTCCAATTAATTGGGTAAATATTTATATCCCATGAAATAGACATGTATGGAACGACATGTTAATCCGATTCAGTGATACAGGGCTAGAACGAGGAGTGAGCTCGGTTCAGAAATGGACTTTTCCCACTATTATAGTCTTGGCAGCGAGTCTTAACTAATAAGAAATGATTTTCTAGTATTATGTTTGTATTTCAAAATGTTTCATGTTTTATGTTATGATTATTGGGATTACATTTTACTACTGTGATTTATCCCATGTTATGATATTATGATCTCTTTTGTAGGTTAATATTTTGAAAATGTTATGTCCTTAAATGATGTGATTGATATTTCCTTCGTTTACCCTTAATGAGCATTTGAGCTTACCCTTTTGTATGTTTTATTTTCCCCAGGCCAGGAAGAATGGTATTAAGTAGGATATTCAAAAAGGGACTCTAGATATGATAAAATAAACAGGATACATTGTAGATGCTTTATGAACCAGTTGTTTATGTTTCCCAGTTTCTAAATACACTATACCTATACGGTCCTGTCATGTTTTTGTTATATATTGTAATTTTTATGCCTCAATTCTGAATTAATAAAAATGTATGTAATGTATGGGTCATTATAGACCTATAACAACAGTTTTGAAAACTGTTGGTATAAGTAATATGAAAATCTATACCAACGGTTCCATAAACCGTTGGAATATGTAATTAAAAAAATAATCATACAGTTTGTTTTGATCCCATCACCTACTGTTTGTAATTGAATGACCTAACAACTAACCTAACTTAAATTTGTGACCATAATTTCATAAATATATATATTTAGTATCATAAGTATTTTAAAATTCGATTTATTTAATATCTATTGTAAAAGGATTCCATTAAAAAAACATGTACCTATACCAACGGTTTTGAGAACCATTGGAATATGTTATTTGATTTTGGGACCTATACCAGGGGGTTTGGACAAACTGTTGGTATAGGGGGGACCTATACCAAAGGTTTGGCCAAACCGTTGGTATCAGGTCTCTATAATGGACCTATACCAATGGTTTTGGCCAAACCGTTGGTATAGGTCCAAATTAGTGAACCTATAGCAATGGTTTGTCCAAACCGTTGGTATAGTTCCATATAAGTGACCTATACCAATGGTTTTGGCCAAAAAATTGGTATAGGTCCAAAATTAGTGAACTATAACAGTAGTTTTCCCAAAACCATTGGTATAGATCATATTTCCAGTAGTGGTAAGGAGTAGAACTTATGACTCAAAAATAATCCCCCTTTGGGGAAGTAAAAACCCAAAACATTAATAAAAGAAAAATGTTGATAATATTACAGTCTATATTCCTTAAAGTACTTTATGTTTAGAGTTAATCATTAAGACTTAACTCCAATTGAGTTTAAAACTCATCTGAATAAGATGGAGAGTACGGTGTTGAATATGATGAACTCCCCCTTAGGATAATATTCTCCCCCATAATATAACATTATTTTCTATTCTCAAATATTCTCCCCATTTGATAAAAATTTCTTCTTTATAATGATGTGTCCTCTTTCAAGATATATCCCTCCATATAAAAATGTCTCCCCATTTTTTATTTTCAAAAATATAGGTGAAAAGTCAAGAGTTAACAGAAATGTTAGAAAAATAATCATATTAAACAATATAATGAACTATCTAATCTTCTACAAAGGAAGTAAGAAAGAACATTCAACCAAAAAAAATCGAAAACATTCTGAAAAATCATAATTGGAAATGAGGTAATTCAATTTAAAAAATAATTCAAATATTTTTTAAAATAATAAAAAATGATATTTTAAAATAAAAATTAATAATTCTCCATAAGGGATTTCACAAAAGACTTCAACTCCTTGAATTATTTTCATTCCGACTCTAACTTCCCAAGACTATCTTCTTGAGTTTATAATTTCAGGGATAACTCTTTGTTTTCATTCCTATGAATGATGAGATAACTTTTTGATGATTATAGTCTAGAAATTTATATCTACATATATATGATCTTCTTATTTAAAACATTAACATCTCTTGTCCATTCATCGGTTTCATTCAAAACCTATTCCACAAACTTGACTCAGTCTTCCATGTCGTTTAATATCTGATTAAAATATTATGTAGATTCAACCATGAGATTTTTTCACATATTATAACAATTCATCATGCATCTTGATATCAACATCAAATTTTTCAAACCATTTCATCATTTGATTTCATGTTCTCTTAGGAGTTTTTAATTTTATTGAAGACTTTTCAATTCTGTCTCAATACGAATCATTGATTATATTAGATGTTTAATCAATTATGATTTATAACTTATAATATCTTGAAAAAGTTTTACCATTTATTTTTATCTTTTAAAATATAAAATAGTTCCTTCCATAATTTTAAAAACATAGAACACATAATTAAATCCTTTCTGAGTATTGCTTCCTTCTGAATCTGGTTGATCGATGTGAACCATATAAGTTTTTTTGGCTTATATCAACTTCTAATTCATTCCCATTCACTTTTTATTTCTTTGTAACTTCCTTATATCATTTTTCGTAAAAATTCTTATAATCTTCTTTATCATTACATTATTCCATGATTTCTACATCTGCGTCAGTCTTGGATTTATCGTCACCGTTGGTCTTAGAATTTTGATCAGGATTATCTTTATTAAATAATAAATCTTCCAATTATTCTAAGGATTATTCTTCTTGATAAAACTAATATTTTTCATACTTTTCATCTTTAGAAAAAAAATATGATGATAATGATAATTATTATGATGAATCCCTTGTTTTCATATCAGATTGAGTTTCTTCATTATCACTATTTCCATTTATCTCCCCTTCATGATCTTGTTCCATTTGTTCTTAATCTCCATATCATCTTCAATGTACTATTAAAGATATTTTTATTAAAATACATAATCTTATATTTTATTTTATTACTTATACATACCCCAACCTCTTCATTTTCTTCCTTATAAACATCCTCCTTAAGGTGTCTAGCGGTTATTAAAGAGGATATCCCTGCTTTTTCCATTTATAATTTTTCCTATTGAATAATTTTCATATATTGTTACTCTAAAATTTTTAATTTTTCTTTTATCATCCATAGATGGAACATAAGCATGAAAAAAGGTTTCTTGAAATAATAACTCTGATTTTGGGTTCACATGATCAGTATGAGAAGTAAGAAGTACCTGATTATATAATCCCCTATCATCTTCTTTTAATAAGTTCTCATATAACCCATCTTCCCACAACCTATTATTTTGCTTCTTATTCATTCCTTCTAATTCCAGGGTTTTAGTAGCACAAATTATCAAAGACTTATCCTCTTTTAGATCAAATATTATTACTAGATCCCCTGGTTTCATTATGTATTTATACATCAAAATTACATAAAAAAATAATATGACATCTTATTTTCATTCATCATCTTCTATGGAAAAGATTTATCTAATTTTATTCTATTCTTATTTTTATCACCTCACTCAAATTTCCTTCATTGTTCTTCTAATGTAGCTCATTCACTCATTTCAACAAAAAAAATCTCATCCTATTCATCATATCACCACTTATATAATATATTTTTATAATAATTTGAAGAAATATTTTGGCCAAATTGAAATAATTTATACATTTTTCTACCATATTTCTTATGAAATTAGAAAAATTGATAATCATGGATTTGATTGAATTATTTTTTTGTCTTCCGAGGTTATAATAAAATAACCATCTCAATATTTCTCATATTGAAAATTAAATCCAATAAAAGACATCTAATACCTTTATCTTATATAAATATCCTTTTCACGGTATCATGTATCCTTGAATCTATATGGAGTCCCCATAATTTTTTGGAGTCAGGTGGTCGAAATTTCATGTCTTAGAATACTATAAAAATAAATGATCTTTAAACTTATTCTTATGAAAGGAACTAAGAATATCTGATATTCTATATGGACGAAAATGAGATTCACTATCTGATAAAAAACCTACAATATCATCAAGATTTTTAAAAGAAATATTGTATATATTTCTATATATTACAAAATAAATATTTTGTTTACTATATTACTAGATGAACTGAATGGAGTATGAAAACTGATGAACAATATTAGGATACAAAAACTCAAAATATTTATCTGGATTTTCCATAAAAACTTGTTCCAATCCTTCAAAATCAATTATCTTCTTCAATGTAGAAACAAAATACTCATATAAAGATCTCTAAATATATATTTATTTGAAAACATACCAATTTTCATAAAATTCATTTTCCCAATCATATTCACAATAAAATATAGTCTGAAGATTGGATAAAAGGGAATTCTTTCAGACTGAAGATCTTAAGGGGTTCTACACACTAGGAGTAAAAAAACTAGAGAACTGGCATGGGATATAAGTGGTCTCTCTAAATATAGGCACTAAAATTAAGGATTCATATTCTATAAGATGATATATGGTTGATATTGAATCCATTTTGATCTGACAGTGAAAAACCATCTGATAATTTTTTTAGAAATATTTTGAACTTTCAATGTCTTTCAAAACATTTATCAGATTGAGAATGGATCCAACTAGAAAAAAAAGTTAAAAAAACCTAAAAAACAAAAAAATATTTTTATAAAACTTAAAGCACACAAACAATATTTAAAATAACTAATCAAAATAAAATATTATAAAAAATATAACAATAGAGATGTACCTTTCAAATTGAAGAGTTTCATTAGTATGAATAACCTTTTCGTCTTTGTTTTCATAAACTAAACAGATTATGATTGTTTTTAAAATAAAAAAATGAATACGATAGTTTTAGTATGAAAAGTAATTACAATAGTTTCATTCGGAAAATTAATTATGTTAATTTTTTAATCCCAAATATTTATTAAAAAAAATTAGTTTATAAGTTTTATAACATTTTATGAGTTGAAAGAATATATTAGGAATTTTGGCTCTAAAAAACTTATATGGAAATATAATGTCAGAAAACTCATTATAATAAATATTTTAAGAAGAAAATAATATTTAGAAAACTATTTTTTTTAATAATAACATATTTTTTTGAAAAATATGTGTACACCCCCTATAAAATGGAGTAAATTAATGTAAGGATGTAGGTCAACAAGAAGTAGATATGAATTATTACATTAATTTTATAATTCTTAGCTTCTATTTGATAAATTCAAGTCTATCAGAAGGAGAGGTTTAGTAAAAATGTCAGAATGTTGATCTTGAATTCAAATGAATTGTAAAATTAGATCTCATTTGAGTGAGTGATACCAAAATAAATTGTTTAATATATCTATGTGATTATCCCATGATTGATGATCTATGTTTTTAATTAACGCAATAGAACTTGTGTTATCAAAAATTATATAAGTTTTAGTAACCTCAAGCCATAGTCAATGAGTGTGTTCTGTATCCAAAAAATTGAGCAAAAAACATTCAGCTACCACAAATTCAGCTTTAGTAGTTAATAGATCTACAGATTTTTGTTTCTTATAAGTCTAATAAACTAGATAATATCCTAATGAATGACAAGTTACTGATGTAATTTTCTTATCAATTCTAGAACCACCAAAGTGAACATACAAATTTTTTATTTCAAAACTATTTCTAGAATAATAAAAAAGTTTAAATGCATACTTATTGTAAGATAATTAATTTTATAAAAAATATTATAAATAGGATTTAGTTGCATTTTATTTTTATATTACACATAATCATTTCAAAAACATTATATCTGGTTGACTAGCTGTCATGTTAAGTAAAATTCTGATCATACCTCAAAAAATATTTTGATTAACTTATTCCCCATCCTCATCCACATCTAAATTATTCGATGTACTGATTGGAGTAATAATACATTTATTATTTTTATATCCAAAATTTATTAGAATATATTTTATATACTTTTGTTTAAATATAAATTTTCTTTCTAGTTTTTATGATATTAGAATACATTGAAAATATGTTGACTCAACCATCATACTCGTTTCAAACTCATATTTCATAAGATCTGAGA
This sequence comes from Viscum album, assembly GCA_963277665.1. NCBI lineage: Eukaryota > Viridiplantae > Streptophyta > Magnoliopsida > Santalales > Viscaceae > Viscum > Viscum album. The sequence continues at coordinate 1,101,952,556 of OY728138.1, read as the reverse complement.
AATAATCTGTTAAATATTTTATGTATTTCTTCGAATATAATGTTATCAACATAAATTTATACTATAATTATATTTTTATTAACTTATTTTATAATAAGTGTTGGATTAATAGTTCCCTTAACAAAGATTGTTTTTCAACAAAAATAATATTAACCTGTAATACCAAGATTTGGGGGCTTGTTTAAATATATATAAAACTATGGTAAGTCTATATACATATTCTCGATGATCTCTATTATCAAAACATGAAGTATTTACCACATAGACTTATTCGTGAACATATCCCTTATGAAAATAACACTTCACATCCATTTGAAAAGGTTTAAAAATAAATAAAGATGAAAAGGCTATAAGTATTTTGATATCCTCAAGCCTTTCTACTGGTACATAGGTTTCATCATATTCTATGAATTCTTGTTGATTTTAACCCTTATAAACAAGTCCAGATTTAATTCTAATTGTTATTCCATTCACATCACAATTATTCTAAAAAAAGCAACTTACTCCAATTATAGAAGTTTCTTTAGGTCATTCAACTAATGTCTATACTATGTTCCCATCAAACACATTTATCTCATCATTCATTTCCTTAATCCAATCCTCATCACCTAAAGTGTCATAAGTATTTTTTGGTTCAAATTGATATAAGAAATATAGAAGTTAAATTTTATTTCTTAAGGAACTTCTAGTTCTAACTTGTATATCAACATCACCAATGATACTCTCACTTTTACGATTCCAAAGAAACAACTAACTTCAGGGTTTCTAAAAGTCTATTCCTTAATAATAGTAAGAAAATATTCACGAGAAAAAAAACTAGAAATTTATTCTTTATTTTTCTTCCCATGAGAGGACTCATCTAAAAATGGCTGAAAATCAGTTTAAGAAATAAAATATGAAGATGCAGGCTAATGTTGTTTGGAAAAAAAAGGGTCAGATTCATCAAACGTAACATGAATTGTTTCTTCAAAATTATAATTTTTTTTATTGAAATCTCTATATTCATTAGAGGCAGTGGAAAAACCTAAAAATATTCCCTCATCATATTTGGGTGAAAATTTATGTAAATTTTATTTTTTATTCAGGATGAATACTTTGCATCCAAAAAAATTAAAGTAATAATATTATGTTTTTCTTCCTTTACACAACTCTTAAATAATTTTATTGAGAAATGTTCTAATCAAAACTCGATTTATAGTATAACATTCAGTACTAAATGCTTCATCAAAAAAACAACTAGCAACTGAGTATTCCTCTGTACGGATCTAGTTATTTATTGAATAATTCTATTTCATCTTTCAACTACACTATATTATGGGGGTTCTAGGGACTCAAAAGTTATTTTCAACAATTTTTTTACTAAAAATTTACAAAATCAAAATGTAAAAATTATGAAACATGATCACTATAAATAGAAATCAATGGATGTTTTTTCTCTTTTATAACATTGGAAAAATGTTTTAAAATGACAAAAAGATTCGGATTTATTTTTGAGAATATAAACCATTTCATTCCTAGTGTAATTGTCAAATAAGTCATATACATAGTATTTTCCACCAATACTTCTAGTTTTTTTAGTACAAAATATGTCCATGTGAACTAAATAAAAAGCATCATAAGTTGAGACTTCACTAATAGATTTAAAAAATGAATTATGTTTCTTACCATTTTGACTAGGGTCACATAATATTGAATAATCAAACCTATATTCTAGTAAATCTTAAAAACTTCCTTTATTATCCATCTTATATAAGTTTATAAGGTTAAAGTGTCCTAAAATTCTATTCCATAATCAATATTGTTCTTCTATTTTACTAAGAAATGGTATGTCCAGGCTCCTAAGATCTTCTATGTTATGTGTATGAAAATTTTCATTTCAATTTGCAGAAAGAATAAATTCGTCCTTGGAATTAAGTATTAAACATTTATCATTTCTAAAGATCACAAGGTAACCTTGATTACATAATCAACTAATTCTTATAAGAGTGTGATTAAGAACATTAATAAATAAAATATTTAAAATAAGATCTTTACCGTGAAAAACAACGTCACTTACTACGATAATCTCTCCTTGATAATTATTATTGAAAGTATCATTTCAACATTTTATCTTGATAATCTCTCTAATAAAAATAATTATTACCATTCATATTCTAGGAAAATCCACTATCTATATACCACGTATTGTTTTTGTAGGCATATTATTAGATTTTCTAAAAATAAAAAAACAATATACTTTCGGAACCAAAATCTTCATGGGTATGATATTGTTAGAAAAAAAATCTTGTGTAACCAAATATATCAAATTTGGATGTGGTAATATGTCATTTATTTTTAAAAAGTATGCTTTATGGAATCCTAATTATTTAAGATTATTTATTGAACATGTTTTTTCTAATTTCTACTTATTTTACACTTAAGAAAAAATGTGCACTTTTATGAACAATGAAATTGTAACTAAAACAAGTTTTTTTATATGGAAACCCATTAAAAAAATATTCCCATGTAGATTAATCTGTTAATACATTTTATCAAAGTTGACATTAACAGTTGTAAATGTTTATAGGATTTTTTTTAGAGAAGAGATTTTCGATTTTATTTTTACAACTAACTTCTTATCCTCACTCGTAATTATGTTGTATCTATGTTTATCAAAACTAGTTTGTAAATTATCTTTAATAGAAATTACTTTTCAAAGAAAATTTGAAATATTTTCCTTTTTATAAATAGTTTTATCATGATATTTATAATTATATGATATTTATTTTCTTAATACATCAATTATTGATTCATCCTTAACATGTTTTTCTTCAGCATTATCTATTTTTTTATAGTTTTTCAATTTTGATATTCAAAAAGTTTTTGAAATAAATAAACATCATCACAATATTAAATGGTATTATCTTCAATGGAAAAGGAAGATTCTTCATCTAAAATGTATAATTTTTCTCATCAGGGAAATTTTCACATAAGGAAATTTTGGTAAGGCTTTTAGTTATTCATATCGTAGCCAATAGAAAATGATTTTTATGGTCATGTTAGATAAAAGGCCTATATTCCTCTAACATAAACATTAATTATCTATAGAAATATCAAAAAAATAAACTCTATCAGAACTCCATGTGTCAGAAGCTTTCATAATGTTATTTCCATTTTATTTTTAAAACTTCTTGGAATTCCTTTCTAATTTTTTTTATTTTATATCATTCCACTTCAGCTTTGGAAAATTTTTTCTGATTTGTGAAACATTCTTAAATTCATAGCATGTGACTTAATATTTATTGTAACTTCTATATTTATGTCATTTATTGTAATGATATTAGAGATAGTTCATTCCCCAATCTTTTTTATCCTTTTGGTTGTGTTTTATAATTCTTTATTAGAATGTTCAAAAGTAATATAATCAAACTGAACCACAAATTTCTTCATTCTAAAAAATTTCCAAAAAATTTCAAGAGTTTTGGAATCAGTAGTTATATTAGTTCCATTTTTCTTTTTTTCTTTTTCAACATCTATTTTGAGTTTACCCTCGTACTTCATAAGGGTTCCAATGAGATCATCAAGGGTAAGACTGTTTCACTTTTTCGTCTCATCAATAGTTTTTCTATTATACTCCCAATAATTGGTCAGGATATAAATTATTTTTTACAAAAGGATATCATAATCCAAACATTTCTCACCAATTTCTTGTAAACTATTAGTAATTGTAATGAATCTATGATATATCATTATAACTGATTCTCCAAGACAGAAATCAAATGCTTTATAGTCTGCTCTTAACATATGTTTTTTTTTGACTAAACAATATTAGATGTTACAATATGTGTCACCTAAATCTTTTTACAAATATTGTTATCATATTCACATGAATAAGTTTGACCATATATTCTTCTGCTCATGGAACATAAAAAAGTATTCCTTACTCTATTGTTTAACTAATATTCTTGTTTTACTTGAAGAATAAAACTTATAACTTCCTTATCATGAATTTTATAATATCAATTTATCATAAATAAAATATATACCCCAATGTTGATAATAAAATTCAATATCCTATCTCTCTAGTACTCATAGTGAGCACCATCAATGATCCGTGGTCTATTCAAATTCAGTTTATCTACTGAACCAACATTCATTACCGATATCTTCAAAACAAAATCAATTCTATTTTACAAATAAATTTTTTTTGTAAAAATTTTTTCTTAAAAAAAATTATAAAAAACATAACAAAAAATGAAATATAAATAATGAAAAAACTCATAGAGTATTTGGGAAATAAAGAACTACTTTCATACCAATTTTTGGATCGAAATAAAGAAATATAATAATGAGGATCATAAGAATATGATGATGATAGAAATTATTTAAGGGGGGGTGAATTGTATTTTTTTTTAAAACATAGTTTAAAATAATTAAACTAAGAAAACAAAAATACTCTTTATGTAGCTTACCGAGCTCATCCCTTAGTCTGATTAACAAATTCCCAGAATTAGAATCATAGTATGTCTGACTATATTATAGTACAAATCATAATCACTACTGATTCTATTTTTTAGAGTATATTCATTATCATAATCAGAAATATAGATAATAAAAAAATTTATAGATAAGTTAATATGATGACTCAGCTTCTATGAAACATCTACCAGAATTAATATTTTTTTAAAGTAATGTAATAAAAATTGAATAGTAGAAATTGAATCACAATATATTATTAAAATTTTACCACTTTTAACCTAAAGAGAAAGGTAGTCAATATCCTTCAATAAAGGTATCCATTTTTTATGATTATAAGAAATAATATACTCCCTTACCTAAGCAACCATCAATATGTAGATCAGAATACTCTATCTTCTTATCCCCATAAGACCTCAACACAATGACCATATCTATCTAACTATCCTGGTAATCTATCTATCTGATGTATCATATTATTCATCTTCCTATATCTGGAAGCCATCGATCACCATGTTGATTATATGAAGATTATAATTTCAAAATATCTAAAGGATAAAACCTGACATGATTTCTTTAAAACTATTACTCGAAAAAGAATTACAAAAACATAAAATGAGTACTTCACAGATTTCAGTCTCTAGATCATTTGAAAAATAATAAAATGAAAATGAATCAGATTTAAACTATTATAATGACCTGGTATTAATATGAATCCTTCTAATAGTCATATTGATCTCTAAAAGGAAAAATTTATTCCTGACTTTTGAAAAGACTTTTGATACCTAACACTTAATGACTCTACTAAAACTGAATTTATGATGTCGTATTGATAATCACCACCAAAATGTTTAAGATATTTCATAAATTATAAATAATTATTCCATATTATTATTATAAACTTAGTCAATACGATGAAATTATTTAAAGTTTTCATTATGATAACATTTATGATAATCAGTTTGATGTTATTGGTACTAGTATCAGTCTTATTGTTATGACATTGCCAATATGATATACATAATAGAAAGTTTGACTTATGATCTTGATAAAGTTATTACAACTAACAAGACACATAATAATTATGATAATCATAAGGAAGAATTTAGTGTTTATATCCATAATACATTATAACAAATTATATGTATGGTAAAATATAATTTTTTTCTACAAAAAAATTCTAAGAAACTTAATAAAATAAATGTTAGTAAACTTGTTTCAATAAGGTATTTGTGATTTCCATAACTAAAGGAATCGAAAATTATAATTTGAACTTATAACTTAATAATAAAAGTCATAAGGATTTAGGATATTTGATCAATGAATAATATCCACATATAATAAAATGATATTGTTCATTTGATTATTATCTATCTGATATATACATTAATGAAATCGAACAAAATTTCAGTCCACCATTTTTCTGAACAACTTCATATGTTCACATCAATCCGATATTACAGTGAACATTCCTTCACCAGAATCAAAATATTTCTTCTATCCTATTTGACCTACATTTTTCCTTCTTATAGACATTTTTGTATTTATTTGGAATGTTTCATCCATTAGACACTCCATTTGATTTCAAAGTTCAAAAACACCCATATGATTGACTCGGTGCAATCGAATTTATCAGATCATACTTTAATTATAAATTTCATTTGATAACCTTGATACTCTTCCATTTCTGTAATTTTATAGGCAAACAATTTTCATTTTACTAAAAAAAATTATTAAGGAAACTTATTAAGTAAACATCATCCGTTCTTCATAACATTCTTCTTAAGGAAATTCTACATGTAAACATCCATAAAGTTAATAACAAATGTGATTATACAAAATTCATATAACATGTTGAAGTCATTAAAAATATCTCTCCAATAATCATCTAATAAAACCAGTCTCTTTAAAATAAATTTCTTATGATAAAAAGATTTGAGTAATTTATTTCTTTTTTTCTTCATTCACCCATGCAACATCAAATTTGTTATCAATCATGGATGTCTCAGTCATACTTTCATATAACTTCTTCTTTATAACTTTTTCAACATATTTATAAAAATTAAATATTTCTATTTCATTTAAATCTAGTTAAATTAAATAAAACTCTATTAAAAAAACACTATTAATACATAATGTGTTCACCTCACTTTCCCTCACATAGAAATTGAAAACATCAATCATTTGTATATAGAGACTACTTCCTTTATGAAGAAATTTTATTCAATTTTCATTATAAAATCACATGGATGGTCATAAATATAGTTTTAATGGATATATATAAGATGTTTATAACATATATTTTATTATATACAGGTAAAATATTATCTACCATCTTACCCTTCTAACTTTTGAAAAATTAAAACATCACCCATGTTTATTTGTAGATTATTGCTACCAAGAAGAGCTATAATTCGTTTTTTATTACTAACTCACATGGATGGTCATAAGGATAAGTTTAATGACTATATATTATTTTTATAATATTATTATGATTCCATATGGGTAAAAAATTACCTACATTATTTTCATTTCATCCATTAGAAAAATTAAAATGCCGCTCGTGCATATGTGCAAACAACCACCTCCATTAATAACATATATAATTTTTCACCCCACCATACATGAATGGTTTTAAAAGTATATTGAATTTATAAACATGATAATTTTAATATATTAAATACTCTATATATTATAAAGGAATGACCTATTTTACCACTATCAACACACCAAAACTATTTTGGATGGAACGAACATAAAATGATTGAAGTTAACTTTATTGATTTAGTAAATAATGAAAAAATAATAATAAATGAAATAAAAAGATTAATGAAAATGTAATAAAATTAAAAATTGTCCTTATTAAGTTAAATACTTAAAATAAGTTTATTATTCATAAAATTAAATGATTTTCTTGGAAAGTTGGGACTTGAGGTAAAATATTTTTCTTTATAACAATTTTTAAAATATTTTAAAATTCTTTTACTATATATTCGTCATATTTTAAATGTTTCAAGAATATTTATATTTAAACATAGAATTTTTTCAAATTTCATATTAAAATATTTTTTACCTTATTTACAATGGTCTAAAAATAAATCGTTTAAATGTTCTATGTATGGATTATTTTTGACCTTATTATAAAAGTGAAAAAATATTTTTTTAAATGTTTACTGCATGACCAAATTTTTTCACCATCATATCTATTATTCATTGTAAAAATTCCTATAATTGTATCTATATTAATTAAAATAATATTGTATTATTAATATAGTTGTAAATATTTGTTGTTAATGTTTTTCAAAATAAAAGGATATTTCTTAAAATATTTTTGAGATAACTAAAATTGATTTCAATTGTGTGATAGATTGCTAATTATTATGAGTGTTATATTGAAAATATAATATTTTATATGTTTCATTAATTATATGGTTCCTATAAATTGTTTATAATTATGGGTGGGTATAATATATCCCTCTAATGTATTAGGTAAGGATTTTTTATCTAGAGAATTTATATAGGAATTAACTAATTTAGTAATTACATTTGTAAGGGTGATTATAAGACTGATTTTGAAAGTGATTGTAAGAGTGATATAAAGATAATGTATGAAGGTACCGATATGTTTATTCTATAATTTAAAATGGGTTTTAGTGGAAATATATTCATTTTATAATGAAATTAAATGATTTAAAGTATGTTTAAGGACTTTTTGTATAAAAGGTATGTTTTCAAGGATATTTTTTCATATTTTTCTAGAAAACATCATGATTGTGATTGTAAATTTATGATTTATTATTTTTTATGAAGAAAATTGGGGAAAATGTATTTTATGTGTAATTTATTGTTTATTTGAGCTCAATTATTATTATATAAAAGGGTAATATTTTTTATGGGTCTTCCTAACATTCAAATGGACTGAAAATTTTCAAACTGTATTATATACCTTATTGGAATTTTTTATATAATATCATGTTTTTAATATTTTATCATGGGGATTAATGATGATACGTCTAAGGAACCATCCTTAAAACATTACATAATATTTAGATAAGTCAATATTTTGAATTTTATTCAAATCAAGGATATTTTCATGTTTAGAGTTTTAATTAATTAGGTTATTATAAATACATTACATCTCCAATATTACATAGTAGACACTTCTACTATATCCATTTTTTCAAAATAATAAAACTCCTTATGTTAAAAAAAGGATTATTTTCTTGATAAAAATCATCTTGAATTATTAATTTCTTTTACCCTTACTTATACCCTATGAAACAAATTTCAAAAACATGAGATGAGTATAAAAATCTCATTAAGGGATATAAAATAAGGAAAGAAAACATTAGTCGATCTATATATACAAATCAATGAAATCATACTTTTCACTCATAAGACATAAGCTCTTTAACATTCCTCATGAAATCATAAGATTTATTAATAAATATTAGAAATCATAAATCATAAAGGTAACTTATGGCATCTATAACATTCTTACATTGTAGCTTTTACATATACATAGGGAGTAACCCTAACGGTTACGTTTGGAATACCCATCATAGTATATTCCAAAAATCTCTTAGTATAAACTTTAACATTTACCTCATTCATGTTCCCTAATGCATTAAAGATCTATCACAGGCTCACCTCCCTCAATTTATCATGGAACCACAGGTATACATAAGCAGTTCCCAATGACCAAAAAATAATCATAACACATGAACAAGCATAAAGGAAAAATAAATTTTCCACATTAGAATCATAAAATATAATTTCAAGATATTGATATAATAAATCCATTATCAGAACCATTTTCAATACCCAAATACCTTAAAATTGAATATGGTTTTTACTTTTCCTTTAAATAAAATTACGACTTGTAGAGGAAGTTAGATATCAAATATGCTTACTGTGACAGAAAGGTATTTTTCATCACATACGTTAAAAAACAATCATGTTTCATTTATTAAAATGATATATAGAATAATATTTCCTTTAAAACCCATTGAATGAAATTAAAAGTCAAAATGGATAATTATACACTGTATAAATGAAGCTCGTATCAAAATATGCCTCAATGAAAGGAGATTGAGACGATGCCCCTTACCTAGAGTCTGAATTGTCTTGTTCATTATTTATCTTCCTGAATAATAAAATTAAGTTAATTTATAATTTATTTAGAACCTTTTTAATATTTATTATTCTCATTATATCACTTATGACCATGTTATAACAATTAGTTATTTATTTTAGTTCATGTCAAATGTTTTGTCGATTATCGGTTCTTAAGTCGAAAATGAATAGGGTATGATGTCACCAATCTCTATGGTCATAAGTTCACCTTCAATAGAATATTTTTGATGAAGTTTTCATTAATTTTACACATATATAGTTTTTTTTAATTTAAACCATTAAATATGGTTATGAAAAATGAACAACGTTATAATCATGGAGATAGTAGTTCATACATACGCATGTGTAATGTTTCAATTTTTCATTGATAATTATGGAAATAAGGTAATTGTCATTATATTTTTCTAAAATTATAAATATTATTTTAAAATAATAATAATAATTTATATATACTTATATATACCATACACGTGATATAATGAATAAAAATGAGTCACACTGCTTTGTGGAGGTGATAGTTCACACGTACGCATGAATAATATTGTCATTTTTATGCACATGGAAGTAAAAATTTAATTGATATATTATTATATTATAATGATTAATATATCATTAATATCACATAATATGGTGAATTTAATAATTATAAACAATCTTAATATACGATAATGGAAAATGAACTAAATCAGTTCGTGGAGGGGATAATTCACACGTACACACAAACAATTGATTCCATTCCCATTTCATAGAAGTGGAGATGGAATTAGGGAATGATATTGACATAATAAAATATAGTTATATTGAGGATACTGAAGTTATTATCTCATCATTGTTGTATGATATTTTAGTAAGTGGAAGAAGAAACAAAATAGAAACTCTTCAAGAAAATGATACCTCTTCTTCGGTTGATAACCTTTAAAGAACACATAAAAATCTCCATAAATGGTTTTAGGCATAAAATAAGGCTTTGAGAATGTGGGTAGGGATTATAGGAAGATTCTTGGATGAAATAAAAGGCTTTGGAAGTGTGTGTAATAGATAGGGATGGGGTCATTTTTATATTAAATGGGAGGGGCACCCTTAGAAAGTATTAAAATATTAAATTAATATAAATTATTATTTTATCCAAGTGGTGAAAAAATGATATACGGAGAAGCTAATATGAGGATTGATCTAAATACTATCATAAAATAGTTTTTATACATGTATTTTATTTATTTTAATCCTTATCTTTTTGGTTTACCGTAACTATTCTCTTTTAATTTTAAAAGGGGTAACAATATGTTAATTGTTAAGAAGCTATTAATTTTACATATATGTGGTAAATTTACCATAATTGGACACTTAATGAAATTTTAGGCCATATCATAATCACTTTGGGATTTTAAAATACCTTTTGGTTTACTAATTAATTTAATAAATTGTTAATTTTATAAAACATCAATTATGTCAATTTTCACACTATTCACTTTATTGAATTTAAATAATATCCAAACAGAGAGGGAAATTAAAAAAAACAACTAAATATTCTAATAACTTCCCATATTAGTCTATGCAGTTCTTGTATGATATAAATTATGTCAAATAATATTTATTTTAATATTTATAATATCATATATTTGAATCCTTTATTAATAAAGCAATCACTACATCATAATTGTATTATGATTCAATTTGTTTATTTAATATCTTAAAATTATAAATACGATTCCATGATGTATGAAATATTTTTTTATTTCTGATGACTATTTATAGCCAAAGATATTACTTATATAATTCCACCTTAAAATTATTTAAGTAAAAAGATACATGTTTATGTTATAATTCCGTTTACTTTAAATTAATTATTATAACATGTCACTTTCACACCCAAATAGATCCTAAATGCCAAAAGTTTGGCCTAAGTATTATTTTGGACTCCCATGACTCATCCAATAATATTATGACACGTGTTAGGGTAGTTTTATATCATTATAATAATTTTTTACCCTTATTTACCTAATATACCCTTTACTAGTGGTAAATAAAAATAATTAATGATGTTACTATTCATAATATACAAAAATAAAAGTTACGTAATAACATAATTTGGGAATTTTTATTCCAAATATTGAATCCATTTTTTGAAATTCAAAATAAAAAAGTTTCATTAATTAATTTAACATTAATTCTTATTGTCAAAACCATTCTGCGGGTTTTTAAGAAATAAAAACTATCAAAAGATTGACATGTGTTTATGTCCAATTTAAATGTTAAATTACTATAAATGACCATAATTGGATTAAATTATAAAAATATAATATAATTACAGTTTAAAACCAATAAAAAACCAAATATTACAATATAAATAAATTAGATGAAAATTTAGTTTTATCTTAAAATGTGGTACTTTCACTATACTTTAAAAAAATAAACATTATCAGAAAATTACAAAAAAATAATCCAATGAGAATTTTTATATTCTTATTCTATAGAAAAGGTTTATTTATTCAAATATTACATTATAAAGTGACAATAAATAGATCTCAAAATGGTTCTCAATCTAAAGTCGGTAAAATTACCTTTTAAAAATATTAGAGTATTTTCTGCTTCAAATTGGATTCATTCTCATTTATACCTCTAATATTTATTGGATAAATGTAAAAACATTTAAAAAATATGTAAAATCATAATATAGTAAATTTTGTTCATTCCCTCCAATACAATGGCTAGGTGTTAACTAACATTTAAAATAATAATATTATTGTTGTATTATTTTTCTATATAACTTAGTGGTGTGTGCAATATGAGATTATGGTGAAACCAATTGTTGCATGTCAGGTACACTATCATATATATTTTCCCCATTAAACTAAAATTAATATTAAATTTAAAAATATTAATGGATATGAAAATGTATTATTCTATAAGTACCTAGGATGTTACATCATTCCCCACATTTATAAATTCCATCCTCACAATTTTATTCACTTATCAATTAAGTGGGGGTATTTATCCCTCATAGAATTTGCAGATTCTCATGTTTCCTCTTAAAATAAAACGTTTTCCCACAAAACCTCAACCTGTTGAATCACCTTATTCTGAAACACTTTCTCTCTATGGTCAATAATCTGAACAGGTTGTTCTTCATAAAAAATATTTTCTTCCAACTGAATTACCTCTGATCTCAAAACATGAGATGGATCTGAAAAATACTTTGTCGACATTGAAACATGTAAAAAATTGTTTACCTTGGATAAACTTCTAGGTATATCCACTTAGTTGGAAACTGCTCCAACTTTCTCCAAGATTTCATAGAGTCCAATCAACTGCGGACTCAATATTACCTTCTTACCAAAATGCTTCACACTTTTCCATTGGGAAACTTTGAGGAAAAATGATCACCTACCTCAAAAGAATGATCCTTCCTATGGTTATCTGAATAAAATTTCTCCATGATCTGATTTGTCCTCATGTGCTTCTGAATCAACAAATCTTTTTTGGCCATCTCTTCTGCCAAATTTGGACTCGTAAACATCCTTTCACCTACTTCATCCTAAAAAGCTAGAGTTGCACACCTCTTTTAATATAATTCTTTAAATGAAGCCATCTGTATACTGGAAAGAAAACTGTTATTATAAGTAAACAAAACTAATGAAATATTTTGATCCCAAATTAAATGTTAATCCATTGAAGAAGCACATAGCAGATCCTTTAATGTGTGATTTTTTCATTCTGACTACCCATATGATTGATGGTGAAAAGATGTACTAAAATTTGATTCAGTTCCCAATGACTTTTGAAGGCCTTTCCAAATATTATAAGTGAATATAAGATCATGATAAAATACAATAGAAAGGGGAAATCCATGTAACCTGACTATCTATATAATGTACAATAGAGAATGTTGATCTAGAGACTATGTATCTCGAATAGGATGAAAATGAGATGATTTATTCAATCGATCAACAATAACCTAGATTGCATTATTACCTCGAGATGTCTCTGGTAATCCTACAATGACGTCCATGGATACATTTTCCCATTTCCACTTTGGAATTGGAAAAGGTCGAAGCATCCCCTTATTAAATTTCCATTCTTCTTTCATCTACTGACAAGTAAAATAATTCATAGTAATGTCAGCAATATCTATTTTCATTCCATCCCACTAGTAAAACTCCAAAAGATCTTTATACATATTAGTACTATCATGATGAACTAAAAATAGAGAACTATAATCTTCACACAATAAATCTTTCTTTAACTGGGAATCACATGGAACACATAATATCTTTCCAAACCTCAAAACATAATCTCTATCAATGTAAAATTCAAGAAATGTACCCTTCTATACCAATTATACCTTTTCCTACAACTCATTTTCTCCCTTCTAGGATTTATGTATACTATTTTCTAGAGAAAATTGCACTAATATTTGAAACAAAATAGAGGAATACACTACACCAACAAATTCCATGCCGACTTTTATCAAATAATTCATCAAAGGGACACATTCCAAATGTAACATGGTTAATGTGTCATTACCTTTCCGACTCAATGCATCGACCACTTTGATTGGTTTTCCAGGATGGCAGTGAATCGTGCAATCATAATCCTTGATAAATTCCATCCATATTCTCTATCTCATGTTCAGTTCATTCTATGTAAATATATTATTTAAACTTTTATGATCATTATATATTTCACATTTTACTCCATACAAATGATGCCTCAAAATTTTTAAAGCAAAAAATGACATAATCTAATTCCAAATAATGTGTACGGTAATTTAAATCCTAACTTTTCAAATGTAATGAAGCAAAAACATTTACCTAATAATTATTAATTAGGACATAACTATGTCCTTTCAATGAAGCATCACTTTAGATAAAAAATTCACTATTTTTGAAGGCAGTTCCAAAAATGGAGCAATCACCGATCATTTTTTCAATCCCTAAAAACAGTCATAACATTCTTTTGTCCAAATGAACTTAACACCTTTTTATGTTAACTTAGTAAGTGGTATAGATAACTATGAAAAATTTTCTACAATCTTCGAGTAATAACGTTCTAAACATAGAAAACTATGAATCTCAGTTTTATTTTGTGGCTCTTGTCCATTCTTAAAAAACATTTGTTTTACCAGGATCAATAGTTATCCCATCTTTAGAAACAAGGTGACCATGGAATGAAATTTATTGTAACCAAAACTCACACTTATTGAATTTCCCATATAGTTTATTTTATTTTAAGCTTTGTAAGAAAACCCTTAAATGAATTTCATGCTATAATTTTTTTGAAATATACCAAATTATAATGATTAAACACAAACACAAACTTATCTGTGAACTTGTGGAAAATTATATTAATAAAAATATGAATACATTAGGTGCATTCGTTAACCCAAAAGTCATAACTATAGATTAATAATGGCCATATCAAGTATTAAATTTTTTCTTCATAATTTCTTCTTCCATTACATTCAACTGATGGTACCCCGACCTCAAGTCAATATTCGAAAAATATTTAGCTCCCTAGAGCTGATCAAAGAAATCATTGATATGAGGTGAATGATACTTGTTCTTAATAGTGATTATATTCAGGGATATATAATAAAGGAAAAGTATAATTGAATGATATTTCTTTTTAACAAATAAGATCGATGCACCCCCATAGTGATGTTCTAGGTTGATTAAAACCTTAATATAATAATGCCTAAAATTGCTTCCTTAAATCCAAATGTTCAATTTGAGTTATTTGTTAAGGGGGTTTTTAAATTGTACTAGCATCAGGAAGCAAATCAACAGAAAATTCAACTTCACGATCAGGTATTATAACAAGAAACTCATGAGTAAACCCATTAAGATACTCATTTACCATTGAAATATCATTAATCTGAATAGTTCCTTTGTTTTCAATAATATGTTCAAGGTAACATTTATTTCCATCTTTTACTAGTTTCGTAGCTTCCTGATATATTATTAATAATAAGGGTTCATTCCTGTACACAAACTAATCTTCTTTCGGAAAGGAATCCACTTAATCTCCATAGTCAATCTTAGAATGATAAATAGAAATCTAATCCATACCCAAACAAAATTAAATTCTACTAGAGAAAAAACAAATAGGTTTGTAGGTAAATTATTTCCAAATATAATGATAGAAATATTCTTATAATTACTTTTTGTCTCAACATTTCCCCCAGGTTTTTTTACCACAAGTCCATGATTCATTTCTTGAGATGGAATTCCCAATTTATATGAAAATTTCTCAAAAATAAAAGAATGTGTAGACTCGGAATCAAAGAACACATTGGAATAATTTGAATAAAAAAATGTACCTGATACTACTTAATTTTATGGCCTAACAACTATTGATATAATTGTAAAGGATTTCACCACACCTCTCTTCTAGTAGTCTTATAGCTTCCTTTCATTTGAGTTCTTTTTTGGATACTCATTTTTATAATGACTCATCTCATTGCACATAATGCATTTTACTGATGGTAAATCAGATTTTTTTCTTTCCACAACAACAATATAATTTAGTTTAATTGTGAGCCTTAGGTCTCATTTTACCAAATTAGTAGAACTTACCAAAATTCAAAAGGAATTCCTCGATTTCAATTTTACCACAATTTTCAATACCTTAAAACTTAAGATTCTTACCATCAGAATTTTGTGATGACTTATTACCATTAATCTTCCACCTCTTCCTCTTATTTGGTTCTTTGTCAAAGAAAACCTAATCATCAAAAAACTTCATTTCCCCCTTTTATGAACATTGATCATGTTTTTCATAACCTTTTATATCTTGAGATGTTAATTCCCCCTGATACATTGGTTTTAATCCTGAGTAAAAATCATTGATTTCAATATCAAGATATCATATGAAATTTTGAGCATACCTTTCCAGTCATGTGAATTTTTCTTCTTTAGCAGGCACTGAGTCATTCTCCTTCTTCAATTCCATGAATTGATTTTTCATTATAAGTCGAACTACCTTAGGAAAATATTTCTCAAGAAATATGCCTTTGAATTCATCCCAATCAAGGGCATCAATCTCCTCATTGACCATGATATTTTAAACCATTAACCACCATTGGGTGAATTCACCTTTAAAATTGTAATCATTATGACTATCCTTTTTATGTTATGAACCCCCCATGACATTAAAAATATTTTCCAATACTTTAATCCACCATTCAACTAGTACATGGTCTGATGATCCTCTGAATAATGGGGTATGTTGCCTCATGAAAGGATCCAACAATGACATGTTTCCTTATGGTTGGTCCAACTAATCTCATGAATGGATACCACCACCATTTATATCTTGAATCAAATTTTCCATTACTACAACAAACAATTAAGTTCTGATTCTGACTATCTCTAGTTGCTGGTTTGGTAGGTGGTTTTCCTCTTGATGTCGTCCCATAATAGTTTCCATGGTTCCTCTATAGAAAACCATTCTAAACATAGACATATCATAGGTGAAGAAACATGGTAATCTTTAAATTATATATCTTTTCAATTTTACAATAAAGTAAAAAAATAATTTATGGATATTCTTTTAACAATATCCTAACCCTTAAAGTTATCTAAATTGACCTTTAATACCAACTATAATCCCATGACTTAAAACATTAAATAATCTTGAGACATGAAAATATTTTTACATTAATTCACATTGAGAATATTTTTATATATAGAGTTTTAAATAATTAATCCATTATTAATACATTACATCTCAATTATTACAAAGCAAAAACTTATACTCTATAAAATTTTTTCCACAATAAAAAAACTCCTTAAATAAAAAAAGACTTCTTTTCTTGATAAAAATATTCTTGAAATATTAATTTCTCTTACCCTTCCTTATACCATATTAAGAAAAATTCAAAAACATGGGATTATTATTAAAAACATACTATGGGATATAAAATAAGCAAAAAAATTACTAGTCCATGATTACAAACAAATCAATGAAATCATACATTTCACACATAAGACATAAGATATTTAACATAACTCATGAAATCATACTATTTTTTTAATAACTAATATAAATCATAAATCATAAAGGTAACTTTTGGCATCCATAACATACATACATTGTATATTTCATAAATATATAAGGAGAAACCTTCATGGTTACATTTGGAATACCCATCACAGTGTATTTCCAAAATCTCGTAGGAAAAACCTTACCGTTTACCTTGGTCATGTTACCCAATGAATTTAAAAGCTATCATGGGCGCACCCGCCCTAATTTTATTACGAAACCGCCCATATACATAATCAATTCCCAAGAACAATAATATAATCATGACACATGAACAAACATAAAGAAAAAAAATAACATTTCCACATTGAAATCTTAAGAGATCATTTCTAGATATTGATATAATCAATCCATTATAAAAAACATTTTCAATAAAAAATACGTAAAAATTAATATAGTATTTACTTTTATTTTTAAAAACATTATGAATTTTATAGGAATCCAGATATCAAATAATGCACAAGATAGAGGAAAGGTATTTTTCACCATGTACTTTAAAAAACATTCCTTTTGTCATTTAGTATAATTCATTGTAGAAAAATATTTCTTTTAAAAACCATTGAATGAAATTAAAAGTCAAAATGGATAATTATACACCATATTAAATAGTCTCATATCAAAATATTCCTTAATGAATGGAGATTAATATAAAGACCCCCACCTTGAGTATGAATTCTCTTGTTCATTTTTATATTCTTGAATAATAAAATTAGCTTAATTTCTACTTTCTTTAGAAAAATTTTCATGTTTATTATTACCAATACATAACTTATTACCATATTATAATAATTAGTTAATTATTTGAGTTCATATCGGATGTTCGGTTGATAATAAGTTCTTGAGTCGAAAATGAACATGGTATGATGCCACTAGTCCATGTGGTCATAAGTACATCATCTCTAGAATAGTAATCAGGAATGTTTTATTAAATTTAAACGTAAATAATGTTTTTTAATTTAAACTATTAAATGTGGTTATGAAAAATTAACCATATTATAATCATGGAGACGGTAGGTTGTACGTATGCATGAGTAACATTTCCATTTTTAATTTATCATTATGGAAACAAGTTAATTATCATTTTAAATTTCCATAATAATCATGATATTATTAAAATAATAATAAAAATTTACATATACTTATATATATCATACAAGTAATGTAATGAATAAAAATGAGTCACACTGCTTCATGGAGGCGATAGTTCACACGTACTCACGAACGATGTTATCACTTTTATACACACAGAAGTATGAATGTAAATGATGTATTATCATATTATAATGATTAATAAGTCATTAATATCACATATTAATATTAATTCAATCATTATAACCAATATTAATATACAGAAATGTATAATGAACTAAATCGGTTTGTGGAGGTGATAATTTACACATCTGGATGATTTAATTAATTATGCTCCCATTTAATGGAAGTAGAGATGGATTTCGGGGATGATATTGACATAATAATATCTAATTATATTTAGGACACAATATTTATTATCTCATCATGGTTGCATGATATTTTATTTAGTTTAAGAAGAAACAAAATAAAAACACTTAATGAAAATGATACCTCTTCTTCGTTTGATCGCCTTTGAAGAACACCTAAACAACTCTATGAAGGTAGTTCTGCCCAAAATAAGGTTTATAGAAAGTGGGGAGGGATTATAGGAATATTATTGGATATATTGAAAAAAATTATTTTAAGTGTGATTAATAGAGAGGGCTGGGTTCTTTTTTATATGAAAGGGGAGGGGCGCCCTAGGAAAGTATTAAAATATTAAATTAATATAAATTACTTTTTAAATTCAATTGAATACAAAATGATATATAGAAAAAATATGATAAATATAGATATAAATTATCTCATAAAATAGTTTTTGATGTGTATTCAGTTAATTTTAAACCTTATCTTTTTAGTTTACCGTTAATTATTCTTTTCTAATTTTAAAAGGGGTAACCATATTTTAATTATTACAAAGCATTTAATGTACTTATATGGAGTAAATTAGTAATAATTGTAAAATTAATGAATTTTTACACCATATAATAATTACTTTTAGATTTTACTATATTTTTAGGCTTTTTAATTAATTTAATAAATTATTATTTTTATAAAAAATCAATTATGTCAATTTTTACACTATTCAATTTATTGAATTTAAAGAAACTCCAATAATATATATAACTTCGAACCAATCCATTTAATAGTCTAATAACCTGTAATATGTTTCTAGAAATTTTTTGGATGTTATAAATTGTGTCAAATAATATTTATTTTAATATATATAATAACATTTATTTAAATCATTTATTAATGAACCAATCACTGCATCATCATTATATAATAATTAGATTTTTTAAAATAATCTATAAAAATTATAAACAAAATAGCGTAATATCGTAAATTTTTTTATATTTCTAATGACTATTTATATTTGTATATATATCTTATATAACACCACCTTAATATTGTTTAAGTTACAAGATACTTGTTTTTGTTATATTTCCCTTTACATTAAATTAATTATTATAACATGTAATTTTCACATCCAAGTTGCTCCTAAATGAACAAAATTAGGTCTAAGGATTGTTTGGGTCACCCATGAATCATCAAATAAGATTAGGACATGTTTTAGGGTAGTTTTATATTATTTTAATATTATTTTTTCCATTGTTTGCATAATTTATCCTTTAACTATGTTAAATAAAAATAATTACGAAAGTTACAATTCATAATATCCAAAAATAAAATGTTCCTATTTAAATAATTTGGAACTTCTAATTAAAAAATACGGAATCTATTTTTTCAAATTCAAATTAGAGAAGTTTCATCAATAAATTTCAAATTAATTCTCATTTTCAAAACGAGAAATTGGGATTTTAAGAAATAAAAACAATCAAATATTGACATCTGTTTTTTATAATTTAAATGTGAAATTACTTCTAAGGACCATCATTGTATTAAATGATAAAAACATGTTGCAATTAAACATTGAACTAATAAAATAGGTAATCTAACTATATAATTAGATTTTATGAAAAGGTTGTTTTGACTTAAAATGCGGTATTTTTCACAATTCATTAAAAATGAATTTAATCAGAAAGCTATCAAAAAATTATTCAAATTAAATTTTGATGTCTCAATTCTATAGAAGAAGTTAATTTTTTCAAATATAACATATAAAAGGGACAAAAAACTAGATTTTAAAAGGGTTCTCCGATAAAAGTCAGTAAAACTACCTTTTTAAAATATTATAGTATTTAATGCTAAAATTGGATTCATTCTCATTTTAAGCATCAAAAATATATTGTATAAATTTAAAAAAATAATAAAAATATGTAAAATCGTAATACAGTTAATTTTATTCATTCCCGCCTATAAAATGGTTTGGCATCAACTACCCTTTAAAATAATAATAACATTATTGTATAATTTTTGGGTATAACATAGTGTTGTGTGAAATGTAATATTTTGTAAAAACCTATTGTTGTGTGTCAGGTATGCTATCGTGCATAATATCCCATTTAAATTAAAATTAATATTAAATTCCAAAAATATTAATAGATATGAAAATTTATTATTCTTTAAATACCTGGGATGTTACAATATGGAACTATTACAAGGTCTATCATTTTTATATGGAGATTCTTCATAAAAGAAGAAAATGTAGATTAATTGAAGCAACAATGAAAACATAATAACTCGTTTATGCAGAGAAAATGTATAATTTATGTATATTTCTTTTTTTAATGTAATTGTCTTCCTAATTATCTATAACTCTAAACCTAAAATGACTTATAAATATGATAAAGTATAACCCTTTTTATAAACCAAGTAACTGTGGGTTGATTATGTTACAAGTCATTATAGTAAATATTAGTGAAAAGTGTTAGATAACATTAGATCTTAGAATGATATTAAAATACCCTGTTAATAGATTTAAATTTATGGATATATTATCATGAGACACATTCTAAGGATTTACATTTTTTATTTAACTATTCCATGTTTATTCATAATGGTTTTCTATAAAGGAGATACAACATATGAAGTGGGATGGAAAAAAGAGAATGATATTATTCTGAATCGGAAACTTGGAGTAATTTTAATTGGAATAGAGAAGATATTTTTACATTAACTCTATTACCGTGGGGTGTTAATATTGGTAACCATACTTGGGAGTGATTAAATTATATATAAAGACACATCACTATGTTTATAATATTTCTTGAAATGACACCCTCTGGTATTTGGGGGAACTTCTAACCCAGTGGTAGATAAAGGGAAAAATTAATGATCTGGACAATATATTTGAATTTTTGGGTGGTTCAAAACATAAAAGGTAACACATTCCACTTATCAATATAAAGTAAAATCTTTCTAGTTTTGGTAATTTATGGATAATACTAAAGATAAATATTATATTAATTCCATGGAGAGGATAAAATTTATGGATATTTCCCCTGATAAATATTTTCTTAAATTTATTAAACATAAAATGAAAAGGAAATTATTCAAATTGAAGTAAAAAGATGAGGACTAAGTTACATCCTATGAAGATAATTTTACTTTATTGGCCATTTGTGAAATAAATTTAATAATGGGCCGTGATTGTAAAATTTATATATTTAAGGAAATATAGAAACAATGTTTTTTAATAGATTTAGTTTTATGTGAATTTAGATTCTATGTTGAAATTTTTTGATGTGTTGATATGAGAATGATAGATTTTAAATTATTTTATATCAATAATGAAAATAAGTGGTCCATGTAGAAAATAATTGGGAGTAAATCATCGATAAAATTAAAGGAAAATGAATATAGACTCCCTTCTTATATAAAGATTAGTAAAAACAGGAATGTGGAACATAAAATGAAGTATATAGTGTGTTATTGTTGTGTTATTCCTAGAAATTTGTCTCATAACTTCAAAAAAAATGAGAAATTGTAATGGTCATACCAACTATGATATTATAGTAGTAAAAACGTACATCAGAATGAGATGGTCCAGTATGATGATATGTGTCTATAGAAAAGCTTGAAGGATGGAAATAATCAAGACCATAATAAAAAGGTTGTGTCAAAGTCATTTTAAACTACCTCAGTGAATATTTTTCATAAAAATGAAGTAGTAAGAGATACATTACATGTTAATTCATATTATATATATCTTTTTTTTTATTTGGGGTCTATGAATTATTTTATTTCAGGGCGTTTTCCTAGTAAAATGAAAATATCGACTAAAAATGAAGATATAAATTTTATTCAAATATCATTATTTAAGTACTATAGAAACAAAGAGTTATAGGAACCCTTATGTTATCATTATTGTAATGTTTTTTATTTAAATATTGTTGTCTTAAATTTAGTATATTTTGATTTTATTCTATGATTGGATTGAATTTTAGTTTATATTGATAAAATAGTTTGCAGAGATAAATAATTCAATATTCAATATTCAGAGTGTGTTTTAATTTGTTTTTAAAAAGTGTTAATGAAAATGATAACGTATCAGCATGTTGAATAATTGAAAAAATATGGTGGCGAAAGTTATCTTTAACAAGTATTTTAAAAATTAAATTACTCTATTTAGTTAATTTTCTCCAACAATATTTCATGGGGGGTAAGTTTCCAATGGGTTTTGTTCATAAAACTGAAAAAAATCCAAAATCTCTTATATCCATGTTGGCTCATGGGACTACTTTACAAAAGTTGTATATCATCAGGGAACTCAACCAATGATGCTATAAAACTCACCTTGGTTGACAGAATGAGATGTTGGGATTATCACACCCTTTTTGGGATATTTATTTCCTACTTAGAGACTTATTATAGATTGAAGACATATTAATGAATTCATTCTAAATTAAAAATATGGAACTTACCACCCATGTTTATTAATAATCAATTATAGAAATGAATTTATGGGAAACCTAATGAATATATCTGAGGTTCTAAATCTTGTTAACCTTCATTGTTTTGAAATGATGGTTTTAATCCACCCAATTAGGTTCTCTTGAATGTATCATCATCCATGTAGATAGAAATTATTTTGATGTTAGGATCGGGACCAAAATAGGGTCTTTTTATGTATCATTTATAGAGGATTCATAACCCATGTAGTTCGCTGCCACTTATTGGGATACATCATACCATTTAGGTTCATGTAATGAGAACCAAACTATATTGTTTAACATCATATAATGGGGATGTATAGGTGAAATATTCCTAACATTAGATGGTGTGTGACTTATTCTGAAATAGACTAAGGGACCTGGAAGGTATGTAACCTCTTAGGTAGGGAAAATGATCATACTAGGACTTTCATCCAAATATAATGTAAATTACGGGGCCTTTAAGAAATATAGACCCCCCGATTGGATATGGTCCCACTAGGAATATGACCTAGACAAGATTATAGTAATTTTGCTGTGTTGGGATTAAAAATTAGGTAGGATTCCAGCATATTCTATTAGAACATGAATCAAATCCCACATAGTTTGAAATGATCAGTTCTTACAACTTTGGAGGAGGCCCAAATGGTTTCTTGATTAAAAATATGTTCTTTTGAAGGATTTTCTTCTGGGATATATGGTTATTTGAGAGAATTGTATTATAGTTTTGGGGAGTACACCTCGCTAGAGTCCAATATAGTATTTTTTTCATTCTAGTGACATGATCACCACTAACCTCTATACCCACATAAGTCATGATTATTGTAATAAATAAGAAGATGTGGAATATTTTGAAATTCACAAGATCTCTTTCAGCTGTTGGTTGAGGAGGGTGAGGGTATGGAAGGTCATATATATCCTATGATAAAGTCTAGTGTATTACTCCAAGAGAGATTCCCTAGGGATACAATATCTCATTTTTTATTGGTAAACAAGGGTGATTTCATGGAAGGGTAGTTGAGAAGAAATATAGAGCTAGGATGTCCTCATATTATCCCTTGTTTTAAAACCTTATGGTCAGGGCTTATGTATCCATATTGATACGACCTGATTGACATCACATTTCAAGAATCCTATGGGAAAAATCCACTTCTAGATCAACATACATCATACCTATTGATGGGATCCTCATTACCACTTGAATTCATGACTAATGGGATGAGGGACCTAGTTACTAGGACAGTAAATGTGGTCTTACACCTTTTACCATGTGAATTCATGATCAAGATAACACTCTAGTGTGTCTTATAAATTGACCATACTTGTTTGGGGGACTTCATGGAGGTCTCTATTTTGTCCCCCTTGGATGATATTCTAAAGGAAATTGGTTCCCTATCATTGATTATATATGAAAGGACATAGAGGTAACAAAACCAAGTTGATACCTGAGTGGGTTGGAGTGTGTTTATCCTAGGTGTTACCTGGTGAAGTATTTGTGGAATCTCTGTAGTTTTTATTGGGTGGATTTAGAGGACCTCACCTTGGTGACACCGTAAAGATATTTTTATGACCTCCCTTAGGTATTTCCTTGGTTAAATGGACATGAACTCACCCAGGTAACACTCGGGAGAAATGGGTCACCCAGATGATTCCCTCATAGTCTAGTAGGATCTCACCAAGGTGATACCTAGGCGAGTTAGGTGGGATTTCATCCATGTGATACCTGGAAAAGATGATGCTGACTTATTGGGAAAAAAACCACCCGGTAAAACATACATAATAGATTTTATCATCTTATTATCAAGGGTATCCTTAGGTTCTATTGGATAGTTAGCACTCATGTTCTGAAACAATTAATGTCCCTTCACCCTGGTACCTTCGAACTAGAGGGAAAACTCATCACATGAGCCTTTAGTGATTTTAGGCCTTAAAAGAGCTCAAATACCTTGGATATTTCTAATTTCCCATTATTTGGAAGGATTAATAGACTACTTGATGGTTTTGGTAATCAAGAGAAGGAATTGAGAAAACAGAGCGTTGGGATGACTCTTTTCCTCCAGTCATATCAAATGAGGAACCCAAGGGTGCAATTTATAGGAAAACTCCGGACTATGGGAAAGGCAGTTAATCTGACAAAGTCACTCATGTATTACCCTCACGTTGGTTTGACCTATGTGAGGAGATTTCCACACATTTTGGGCCATATAGTGTGTAATTGTGTGAGATTTTTAATTCCTTTATAAAAAATTCTCAACTCCCAACAATTATAACTTATGAACCATAAATTCATTTGGAATTTGAAACCATTAAAAAAATATTGTGAAGTAAACTAAATGCTTTAATAAATTGTGTACACCATTGAAAGTTTTTATTTGAATGCCAAAATGTTCCTAGAATACCCTTAAAAGTGGGTTTTAAGGAAAAAGTTTTTATCTGCAATTAAAAAAATCTATGGATTACTCTACGAGAGAGGTACTCACCAATATTCACTAGATTAGGTATCATTTATAAGGAATCATGGTTCTTAAACATGTTTATTGTCTTGAGGCACATGGAAATGTTTCCTGATTCTTCTTAAATCAAGGAAACACATTCCTACCCAAACATTACATGGGTTGTATAGTTAGGATAGTATCATGGACCACATAGGAAATTGTGAGACCTGAATTTTTTGATGATAATAAACCCCCTATAATTTTATTCCTTTATAATGAAAAGAATCTAATTCAAAGTTAAATGTAGGTTACATTGAGGTATTCTTAAATCATCTAGTGGTATTAGGTTTTGTTCCACCATTGATATGATGATATATCCTTTACCAAGGCCATGAGACCTAGTGAGAAGAAAAATGAAAAACCCAAAAAAAATATTTTCTATCACTAGTATAGTATTTGACTAATTTAGATATTAATATGACATAGAAATAGTGAATAGTATTTTTATTTGGACTCCCTTTAAAAGTTTTCATCCTAACTAGTTTTTTTCCTTTTCAATTTCAATAACTCATTGTATCCTAAATATTTCTTATTGAATGTCTAGTGACCTAAAAATAAATTCTTATTGAATGATACCATTAAATGTTTCCATCCAATTGAGCACCATGTATCTTTAATTGGATGTTTAAGGTCTTACAAACTGGATCAATATAACTGATGTTTTAGGTCAAAAATATTTGATCATGAGTTATGGGGATAATAACCTTGGTAATACATGTAGGACATGAATTATAAATACACTCTCTGAAAATGAGGAGGAAAATTTTGATTTCAAGATCTATAATGTTTTATATTTGAAGATATAAAATGAGATAGGTATGAAAGGAATTAACATAGATTTTGTTTGAAAAGAAACCTCCATTATGATTTTTTCAGGGCATATATGGATAAGTGGATTTTCTTATAGTGATGAAAATGAATTTGATTTATAGGATATATTTGGAGGTACATTATGAAAATCCATTTCTGAGCTATATTATAGATATTCATAACCATGGTTCCATTTAGAGTTGGATGCTCTTATTTTTAATGGCTATGAGAGGTTTTTGATGATTTAATTTTCCTAAAAAATTAATGTGTGGTTTGAAAAAGGAATGAATCCAATGATGAAGGAATGATTTAGAAAGGAATTAGTCTTATATGGGGTTGGTGAATTATACTACAATCATGAGTTCCCCAATGAAGGAAATCATGATGGAATACATATAAAACTCATATATAATGAAATAATACATATATAAATCTCAAATGAGTAGTTTAGAGTCATATAGTGTTGACCGATACTATAGTGGAGAAACTATTTTGTATACCATGCAGTTGAGGGGGGGGGGGGGGGGTTCTGGAAAGATATGTCCTAACAAGGGTAAGACATGAGTGATGTGAGGGAATTCATAAATAGAGACCCTGGGGTTCCTAGATCTGAAGGAGTGGGAATGGACATACATGTATGGTCTAATTGTGGACCATTTTGGAAAATAGGTTTCAAATATGATGTCATAAAAGCATACACAGATTAGAGGATTCTATCTAAGGTATGAAAATACGTTTGATTAACATTCCAAATTTGGAGTCATATTACAAAAAACCATGTTTGAATCTTATTATTCATAGTCAAAACAAAGGATTACTTTGGAGTCAGATTTTCTCCTTATCGATTGACAAATAAATCTTATGGGAGTCTCAGATTTCAAATACATGATGTGTGATTTGAGAAATTAAGGGGATTATACTGGATTCCTTTTGACCAATGTATATCATAACTGAGTTGAGATTATTTTACATGGATCTAGTTCATATGAAGGGTATGAGGATTGGTGTTGTGTTCACTAATGAACCTAGGATAAAGGATTCAATAATCATTATGTATCTCATTTAGATTAGAATCAAGACACACATAGTTTTATGATGTAAAATTCCATGAATATGTTTTACCTATATATATGGATGGGGACATTTATATATTACATCTGGGGAAGGTTCCCTGCAATGTTCTAGTTTCTATGCAGGGAGGATCATTTATTGTTTTATATATAGGCTTAGGATGGTCCTTGAATCACTAAATATCTCATAAAAGTGAGAATCAAGCCACACATAGTTCTAGATTAGAGGTGTGATGAGACACTGACACCAAGATAGTGGTCCTATTAGGAAATGGCCATAATAACACATAGTTTTTTATCATATGATATGGATGTTAACCATTTGATTTAACATATTATAGTGAGGGCTTTAACCTATAGTTTAATGTCATGTGAATATGATTTTTTTGTCACCGACATGTTGAAAGGGTTTGAGGTTTAACATCATAAAAATTCCTTTTTAGCAAGATACACAGAGTTTATGGTCTCAGTTCTCAGACCAGGAAGCAACTTGGCCATGAGAGGAAGTCCCTTACTAAGATTAACATGCCTATGTGATCTATTATTAGTGTGGGAAACAAGTAATACTGAGTTTTTCATTAATTTCATGGAAGTTATTTGAATACAGATGATAAAGTGAGAGGATAACACCAGTTAGAAGGGAGTGGATTTTCTAACTGTTAATGTGGTATCTAGTTTGAAATAATGACATGGAGTCAAACACTAGCATACCCTAAATTTTGAATTTGTGGTTGGTACTGGGATAAAAGGTGTAGGCTTTTCTAAATGTCTTCTGTAAATTGGAATTAGATCGTATATAGTTCTTATCATTCCATGCAGTTTAAAAGAATTCATTAAGGACACTAGTTCAATGGAAGGATAGAAAACAAGGGATATGGGTCTTATACATTAAAATATTCCCAAGTGTTCATTAAATCATCACATAAGTAGAGTTTCCAATGTGTTTGGGAAATAATATCATAAGAAGATTTGTTGAGGTGTTCCGGAAATAATCTCATAAGAATATTTTATTAGGGATTAAAGAAATAAAATAATTAAATATATTCCTAGGCATTTGGGAAATAAACTCAAGCAAGAAATCATGTGTTTATCATAAAATTATTCCTAGTAATTTATCCTAGACAATCCTATGATCAGTTCAACAAGTAATTTTTTTTTTTAAAATAAAGTGATGAAGAAATTTTTATTCATTTTAACCACTTGTGACAAGAAATGGATGTTTATTTCCTTATATTGTCATGTGACAGGGACCAATCTATGTTTTTTAAAATTTTATGGTAAGGAAGAATTGTATCTTGTAGTTTTAGGTCGTATTACTTGGACCATATTTCATTAACAACATGAAATATTTTTGATAATTATTATATTTGTATGGGGTGTAATACTATATACATTCATGGTGATAAATGGATTTTCTCAATTAGAATAGAAATTATGTAAGGAAAATTTCCCTAACCATTTTGGTTGAAGTATCAGAGGATTTATTTGAGGTATCACTGAGACTCGGGGAACAAAACCAGTTCCCTTTGCCGGAATGAACTTAAGAAAATTTTCTTGTTGAATGATTGTGCTATTTGGTCTTGGTGAACCTATAAATGATGGAATGTTTGAAATTTTTTCCCATCCAGTCATTCTAATTGTTTTCAAGTACTTCTAGATTCAGTAATATGTGTACAATGATTCAAAAATGGAAATTCACATTGAAAGAAATTGGACTTCAATGGGAAAAACTAACTATTTACTATAAAAAATATATATATTATCACTTCTATATCAATATAGGTTATGGAATGTTAGGCCCACAAATATTGTATAATATTTTCAGGATAGGATTTCTTTTCATTTTCTTCTATTTTTGGTAGTATGTTTGATATGATTTTTTTAAATCACTTATTTTTCCATTTTCACTTCATGATAAGAGGAAGAATGGTTCGAATTACTGTTATTTTACTGGTACTACCTCTTAAATTTATAAGAACATAATTTCGTGTTTTTTTTGTTATTATTATATGTGGGACTCTAAACCTAATGATGATATTGGACTGCATGAAATTGATATTTATTTTTGTCTCAATATCATTGAATGGTATTTCTTAAGATCATTTGGATAAAAATTTAGTACCGCTGAGGATATATGTAAAATTATTAGATGTTGTGGGAGGTTATGGTACTGACATATCCATTCCATGAATAGAAAATGAAAAATAACATTTTTTGTTGTGAAAACAATTTGGGGGTTGATGGATAAAATTTTCATTAACTTAACAAGGATGATATTTTTTTCTTAATTGTGTACAATTATACATCATTAAAGGCATAAAATATCCAATACTTATTATTTGGTATGAAATATTTGTTTCTAACCAATGGTTTCCCTAGCCAACGACATGTAATTCTTATGTATTAGCTTAGAATCCTATCAAATAAATCATTTGATGATGATTCCATCAAATAATTATTTTTAAAGGACCATTTTATGACCTAGGATATCATAAAGGGTAAAATAAATTTATTGTAGCAATGTATTATATTTTCTATCATTTTTTGGTGGAAGAGGCACACTTTGAAGAGAGTATAAGATGTGTATCATCCAACCATTCTCAAGATTATATGGTTTAAGGGGTAGAATTGACCATGTTGATCGATTCTATGCCACTCTGAACAAATGTATATCCCATTCTACAATGTATAATACTGATGATTATTTCATCTTTTTTTGATATTCCAAAGTTGTAATTGTGTTTTCTAGTGCATCTTCCTGATCATTCTGTGGGAATGGGATATGAGTTAACAATGCATCCGAGTTTAATTATTCCATTAATCCTCAATCATAGTCACATAATAGGAATATATATTCTTTTCGAATAGCATAATCATCATTGAACTGCTTATTACTAACTCTAAGTTGTATATGATGTTCATATGGGGAACTAGTATTTTCACCATGTGTTTTAAACCTACAATGAGGTCCTATTATTATAACTATTTGTTAGTGAAACATTTTGATAACTAGAGAGGATAAGGAAAAACTGCATTTTCGGGATATATAACAATGATTCCCATAATGACTTTATTGAGAATGGGGTATTCCATACTTTTCCAGTTTGACTACTAGATGCACCATCAATGTACATATCCCATGCTCTATGGGAGTCTCATATAGAGACGTTTTATTTATCTAGAAGTTCGGTATTCGTTGGAATTTTTTCCACATAAGGATACTCTGTGAGGAAGTCTACCATATTTGACCCATTTATTTCCTTATGTGGTATTAACTGGATGTCAATATACCATCGGATGGTCACCCACCATACCAAACATCCAATCAATATAGAGTGGTTAAAGATGTACTTGGATGGTTTGAGCGAACAAATGGACCATATAATGTTGAAAGTGGTTCCTCAATTCATGAACTATAAAGATTAATTAAAGTCATTTCTTCTCAATATCTGAATACAAATTCTTCATATTGAGCATGGTATAACTTTTAATAGATAAAATATTCATTTATTTTGAAATTATTTTGTGAGAGGAAAACATTGAATGATATCTTTATAGATGTCACATATAATATGAGTGGATTTCCTTTTATGAGTGGAATTATCACTGGTGGACTCAACACATACTTCTTGACACTATCAATGTTTTATTTACAGTTTTCAATATACTTATATATGACCCAAATTTTCATCAACACGGTAAAATTACAGAACATACTATTAATAATTTCTATAAAGTTCCAAATGTAGGTGAGGCTTCCATGTATTCCTCCAAACTATTTGAGGTTTTAAAGAGGTAAAATTTCAAATATTTCTGTGATTTTTTTTCTCAGAATAAACCTCAATTCCATTATGGAATACTATGAACTTTCTCAAGGTTACATCAAAATCTCATTGCAGGGGGCACATTATTAGGACATATTGTCACAGTTTGTTGAAAAACTTTCAGGACCGGGAAAATTGTGAACCTTTTTCATGATTTCACCACCAAATAATTGACATAAAACTCAAAAAAAATTTCCAGAAAGGGATTAATGATATATCACATGACATGTTAATATATTAAAATGAAATCATTTCAGCTGAAGGGAATCATTTGATAATAATATACCCATTGGGGTTCTCTAAATGCAATTCCTTCTTTGTCTTTAGGGGCCATTCATATTTTGTTATTTCTTGATTATCTATTCATGAATAAGATAGATTGGTAGCTAGATGTTGCATCGGTTATAAGTTATTTTATTGGAACTATGAATTCATATTTTTTGACAATACTGGTTATGATCTATAAAATTGATGAAAACATTGATATAACTATTTTTGTTCTTTAGTGGGATAATATTAGAGAACCATTTATGGAACCAGACTTCCCAAATGA
This sequence comes from Viscum album, assembly GCA_963277665.1. NCBI lineage: Eukaryota > Viridiplantae > Streptophyta > Magnoliopsida > Santalales > Viscaceae > Viscum > Viscum album. The sequence continues at coordinate 1,101,920,264 of OY728138.1, read as the reverse complement.
TTTTTCCTATGGTTATCTTGTCAACATCAACTTAAACCATGGAAAATGTGTTAGATTTGTTCTCTTATATTCATGTTTGAATCCATGATGATCATCTGGCAGACCCAGGTGGTGGGCGAACACATCGGGATAAAGTCATCAAATTTTTATGTAATTAAAGGAGAGTAAATCAATAAGGTTATTTGATAAATAGGTATATAATTATTGTTCCTAGATGGGAATAATTGCACTAATCATCATAGGTCACATATATTCTTATCTTCCAAGATTTATCGATCAAAGTTCAATTATAGTCATAGATAAACCTTCCTAAAATGATGGATGCGTGTCATTGAGGTTATACTCCTCTCCATATTCTTATTACTCTTTCCTTATGACTATATTTGGATAAATGAGTGAAAAAGAGGAATGTTTAATATTAGTATAGATATTAAACTTTTGAGTTTTAGAGGTAATGATGTCTCCATTACACATATGAAAATGCTTCCAGATTCAGCTAATGATGTTGGGTTTTTCTGAATTCATGGATATAAAGAGAGTTCATTTTCACATAAAGCATCACATTTGACAAGATGATCATGAAACTCTTTAGTATGGTCGGTTTTAAGGAAATGAATGATATCATGAGTGTTGATGAGTGTATACCCAATCTAAAATTGAAAAATTCTATCTAATTGATGGTTAAAACATATTCATTTCTAATCTCCTAGAATAGGTTAGATAGGTTTTTCTCCATACCATTAATGGTAGTAACCTAATAAACATCATCAGTCATGGGTTTAATCCCTTCTCTCTAATAAAATCACGTATCAATTTATTGAGTCTCAAAATATTTTAATAGAGATTTATCAATGTATAATGTCCCACTTTTACCATTGACATTGTACATGAGATATTGGTGATATGAGGAAGGGATTGAGGAGTGTTGGTGAGACTAAGTCCTTCCTAGTATGAAGTTTAAGTTTGTGCTCTACTAAAAACTAAGAATTCAGATTCATTCATTATTCCACAACTTAATGTCTAAGAATGATCTGTATGAGTGGTTTCTGTTAACATTTTTCTTACTATTAAATGGTCACATGAGAGGGAGATATGTTAGCTTCACAACAGTTGAACAAGATAATTGTTTAAATCAAAATGGAATTGACATGTGAACCATTTTTAATGAAATATTGATGGATATTAAGGACATCTTTTCATCCAATCATATATAAGGGCATAATGTATCCTTGTATCATAGCATCCTTATCCCATTATATAAAATATATAATTACATTACATTAATTATGGTCTATCTAAACATGGTATACCTCAGCAAAAGTGGCATTGACTTAGAATTATTATGTGTTAAACACTAACTCTAAAGGAAAATCCAAGAGATCTTATGACAAGTTACGAGCATCCAGAATTGAACGTTTTATTGGAACCATGGAAAAATTCTTCAATATGACATATTTCAAAGTCAAATATGTATGTATTCTTATATGGAACTATTCCATAGAGGGAACATTAGATTGTGACTCTCTTGGGTAAGAAAAGTCGAGTGGCTAAGAATATGTTTAAGGTAATTTTTCACTATATTAGGATGAATTGGACTACCTACCTATCTAGGATAACAGTATTGATTCAAAACTTCTAAAAAATCATATAAAATAATCAGTTCTAAATGAATCATATAACTTTTTTCATAATTCCTTACTCTTCATGTTCCAACGAAAGAGAATTTGTGTGAGTGTTAGTAGTGTAAATGACTATGGAAAGGATGCGGTCAAAATATTAGTTTAAAACATTACTATGTATCCCCTTCCTCCATGGTCAATTTTCATCTACCCATGGTTCTTTAATCAGTAATAGATAACTAAGGTTTATAGTTCAACACATACTCAAATATGGGATCGATTAAGTGAATTACATTAATGTAACTGAAGGTTATTTTTTATTTGATAAGGATTCCTATAGGAGGAAAAATTCTCATGGTACTATATAATGGGTTGGAATGCATTCTTTCATTGATCAAGGAAGAAAATATGAGAGAGCTAGGATGTGATTTTTAATTTTTACAGGCTCATCTTCATGTACATTATTTTTGTTCTTTTGGATTTTTCATTTCCTAGAAGCTTAAAATTTTGAGGATTGTGGTTCGAATGATGTTGTATGTATTATGACAGATGAATCTAATGGTGTAACTAGTTTATTTAATTATTCCTTTTGGAGAGAATGAGTTTCAATGATTCATTTCTAGTTATCCAATTATTTGAAAATTTTATTATGTTTATCATAGCTTCTTACCATTTTCCTTATTTTTCATGAGTGATTTTAGAAATATACACAACATGTTTTAATGGTTTACCCAAAAAAACATTCCCATAGTAATCCATATTTTTTTGGATGTATTTAAAAATAGAACAGTCTCAAAGGATGTGGATGAAAATTTGGCGAAAGGGGAAATAATTTGGGAAATCATTGAGACCAACATATTTGAGCCTCTTAGGATCCAAAATTTTTAGCAAGCTATTTTCCATGGTTCTAATAATGTAACCTAGAGTTTTCTTTTCATGGAAGGAATAGTCCTTATTCACTCAATCATCAAATTATGTGTATTTAGGTCCTCAAAAATCATCCTGATGGGGGTATTTTTTATCATGTTTCTACTCAGGTGGCATTTTTATATGAGGAGGTGTGATCTTTAGAGATGGGGATGACTTAGAGGCCGATTTTAAGGTGATGGTCATAGTTTCCACTTTCCTAATTATATTTCCCATGAATACCAGCATTGATCTAGATTTAGTAATTTTTCTCAAAATGTAATAATCTAGCCTCAATGAAACCAAAACAATATCATAGAACCCACTGAAATATTTATTAGGACTAGTGGTGTTTTTATCTCATCATGATGGTTTTTGATGCATATACCTCATATATCCTCTTAACGATTTTGTATGTTCTAGGATAAATTCAATCCATTCCACTTGAAATTAAAATATGAGGCACTCTATTTCTCCAATGAAATGAAACCTGATTGGTTTAGTACCATTTTTTCTCAGAATCATATATTTTAATTGATAAAGGAATTGGTGATGAAGATCTTACCACCTCTTGATCGATTAGACAAGTAAATGGGTATACTAGATGAAGGCAGGTCCTCTATGTTCTATATGACACATTTGGTCTTAGATACTTATTTTTATTCATGAATTCCCATCATGGGAATACATAAAGACGTGAAGTACATCAGATACTACTCCAGATACCCGAATCCATTAATTTTTGGGAATAGAGGATTCCCAATGTTTGTAGGGGAAGAGTCGCATCCACCCATTCAACATATGGATTCCTTTCTATTTTTATCGATGCATGCCTTTCTACCCCATATTTCAAATACTCAAAAAATATTTTAATAATTTTGATGATCTAGGGTGAAAAAACCAACCAGGAATGAGACTGAATAGGTGGGTCAATGGGTTCAGCCAACTGCGATGGCTCTACCTATACTCCCTATGGGTAACTTGCATGGGATTCCCTAGGATGTTGCATCTAACATAACTCGTATTGCATTTCCAATTGAATGAATTCTTAATATATCACAGCTACATGGTATATTCCTATTGGTTTTAGGTATCCAACATGAAGAAGATTTTGTGAATCTACTTCAGTTATTTTGATGAATCCTATTTACTGAGGTACATCAAATGGTGGTGTGAGATGAGGCCCTTATTGAAGAATATATCTTCCACAGATGTTTAAAAAGTTTAGTTCATAGTAATATTTCTTAACTCATTCATATCTTCCTCATTATATGAATATATTTACCCAGGCATGAGTGGTTAAACATCTTTGGAAGATGTGTGAGATACAGTCACACTTTTCCCTTTTACTTATAGGATGCTCTCCATAGTGGTGTTAGTTGATCATTTTAGGGAATCCCTGAATTTTTAGTGAGAATATAGTTTTTGTAAGGCACAAAATTCTCATTAATTTATATATGAAATATATTTTAGATGAAAAAAATCCTCCTGCTTTCCCCACATATTGGCTTTATGTTTTTATCATTCATAGGGCTTATGAAAATGATGTTCAATGATTCATAATACATTATCAGTGTCTTATTATCAATGAAATGATAGGAGGTCTAGTTTCCTTAATGATATTTATGAAGGAACTATAGTATTTTTAAGTGGTTTTACCCTTGATATATCACTCTTGTTTTCACCACACTATGGGGATTAATATTATCCATCAATGATCCCCTAATATTTCTATACAGAAGGGTTACCAGAATGGAATATCCTGATAGTTTCTTATGCTTACTTAAATCATGTGTGGTCATTAGATTGAAAAAAATGATAGGGTTAAACATTTAGAACTCCTCCTAATAGAGAAAATGAAAATATTTATTGTGGAAGAGAAAGAGTTAAATACTTCCCCAGGCTTATGTGTTGGGGTTTTTCCCATTCAACCATTAAAACATTTTAGGATGGATTTACCAAACTTGTGGGGACAAGTTGAGATAATAATTCCCCAGGCCTTGTGGGATGGGACTACTCCTGTATTGTTATGGTTATAGATATGATACCTATTATTATTTCTTTGGATCATTGTTAAAGACTTATATTTTGAGCATAAAATGATCATCAAGCAAATTAATTTTATTCAAATGTGTTATTCTTTTTTGAATATTGTTCTACCATACATGGGAATCATTCTCATCCTTCTAGAATGACTCATGAAAGTGTCTTTTAATGGATCAATCTAATCCAGGTTGACACTTATTATATTGGATTAAGTATTGTCCCTACTGAACATTCCATCTATTATAGGAAGATTTTTCATCCAGGATCCGACTAGAATAAATGGCGCAGCATGACCTCAAATCTAGTGGGATTTTCTAATCAAGGAAAGGGGTGAAGAACAATGCTCTATGGTTTCTCGATCCCTTGAATAAGACACTGGTTTGGAAATGATAGATTTACTAAAATATATTTCTTTACATGTTAAGATATGAATTTTATAGACCCTTTGATTGATTCCCTGATTTAAGGCATCACATAGATGAAAATGTAGCTATGTCAATTCAACAACGTAGTTCTTATATTTCCTTAACTTGATCATCATATCCATTATAAAGTAATACTTTTACTATCGATGAGGAAGAGTCTGCCATATTTTTTGGAGAAATTTATGCACACATTCTACCTAAAATGTTTCCAAAATTCTATATTGAGGATTGTATAAGGGCCAAAACATGGCCACTATATTCTCTTTATATAATTATTTAATCTTAAGAAATGTATATGCTTCATATTTTTTATAATATTCCTCTAATTTGTCTAAACAATGAAATAGTTTCCTAGTTACTATTCTATAAGTCGGGGGGATAGGTGGAATATCTTTTCCTATGTTGGATAATAGAGGTTATAAGGCTGTTTTAGAGAAAACCCATTTCCGTAGGATGTTTCTTAGATGAGAAAGGATATCAATTTTTAATGATAAGATATTAGGCATGACTGGAATCACTTCACAAGTGCCTCAAAATGTGTGGAACTTCTCATAATTGATTAAAAGAGGGTAATAACTTCTTATAAAAGTAAAATATCACTTTTTGGATGACCTTCACCGTGAATTCCATCATGGGGAGGACTACCACTACATCATTACATTCAAGTTTATGTATAAATTATTTGGTGTATACCCTAGGGAGTACATTAAAGGAAGGTTATGATGATGGGAGGAACTTCTTATAATTTGATATTTTTACCATGAGAAGGGTTTCTTTAGTACTCATCATGAAAGTGTCATCATGCTAGATCATTTCATGGCCACAAATAATTCCATCATGGTATATATTTTTGGAAGGACTTATAGAGTTATTTATAGTAATGATGTGAGTAATATATTCATAACTATGACTTATGATTTGGTAATTTGGAAATAGATAAATAAGATCATGGTCCACTATTGAGAGATAATTTATGGGCTCATGAACACTGCTATTATGAAGTTGAGGATTGTTTAAATTCTATTGGTTTTTAATTTTCCTTTAGTGAGCCTTATTTTTGGGTGATCTCTTTCAGGCTTCTAGAGTCGCATGTTATGGACAATGAGTTTCATGTACATGATATTTTATAAATGACTCTTATGTTTCATTCAAAATGTGATGAGGATATTCTAGAGTTTTCTATGGGTTATATTCATTCCATAATGTGTCCAATGAATGGTGTCAATTGTATCTAATTGGAATGGGTGTGTGTGTCTAATAATTTTTTTCCATTTATCATGGGATTTTTTGATGTCCCTCCTGGAAGAGAGAAGAAATACAATTCTTCTCTTATGTGAAAATATTATCTTGTTTGTGGGTCACATCAAATGTAGAGGAAAAATTTTGTGCCTGAATCATCGTCACTTATGATGCAACCACTATATTCTATGAATCTTGTAGAATTTGGAATTGAATAGATGTTTGTCCTTAAATCATTTCCATGATGTAAGGGGTGAATTTTGTAGCTATAAGGGGATATATAATTGTTATATGGTATGATAGAGATGTTTCTATTCTCATATACCCCATTTATTGTTTATACATACCGAAAATTATCATGTGTAGGTGAATATACATGTGTGTTCCCCCTCTTTTCTATTGAGGCATACAAAAACATTTCTCTGGTTACTACCAAATTTTATTAGCAGGCCTGATATTCACGAGATAGTGTATTTTTTCACTGATAGAATATACTTGTGTCTTATGGGAGGAATTATTTGAAAATAATAGGAATTTAAAACTATAACTTTATTTATGGTCGCCATCAGTAATTTGTTCTAGGCACTTGGGTCCATGTGACCAGACCTAGTGTCTGTAGGAAGAAATCCTCATAATTTTGAAGACATGTCACCTTGTGGTGTTTGTGTTGTCAATTTATATCAAGATCCCTTTTAAAAAATCTTACATTGTTTATATGGGGCCATCACTAACCACTTGGTATACTTTTTCATGTAAAGAAGGAAACTATTATTTCACTTAGTGGAAAGGATCAAAATTTGGTTTAAGATGGAAATATGTATCTTCTAATTTTTTTTCACCTGCCATCATAGGATTTATAACTATTATGGCCTAATATCTTGTATGGAAATGTGTGTAACATTTATAGTCAAGAAACTACCATAGAGGCAGTACTTTTGATCCAATGTATTCAGAACACAATGTTGAAGGCACTGGGTTAGAGATGGTGTCTCATGGTTAGATAAGGATCCAACTTATGCAAATTTTTATGTTCAAATTATTTTCAATTAGTAGTATTACATTGGATTTAAGAGAGTTTTGGTTAAATTTCATATAGGTTTACATGGAAAACACAAACAAGAAAACTCATCAAATAAGCATTACAATAAATTAGAGTGTGAAGAATTTATTATCTAAAAGATAAATGTTTGTCCACTTTTCATTTTTTGAGAGTAAAAAAGTTTCTAACATATGTGTGACATAGTTATTTTGGTAAATGAAGGGTTTTATGTCAGGTTCACTAATTTTTCACACCTCACATTCATGGAGGGTTGGTTTCCATTGGATGTTTTTGTGGAATCCAAAATTACCAAGGAATCTAATATCCATGATGTCTCATGGGTTTACTTTCCAAAGGAATTTATTCATTTGGGAAATTATCTAAAGACACTTAAGAAATCACATTAATCGATATGCTAGGTGGTCGGGGTCATCACAACCATTTGAGGAGAATTATTATCTACTTTGGGTATATCTTATAGATTTTATAAATCTTCATAAATCCCTTAAATATTATAAATATGTAACTAATCAATTATATGTATTAAAAATAAATTATTGACCTTAGTTTGTGGAAAACCAACTGTATTTATATGATATTTTCCAACATGGTTACATTAATTATTTTATGATGCTGGTTTTAATCCACAAAGTTAGGTGATCTAGAATTTATTTTAATTCAAGATGATGAGAGTTGTTTCAATGTTGGGTTTAAGCCTATGATAGAGGATTCCTACATATGATCATAATATGAATGAGAACCCCCATTGATTTGTGACACTCAATAGGAAAAATCAATCCTTTCAGGTTCATATTACAATGACCATACCATGTAGTTTAGTGTTATACAATGAGGAGGTAAAGGCAAAATATTCATAGAAAAGAATAGTGTGGGGATTATGATGAAACAACTTGAGAGACCTAGAAGGGAAATAGACTCCTAGGTAGGGGATATGATCCTTCTAAGAGTATGGTAAAATAAGGATGGTGATAAATTGAACCATAAAGAATATGGCCATCTAGGTTGGATAATATCCATCTGGGAATATAGTCCATAAAATATTATGGTGAATTTGGGGTGATGGGTTTGATCCTTTGGGAGGATTTTTACATATCCTCTTTGAATTAGAATCAAATCCCACATAGTTTTTAATGATTTGGTATTACACCAATGGAGGAGGCCCAATTAGTTGCTTCACCATAAATATGATCCCTAAAATGTCTATCTCCTGGGGAATATATCCATTTTATAGGATGGTAACACAGTTTTTTAGTCATACACCTTATAGGATTCTAATTTGTTATTTCACGGTGCAAGTTAAACGATCACCGCTAAACTCTAAGCCTATGTGAGTCATTATTAGAATGAGAAAAAGTATGAAGTGAGAAATTTGAAACTTTTAATTACCTCCTTTGTCCACTTGTCAAAGAGGGGGAGGGTATGGAATATGGGATATATCCCACATTAAAGGATTGAGGATTATTCTAGGAGGGATTTCCGAGGAGGGAAATTTATCCAATTTCACTGGTAAATGAGGGTGAGGTCATGGAGTGAAAGTTATAACTAAAGAAAAATATCCAATGTCCCCATCTCGTCTCTTATTTTAAAACCCCATGGTTGGGGTTTAGGTATCCATACAAATACAACCAAATTGTAGAGACCCAAAGCTTGACATACATGAAGATTACATTACTTTTGCGGAATACTTGTTACATAGTAAAAACCAACCCTCAAGGACCGTAATAGTTTAGTGTCTTTGGAAACTCGGAACATAATCTTCTAATCGTGGTGAAAGATCTTCAACATCTCCTATTAAGATCTTCCCCTTTTGTTTTATTACCTAAAACCTTTATTTAAATACCGGGGAAAAGAAAAAATATAAAAGGGTGAGCTCAAATGCCTAGTAAGGGTAAACATAGAGAACAGAAAACAATCCATAAACATTTGAATGCAAAAACTTGAACATAAAATCTAAACATCAAAATCTTGAGCAAAGACATGAATCTATGAAGTACGTAAGGCATATATCATAAAGTAACATCAGTCAAGATAAAATAGAATGGGAATAAAACATGTAATTGTGGCAACCATTAATCACATGTTATGATTTCCATAGTGGCTAAGGCATTGCTGCCAAGACTATCTTAGTGGACAAAGTCCCTTTCTGAATTGAGTTCACTCCTCGTTTCAGTCCTGTAACACTGAACCGGATTAACTTACCGTTCTAGCCATGTCTATCTAATGAGATATAAATCTTTACCTAATGCATTGGAGGGAGATATAGGTCCCACCCATCTCATAATGAAACCATTCTTATGTGTGCCACAAAATCATAAATCATACATCATTATATAACACATGTAATAAAAAAATGGGATTCTGAAACATCATGACATCATAAAACAATTCATATAATATAAAGGAATTCATAAAAAAAATTTCATCACAACATAATCGAATCAATGTAATAATAGGTATAGAAGCAGAACCCTATATTATCTTAGATGGAAAATAATTTTGATAAAACACGTGAACTCCTTTCTTGAAGAAAATATCCTTTCTACTTCAAAAAAACGTTTCCTTTCTTAACATGTCATATAATTTTAAACTAAAATAAGTTGATTAAAAATAAACATGAAAATATGTGAAGAAAGATTCTTGGAAATAATGTTTTAAAAATCTATTAATGTTGTATAAGTTAAAAAACATTCTTCTCGTACTTTTGTCGAAAAAGTCAAAAAGTACCTCGTACGAAAAACGACAAAAGATTCCCTTCATATATTTTACTAAAAACTCACCGAAGGGTAAAATTGGATTTAAAAAATTGTAGGTGGATGGAAATAATATTAAATATTGAGGAAACATGGATTTGGATGATAAAATACACCCCAGTAAATACCAAAGTATAAACAATCTAGGATAAAAATGAGATTGTGATATTTTCCCTAACCTTAGGTCTGATATGCTTCTTACGTATCTGAACCTCCTATATAATGATTTAAATAATGTCATTGACTTATTATAGAATCATATTCATTGTTATGATATCATATATGTTTCACTTATTACATTATATTACCCGTTCCTTTGTAAATTCGATGTTAAAACAGCGTTTTGGGTAAAATCATTTCATTTATCGTATGTGTTTTGACTTGTCGTTCTTGATATTAATACTTATATACTGATTTACATAATTCCAGAATGTAAAAAATGATTTATATATATATTCATCATATACATATATATATTACAGATCGATAAAAGGAATGAAATACACCATTCATGGAGATGGTAGGCCGTACGTACGCATGAATGCTGTTTTCGTTTCCTTATTGAATTGAATGAAACAAAATAGATGACATAAATATATATACATAAATCCAGTAGCATTATTATTTCATATATTTCATGATAACTTATTATATATACTTTATAATCATTTATTAATGGTTAATCATTGAGAATGAATCTCATCGCATCGTGGAGACGGTATTCCGTACGTACGCACGAGCGATGATATCGTTCCCATGATTATTGAATAGAATTTTAGTGGATGGTATAATATATCAGAATCAGTATGATGTTATAATAACCATATATAGTTATTCTTTACACCATTATACCCATCCATGTAAGGAGTTGGTGGAAAACAGATTTCACCACGGCATGGAGACGGTATTCCGTACGTACACATGCTTGGTGATTTCGTTTTCCGTAGGATGGATAGATGGTGAAATAGGGTTGTTTCATACTTATAATAACATATAAGTATATGAGTTATACTGATGTTATTACTTCATAATTAAACAACTAAATAATAAGAAGTGGAAGAAGAAATAAATTTGAAAGAATCAGTAATGGACATTACCTCTTCTTTGAAGCACCTCTTTGAGACCTCCTCTTAGGGCACCAAACATGGTCTTTGAAGAAGCCCAGGACCTCTAGTATGTTTCTAGGAAAGTTGAGAAGAGAATTTGGCAGGGGTTGGCCGAGCCTGAAGGCTCAATGTGTTGTGAGGAAGAGAGGGAGGAGGTGCCCTTTTATAAGGGAGGAGAGGGGCACCTTTGGAATAACAAAAAATATTATTTTATTATAAAGTCATATTCGGTTTTAAATAGCTAAAAATTGATTTATTTCGAAGCTAAGGTGGGTATGGGTCCCAATCCTATCATCCAATAGAATTTGGACAAGTTTAGTTTACTATTTTAACCTTAACATTTAGATTTAACTTTAAATTAGATAATTTTACTTTTACCGTGTCTTTTTGTGTTCTTGCACTATAAGGTTAATAAACTTACTATAAAAAGACAAAAGAACCCCAAGTTGTTTATTATTAATATATATATCCTTATCTAAGTCATTTGTCTGAACCATAGATTTTTAGGAATTAAATAACAATTAATAATATAATATTTGTTTTAAAAACTATTTTATGTCAATTTTGACACTATTTATTAATTGATTTTTTTGAAAATAATAATAGAATGATTAGTTCGAAAAAAGTTAATTAAATCAATAATAACATGTCATATTAACCTATAGAATTAGTGGAATTTATAAAAAGTCTCAAATTACATTTATTTTGGTATTTATAACATTAATTATGTCAATATTTCATTAATAAGATAATTACTGCATCATCTTTGTGTCATAAATAAATTAAATTATTTAATGTCTAAAAATTAAAAATAAAATACCATTATATATGAAATCTTTTTAAATTTCTAATTAATATTTATAGTAGAATTTATCTTATGTATAAACCTATATTAAAATTATTTTCTTATTAAACATGGATTTTAACTATTTTAACCCTTCTTTAAATAAATTAATAATAAATGTCCAAATCTAATCCAAGTGGGCCTAAATGGTCATATTTTATTAATAAGGTTGTTTTTGGTCGAATTACACTTATACAATAGAATTAGGACATGTGTTAGGGTAATAATAATATCATTTTTACCCTTAATTATCCTATTTACTTTTAACCGTGGTAAATAAAAGTAAAAAGTTACTATTCACCAAAAAAATATTTTCATCTCATTGAACCACATTTTAGTCCTTGATATTAACCATGTCTCTTGGATTTTTAAAATTCCACTCACAGAAGCGGTAAAATTATGTTTTATGAAAAATTCTGTTTTTTAACTACCACTTAGTGGTTTCACTATTCATCAAAAAAATGAAAGTTTCCAGAAAAATACCAATAAATAGACCTAAGCTATATTTTATATTATGAATTCAAAAATTATTTCTATTTTATCTAATTCAAAAAATATTAGTTGAATTAATTAATTTAAAAATTAATTCCCGTCGTCAAAACAAATAGCGTGTTTTTAAGAGATAATAACTATCAAAAGATTGACACTTGTTTATGTCTGGTATAAATGTGAAATTAAATACAATGACCAAAATTGTATTAAATGGTAAAAAGATATTTAAAATATACTTTAAAACCACTCAAATTAATAATTTATCACTATTAATTATTTCGATTAAAAAAGTTGTTTTTAATTAAAATTTAGTAATTTTCACTATTCATCAGAATATGAAAGTTATCCGAAAAGTACCAAAATTTCACCCTAAGCTAATTTTGATATTCCGAATCCAAAAATGAAGTCCATTTTTAAAGATTAAATTAATAAAATTTCAAAAATTTGGTATTACTATTCATAACGGCTAGTTCATAATAATATTATAATAATATCTCATTTTGTGAAACTCGGTATCGTGTGCTACACACGATATCGAGGAAGGTCTTTATTGCATGTAATTCAACCCAAGTCAAGGATGTGTGTTGTGCAAGCTCCTTTTGGTGTAGCATACAACACAAGACATTAATGAAATTAAAAAGAATATTTTTCATAAAATCTCAGGGTGTTACATTCTACCCCCTTAAAATGAATTTCGCCCTCGAAATTCGTCGAGGTTATAAATGGTTTACTACTAGAAAGTTTCTTTAATAGAAACCCACATCGTAAAAAGGAATACCAAAACTTGGATTTAAAAACAAAAGTATGAAACGTAACGGTTACCCAAATTAACTCATCACTAGGTTTTCACGTAGGAGAACATAGGTGAAAATATGGATATGGAAGAAAAATCAAACCATCAAGTTCTGATGGAGAGTGGTGGAGAACATGGCTATGAAAAATCAAAAAATCACAAAGCCATAAATTTGTGATGATCTAGGGTACCATCTGATTCATCGGATATAAGGGCACTAGGACAACACTTTTGGTTTTCAAGATCATTTCCCTAAAGTTGAAGAATTTGATTTTGAATAAATACTTTCTTTATTTTGGTAAAATCTCACTGTTTTTGATGCCTCGAACAATTTACACTTCATCTCTTAAAGAAATGAAGTTGAATTTGTTATTCGTGAAGTGTTAGCAGATCATGTGATAGAATGATGGTTCATTCCATCTATCTCAAACTAAAGGTTAGCAAAAGTTATTGAGTATACATAAGTCGGTCTATAGTGAGATTAATCATATATGGTTCCTAAAATGGACTTATAATTCATATATCATACTGATTTATATAATAAAACTAGTTTCTACTAAACGTGGACTTCCTGTAGGCCAGTGGTAGGCGATAAAGGCCAGTCACACTTCGATTCTGGGTTCAATTCCCACAGCCTTGTCCGACGCGATGGGCTGTCGCCCATCCTGCAGGTTGCCCTTTTTCTAAAACTACATTACTATAACATCCCATCAATAATATCGAAAAAAGTTCTATCCTTAAACAACAATAACTTATGTCCAACATAATCCATTCCAATCTTTATCTAAAATACTTCATTCCAAGCTCATAGTATAAAGAAAACAATTACTTGAAATTTCATCAACCAACCATCATTTATCCCCAATATATCTTGTTAGTCACATTCCAATCATTTGAATACCTTAATCATGTATTCTCTTGAAAATACCCATTAAACCTTAGTGAAAACATGAAAGCTATCAAAAGTTAACTCTTTCCACATACCAAAATCCAAAAAATCTATATACTAATGCCATGATATAACCTTCTCCTTATACCAGTCATGAGCTCATGAATACTATCAAACATTTAATTTTCTCTTTATCCCTTCATTATGGGTATATCATCTACTTTCCAAAAATATCTGAATAACCTTTCATGGTTACTGGTACCATTCATCATACACTTTCAAAACATAAGGAAAGATAACAGTGTAACAATCCTTAGATGTCTCTTTATTCCATAGTACCATGATATTACTTATTCAACATTACAGTTGATAAACATGTAATCATTCCACTACCTTCTTAAACCATTGACCGAGCTTCAACAATTCTTTCATCTCACATATCATTTGTAGTCTTTTCATCATCATCAACATAAATACTACCCATACAACCATAATTATTCTCTTTATGAGACTTTCCCTTAGGGCATTGGTTTGCATAATGCCCGTACATTCCACATTTATAACATTTAACCATTGTTGATGTCGTAGCGATACCATTATCCTCATCCATGGTGTTAACTGAACCTTTTCCTTTTCACTTACTAGCTTTATGTCCTTCTTTTCCACACCCAAAGCATCTTCCTGTTCCTTTGAAACATTCTCCTTGATTCCTCTTCCCACATGATTTATATAGGGGAAATTGAGCTTTATTTCTTCTATGATCATCATGAAACTCCATCTTTCTCTTATTAGCCGAGTCAGGAAACTTACCCAGTTTGAGTTTATTGATCATATTATGAGATTGATGATTCAGCATAATAATGATGTTTAGACTTCCAAATCCTATTTCATTGGGTTTCTCATGAATAATATCATTCCATTGTCCAATATATCCTCCATTATCATGAATCATCTTGTTTCCAGCCATTTTCTAAATCCCAAAAAGAGTAGTGTGAGAGTCAAAAATCATGTTAGGGAAAACAACATAATAAAGGGGGAGTACCATCAATATCTAACATCTTAGGTTGAATTATGTGATTGTTACCATAGTTCTAGGACTATATCCTATACGTATACTTATCCTAAGGGACATCCCTAGACATACCTTAGAAATATCTCTAGGGATCTCACTAACATTTTCGCATCCTAGTTTCCGAAGGTTGACTAAACCTTTCATCTGATACCAACTATAGAGACCCAAAGCTTTATGTACATGAAAATTACATTACTTTTGCGGAATACTTATTACATAGTAAAAAACAACACTCAAGGACTGTAATAGTTTAGTTTCTATGGAAACTCGGAACATAATCTTCTAATCATGGTGAATGATCTTCAACATCTCCCATAAAGATCTTCCCCTTTTGTTTTCTTACCTAAAACCTTTCTTTATATCCTGAGGAAAAGCAAACATATAAAAGTTTGAGCGCAAATTCCTAGTAAAGGTAAACATAGAGAACATAAAACAATCCATAAACATTTGAATGCAAAAAATTGAACATAAAATCTAAACATCAAAATCTTGAGAAAAGACAAGAATCTTTGAAGTACGTAAGGCATATATAATAAAGGAACATCAATCACGATAAAATAGTATGGGAATAAAACATGTAATTGTGGAAACCATTAAGAACATGTTATGATTTCCGTAGTAGCCAATGCATTGCTGCCAAGACCATCTTAGTGGACAATGTCCCTTTCTGAATCGAGTTCACTCCTTGTTTCAGTCCTGTAACACTGAACCAGATTAACTTACCATTCCATCCTTGTCTATGTCATGAGATATAAATCTTTACCCAATTCATTTGAGGGAGATATAGGTCCCACCCATCTCATAATGATTCCATTCTTATGTGTGCCACAAAATCATAAATCATACATCATTGCATAACCCATGTAATAAAAAAATGGGATTCTGAAACAACATGACATCATAAAACAATTCATTTAAGATAAAAGAATTCATAAAAATAATTCCATCACAACATAATCAAATCAATGTAATAATAGGGATATAAACAGTACCCTATATTATCTTAGATGGAAAATAATTTTGATAAAACACCTGAACTCCATTCTTGAGGAAAATATCCTTTCTACTTCAAAAACACTTTTCCATTCTTAAAATGTCATACGATTATAAACTAAAAGAAGTTGATTAAAAATAAACTTGAAAATATGTAAATGAATCTTCTTGGAAATAATGTTTTAAAAATCTATTCATGCTTTATAGGTTAAAAAAATATTCTTCTCGTACTTTTTTCAGAAAAGTCAAAAAGTACCTCGTACGAAAAACGACACAAGATTCATTTCTAATCTTTTACTAAAAACTATCCAAAGGGTAAAATTGTATTTAAACAATTTATGGTTGATGGAAATAATATTACAAATTGAGGAAACATGGATGTGGATGATAAAATACACCCCAGTAAATACCAAAGTACAAACAATCTCGGATAAAAATGAGATTGTGATATTTTCCCTTACCTTAGGTCTGATATGCTTCGTATGTATCTTAACCTCCTATATAATGATTTAAATAATTTCATTTACTTTTTACAGAATCATATTCATTGTTATTATATAATATATGTTTCACTTATGACTTTATATTACCCGTTCTTTTGTAAATTCGATGTTAAAGCAGCGTTTTTGGTAAAATCATTTCATTTATCGTATGTGTTTCGACTTGTCGTTCTTGATATTAATAGTTATATCATGATTTACATAATTCAAGAATGTAAAACATGATTTATATATATATTCACCATATACAAATATATATTACAGATCGATAAAAGGAATGAAATACACCGTTAATGGAGACGGTAGGCCGTACGTACGCATGAATGCTGTTTTCGTTTCCTTATTGAATTGAATGAAACTAAATAGATGACATACATATATATATATATACATATATTCAGTAGCATTATTATTTCATATATTTCATGATTACTTATTATATATACTTTATAATCATTTATGAATGGTTAATCATTGAGAATGAATCTCATCGCGTCGTGGAGACGGTATTCCGTACGTACCCACGAGCGATGATATCATTCCCATGATTATTCAATAGAATTGTAGTTGATGGTATAATATATCAGAATCCGTATGATGTTATAATAACCATATATAGTTATTATTTACACCATTATACCTATCCATGTAAGGTGTTGGTGGAAAAACTGATTTCACCACGGCGTGGAGACGGTATTCCGTACGTACGCACACGTGGTGATTTCATTTTCTGTAGGATGGATAGATGGTGAAATAGGGTTGTTTCATTCTTATAATAACATATCAGTATATTAGTTATACTGATGTTATTACTTCATAATGAAACAACTAAAGAATAATAAGTGGAAGAAGAAATAAAGTTGAAAGAATCGGTAATGGACATTACCACTCCTTTGAAGCGCCTCTTTGAGACCTCCTCTTAGGGCCCCAAAATTGGACTTTGAAGAATACCAGGACCTCTAGTATGTTTATAGGGATGTGGAGAAGAGAATTTGGCAGGGTTTAGATGAGCATCAAGGCTCAAAGTGGTGTGAGGAAGAGAGGGAGGAGGTGCCCTTTTATAAGGGAGGAGAGGGGCACCTTTGGAATAACAAAAAATATTATTTTATTATAAAGTCATATTCGGTTTTAAATAGCTCAAAATTCATTTATTTAGAAGCTAAGGTGGGTATGGGTCTAAATCCTCTCATACAATAGAATTTGGACAAGTTTAGTTTACTATTTTAACCTTATAATTTAGATTTAACTTTAAGTTAGATAATTTTACTTTTACCGTGTCTTTTTGTGTTCTTACACTATAAGGTTAATACACTTACTATAACAATCCAAAAGAACCCCAAGTTGTTTATTATTAATATATATAACCTTATCAAAGTCATTTGGCCGAACTTTATATTTTTTGGAATAAAATAACAATTAATAATACAATATTTGTTTTAAAAACAATTTTATGTCAATTTTGACACTATTTAGTAATTGATTTTTGTGAAAATCATAAAAGAATGATTAGTTCAAAAAAAGTTAATTAAATAAATACTAACATGTCATATTAACTTATAAAATTAGTGTAATTCATAAAAAGTCTCATATTACATTTATTTGGGTATTCATAACATAACTTGTTTCAATTTTTCATTAATAAGATAATTATTGCATCATCTCTGTGTCATAAATAAATTAAATTATATAATATATAAAAATTAAAAATAAAATACCATTAAGTATGAAATCATTTTAGATTTCTAATGAATATTTATAGTCGAATTTATCTTATGTATAACCCTATATTAAAAATTATTTACTTATTAAACTTTAATTTTAACTATTTTAACCCTTCTTTAAATAAATTAATAATAAATGTCCTAATCTAATCCAAGTGGGCCTAAATGGTCATATTTTATTCCTAAGGTTGTTTTGGGTCTAATTAATCTTATACAATAGAATTAGGACATGTGTTAGGGTAATAATAATATCATTTTTACCCTTAATTATCCTATTTACTTTTAACCGTGGTAAATAAAAGTAAAAAGTTACTTTTCAACAAAAAAATATTTTCATCTAATTGAACCACATTTTAGTCCTTTATATTAACTGTGTCTCTAGGATTTTCAAAATTCCACTCACAGAAGCGGTAAAATTATGTTTTATGAACAATTCAGTTTTTTAACTACCACTTAGTGGTTTCACTATTCATCAAAAAAATGAAAGTTTCCAGAAAAATACCAAAAATTAGGCCTAATATATATTTGATATTATGAATTCAAAAATTATGTCTATTTTATCAAATTAAAAACATATAAGTTGCATTAATTAATTTAAAACTTAATTCCTGTCGTCAAAACAAATAGCATGTTTTTAAGAGATAATAACTATCAAAAGATTGACACTTGTTTATGTCTGGTTTAAATGTGAAATTACATCCAATGACCAAAATTGTATTAAATTGTAAAAATTTATTTTAAATATACTTTAAAACCACTAAAATTAAAAATTTATCACTATTAATTATTTTGATTAAAAGAGTTGTTTTTAATTAAAATATTGTAATTTTCACTATTCATCAGAATATGAAAGTTATCCGAAAAGTACCAAATTCTCACCCTAATCTAATTTTGATATTATGAATCAAAAAATTAAGTCCATTTTAAAAGAGAAAATTTATAAAATTTCAAAAAGTAGGTATTACTATTCGTAATGGCTATATCATAATAATGTTATAACAATATCTCGTTTAGTGAAACTTGGTATTGCGTGCTACCCACAATATCGAGGAAGATCTTTATTGCACGTAATGCAAGCCATGTTAGGGATGTGTGTTGTGCAAGATCCTTTTGGTGTAGTGTAAAACACAAGAATTTAATGAAATTAAAAAAAATATTTTTCATCAAATCTCAGGGTGTTACACAAATTCTCTTTACATTTTAGGAAACATGTAAGGATGAACACAGCTAATAGAACAATTTCACTCTTCCCTACTCCTAGGATCCTCAATACCATGAGAATGCATGATCGATAGGATGGGGCCCTCTAGCTACTGGGTAGGGTAAATCTAGGGTGACCAACATTACCTTGGGAAGGCATGATCGAGCAGATACATATGTGTGTCTTATGCTTTGACCATAAATGTATGAGGGCCTTGGTAGAGGTCTTGATTTAGTCCCCCTATAATGGGGATCCCAAGGAACGAGGTTCCCTATCAATGATGATATGAGAGGGAGATTAGAGTGTACTTCACCCAGGTGTTACCTAGGTGAGTTGGAGGGTGATTAGCCTTGGAGATACCTGGTTGAGGTATCCATGGCTTCACCCAAGTGTTTCTTGAGAGAATTGTATAGACCTCACCCAAGTGATACCTAGGTGATATTTCTATGAACACACCCAGGTTTTTCTTAGGAGAACTAGACATGAACTCACCCATGCAATGCTCAAGAGATCTTGATTCACCGAGATGATTCTTGGGCGGGCTAGTAGGATCTTGCCTAGGTGATACCTGGGTGAGCTAAATATTTTTATTCCCAGTTGATATCTAGGATATCCAAAGTTAAATTATTGGGAAACAAACCAATCTAGGAACCCATACATGGGATATTTCATCCTTTTATCTCCAAGGTTCACCTTTGGTGCTCTTGGATGGTTGGAAGTCATGTTTTGATCCTAGAAAGGGCCATTCACCCTAGTATCTTTAGACTAGTGTATAGGAATGCTCCTCACATGATCCTTTTCTAATATTAGGCCTTTGATGAGCTAAAATACCTTGGATCATAATAATTCACACTTATTTGGTAGGATTATGCGGCTTTGTGAATGTTTTTGGGACTTGAGTGAAGGACTTGGGTGAGCAGAGCTTAATCCAAACTCTCTATCTTCAATTCATGCCAAGTGAGGAGCCCAAGGATCCTATTTATAAGAAAAACATAGAACCCTAGATTAAGGAGTGGCTTTTCATAAGTCACTCACTTAGGTCTCTCATTCAAGTGTGACCTACATGAGGAGTTTTATGCACATGTTTGTCTACATAGGTTGTACATGATTGAGATTTCTAATTCCATTATAAAAAAATTCTCTGCACCTGATATCCAAATAATTTGATCCATTAGGTTGTTTGGGCTAAGAGACCAATCAAAATGAATCATCTGAAGGAAACAATGCACCTATATATAGATTATAAACCCTTGAAAGGTTTTTTTGGATGAAACAATATTCCCAAAGTCCCTGAATAGTGGTTTTTAAGGTGGATTTTTTATCACAAATTCAAAAAACCCAAGGCATACCCCTAAAGGGAGGTTTTCACCACTACACCATTATATAGGGTAATGTTTCTAAGGAATGTTGGTGCCTCTACATGTGAATATTATTGAGGATAATTTAAATATTCAATGCTTCTTCTTCCTTCATGGAGACACATTTATACTCAAACTCAACCTTCATTGAATAAGTTGCGATCATATCATAGGTCATGCCAAAAAGTGTGTAGCAGTGAATTTTTGATACCAATAGCGATGTACCTATGTTAACTTAAAATTTTAATGTATTTTCTGATGATTTAACTAGTGTTATTTTAAATTTTTAGGTTGAATTAACCATTCAAAACATTCTGGATTCTAATTAAATTTCAGAAATACATTATTGAATTACTCTAATGGAAATATTGGAATTAAAAATTATTATAATTACATGATGAGTATTTACTCTGAACTAGAACATCAGCTTATGGTCCTACTATTTTGTTTTCTAAAAATGATGATGGTTTTGTGATGATTTTAATTTATTATATATAACTCATTATCATTAATTTTAAGTGATAGTATTTGTTTCCACATGTTAATGACTTATTTGATCAAATCTAGGGTGATTAGTATTTTTCCAATATTATCAAAATAGTTAGACACCATCAACTAAATGTGAATGAAGAGGACATTAAAAGGATAGTGTTTCATATCATATATGTTCATTACATGTTTTTGGTTATGAAATATAGTTTAAAAATAATACTTTTGTATTTATAGATCGTATGAAAAGAGTTTTTCATGTATTTTTAGATAAAATTTCAGAGTTGTTTGTTAGTAATACACTGGTCTATTAATAATGTTTTGAGGAATATGAGAAAATATTAATATTTTTCTTCAAAATATATATATATATATATACAATTTAATGAAAATTTAGTAAATTTTAATTTTGGTTATAGTATATTCTATTTCATTTGAATAATGTAACCAAATATAGAATAACAATTGATCTTGCAAGAAATAAATTGGTGGAATAATTTATAAGACATGCCAATGTCCCTAAGAATTATATATTTCTTGGAGGTCCATGTTACTACTCATGGTTTTTGGAAAACATTTCTTGGTTATCTCACCTACAGATCAAGTTAACTTGAAATAGAGTTAAATATATTTTGAAAAAGGAATGTGATGAATGCTTTTAATAATTGAAAATATGATTGGTTAATACAATAATGTTATACTTTCTATCTTGATATGGGGTGTTTTTTAGTTACTATGATGCTTCTTTTAAAGACAATGGTTGTTTTATGATTCATGATGATTGGTTATTTCATATTATTTATACCAACTAAAACATTGTGAATAGAATTACCCAACACATGATCTTGATATTCTAGTGGTGGTTCTTTAATTTTTTTTCATCATCTTCTATATGAGGGGAAATGTGAAATATAAAAGGGTAATAAAATTTTGAAAATATTTATCAAAAAATATTTGAACAAGTGGAAAACAAGATGATTATAAATAAAGAAGGATTATGATTAAAAGATTCAATATCGTACAAGTAAATACAATATGGTAGAAGAATACCTGATATGAAAGGATAATACATAATTGATGATTCGATGTTTGGACATGATCTTTTAGTTAGTGATATAATGAATTTTAGACTGGAAAATGTGCATGAAAAAACCCATTCTCATTTGGGATAGGTATCAGTACAGTCATCTGTATCAATAGTATTAAAAAGGATCATAAAAAGAATTATAATTTATAAGAACTAATATAATTTATTAAGGATGTTGAATTGGATGATATGTACTTTGATAAATAATGTGATAGAATATTTTGATAGTGATTTTGTGTGTCTGGTTATTCCCAGCTGAAAATGTAACTATTGAGTGAGGGTCACAACTCTCATTTTTATATTCATCCATATATTACTATGATGTATAAATGCCTCCTTGAATATAATTTTTATAAATTAATGTAGAAATATATTACTTACTTAACCTTGAAATTTTTTAATTATCAATAGGTTAAAGCTAAATGATAATTGCAGAATGGGATGTTTAGGTAATTTTTAGTCTATGAGTGTAATGTAGAGAAAATATCCAAGTATTTAATGTTGGGATTAACAAATAAATAACAAGGTAATAATGTGATCTATTATATTATTTATCATTTGACTAAATATATATGTTTTTTTTTATTATGTATATTATGTATTTGTATCAGATTACTAGACACTATATTAATGATATATTTAGGTTACATGGATATCCCCACTCTATTATATCTAATTGTGATCCTAGATTTACATAAAAATATTGGAATGATATTTAAATTTTTTTGGGAACTATTTTATGTTTCAAAAAATCTTTTCACCCTAAATGTAATAGATAGTCAGCGTAGACAATTTAGACATTAGATGATATACTCTAGGATTTATCATTAGATTATTAAAGATATTGGGTTCCATTTCTTTCATTAGTGTACGTATCTTAAAATAATAGTTTTAATTCACATATACAAATGTAACCATTTGTATAATTATTTGGAAAGTGGTGTCGAAATCCAAAAAATCTTAGAGGAAGATTGAGTGAGAAATTTATTGGGACCTTAGTTGGTAGAATATACCTTTGAAAAGAAAAAATGAGTCAGCACCACATGAGAGAATATCTAAGTGGGGAAAAGAGTTATGTAGATAAGTTGTGGAATAATATTTCATTTTAGGTTATAAAACAGGTCTTTCTTAAAATATCTTCATAGAAACTTATAATGTGTTTCAGTAAAAAAGAACGTTAATCCCCACTAATTATTGGTCCAGATGAATTTATTTAAAATGAGGGATTAGTTTCATAATAAGTGGATTTACCTTTGATTTTATGTCAGGTACATGATTTGTTTTATGCTTCACTATTACAGAAATATATACTTGTGGAATATTATTTTTTTTATCCCTATAGTTTTATAGTTATAAAATAATCTTTCACATGGGGAAAATAAAGTTCAAATTCTATATCATAGAGAAGGTGGTTAGGAATAAGGTTACTCACCTAGTTGAATTTTAATGGAAGAACTATATGATTAAAGAATCAATATTAGAATATCAAAAAATCTATGTGGGAAAAATAACATCACCTATTTAAGTATTGATTAAAATTGCGAGGTCATAATCTATTTGAGGCAGAATGTGAAAACCAAAGTAATGATATAAAAAATTAATTTTCTGGTTTATAATTATTCATTTTTTATATTCATATTCATTATTATTTTATAAATAATAATATATTATTTTTCTATAAAAAAAGAATAATTATTTTTAACTAAATTATTTTTCCATGGATTACATTGTTTTATTTAAAAGTAAAAGTAATTAATTTTAGAATTTTGAATTTATAAAATGAACATTATTTTTGACATTATTATTTAAAAATAACCTTATGATAATGGTTTTTTAATTTTTTGAAATAGTTTAGTTTTGGATGAGTAGTTAAAATTACCAATTATATATATATAATCATATTTATAGCATTAACAAGAAATAAGAATGAATTACGTGTTTATAACTATTTTTTATAGACAAAATATTTATTCAAAAAGGAATATAATGCATTTTAAAATATTATTTTGATGTTAGAAATCTATTTCATATATTTTAGAAATATATGTATTGTTTTTAATCAAATAAAAACTCTTTGTTGTTGTTTTCTTCTAATCATGTTTTCAATATATTCATTTAATTTACTATTTTTTAAAATTAAAAAATCTATCATTTTATTATAAATAATATAATTAATTCATATATAAAAATAAATATACTTGTTTTTTTAAAAATAATTTTCATATATAAAAATAATTTTTTTTAAAAATTATTTTTCATTGTATGTGGAAAACATATATTAAAATTAATTTTGATTAATACTAGAAACTAAATCCTTGAAAATGGATTCCATATTTGAGATCATGTTTTTATAATTTTTTAATTAATTCAATTTCATTTTAGTAAAAATGTATAGATATCATGGTAAAAGTTTTTCATTATGGTTAAGGCCAAAAGAGTTAAATAGGGGGTTTAACTAAGATATAAGGAATTAAATTACTATAAAATTTATATAAATATTAATTTTTAAGGATTTATAAGTTAACTTAACTTATATTTTAAATTAGAAAAAATATGTGCTACTTTCAATGAGAAATACATTTATTACATTTTAATGTTCTTAATATTTACAAGGGTGGCACTTATCTTGACTATAAAATAGAACCTATTCTACACACACCATCACACAAATTAATCACCTTATATTAAACATATATTCCCAAATACCACACAAAATATCTTCCCCATTTTAAGTGACCTTTATCTTCCCATAAGACTAATTCTAGAAGGTTTATGATGTAATCCGATTAAAGATATCCAATGAGGATGTATAAGTATTAACAAAAATATTTCAAGTTTATTTATTGTTATACCTCCATAAAATACCATGAATATTCATGAGATGAGCGTATACATTTCTAAAAATTTATTAATGAAAACAATGGTACACCACAAACATAATCATGTGGAACATAATGCCTCCAAAACATGAAGTGGAAAACCCAATGCCACTGGAAACATCAAAATCCCATACAGAAATAGAGAGCTCACACAACCCAAAAAACACACAAAAAACCTAATGTCCCATCACAAATCTACACACCAACTCGTTCCAACTGAGAGAATCCCATGACATGAAGTGTGCATCGCGAAAAATACCATGTCAATTCCCAGCGAAGAAGTTTTCATCCCACTCGAAGATCCACACACTGGTGAAAACACCAAATTGTCACCTGTAATACACCCAATCACATAAATATCCCAAATAATGTCAACAAGCATCCACCTCCTCCACCTGCACCATCGATTAACCGAGGTCACTGCCATGTTCTGCAATCACCATCACCAGCCAGCCTGCAACACACTGAGGACCGTACCTACATCCCTCCAGTTGAGAGGCTCAAAAAACAATCCACCACCACTGGTCCTCTCTTGAAATAGTCTCTCCCCTCGTGGTCCATGTGCAAGGGGCATCACTAGCCAGAGAGGCCATCATCGAATAATCACGAGGAACCATCCTAAACAGGGTCATCTGCCGCCTAATGTGACTATTCTTCACCGACCTGTGCACCAAACTATGCCTCCAGTTGACCGCAACAAAGCTCGCCACCCGTATTCCCCGATCTTGACCAACATCGGTCGTCTGTCACCCACCTGTGGACTAAGGCACTGCATGCGATTCCTTCCATCAGGATCCCAAAACAAGCGTCTCCATGTGAAGACCCGCCTCACCGAATTGCATGCCCCATTATTAGATCGGTGTTGCCTCATCATTGGTACTTGACCGCTTTTGTCCAAATCTACGAAGCCCCCAGCACACATTCATTTCCCAACCGAACCAATGATCCCTCTCAATGCACTATCGATATCTTGATCACCATCTATCATCTTCCAACCAGACCGAAGTCCACTACCAGCTTCCTGTTGTCATCCACAAACATCACTCACCCTCATCTCCCGACCAAACTCACTACCTAAGAGATAAAATCCACCCATTTCTCAACCAACACCACTCATTCCATCACAAAATACATCCTTATAGAAATGTCCACAAGCAGAAAACATATCAAAGTGTCTAACAATTCCATCATTGAAATTTCTATTGATCTCAAGAGAGGGTAGCTCTCCATTTTTGTGAGAGAGACTCTCCATCTTACTACATCCATAAAATATATTACAAAATTTATAATACAATTAAGTAAATATATTTAATATAATAAAGTTTTATTATGTTAATGGAAAAAATATTTTCAACCCTCTTTAAATTATATGGAAAATTAAAATGTCGCTCATGTGTTTGTGAGGACTACATTCTTCATGAAGAAATTTAATTATTTTTTCATATCCACCTCACATGGATCGTTATAAACATAGATTTAATGTATATATATTATTTTAATAATTTAATTATTATTTTCAAAGATAAAATATTATTTATCTTCATACCCTCTCATCCTTTGGAAATTGTAAATGTTGCTCTTGCGTACGTGCAAATTTCATCAGCCATGAAGGGATGTAATTTTTTTCAACTCCACCTCACATGGATATTAATTAATATTGTTTTAATTAATAATATATGATATTTATAATAATATTATTATTTAGTAAAGGTAAATACTTATCTACTTTTTTATTTTTCATCCATTAGAAAAATCAAAATTTTGTTCATGCATATGTGTGGACTACCACTTCCATGAATGATATATCCCATTTTTCATTCCATCCTTACATATAATATTTATAAAGAATATTTGATACAAGAAAAAATATTTATAACGTTTTTAGGATTCTCTATATTATTTATCCAAGATCCCTTTGACCATGTTTGACACACCCATGCTTTTTCCGACAGAATGACACCCTAATATTGTACGTAAACTTCACTGATTTAGTAAATAAATAAAGTATGATAATACATTACATAAATAGAAAAATGTAGTTTTATTAAAATTAAATTTTTTGTGTAATTAAATAATTAATATATGTTTTTTATTCTATATTAGAAGAGGATTCTGTGGCGAGTCGGTAATTGTTGAAAAATATTGTTCTTTAAAACATTGTTTTGAATGTTTTAAACTATTTTTTATAAATACCCACATTATTTAAAATTATTAAAGTGTGTTATAATTAAAATATTGTTATTGAAAATTTTATTCTAATATTTAATTTCATAAAAAAATTAATTGATGTTTTTTTAATTTCTTCCATACTGGCCATTTTTTAGTTTACTATAAAAAATTTGAAAAAATATTATTTTTTATCTTTTACAATGTGACTACATTTTATAGTCATTATAGAAATTATTAATATTGACTAAACATATATATGAATTTATGGTTTTGATAATAATATAATATTCTTATTGTTTTGGGAATTTTTAGTTTTCTAATTGTTTTCTATAGAAATGTATATTTTTTTCATTTTTATGGGAAAAATGAAAGTTCTTTTACCTATATGATGAAATTCAAATAAATATGAGTTTTATGATTCAAATTATATATTTTATGTTTTTAATTAATTTAATGTTTATTTTACATTATTTATGATGATTTATGGGTCAGATATAGCCCTCCACTACATTGACAAATGATTTTTTCCCCGAGAAATATATGTTGCAGATAATCAGTTTGGTAATTCTATTTTTAATGGTGATTGTAAGAGTGATTATAAGAGTGATATGAAGATAGAATGACAATGTAACTAAATTTTTATGATATTATTAAATTGGTTTTTTATGGAAAATATTTGATTTCTTAAAGTATGGGAATTTTTTAGATAGATTTTATGAACTTTTTGGATAAAATGAATGGTTTAAATGTCAAGTTTTCATGTTTTTCAAGAACTCATCATGAATATGACTTGGAATGTATTCTTTCTTGTGGTACTTTTTTTAAAAATGTTTATCAATAATGTTGTTTTTATCTGTAAGTAAATTTTATATATGAGTTAAAATATATGTACGTAAAAAATGGTCACATTTTAATAGTTTTTTATTTTAAAAAGGAATCACATGTTTCTATCTTTTTTATATCCCTTATTGAGATTTTTTTGATCATATAATTCCATATAATATTATTCATAGGTATTAATAATTATTATGAGCTATAATAAGATCTGAATTTCTACAATGATGATTCATCATTAAGGAAGAAAATGAGTCTTTCATGAAGAAAGAGTGAAAACATAAGCAAATATTTTTATTCAGAAAATATACACTATATAGAAGTGTCCAAATTTTTATGTAATATTTTTCATAATTTTTTTAAAAATATAGACCTAAAATATACTAGAAATTTATTAAATAAAAACATTTTTTATAAATATTGTAATTATGGGTTGATTATGTTATTAGTATTTATATCAGACATGCATGTATTCATTATATTCTTTAATTAATATTCGTTTCTACACTTCAATGATTTCATAAGGTAATTTAAATTATTCTTTTAGTTTCATTACAAAATTTTGAAATTTATATTTTTTTAATATTTTCCACATGGGTATTTTTTTACATTAAATCCCTTTATAAAAGTGTAAATATAATCATCCTTTTAAACACATTCCACATGAATTCATTTTCCTGATGGCTTTATTAGTTTTATTTATAAAATTGTCTCTCAAAATTTTCATGATTGTTCATAATAATTTCTATTCTAGTTATTATTTGAATTATTTAATTTTGAAATAATAGTTATTAAATGTAAAGGGTATTTATTTTTATTCTTCAAAGTAGTTTTTAATGTATTGAAATTGTTTTATTATATCTTAACATAATTTATTGTTTCTTCTAATTAATTTGAGATATTATCTAATGAAATCAACCACCTTCTTACCAGGGATTCATTATGATCATATACAATGTATGTTTTTATGGAACCTATTTCTTTTTCATGTGTTAATTATGGTATTATGAAATTATGAATATTTTCATGTTCATGTGGAACTCATATATATAGTTTTAATTATATGATGTTTGGTCATGGAATTATATTTCTCTCCAATAATTGGGTGAAGCTTTAAATCTCATGAGATGACATTTAAGGGACTAGAGAGTTAACCCGATACACTATAGAACTCTATCCATTATGTGTTGATAGTCTTTCAAATTATTCATTACATAATAAATGAATTTATTTGCCTATTAATCTTCAATATTGTTATACCTATATTGTGAATTCATGTATCATGATTGTTAACTCATGTATCCATTACCTAATTACTCATGATTCATGTTATTCCTAATCATTATTCTATGAATAATGAGTTATGATTTATGTTTTATTATGTATGATTCTATAATGTTATGACAGTTATCATTGGTTATGTTATTATATTAATATGATCATTCCATACACACTTTTTACCATTGATTGATATCTCTTATATATACTATTACTAAGAATTGGAACTCACCATTTCTTATTCTTCCTTACCCTAGGTTATAATGAATAGTAATATATGTGATATTACTAGAAGGGTATCTTGTGTGATGAATATATATGAGTGATTTTGAAGATATTATAAAATATATTTTTTATTGAAATAATTTACAAAGACACTAAACCTATAGGTTCTAGGGGGTTATTTATTGCAACTTGTAATAAGTACTCATGTAATGTGATGTTTTATGTAGGTATGCTAAAGTTGGGTAATCTCAAAAATAATGACAATGACCTCCCAAAATTGATGAGGTAAAATAAGGTTCTAGAATAGTGATAATGGTCCACAGTATTCTATGAATGCTCATTATATTATCTATATATTTTCTAGATATAATATCAATGTCCATTGACTCCATTGTCACTATAAAATTGTCCAAATTCATAAATCGATCTATGATCACCTAAATAGAATCATACCCACATTGGTATCATGGTAGTACAATGATAACATCCATGTATATATCCTCCCAATTTTACTAGGGGATATAAAGTGCATTCAATAACCCACCTAAAAATGTTGATTGACCTTTACCTATGGACATCCTACAAGAGAATCACTAGGAATGAAATGGTCCTGTATCACCTCCTCCTATACGTCCACCGGAAGACTCCTTTACCTTCCACAGCCTGAAATATTTCATTATAAGATGATATGAAAATAATCTACCACCATCCTCATCTAAATAAAAATGAATCACAACATATTATTATATCACACTACATGTATATCTAGAATATGGAATGGAATATCCTTGTGAATTTCTTCCTACAACATCATTCACTGCATTACCCTTACTTAGGGTGTATGATATTTAATATTCTTAATGTCATCATAAAAATATCCACATCCAATAAAACATAATTAGATCATTTTAAAATAAGATATACCTCAAGATCTTGTTATCCATGAATTCCACAAATCATTCAACAATGATATATTAGTTCCACAACTATTTAGGAAAAAAAAACTTCTACCAAATTGAGATCAGAGGTGAAATGGTTATGATCTTGGGTACATAGCATCTCAGACCTATATGTGATCACTACCATCTGCTGGATTAATAAATATTTAGAATCTAGGTGATAATCATCATAAAAAACCATAAACATCAATACATCCTTTTAAAACTAAAGAAAAGGAGAACTGATCCACTTCAACTTTAGGTAGTAAATAATTTATGACACTAGTCAGTATATTGGAAAAACTGGTCTATCCTATTTAGAGAAAAAATAAGGCTATAATCTAAGTGTAATTAAACATAAACTTCCCAATATAGCCCATAGGACCATGGAAGATTTATAACACTACCATATTAATGGGTGATAACCCAGAAATAATTTCCTCAATATTTGAAGGGCCGAATAACACTCCCTATTGGGACACCACATGATTTAGATAATATATGTTACATGATAAATATATTCCCTTAGAAAACATTACATAGAGATAATGGTACTGAAAGAATTACTAATCCCCCAATGATTTTATATATATTATTTATCTAAGATCAAGTATGTGGTTATTTAATAGATGAACGCTATCAAGAACTAATCTAAGAAATCACAGAACATGGAGTTCATGAGACCCATAAAGATAACTATGTAATTAAAGAAACTGTATGGCATAACCAAAAATATGATTTGTAGTATTTAGGGAATCCTCCTCCATCACACTCATTTTATGATATAAAGACCATAAGTTAAGATTAAAAAACAACATTTCTCTCATAAATTGATTTAATAAATCATATATCCTTATAAGGGGGAAAAATTTCTTTAATATAACCTAACTAAACTATTGATAGCTCATACAAAGCTGAGAACACCATTCACATTCTTGGTAAATAAAACTAGGTTATTCCATGAAAACATATTGGGTAGAATAAAAACTTTCTACATAAATTCATTAATATGTATTTGAAACCCCCAAAAAATAGAAGGTGAAATCTAATAAAAATACTTCATGATCTATGAGTAACTAATATATACCTATATCCTGAAATATATATCACATCGAGGGGATAAGGTAAAAACCACTTCTGAAAAAAAAATTAAAAATAATAAATGACTCTAGAAATATCTTTCAATTTCTTCTAAACCGAATATAAGGAAAATGATTCTCATTGAGACCAAATGATATCTAAATTACTATGAACAATATAATAATTGTACTCTCTAATGAATACATAATACAAGAATTTCATATTATAGAATGAAACTATCCTCCCAAAACAACTGATCGTTGATTGTATATAATGAAACCAATCCATGCAAAGGATTACATCATTTGTGTTTATCAGAATGAGAAATAAATAACATAATTATAGATGTTAGTATATCGTAATTTTAAAACCTACATATATGAACCAAACTGGACTGACCTCTAACATGTGTGGTAAATAATAGGGAAACTGTAAACATATTTACTTTTATTCTCATGCCATGGACCATGGTGTGTGGAATAAAATAATGTGATTCTCTATAATCGAACAAGATAAAAGCCGAAGTATTGGATGAATAGATGGTACCTTGATTGATCATGTCCTTCTTGATACCAGAATCTCCACTACCATAATCTGTCATCTTCCTGCTCTTGTTCCCCACTAACCATGATGAAAAATACCTCAAGAACCAAACTCATCCCTATATACATAAGGGTAGGGAAAATCACATGTTTATCCTTTATTATCATCATATCATCATAGTATAACATAAACCTGATACAATTGTTGTTGATATAGTATGAGTGAAAAATAATTCAAGGGATAGTCTATAATTGGATCATCTATGATATTTTATAACCCATTAATTATTTATAATTGATATCACTAATGTCCATTACCACAAAAAATGAGCCCATCATCCTAAAACTCTCCATGGATGTACAATAAATCTTAAATACTGAGAAATTATAAAAATCTAATAGGGAATAACTCCTCACATATCATAACCTTAATTAGACCGGTGTCTAAGGTCCTGCCTCTAAAACTATACCACTAGAGAATTTATTATGAACTCCCACTTGAGATGATCCCATCTATATATGTATCACCTCGATCACCTACAAATGTATATGGAACATAAATAGAATAACTTCAAACCAGATATCCATTCATAGTGTCCCCTATAATAATTATACCCTATATTATTTACCTTGAACAATATCATGGTAGAAGAAAACAATGTCACTTAAAGATAGAATTAATCTCTTACTCACATAGAATCCCCTTCAAAAGGGAGATAAAGTCATACCAATTTAAAAAACCTATTATTGATGATAGTAACTATACATGAAACTACAATTGAGAATCATCCTAATAAATATTTACCTCCTTCTTCTCCTTGAGATATAAAAATCCACCATTAGTGTGCTAATCTATGAATTTGAGTAATATTCAAGGGGACCTAATACTCAATACTTCCCTAAATAAAATATAAATTTTTGTAAAAATCTTCCATCTCTCTATCTCTAAATAAAATACAATCTACTGATACTTCACCATGATTTAATGCTATAAGTTACACATCCTCATCTAAAAAGAACCATCCTCTAATGTTTGGTTGACCATATTATTATATCACACATATCAAAATTGATCCTTACATTAATGATGATTTTGGTCCATCTATTAAAATAAATATTAAACCCCCTAATAATGATAGTTTTACATTTATTTTACATCATTTAATTAACTACTTTTAATTTTCCAAAAAATTCCCCAATTAAAACATATTGAAGACAAATATAATGCATATACCTTCCCTAGGTATTTACCCTATTAAAAAAATTATCTTCTATAAGATTATTTTAATGCTTGTGGTCTCTATATGATATTATAAGTGGGCCTAATCACTCATATCCTAGACATCCTTTCATGATATATGACACAATAGGATTTTCTAATAAAATTTACCTAAAAACCCATGAAATCATTGTTAAAATATTATTCCATTCACCATCCTAGCTCTCAAATATGGCTCTAATTTATCTATTTTTATAACCCTCCCCCACTAGGATACCCTATTGGGCCTATAGTGACGATGAGGGTAACCATGGAATACCACTTGAAATAGGCCATAAATTCTCATCTAAAATAGAGAATATAATTCATATAATTGGGAGGTATTACCCTAAAATTAATGGGAATATTAAAATTTGAAACCTCTAATATGATACCAAATATAAGTAAAGTAAATATCCAACCATAACAACAATTCATGAAAATTTCTTTTAAGTATAATTCTAAAAGATTATATACCAAAATAAAACTCCTAAGGAACTAAATCCAAACACAAATCTTAGATGCATGATAGTAATTTCTAGCATGATCAAAAAATATCAATTGGAAACAAATAAAATGATTTTTATATATAGGGGTGATAATAAACATATACTTAGTCAGATCCTCTTTAATACCCTTCATACAATTTTATAAGAATCATAAAAATAATACATTGAATAAATAATATAACCAACATGCACCTATACGAGTTCAATACATAACTACATCATAATCACATAACCATGTATCTAAAACCACATATTGGATATCCATGTGTCAAATGTACATCATATTTATAGTATAGAAGTCTATCGTGAACATCAAGGACATCAAACTCATGCCCTCCTCCTACCATATGTGATCCCTACTATATATATCGCATCATCATCCCAGTATCATCATATTAATCACACATTTAACCTATAACTGTCACATATCATGAAAATAAAACTAAATACATCAAAGTTGTTCAATATATTGAAAGGAGAATAGGGAAGAGGGAGTTTTTATAAATCCATTGGATCAATATTTAGGATGTTTTGGGAAGACACCAGAAACAAAAAACATTTGAGCACTATTAAGGTTATCTGAATTGACTATGGTGTATATAAAATAACAATGAATATTCTATATATATATACATATCATATCAAATCACAAAATCCCAACATAAATAATACTCATGAAATATCACCACTATAACCTATAACGATCACAAAACCTCCAAAATTGTTTTTATAAGAAACGCTTTCACTTCTATAATGCCATCAAAACCATTTATTCACCAAAAAATCTAAAAAATCATAACTTTCATTTAAATTGATCATTTATTTATTTATAGATTTATAATTTATCATCCAAATTATATTCATTATTTTTCTCATTAATCATATTTAATGAAAAACCAAACATTAGTAATCACTATATTTTATCCTAGTCAATATTTGGTTTTTTAAATTATTATAAACTTTATAGAATTACACCATCATTCATTTCATTCCCACATAACATTTAAATACTCATTATTTAAATATAAATTCATACCACTTTGTATCTTTTAACACCACTCTAGACCACCTAACTACACAATATAATAATTCGTACGTGATTCCAAAAAAATAACTACTATAATCTTCACCAAATCAATCCCTCTACATAATAATAGCCTTACTATAAACAACAGAACAATAATTACACCATTTTTGGGAAACCCCCATTCTATACATATACAACAAACATAACCCTCAATAACACCATAATATATTTGTAGAAACATAGAAATAAAACATTAATTATTAAGTTACAATTTCCAAGATGATAATTTAGGCCTTGAATGAGAATCATTACTGTCTATGGAATATAAAAATGAACCATTCATTAATATAAAAAAATTATTAACCATTTTTTTGGGGTTATTCCAATATTTAATCAATTCAATAAGATTATATATCATATAATTAATGAAACATGTACTAAAAATATCAAACATTGTAAATAAATATTAAAATAATTCTCTTGAGTTAGTTCCCCATTTTACTTAAATAATGTAGTTTTGATAATTTATTTGTTTATTAAAACCATTAATTAATTTGAATATTTATTCTTGATAAATACATGATTTGAAATGAAATTAGAGTTCTTCAATCTCTTACCTCAATGTGTGAATTTAATTGCTCTCTATATAATTATAGTGATATGAGAATATGTTCATGATCATGTAACTTTTATAGGAAAAACA
The DNA here is from genome assembly GCA_963277665.1 of Viscum album. Classification (NCBI taxonomy): domain Eukaryota; kingdom Viridiplantae; phylum Streptophyta; class Magnoliopsida; order Santalales; family Viscaceae; genus Viscum; species Viscum album. The sequence goes on along the minus strand of OY728138.1, from coordinate 1,101,884,232 downwards.
AAACCAGATATTAAGGTATTACTAAGACTCAAAGGGTTAGTTTGTATTCATTTATATTGAAAAAAAAGACTCAAAGGTGAAGGATTTCGAAAAATTTCAAATATGAGAATTTTCACTACTTCGTGATTCTATAAAGATTTATTTCATAAAACTATATCAACATCTTATTAATTTCTATTTAAATTATTCTGGATGAATTTCATTATTTAATCATATTTAAATTCCTTAATATATAGCATAATATTGTATGGATGAAGTAATTATTATTTATATTCCAAATTATGATTTTACAGATTTTATGATTTAAAATTTCATTATAAATTAAAAAATACTATCATATATGAAGTCTAACAAAAAATATAATCTTACTAAGTTATGGGAACTTATATAGGGGTATAATTATTATGACACATTAAAATGACAAACTATTACATTTCTAAAAATCACAATTACAAAAAATTAAGTATCTCACGAAATTTCCTAATGAATCTTAAAAAAATTAAAAAGACTCATATAATTGTAAAAATAATTATTAAATATCTAAGAGCCATTATGAAATAAAAAATCTACTATTATTCAATTGAAAATTAATTAAAAAATAAATTGGACTCATACAAAATTAAAAAATACCCTTATGAAATGTAAAAACAATCATATAGTTTCAATGATAGACTCTTATGAAATACAAAACTCTTACATTTTCAAAGATAAGTCATGTGAAATAACATTTTACTCGTAAGAGATATAATTTTACAAATTATAAGTGTCTCAAACTCTAATAAATTAATTTAATTTTGAAAATGGGAAAATCCTAAACATTTAGGGCCACACATGGTAATGGGGAAAACACAAGGGTAATTATAGACTTTCTAAAATTGTACACATATACCCAAAATCAAATAAATAAATTTAGAATTGAATAATTAATTTAATGAAATTTTTTAAAACAACATAAATTTTACCCAACCTCTGATACTACCAGAAAATATCCCCAGACTCCCTTGATCACCCAGAAATAAAAATAGAAGGGTTCAAGAAAAATTAGGCCCTTACATCATACCTAGAAAATTATTTTCTTTGTGATGTAAAAATAATTTAAATGTTTAATTTAACATAATTTTATTTTGTTAATTTTCCACTTCTACTATCCAATCCTCATATTTATATTCCACTTTAATAAATTGTTGTGTGAATGGTTGAAGTAAGATGGTATGATTGGAATGTATCAAATTCATATGGGTTTGAGAACCCATTATACTATCTCTAAACTTTTTCTGTATATGCACTTTCTTCCAAATCCACATTTACTTAGTTTCTTAATAACCATGTATTTCCTCATCACAGGATATTTTTTAATAAAATTAAGAGTTTTAAAAATATTTTTTGCATATAAAATACCCCCACACTATCCAATATAATCTCCAAGTGAATTTTCAAAATTAGAATAATCTGGAAAAGGATAGTGGATTAATGGGATGGGGTAAATTTTGGTACTCTTGTTGAAAATAGAAACCTACTTTGTGTCCTACTCTTGGAGGAAGAAAGAGCTGTCTGAGAGAAATCCGGAACTACTTGGTTTAGAGAGGGGGATAGAAAAACGAAATTTTCTCAAGCCTGCATCAAATAATGGAGGCGTGAAACTATTCCCAATATCCGAATGGGTGAGGGGTATTTTACCCAAGATATTGAAGTCGTGGGAGGTATGTCCTTTGATTATTTCAAAATGTTGTTGACTGATCCTAACCCATCAATGCATGAAGGCTATCTGTCTGAACAAACCGACTTGTTTAGCTTCTTGTCTAGGGTGGTGTCAAGTGAGATGAATTTGGCTTTGGAAAAAATGCTGGATGTTTATGAGATTTGGGATGTAGTTAAGGCCCTTAATGCTGAAAGTGCCCTGGGGCTGGATGGCTTTCCAGGATCCTTCTACATCAGTTTTTGGGCGTTGGATAAAGGGAAGGTTGTTGAAGCCACCCAAGAATTTTTCAGAGGGGGACACCTACCTAGGGTGTCTTGTGCATTGACACTTATTCTCATTCCAAAAGTGAAATATCCTTCTTTTCTCAATTAATATTGACTAATTAGTATGTATAACTTCTCGTTCAATATCTTGGAAATCATTTTCAACAGAAGGCTAGCGGTTCATCTTCCGCAATGTTTCTCTGAAAACCAACAAGGTTTTATCAAATGTAGATCTACTCAATAGACCATTTACATAGCACATGAATTGGTGGGGGATATCAACATCATGTCTCCCATATTCAATGTGGTGATTAAAGTTGACATGCACAAAGCCTATGATAAAATGGAATGGATATTTATCATTAAAGTGTTGGGGAATTTGGGATTTTTCAGAGGGGATGTGGACTTACTGTTTAGAATTTTCAGCTCTCCCTGGTTGGCTATTTATTTCATGGGAAATAAATGTGGTTTTTTCATGCCCAACCATGGAATGTGATAGGGAGATCCCCTCTCTCCCAACCTCATTAGTTTGGTGCAGGACATCCTTAGCCGATATATCAATGGTAATGTTCTTAGTGGAAGCCTTTATCTTTACTGTGGTAGAGACAATACCAATGGTATTTCATATATCTATTTTGCTGAGGACATTTTTTTCTTCTTGAATGGTAAAATTAGTACCATTAGAGAATTTAACACGGTAATGGAAACTTACTGCAAGTGGACTGATCATGCCATCGATAGAGAGAAAAGTAGCATGTTTATCTCGAAATGGTGTTCAAAAAATAGGGGGAAAATATTACGAATGCACTGGGTATGAAGAAAACTTCTTTTCCTATGGAATATTTATGAGCTCCTATTCTGCCAGGATGGGTTTGGATTCACCACTTTTATGGGCTGCTTGGGAAAATTACAACCCATATTACAAACTAGAAGAATAGATTCTTGCCTTTTGGGGGGCGCATCACGTTGGTTAATTGTGTATTGTCCTCTATCCCCATGCATGTGCTTTCTGTGCATAACATTCCAAAGGCAGTTCTCAACAATACCGAAAAGGTGTTGGCAGGCTTCATATAGTACTCACACAATGAAGGAAGACTTCACTAGAATTCATGGGATAGGATGGCTAGGGATATTTCTAATGGTGGTATTAATATCTGAAGTGTCCAAGGGGAAATTTTGGGCATGTAAGATAATATTTCCTGGGATTTTCTGGACAATACATCTATGTGGGAAATATATATCAGTATCGCTATGAAAAATAGATGGACAGTGGCAGAGGGACTTCATCCCTACTCTGGATCATGATTTCTAAACATTTACCAGTGCTCCGCATGAATTACAGGTGGCTTTTGGGCTGTGGTAAAATTAATTAATGGAAGGAGAACTGGGTTTGCCCACTGCTGGGGTTCCCAGGTTATCCGGTCCGGATGATCTCATTTTCTCAGGCAAGTAATTTTAGGCCATTTATTCAGGCCATCCTCACACCCGACTAGCTGAAGGTGTTTGAATAAATCACCTTGACTGAGGAACCAGACAAGCTCATCTTTACATGGTCGGATTCGAGTGCCTTCTCTGCTAATGGGTATTGCTCAGTGTCTTTGGCCCATGGTATTCCCAACTGATGGAGTGGAACGGTTTGGTGTTGTGACCTTTCGGTGAAATAAAAATTTCTTTTTTGGTGTCTTTGAACAACACTATTCCAACAGACAAACAATTGAGGAACAAAGGGATCTATTTGGCATATAAATGTCTTCGTTGTATCGCTTCAAAGGAGGAATCAGTCGATCATCTGTTCTTTCCCAGTGACTGGGCGACAATAGTCTGCAGATATATAGGCAAGGCTTTCGGGTGGGGTAAGCGGGAAGCCACACTTACCACATTCCTTCAACTTTGGTTCTTGTGTTCTGAAGATAACGGTTCATAGAAGAAGGAAAGGGCAGTGTTGCTTGTTGTAGGCTGTTAGAGCATATGGAATACCAGAAACCAAAGGTGTCATGATGGAACATCCTACTCGCGCATGGACACGATGGTTAGAACTAGGAACATCACTGTTTAATTGGTTTCTCTAATCAATGGATGGGTGGCTATTCCTATAATGAGAGTTTTCATGGTAGGTAATTCTGCTGCTCGCACCATACTTGATTATAATAGGCAAGGCATATGGGTGAAGTGGAATCTTCCGAGCAGTGGATTGAAGCTCAATGTAGACAGGTCTTGTGTATCTAGTTTTATGAGGGGCGGGGGAGTGGTTCAGGATGCCCAAGGAATAGTGATTCTGGCCTTCAGTGATTGCTTTAGAGTGGGATATTCCCTCATCGCGAAAGCATACGTGATGCTGAAAGGTGTTGAGCTTTTTCACTCGCACAACATTAAGTTAGAATCAGTCAAGACCAACTTGGCTATTCTCCATGGTTCACTGTAGGTGATGTTCCAAATCCTTTGGACCATTATCTACATCATTCTCAATTGAAAACGTCTCTTGGACCCACCTGTGATTCTAAGTCACACATGGCACGAAGGGAACATGGTGGCTGACTTCCTCGCTTTAAGAATTACTATTGGGGATCGAAATTTTTTGTTCTCCAAGCTGGGGTCTCATCTATAGGCATGTGGTAAATTTTTTAGGGCAGATGCATTGGGTCTCCAATACTTTAGACCTCCTTAGGTTTGTTCTATATAGGGATTTTCCCATCTTGAAATAATAATAAAATGTTAATTTTGGATGGGTGTGTATAGAGTGTTATACTATTTTCTTATCCTATATTTCCCAATATATTCTTCAATGTTAGAATTCATATATTCATATCCGTTATTTAAACAAAACATTTTAAAAACACATCAATTTCTATTATTATTAAATGTTTAAATTTTTTTTGAATCTTTCAAGGTCTTGTGATTTAGATGATATTAAATATTCAAAATTCATATGAGAAAAATAATAAACAATGAATTTGAAATACACATATACATTGGTTTACTTCAATATTATTGAACACCATACATCCAAATGTATCGATTGTAGATGTTTCCTCATGTTGATCTCCACTAACTATTGTTTACTATTCACTATCTTTCCTTTATGACATGCTTTATAAGTGTTCAGTATTTCATAGTTTAGATTTGGTAGATTTATCATATCCCCATGGATGATAATATTAGGCTTATTCTTTTTGTACAAATGAGAAATATTTATATTCCATAACTAATTTTACTCTTTTATTTTCATGTAACTACTATTTTTTCAAAATAAATATGAAATAAATTTACACTTTTCACTTCTACATCATAATGATTATGTGATCCTTCAGTCTCCATATATCATGTCCTTTATTTTGAAATATCACCTAATTCTAATTATTAAAAATAAATGAAACAGATAAGCGATTATACTTTAGGTCATAAAAAATAAAACATCATTTGTTTTATGTTTCAAATAACCAATTTTAGTGCATCTAAGTCCTTAGGAATTTTGTGATCTATTATATTTTAAAGCAAAAACACCTCTCTCATACCATTAGTTTACTTTAAATAATTTCTTATTTCAAATGATGTGTGACGAAGAACCCTAGTTGATTATCCAAGTCTACTCACCTTTTCTACCTTTAAAAGTATCCTCAACCACCAAATCATGGTCCTTATAATTTCTCATATTTATATAGTTAGCATAATAATTTTACATAAATTACTCTAGTAGCATTATGAGACAACGTTTTTTGTGTATCATTGTTGATCATACCTTCCAAAAGTTTCATCAATAGAAATAAATGTATTATAAAATTTTTCCTTATATTTTAATGTGTTATGTTGTCCGACCTCTAAGAATTTCACATTGAATCCCACTAAAATCATAACCCATATTTGATTAATTAAGTGATATATTATACCAAATTACTGCACTATACACTATAATATATTAGAAAATTTATTTAATGTTAAATATCCCAAGGTAATAAATAAATTTATTAGTGTCTTCTTATTATTGTGCCTTATAAATCAAAATCCACTCCTCATGTTCAAACAACTAGCGTATATGAACTTTTATTATGTTTATAAAAATTTTATGAATACATTTATAAGATTGAGGGGAGGGGGATCAATTTTAGTTTTAAAATAATCTAAAAATTTGAAACCATCTCAAGTACATAAACAATTGTAATTATTATTTCTAATAAATTCAAAACCAATCAGAGTAATATCAAAGTAATTCATGGTAAAAATAAGATTGATATTTCAATTACCAATAAAATAAGTAAAACAATTGTAAAACTAATTTTATTAATAAAATTCTAATAAAATAAATATCATAACTAAAAAACATGGAGTATGATTTATGAATAAACTAACCTTAAATTATATTATAAAATCTATACATTTAAGATAAATGATGATTTGGAAACATAAACTAGTTTTAAGATATCCTTCACCATAAAATAAGTGAAGGGTATATACATACTAAATATTAAACTTTATATTATTGTGCCTCAATTGGGAATCCTTCGATCTTCCAAATTTAAAATTCACTAATATTACAACTGGTATCTCATTAAACCTGCTATGAAGACAAATAGCTCAATAAATCAATTACAATAACAAACAACATGTAAAACCCACCAATATAACTAGTAGATTAGTAAAAATGAATGAAATTATAATTGAAATAATATTTTATTTTAAAATACTAAATCATAAGTTCCAACAACCATTAAAATAGAAAAAAAATCAATACTCTAGTCAATAAGAAGCTAGAGACTTCAAGTGATTTCATTTCTCAGAGTATTCTTTTGTGTAGTTTTATATTCCTTCATTGCTGAATAATCTAATTTATAAAGTTTTATTCTATTTATATAGGGTAATTTTGATTCATAACTAATGGGATCCATAATGATTGAATTGATTTCATATTAGGAAAATAAAGAAAAAAAGAACATGAAGAAGATGAACGCATGGCAATGTGATTTACATGGTTCATGAAAAATTCCTACATCTATGGAGAGGTTGAAAAATAATTATTTTAGGAGTATTATTATAGGGTATAATATCAAATCATGAAACCCAATCTCAAAACAATCTAAACAAGTAGATGATGCATTTATGATACTGACAACATAGTATTCCCATTGACTTATCATAACAGGTGGTTGGAAGCACGAGAATCTATAGTAGTCGGTCAGTGTTTCTAGTTACATACTACTATAGTGCAATGTAAAATTCCACAAAACTATTATGTCATATTTCAGGTTTCTATATTTTGTTTGTTCCAATATAGTTCCATGTCAGTGTCACTGTTAAGACCTACTACTGTGAGTCATAGTTGCTACAATACCAAAAATATGGGTCGACAAACATTGGATTGTTGAGCCATTAGTAGAGGAACTCTACCCTCTATAACCCCACAATAGCCTCACTGCAGATGTTAGATAGTGATATTTGTATACTCGTGTATAGTTTGGGGCACTATCATTCAATACATCATTATCTAAAAAATCTGTCAATAATATTCCATCACCTCTAATGGTAAGATTATAGATATCTCAGAGTTAGTTTCAATGAAATTGATAGTATCTTGCCATTAATTTTTGATTGGGAACAATAAATTTCATATTTTACAATTGAATACATTTGGTACCACCATAACTCTCCTTTGACTGATGTAAACATTATGATTTATAGACCCAAATTACAAAAACATAGACCATATGAAATTTGAAATTTCTAATATCGTTGGATTTTCCAAAATCCTCCAACCAACGATATTTTGTAATATGTTTGGAAATAAATATTTTAATTATACGGTTTTATAAAAGTAATATAAACAAAAAACATAAGTTAAATTATATCCATATTGATGTGTATTATGATTTTCAAAACAATGATCAATGTAAGTATTTGATTCATAACTTTATCCTTCACATTATCTTTTACTTTTGACTTAGTCATAGTTTCTTCTTCTACCATGCCTCATTTAATTTGGAATTTTTAGAACCACCATTGAATTTATCCATGGGTGAGTTCACATTACTGGGTGATGTAACAACCTCCTCCCCTTATATGTTTTAATACAACTTCTTATGTTACAGTTTTGACTATACAAAATGATTATACATGAAACCATAATAAAATATTCAATTTTATTGGAAGAATTAACATCTTTTTTCTACATTTGATCTTTCACTAAATTTATTTGTAGAATTTGAAAACCATTGTTAAGTGTACATCAATAATTATTTAGTATATACTAAAATCACCTCATGTGCCTTTACTTATTAATTCTTGGTAATATATTTCTCTATGCTAATATCAAAAATCGTGTACCTATATTCAAGGATTTTATTTTTATATCACGAATTTCATGTGAAATCCATTATAATCTTGGAAATATGTTTTTATTTTTATTCATGAATAGATTCATCTAATAAATTATTCTCATTTTTTCAATTTTTTTCATTTATCTCTTTTGATTCCCATTTTTATTTAACCACCCAAAAAGGTTCATCGTAAATTGTAACTTATTTAGTGTCTGCACATTACCATTTTCTTCTTCTTCATTACTATCTCTATCTATTTCACTTGAGAGATAATTGTATTGATTTATTTTAGTAACTAATTCCACTTTCCCTTTATCATATGACCCCATATATCTCTTTCACTTTCCTTAATACAATATGTGGGACCATATTTGATAGAGGGTTATTATTCATCATTGATTTAGGATTTATTTTTTCTTTTAAATAAATTTCCAACACTACGATCCATTTCCATCGTGTTCCTTCTTAAGGAACTTTTACTTTTTGTAATCCTATTCACAATATTATTCATTATCAAGATAATTAGTTTAAAACTTTCTAATAATTCTATAACTCAAGCACTAGAATAAAATTTTACCCATATATTTTAATTCAAATCATTTCAACGCATTTGAGAACAATGATATGAAATCATCAAAATATATTGAAACATATTTGATATAAATTTATTTATTATGATACTTATTTTCCTCAAGATGTTTCAAAAAAAATTTGGCTTTAAAAATAATATCCTTTAATTATATTCCTTTTATCCTTATGGATGAATCTCTCCTTTTACTAAGAGAAATAAATACATTTTTGAGCTTTTTAATTTTCTCATTAATACAAGATTTAGTTTTTATGGGTACAAATCCTAGATTCAAATTTTATTAGAGAATTAGTATATACTTCTTCAAAATGGTTTAATCTTTAATTTTTTTTCTATAAAGTAAAGTTGATCCTAAAATGTTGTACACTTTAATGGAAAACTTATCCACTAATTAATTTATCCTATTTTTAGGTCCTCAAATTATTCCTATAATTTTTTAAGCAAGAATTAATTACCCTTTTCTATAACTCATAGATATCATGTAGTTTCCTCTAAAATCTATTGACTATTTTTTCAATAAATCATGCCAGCTCCTTCTCTGAAAGGGTTGAATTTATTATATTATGAACTCTTCCGTCAAATTAAATAATATTCTTATTAAAAAATTTATTCGTTATCCCATCATTTGGAAAATGAAAAAAATCTAGGTGATGTTAAAATGTATAATTCAAGACATATAAGATACTGAATCATTATCCCCTTTAATAGATAGAATCCATTATTGTTAAAAAGATTTATCCATTTGTTTTTGATATATTAAAACCCTCTCTATATCTTATTAATGAAAATATATAATAAATATATGTCAAAAATAGATATATTGTAATGATAATCAGAATCACTTTAAGAAAAATCCAATACCAATTTATAGTCCTGGGGGAGAGTATGCCACCACTAAGAGGTGGTCAGATAAGTGTTTTACAAAAACAATAATCTCAATTAATGTTATATTCATCACCAGTTAGTGTGATTAGATACTAATGGTCATTATGTGATCATGTGGTATAAATTAATAAATACAAGACATAATTTTTTTTTTCTATAATGTTTTCTCACCCTCAATATTAGGCAACTAATACTTGGTGAACAATGGTTCTGATCCCTTCATGCACATTCTAATTTTGTTATCTATAAGAAGAAGTAATGTAGTAGGGAGCTGTAACAAAACATCAATTATAATAAGGAATGATAAGTGTTAATTAGTTGATCAATATCCACATTCTATCATTATGTTCCTTTTAAATCTGTGTCACATATGCACTAATTTTCTTCTCCACAGTCCTATCTAAAAAATATGTAGAATGTGATATTGTTTATTTCGGAGTTTTTCCAAATTTTTAATAGAAAATTATTTATTTAAAAAAAATAATATATTTATAGATAGACCATAAAAAAACGTTTTTTGAAGAAGAATTCAACTAGAACCTCTAGTATCATGAATATATCTTCTTATCTTCCCATTATCTTAGGTACTTTAAATTGATAGAAACAATTTAAATTAAAAATTCCACTTGAAACACACATTTTTATCCCCATATTCAATGTTAAAAACTCCTCTTAAATAACATGGTCACTCTTCCATGTTAATTATTGAATTGTATTCTCCTTGAATCTCCTCTAAAATAGCTAGGAACTATGGCAATTTTCTCAAAATCATTTCACCCAAGGATTTATTTATTCCCAAATATTATTTCAAATGCATGGGTTTTACTGGGTTATGCATGGTCACTTTTACAGATCAAAACCTGAGTTTTCAACCAAGAAACCTAGTCACTAATATAACCATCTTCCATTTTTTCAGCTATAGGCCATGGAATAAGGGAACTCTTGAAATGCCTATTTTGGGTTTCCTCGTGGTCTTTCTCCAGAACATCATTAGAAAACACCTTCTTGTTATATTTTCTTACATTTTATAATTTATAATGAAAAATTAAGATATCTAAAATGGCCACAAGAATAAACATTTCACATTAAAACAAATATAGTCAATTATGGACTTTCAAAATGATCATTATAAGGGTTATTGCGACATTTAGAAGGACTTAATAAAAATATTCACGTCTATTTTACCTCAATTAAAACAATAACTTATCCGTGAGAATATGGTCAATTAATACAACATAGAAACACATACCATGAAATAATTATCACAAGAAACAACTCGTAACATTCTTAAAAGTGAAGATTATCTAAAGGCTGCACCAAATGATAAAATATTGTTTTTGAGAGTTTTATCACCTCTCAATGACATATCCATTACTATATTGATAATTTATAAATAGTGAAATACTCAAAATGCACCATTTTTTAATTAAAGTCATGAGATCTATTCAAAATCAAATAAATATAAACAACCCAATTATCAATGTATATTCACCAATATGAATTAATGTTTCCATTATGACACAATAATCATGAATTTTTAACCAAGTGATATAATCATTTTTCACTTAAAGTATTTAATTATGTTAATATTAATTTAATTACCAAAAATATAAATTTAATTAAAAAATAATAAATGATTTCTGTTTAAAATTTGATGATCATATTTTGGATTCAACATACATTTAGAGCACTAATTTTAATTTAATTCCAGTTTTGAGTATTTAATATTTTTTCCAAGGTTAAATCATGACTTGATAATTTCTTTTTTTTCTTTCTAGGGGTGTCTAACATGATATAAAATATGTTTTCAAAGAAATTATTTTGTATATTTATAACATTATGTATGTGACGAACTAAAATAAAATTAAAATTATATTAAATGAAAAGGATATATTAATTTGTTCAATTAAGATTAATCAGAGAATAAGTTTTTTTCAATTAGTTATAATATAATGCAAAAATAATATTAGGTAAAGAAGACATAAATATATTTAAATAAATACCTCGAAATATTATGGGAGGTCCATCTCATTAATGTCTTACATTTATAAAATATTTCCCATTTCTTTGAAAGATATGCTCAATAAAAAGAAATCTACAATGAATTTAAAAAATGGTTTTATTGCATTAATAAGTATGGATGAATTATAATTACCTATGAAATACGGATAATATTTAGGGTAATGTGTACTTTGTAACATCTTAGATTTCAAGTGTACATTTTTCTAAATTATTATTTTTAAATTAAATATATAAATATTAAACTCATATATTTTTTATTATTAGTTACATAAACCCAAAGTTTGTATAAAAATTTATTCCCCAAGTAGTTTTCATTACATTTTTTGTTCAAAATATTAATTTAACAATCATGTAATTTTATTAATAATAATAATTTGTTAAAGTGGATGCATAAATTATTTTTTAATGTATTCATGATTTTTTGTATATATAATTTTATTTTATAAATACATTAAATTTTTTAATAAATTTATTTTCATATCTTTATTTAGATTTTTATTTATTCATTTTAATCTAATTTTTAATTACGGATTATACATTTTTCCATACTATAAAAATTGTAACATAAAACTAATTAAAGCAATGTAAAATGACATTTTATGTGAAAAATATGATAAATAAATTGTGAAATAACATTTTTACACAAAAATTAATTCATCAAATATTTTTAATTTAAATAATAGTTCAATTAATTTCTGAATGCTTGTAATCAAGTTCTAGTTTCATGTCTTATTATAGTAAAAATCTCATTTTAATCCTTAATGTATAATTCTCAATGCACAGAAAACATTATATTAAATATATATGTAAAATATTAACTTCTATTAAATATAATATGGATAAAATTATTATTTTATAAATTTATAAACAAATAATAATAAATATTATAATAATTAAGAATTAATAAAAATATAATCATTCATAATAAAATAAATAGTTTTTATTTATGATAAAATGGTTTTTTGATGTGTTGTAAAATATAAAAATCAATAATTTATTACTATAAATTGATAAAATGAACTTGAATTTTGGTATCAATACCTTGAAATTATCTTCAGGTAATTGTAGTGTATTTTTTTAGAAATGTTAATTTTTTGGTGAATATTATAAAATTTAGTTTTTTTCAATACTATAAAATTTATTAAATCATCATGATATAAATATATTTAAGAAATTTAAAAATCCAAATTTTAAATAAATATAATGTATTTAAAATGTAAAATAATTCATTTAGAAAAAAATTCATTTCCATACATATAAATCATTTTCAAAATCAAAGTTATATGTTATTAGAATAAAAACTCATATGAGATTCATTAAATTGTATAAAATAGATCAAAGATGAATATATTTTTCATGTGTGTAAAAATGTTAATTAAATATCTATTTTAATATAATACACTATAAAAAGTCATAGGAATCACCATTATTCATAGTATTTGGTCTAAATTATTTAAAAGTCACTATTATATTAAATGATACATTTCACTTTCTTATATAATGACCCTCCAACACCCCTTTCTCATAACTCCCAAACCTTATTACATATCAAAATATCTAGAAAAAAACATTTTCACACTCCTTTATAAATTTACTTATGTACTTTATGTAGACAAAACTTTTCCTCTAATAACTTGAGACTCGATCTAATGGAGGTGACACAACGATTATGGTTGGGGATTCCTCCCCCCACCTACACATTCATTTAAAACTCTTCCTTTAAAATAAAATTTAAACATATTATTAATATACTAAAATTATTATAAATTTTAGTTACTCTCTTAAATTTTATCTACTATCTATGGGATATCACTTGTTCTACCTCATCACACCATTTTGTTAAGTTGTTATTATTTTAATGTAAGGATTGCAAGTCTCTTTCCCATTTCTCATTTGATACTCTTTTAACCATATTAAAAATATATTTTCATAGAAATACATGGTTCTATTATCATTTTATTGATATTATTTTGATCCATTATTTATGAGGATTCACCAATTCTCTATCATCAAACACCTTTTCAAAACCCTTTACTATGTTGAAATAATGTTTTCTAAATTCTCTTGTATCATATATCATTTGTGTTTCATTTTCTAAAAACTCCTACAAAAATCTTTTTAGTACTATTACATTTTTATATTCATGTCATTATCATACTTTTTGAATATTTTTTATGATATATTACCAATTCCCCTCTCTTTAATTAATTTTTCATAAGTTGTTACTATATTAAATTACAAACAAAAAAACTTACACCTTTTCATTTATACTCTCCTTTTAAAACATTTAATAATAAATTTAATACTTAAAAGTAATCTTAAAATAATAGATTATTCATAATATATTATTTTTATATAAATAATGTATTTATCGGTTTTATATTCTTTAAAACATTTTTAAAACACCACTCACCTATTTTAATATTATGCTACCAATGTGAGCAATGATGTTTTATTTTCAACTATTAATTTTTTTCTGTGTTCCTATTATTTTATTTCATCATTCAATATAACATTTAAAATCATGTAAATTTATGTTTATGATTATAGAATGAAAAAATATATGATAATAATGATTTCCAAAGTAACTAATCATAGCTATTTTAATTATCTAAAACATTCTTACTATGGAAGATTCTATGAATTGAAACCATTTACTAATGTAAGAGGATTCCATTCATCAAAAATGACATAGTAAATATACCTCAACACATCATGAGAATATATAACCTCTGGAATGAAATTTTAATGAGATATTATTACATTTATTTGGATCTCAATTAATGAAATAGCAAATAAATAGCTTATACCAGAAAATTAAATCTAGTAATGGAATACTGCATTGTAATAAAATAATGAAAAAACGTGATAAATTTGGTAAAATAAGAAAATAATTAATATAACTTTATTATTTAAAATGTTATAGGATATAAAAAGATGGGATTCTAGGTAACAACTTTCTTTTCAGATGCTTATTCTGTTCATCTATTATTCCTCTATTTCATATATATTCTTCTATTTATCAAATCCATTATCTTAAATATACAAAATAAAATTTTACCCTCATTTATAATTAATTGATGATCTCATTTCCTCCCTTTGAGTGTTAATGTTCACAAATTATGTTGTTTATAAGTGTTCCATCCCACACTTTTTTATTCTTGTGGTTATGTTCTCTACCACCTTTATCTCTGTCACCTTAGTAATTAGAGATCTTATTACTATCATCCACAGGATTGAAAATATGACTAATGGTTTTTATGGTAATCAAATTATTATGTTATATGTCATTGGGAGCGATAATATCACCTCATTGAGTCACTATATAAATGATGTATTTTTCCGAGGAGTATATCTAATTCTATATTGGACATATAAGCCAAAACCGAAAGTGAATTTGTTTAGGAAATCTCACCTTAGGTGTATTAAGTAGAACTAAATATGGAAAATAAATAAAATATATTAATCATAAGATAACCATACCTTATCCATTATGGAATTACCTCTAAGATCAGATTAGTATTTTTGTATAATGATTGCAGTGGATTATTGGTAAAAGAGAGGACTTATTCTAAAAATTAAAATATATAAGAAATCCTTTCGACTTTCCCTTATACCTATATCTTGTGTTTCCCTTAATAGTGGCCATAGAGTTCCCCATACTCATCTAAATAACCCTCAGTGATTATAATAACGAATACATCATAGTAATCTTCTTAGAAGATGATTCTAATCATTTTTTACATCAATAAAGAAGAAAATTGTCAAATAGAAAAACTACAGTAAACTCACTCATTCACAAGAACATGCTCTCAAGGAGAGAAATGAATGGGGATTAATATCATAGATAAACTAAATAATGATCAATTATATATTCTTATTATGCATTTCATGTCACATAGTGTTACCCAATGAACATGATATCAAATATAAGGGTGTACACTTGAACTACCACAAACTTTTCTATTTATACCCTAAAAAAGAGGATAAACTAGTCGTTGGAGGAGATTAGGCCAACATCATTTGGAATTTCATAGAATGTCATTTACAAATCCCTTTCATCACACATTCTTTCAAAAATATTCTTTCATCTTGGTTCTATAGCGAGGACACTTATTATAGTATTAGAACGACTCAGATTTTTTCTTCTGTAGATGGGTGTTGATCTAATTGGGAGAGTCTTAATTATTATAGGTACCGAAATACACATATGAGAAATCAGAGTCAAAAAATAATATTGATCCTAATGATCTGTGATATTTATCATCGATTTTAAGGGACACAATTTATTTTTTATTTTATAAGTCATGAAGGATGTGTAAGTGCCCAATTAGGATCCAAGTATTAATGAGATAGGGGGAGGTGAATCATTGATATATTTTTCTTTTATGTTTTATTAATAATGAAACGACCTTATGTTTATATTAAAGAATTCATTACCTAATGAAAATAAATCAAATGGACATCCAAAACAACACAATAATTTACAAGGTAAACTACCTAAAAAGGGTATCTACATACTTGGTATGGTTTGTAAATAATTTAATACCACACAATCCAATAGAAAAAAATATTTTTTTATAAAGAATGATTTGCATATTCACTTACACTGATATAACACTATGTAAACAATTTAATAGTTAATTTCATACTACTAAAAAAATGATAGAATAGATTTTTTTTTAAAAAAACATGTTACATTAATTATTAATAAACATTCAAAAATATTATAATTAAAAAAATATTCACTTTATTATAAGAAAGCTGGTAAGAACATCCAGGACATTATTACAATATTATGTCTTATTACCTAGTTTGATTCCCAAGTTCCACTTCCCAATATAGAAATACAGGTCTTTCATAATACCGCTGAAATAATACTGGACTACATCTTTATGAGTCTAAAAATCAATACCTAATTTCTCAATAGAGTAATAATACTCTACATAGTATACAATTGAGAGAATAGTGAAGTTCTTATTCATGAGTCCAAAAATCTCAATATGATTTTTCTAGTCTGAGTATCCATCCCATTATGATGATCAACTTAATATGATCTTATTATTTCTTCTTATTCTTCTATTTGACTAAAATTTTCATGAAAGAACATGCCTGAAAAAAATTATTAATAAAATTGCATAAATTCTCTCCCCACTTTAATGAGCAATGAAATTATTGGAATACACAAAGTATTATCCTCTTTTTATAGACACTCCAAAATATTTTAAGCGGTATTATGAAAAGGATTTCCCACTTTTCCAAATTTCCCAAATCATCGATTTTCCTTAAATATATGATCATTATTTGACTCATTAAATTCCCCTTGGAATCTAGATATTCATTTGACCTCTTCAACCTTACATGAATTTTGGATCTTATCTTGACTTTAAATCACATTATTCTTTATAAAAAATCTTGATTTGGATTTATCATTCATATTTTCCCATTACGACGCTCATCTCGATTTCCTGACCCACTTGTAAATCCTAAACGAAATGCATATTAAAAAACATCATTTTGATTCTGATTCTCATTTCTAAATCCTATTTCTTCATTATAATAAATTTATTTTTTCACATTGATTTTAATTACCCACTTGCGAACAAATATGAACTAAATATATTTCATTACATTTCTCTCCACCATGTAAAATATTATTTTCACATTCTGATTTACTCATTATAATGAAAGCATATGTTCAATAATAGTTTCTTTATTATGATTTTCAACACCAAATTTATGAAAAAAATATTATGTATTCTCATTATGATTCTCAGAACAAACACTGATTCTGATATCTTCATTATGATGGAGACATATAATTCTTTAAAATTTCTTCAATTGATTATACTTATCCTTTTATTCATATGATACAAAAGATATTTCATCACTCAATATATTTTTATTTTCTAATTATGATACTTATCAAATTTATTCTATGAAGATGTAAATATTTTTTCCTTGTGGTATGACTAAAAACCAATAACTTCAGTTTTCTCACATTATGATCAACCTCTTCATCCATTAAATAAATCTATGTTTGATGTTATCACTCTAATAGAATGAGACTTGAAATATTCTACTCCATAAGATAATATTTCCTCCAAAATTCAACTTCTATCTTTAATTCATTCATGGAATTGATTTCTTTGAAGTTAAACTTCAGCATCGTCTAACTTATAATGGAAAGTATTGTAACTTCCCATCCATTACAACATCATCATACTTTCATTATGAATTATTATAACCTCTTATTCTTCCAGAAACTATCTTTCTTTCTAGTAATCCTCAATATTGTTTTCCTAAATTAGATTAGTATGAATATGATTGACATAACCTCGTTTCCTCCAATCAGAATATCAATACAATTTCCATCACTTTTCCCTCCCTCTATTCTAGAAAGATAGTATCAAAAGTTTTACAACAAACATATTATTTTTCGGAAATAAAAAAACATCACAACATCATCAAATTTACATATAATCCATATAGACTTTTAATAAATTCATCACTACGATCAAAATCTAAATCGAGATCTAAGGTGGATCATATAATCCTTTTCTCTAGAAATAATCATTTCCATCCGTTATACTTTATTGAGTATTTCTATTCCTATTTCCTAAATATGAGGGTATGGTGAGTCTGAGCTTCATCCCAATGGTTCTGGTTCTTATTTTCATCTTTACATACAAACCCTTCTTCAATACTAAGTTATATTACCTTCTAAACATACTTTATTTATTAAAAAAATCAACACATTGATCTATTCGCAGAAAATAACACAAAAACATAACTCTGGTCCAATAATCTTCATGTTTGTGTTTATTTTTAATACCCACATTAATACACTTTCATGTTTCTCCCCATTTCATTAATTCTTCTGTTATTTATTATCTCTCTCCCCATATTGGAAATAAAATTAAAATGTTCCATCAATATATGTTTACCACTTATTGAAAAATGACATTATTTTCTTGGGTTGCCACATTTCATCACTACATCTTGAAACTCATTTTCAGGGGAACATAAGTATAACATGAATTCTATAACAAAGGAAAGATAACTAAAAAACTATAAGTCTATTTGGGAGTACCTAAGGTGAAAAAAAACATATAATCATGATTATAAATGTTTTCCATTAAAAATAATTCATGTAATACCTTTTCATGTCTCTTTAAACATTCTCATTACTTGGGAAATATTTTATAGAATATTTTAAGATAAATTAACCTACACCAATATCAATTAACAAATAAAAATATTTAGTTGTATAGAAACACAATTTTCAAAAAAGTTAATGTTTTCATAACTTCATAACTTTCTTTTGTAAGAACAGTAAGAGACTAATCAAATTTATATTCCTTATTTTGACTCATTTAATTACCTAAGAGTTAGTAAAAATATAAAAATATTTTGGGAATAACTAGCAACCTCATTTGTTCTATAGAATAAAAAATTATACTAAGAGTCCTCTCCCAATATTGAATTGTTCGTATTTTTCTTGTATTTAGGATTAGAAGTGAATTACTTCTTTTATTCATCCTTCTTAGATTTTGTAATAATGTTTTTCTTATCTATAGAGTCTTATGATAAGGATGTAAACTTGTATTCATCTTTAGTATCATATTTGTTACAATTATTATGTAACATATTATTCATGTATTCTTCTTTGGTTGGAAAATATTAAAAAACATTTAGTAACATTTCTATATTCCTCACATCTATTACATCTTTTATGATTCCTTAAATCACAATATATTGATATCTATTGATCAACTTTGTTCTCAATTTCATAAACCTTTTTCATACCCTTTACCATATATAATTTTAGTTGTTCTTCAAATATTCTATAGATTGTTACATATTCTATCCATATAACTATGAACTGTTTCTTTATGGACTCAACATATTTATCTTTCCCAACATTCAATGTATTTTTCTCAGAATTACTCTAAATATTTTTATTAGGGTTCTTCCTTTGAGAGGATTGAATACCCTCATACATTACATTCTATAACTCATTTAATAGTTTCAATGTTGTTGGTTGAACCAAGGAATATTATCTATGTGTCCTAATCCACTATAATTCCAGTTGAACCCGTAGAATGTATACCTTCCCTTGTAACGTCCATACTGTGTGGAATTATTGACATGTTTCCCGACATCCTTCTTAACTTTCTTAACAAATTTTTTTGACCACCAACCTTTATATAATCAATTGAATTATTCATTTTCATCTCGGTTTTTCTTTTAGAATTATCATAACAATAAGTAATAGAAAACATTTTAGACTTAGGATTTTAGAAACTTATGAATTCATGAATTTATATGTGTTGAACACATGCATAGCCTTCCCAACGTTTTTCATCTCAAACCCAATTATAAATTTATTATCAACATTTTAAGGTAAATTTTGTTGTTCCTAATCATGTTTATCCTTATTATAACTTACAATATCTTTAGATATATAATTATAAAACCTTATAATACTCTTTTTTTAATTTATAATTTTTTGTTGGAAAAGTTCCAACACTTCTTCTTCATTCATCACTACTTCTAGATATTCATTACAATTATTTTCACTCCCAATATATTTATTGAGGTATTAAATCCATTTTATTATCTTGAATATTGTCTGGAATAAATTCATGGTTGTTGGTTGAAGTTTCTTACTTTTCCACTTTTTTAATTATTTCACAACCCTCCACATATTTCTTAAGAAAGATTTCAATTTTTGTTCAGATGAAATTATAATTGAATTTATTCTTCTTCATCAAAACCAATGATTCTAATTTTTTCATTATTAATTGTGAAAGTATAACCACCAATATTCTCAGTGATCTTTTTTTGATTCGGATTTAGTGATTTCTTTTTTAGAACAACTACTTTCAATACTAGAAAATCATTCATCACGAACTATTATAATAAACATGTTTTCTTTAGCACCATTTTTAAATTATTCACTGTATTCATCCTTGAACAATAATTTGCACCTATTAGATATATATAACTTCTTATCTTTCATCTTGGAATAGAATTTGTCTTTATCACACATTTTCTTCCAATATTTTCTTACTATTATTTTTTCCTCATCACATTATTCTTCATTATATTATTCTTTATCACATATTTGAGTAAAATTGTAAAAAATTTCCCAATGGATAAATAACCAATTCATTTTATGGGATGCTTCCGTTTATATAATACATTACCTATTTTCACATTTTTAGTAAACAATGATAAAATTTCATCAAGATTTTCATATTCCTTGTTTTTTGGGTTTAGATTCAGAAACATCATCATCCTCATAAACCTTATTAAACTGTTGTTTCATGGAAGCTTTAAAGTAAATTTCTCTATCAACATTTGTTTTTACATTCAAAAAAGTTTCTTCTATCATCTCATATGTAATAGTAGTTCTATAAAAATCATCTAGAGATAATGTACCTGGATCTATATCTTCCAATGATGAAACCTTTTTATCAAAATTATGGAGAATAATTCTCAATATCTTTTCTACAATAGCATAATCTCATAACTTTTCACCAAGACATGTAATAGTGCTAACAATGTCATCCACACCAATAAAGAAGTCAGCAATAAATGCATACTCACCCATCTTCATATATTCATAATTCAATATACATATTTGTAACATATCCTTTTTTACTTTTTTATTTTCTTAATAAATGTTATTCATAATATCCCAGATTAATTTGGAAGTGGAAACTCTTTTTACTCTCAAAAACATACTTTCAAAAAAATATTATTGTAATGTATTCTCAGCTCTTCATAATTTTAATGGTTTTTCTTATCATTCGTTGTAATAGGATCATTCTCAGAATGAGGAGTATATCCATCTATATCATCTTTTGAGACATCATCCCCAAGGGACATAAGATATAGAAACATTATACTAATCTAGATATGAAAATTACTAACATTTAATATTAGAATCCTTTTATTGTTCAAAAAATTTTGATTCCCCACCAAAACGTTTCATTCAAAATATTCAAAAAAAGTGTAAATGAATGGAACCTTCACTATTATACAACTTGTAAGTTCCCAACCAGGATCCTAGTATGACTGTGTGGGAGAGGGGGTTAATGAGTAATAACTTTTTCTTTTATATTTTTCTTAATGAAACGTCCTTTACACCTATTAAATATTTCTTTCCACATGGAAAATAAATAAAACATAAATCAACAAGAACACAAGAACTTATAAGGTTCACTAGTCAATATGAGAAGCTTTGTCCTTGGTAGGGTTTGAAAACAATCCAGTATCACGAAATCTACTCGAAAACAATCCTTCTATGTGGAATAAAATGTGTAGGATATTAACTCACACTTGTATAGAACAATTTAAATAATAAAATAGTGTATGTGGTTCTTCTAGTAGAAACGATGCGATACAGTTTGTGTAAAAAACATGTAATGGTTCTTCTCAATCAACATTCTTAAATATGATATTTGAAAACAATTATTCACTTTATTTCATAGAATCTTGTAAGAACATATTATATTTTCAAATAATACTCAGTAAGATTTCATTTTCCGATTCACAATATCAATTTCTCAATATAGAAATCTTACATTATCAAAATACTATTGAAACAATATTCAACCACTTCTTTCTATGTCTGGAAATCTGAATCAAATTTCTCACTATAGAAATATTTCTTGTGTTATAATACGATTGTGACAATACTTAACTTATTCATCCTTAGTCTAGAAGTCCCAATATGATTTTCCTAATCTAATTATCTGGACTAATATTATTATCATCTGAATATGATCTTATACATTATTCTTATATTTCTTTTGTCTGACTAACTTATTTATGAAAGAACAATCTAGAACCATCTTCTTTCTAGAATTGTAGAGCTTATCTCTCCTATTTCCTGAGAAATGGAAGTCTCGGAATGCACAAAGTTTTCCTCTCCTTTTATAGAAATTCCATAATGGGTTAAGCGGGATTCTAAAACAGTTTTACCTATATACTAAATTTCTTGAATCATCAATTTTTTTAAAATATAATTTCTTTCATTGACTCATTCAATTACCCTAGAAAGATCGATCATTCTTTGACATCTTCAACCTTCCTTTTATTTCGGATCCTCTATGAACTTCAGCTCCCATAAATATTTCTAATAAATACTGTTTCTAATTTTTCATTCCAATTTTCGCATTATGACGGACATCCTAATTTCATGCCCCACTTGTAAATATAGAATTAAATACTTCCTAACAAACTTCATTTTATTTCTGATTATCATTTCGGAATTTGATTTCTTCATTATGAAAAAGTTATTTGGTCACTATTGTTTTCTTGACCCACATGAAAAGAAATCAAAGATGAAGATATTTTATTTTTTTGCTCTATACCACCTGAAAAACTATTTTCCCATTCAAATTTCCACATTATGATGGAAGAAAATGTTCAACAAAAATAACTTCCTTATATTTCTCTACACAAAATATAAGATGGAAAACATATGACTTCTTATTAAAATTCATGGAACTAACTCCCATTATAACTTCTTCATTTCGATTTATATAGAATATTATTTATAAAATTTTCAACAACTTATACTTCTTATTTTTTGAATACGATACCAAATATCTTTCAACACACATCATCTTTCTATTTTTTTATTATGATACTTATGAAGTTTACTCTTTGAAGGTTTAAATATTTTTTCTTTTTTATGACAGAAAACTGTCGCCTTCAATTTTCTCACACAATGATCGTCATATTTATCCATGAATCAAATATGTGTCCTATGATATCACCCTGATAGATTGAGACTAGAAATGTTCAGATCGGTAATATTTCTTTTCCACTAAACATCATCATGTATTATGAATTACTTTATGACTTTTATAATTTTTAATATCAACTTTTGCATTGTTAGACTAATAATTGAAAGTATTTTAACTTCCCATCCATTACAACATCTTTTTTTTACATTCATTAAGAAGTATTATAACTTCCTATTCTTGATGCGATTTTCTTTCATTACAATCATAATCAATAAAATTTTCATGAATATGATTGGAAGAACCTACATTATTTTAATTAGATGATCAATATCATTTTAATTACTTATTCCCCCCATTTATTTTTTCAATCTAAAACAATAATCATTACCTATTACATAAGACTTATGGGAAACATAAAACATCAAAGAATCATCATATTTAAACTGAATTCATACAAAATACTATATATTTTCCATATTTTGATCAGACCCTCATTCTGAACCCATGGTAGATCAAATAATCATTTTCTCTAGAAATATTCCTCTCCATCAATTGGAATTTCTTAAGTAATTTCAGTTCTATTTCATAAATAAAATTGTATAGTGAATTTGATATTCATGGAAATGGTTCAAGATTAAATTTTCATATTTTCATACACACCCTTGTTCAATACGTATTTACCTTACCTTATAATCATACTTTATTTCATCAATATAATTAACATATTGATCTACTTACAACAAATACAACCAAAACATAACTTTGGTTTAATAGAATTATCCCTCAGAATATCTTTGTAATATTGTTAGCTGGAGATCGGGGTATGGTTTTAAATGTTGTTCACTAAAATAATGATGCAACTTGAACAATGGTGGAGGTTTTCCCAAAGAAATAATGTGTGGATGGGATCTCAGATGAAATAAGAATAGAGTGGTAATCCATTCATATGACACCAACTATGATGAATGTGGTTACCTTATGGTGGAAACACATACCCTTTTTATTAGCCTGGCTATATGTAAAATTAATGGTATTCCTTTAGTAGTGATTGAATCAGAATATATCATACTTATCAATTTTATAAATGGAATATATCTAGCACATTGAGCTATTTTTTAATTAATTAATGAAGGCATGAAAATGGTTACTCATGAGACAATGTTATGTCCCACTTGTAAGTGGGTAATAGATCAATGAATTTTTGAGGGGTTAATGGAGATAAATACCATAACAATAAAACCATTTCTACACTAGTAATATAGTTTTGTGGATATTTATGATCTCATATTACATTATATTTTTACACATGGAATTATTATATAGTGGTGAGAATTATTGAACCATAGAGAAGGAAAATGTGTGTGAAAAAACCAAAATGAAAACAAAAATCAAGAACGAAAATAGGTTAAAATTGAGAAATTGAACATTTAAATTGAAATTGTGGTGAGTGATAAGTGAAACAAAACTATGAAATTGCAATAGAAAATTTTGAAAATAGTGAAAAAGTAATGCAAGTCCAAAAGGGATTGAATTTTTAGAAAACTAGTTGAGAATGAATTAACAAAATCATCAAAAATATTGTGTTATTATTATCCATATATGTGCTAGAATATTACATGAAAAGAGGGTTAAAACCCCTAAATATAACTGTCTGAACAACCATTCCTTGGGATATCTCTAAAGGGATGAGATGTCTTAAAAAACACAGGATAAATATTATTATTCATATTGAATAACAAACTTCAAACTTTTTCAATTTAAGTACTTTGGATGAAGTTACAAAATGAAAGGAATACACTACTCTTCACCCATTCATATATGATGTATGGTGGAAATAAAACTCACAAGATAGATAAAATGTGAACATCAACATCATCATCATCATCATTATCTTTTATAAAAATAAAAAGGTCAAAATCAACAAGTAACAAAAGTACCCAAGCATGGAGAACACACCTCCACCCAAGGGTGAGTTAAAGGTGTCCTAAAGTAATGTAACTCCATCGCATCCTATTTGATGTACTCAAGACCTTTAGGCTGAATGCTATGGGAAGTGTGAAAGTGCACTGCCTCCTCCTTGGGCATTTCCAGGGTAGCTAGGTGGTCAGCCACTTTGTTCCCCTCCCTCCAAGAATGCAGCACTCGAGTTTGTTTTCCAATCAGATTCTTGCACCTTCTAATCTCATAAAAGATCGACCATGGGAGAGTCTCGTAACCTAGAAGGAAATTGTAAACAATGACGGATTCAGTTTTCACCTTTGAGGTCGTGATCCCTTTCTAGTGGCAAATGGTGAGGCCAGTCAGAAAAGCTTTTCCCTCCGCCTGAAGAGAGGTACCACTTGCTAATCTGGCAGAGAAGGCCAAAAAAGAAGAGCCCTGATGACCCTGCACCACTCCTCCCCCATTCAATGTCCCCTATAGACAGGATCCATTAGTATTCATTTTCAGGCCCGTGAGGGGAGACCTCCAATTTACCCAGGAACCTCTCTTGTCCCCATGCAGATCATGATCTCTATATGCACCCTAGAATTGGGGCAAGGAAGGAGCCTCTTTCAGAGACTTCACTACTTTGTTGAGATCCACAAGAAAGTTCATAGCCCAGGTGATAATAAGGTGGGCCGAAACCACTACGCCCTTATGGATGGATGAGTTCTGATCCCTCTAAATGCTCCAACACCCCGCCTAGAAAAGAACCGAATGGGCCATCCTCTCCGGTCCTCCTCCTTCTATACCACAGTACCATTGATCCAAGAAGCGACTAATATCCTAGTAGGGATTTTTGGTCGCTATGAATTCCACTAGAGCCTCCCAAACCTCTTTCTCCCAATCTCTACCGAAGAAATGGTGGAAAGAGTATTCCTCCCAGTGAACCTTGCAGCAAACACATTTTGAAGCAAGCTGAATACCACCTTTCCTCACGTTCTCATCCGTCGGGAGGGCTCTGTTCCTGAGTCTCCAAGGAAGGAAGTTGAACTTAGTGGTAACACTTTGGATCTAGATGATCTTGTACCATCCTCCCAGAAGGCTCTATTCATGGACTGCGCGGCCAAAATCCTTTGAGGAGAAGTACCCCGAAGGAGACACAATGAAAATGCATCTATCTTCCTCTGAGTTGCTGATAATGTCGTTTAGGAAATCCTGATGCTCCTTGTCCAACACGGCCTCAATGAAGGGGGAAAAGAGGCTGGATTCTTTGAAGGAGATCAGCGGATCCAGGCACCCAGAGAAGCCCAACAACTATCCGCACTAGTTCGGAAGCTAGAAGGAAATGTAGCTTCTCCCTATCAGCCAACATAAAAGTGGGTGGAGGATATCCACGATGGGGGAAATTACGGGCCAGAGGTGACTCCCTCTCTTCAAGCCATTTCAGTGGCTAACATACGAATGCATGGAAGCCCCCCAAAACGTGCGACCTTTTAAAGCACTCCATGAAAGCCTAGCATGCAAGTAGTAGATTGAATCTTTCAGGTTCCGCACGCCAGCTCCTCCTTCTTCCACCGGTCGCGACATCTTTCTCCACACCACCCATTGCTTCTTCCCCATTGATTGCGGATCCCAAATGAACCTAGCTAAAGATCTATCGTTGGACTTGATGACCCCTTTGGGAACCAATTTAGATGCGAGGGCATGGATGGGCGACGTCACTAAGACACTATTAACCACATAGATCCTCCCGCCAAAGGATATAAAACTATTCTTACTATTAAAGACATTATCATTGATCCTTGAAGATAAGGTGTTGATGACCCGAATCATGAGCCTACTCGCTGAGATGGGTGTGCCGAGGTACTACATCAGAAACTCGCCTCTGGCCGTCCCCAGGAAGATGCTGGCCGACTCCATCATCTCTGCATCACACCCACTGCCGATAAAAAAATCGCTCTTATCCTTATTAATCCTCTGCCCACTCTATCGACAGAATGTCTCCAGCACCTTGAGGAAGCTCCTAATGGAACTCCACCTTCCATTTATAAACAAGAAGGAATCATCAGCGAACATCAAATGGGAAATCGCCTATACCCTCAAGCATCGACAGAATGGCAGAATTCCTCTTCGATCAATACTATTCATCATAAGACCACTCAGAAAGTCCTAATTAATGATGAAAATGGATGGGGGAATGGGGTCACCTTGCCTGAGGCCACATGTGGGATTAAAGAAGCTGAAAGCTTTACCCATGAACATTACCAAGATCCATGAGGAGCTGATGCATCAGAAGATTAAGTCTACATTCCAAGAGTTAAAACCCATACATGAGAGAACCCTATTGATGAAACTTCATTCCACATGATCAAATTCCTTATTCATGTTAAGTTTGATGGCCACGTTGGACCCTCTAGTCTTGTAGTTGATGTCGTGCAGCATCTCCTGAGAAAGGGCGACCGCTTCCTTGATATTACGCCCACAAACGAACTGATGTTGTTCAGGGGAGATCCAGCGAGGGAGATGGAGAGCCAATCTATTTTTGATAATACTCGCAAGGATCTTATAAGGCACATTGAACATGCTAACCAGACGGTAGTGAGAGATATCAGACAGGTTCTGAGTTTTGGGATAAAGAAAAAGATTGGTGGTGAAGGCTACTCTGGGTAGGTAACCCCTGCGAAAGAAGTCTTGAATGTATTCCATCACAGAATCCTTCACCAAGGACCAAGAAGACCTATACAATGAAGTTGGGATTCCATCCGGACCCGGGGCACTATCTAGGTTTAGATGCATGAGAGCATGGTGCATCTCTTCCTCATTAGGCATTACACCCATGCTAGCGTTATCATCATCTGTCACACGACTCTAGATTGAAACAAAGATCTCTAAAGGCTCAGAGGGATAACCCTGTAGGAGGCACTCATTTGGGCCAGCTAGAAGGTCGTGGAAGGAGAAACATTCCATGCTCCCCATGGTGTCTCTGTCGTCAGTGTAAGTTCCATCCTCCATCAGGATGTTTGGCTTAGCTCTCTTCTTCCATTCCTTGATACATTCGTGGAAGAATGTTGTGTTCCGGTCTCCCTCCTTCAACCATTTGATCTTGGACGCCACCCTGGCTAG
This sequence comes from Viscum album, assembly GCA_963277665.1. Taxonomy (NCBI): domain Eukaryota; kingdom Viridiplantae; phylum Streptophyta; class Magnoliopsida; order Santalales; family Viscaceae; genus Viscum; species Viscum album. Next base: position 1,101,855,658 of record OY728138.1, on the reverse strand, counting down.
GTGCTCTTATTTAAGGAGTTCCCCCATCATTTATTTCTTCCTTGTGATCTCCTCAGACACAATGTCCCCCCAAGCACTTTCTAGGGAGGCCTCAAGCGATTCCACATCTTTCATGGACATAGATAGTTCCTCGTCAAGAGACCTTTGATCTTTTTCCCACTCCCTCAAATATGAAATATTTTTCCTCAATTTACTGTGAAGGATGATCCACTTGTTTCCAGCTAAAGGAGTCTCCCATGCCTCAGAAACCTGGTCATGGGAGCCTGGAAAATCAATCCAGAACGTTTTAAAGCATAATGAAGCAGGAAGCTTGGCTGTTGAACTCAGGAAAATTAGAAGCATTGAGTGGTCAGAGATCCCCCTCACCAGATGAGTGACCTTAGTGTTTGCAAAGAGAGAGATGGCATGTAAATTACCCAGACAACGGTCCATAAGACCCCACGAGTGCCGAGCACCCTACTGATTGTTGCACCAAATGAATTTGTCTCCAACAAGCCCGAGATCCGACAATCCCTTGCCAGCCATGAAGCTAAAAAAGATGAACTGGCCTTTGTGGGGAAGGGGCCCCTCCCCTTCCGCTCACTCGGTCAGCAACCACATTAATGTACCCTCCCACAATCTAGGCCTCCAATCCCAGGTTGAACATCGCTAGATCATTCCACAACCCTTCCCTAATATGGAGGTCGCAACTCCCATACACAAAAGATGCGAGAAAGGAAACGTTTCTAGTACTCACTATAACTGTGAGGAACTGGTCCTTGAATTGGACTAAGGATACCGTGAATTCATTGATCCAGAATACCAATATATGTTTGTTGGTAGACTCGTCTTGCATGGAGCCATGCATGAAAAGGGTTCTGGAGAACCCATCAATTCTAGAGGGTTTCTGCTTGTGCTCAAGGATGGACACAACTACGACCTTTTGTTTAGCGATCTCAGACACAAGGAAGTCCATTTTAATATGAGCCCCTAACCCCCTTGCATTCCAGACGAGTATAGGAATCTTTGAAAAGGAGCCATCCTGGAACTGGCTCTAGAGCGTTTTGCCATCAAGCCTTGGCTAGGAGATCTGGATCAATCTCCCTTGGAATGTTATATAGTGTGTACCCCTGACCCTTGATCCTTGGGCACCACCGGAGAGGAGGAGCAGCTAGGCCTGGGAGTTTTGTGATCCCTCTTGTAACAATCCAAGGGGGGAGATGTAGAGACCCGAAGCATAACGTACATGTACATTACATAACTTTTGTGAAAAACTTAGTACATAACAAAAACACACACACAAGGACCGTAATAGTTTAGTGTCTTTGGAAACTCGGAATATAATCTTCTAATCGTGGAGAAAGATCTTCAACATCTCCCATAAAGAACTTCCTTTTTTACCTAAAACCTTTCTTTATATCTTGGGAAAAAGAAAACATAAAAGGGTGAGCTCAAATGCTCAGTAAGGGTAAGCATGGATTAAATAAAACATACCATATACATTTGAACTTAAAAAAACATGAATATTAAAAATCTTGAGCAACGACATAAAACATGGAAGTACATAAGGCATAGATCATAATGGAACATAAATCATGATAAAATAGAATGGGAATAAAACATGTAATTGTGGCATCCATTAAGCACATGTAATGATTTCCATAGTAGCCATGGCATTGCTTCCTAGACCATCTTAGTGGACAAAGTCCCATTCTGAATCGAGTTCACTCCTCGTTTCAGTCTTGTAACACTGAACAGGATTCACTTACCGTTCGAGCCATGTCTATCTCATGAGATATAAAATCCTTACCCAATGCACTGGAAGGAGATATAGGTTCCACCCATCTCATAGTTAAATCATTCTTACTTGTGCCACAAAATAAACTTAAAACATTAATCATAACCCAAAGAATAAAATGGTTTTCATAAACATCATCCCATCATCACATAATCCATATAAAAAAAATGGATATTTCATCATAAGAAAATTGAAACCATGTAAATCATAGAGAAATTATACTTGAAACATACACATATGAAATAATGTCATCTTAGATAGAAAATGGTTTTGATAAAACACTTGAAATGAATTCTTGAGGAAAATATCCTTTTTCTTCAAAATAAATTTCTTTTCACAAAACATCATGAAATTTTAAAAGAAAAGGATTTTTTTGAAAATAGTCATGAAATCTTTTGGAGTAAGCTTCATGAAAATAAGGCTTTATAAAACCGTAAAAATCAGTTCATGCCGTATAAGTTAAAAAAACATTCTTCTCATACTTTTGCCGGAAAAGTCAAAAAGGTACCTCGTAACGTAATCAAAAGAAAGATTCCATACATACCATGTAGTAAAAGTGAAAAATGTGTAAAAATGACATTTAACATACATGAAAACAATTTTATAAAACATGTACATGGATGATATAAATATCCCCAGTAATTACTTACAAATAAGGAATCTCGGATAAAAAATGAGATTTGCAAAATTATCCCTTACCTTAGGTATGATATGCTTCGTACGTATCCAAACCTCCTGTGTAATGATTTAAATAATGTCATTGACTTATTACAGAATCATATTCATTGTTATTATATCATATATAGTTCACTTACGACTTTATATTACCCGTTCTTTTGTAAATTCCATGTTAAAGAGTGTTTTGGGTAAAATCGTTTCATTTGTCGTCCGTGTTTTGAATTGTAATTATTCATATGATTACTTAGATAATGATTACTTAATTACATAATATAAAACATTATTTATATATAATATATATTCAGAATTCATATATATAATAGATCGATAAATGGAAAGAAATACACCGTTCATGGAGACGGTAGGCCGTACGTACGCATGAACGCTGTTTTCGTTTCCTTATTGAGTTGAATGGAATTAAGTAGATGAAATAAATATATAAATAAATAAATACAGTAGCATTATAATGTCATATATTTTATGATTACTTATTATATATACTTTATAATCATTCTGGAATGGTTATCATGGAGAGTGAGTCCCATCGCGTCGTGGAGACGGTATTCCTTACGTACGCATGAGCGATGAAATCATTCCCATGATCGTTGAATTGTATTAAAGTGTATGTATAATATTATATAATCAATATCACTTTAAAATAATCATATATATTCATTAATTTCACCATTATACCCATCCAAGTAAGGTGGTGGTGGAAATTAGATAACACCACGGCGTGGAGACGGTATTCTGTACGTACGCACGCGTGGTGATTTCATTTTCCATAGGATGGATAGATGGTGAAATATGGTTGTTTCATAATTATAATAACATATCCGTATATGATTTATAATTATGTTACTACTTCATAATGAAACAACTAAAGAAGAAGAAGTTGAAGAAGAAAAAAAATTGAAAGAATCGGTAACGAATATTACCTCTTCTTTGACACGCCTCTTTGAATCCTCCTCTAAGGGTACTAAAATTGGTCTTTGAAGAAGACCAGGACCTCTAGGATGTTTCTAGGGAATTTTATAAGGGAAATGGGCAGGGTTTGGACGATATTAAATGCTTAAATTGGTGTGAGGAAGAGAGGGAAGAGGTGCCCCTTTATAAGGGAGGAGAGGGGCACCATTGGAATTCTTAAAAATATTAATTTATAATAAATATATCCCCACTTAAAAACCTCCAAAAATGACTCATATTAAAATCCTAGATGCGATAGGGTTGTAATCTTATAATCAAATCAAATTTAGACATGTTTGGATATTATTGTGAACCTTATCATTTTGATTTATCCATATTTAATCTATTTAAGTTTATTTGTGGTAATAAAATTATAAATTTTAAATTATAACAAATAATTACTTATTTGTTATGAATATTACATAATTGGTTACTTAATATCATTATAGACCATATAAATTTAAATCTATAATTTTTAAATATTTTTGTGATTTTTAAAAAATTTTATAATATGTTATTTTTATAAAATAACAATAGTGTCAATTTTTGACAGTATTCATTTATTTGAATTTAAATAAAATATATACAGAAGATATGTTTGAACTAAACTCATTAATAGATTCATAATAGGTCATATGTATCTATAAAATTAGTGGATCAAATTAAATAGTCTATATAATATGTATTTTATTATTTGTATAACCATTTATTTGGTTTATCTCTTAATAAAATAATTACTACACCATTTTTGTATATTTATTTAATATACTTATTTGTTGCATAAAAATTAAAACTAAAATCCTATGATGAATATAAATCTATTAAATTTCACAATAATACTTTTACTAGAATTTATCATCTTAAAATAACAACAGTTAAATTATTATATTTATTAAATTATGAAGGTGACAACTTTGGCATCATTTAAAATAAAATAATATAAGTGTCATAATCACTTTTATAAGGCTCGAAACGGTTATATATTAGGTCATTGGATGGTTAATGTGTATATATACACTACAAATAAGTTTTGGTCAGGTTTGTGGGCCTTTTAATGGGTATTAGTATTTGAATAAAAACTATATTACTAATTTTTCACTTAATAAATAATTTCTGCATCATTAATGTATCACCATTAATGACAATTATTTAATCCCTAAAAATTCTAAATAAATTATCATGATGTAGATAATTTTATTGGCTTTCTTTATATTATTCATGTTCTAAGTTTTATGATGTTTATCACTAATGTAAAATTATTATACTTATAAGATTTAAGAGAGTGACATGTTGTCACTTTCTTGGGTTTTAATAATAATTAAATTATTTTCATAGTCAAAAGTCCATAAAATGAATATAATCCGACCCTTAGGTGATATGGATCTACTTTTATCCATAAAATAGAATTTTTTCATGTTTTAGGGTAATTTTATAATATTATATTTACCCTTAATTACCCGATTTACTTTTAACTATGGTAAATAAAATTTACCTTAGTTACTATTCATAATTCCGAAAAATAAAAATTAGCTTATTAACATAATTTGGATCCACTTATTCCAGATATTTAATACATTTTTCCAAATTCAATACAAAAAATTTGCAGAAATTAAATTAAAATTAATCTCGTTGTCGAATGAAAATGAGTTTTTGTTTAAAACATAGGAAAAGATTGAATTGATTTAACCTGCGAATTCAATGTAAAATCAATGCTAATGACATACATTATATTAAATGGTAAAAATATATTCTATTTATACTTTAAAACCATTAAATATTATTATTTAACTATATAAATTATTAGGATGAAAAAAGTTTTTTTTAATTAAAATATAGCGTGTTTTTACTATTCATTAAAATATGAAAGTTATCGGAAAAATATCAAAACGTTATTCAATGTAAATTTTTATATCCTAATTCAAAATAAGAATTTTATTTTGTCAAATTGAACTTATAAACATGTCAAAAACTAGATTTAATGTGGGTGCGCCATCAATAAGCGACAAAATTGCATTTTTTGAAAAATACTTATTTTACCCGGAAAATTTATTTTGTTCTTATAACATGTTCTAGAAAATGTGTAAGATGAATAATAATGTTATAAAATTCAAAATTTAGTTGATACTATTCATAACAGCTAGTTGATAATAATATTATAATAATATATCGTTTTTTAGTAAAACCCGGTATTGCGTACAACACACGCTATCGAAGAAGGTCACGATTGCGTGTAATGCAAGCCAAGTCAAGGTTGCGTATAGTGAAAGACTCCTTTGTTGTTTCGATATAATATAATCCAAACATTGTTTTCATTTATACATTGAATATATATATATATATATACTCAATGTTGCGTAGAATGACTATTATCAAACGAACTTGAAATTGTGTGTAACACAATCTAAGAGTGTTGCGTATACAGCAAGCTAAAACAGTATTGCGTATAGTGCAAGATAATCTTGGTGTAGAATACAACAGAATATATGAAAGAAATTAAAACGAATATATCTTATAAAATCTCGGGTTATTACATTCTACCCTCCTTAAAATGAATTTCTCCCTCGAAATTCGTCTGGGTTATAAATGGTTTTCTACTTGAATGTTTATTTAATTGAAACCCACATCGTAAAAAGGAATACCAAAACTTATCTTTAAAAACTAAAGTATGAAAAGTAACGGTTACCCAAATTAACTCATCACTGGGTTTCCACGTAGGAGAAGATAGGTGCAAATATAGATATGGAAGAGAAATCTGACCATCATGTTCTGATAGGGAGTGGTAGAGAACATGGCTATGAAAAATCCAACAATCACAAAGCCATAGATTTGTGATGATCTAAGGTACCATCTGATTCATCGGATATAAGGTCACTAAGACAAAAATTTTGATTTTCAAGATCATTTCCCTAAAGTTGATGAATTAAATGAAATACTTACATGATTTTGGTACAATCTCACTGTTGTTCGTGAATTGAACAATTTCCACTTCATACCTTAATGAAATAAAGATGAATTTGTTATTCGTGATGTGTTAGCGGATCGTGTGATAGAATGATGGGTCATTCCATCTATTTCAAACAAAAGGTTAGCAAAAGTTATAAGTCCATCATATGGTTAGATTAATCGTATATGGTTCCAAAAATGAACTTATTCTTCATATATCATACCGCTTAATAAAATAAAACTAGTTTATACTAACCAGGGACTTCTTGTAGGCTAGTGGTAGGTGATAAAGGCCAGTCGCACTTCGGTTGTGGGTTCGATTCCCACATCCTTGTCCGACACGATGGGCTATCGCCAGTCCTACAGGTTGTCCTTTTTCTAAAACTACATTACTATAACATCCCATAAATAATATCGAAAAAAGTTCTATCCTTAAACAATACTAACTTATGTCCAACATAATCCATTCCAATCTTTAGGCTTATTTAAAATACATCGGTCCAAGATCATAGTATAAAGAAAATGATTACTTGAAATGTCATCAACCAAGCATGTGAATACCATCATTTATCCCCCATATATCATGTTGGTCACATTCCAATCATGTGAATACCTTAATCATGTATTCTCTTGAAAAATGAATACCCATTAAACCTTAGTGAAAATATGAATGCTGTCAAAAGTTAACTCTTTCCACATACCAAAATCCAAAAATTGTATATACTCAAACCATGATATAACCTTCTCCTTATAACAGTCATGAGCTCATTAATATTATCAAACATTTAATTTTCTCCTTATCCCTTCATTATGCGCATATCATCTACATTCCAAAAATATATGAATAACCATTCATGGATACTGGTACCATTAATCATACACTTTCAAAACTCAAGGAAAGACAATAGTGTAACAATCCTTAGATGTCTCTTTATTCCAAAGTACCATGAGATAACTTATACAACATTACACTTGATAAACATGTAATAATTCCACTACCTTCTTAAAACATTGACCGAGCTTCAACAATTCTTTCATCTCACATATCATTTGTAGTCTCTTCATCATCACCAACATAAATACTACCCATACAACCATACTGATTCTCTTCATGAAACTTTCCCTTAGGGCATTAGTTTTCATAATGCCTGTACATTCCACATTTAAAACATTTAACCATTGTTGATATCGTAGCAATACCATTATCCTCATCCCTGGTGTTAACTGAACCTTTTCCTTTGCACTTACTGGCTTTGTGTCCTTCTTTTCCACACCCAAAGCATCTTCCATTTCCTTTGAAACATTCTCCTTGATGCCTCTTCCCACATGATTTATATAGGGGAATTTGAACTTTCTTTCCTCTATGATCATCATGAAACTCCATCATTCTCTTATTAGCTGAGTTAGGAAACTTACCAATTTTGAGTTTATTGATCATATTATGAGATTGCTGATTCAGCATAATAATGATGTTTGGACTTCTAAATCCCATTTCATTTGGTTTCTCATGAAGAATATCATTCCATTGTCCATCATATGCTCCATTATCATGAATCAACTTGTTTCCAGCCATTTTCAAAAACCCAAAAAGAATAGTGTGAGAGGAAAAAATCACACTAGGGAAAACAATATAATAAAGGGGGAGTACCTTCAATATCTAACATCTTGGGTTACCGTAACTCTAGTACTATAACTTATACTTATACTTAACCTTAGGTACATCCCTAGACATACCTTAGAAATATCTCTAGGGATCTCACTAAAGTTCTCGCATCCTAGTTTCCAAAGGTTGACTAAGCCTTTCCTCTAATACCAACTATAGAGACCCGAAGCATAACGTACATGGACATTACATTAATTTTGCGGAATACTTAGTACATAACAAAAACACACACACAAGGACCGTAATATTTTAGTGTCTTTGAAAAATCGGAATATAATCTTCTAATCGTGGTGAAAGATCTTCAACATCTCCCATAAAAATATTCCTTTTTTAACCTAAAACCTTTCTTTATATCCTGGGGAAAAGAAAACATAAAAGGGTGAGCTCAAATTCTCAGTAATGGTAAGCATGGATTAAATAAAACATTCCATATACATTTGAACTTAAAAAAACATGAATATTAAAAATAAGGAGCAACGACATAAAACATGGAAGTACATAAGGCATAGATCATAATAGAACATAAATCATGATAAAATAGCATGGGAATAAAACATGTAATTGTGGCATCCATTAAGCACATGTAATGATTTCCATAGTAGCCAAGGCATTGCTGCCAAGACCATCTTAGTGGACAAAGTCCCATTCTAAATCGAGTTCACTCCTCGTTTCAGTCCTGTAACACTGAACCAGATTAACTTACCATTCCAGCCAAGTCTATCTCTTAAGATATGAAATCTTTACCCAATTCATTGGAGGGAGATACAGGTACCACTCATCTCTTAGTGAAATCATTCTTACTTGTTCCACAAAATAAACATAAAACATTCATCATAACCCAAAGAATAAAATGGGTTTCATAAATATCATCTCATCATCACATAATCCATATAAAACAAATGGATATTTCATCATAAGAAAATTGAAACCATGTAAATCATATAGACATTATAATTTAAACATACACATATGAAATAATGTCATCTTAGATAGAAAATGGTTTTGATAAAACACTTGAAATGAATTCTTGAGGAAAATATCATTTCTTCTTCAAAATCAATTTATTTTCACAAAACATCATGAAATTTTAAAAGAAAAGGATTTTGTTGAAAATAGTTATGAAATATTTTGGAGTAAGCTTCATGAAAATAAGGCTTTATAAAAGCGTACAAATCTATTCGTGCCGTATAAGTTAAAAAAACATTCTTCCTGTACTTTTGCCGGAAAAGTCAAAAAGGTACCTCGTAACGTAAACAAAAGAAAGATTCCTTACATACCATGTAGTAAAATTCAAAAATGGGTAAAAAGGACTCGTAACATACATGAAAACACTTTTATAAAACATGGACATGGATGATAGAAATATCCCCAGTAATTACTTACGAATAAGCAATCTCGGATAAAAAATGAGATTTGCAAAATTATCCCTTACCATAGGTCCGATATGCTTCGTACATATCCAAACCTCCTGTATAATGATTTAAATAATGTCCTTGACTTATTATAGAATCATATACATTGTTATTATATCATATATGGTTCACTTATGACCTTATATTGCCCATTCTTTTGTAAATATAATGTTAAAGAGTGTTTTGGGTAAAATTGTTTCATTTGTCGTCCGTGTTTTGACTTGTAATTATTCATATGATTACATAGATCATTATTAATTAATTATAGAATATAAAACATGATTTATATAAAATATATATTCAGAATTCATATATATAATAGATCGATAAATGGAAATAAATACACCGTTCATGGAGACAGTAGGCCGTACGTACGCATGAATGCTGTTTTCGTTTCCTTATTGAGTTGAATGGAATTAAGTAGATGAAATAAATATATATATACATAAATCCAGTAGAATTATAATGTCATATATTTTATGATTACTTATTATATATACTTTATAATCATTCTTGAATGGTTATCATGGAGAGTGAATCTCATCGCGTAGTGGAGACGGTATTCCGTAAGTACGCATGAGCGATGATATCATTCCCATGATCGTCGAATTGTATTAAAGTGTATGTATAATATTATAGAATCAATATCACTTTACAATAATCATATATATTCATTACTTTCACCATTATACCCTTCCAAGTAATGTGGTGGTAGAAAATAGATTACACCATGGCGTGGAGACAGTATTTTGTACGTACGCACGCGCGATGATTTCATTTTCCATAGGATGGATAGATGGTGAAATATGGTTGTTTCATACTTATAATAAAATATCAGTATATGATTGATACTGATGTTATTACTTCATAATGAAACAACTAAATAATAAGAAGTTGAAGAAGAAATAAAATTGAAAGAATCAGTAACGGATATTACCTCTTCTTTGACACGCCTCTTTCAATCCTCCACTTAGGGTACTAAAATTGGTCTTTGAAGGATACCCGGACCTCTAGGTTGTAGCTAGAAAATTTTATAAGGGAAATGGGCAGGGTTTGGTCGAGATTAAAGGCTTAAATTGGTGTGAAGAAGAGAGGTAGGAGGTGCCCTTTTATAAGGGAGGAGAGGGGCACCTTTGGAATTCATAAAAATATTAATTTATAATAAATCTAACCCCACTTAAAAACCTCCAAAATGAATCATATCCGAATATTAGATGAGATAGGGTTGTAATATCATAAACAAAGCAAATTTAGACATGTTTGGATCTTATTTTAAACCTTATAATTTTGATTTATCCTTATTTAATCTATTTAAGTTTATTTGTGGTAATAAAATTCAAAAAATTAAATTATAACAAATATTTTATTATTTGTTGTGAATATTCCATAATTGGTTAATATATAAAATTATAGACCATATAAATTTAAATTTATAATTTTTAAATATTTTTTTGATTTTTAAAGAATTTTATAATATGTTATTTTTATAAAATAACAACAGTCTCAATTTTGACACTATTCATTTATTTGAATTTAAATAAAATATACACAGAAGATATGTTCAAACTAAAAGCTTTAATAGATTAATAAAAGGTCATATGTATCTATAAAATTATTGTATCACATTAAATATTCCATATAAAATTTATTTTATTATTTTTAAAACCATTTATTTGGTTTATCTCCTAATAAAATAATTACTACAACATTTTTTTATAATTAATTAATATACATATTTGTTGCATAAAAATTAAAAATAAAAACCTATGATGAAGATAAATTTATTACCTTTTAAAATAATACTTTTACTAGAATTTATCATCTTAAAATAACAATAGTTAAATTTTTATATTTATTAAATTATGAAGGTGACAACTTTGGGATCATTTAAAATAAAATAATATAAGTGTCATAATCACTTTTATAAGGCTAAAAACGGTTATATATTAGGTAATTGGATGTTTAATGTGTAGATATACACTACCAATAAGTTTTGGTCAGGTTTTTGGGCCTTTTAATTGGTATTATTATTTCAATAAAAACTATATTACTGATTTTTCACTTAATAAATAATTTCTGCATCATTAATGTATCACCATTAATGATAATTATTTAATCCCTAAAAATTATAAATAAATTATCATGATGTAGATAATTTTATTAGATTTCTGGAGACTATTAATTCTCTAAGTTTTAAGATGTGTATCACTAAATTAAAATTATTATACTTATAAGATTTAAGAGAGTGACATGTTGTCACTTTCTTTGGTTTTAATAATAATTAAATTTTTTCATAGTCAAAAGTCCATAAAATGAATATAATCTGACCCTTAGGTGATATGGATCTACTTTTAGCCATATAATATAATTTTTTCATGTTTTAGGGTAATTTTATAATATTATATTTACCCTTAATTACCCGATTTACCTTTACCTATGGTAAATAAAATTTACCGTAGTTACTATTCATAGTTCCCAAAAATAAAAAATATCTTATTTACATAATTTGGACCCACTGATTCCAAATATGTAATCCTGTTTTCCAAATTCAATACACAAAATTTTCAGAAATTAAATTAAAATTAATCTCATTGTCTAATGAAAATGGGTTTTTGTTTAAAACATTGCAAAAGATTGAATTGATTTAAACTATGAATTCAATGTAAAATCAATGATAATGACATACATTATATTAAATGGTAAAAATATATTCCATTTATACTTTAAAACCATTCAATATTATTATTTATCCATATAAATTATTACGATGAAAAAAGTTGTTTTTAATTAAAATATAGCGTGTTTTTACTATTCATTAAAATATGAATGTTATCGGAAAAATATCAGAACATTATCCAATGTAAATTTTTATATCCTTATTCAAAATAAGAATTTTATTTTGTCAAATTGAACATATAAACATGTCAAAAAACTAGATTTAAAGTGGGTGCGCCATCAAAAGGAGGCAAAACCGCATTTTTTGAAAAATACTTATTTTACCCGAAAAATTTATTTTGTTCTTATACCATGTTCTCGAAAATGTGTAAGATGAATAATAATGTTATAAAATTCAAAATTTAGTTGATACTATTCAAAACGGCTAGTTCATAATAATATTATAATAATATATTGTTGTTTAGTAAAACCTGGTATTGCGTACAACACACGCTATCGAAGAAGGTCACGATTGCGTGTAATGCAAGCCAAGTCAAGGTTGGATATAGTGAAAGACTCCTTTGTTGTTTCTTTATAACAGAATTCAACCATTTTTTCATTTATACATTGAATATATATATATATATACTCAATGTTGTGTAGAATGACTATTATCAAACGAACTTGAAATTGTGTGTAACACAATCTAAGAATAGTGTTGCGTATACTGCAAGCTAATACAGTGTTGTGTATAGCGCAAGATAATCTTGGTGTAGTGTACAACAGAAGATATGAAAGAAATTAAAATGAATATATCATATAAAATATAGGGTTATTACAGGAGATACACCCACCCCTTTTCCCCAAGGCTGTCTGTATTAGTGCGTGAAGAGGAAACCTCTACTAGAGTTGAATCAACACACGCCTCCAGATGTTCCCTTAAGAGCATTACTGAAACTGGCCTCGAGCTCAGGAGATCCTCACAGACCCGAATGCCTGATGATCCAGAAGGAGGGGTTTATAGACAAGAGACCAGAATGCACTTATCAAGTATCTGGTTAAAAGACTACAGGAAGCAAACAAGAAAAGAGGTGGAGTAGAGGTGGCTTCCTTCCTCGACCCATAACACCCTACCTTTGCATAGGACTTATCAGGCACTACCATAAGGCAACGGGGGGGGGGGGATTCCGAAGAGATAGGAGTAGATAGAATGGGGGGATATCCGCCAGGAGAACCTCTGCAACATGCTCTGCCTGAACCAAAGAACGTGACAGAGAACTCTCATCCTCCCCCCTCTTATTAGTCCTCCTTTTTCCCTTTCTCCCCTATTGACGACAGACCTACATCGAATTCCCCTGGAGACAACACTATGAGCAGAAATGAGGGAACACTGGGTAGACCACCTCTTGAGTCCAGTACATGACATCCTCGACGAGAATATCCACTTTCTCTAATGAAATTAATGAAATTATCCAACAAGTAATTCTCTTACCATACATTCTCTTACAACATATTATCTAATAAAGAATAAATTCAATTATGAACTAGGATTTCAATTATCATATAAGTGAAATTATCCTATGTGTAGAAACAAAATAATAATAATAATAATTCATTACAATAAAATAAAATCAAAAATAGAATGAAACTCGAGATAAAATCAATTAGGATATTTTTCAAATTAAAAAATAATTTTAAAATTTATTCCACCAATTTTTATTAAAAAATTCCAGACATGGAAATTGTAAAAAAACAACTTCAAGAATAAAATATAAAAAGGAACACTTTTAAAAAAATTCAAATCATCATTCAATAAATTCATAATTTATTCCAAAAATATATTTCATTCAAAAAACATGGAATATTAAAACGATTAGTTCCAAAAAAATGTCGAAATAACATTAAAATACTCCTTCTATTAAAATGAATATTCATCAAGAAATATGTTCTTAAGACATATGAAATTTAACCAGAAGAAAATTTATTCAATTATGGGAAAAAAAGTATTTCAATAAATATATTCAATGAATTAAAATTTCCACTATAATTAACCAATATTCAATAATTGTGCATTAAAATCCGAATTTATCATTAAAATCACAATTATTTAACTAATTAGTTGAGTAAAACGTTTATCAGACTAAGTTTTCATTAGATTCCATCACATATAACTTATTCATTATACTCAAGTAATAAATTTTTCTAACACAATAGAATAAAGTTAATACAAGGAATGAAAATTATAGTTCCAATAATGAATTGGGTTTGAAAGTTAATTTTCCTCCATGGACTCTATGAAGTGGTAAAAAATATTGATCTCTGTAAATTAATGGTTACACAAAAAAATTGGGTTTTTTATTACAAAAAATGATTAAATTTAAAAACTATGAAAAGAAATAAACAAAATTTACTTTTCATTTAATTTTTCTTCTAAAATTCAATTTTTGTCCAAATCAAAATTCGTACATAATTTAAAGAAGAATAACTAGAAAAAAATAAATGTATGGGTGAGTATATTAATTAAAAATATTGAATAATTAACCCATCCATCAGTATTATCTAAAATAATATATATTCTACATGGATTAGGAGTACATTTCATAGACAATTAGTATGAATAGTTTATATGTTTAATTATAATAAAAAATTAAAATAAAATGATATTTATAAAACCTACCCCCAATTATTTACCAAAAGAATGTTGTTTTGAAGATAAAAATAAAAAATATATACCCAATTAAATCTATGGAGGAAAAAAAAACTGACCAATCAAAGTAGAAGAACATCCTTCAATCATCAAATTTTTTTTTAACAAATAAGTAAGAAAATTTATGCTCAAACAATGTCAATTTTTAAAAAGGGGTGATCCATAATGAACTAAATTATTTATAGTTTAGAACAGTAAATAACCCACATCTACAATTAAAATTTTACAGTATCCCCAATTTTTACCTTTCATAGTTGAAAAAAAAATTATTGCTCTTTAGGATTAAATAGGTTTTTTAATTCATAGTCCCAAAACATGTCCTAGGGTTACATAATGTTTAAAAAAATGTCTACCAGAACTAAAAAAATTTCTAAAAAGAGTTTAAATTGTATAGACTTTAATATTTTAAATAATACAATAAATTTCATTATAGCTCAAAATTGTAGCATGTTAAGTAGTGATTTTAGTAAAGAAATAAAATACAAATAATTCTATTAGGGTCCTAAATATGATTTCAAATCCAATTAAAAAATATTTTCTTAGGTAAAAAATAAATAAATCCTAGCACTGAATAATTAAAAATAGATTCATCGCTAGATTTAGTTACAATGTTCAACACCTCCCCACCCAAAACATATTTTGTATTCATTAGAAAAATATAAACTAATATTCACATAAAAATTAAAATCCACTTTTTAAGGGAGCGTGAAGAAATTTAATATATAATAAAAACAAAAAGAAAATGTTTAAAACATATGTCCCTATCAGTTGGTTAGATCTTAATTCCTAGGCCCAAGATTAGACCCTTAACACTACATGATACAGTTGGATTCTTCCAATAAATTACCCTAAAAAATAATTGAAATTCCATGAATTTCGTGAATTTATGGTCAAAATAGAAAACAGAGAGAGGGAAAAAATTTATTTCTAAACTCAAGAAAAAAAAAAGATTGAATCAAAAACATTTTAGGAAAAACACAACAATAGATGAAGGAATATTTATTTTAAAAGTGAAAACAAGAAAAAATTTAAAACCTATGGGTTTCCTCCCATGAAGTTCATGATTTTATGTCCACACCTATACTTTCATTAGAATTTAATCCATAATCACTTTTTGGGATTGATTTATTTATGGTTTTTACTTCACTATTTTTTCAATAAAACTTCATCATGATTTATCAGAATTTTCAGAACACCCAAACTATCAACATTATATTGAACTCATTTGAGGATCTATGACTAAGGTTCCTACAACCAAAAACATTAAAGGAAATAATTTCATAAAAAACCAAAAAAACAACGGAGACAAACCCCTAGAAATATCACTAAAATGACCAGAATCCTTCCTTATGTGCTCCCAAGTAGTTATGGCATCCAAAAAATATTAAATAGGTGAAATAAATGCTACAACCCACTCAATTTCATCCACAAAATCACTCATGGAGAAAACAACATTATTTGAATAATGGAAATCTACCTCCTCTTAAAATTTACTACAAGAATTAACATAAATTAGATATTGAAAATTCATATTTTATAGATATCATATTAGATGAAGAATACCAAATATCCCTCCCTAGAAAACTATCCAGATTCTCACCCTTTATAATCTCAAAATGTTTATAAAAGTTTAATTTAACTTTTATGGTATAGAAAAAATATTTTACATTACCTCAAAATTTAAACACATATTGAAACTTTGGAAACCACTAAAATAGGATTAAAACTCTCTAGAAAAAAGGATTAAAGAATTGAATATCTATTGGATATAAGGGAGGGAAAAATATCACAATAATAAAGTGATGGGTATTGAACAACATCTTTAGAAGCTCTCTCAATATGAAATCTATTTTTAAGATAGACCACTTCATAATCCATATCAATGAGTTTCAAAATTTTATAACATGTTTTCATTGTATTTTGGGTTTTTGTATGAAATATTTTTTTTTAAAAAAATAACTGTTAATTGTTTAGAAAATTAATCTTGAATTATTTGTAAAATTTATCAATGGGTATCATTTCTAATCATATCCCTAAAAACGTCTTTAGAAACATTAATTATCATACAAATTACCTCTAGGATAGAATACCTAAAGACCTCAAACTCTTCTTGATAATTATTAGTATGAGTGGTTATTTTTCTTTTTCATGTATCTATAACATCCCCACCTATCTCTAGGAATGGTATACTGAAAAAATATAGGTACCTATTTTTCAATCTCCATTTATAAATCATGAAAATCAGTGGGAAAAGTAAGGTTCCATAAATTAACTAAAAGTTCTCCTTACATTTTTTAAGGGACGATTAATTGAACTAACATACAACCAAATAGAAATAGAGGTTTATTTTATACCTCCTATTCCCAAATACATAAATAAGTGGAAAGTCATAATGATGATACCAGATCATATATAACACAAGCAATTAATCTCTCCACATTATCCTATACTATAATATATCCCAAATCATATAGGCTATTTCAATTTAAATGGTATCATCTTTGGAAGGAAAACACTAAAGTCTTTAGTTATATTATTGATGACCATATCTACCCAAACCATTTTATTAACAAAAAACTATTTAGAAATAAGAAGGGATATTATTTAAGTCTTCCACAAAGGGAATGTTGATGCTAAAAGTTCTAAATATCTCAATGAATTTCATATAATCAAGTTCATCATGTTTTTCCAAGCCTTTGAAGAAATGGAATTAGAGGAGCATAATTACTCAAAATAGGTTGGATTTTCTCCTTCAATTCAATCCCCATTTTATTCTTACCTTCAATAATCATATTTTTACTCATTTTTCTTAATTCTTTTTCATTTTCAAGTGAGGATTTATCTTTATATTCATTTTGTACCTTACTATACAGTTATTTAAATTTAGTGCTTTTTATATTTTTATCTTAGAATTCAATTAAATCTTCATTTCCTCCTCCTCAATAATCACCTAAAATTTTTATTGGATTTTGGGCTTAATTTGGGGGAAATGATAATTAACATTTCGTTTAGATTCATTTTATTTTTGTTTCGAAGTTGCACAATTTATCTTTCACTTCTTCTTCATTCCATTTGGATCATGAAAGCTTATAGATTATAGATGATAGATTTTTATGAATCTTATTTAATGATGGGATTCTAAAACAAACCCACCAAATTAGTGTTTGAATAAAAAAGAATTACATATTTTTAAACTAATTTTTAGGATGATTTGAATACCCAAAAAAAATAGGTTGTTTTTCCAGTCTATGATATATCCAAGATAAGTTCAGATTAATTATATATAAAAAGATAGTGTTATTGGAAAAAGGAACTTATTTACCCATATTTCTAGATATAAAGTCTAAAAATTGAGCACCTCCATTTTTTTTATTGGGTAGATTAACATTAAGTGAGGAATTCCAAGTATGATCATACATCCTAGAATTGTTATATTATTCCCCAAAATGTATTTTATATAAAAATAGCATCAACCTTTGGATGTGATCCACCCTTATAAATAGTTTTTCATTTATCATTAATTACAGATGATTTAATAAATATTATTAAATATTTCATTATGTTCCTTAGCTATCAAATTAGAGATATTTCAACTTGAAAACCAGTATACTATGTTTTAGTGGTATGTGGAATGAAAATTATAATATATTTATATATATAGATGGGGATCAATATGATTTTTGTGACATTGACTAATAATACCAATAATTGTTCCCCATGATATATAAAATATATCGCCTTTATCTAATATAAACTTTTGATGTTATGACTTACCACAATTTTCAATTCATAGAGTAAAAATATGTCATAAAATCATTAAAACATTGTTCCAAAGAGTAAAAAATTTCTTTATCTATATTATGGATCCATCTTATATGCCCTTCCTTCATGTAAAACAAGAACTCCCTCACCCTAAACTATACCTTAGTAAACCCATATAAATATAACTATTGAAAAATACTTTAAAAGTCTCTGATAAAATATAATGAATCCTCCCTAGGTTTTAAATTAAAAGAGGTTATCATGTAGGGATATTACTATTTGAAATCATTATTATAAGAACTAGAGGATATCCATATATAGGATGGGTTGGTTTACACTTTGGGAAGTTTGAAATATCCAATCCTATACCTCTTTGAATTATGATTTCCTGGTTGTGTTTTAAGAAACATTTTATTTTCATTAATGTTTTCAACTCATAGAATTTATATATTTTTTATTTTTACTAATATTTATCTCTTAATAGAAATAAAAGTTTGTATATTTCTAGATATAAAGGGTCTAATTTGGTTAATACTTTTTAGTGTCAATGAAAAACATCATACTTGGTTGATTACAACTGAAAAATAAGAACAATTATATCTTTTTTATTTGTTTTTTTTTGGAAAAAAGCATTTTTTTTGTAGTTTTAATGTGATTTAATTAGAAATAGGGAAAAACACTATATAGAGGTCATTAATTCACAGAAATGTTTTTATTTATTATCCCAATTAATTCTTAGAAGATGGTGATAAACTTATAAACATAAAGAAATTAATATTAAATAAAACAAGAATTCATAAATTATACAATTGATAATTTTAAGGCGTGATTAGAAATTTGATAAAGGAGAAGTAATAAAAAATTGGTGAAAGTGAAACATAAATGTTTAAAAATAGTGAAAAAGGGAAGTAAGGAAACAAATTGATGGAATTAGGGTAAAAATTGAATAGAATGAACTGTAAAATGTTTCACTCAAATTTCAATTCAAATTAAATTATAAATACTATAAAGTTGTGTGAATAGAAATTAAAAACACCTAACCATAATTAGGTGAACAATAATTCTTGGTGATCTATCATATATGATAAAATTTCTTTCAAAACATTTGGTAATGATGATTATTCATGGAGAAAATAATACTAAATCCTTTTAAAACTGAAATGATATGGTTAAAGTTACAATATAAATTGGATATATTACACTTCATCCGTAGGTACATGAATTAGGGTGAAAATGACTCTCATAAAGAAGAGGAAATGAGAGTAGAAGGTGTGGGAGACATATTGTGTACTTCCAGTGAATCCACATATATCTTATCAATCTCAGTGATGAATTAAATTTTTTATTATTCATATATAAATATATACCTAACACCACTTGTTAGTTTTTTATTAGAGATAATAGAAAATAATAATATAGTGAAAAATTCTAGGAAGTACAATATAATTCAATGAATTAAACTGAGAAAAAAAATAAAAGGAATCAATCCATCCAATCAAATTCCCTAAGTTAATATAGTTACACGTATTATTAAAAAACAATTTTATTCAATAAAATTATCACAAAAAAAATGTATAGAAAAGATTTAAATAGTTTTCAATCAAGATTTCCCATTATTATAGCTTAAACTCCAAAAAGCTACTACTTCATGTCTGAATTATCCGATTTTTAAATTCCCCCTTTTCATATATGATCACCATTTTTATATTTAAAAATAAACTTATTTTAAAAGGTATAATAACAATGTATTCAAGACTACATATGACAGCTACTAAACTACTTTTGGTAACTCCACTTTTGGCTTTTAACTTCCTTCCACTAATAGTCACGTGTCATAAATTTTACCCTTATCATTAATTAATTCCATGGGTATGCATGAAACTCAAAAATAACTTGTGGACCATTATTAACTACATTAAATAATATTTCACATAATTTAATTTAATAACTCAATTGACCAACCATTCTTCTTCCTTGAATTATTCTACATGATAGTTTCTTCATCCTTCATCTTCACCACTTAAGCACAAATCCTAGAAGTGGTTAGTAATAGGTTATCCAACCACATCAAACAAACTTATCCACACTTCTAAACATATACCATATTGAACATGGATTCAAATTGGTGTTATAATTTGGAAAATCAATAATAAATCACTCGATCTTCTAAAGGGACTAGTACTCTCATCATCTTCTTAGCACCCAATACATTCTTATGGGGTTCAGTCACTGTCAACCTGGGTTCATTATTATGGAATTTTATCAAGAATATATTATGCTCACATATTTACACTAAAATAGTAATGATTTATAAATTAATGGTTCATCAATTGAAAATTCAAACTACATGAATCTGGGGAATGGTTTTTCTTCGTCGATGATAATTGCTTCAAATTTAAAGAGATCGAATTTGGATCTTCAGTTGTAACACATGATTCCATATTCTAACGAAACAAATATTTTTCAATTGAAATCACTTTTATTTCTCTTAGTCAGATACTTGATATCGTCTCTTCTTTAACCAGAACTAGTCATGAATTTTTTAAGGGAAATCTCAATCCATTAATAGTGCTCAGTCAGCTTAGACATATCTAGTTTTAATATATCTACACCATTAGGGATCAATCCCACCATTTTGTTTATCCAAACACATCCACAATATTAGTAGGACATTAATCAATTCTCATTCTCTTATTAGTTCTATTTAATTTCCAATAATATATATATATACTATGATATTATATATATAAGTGTATATTTAACACATTCATAAAATGAGATAATATATTCAAATATATTTATTTATTTCTCCCCAATTTTTTTATTATCAGTTAAAATAAATTATGAATGTTTTAATGTCTTCATATTGATTTATTAAAAACACTAAACTAATTAACCCTATGTTATGAATCAAATATTATGCGAGGAGCCTCAGGGTTTTCTACTACAAGAGGATGGTGTCCTCTTCTATTAGGTGTCATGAATTTTATCTCTCTATTATACCTTTTTCATCATCTAAGATGAAGGTTCAAGTTCCCCTTTAGAATTTGGAATCATCACATTAAGATCTCAGATCCATTGGTCGATGTTCCTCCTTTTTAGGTAGGGTTATTTTTTCACTACTTAGTGATTTTTATTAAGTATTCTCTTTCACTAATGAATAGGTAGAAGGTCATTGTTGAAATTTTCCTGGTTCTCTATTTAATTGTTTTGTTTACATATTTATTATTGAATATAGATATATTTTTGGGTTTTATTCCAATACATATGGTTATATGATGATCATTTGAAATCCATTAGTGGTATCAAGGGGTATAATTCATAGAGGAATAAACATGATTATTATATTATGAGAAAAAAAATATTTCAAAAATTTTAAAATGATAAATTTCAAGCCTATAAGTAAATATGAAAATTTATATTTAGTAATTTGATAAAAATTTTATTTAATGATTTATGTTACTCATATTTTTAGTAGTGTTTATAAAATGTGAATAGAATTAATCATAAATAATTTATAATTTTTTTAATTACACTTTATCAAATATAAAAAGTTAATTTTTTTTCTCCGATTTATGAAAATAAATAAAGTGTTTATTTTAATCAAGATAATAATAATATTAATTATATTATATTATTTTAATGAAATTGATATTTTGAAATATTTTAAAAAAAATTATAAATTAATTTTATAAATTAATTAACTATAAAATGATTTTGGTCAATTGATAAATATTTTGAAAATATCTTTTTTATAAAATCAATGGAATTATTTATGATATAGAAATAAATTTTCTATTTATAAATCATAAAAAGTAAATTATAAAGTGTATATAAATTATAGCATATTTTATATTTTGATTATATGAAAAATTTTATAAAAAGGATATTGAATTATAAAATGTTTATAATCTATGAAATATCAAATATATTGTATTTAATATGAAATATGAATGGGTTTATATTTTAATGAATATGAAATATTTATAACCTTTCTAACTTATAAACTATTTATAATTACCATTTATTTATGAATTATTTTTAAATGTATCATATTTTGGGAAAAATTATTTATTCATTTTTTAAATCTATATGATATTCATGTTTAGCTCGTTTTTTATGAAATAATATTATTTTATATGACATTTATTTGATAACTTATTTCTAGAAAAGATCTTTGTATATCATGCAAGGTTTGATTTAATAACATTTATTTTTCATCTACCTTTACTTTTGTTTCTAACTAGAGTAATGAGTTTGAGAATATCTATTTGGAATATTTTGTGCATAAAAGATGTTATATTTTTCATGAATTGAATTATATATTTTGTAAAGTCTCCCTAGGTAGAGGGACTTGAGTTTAGACCACCTACATTATTAGAGGCTTCCCTTGCTTAAGAATGTGAATGGGGTTAGATATCAATTTCTTTGGTATACTCATATAGTGTTTTTAAATCTCATATAACTTTTTTACTTTACATGTATAATTTATATACCTTAGGAATATAATGATTTTTGATATGTATGAATATAATTAACATCAATTTTTTGGTGATGAACACAAACTAGTTGGTCGTGTAAAGATTTGCACATTAATGTGGTGTGAACATATTTATTTGGTGGTTGGATTGTGTATTTCCAATACGAAATAATTTAGAATCATGCACGCATAGAAGGATATAAAACCTTAAAATATAATGTTTACATATAATAAAGTATTTATGAATTTAATATGTATAGTATCTATAGTAAATTTATTTGACTAAAACCCACTCAAACACAAAGTGAAATATTCCTTCCATAGAAACCCATATCAAGACCACAATCATCCAATTGGGTAGATTTGTGTCAATTTTGGGTTCCCCTTGATTTTCTTTTGTATGGAAATCATATATTGATTAACTCAGGATTGTCTTGCTGTGTAGTTTCATGCCTCTTCAAGTGTCCCTAGATTTTTATTGGTTGTTGTTTCATTAATTGTTTTTGGGTTACCCTAGTTGGGAAGCCATACTATTTAGGATACTAGAGAAATAGAGTTTATTATACGCATATGATGGATTTAGATAACTATTTATCCACTGAACTATCCAAGTGTCACAATTATTGTGATTGGTCTGATTCCCTATGTAAATATACTTTCAGTGATACAAAAAAACAATTTGGCACATTGGTTAGTGAAATAAGAATATTTATTCAAAAAATGTATATGATTTATTGGTTCATAATTTTATTTGGATCACTTGCCTTTAAATACTATAAGAAAAAGATATAATACTTGATACTCACACAATGATATGTTTTTAATATAGTTTATGGGATATATCACAATGAAAATACTCAAATAATTAATATAAATGACCTATTATATAGTTAAATATTGGTATTTATAAATGATAAGTTTTCTCAAGGAGAAACATTCAGTGTACCCAAATATCAATGTTTTACAAATCGATTTCTCAAACTCTAACTCAAGTTTATTAAAAATAGTTTATGTGTCATAAATTTTTGATAACAAACATAGACTCATAGATATGAGGGAATTAAAGTAGTTATAATTAGATCTTCATGTAGGTAATGGAGAAAATGTATCTACATTAGAGGTACTCACTTGTGAACTAATTTTACCAAGTGGATTCATACTAAAATTTTAAATTTTTTTTATTTTATCACCATAAAATTGAGTTTAATTTTTGTATCTTGTTTGGATGAAATAGGTTTCCATTCATTATTAAGAAAAAGAGTATTATATATATAATAATGAAATGTTTTATAGCATTATGAATACAATCAATGGTTTATAAATTCTTAGTATGGATAATGAAATTTATAATATTCAAATTTAGAATTTCAAGGTTGATTCTAAACCCTAATATCTTTGGAATATCACTTTGGAAACCTAAATGATAAACATTTTCAATTAATCCGTATATATGGTTCGTTTAACTCATTTTATTATGAATCAATTGATACATGAAAATCTTGTGTATTGAGAAAACTGAAAAATTCTACTTTTAGAATTAAAGGTGAGAGGACTAGTGTATTATTGTGTCTTATACACAATGAAATATGTGGACCAATGAGTAAAAAAAAATTGTGGGCTATAAGTACTTTTTTAATTTTACCAATGACATGATTTATTATTTGAATGTGTTTCTAATGAAAGAAAAATATGGAAATTTTTAAAAGGTAAATGAGTTTAAATACATAGTAAAAATTCATATAGGTATGTAACACCCTGAGATTTTATATATATCTTTTGTGTATTATGTTATACGCAACACCAAATGAATCTTTCACTACATACAACACTGGCTTGGATTGCGTTACACGCAAGAGCAACCTTCCTCGATAACTTGCGTTGTATGCAATAACGTGTTTCACTAAACAATGATATATTGTTATAATATTATGAACCTACCGTTATGAATATTATTAACTGAATTTTAAATTTTATAACATTATAATTCATCTTAATCAATTTCTAAAATGAGATATGAAAACAAAATCAATTTTTTGGATAAATGAAATATTTTTCAAAAAATGCAGTTTTACCGCCTTTTGATGGCACACCAATTTTAAATATAATTTTTGACTAGTTTATAAGATCAATTTTACAAATTAAACATATTATTTTGAATAAAGATATAAAAATTTACATTGGATAAATTTTTTATACTTTTCTGATAACTTTCTTTTTTGATGAATAGTAAAAATACGCTAAATTTTTCATAAAAACAAATTTTTTCATCAATATAATTTATTTGGTAAAATTATAAATTTTAATGGTTTTATAGAATAAATAGAATATATTTTTAACATTTTATATAATGTATGTCATTTCCATTAATTTTACAATGAATTCATAGGTAAAAACATTTCAATCTTTGGAAATGTTTTAACTTTTAAGACCCATTTTTTTAACAATGGGATTAATTTTAAATTAATTACTGCAACTTCTGTGTTTTGAATTTTGAAAAATAGATACCATATTTGGATTCACTGGGTCCAAATTATGTTAATAGGTTACTTTTATTTAATTTATATTATGAATATTAACTATGGTAATTTTTATTTACTATAGTTAAAGTAAATCAGGTAATTAAGGGTAAATATAAGATTATAAAATTACCATAAGACCTGTCAAAAATTCTATTGGATGAATAAAAGTCTACCCATATCACTTAATGGTCGGAATAGATTCATTTCATGGGATTTTGACCATGAAAGTGGTATAATTATTATTAAAACCAAAGAATGTGACAACATGTCACTCTCTTATATCTTATAAGTCTAATAATTTTAATTTAGTGATAAAACTCATAAATCATAGAATATAAATATTCTCTAGAAAGATAATAAAATTATTTTCAACATGAATATTTATTTATAATTTTTATGGATTAAATAATTTTCATTAATTATGACACAATAGTGATGTAGAAATTATTTTATTGATTGAAATATCAAATAAATTGTATTAAAAATATTAAAATAAATTTTATATGAACTAATTAATGTTCTCCAAAAAATTTATTGACGAATCTGACATATTAGGAATATATTTAAAATATTTTTGTTTTAATATATCCTCTTTTTGGATTTTATTTAAATTCAAAAAATGTATAGTGTTAAAATTGACACTAATGTTATTTTATAAAAATAACATATTATAAAATTGTTTAAAAATCACAAAAATATTTAAAAATTATAAATTAAAATTTATATGGTCTACAATGTCATAAATTAAACAATTATAGACAATTAAAAACACATAAGTAATTCTTTATAACAATTTAAGATTTAGAAAAGTATTACCACAAATAAAATTAAATAGATTAAATAAGGATAAATCAAGTTTCTAAGGTTTAAAATAAATTCCAAACATGTCTAAATCCTATTAGTTGATGATATTACAACCCTATCTCATCTAATATTCAGATTTGAGTCATTTTTGGAGGTATTTAAATGGGTTTTGAGTTTATTATAAATTAATATTTTAGAGGTTTCCAAAAGTGTCCCTATCCTCTATTATAAAAGAGCACCTACTCCCTCTCTTCCTCACAACATTTTGAGCCTTAAAGCTCAGCCAAACCCTATCCATTTCTCTTCTACACTTCCCTAGAAACATACTAGTGGTCTTAGTATTCTTTAATGACCAATTTTAGTGCCCTAAGAGGAGTTTTAGAAGAGGTACGTCGAAGAAAACGAGGTTTAGATACGTACAAAGCATATCAGACATAAGGTAAGGGAAAATCTCACAATCTCATTTTTATCCATGATTGTTTATACTTAAGAAATTTCTACGGCATATTCATCATCCACATCCATGTTTCCTCAATATTTAATATTATTTCTATCCTCATAGAATTGTTTAAATCCAATTTTATTTTATTGGTGAATTTTTAGAGAAAGATATGAAATGAATCTTTTATCATTTTCAGTATGAGATACTTTTTGAATTTTATGGGAAAAGTACAAGAAGAATATTTTTTTAAATTTTAATATATTAATGGATTTTTATGATTTCATATAACATGATTTCCATGATGTTTCCTTTACAAGTTTTCAAGTTTATTTTCAATTAACTTCTTTTAGTTTAAAATTGTATGACATGTTGAGAAAGGAAAACATTTTTTGAAGTAGAAAGGATATTTTCTTCTAGAATGGAGTTCAAGTGCTTTATAAAAATTATTTTCCATATAAGATAATATAGGTTTATGTTTCTATCCCTATTATTACATTGATTTGATTATGTTATGATGGTATTATTTTTATGAAGTCATTTTATCTTATATGGATTATGTTATGATGGAATGATGTTTAAGAATCCTATTCTAATTACATGGGTTATGCTATGATGTGTGATTTATGATTTTGTGGAACACATAAGAATGGTTTCATTATGAGATGGGTGGGGCCTATATCTTCATCAAATGCATTAGGTAATGATTTATATGTCATGAGATAGACATGGATGGAATGACATGTTAATCTGGTTCAGTGATACAGGACTAGAATGAAGAGTGAACTTGATTCAGTAATGGACTTTGTCCACTATGATGGTCTTGGACATGATTCTTGACTAATATGAAATTATTTTCAATGATTATGTGTGTATTCCATAATGTTTCTTAACTTATGTTATGAATATTGGGATTACATTTCACTACTATGATGAATCCCATATGATATCTTCTTTAGGATAAGATTTTCAAAATATTATGTTCTTATGGATATAATATGATTAATATTTCTTTGTTTTCCCTTACTGAGGATTTGAGCTCATCCTTTTTATGTTTTCTTTTTCCCAGGTCAGGAAGAATGGTATTAAGTTGGATATTCCAAAAGGGACTCTAGATATGATAAACGACAGATAGTGTAGATGATTTATGAACTAGTTGTTTATGTTTCCTAATTTATAAATACATTATACCTATATGTTCCTATCATGGTTTTGTTATATGTTGTAATAAGTATGCTACAATTTTGAAGTAATAACAATGTATGTAAAGTACGGGTCGTTATAGTTGGTATCAGATGAAAGGTTTAGTCAACCTTTGGAAACTAGGATGTGAAAGACTTAGTAAGAACCCTAAGGATATGTCAAAGAATAGAACACAATCTTTGTGTTTTAGAAATGTCCATGAATAGACTATGATAAGAACTAAAGTGTGAAATTTTATTCCTGATTATGTGGTTTTCCTGTTGTAATTAGGGTTGCTCTCGCTATGCTTCTTGAATTTAGTAAATGGATGGAACCCAAAGGAACCGTGTTAATGCTGAATGCGACGTGCAATGCTATGATTGTCCCCCTGAGTAACAAAATGATATGGGAGTAGGAATGAAAAATCTTGTAGTCATTATCACACAACTTTCTCAAGCTATGAATCATTCAGGACTTCCAAACGTGCAATGGAGGGAGCAACATTCTGTTGAATCCTTCATGAGGTAGTCTCCACCATCATTCAACGGTTTTTCAGATCCATTAGTGGATAAACAATGGATCAGTATCACTGAAAAGATATTATTAGTCCTTCAATGTTCTGAACATGATAAATTCATTGTAGTAGTATATCGTTTGGAAGGTGAAGTTGATCAATGGTGGAATCTTGTCAAGAATACAAGTCAAAGGGATGAAATTGAGTACATGGAATGGGACGTGTTCAAGAAATTATTTTTCAATAAGTACTTCCCTCATATTCATCGAATAAAGAGGAGAAAGAATTTCTTGAACTGAAGAAAAAGGATGATGACTCTATTGGTGCCTGTGAAGAAAATTTTACAAGGATTGTAACGTACGCTTATGGTATTATTATCCAACCTAAGAGTAATATTGATCGATTATTTAGTGGATTGAAACCAAGTCTCTGAAGGGAATTATCTATAAGGGACTTCAATAGAAACGAGTAAATGGTTCGATGTTCTCTCAAGGTTGAGATGGAGATTGGAGTAACCCATCAGTTATATGGGTTTGATAAGAAGAGGAAAATGGAATTCAAAGGAAAATAAAAAGACCAAATTGAAATGAAAATGAGTTTTCCCTTATTCTCAATGTGTGTAAAGAAACATGGAGGAAATTGTCTTTAAGGGACAGGTACATGTTTTAAGCGTGGAAAAGACAGTCATCGGGCAATTGAATGCCACAGTGATGGGAAAAAAGATGTCTAGTGATGCGAACAGAGAAAATTTTACATAGAATGAACCTCCTACAGTTCAATGCTACAAGTGCAAGGAAATGGGGCATTATTCTAGTCAATTCCCTAATCCACGGGTTGTTGATGATGATCGAATTCAATAAAATCGTGAGGCCAAAGACAAAGGAAAGTCACATGAAATTCTTATCGGTGATCTGAAGTATGATAATGAAGTGGTGAAAGGTACACTTACCATCCAATCTAAAGCAGCCAATGTTTTATTTGATTCTGGATCCACCCACTCTTTTATTTCTGATGAATTTTCTAATGGTATCGCCATACTACCCAAAAAATTAGCTGTTGAGTTAGCTGTGATAACTCTTAATGGCAAAACAGTCACATCAAAAGTTTACAATTCTTCTCTGATTGAAGTTTGTGGGAAAGTGCTTCCTGAAAATCATGTGACCCTTCCTATTGTGGAATTTGATGGGATTCTTGACATGTATTGGCTTTCTTTATATGGGGCTAATATCAAATTCCAAATAAGGGAATTCACATTTTATATTCCTGATCAATCTATGATCTTCTATTGATGCAAGGATGAATATAACCTTCCAGTGGAAATTTATTCCATATTATGGGTCTTGATTCCAATAAATTGAGGTTATTTATATCAAATGGTTGGAGAGAAACTCACGATTAACAATATTCCCAATATACAAGAGTTTGATTATGTCTTTGCTGACTAATTTCCAGGTCTTCCACCAAATCGTGAAGTTGAGTTTTCAATAGAACTCATATCGGGTGCTATGCCCATTTCAAAGAAACCATGTAGAATGGTCCCAATTGAGTTTCATTAATTGAAGAAGAAAATCCAAGAGAATCTTGATAAGGGATTCATATACCCTAGTGCATAAACTTGGGGAGAACCTCTTTTATTTGTTATGAAGAAAGATGGATCATTGAGACATTACATTGATTATCAAGAACTTAACAAGATAACTATCAAGAACAAATATCCACACCCACACATTGATGAATTATTTTACCAACTACGCGGAGCTCAATACTTTTCCAAGATTGATCTTCATTCAGGGTATCATCAATTAAGGGTCAAAAAAGAGGATATACCAAAGACGACCTTCTATACAATGTATGGTCACTATGAGTTTATAGTGATGCCATTTGGTCTTACTAATGCCCCTACTATCCTCATAGATCTAATGAATAGGGTCTTTAGAGACTATCTTGATCAGTTTCTGGTAGTCTTTATAGATTATATTCTTGTTTATTCAAATAGTATGTAATAACAAGAAGATCACTTAATAATTGTATTGAAGACCCTGAGAAAGGAGAAGCCTTTTGTCAAATTTACCAATTGTGAATGTTGGCTTCAAGAAGTTTCATTTTTGGGTCACATAATCTCAAAAGAGGGGATATCTGTGGATCCAGCAAAAACATTGGTTATTGAATGATGGTTGAGACCAACAACAGTAACTGAATCCAATGTTTTCTTGGTTTAGCTGGATACTATCGATGTTTTGTGAATGATTTTTCAAGATTATCTAAACCACTCCACAAATTGACTTAGAAAGGAGTTAGGTTTGTTTGGATGGAGGAATGTGAAGAGAATTTCAAAGACCTAAAAAGAAGGTTAGCCAGTGCAGCTGTGCTCACAACACCTTGTAGTGGAGAAAGGTTTATGATCCACAGTGATGCATCCATGAAGGGGATGAGGTGTGTTCTCATGCAAAATGACATGGTGATATCTTATGCATCACGACAGTTATAAATCCATGAGAAAAATTACCCAACTCATGATTTGGAGTTAGTTGCTGTAATCATTGCATTAAAGATTTGGAGGCATTATCTTTATGATAAAAGGTTTGATATTTATACTGATCATACAAGTTTAAATTATATTTTCACACAAAAATACCGGAATATGCGGAAAAGAAGATGTTTGGAGCTGATTAAAGATTACAACTGCTCAATTCATTACTACCCTGGGAAAGAAAAAAAGGTGGAAGACGCATTAAGTTGAAAAGACCATGCTAGCTTATCCATGATGAGGATCACAAAGTGTCAAATATTTATGTATTTATAAAGGTTGTATCTTGTAATTTTAATGAATGGGGATATATCTTATTTTCTCAACTGAATGTTCAACCATATACAAAAGTGAATATTAAAGAGGCACAGAAGGAGGATGTTGGGCTTCAAAAGAAGGTGAGAAATGTTCCAGAATTCAACCTTGATATGATGTGATAATATGGTTCAAGAACCATTTTTTTATTCCTACAATACATGAATTAAATATGGAACTGCTGGTTTAGGCTCATAGTTATTCATTCTCTATTCATCCATGAAGTAAAAAAATAAGTACATGGACCTAAAAGAGTACTTTTGGTGGTATGGTATGAAAAGAGATATCACCGAATATGTCTCTCGATGCTTGGTTTGTCAGCAAGTTAAAGCTGTGAGACAGAAGTCTAAAGGGATGTTACAACCATTACCCATACTAGAATGGAAATGGGAAACCATCACTATAGACTTTTTCATCGGAGTTCTGAATAAATCCAATGGAAATAATACTATTTGGGTTATATTTGATAGTCTTATGATTTCGGGACACTTAATTTCTATTTGAGGGGGTTTCTCTATTGGTTAGATTGCCAGGATATATGTAGAAGAAGTGTTAATATTGCATAGAGTACCACTTTGCATTATATCTGATCAGGATCCGAGGTTTACATCGAAGTATTTGCGAAGTCTTTAGGCAGCTCTAGATACAGAGTTGAGTTTCAGCACTGCATATCATCCTCAGACAGATGGTAAGTCTGAGAGGACAATTCAGACATTGCAAGTCATGTTGATAGCTTTCTCTATGGATTTCAAAGGTGGTTGGGATCAACACCTACAATTGGTGTAATTTTCTTATAATAATATCTTTCACTCCAGTATTCAAATGGCTACTTATTAAGCTCTATATGGATTGAAATGCCGAACTCCAACTTGTTGGGATGAAGTTGGGGAAAGAAAGCTATTAGGACCTAATCATGTTGATGAGATAGTAGAAAAGGACAGATATATTCAACAACACATAAGAGGAGCTCAGAGTCTAAAAAAATTTATGCTGACATCCGAAGAAAAGACCTAGAGTTTTAAGTAGGTTATAAAGTGTTCTTATGAATATCTCCTTGGAAGATAGTAATGAGATTCGGAAAGAAGGGAAAGCTGAGTCCTAGGTATATTGGTCCTTTCTAAATACTAGATTATGTTGGGAAGGTAGCTTACCGATTGGCACTTCCACTGAATCTCTCCTAAGATCATGATGTGTTCCATGTATCTCTCCTTGGAAAATACATACCTGATCCCTCACATGTACTAAGCTCAGAAGTTGTAATGCTGGAGTATGATCTTTCTTATAAATAACAATTGATAGAGATTATGGATCATAGAGAAAATGTTTAACAAAACAAGACCACTCCCTTGTTTAATGTTTTATGTAGGAACCACCAATTAGAAGAATCTACATGAAAACTTTAGGATATGATGAGGGAGAGGTATCCTCATCTGTTTGTGACGAAGTGACAATTTTTGAGGGTGAAATTCATATTAAAGGGGGTAGAATGTAAAACCCTGAGATTTTATATTTTTTTTATGTCTTATGTTATATGCAAAACCAAAGGAATATTTCACTACACACAACACTAGCTTGGCTTGCGTTATAGGCAAGAGCAACCTTCCTTGATAGCTTGCATTGTACGCAATACCGTGTTTCACTAAACAATGATATATTATTATAATATTATAAACTAGATGTTAAGATTATTATTATTCAAATTTTAAATTTTATAACATTATAATTCATCCAAAACATTTTCAATAATGAGATATTAAAACAAAATCAATTTTTCTGATAAAAGAAGTATTTTTCAAAAATGGTAGTTTTATCACCTTTTGTGGCACACCCATTTTAAATATAATTTTTGAAAAGTATATAAGTTAAATTTTTTACAATAAACAACTTCATTTTTATCAGGATATTAAAATTTTCATTGGATAAATCTTTGATAATTTTCTGAGAACATTCATATTTTGATGAATAGTAAAAAGACGCTAAATTTTTCATAAAAACAAATTTTTTAATCAAGACAATTTATATGGTTAAATGATAAAATTTAATGGTTTTAAACTATAAGTAGATTATATATTTTCCATTTAATATAATTTATGTAATTTCCAATAATTTTACATTGAATTCATTGGTAAAAACATTTCAATCTTGGACAATGTTTTAAATTTTCAAACCCATTTTCATAATAATGGGATTAATTTTTAATTAATTATTGAACCTCTCATGTTTTGAATTTTGAAAAATGGATTCCATATTTGGATTAAGTGGGTCCAAATTATTTTAATAGGTAACTTTTATTTCTTTGATATTATGAATAGTATCTATGGTAATTTTTATTTACTATAGTTAAAGGTAAATCCGGTAATTAAGGGTAAAATTAAGATTATAAATTTACCATAATACCGACCAAAATTCAATTGGATGAATAAAAGTCAACACATATCACATAAGGGTCGTAATAGTTTCATTTCATTGACTTTTGACCATGAAAATGATATAATTATTATTAATACCAATGAAAGTGACAACTTGTCACTCTTTTATATCTTATAAGTGTAATAATTTTAATTTTAGTGATAAACCACATAAAAATTCAAATAAAAATAGTCTCCAGAAAGATAATAAAATTATCTACAACATGAGAATTTATTTAGAATTTTTAAGGATTATATAATTATCATTAATGATGACACAATAGTAATGTTGAAATTATTTTATTGATTGAAATATCAAATAAATGGTTTTAAAAATATTAAAATAAATAATATATGAACTAATTAAGGTTCTCCACAAATTTTCTAGATGAATATGACATGTTAGGAATCTATTAAATATTTTGGTTAGAATATATACTCTGTGTGGATTTTATTTAAATTCATATAAATGAATAGTGTCAAAATTGACAGTATTGTTATTTTATAAAAATTACATATTATAAAATTGTTTTAAAATCAAAAAAAATTAATAAATTATAAATTAAAATTTATATGGTCTAAAATGTCATAAGGTATCCAATTATGGACAATTAATAACACATAAGTAATTATTTCTAACAATTTAAAATTTAGAATATTATTACCACACATAAAATTAAATAGATTAAATATGGATAAATCAAGTTGATAAGGTTAATAATAAATTCCCAACATGTCTAAATCTTATTGGTTGATGATATTACAACCCTATCTCATATAATCTTATGATTTGAGTCATTTTTGGAGGTTTTTATGTGGGGTTTGAGTTTATTATAAATTAATATTTTAGAGGTTTCCAAAAGTGGCTCTCTCATCTCTTATAAAAAGGCACCTCCTCCCTCTCCTACTCACAACACTTGGAGCCTTCATGCTTGGACAAACCCTGTCCATTTCTCATCTCCACATACCTAGAAACATACTATAGGTCATTGTATTTTTCAAAGAACAAATTTAGTTCCCTAAGAGGAGGCTTAAAAGAGGCGTGTCGAAGAAGAGGAGGTTCAGATACGTATAAAGAATATCGGTCCTAAGGTAAGGGAAAATCTCGCAATCTCATTTTTATCCGATATTGTTTAAAATTTGGAATTTACTAGGGAATATTTATTATCCACATCTAGGTTTCCTAAATATGTAATATTATTTCAATACCCATACAATTGTTTAAATCCAGTTTTACCTATTGGTGAATTTTTAGTAAAAGATATGAAAGGAATATTTTGTCAATTTTAGTACGATATACTTTTTGACTTTTCTGGACAAATCATGAGAAGAATGTTTTTTAACTTATAGGGCATGAATGGATTTTTATTATTTCATTTAAAATTATTTCCATGAAGCTTCCATTATAAGTTTTCATGTTTATTTTCAATTAACTTATTTTATTTTAAAATTGTATGACATGTTGAGAAATGAAAAATGTTTTTGAAGTAGAAAGGATATTTTCCTCAAGAATGGAGTTCAAGTGTTTTATAAAAATTATTTTCTATCTAAGATAATATAGGATTCTATTTATATCCCAATTATTACATTGATTCCATTATTTTATGATGTAATTATATTAATGATGTCCTTTTATCTTATATAGATTATGTTATGATGGCATGATGTTTAAGAATCCCATTTTTATTACATGTGTTATACAATGATGTATGACTGGCGATTTTGTGGCAAAAATAGGATTGGTTTCATCATGAGATGGGTGGGACCTATATCTCCCTCCAATTTATTGGGTAAATATTTATATCTCATAAGATATACATGGCTGGAATGACAAGTTAATCTGGTTTTGTGATACATGACTAGAATGAGGTGTGAACTCGGTTCAGTAATGGAATTTTTCCACTATGATGGTATTGTAAATGAGTCTTGAATAATATTAAATGATTTTCTATTATTATGTGTGTATTCCAAAAAGTTTCTTGTCTTCTGTTATGAATATTGGGATTACATTTCACTACTATTATTTATCCCACCTGATCTCTTTTTAAGGATATGATTTTCAAAAATTTATGTTCTTATTAATATGATATGATTGAAATTTCATTTTTTGTCCCTTACTAAGAATTTGAGATCACCCTTTGTATGTTATCTTTTCCCCAGGTCAGGAAGAAGGGTATTAAGTAAGATATGCCAAAAGGGACTCTAGTTATGATAAACGGGATACAATGTAGATGATTTATGAACCAGTTGTTCATGTTCCCCTGTTTCTAAAGACACTTGTCCAATATGGTCCTATCATGGTTTTGTTATATGTTGTAATAAGTATGAATCAATTCTAAAGTAATAAAAATGTATGAAAATTATGGATCACTTTAAGGTAAATGTATTAAATTACTCCGATTATATCGAGTTGGTGACTACTTGAGTAGGGAATTCATATCTTATCTGATAGGCTGATTAATTGTTTAAAGACTCACTCGTATGAGTACAACATAAAATAATTATGTTTCTAAAGGGAGGAATAATAAATTATTAGACATGGTTCAATAAATAATGATTTTATATTACCCTCCTATATAATTTTAGGGTTTTTCTTTGAAAACCCGTATATTTTTACATAACCATGTTCCATCAAAAGTAGTTATAAAGGCACCATATGAGATATGGATTAGAAAGAATCCAATAATATATTTTAAGAGAATTTTGGGTTTTGAAACATTCATATGATGTATGGATTTAGAAAAAAAAAACCCCAAGTCTAAAAATAATTATTTCTTGGTTATCCCATGGAAATTATGGGATAATACATTTATAACCCTACTAAAAACAATGTATTTGTGTTCTAACATGTTTTTTTATTTCAGGAACAACATATAAGTTGATAAGACAATGGATATAAATTTTAAACAAGAAGTTTTACCAACCAAAAAACAAGAAGTGTTCATGAGATGGATGTTGAGTTGATTCCAAAAATAGTTGATGAAAAATAACATACTTCAATTTAAAATTATCCTCAATGGTATGGAAGAATTAATCAGATACCCAAGAGATATGATCTTATCATTGAATATTATTATAAAATAATGTTCATAATTGTGAACCTAATTTATATTTATAGGCTATTGAGGGTTTGGAATCCAAGAAATGGTTAAAATACATGGAATCAGAGATGGAATCCATGCACACTAACCAAGATTTGAACGTGGTATATTAACCTGATGGGGTCACACCCATAGGTTTATAGTGGGGTTTATATAAATAAATTTACATTGATGGTATAATTTTTTACCAATAAAATTTTCATTGTGGAAAAGGTCTATAAAAAATCACCTTATTGATCATGAATATTCCATTTCACCTATTGGATAATAAAGCCCATTCAGATTTTTCTAGCCATAATAACTCATTATGAATATGATATATTAAAAATGGATTTCCAACCACATCCCTTTATGATAATTTAGTTCAACACATGAATATGATAAATCTAGAGGGTTTTAAAGTTCAAGATGAAAATTTTATTGTTTTCAAGTGTCAACAGTCTATTTATGGAATGAAGCAAGATTCTCAGAGTTGAAATATCTAGTTGTATGATACAATCAAATAGTTTGTTTTCCTAAAAATCATAGATTATTTATATGGATATGAGAAGAATAGTTAGTGTATAATACCATTTATATAAATATATCTAGATGACATACTACATTTTTGGAAATGATGTCCTGATACATCAATTTGTGAAGTTGTTGTCAAGTAAATGTTTCTCGATAAAAGACATTGGTGAGGAAACATACATAATTGGTATCAGGATATATCGATATAAAACTAATAAACCACTAGGACTAAGTAATAATACATATATTGGTAAAGTTATAATGTGGTTTATCATGGTGAACTCTAAAAAATAGTGTCTACCAATGTTTCAAGGCATTATTTTATTGGATGATTTAAGATCATAATAAATTTTTAGACAGTATGGATATGATTTATTATGCATTCTCCATAGGATATATCCCATACATAATGTTATATACTCAACCTTATGTATCACATTATTTTATCATAATAGTTATATACCAATCCAATCATAGTGAGAGTTACATGATTACTGTAAAGAATATCCTTAAGTATATGAGAAATATCGAGGTTATGTTCCAAGTATTTAGTGGAGAGGATAAGCTTTATATAATGGGTTACATAGATTCTAGTTTTAAATAAGAAAACATAGTTATAAAATATAAATATGGATTCATTTTTTCACTAAGTGGTGCATCAATATATTACTAATGTTCCAAAAAATTCTATATAAGACTCTAAAATCTAGGTATAAAACATTTTTGTATCAAATTTTGTGATGGAATATATTTTGATCAGGAATTTCATTTCTAAACATTGATTGGTTCCTAGAATCGATGGAGAAATATAGCTATATTTTGAAAATGGTGGAGTTATTTATCATTCTATGGAACCTCGATCTACTCAAAGGAAAAAAATTTGAAAATACCATCATATATGGGAGATCATTGAGAGGGGAATGTAAAGATCAGTTTGGTGGCTCTAAATGAAAATTTAGTAGAACTGTTGACAAAACAATTTCCATAGTAACAACATAAGGGTCGTGTAGAATCCATATGTGTTAACCACAAGATATATTGGTTGTAGTTTTTGTAAATTTATCATGTTATTATAATAAAGTAAATATTTGTTTATCATTCATTCATGTGTGCTGAAATTTAGTTCACATGATTGGTCAATTGAAAAATATCCCCTCAAAGTAAAAAACATTGAATTATCCCTAACCAGTGGTCATTGGGGGATATAATGTGTTGTGATGATATGTAATGGTTATCTTAAATATATTATGATATCCATTGGGAAGGTTTGTATATTCAATATTGAAGAATTTATTCTTGAGGTAATAATTAGAGACATATCACTTGGATAGATCTACTAAAGTATATCTCATAGAATATCATATGGTCATGAATATACAAGGGGGTGTATTATTATTATGTCTCCTTATTACCAAAGGTTGGTGAGATACTGAGAATGAGAAAATTTATTCATTGATAACCTAATTACACAAGTAATCAAATGAACATAGCTAGTCAGGAGGTGTTTGGGTGTACTGTTGAGCATATGATTAGTTCTAATCCAACCAAGATGGGGTTGTCATACTTGTATGATATAAAAATATATCTAACACTGGATTTAATTAGACTAGTTAAGTAGATATTTATTCATAGTTGATTCACATATGATTTTTTCGACTACTTTGATAGGTGACATGTGATGATCTTATCAAATAGATTAATGACATGTAATGTACGCATCCACTTGGTCATTCTTTTTTATAGAATCATGACAATAATGAGTGGTCATACTATATTAACATGTAACATGTACATTGGTCACATAATTTCATGAAAAATTGATTATATAAGAAACATATGATTTATACGATACATCTTATGGTAAACATGTTCATATAGAAATGTGAATATGTTTGATAGAGATCACACCAAACCCTTTGATAGTTTGAGTAGAACTGGTGGTTTTTTACAGGATCCTTTTTACATAAATATATGAAATAGATATTTCACAGATGTTTTCAATGCGACTAAGGCTTGCAGGGTAACAATGATATGACATTTAATAATGAGAAAAATTTCAAAAACGTTTTATTTTTAAAATGAATATGTATAATGAAAAATCATATCCAAAAGAGTATGATGGATTAAAAAAGTGTTTTAAAGTTATTTTTGAAGTCTTTATCTCATTTTAGTGAATGTAAGTGAATTTTAGATGTGAATATTTATATATATATAATATGATATTATATATATGTGTATATTTAATATATAATGTGATGAAATAATAATTATAAATAAGATATATATTTATTTCTCCTGAATGGTTTTATTACCAGTTACAAACAATTATGATTTTTAGAAGATTTATATTAATTCATTGAAAATATTAAATGAATTAACCTATTAACATGAAATAAAAATCATGTAAGGATCCTCAGGCTCTACCTATATAGGAGGAAGGTTCCCTCTTCTATTGGTTGTGGTATGTTGTCTCTTCCTCCATTATTATAATTCATTATCTAAGATGAATGCACTAGAACCCCTTTAGGTTCGGGGTATCCTTGTGATATGATCTCAAATCCATTGGATAGTGTTCTCCCCTTGAAAGGTATTGTGTTTTTATTCATTAAATTGTCATTTATATTAAGAAATATCTCTCACCATGAAATATGTAGACTGTTTCTTTTGGAATTTTCTAAGAACTCTATTTTATATGTTTATTCTCATGTTGATTGGTGAAAATATATTTTTATTTGTTACAGTTGTATTCATCTACATATGGTTACATGATGATCATTTGAAACCCATAGAGTAACACTTTCATATTTGAGAATAATTCTATATTTTTGTTGGGTTCAAGGTCAATCTCTTTTGTTTTGATAAGTACCATCAATTATAAATCCCAAATCAAAAGATAAAATCTTCGATCAAACCCCATCTTCACTTTGTTCGTAGCTTAATAAAATTTAGTTAGTTGTTGATATTTTTACTTCGATATCAAATCATATTATTCTAAAATAATTTATATATCAAGTTTCAGTATTATATTTTTGTTCAGTTACTTAGAGGTTGATAAATTTTGACCACTAATTCATTTGAAAATCTATATTTTTCTTTAATAGAGCTTGGGTGGATTCAATGTTTAGTAAAAGAAATTATCTTATGATCTGAGTAAAATTTTATTTTTTGAAATTTTGGTGGGGGGGGGGATTCTATTACAACCCATTTTATTACAATGAATAAAATATATTATGATATCCAATTATCTTAATAGAGAAAAAAACTCCAAAAAATCATTCTTATAAAATAAATTCCAAAGAAAAGAAACACCAAAGAAAATAAATTTTTCATATCTTTAATTTTATTGAATATTTTTATATATATTCCATCGAACCATATTCAGAAACTAAAAACAATAAACTTTAAAATTAATATTTAAAGAACATAATATCACAAACAACACTTTTAAAAAAATTCTATACATCACAGAATAAAAACAAAATTGGTTTTAAAAATATATTTAATTAAAAAAACATGGAATTTTTAAATATTAATTCAAAAAACATCAAAACCAGTTTGAAATAAAAATCCTATTAAAAATTTTATTCACCAATAAATATGTCCATAAGATATATCAAAATTATCTGAAATAACTTTTAATCAATTATGTCCAAAAATCATCATTACTATTAAAATATTCACGACACCACAATTTCTTATCTAATTAAACAATATCTAATAATTTACTATTAAAACAACATTTTATAATTAAAATATAAAATATCTATCAAATTATATGTGGAGATCATGTATCCATCCTTTACTCATTATGTATGTTTGTTGTGGTTGGGGATGTCATTGGCATTCATCATTTTAGATACTATTAAACTAATTTTTAGGATGTTTTCATATTATTAATATAACTTTAAATTTATATTCATCCAATATGATTTAATTATGTTATTTATTTTTATATTTCCTTATATTTTCTAGATATATTAATTTTTCTATGGTTTAATTACTATTATTTCATTCAATTAGACCCAATGAAGTTTACATGGGAGGATTTTCCAAATACAATTATGTTTTCTATGTTTCATATTTTTTAGACATATTTATTTTCATAATTGAATTGTTAGGAAGGATAATTGTTAAAATAAATATTTTAAAACACTTTAATAATATTTTAGAAGTGATATTTTAATGGTATTTTTTAAACTTCTTATGAAAGGTTAAACCACAATTATAAAATATCTTTTCACTATTTTTATATGATTTTAATCATTTTTTATTATCAATAGACCTTTTCCAACAAAATATAATTTTCATTTTAAGATTATAAATCTTTAGGTTGAGTGGGATGAAATAATGCATACATGATATACAATACCAACATCCATAACATCAAGGTTAACACAATAAAAAATTAAATGAACTTTCAAAATTAAAGAAAACTCATATATAACCCATGTAAAAGATAATAAATGTATATGCATGTCATGGTTATATGGAGAAAAAAATTAAGTTCCTTGAGTTCAATGTGAAACCTAGAAAACCATGAGGCCTTGAGATATGTTCCACTAATCATTTCCCAATCGCCGTCACATCATCTATCATTATCATTGGTTGGCTCATGATCATGGGTGTAGATTCCTCCCTAATAATAAACCAAGAAACACTAGAATGAAATATCATCATCAATACATCACCAAGACCCTTGTACTAGTAAACAATAAACATTAACTAAAATAGTATTAACTAGATAATAAAAAACATCAATTGGAGTAAACATATTAATCACTAATCCAATCCATTATAAGCATCATACTAAGGTTTATTGAATAAGAAAATAACAGGGAGGGTTATCACGGAGAAAAAACTAAAACCATCACCGAAATGAATCTATTATTTGTTAATGTATCTTAATTATTCCTGAAAAAACCAATCATGAGGATCATCCATCAACCACTTCCACAATCACCATCAAAAGAAACTAGAGTCACCATTACTCTTAACCATAATGGGTTCGAGCATAGATGGTTAGGATAAAAAGGATCGGACAAAAGTAATAAATGGTATCTAGAACATCACCATGAGGAACCCCAAAAGTCTTCATCCGTGAATACCAACTATGAAATTAATGATCCCTAAAATATCTCATAATCCATCCAATTATATATAAATGTTCTTGATGAATCAACTAGTCACCACCAGGCCAAAAGTGATACATCATCTTCTCTTTGGGATAGAAGTAGTACTATAAATACCTTCAGGGTCCACTAAGGACACTACAATAGTATAATCATATCTAAATCCACCATGGGTAGTTTTAAAAAAAATTAATATATAAAAAAATAAAATTTTGATAATTCATATTA
The DNA here is from genome assembly GCA_963277665.1 of Viscum album. NCBI lineage: Eukaryota > Viridiplantae > Streptophyta > Magnoliopsida > Santalales > Viscaceae > Viscum > Viscum album. The sequence continues at coordinate 1,101,812,936 of OY728138.1, read as the reverse complement.
AGATGGATAGCCATCTAAGGATAAGGAATTACAATATCTGAACAAAAAAATAGAAAATAAAAAAACCACCAAGGCATAAAGGACAATAATTGAAGAGGAATGAGAAGATAAAGACAAGAAATATGGAAAGCCTAAACCATAAAAAAATTATGAATATGAATAGAATAATTCATCAAGGATGAGAATAAAGGGAGAACCCCAATATGAGATGTTATTAAAGATCCCCAAGAGAAAAAAAGTCTATTGATAATGAAAAATACAATCCATGACAGCTTGTGACAAAATTTTCATTTTCTCGCATAAGAAAACTGATATACATTCTAGGAAATGTACATATATTCAATGGGAATACCTAAAAGAAAAATTAACAAAAAAACATTAATTTAGTTATCCATTGTGTCTTATGTGAATGAGTTAAACATTAATAACAACATTTCAAATACAATTAGATGTATAAAATATTACATACACAGGATAACTAAGTATATGTAATCTATATAATATTTACTTCACTCCTTGATCTCTTTTTAATTGTTTTTAGAATTATCATTCATAGAAATGAGGTCCCAAGAATTATATTTTATGAATCAACCTTTAAACCAATAATACCTTTTCTTATAAAATCATATATCACTAATCATTATCTCCTCATCTTGGTTATTATTATGGTTATAACATCCAGACCTAAATCACTTAGTCTTGGCCAAAGTTCTTTAAGACCACATTTACATATCTCTATATGTAAGAGGCTTATAACTATTTTTAAGTGTCCAAACATCATCATGGGGTAGAATATACCCTCATTATCAAACTTTGAACATCATATTCATGAACAAGTATAAATAAAGAGCCCATAAGAGCACAGAAAAAGTGAATAATAATAATTTTTAACACAGAAAACCGGTGAACCTTCAAATTTTCTAAACTCTCAGAACTCAAGATCTCCATCATAACATCATCCAAATATGTAAAATTCATATAAAATTATTGATTTTAGATAATGATTACTACTAATTTCTATAAACTACACTAATTCACCATCTTATTATTGAAATTTTAACAACCTAACTATATAAAATGAACTTATTTTTAACTAAAATAGACATCAAATAAAATTAATCTACCACTTCAAGGATTGTATTAATAAAACTCAAAAATTATTCATACATAGAAATCTATTTCTTTCAATAGAATGTAGTGATCGTCCAACTCCTTCAATTTACCCGAATAACTACTAAGGAATGATTATTTTTAAAACATTCTTATGTTATCACTATGGTAAAAAAATTATGGTACATTAGATTCTTGACATATTATATAGATATATCTTGTTAAATTATGAATGGAATTTTACTTCAGGATTATGTTCTATTTTCTTTAACAAAACATGAAAATTTTATCCTGGTGGATTTCACATTAGCTATCATAGAAAAAAATCTCATCCTTCATTAATTCTTCTTAGTTCCTTCAACATGGGTATTAAGAAAATAATTTCCTTCCTAGCAACCATTTTATTAAAAATAATCTGACTCCATTTTTCTTAAATTAACAATCCTATATACCCATAAAATCAAAACAACCAATATTACTTCATAGGTTGATAGAAGTCCTATTTCATTATTCTATGTGTCTGAATATTCAATGAATTCAGTATAAACATTTCCTCAAAATGATTTTTCATCCTATAAAATATCGTTTTATATTCCGTTCCATTTAAATACCAAAGGATCTACATTACATCCATGTAGTACACCTTTCCCAGATTATAAATGAATCAAATTATGACTAACAATAAAAAATAAATATCCATACTTGTAAGAATCATTTCATACATTAAGTCTCAAATATATGATACATATGGAACATTTTATATACACCAACATTATTTGTCAATTAAAGGTGTTTGTACCTCAAACAACAATAAATTTATGGAAGTAAGAGGTAACATTGGATTATATCTAACCATCCAAAATATTTTTTATGGTCTTATAGATGTATTCTTTTTCACACCCAAACCATGGTTTTAGTTTTTTATTACTTTATTGTTGTTTTATAAATTAATTGATGTTTGAGTTGATTTCATGGTGGATGGTTTTGAGTAATTTGGGTTCCAGTATATTTTTTTCATTTTATGATACTAGTTACAAGGTTTGGGGAGAAACTATATAGATAGTGGATTAAAGGGAGTTTTTTGTTAATTTCTTTCTTAAATTATTTGTCTTATATGGACTTTGTATGTATTATCACAAATCGTGTGATACAAATTAGTAAATGTGCTGCCTTATTGGTGTGTTTATGATCTGGAACATAGCTTATGAATGGTTAGGAAAAACCATAAGGAAATCATCTGAGTGAATCTATAATTTTTATACAGTTATTTTTCACTGTTGTCACATAGTTTCTCAAGCCATTTGACCATCATATAGGAGGGTGGTTTTATTTCCATTAGCTTGCGCATAGTTGGAAGAAACAATGGTAAACTATGCATCTTAACCATATATCCTACCCAAGTTCTTAAAAATTTAATTTCTCTATTTTCACCTCTTATGTTTTAACCCTCATTCAACCCTCCTCCTCTGCCATTATACCTAAGAACTCGACAGTGATTCAAAACCCCTTTCCTTGGGGTCATCTTCCTCCATTGATGCTTTTAATTCATTTGTACATACTTTTCTTTGGATTTTAGTTATTTTTATCCCCTATCACTTATTAACCTCTTATTTATTCATAATTATTGTCTTGGATACTTCTTGGATAAAACCTAGTGTGAGGTTTGGCTTATTTGGTTTTATTATTTTGATGCTATGGTGTATTGCTTTATACTTGGGTCTTCTTCCTCCTAGAGTTTCATCACATCCACACACCATTAAGGTGGTTGTTTCCATACATTTACTTTATGAATCATGTAATAAAATTTTTATTCTTACCTAAATTTATTCAAAATTAGTTATCTATAGTTTTAATGTATTATAATGATTTTTTATCATTTCAATGTGAGTAGTTTTATAAAAAGTTGGTTTCAAACGGAATTTCATTAATATACTTATATGTATTAAACATTTATGTATGAAAATTATATGATAAAATTATAAGTGGATTTTAAAATGGATTTGGGTATTTCAAAATGTTGTTTAGCCCTATTTGAGTTTTTTTGTAATTGAGTTATGTGAGTGAAATTGAAATTGAATGAATTTTAGTGCATTTGTATGTTTGGGTTCTTATGTTTTGACAACCCTTGTTCTTTATTTTGATATTAAATGTGTTTTATTTAAGAGTATACTTAGTTATTCACATAAATTTCCATTTATATACCATTGTTATATGTGTTCCTCAATATGCACCCGAGGTTTGAATATAGTGCTCTGAATGCATATAAATTATATATTCCCTTGAATGCTTATTTTTTAAAACTCTATTTTTATCTAAAATGGTTTTTATTAAGTTAAAAATATTTTATCAGTAGAAATTACTTTCAAAATACCCCAATGTGTTTCCTAAATATTGACCTATTTGGATCATTGTAAATTCTTATTGGAAAGTCATCTTGGTTTAGGAAATGGTTTCAGAAAAAAAAAGTTTTTTTCATTAGAAATGGTTCTAGATTGTGAATCGTAAGAATAGGTTGGTAATTTGAGATGTTTTGGCAATTGGAATTTAAATATTATGATGTTTAAAACCATTTGGCACTTGAGAAAGTTATTTTTTGTGGAAACCACCCTTATCATTGTCATACTATTGATAGAGTCTTCACAAGGACATTGTTGGAGAGTGGTAAAGGAATGCATAATGGAATATGTAGGTATTATTTAAATACAAGCATGTAATAACCTCTTTAAATTATTGATATAATTATATCAGGGGATTTGTGGCCATCATCTATAGGGTTGAGTGATGGTTTCCATCAAATTACAAAGTAAACAGACAAGATTCCATGGGAGAGTGTGATAAGCATCATGTGCATGATATTGGTATTTCTCGTTAGAGAATCCAGGATGGTTATTGACTAAAAATTTAACCATACTATGGTAGATAGGTATAAACCAATTATATCAAGGTTATCTTCTTTATATGTTGATGACATGACTATGATCCCATATTTTTATGTTCTAGTGATTTTTGTGGTATATTAGTTTCTCACTTTGCTTACATATATCAACTTACACATGTAATTCTTTCTATGTGAAGTTTTTTCATATAACTCTATGTTCATCCTCAGTAATATATTATATTTTTCATATGAATTTATCATGGTTTTTTATCTTCACTGGAATTTTTTTTCAAAATGGGTTTTTAAGTATAAATATTTTTTATAAGAAATATTTTCTTTGTTTTCAAAATTGATTTTTAGGGAGTTGGGTTAGGTTGTTTAAAATTATTAAAAATGAAATTTTGAATATTTTATTGCATACCAAAATTTATGGATTATTTCAGAAAATTAATTTTATATATCTCTAATTCTTACATACTTATTTGTTTCATGTTCACACCCTACTTTTTCTAATTGGCATCTATACACCCAATCTATTTTATAGGTTCGGGTTCTTGTTTGAACTTTCACATGGAGAAATCTTAGTTCCATGTTTTGAGGTGACCCATGAGGTCATTTGTAGTTATGTATTGTTTTCTTTCTTTCCACATCATGTTTTTATTTTATTATTTATTTTTTAATTCTTATTATTTTTTGTTTTATCTGATAAATTGCTTCTAATTGAGTGTATTTTATGTCTGGGACTAGTTTCCTGCATGATAATATTTGGGAAACTTATCATAACTTGTTTTATGCCATATCAAAATACTGGTTTGGGGTAGACCCAATATTGTTCATGAAAAATGGTACTAGACGATCCCTTGTTATTTGGGGTTTTATGAAGACCGTAGATATGACTGCCAGAACTCAAGAGGAAGTTATGGGATGTGAGACGTGAACTCTTACTCATTTGGTCCCCAAGATACAAAATATATTTCTCATTTTATTATTTATTTATGATTTTATAATTATGTTTTGGTTTGTTATTTGTTTTGATGATATTGTTTATGTTGTGGTTATGAAAATAGAAGGTATCTGGTGTCACACATTGAGCTTATATTGCATAGGGAACCATGGGGATCCTAAGTGAAAAATTTAAATGCTTCTAAAGGTTTTTCATGCACATATAATGGTATGATAAAATATGTGGTTGTCTTATAGAAGAAAACTAGTTCCTTATTTAAGGTTTTTTTGGCATGGGAGATGATTTGAATTTATTATAGTTGGTGTAAGTGGGTTTTTAATGAAAATAATTTTTGAATATGGTTTTAGAAAGATAAAATTCTTTTCTAAACGATAAAATTATTCTAGGACATGGTTTTATTTTAAATATGGTTATTTAGTGTTTTAATTGGACTTAAAAGTGGGTTTTTGTATTTGGAAGGGGACCTTGGAATAAGATGGTTTAAAATTCATAATGTAGAGAGTGGTTTTTGAAAGAGGATATTTGGGTTTTGTTCTGTGATGTTTGGTTTATGAGCTTGGTGTTTAAGTTTTGGATGATAATTCAGTTGAATTTTGTTTTGATATTAATTTAGCCTTGTGTTATTATGTTAAATAGAGTATGCCTCCCATTAAGGTACCAAAGGTGTCTATCCAGAAACATCTGATTGCTAGCCATACCGAGACTCCCAATGGGGATGTAGAGTCAATATATTCTAAATTGTTGCCTATTTTTTATGGTGATCAAGGTTTTTTAGAGGCTATCAAATGGAGTCAGAAACATTAAGGTGTTTTTAGGTCTTTGGGAACTCTTAAGGCCAGGAGGGTGTAATTTGTCCTAGGCTTGTTAGAGGGATCAATTTTAGATCAGTGGATTGTGATCACCCAATCATCTTTTCAAGTTGGGATGTCTTGGGATGTTTTGAATATCACTTCCATACAATATTTTATACCCGATGAGGTGAAGGTGAAAAAATTAGTAAATCTATAAGGTGTTTAGAAAGGTCAATATATGGTAAAGGTTGATGTTGACCATTTCAAATATATAGTTTCTTTTTTATTAGATATGTCATCAAATAAACCACCAACATCATCTCTTTTCATGTGGGGTCTTAATCAACAAATTAAGGACCATGTTATCCTATATGGGGAATTTATGTTAGGTAATCTAGTTGATGAGTAATTTTTAGCTAATCTAGTTTCTATAAGGATGTACATAGAAGGTTAAAATTCTGTTTTTCATATATACCACCATGGTTCCTTATCTACTGAAATGTTAGAATGAGGGAAACTCGTTCTTGAGTAGTATACTTTATTATTTCTCGCTTCTCATTCATTGGACCGCCCACTCATGTGCTTATAGTTTGGTTGACCCATCCATTAAAATACATATTATAATAATCATATGAAGGCTTGTGCACAGTATGTACACCAAGGTCATTTAGATACGTTCAATATGTTTTATCACAAGAATAATAAGTCTTAGTTAGAGGATTAAAGATCCCAACTTCAGGGTCATAAATTATCCAAAGAACCGTGTCTCTATAAATAGGCACCAAAGTGAATCATCACATGAATTCATGAATTTATAGTTGTGGGGGTTATTTTCCAAGATTTTTTATCCAACGGTGGAGTAGGTATTGTTTATGTTTTCCATCTTGTAGTATTTTACTTTTATGTGACTTTTTTTAATATCTTGTAATCCCTGTTGACTTTAAACCTAAGAAATCGAACCTTGTGTACGTAAAATTCAATAATGTGGATCATTTTTAGTTTGGGTGGTTTCTTTTTTTGAGATATTTTTATCATAGGTAAATAATGAATCATGATTTGGTTTAATTTTTGGTTTGAAATTATTTTATTTGTTCAAACTCATGTCTGTGTTTTTGTATTGGTGTCATTATGCTATCTGGTTTCTTAAATGTTGTGGAGACCCACCAAAAATATATTTATTACTATCTTGTGAGTCAGTCAAGTGTGAGTTGTGGAGTTAAAATTTTTCACCATTGTTTATGGTTTCATTTGGTTGTATTCTATTTGATGTTCTAGTTTTGTTACTCGTTTAGTTGGTGATTTTATAGGTGTATAATGTTTTTGTGGTTGGGGGAATTCTCACATTATGATAGTGGTTTAACTTTTTTGTTTTATTAAATTATTCGTGTTTTTTTATTTTTGTTGATGTTTAGGTTATGTTCCAAGTTGATGGTTTTGAGTTTTGGGACTTTTAGTACATACTTATTCTTGTTTACAGTTAGTGTGCATGGTTTCAGGGGAAACCATGTGGTTGGTAGATCAAAGGGGGTTTTCAATTAATTTTAATTGCATGGTTTTTCTTACAAGTTTTTTTATGGTTTTTCCCAAATTGTGTGAGACAAAAGTGTAAATTTGAGGAATTATTATAGATTTTGGGACCTTGCACATTGCTTTTGCACAATTAAAGGAAACCATACAAGAAGTGTGGAAGGGGATACTTTATTTTGATAGATCTATTTTTCATACATGGTGAATGGTTTCTCAAAATGTGTTTCTTGCCCCTATAAGGGTGGTTTTCCTTCCAATAGGTTATGAAGAATTGGAAAACGGTTTGTTAAACACTGTAGCCTAACCATGTTAGTTTCCCATTTTCATAACAACATGAAGTTACCTCTTTTCTCTTATTATTTTTAAACCCAATTAGATCCTACTCCTATCACATTCAACCTAAGTGCTCCATGGGGGATCCAAAACCCCTTTCCCTTGGCTTCTCTTCCTCCTTTGATGCTTCTACATGGTTTTTAAGTAAGTTTATTTTGATTTTTGTGTCTTTTCTCCCTTCCCTATTCTTCCCCTATTATTTCTTATTAATTCATGTCTTGGATACTTCTTGCGAAAATTATAGTGTTATCTTTATGTTATGTTCCATGAATATTTTTATTCTAGGGAATGTAGTTTTTTTCTTGTGTATTACTCCTCCTTATAACAAAGTTTAATCGCATTAACAAACCATTTATGTAGGTTCTTTCATCCATTTCCTTTAAAAATAATGTATTTTAATGTTTGAGCACCCCTAAATTAGTTTTAAATTTGTTATTTGTGATTGCATTGTATTATTATCATTTATTATTTCTTTTTTGTTCTAGTGGTTTGATAAAAATTAGGGTTTCAAAGGAATATCATTTTTATGCCTATATGTATTAAATATTTATGTATTTCAAGTATTTCATAAAATACCTAGTGAATTGAAAAATGGATCTGGGTATTTTTATTTTTTTTATTTTTTTAGTGTAACGCCCCGACCCTAGTTGCCCAGAGTCGGTGCATTATTACATAACATTGGCATGATCACAAGAAAGATCAAATCTCGAAAGACCGATTGGTTTAGTAGCCTTGGAAACAGTAGATATATTCATAAGTTTTACATTACATAATAAAATGAAAAACTACTACTACAACATAATGTCTCCATAATCCACACTCATATCCCCACATAATATCCCTTCAGGTCATTCATAACTTACTTCTTCACTTCCTGGGAAAAATAAAACATAGAAAAGGGGTGAGATCAAATGACCAGTAAGGATAACAATATAGCGGAAACTTTCATAAATAAGAATAAACATTTAAGGCAATGTATAACTAAAACAAAAGCCTTTCAAACATGAACTTTCAACATGGTATGGCATAAATAAAATGAAATAATGCCATTTACTTATTCACATGGATATTCTACTAATCGAATAATTACATGCAAAAATCAATAACCACTTTCATAATGATGGAATGCATAATGCTGAACTTTAATTTCTTTGTCAAGGCCTCGTCCCAAGACCTTGGGGCTAACTGTAATCGGAACCCAACCCGGAGCGCCTCTAATAACCGGACACCAACCCGGAGTGCCTCTAATAACCAGACACCAACCTGGAGTTCCTCTAATAACCGGCGACCAAACCGGAGTTCCTCTAATAACCGGAGACCAAAACGGAGGGCTTACTTTTACCGGTCCCCAACCCGGAACATACTTGTCTAACACATTCATCTGAATGAAAGGTTGAAATATAACATAAACATTTGGATTAAAAATAACTTATGAAATGTCAATAATTTAAACAAAAACCATGATTGACATAAGAATAACGTATCCACTGTGAAAAATATCACAAAACCTTCAATAAAATATGGATGTTTTGTATCATAATAAATCAACTTCAAATAAGCTTAAAATCCATCAAAAGATGTTGACATAGATGAAATCAAAACCATTTTGGAGAAATATCACTTTTTTTAAAAATCATTTTAAAAGTAACATAATTATAAAATAATACATTCAATTTGAAAATATTATTATAACCTTGTTAGGGAAGCTTCGACGATTTTAAAACGGCGGAAAATAACCGCACCCGCCGTATAAGTTAAAAAAACATTCTTACATTAATTCTATCGAAAAGGTTAAAAAGCACCTTGTTTGGAAAACAACGGCAAGATTCCTTTATAAACCACTTATAAAAAGTCAAACAAGGGTAAAAATGACTTTAACCAATATTCTTGTAAATAGTAAAAATGTTTTGAAATAAATTTTGAAGAAACATGGATGTGGATGATAAAGAGATCCCAGTAGATTATTACGTATAAACAACCTCGAATAATGAAGATATTGTGAAATAACCCTTACCAATTTGGTAACTTATGAAACATACAACCCATGAAAAAGGTATCATACAATGAATATGTAAATACACATAAATTAGAGTGTATTACACAAAGAATATAATTATGGGCAGTACATACACCACACAAAAGGTAATGGTGGAAATATGGCATGAATCTCACAGGAATAAGGAGTGAGATGAAAACCCCTTACCATGTTAATCAACTGAGTCATATGGCCAAAAGTTAATAACCACCAAATGATTTACAGAATAACATGAATATAAAGAGAATCATGATAATATATATCAAATGGCAGTACACAATACACCACTTTCAATAATTTATTGGCGAACAATGAAAATCTCACGGAATTGAAAGTGAGATAAGAAAATCCCTTACCTTGTACTTTTTCTTTGGATGGGGTAGGTTAACCTCCTGTATAATGGTGAAATAATTGTTATTAAATTATACAAGAATCATATATATATATATATGATATCATATATGATCTTTTAACATTGATTTGTTAATAATATCTTAGAATTATCATCGTTTCGGGTGTTAACGTACTCGTTTTCTTTTATATGTTTTGTTATATAAGACATGTTTGTAATGGATAGGTTGTATATTATTCATATCCATAATTATATCAAGTCCTTAAACATCATTTTTAAATCATCAAATGATAATTATACTTGAATGGATACGATGGAGAATGAATCTCATCGCGTTCGTGGAGACGGTAGTCCGTACGTACGCACGAGCGACAATATCATTCTTTTGATATTAAAATAATATATAAATGGATGGTATATCATATATAAAGAATCATTAACATGTTATATTTATTATTTACATGAGTTACACATCATTATTATACCTATCCAAATAATAATATATTGAATAACAATTACACCACGACGTGGAGACGGTAAGTCGTACGTACGCACGTATGGTGACATGTTGTTCAAAGGGTGTATAGAATACTGAATATGGTTGTACCATATTTATAATAACATCACAGTATATGTAAGATACTGGAGTTATTATTTTAGAATGGTAAGAACAAAGAAAGAAGAAGTGGAAGAAGAAAGGAACTTGAAAAGGGGTGGTGAAAACATTACCTCTTCTTCGGGTTCTTCCTTTTGATTTGATCAAAAGGGCTCCTTAGGTTGGCTTTCTGATCAAACTAAGGCCTCTAGTTTTTAGTGAGGGATGTTTTGAGAGTAGTTGGGTAGAGTTTTTTCTAACCAAAAGGCTTTGAAGGTGTGAAGAAATTAGAAGGAGGAGTGCCCTTTTGTAAGAGGGGTGAGGGGCACCTTTGGAAGAGCTAGAAATATTAATTTATAATAAATTCATATTCGGTTTCTAATGGCTCCAAAGTTGATTATTCAAAGTTTAAGGTGGGGATAGGTCGAAAACCACTCAACCAATATAATTTAGAGAGGTTTGGGTACTTATATTAACCTTATCTTTAAGTATTAACTCTAAGTTAATTAGTTTCACTTTTACAATGTCTCTTTGTATTTTTATATAATATGGTTAATAAACATACTATATACATCCAAGCGACCCCAAAGTGGTCCATTAATGATGAAACTATCATGATATAAGTCTCTTGGACGAACCTTAGATTTTTAGGAATTTAATATCAATTAATAATATAATATTTGTTTTAAGAACTCTTTTATGTCAATTTTGACACTATTCAATAGTTGATTTTTGTGAAACTCATAACAGATTGATTACTTCGAAAAAAGTCAATCAAATCAATCCTAATATATCATATTATCCTAGAAAATTAGTTTAATTCATTAAAAGTTTCATATTATATTTATTTGGGTATTTATAATATCAATTATTTTAATTTTTCACTATTATAGTAATTACTGCATCATTATTATGTCATAAATAAAATAAACTATTTAATGTCTAAAAATTATAAATAAAATTTCATTATGTAGCAAATCGTTTTATCTTTCTAATGAATATTTATAATCTAAAATCCAACATATATAACCCTATGTAACAATTGTTTTTCTAAAAGATATATTCTTGTGTCATTTTTGTATTCATTTTAACTTAATTAAAATAAAGTGTCATTATCACTTACAAGTGGATCCATGGGGTCCCCAAATCAACCCAAAGATGCCCATGGTCGACCATGTATCAACCAATAGTGTTAAGACACGTTTTAGGGTAATTTAGTATTATTATAATATTATTTTTTTTAACCCTTATTTACCGGATTTACCCTTAACCATGGTAAATAAAATATTTACCGCAGTAATTATTCAAAATGTCTAAAAATAAAATTTACCTATTTACACAATTTGAACATCCAGATTCCAAATATGGAATCCATTTTTCTAAATTCAAAACACATAAGTTGCAGAAATTAATTTAAAATTAATTCCCGCTGTCAAAACAAAAAGCGTGTTTTTAAGAGATAATAATTATCAAAAGATTGACACTTGTTTATGTTCGGTTTAATTGTAAAATTATGTCTAATGAACAAAATTATATTAAATGGTAAAAATATATTCTAAATATACTTTAAAACCACTCAAATTCATAATTTATCGCTATTAATTATTTTGATTAAAAAAGTTGTTTTTAATTAAAATTTAGTAATTTTTACTATTCATCAAAATATGAAAGTTATTCGAAATGTACCAAAATTTCACCTTAGGCTAAATTCGATATTCCGAATCCAAAAATGAAGTCCATTTTTAAATAAAAAATATATATAATTTCAAAAAATAGGTATTACTATTCATAACGGCTAGTTTGATTGGTTGTGGTGTGTGTTAAAACTCAAGGTTGCGTACAACACACACTACTGTATTATTCAAAGAAAACGTACCGTGGAATCTTGGGATGTTTCATTTTAAATTTTTGATGTCCCCATTTAGTCAAAAAGTTTAAAATATTGTATTTAAAAAGGGTTCACTATTAAAAGATGATAAAAGTGCAATATTGAAAATGAATTTGTTCTTGCATTATGTCTAAGATACTCATAATATGGAAAAATTATAAGGATTATATAAAGTTTAAATTTTTTTTAATACTATTCATAACCTCTTTTGAATGGCTTTTTGGTAAGTCATTGTGCAAGTGAACTCGATGTTGCGTGTAGTGCAAGTTATTGAATTATTTTGAAGAAATAACACATTATGAATTCTTGGGGTGTTACATTCTCCCATCCTTCAATAAATTGCGTCATCGCAATTTGAAATTGTTCATCAAAAATAAAAGGTTGAAAGTAGAAAATATATTTGTGGGAAAACCCACATTGGAAATTGGGTTACTAAAATTTTGTCTTAATATGAGGAAATGAGAAATCAAAGGGTCACCACCAAATTATGATCTCGATTAGGAGAACATTGGTGGCAATTAGAGACATATAATTGGAGGAAAAACGTAAATATTTATAGGTAGTGATTGAGGTCATCAATCACAAACAAGTGTAAAATTGAGGTCCTTAAATTCAACAATCTATGATGATTTGAAATACCATCGGTTCAACAAAACATAGGGTATTTGGATAACACATTTTTGATGTTTCAAAATATCTTAGTTGAAATCCCACATCGAAAAATGAATTAATGAGGCCTCTATTTAAAATAAAGAGTCGAAAGTATGAAGATTACCGAAAATAACACATACTAGGGTTCCATGTAAGAAAATATGGATATGGAAGAAAAATCTAACCATCAATTATCTGATGGAGAGTGGTAGAGAACATGGCTATGAAAAGGCCATCAATCCCAAAGCCATAAATTAGTGATGATTTAAGGTACCATCTAGGAAAACATTTTTGTTCTAAGTTTCTTTTCATAATGTTGAGGAATTTATTTATGAGATTGGCTAAGATCATAAGGAGATATACTTACTTTATAATTAGAGTTTTATCCATTAATAAATTTCTACCACAAACTCATCTTTCACTCTAAAAGATAATAGAATGTAAAAAAAATTCTATTTACACTATTCGTATAGGGTTCCAAAATAAACGAATTTATAATTCATCTACATGATATTTTAATAAAAACTACATTATTTAATCCAGGACATCTCATGGGCCAGTGGTAGGTGATACACCCTTGTCGCCCTTCGGTTGCGGGTTCAAGTCTCGCAGCCTTGCCGGACGCGACGAGTTGCCGCCCGACCTCTGAGTTGTCGTTTTATGGAAATCCAAAATAATCCAAACTAGAACTATCCAAAATAATTCTGTCCAAACTCATAGTCTAACATTTATAAGGAAGGTAAACATAATATAGATCCTTTTTACCCCGTAATAGCATATGAATACCTTCATCATGTATTACCATATTCCTTATTGAATACATTCATGCTCCCTTATTCCATATAGAATGCTGGATATACTTCATTAATCCAAAAATGTTTTAAACCCCAACAATGATGGAATATACAAATCATTAATCAGTTCCAAGGTAGTCAAGAATATCCAATATAATTTATCCAAAACAATCACATATTATTCCAAAATCACTACCTCAGTATCAGAACTATATTATGATTTATCATTCTCTTAACCATATATTTTCCAAAAATTTATCCTGCTATTAAGTCAATTTTCTTTGTTCCACACAATCTCAAGTCCTTAATGAAATAGTACTGCAGTACAATCCTTATATACTCCATAATTATTATAACAAGTACATTGTTGATACAACACTCAATTGACATAATCAACATAAGAACTCTAATCATTCCTCTTCATCTGTGGTAGTATCATAACTTGATTATTATCCAATAACATCATTTGTAGCATAGTCTGATGACTGGGACATAGGTTCGCTTAGTGTCCAAACTCCTTGCAAATGAAGCATTATACATTTGAAACCATTTTCTTACCCTTGCAGTCACGTACTTTGTTCCCTTTTCCTCCACACTTATAACAAACTCCCATTCCTTTCAGGAAAGTTCCAGGGTGTTTCTTTCCACAGTTACCACATATGAGAAAATTCTTCTTTTCCCTCTTCCCTTTATCCATATTTCTCTCTTCCATCCTTTTCTTTTCTTGCTTCCCTTCAAAGCCATAGGACTCAGTAAACTCTTTACTTATCTTATCAACACATGATATTATTTCTTCATATGATGATAATACATGGGAGACTATTTCTCTTATAAATTCTAGCTTAAGACCATGAATGATATGATCCTTCCTTCTCTTTGGATCATGCGCATTTCTGGAGTTCTCATTCCTTCTACTGGGCACCATTTCTAAACAATGGCATACACTAGATCAGTTTATGAATCAAAATACATAATCCCATACTTATAAAACACTTAACATAAATTGAACTATTTATGGATATAATCCATAATCATAAAAATGTCTCCTTTGAGGATGTATATACTCATAAACCCTTCATAATGGTTTGTAAAGAAAATGAGAATTATCCTAAGCATATCCCCCGGGAGTGTCGTAACCAAGAGTGCAGCAAGGCCCGTTGTCGTGCACCAGTTCCCGTTCGAGTCTAGCTCAAAGCGGTGTTTTCGGGTTTTACCCCTAGGTACATCTGTGCCAGAGCCGCCTCTACCTGCTCGTATCCAGACAGGGATGTATTGCTCAGAAAACTCACAAAATCTCTACAATACCAAAATTCTAGGAAGTTCTTCTACACTAATCCTCAAAGTTCATCTTAGGTCTATGTGCTCTAATCAGAGTTTATCTAAATCTAGCTTCCAAGGTTTGTACTAAACTTCCTCTTATACCAAGTGTAACGCCCCGACTCTAGTTGCCCAGAGTCGGTGCATTATTACATAACATTGGCATGATCACAAGAAAGATCAAATCTCGAAAGACCGATTGGTTTAGTAGCCTTGGAAACACTATATATATTCATAAGTTTTACATTACATCATAAAATGAAAAACTAATACTACAACATAATGTCTCCATAATCCACACTCATATCCCCACATAATATCCCTGCAGGTCATTCATAACTTACTTCTTCACTTCCTGGGAAAAATAAAACATAGAAAAGGGGTGAGCTCAAATGCCCAGTAAGGATAACAATATAGCAGAAACTTTCATAAATAAGAATAAACATTTAAGGAAATGTATAACTAAAACTAAAGCCTTTCAAACATAAACTTTCAACATGGTATGGCATAAATAAAATGAAAGAATGTCATTTACTTATTCACATGGATATTCTACTAATCGAATAATCACATGCAAAAATCAATAACCACTTTCATAATGTTGGAATGCATAATGCTAAACTTTAATTTCTTTGTCAAGGCCTCGTCCCAAGACCTTGGGGCTAACTATAACCGGAACCCAACCCGGAGTGCCTCTAATAACCGGACACCAACCCGGAGTGCCTCTAATAACCGGACACCAACCCGGAGTTCCTCTAATAACCGGAGACCAAACCGGAGTTCCTCTAATAACCGGAGACCAAACCGGAGGGCTTACTTTTACCGGTCCCCAACCCGGAACATACTTGTCTAACACATTCATCTAAATGAAAGGTTGAAATATAACATAAACATTTGGATTAAAAATAACTTATGAAATGTCAATACTTTAAACAAAAACCATTAGTGACATAAGAATAACGTATCCACTGTGAAAAATATCACAAAACCTTCTATAAAATATGGATGTTTTGTATCATAATAAATCAACTTCAAATAAGCTTAAAATCCATCAAAAGATGTTGACATAGATGAAATCAAAACTATTTTGGAGAAATATCACTTTTTTTTAAATCATTTTAAAAGTAACATAATTATAAAATAATACATTCAATTTGAAAATATTCTTATAAGCTTGTAAGGGAAGCTTCGACGATTTTAAAATGGCCGAAAATAACCGCACCCGCCGTATAAGTTAAAAAAACATTCTTACATTAATTCTGTCGAAAAGGTTAAAAAGCACATTGTTTGGAAAACAACGGCAAGATTCCTTTATAAACCACTTATAAAAAGTCAAACAAGGGTAAAAATGACTTTAACCCATATTCTTGTAAATAGTAAAAATGTTTTGAAATACATTTTGAAGAAACTTGGATGTGGATGATAAAGAGATCCCAGTAGATTATTACGTATAAACAACCTCGGATAATGAAGAGATTGTGAAATAACCCTTACCAATTTGGTAACTTATGAAACATACAACCCATGAAAAAGGTATCATACAATGAATATGTAAATACACATAAATTAGAGTGTATTACACAAAGAATATAATTATGGGCAGTACATACACCACACAAAAGGTAATGGTGGCAATATGGCATGAATCTCACAGGAAGAAGGAGTGAGATGAAAACCCCTTACCACGTCAATCAACTGAGTCATATGGCCAAAATTTAATAACCACCAAATGATTTACAGAATTACATGAATATAAATAGAATCATGATAATATATATCAAATGTCAGTACACAATACACCACTTTCAATAATTTATTGGTGAACAATGAAAATCTCACGGAATTGAAAGTGAGATAAGAAAATCCCTTACCTTGTACTTTTCCTTGGATGGGGTAGGTTAACCTCCTGTATAATGGTGAAATAATTGTTATTAAATTATACAAGAATCATATATATATATATGATATCATATATGATCTTTTAACATTGATTTGTTAATAATATCTTAGAATTATCGTCGTTTCGGGTGTTAACGTACTCGTTTTCTTTCATATGTTTTGTTATATAAGACATGTTTGTAATGGATAGGTTGTATATTATTCATATCCAGAATGATATCAAGTCCTTAAACATCATTTTTAAATCATCAAATGATAATTATACTTGAATGGATACGATGGAGAATGAATCTCATCGCGTTCGTGGAGACGGTAGTCCGTACGTACGCACGAGCGACAATATCATTCTTTTGATATTAAAATAATATATAAATGGATGGTATATCATATATACAGAATCATTAACATGTTATATTTATTATTTACATGAGTTACACATCATTATTATACCTATCCAAATAATAATATATTGAATAACAATTACACCACGACGTGGAGACAGTAAGCCGTACGTACGCACGTATGGTGACATGTTGTTCAAAGGGTGGATAGAATACTGAATATGGTTGTACCATATTTATAATAACATCATTGTATATGTAAGATACTGGAGTTATTATTTTAGAACGGTAAGAACAAAGAAAGAAGAAGTGGAAGAAGAAAGGAACTTGAAAAGGGGTGGTGAAAACATTACCTCTTCTTCAGGTTCTTCCTTTTTATTTGATCAAAAGGGCTCCTTAGGTTGGCTTTATAATCAAACTAAGGCCTCTAGGTTGTATTTAGGGATGTTGGGAGAGTAGTTGGGAAGATTTTTTCCGAACCAAAAGGCTTTGAAGGTGTGAAGAAATTAGAAGGAGGAGTTCCCTTTTATAAGAGCGGTGAGGGGCACCTTTGGATGAGCTAGAAATATTAATTTATAATAATTTCATATTCGGTTTCTAATGGCTCCAAAGTTGATTATTCAAAGTTTAAGGTTGGGATAGGTCGGAAACCACTCAACCAATAGAAGTTAGACAGGTTTGGGTACTTATATTAACCTTATCTTTAAGTATTAACTCTAAGTTAATTAGTTTCATTTTTACAATGTCTCTTTGTATTTTTATATAATATGGTTAATAAACTTACTATATACATCTAAGAGACCCCCAAGTGGTCCATTAATGATGAAACTATCATGATATAAGTCTCTTGGACGATCCATAGATTTTTAGGAATTTAATATCAATTAATAATATAATATTTTTTTTAAGAACTCTTTTATGTCAATTTTGACACTATTCAATAGTTGATTTTTGTGAAACTCATAACAGATTGATTACTTCGAAAAAAGTCAATTAAATCAATCCTAATATATCATATTATCCTATAAAATTAGTTTAATTCATTAAAAGTTTCATATTATATTTATTTTGGTATTTATAATATCAATTATTTTAATTTTTCCCTATTATAGTAATTACTGCATCATCATTGTGTCATAAATAAAATAAATTATTTAATGTCTAAAAATTATAAATAAACTATCATTTTGTAGGAAATCGTTTTATCTTTCTAATGAATATTTATAATCTAAACTCCAACATATATAACCCTATGTAACAATTGTTTTTCTAAAAGATATATTCTTGTGTCATTTTTGTATTCATTTTAACTTAATTAAAATAGTGTCATTATCACTTACAAGTGGATCCATGGGGTCCCCAAATCGACCAAAGATGCCCATGGTCGACCATGTATCAACCAATAGGGTTAAGACACGTTTTAGGGTAATTTAGTATTATTATAATATTATTTTTTTAACCCTTATTTACCGGATTTACCCTTAACCATGGTAAATAAAATATTTACCGCAGTAATTATTCAAAATGTCTAAAAATAAAAGTTACCTATTTACACAATTTGAACATCCTGATTCCAAATATGGAATCCATTTTTCTAAATTCAAAACACATAAGTGGCAGAAATTAATTTAATATTAATTTCCACTGTCAAAACAAAAAGCGTGTTTTTAAGAGATAATAACTATCAAAAGATTGACACTTGTTTATGTTCGGTTTAATTGTAAAATTATGTCCAATGACCAAAATTATATTAAATGGTAAAAATATATTCTAAATATACTTTCAAACCACTCAAATTCATAATTTATCGCTATTAATTGTTTTGATTAAAAAAGTTGTTTTTAATTAAAATTTAGTAATTTTCACTATTCATCAAAATTTGAAAGTTATTCGAAATGTACCAAAATTTCACCTTAGGCTAAATTCGATATTCCGAATCCAAAAATGAAGTCCATTTTGAAATATAAAATATATATAATTTAAAAAATTAGGTATTACTATTCATAACGGCTAGTTTGATTGGTTGTGGTGTGTGTTAATACTCAAGGTTGCGTACAACACACGCTACTGTATTATTCAAAGAAAACGTACCGTGGAAGCTTGGGATGTTTCATTTTAAATTTTTGATGTCCCCATTTAGTCAAAAAGTTTAAAATATTGTATTTAAAAAGGGTTCACTATTTAAAGATGATAAAAGTGAAATACTGAAAATGAATTTGTTCTTGCATTATGTCTAAGATACTCATAATATGGAAAAATTATAAGGATTATATAAAGTTTAAAATTTATTTAATACTATTCATAACCTCTTTTGAATGGATTTTTGGTAAGTCATTGTGCAAGTGAACTCGGTGTTGCGTATAGTGCAAGTTATTGAATTATTTTGAAGAAATAACACATTATGAATTCTTGGGGTGTTACATTTAGAGTTATGGTATGATTTAGCGATGTGTGGGTAATTGTGGTTGGATTGGTTTTGGGGCCTCCTTTTTGTTGGATGCTTTTGTTTTGACACTCCATATGATTTATTGTGATGTTCATAGAGTTTTCTTTAAATAAACTATAGTAATTCACATGGATTTTGATTTATATTCTTGGGTGATATGTGAAACTCCACATGCACATGGGGTGTAAATATAGGGATGTTCAAAGATATAAATGTTAGATTACATTGAATTACCATTTTCAAAAATCCTATTTTTATCTCAAATAGTTTTTCTTAAGTTACAAATTCTTATCAATGGTTTCTTATTTACAGATAACATTAGTTTGGTTTTAAAATATTTTCATAAATCATTTTTTGTTTGGAATCATATATGTTTTGGTTTGTTGATCATCTTGTTTTTGGAAATGGTTTTGGAAAGATAGTTGTTTTTGTTGAAAATGGTTACCAAATGTGAATCTAAAGACTCACTAGGTAAATTGTTATTTTTTGGAAATTATAATTGTAATATAATGATTTTTAGTCCTAGTTGGAACTTGAGGAAGTATTTTTCTATGATGGTTGTAATAAACTGTGTTTTTCCAGATTGGGAATTTGAGTAGAAATTAGAATTTTTTTCATTTAGATGCATGTAAGCGGTAAAGTGAAATTTTTTTCTAGCAGATGATTTCAGATAATTTTTAATCAATAATTTGTTCATTGAATATGTTTTTTACCATGTTATAAGAGTTTGGTATAATTCAATGTCGTTTGAATTTTCCTGGAATAATAAATAATAATTAATTAATTAATTAAATACTTATTTATCCTCACACATAAATTTAGTTATATCTCTTAAATGGAGAACTAAATTGGGATTATATTTCTATAATGGAGTTTGGAATTGGGGGTTTTTCCTAGGTGAGGCATAAACTCATATTGGGCATCGTGGCAGGGCCTGAGCCCCCTTTTCTTGTCTTTCTTTTTTTTCATTTTCTTTTTATTCTTTTCCTTTATTCTGATCCCCTTAGCCTCTCACGTATACCCTATGGGATTAACCATCACATTACCAATTGATAAAAAGTGATAGGGATTAAGAGATAAATATGGAGAGGAAGGGAGGTGTTTCCATGGATCTCAGGAGAATCTAGATCGTCATGCAACAACCATGGATCAGGAAAATGAGTGAAGGTTTGTAGAACTCCACTAAAAGCTATAAATTTATAATTTTTTATATAAAAACTTATTTATTTTCCATTTTTATGTTTTATAAAAATATTATCACTACTTAGGACACCGAGAGGGTTGATCTATATCTTTTGGGGAGAAATGGGGTTTCAGACTTATTTGTGGTGTTTCCCAATAATAAATTTTGATCACACTGCATGTAGTTCCTGGAAAAACACATGTGTTCTTCCCGTCAAGGGAAGATGAAATTTTCATAATTAAATTCCATTTATAGGGGATAAATTCCATGAAATATTACTCAACTATGTAGATGAGTACATAGCCAAACAACCTGTGTGACGACAGATATAGCACACATCCAGACCACTTGTGGTTTGTATGCCATATAGAAGTACATAAAGAAGAATAATACATTTACAAACCATGTTAAGTACACGGGTAGGTACATTTTAACATAAAGGATGTTTATAAGAGTTATATGTCATGCAAATGGAATTTACATGCCATGTTCGGATTAAGTGCAACCCCAAGCAAGGCTTTGAAGGTACACAACGTATACTCGAGTATACATGTAATATACTCCACTTTTACTACCATTTCAGGAGTTTTCCTATTTTATGCCACGAAGTCAAAATTGGACACATGAGTAGTCCATTTTGAGTATATTTCTACATGGAACATGATTTTGAGACCCTTAAAGAGATTTGATGTATCCTCAGGGTCATTTTATATTTCTAATAAAAAGTTAGTTTTTTCCTCCATTAATTAAATCCAACTATCCCCTGAGAGTGGGACCCCAAAAATGAGGTGGTCTATAATCCATCTCTCTAGACTAGTAATCAAATACATTCCCTTTTAGGTTAGTAGGTCATCTTATATTTTTACGTATAAGATCCCATTTAGGATTCCAGCCCCTTTATACTCTTTCTAAGGGTCCCCTATGGAATTCCATTTCTTATATGATAACCTAGAGAATACCATGTATGTAACACCCAAATGATTTTATAAAATATTATATTTAAATAATTTTAATTATCCAACATCTTGCATTGCAAGAAATTGTTAATTTAAATGAATTGTGAGACACCCTTGGTGTAAAATGAAAATTATAACCTAGAAATTAAGTTAGTGGGAATAAATATAACATATGAAAATGTATCGTTAATTCTTTGGCTACCAATTATTTATGAAAAATATAAACCAATTAAATATAATGGAAATAGTTTTATTTTTGTAATTAATAAATTAAGTGAATTAAAATTAGTAAATTAATATTATTAAATATATATGTTATATATTTTAGAATATATTTTTTATATTAATCCAATAGATATTTTATTCATTTGGTATGAATAAACATGAGTTTATGTATAAAAACCTATATTTTTCAAAAGGGTAATTTTGTCTCCTTTTAAGGAAAACAATTTTTAAATTAAAAATTTGAAAAATAAAATAAAATAATGAAAAAAATAAAACACTTATTTAGAATCGGGATATAAAAATTTCATTTTGATGATTTTTGGATATTTTTCTGATAACATTCAAATATTGAAGAATTGTAAAAATATAATAAATTTAAATTAAAAAATATATTTTTTCATCAAAAAACCTTATTTGGAAAAATTATATTATTAAATGGTTTAAAAGTCTAAATATAATATATTTTTATAATTTTCTATAATTTATGTAAATGGAATTAATTTTACATGAAATTTATATCTGAAAACCTTTCAATATTTTTCAATGTTTTCACTTTTAAAACTCATTTTTTGATTTCAGTAATCAGATAAATTTTAAATTAATTTGTACAAATTCTGTGTATTAAATTTTAAAATATGGATTCTATATTTTTAATCAGTGGGTCCAATTTATGTAAATATCATTATTTTGTTTTTTGGCATTATGAATAGTAACTTCGTTAATATTTATTAATACAGTAAAGGTAAATCGTGTAATAAAGGATAAAAATAATATTATAAAATTACCCTAAAACTTGTACTAATAGAATTATATGAGTTTTAATTGACAAAAATAATCCTTGTGTAAAAATTGTATCCATTGTGATCAACTTTAATGATATTAGGAAATTTAATTTAATTTATTTATTGAAAAGAAAAATATGTCTCACTCAAATATTAATAACCATCTCATTTTTAGTATAAGATTATTTAGAACATAAATTAGATTAAAAATACTAATTTTAAATAAAAAAATATTTTCTTTATCATTGTAATTTATTTTTAATTTTTATTAAATAAATAATTACCTTGATGACATATATATTGATGATACATAAATACTTTAATTGATGAGAAATAAATAAAATAATTTTATTAAAATGATAATTACTATTAAAAGAATAAAAAACTCTACCAAATGCTATTGGTCAATTATATATCAACCATAATCATCCAATAATCTATTTATTTACCATTTTGAACAATATGGAAAAGATTGTGACACTGATAATATTTTATTTAAATTGATGTTAAAGTTTTCACAGTCATGTTTTAATAAATATACCATTTTTAATGTAGAATTTTCCAAAATATATGTCCAATATATATTTATTCTTTTTAAATATAGAGAATTTGTATTTTTCATAGTAGTTTTTTATTCTTTTTCAAAAATATGTATATTAAATAATTAAAAAATATTGATGTAGTAACTATTTTATTATTAGAGATAACAAATAAATGTGATTTGAAATATTAAAATAAATATAAATTGGGATAATTAACATATCCACCTAATTTTATGGATTATCTACACCTATTTTTAATATTATAAATTTTTTTGTCAGAAGTTAACTTATTCTCTTTATATTTTTAAAAATCAATGAATTGAGTAGTGTCCAAATAGACATGATTGAATATTTTTCTAAACGATGAATTATTAAATAATTTAAAAATATAAAATATTTTAAAAAAATATAGAATAATTTTATATGGCCTAAAATTTTCTAAATTATCCATTCATGGTCTAGTTTGCATCTAATATGTAAATATTTCACACTTTTTATATTGAAATATTTGTTACCTTAGTTAAAAAGTAAATAGAAGAAGTAAGTGTTAATTAAAATGAAAAGGTGTAAATTGAAATAAAAACTTCTCTAAAATTTATTATTTGATTATATTACAACCTTATCTCATATAATACTCTAAATGAAGAAATTTTGTAGGTTTTTGAATGTGGTTTGATTTTACTATAAATTAATAGTTTTTGAGTAACCAAAAGTGCCCCTCACCTCAGTTGTAAATGGGCTCCTCCTACCTCAACTCTTCACTTCACTTTGAACCTTCCATATAATCTATAACCTACAAATTTTCCTTATCATCTTTCCTACTCATATTCTATAGGTTATGTTATTCTCCAAAGGCCAACCCTAGTGCTATAAGAGGTGATCATGAGGGAGCTCTTCAAAGAAGTGGAAATATCCACTACTGATTATTTCAAAATTATTTCTTATAGTACTTCCTATTAATGAGTTTTTTACATTATAAAGTATTAAAGAAATAATCATTTATATACTTATATATTATTATGACTATGTAATAACTATATTCTACCTTCTATCCATCCTACGAAAAATAAAATCACTACACGTACATACGTACAACTTACTGTCTGCACGCCATGGTGTAATCAGTTTTTCATCACCACCTTACATGGATGGGTATAATGATGAAAATAATTTCTATATATAATTATTATAACCTTATATGGATTATATAACAATTTATATTCCATACTCTTTCATACCATTTCACAATTATGGGAATGATATCATCGATCCTACGTACGTACGACCTATCGTCTCCACATTATGATGTGATTCATTATACATGATATCAATTAAATAAAGATTATATAAATTTATAGAATTAATAAATATGATATATATTATGTTAATATCATTTTTTATAATATATATATGACTTAAGAAGTAGAACTATAACTTACTCAACAAAACATGCATAAGAAAATGAAACAATTAATACCCAAATAACGAGTAATAATGGAATGTTATTAAAAAATAATGATAATATGAATATATATGATATCATATAAAATTTATATGATTCTAGAATAAGTCAATGACATTATTTAAATCATTAAAAATGAGGTTTAGATACATACAAAGGATATCAGACCCAAGGAAAGGGATGATTTTGTAATCTCATTATTATCTGAGCTTATTTAGACATAAGTATATACTGTGGTATATTTATCTTTCTGGTTCATATTTCCTAAATATATAATCCAAAAATATTCTTTCCACACTTACAATTTTTTAATTTCAATTTACCTATTGTTTAATTTTTAATAAATATTATGAAAGGAATCTTTTATTATTTTTGATATGAGGTAATTGTTGTCTTTCTGACAAAAGTACGAGAATAATGTTTTCTTTTAACTTATTCAACATGAATAGTTTTTCTAACATTTTAATAGATTATTATTTAAATGAATCCCTATTTAAAATATTTCACATTTATATTCACATAAATTCTTTTCTTTTAAAATAATGTGTCATTTTGAGAAAAGAAAATATTTTTTAATAAGAAATAATATTTTCCTCAAAAATTATTTTCCATCTAATATTACATTCTTTATTAAGGTTATGTTTAAATTAAACTATCCCTATTTTTCCTATCGGTTGATTATGTTTTTTTTTTGTAATTTTATTTATGAAATCCATTTTTAACATGGATTATGTTATGATGGAATGATGTTTAAGAACCCCATTTTATTACTTGGTTTATGCTATGATGAATGATTTATGTTTTCGTGGCACACGTAATAATGATTTAATTATATGATGGGTGGTACATATATCTACCTTCAATTACTTTGGTAAAGATTTATATCTCTTGAGATAGAAAGTGATAGAGTGGTAAATTATCTCTATTTGGTAATATATGGAAAAAACATGGAGTGAAATCTATTCAATAATGGACTTTTCCCACAATGATGGTCTTAAAAATGAGCCTTGACTAATATGAAATAATTTTATATACTTATTTATATACTGAAACATATTTATATACTGAAAAATTTCATGTCTTCTGTGATCACTTTTGGGGTTACATTCATTTATTCTTATGAACATTTTTGATTTATCTCATGACATGATATCACGATCTTTCATATTAAAGATAATATTTTCCAATGTTATGTTCTTATGTCTTGTAATTATGATATGATTGATATCTCCCTTGTTTACCCAAACTGAGCATTTTTCTTACCCCTTATTATTTTTCTTTTCCCCATATTATGAATAAGTTTATTAGGTAAGATATGTAAAAGTAGGTTTAGCTATGATGAAATAATCAGGAGACAATGTAGATGTCTTATGAACCAGTTTTTTATGTTTCCCAATTTCTAAAGACCCTAAACCTATATGGTCATGGCATGGTTTTGTTATGTTTTAATGAATATTCTTCATTTTAAGTAATATATATGTATTTAATGTATGTTTCGTTATATTTGGTATCAATGAAAAGGTATATTTAATCATTGGAAACTAGGATGAGAAAAACATAGTAGTATCCCTAAGGATATATCTAAGTATATGTTACAATACTATTGTTTTAGAAATGACTGTAAATAATCTAACATAAAACCTAAATTATCCAAAATGAAAATTGTATTCTTTGTTATATGGTTTTACCGTTAGGATTATTTTTCCTCACACTATCCTTCTTAGTTTTATTAAATCAATGGAACCCTACAGAGCCTCGTTATAGATGAATATGAGGGGAAATGCACTGACTATTCTCCTAAGTAACCCAATGTTATGGGATCTGGAATAAAAAATATTGTAGCTATTCTCACACCACACTCTTAATATATAAATCATGCAGGATATACAAATTAAAAAAGTATTGTACAACATTATATTGAGTCCTTAACGAGGAAACATCTACCTTCTTTCAATAGGTATTCTCATCCAATAGTGGATGAAAAATAGATCAGTACCAATAAAAAGATATCTTTAGTTCTCCAATGTTTAGTATATGATAAAGTCATCTTATAATTCTATCAATTGGAAGATCAATTAGATCAATGGTAGAACCTTTACAAGATTATGATGAAAATAGATAAAGTTGAATCCATGGAATGGGATGAGTTCAAGAACTTATTTTTCAATGAGTACTTCCATGTATTCATTAAAAAAATATAGAGAAAGAGTTCCATGATATTAAGAAAAAGGTTGTTGAATTGGTTGGTACGTATAAAGAAAATTTTACAATACTTTCAACTTAATATTCTATAATTATTATCTAACATAACAGTAAAATTAGTCGATTATTTAGTGGGTTAAAACAAAGTCTTTGAAGGGCATTATACATAAGGGGATACAATAGCTATGAGGAAAATTTTCGATGTTCTATCATGGTTGATATAGATATTAGAGTAACCCATTAATCCTATGGGTTTGATAAGATGAGAAAAATGGAATTTAAGGGAAAATCAAAAGACCACACTGAAAATAAAATGAATGTCCCCTTACGCTCAAAGTGTGGAAGGAAGCTGGGAGGAAATTGTCTTAAAGGGATTGGAAAATGTTTTAAGTGTGGGTGAGAATGTCACCAGGAAGCTTAATGCTGGTTTAATGGGAAAAAAATATCTATTGATTTGAATAGATAAAAAGCTATATAGAATGCACCTCCTACACATCAATTTTAATATTTCAAGGAAATGGGGAATTATCCTAGCCAATGACCAACTCTAAGAGTTATCTATGACGATTGATTCCAACAATCTCTTAAGTCCAACGGCAATGGTAAGTCACATGCGATCACTATCGATGATGTGTAATATGATAATGAAGTGTTAAAAGTTACAATTACCATCCACTCTGAAGTAGAAAATGTGTTATTTGATTATTGATCCACCCACTATTTTATTTATGAAAAAATTACTATGTTTATCATCATATTACCTTAGAAATTTGATTTTGAGTTAGCTATGACAACTCTTAATGGAACAAAAGTCACATAAAAAGTATATAATTTATGTTCAGTTGATGTTTGTAGGAAATGTATTCCTTCAAATGTATTGATCGTACCTTTAGTGAATTTAATGTGATTCTTCTCATGGATTGGATTTCTCTATATATATCTCATATTAATTTCCATGGAATAGAACTCACATTTCTTATTATAGATCAATCAATGATCATTAATTAATGAAAGGATGAGTATGATCTTCCATTATAAATTTCTTCCATATTTTGGGACGTGATTCCTATAAAATAAGGTTTTCTATCTCAAATTTATGGTCATAAACTCATTGTTAATAATACACCTATTGTACGGTATTTTGACGATTTATTTCCAGAATAATTTCTAGGTCTTCTAATGAATCATGAAGTTTAGTTTTCGATATAACTCATACCGGATGATTTTCCTATTTCAAATACACCTTATAGAATGAACCCAATTGAGTTGTAGGAATTGAATAAAAAACTCTAATATAATCATGAAAACTAATTCTACACCCTAGTGCGTCACCTTAGGGTGAACATGTTCTATTTGTTTGGAAGAATGATAGAACAATGATACACTGCCTTGGTTATTGAGACCCTAACAAGATCACTATCAAGAACAAATGTCCTCTTCCCCGCATTACTGACTTATTCGATGAACTACATAGATCTCAATACATTTCCAATATATATCTTTATTTGGGATATCATCAATTAAGGGTCATAAGAAGGATAAAACAAAGATGAAATTCCATAAAAGGTATGATCACTATGAATTTATAGTGATACCTTTTGGTCTTACTAATTCTCCCACTATCTTTATGGATTTAATGAATGGATTCTTGAGAGACTATCTTGATCAGTTTGTGGTTTCCTTAATAGATGATATTATTTTATATTCAAAAATAAAGGAATAGAATGAATATCACTTGAGAATTATACTAAAGAACATGAGATATATAATAATATTTGTTCAAAACTTACCAAGTGTGAATTTTGGCTTCATAATGTTTTTTTGGGTCACATAATCTCTTAATAGGGGATATCTATGGAACAATAAAAACCTAATGTTATTGAAAGTTGGCTGAGACATCAAATAGTAATTGGGATCTGATATTTTCATGGTCTAGCTAGATAATATCAACATTTTGTGGCATATTCATCCTAAATATCTAATCCACTCACAAGTTGTCTGAGAAAATATTCATGTTCATGTGTATGGAGGAATGTGAAAAAACTTCCAAGAGCTAAAAATAAGGTTATCCAGTGAACCTATGCTCAAACATCCTTGTAGTGGTGAAATTATGGCGTTATATAGTGATGAATCCAAGAAGGGGTTGGGATATATTCTCATGAAAATGATATCGTGATAACTTATTCCTCACGACAATTCAAAATCCATGAGAAAAATTACCCAACACATGATTTGGAGTTAGCTATGTTAATATTTCTATGAAAGATATGGAGGAATTAACTTTATGGTGAATGGTGTGATATTTATACTAATAATAAAATAGTAAAGTATATTTTCACACAAAAAGAGTTGAATATTCTGCAAAGAAGATGGTTGGAGTTGATCAAATATTATGACTGATTAATACATTACCACCCTGGTAAAGAAAATAAGGTGGAATATGCTTTGAGTTGAAAGGACCATGCTAGCCTATCCATAATGAGGATCACAAAAGATCCAATATTTATCGATTTGAGAAGGTTGGATCTTAAAATTTTAATGATAGGGTATAAATTTTATCTTTCTCAAATGAATGTTTAATCATCTTTAAAAGTGAAGATTTGGGAGTTAAAGAAGAAATATGTTGAGCTATAAAAGAAGGTAAGAAATGTTCCTAAATTAATCATTGATTATGATGGAATAATAAGGTTTATGAATCATGTTTTCATTCCCCCTGTACCAGAATTAAAGAATTATCTATTGGATGAGGCTCATAGTTTTTCATTATCTTTTCATCCTAGAACACAAATATTTACGTTGACCTGAAAGAGTATTTTTGGTGGGAGAACATGAAAATAGATGTTTTTGAATATTTCTATCAGTTATTGGTTTGTCAGAAAGTTAAGGCCAAGAGTTATAAGTCTAAGGGGATGGTACCACCATTACCCAAAATATAATGTAAATGGGAAAACATCACTATAGACTTTGTCATCAGACATCACAAGACATATAAAGGTAATAATTCTATATGGGTTATAATTGATTTCCTTTTAAAGTCAGCATGCTTCATTTCTATTAGAGACGATTTCCCCCTTGATCATATTTCTAGGATATATATAAAATAAGTGATAATATTGCATATAGTAGATATTCTCATTATATCTGATTAAGATCCTAGGTTTACCTCGATGTTCTAGTAAATTCATCACTAGATTTTGTATACATAGTTATGTTTTTGCACTACTTATCATCCTCAGATAGATGGTCAGTCCGAGAGGAAAATTACAACTATAGAAGACATTTATAGATCTTGCTCTATGGATTTCAATGATGGTAGGGATCAACACCTACCTTTGGTAGATTTTTTTAAAATAATAGCTTTCACTCTAGTATTCAGATGGATCCTTATCAATCCCTCTATGGAAATTATTGTATAACTCCAACATGCTGGGATGAATTTGGGGAAAGAAAGGTATTAGGACATGATCTTGTTGATGAAACGGTAGAAATGGTCATATCTATTCAACACCACATAGGATCATATCAGAGTATAAAAAAAGTTATGCATACAACCAACGAAAAGATCTTGAGTTTTAAGGGGTTTACATGGTGTTTATAAAAATATCTCCCTAGATTTGATTAATGATATTTGGAAAGAATTACAAGTTAATATGTCTGTATATTGGGCCTTTTAAAATTATGGATCACATTGGGAAGTTATCTTATCGATTGATGCTTCTACCAAATGTATCTCAAGTTCATGTTGTGTTCCATATATCTCTTCATATTAATTGCATACCTGATCTTTCACATGTACTAAAATTATAATTCATACTACTAGAGTATGACCTTTCTTATGAAGAAAAACCAATAGAGATTCTTGAATTTACTGAAAAATTTATACGAAACAAGACACACCCTTGATTAAAGTTTTACGGAAGAACCACCAACTTGAAGAAGCTGTGTCGGAACTTGAGGATGTGATAAGGAAGAGGTATCATCATCTATTTGTATCCAAGTGTTGAATTTGAAGAGAAAAACTCAGTTTAGTGGGGTAGAATGTAATACAAGGATGTTTTCATAAAATATTTTCTTTAAATAATTTTAATTCTTAAATAGATTTCATTGCACGCAATCATTTTTTAAACAAACTTGAGACACCCTTGATATAAAATGACTGTTATAACCTATCTGTTATTTCAGTGGGAATAAATATAACTAACATATGAAACTGTATGGTGCATTCTTTGTCTACTAATTATGTATAAAAATATAAACTAATTAAATGTAAAAGAAATATTTGAATTTATTGTATTGATAAATTAAGTAATTTAAAATTATATGTTAAATATATATGTTAAATATTTAATAAAATATTATTTATATTCATCCGATAGATATTTTAGTCATTGGGATTGGATAAACCCTATTTTATGTATAAAAAATTATATTTTTTAAAAGAGAAATTTTATCGCATTTTATTGAGAACAATTTTTAAATTAATATTTTCACACATTAATATTTTTTTGTTTGAAATAATAATACTTTTATTTGGATTTGGGATGTAAAAACTAACTTTGGATGAATTTTTCATATTTTTCTAATAACATTAATGTTTTGATAAATAGTGAAAAGATAATAAATTGTAATTAAAAAGAAATTTTTTTATTAAAAAAAATTATATAGTTTAATAATATTATTAACTGATTTAAAATGATAAATAAAATATATTTTATCAGTTAATATAATTTCAGTCATTGACATTAATTTTACATTGAATTTATATGTAAAAACATTTCAATCCTTTGTAATGTTTTAACTTTTAAAACATATTTTCTCATTTCGACAATGTGATTAATATTAAATTAATTAATTGAAATTATATGTTTTTAATACCAAAAGATGTATTCTATATTTGGAATCATTAGTTCCAAATTATGTAAAAATATTTCTTTTATTTATCCCCATTATGAATAGTAACTTCTGTAATTTTTATTAATACGGTAAAAGTGTAAATCAGGTGATTAATGGTAAAAATAATATTAAAAATTACCCTAACATTTGTACTAATATCATTTTATGATTTTATTTCGACCTAAATCATATTTTGGTCGAAATGGTATCATTTGAAAGCCACTTGGATGATATCATGACATTTACTTTACTTTATTTAATGAAAAGTTAAATATGTCTCACTCAAATTTTAATAACTATATCATTTATAATATAAGGTTATATAAAAGATAAATTCAATTATTAAAGATCATTTGAAAGATAAAATTATTTTATTTATCATGGTAATTTATTTATAATTTTTATGAAATAAAAAATTTCTTTAAAGGATTATACATTGATGATGTATAAATTATTTCATTGATTTGAAATTAATAAAATAATTTCATGAAAATTATAATAAATATTAAAAGACCAAAACACTTAACAAAATCTAATTGTTCGAGTATATCAAGAAAATAATCATCCAAGGTTCTAGTTATTGAAAATTTGGATCCATATTGAAAATATTATGACACTTATAATACATTATTTAAAGTGATGTTAAAGTAGTCAAATTCATGATTTAATAAATATAAAATTGTTAATGTTGGATTTTCAAGAAGATATGTCTGAAGATAAGTTTTATTTTAAAATATAGAGGTTAAATATTCTTCATAGTATTTTATTTTTTATTTTTTATTCAAAAAATAATTATATTAAAAAATTACACAATATTGGTGTAGTAATTATTTTATTAATAAAGATAACAAAAAAATATGATTAAAAATATCAAAAAAATTAAATTATGGATAATTAATATAGACAACTAATTGAATAGATGATACATACCTCTTATTAACATAATAATACATTTTTTTGAATTTATCTTTATATATTTATATTTTAAAAAATCGATGAATTGAATAGTGTCAAAATAGAAACTATTAGTTTTTTATCAAAATAATGTATTATTAAATTATTTTTATGTTATAAAAAACATAAAAAATATATAATAATTATGGTATAGTCTTTAAAGTTTTAAATTTTTCATTTATGGTCTAATTTACATCATATTGGAAAGTAATTCACCCTTTTAATATTGATATATTTGTTACCTTAGTTAAAAATTAAATACAATAACCACGTGTAAATTAAGATGATAAGGTTTAAATCAACAAAAAATTTGTTTAAAATTTATTATTTAATTATATTATAACCTTATATCATCAAATATTTTAAATTAGGACTTTTTATAGGTTTTTGGATGTTTTTTTATTTTATTTTAAATTACTATTTGTGGAGTTTCCAAAAGTGCCTCTAACCTCAATTATAAAAGGGAACTTCCTCCCCCACTTAATCACTTTAATTTGAGACTTCTATATCAGTAATCCCCATACCATTTCCCTTTTAAACATCCATATTCACATTATATAGGTTCTATTCTTCTCCAAAGACCAACCCTAGTTCTTTAATAGGTGATCTAGATGGAGATCATTTAAGGAGAGGTAATATCCTATACCTATTCATTTAGGCCACTTCCTTCTTCTACTATATATTCATGAGTTATTTACATTATAAAGTAATAACTATATTATAACATATATAATTATATGCTATTATGATTGTGGAACAACTATATTCCACCTTTTATCCATCCTTTGAAAAATAAAATCACCACACGTCTGTATGTACGGATTATCGTCTCTACGCCATAGTGTAATTTATTTTCACCACCAACATAGTTTGATGGGAATAATTATGTAATTAATACCTATATATGATTATTATAACATGATATATATTTTTTAATATATTTTATTCAATCCACTTCCACACCATTTCACATTTATGGGAATGATATCATCGTTCGTGCATACGTACGACATACCATCTCCACCATGCGATGTGATTAATTTTAGATGATATCCATTAAATAATGATTATATAAATGTATAGAATTAATAAATACAATATAAATTATTTTAATATAATTTTTTAATTTTATAAATATGGCCTAAGAAAGAGAACTAGAGTAATTCAATAAAACATGTATTATAAAATGATGATGTTACTACCTGAATAGCGAGTAATAATAAAATGTTATTAATAAAAAGATGACAATATTATTATATATGATATAATAAAAGTGAATATGATTTTTTTAAAAGGCAATTAAATTATTTAAATAATTATAAAGTGGGTTGAGATATATACAAATGATTTAGGACCTTAGGTAAGGGATGATTTTTCAATCTCATTATTATCTGAGATTGTTTATATGTAAATATATACTTGGGTATAGTTATAATCAATGTACATGTTTCCTGAATATTTATTAAAAAATATTATTTCTATCCTTATAAAAAAAATAATTTCATTTTTACGAATTTCGGAGTGTTAATTAAATGGTATGAAAGAAATATTTTTTCATTTTATATAAGAGGTACTTTTTGACTTTCTGAAAAAAGTACAAGGAGAATGTTTTATATTAAATTATAAAAAATGGAAATATGTTGACATTTTTATAAAACCTTATTTCCATTAATAATACTTTAAATTATTTCAAATTTATTTTCCAATAAATTTTTTCCTTTTATAATTGTGTGTCATTTTGCCCAAGGGAAACATTTTTGAAGAAGATAGGATATTTTCCACAAGAATAAATTTAATGTGTTATATCATAATTATTTTAAATATAATATCAAATTATTGAATAGGTTTATATTTCATGTATTCTATCCCTAATATTATTATGGTTTTATTATTTTTTTATGTAATTCTATTTATGAAATCCATTTGTTTTACATTGTTTATGTTATGATGAAATGATGTTTATGAAATACATTTTATTCCATAGGTTGTGTTGTAATTAATGTTTTATGTTTTTGTGGAAAATTTAAGAATGATTTAATTATGAGATTGGTGGGACCAATATCTCCCTCTAATGAATTGAGTAAATATTTATATCTAATGACATATATAGGGGTAAAATAGGAAAGGATCTTGATTCATTAATATAGGGCTGGAATGGGGAGTGAACTCAGTTTAGTAATGGACTTTGTCCACTGTGATGGTCTTGGTAATGAGCCTTGACTAATATGAAATGATTTTATATTCTTTTGGGTATGCCAAAAATTTTAATGTCTTATGAAATGAATTTTGGGAATACATTCATTTATTCTTATAAAATTTTATGATTTATCCCATGACATGATATCATAATCCTTCATATGAAAGATAAGATTTTTCAAAATGTTGTGTTCTTATTTATTATTATTTTGATATTATTAATATCTCCCTTATTTACCCTTACACAACATCTTAAGCTCACCATTTCTTATGTTTCTTTTCCCCAGGTCATGAAGAATGGGTATTAAGTAATATATGTCAAAAGAGGTATAGTTATGAAGAAATAAGTATAATACAATAAATATGTCTTATGAACTAGTTTTTTATGTTTCCTAGTTTCTAAAAACTCTAAACCTATATGGTTCTGACATAGTTTTTTTATTTTTGGTAAATAATATTCTTCAATTTTTAAGTAATATCTATGTGTGTAATGTATGATATGTTATATTGTTACATCCCTTGACTTGTTTACTCTTTTATAGGATCATGTGTAGTATTCCTTTACATATGTATAACATTTATAAGGGTCTTATATTGGACAACTCTTCCTACGTGTTGACTGGAAAGATCCAAAGAGGGATATCTTATCTTATTTATAGACCTTGAGGATCCCATGTAGGTTTCCTTTGTTAACTCTTACTCTTTTTTAGGATCTCAATGAGGAATCCTCTTCATGAATTTAATCATATAGAGGATCCATAGTAGGATTCCTCTCTACTATTGACATAGAAAACCTAGTGGGTTCCCCATTGTTTGACTAAACCTGACCTAGTGCGATGCAGGTTTGGGTAGATATATCATAAAATGTAAACATTGAACCTATACCAAACATATATGCTTGTGAGGATATTGTAGTGGTGGTGGGTTTAGGCATTCATCCACTATAAGTCATTTGTTTATTCATTAACATGTGTATTAAGAATGAAACTATGGTTACTATAGATATTTACTGGTATTTGGATTAGGCGTTCAACCTCCATCACTCTTTTGTTTAGGCATTTACAGGAGTACTAATAATGTAACTATGGTTATTATAGATACTTACTCTTATATGGATGATGAGAATAATGTGATGTGGTACATGACATGGATTTCCAATAGAAATTATTTCAAACTAGATTCAGATCCTTCTTATTAATATATTGGGATACTCAAAAGTAATTCTTTTGACCCAGATGTTAAGCCTACCTGATAGATAGGGATATCACAATATAGAATTTATAAGGGGAATTTAAATATAGAATTGATAGTTTTTGATGGTACAGAACTGTTTACCTGGTTTTATAAGGATGTTCAATGAGGAAACAAAGAGTATACCTTGCTCAATGGTCATCAGTCCGAGCTCATATAGGTCTATATTACATTGAGTTTGTGATAGATGCACTCCATGGACTTTGAGGGGACTCATTGTTCAATGGTTCTATTTCATGACCCTAGTTGTCACATATTATACTGAGATTTACATGGATGAGCTCAATGGACTCAAATATAAAGTCTTGTTTAATGTATTTGTGTCCTAGCCATCGTAGGTCTGATACAAGATACATCTAGCCTATGCCACATTTGATGTAGTTCCATATTGTCAGGATTGTCCATCAGTACATGAAATACTTCATTATAGTGATTTTAGGAAAGTATGGGTGAACCCAATGATAGGAAATATACCCCGTATAGTGGAATAGTTTTCTCAAATACATTTCTAATATGGTAAATGATAGGTATTGTTGATCGGGGTTATACTCCCAAAGATCGAGTGTGGGTTATTTTATTATGATATTGTTCATAGAAACCTTGTTCTGATGACTCAATTCCATTCCACTTCCATCTAAATACATATACATTTATATGTGTGGGTGTATATATAAGAGTGTGTGATAGAACAGGTCTAGGGATATTCTGATTTAGGGAGATGCAATTATGATTGATTAGGACTATTGAACCAAGGATCGACTATGGTTTTTATTATATTTCTCATTTCCGATTTTATATTGGATAATATGAGCATATTTCCTATGTATGAACTTATGGAATCATTTTATAGGTTCATCATTGTGGTGGAATAATGACATTATATCTAACCACTATATATGCACCTCTATGTACTTGCAGACTATATGTTTTTCTTTTTAGGTCGAGCATAGATACATGACGGTTGGGATGAGGCCTAGGGTTTCTTAATCGAGATGAGATACTCATGTGGATTATTATGATCGAGAGGAGATAATTGATTGTATTGTTACTTTTAGGTTGGAGTAGATAGATAGTATCTTTAAAATTAAGTATGCGGTCTAGATCGAAGTCAGTAGAAGAACCCTTTAATTTTATTTTAGTTTCCTTTATGTACTATTGTATGTTTGGTCATCCTAGTGGGTGATAAGTGTTGTATGTATGACATGGAATATTTGGACTTTAATGCATTCTATTTCATTTATTACATCCATTTATATATTTATTTATTTTTCACTCTTATTATAACTAATTTGGATAAAGATTAGTTATTTAATTATTTTTACTCTTATATATGGTAATATTATACCCACTATTTTACCCTAAGACCTTGACTCTAGTTGGAATCCCCTAGAAAATGGTGGAGAGGTGCATGCTTGAGGCCTCATGGAGAAACATCTTTGAGAACTAGTTTATTGGCATCTAGGTCAAGATGGTACAAATTTGTTTCAAATGCGTTACTTTACTCTTATTTTACTATTTGGGATATTGAAGAAAAGATAATTTTGAATGCTTTAGAACCTGTGATGGATATCAAACCGGTGGGTGTAGAACAACTGTTCTGTTAAGATGTCCTGGTTACTAGTGTATGTGATTTCTTTTCTTATATAAGATGATGAAATTTTATATGATTTTCTATTTGATCAATGCACATATTGTGGGTATTTTATAAATTAATATTTATTTATGTAACTAATCCCATTGGAAATAGTCCATGAATAGATTTTTTCTCTTGGCCCATTGTAAATAGTATAACGACTGATTTTGAATATTTTATGGAAAAGGAAAGAGTAATCTCATGCATCATATATGACATATATGATTGACATATTATAGGACTGATGGTGTTTTATTATTAATAACAAAATATTCTAATGGTTTATATTGAAAAACAACCTAAATAATGTCATCCCATATAAGTTATTGGTGTCATTATACTCAATTGAGCTGAATTATATAAATTTACATCTAATGTAAGGTTATGTGGATATATAGAGATATGATTTATGGTAAGTTTGATTCCTCAGTTCTCCTAAAAAGAAATTACAGTGACCCTTTTATATCAATAGAGAATATTATTACCATGTGTTGGACCCCTTGTGGGATTTTTTTTCTTACATTTGGTTATTTAAATTATTAGTAACAACCTATAATTTGTTATACTGTATAGATTTGAATTCCATTATACTTAACTGAACCATGTTATTATGATATGACGTAAATCATTAAGGTTGTACTATGAGAGTACTGTAGGACCTCATAGGTCAACTATGGTTATTGATGTCATTAATTATGGTGATCTAGTCAGGTCTTTGTGTATGATGTCGATAGATACCTAAATACTAAAATTGAACTAAAACCTAGAGTGGATATTATCATATAAAGATGATCGGTGAGTGTACATTCACCTTTTTTCATATGTTCATATCATGTTACTTCTAGGTTAAGAACCTTATGAGGATGCCCGAATAAGATCTAGGACCTAGTTGGCTGATGTTAGTAGTTATGACCCATGTTGGTTGTTGTTTTATTTGCCTCTTTTAGAGAGAGGGAGTATAGTAATGTTCGACTCTTTATTCCATAATGGGTGATAAGATTAAACCCCATGAAATGTGATCTTGTTTAAAGGTTTTACATAAGGGATAGGTGGTAGGAATATGTGACCCAATTATTAGATTTGATTAGTAGGACTATGTGGAAGACCAAGAGGCCCTTAGATTGGAATCATACCCTTATAGGTCAATGTTTGGTTTGAATAAGGGATAATTATGAGTAGTGTTATACAAAGTTTATGGAATCCTTTTTTGGAGTTATCTAAGTTATATTCTCATTTGAGATCTATATATGATTAGTGGTTGTGTTTTTTGATATAGGAATGATGGTGATTCATTTTTGGGATAACTCCATAGAGTTATTGTGTTTTGAGACTACTTTTGATAGAAATTATTGTTCATGTTTCTACACATACTAACATGAAGTTGAAAATTTCACACAAAATTTTTACAAAAATGATGCAATTTGATGGGAGGTCATAAAATAAATTATGTCTTAAGAGAGATTCTTAATTTTCCCTAGGATTTACAAGGGAGATTCTAACTTAATGAGAATAACATCCCATGTTTCTTGATTATCTTTTATTCAGAATTATACATATCATATGAGTATAATTTGTGTGATTTCTAGGTCATATGGGTTTTTTACAACAATTTTTCTATACAAAATAGAAAAAAATACACATCGGTTGTGTGTGGTACCATTTAAATCTTAAATCAATGAGTGGTTATTTGTGATATGAGCACCACTGGATTAAAATAAATTTATTATAAAATAATGGATGTACCTCCGTGGTAGAAGAGACAATGAGGGTAAATTAGGTTCCATGAAGTGGTTGACCAGTTGATCGATATGGACATTCATTTTTAGAGATGTGGTGTCAGGAGTTGATTAAAGGAAAGTATAATATATTTTAATATTACCATGTCTTGGGAAGGGTTATACATGACTATTGGTGAAATATTATCTTTATTAAAGTCTGATATGATTGTTCCTTATAAATTAAAATCATTATAAGTACAACGAGAGACCATCAGTTCTACGCTGAGCGTCTTATATATCATTTTATGTTTTACAGATGAACTAATTATGAGTTTTTCTTGAAGAGAGGTATATGGTAGGTTATATGGTGGGGATTACAAAAGTTTCTATTTGAGGTTACTAACCCTAATTCATTGTTAATTTTCATAATTTTATATGGAGATTATTCTCAAAAAGAGGGAATGGTTGATGTTTTAATGCTTCTATGTTGGCACTCTCGAATGAGCAGTTTGGTCGCACAAGTCATTGTGTATGTTTAAGGACAGAGTGTTGGAATTTGGGCTATATTTATGTTGTGAGGTAATGATAATTGCATCATATGGTGGGGATTAATAAATCCTTCGTGGATAAACATCCTCCTTAATGGAAGAGTTGTTAACACTAAAATATCTGTCATTTGGTGGTCAAGATAGTATAGTTTTCAATATTCTAAAGATGATAACATGACTACTCTTTGACCCCAAGGGCTTATTGGGTATGATAAAGGTTATGGTGGGGAGGTTTTAATGATCTATGGTATTCTGGACTAGGAATTTGAGAATAAATTAGAAAATTTTCTTTCAGATGCTTCTAAGGTGTAAAATAGTCATTTTACCAAAGAAAGATGATCTTGGAAAATTATTTTGACCACTATATTGGTTCTATTATAGGATTTTTACCTTATAATTATTTTAGTATAATTAAATTCCCTTTAAATTTATATGAAATAATTAACAATTAATAGTTAATTAATTAAATATTTATTTATTCACACATGTTTTTTGGATATATCTTTTGAATGTAGTGTGAGATTGATATTGATTCTTATCATTTGAGTCAATGATTGGTATTTATTCTTATGAGAAGAATAAACTCATGTTGGGGTGCTTTTCCCTTTCTTTTCTTTTTCTTCCATTTTATCATCTTTGGTTTTATTCTCTTCTCCTTGATTCTCTCATACACCTTGTATACTTCACCATTGTTGGACCAAGAGAAAAAATGGATAGCGATAGAGAGATAAAGTGGGAGAGTGAGAAAGGATTATTCGTGAAGCTTTGGAGGATCTTGATCATCATACATAAACCATTGATCCCCACAATGGGTCAAGCATAAGTGGATTCTACCCCAAGGATGGAAATTCTTATTTTTTTTTATAAATATTCATATCTTTACCATTTTATTGTTTTAGATCCCTATTATCACTACTTCGGACACATTAGTGTTAATATATATCATTTTGGGATAAAAACAGGGGGTTTTGGATCATTTGAGCAGTTTCCCATTTGGAAATCCTAAACACACTCTTTCTAGTTCATGAACATACATCCTATGTTCTTCCCATTTAGAGAAGATGGACTTTTTAGAATTAAATTCCTTGTATAAGGGATACAAACCACATACATATACTCATCCATGTTTCTGATTAAATTAAAAAACAATATATATGAGGATACATGCTCGTGTAGAGTACACAACTAGACCTAGTGTGGGTCACA
The DNA here is from genome assembly GCA_963277665.1 of Viscum album. NCBI lineage: Eukaryota > Viridiplantae > Streptophyta > Magnoliopsida > Santalales > Viscaceae > Viscum > Viscum album. The sequence goes on along the minus strand of OY728138.1, from coordinate 1,101,771,264 downwards.
CGCCATGTGGAAGTACACTTCCATGAAAAATACATGGACAAACCATGTGAGTTTCACAGATAAGTCCCTTTTTTAGGGTAAAAACCATGTAGATGACATACATGAGGTATAAATAGGCTTTACACATCATTTCTTGATTATGTACTTGTCTAGATTTGGCTTTGAGGGTACACATTGTATACTCATGTAAACACATCATGTACTTCTCCTTTCGTACCATCTTTATGGTTTTCCTATTTCATTCTCTAGAGTTAGAATTGGAAGCATAATTAGTTCATTTTAATTATCTTTCCACGTATATCATGATGGTGAAAACCATGAGGTTATTTGAGGACTCCTAGATTGTGTTTTCAGAATTTTAATAAATTGAGAGGCTCTTATTTTGGTAATTGAATCAAGATATCTCCTAAGAGTTAACCCCTTGATATAAGGTGGGATATGTACCATATCTCTAGACTGGTGATCAAATAATTTTTCATTTGGTCCAACAGCCCATCAAATCATTTGACCTAGAGGATTCTGTGTAGGATTCCTCTAACATCTACTATTTTTTAGGGCACCCATTGGACACCCTCACTTACATGATAACCTAGAGAATACCTTGTAGGATTCCTTTACTTTTTAACTCATTATGAGTACCCAGTGTAGGATTATAATTAATTATTATAGCATTTCAAAGAGTCCCATGTAGGAAACCTCTTCATATGTGCTAACTATTAGGATCCCAAGATGGATCCTTTCTCTTATATATAGAACTCAAGAGTCCCATATATGATGCCTTTTTTAACACTATCTCTTTTCAAGGAATACAAGATGGTTTAATATTCATACTTTCAATATTACAAAGGATCTCAAGTAGGATACATATATACTTTTATGACTTACATGACCTAGTAGTTTATCCAATGTTTTATAGACCCTATGGTAGTGTGATATATGATTGGGTAAGATAGTAAAAGGTGTTTCCTTATAACCCATAGTGAACATGTATAATTACGAGGCAAGGGTACTTGTGGTGGGTTTCGGAATCTGACTTCCCTCATGAATGTTTTTATGAATTAAAATTATTATTAATGTATCTATGATTATGATAGGTACTTCTTGGTATTTTTCTGATGATTCTGAAACAATGCGGTACATGATAGGGATACCCAATAGTAAATCTTGGGATCCGTCATTAGAGAATTATGATTGATGTATTGGGATTCCCAGACGTACTTTTAGAGATCCTATTGTTTATCATACATGATGGATAAGGATGTCACTGTATGCCACTGATGAGGGGCATTGTGGTATGAAACTGAAAATTCATGACTATGTCAAACTGTTTACCATGTTTTCCATGGACGCACTCTTTGGACTCAAATAAGATACCTTATACAATCTCCCTAGTTCCTAGATCATGTAGGCCTATATTATATTTAAATTACTATGGATTCACTCTATAGACTATAAGAGGATTCCCTGGTCAATGGACATGGGTTCTAGCCCTAATAGGTTTACATTATACTAGTTTTTTTATGGATAAGCTCCATGGACTCAAATAGGATGCCTTGGTAGATGGACCTAGGTCTTGGATAGTATAGGTATGATACTTGATACATCTATCATATGATGTAGTTGATGTAGTTCCATATTTATAGGATTTCCCATCCATACATAGAATCTGTCATTATAGTGATTAGAGGTGAATACAAGTGAACCCAGTCCTTGGATATGTAACCCTAAGTGGTGACGTTGCTTGCTCGGAGACATTTTAAGTGTTATTCAAGGAATTTATTATCTATTGAGGTTATGGTGCCAAGGATAATATACGAATTTTTATATTATGATATTTATCATAGACACCATGGTCTAATGTCTCATGTCCCTACTATTGGCATATATATTGTAACACACTCCGATTTTGTGAAATATTTTTCATTCAAATGAATTTAATTATTTATAAATTTTTCTTTACATGTAATATTTAGTTTAGAATTTATTACATGTAACATCGAGTGAATATTTCACTACTCACAACATTGGGTTATATTATATTATAGACAACAATGAGTTTAAAGAAACCACAATATATTATTAATATAGTTATTTTAACGTGATCGTTATAACCAATCTATTAAATATAGTAATATAAATAGAAATAATTACATTAAAAAAATTAATTATAATGTTTTTATATAAAAGTTACATATCTATAAAAGGAATTAATTGTTTGTAATGTCATTATCTGTTTTAAAAATTCTATTTTAAGAAAAAAATATGTTTACATGAACATTAATAAAATTATTTTTTCACAAATTTCTAAATTTAATTTGAAAAAATAAACTTCATTTTGGAAATCATCATTTCAAAAATTATCTTAGGATGAGTATTTAATTATTTTCTAAGATGATTAAATTTTTGATAAATAGTTAATAATTTTAAATTTTAATTGAAAATTTTCATTTCATTTATATCATTTTTAAAAATAAACTATATTATAAATTGTTTTTAATATAAAAAATTTTCTATTATACATCCATTAATCTAATTTAGTTCATTGTAATATTTTTTATTTTTTATTTTGATATAAAAACATTGTAAAATTTTGATCATTTTCTCTTTAAAACCCAGTTTTCTCACCGTGTTTATGGGAATAATTTTAAATTAAAAAATTTTACTTCCTTAAATGGAATTTGGAAAAATCAATTCCATATTTTTAATAATAAAAATTTATATTTAATTATAATATAAAATTCATTATTTACCATCATGAATAATGGAAACAATTAAAAATATGAATTACAACAAGGTAAATTTGGGTTTATCGAGGGTTAGACTACGAATATAAGGGTTAAAAATACAAAAACATATGTCTAAAACAAATTGGTCTAGCATATATATACCCTTATAATCTTATGAGAGGTTTTTATAATTATTTGGAAATATTCTAGTAAAATTTACATATATAATATGTTAATTAAAGAATACTAAAAATAAGGAACCTTCCTTGATTATAATATCTATGATGATTTGGGAAATGGAAAAAAATCATATGTTCAGTTATAAATATTATTTTGAATTAAAATTTTTTTTATGATGATAATTTATTGTTAATTTTCATAGATGAAATAATTACATTAATTTCATAATAAAAACTAACATAGATATTATTTAGTTAATTGAAAAATAAAATAAATAAAACTAAAAATATTAAAAGTAATATAAATTTATACAATTATTTTGTTACATTAAATTTTTAGATAATAATATCATGTCATATAGGTGTGAAAATAATATAGTCTATTTTCATAATTTCATTAATTTTTTAAATTCAAATTAAAATAATAATATAAAAATTGACATTAATGTCATTATATAATTAATTTTTTTTTAAATTTTTTTCCAATTACTAAAAAACCATCTTCTTGAAAATGATATCTAAATGTTAATAAATATAAAATATAGTACAATCATGGACCAATTTTTCTTTTTTAGTTAATATATTTACCCCAAAATAGTAAAAACTATATTAGCAATGTTAAGGTTAAAATGTTGATTTTTCATGTTACATGTGCTTGTGTTAAAATTAAATTTAAACACACATAATATTTTTATTTGATAAATTATATTTATTATTTATAATTTTTGGGAACAAATTTTATAATAATTATCATTTAATTTTAATATTAAAGCATAAATTTCCTAGGTAAAAAAGATTAGTTACCGTAGTGAAAACCAAATATGGTAAAAGTATAGAAAAATATAATTTAATGAAAAAATGTTTAAAACATGTGCTTCAACTTTTTGATGAGGTTCTGATCAACCATATCTTCTCTACACTCCATTTTTGATAACTTTTTTATCCACATGAGTTGATAGTGATCTTCCATTGTTGAATTCTATTGACTATTTACAAAAACATCACTCCTCGATTATAAAATGGAACTCCCTCCCATTAGTTCTTCACACTAATAAATACATTTTTATTTATATAAACATACAAAAATCAGCTATAAATCTCCATACCATCACTATAGAATCTTTTTTTGGTCATAAATATAAACTTGTAATGGTTTTGGTGCAAGCTTAAGGATGTTTCCCGAATAAACGGTGACGTTCTTCAAAGAACATTTTTATTTCATTTCTTAATCAACCACATTAAATAATTATTATAACATGATTATATAAAACCTTAGTATCTTCCATATATAGCTATTTTGTAATGTTATGTTCATGACCTACAACCATCTTCACTTACACCAAACAGGTTAAAAATCCTCGTTCATGTGTACAGTGGACTACAGCCTCACGAATCGATGTCATTAGTTTTTCCATTACCAATTCTCATGGTTGGAAATAATTATGGATTTATTATTTTTATTTTATATTTATGGTATTATTTTTTTATTGAATTATTATATCATACACAAATTCATGTTTTCAATTCTTTGGAAATACAATAATATCGCTCGTGTGTGTAGAAGACTATCCGCCTCACAAATTGATGTGATTTGTTCACTCTTTACATTGAATTTAATAAATATAGGTTTAAAAAAGATATTTTATATATAAAAATAAAAATTATTCAAGATTGATAATATATCATTTACTTATCTTTGTTTCAATACATCAAGATAATTGAAACAATATTCATGCGTACGTATGTCCTACCGTCTCCAGGAACAATGTATGTTATTATCTATATCTATCGTTCATAGATTGATATAACAAAAATATAATAGATATATATGATATTTATATCTTGTTTAACTTTCTAGATATAATTAAATATTAATTAATATAATATGACCAAAAATAATAACTCAAAACATATACGAAAAACAATGCAGTTATTACCTAAAATGTAACTTCAACATGGAATTGTTAATAAAAAAGTAATAAAATGTCCTATGTAACTAAAATATGGTAGGAAATATATATATATATTTATTGTTATTTAATATATGTATTATAAAATTATATTTATTATACATGAGTTCTGAACATGTATGAATGAATTCAATAGTTACAGTTTGGGATTTATGTTTGACTTTAACTTTTGTGAGACACATTCCATATTCACCATCTATTTCTTTTATGTGGTGTATATACATACCATAAATTTATTTCACAATTAATGTGGTTAAATTTTTTCTATTTACATATCTTTTTTATGATATCTCTTTTATTAGGAATATGTTTTAAAATTACCAAATTTGGTAGGTATTTTGTCTCAATTTTCTTTATTTGAGACATATATTATGTAATGCTTCTATATATCTTCATGAGGTGTAAATACAACCCCATTGACATGTAATATAATGAATTTAGTTATCCTCATTATATTTGATGTTCCATTTTTTTATTCCTTCATGGGTTTAATGGTTCAATGTTACCATTGTGGAAATTATTAAATGTTACAATATCATAGTTTATCAGGATTGTTTATGATTATGTTTTAAATGATAAAATATTATGATATGTCTCTCAAGAAACTCATAATTTTTTTTTATAATTTGTTAATTTATGATATTTTCATATAATATTACTATTATCACCTCCTCATTTTAATTTTTGAAAATCATGTTTACTACGTTTCTAATGACTTTGATGTTTTATGATATCATTTTAGTTTATAAGGAAATATGATGAAATATGGGCATGTTCCCTAATGTCTTACCACCAAAGTTGATTAGCTTCCAGACATAACTCACCACCATATTATCTTACCTCCATAGTTGAAGTTCCACTAAAACTGATTTATTGTTAGTTAAAATGACTCACCACCATAATGAGTCACCGCCGAGCTGAGTCATTGTCGGACTGGCCCAAAGATGAGTCGACACTAAATATTTCAATAGAATATCTGCGTGCCCAACTAATTTTTAATATTGGGACACTTTATCTATTTATCATGAAGGAACAACTAATTTTATAGAAATACAGTTAAATAAAAATTCTATTAAATATGAATTTTTTAAGATGAATCATGGTGAGATTATTTCTAACATGTGTCTAAGGTTCAGTGAGATATTGAATAAAATACACTAATTATAGAATCTTATTTTTGATAATGGCTAAGTGATGGGCAGGTTTTGGTGTATACCAGATTTATGGGGAGGAACTTTAGTATCAATCAGAGAGTCGTATGATATTATTAACCTGTATATTAAAGAGTTGATTGAAAAGTTAATGATGTATGAGGAAGAACATAAGGTTAATGTAGAAAAATAATATGGTCCAAAAAGTCTGTCGAAATTATTCAAGACCACTAACTCAAAACAAAATGATAAAGTTAACGCTCAAAGTTCAAGTGATGAAGAATCACCAACTCATATTGATGATGAGATGGACCATCTAGAGAGAATATTGAAAAGGTTTTATAAGAAGAGAATGTTGTTTGGAAAAACAAGTCTAGAAAGGTAAATCTGAAAATAGAGGAAATTTAAATAAAGATTTGAATAGGGTTGAAACATCAAATTAAATATTGTGATATTAATATAAAAGGAAAGGGAATATAAAAGATGACTATCCTAAGATAAAATAAAAAATTGATGACAATAATAAGAAGTATTGGGAAGAAATAAAAGAAACTTAGATAGATTATAAATAAAAATCCAGTGGTTCAAAAACAACCTAATAAGAAAATCATAAAAATAATTAAATGTGATTTATAATAAATACATATGAGGTATGAAATGTGTTTCATACTTCTCCTATTCATATTTCAAATCATTAAGGATATGAAGATAATGATGAGAAAATAAATAGTGAAGATATGTTTGAGTATTTTAATATGTTGAAAGATATCTTTAATGAGATTAGAGATATGTATAAATTTTTTTAGAAAAAAACATGATTTAACTGCTAATTTTAAGTCGGACCTTGCTATTGAAAAAGATAAAAGTAATAAACTTTTAAAATAAAAAAATGAATTAAAATTCTCTAATGAAGAATTAAATAAATTTCATAAAATATTCACTAATGATATAAATATTATCACCTAGATACTTGGATAACCTATAACACCTAAGTACATTACTGGTTTGGGGTATCATCTTAGAAAAAGGATAATTTTCAAAAACAAATTCATTATGAGTTCTTTTTATGGAGAATATGCAACTAATTTATAATCATTATGACCTAACAAATTATTTATTTTCAAAATATTACCATCTATGTATAAGAAACCTATTAATAAAATTTCGGGTCCTAAATCCTTAATTTCTAATATTTTTATACCCAAGAATATTTGGGTACCAAAATCATTTTTTGTGTAAAAGTTTTTTATAGGGAAACTTCTTGAAAAGATACATTAATAATATATGGTAGCTAGATAAAGGTTTTTATGGACACATGAATAGATATAACTCAAGAATCAAAAATTTAATAATTTTTTATGGTAGACGTGTCACCTTTTGAGAAAATCCCAAAGGAAAAATAATTAGCCTTCGAAATGATGGTAATTTTAACTCTTTTTTAATTTAAAATGTATTATTTGTAGATGGTGCAACGTAAAATATTTTTATAATATAATAGTTATGTTATGAGGGTTTTCATGTGAAATTTATAAATAATTTTTTTTAATGTTTTTGTATTCCAAAAATGATTTATTTTTTACATCCTTGATAAATGAAAATGTTTATGTAGTTAATTTGTATTCTTTATTATCCCAAACCATTTTCTATCTATGTAAATTTCACAAGGAATATTTGATTTAAAAGAATAGACAATTCCATTGTAATATTCACTCACTTAGAAATAATACTAGGAATGTGTTTGTCCAATATCATCTGAAAATTAAATTCCAAAATGAAAATTCTTATAACCCTTGTGAAAAATACAACACAATATATCTTTCAAATAATAAAATTGATCTTTAAACTACTCAACACTTTAGAGTTGGTTAACACGTATTTGTTTAGACCATCTAGAGATTTTAGTTTAAATGGGAAACACTATATTTTTTCCTTGTAAATGGATTTTAAGGTTATGAAAGGGTAATATTTCTATAACCAAAAATTGAACCCTACACTTACTTTACCAATTATGTTAAATCTATAGAAAATATTAGTGTACTTAGGATTAATACCTTTAGTAGTGGTCATGGTTGTGAGTTTTAAAATCATGATTGTGAAACATTTTACTCGCAAATAACTATAATTGTAAATTTTTTACTCTTTGGACCCCCAAATGTAATGGTGTTATAGAATGTATAAGGGGGATAATTAAATAAATTGTTCGAAAAATTATAAATGAGTTTGACCTTCCCATTTATTTTTAAGAAAAGGCTATGAATATAAATTGATATATAATTAATATAGTTTCAAATATACTTATTTTAATGAAAAGACCAAATAAATTATGAAATAGTATAAGGAATAAAGAATATATATATTAGATTTGTTGTTTGAAAAGTCCTTATTCATAAAAATAAGGATAATATTTTCAATATTTTTTCCAAGAGTCATGAAGGAGTTTTCCTTCATTTTTAAACATCTAGTAAATTGTATATAGTATTTAACAAAAGAGCCAAGACTGTGGAAGAATTTTTTTCATATCAAGTTTCATGAAATAGATCCACATGAACATAAAACCCCATTAAAAAAATTTGGATTATTTTTAATCTCTTAACATTAATTCCAAATATTATGAAATTTCTATGTAATTAGAAAAAAATATCCAACTCTGAGGAACATTCACAACCTAACATTGAATTTGTAAAAGATAATGATATGACCACCCCTTATTTTCCAAGAGATATTAAAAATATTAAATTTAATCCACTAGATTATTTAGATTGAGACATAGATATTGGTATACAAAATAGATATTCTCTTAGCATTTAGGTTGAACATAAATCATTTTTTTACAGGTTAAACACATGAACAACAATGATGCAATTAATGATGAATTTAGGATACTGGGAATTCAAAAGGAACATATTTAGTTTGAAACGAATAATGTTTGGGAACATGTAGTAAGACTTAAATACACTATCACTAGTCACACTAAATGGGTTTTTAGAAACAAGGTTAATGAATCTTGTGCCATAGTAAGAAATAAAGTAACATTGGTTATATAAGGATATAATCATGAAGAGGGTATTGAATATGAGGAAAACTTTAAACCAATGGTTAGACATGAATCCATATGAATACTTATTTCATATACAACACATTTTTATTTCAAACTATTTCAAATGTATGTTAAAATTGAATTCATAAATGGTTATGTAGTTTTGGATTTGTTTTGTTGAACAACCCCTATATTTTAAAATCGTCATTTTAAAAATCATGTTTTCAAATTAAAAAATCATTAATATGTTTTAAAATAGACTCTTAGATCTTTGTATGATGGGCTTAAATATTTTCAAATTCATAATTTGTTTTCAAAAGGCATATCTTATCCAAGTATTTTTATAAAAATAATTTCAAAATATCTTTTTGTAGTTCAAATTAATGTCGATGATATTATTTTTGGATCTTCTAAAAAAATTATTTATGTACTAATTTTAAAAAAATGATGTAAAAGAAATTTTAAATGATTATAATGGGTGAATATAATTTTTTTCAGTTTTCAAAATTTTCTAAATTAATATGGAATTTTATTTAAATCAAAATAAGTACACTAAATACTTTTTAAAACATTTTTATTTTTGATAAAAAAATTAGTGACGCTCACAAGAGTACCACTTGTAATATGGACTTGGATAAAGCTATAAAATTAGTGGATCAAACTAGTTACAGGGGTATGATTTAAATTTTTGTTTACTTGACTACTAGTATACCTAATATTATGTTTAGTGTTTTTATGTGTACATATTTTCAATAAAACCAAGAATAGTCACATTTAATTTCTATTAAAAGTATTTCCAAATACCTAAAATAAAAAACCATTTTTTGGATTGTTTTATCCAATGGGATAATAATTTTACTTAGTGAGTTATTCAAATACTAATTTTGGAAGTTTCAAGTTTGATAGAAATAGAACCTTTGGAATATTATATCTTTTTAGAAATTTTCTTGTATCTTGGTGTTTTACAAAGAAAAATTAGATTGTATTATCTAATATTGAAGATGAATACATAGCTATAGGGAGTTGTTGTGATCAAATTTTTTGGCGCAATACACTCTTCTAGTATAAGTATATCAATTCATAAATCTCCCTATAAATTTTGACAACACAAGTGTTGTAAATATTTCTAATAATCTAATGTCTCATTCTAGGAAAAACTTTATTGAGGTAATAAATCACATTTTTAGGGATAATTTTCAAAAGGTTTATATAAATATGGAATTTATAGGTACTAAAAATTATCTTACTGATATATTTACAAAACCATTGAATTTGGAGATATTCAACTACATCAAACATGAATTAGGTTCGATTAATTTTATTTAGTCTAATCCTGGGAGAGTCCCCATTAAAGTTTCACCATTAGAAAGTATTTATTGGTGAGTCATTATTTCCAATTCACCATTGGTGAGTCACCTTTTTTGAGTCACGATTGGTGAGTCCTCATTGGCGAGTCACCAATGAAGAGTCACCATTGGAATGTAACCATTGGAATGTCACTATTGGGGACTCACTATGAACAAGTCACTATTGGTGAGTCATTGTTGGATGAGTCATCATTCTCTATTTAAACTGTTTATATTGTCACTAATTTTATGTATTAAATTATTACATGATTTATTTTTTTATTTTATTATATATTTTTATTTTGAATCCTAACTTTTAATTTTGTTAACTCTTTTTAATGCCTTCCTCCCTTAATTTGTTTCACCATCCCTCTCTCTCTTAACTATTTTTCTTTTACGCACTTGTTTCTCCTCCATTCCACTAAATGAGTGTGAGTTAAGTGCATTGAAATTTCTTCTCTAGAGGAATCACAACCTACTAAAATATCAAGTGTATAACTTAGACAAGGTGATATAAAGCCAAGGAAAATATATATTGTGAATTTCTTTGTGATTTCAGAAAAGGGAATTGATGTGGAATGGTTTCTCTATAGTAAATCATTATTTCTATGTGTTCTCTTTGACCAAGGAGGGGTATAATGGTTCTCTATAAATATCCAAACCTTATATCCCAGGTTATTTCATTAACTTTATTAGTATGTGGAGTTCAGTTTTAGAATGAATAAATATTGGATTTGAATCATGATAGATAATAAAGTGATTACAATTTATTCAAAACAATGGTAAATATATATAAATGGGCCTCATTATGGAGTGTTTGATGATTATCAAGGCATGATACCAAGTGACAGTGAATCACTCAGTTATGAAAATTATTTTATTGATCTAACTATTTATCTTATTTTGAGTAGGCCTAATTCTATTCAGTTTGATGGTTAATGCAAGCTTCAGTTTAATTTCATCCATTATTCATTATGTCCCTGGAAAGGGTAATACAATATGATGAGATATTTGGATATATATCTCCTATTTCTTATAAAACGATGGTATATGATCAACTTGTGAGGATAATTAATGGTACATATGATAATTATGTGTAAGACTTACTCCATATACAATTCTATTATTTATTCTAAGATGATTTCATCTATGTTGGAAACTACATTTATGATAGATAAAGAGGATGAAGCTGATGTGAAATGTAAATATTTCTTATTAACTAACATTATTTGTAGAATGATGAGGGTGAGTTGGTACCCTTAAGTGAAGAAGTGTGTTAGGGGTAATGAAAATATCTATGTGGATTTTAATCCTATAGATCATTCCACCAGACCTAAGAACAATTTTGGTCCTTGTTTGGAACCTAATGAGAATGTGGAGTATTATGAAGAATAAGCAGTATTACTAGTAGTTGATGTGGTTGATGATGATGTGGCTACTTTAGTTGAGGAGGGAAGTTACCCATACATTCCTAAGATCTATTCTATGTCCTTCGGCCCTAGTAGTCCTCTTATCCATCTCCCTTATTGAGATTGTATTCTTAGAAAAAGAGAATATTCTGATGTTAAGATAGATGTTTCTAGAGATGATAAAATTAAAATTTATTCCTTTAAATTTTATAAAGCGTTCATGGTAGTATTTGATGAGAAAAATGGAGGAGACAGATAAAATGGTGAAAATGGAGATCATGATGGGGATATTGATGATGAGGAACCTCTTCATGATGTGGAGAATATTCAATCACCTCATCCATACACTACTATTTCTGTCACTTCTATATCATCCATGTACTCACTTTTAAAGGAATTAAATTGGAACATGATTTACCTTACTTTAAAGAAACTATCTAGATTCTTGACACTAGAGAAATTGTGTTGAGTAATCGAACAACTTGGAGGGTAAAGGTATGTTTAAAAATCATAAAATTAGAGAGGTGATGTGGGAACTAATGGAATTTATGATGAAGAACTATCCAAGTATATTTATGAGGTGACATTATAATAATTTCGAAGATGAATTTTTTTTAGGTGGAGAGAATGTAGTACACCAAAATCTTATGGTATGTCTATTTAAAATTTAAAATCATTGATAGTTTATACTTCACAGAACACTATGTTTAAAACCATAATATATAATTACATATGTCTGTTAGAATCATATTATGACCATTAGAAATAGTAATATGACCAATAAAATAGAAAATTAACCAATGAAATTATAAATAAAATTTGGATGTCTTATAAATGAAATAATCATATATTTATAACATGTAATTATGTAAATAATTGTTTTAAAAATATTTAATTAAGTGTCAATATTTTTGTGAAACATTAATGATTATTTATGATTTTATAATTGAAATAATAATTTAAAATAATATTTATTTTCATAATATATATCCATAAATTAAAATTTTGTTTCATTATGATTATATGATAAATTTATTGAACCTTAATTAATTTATCAATATGTCATAAAATCAATTAATCTTCTAAAATCAGCATTTTTCATATAAATAATTTTTTTAAGTAAAAATTAAAATTATCAAATTTTGAAAATTATTTTTATAAAATGGATTTAATTTTTTATTTCTACATGTAAAAAATGGTAAGGGTGATTTTATGGCTTTTTTATGAAATTGTTTAATTTTTCAAGAATATTGAAATACATTAATTTATGGTATTTAACATTTTAAGAAAAACACATGAATTAAAACATCGTTAATGATGTAAGAAACCATCAATTAGAACAAAAGTTCACTAATTACTTTATATAGTCATAATAATCCACACTATTACTCTTCATTATCCAAAATAATAAAAAAATGAATAAAATAAAAAAACACCCCTCTCCTCCACTATAAATACCACCCTCACCTCACCTTCTTCACAGCCCCCCAAATCCTTGAATAATTCTTAAATTATTACCATATACTCTCTAAAACATCTACCTCTTGTTCTAGAATTTCTAGAATCCCCAAAAATATCATTTCAAAGTTTCTTAAGCAGTTTCTCAGGGAGAGGAATTGAAGAGGAATAATCCTCTTTCGTTCTTTTAATTTTCATCCAATTTATTTTGTCTTATTATACTTTAATTAAATTCTTTGTATAAACATGAATGATAACTAAATTATATTACATATACTATAATTTTATTATGATAATGGAATATCCACCATCAATTCATTTTCTATTCCCCTTATATTCGAAAAATGATAACATCATTCGTGGGGTGCGGATTTACCGCCTTCGTGGATAATGAGTGTTCATCATTTAATTTTTCCTTATAAGATGTTAATAAATACATTTTTATGGTTAAAATAGAATTTAATATATGTAATAAAACTTATCTAATTTTCTATATCCATTATATTTACAAAATGTTAATTTATTAGACAAAACTGGTTCGTGATGATCAAGAAAATGAAAAAATAATCTAAATGGTTATCATTAATTCTTTATCTAATGAATTATCCTCATATATAGAAACGTAATTTTATATAAAACCATTAAATATCCTTAAATTTAATTAATAAAATATAATTTCAATTCTCTATCACTATTTCAATTTTACATGATCTTTCTTACAAGTATATAAGTAAAGCAACCATGAAAACCAACGAAATGAACTCTACCAAAAGATGAAATTGAATATTACAAAACAAAAATAAGGAAATAAATTATATTAATAAAATTATAATAAATAAAATAAAATTTTCATATTTTCTTGATTAATTTATTAATGAATCTAATTTCATTATTCAAGATTTTATATGTAGAACACTTTCAGACATAAGGTAATTGTTTCTCCCAGAAACTTCATTTTTTCATTTGGGTTATTATTTCTCACTCTATAACCCTATGAAATTATTCATTTTTTTTAATATTATAAACTTTATTTATATTTTCTAGAATAATGTATCCAGATAATTTCATCTTTCATTGATTAGTAGGTACATGTTTTATAAGGTTCCCCTTTTAATTACTCGTGATAAGAAAGCTCAGTTAAAGGGTACTTCCAAATTTCTTTCCCGTTTTCAAGTACAATCCACAATATATTATAATAAAAAAATATTTCTCTTAAATAACTATTATTATAATAAAAAAATATCTTATATATTTTCTGATTTTATGTAAACAATTAAGCCTTTGTCTTCTTTAGATACACTTTTATATTTTCACTTAAACCGCACTGAGGTGGACCATTTATAAAGTTTTTTAAAAATTATTCTTACATTATTTTACTTTAGTTGGACACAATGTATGCCTAAAACATAATTTATTTGTTCATTATTTTTGTTTTTGGGATATACATGTTTATAATCAGAGTTTAAAAAAAGGTTTTTTCAAAATAACTCTTCCTTCCAAATGGAAAAAAGGTAATTCAATCAAGAATTCCTCAATGATTTTATTAGAGTATTAGATATTTTTAAAACACATATATTTAATATTATAATTTACTAAAATTAATCTTTTATGTTTCCATCTACCATATTTTATTGAATAGTTTAAGATTATGCACTATCTTCATACCATTCACCATATAACTCTGGATGGTTGATGATTATGTTTATTGTTTGGGGTAAGTTATTAACATTTTCTATGATAGTTTCAATATTAATGTATATAATTATTATGTTCACTATTTCATATGAGTAATTCATCGGAATTAGTGAGTTATTTTTGGGGAATTCTATAGCCCATCGATGCATCAATTGGTCTCATGAGAGAAACAAAAATTGGGTTTACCCATTTATGTATGGTTCCTTAGCCAAATCCTTGATGGTATGTATATGATGTATGAAATTATACACTCCATAATTATGATATTATTAATTTACAATACATGTGGTTATTCAACTAGTAGAATATCCATGGTTAATTTTTAATCTCATGTGACTATTTATATGGCATTATTTGGATCATATTTTATTCCTGCCATATTATATTCATTTTTATGTATTAATGACATGTGTTGTTAGATATTCACATTGAATTACAATTTATGTTTATAAATTCAAATGTATTTCTTACCCTTATTGAACATCTGATCTCACCAATTTCTTTTGTTTTATTTTTCCCCATGACGTGAAGATGTATATTTTGAATGAGTTGCAAGGACAATCATGGATTTTATGGGTGTTTCCAATACAATTTATATGTTGTATTTCATTTCAAGTTGTAATTTAATGCTGATGTGTGTATTTCAATTTCCAAATATACTAAACTATTATGTCCATTTGGGACACATACACATATTCCCAGTACCAATGTAATAATGTAAGGAATCATATTAGGGATACTAGGGTCTGGTTATTTACATCCTTCATATTCTCATCCATTAATTTTTTTAAATAAATAAATAATTTTATTTAAAATTAACTAAGTACATAAATGTGCCTTGGTGGAAACACTATGAATACCAAAAATAATCTACCCAACATGTATTATACATGTAAACTTATTACTCTGGTGACATATGGCATACATGGAATATAAAATAGTTTCTTAATGTGTACTCATAACTTAATTGAAGATGAATTACATTGTTTTCTTTTCATGTGTCAGGCTTCAATTCATATAGATTAATTACTATATTATAACTCATTCATGAAATATAGATCTTAAATTTACATAAAAATTAATTAAATAATTATATATATATATTGAAACTTATCATATGGTGTGTCTTATCAACTTAATTATCCCACACAAGAACATGTCTATTAAGTTCACATAATAAAATAAATTAATATTAATCATTTTTAGTTTGGTATAACTACATGAAGTGTATAGATGAGATACAGGGAGTGTTTGTATATCACCCTCTATCAGAGGTACACACCATGGGACTTAGTGTGTAAATCATTTCATGGAAAAATTGGAGCACACAGTTGGTACAAAGGGCTATATGGCATTTTGACTTTGAGTTACACAGTCACTAGTTTGGTAAGTTTTTATGGAAATACATGGAATGTATGTGACATAAATGGAGTACATGCCATGTATTTGGGCTACACGATGTGTAATCCGGAAGACTATGTGCCAGGTTGTCCTGTTCATCACACAATGAAAGAAATTATGTGAACTATGTGTACTCAATGTACACAGTTTTAATTAATTCCTATAGTAATGAACACTAATACATAGATTGTAACTCTGGTTATATGACATGTACTCATGGGTTGTCCAGCTAGAATTCTCGGTGCCTATGGATGATTTATTTTATTTTATTTCATTTATAAAATCAATTTTTTTCATTAGATCTACGAGAAATGAGATAGGAAGAATTAGATATAAAAATTTATTTCAAATAATAAATAAAATTTAATTTAAAACAAAATAAAAATAATGCTAAAATCAATCAAATATATTTAAATAATTATATATAATTATTTGAATTCCGTGATACCACATGAATATTATCGGAATAGTGGAAGAGTCTAATTGGTTGAGCCTAAATTTTATTTTTTTCATGATCAATTATAATCTTGAGATTAACAGAATGATAAATTCCGTGATCAATTGAATTGAATAAATGAAAACTAGACACGGGATTGAATATCATAACCAATCACATGATCAATACATATCATTTGTAATTTTTTAAATAATTAAAGAATTATCTCACGTTAATTTTTTTATTTGATCATGGATCTAAAAACATATTTGTGTTGTATCATCATTTACGTGTAGGAATCAAGATAAAATTCCCACTAGTGGTGATCCACACATGTTCCACAAATCTTGAAACATCTTCAAAATAATCTATGGGTGAGGGCATTGAATATCCTATATCTTGTGTCATCCTACTTTGATCACCATGATAATTGCTTCCAATTTGTTCTCACTGATCACTATATAATATGGATTGGGTGGTGGTACAATTTCTATCTTTGTTCCAAGGAGCATTCTTGGAGAGGGATCTCTCTAGGTCTTGAGGGGATTATCTTCAGATGTCATTGTTCTCAACACCAAATTAATTGGATAATTAAAAAAATAATATAATTGGGTTTATATAAAACATGGGTTGGAAATAAATATTTTCACAATTTACCTTTTATATTTATTTACTCCCATAAGGAACCCCAGGTATAAAATAAAATTATTATTATTATTTCCTTGACATGCACTTAACTTGAGAATTAAATATTACTTAGTTAAATAATATTGAATAAATTTATTATTTCTCATGAGACCTAAAACCTCAATCCACCTTTCCTAAAAAATATTTATCTATTCTTGAATAATGATGATTTAATTATTAAAAAAGTAATAATAATTTATTTTCCAATAAATAAATAAATATTATATTTAGTAAATGGAAAATAAATATTTTTAAATATTCTACTCATATATTATTCACTCAAATAACTAGTGATGGAATATATGTGATCAAGTTTATATGAATAAATATTAAACCACATACAGAAATAATATTTATTTATATTGTTAAATAATAGGTAATAATATATTATTTACCTAAGATTCTAGATAAAAAAAATGGGTAACCCTCTAGGGAACTTTCTCAGTGGTATTAGGAGAAGAAACCTAAAGTGAAATGTTAGAATCTAGAAACATTCTAACTCACACATAAAGAAAAGAATTATTTTATAAATGACATAATACCTTAAACGGATTCTGACTGAGTAATATAATCCTTTTATCATGATATCTCTAATCAATAAGGGGGAATCCCGATTCCATCATCGTATGTTCTTGATGTCTCTTTGTTTGACATCTAGAAAATGGAAAATGACTATAAAAAACCATGGCCATGGATTAATTGAGGCTATATATTTTACATTAAAGGGCATGAGATATAACTTATGTTAAAAAATAGAATATAAAAATCCTTTATCACATTATTCATTAATGTAATATTCTTTGGGACACACCCAACATATCCTACCTCGCCATGAGAATATTTCATCATGGTTTTGATCAATACATAAAAGTACAGAAATTATAATCTTAATTAATAAAAATATTAAATTCTGAAGATCATTACAAATTTCTAAAGAAAGGAAAATCCAATGAAACATGTAAATGTGGACATTCTACTAGAAGGACTTGTTCTCATAATACCCTTCATTAGATATTACCAAGGGCGTACACCTTGAGAATGTGATTCAAATTCCTACGAGTCCTCACCCCTGATATCTTGTATCATTTGTGTCCCAAAAATTATATCATCTGTCTATATATTATATATTTTAGAATAGTGTCATAGCACTTCTGTAATATCATCATAGTGGGGAACTACTATGAACATTCAGTGTGACATCTACTCTTATGAAATTATCACATACTATGTTATGCATAAGAAAAATCATGATGTGATAAATATTTTATTAATATTTCCAAACAATGAATACAAGTTATCATAAAGTACACAAAATGTTTTTTATGGGGAACCATCTCCAACAAAAGATACTTTTTCTAGATCATGATCTTATTATGTTCATTATAATCAATGCAGATACGCATTTACCAATCTTTTTTATTAATAAAATGAACAAGTGAATACCAAGGTGAAGAACATGAATGAATGAATCCCTTAAATATATACATTTTGAGTTTCTTCTTTAATTTTTTCAACTCAATTGGTTTCATTCTCTTGGGAGACATTGAAATAGTAGTTTCACTAGGTATCAATTCTACTGAAAACTGAAATTCAAAATTTTGGGTATTACTAAGAAAATCTTCAGGAAATACATCAGAATATTCTAAAATAATAAAGAAAAATTTAAATATGAGTTTCCCTCTAACCATTTTAGATAAATACCCCTCATGAATAGGTAATAAAACCCAAATAAGGGAAGTAATTTCCATTACTTGTACATTTTAATCCTCGTACTAATATATGATCATATATTGACTTGAAAAATAATATAGGAATTACAATCCTCATAAATTGATATGGACTTCATATAGAGATATCTAATCTGTTCCCAAAATCTTATGAAATTTATCTAGAGGTGGAATAATAGGATTTTCACAAATTATTTTCCCAAAAACATATATTTGTGAGGTGATATAGAAATGAGATGAGTTCATCATAACATTAGGAGTTCATAACGATAATTAAACTTGTAAACATTATGTTAGTGATGTGAAACTCCTAGAAACTATTAAAATATAAAATATTTGGTAGAACCAAAATCAAATAGGAAATTTTCCTTTCTATAGTTGAGGAAAAGTGTAACTTTTACCACATCATTCTTGTGGCCATCATTGGTGGTTGTGAGCACATGAGCCTTCACTTTTTCTCTTAAATTAAGAGGTTGTTAATTTTTTTCCATAATTAACTCTTGGTTTCATAACCCACTCCCAACAAACTGTAACCCTCCTGGGCTGATAATGTGAGAAGGGAGATAATGACCCCGAGTCCCACCTCCAGTAGGCCCTGGGTTGGCGACTAGAATCGAGGGTATAGTAAACACACAAATCGGAGGCCTTACCCTCTAAGAGAACACATGTGGAAGAGAGAGATATGATAGACATGAACCAACTCCAACTCAGAACTGGAATATAAAACAAAACCCAAGTACACATATGAAATGTCATGAAAAAGTACTAAAACTAGAAGGGAAAACTCCAAATACCCAGAAGAAAGTAAAAACAGTAGCAACCACAAGACCATACAGCTCCTGCAACCTCAAGCTAGTAGAAACCAGCTTGATCTCCAACATGCTACAAGTGACCTAATTAAAAGTTTTTATATACATAGGTTGAGTATAATAGTATACTCAGTAGGATCCTTCATGAAGCCTCTCATTCAAAAGTAAACAAAGCATGTTAAATCCTAGTGAACAACAAGTGAAACTAACTTATCACCTAAAAAGGTATACTAAGTTCCCCACCACACCATGGATACTCTCACCATGTAACGCAAATAAGAATATATCATATAATAAATAATATCAAGGGTACCCCGCTCCTATATCCCCACTGGTTTGCATCTTTAACCCAACGTTGCACATCCTAAGTATCTCTCTCTAAAAAGTATTTCCCACAGACACCTAGGCGAAGAACCATAATATGCACCTTGAGTAACAATACCACCACATCCACACACCAAAGTAAACAGGTAGTTTTCAAGATCCACCACAGCTCGCATAACGTGTATCACACATCAGGTATTATACCTCAAGCCATTACAACCCTTACATTGAGTAAGGATCCTCAAGCCATCACATCCTATACACGTTACACCTATAGTATTCCATAGGATACTATATCTGTAACATATTTGTGTGAATAACGACAAGCCATCACAACCCTCTACACACATATAAAAGGAAAAATAACCATTGTGCCTACCATCACAAGTATCAACCAAGATAACTGAGTAGGGCCAAAGGGGGTATTCATCCATTCACCCTCCAACCATAATATTGTGGAAAAGACACCCCCCCCAGGGCTCAGAATCCTTGGGGTGTCAGTTTCCCTTACTGACAGGGTGGAGTAGCATATAGAAATCCAAAAATTACAGAATATATAATATCTCACAGTCATACTATGGGCGTCACCTAGTGTTAGAATCAACTATGAAAAACGTCTCTCGGACTTCGAGCTACCACTTCTAAGACTAGGTATCCTATAAGAACACAACCATTTAAAGATCTTTTTTAGATTGCATCATAAACCATTTTATCAGTTCCACTTTATGTTAATTATTTCTTTAAACATTAATTCACCATGACCAATTCCATATTAAATTTCATTATAATCACACCCAAAGTCCACTATTCCTTCAAAATTACAACCTCGTCATTATGTTCTAGCAACCCCAACCCCATGTGTTGAAACCATTTATTCAATTATTCATTACAGAATTACTTTCCCACATTCCCATGCATTGTAGAAAAACATTCTATGCTACTAAACACAAGTGGGATCAACAAGGTGAGAAGATTTACTACCCGTCAAGTCTTTTCCTCTTATAGAAATAGCATAGACTAATCCTCCCTTGAGAAGCTAAACACAGAAAGCGCATGGCATACCACGTGCATCTTCTCTTCATTCGGAAGAAGGGTAAGTTAGACCATCTGCCTTGAGCTGTGGGGAAAAGTAAAGTACATAATAAACCAATAAAAAATAACAGGCATCCCACAAACTCATCCACCCCATTCCATTATCCCTGGTGTCCTCCCTAACACCTGCATATATAAACTTATGCATCTCGCCACCCTAGGCATCATTTTCTGCCACAACCAAAAGGCCTCCATGCCCCCACATATCACAACAGCCATCCAGGATCACATCACAACACAAGCAGCAGGAAAACAAACGTCTTAACAATTGGGATCTTGGCCCTTTAACAAACACGAGGGTAACTTATAACCCTTCAAGGAATTTTCAAACAATCAGTTTTTAATCCATATTGAATTAACTGATTTATTATTCATGGGTTCAAAATATGGAAAACATAATCAGTAATCCATTAAAAATAATTAAACATGCTTACTACACCATTTTGATTGACATCAAATTACAACAAGGAGAACCAGATTCATTTACATGCCTCTTTATCTTTATCCAAACAATTATCAATTAATTTTGGTTTAATTTCATTACAAATTTCCATCAAGAAAGAATAGATATACGAAGTAATCATAGATATCACACTATCTAGGAAAGCATGACGCTATAACATATGATTGATATCAATTTATTTATCTAGTTCAAATATTTATTATGTCAATTCAATTGTCGTCTAGTGGAACAAAACATGATAACAATATAGTTTCGTGTAAAAGAAAACATAAACAACGAATCCCTTACCGCAAATAGTTCTTGACGTTCTTTATCCACAAAGCGGGTCATGATACTCCTCTCGCGACAACTTATATAAATGATTGATCGACATAGCTTGGTTGCATTAAAACAGAGCAGAACCAATCCGAGGAGGAATGTTTGATTGTGTAACTACTATGAGATGGAATAGGATGTTCGAGCATTTATCACCCAAGAACAAAGAGAAACAATTAGAAAATAAGATATCCCATCCCTTTATAAGATTTAATGGAGCAACGGTTTAAGATACACTTAATTTCCCATTAAAAGCGGATCGCATTAAACCATGTGGTTTGAACAAGTAAAAACATCTCGAGCCCTAGTAATAAAAAATACTGGAGTTATGGCCTTTGAATCGGCCTTAGATTCCTTAAAATGAGGCTTTAAATGCATTTCACATCAATGGAAAATGCTAAAGGGGTGAAACTGTAGGAAGCTGGAAACACTGTTCACGAACTCAAAAATTGGCAAAGGAAAAACATTGTTCATGAACCTCACCATTAGACACTGTTCATGAACCTCATCATTATACACTATTCATGAACCTCGCCGATATACACTGTCCATGAACCTCACCATTAGACACTGTTCGTCAACCTCACCATTAGACACTATTCATGAACCTCACCGTTAGACACTCTTCATGAACCTCACCAATAGAACATTGTTCATGAACCTCACCGTTAGACACCGTTCATGAACCTCACCGTTAGACATTTTCATTGATGGAATTGTTCAGAGAATTGGAAATTTGGCAAAGGAAAGAGAGGTTACCATTAGAGGTTACAATTAGAACTGTTCACCAATGGAACTGTTCATAGAACTCACTATTAGGTAAAGGAAAGAGAGTTTACTGTTAAAGGTTATCAATAGAACTGTTCACCAATGGAACTGTTCACATAACTCAAAATTTGGTAAAGGAAAGAGAGGTTACCATTAGAGGTTACCGATAGAACTATTCACTGATGGAACAGTTCACAGAATTGGAAATTTGGCAATGGAAAGAGAGGTTACTGATAGAACTATTCACCAATGGAACTGTTCACAGAACTAGAAATTTGGAAAAGAAAAAAGAGGTTACCATTTAACCTTATTGATAGAACTGTTCACTAATGGAATTTTTCATAGAACTCAAAATTTGGTACTAGAAAGAGAGGTTATCGTTAGAGGTTACCGATAGAACTGTTCACCGATGGAACTGTTCACTGAATTGGAAATTTGGCAAAATAAAGAGAGGTTAATGATAGAATTTTTCACCGACGGAACTGTTCACAGAACTAGAAATTTGCAAAGGAAATAGAGGTTACCATTAACATCACTGTTGGCACAGTTTACAACTGTATACCATTCGAATTGTTCATCTTGGGTCTCCGATTCTACTGTTCACCGAAAGGGAAAATTGGAAAAGTGTTGGGGATGAGTCACCTTGACCTCCCGGAACACCTGAAACACCATATTTCCACAAAGGAATAGACTGGAGAGGTATAGTAAATTACATTAGATACCTCTCAAAACAATCTCATCCCTTAGAATAAAAAACCCACCTAAAGGGAAAACAAAATGCGGTCTGAACAACCACCCATCAAGATACCTCTCAAAAGAGAGCATGCCAAAAGAAGAAACAAAAGAAAATCATAGTATAAACATGAAATTTCTAACCAGAAAGGGGACATCATTACATGAAAAGAGTTAAACATCAAACAACTCTGGGTATTAAGCATGTATCTGTGACTCATGTTCCCTGATGCTCTCCTCCATGCCACTATGTCTCCACAAGACACGAACCAAGGGGATAGAATGCATGCACAACACCTTCTCCTTGCTGTCTTGGATCTCCACAGGTCACTCCTTAAAGTTTTCATCATCATCAACATTGATCTCTCCCCAATTGATGATGTGAGACTCATCATGAATATAATGATGGAGTTGTGATAAATGGAAAACATCATGTATCCGACTCATCTGCAGTGGAAGTGATACTCAATACACCACAACTCTAACACAAGCTTAAACCTCGAAAGGCCCAACAAAGCGGGGAGAAAGCTTACTTACATGATCAAACATTCGTTGCCCACGATGGGGTGTCAACTTCAGAAACAAAATATCCCAAACACTAAACTCTAATTTTCTCCTTCTTTGATAACCATATGATTTAGGACGATCTTTCATTGTCTTCAACCTCTCATGAATCACCTAAACCGTCTCTGTTTTATTATCCACTAGTTCCGGTCCAAGAATTGATGACTCTCCAACCCTAGTCCATCACAATAGAGAACGGAAAGGACAGCCGTACATTGCTTCAAATGGTGCCATACTGATGGTGGAGTAAAAAAAATTATTGTTAGTGAACTCCACTAAGGGTAAGTGCCTCATCCATGAACCTCCAAAATCAAGAACGCAAGAGCGTAACATATCTTCAAGAGTTTGGATGGTTCGCTCTGTATGACCATCTGTTTGAGGATGAAAAGTAGTGCTATGGCATAGTTGAGAACTGAAATCATGTTGGAGACCTCTCCACGCCCTAGAGTTTAAATGAGGATCTTGATCAAAAATGATTTTCCTTGGGACTCCATGAAGTATCACCACCTCCTCTAGAAACATCCTCGACACGAATTCCACTGAGCTCGACTCTTTGATCGCTATGAAGTGGGCCTATTTTGTTAAATGACCCACTACCACCCAAATAGCATCATGTCATCCCGGAGCTCGAGGTAATCTAGTAACGAAGTCCATTGAGATTTCCTCTCACTTCAATTGAGGAATCTCTAATGGCTGGAGAAGACTACTAGGAACACGGTGTTCAGCCTTCACCTTCTGGCAGACCAAATATCGAGACACAAACTCCAAAACCACATGCTTCAGCCCTAGCCACCAAAAATGGTTCCTCAAGGCTTGGTACATCTTTTTCATGCCAGGATTCACCACTAATGAAGATATATGGAACTCTCTGAGAGTCGTCTCGCACATCGTCAAAGGAACAAAAATCCTTCCATTATATAACACTCGGTGTTGTTCATCCTCAGTCCAACCAGCAAGGGCCTTGATACAAACAACTCGGTCTCTCTAGACCTCTACCTATAGATCCCCCAACTGGGACTCTTCCACCTTCTACATCAGGGATGACTATACCGTCATCTGAAAAAGGCAACCTCTACCCCAAACTTCTCCCATATCCAGATGTAATGCTGATAGTTCTTCCATTACTCTCCATGAATCACTGGATTCACGCACAACATCACTACATGACTTCCGACTCAGCACATCAGCTACAACATTCCCCTTTCTAGGTGTATACGATATTTCGAAGTCATGTTCCTGTAAGAACTACATCCACTAACATTGTCATCAGTTCATGTCACACTGGGAGAAAACATACCTGAAACTCTTATGATCGGTGAAAATAACAAAGCACTCAACAAAGAGGTAATGTATTCACAAATTTAGAGAAAACACCATGGATGCCAACTCAAGATCATTGGTGGCATAGTATGTTCATGGGGATTCAACTGTTAAGACCCATAAGAAACAAATGACCTCTACTACAAGAGAACACAACCTAACCCCAGATGCGAATCGTCGCAGAAAACATCAAAATAAACTCCCTCAGTTGGAAGACAAAGAGCTGAAAAACTTACTAACTTCTCCTTTAGATACTCGAAAGCTTCCTGACACTGATCAGCCCATATGAATTCCCGATCCTTCCTAGTCAATGAAATTACAGGTGTCGCACTCCTGAGAAATTGGCTATGAACCTCCTGTAGTAGCCTTCGAGACCAAGAAAACTTGTCACCTCTAACAAAGTCTTGGGGACTTCCCAAGACACAACTGCTTATATATTCTACGGATCCACAACTACTCCCTGCTGGGACACAACATGCCCCCAGAAACAGACTTCTCGAGCCCAAAACTCACACTTTAACAACTTCCCGTACAATTGATTTTGATGAAGAACTCCCAAAATGTAATGTAGATTCTATCTATGCTCCTCCTCCGATGTGGAGTACACAAGGATGTCGTAAATGAAAATCACCATGAACTTTTTTAGGAATTCACAAAACACATCATCCATCAATCCCATGAAAACAGATGGAGAATTTTAAATGCCAAACGGCATTACAACAAACTCATAATGCCCATGATGAAAATGAAAAGCAGTTTTCCGGATTTCCTCATCCGTTACACATATCTAATGATATACTGACCGCAGGTCGATCTTTGAGAACCAACTTGCCCCTCCAGTTGATCGAATAAATCATCAATATATAGAATAGTATAGAGATTCTTTATTTTCACTTTGTTTAAGTGAAGATAATAGATACACAACCGTAAACATCCTTCATCCTTCTTCACAAACAAAACTGGTGCAGCCCACGGTGACACACTTGGCCGAACACAAACACATTGTAACATACCATCGAGTTGTATACGTAGCTCTCGTAACTTAGATGGGGCCATCTTATATGGATACATAGATATAGGAGATGCTCCTGGCTGTAGCTCGATCCCAAACTCAATCTCTCATTGAGAGGGGCAATGAAAAAAAATCTTCTGGAAAGACATCAGGGTACTCCTCTACGACCCTTGGAAACGCCAACTGTTGAACCTCTGAATAACTCAATATCATCTCAGCCATCATGGATGATAAGGACAAAATCCACCTATGAACCATCGAAGGATGTCACTCACCAATAAACACCATCGGATCTCCATCCTCAGTAAAGAAAACAACCTTCTTCTTAAAGAAATACACAATAGCCTACACTGAATACAACCAATCCATGCTGAAAATGACATCATATGGTTGTATTCGTAAACATAGGAAATCTACCCAAGAGCGGTGTTGCCTCAACACTAACTCACAATATCTACATACTTCAAACAAGTCATCTCGACCTCCAACTAGCGTAGTCAACGCCAAGGGCACAAGAAGCCTCTCTACCTCAAGTCCCAAATCATGTACAAGGGTTGGTGATATGAAGGAGTGTGTTGCTCCTGAATCAAACAAGGCATACACGAAGGTAGAAAACAAGCAAAGGGTACCTCGAACGATGTCTGGCTCGCCTGGAGCTCACAATGCTAGAGCATGAATTAGTCCACGACCTCATCCATGGCCTCTCTGACCATGGTGATGACCACCTCTAGAAAAACAAGTGCATGATCCTTTGGCATAGGCCCGAGAGTTCCTACCTCTGAAAAAACATGATTTGAAGGGTTGGGACCTACCCCCGGCTAAATGGAAACTCTTCTGCCATGAAAACCGGGAACTCGGGACCAGAGCTATGCTTCATGAGTATTCATGATGACTCCCCAGTCATGATGATCTGGTCCTGTTCAAAGTCCTCTAAACAACCTCTGACCTCGCCATCACATAAAGATATGTCTTCAACATAAATTTGGTGACCCAGTGTTGGATTTATGGACACAAAGGCTCCACAAAATGCCTCGCCCTGGCCTCCTCATCTAGAAATAGGTCCGAAGCATATTGTAAAAGGATCCTGAAATAGATTCCAAACTCTTGTACACTAGAGATCCCCTTTCAAAGGGTAAGAATCTCCTGGTGACTGGACACATTCTCAGTCAAAGAAAGAAACTCGACTCAAAACTTGTCCCATGAGATCGCTGACTCCTCACAAACCCTGAGGAACAAGAACCACCACTGCCTTGCTGCTCCACACAGCATCATCACAACCAAGGAAACCCAATGCTCTTTTTGATCATGGATCGAATTGAAGCCTATCTCAACCTCCTCCAACCAGTCTTCTATGACTGCATCTAAAACAGAGCCCTTATACTTCTGCAGACTCTCACACTGAAACTCTTAGAGTGTCTTCATCCAATTGTTGTTGTCGTCAACCTCTACCCTATGGCGATCTATGGGAATATCCTGCTGGACATTTTCTACACAAACCCGATGAGGACATCGACCTAGAGCCATACCAGTAAAATAGAAAACCATTAGATCTACAAAACATGGAATATGGAAGACTCAACTTTAATTAACTAATTTTTTTCTTTCATTGATTTTTGGTTAACCTATCCCAAGGTCTACCAATTCAAACATAGACACAATGAATAATGATACACGATCCTTTCCTAGGTCTCTACCTTGCAACTAGTATCACCTTGTTTAGTATCCATTGTAAACATAATGGTCCGTATATCATATCTAGGGGGCCCAAAATGCCTATGTCTCATCCAGTCTCCATTGTTTACATCACTTTATAAACATGAATGACATCGTTTCCCTACCAACCCATGCAACCTCACCTGTGCCTAACTCCAAACTCTATTATATCCCTCAACCAGACCTCTGATACCACATTATCATGACCCCCTCCCCACAAAGTGTACCCCTCCTGGGCTGGAAATGTGGGAAGGGAGATAATGACCCCCGAGTCCTGCCTCTAGTAGGCCCCGGGTTGGCAACTAGCACCGAGGGTGTAGTAAACACACAAATGGGATACATTAACCTATAAGAGAACACATTATGAAGAGAGATATAAGATAGACACCAACCAACTCCAACTCAGAACTAGAATATAAAAGAAAACCCGATTTCACATGTGAAACGTCTTGCAAAAGTACTACAACTGGAAGGTAAAAAACTACAATTACCCAAAAGAAAGGTAAAACAGCAGCAACCACAAGCTTGAACGTCTCCTGCAACCTCAAGCTAGTAGAAACTAGCTTGATCTTCAACCTTCTCTAAGTGACCTGAAAAACAGTTTATATATACATTGGGTGAGTATAACAGTATACTCCATAAGATCCTCCCCAAATCCTCTTGTGAAAAAGTAAAGAAAGCATGGTAAAGCACAGTGATCAATAAGTGAAACTAAGTCGTCGCCAAAAAAGGTATACAATGTTCCCAACCTCACCATGGCTACTCTAACCAAGTAACACAAATAAGAATATATTATATAATAACGAATATCAAGGGTACCCCGCTACTACTTCCCAACTATTTTTCTACTTTTCCCCAACGTCGCACGTCCTAGGAATCTCTACCTAAAAAGGCTTGACCACAGACACCTGGGAGAAGCACCACAATATGCACCTCATGCAAAAAAACCACCACATCCTGACAACAAAGTAACCAGGTAGTTTTCAGGATCCAACAAATCTCGCATAATGTGTATCATATGTCATGTATTATACCTCAATCCATTACAACCCATAAACAAAGTAAGGATCCTCACGCCATCACAGCCTATACACATTACACCTATAGTAGTCCATAGAATACTATATCCGGAATATATTTGTGTGAATAACCACAAGACATTACAGCCATCAACACACATATATGGGGAAACCTAACCACTGTTCCTACCAGCACAAGTATCTACCAAGAGAAGAAAGCGGGGCCAAAGGGGGTAGTCAGCCATTCACCCTCCCACCGGAATGTTGGGAATAACACCCCTAGGGCTCAAAATCTCAGGGGTGTCAGTTTCCCTTACTGACAGGGTGGAGTGGCATATAGAAACACAAAAAGTACAGAATATACTATATCTCACAACCACACTATGGCCATAACATTGTCTCAGAATCAACTACGGCTAACATCTCTCGGACTCCGGGCTGCCACTTCCAAGACTAGGTATCCTATAAGCACAGAACCATTTAAAGAGCTTTATTATATTACTTTATTCACTTTTTATCAGTTCCACTTTACTTTAATTAATTTTTTAAACATTAATTAACCATGAACAATTACACATTAAATATCATTAGCATCACACCCAGAGTTCACTATTCTTTCTAAATTACAACCTCATCATTATGTTCCAAAAACACCAGCCCCATGGGTTAACACCATTTATTAAATTATTCATTATACAATTACTTTCCCACATTCCTAGGAATTATAGAAAAACATTATATGGTTCTAAACACAAGGGGTCTCAACCCGGTGAGTAGATGTACTACCCGTCGAGTCTTTTCCACTTATAGCAAGAGCATAGACCCATCCTCCATTGAGAATCTAAACATAGAAATCACGTGGCATACCCCACACATCTTAACCTCTTTCGGAAAAAGGGTAAGTAAGAATAGCTTCCTTGAATAGTGGGGAAAAGTAAAGTAGATCATCTACCAATAAGAAAATGCAAGCATCCAAAAAACTCTTCCATCCCATTCTATAATCCCTAGTGTCCTCCCTGACACCCTCATGCATAAAATAATGCATCTTGCCACCCTAGGCATCATTTTTCTCCATAAAAAAGGCCTCCATGCCCCCACATATCACAATACCCATCCTGGCTCGCATCACGACACATGCAGCAGGAAAAACAACATCTTAACAATTGGACTCTTGGCCCTTTAAGAATCACAGGGGAAACTCAGAATGCTTTAAGTAATTATCAAAAAATCAGTTCTTTAATATGTCTTGAATTAACCAATTAATTATTCATGGGGTCCAAATTTGGAAATCCTAATCAGTAAGCTATCACAAATAATTAAAAATGCTTACTGCACCATTTTGATTAACATAAAATTACAACAAGGAGAACCGGATTCATTTACATGCCTCTTTATCTTTAGCCAAACATTTATCAATTAATTCTACTTTATGTTCTTTACCATTTTCCATCAAGAACAAACAAATATAAGTAGAAATCATAGATATCACACTGTCTAGGAAAAAAGAGGAAATAACATATGATCAATATCATTTTATTTAACTGGTTCAAATATATATTATGTTAATTCCATTGTCATTTAGTGGGATAAAACATGCTAACAATACAGTTGCACGTAAAAAAATGAGAAGCAACAAATCTCTGACCTCAAGAAGTTTTTGATGTTCTTTATCCGCACAATGGGTCAAGGTCCTCCTCTTGCGACATCTTATATCGATGATTGATCGATACATCTTGGTTGCATCAAAACAAAGCGGAACCAATCCAATGAGGAATTTTGGATTGGTTAACTACTATGAGAAGGAATGGAATTTTCGAGTGTATCTCACCTGAGAATAAGGAGAAAAATTTAGGGAGGAAGATATCTCGTCCCTTTTGAAGATTTAACAGAGTGATGGTTTAAGATACGCTTAATTTCACATTAAAAGTGTATCACATTTAACCAGGCGGTTAGACCAAGTAAAAACATCCCGATCCAGAGGAATAATTAATATTGGAGTTATGTACTTTGAATCGGCCTTAGAGTCCTAAAAATAAGGCTTTAAATTCATTTTACGTCAAAGGAAACGCTAATAGGGTGAAACTGTAGTAAGTTGGAAACAATATTCACGAACTCAAAATTTGGAAAAGGAAAGACAATATTCATGAACCTCACCATTATACATTGTTCATAAACCTCTCCGTTAGACACTGTTCATGAACATCATCGATAGACACTGTTTATGAACCTCACCGTTAGACACTGTTTATGAAACTCCCCGATAGACACTGTTCATGAACCTCATCTTTAGACACTATTCATGAACCTCGCTATTAGCCACTGTTCATGAACCTAACCATTAGGAACTGTTCATGAACCACACCAATAGAACACTGTTCATGAACCTCACCATTAGACACTATTGATGAACCTCTCCATTAGACACTATTCATGAACCTCACCATTAGACACTATTCATGAACCTCACCATTATACATTGTTCACTGATGGAACTGTTCATATAATTGGAAATTTAGAAAAGGGAGGTTACCGTTAGATGTTACCGATAAAACTGTTCACAAATGGAACTGTTCACAGAACTAAAAATTTGGCAAAGGAAAGAGAGGTTACCGTTAGACCTTACCAATAGAACTGTTCAACGATGGAACTATTCACAGAACTCAAAATTTGGTAATGGAAAGAGAGTTCACTGTTAGAGGTTACTGATAGAACTGTTCACCAATGGAACTATTCATATAATAAGAAATTTGGAAAAGGAATGAGAGGTTACTATTAGAGGATATCGATAAAACTGTTCACTAATTGAACTGTTCATAGAATTGAAAATTTGGCAAAGGAAAGAGAGGTTACTATTAGAGGTTACCGAAAGAACTGTTCATCGATGGAACTATTCACATAACTCAAAATTTGGTAAAATAAAGAGAGGTTACTGTTAGAGGTTACTGATAGAACTGTTCACTGATGGAACTGTTCACAAAAATGGAAATTTGGAAAAGGAAAGTGTGGTTACCGTTAGAAGTTATCGATAGAACTATCCACAAAACTGGAAATTTGGAAAAGGAAAGATAGGTTACTGTTAGAGGTTACTGATAGAACTATTCACAGATAAAACTGTTCACAGAACTCAAAATATGGTAACGGAAAGGAATGTTACTATTATAGGTTATCGATAGAACTGTTCACTAATGGAACTGTTCACAGAATTGAAAATTTAGAAAAGGAAAGAGAGGTTACCGATAGAACTATTCACTGATGGAACTGTTCATAGAATTGGAAATTTCGAAAAAGGAAATAGAGGTTACCGTTAGACCTTACCATTGGCACTGTTCACAACTGTCTACCATTGGAAGTGTTCACCGAGGGTCACTAATGAAACTATTCACCGAAAGGGATAATTTTCATATTGTTAGGGATGAGTCACCTTGACCTCTCAGAACACCTCAAACACCATAGTTTCAGAATGGAATGGACCAAAGAGGTCTAGGACATTAAACGTGGATTCTATAACACCCTAC
Source organism: Viscum album (assembly GCA_963277665.1). NCBI lineage: Eukaryota > Viridiplantae > Streptophyta > Magnoliopsida > Santalales > Viscaceae > Viscum > Viscum album. The sequence continues at coordinate 1,101,738,396 of OY728138.1, read as the reverse complement.
TATTTTGGTATATATCATTCCAATAAATAAATCTATCACGTTTGAAAGATTCCATTACGTGAAACACTAAATAAAAATGAGCCGCAACATATTGGAATAATATTAGTAATTCAATTTTTGAAAAATAAATCCTATATTTAATTAAAATATTTTAATAAATTATTAATTAATCTAAAATATTATTAAGTAAACCTAATGTTTTAAAAGAATAAATTTAAATAAAAGAAAATTTTCTGTATATACTATATTTTAAATTAAAATCTAATTTTATAATTTTTTAGATTTTTATTTTTTAAAATGAAATTGATCTATGATTTCAACATTTCAAAATTATCTTTTGTTGTATTATTGATATTATAATAGAGTAATTGATATTTAGGTTAATAGTGAAAAAATATTGATCTAGTTAACTCCTTCACATTTTCACATTAGAAAAATTCTAGAATCACATAAATGTTTTTGAAAAATTTATTCCCAAAAAAAATATCATAAAAGTAAAATTATAAATTGAAAAATAAAATATTTGATTAATAAAACCCACATTTAACAATTTGGAAAATTTAGTAATATTTTTCTCAATTTTTCTGTATTTTTTTATGATAAATATCAGTTTTCATCCTTTATATAAATTAAATATAAATTAATTAATTTAATATTTTAGATCATCTATTTAATATTATATAATAAGATCAATTTCATTTTTATGTATAAAATTATTATTACTAATACTATATTAAATGACCTTGATAATGGTAAAAAGTTATTTTTAGTGAAATATTTTATCAACTTTGTGTAATTTTTATCTAAAAATTAATTTTATATATATATTGAATTTATATTTTATTTAAACATGTTAAAAAATATTATAACTCATTTAATTAGTAATTAATTTTATATAATATTAATAACACTTCTTTGTGAAAACAACACTTTTTATACAAAATTGTATTGCTACATGTTTAATGTTTTAAATTAAAAGAAACTTTTATCTTAATTTGAAATTAAATTAAAATATATTAAGATGAAATTTTTGTTTATAGAAATATTTTTATAATTTGTCCTTATATTTGTAAAAAAATCTAAATTACAAGGGTAAAAACTAGTTACCATGGTAAAACCCAAAATGATATAATTTGAAAATATAGTGGTAAAGACATGAAACATGTTTAAAACATGTTTCAAAATGAGTGGTGTGGGATTGATCGACCTTATATCACCCTTAAATTCATTATTTCCAACATTTTTATCAATTAAATCTTGAATAGTGTCATGACATCATTGAAAATGTAATGGGTATTTATTAATGTTTCATTTTCATCAATTATAAAAAGTGATCACTTCCACCACCTTCATCCACTCAATACAAAACATTATATCTTCTGAAAACAACAATAGTATCTTCTAAACCATTCCATCACATCCAAGAAACCTATTTCTTTTCAAAATAATAAGCTATAGATAAAGTGTTATTGAAGTGAGAACATCCAAAGTCATAGGTAATTTTCTCAATTAAACACTCTTAATTCTCTTATCCTTATACCCCATCAAGTATTATCTATCCATGAAATTATAATATCATAAGTATGGTCAATTTGATAAAAAAATTATTATAATAATGGAATATCCACATTTATACCTCCACTTATGGGTGGTCTAAAAGAGTTATTTAATGAACAAATATAATAAATATAAGGTGATTATGATTCTGAAATGGTAATTATTTTATTTTTTAACCCCCCTCTATTCTATGAAAAAATAAATTAACTTATGTGTACCTATATAACACTACCTCCATGGATTGATGTATTTCACTTTCCCATTACCTCCTAACTAAAATAAATTTAAAAATGTATTTATTGTATAAAATTATATTTATCAAATTTGATGAAATGATAATATTATAAATTATATTAGGGATATTAACAAAAAACATTCATAGTAATCATAACAACCTCAAATTATAATATTGATGAAACTTTCATAATCTGATTCCTTCTTGGGAATAAAATTTAATCTACATAAATTTTATTCTAATGGAGTAATAGAAGATATAAACCACTACAACCATAAATGAATCATATTTAATAGACAAATAATATATGATAAAAAATAAAAAATAAAAAATAAAAAATAAATAGAGAATTTTCTTAATAATATTTTTAATAAAAAAAATTGATTACTCAATATGTTATGAACACATTCAAAATAAAATAAGACCCAATGGAAGGTTTGGTTGTCTCTAATTTAAATTTCTGGAGGAATGTTTGATATTATGAACCATAGTTTATTTTATATGGTGTATTAATTTCTATATTTACTTCATGTATAATGAATATATTTTATTTAATTATATTTAAATTTCCATTTAATTTTTATCCTATTCTGTTATTTTGATTCTTACATTACCATTACTATAAATGTTTTTCCCGCACAATTTTTCATCATTGAGATGTGATGTGTATTCATCACCTTTTCCTTTTTTTCACATATTATAAAGGTGTTTCTTTTATAATTAATCTTATGAAATATATGTTATTTAAAAATCCATCTCATGTTTATCCTTTCATGGGTTTTTAATTTAAATTATAATAAATATTAATGGGGTTTCATTAACATAATTATCATTCATTAAGTTATGGTTGTTGTTATTGATATTATTTCATATAATTTGGAAATATTATAATATTTTATTTTAACATGTGGTATTGTATATTTTTTAAGATTTAAATTTATATAACATAAAACAACTCTCTAAATTTCTCTTGAATTATGAATTATGATTTCCATAAGGGATTTGGTTAACTCAAATGTACCTTTTTAAGTAAAAAGAGTATTCCATGACCATCATTATTCTATGTTTGTTAAATTATTCTATTTACTATTATATAATCTACTTCATACTTTCTCTCTGGGTGAAATTATTTTTTCAACTAAAATACGATTTTATGATGAATTGTTTTCTTAAAAAAGTTCAACATTTTGATGAAACGTATCATTTACTTTAATGATATTTTTCCTCCATTTCAATGCTATGTATTCCCAATAATGTTTTCAATTCTTATTTTGAAATAAAACTACTTTTTAACCCCTCTGACCTTCCTATTTTCCATTAACACTATTCAAATGTAATATTTACTACCTCTTTTTATTATTCATATTTTCAACAAATGTATTTCCAGATATAACAAAAAATTACATCAAATGTTTTATATTATAATCCACATTACTTGTTGATAAAATTTATTCCTTTTAAAATATAAATTATTGAATATTATTTTAAAAATAAAATGTTTTCAAAAAAATTGGTTCTTCCATTTTCAACCATTGATTCACCTTCAAGGATCAATTATTGATGATTCTTTAAAAAACATAAAAATTATCAAAATGTATTCTCTTCACCTTTTTGAAATATTTATGTCATTTTTAAGACTAAAATGTTTAATTTTTTTTGAAAGTAAATTATTTAAAATATTTTCCATTTAACATATTGAAAAATACATTTCAAATTGTTTATAACATTATATTTTAGGAAAATAATAAACGTGTTTTATGAAAAAACTTTTTCAGAATCACTATGATTTTTCCTCTTTATCTATAAAGGATTTATTTCAAAGGAAATTATTATTCATGAATCACCCTTTAATGATCTTATAAAATACTCTTTTTAGGTGATTGAATTTTTGGTATCAACTCTTTACAATCTTGAGATCTATTTTTGTGATACCATATAGTAATGTTATGAAGCCCATTATTCATTCTAGGGATTATTTATGTTGTGATGAATGATTATGTTAAATTGGTACACATATGTATGGCTGATTGATTTTTGGGTTACTCTATCTCCCTAAAATTAATTGTTTATGGTTTTAAATATCCGGGATAATAAATAATGGATTTACTTGTATTTTTTCAGAACATAAGCATCAGCATGCTTGAATTTATTCATGACATAAATCGTGGATTACTTGTATTTTTAACGACATAAGTAGTGAAATTATTTGATTTATTTACACAATATATCATGGGGATTATTGGATTTATTCATGACATAAATCATGTATATGGATGGATTTTCACAACATAAAGTGTGGAAAAGTTTCGCTTTGTTCACAACATAAAGATTGGATATTCATGGATGGTTTAAAAATATAACGTTTTGTTATTTTTATGTTTGTTATATAATTAATTATCGTGAAATATTTTGATTTCATTCCATATTTATATTTTTTTGGATTATTATGCTTAGATCATGTTTATTTTATAACAATCATTTACTATATAATTTTTTTGTTTATTTGATATTTCATTACCTTTGATCATACTGACTACAATTATTTTTTTATTATCAATTTTTTTTTAAAAAAGTGAGAAACCACAAAAGCTATCTGAAAAATTGCATAACAACACTAGAAGATAAAGAAAATCCAGAGAAAACTATCGTACCTTCCCCACCTCAAAAAATGTGTCATGACAAAAATCCTTCGCCAATGAAGGACCCTTCAATAGGAAGTCCCATTCATGAGTGCACGGGTATGGTACTGATGGCCAAGTGATCCCCTCTCAAGCATCCAAATCCAAAATGCCTACATCGATGAAGACTTATTGCTCTAATCCCATTCCAGAGCTTTTCCATGTAGAGTGATCGAATAAAGAACCAAACTTCCTAAAAAACCAAACAACTAGAGGATCCTTAGGGCTAGGCATCACACACAATAAGTACTCTCGAACCAACTAACCAAAACTACCAACTTAAACAAAATCATTAAAGAAAAACTTTATATTTCTCAACTCCATTTCCTTAAATAGTTTCCAGGATAAAGATGAACCATGTAAGTCTCCAACCTCCAGCATTCACTTTGATCATAACATATGAAAATTGTTATTATTATGATTTCTTTTTAATAAAATTTTACTCCCCTACTAACACATTCACATATTATTATGATCTAACCCTTGGTGGAATATTGTTAATTTTTTATCCATATTGGGATTTTTATCACAGCAATTTTTTCTGATATCATTCACCAGGTTATGAAATAAGATTATAACCTATAAGGATTCTAAAAGTGATTATAGTGTGGTTAGATTATAAAAATATGTTCAAAAGTATCATAAAATAGGTAGTCTATGTAGATGATCCGCAAATACAATACATGTCACACCCAGGTTTTGAAATTAAATTTTGGTCTAGGTTTGGTTATGTTTTCGGTTCATTTCTCAGGGGCCATGTGTGAAGAGTTTGATTTTTTAGAAGGCTATTCTCTTCTATCATTGGACTAACTATCCTCCTTAGGTATTTCCTTGAGTTTTGTATTAAATGGGGTGTTTTGGGGGTGTATAGTACCCTAATCATGGGTACCACACAGTCTGTGAAACTGTGAGGTAGGTTACAGAATCTTCTGCATGGGTACTGCACAGTCATGAAGTAAGTTCTAGGTAACTGTGTGGTACGTTGGTTCCTTAAGAGTAGCGGTCTTAGAGTTTTTCGTGGTTTGGAAGACCATGCAGACTAACCGTGTAGCATTCCATGTCATTAAAATTTTGATTATTTTCTCTGTCCTTCTGATATTAACCCTCCTTTCCCCTCATTTATCCCCTAACATGAGTTCTCCTTACCTAGGAGCACCTCCCCTTCCATCGACCTTCCTTAGGGAATCAATTTCTTTCTGTATTTGGGTGGTTCTTCCGTGATTCATCATATAAGTTCTCTATCTCCCATTTCTTCTAACTTTTTAGGGATTCATCCTCAAATTATTTGGGATTCCCTCTCTCCCTTGACTAGGGTTCAAATTTTTATGGTTGTATCCTATGTTTTTGGGTTTGATATTAATGTTTTAGGTAATATAGTTTCTCCCTTGGGTGTAGTAGTGGTGCGATTGATGTTTCACACAGAATTACGGATGTTTTTCCATCCATGAGGTAGTACCCCACAACATATTTCCCTTTAAATTATGTTTACAAAGATTTATTGATGTTTTCACATCCTTTCATTTTTAAATGGACTTTTATTTTTGTTAAATTTAATGTATCATGTAAAATTGGACAGTTTCCATGTGTCTTTGATTGTCTGGAAGGGTTGGAATGTATTTTTCACCCCATGTGTTTGGAAAATGGTCTAGTTATATCTTTAAAGTGATTAGTTATTTTTGAAGGCATGGTTGGTTTTTTTATAAATGAGTTGGTGAGGTTAAAATGGGTGATTTTACCTTTTAAATTTCCTTTTCACATTAAGTAATTAATGGTATGCCCCATTGGCCCTTATAAATGTTTTTTCAGTTAGATGGTGGGTTGGACTGATGAAATGTGATTCAAAAGGTGTTTTTGGTTTTGGAAGTGGTTTGTGTGCTATTAATTGTAGGCTGAATTATTTTGTGAAAATTTTGTAAGTCCCATTTGAAATTATTAATTGATTATTTGGAAATCCCCTTTACGATGTATCTATTTTCTAGTTTGGTAATAAATGAGTGGGAATGTCCTCGACTTAGGAATCCACCCACGAGATCCTTGTTTAAGTCATGGGGTGATCCTTGAGGAGGATGTGGTGGAGACAGTTGTGGTGGTGTATGATAGTACATATGTGTGACTTGTTGCATGAATTATTAGTTTCACCCCATTGTGAACATAGCATGGGAACCTTGAATAACAAAGAAGATTTATGAGAATGTTTACTGCACTATTCTAGGTTATTGTATGAGATAGTGACCCATTGCAGGTGGATACATGGGTTTATTTATATGTGATTGGGTCCCTCAACCATGCAATATAGGTAAAGTTTTGGGCATTATGGTGTTATGATGTCATCACATAGGGAATGCCTTCAGGATGATTCACATGATTAGTATGTTCTGGTTCTCCTTTGAGATCCAAGGTGTTTCTGTGTTGCTACAACACTAGTATCATTAGCCACCACCCTCACTGTGAACTATATCCCTTGTTGTTGGTTTTGAGTATTCTTTTGAAAATCTGTGAAATTGGAGTTTTGTTTAAAAAGGATTCAAGAATTATGTTGTTAACAAAAAAGCATTTTCCGTGTTTTTATTTACAATGAAAAATAAATGTTTTTCTTATGTGGATACTTTTATCCTTTTTCTTTGAGAACTTAACTAATCTCAATGAATTCTCCTTGTTTTCAAATGCTTGGGAAATATTTCATGTTTTGTTTTTTTAACTGAAAAGATTAGAAAACCTATTTTTATGGTTTTTATTTCAAACCTAAAAATAAATGCTGAATTATTTTAAGGATATAAATTAGGATTATATTAATTTGGATCTACCTACTAAGTTTTAAAACTCATTCCTATAGTTTTTTCTTATTTTTAGTTTCTCCTATTGGTTTCTACTTTGGTTCAATCGCCTAGGGAAATGGTGGGTGTTTGGTTGGATAATGACCCTTAGGGTCACATAGAGGCTTTTTTTTCTGTTAGGTTCATCCTAGTTATTTTAGGTTTGTTTATTTCTTATCTTTTTTATCTCTTTATCAAGAAATGTAAATGATGTATGATTTTGGAAATCAATTTGAGTCTATTTTTCTTATTATTTTTTATGATTTACTAATAGTTTTTATTGGTATAAATCATTCTCATTATCTCCATTGGTTCCCTTGGAGCTTGTTTCCAACCTTGGAATATTGGGAATGACTCTCGGGCCTTGCCATGGATTAGATTTGGTGAATGTTTCAGGGTTGACTTGGGTTGTTTTGTGACAAAATTGTATTACAGAAGGTAAATTCTTTTGAGGAACATTCTTTCAGAGCACCCATAATTACTTGGGTTTATCACGGTAGATAGAGTAGGATTTTCTGGATCAAGGTGTACATATGGGTTGAGAATCATAAATTCTTTCTTATTCTGAACTTTGGGTTACCATGGGATGTTTGGGTTTGTTGGTGTCTTGGGTTCTTTTGGATTTTTTGGCATTTGGAAATGAAATGGGAGTTTGGTATTGGCCCCTATGAGCTCTCAAGGCCTGGAAAGCCGTGTTGATCTAGGGATATTACCTTGGAATACTCTACGTTATAGTGGCATGAATGGTGTATGGCCTCCAACCATATTACGGAGTCACCCATCGATTCTAGTTTCCCCTTGTGAATTATTTGGAAATTTATTAATTTTGATTTTTTTTGAAAAGTATTGTTTTATTATTGTAAAAAAATAAATTTAAAATTGAAATGACCTTATTATGGTAAGTAGAAAATTGGGTTTTTTTGAAATGAATTTTTGAGGAAAAATGAAAATGGTTTCTGTTGTGTGGTTGGTAATTTTATTGGAAGTATTAATTTTTTTTAAATAAATGAAATGATTTAGATTTGGCATGAAAATCTGGAAAATGATTTTTGGCAAAATAGTGGGATTTTTTTTGAAAGGGACCTTGTGAGATTTGGATGGGATTTCTAATTTTTGATGATGGTAGTTTTTGAAAATATTATTGTGGGATTTTAAATTGAAGGGTGAGTTAAATGTTTTGCCTTTGGCATTTCTATGAGTGACCACATGTATAGATATTTATGAGAAAATGATCGATTTCCTTATATAGAATGAGTATGTGAATGGGTGAGGCCCATGGGACACCATAGGTGGATATTTAATTATTTTAAACATGTCTTCTTTTTTAATGTTTTTAAAGGGAAAAGTATACTATTTTTTCTTGTGGTGGTGTGCCATGTCCCTTGTATTTTTGAAGTTGATGATTATTTTTTGATGTTTGATGGGAGGATCCACATTATTGTATTGGATTTGATTGAGTTCTTTGTTTTCCGAGTTTACAAGTTTCAGCCCCCACAAAGGTTTCTTGGATTCCCATGAAATGGCTTCAAGTGGTACATCTCTAGTGAACTCTCTAGTTGATCAACCCATAGACTATGTTATTGATTTCCAAAATATAAATCCAAATCTTTTCTATGGTCAACTAAATCCTCTTGTGGCAGAGGAGTGGATGCAAAGGATTTATAGGGACTTTATTTTCCTCTAGATTCCTCAGACATGGAGTGTAATATTTTCTACCTTTATGATAAAAGAGCCATCCTATAAATGGTGGATGTATTTTTATAAAATAAATTCTCAAAAAGATCTTACATGAGAGTTTGTAATGTTTTTTTTCATTCTATAGTATTTCTATGAGATTAAGATGGTGAGTTAGGGGATGGAGTTGTGTGGTGTTCAACAAGGTGTTGTATCGATGTTGGAATTATTTGAATGCTTCGTAGATCCGGATCCATATGAACTATGGTTTATTGGAAATGATCATGTGAAATCATAGTATTTCGAGCTTAGTCTTTATCTTGAGTTGTAGTCGATGGTGGAAGAGATTATCCTAACCACCTTCCCCAATGTGGTGAGGCAAGCCTTTCATGCCGAATCTTGGTCAGCATGAGTTTTTGGGATGGATGATCTTCATTTGGTCTCTAGAAATGGTGAAGAGGATTTTGGTATGAAAATGGGAAGCTAGTGGATGCTGGTAGTGATAGTAGGGGAAGTAATAAGCCTTTAGACCACTCGTAAACAACTTCAGGGTGAAATGTTGCGACCTACAATCAGTGTGGACAGAACGGTCATTAGAGACCTTCATTATCGAGTGCTCTAAGAACCTTCCACAGCTATAGATTCTTGGGTCACCTAAAGATGTTCTGTAGGGGTGTTTCCAAGAAGCGCCATGATGCCAGACCCAACTTTTTGAAGGACACCCAATGTCATTTACAAGAGTAGGGTGCTAGTTAGGGGTCTGTTATGGGTCTGTCTTGTTGTAATTTTCTCATTGAAATAGTATTTTCTAGTAGCATTCTTTGGTGGTTCCTTTTTCTCAAAGTTATAAGAGTTTTTTGACAAACCCTTGTGAATTAATATTTCAATGGAAGTGTATTTTGTGGAGTTTTGTCCTGTGTGTTTTTCAGGGGTTTCTAAAGACTGGATGTGATATAGGAGATGCATCAATATTTAGATGTCCTTACTTAGGTCCTCGAATGAAGATGGAGTGTATTAAGGGGAACCCCAATATTGTGGAAAGTCTTAGTTTTACGTTATATTCTCAATGTGCTAAGTGAAGGTAGTTTAAGCCTCATGCGTAGTTCTCTTGTTTTCAGTTGTTTTTTTTTTGGTGGAATGTGGTGTGGGAAACTCATTTCCATGTGGTGACCTATATGGGTGTGAGAGTTTTATCATTATTTATAAGGAGGAATAATCATCTCGTTTTCTTAGTATCTTAGTGGTTGTGTTCCATCGAATGTGAACCCCTTTTTATGGCCCTTGCATCCAACATGTCCTAGTAATGTTTGGTTGGTTGGTGGTTATTCAAGAAACATTGAGTGATTGGTTTATGTCTATCATGGTTTTGTTATTCCATTAGGTGGACCCCTCCCCTCCCAGTGGATGAGGGATCCTTGGTTCTCATAGTAAAATTCTAGAGTTTGTTGGATCTCATCAGTAATTAAGGTGGGGAGTCACTTCGTGCCTCCCTATGATAGTGTCTTTGTTATATTCCCGGTTATGGTTCTTAGTGGGTGGTCTTTTGCAGAACCACCCAATTCTATGTTCTCTTTTTGAGTATATGGTTGGTATGTGAGTATTCCCAACAGTTCTATTGATGTAAGTTTATAGAGAGGTACTTGTTTAGTGTGGTTTAAGATCATTTATTTGTTTTAAGAGAGGGTTGTTTTCCTCTTGTTGTTTCTAAGGAAGATGTGTTTTATGGATGATTAGTTTGTGGTGAAATTCATATGTCTTTTCTATTGATCAACTAGAGGTGTATAAACTTTGGGTGGATGGGTGGAACTTAGCGATAATTCCATTTTGGTGTCCCGAGTACTTTTGGTTAGCATCTTTTCTTTTTAGGGAATGTTTTGATAGTCTATTATATTATATTGATTTGGTGCTAATCTTGAGTTGTTGGAAAGTACTGGGTTTTTATATCATTATAAACTTTGTGTTGGCCTTTCAAGGGTAGAAATTATTATGGTGGGGAAAATTTTCACACACAGGGTTTGAAATTCGTTTCTGGTCCCAGTTTAGTTCGGTTTTGGGTTATTTCCTAGAGGATCAAGTGTGGAAGGTTTGATTTTTCTAAGATTCTTATCCTCTATCTTTGGCCTAGATCTTCTACTTGAGTCATTCCATGAGTTTTGGGTGAAAATGGGGTTTTTGGGTGGACAGTACCCTAAACACAGTTACCGCATGTAAATTGCATGATCTGTCATACAATGTGGTAGGTTACAAAACCTACCACACGTCTACCAAAAAGTCATATGGTAACTTCTATGTAATTGTGAGGTAACATGGTTACTTGATGGTAGTGGTCTCATGGTTTCCGCATGGTTTGGAAATCTGTGCAGACTAACCGTGCGGATTTCCATGTCATTAAAAATTTGGTCATTTTTCACACTCCTCACATGTTCAACCCTCCTTACCCCTAATTTCTCCCCTCCCTCAGGTTCTTCCTCCCAAGGAATGCCTCCCCTTACATTATCCTCCTTTGGGGAATCAATTTATTTCCTGATTTGGGTGGTTCTTCCATGATTCATCAAGTTAATTTTGTTCTCTCTCATTTCTTCTTTCTTTTTATGGCTTCTTCCTCTATTTATTTGGGATTACCTCTCTCCCTTATCTAGGTTTCCAAATTTTTTTGGTTAAATCCTAAATTGTTTGGTTCGATATTAATTTTTCATGTTGGATTGTGTCTCCCTTGGGTGCGTTGATGGTACAATTGACCTTTAATATCATATTACAAAAGTTTTTTCCATCCTTGAGGTAGGATCCCAATTCATATTTCCCTTTAAATTAGGTTTACATAGACTTTTTTTGTTCACACCTCCTTTAATGATTAAATAGTCTTGTATTTTTGTTAAATTATTCGTATCATATAAAATTTGATGGTTTCCTTTTGTTTTGTGATTGGTTGGAATAGTTGGAATTAAAACCAAGTGTTTGTTAAATGGACTGGTTGGCTCATTCATTTGATTAATTATTTTAATTTCAAGGTTGGTTTTTTTATAAATTCATTGGTGAGGTTAACATGGGTTATTTGAGCTTTTAAATGGGGTTTTTTCACAATAATAACGTAATGGTATTCTCCTTTTGCCCTTATAAGTTTGTTTTCTATTTGAAAGGTGGGTTAAAGTGATTAAATGGGTTTCCAAAGGTGTGTTTAGTTCTAGAAGTGGTTTGTGTGTTGTTATTTATAAGATGAATTGTTTTATGAAATTGCATTAAGGCTCTTTTGGCATCTTGAATTGGTTCTTTGGATAACCCCTCTTGGAGAGATCCATTTCCTAGTTGGATGATAAATGGGGGGGATGTCCTCTACTTAGGACTCCACCCATGGGATCATTGTTTAAGTCATGGGTTGCTTCTTGTGGAGGATGGGGTGGTGCCAGTTATGGTGGTGTATGATAGTATATTTGTGTGACTTGTTGCTTTCATTGTTTGGAAAACCTCCTTACAAACATTGTATGGGAAACTTTCATAGAAAATAGGATTTATGATAATGTTTGATGCACTAGTCTTGGATATTGAGCTCGTGTCCCTTATCAGGTGAATACATGGGTTTATTGCTATGGGATCAGACCCCTCGACAAGTCCAGGTTAGGCGATGGTCGAGCATTAGGGTGTTGTCATGTCATCCAATAGGTCATGACTTGGAGACAAATCACATGAATAGTATGATATGTTTATCCTCTGAGATCCTATTTGTTCTTATGTTTCACCAATAGTAGTATCATTCTCCATTTACCTCAGTGTTAACAATATCCCCTATTCTTGGTTTTGAGTGTACTTTTGGAAATGTGAGAAAGTTTGGTTTTGATTAAAAATATTTCAAGAATGAATTTTTGAACAAACAAGCATTTACCTTATTTATCCTTATAAGAAAAAATGATTGTTTTTCTAATTTGGTTCCCTTTATCATTATTCCCTGGTAACTTAACTTATCTCTTTGAATGTGCCTTGTTTTCAAATGTGAGGGAAATGGGTCGTTTTATGTTTTTTTAAATGAAAAGTATGTAAAACTATATTTATGGATTTTATTTCAATCCAAAAAATTAATGTTTCTTCATTTAATTGTTATGAATTGTGAATAGATTAATCAAGGCCTACCTTATTAGTTTTAATACTAATTCTTATATTGTTTTCTTATTATTAGTTTATCCTACTGGTTCATATTTGGTACAGTCACCTTGGGGGATGATGTGTGTTTGGTTGGAGATTGATCCTCAGGGTCACATGGAGGTATTATTTGGTGTCGAGTTCTGTATTGATATTCTGATTTTGTTATTTCTTAGTTTTGTTCTCTCTTTATTTGAAAATTTAAATGATTTAAGATTTTGAAATCAATTTGTGTTTTTGTTTTCCCATTTATATTTTATGTTTTCGTTTTAAATTCTATTGGTACAAATTATTCCCATTGACCTTATTGAATCCCTTGGAAGTTGTCACAATCCTGGGAGGATCAAGAATGCCTCTCGGGCTTTGCCAAAAATTGTCTTGGGTAACAAGTTTAGGGTCAAACCGAGTTAGTTCAGGATAATAAACCTTACATTCTTGGTATCATGTCATTATTCATGAGATGTAACAATTTACTTATGGAAATTTTGTAAAATAAATAGAGGTTCATCTCACATTGTATCAAAGATAATGTTAATAAAAGTGTTTTTTACACTAGATCTTGGAATTTGAGAATGGGGAACCACAATTTCTATTAGTTAAATATTTATTTATTAATAATAATTATTTCAGTTATTTTGGGGATTAGTGATATATAAAATTATTAAAACACTTGGGAAAATTCTAAGTAGATTATAACACCCTAGAATTTTGTTAATGTTTTAATTATGTGGTTTTCTTATAATTTGAATCCCTATCTAGATATTGGTAAGTGGATGCAGCTATGGCATAGATGAAACTATGGGTAAAAACCCTAAAAATGGGTGGATTATTATCAAAATTATCTCCACATAGTTCATGATGAGTGGTCGTTAGACAACACAACTATATGAGCACTCCTAGGGGATTTTCATTAGTTATTCACACCATTTTTATGAACCATTATGAGGGATTTTCATATATTTAGATAAATAAACTAATAGAAAAATGTTTACAGATAACCTATATTATACCAAGATATTAATCGGATAAACCATTGGTGGAATAATCTAAGAAAAAGTATCATAGGTTGAAATGAAGGTGTCAGTGGAGAAGATATCATAGAATTGAGTTTTCATATTCAAAATATCATGTATTTTGATTTATTAAAACATTTCATAACCATTTGAGATTTATTATTTGGTTAGAAATAGGATCCTGAAAATGAATCTATGAAATGTATCTACTTAAATATCATATAACTAAATATAAAAGGATATTTGGTTCAATTTTTTTTAGATAATGAAAAAATATGAATAAATATCTTTTATATGTGTAATGATGAGTCTCTTAATATATATGATTGTGAGCATGATATCTTAATTGAAAATGTATCATTGTTTTATTATAGATTTCATGGCTACTTTCATTATTTTTTAATAATTTAAAATATGAGGTTTAAATTTATATATAAGGGGAATGTAACTCCCTAACATTTCACTATATATTTTTCTTTTAAAAAAAATCTATTGTGTTCAATGTCTTGATCCACATAAAAAATCAAAATAAAATGTTCATTAACATATAAAATTAATATTATTTTTTATTATGAAAATTAAATAATAATAATATCTATGGTAAATAAAAATGTTGTACTCAAATTGAAATTCATTAAAAATAGGATTAAGAACAATTGTTGTTTTAGAATAGAATTTTTAAATAAATTTAGTGTTTCTTTATATATTTTATTTTCATTTATAAGATAAATTTATAAATTTTTTGGTTTTTAAATTTTTGAAGTGAAATTCATTTTTCATTATAATATGTTAAAATATTTTAGTCTGAATTTTTTAATATTTTTCTAAAATAATTGATTTCTAAGATAGTAGTGAAAATGTGTTAATTAGGATAATATTGTCGCTTCTATGACAATATAACACTACATGAATTGCATAAATTTTTTTGAAACCATTTTTATAGAAAAAAATTCATTTATAAAGTAACATTAGTCTTTTAAAATAATTTTATTGAATTTATAAAACCCATGTTTAACATTTTGGATACTTAATTAATAATTTTCTCTAAAAACTATTTATATTTGATTTTATTAAAAACCAGTTATAATCAATTATAGAAATTGAGTCTAAAAAATTGATTTAATATTTTAGATCAGAATTCTCATATTATGTAATAATTTTTATTTTATTTTAGAAATAAAAGTATTTTCACATTGATTAAAGTTAATAGTTATGATAATGCTAACAAAAGTATTTTCAAAGAATTATTTTATTAATATTGTGTAATTTTTATCAAAAAAATAAATGCATATATTTTATGTGGGTAATATGATATAATAAATATTTATATTATCACTCATTTAACTTTAAATAAATTTTATATATTACTAAGAACACTTAAGGGTAAAAACGACATTTTTTCCCACAAAATAGTTTTTTTAATATATTAAAAAATTTATATGAAAAGTTAATTTTATCTTATTTAGAAATTAAATTAGATTATATGGAGCATAAATTTATGTTTATAACATATAAAGTTTTCAATAATGTTTACACAACATTTTTAGTAATATATAAATTAGTATGGTAAAATCTAGTTACCAATATAAAAACCAAAATTGTAAAATGTAAAAATATAGTGGTAAAAGGATTGAAACATGTATAAAACATGTGTTGAAATGTGCTTTTTATTCTTGATCAATCATATATCAGACATGAATTTATTATATCCCAAATTTTGAGTGATTTAACTTTTAATAATCCATTAAATCATTGAAAAACTAATTGGTATTTACAATAGTCTATTTTCTTCACTTATAAATGTAAGTCACCTACACCACCTTTTTCATCCAATTAAAAATATTTATCTCTAAAAAAATATTCCCTAGACTCACCTTAAACATTTATATATGTTATATAACCCTTATTTTTTCCAACATTCAATGCTAAGCATCCTCAAGGTGTTATTGATGAAGAACATCCAAAGGCATATGTGTTGTTCTCAACCGAACTCACTTAGTTAACTTTTTCTTCTACCCCATCTAATTTTCACTATCCATGAATGTATGAAAACATAAATATGGTTAATATTCTTAAATTTTATTTTAATAATGTAATATCAAATTTTCTACCTCCCTTTAAAACCAGTTTTAAAATAAAAACGTCTTCATGAATTTTTTTAGACTACGACCACCGTGATCAACATGTACAATATTTCACAAACTACTTTCATGGACAGTCAAACATAATTATTTAATGAAATAATATACAAACTATAACATTCTTAATATTATTAAATATTTTTTTAGTTTTATAATCCTCCCATTAAAATGAAAATTAAATAGTTTTCTATGTAAGTGCGGACTACAATATCCACAAAATGGCCTATTTCAATTTCCTACTACTGCCTATGATGTAAGACATTACAAATTTGTTTAATGAAAAAAAATTATATTTATGAAAATATTAATATTCTTTAAATATCATATTGTACATTAATATGTTATATTAACAATAAATGGTCATAAAAAAACTTAATAACCATAAATGAACATATTGATGTAATTTTTTAATTTGAGTCCGTTTTCGAAACTTTTCTGAAAATGATTAAATTTTATGACAATGGAATAATATAATTTATTAACTTATAAAATTATAGATATTATGAATTTTGTAAAAGAAATTTTACCACGGTAAATATATAGAGTAATTTTTAGATAGATGGACTGAACAACCTTATGTAACTACAATAAAAGAAAAATATTTAGTAAACAAATAACATATGAAAATGAATAAAGCTTATTAAATAAATATAGATGTAATATTTTATTAATAATTTCTTAATAAATATAATTTTATTTTTCAAT
The DNA here is from genome assembly GCA_963277665.1 of Viscum album. Taxonomy (NCBI): domain Eukaryota; kingdom Viridiplantae; phylum Streptophyta; class Magnoliopsida; order Santalales; family Viscaceae; genus Viscum; species Viscum album. Next base: position 1,101,721,449 of record OY728138.1, on the reverse strand, counting down.
ATGTTAGTAAAACACACAACACGACTTAAGTCCTGAGGTATGGGTATTTTTTCTATAATTTTAATTCCATAAGGCATGTTTGATATTACAAAGAATTTTTTTATTTTATATCGTGTATTAACTACTCTATTACCTTAATTTATAATTAATATATTTCATTTCATGATACATTAATGTATATTTCATATTAAAACTCTTATTTTCCTTTTATTATTACATTTCTATTACCATAAGGGTTTTAGCATCTCAACTTTGCTTCATTGAGATATGGTGTGTATCAACTAACTTTCTCTATTTGGCAGTATATATATTTCCCATGGATTTTTTTTACCAATAATTTTATTTAATCTAATTTATTTTGAAAACTATATCATGTTCCATCTTTTATGGGTTTTCAATTTGAATGATATTAGTGATTTAAGGGTTTTTGTTATTATAATTCTCATTCATTGAGTTATGATAGTTCTTCTTGTACTTATTGGATATAAGTTGGGTACATTGTTATTTTTTATGGTATTATGTGGAATTTTATATTTTTCTTGGGATTTTTCATTTCTATCACATAAAAATACTCTCTAAATTTGTCTTCCATCATTAATTATGATATTCATAAGGGATTTGGTTAGCTTAAATCTCCATTCATTGAGCATCATTCTTCTAAGTTTGATAAATTATTATACTTTATATTCCATAAGATATTTCATCTTTTATCTCTGGTTAAAATTAAGTAATTATCTTAATGTTTCTTTATTGATATATTTTTTTTCTCAAAAATGTACAATATTTCTATGAAAAATTTCATATCCTTTAAATAATTTTTTAATCTATTTCCAAGTTCATTATTCACAAAAATGTTTTCCTTTTTTATTTTGAAATTCAAAATATGTTTTAACTCATTTGACCTTCTAATTTTCCATTAATATTTATCAATGTAAATATTTACTACCTCTTTTTATGATGTGGGTTTTCAATAATGGAATTTCAAAATATAAAAAAAATTCCATCAAATGTTTTATCTTCCAATCAACATTACTTTTTTATAAACTTTTCTATTTTTAAATATTTGTCATTAACAATTATTTTAAAAGTTAATAGTCTAAAAAATGTTTTCGCTTCGACCTTTGAAAATAGTTGCATCATTTTTAAGGATCCATTATTAAAGGTTATTAAAAAAAATTAATAGTTTTCACAATGTTTTCACTTCATCATTTTGAAATATTGATGTTCCTTCCAAGGATCCACTACTGAAAGTTAGTTTTAAAATTATATGGTTTCATATGTATTCACTTCACCTTATCAAGAATTAACTTTCAAAGTGACCATAACTTCAAATTTTACTACCATGATAAAAGAATTTTCTAAAACTCATTTATATTTTTGTTAAAAATTTCTTTTTTATGTGAAAATGATTTATTTAAATAGAAGTTATTTTTCATGAATTACACTCTAATGCTCGTATTGAAGGTTACATGAATAGAATAAACGTATATTGTATATATCCAAATTTGATTTTTTTTATTATTATATGAATAACACAAAATTTATATGATGATTAACATCATAATAAACAACATTTAATTGAGTATTAATTAACACTAGGAACACATAAATCAACAAAGTAGGATGATCACATATACTTTTTAATTAATATAAAGATAGTTTAAGAATTACCATGTCTTATCATTATTTCTTCATTTTTGAATCAATATACCCCTCTCATTGTACCATTATTTCATCATAGTATTCAATTATATAATCCATGTTGATGTGATACACAAATGATCCAAAATCCTAAAATATCACCATAGATTCATTGGGTGCTATCATGGTTTATTTTGATCACTTGCATCAGTCATCATTGATCATAGTAGGAATCTTTTAGTGAATAAAATATTATTTATGTTATCTATAATGACTGAGATGATGGCAGGGTTGAGTGATCTAGTTCTTAAGTTCATTCTTGAGAGGATTATCACCAGGACTTGAGAAAATTCTCTATAGGTTTATTGTGCACAACAAGATACTAACCATGTAATATTATATTACTGGGTATTTATAAACCTATGATAGGCTTGGTAATTGTGCATAGGACCTTATCCAATATATTTTTATTTGGAGAACCCCATCTCTAATAATAATATAATAATTATTAATATTTTTTAAACATGTGAAACTTTTACAAATAATTAATTATAATTTTTTAAATAAATAAATTAATATTTATTTAAATGATATTAATTATATCATTTTCATCCAGACCAATAAAATCTATCACAACCATACACATTATTTACTAGTCCTTAAATAATTAATTATTTAATAAATAAATATAACTTTATTATTTGTTGATAAATAAAATGAATATTTTATTCATGAAATCATAAAAGTAAATTTTTTTCATTATTTAATTCACATATTTATTATTTTGAATAACTTGTGATTAAATATTGGTGATAAAATGATCCCAAATAATTATTATATCAAAAATTGAGAATAATATGTATTCTAACTCACAAATTTCAAATAATATTTAACTATGATGCTGGAAACAGTTATTTTGTGATACTCTAGACCACTTTCTCATCTTCATTAGAAAAAACAACATAAATTGCAAGGTTTGTGTCTAAAAACAAAATAAAAAACCACATATAAATAAGTTAAGGTAAAAAAAATATAAAACATTTTATTAATAATTACTAAGTAATATAATCCCATTACTGTGATATCTCTAATCAAGCAAGTTGAAAAGTTTTGTGATCAACCTATTTGCATGATAAATTTTATTTGACTTTGCATAATTGAACGTGTCTAAAGAAAACCATTTTCATGGATTTATATTTGTTTTTATATTCCTATAAAAGGGAATAAGATATTAAATTCTTTTAAATAATAAAATGTAAAAATATTTTCTTTTGTTATTCATTAATGAAGTATCACTCTTAATATTCCCAAAGTATCATACATCATCAGTAACATATGTCATCTTGGTCTTCCTCAATACAATGAATCACATGAATAATGATATAAATTAATAATAATTCTAAATTCTAATTATCAATACACACATACATAGATATAAACATACGGTGACACATATAAAATTCTATTTCTTAAAATTGGGTCATGTTCTCATAATATTCTACATTGGAAATTACCAAGGGAGTAAAACATAGGAATTTGACTCAAAGTCCTATGAGTCTCCACCCTATATAGTATATATCATTTAAATCCCATAATATATTATCATAAAGATATTTAAAATATATTTAAGAATAATACCATGGAAATTATAGGTTAACATCATTTTTGGGATCTTCTTTGACCTTTGAGTGTGATAATTACTCTTAAAATATTATCACATAAAACTCCACACACGAGAAAAATCTTAACGTGATACAATATTTATTAATATTAAAAAAAAATTAACAAATCTAACCATAATGTACATTGTATTTGGTTCTAGGGAACCAAATCCAATAGAATCTCACTAACACTAGAGCCAACTACAAAGATCATTTAGTCCACTACATCTCACAAGATACTTGTGGTTTTACTATGATGAGGATTTAGTCAAGGGGTCTTCACATTCTCTTTCATAGAAAAACTTACCAGTTCAATATCAACCCTCTAATAAAAATACTACAATATGTGATTCTTTTGGAGTATGTTATCTATTTTTCATGTGACCTTATATCCATTGTTAGATCAAAAAGTTCATTATTATCACCATATAATGGGATATGGTCTTTACTAATGGGTTCCACCTAATGATATTTGAAAACCTTTAATTTCCAACCAACTATATTGCCTACATGATAACTTTCTATATACTCAAACTCAACAATAGAATTGGAAACAACTGGATGAATAACTCCTCTATTGAGAAAAAAGTCATATCTTGATTATATAATTAGATCGTTCTGATCTATTTTAAGTCCAACATCCATATAAATCCTAATAACTATATCATCATGTCCTTTAAACCCTAAGAATGGTCCATTTGTTCTCCTCGTATACTTAAGGATAGACTTAATAGCAAACAATTGTTTTTCACATAGATCTAATTGATATCTTCCTACCACAATTAAATAATAGGCAACAGAACGTCTAGTACATAACATGGCATACATTATTAGACCAATTAGAGAAGCATCATGTATCATATTCATTATCTATATTCCCTATTAGATATGAGGATACATTTTCTTATAAATATGTATACCACATTATATGAGAACCAATACCATCATATATTGTTCAATACTAAATCAATTTATTATCTAGTAAATTTATATACTTTTACTTAGTCTAATAATCCACTTGGATCTATCAAGAAAGATCTTGATCCCAAAAATGTAGGCTTATTCACCTAATTACTTTAAATATAAGTTTTTATTAACCTAATACCTAAAATACAACAAGACTAGTATGTAATTTATAATAACTAGTTTTCATTGATATATACTAATAGGATAAAAACTAAACTCTCACTAAATCACTTGTAAACACATAGAAAAAATTATACTTAGTGTTACCAAATTATTTTATATCTTCATCAAACAAAATTTTCCATGACCTAGATGCCTTCATCAATTCATAAATAGATCTCTAAAAATTTCGTTCCCTTTTATAATTCCATAAAGTATTCAACCCTTATAGTTGTGTCATCTATAAATATTGATAATGGTTATTATTAAGGAAGGATGGTTTGACATCCATATTCCAAGTCCCATAATTATGGGAAGTTATTATATTAACCATAAATATTATGGATTTAAACATGTCTATTTGAGGGGAAAAATTTATAGTTAATTCTTTAAATATTTTTAACCCCTTATCCACTATCCATGATTTATAATTATTCACTTTACCATCAATTTAACTTTTTTCTCAGATAACCACTTTCACCAAATGGTATTAACATCAACTGGTGGATCGACTATAACCTAATAAAGGTATAATACATTGAAACTATCTCATATGTTATAAATATTTTCCATATTGTGGATTATGATCTCTCTACTACCTCTATGTATGATGGAAAATCACTATTTTTAATCAATAATGAGTCACAATACTCAATGACTATAAAATATTTAAATTTTTTATCTCTAACATCTCGATTACCTATAGAATGTAAATGTGTTTTGGGAATAACATAATCCATGAGGATCTATGGAATTTATTCCTATGTAAAATATTGTGTATATTCTTTATCAACTTCAATAAAGTCAATATTTTTCACTATACTTATTGTAGATGTTACCCATCTATGGAAAAATGGATTTTCATACGATGGTAAAATTCTTGTTTGAGGGGTTGTATAGATACTGTCCCTCTATTTCCTCAGGATACCCTGAAAAGATACAATTCATTCCAAGGGGTTCTCGTTTGTTTCTAGAGATATCATTAATAAACACTTTTCATCCCATTTTATAAGCATGTGATAACAAGGATTTCTTTCCATATTTTAATTCATATGGTATAATTTTTTCTTTCATAGTTGGTACTTAGTTTACAATGTGAATTGCAACATTTAATGCACATACCTAAAATGATAATGTTTGATTATTATGACTCATCATTGACCTCACCTTTTCAAGAAAGGTATGGTTTCTTCATTCACTAAAACCATTCCACTATGGTGTTCTAGGTGGAAAGTTTTGTGATAAAATCCAAAACATCTATATAAATTTGATGAATAGTTGGTTATGATATTCACCAAATTGGTCAAATCATACATTAATTATCATTTTTAAAATTTTATTTTCAACTTAATTATTTAATTATTTTCATTTATAAATGGAATCATATAAATATCTCATCATGTAAATATAGCCATATCTAATAATGTCATTTGTAAATATTAATTAGTAAGAATTTCCATCAATATATTATATAAGAAAAGGGCCAAAAACATCAGTGTGTACCAAATATCTATTTTCTATGGATTTTTCCCAAACTCCATAAAAATATGGGTTGGTACAATTTTCTTTGTAAACAAACATCAAATCATTCAAGATTCTTAGGATAAAAAGTGTCTAGATAACCATCAATATCTATATTTTTTAGATAGTTTTCATTTATGTGACTAAGATGGTGGTTCTATAATTATTAGTTAGATGAGTCTTGATAAATTAATTCCTAAAAAATTTTCAAATTTTTTTTATCAAAATTTAATATATAAAGATAATTATTTAAATGATATATACCACAAAATATGCTATCTTTTTAAAATAAATAGCTCTTATTTCCAAAAATGAAAATAAAACAAATTTTTTATAAATAAGATATAAAAATTTTCTTCTTCAAAAATAGGTGGCATATAATGAAAAAATATAAAACAAAAATAATTCATGTTGGAAATAGAAGGGGATAATCTAATATATATAAAGAAACAAGTCATGCTCTATTGTATTATCAAATATCTTAATCTCCAATAAATTGTTTTTTGGAATCTACTTGGATCATACATTTTAATATAGATGTGACAAAGAAAATCTAAATCAAATACACAACTTTTAGATATTGAATTATTTCACTCTATAATGAACTTACCTGAAGCTTAAATATTCTTATTATTTGAAAAATTATTCTTCTAAAATCCTAGAATTATGCATGTAAATCATACCTTATTTTTTCATTTCCTCACCATTGAATATTATTCTTATTGTAAGGATGGTACATAGTATATTTATACTTTCAGTGTTTCTTGGTTTTATTTTCTTTATTATTCATTTTCTTATTCACTATAAATACCATAGGTGTTTCACACCTTATATCCTTATCAACTTTGAAAATTAATTTATGAGTTTATAAAAGAGTCTTCCCTCTATTGCTCATGTTTTAAGTCATAATTAAATTGGATAAGCCTTTATGTAGTGAGGATATAATGATATTGGTGTGAAGATCATCAGGTGTCTTAAAGCCTATGATTTCTAAGATCTCTATGTGTCTAATAATCTTGACTATATGAGGCTAAGTTGGAACTAACTCTCCAATATTGTACATGAATAGTAAATTAGAGATCTCATATTACTCTTTCCTATACTTTTAATGTTAAAAATCGTGAGGGTGATACATGATGTTATATGAACATATATATATATATCCTTATATTACATTAAAATCTCACTAAACAATAAGGATGGATGATAAATTATAAATCCATCACATTTTCTATGAGTTTTAGGAAGAGAAACACTTCTTCTTGGTATTCTATTTAGTAAAAGACTCATAATGTGGGGTTTCCATCATGTTTAATTTCCATTCATGGCATAGAAAATCAAAAAAATACTATACCATTTCTAGAAATTTGAGCCTATGGGAAGGTTATAGTTATCTTGCATGGATCACAATGATATAGATTAAGTCACGTGTCTTTCCATTTAAATAAAAATTTAGAGAATAATTTTAGTACATTAATCGTATTATAAAATTTGAAAAATAATGAAATTATTTTATTAATATCCAATTATTATTTGAAACCCAACATATCACACAATTATTTTTTTAATATCTTGTTTCCTAGATATTATAGTGGAAAAATCCAAATGGATATTATCATAAACCATGCTAGGATTTGGAAAGATATTATAATATATTTAGGTAGGTGTATTTTTTCAAAAATATTAACTTATAACTCCATGATTTTTTTGAGTGGAATCCTCAGTCATAAAATCTAAGATATGGACTTCCTCAATCTTTTCTTACTAGTTTCACAAAGTCTCAAAGAGGAAGACAAATCTTAATGTGAACTAGGATACGTTGACCCAAATATCATGTTAGAGATACCCTAATAATTTAGAGAACCCCAACAAAGTTTGGTTAATAACTTTGAACTAAAGTTCAGTTTTAACTCAAGTGGTGGAAGTTTATAACAGTTTAATATTTAATTTGAGATATTTTATCCTTTAACATAAATAGAGTATTTTTTATCAATATTATATTCTTTTTAATATTATGTGTATTTACTTAAGTGATTATCCATGACTTGATAAAACTATGCATAATCCATTCATATAATTAAACCATTCATTGTTTATTAATTAATTAATTCAATTTAAATTTAATCCATTCAAATAAATAACTATGAAAGAAATGTATATAAATAATTAAATAATGTGGTATGTTCTTGAAATTTATCCAATTGTTGTTTTATTTACTGGAAAATCAACTAACACTACCCCTGTGGGAATAAATCCTTGAACTTGTATTTCTTCTTATTGCAGTATTGCACCTCTAATCCTATGAACCGCTGAGATTGGTTTTTCCTTATATAAAAACATTAATTTCCTCAATTCGTTGGGGATATCACTTAATTTTATTACATTTACTTACACAAAGGTAAGTGGAACAAAATTATTGTTTTAATATGGACTATATAAAATACTCTTTCAGAAACTAAATCCCTTACATGATGAGAGGAGGGGACGAAATGAAGCCCCTTAAATAATGCGATGAGGGTACGACACATAGAACATCTATTTAATTTGCATATAATAATAAATTAAAATTAAATAATAACATGCATTAGTCTATTATATGATTATGATCACCCAAATATATGTAATGCATATACATTTATAATCTGTCCAATAATTAATTCAATTTTTTTAAATAAAGATAAACACCTTGAATTAGTCTAATTAATTGACTGATTAATTAATTAATCCTATTTATCTTAATTCAAAACCATTTAGAAATTTATATCGTATATAATTTTATACAAATTAAATAAATGAATTTTATTTATAATTATAAAATTACACAAGTGTACTTAGAGGAAAAGGCATATACCCATCCAAACTACCTAGTCTGTTACTTGTACTATGTATTCACGTAGAAACCTATATATATTTTGAGGTTTGTAATTATAGGTCTTGTTTTTTCAATAAATAATGAACTATCATATTTGAATGACATAGAATATTCTAATATTAACAAACATAGTGAATAATATATGTAAAATACAATACACTTATTCTAGTTCATAATTTAACACATAAATTAATTTACTATATAATTAATAGTAATATATTGTAGTGTTCTATCCTGGATTCTACTTAATAGTGACTCAATACAGTTGTCACAATACCTCAAGAACCCTTCTACAAATGCTTGAGGCTTCCAAATAGAAGTGACAGACATTGGTATGCATTTGGAGAGTCTATTCCCTCACTGATTAGAGTGGAGTGAAACAATATATAAGAAATAAAAAAATCATAATTAGACACTATATGACCAAACCAGTAACCCACTATAGTGGAAGTAGTTATAAAAAACAAATATTAGTGGAATAATAATAAAAAAAATTAAATAATATTTAAAAAATGGTAGAGGCTATACATAAAGTAGATACAATATGATGATGATCATGGTAGTGTAATTTTAAAAATGAATGAAATGTGATACAAGGGTGTAGGAATATAACACATGATATACAAGGTACCAAAAAGAAAAAACCTACTACAACCAGTATCTCAAGCATAGGCATGATCGTGTACCCTTTAACTCTACCCTATAACTCTCAATCAAGCATAAGAATCTATGAGGTTTTGTTTATCTATAACAGCAGTCAGGAAGTCTACTTGGGTACCATAGGCGGCCAAATTGGGGTGTGAGATATACTCAGTAGGTGACCACAAATGGTGTCTATATCAATATAGATTATGTAATATAAATTTATGATTGTGCCAATAATAATAATGCATGACATAAATAAATAAATAAGTATTTTGTACTAGGTTACACTTTAGACACTCATCCAACTCTACTTGATTTGGCCTAAGATGATGTGTCAAAATTGAGGTATCCTTCCTGAGTAAAGTGAGTGTCATAACATATAAAGATATGAATTTTCCCCAAGCTTGTTATTTGGTTTGGAGGAAACATCCCTAAATTTCCAATTTGAATGGTTCATTTCTTATTCAAAATCATTTTCTTCCCCTTTAATTTAATTAACCACTTTGTAGATTATTGTGAGTCAATATAATCTCACCCATGGAAATTCCAAGATAATTCCTAGTATATCTTCAGGGGATCAGTATATGTCCAATGCCAAGGGATTTCATCCAAGGGAACCCAAGAATGTGATCGCAAGTGTTACTCTAGGCAAGGTTTGAAAAGAGTATTGTCTAAACTTTGAGTATATCTATGGTATCACACGTAAGGGCCTAATTTTATCTCATGGAATGGTACAACCATCGAGCCACCAAGATCAACCATGTGGTATCCCCTAGGGAACCATTTTCACTCACCTATAGGTAAAGAGGGTTCAACATATATTGAGCCTATCATACCCCCAATGTATTTACAATGAAATTAAAAACTCTATTTATAAGGAACAATGAGCCCATCCAATAGGTCATTGAGTTAGAACCACATATACTTCCTTTGTAGTAAAATGAGGATATGACATAGTTAGAAAATACATACCGTTTAATAAAAAAAGAATTTAAAACATTAAAGGCATGTTTTCAATGTACTCTATTGAGCAATCCATGTATGGAATTAATCATAAGGCACATGGCCTAAAGTATTTTCTATTTCATTTAGTTAAATAATCCCATGTATAGAAAGAAGGGTAGGGGATTAACTCTTGGTTCAATATTAATTCAACACACTTAATGATATATAGGAATTAATTATAAGGAAACACCACTCAAGCGGTGTTGATCCATTCTAAGACAAAAGAATAAGGCACTATAAGGTATAACACATTCAACTGATTTGTTTAATTCATGGTGATCCACCTCAGTGGTGATTCACCACTAGTTACATTCATAAAGTGAATGGAAAAAAACTAAATTCAATTTTTTAAACATATTAGAGGAATAAATGGAAGTGTCTAGATCATGGAACAATAATTCATGTTATAAAAGGAAATTTAAAAATGGAAATGAACCCTGACCGCCTAATTTATCATCATAATGCATACATTGTATAGCATCGAACATTTATTTGATCTAGAAAAGGAGAGATTAAAGAAAACATCAGATGAACTAAAATTGAGAAATTGAGAATACACATAAATAGTGCATTAGCGTAAGAATGAATTTAGAAAAATAATATAGAGGAGTTTAGTACTTACCTCTAGCTTTTAGATTCTTTCAACGTGAGTGATTTGGAGTCTGGATCAATGAGAAATGGTGATCCATGTATTGGAGGGTGGGATTCATGCATGAGGAGAGGAGATAGTTCATTGGAGGAGTGAGGGAGAAAGAAGGATTAGGGATTTAATGTTAATTAATAGAAAAGTGGGAATTCACCCACACATATAGGGGTTAAATTTTTGGCGGCATGGTTGGACAAAGCATTTGAAAACTATATGAAAATACACTATCTATATAATCTAAAATCTCACCTGGTCGTGTGATTGGAGTGGCATGGTTTCAAACAAACTATACAGCCCCCAGCAACCCACTGTCTTAAGAAGAAAGGTTAGACAAGCTACGTTAACTGGGCTGCAAATTTTCAACTAACCATGTCGCCCAGTTTGTTTCTTCAAATTTCGGTGCTCCAGTCTCAGAACAATCCCCGAAATACCCTAATACATTATTAACTCACTTGGGAATCATTATTAGGGCTATACCAGGGAATATAAACCAAAAAAATGTTCTTTATCTTTTAGAATATATGAGACATTACATCCTCCCATCCTTAAGACAACACATCCCTCATGTTATCTTATGAGGGTGGTAGAACATTGTTAGAGAATGTTTTTTACACTACACATGTACATCAGCCTCCCACTCCTAGGTATCATCGTATACCTAGGTATGCTCCCAAAGAACCCAAACAAGAGGAACTAGCCGACCTCAAAGTTCCTTCATTCTCCAATCAAAAAATTCATATCAGATGATCATCAATGGATGTTTCAATCTACACCTCAGTATCCTTAGGATCAAATGAATGAGATGAGTCTGTATGATACCATTGGATATATGATATGTTGAATACATCTTTCATACCATGGTAACTCTGAGGTAGATGAAATAAATAGGCTATGAGCCTAGCTCTCAATATTATCTAGAAAGGCCCAACATATCGAGGTGATAACTTTCTCAATCTCCAAGTTCATTTCTAACACAATCCAGCCATTACATGTAGAAAGACCCGATGTCCCACCTCAAACTCCAGAGGTCAATGGTGACGATTAATATAAATTTTTTTTCTAGAATATGTTTTATCTGTACTCTTCTGAATAAGTTAGGCATTCTCCAAAGTCTCCTAAACGAGATGAGGACCCAGTAGCACTATCTCACCAACCTATAGCAAGTGTAATAGTGAAAGGCATGGTCTACCAATAAGGGCCTCATACATATCCTTATAAATCATTTACTTAAATATGTTTTTGAAGTAAAACTCAACAATAGGCTTATTATTTTACCATGAATCTCAATGATACAAGATTCAATTCTGAAGCATGTCCTCTAACACCTGTATTTTCCATTTAAACTGTCATTCAATCTTAGGGTTATATATTGTACTCAAGATCACCTATGAATCTAGTGGATTATGCAACCATTTTCAAAACCACAAGTTAAATAAGTTGTCTTTGTATGATATATTAGAATGAGTAAAACCATGAATGAAAAAAATATCCCTTCTATAAAGCCTCGACAGCTCATCAATATAGAATGCCTCCCAGATCATTAGAAAAATTTCTTCCTTGTTAAACTAATCGAGTATCACCCATACAAAATTTCTACCTTAAGGGGATCTCGAAAATCCCATAAAAATCCATGGTGATGGCATTCCATTGCCTCTAAGGGGTAGAGAGATGCTATAAAATTTATGTAGGTCATTGGTTCTTAAGAGACACGATATTCTGTCATTTTCTCGTACCATATGTCTGGAGTCGTCCAAAAATTCCCTAGGAAGAGTGGGATCACATTCTCTCCATAAACCCAATAAGAAGGTGGGTTTTCACCTATGATGCTCTCACTTATGATGAGGCCCTTGGAATCAAATAACTGTCCCATCCTAACCCACTCTAGAAGAGAGGATATCACTTCCAGAGCTACTAAAATGGGTTTCCCATGTATTTTTTAGAACATCTAGGTGCATATAAAAAAATATATCCATCAATTTCCACTCAATACTAGCCTCCTTGATGGATTGAGTCCAAGTATTTCGACTCAAGGAATCATCCACAACATTTCCCTTTCTCGTTGTATAGGAATGCTCAAAATCAATGTATTGTAGGTATTCAACCCACCTATACTAACATATATTATAGTCTTTCTTTATGGTGATATATTTGAGACTTTTGTGATCCATTTAATAAATGAACCACTCACTAAAAAGATATCTCCTCTACTAATTAATATCAGAAGAATGACCTATACCCAAGGTTTGAAACTGTGGGTATAGCCCCCAAAATTATGGGTATAGGCTATACCCATGGTTTGGGGAACCGTGGGAAACTAAGGCGTTGCAACAGCTCCATTTCCTATACACATAGTTTTCCAAACTGTAGGTATTTTTTTTCTACAGTGTCATAGAATTATACCCATATTTTTAGAACTGTGGGTATAAATATCACTAAAACACATATACCCAAGTAACTACAATTATGGGTATAACATATCAGAAAAATGTAAAAAATGTTACTTAAATTCACCAAGAGAGTTTCATTGCACGACCTACAGATCTTACACCATGGGGAGTCACCAACTAATCTTCTTAACATATATATATATATATATATACATTTTATAATATATATTAATATACACAATCCATATTGGAAAAAAATTATTCAGTGAGTGTGGATCCCATGACCTGCTCCTCTAAAATCCACCATCTCACCAACACAGATGTGTAACTTACATTAATATATATTTATATCTTCCTAATTATATTAATTTCAACCTCCAATATAAAAAAAATTTGTAGTGGGTATCAAACCCGCACCACTGCACTACAAATAAAGTCCACTACCACAACTCCAATTATGATTATGTTTATATATAAAACCTATTATGTATTATTTATATTTATAAAACCTGTTATAAAAAAATTTCAAGAAAGAGTTTTAAAGATATATCACATCTTCATGGATAATCCCCCATGCCACTACACCAATTTAAATTATGATCACATATACATATATTATCTTATATATATTTTTTCACACTTAAAAAATAATGGACCCTATACACTCATTTCAATGAAACCATCGATATAGGTCACATATATAACCAAGGTTTTCATAAACCATGGGTATAGGCTTATATACCGAAGGCTATACCCATGGTCTATGAAAACTGTGTGTATTGATGCCACATATACCCAAAGATCAATGTAAATTGTTGGTATAGGTTTTCTGGCGACATTCCCGTGCAATATTTTGGCTTCCCTAACTTACGCGGGTACCCTATACCCACGGTTGTGCAATAACTATGGGTATAGGTTAGAAAATGTCACTTATACCCATGGTTACTAAAACTTGTGTGTATAAGTGAGTCTATTCACATGGTTTATGGAAAAAATGTGGGTATAGACCCATTTTCTAGTAGTGAATATTGAACATGAACCATTACTGCTAGATCAATGTCATGTATAGGAAAATTCTTCTCATGGAACCATAATTATGCAGACCCATATACCATGACTCAATATACCTACATCAGCACTTCCCCTAATTTTATTCTAGAACAATCATAGTAAACAGTATAAATTCTTCCCATCTCAGGCATAATCTGGATCAGCGTTGAAGTCATTCTTCACTTTAACTCTTAAAAAAATGTCTCTAAAGATTCAATCCAATCAAATTTCACACCCATATTCGTCAAGATCTTAATAATTGATGTCAAGTGTGAGAAAACATGTATGAACCCTCAGTTATATCCATATATCCCTAAGAAATTGCATATTTTAAACAGATTCATTGGTTCTTCCCAGGAAACCACGTCACTCACCTACTTTGTGTCAAAAGATATGTCTGCCTCAGATATGATATAACCTAAGAAGTGAAACTTATTGATCGAAAATTAGAATTTACTATGATTCACATATTTTTAGTTTTCTCTCAACGTATTTATCACTATCTCAATTTAATTGGAATTATTTTGTCTAGTGTGATAACACACTAAGATACAAATGAATCCAAGTACAGGTGGAAAACCAGATTCATCAAATCCAAAAAAAAATTTATTTAAAATTAATAAGGAAAATGGTATAACCAAATAATTTTGAATGATATACCTTCTATATAGTTTTGTTCATGGTATGTTTGATGGTCTCGCATATACATGATGGTAGATCGACCACAATTTGATCTTGGAGAAAACCGATGCTCCTCAAAGCAGTTCGAAATTTTTCTATATATAAGGAATTAGGTAATGGTTCTTCATCATAAGTTGTTTTAGTTGAATGTAATCCACACACAATCTGAGGGTACCATCGACCTTCATGGTGAAAAGGACTTGTGAACCCCATGGATATGTGATGGTTGGATAAAACCCTTATCCCATGTATCTTCAAGATATTTCATGAGTTCCCTAAGCACTGCCGGTGCCACATTATATGGAGAAATGGACACTAATGACACAATTGACTCCATGGTGAAGTTATCATCTCTCTTAGTAGGTAAGCTAGAGAAATCACCTAGTAATACATCATGGAAAAAATCCACCAGGGGGGTCATTATATAAGTTTCATTTCGATATTTCTCATAAAGAGACTCGCCATTTGGGTTGTCTCTCGGCCTAGACCTATACACTTGTGTCCAAATCAACTTTACTAGATATGCAATTATCTATTATGAGTATAATTTCCTCTTATAGGTAATTTTAATGACCCGGGGTAGTGATAACAATCCACATGTGATCTTTAAGAAAAAATCTAGTTCATACCAAAAATTAAATCGAAGTTGATCAAATTGAATAAGAAGAAGCTCCACCAAAAATGGTACCCATCTATATTAAGGAGGAACTCCTTATAGTGTTGTTCCCACTTTTTGTATGGATTGTATTTGTTTTCAACTGATTGTCATTGGTTGTAAATGTTGTTCACTGAGATATGAAGATATCATTTCTATCAATATGATGAAGTAGCTCAAAATTTAATGGATATTGAATGATGTTTTCATGTCTTGATATTCCCAGAAATCATGTGAATTATTTTAATACTTTGAGTTTCATGGTGATTCTTGGAGAATTCATATAGATTCATTTGATGACATTGGATGTCATGATTGAATAATTCACATAGTGAATATGATGATGCTTTGATTATTTTTATTTCATAAATATCATATATTGTTTTTATAAATTGTGGTGTAATCCTTATAAAGTAATGAGGGAGTATAGATTGTTCTAATCATATTCGGGATTGATTGGGAAGAAAGATATTACCGGAAGACTGGGAAGTTACAAAAAAATCCTTTCAAAATATGATGATTCTAATGGAGATCTATCAATGGTTAAATATCACAAGATATGGGTTTTTTATGACTATAAATCATTTTGATTCAGGTTTTCGAATCAGATTTTAAGGTGGTTCCATTTTCCAATGTTTTCCAAATTTTTGGGTCCAAAAATTGGAAAATAGAAATAAGTGTTTTTGGAAAAGGAGGTTGTTCACAAGTGTCAATGTGGTTTTTAAATTTGCGTGTAAGTCATATTTCAAGATCATCACACCAAAACATGATAGAGGAAATAAGTGTGTGCATGTTATGTTAGTGGAACGCAAGTAGGAATTGGCATGAAAGTAGTGGCATGCAAGTAAGAAGTGGCATGTAAGTAGTAAGTTGTACGCAAGAAGAAAGTTGTGTGCATGGTGAAATTATTATATATAGTAATCTACCCTTATTATTTTTTATTCTTAACACATAGAGAAAATATGAGACTTAGATCGTGAAAGTATAGAGTTTTTGTGGAAGTTATAGGTGACGTGCAAGGAGGAAGTTGCATGTAGGGTGAAATGCCTATAAATAGGCATCCACGCTCTTCATTTGTATGGCTCAAAAATCAATATAAAATTCACTGTCTATATCGCACGATTATTATGGAGTTTAATGAAATTAGATATACATGCAAGATGAGCGTGGACCACCTGTAGTGAGTGGCATGTAAGCAGTGAGTTCTACGCAAGCCTGAAGTGGTATACGAGAAGATAGTTGTGCTCATGTTGATAGTTTCAAGTATTGAGTTTCATGCTAGCCTAAAGTGACATGAATGTACTTAGTGTAATGAAAGAAAAAACTTGTATGCAAGTTGTGAATTTTTCCAGGATTTCTTACCAGCATCTGGGTAGGAAAGGGAAGAAGAATGGGAGATCAAGACACTACTAAGAAATTCTATATTATTCTATGTGAAAGAAGAATAAAGAGAGTGTCCAATCTAAATATAGTAATTTAGGCCACATAAATTATGATGATACTATGTTTATATGATGTTAATTAATTAATAAACACATATTATGTTTTTTATTTTAGAAAGAAGAAGAAGAGATCTCAGTGTAGAGACCCGCAGCCTGACGTACATGGACTTTACATTACTTTTGCGGAATACTTAGTACATTACAAAAACACACACACAAGGACCGTAATAGTTTAGTGTCTTTGGAAACTCGGACTATAATCTTCTAATCGTGGTGAAAGATCTTCAACATCTCCCATAAAGATCTTCTTCTTTTTTTACCTAAAACCTTTCTTTATATCCTGGGGAAAAGAAAACATAAAAGGGTGAGCTCAAATGCTCAGTAAGGGTAAACAAAAGAAATATCAATCACATCATATTCATAAGAACATAACATTTTGGAAATCATAACCTGCAAAAGAGAGCATAATTTCATAACATGGGATAAATCATGGCAGTGAAATGTAATCACAATAATCATAACATAAAACATGGAACTTTGTGGCATACACACATAATCATAGAGAATCATTTCTTGTTAGTCAAGACTCATTGCCAAGACTATCTTAGTGGACAAAGTCCCTTTCTGAATCGAGTAATCCTCGTTTCAGTCCTGTTTCACTGAACCGGTATAACCTACCATTCCAGCCATGTCTATCTCATGAGATATAAAATCTTTACAAAATGCATTGGAGGGAGATATAGGTCCCACCCATCTTATAATGAATCCTTTCTTATGTGTGCCACATAATCATAAAACATACATCATCGCATAACACATATAACAAAAATGGGATTCTTGAAACATCATGACATCATAAATCAATTCATATATGATAAAGGAATTCATAAACATAATTCCATCACAACATAGTCAAACCAATGTAAAAATATGGATAGAAACATAACCCTTTATTATCTTAGATGGAAAATAATTTTGATAAAACACTTGTATTGAATTCTTGAGGAAAATATCCTTTCTTCTTCAAAAACAATTTTCCTTTCATAACATGTCATACAAATTTAAAATAAAAGGAGTTGATTAAAAATAAACTTGAAAACTTGTAAAGGAAGCTTCTTGGAAATAATGTTTTAAAAATCCATTCATGCCGTATAAGTTAAAAAAAAACATTCTTCGTACTTTTGTCGGAAAAGTCAAAAAGTACCTCGTACGGAAAAACGAAAAAAGATTCCTTTCATATTCTTTACTAAAAACTCACCTAAGGGTAAAATTGGATTTAAACTATTGAAAGTGGATGGAAACAATATTTCATATTGAGGGAACATGGATGTGGATGATAAAATACACCCCAGTAAATACTTACGAATAAACAATCTCGGATAAAAATGAGATTGTGATATTTCCCTTACCTTAGGTCCGACTTGCTTTGTAAGTGTCCGAACCTCCTGTATAATGATTTAAATCATGTTATTGACTTATTACAGAATCATATTCATTGTTATGATATCATATATGGTTCACTTATGACATTATATTACCCGTTCTTTTGTAAATTCCATGTTAAAGAAGCGTTTTGGGTAAAATCGTTTCATTTATCGTAGGTGTTTTGACTTGTTGTTCTTGACATCATTATTACTTATATCATGATTTACTTACTTCCAGAATATAAAATATGATTTATATATCATATATATTCAGTATATATATATATATAATAGATAGATAAATAAAATGAAAAACACCGTTCATGGAGACGGTAGTCCGTACGTACGCATGAACGCTGTTTTACTTTCCTTATTGTCTTGAAATGGAAGTAAGTATATTACATACATATATATATATACATAGATCCAGTAGATTTATAATGTCATATATTTCATTATTATTTCTTATATATACTTTATAATCATTCTTAAATGGTTAACATGGAGAATGAATCTCATCGCGTCGTGGAGACGGTAGTCCGTACGTACGCACGAGCGATGATATCATTTCTATAAATATTGAATTGAATTGGAGTGGATTATACAATATATCAGAATCAATATGATGTTGTAATAACTATGTATAGTTTTTCTTTACACCATTATACCCATCCATGTAAGGTTGTGGTGGAAAATAGATTACACCACGGCGTGGAGACGGTATTCCGTACGTACGCACGCGCGGTGATTTCTTTTTCCGTAGGATGGATAGATGGTGAAATAGGGTTGTTTCATACATATAATAACATATCAGTATATGAGTGATACTGATGTTATTACTTCATAATGAAACAACCTAAGAAGAAGAAGTGGAAGAAGAAATAAAGATGAAAGAATTGGTAACGGTAATTACCTCTTCTTTGAGGTGCCTCTTTGAGACCTCCTCTTAGGGAACTAAAATTGGTCTTTGAGGAAGACCAGAACCTCTAGGATGTTGCTAGGGAAGTGGAGAGGAGAAATTGGCAGGGGTTGGCCGAGCTTGAGTGCTCAAATTGGTGTGAGGAGGAGGGGGAGGATGTGTCCTTTTATAGGGGAGGAGAGGGGCACCTTAGGAATATCTCAAAATATTATTTTATATTAAAGTCAAAATCGGTTTATAATGGTTCCAAAGGGTCTTATTTCGAAGCTAAAGTAAGGATGGGTAGAAATACTATCAACCAATAGAATTTAGACAAGTTTAAGATATTATTTTAACCTTATCAATTAGATTTAACTCTAAGTTAATTAATTTAACTTTTACCGTGTCTTTTTGTTTTCTTTCACTATATGGTTAATACACTTACTATAACATGCCAAACGAACCCAAAATTGTTTATTATTAACATATATATCCTTATCTAAGTCATTTGGCCGAACCTTAGATTTTTAGGAATAAAATAACAATTAATAATATAATATTTGATTTAAAAACTATTTTGTGTCAATTTTGACACTATTTGATATATGATTTTTGTGAAAGTCATAACAGAATTATATGTTCGAACCAAGTTGATTAAATCAACACTAATATATCATAGTAACCTAGAAAATTAGTGGAATTCATAAAAAGTCTTAAATTACATTTATTTTGGTATTTATATTATCAATTATGTCAATATTTCATTAATAAGATAATTACTGCATCATTTTTGTGTCATAAATAAATTATATTATTTGATGTCTAAAAATTACAAATAAAATACCATCATGTAGGAAATCTTTTTAGCTTTCTAATGAATATTTATAGTCGAATTTATCTTATGTATAACCCCATATTAAAAATGATTTACTTATTAAACATTGATTTTAACTATTTTAACCCTTCTTTAAATAAATTAATAATAAATGTCCTAATCTAATCCAAGTTGGCCTAAATGGTCATATTTTATTCCTAAGTTTGTTTTTGGTCGAATTACACTTGTCCAATAGAATTAGGACATGTGTTAGGGTAATATTAATATCATATTTACCCTTAGTTACCTTATTTACTATTAACCGTGGTAAAAAAAGTAAAAAGTTACTATTCACCAAAAAATTATTTTCATCTCATTGAACCACATTTTAGTCCTTGATATTAACCGTGTCTCTCGGATTTTCGAAATTCCATTCACAGAAGCGGTAAAATTATGTTTTATGCAAAATTCAGTTTTTAACCTACCACTTAGTAGTTTCACTATTCATCAAAAATTGATGTTTTTCAGAACAATGCCAAAATTTCATCCCAAGCTATATTTCATATTCCGAATTCAAAAATGAAGTCTATTTTACCAAATTCATAACATAAAAGTTGCATTAATTAATTTTATAATTAAATCCCGCTGTTAAAAAAAATAGCGTGTTTTTAAGAAACAATATCTATCAAAAGATTGACACTTGTTTATGTCTAGTTTAAATGTGAAACTACATCCAATGACCAACATTGTATTAAATTGTAAAAATATATTCTAAATATACTTTAAAACCACTCAAATTAATGATTTATCACTATTAATTATTTCGATTAAAAAAGTTGTTTTTAATTATAATTTAGTAATTTTCACTATTCATCAGAATATGAAAGTTATCCGAAAAGTACCAAAATTTCACCTTAGGCTAAATTCGATACTCCGAATCCAAAAATGAAGTCCATTTTGAGAGTTAAAATTTCTAAAATTTAAAAAGTGGTTATTACTATTCATAACGGCTAGTTTTAATAATATTTTAATAGCATATCATTGTTTCGTGAAACTCAGGATTACGTACCACACACGCTATCGAGGAAGGTTGCGATTGCGTGTAATGCAAGGCAAGTCAAGGATGCGTGTTGTGCAAGCTCCTTTTGGTGTAGCGTATAACACAAGACATTAGTAAAATAAGAAAGAATATTTTTCATAAAATCTCGGGCTGTTACATTCTACCCCCCTTAAAATGAATTTCGCCCTCGAAATTTGTCGGGGTTATAAATGGTTTACTATTCGAAAGTTTCTTTAATAGAAACCCACATCGTAAAAGGGAATACCAAAACTTGGCTTTAAAAACTAAATTATGAAATGTAACGATTACCCAAATAAACTAATCACTGGGTTTCCACATAGGTGAAAATATGGATATGGAAGAGAAATCTAACCATCATGTTCTGATGGAGAGTGGTAGAGAACATGGCTATGGAAAAGCCAGTAATCACAAATCCATAGATTTGTGATGATATAAGGTACCATCTGATTCATCAGGTATAAGATCACTAGGACAACATTTTTGGTTTTCCAGATCATTTCCTAAAGTTGAAAATTTGAATTAGAATAAATACTTTCTTTATTTTGGTACAATCTCACTGTTGTTCATGCCTTGAACAATTTCCACTTCATCTCTTAAATAAATGAAGTTGAATTTGTTATTCGTGAAGTGTTAGCAGATCATGTGATAGAATGATGGGTCATTCCATCTGTCTCAAACAAAAGGTTAGCAAAAATTATATACATAAGTCGATCTATAGTGGGATTAATCATATATGGTTCCTAAAATGGACTTATACTTCATATATCATACTGCTTAATATAATAAAACTAGTTTCTACTAAACAGGGACTTCCTGTAGGCCAGTGGTAGGCGATAAAGGCCAGTCGCACTTTGGTTGTGGGTTCGATTCCTACAGCCTTGTCCGAAGCGATGGGCTGTCGCCCGTCCTGCAGGTTGTCCCTTTTTCTAAAACTACGTTACTATAACATCCCATCAATAATATCGAAAATCTTCTATCCTTAAACAATACTAACTTATGTCCAACATAATCCAGTCTAATCTTTAGGCTTATACATAATACTGCAGTCCACTCTCATAATATAGTGACAACGATTACCAGAGATTTAATACTGTCGTTGATCCCCACATATCATAAGATATGTCTTGTTGGTCACATTCCAAACATTCAAAGTCCTTAATCGTGTATTCTCTTGAATACCTTAGTAAAAACATGAGTGCAGTTAAAAGTTAACACTTTCCACATACCAAAATCCTCAAAATTCTATATACTCAAACCATGATATCACTTAGTCCTTATATCAATCATGAGCTCATGAATACTATTAAACATTTCATTTTCTCGTCTTCATTATGCGCATATCATCTTATTTCCAAAAAATATCTCAATCACTTTGAATACCACATCAATAAATATTGCAATACTCAATGATACAACATTATTTTGGAATCCCATTACATAAACACTTAATCATTCCACCACATCGTTGTCATATTCAACATTGCCAATAGTGATCGCATGTGATTTCCCTTTGTCCTTTGCCTTCAGTGGTTGCTCATGTTGATCATCACTAACCCTTGGATTAGGGCAATTATTAGCATAATGCCCCATTTCCTTGAACTTGAAGCATTGAAGTGTTAGCGGTGCGTTCTCTGCAGTGTTTGCTTTATTCACATCATTAGAAACCCTTTTTCCATTACTTCGACACTCAGCTGCTCGATGACCTTCTTTTCCACACTTAAAACATTTTCTAGTCCCTTTTAGACAATCTCCACCATGCTTCTTTCCACACTTTGTGCATAAGGAAACATTCATCTTCTTTTCACCATTATCCTGAGATTTCTCCTTGAACTCCATCTTTCGTTTCTTGTCAAAACCATGAGATGGATATGTAACACCAACTTCCATTTCTACCTTGATAGCACAACGCACAATTTCTTCATAGCTACTGAAGTCTCTTATAGCTAATGCCCTTCGAAGACTTGGTTTTAAGCCACTGAAAAATCGATCAACTTTACTTTCAGGTTGGATGATAATTCCAGTAGCATACCTTGCAAGTCTTGTAAAATTTGCTTCATAGGTACCAACAGATTCATCATCCCTTTGCTTTAGTTCAAGAAACTCTTTCTCCATCTTTGTTCGAAGAATACGAGGGAAGTACTTACTGAAAAACAAGTTCTTGAACTCGTCCCATTCCATGGACTCAATTTCATCTCTTGGCCTCGTATTCTTGATAAGATTCCACCATTGATCAGCTTCACCTTCCAAACGATATACTGCTAAGATGACTTTATCATGTTCAGAACATTGAATAACTGAAAATATCTTTTCAGTAGTACTAATCCATTGTTCAGCAACTAATGGATCAGTAGACCCACTGAAAGAAGGTGGACGTTGCCTCATAAAGGACTCAATAGAATATTGTTCCCTTCTCTGCTCATTTGGAAGTCCAGAATGATTCATAGCTTGTGTAAGTATAGCCATAAGATTTTGCACTCCATCTCCCATAACATTTGTTTGTTCAGGAGGGCAATCATTGCATTGTCCATTGCATTGATCAACACGATTCCTTCGGGTTCCAGCCATCGTCTAAAACCCATAAAGAATAGTGTGAGAGGAAAAAATCATGCTAGGGAAAACAACATAATAAAGGGGGAGTACCTTCAATATCCGACATCTTAGGTTTAATTCTATGATCGTTAGCGTAATTCTATTACTATAACCTATACGTATACTTAACCTTGGAGACATCCCTAGACATACCTTAGAAATATTTCTAGGGATCTCACTAACGTTTTCGCATCCTAGTTTCCAAAGGTTGACTAAACCTTTCCTCTGATACCAACTGTAGAGACCCGAAGCCTGACGTACATGGACTTTACATTACTTTTGCGGAATACTTAGTACATTACAAAAACACACACACAAGGACCGTAATAGTTTAGTGTCTTTGGAAACTCGGACTATAATCTTCTAATCGTGGTGAAAGATCTTCAACATCTCCCATAAAGATCTTCTTTTTTTTTTACCTAAAACATTTCTTTATATCCTGGGGAAAAGAAAACATAAAAGGGTGAGCTCAAATGCTCAGTAAGGGTAAACAAAAGAAATATCAATCACATCATATTCATAAGAACATAACATTTTGGAAATCATAACCTGCAAAAGAGAGCATAATTTCATAACATGGGATAAATCATGGCAGTGAAATGTAATCACAATAATCATAACATAAAACATGGAACTTTGTGGCATACACACATAATCATAGATAATCATTTCTTGTTAGTCAAGACTCATTGCCAAGACTATCTTAGTGGACAAAGTCCCTTTCTGAATCGAGTAATCCTCGTTTCAGTCCTGTTTCACTGAACCGGTATAACCTACCATTCCAGCCATGTCTATCTCATGAGATATAAAATCTTTACCCAATGCATTGGAGGGAGATATAGGTCCCACCCATCTTATAATGAATCCTTTCTTATGTGTGCCACATAATCATAAAACATACATCATCGCATAACACATATAACAAAAATGGGATTCTTGAAACATCATGACATCATAAATCAATTCATATATGATAAAGGAATTCATAAACATAATTCCATCACAACATAGTCAAACCAATGTAAAAATATGGATAGAAACAGAACCCTTTATTATCTTAGATGGAAAATAATTTTGATAAAACACTTGTATTGAATTCTTGAGGAAAATATCCTTTCTTCTTCAAAAACAATTTTCCTTTCATAACATGTCATACAACTTTAAAATAAAAGGAGTTGATTAAAAATAAACTTGAAAACTTGTAAAGGAAGCTTCTTTGAAGTAATGTTTTAAAAATCCATTCATTCCGTATAAGTTAAAAAAAACATTCTTCGTACTTTTGTCGGAAAAGTCAAAAAGTACCTCATACGGAAAAACGACAAAAGATTCCTTTCATATTCTTTACTAAAAACTCACCTAAGGGTAAAATTGGATTTAAACTATTTCAAGTGGATGGAAACAATATTACATATTGAGGGAACATGGATGTGGATGATAAAATACACCCCAGTAAATACTTACGAATAAACAATCTCGGATAAAAATGAGATTGTGATATTTCCCTTACCTTAGGTCCGACTTGCTTTTTAAGTGTCCGAACCTCCTGTATAATGATTTAAATCATGTTATTGACTTATTACAGAATCATATTCATTGTTATGATATCATATATGGTTCACTTATGACATTATATTACCCGTTCTTTTGTAAATTCCATGTTAAAGAAGCGTTTTGGGTAAAATCGTTTCATTTATCGTAGGTGTTTTGACTTGTTGTTCTTGACATCATTATTACTTATATCATGATTTACTTACTTCCAGAATATAAAATATGATTTATATATCATATATATTCAGTATATATATATATATAATAGATAGATAAATAAAATGAAAAACACCGTTCATGGAGACGGTAGTCCGTACGTACGCATGAACGCTGTTTTACTTTCCTTATTGTCTTGAAATGGAAGTAAGTATATTACATACATATATATATATACATAGATCCAGTAGATTTATAATGTCATATATTTCATTATTATTTCTTATATATACTTTATAATCATTCTTAAATGGTTAACATGGAGAATGAATCTCATCGCGTCGTGGAGACGGTAGTCCGTACGTACGCACGAGCGATGATATCATTTCTATAAATATTGAATTGAATTGGAGTGGATTATACAATATATCAGAATCAATATGATGTTGTAATAACTATGTATAGTTATTCTTTACACCATTATACCCATCCATGTAAGGTTGTGGTGGAAAATAGATTACACCACGGCGTGGAGACGGTATTCCGTACGTACGCACGCGCGGTGATTTCTTTTTCCGTAGGATGGATAGATGGTGAAATAGGGTTGTTTCATACATATAATAACATATCAGTATATGAGTGATACTGATGTTATTACTTCATAATGAAACAACCTAAGAAGAAGAAGTGGAAGAAGAAATAAAGATGAAAGAATTGGTAACGGTAATTACCTCTTCTTTGAAGTGCCTCTTTGAGACCTCCTCTTAGGGAACTAAAATTGGTCTTTGAGGAAGACCAGAACCTCTAGGATGTTTCTAGGGAAGTGGAGAGGAGAAATTGGCAGGGGTTGGCCGAGCTTGAGTGCTCAAATTGGTGTGAGGAGGAGGGGGAGGATGTGTCCTTTTATAGGGGAGGAGAGGGTCACCTTAGGAATATCTCAAAATATTATTTTATATTAAAGTCAAAATCGGTTTATAATGGTTCCAAAGGGTCTTATTTCGAAGCTAAAGTAAGGATGGGTAGAAATACTATCAACCAATAGAATTTAGACAAGTTTAAGATATTATTTTAACCTTATCAATTAGATTTAACTCTAAGTTAATTAATTTAACTTTTACCGTGTCTTTTTGTTTTCTTTCACTATATGGTTAATACACTTACTATAACATGCCAAACGAACCCAAAATTGTTTATTATTAATATATATATCCTTATCTAAGTCATTTGGCCGAACCTTAGATTTTTAGGAATAAAATAACAATTAATAATATAATATTTTTTTTAAAAACTATTTTGTGTCAATTTTGACACTATTTGATATATGATTTTTGTGAAAGTCATAACAGAATTATATGTTCGAACCAAGTTGATTAAATCAACACTAATATATCATAGTAACCTAGAAAATTAGTGGAATTCATAAAAAGTCTTAAATTACATTTATTTTGGTATTTATATTATCAATTATTTCAATATTTCATTAATAAGATAATTACTGCATCATTTTTGTGTCATAAATAAATTATATTATTTGATGTCTAAAAATTACAAATAAAATACCATCATGTAGGAAATCTTTTTATCTTTCTAATGAATATTTATAGTCGAATTTATCTTATGTATAACCCCATATTAAAAATGATTTACTTATTAAACATTGATTTTAACTATTTTAACCCTTCTTTAAATAAATTAATAATAAATGTCCTAATCTAATCCAAGTTGGCCTAAATGGTCATATTTTATTCCTAAGTTTGTTTTTGGTCGAATTACACTTGTCCAATAGAATTAGGACATGTGTTAGGGTAATATTAATATCATATTTACCCTTAGTTACCTTATTTACTATTAACCGTGGTAAAAAAAGTAAAAAGTTACTATTCACCAAAAAATTATTTTCATCTCATTGAACCACATTTTAGTCCTTGATATTAACCGTGTCTCTCGGATTTTCGAAATTCCATTCACAGAAGCGGTAAAATTATGTTTTATGCAAAATTCAGTTTTTAACCTACCACTTAGTAGTTTCACTATTCATCAAAAATTGATGTTTTTCAGAACAATGCCAAAATTTCATCCCAAGCTATATTTCATATTCCGAATTCAAAAATGAAGTCTATTTTACCAAATTCATAACATAAAAGTTGCATTAATTAATTTTATAATTAAATCCCGCTGTTAAAACAAATAGCGTGTTTTTAAGAAACAATATCTATCAAAAGATTGACACTTGTTTATGTCTAGTTTAAATGTGAAACTACATCCAATGACCAACATTGTATTAAATTGTAAAAATATATTCTAAATATACATTAAAACCACTCAAATTAATGATTTATCACTATTAATTATTTCGATTAAAAAAGTTGTTTTTAATTATAATTTAGTAATTTTCACTATTCATCAGAATATGAAAGTTATCCGAAAAGTACCAAAATTTCACCTTAGGCTAAATTCGATACTCCGAATCCAAAAATGAAGTCCATTTTGAGAGTTAAAATTTCTAAAATTTAAAAAGTGGTTATTACTATTCATAACGGCTAGTTTTAATAATATTTTAATAGCATATCATTGTTTCGTGAAACTCAGGATTACGTACCACACACGCTATCGAGGAAGGTTGCGATTGCGTGTAATGCAAGGCAAGTCAAGGATGCGTGTTGTACAAGCTCCTTTTGGTGTAGCGTATAACACAAGACATTAGTAAAATAAGAAAGAATATTTTTCATAAAATCTCGGGCTGTTACACTCAGTGTCATAGTTTTTTCACTGAAGGAGAAAAACAATAGAAGAATAAGTGATAGACCAAGTTAATATAATTTTATCATAGTTTGGGTCAGAGATAATATATTTCATCAGTATACTACACTCATATTATTGTGACTAATATAATAATAAGAAAGTGCATCTATCAGTTTTTTCTTGTAAGAAGTAAGAAGAGTTTCTTTCTTGTTGTTATGCAAGTAACCAAGTAAATATAATGATTGTTGAAGAACAAAGATGTACTATGACATCCAACCGGTCTCAATAGAAATTCATTATCTGTGTTTCAAACCCTCATTAACAAGGATAATTCTATCTCAGTATACTATATAATGATCCATCCAAGAGCTATTAAACACTCCCTATTGGATTTTTTTCAAAGTGCTTCACGAGTTTATTGGTATATCTTACTCGTTGTAACCACACAAAAGAATTATTTTCTAGTGGTGGTGTGGTCAATATTATTTATGACCATGTCAAGGATGTAGCTAGTCTTGATGAGTAGTGAACCTTGTAAAAATATCATATTCTATCTTTACTACTTTTATATATTTAATGTAATAACACAAAGAGAATATGATAATCAATATCCTAATAGGTCTAAGAGGTATTGGGATAAAAAGATAGAAATGGATTAAAAATTTCTCAACACTGAATCACCCCCCTATCAGTGTTAGGTGTATCCCAAACTGTTCCTCTCATATACCAGTGTAAACCATCATATCAGACTCCTAATAGAGTGTTCGAAGTCATCACACCAGTGAGATACTTTATCACTAGGACCAAACATTCTATAGTTTTAATATATAGAGAAGAGTATGATTCACCTATATCAATAAGGTCTCAAACTAATGTTAATACTATAACAATAGCACCTCAAACTGTAGATATCAAATTATTTTTATCCTATACCATAGACTTCACATCATAGATGTGGTTAGACTTGTGGACTTGAGATGTTGCTTGACTAACTTGAGCAGGTCCACCCAGCTGACATTGATAATATGATGTCTTACTGCCTCCGCCCTGACCACCATCTCATCCTAAAATACCTATAGAAGACCCACTTCCTTCCTAAGATCGTGTCTCCAATCTTGCACATGAAGAAAATGTTTTCATAGAACCCCATTCATAGAGAATAGGAATAAAGGATTGGAAAAAATTCTGGAGAAGTACCACCCTACCGCAATCCCAAAACTCAATCGGGTTTCTCGTACATTGGGTCTTTTTTATGGCATGACCTACCATAATGGTGACACACCACATAGTTGTTGGTACATTCCACCTAGATAGTACCTCCCCTATGGGTACCCTCAAGTTCATATTTTCTATCACTTGATAACCCACTTCCCTACCTATATGTCTAACTTTTTTGGCTCCCATAGTCGGATTCCCTTAGGTTTTTATCAATTATAAGGGCTTGGTTCACTATTTAAAAATTATTATTTAACATTAATATTTTATCTTATTACTGGATAGTTTATGAAACCCCATCATTGAATCCTCTTGAAGTTATCATCTCATCACCGAATAAGGTTGATGTAAATGACTGTAATTAAGTGAAGTGAGCTAAATATTCCATCGCTGATAAGTCACCATGTTGAAGGTTCATGAACTCCTAAGAATTGTCTGTTATCAAGGTTTGTAGAAAAAATTAGTTGAAGAAGGATATCTTGAAGTATGTCTAGAACATTCCATGTTGTTGAATAGCCTGAGTAAGGGTGTCCCACCAATGCTTGGTGGAGTCATGTAGCATGTAGGTCATGATCTAGAACCTCCACTTAGGAGTTGCTTTGATTTGAGTGATGATGGATGTTGTTGACTTGATCCGTGACACAAACACTGGAGGTACATCAATCCCTTGAGAAGGTGGGAGGATGATTTTGTTACAACTACCTATTCAACTCTTCCATATAAGAGACATGTTGGGTAGAACCATAAATAGACTGCACGAATGCAAAGAAACAGTCCCAAAACTTATCATTTATTCCTTATACAAAATTTACAGGAGATTTATTATGTGGCACTATAAGAGGTATCACCTGTGTTTTAGGGACTACAATATTCTTGGAATAGATCATGAATAAATCCTGGTGGAATATGTAAACATTGTCTAACAACATTCCTCAGACATGTTTTCTAACATATGGTAAAATAGATAAAGAAATAACAGGTACAACACCTTTTTACAAAGGAATCATATCCCTCAACTTGCTCCTAAATCTAGGCCTATTTGATAAGAAAATTCCATAAAAACATCATAATATACAGAATCTAATTCCCTCTAACAATGGTTGTATCATGGTCAAGGTCTAGTATCACACATATAAGGTAACCATTTCATTTTAAAGATTAATAATTTTTTCATTTAGGTATTTAAATCTCTTTATAAGGTTAAATTAAATGAATCAAAATTTTTATTTTACTGGGGACCACACATCATATAAATTGAAATGTGGTTCTAACATAATCCTAACCATAATACATTTCATACCCTTTGACTAATAGTCTATGAATCAAAATTCAATAACTAACTACTTAGGGTTTCTACTTTAACCTCTGTGGGAAAACACTGTTAGGTTATAGAATGAACATTAAGTATCAATTAGGTTTTCTCAGTTGTGCAAGGAGTGTCAACACAATTCTATACATAATAAACAAGGCACTGTAATACATAAAAACAATCCACAACAACAAGAACATGCAACATAAGAAATTCACACCGAATAGTAGACATGGAATGACATGATGCATGGTATTTTAGTCAAAAAATGCCAATCATGATGAATGATTTTTAACATAACATCATATCATCAGGCTAAGGTAAAACAACCCAGGATATTAATTAATTTATCAATAATAATAAAATCACAAACAAGTGCATCACATAATGGTTAAATACAAGAAACAATAACAAGAGAAAGTTAGAACTTCATTTACTCATCCCATGAAATTTGAGACAAACTTGTAAGTTGGATGGCTACTCCCAAGAACATGCTCATTCCAAATTCCAATACTCTTATTCTCTTGTCTAAACCAAATAGTATGGAAAAAGGAAAGTAATCCTTTGATATCACTTTGTAGCATTATGCCCCGAATCCCAGTTAATGGTTCCCAATGACGGTGGCCCCAAGATCTCAAGTTCACCTCCCCTAATTATAGAGGATTCCAACTAGTATAGAGGTCATAGGGTGTGTCTATGGGGAGAATATTCCCTCATTGATCAGAGTGATGTTCTGTAATATATCACGAATAACAAGCAACAAAATCATACACTATATACCTAGAATGGTAACCCACCATAGCGAAAGATTTAATAATCGATAGATAGAAGTAGAAAAAAAAAGAAAGACAAATAAATAACTTGAGGAACCAAAACAATAATTAAATACAAAATGATTATGATCATGGTAGTGTAGCTATAAAAAAATTAATGAAACAAGAGATAGGGGTGAATGCATATAACACATGCAATACAAGATACCAAAATGTCCAAAAACTACTTCAACCATCTTCTCAAGCATAGGCATGGTATTCTTCTCCTAAGAATCATCATATACCTTTAAATCAATCCTCATAAGTTGTTGGATTATATTTATCTATTTATATTTTCATAATGACTACTTGGGTACCAAAGGCGGCCCAAAAAAGGTGTGAGATATACTCAGTAAGGCAGTAATGATGGTGTCTATATCAATACAATTCGTGAAATATAAAACAAATTATGTCCCAATAATTATCATTCAAGAAATAATGAAATAAAAAATAATGTTTGACAAGGTTCCACTTAGGACACCTATCTAACTCTACATGATTCAGCATAAGCGGGTGTGTTTGAACCTAGGGAGCATGCACGAGTAAAGTGAGTGTCATAATGTTCAATGAGATTAACTATCCCCCTATATTTTGATTTTCCTTGGTGGAAATGTCCATAAATTTACAATTTCAATGTATCATTTATTATTCAAAATAATTTCCTTCCCTTTTCATTAAATTGAACTCATTATAGATTACTGAGATTCACCCTAATCTCATCCATGGAAACTCAAAGATAATTCCAAGTATCACTCAAGGGGAAAGGTATATATAAAATTACAAGGGAGTCATTCCAAGGAGTCCAAAGAATGTGATCCCAAGTGTCACTATGGGAATGGTGTGAAGAATACATGATATAACCTCTGATTCTGCTCCGGGTATCTCACATAATATCTTGACTTTCTCCCATGACATGGTACAACCATCGACCACTGAATCCATCCACAAGGTCTCCCCTATAGAACAAGTCTCGCTCATCTGGAGAAAATTGGGGGGGGTCAACACAGAATGATTCCATATCATGAATAAATGGTTTCCCCTAACATGTTTACAACTCTTTAATGAACTCTAACTAAAAGGCATGATGAGCCCTTCCATGAGGTCCTCAAGTCAGGACCCATCATATCACCCTCATTATAAGGTGAGGATATTACTTGGTTAAAAAATTTATACCATTTAACTAAAAAACCATTTACAACTTGAAATATATGTTGGTTAAGAAATTATATTAGGAAATCCATGTATGGTCTAAGGAGTTAGGAACATGGGCTAACCTCTTGGATATTTTATTTAGTTCAGCAATTCCATTTATATCATGAAGGGTAGCATCAAAACTCATTGATCAACATTATTTCAAATCAATTAATTAATTTTAGAAATTAGTAAAATGAAAAAACACCTCAAGGGGTTTTTGTCCAATATAGGTTAAGGTCATAAGTCTCTGTAAAGTTGAACAGGACCATTTGGGTGGTTTAAGTCTTGGTGATCGACCATAGTGGTGATTCACCACAACTTAGGTTCATAAAGGGAAAATAAAAACAAATCAATTGAAATTATTTAAGAAATTAGTGTCATATATGGAAGTTTCTATCTCATGAAAGGACAACTCATGTTATAAAATGAAATGAAACACATGTGAATAACCTATAACACCTACCACATCCCTACAATGAATCCTTCATCAACTGTAGGCCTCTGATTTGAGTTCAAATAGGAGATATAAATGAAATCATAAAATACCCAAAAAAATGGTAAATGATCTTAAACTTAAATAGAACATCAAAGGAAGTAATTAAAAAGAAGTATAAGTAAGAAATGTATAGATCATACCTCAGGATTTTTAATGCTTCTGAATGGGAGAGATTTAGAGTTAGGATTGAAGTGAAATGGTAATACCCACCTTTGACGATGGGTTTCATGAATGAGAATAGGATCTGGTCAATTGGAGAAGTATTGGAGAAAGTGTAAGGACCTAATATTTTTAAAATTAAATTACTTTCTTATAAATATTTCATAATCACATTAACTGTTAAGTGCTATGGGACCCTTAAAACAAAATTTTTCACTTCTGTGATGTGAATTTAAAAAACCTGACATACAAGATCGCGATCATTAAGTTATTTAGAGTCCAACAAGAAAAACATAATTTTTTGTGAATAATATCCTACCCTTATGAATATTAACATACCCTTATTAATATTGATAAACCCTAATGAATAGTAACCTTACCTATGATAATATTTAAATAATATTCATGTTGAAAATATGATATACCTATATTTTAGAATAAGTTAATGAATGTTTTAAAACTGGTTTTTGATAATAAATTATTATTTTAATTAAATATTAAATTAATAATATTTAGATTTTTTTTTGAAAAATTGACTTCATTTTTTGATTCTACACATTTAAAAATGGTTAGGGTGAATTTTTGGGATTTTTCTGAAATACTTTATTTTTTGATGAATAGTAAAATACGATAATTTACCCTATAAATACATTATAAGCTAAATAAACTTTTCCTAGCATTGTGGCTGATGTCACTGAAGTGCATTGTGTTGCATTTGTTGTCAATGAGACATGAAGTTGCTTGGAATGAATGGAAGTCAAGGAATGACAAGATGTGAATGCCAAAGGTTGTGATGGTGTTGGTGATGAAGGAGAATGGCCATGGTACTAAGATGCATGTCACTTAGGAGATTCACTAAGTGGTATTGGAAATTGTGGTTGAAACATTCTCCATGCATATCAGACGATTGTAGAACTGATCTTAATGTTTCAATACTTGTATCAATATGATACTAAGTTACACCACTTGAAGAATGAATGATGATGGAGCATCATTACATCTGACGATTGCTGAGCTGCTCTTTAAGTTCATAGAACTTGTATCCTGATGATACAATGTCACAACATTGTTTGAAGACCATGCATTGTATTGACAATGCATGAGGAGATGAAAAGAGTTCCATCCACAACTACTAAGTGGATGAAGTGGATTAAAGAAGTCCATGTACTAACTCTTAGTGCATGTGAATCAGAAGAAGATCCAATTGATCTCTGATTAGATCAATAAAGAACATTGAAGAAATTATGCGATTAAGGAGCTCAGTTGAAGATGAAGACCCTTCGTGAATTCCATTCCTAAGTGATAAATAAGTGTTGAAGAATTGGAGGAATTCTTAAGAAGAAGAAGAATATAGATGGGAAGAAGAATGTCTTGGAGTGGCACTTGGCATGTTACACTTGGTCACTTTGTTTAACAAAGAACTTAGTGTTTTTGTTGCAAAAAATTGGCCAGCCAAGGCCAGCCTTAAGGGTTCAACCCCCAAGGCACTTGTGGGCCTAAGGCGCCACGCCCAAGGGGGGATCCCATGTGGCCAGCCCGGGCGGCAGAGGCAGAGGGGGCCGTGTGTAAGCCCCCGAGGGCACGCGGTGGTGAAACCCGCGCACCCGGAGAGCATAGTGGGCACCAGAAGCGCGCCCGCAGGGAGCAAGGTGGGCGCAGAGCGCGCCCGCAGAGAGAACCCGGTGCGGGGCGGCACCGGGAGGGAGGAAGTTCAATTGGGGTGTTGCGGCAGTGGCATGTTAATAAGCCGCGAGAAAACCGGGCGAGGATTCGATGTGGGACGCGGATTTTTCCCGCGGAAGAGATCCTGGCCGTCCGTCTCATCGCGCGCCAGATCCGAGCCGCTCATCTAATCGCGCCACTAGCGATCAAATCTAGGCCGTCCGAGGATAATTGATCACCTGATCCAACGGCGAACAGCTCGTCTCCTTCATCGAGCCACCCCGAAGCTCCCCGCGAACTCCGTTCGAACCAGGAGTAACCCGAGCAGTGTTTTCGAGCTCCCGGCCACCGCTGATCGAAGTAAAGCCTCCATGGTGATCGTCTGGACCTACTGAACCGATCCATGCTTAAAAATACACATGCATGCAATGTTTGGGAGATTTCGATGAAGGCCGAAGCAAACCGAAGGTGCGAGGCCATTCGGTGTTGATGCTCTGCATGGTTTGGATCGAAGGAAGGCCGTGCATGCGTTCTAAGTCGCATGCACGTGAAGAAGGCCGAAAAATAAGGGAAGCCGCGTGAAACAGAGGAGAAACAAGATTTTGGAAATCTTGAAGATCCGAAGATCTCGGGTGTTTGACGTTATTTCACGCGGATAGAACCGCCTCTCCTCTACCTATATAAATGAGGTCGAGCCCTCGAGAATGCTTGCTGAAGTTCTTGTTGAAGATTTGTGTCCCGTGAGAGTCCTCTCCCTCGCGAAGACGAAGCCCCGCGCACACTTGCGCGGTGAAGTCCCCTGCGCGCTAATCTTTGCGAAGCAGGAAGTACTCAGGGCCGCTGCTTCCTTGCGCGCCCGAGGTTGTCACCCTCTCTGTTCGCGAATTTGCGCGACAGGAGGAAGAGCCCGCGGTGTTGCACCTGCGCGCCCGCGGCTGGTTGCACTTGTGCGCCCCTTGGCCAGTGAAACTTGCGCGCCTTGTGCTCTAAGAACTTGCGCGATGCCTTGCATCCAAGGCTTTGCACGGCTGCCCCTTGCACCTTGACACCTTGCCCCATTGAGAAGGCAGAGCCTTTGTGCTTGTGTGCAAGGAGAACCCGAGGCTTGCACCTTGTGTGTGAAAAGAAGGCCGTATCCTTGGGTGTGCGTGAAACAAGAAGACCACCACAATTCGGGCAGTGTGTGCACAAGAAGTGGGAGGCCGAGACCACACCATTGTGTGTGTGTGAGATAGTGAAGAAGTAAGCCGAGGCCAAGTGTATGCAAAGTGGAGAACCCAAGCCGTAGCCTTTGGGATGTGCAAGAACAAGTGAAGACCACACTTTGTGTGTGTGACAAATTGAAGAACACATCTTGTGTGTGCTAAGTAACCTACGGGCAGTGGGTGTGAGCAAGACAAGGCCATACTTTGTGTGTGCATTTGAAGAAGAAGGCTGTAGCCCTTGTGTGTGAAAAATGAAGAACCAAGTGTGTGCATAAGTGAAGTGCACACTTTGAAGAAGATTAAAAGAACAAGGAAGTGAGTGTGCTAAACAAGTGAAGGCCAAGTCTAAAGTGTGTGCAAAGTGAAACAAGTGTGTGCAAAAAGACAACAAGGCCGAACCTTAGTGTGTGTGCAAAACAAAGTGTGTACACACTAAGAAGAAGAGAAGACATCCACACTAAAGTAGAACACACTCTAAGTGTGTAAACAAATTGAATTAAGTGTGTGAAGATTGTGAAGAAGGTGTGTGCTATAATTGATTACACACTTTGTGGGTTTATTGCACCAAGAGGAAGAAAGGAGAGTGCATGCATACATGCATGCAAGTGCACATGTGAACAGTGCTAAATCAGTTGTGTGCATCTGAGGAGTCCAAGACCAGGAGGTTCTTGAAGATTTGAGAAGGCCATGCTATCAGTGCATGAGGATGAAGAGCTGCCATGCACTCAGTGCATGAAGTTGAAGTGAAGTGAGACTGGACCAGACTGAAGTTAAAGATATCAGTTGTCTGAGTATTCAGTAGCTGGAGAGAAGTGAGGTCATCCTAAAGAAGGAGATAAAGCCTGAGCTAGACGAGAAGCCCTGATCAACCACAAGTGATCAGAAGAGAAGAGCAAGGCCAGCAGCCTTTATCCCAGGCTGCTGAAGTTACTTGAGGAAGCTTAAAGTGAAGAAGAGCTACTCGTGTGACTCGAGGAGCCGGGAGAAGACCCTGTGGGACTCAGGGAGAAGAAGTCTTCAGTGGGATTCTGGAGCAGGCCAGTGGGACTCTGGTAACACTGTGGGACGCAGTATAAAGACCCTCCTGTGGGACTCAGGGGAGATACAGTGGGACTCTTTATCGACCATTGTAATTTTAACAGGTTATAATGGAGAATCCATGCTGGGAGAGCATGGCAAGGATGTAGGCCTTTGGTGCCGAACCTTGTAAATCTTTGTGTCCTGTGCCTTTTCATTACTGCATTATCCGGGAAAGGTTGAGAGATACAAGAAGAGTGGATCGAGGCTTTAACCAGCCATAGAGGTTTAATTGATAAAGAATCAATTAGTAAAAAGTTTTAAGGGATCACTGATTCACCCCCTCCCCCTCTCAGTGATTCACACTGATCTGGGCACTTCAATTGGTATCAAAGGGAGGTTGCCTCTAAAAGATCCAAGAGAGTCTATATGGACTGCAGATTTGAGGAAATGAAAGAACAGCCTCAAATGGAGATATCTGCCAAGACTCTGAAAAACAGAACGAAGAAACAGGCAAAGAAGATGAAGAAGAAGGCTGGTGCAATCAGAGAAACTCCTTCTATGGAAAAAATGTGAAAGTCACATCAGATGACAATTCCTTTTATCATTCTTCTGATGAAGCCTGCTCTAGCTGTGATGAAGATGGAAGAAACAATGATCTTCTAAATGCAATCAAATATCTTCAGAAGAGAGTCCCCAAGGAAGTTGCAATGTGTATAGCTACAGGCCTCCTTGATCTTCAAGAAGAAAAATTACAGCTAGAAGATGAAGACAATTCTCTGGAAGTCCAATTGGCAAAAAGGGTTGGTATAACCAACACTCTCAGAAAGCTGGTGAAGGCTAAAGATGAAACCGTTTCTCTTTGCAATGAAAGATATGAAGACACTACTGAAGAATTGCAGAGAAGCCTTTCTGAGAAAGAATTCTTTAAAGTAATGGTCAAAGAAGTTTTCCATGCACTGGAAAAGAGGCACAAAGTGTCAATGGTTGTTAGAGATGCTCAACTAGAAGACAAAGTCAAAAGGGTGAAGGAGCTTGACAACTCATTGCTTGAAATGAAGCAGGTGCATGATGACCAGATAAAACAGCTGGAAGAGAAATGGGAAGGAAGGCTAAGAACGGTTGAGGATGAGAAGAACTCCCTCAACATGAAGTGTTTAGAACTAGAGGTGATATTGAAAAATCTGCAATCACCCAAAGCTGAAGCCTCCCAGTCAGCTGAAAGGAAAAATGTTGCTACTCAAGTATGCATTGAGCAGGATGATTCTAAAAGAAAGACATCCTCTGATAAAAATGCAACAACTTCTAAAAAGAAGGTACCATCCATACCATCTTGTACTCATGCTTCTAAAAGTGTTTCTACTAAAAGTGCAGGATGGAAGAATAATTCCAAACAAGTATGGATGAAGACAATGAAGAAAGAGAGCTCTCCTAAAACAACACAGCAAGTCAAGAAAAGTACCCAACAATCAGAAGGACTGAAGAGATCAAGATTTGTGGGGCAGTGTTGGTGTTGTAATAAGTATGGGCACTGTGCAAAGGATTTTTGGTACAATCCACTGAATGTCAAAGCACAAAGGAAGCCCATGCCAAGGGGAAGTAAGCCAGAAGAAAAGAAGCAGCATCCACAGGTCCAGAGACATCTGTTTACTGCTAACAGATTTGGATTGCTTGACAACATCTGGGATGATTGCAAAAGTGGTCAACAATTTGATACATGTCAATCTCTGAATGTATCCAAAGCTGGAAAGAAGAGAAGATCACAGAACCTGGCTAAGAAAGATTCCTTGGGAAGCAAGAAGAAAGTAGAAAATGCTCCCAAGAAGTGTTTGAGAAATGAAGAGAAGTCCTTGGAGTCTGAGTCCAAGAAGGGTGATGCATCCAGAAGGACCACCAAGAAATGCTTCTACTGTGGAAAGAAAGGTCATATCATGGATCTTTGTAAAGAAGCCATGAAATTAAATAGAATCAAACTGAACTCAAACAGACAATCAATCCAGAAGAAGAAGAAGGGATTGATTGAAAATAAGTTTCCTAAGAGAGGTAGCTTAGCAGCATCCAAAGAACCATGTGGAACTTCCAAAACTGAGGCCACTCTTCCAAATGATTTACTTGTCATATGGCCACATCAGTTGCAACATACCAGAGAACTACAAAGAGCTGAAGATGAAGCTATGGCAATTGCTAAAGCAAAAGGGAAGAAGAAGGTTTCACATGAAGATGTTTTGAGAACCACACCAGCACAATCATCAATGAAGATCAAATGTGCAAGTGTGAAGACTGGTGAAAATGGGACATCTCGGTTGAGAGAATCTTCTCAACCTTGTTGTTCACATTGATGAACCAAGGAGGTTCCATCTTATTCCCTTATACTATTGGTATTTACATGTGCTGACTTTGCAGGGAATTGAAGATGATGATCATTCTCAACTGGAGGATGGTTTGGACAGAATGGAGTGCACCCCTTGAGGGGGAGCCAATCTGGAGAAGATGGGATTCTGATATTTAATTCCATCTTGAGAAAAGTGAAGGTATTCCAATCATACTTTCATCCCTTGTTTCTTAATTGAGTTTATCTTGTCAATTAAGGGGGAGTATTGATTGAAGACAAATGGATGAAAGGGGGAGCTTTATCTTTGCACCTGAACTTTCTAATGAGTTTTGTGAAGTTGTGCAGGATTTAGCAATTCATTGAATATCTGAAAAAATTCAACCCCTAAGCATGATCTCACATGTGTAGAGAATTGTGGACAGCATTGAGTATCTTGGTTATATCACTCTTGTTTTCTACACCGGGTTAGCCCAAGTAGACTTAGAGTTGATTTACTAAAGGTTCTTTGCTAAAGAGAACATGTGACATCATCCCTCTCTTAGTGTTTTTTTTAAGAAGAAGCTATTCGAAGGGAGGAAGAGATTTTTGAAAAAGTGAACCACACCACACCTTTGCATTTGATTGCCAAAAAGGGGGAGAAAATATTGGCACACATATTGACCCATTCATATGTGCTGAAGTGGTGTATTGACAACAAATACAAAGGGGGAGATTGAAGTGCATTGTGTTGCATTTGTTGTCAATGAGACATGAAGTTGTCTTGGAATGAATGGAAGTCAAGGAATGACAAGATGTGAATGCCAAAGGTTGTGATGGTGTTGGTGATGAAGGAGAATGGCCATGGTACTAAGATGCATGTCACTTAGGAGATTCACTAAGTGGTATTGGAAATTGTGGTTGAAACATTCTCCATGCATATCAGACGATTGTAGAACTGATCTTAATGTTTCAATACTTGTATCAATATGATACTAAGTTACACCACTTGAAGAATGAATGATGATGGAGCATCATTACATCTGACGATTGCTGAGCTGCTCTTTAAGTTCATAGAACTTGTATCCTGATGATACAATGTCACAACATTGTTTGAAGACCATGCATTGTATTGACAATGCATGAGGAGATGAAAAGAGTTCCATCCACAACTACTAAGTGGATGAAGTGGATTAAAGAAGTCCATGTACTAACTCTTAGTGCATGTGAATCAGAAGAAGATCCAATTGATCTCTGATTAGATCAATAAAGAACATTGAAGAAATTATGCGATTAAGGAGCTCAGTTGAAGATGAAGACCCTTCGTGAATTCCATTCCTAAGTGATAAATAAGTGTTGAAGAATTGGAGGAATTCTTAAGAAGAAGAAGAATAGAGATGGGAAGAAGAATGGATTGGAGTGGCACTTGGCATGTTACACTTGGTCACTTTGTTTAACAAAGGACTTAGTGTTTTTGTTGCAAAAAATTGGCCAGCCAAGGCTAGCCTTAAGGGTTCAATCCCCAAGGCACATGTGGGCCTAAGGCGCCACGCCCAAGGGGGGATCCCATGTGGCCAGCCTGGGCGGTAGAGGCAGAGGGGGCCGTGTGTAAGCCCCCGAGGGCACGCGGTGGTGAAACCCGCGCACCCGGAGAGCATAGTGGGCGCCAGAAGCGCACCCGCAGGGAGCAAGGTGGGCGCAGAGCGCGCCCGCAGAGAGAACCCGGTGCGGGGCGGCACCGGGAGGGAGGAAGTTCAATTGGGGTGTTGCGGAAGCGGCATGTTAATAAGCCGCGAGAAAACCGGGCGAGGATTCGATGTGGGACGCGGATTTTTCCCGCGGAAGAGATCCTGGCCGTCCGTCTCATCGCGCGCCAGATCCGAGCCGCTCATCTAATCGCGCCACTAGCGATCAAATCCAGGCCGTCCGAGGATAATTGATCACATGATCCAACGGCGAACAGCTCGTCTCCTTCATCGAGCCACCCCGAAGCTCCCCGCGAACTCCGTTCGAACCAGGAGTAACCCGAGCAGTGTTTTCGAGCTCCCGGCCACCGCTGATCGAAGTAAAGCCTCCATGGTGATCGTCTGGACCTACTGAACCGATCCATGCTTAAAAATACACATGCATGCAATGTTTGGGAGATTTCGATGAAGGCCGAAGCAAACCGAAGGTGCGAGGCCATTCGGTGTTGATGCTCTGCATGGTTTGGATCGAAGGAAGGCCGTGCATGCGTTCTAAGTCGCATGCACGTGAAGAAGGCCGAAAAATAAGGGAAGCCGCGTGAAACAGAGGAGAAACAAGATTTTGGAAATCTTGAAGATCCGAAGATCTCGGGTGTTTGACGTTATTTCACGCGGATAGAACCACCTCTCCTCTGCCTATATAAATGAGGTCGAGCCCTCGAGAATGCTTGCTGAAGTTCTTGTTGAAGATTTGTGTCCCGTGAGAGTCCTCTCCCTCGCGAAGACGAAGCCCCGCGCACACTTGCGCGGTGAAGTCCCCTGCGCGCTAATCTTTGCGCAGCAGGAAGTACTCAGGGCCGCCGCTTCCTTGCGCGCCCGAGGTTGTCACCCTCTCTGTTCGCGAATTTGCGCGACAGGAGGAAGAGCCCGCGGTGTTGCACCTGCGCGCCCACGGCTGGTTGCACTTGTGCGCCCCTTGGCCAGTGCAACTTGCGCGCCTTGTGCTCCAAGCACTTGCGCGATGCCTTGCATCCAAGGCTTTGCACGGCTGCCCCTTGCACCTTGACACCTTGCCCCATTGAGAAGGCCGAGCCTTTGTGCTTGTGTGCAAGGAGAACCCGAGGCTTGCACCTTGTGTGTGAAAAGAAGGCCGTAGCCTTGGGTGTGCGTGAAACAAGAAGACCACCACAATTCGGGCAGTGTGTGCACAAGAAGTGGGAGGCCGAGACCACACCATTGTGTGTGTGTGAGATAGTGAAGAAGTAAGCCGAGGCCAAGTGTATGCAAAGTGGAGAACCCAAGCCATAGCCTTTGGGATGTGCAAGAACAAGTGAAGATCACACTTTGTGTGTGTGCCAAATTGAAGAACACATCTTGTGTGTGCTAAGTACCCTACGGGCAGTGGGTGTGAGCAAGACAAGGCCATACTTTGTGTGTGCATTTGAAGAAGAAGGCCGTAGCCCTTGTGTGTGAAAAATGAAGAACCAAGTGTGTGCATAAGTGAAGTGCACACTTTGAAGAAGATTAAAAGAACAAGGAAGTGAGTGTGATAAACAAGTGAAGGCCAAGTCTAAAGTGTGTGCAAAGTGAAACAAGTGTGTGCAAAAAGACAACAAGGCCGAACCTTAGTGTGTGTGAAAAACAAAGTGTGTACACACTAAGAAGAAGAGAAGACATCCACACTAAAGTAGAACACACTCTAAGTGTGTAAACAAATTGAATTAAGTGTGTGAAGATTGTGAAGAAGGTGTGTGCTATAATTGATTACACCCTTTGTGGGTTTATTGCACCAAGAGGAAGAAAGGAGAGTGCATGCATACATGCATGCAAGTGCACACGTGAACAGTGCTAAATCAGTTGTGTGCATCTGAGGAGTCCAAGACCAGGAGGTTCTTGAAGATTTGAGAAGGCCATGCTATCAGTGCATGAGGATGAAGAGCTGCCATGCACTCAGTGCATGAAGTTGAAGTGAAGTGAGACTGGACCAGACTGAAGTTAAAGATATCAGTTGTCTGAGTATTCAGTAGCTGGAGAGATGCCAGGTCATCCTGAAGAAGGAGATAAAGCCTGAGCTAGACGAGAAGCCCTGATCAACCACAAGTGATCAGAAGAGAAGAGCAAGGCCATCGGCCTTTATCCCAGGCTGCTGAAGTTACTTGAGGAAGCTTAAAGTGAAGAAGAGCTACTCGCGTGACTCGAGGAGCCAGGAGAAGACCCTGTGGGACTCAGGGAGAAGAAGTCTTCAGTGGGATTCTGGAGCAGGCCAGTGGGACTCTGGTAACACTGTGGGACGCAGTATAAAGAC
This sequence comes from Viscum album, assembly GCA_963277665.1. Lineage (NCBI taxonomy): Eukaryota > Viridiplantae > Streptophyta > Magnoliopsida > Santalales > Viscaceae > Viscum > Viscum album. The sequence goes on along the minus strand of OY728138.1, from coordinate 1,101,677,499 downwards.
CCTCCTCTGGGACTCAGGAGAGATACAGTGGGACTCTGTATCGACCATTGTAATTTTAACAGGTTATAATGGAGAATCCATGCTGGGAGAGCATGGCAAGGATGTAGGCCTTTGGTGCCGAACCTTGTAAATCTTTGTGTCCTGTGCCTTTTCATTACTGCATTATCCGGGAAAGGTTGAGAGATAAAAGAAGAGTGGACCGAGGCTTTAACCATCCATAGAGGTTTAATTGATAAAGAATCAATTAGTAAAAAGTTTTAAGGGATCACTGATTCACCCCCTCCCCCTCTCAGTGATTCACACTGATCTGGGCACTTCAGTCACCACCATTAATCAGAATTCACATTATAAAATTACTGTTCATGGTCATGGAAAAATTACTAATACATGTCTTTTGAAGAAATAATAAACTAATGAGTTTTATATTAAGAAATCCTCTCTCTCCTCCACTATAAAACCCCCCTCTCACCCCCTCTTCCAATCACTTCTCTCAAGCCTTTTGACTTCTCCAAATTCTGGAAAACTACCCTCCCAACCTCCTCTCACACATCCAGAAATATTTGGTCTTATTAAAATACCAAAAACTCTCCCTTATGGAGGTTCTCAAGGAAGTTTGGTTGAAAAGGAAAATTCCTCTTTTCAATTCTTTGTCTTTCATTTCAAGTTTGTTTGTTTTCTTTTTCTATTACCTCTATTTATCCAAATTTTGTGATGAATACATTAAATTAGATGTACTATAATGTTTTCATGATAGTGAAATAAGTTATCATCATCTCCCTCTTTTAACCATCTTTTATACTAGTAGCAAGAACACCATCAGAGATCTGTCAATTTTACACAATCAAGGATGATTGAAATTCGATTTCTATTATCATTCTAATTCAGGTCATGAAACCATTATTGTTATAGTTGAAGTAGATTTTCATATATAATAAAACATATTTAATATTCTATAATCCCTTTGTTCAAATGGTATTAGTTTATAAATAAAAATTAGTTCGTTGTAATCAAAACCCACAAATTAACCAAAACAATTATCATTAAAGTTCTATATGATAATTCACCCTCCTTCCATGTAACCAAGTTATATAAATGAACAATAAAACCTATTTATTTTCATAAATAATATATATTTTCAATTATGAAGATTTACATCCATTCCACTTCATTACATAAAAACAAGTGAACCGAATATGAAAATAAAGGAAAGGAACACTCTAGAACGACGAAATTCAATACAATAACTTATCAATAATGACATAAATGAACAAGAAAGAATTATGGTAACTAAATAAATTTCTAATATGTTCTTAAATAAGTTATTAACAAGTATAATTTCATATTCCATGAGCTTATGTGCAAGAGTGGAACACGTTTGGAGTTAAGGGTAGGGTTTTCCACCCGAACATCCATTTTCATTCGGGATACTTTCATTGTCTAATTACCTCAATGAAATTCTTATGTATTGTTATTTACTCATCATATATTGTGTTTGAGTATCATATATATGTTTGAAAACCATAAATCTTCCTAATTTTATGGATAATTAAATGTTTTAAAAATGAACCTTCAAAGTAGTTTCCAAAATACAAGCATGATTCAAGGGAATTTCTCAAATTCTTATAAATTATCAAGGGAACTCTATAATATGTTTTTTGGGAACCATTATCCTTAAAAATTAATTCATTTTATGATGAAAATACTATCTTAATTTACTTCTAGTTTTATATAATGTTTTTTCCAAAAGAACTCTTCATTTCAAAATAAAAGAGTATTTATCTCAAGAATTTCATAATGATTTTATAAGAGTGTTTTCGTCTAATTCAACAATCTTGTTGATTACATGGTATTGTTGGATTTATTCATTTATGAAGTCATCTACCATATTTTATTTAATGGTTTATTATTAACCCTATTGTGGATTATCTATCCTAAAACCATTCACCATATTATTCCTAATGGCTAGTGTTTTAAGTTTAATGATTGGGGAAAGATAGTTACATTTCATATGATAGTTTAAATATGAATGTATTTGTTGTTTATATATATCCCCGCTCATATGAGGAATTAATTGGACTTATTATGTGATGGGTGGGGCCTGCTATATCCCCTCTATGCATCGGTAGGTCTTATGAGACAAATAGATGTGGAATTGGCCGAGGCCTTTCCCAATGTGATATGGATTTTTGGCCGAGGCCTTAATCATTAGACATCATGGCTGAGGACATAAAAAAATATTTCATAATGTCCAGAATTATATATTCCATCATTATAAATTTAGCTATAGATATTTCATGTGGTTATTCGATTAGTAGAATACCCATGATTATTTTTTATTATGGCATTATTTACTCAACTCATTTTCCTTCTATAATGTGTTCAAATTTATTATTAAAGGCATGTGTTTTCAATTATGCAACATGTATTATGTTTATACTATCTTCTGTTGTATTTCTTACTCTTACTTAGAATTTGACATCACCCCTTTCTTATGTATTTTTTCAGGTCATGAAGAATTTTATTATGAATGACATGCGGAAATAACCTAGGTGTTATGGGTGTTGTCTAAGGTGTTTTCTTGTTGTATTTCTCTTCAATATGTAATATTGAACTTATGTATGAATCTTAATTCCAATAATACTAAAATACTCGGTCCTTCGGGATTCATATTCCTTTTATGAATGCCAACGTAATCAAACAAGGCAGCGGCTCCAAGCAACTGTGGTCGGGTCCTTACGGTTGGTATCAGAGGAAGTTTAGTAGAATACTTGGAAACTAGATTTAGAAAATGTAGAATTAGGGAAGAGTCTCTAAGTTGGTCTTTGAGGATATACATACAATAATGTCTTGGGATTTTGGTAAGTAATAGATTATGTGGATCTTTTAAGAAATACATCCTTGTCTGGATACGAGCAGGTAGTGGTGGCTCTGGCACAAATATATCTAGGAGTAAAACCTGAAAACACCGTTTTGATCTAGACTCAAACCAGAACTGGTGCACGACAACAGGACTTGATGCACTCTTGGTTATGACATTCCCAGGGTATATGCTTAGGATAATTCAAATTTTCTTTACAAGACATTAGGATGGATTGAAATATAAAATATTCCTCAAAGAAACCATATTTGTGAATATGTGATTAGCCATTTGTAGGATCTCAATTATTTTTTTTCTAAGTATTCTATTATATTAAGATTATACATCATGTTTCATAACCTAATCTAGTGTATTCCATTATCTAGAGATGGTGCCATGTGTAAGGAATGGAAACTGCACGAATACACGTGTTCCTTGTAGGGATTTTCCTTCAATGCAAGACAATGATGTTGGCTCTGGCGCTATAACTGGTGCTGAGAAACTCTTAAATATATTGGGACAACTTACTCAGGTTATGAATAATAAACTTACCCATATGGAGCATCTGGATCCACAATGTGGAGGAGCTATGCTAGATCTCTTTATGCGACAATAGCCTCCATCATTCAATGGGACAACAAAACCTTTTGTTTTAGAGAAGTGGATATTTTACCTAGAGAAGATATTTATCGCTTTGGGATGTAATGAAAGAGAGAAGGTTGTCATGGCAGTATGTTTTCTATCGGTAGATTCAGATCAATGGTGGTCATTAATCCAAAACACAAAGGAGGAGGAAGAAATAGAAGAGAGGGAATGAAGGGATTTAAGGAAATATTCTTAGAAAAATATTTCCCTTGGGAACAAAGATAAAATATTGAGAGTTAATTCTTTAATATGAGGCAAAAATAGGATGAAAATGTTTCCAAGTATGAAGCTCACATTACAGGGCTAGCAAGACATGTTGTGGACTACATACGAAATCCAAGGAGGAAAATCAGTCGATTCTTCGATGGCCTAAAGCCATTCCTCTAGTGGGTGCTGGTCTCCCAATCTTTTTCATCATATGAGGTCATAGTTTCATGTGCTATCAAGACCAAAAAATAATTCTCTAAGTCTTATGACTTTATGGGAAAACAAGAAAAGTAGAGGTCTACTGAAAACCATGGGAAAGGAAATATGGAAACAGGGAAGAAGGGAAGGGTTGAATTTCCACCATGTGACAATTGTGGAAGGAAACACCCCGGTGCATTCATGAAAGGAAAAGGAGTATGATAAAAATGTTGTTAGAAAGTCCATCTTGCTGGTGATTGAAAAGGAAAGAAGGAATCCAATGATGTTCGATACTATAATTTTTATGAGATGGGGAACTATGAAAATAATTTTCCAAAATTTCAGGGAAATATTCAATAGAAGAGGCCATGGGAGAAAGCACAAGCATATGTGATCACAACTGGAGAGGTTGAAGTTTCGTGTGATATGGTGGAAGTTACTTTGATTGTGTAATCATGATAATCCAATGATTTATTTGATTCTGGATCATCACATTGTTTCATATCTTCCCAGTTTGCTAAGAAAATTAGATGTTTCCAATTTTATTTAATAAGGGATTTTTCAGTCAAATCTCAAAAGGGAAGTATCATTGCTACGATGTTCTGTCAATCTATTACCATTAGGGAAAACAAATGTTCTTTATCTACTGATCTCATCATCATAACCATGATTGAATTCGATATAATCCTCAGTATGGATTAGCTTTCGGACCATGATACAAAAATTTATTGTAAGAAGAAGGATGTTACGATTTTTTATGAGGATGATAAAGAACACCTTATCTTTAGAGAAAAATCATCACCACCTGATTCTTATCATGATCCACCCCAAGTAGCTCAACTAAATTCAATTATTGGGGGGGAGAGAATGAAATAACAATGGGTGAAGAAAGGAATTTTCAAATAGAGGATGTATGTATTGTGAGAGAATATGTTGATGTTTTTCTAGAAGATTTACCTGGACATCCTCCAGAATGAGAAATTATGTTTTCCGTTGATTTAATTCTTGTTTCAAGGCCCATATCGATGACCCATTATAGAATGGCCATAGTGGAATTAGTGGAACTAAATAAACAACTAAAGGAATTGAGTAATAAGTGATTTATTCTCTCTAGTGTTTCTCCATGGGGAGCCCCTATCCTTTTTGTGAAGCAGAAAGATGGATCTATGAGGTTATGTGTCGACAACAGGGAGATCAATTCTATAACAATAAAGAACAAGTACCCCCTAACTTGCATTGATGATTTATTTGTCCAACTGCATGGAGATCAATACTTTTCAAAGATTTACCTATGATTTGGATATCATCAGTTGAGTTTGAAGAAGGGAGACATTCTGAAAAAAGCGTTTCGAACCAGGTACAAGAATTACGAGTTTACAGTAATGCCTTTTGGATTAACTAATGCACCATCTGTCTTTATGGATCTAATGAACAAAGTTTTCAAAGAATATAATGATGATTTTGTAGTGGTATTTATTGATGATATCCTGGTGTAATCTCGAAGCTATAAAGAACATTAAAATCATTTGCGCACTATTTTGAAGACTCTGAGAAGAAATGAATTATATGGGAAGTTTAGTAATTGTGATTTCTGGCTCCAATCAGTTTCCTTTCTGGGCCAAATTGTCTCTAAAGATGGAATATTTGTATATACTACAAAGACAAAGGTTGTGAAATAATGGCCTTCTCCAACGATTGTAACTGACGTACATAGTTTTACTGGTTTAGCAGGTTATTATCGGTATTCCATTCAGAATTTCGCCCGTTTAGCTAACCCAATGACCAAGCTCACACGAAAAGGGGTTAAGTTCGTATGGACCAAGGAATGTGAAGAGTGTATTGAATAATTGAAGAGGAAGTTAGTGAATGATCTAATCCTAACCCTACCATCAGGGAATGATGGGTTTGTTATCTATAATGATTCATCAAAGAAAGGACTTGGTGGTGTCCTTATGCAGAATGATCGAGTGATTGCCTATGCATCTAGGCGGCTAACAATTCAGGAAGAAAACTGTCCAACCCATGATCTTGAGTTATAAGTGGTAATATTTTATTTGAAGATATGGAGAAATTATCTCTATGGTAAAAAATGTGAGATTTATAATGATCATAAGAGTTTGAAGTATATTTTCTCACAGAAAGAACTCAACATGAGACAAAAGAGGTGGATTGAGCTACTCAAAGATTACGATTGCACAATACAATACCACCCGGGGAGAGAAAATAAGGAAGAAGATAAATTGAGTAGAAAAGACCATGGAATTCTAATCAACATGAGAGTTGAAAGGGATCCTATGGTCATGGATCTAGTAAAGATGGATATGGGAATTATTAAGGAAGGTAGCACATCACTAATTATTCAAATGGTTTCCCAACCTTCTTTACTAAAGAGGATAAAAAGATCTCAGGATAATGATGAGGAGATTCAAAAGAAAATTAAATCAATAAATGATGGGAAGGTGACTGACTTCTCATATGAAGATGAAATTTTTAAATTCGGGAAAAGGCTTTTTGTTCCCGCTATTCCTGAGCTAAAGAGAGAACTGTTGGATGATGCTCATAGCTATAATTTCTCTATACATCCTTGTAGCACAATGTTGTATCGAGATCTCCGAGAGAACATTTGGTGGGACAATATGAAAAGGTAGATTGTTGAATATACGTTAAAGTGCCTGGTATGTCAATAAGTGAAGGGTAGGAGGAAAAAGTCTAAGGGTATGATTCAACCACAACCCATACCATCATGGAAGTTGGAGAACATTACCATGGACTTTTTCACTGGACTCCCAAGGACATATAGAGGAAACAATGCTATATGGGTAATTATGGATCGTCTTACAAAGACAGATCACTTCATAGCGATTTGAGAGGACTTTTTATTGGATCAACTTGCACAGATTTACATCAATGAAGTGGTAAGGCTGCATTGAGTACCACTCTCTATTATATCTGACCGTGATCTTAGATTCACCTTAAAGTTTAGGAAAATTCTCCAACATGATTTAAGCACTGAACTGAACTTTAGTACGGCCTATTATCCTCAAACTGATGGCTAATACGAGCGGACTATTTAGAAACTGGAAGACATGTTGAGAACATGTTCTATGGAATTCAAAAGGAAGATGGGACCAACATCTTCCACTAGTTGAATTCTCCTAAAACAACAGTTTCCACTCAAGCATCTGTATGGATCCATATGAATCCCTTTATGGGAAAAGGTGTAGAACACCAACATGTTGGGTTGAAGTCGGTGAGCGAAAGCTGCTAGGACCTGAATTGGTTGAGGAAATGGCGGAGAAGGTGAAAACCATTCAGCAGCATATCAAGGTATCCCAAAGTCAATGGAAGAGTTATGTGGATAACCATCAACGAGACCTGGAGTTCAAAGTAGGAGACCTTTTATTTCTACACATATCACCATGGAAGAAGGTCATGTGGTTTGGGAAGAATATAAAGCTAAGTCCCAGGTATATCAGCCCCTTTGAGATAGTTGATCGAGTCAGAGCTGTGGAATATCGATTGGCACTTTCACCAACCTTGTCAAAGGTACATGATGTCTTTCATGTATCCCTATTAAGTACATACATACCATATGCTTCACATGTACTCTCTTCAGAGCTAGTACATTTGGAGGATGATCTTTCCTTTGAGGAGTAGCCAGTGAAAATTTTGGATCATAGAGACAATGTTCTACTCAACAAGACTACCCATCTGGTCAAGGTACTATAGAGAAACCATAATTATGAAGAGGTAACTTGGGAACTAGAGGAGTGAATGAAGGAGTTGTACCCCCACCTGTTCTTGGCCTAGATTGTAAATGAAATTTTGAGGGCAAAATTTTTGTGAGGGGAGAAGGTAACGACACAATATTTTTAAAAGGAAATTACTTTCTTATAAATATGTCATAATCACATTAACTACTAAGTGCTATGGGACCCTTAAAACATAATTTTGTCACTTATGTGATGTGAATTTCAAAAATCCTACATACACGGTCACAATCAGTAAGTTATCTAGAGTCTAATAAGGAAAACTTAATTTTTGGTGAACAGTAACCTACCCTTACGAATAGTAACATACCATTATGAATAGTGATATACCCTAATGAATAGTAACCGTACCTATGATAATATATAAATAATATTCAAGTATAAAGTATGATATAACTATATTTTAGAATAATTTAATGAATGTTTTCAAACTGATTTTTGATAATAAATTATGATTTTAATTAAATATTAAAACAATAATATTTAAAAAATTATTTTTGAAAAATGGACTTCATTTTTTGATTCTACATGTCAAAAAAAATTTAGGGTGAATTTTTTGGATTTTTCTGAAATACTTTATTTTTTGATGAGTAGTAAAATACGGTAATTTACCGTATACAAAAATTATAAGCTAAACATACTATTCCTAGCATCATGGCTGATGTCACCACCCTTAATCTGAATTAACATTATAAAATTACTATTCTTGGTCATGGAAAACTTTCTATTACTTGTTTTTTGAAGAAATAATAAACTAATGAGTTTTATATTAAGAAATCCTCTCCCTCCTCCACTATAAAATCCCCCATCACCCCCTCCTCCAATCACTTATCTCAAGCCTTGTGCCTTATCCAAATTCTATACAAATACCCTCCCAAACTCCTCTCCCACAACCCATAAGATTTGGTCTTATTAAAAGACCAAAAACACTCCCTTAATAAGGTTTTCAAGGAAGTTTGGTTCAAGAGGTAAATTCCTCTTTTCAATTCTTTTTTTTCCTTTCAAGTTCATTTTTCTTCTTTTTGTATTAACTCTCATTATCCAAATTTTGTGATGACTCTAGTAACTTATATGTACTGGAATTTTTTCATGATATTGGAATATGTTATCATAATCTCCCCCTTTTTACCTTCTTTTATACTAGTACCAAGAACACCATCTGAGATGTGTCAATTTTACACATTCAAGGAAGATGGACATTCGATTTCTTTTATAATTATAAATTCTGGTCACGAAACCATTCTTGTTATGGTTGAACCAGATTGTAATATATAATATAACCTATTTAAGATTCTATAATCCCTTTGTTGAAATGGTATTAGGTTATAAATAAAAATGAGTTCGTTGTAATCAAAACCCACTAATTAACCAAAAAAATTGTCATCAATGTTCTATATGATAATTAGTCCTCCTTCCATGTAACCAAGTTATATAAATGAAAAGTAACACCTATTTATGTTCATAAATAATATATAATTTCAACTCTAAATATTTACATCCATTCCACTTCATTACTTAAAAACAAGTGAACCAAATATTAAAATAAAGGAAACGAACACTCTAGAACGACGAAAGTCAATACAATAACTTATCAATAAACACATAAATGAACTATCCAGAATTGTGGTAACTAAATAAATGTCTAATAGGTTCTAAAATAAGTTATTAAAAGGTATAATTTCATATTCCATGAGCTTAAGTACAAGAGCGGAACACGTTTGGAGTTAAGGTAAGGGTTTTTCCACCCGAACTTCCATTTTCATTCAGGATACATTCATTGTCTAATTAACACAATGAAATTTTTATGTATTGTTATATACTCATCATATATTATGTGTGAGTATCATATATATGTATAAAAACCAGAACCCTACCTCATGTTATGGATAGTTACACATTTTAAAAGGAACTTTTAAAGTAGTTTCCAAAATACAGGCCTGATTGAAGGGAATTTCTCAAATTCTTATCCATTTTAAAGGGAACTCTATAATCTGGTTTTTTTAACCATTATCCTTATAAGATTAATCGTTTTATTATGAAAATACTATCTTAATTCACTTCTGGTTATATATTAATATTTTTCCAAAAGAACTCTTCTTTTCAAAAGAAAAGAGTATTTATCTCAAGAATTGCTTAATGATTTTATAAGAGTGTTTTCATCTAATTCAACACTCTTGTTGATTCCATGGTGTTATTGGGTTTAATAATATATGAATTCATCTAACATATTTGATATAATAGTTTATTACTAACTCTATTATGGATGATATATCCTAAAACCATTCACCATACTGTTCCGAATAGTTAGTGTTTTATGTTTAATGATTGGGGAAAGATAGTTACATTTCATATGGTAGTTTCAATATGAAATAATTTGTTGTTTATGTATATCTCCACTCATATGAGGAATGAATTGGATATTATTATGTGATGGATGGGGCCCGCTATATCCCCTCGATGCATCGGTAGGGATCATAAGAAAAATATACGTAGAATTGGTAGAGGCCTTTTCCAATGTGATGTGGATTTTTGGTCGAGGTTGTAATCATTAGACGTCTTGGCTGAGGCCTTGAAAAAATGTTTCAGAATTTCTGACATTGTGCATTAAATCATTATGAGTTCAGTTATTGATATTTCATTTGGTTATTCAATTAGTAGAATACCCATGATTATGTTTTATTATGTCATTATTTACTCAGCCCATTTTCCTGCCATTATGTGTTCAAGTTTGTTATTAAAGGAATGGTTTTTCAATTTTGAAACATGTCTTATGTTTATACTGTATTTCACTGTATTTCTTACTCTTACTGATCAATTGAGAACACCCCTTTATTATGTATTTTTTTCAAGACATGAAGAAGTTTATTATGAATGACATACTGAAATAACCTCAGAGTTATGGGTGTTGAATAAGGAGTATCCATGTTGTATTTCTCTTCAAGATGTAATATTGAACTTATGTATGAATCTTGTTTCCAATAATACAAAACCACTCAGTCCTTTAGGATTCATATTCCTTGTATACAGGCCAACGTAATCAAACAGGGCATCAACATCGTGCAACTGGGGTCGGGTCCTTACAGAAATTAATAATAGTTATTTCAGGTTCATTAAGGGGAAAAGTGAATATTTAACCATGAAAAAAGGGGTTCACGGTATGGAAACACAATTAGCCAAATCATGCACCAACCATACGAAAGGCCACTTTCTATGTGGCATGAAATCACACACGGTTGTGCAGCTAGGGTATAATGGTTTCAAAAAAACATTGTGGCCCCCATCACCCCATTATCTCAAGTTGCACAATTAGAGATTTTTTTGGATGTGAATAATACTTTCCACTAACGGTGTGGCATATTAAATTTCTTCAAATTTCAGAGTTCTGAGTTCCAAATAATCTTCGAACATGCCTAAGACCTTCTTAACCTACTCAAGAATAATTATTAGGGTCATACCAAGTAATTTAAACCCAAAAAATGGTTGTTACCTTTGTCAAAATTAGGTATGTTACATATATCATGGCGTTTACTTCCAAAAAAGACCCAAGGAACATGTGTGAATAGGTTTAATTATATCATTAATATATCTCTATGTATTTAATTATTCATATAATGTATTGTTTTATAAATGGTGTTTATATAGGCTTCATGATATGTAATATCATTTTCCCATATATTATTCACATGATTAAGGACTGGATGTGTTGTCGACAATAGGAGTATACACCAGCTACACCCTATGTGACCTCTAAATTGTATAGTTTTTTTATCCCCATGTTATCTAGTAAATACATAAAATGACATGGACCCACCTTGTGTTCCACCTAGAAGGAACATAGCCTATGTGGAATGTAATCTAGTTATATTTTATGTAGTTTAATAAAAATTAATTCCATTCTAGCCTGGTTCACATGTTGTGAGAGTTAGATTTTTTCATGTGTAGATAATACATGATGACACACTTTTATCATTAGTCATCCTGATTCACTGAAAACTAGTACCCAATAAGTACCTTCTGGGTACACATAGTGTATCATTGTGTGATTTGTACATAACCCTTGGAATCTTTGTTATAGTGTTTATATTTTATTTAAGTTAATTTAACCTTTTATTGGTTATTTGAGTGAGAATTAAGAAAGACAGAGACAATGTAAAGACCCGTAAAATTCAAGGGAAATTTTTTCTTAATTTTCTTTAGAATTTTACAAGAGCGCGGTTTCAGACGGCACCTGATTCCGAGGCCCGGAGTGCCCGGAATTAATTTCCGAAGTTTGGCTCGGGTACGTTCAGTGAACGAACGAGCGGGAATTCCTAACTTTTGATCCGGTGCTCGGAATTGAAATCCGAGGGCACCGATGAACTCGCAACGCCGATATTCGCTTAATGAGACCTTTTCGGGAGTTGCGTTCGTTGCGGGTTGAGAGTTACGTTTTGGGGTTTTTCAGTTAAGTTAAATAAAATTTGTGTAATACAAATTTTATTTTAACTTATTTAAAAACCTATCAAAGGTGGTTGGAAGTGGGACCCACACCCACTTAACCTCCCTTGGGAGGATTAAGTGTGGTGGGGCCCACACGAACCCCTTTTCTTTTCAAATTCTCTCAACGTACCTAACCCCTAATTAATTGGCTTAGGTTACTCTTAATTAATTTTGGGAGTTAACTCTTTTGAATTTCAAACTTTTGAAATCCTTTTGAGTTGTGTGTTAATAAAATAAGTGGTATTCTTATTTTATTGAGAGTTCTTTGTTTGTCTTTGGAGAGCTTTCCCTTCATCTCCAAGCTTTGACGAAGAACCTTCGAAGAATGAAGAACGCGAAGAACGTCGTTCTTCAACGAAGAATTTCTTCGCCGAAGAACACGGACTTTCCGCGACGCCTTATCCGCGACGTGACGTTCTTCTTCCGTATCATCTTTTCCGCGACGAACGCCATCGACAACGAATCTTCCTCCGACGTCAAAGGAATCGACACCGATTTTCCACGACTCCGTCAACGTGCGACTATCGAGGTAAGGGTTCTTGAGATCGTTGCTTTCTTTATATCTTGACTTTCCTCAAGACTTGACGAGGAACGCTCTCTTTTCCGACGAAGAACGCCGCAACTCCTTTCTTCGTTCACCGTGACAACGAAGGGGACGCCATCTCTTCTTCGGACAACCTTCGTCGGCAAACGAAGATCCGCCAACGTCGTGTCTCTTCGGGCATAGCACTTCGTCAACGGATTTGACGAACGACGACCGCGACACCCGACCTCCGCGACGCCGTCTTCCGCGGAGCGTAGCAGAACCTTTGAATCCTAAACCCGAGGTACGGGTTGTCGATTTTCTTTTGGATTCCTCATTTCATTCTTGATCGTGCTTTTAGCAAGATTAACGTGTGACGTGATTTTTCTTTAGTTGCGTTATTATTATTAACGCGAGGGGGGGCCGGACCGCACGAACACGGCCGAACCCCCCCCCCTCCAACGTTCTTGTTGTTCTTGCGGGTGGAAGCAAGTGGCGTGGTGCCGTCGCACCACGCGGATGATTGTGCGTTTAATTTTACGCATCGCCGTCGCGCTTCGCCGAGGAGAGTCTTCAAGAACGCGACGCCGTCGCGCCGCGTTGGAAGGATTCATGGCACGGCGAAAGGGGCGCGGTGCCGTCGCACCGCGCCGGACGACGAACACCGCGGCCGGTTCCGGGCCGCGGCGGGACGAGAAGACCGCGGCCGGTTCCGGGCCGCGGCAGGATGAGAAGACCGCGGCCGGTTCCGGGCCGCGGCGGAAGAGGAGACCGGCGGCGCGGCCGCCGGCGTCGGAAGACGAGGGCGGGACCGGAATTTCCGGTCCCGTTGGTAAAAACCGGCCGGCCAGCGGGCCGGCCGGATGTCTTAAAAACCGGGGGAATTAATCCCCCGGCCATCCTTTAAAACCCCCCTCTTAATGAGGGGGGGCGATTCTTGAGGAAAGGGGGCAGCGCCCCCTTTGGTCCAGCCGCCAGCAGGCCCCCCCACGTGAGGGGGGGGGGGGCGGTTAGAAGAAACCGGCGCGGCCTTAGTGCCGCGCCACCTTGAAGGAAACAGCGGGGGAGTTTGTCCCCCCGCGTGCGGACACCCCGCGTGCGCAGCCCGTGCGGCGCACCCCGCCGCCAGCGCGGCCCGCCGCCGCCGCCAGCGCGGCCCGCCGCCGCCGCCGCCGCGGCCCGCCGCGCCGCCGCCCGCCCCCGCCGCGCGCCGCCGCCGGCCACCGTGCCGCCGCCGTCCGCCGCCGCCGGCCGCCGCCGCCGGCCACCGCGCCGCCCAGGGGGGGGTCGGGCCGGGTCGGCCCGGACCCGGACCCCCCGTTTCGGACCAGATTCGGTTCTTGGCTCATAACATGAGCCTCGGACCTCCGAATGACGAACCGTCTGCGGCAACGCGATCCTTGGATCGAGACGGTCGTTTCGGTATATCGCACTCAAGGTTTCGGGTTATTTTGAGTTCGGCCGGGTTGGTTCGTTCACGAAACCAACCGGGACTTCGGAGCGGAAACGCTCATATCTTGAGCTACGGACGTCCGATTGACGTGCCGTCAGTCGCGTTGTGTTCCTTTTAGTGAGACAGATCTTTTGGCATACTCCGCCCGAGGTTCGGACGCAGGTGGAGTACGGTCGGGTTGGTTTTTCCTTAAAAACCAACCGGGCCCCGGAGACGAAAATGCCAATAACTCACAGACCGGGCGTCCGATTGACGCGCCGTCTGTTTCGTTGACTTCCTCTTGATGAGACGGAACTTTTGATATACTCCGCCCGAGTTTTGGATACAGTCGGAGTATGGCCGGGTTGGATTGTACCCGAAATCCAACCGGGCCCCTGGAACGAGAATGCTGATATCTTTCAGACAGGACGTCCGCTTGACGAGCCGTCAGCGGCGTTGGTGGTTACGTTGAGTAACGGTCCCTTTGAGTATACCCTATGGGAGTTCGGGGTGCAGTTGAGATACGGCCGGGATTGGTTTCGCTCACGAAACCAACCGGGCCCCTGGGACGAAAAGGCTAATAACTCACAGACCGGGCGTCCGATCGACGCGCCGTCTGTTGCGTTGAGACCCCTGTGACGAGACGGACCTTTGAGACACTTCTTCGCGGGACCTTGTGATACTTGGAGTATCGACCAGTAGCTCGTGGAGTGGACCCGTGGTACTTGACAGTGGTGGTGCGCTTGGATGCAGCAGCAGACCCTTGACGGTGGAGCGCTTGGTTGTAGCGGCGGACCCGCGATACTCTACGGAGTGTGTGCGCTTGGTTGTAGCGACAGACCCGCGACGGTGGAGACGTGCGTGCAGAGTACGGAGACCGTGTAGCCGGCTGAGACCTGACGACTGCTTGACCGACTCGACTTGGAGTGAGTCGACTAGCCCAGTGGACGGAGCGCCCGGTACTTGGCGGCAGACCCACGGCGGACGGAGCGCCTGGTAGTTGGCAGCAGACCCGCGGTACTCGACAGGAGGAGTACCTCAGTAGGCTATCTGGGTAGCGCCCGGTATTTGGCAGCAGACCCTCAGCGGACGGAGCGCCTGGTAGTTGGCAGCAGACCCGCAGTACTCGACAGGAGGAGTACTTCAGCAGTCCTAGGTCAGTGAGCGGCAGCCTCGGAGTCGTGACAGGACCACTGTACACTCTAGAGACGGAGCTCTTCAGCAGTTACGGTTTCGATAATGAAAATCCTGGTTTGAGCTGAGTCAATGAATCTTTTCGTTTCCTCATGATTGAGATGGGTCGCTTGATAACTTAGGTATATGTATGGGCATATACCTGGGTGACGGTTATCCGTTGATTTCATGACTTTTGTGTATCCTTGAGATTGGATGGGTTACTTGATGACTTAGGTATATGTATGGGCGTATACCTAAGTAGAGTCTGATGTTACTTCGTGATTGCTGCCTTTACTTTGTGGATATCCATGTTGGATTTAGTGAGACCTTAAGGGTCTCGGGGTTCCTACTGAGTAGCTTATACTCACCCCTGCACGGGCTATGCCCGCACTTCGTTGTGTTGGTTGCAGACGACGGACAGCGCAGATCGCAGTTGAGACTTGCGGAGCAGGTCGGTACCCGGAGGTGGACCACTGGGCGGACGTACCTGGAGTAGACGACAGGACCTGTGGAGTAGAGGAGCTATCTGTACCTACCCTTCAGGTAGGATCCGTGGTGGACGATCCAGGAGCTGAGCCATCTGTACCTACCCTTCAGGTAGGAATCGAGGCGGACGACCCAGGAGCCGCTTCGTTCTTCCAGCTGCTGTTTTTCCCTTTCGAGTTGTACTTTACAGTTGGGCTTGTATTTCCGGCCCCCTTTACTTTTCCGCACTTGTAGTTACTTTCCGCTTGCTGACTCTGTGGTTGTTGTTACTTATAAAGGCAATGCCTTCCCTGTTATCGGGATTTACGCCTTTGGTGCTAGTCGCCAGCCCCTGGCCTATGGAAGGCGGGCTTGGGGTAGTCACGGCACGGGCCCGAGGACGGGTCGTGACAAATTGGTATCAGAGGAGTTCGGTTCTACCGCAGAACTTATAACTTTGATGTTTCTTTCTGTGAAGCAATAGTGTTGAGAGTACCGAGTGTGGTTTTCAGTTCAGGGAGTCCAGTGTTGGTGCGGGCGGCCGACGTATCCATACACCAGGACCCTGACAACTGATTTCCGACTTTGTGCACGAAAACACTGATTGCGTGTGTGTTTTCAAAGGTTTTTCCCCTTAAAACAGCTCAAACCAGGTCAGCTCACCAGGTATAATCGTTTGATCGTGTTACGTTGTTTCTTTCATGATGGCCCACCGAGCAGCGAGACTCCAGTGCAGGGCCCTTTTTCAGTGTTGGCACCTTCGGGTGGTGTACCAGCAGCACCACCACCCGTTAGGCAGCAGATGCCACTAGCTGACGGTGCATGCTAGCAGAGCGCGATGCACGAGTTCCAGCAGTAGAGGCCTCTGAGGATACGAGGCGAGACAGATTTCCCAGGCAGCAGTGGACTGGATGGAGACGAATGCTAGAGTTCTACGCCTAGCTTGGATACTAGTAGAGCGGATGATGACCTTAGCTCCAGGTGTTTCCAGAGAGTGACCATGAGGTTGGTCCTTATAGTAACGAGGCTTCGGTACGCGAACCGATACCTGGATTAGTACCTACGGGTAGAGCGCCAGCTATGTCACTACCTGTTGGTCAGCAGACACTACCGGCGGTACCGGTAGCAGAGACTCACAGGCTTAGTGCCTTACTTATGTTTTAGCATCAGATATCCCTCAAGTTTCGAAGTGAGCCTGACTCGTAGGCGGCTGAGGACTGGCTTGAGGAGGTGGTTGTGAGTTTTCTGGAGCTAATACGGCTTCGACAGTACGACATGTCGGAAGCAGAGCACTCAACGTGGCTTACCAATCAATCTTGGAACTCGTTGGTTACGTTGTGATCAGTTCTTTAGACTCGAACTTCTGAGCGAAGTGTGTCTAAAGGACATCCGAACCATTTCTTTTCCTCTATGCATTCCTACCTATGCAAGGATGCTAGAGAGAACCTTTGTGGTTGTGAACGTTAGCAGTGAAAGGCAGGAGACTAGCGCCAGTCTCAGAGACTCGGGCGTGTAAAATGTTTCAGGAGGAGGAAGTGCTAAGGACAGATGAATCTGCAGGGTAGCAGACGTGGAAGCAGAGCTTGGAGAGCAGCATGTGGTGGTGTACATTTCGACATGTTACGATCACCCGACTTAGTAGTCCCCGCCAGGCTCAGGGAGCAGGAGGGCTGGGGAGGAGAATAGCTGCATTGCGGTCAAGGAGTGTGACCCAGGAGCTCTAAGAATGATTCGGGGTACGAATTATGTCTACTACGAGCTGCCATATCTATAGACATAGGAACCAATCATTCTACCCTTCCACGAATCATGTCCCAGACCTAGAGGTTCCGGGTAAGCCGTAGACTTGACCCTCACGTCTGGAGATACCTTTGGGAGGAGACTCGATAATCACGCTTACGCCGACGGTGTGATTTGACCTCGAGGCGAGAGTTTCGGTTGGAATCTCTTGGTGGCAGCGTAGAGGCCTTACGAAGTTGATCTGGGTATGGTTTTGATTCACAAATCATACCCCGGTTGACTGTTTTAGGCAAACGTCGGAATGGGTTTTCCTTGGTCGGCGAAAAGGAAACCCTGGGCAGCTCATGTTAAACTCAGACATAAGAGGGTGTGACCGATCACTCTTGAGTTGGTCAACCCTACCCCTGTGGCAGCAGGAGTTTGAGTTCAGTTCTAACCTAAAAAGGGAAACCTCTTGAGTTCGAGGGTGACGAACACGTTCTTATACGGTCTCAACCCGATGAGGTTTCGGAGATGTGGCCGAGGCGGCATGTTATCTCCGAAGTTCGATGGACCCTTTTGATCTTCAGCAGGGTAGGCGAGGAGGTTTACCGCTTAACCCTACCACCTCAGTCGCACCGGGTGCATAGTGTCCACCACGTGTCTCAGCTGTGGAGATACGTGTATGTTTCTTCACACGTCATCGACCCCGGGGAGTTGGACGTCGATGACAGGGCGATAAGCACAGAGATTCTAGTAGAGATTGAGGATCGGCAGGAGTAGGTTCTACGTGAACGGTTGCTTCCTCTGGGGTGCTTCTCGGGTAGCACGAGATCTTCAGGTGAGCATATGGGAGCGTAAAGCTCAGTTGCGTGCTCAGTACTACTTTGTTTCCCTTAAGTGTGAGTTGAAGCTTTACGGGGACGTAAAGCCCTGAGGTGGGAGTAATGTAAAGACCCGTAAAATTCAAGGGAAATTTTTTCTTAATTTTCTTTAGAATTTTACAAGAGCGCGGTTTCAGACGGCACCTGATTCCGAGGCCCGGAGTGCCCGGAATTAATTTCCGAAGTTTGGCTCGGGTACGTTCAGTGAACGAACGAGCGGGAATTCCTAACTTTTGATCCGGTGCTCGGAATTGAAATCCGAGGGCACCGATGAACTCGCAACGCCGATATTCGCTTAATGAGACCTTTTCGGGAGTTGCGTTCGTTGCGGGTTGAGAGTTACGTTTTGGGGTTTTTCAGTTAAGTTAAATAAAATTTGTGTAATACAAATTTTATTTTAACTTATTTAAAAACCTATCAAAGGTGGTTGGAAGTGGGACCCACACCCACTTAACCTCCCTTGGGAGGATTAAGTGTGGTGGGGCCCACACGAACCCCTTTTCTTTTCAAATTCTCTCAACGTACCTAACCCCTAATTAATTGGCTTAGGTTACTCTTAATTAATTTTGGGAGTTAACTCTTTTGAATTTCAAACTTTTGAAATCCTTTTGAGTTGTGTGTTAATAAAATAAGTGGTATTCTTATTTTATTGAGAGTTCTTTGTTTGTCTTTGGAGAGCTTTCCCTTCATCTCCAAGCTTTGACGAAGAACCTTCGAAGAACGAAGAACGCGAAGAACGTCGTTCTTCAACGAAGAATTTCTTCGCCGAAGAACACGGACTTTCCGCGACGCCTTATCCGCGACGTGACGTTCTTCTTCCGTATCATCTTTTCCGCGACGAACGCCATCGACAACGAATCTTCCTCCGACGTCAAAGGAATCGACACCGATTTTCCACGACTCCGTCAACGTGCGACTATCGAGGTAAGGGTTCTTGAGATCGTTGCTTTCTTTATATCTTGACTTTCCTCAAGACTTGACGAGGAACGCTCTCTTTTCCGACGAAGAACGCCGCAACTCCTTTCTTCGTTCACCGTGACAACGAAGGGGACGCCATCTCTTCTTCGGACAACCTTCGTCGGCAAACGAAGATCCGCCAACGTCGTGTCTCTTCGGGCATAGCACTTCGTCAACGGATTTGACGAACGACGACCGCGACACCCGACCTCCGCGACGCCGTCTTCCGCGGAGCGTAGCAGAACCTTTGAATCCTAAACCCGAGGTAGGGGTTGTCGATTTTCTTTTGGATTCCTCATTTCATTCTTGATCGTGCTTTTAGCAAGATTAACGTGTGACGTGATTTTTCTTTAGTTGCGTTATTATTATTAACGCGAGGGGGGGCCGGACCGCACGAACACGGCCGAACCCCCCCCTCCAACGTTCTTGTTGTTCTTGCGGGTGGAAGCAAGTGGCGTGGTGCCGTCGCACCACGCGGATGATTGTGCGTTTAATTTTACGCATCGCCGTCGCGCTTCGCCGAGGAGAGTCTTCAAGAACGCGACGCCGTCGCGCCGCGTTGGAAGGATTCATGGCACGGCGAAAGGGGCGCGGTGCCGTCGCACCGCGCCGGACGACGAACACCGCGGCCGGTTCCGGGCCGCGGCGGAAGAGGAGACCGGCGGCGCGGCCGCCGGCGTCGGAAGACGAGGGCGGGACCGGAATTTCCAGTCCCGTTGGTAAAAACCGGCCGGCCAGCGGGCCGGCCGGATGTCTTAAAAACCGGGGGAATTAATCCCCCGGCCATCCTTTAAAACCCCCCTCTTAATGAGGGGGGGCGATTCTTGAGGAAAGGGGGCAGCGCCCCCTTTGGTCCAGCCGCCAGCAGGCCCCCCCACGTGAGGGGGGGGGGGGGGCGGTTAGAAGAAACCGGCGCGGCCTTAGTGCCGCGCCACCTTGAAGGAAACAGCGGGGGAGTTTGTCCCCCCGCGTGCGGACACCCCGCGTGCGCAGCCCGTGCGGCGCACCCCGCCGCCAGCGCGGCCCGCCGCCGCCGCCAGCGCGGCCCGCCGCCGCCGCCGCCGCGGCCCGCCGCGCCGCCGCCCGCCGCCGTCGCGCGCCGCCGCCGGCCACCGTGCCGCCGCCGTCCGCCGCCGCCGGCCACCGCGCCGCCCAGGGGGGGGGTCGGGCCGGGTCGGCCCGGACCCGGACCCCCCGTTTCGGACCAGATTCGGTTCTTGGCTCATAACTTGAGCCTCGGACCTCCGAATGACGAACCGTCTGCGGCAACGCGATCCTTGGATCGAGACGGTCGTTTCGGTATATCGCACTCAAGGTTTCGGGTTATTTTGAGTTCGGCCGGGTTGGTTCGTTCACGAAACCAACCGGGCCTTCGGAGCGGAAACGCTCATATCTTGAGCTACGGACGTCCGATTGACGTGCCGTCAGTCGCGTTGTGTTCCTTTTAGTGAGACAGATCTTTTGGCATACTCCGCCCGAGGTTCGGACGCAGGTGGAGTACGGTCGGGTTGGTTTTTCCTTAAAAACCAACCGGGCCCCGGAGACGAAAATGCCAATAACTCACAGACCGGGCGTCCGATTGACGCGCCGTCTGTTTCGTTGACTTCCTCTTGATGAGACGGAACTTTTGATATACTCCGCCCGAGTTTTGGATACAGTCGGAGTTTGGCCGGGTTGGATTGTACCCGAAATTCAACCGGGCCCCTGGAACGAGAATGCTGATATCTTTCAGACAGGACGTCCGCTTGACGAGCCGTCAGCGGCGTTGGTGGTTACGTTGAGTAACGGTCCCTTTGAGTATACCCTATGGGAGTTCGGGGTGCAGTTGAGATACGGCCGGGATTGGTTTCGCTCACGAAACCAACCGGGCCCCTGGGACGAAAAGGCTAATAACTCACAGACCGGGCGTCCGATCGACGCGCCGTCTGTTGCGTTGAGACCCCTGTGACGAGACTGACCTTTGAGACACTTCTTCGCGGGACCTTGTGATACTTGGAGTATCGACCAGTAGCTCGTGGAGCGGACCCGTGGTACTTGACAGTGGTGGTGCGCTTGGATGCAGCAGCAGACCCTTGACGGTGGAGCGCTTGGTTGTAGCGGCGGACCCGCGATACTCTACGGAGTGTGTGCGCTTGGTTGTAGCGACAGACCCGCGACGGTGGAGACGTGCGTGCAGAGTACGGAGACCGTGTAGCCGGCTGAGACCTGACGACTGCATGACCGACTCGACTTGGAGTGAGTCGACTAGCCCAGTGGACGGAGCGCCCGGTACTTGGCGGCAGACCCACGGCGGACGGAGCGCCTGGTAGTTGGCAGCAGACCCGCGGTACTCGACAGGAGGAGTACCTCAGTAGGCTATCTGGGTAGCGCCCGGTATTTGGCAGCAGACCCTCAGCGGACGGAGCGCCTGGTAGTTGGCAGCAGACCCGCAGTACTCGACAGGAGGAGTACTTCAGCAGTCCTAGGTCAGTGAGCGGCAGCCTCGGAGTCGTGACAGGACCACTGTACACTCTAGAGACGGAGCTCTTCAGCAGTTACGGTTTCGATAATGAAAATCCTGGTTTGAGCTGAGTCAATGAATCTTTTCGTTTCCTCATGATTGAGATGGGTCGCTTGATAACTTAGGTATATGTATGGGCATATACCTGGGTGACGGTTATCCGTTGATTTCATGACTTTTGTGTATCCTTGAGATTGGATGGGTTACTTGATGACTTAGGTATATGTATGGGCGTATACCTAAGTAGAGTCTGATGTTACTTCGTGATTGCTGCCTTTACTTTGTGGATATCCATGTTGGATTTAGTGAGACCTTAAGGGTCTCGGGGTTCCTACTGAGTAGCTTATACTCACCCCTGCACGGGCTATGCCCGCACTTCGTTGTGTTGGTTGCAGACGACGGACAACGCAGATCGCAGTTGAGACGTGCGGAGCAGGTCGGTACCCGGAGGTGGACCACTGGGCGGACGTACCCGGAGTAGACGACAGGACCTGTGGAGTAGAGGAGCTATCTGTACCTACCCTTCAGGTAGGATCCGTGGTGGACGATCCAGGAGCTGAGCCATCTGTACCTACCCTTCAGGTAGGAATCGAGGCGGACGACCCAGGAGCCGCTTCGTTCTTCCAGCTGCTGTTTTTCCCTTTCGAGTTGTACTTTACAGTTGGGCTTGTATTTCCGGCCCCCTTTACTTTTCCGCACTTGTAGTTACTTTCCGCTTGCTGACTCTGTGGTGGTTGTTACTTATAAAGGCAATGCCTTCCCTGTTATCGGGATTTACGCCTTTGGTGCTAGTCGCCAGCCCCTGGCCTATGGAAGGCGGGCTTGGGGTAGTCACGGCACGGGCCCGAGGACGGGTCGTGACAGACAATTTCATTATTTAGATTTAAATAATGGTTAATAAATATATAAAACTAGAAGAATATTTATATTTTGAATTAATTATTAATAAATAATTATAACTTATTTATATGACCTCTTTGATACAACTTGAAGATTCTAGGTATACTAGAAGCACCTATTGAGTATTTACAGCTCAAATATATGTTGTAATTGATGAATGATGTGATATTTACAATTTTATGAACAACATGATCAATAAAATTTATGACAAATCATATCATTAATAAATATAATTTCATGTTTTATTACATAAATATGTAGTTAATAAACGTCATATTATCATGAGACTTGTTTTTTGGGTAATTATCTATATATAATAAAACATGAAATAGAAAAAAAGTGACCAAAACTAAAACACCATAACATTCCCTTAATTTATCTTTACCTTCTAAAACTGAGTGGGGGTATCCTAGGGATGTAAAACCGAAATAGATGTTATATAAAGCCTAGTAAGGGAATAATCAAAGCATAAAATGATGAATATAATACATTTGAGTCAATAGAAAAATCAATAAGACATAAAAGGGGTGAAAATAATAAAAATTGACATTGAATCTTGATATATGATGATAACATGAAGGTGATATAGTAATGTAGAAACAACATAAAACATAACATACATATAAGTTAAGGATAAATACAAAGACAAATAAAAATGGTGGATAAATGTCCATCATATATTAGGTTCATTCGCTAATCCTATACATAACATATTGTGAGACAAAATATTACCCAATCTATTGGAGGGATATAAAATTCTGGTCCCACCTGTCACATTCATAACATGTACATGAAAAAGTTTTCCGTATATATCATACAACATAAGGATGTATTTCATAAATTTTAATCCCAATATTAAGGGTTTTGGGTTTCATAAATGGAAGTACCCATTAAATAAATTATAAGTACCTCTATTTTAATACTATTGAGTGGAAATGGGGTGTGTTATTCCCAACCAAAATTATTGGCATGGAAAATCACAAGTAATTTTAGCAGCATAATGGGGGTACATATAGATTCATGGATGGATTAAGTGAGATTTAAATGGGTATATCATCACTTTTATATAATAATAAAGTCAATGGGAATCTATAAAAACATATATCAACATGATAATTTCGAAATAAAAAAGAATAATATAAAGATGGTTCTTGAATAATGAGGAGAAGTGGAAGATCACTTACCGTGATATGGTGATTATAAATGTTTGAGAAGATCTTATTAAGTAAATGGGGGAAACATGAGAGGGATATATAGACGTAATTTTAGAGTAATTTCAATATCTTGAGGTTTTTAGTGAAGATTAATGGGAGGTTTTGTGGATTTTTATGGAAAAAAGAGAGGAGAATTATTTATTAATTTCTAACCCTAGGTTTTGGACTCTATATTATAAATTAATCCAAACTAAAAATGTCACCATGGTTTTTCCAATATTTTCTCCCAAATACGAGTTTATTTCATTATTTTATAATTCTAAGAACATAACTACTTAAAATAATACCCTTTATGATGTGAAAGTGTGTCGTGTTTATAAAGAAATTATTTCCAAACATTAAAATATAAGATTTAGAGGATTCATTAAGGGTAACAAAACTAATCAAATTACTTAAAAACATATTAATTTGGAAACAATATTTTGGTCATTTATACTCTTTTTAATAATTATTACATCACTTTGGGGATTTTCTGATATCATAATACATATTGTATTTTATACTGTATTTAATTTTTACTGAAAAATTCGACTATCACAGAAAATTATATAAAATTCATTGTTGGATAATTTGGATGTGATGATTTAAAAAATAATATTTATTTTATCAACATAATTATCTTAATATTATAATTTATACTTTTAAATAAAAATAACCATTTACTAAGAGATGCTACTTTTCTAACAATAACAGTTCTCATACCCTTATGACAATTCAATTTTACATCATATAATTATATTATCATTTATATTCAATAAATATTATATAAAAATAATATTTTATTAAAATAAAATTTTGTTAAAAATTCTTGAATTTATCACAAATATTTCCTTAATTGAAACTATATATTTCCCAAAAGTACAATTTATGCTTCATCATATCAAAATCTATTTTTTATCAAACATAATATTTAATAATTATACAGTAATAAATTATAAATATAATGATTATTTTATTAATATATATATATATATAATTCATACTAGTAGGGTCTAGATGCATTTCCCCATATTATACCAAAGCATTCCATGAGGTTATGGTATGTGATTGTGGGATTTTCTCAGGGAGATTTGGGGAACATGGTTTAGGTCATGATCTCAATGAGCTTAAAATTCTCCCATAAATGGTATTTATCATGTTTTGGATAATTAATCTCATATTGGGCTTGGTCAATGGAAAATCCTATTGATGTTATCTCACTTAAAATATTTGATAAATGGTGATCATATTGCATGATCCTAATGGTCGAGGATATCTCTTCCTTTGTCTATGTTATTTGGATTTATCATAATCATATATATATATATATATATATATTAATATTATGATCACTATATAAACAATATAATATCAATGGTCATTATAATTAATGTACTTTTAAAATTGATATAATATAACTTATAATAGTCCAAAATAACTGATGTTGTGTATGATTTTTCTATAATTTCATATCTTAATAAGGAATTTTTTCATTTTAAAAGGGAATTTCATTTATAAATGTTTGTGTCATTAAATTATTTTTCCATTCATAAATTTCACACAAAAAATTTCATCTTTACACTACAAAATACGAGTGTAATTCTATTTCATTACCTCTTCTAGTTCCCATTTTACTTTCTCAAACATGTGGTTCGGCCAAAACAGTTTGGCTAGGTGAGTTATCATGTTTCATAGAACATTGTCTCAATAATCCAATATCTTCACTCAATTATCCTCATATGAATGATCATTATCAAATAGTATCACCACTATATTTAGTAAATGTTGTATTTAGTTCCTCATGAGGGACACATGGACGCCATCATGTACATAAGATAGGTCAGGTGGGAGTTTTAGTCTATAGGTCACCGCTCTAATATAATTACAGATCTTGAAGGGGATAATGTTTCTTGGAAAATGATTCACCATCATCACAGACCTTATTAATATCTTACACTATGATATATAAAGGAAAATTTTACCTATAATCTTAAAATATTGGTCTCTTGGATGATTTTATTCCTAGATTTTCAGTCAAATTTTTATAAAATTCCATAATATATTGAATGTTTTGAACCATCACTGTAATTTGTTGGTTAAAATTAAGTCCCATCAACTTTCAGTCACCAAATGCTTTCTATAATGTCGTAGTTTGAAACATATTCCCATGATGATCCTCATAAGGCTCCGTTTGAATTCTAAAATTTAAACAATTTTTATTTGAAAAATCCACTAGGGGGAGGTGTTTATCCAAACAACCACAGAAATCCATTAAACAAGATCTAAATATATCCTCCAATGTTTGAATGGTTATTTTAGAATAGTCATCCATATAAGGATGATAATAACTGATTTATCCCAGTTCTGTATCCAATTCTTAGCAATTCATTATACAAAACATCTAGGAAAATCTTAGATCTCAATCAGATACAATAGAGAGTGTAGATCCATGATGTCTTACCACATCCCTTATGTATATCTAGGTGAGTTGGTAAGGATAGAAATATTCCCTGATAGCAATGAAATGTGAAGATCTGGTAATGTGATCAACTACTAACCAGATGTTGTTATTTATTTTAGGGTTTCTAGGGAGTATTATTATTAAATACAGATTTATGATTTCCCATTTCTATACTATAATGGGAAATGGTTATAACATAACCTTTAATTTTTCCATTCATCCTTGACTTGGTATAATATTAAGAATCTTGATAGAAATGTTTAAATCTCCCTCTTCATATTATCCTACTATATTTTTTTCTTCCAATATCTATAAACACTAGTGGTTCCTAGATGAATAGTGAAGGATGTGGTATGCACGTTATCCAGAAGTTCCCTCTTCCATTCTAGTTATAATGGAAACAATATATGCTTTCCAGACCCTATAACTCCATCTACATCAAATTTGAACTCCTCGATATTTTATTCCTATTTCTGTATCTCTGCATTATCCTTATCATATTGTTTGATCGTTAAAAGAATGGTTGGTTGTGTAGTAATTTTATAAAATTAGTATTAAGATAATTTTATTATTTCTTTTTTGTGTCCTATATATGTCCAATAATTTTGGATCTCATTCAATTCACATAATGGATAGGGTTGCAAGATCAATTCTACATAGATCATCATCCACATAGTTCACTATCCTAGTATGGTAATGAATTTAATAATAATAATTCTTTATCCAATATAACCACCTTATTTGGGGTATATTGAGATTATTTTTCATGAATATATAAATGAGGATCTTATGATTTTTATATATGACACACTTCTCCCGATAAAGATAATTTCACGTCATATTTAGCATGAAGATCACTATAACCAATTCTCGATCATGAGTTAGGTAGTTCTACTCATGAATCTTTAATTATTGTGAAAGATATGATATCACTTTTTCATCATTCATGAGTACACAACACTATCTTTTTTGGGTGCATCACCATATATCACAAATCCTTCCCCACTAGTGGGGAATCAAGAAAACCTTATGGTGATTAGATTTTTCTTCACCTATTTTAATATTCCTTTTAAATCATAAATCAATAAAAACATCACCCCATATGAGTTATCTTGGTTATTGGGCTTGAAAATCATGATAAATTTCTCACAAATCAATGATAATACCCTACTAATCAAAGGGAAATTTTTATTTCCATCACATAAGTAAGATTGAGGAATCCATTAATTACCTGGGGTTTTGAAGGATCCATAGATATCCAGTTGATGGTGATAAAATCCCCAATAATGTTAATTTATATATCAAAAACATGAATCTAATATACTTTTTATGCATTTTTTCTTTTTGAATGGTCTTTAGAACAACATCCAAATACTCTTCATTGACCTCAATTTTTTAGAGTAGATGATAATATAGACTATAGAGTCTAGATTTTTTTACGGTAATCCCAAAAAATTATATTCACAATGTAAATATATATTATTAAAGTATTATATAGTAAAAATAGAATAAATATGAACATGTATTGCTTGTAAGTTCAAAAAAATTATTCTTTGGGAGGTCCTCCTACATCACCTTTACTAGATAATATCCTAACCAAAGATCTAACTTAAAGAAGTAATGGGATCCACATAGCCAGTCAAATAATTCATCCATACATGGACGATGATAATTTTTCTTTATAATGATTTTTTACTTCATGATAATAAATACTGAGGTGTATTTACACATCCTTCTTTTTTATGAAGAGGGAAAGCTCACCCCACAGTGATCCACTTAGTCATATAAACCAGGTATTTATATTCTCCAGTAATTTATTCTTTATATAATAAAGTTTAACAACAGATATTATATATGGAGTCTTGGACATTGGAAAATATTTGGGTATAATTTTGATTGAGAACTCAACCTATCATATTAGAGTAAGATAAGGAAATTCATTGAAAAAAAAATTAGGGAATTATTGTACAATGGTCATGTCATAAAGGAATATCTTTTCCTTTGTCTTAATCATTTAAGATATATGTGCTTTCTCATAAGGAAATAATATCTAATACTGAGATAATGATACTAAAAGAGATTCATACTCCTCCTTGCACTTTTATAGAATCCTAGGGTGATTTATGATACATATGTTCATTTCATTCTCTTGGAAATTTATGTTAGCTCATTATAAGGAATGCCAATTTGTGCCTATAAGAGTGTGAAATTATACTAAATGGTGTATCACAATGTTTTTTAGAAAATTCATCCCAAAAACATTGAAAGGGGGTGTTATAAACATGTGAAGCAAAAATTTCCCCATTTTATATTTTCAACCATAGCCCCAAATCCATTTTATTATTGGTTATTAAATAGTTCTACTAAACTAGTGTGATGTAAATTAATTCCTAAAACCAGATTCAATAAACATTATCTATCTATGACTGACTAAGAAGAATACATATAACGAGTTCATTGTTGGGATCCACATCAGCCTTTGTGATGGTATAATATCACCCTTGATCTCTAAGAATTTAATGTTACATTCAAAAATTTTCATTGATAATACATGGATTATTCCATTGATTCGCATAGTGCTCTTATTTATTAAAGTTGAAACATTGAAAAAAAAGATGATGGTTGAATGGGGAATTCCTTTCATCCATCACATTGGTGGGTTTCTCCCATCCATAACCAATTTCTAAATTCCCTTCTTCCCCACACCTAAATCATATCCTGAACCCTTAAATAGATTTATAGGATGCTTCTTCCCACACTTGTGACAAGTGGGATCTTTTACTTTCATTCCCCCATGATACTTTTTCTTAACAATACCAAAATTAAAATCCATTATCTTATTCTTATCTCAACACCATTGAGATTTTCTTATCACAATTTCAACTTTTAGGGGACATCATTCAATTTCCTCATATCTCTCAAAGTCTCAAATCATCAATTATTTTCATAGACTCGTCCTTATCTGCCCAAAGAAGTGTTAAAATTTACATCAAAGAGAAATGATGATGACAAAAGTGTATCATTCATATCTTTTAAATATTTCATCGTACACCCAAATGAATTATTCATCCTTTTTATTGATGTTATGTAAATCCTTCTCTATTTTAAGATAGATATTTGAAAAAAAATTATCAAATAAATTTCTGGAATTTTATCCACACCATTACTTTGATCTATTCCATAGGATTTTTATTTTTTATCAATGTCTAAAATTGATCAAATTATCCCTCTATATGACAAAAAATTACACACCCTTATCTTGCAAAGATAATTTAAAGATAAATAACATATTTTCAATGGATTTTATCCATTTTTCCATTATTAATGGATCAAAAGATCCATTAAAGGATGGATGTATTTTCCACATAATGGTCTCAATTATAACATTCTTTTTCTTAAAGGGGTGTGTGTTTTCCTCATTATTAATGTTTCTATTCACAACATGAATTAATTAATAATGTATTTCCATGTATTTCTGAACTCATACTCCCATCAGTTTGAGTATCTCATTTGGGAAGTAAATACATTTCTTAACACACTAGTTGTTGACTTAGTTCATTCTATTTCAATTAATTGAAAAAAAAATCTAGGAAATTAGGTATTATTAAACTCTTAAACACATAAAAGGGGAAAATGAACATAAAAGTGATAACTGATAAATGAAATATATTTATTAACCTATGAACATCTATGTTTCAATCTATTTTTTCCATGATCTATTCCCCATCATAAATTCTTATGGTAATTTCTATCCCCTTAATAATGGTTCATATCAATCTTGTTAATTTAAAAAATAATATCCCATAATATTTTAAAACTATATGTGAAGTAAGTCCCATTTTCATCAATATTGCAATAATCAAGTCTATACCAATGCGCCCTTTTCATGGTGATAATACCTAGGTTAAACTATGCTAGATCTATATCTACTTTTAGTATTACGAAAGGGATTTATTTTCTTGGAAACCAATTAAAATATAATTTACCAATGATTAAAGATGTTTTCATATGTTTAGTTTTATCCCTATGTATATCACTAGGATTTTATAATCCTAATATTAAAAACAACTGAACCTTACTTTGATAACAACTATGATAATAATATCTTTAATAAATTTTATTTCATGGTTTATTATATAAAAATACACTTAATAAAACTGCAGAATATCATAAGGCATAATGTAATTGGGTAATTAGGTATATATCCTAAGAACATGTAACATAACTAAAATTACATAAACTAAAACTTCAAAAAATTACCCCATTTTCCCTTGATCCTCTAAAACATCGCAGGATAACTCAAGGACATACATAATAAATGGGAGAACTACAAATCCCAATAAGGGAATAATCAAAGAATAACAAAATATAAATAATACATGTGAATAAATTGGAATATCAATGAGACATAAAGGGGTGAGAATCATAAACATGAACAATTAATCATGATATATGATGATAACATGAAGCCAAAAAAGAAAATTGGAAATAACATGAAACATAACATAATCATAAGTCAAGGATAACTTCCAAGATATAATCACATGGTTGAAAAAGTTTCATCATGTATTAGGCCCACTCCCTAATCCCATACATATCATCTCATGGGAAAAAATTCCCAATACATTGGAGGGTTATATAATTTTTGTCCCACCCATCGTATTCAATACATGTACAAGCATAAGTTTTACACATAGAATATAACGAATAATCATTTATTTGATAAAATTAAATCCCATTATTAAAGACTATGGGTTACATAAATTACGGTTTACAATAAATATATGATTGGTACATATATATGAATAAACTTTAGTGGAAATGGGGATGGGTATTCACTATAAAAATGTTTAGCCTGGAAAAATAATAGGATAATTTTGGAAGCATAATGGTGTATATAAAAAATCATGGATGTGTTTAATGGGAGTGAAAGGGGTATCTCATCACATGTAAATCCTAGGTGTAGTAAAAGAGATGTGTCAAAAAATTACAATATTAACAATTATAAATAAAAAGGAAAGATTTTAATATGTTCCCTAAATAAATAATAGAAGGAGAGGATCCTTTTCTTTGAGAGGGTGATTATAAAAGCTTGGGATGAGCTTCTTAAGAGATTGGGGGTACCTTGAGAGGAATCTAGAGAGGGAAGAGAAAATTAAATTAATTTTACAAGTGTTTTGAGTAAATTATAATGAGAGGTTGGTATATTTTTATAGATGAAGAGTGTACAATTAGTTATTAATTTCTAATCATGATTTTTGGAATATATTTTATAAATTATTCCAAAACAATAACCATCACCTTGTTTTTTCAATTTTTTATACAAAAGAGGAGTGTATTTAATTATTTAATAAATATAATAATTTAGAAACTTGGAATAATACCCATAGTGTTGTGTAAGTGAGTCATGTTAATAAAAAATGTTTTTAAAACCTTAAAATATAATATTAGTTTTGTAGGATTTACTAAGGGTTTATAAAATTAATGAAATAACTTCAAAAATAAATTATTTTAAATGGGAAGCATAATTTTAGTCAGGGATACTAGAATATCTCACACATGTCATTTAATTCATGCATGATAAGTTTAGATTATAATTTCTTGTCCCAAACTACACTTACTAAATGGGAGTAGTAATGTGGCTGTGCAGGGTTAAACCCACGGTGACTACTTGTAAGTTAGCAACCAATCGAACAAGACCCTTGTAAGGATTCATCAAATTCACTCTGCATGTTTTTTACTAATATTGGTAGTTTTTATTTATTTCAGATAATAATGTAAGGTAACACGGTCAATATCATGGTATAATACAAGATATAATCCTAAATCAAACTTGGGATAGACCTATAGCATTGGATGTGAAGGAGACCAATGAACACCAATTTCCCTTGCTCCAACCAATTAGATCAACCTAAGATGGAAAAGAGAAATTGTTACATATTAATTCACTACCTAAGTATAGGGAACATTGATTCTTGGAATAAATAATAATAGTTGATTGGTTTAACACTAATTTTCTCTGACTAGGTCATGGTCGTTTAGATTTCACTTTTGATGATCATGGGTAACACAAAAGAATGAGATTGATAATTGATCTAAACCTGATTACTAGTCATAGGGTTACCCATTTTTGACCATTAGGTGTTCATTTGGTTCACACAACCCCTTATCACAACCCCAAACCCTATATGTATTAGTCATGAATTGTGGTTATGATCAAAAGCAAGTAAATATTAAGCAAGTTGTGCATAATCATAAAATGTTTTCAAAAGGAAAAATCTGAGATTAAAAAAATAATGAATCAATATTTATATAATTATAAATAAATGTAGGATTAAATTAATATCAATTATAAATGATGAAGAAATATAAATACAAGAAATTCAAAGAAAAACAAGTAAGAAACAATAAAAACTAACAGTGAAAGAAGAAATGTTGATGAATGAAATGAGAGTTAATGAATAATGGTGAGTGGTTTTGTAACATATATCAGGATTGAGAAAGGATTTTCACTAGATTAAGTACAAGTGATTAATAAATATAAACTCACAAGGATTCAATAAAAAATTAATTAAATGAATTAAATCTAGTTTAGGATGGAAATGAATGAAAACAACATCAGAACAATGAGTGAAATGAAAAATATGTGAAGCTTTAGGGCGTGGAAGAGCACTAAAAATAATGATAGGCCCGAGAAGTACACAATGTGTATGTTATGAACATCATGCACTAGATTAAGTGACATTGGTCCTTACAACTTCACATCATGTAAGCTTTTTGCACTTCGTGTATTTGAGATCCACTTTTCGCGATGATGAATCTGTCTGTATCATTTATCAGGTGAACCTTTTAAACATTCACATCATGAAATATTTGAACGGCATGTATGTGTTTCACATTTCATAAGATTTAGATATTTGAAAGCTTAACATCATGAAATGAATTCACATGTTTTTTATTGTCTATACATCATGCAAGTTCTTCACGGGATGGTCTATGGTTTTGCAAGAATATTATGATTGAGGTCTACACATTGTGTATTTGATAAATGTCATATAAATCCTATTTTTGGTACTTCTCTCCATTTCTTCTTTTATGTCCATAATTCAAAATTCTTTCAAAAACATACAAGAAACTAGTGCATTATCAAATATGTCAAAAATAAACAGTTAATAAGTGTATCTAATATGTATATATAAATTCATCTTATTGAATTCTACCACACATAAATAATTTAATATCCTCATGAAATAAACTATATCAACATGGATTCAAAGAGAAATAAATTTTAAAGTAGGAACAATTAATTAAAACCAGAAAAATAAAACTAAGTCTAAAAAGATAAAGGGAGCCCTCCAGAATGAATCTTAAAGAGAAAAGTAGTTATTCCTTGTAATTTAGTTCTTTATAAATATTCTTTATTATTTTAATTAAAATTACACAACTATTTTTTTAAATTTAATACTCATTTTTCAATTCACCTCACAATGAATTTTCTCCCACCACTCAAGGTAAAATGTAACTAGATTTATGTTCAATCCCTGAATACATGTTCTGAACCACATTCTTGCATTGGTTCAATCATCTCCAACTCATAAATATAAATACAAAATCTATCATGAAAAATTTATCAAAAAGGGTTCAAATTAATATGACGATGAGTGTAGGTGAGAATAAAGTAAACATCTTGGTCAAAATAAGGGTAATAATAAAATTCTAATTCATGATAAATGTAAACTATGCAATGATGTAGCACCACTAAGATAAAAAGCATTCTATGATCTAAATAACTCAATGTGGTTCCATGAATATACTATATATGTTTCAAAAATCTACCAGGATTCAGTCTTTTTTATTTTATTTTTATTTATATTTTGAGATTAATTTTCATGAAAGATCTCACATCCATCTCCCATAAGCACATATCATTCATCATAGGATTTATCTATCAATAAATGGTGATTCTTGATCTTCTTAAAACACAACTCAATATATTTTTCTTTCTTTATATATATATATATATATATATATAAGGAATCAGTTATGAATAAAATGAAAATTTTAATAATGGACCACATAATATATGTATTGATTGTTTCAAATTATATATTGTCAATAACAATGTCCCATATCCATCTACTGAAAATTATTCCACACTTGTTCAAAGGATAATCATGAATAATACCAAGAGTAGGGTTAGAGGGGATAATAGACTTTAAATGGATCCATACAAACAATGTTATTCATGGATACTATGGGTTAAAGAAGGAAAAAGTAAGGTGGGTCTCAGGAAAACGTCTCTCACAAGAATTTCCTCAATTATATTAAAATTTTATTTGTTATCACATAACCGCAAAAATACCTAACTGAATGTTATGATAGGTTTACATGCCCTAGGTATCTCTCAGTAAATATTATAAAAAAATAATAAGAAATTGTGGGACCATAATCCTCTTCAGAATGGGAGAAAACTAAAATAACTGGAAATCACTCGAAGTATAAAATCAATTAATAATTCAGTCAAAATAAATTTTAAAAAATTGAATTAAAAAATAAATGATTAATCACCGTAATCATCATAAAAATACAAATAGCTTTGAAACATGGATTTCAGTAATTTCCAACCTAACTATGTATTTTATTTAAATAAGAACAATTATTTTCTAGGATTAAAATGTTATTTTAGGGGAAAATGTCTCCTATATTGGCGAAAAAAATTAATAATCCAAGTGTATCGATAATAAAGATCAAAAGAGACCCCCCGTCACATAAAATGAGACAGTTTCCACTCTTTCATAGAATGTACTAGGGGATATACATCTCATTTATATCATGGAAGATGATATAGAAATTTGAAAATGAATTTAGTGAATCGATATATCCCTGTGATTAGTATCATTCCATGGGAAAACTTGTGGGATGTTAATATCAAAATTAGTCCACCGTTATAATTTGTCAGAATAAAAAACCTAGAATAGATAAATCATTAGTCCATAGGGTTTAAAAAGACAAATTTTGGGAAATGGTCATGTGTTCATAATAAATATAACATAAAATCAACTCATAGAAATGTATATATGAGGGTACAATGAAGTTATGGAACAACCTACAAACAAGAATTCTACTAAACTGAGAAAAAAATTCAACATACATGAATGAAAATAAAGAAAACAAATCAAATATGGGTTTCATCCCATAAATAACTTAAAATAACTTCATCAACCAAATGGTTGATAAAGAGCATCAATCAATTGAACTCTATGTAAATATGGAACCCTTCATAAAATGGTTATTGATGAATTTTTATTCTTTGTCTATTAATTGTGAAGGGAGGTTCTTCTACTTATTGAATGTCAAGTTACTCATAAGGAAACACTCAAATTACTATAAAGCAACTTGATCATAAAGATTTTATATTTATAGGGAAAAGTTTCAATAAGGATTTAAAAATTAGAAATTTAACCACAGGTGTGAATCTTCATCACACAATGTGTTGGTCTAGCCATTTATTCATTTTTTTATGTGGTAATTTTTATAGGAATTCCTTAGGATCCATTCAAGATCATAATGTTTTAGAATTTTGTATTCTATAGCTTTTTGAGCATCCATATATAGTTTCTTAATTACCCTACAAGAATGATGCTTGATTTTGAGAGATAAGTGACATGGATTTCTATAAAAAAAGATAAAAAGAATTAGTACTAATGGGTGTTTTTGTTGTTGTGAGATATTCCCTAAGTAAATCATATAATTTACAAGTTCAATCCTGTATATTTTTTGACATAACCTTTTTAGAAATTTTATTTATTTCCATATTAGATAATTAAATATACCTTCTTGTCTCTAGGTTATAGGGGTTTTAGTGGAATAACCAAATCTATAATTTTTAATAAAATATTTTATAACATTATCTGTGAAGTAAGTTCTATGATAACTAATAAGTAATTTGGGAAATATAAATCTCAAAGAAAACCCTCTAAATATTTCATGACCACTATAGTTGTGTAATGGGTGGGGACCTCATTTTCTACTCACCTTGAAATGTAATCCACACCAACTGAGATATAAAATTTCCAATATAAATTTGAGAATAGTCCCATAAAATAAATTCTCAATACGTTGAAGAGTTTGAAATCTAAGATACGATTATAGAGAATTTCATTTATTATTCCTATATTCCCTATTTTCTAGAATTCATCATAGTTTTGAAAAAATTTCTATTAATCTTGATGAATCATGGTCCAAAATAGCCCGCTTTGATAAAATTTAGACATAGTGCATTACGTTCCATGATTCCCTCTTATTGGTGAAATATTACACATGTCGAGAACACTTTTTTTCAATTTCTTTGATGAAATTTTGTATTATTCCATAAAACCAATTCATAAATAGTAGTTCCCTATCCTAGTAGTTTTCTAAGGCTTCGACTAAAATTCTATTCCTATGCTAAAAGTTATGATTATGGTAGATTGATCATGTTGTGAGATTTTCCCCTATCTAAAATTCATGTTCGATCTTTGGTATTTATCATAAAAATAGTATCGTCAAATAAATAATCCTTGATGTCAAGATTATAGATATCCTTGATGTTGGGTAGTGTATTTCTATGTAAATGATTCATGATAATGTTGTTGGTTCATTTTGTTTCAAATATTACTTTATCAAAATATTACATCCTAATAATCAATCATTTCAAATGTAGTCTAGAAGCATTTTTAGTATATATTTTTGTGTTTCAGGATCATTGTAGACCAATACATTATATAGTACAAGGTATGAGAAAATTTTTTCAAATTCATATATGAATTCTATAAGTTCATTATTAATAGTTGTAAAGATCACATGACCTTAAATTAGGTTTTAAATGACCTAGTAAATGGGATAGAATAAATTTCTCACTCCCTTTCCTATGAAATTGACAACAACTAAGTTTCTTGTGTATCACATCAATTAAAATTCCTTGTCCCAATATAGTGAAATTATGATGAGAGTGGATACCATACTATTTTTTAGTTCATAGAATTCCCATCGACACTCTTTGGTGAAAAAATAGTGTCTTTTTAAAATAAGTGTGTCAAGGGGAAGGATAATTCCACAATTTTTTATCAAAACGATAGTATAATCCTATGTGGAAGAAAATTTTCTTTATCCCTTTCATTATTTTAAAATCAGGTAATTTTTTTATCAACATTATTTTAGCTGGATCTAGCTAAATGCCTTTTTGGAGATCTTTTGTCTAAGGAATATGCCTCCTTAAACCATAAAGTGACACTTTTTCTAGTTTAATACGAGTAATTTTTATTTACAACATGGTAAGACTAAATCCATGTTAATCATACACATCTAAAAGGATCTTACATACACCAAAAAATCATCTATTTAGATATCCAAGAATTTTTCTTTTATATCGGGAAATATGTGTTTCATGAACCATTGAAAATTTTCTGGTGTTCTACACATACCAAATGACATTCACTGGTTAGTGAAGGTTCTAAATGGTTAAGTGAATGTATTATTGGAAAGGTCTTATGGATCGACTATAATTTGATTCTATTCTGAATATACATCCATGAAATAATAAAATTTGCCTCCTTATAGTATTTCTTGCATTTTATCATAAAGGGTATAAGAGAATGATATGTTTTTATATTCAGATTCATATAATCAATGCATACTCCCCACCCACTGATGGTTTGACTATATATCATCTCATTTTCATTATTTTTTGCAACAATTACCCCACCCTTAATTGGAACGACTAGTAGAAGTCTCACACATTCACTTTTACATATAGAAAATATTATTTTAACATCTATAAGATTTATCACTTCTTTCGTAACGACCTATTTCATTGGTGGGCTGAGTCACCTCTATAGTTTTCCTTTGGGTTTATAATGTTCTTCCAATTTAATTTTGTGTGAGAAAATTCTGGGGTTTATCCCATCAAGGTTAGAAACTCTCTAGGATATTGAGTTTTTGTGCCTTTTTAGGACTTAAATATAATTTTACTCTTGTAGTTGGATCATCATAGAAATCATAATTACTGGAAGTATTCCCATAGTCACAAAGAATGAGCATAATAGTGTGCTCACAAATGTTTTTAATTCTATTGAATGTGGCTTAATAGTAGAGGCTATGAATGGTGGTATAGTGTCCCTTATCAATAGTTTCATGTTGTTTTCACCCTCATGCTCACTATCTTCATCTTTATCATGGATAATTTTCTCCCTTTAACCCTAAATTGTCATAAACTTATGGCTTTCATGAGTATGAAATATGGATTGATAGTAAAAATATTGATTTTTTTATTGGGATGTGTTTTCTAAGATGAACACAACTTCTGTTAGAGTCGGTGTCCTAGAACAAACTATTTTTTCTTTACCTACAAGGATAGTTATTGTGTTTAAATATTAAAAATATTATTACATATTTTTCATTGTTCTTCACGAATATGATGTAATAATATCTTAGAGTATTTTTTGTATTGGTAAGGTCATGGTAGTTCCCCGCTATGAAGAGAACCTTTAAATGCTATAATAATATTGTTAAATATAGTTCTGTGGTTAGGTGACATACTATTATAGGACACATAGTATACAGACCCTCAGGTGAGAGTACTCATAAGAGTATGAGACTACCTCTCATGAAGTTTAAACTTGGTAATCTTCATGATGGGAGAATATGAGAACAAACCTGCTAGTAGAAATTTCACTTGTTTTGGTGCCATTAGATATTCCTATCTACGAGCATGTATAATAGTAAATAGAATTTATGATTATCATTAATACATGTCATGACTCACAAACTTTGATTTACTGAATAAAAATGTTATGCCATATATTGGAAAGAAGTAGTTTATATTGGGTGCATCAAGAGTGGCATGTTATTATGGATAAGTTGAGTAAGGATGTATCCCTTCTATTTATGGAAGTTGATATCTTGACCCATTGAATGAAATAGAAATATTGCATGAAATTCCATGGCCATGGTGTAACAATGATTTTATTACAGGTATTCTAAGAGCACGGTATCATGCACAGAGTTTGGTGACACTATCATTAAACCTACATGATGAGAAATTTAGACAAAGGGATTATATTACACAGAGAACGTTCATATGTGGATTTCATTGTTGTGCCTTTAAGTTCTTTCTCTTGGGTGCCTTGACCCATTTCTATATATTACTCTTGGACTTTAGGTAAACCTACCTAATTTCAAAGAGAATTAATCTTTATGGGTCACAAACAATGTGTTTCTAGTGGTCTTTGTTAAATTATATTTGAATTTAATTAATAGAATAAATATTATTATTCTCAAGAAAGTGGAATAATTTTATTCAAGTTAAAATGATGACATAAATTAAATAAATATTTATTCACTGGATTGTGGGTAAAATATATTAATTTATTTTGTTGAACATTTAATAAATATTTATTTACTATTTTTTAAATAAAATATTTATTTAAGGGAATAAATTATTTATTTAATTATTTTGGTTTTCGATAAATTGTAGTGGAGTTTGAACAGACCATGGATGTTTCGGTAATAAAATAATTTTTTTCAAGATGGTAAATAATTATTTAACAACTTGGAACAAGTAAAAATTATAATAACCCTTCTCTTATTTTATGACACAAAATTTTATTTATAATTCTATTTTACGCAATTTAGGGAACCATAAATAATTGCATGGTATTAATATTAAAAGAAAGAGTTTTCTATAAGGTTATTAATGTATTTAATTGTTTTTACACAATTAAATATTGTAAACAAATCCCCATGTTGATAAATAGACATGTATGTCTACTGTGCCATGTACTGAACTGCACACCCAGTTAATTAAAAATTACTCAACTAAACGAGTTATCTCTCAAATCCTCCTGATTCCCCTCTCAAGAACAAGATATGTTCTTCTAGACAGAATAAAAAATGATCAAGAATGACCAACACAATACACTTTCATAGTCTTGATAGAACCCGAAGAACAAGTGATGTTGATAAGAGGCCATCAGAGCACGTGTGAATCATCGCTAGAGGGATTCTGGTTTGGATCCTTGAAAGCGCAACAAGACAATCTGGAAGGGTCATTCTGAAAGATCAACATCATCAATGAAGAATGTAATAAAGATCCAGGTATTCTTTTCTTTATGAAATTAATTAAATTAATTATAAACAGGATTTATGAGATCCTCACTAAAGGTTTCAAGACTCTTTCTTCTTTTTCTAAATCCTTGATTCTATTCTGTGGATAGTGGATTTCATCGTCGTATAGATCCTGGAATAATCTTTGATCATGGTAAAAATTAAAGATAGGTTCCAGAGCAACCATTCTTCGGTTGCACTCGGAACCTACAAGCGGTATCAAAGTGGTTGCAATATAGTTTATAATTATTTAAATAATTCATTGATGATTTATAATTTAATAATTTATTTTTTTTCAATTAATGGTTAATTGTTCTTGGAATCTGGATTTTGAGATTTGTTATCCCAATTTTTGATCCATGCAGATTTCATTGAAACAAATGATTTTTTAATTAAAATTAAAATGGAGAAATCATCAGGTGGTGCCGAAGATTCTTCCCATGTGACATGAACGTACATTATGTGTGTTTGGACTTACATTTTGTGTTCTCTACCATAAATGTTGTGTAATAAGGAATAACCATCATGTAGTTGTTTAGTTGTGTACAGTGCATCAAGACTAATTAAGAAATTACTCCAGCTCTTTGCATTTATTACACACAATGTAGTTAATTTTACACTGTGTGTTGAGTAGGATGGATAGGCATGAAGACAACAGATTAACTGCTAGACATGGCATGTAGTCTTTTTGGGTTTGGGAATAAACTGTGTATCTCATACATGGATAAGACAACCAGTACCAAGAAACGCGAAGACAACACAACGTGTAGCCCACTATACATGTTGTGCACTATAAAATTTTTAAAGTATGCCTCGCACGCTGTGTACCTAGGTATGCACTTCGAAAAAGATGGTGAAGGTATTAAATGACATGTAGTCGGAACTAAACACTGTGTACATTACCTAATTACACAATGATAAAATTTAATTTTTGTGTAATGTTCAGAACTACTTATCATGTATAAATCGTACTATAGGTTGTTACTCTATTTATTGAATAATCATGTATGCCATATGTCAGAAGAGTGAAAAAGTATACAAATATAATACATGTTGGGTAGATTCAAATGGTAATTCACCATCTTACCTCCAAGGTGCATTTTTGTAAAATGATGAGAATCATAAAGAAATTCAGAAAATGATTAATATAAAAGGATTTATTAATTAAATATAATAATTAATTGATTCAACTGAAATTTATCTTAATAATAATGATTAAATAATTTAATACTTATTTTATTAAATATTTAACCATTTTCATGTATGTGGGTGATCATAATCTAGACCAAGACCTTTGTATGTGATTACTTTTAATTTATTTAATATATTAATTAATATCTTATGAGCTATCCCTCCTCATTAATATATTATAATGACCCGACCTTATTACATACATAATCTTGAATTTAGTCAAGAAAAAACTTCCTTTTACATTGATGATCTTTTAAAGTTTATATCTTTAGAGAATTAGGACAATACATTCATAACATTACACATTATTACAGAGTGGATACCATAAAAATAGTATGCATTTTTTTCAAAATATAAAACATTAAAACATAGAACAAGACT
Source organism: Viscum album (assembly GCA_963277665.1). Taxonomy (NCBI): domain Eukaryota; kingdom Viridiplantae; phylum Streptophyta; class Magnoliopsida; order Santalales; family Viscaceae; genus Viscum; species Viscum album. The sequence continues at coordinate 1,101,635,419 of OY728138.1, read as the reverse complement.
CTTTAAAAATTCATCAACATTTAACATGACTTCCTTCCTTTTCTTAAAAATCTATTAACCTATGAAAATCATTTAAAAAAACTTGGGATGAGTACAAAATCTCAATTAGGGATGGAAAAGAAGGAAAGATCACATTAGTCCATGAATACTCGTAACTTATGAAAGAATTTTCAAAAGTCATTATTGTCACCCATATATACATACTTTTTGTAACATGAGATTTATACAAGATACACACAAAACATGAAAACATAAATATAATCATAGAGGTATCTTGGGGAATTACTTAAATAATCTTGTAACCATTCTTGGCTACCTTATAATTTGTAACCCTCACGGCTACCTTACTTTGTGTAACCATCATAGTTACACTTTGAGTAACCATATGGCCGACCTCAAAAATACTCATATCCAATGCATTAGAAGGAGATATAGGTCCTGCCATTCATCATAAATAATTTCCCAGAACCAAAACATTATCATACAACATGAATAATTCCATAAAATCATTACTTTGGAATTTCGTAAAACCAAATTTAAAAAGAATATTTTTAAAGAAAATCCCCTTATAAATATCATAAAATTGATAAGAGACATAATATAGTGGATGGAGTATTTATATATACTGTAAATAAACATAATAAAAAATAATATAAATATAAGACATCACACAATCAATTTAAATATCACATAAATAATGAAGTAGAAGGTTAACCCAATGAATGGAAATCGGGTTAAGAATTCCCTTACCTCGGGTCTGTCATACTTAAAACATGTTTAAAAATCCTGTATAATGGTTGAAATAGTGTTATTAGTAGTTTAAATAAACATTTTAATGTTTATTACATCTTATATTACATTTCAAATCATTATTTCACCCTTTAATTGTTAGTATTTTGCTCCTTGCACTGTTTTTGGGTGAATTCTTAACATGATTTCCACGATTGGTTCATGGTGGATGTTCTTGTCAATTGGAAGTGAAATTCTTGAATTGGAATGGAAAGGTATTTACATATTTTCAGTACAATAATTTATACCATTTATCATTTTGATTTTGAATATGAGGATGATTCATAAGTTAAAACATTGATGAAGTTCATTTAGATCATTTTAGTGGTTCTTTAATAATAACAACCTCATTTTATCTTATAAATTAGAACCATGAGTAAAAAATAATTACAGAACAATGGGTGAGTAATAACACATATATTATAACATGTTTCTACCATATAAACGGTTTCATGACCAGACTTGAAATATTTTATGGAAATTGAAATCACATCATCCACGATGTCGGTAATTCGAAACTTCACAAACAATGTTTTTAATTCTTTGAATAAGTGGGAGAGGAGAAGAACAATAATGATGAATTTTCCATGAACATGAGAAAATCCATAATATAAATGATTCTGGAGATTTCATTCCACTTGGGTAAGAATAGATGAAGAATAATGAGAAAGGAACTCAAAATAAAATAATAATTGAGAAATCGCTTACAAAAATTCGGCAGCCTAACAGCTACAAAACATGGTTTCAAAAAATATTAAAAATAGAGGGGACAAGATTCAACCATCAATAAATGAATCATAATATAGAGTAGATCAATATTAATAAATAAATAATAACATTGTATGGAAACTTGGAAGTTATACCACATAAAAGAGAACTTGAATGGGAAAATAAAGAAATTGAGAATTTTCATACCTTGTAGAGTAACTCTTAGAACATTAAGCTTGGGACCTTGGGGGATTGAGGAAAAATTGGGAGGACTAATTGGAAGGTAAGGATGTCATATCTTCATTGAGGGTGAATAGGGAATGAAGTTAATTAAGGAATGGGTTTGTATTTATAAGAAAAGTAAGGGAATATTTTAATAATTTCCAAGGGACACCTCATGGGTGGTATTTGCAAAACCATGGGCTTTCCCATGGTATTTTCCCACGGAATAAGACACTAGTGACACCTCACATCTTATTTAACTATACCCAAGTCAACCAGATTTATGTCATCATTATTATACCATTAATGACATCATTAACACATCGAAACTAAAAACTGTATTTTTTACTATTCACCGAAAAATCAACTGTTTCAGAACAATTCCCAACATTCAACCTAACCATTTATAGATCTGTAGATTTCAAAAATTAGGTCGTTTTTTGAAAAAAAATTTCTAAATATTCTTAATTTAATTTTTAAATAATAGCATACTTAATTCAAAATTTAACAATTCTAATTCTATAACTACTTCTATATCACAATGAAAAATTAACATAGATGCTATTATCATAAACCATTAATAAAATAAAATAATAATAAAATTTACTATTCATTAGGGTCATATTACTATTCATATTACTATTAATAAGTGTATGTTACTATTCACCAAAAAAACAGGTTGGTTCCAATAGACTCCGAATAACATACTGACCACAATTGTAGATGACAGTTTCATAAAACACAAAACACAGAAGTGGAAAAGTTATGTTTTAAAGGCTAGTTAAAAATATATAATTAAAACAAATTTCAATACATTTATATTTATTTTTAGAAAAAATTGGGGTGTTACTTTATCCCCACCTTCTAGAAATTGCGTCCTCGAAATTTTATTTACTTATTAATCAACTGAGGGTATTTTACCCTAATTGCATTTTCAAACTCCAATGTTGCTTCTTCAACCATGTAGTTTCTCCACAAAACCTTTACCTGGTGGATTACTTTATTCTGCAATACATGTTCCCTCTGATCAAGAATCTGAACTGGTTTCTCTTCATAAGAAAGGTTCTATTCCAGTTGAACTACTTTTGGGATCAAGATGTGTGATGAATATGGCACATACTTTCACAACATCGAAACATGAAAAACTTTGTGTACATGAATCAAACTCAGAGGAAAATCTACGTTGTATGCCACTGTTCCAACATTCTCCAAGATTTCCAAAGGACCGATGAATCATGGACTTAGCTTTCATTTCTTACTGAAACGCATCACACTTTCCCAAGGAGAAATTTTATGGAAAACATGGTCACCTACCTCAAAAGAGAAGTCTTTCCTTCTATTATCTGCATAACTTTTATGCCTACTCTGAGATTTCCTCATGTGCTGCTGGATCATCCTCACTTTCTTAGCCACTTCTTCTACAAATTCTGGCCCCATCATCTTTCTTTCGCAGACTTCATCCCAAAACGCTGGAGTCTGACACCACTTCCCATACAAGACCTCAAAAGGTTCCATCTAAATACTCAAATGAAAACAGTTATTATAAGAAAAATCTACTAAAGAAATACGCTAATCCCAACATCCCTGATAGTCCATTGAACAAGATCAAAGCATATCCTCCAAATTTTGAATCGTTTGTTATGACTTCCCATCTAATTGAGGATGAAAAGCTGTACTGAAATTTAACTCTGTTCCCAATAACTTATGAAGTCCCTTCCAAAAGTTATAAGTGAACCTAGGATCTCAGTCAGATATAATAGAAAGAGGAACTCCATGTAACCTGACAATCTGCTTGAGGTACCATCAAGAAAGCTGATCCAAAGTCATTGTATCTTGAATAGAAAGAAAATGTGTAGACATTGTTAACTGATCAACAGTAACCCAAATCATATTGTTACCTAGAGAAGTCTTCGGTAGTCCCACCACAATGTCCATGGATACATTCTCCCATTTCCACTCTGGCACTGGAAAAGGCTGAAGGATCCCCTTCAGTAACTGCCACTCTACTTTAACCTATTGAAACGTCAAAAATTTCATGGTAAAATCAGCAATATATCTTTTCATTCCATACAACCAATAATACTCTCGAAGGTCTCTGTATATCTTAATACTTCTAGGATGAACAGAAAATGGAGAACTATGAGCTTCGCACAACAAATATTTCTTCAACTGAGAATCACTATGCATACGCAACATTTTTCCAAATATTAAAACACAATCATTGTCGTGGTTAAATTCTGGAAACTTACACATTTTAACTAATAGTACCTTTTTCTGTAGCTCACGGTCTTCCTTTTGTGCTCGCTTAATTCTGTCTGAAAATGAAGACTGCACTGAAACATAAAACAAAATAGAGGTATTCCTTGCACCAACAACTTCTAAGACAAAATTCATTAAATCATTAATCAAGGGATCGTGTTCCAAATGTAACATGATTAATGATGCATGATGTTTCTGACGTAAGGAATCTCTTAATTTGTATGATTTTCCCGGATGGCAATCGATCGTCAGTCATAATCCTTTATCAGTTCAAGCCATCTTCTCTTCCTCATGTTTCATTCATTATGATGGAATATATACTTTAGACTTTTATAGTGAGTAAATATTTGGCATTTGGTTCTGTATAGATAATGCCTCCAAAATTTCAAAGAAAAAAACCTCAACTGCCAATTCAAGATCATGTGTGGGATAATTTAGATCATAATTCTTATGTTGTCTTGAAGCATAGGCAATTAACTGATCATTATGCATCAAAACACAACCAAGTCCCTTCAAAGTAGCATCACTGTAGATGACAAACTCACCATTTTGGGAAGGTAAGGCCAAAACTGGAGCATTCACCAATCTCTTCTTCAGTTCATGAAAAAAAACATCACATTCCTATGTCCAAAAAAATTTAACCCCTTTCCATGTTAACATAGTTATCGGGCTAGATAACCATGAAATGTTCTTAACAAACAGTTGGTAATAACCTGCTGACCCAAGTAAACTACGAATCCTTGTAACATTTGTGGGTCTTTTCTATTCATCAACTACTATTGTTTTGGTAGGATCAACTGTTATTCCATCCTTATTTACAATGTGCCTAAAAAAGGAAATCTGTTGCAACCAAAAATCACACATGCTGAATTTTTCATACAACTTCTTTTCTTTTAAAGTTTGCAAAACAACCCTTAGATGTTTTTCATGCTCCTATTTATTTTTATAAAATACCATAATGTCGTCAATAAATACAAACACAAACTTATCCAAGAACTCATGAAACACTCTATTTATAAGATTCATGGATACAATAGGTGCATCAGTTAACCCAAAGGGCATAACAACAAATTCATAATTCCCATATCTAGTACTAAGGGATTTTTTTGTGATGTCATCCTCTTTCACCTTCAGCTGATGGTATCCAGATCTCAAGCCAATCTTGTAAAAGTACTAAGCTCCCTGAAGCTAATCAAACAAGTCATCAATATGAGGAAAAGGATACTTGTTTTTAATAGTGATGTAATTAAAACCTCTATAAAAAAGGCAAAGTCTCATGGAACCATCATTATTTTTAACAACAAAAACAGGGGATCCCCGTGGTGAAGTGCTAGGACGAATGAAGCCATTGTCAAGAAAATACTGAAACTGATTTTTCAATTCAAGAAGTTCTATTGGAGCCATACGAAATGGGGGTTTTAAAATTGGCCTAGCATCAGGAACTAAGTCAATTGTGAATTCGACTTCTTGATCACATATGACACCGGGTAACTCATCAGGAAAAACATAAAAGTATTCATTTACCATTGGAACATCATTAATTTGAATAGTTCCCTTGTTTTTAACAATATCATAAAGATAAATATCATTTCCATCCATCAATATTTTCTCAGCTTCTTAATATTTTATCAATTTTATGGGTTCATTCTTGTATAAAAACTGAAACTGTTTTTGAAAAACAAATTCTTTAGCTCTACAGTCAATCTTAGCATGATAATCAGAAAGCCCGTCAATTCCTAGAATAACATTAAACTCAACTAAGGGTAAAATAACAAAGTTTTCATGTAAAGACTTTCCAAATACCACAATAGAATTATTCTTATAATTCCTCTTTGATATAACATTTCCCCGTAGTGTTTTAACAACATGACCAGGTCTCATTTGTTGATGTGATATTTCCAATTTACCAGAAAATTTATCAGAGATGAAAGAATGTGTAGACCCTGTATCAGAAAAAACTTTAGAAAAACATGAGTTAAAAAAATGTACCTGATAAAACTTCATTGGATGACCCACCATCTTCTAACGTAGTTGCAAAGGATCTCACTACACCTTTCTGCTTGTATTCTGGCTTCTTTGAATCATTCGGATCTCTCTTTGGGTAGACATTTTCATAATGACCCATCTCACCACATTTAAAAAAATTTATAGTATTCTTATCAGGATAATTCTTAGGATCCTTTTCATTGCAGTATCGGGAAATATTTCCAAACTTACCACATTTAAAACACTTCCGATTTTTGCGAAGACATTGCCGAGGGTGCTTTTTGACACACTTTTCCGAAACTGGAAATTGGATTTTCTTACCATCAGATTTATTTGGTTGATTCTTACCCACTGATTTCCAACTGAACCTCTACATCTCTTTGTTTCAAAAATGCACGAGATCATCATCAAACTCCATCTCTACCCTCTCAACACATCGCAAAAGTTTCTTGTAACTTTTTAATTCACAGGAGGCCAATGCCCTTCGATACCTTGGCTTTAGTCCTGAGTAAAAGTGGTTGATTTTGCTATCAAGATCCAAAATAAGATTTGGAGCATACCTCGATAGTCGATTGAAGTTTTCTTGATACACGACCACTGAGTCTTCCTCCTTTTGTTTCAATTCAAGGAATTTCTTCTCCATTCTAAGTCGCACCACCATAGGAAAATATTTTTCAAGGAAAATAATTTTAAATTCATCCCACTATAAGGGATCAAAATCCTCTCTACCCCTGATATTCCTTACCATTGACCACCACTAATCAGATTCCTCTTCAAAACGGTAAATGGAAAGAGTTACCTTTTGATTTTCTGAACACCCCCTAACATCAAATATCTTTTCAAGGGCTTTGATCCATCATTCACCTGCTACTGGGTCAGAAGATCCTTTGAATGAAGGAGGGTGTTGTATCATAAAATGTTCCACTACTGTCATGTTCCATTTTGGTACCTCTATTCAATCTCTTTCATGGATTCCACCACCATTTATTGCCTCTGTTAGCTGAGCCATTACTGTCACAAACTACTCGGTTCCAATCCCTAGCATTCTGGGTTGTAGTTCTGGAAGGATGTCATTATGTCAGTGTCTCTCCTCTTCAGCATCCCCATTCCTTCTACGGACAACCATTTTGAACAAACACGTCTTAGATGAAGCAACATGGCAATATTTAAATTCTAAAACATTTCAAATTAAACATAGAGTGATGATCATTTATGGTATTCTATTAACATCACCCCAACCTCTATAGTCATCTAAACCATCCACTGATACCAACTATAAGGACTCAGCCTTATTACATACATAATATTGAATTTAGTCAAGAAAAAACATCCATTAACATTGAGGATATTTTCATGTTTAGAGATTTATAGAATTAGGGCCATACATTCATAACATTACACATTATTATAGAGTAGATACCATAAAAATATTTTCCATTTTTTTTTTCAAAATATAAAACATTAAAATTTAAAACAAGACTCCTTGAAAATTATTCAACATTTAACAAAGATTCATTCCCTGTATTACACATCCATTAACCTATGAAAATAATTTAAAAACCCTTGGGATGAGCACAAAAGCTCAGTAAGGGATGGAAAATAATGAAATATCACATTAGTCCATCAATACTCATAACGTATGAAAGCATTTTCAAAAGACATTCTTGTCACCTATATATAATTACTTTGTGTAACATGAGATTTACAAAAGATACACACAAAAAATGATAACATAAATATAATCATAGAGGTATATTAGGTAATTACTTACATAATCTAGTAACCATTCTTGGATACCTTATAATTTTAACCCTCATGGCTACCTTACTTTATGTAACCATCACAGTTACACTTGGGGTAACCATGCGGCCGACCTCCAACTTACTCATACCCAATGCATTGGATGGAGATATAGTTCCCACCCTTAATAATAAAACATTTCCAAGAACCAAAACATAATCATACAACATGAATAATTCCATAAAAACATTACTTTGGAATTTCGTAAAACCGATTTTAAAAATAGGTTTTTTAAAGAAAAGCCCCTTATAAATATCATTCATTTGAAGATAAAATTTATAGAGTTGTAGGTGTATTTATATATACTATAAATACAGATAATAAAACATAATATAAATAGAACCCATCACACAAACAATTTAAATATCACATAAATAAAGAAGTACAAGGTTAACCCAAAGAATAGAAACTGGGTTAAGAATTACCTAACCTCGGGTCTATCTTACTTAAAACATGTTTAAAATCCCTGTATAATGGTAAAAAGAGTGTTATTAGTAGTCTCAATAAATATTTTCATGTTTATAACATCTTATATTATCATTTCATAACATAATTTAACCCTTTAATTGTTAGTATTTTTCTCCTTGCACTGTTTTTTGGGTGAGTTCTTAACATGATTTCCATGATTAGTTCATGGTGGATGTTCTTGTTGATTGGAAGTGAAATTCCAGAATTGTAATGGAAAGGTATTTATAAATATACAGTACCATAATTTATACCATTTATCATTTTGATGTTTAATATGAGGATGATTCATAAGTTAAAACATTAATGATGTTTGTTTTGATCATTTTAGTGGTTCTTTGATAATAACAACCTCATTTTGTCTTATAAATTAGAACCATGAGTAAAAAAGAATTATAGAACCATGGGTGAGTCATAAAAAATATATTATAACATGTTTCAACCATATAAATGGTTTAATAAACAGGCATTAATTAATTAATGGTAATTGAAATCACATCGTCCATGATGTCGGTAATTAGACACATTAGGGTCAATGTTTTTAATTCTTTGAATAAGTGGGAGAGGAGAAGAAAAATAATGATGATTTTTCCATGAACATGAGAAAATACAGAATATAAATTATTATGGAGATTTCATTCCACTTCGGTAAGAATATATGAACAAATAATGAGAAAGGAACTCAAAATAAAAGAATAATTGAGAAATCCCTTACAAAAATTCGGCAGCCTAACGGCTACAGAACATGGTTTTAAAAAATATTAAAAATAGAGGGGACAAAGGTCCCCCATCCATAAATGAATTATAATATAGATTATATCATAAATAATAAGGAAACAATAACATGGTATGGAAACATTAATTTTATACAACATAAAAGAGAACTTAAATGGGAAACGAAAGAAATTGAGAATTTTCATACCTTGTTGAGTAACTCTTAGAACATGACGGTTGGGACCTTGGGGGCTTGAGGAAACCTTGGGAGGACTACTAGGAAGGTAAGGAGGACATAGATTCGTTGAGGGGGAATTTCTAATGATGTTAATGAAGGAATGGGTTGGTATTTATAGGAAAACTAAGAGAATATTTTAATAATTTCCATGGGACACCTCATGGGTGGTATATGAAAAACCATGGGCTTACCCATGGTATTTTCTCGTGGTTTAATCCACTTGAAACCCTAAAATATTATTTAACTATACAAAATTCTACCAGGTTTATTACATCATTATTATATCATTAATGATGTAATTAACACATAGAAACTAAAAACTGTATTTTGTACTATTCACCGAAAAATCAACTGTTTCAGAAAAATTCCCAAAATTCACCCTAACCATTTATCAAAGTGTAAATTTCAAAAATGATGTCCATTTTTTGAAAAGAATTTTCTAAATATTATTATTTTAATTTTTAAATAATATCATACTTAATTCAAAAATAAAAAATTCTAATTATGTAACTAATTCTATATCACAATGAAAAATTAACCCAGATGATATTATCTTAAAGCCTCAATAAAATAAAATAATAATAAACTTTTCTATTCATTAGGGTCATATTACTATTAATAATGGTATGTTACTATTCACAGAAAAAAACAAGATGTAGACTCCAAATAACATACCGAGCACAATTGAAGATGACAGTTTCATGAAATTCAAAACATAGAAGTGGAAAAGTTATGTTTTAAAGGCTTCTTAAAAATACCTACTCAAAACAAAGTTCCATGCATTTATATTTATTTTTTAAAAAAACGTGGGGTGTTACATGTATAGGGCATGCGTACCTATGGTTTATTTTATAAACCCCCCCCCCCCCCCCTTTTACCCCTCACCTATGTGTGAGTTAAAAAAAGAAAAAAGTAAGGGATGAAACTCCCAAGCTAGTAGAGGAAGTTTAATCTAGAGTTGAGATGAAACCAATCTTAGTAGATACAATGGTGGATAGGAGGAAAGCTGTAAGCATGAACCCAAATTTTTCAATGTGTTCCTCCCCTAGTCTAGGGTAAGTTTATCAACTGCTAGATAAACTATCCAGTAGAAAATCTCATGGTCATGCCAATTTATTTATTTTATTTTTGTAAGTTTCATATTTTACCATTATGGATGTGTTTTCTGGATCACTTAATTAATGAATTAAACAAGTATGCAAGATAAAACTAAAAGAAACCAGGCTTATGTGTAAATATTATAAGGACATGGTTAATATTTTAAGTAAGTTCCACTTAATATTAACAACCATGAGATAATGATAATATGAAATTGACACACAAGAGTTAAAATTCGTAAAATGAAATATTAAGTCAGAGTTAGCCTTCTATACTTGATTAAGGAAAAAACTCAATAAAACTATTTGTTTAACCAACCCATATTGAGACACTTACTTTTATACAGGAAGCCCTTATGAATGTTTTTGGTTTGACATAACCCTATTAAATTAATACAAGTATCCCTTGCTAGAATTGGAGTAACAATGGAGGTAAGAGTTGAGGAAATCCAAAGTCGAGATTTTAGGATTGGGGAGTCCACTCAACAAATCAAGGAGCTACAAGCCCATAGTTGACAATTACATTCCTATCTAAATACCTTTAAATAGATTTTCCAACCCTTTTGGGGTTATGCGAAGGGGAATATGGATCCATACTACTAGAATTTCATGGAAACTGGACATTCCAAGTTCAATGTTGAGAGACATTGGGACGTGACAAAATTGTGGGAGGCTTAATAAAATTAATTAATAATTTCTCATAAAATGTAATCAAGGAAGTAATAATGATATGCTCTTTTAATTATAGAATAAAAATGAAAATCTCGTCAACCACACTATCCCTAAAATGAATTCTGGATAAAGACAACATCCTCACCAACAGTAACTTCAATGAATGGTTTGGACACCTTTAGGTTAACCTATGCCATGAACGTAAGTATTAGGTGTTGGAGTCAGCATTTCTTGATCGGCCTGCCAAAGAGGCGAGTGATGAGGATTTCCTAGTCTATGAGAAACATATGAATGATGCGGTCGATGTTCAATGTTTTATGCTACCATCAATGTCTAATAAGCTCGTGAACTCTCACAAAAACACTGGTTTTTATAGCATTCTCAACACATACATGGTCTTTACTAGGAGAGATCAAGACAAGAAATGTTAGAGATATCCAAGTCACTCTTTTAGAGTAATCCAAGAGAGGGTTCCCTAGTTGGGCCTCATGTAGTCAAGATCATTGGTTACATTGAGTGCCTGGAGGTTCTAGATTTTAAACTCCCTGAAGAATTGGGCACAAATCTCATTCTTTCATAAATCCCTCATATCTTCTCCATCTTTGTTGTTAATTTCAATATAAACAACATTGAGAAGTCTCAATTTGATCTTCTTATCCTCATTTGGAATGTGGAAAAAAATGAAGCACAAAAATCCTTATGTATATATGGTGAATAAGAGGAAAGGGAAGACAAAGATCTTTAATCCTAAAGCTTCTTCACATCCTTCCATGAAAATGAAGATCAAAGGGGAGGCAAGGAATCATAAAGATATTTGTTTTGTATATGGAAAGAAGGGCCATTAGAAGAAGAACTCTACACAACCTAAGAAGCAAGGGGAAGCTTCAGGTGAATATTTTATCGAATATAATCAATCTGTTTCTACAAATTGGGTATTAGATATATCTTTTATTTCTCACGTATGTATCCAAATAAAGGAACCAACTAGATTCAGGAAGATTGACGGAGGGGAGGTAGATCTATGTGCATCCAATAGATCTAGACTTTCTGTTGTAGCCATCAGGGATTACCACCACACATTGCCAACTAGGATGATCTTGGTATTAATGGGTTGTTATTATGTGGTGTCTATTACTGAAAACATTATTTCTGTATCCATATTTGATACAAATGGATTTTTTTCATGTTTGTAAATGAATGTTACTTATTTTACAAATATATAATTTGTTTTGTTAGGGAACATTTATAAAACATTCTTTATATGTTGGATTACACAAACCAAGTAATAGAAATTAATTACAAAGATAATTCACATAAATCATACCACCCCCAACTTTGGCATCACCGGCTAGGTCAATTAAATGATAAATGCTTAAAAAATACATCAAAACCATGACTATATGATTTGGGAAATGGATGTCAAGATAGCCTTCCTTAATAGGAACCTTTTTGAAGATTTCTACATGACACAACTTGAAGGGTTTATGACTCCAAGGGATTCCAATTAGGTATGCAAGTTGCAGCACTCCATATATAGATTAAACAAAGCATCCATGCCATGGAAAATTTGTTTTGATTAAGCTATAATAGAATTTATTTTTATCAAGAACAAATGTGAGCCATGTGTCTATAAACAGTTTAGTGGGAATGTATCCCTTTTCCTGATAGTATAAGATGATGTAATATTACTTATTGGAAATGAGATACCAGTCCTGTAGTCTATTAAGGAATTTTTGAATAAATGATTCTCCCTGAAGGAATTGGGAGAGGCAACATATATTCATCGGATCAGGATACATTGTGATAGATCCAAGAGATTTCTAGGCCTATTTCAAAGTATATACATTGATAAGATACATAATATATTTAGTATGGAACAATATAAGAGGGGATTGTTGCTAGCGTCACATGGCATTCGGCTTTCCAAGAAAATGTGTCCTCAAACACATGAGGAAATAAAGATAGTGACAAGGAATCCATGGGAATCAGTGGTTGGGTCAGTCATGTATGTCATGTTATGTACAAGGTTGGATGTCGCATATGCATTGATTGTGGTAGGAAAATATCAAGCTTACCTAGGTGACATTAATTGGATGGTAGTCAAGATTGTCCTAATGTATCTGTGGAAAACTAAGGATATGTTCCAATTTTATGGAGGATATGAGGAACTAGTCATCAGAGGATATGAAGATTCTAGTTTCTATAATGATCAATATGAAATGAAGATGCACAAATGATACATATTCACTTTGAATGGAGGTGATGTGAGCTGGAAGAGCTCAAATCAGAGTGTGTTCGCCGATTCTAAAGACAATTCCAAGTATATCACAGATTATGAGGTTGCTAAAGAAGGAGTTTGGATGTGAATATTCATACAAGTGATGGATGTGGTACCTCATAGTAAAAATAACATCACACTCTATTGTGATAATACTACCTTGATGGATCTTGGAAAAGAGCCAAGGTCACATTAGCGGATAAAGATCGTACTTTGGAACTATCTTCTTTTGAAAAAATTTCCTTAGAAAGGTGAAGTTGCAATGAGAAATATTTCCACTGAAGACAATGTGGTGAACCCCTTGACTATAGCCTTGAATTATAAAAAACATGATCATCATGTGAGGTCAAGAAGATTGAAAGTCGTTGACAGTTGCCTCTAGTCCATGTGGGAGTTTGTTAGAGTTTGTGTCCCAGAACAAACTGTTTCTTCTTAGATTATAATGATATTTAATGTATTTAAATATTAAAAAAATTATTACATATTATTCATTTTTCTTCATGACTATGATGTAATAATGTCCTAGTGTATTTGTTTCATTGATAAGGTCATTGTATTTTCCCACTATGATGAGAAGCTTGAAATGATATAACAATATTCTTAAATATAGTTCTGTGGTTGGATGACATATTAATATGGGACACATATTATACAGACTGTCATGTGCGACTACTCATAAGAATATGATACTTCCTCTAATAAAGTTCATACTTGGTAATCTCCAATACTTGAGAATATAAGAATAGACCTACCAGTAGGAATTCTTCATGTTTTGGTGTAATCAGATATTCATATCTGGGAGCATGTATAATATTACATAGACATTAATATTATAATTAATACGTGTCATGACTTGTGCTCTTTTATTTACTGATGAAACCATCATGCCATATGTTGGTGGGATGTAGGGTACATTGGTTGTGTCATGAGTGGCATTTTATTAATGGATAAGTTAGGGAAGGATTTTTCCCTTCCAATTATAGAAGATGATATCTCAGCCCTTTTATTGAAATAGATTTGTCATGAAAAATTCATTTTCCATGGTGTAACGACGATTTTATTTCTGGTATTCAAAGAGTGTCGTATCATTTACAAAGGACGATGAAACTATCAAGATACATGCTTGATGAGAAGTTGAGGAAAATGGTTTATATTACACAGTGAGCATTTGTATGTGGATGTCATTTTTGCAACTTTATGTTCATTCTCTTGGGTTCCGTGACCCATTTATAGATAGTACTCTTGGACTTTAGGTAATCTCACCTAATTCCAATGAGAAATAATATAATTATTACATAAAATAAGTGTTTCTGGAGGTCTCAGTTAAGTTCTATTTGAATTTAATTAATGGAAAAAAATTATTCTCAATATAGTGGAATAAATTTATTCAAGTTAAAATGATTACATAAATATAAGAAATGTTTATTAATTTCATTGTTGGTAAAATATATTGATTTATATTATTTGACATTTAATTAATATTTATTTAATAGTTTTTAAAAAATATAGTTATTTAGTAAAATAATTTATTTATTTATTTATTTGGGTGTTTAATAAATGGAAGTGGAGTTTGAGTAGACCATGCTCGGTCTAGAAGAAAAATAATTATTTGAAAGTTGGTAAAGAATTATTTAACTATTTGGAATTTGTTAATATAATGATAATAATACTATTATTTTGTGACTTAGAATTTTATTTACAATTTCATTTTGTGCAAATTGGTCCACCATAAATAATGGCGTGGTATTATTATTAAAAGCATGTGTTTTCTCTAAGGTTATGATTGTATTTAAATTCTATTACCAAATTCAATATTGTAACTGAATCTCCATGTCAATAAATATATATATACATATATTGTTCCATGTACTAAAATGAACTCCCAATGAATTGAGAATTATTGAGATAAATAGTTTCTCTC
This sequence comes from Viscum album, assembly GCA_963277665.1. Lineage (NCBI taxonomy): Eukaryota > Viridiplantae > Streptophyta > Magnoliopsida > Santalales > Viscaceae > Viscum > Viscum album. The sequence continues at coordinate 1,101,620,270 of OY728138.1, read as the reverse complement.
TCGATTCCTCTTCCCACACTCTCAATAATGAGAGATATTCTTTACAACCAAAGAACTAGTGATTAAGAATGTCTGACAAAAGACACTCGCTTCACCGTGATAGCACCCGAAGAATGAGTTGTGTTGATTTGAGGCCATAAGAGAACGTGTGGATCATCGCTTGAGGGATTCTAGTTTGGATCATCACAAGTGCAATAAGACAATCTAGAAGGCCCATTCTGGATGATCAAAATCACAAAAAATAATGTACTGAATATCCAAGTATTTTTTTAAGAAATTAATTAAATTAATTATAAAAATTATTCGAAATATCATATCTAAAGGTTTCAATCCTTTTCCTTCATTATCTAAATATTTGATTCAATTCTATGGGGATAGGCATTCATCATTGTATTGATCCCAAAATAATCATTGATCATGGTAAAAATTAATGTTGGGTGTCGACCCAACCGCACTTCCACAGTTCCCAGAACCTACAACTTGTTCATCAACAAATCTAAATATTAGTCTTCATTGAATGAAATATATTAAATCCTTTACAATGGGATAAAAATGGCCTTACTATAATAATTAGAACTTCTCTTTCATATTCCATGTTTAAAATTAGAAAATATAGAGGAAAGATAGACATTCCCACCTTAACTAAGATATCCTCAAGAAGTACTCGGGGATTCTTGACTCATCAGTCATCTATTTGAAGCTCCATTATTTTATGTTTTAATTATTAGATCCCTATTTTCTTGAAAAAACTTATAGGCATGAGATTTATGCTCACACCAATATATCATAATTATCTTATGAACATGATTTCCCCAATGGTGCTAGCGATTGACATACTTCCAACGTCTCGCATCTTTAATAGAATCTTATTCTGAACAAAACAAGAGAACACTTCATTTAGGGAAATGACTCGATGTTCTTTCATCTTACTCTTGTTGTAGAGGAGTTCCTTTAGAAATTTTTTATAGGAAGGAATTTTGGAAATGTATTTAGAAAATGGGATGTTTATATGCAATTTCATGAACATTTCTAGAAACTTTTTCTTTTTTTACTCGATCTTGCCTTGCCTCATTCTTTCTTGGAATGGTAGAGGGTGTTTTTATACTTGTCTTCCTATGTAATATTATTCCTTTTGGGGTTTATCTTTTTTTGTATATTTTTATGTTTATTTTTATTATTGAATTTTTCTTTTAATATCTTCATTTGTGCAATAATTTTCATCCTTACTAATGAATGTTTCATGTTTCTCAAGTTCTTATAGATTATCTTCATCTTATTTGAATTATTATTTAATGCCTTGTATTTTTCCACTCCTAATAACCTCTAAATTTTATTATTCTATCAGGTATGTTTCAATATTCTTGGGAAATATACTTCTTAGTTGTCCTGATAAAGTTTTTTTATATTTAACCCATATAGTGCTCGAGATTTCTCATGGCTTCTCGCTAGTTTTTTATTTCCATCTCTTGATATTTAATCCTTTGGTCAAATTTTTGCACTGATTTAGTGATCAAGATTACAAGATCGAGATCGAGAGGCTGGGATTTCTATTGTGGTCTTTGTGGAGCTTATTTTAATTTTTGTTGCAGTGTTATAGGGAACTAATGAACTCTAGGTAAAGAATGTTAGAATTATTTATGTGGTCAAGGAGATGGATCTTATAGTCGATACCTAGGTGTTACTTGATTCCTTGGTGTTAAATTTTGAATCATCTTTTGAATATAAACATGGTTATATTTTGGCTATTGAGAGGGACTTTTATCATAGTTTTGTTTTTGATACTATTGGGTTACTCATACTATTGTCCTTATGGTGTTTATTTAATGTAATTACAATATTTAGAATGAGGTTATTCCATCCCTTCCCTATAGTTTTGGTATTCATGAAGGCCTATGCACATATCATAGGATTGAATTTATATTATTGGAGTATGAGGGGGTGGTGGTGTAATAGGTAATAGAAATGATCACATATTCTTAGTAGGAGCCTCTACTTATGTTGTGAGGTGGGTGGTCTCTTCCACCAGGTGGATTTTGCATGAAGGTGGTCCACTATCAGTTTTACATATACTATAATTGTGATAAACTTCTTCTAGAATTTCAATGATGAATTCAGGCATCTCAAAAATTAATAAACCATCCGTAGGGACATCTACTATAGTTCATGCAACATATTGAAGTCCTTGGTAGAAATTTTGATGTTGAAGACGCACATCTAGTCCGTAATGTTGAAATTTCAGGGTCATATCTATAAATATATTCCATGATTCCCAAACTGATTGTCTATATTACTAGGAATTTTTTTGAATTTCATTGTAGACCTTACAAGTCTAGAATGTTGGGATATATTTTTCTAGAAATTTTTTGGATAATTCATCCAATGTCATGATTTACATGGTATCATGAATTTTTCTCTAATCCTTGGATTTATCACGATTGTGGATGGGGATTACTCTTGATTAAATTAAATTTGGACACACTCCATGATTGTGAAAAGGCATATTAAACCTTAATAAATTTTGAATTGTGCTCTAAGGGGTCTTCAAATTGATTCCCAGTAACCTACACCATATTATGGATCATGTCAATGAGCCCATGTTTTATTTCAAAAGTGTATTCTTGAATAGGTGGGCACACAATTTTTGGGTGCAACACCACTAATGGAGGATAATCCATAGTCAATATTGGTGTGATCCAACTACACTGGTTTCTCATCCGGATGAGTAGGTGGCACATATTGGGGGTCTTTAAGGCATGGAAGCTCAATATTATTATGATCAGCCACTATGAATAAGTATAGTGTAGTGAATATTCTATCGATCTCAAGATCCAAGATAACTTATTTTTATGCTTAGAGGATTCTTGAGTTCGTCAGGGGTCCCTTGAACATGAACTAGCTAAGAAGAAGAGGGAGGGAGAGGGGGAGGGGGAGAGAGAAAGAGGATGCAGGTGAACCTAATGGTGAGAAAATTTAAATGGAAAATTGGAAGGAAAAGGAATAAAGGGTGACGGTGAGGCAATCTAGTGTTTGATATGAAGGTCACTATTCTTCAGAAACAGTAATCCCCTAAATTGGATCTGAAATTTACATTCCCACATGAATCATTGAATTTTAGTGGGGTAAGTTCATAATATACTTTAGAGTCCCAAACTACACTTAATATAGGGGAATAGTAAAGTTATAGTGTGGGGTCCAACACACATGGACTACTGGAAGGTCAATAAAAAATCAAACAAAACCTGTGAAAGGATTCCTCACAACAACTCTTTAGGATTGGATTTTACAAAGATATTTTTTTGGATTTAATTAAAATAATAAAGGATGGGATTGGGTTTAATTTCAAGATATGGTAAAAGGGGTAATCCTAAATCTATATTAGGATAAACCAATAATATATGATTCAAAGTGGTGAAAAGAATATGAATTCACCTAGGTCTAGCCAATTGGATCAACCTAATATATGAAAGACTAATTATTCGTGAGTAATTAATAACCTAAGAATATGTAACTTAGATTATATTCATAAATAATTACATGATATTGGTTCTACCATAATCTTCTCCAACTATGTCATGGTCGTTCAAATTTTACTTCTTATGGATAGGGATAATTTAAAACAATGAGATTGAAGATTTTTCAAAACATAGTTACTATCCATAGGGTTACCCGGTGTTGATATTTACATATTACATTGGTTCAATCCATATCTACTCTCAACCCCTAACCCTATATGGATTATACAATCATGGAGTTTATTATAGAAATAATTCAAATATTAATCATGTTTTTCATAGTTATAAAATAGTTATAAAAGAATTAATTTTGGATTAAATAGGAAAGAATCAATTTTTATTCAAATAAAAATCAATATATAATTGATAATGTACCGATTTGTAATGGTGAAGCAACTAAATAATAAGAAATCAGAATCAAAACAAGTAAGAAACAATCAAAAAGTCATAGAGAATGGAGAATGATGAAGAACGACGCAATCATTAATGAGTAATATAGATCAGTGGTGAAACAAATGTCTGGATTGAGAAAGGTATTTAAATGAATGAATAATGTTTGACGAATTATTAAAAACTCATAAGGATTCAATAGAAAATGAATATAATTAATGAAATATAGTTTTTAATGAAATAAAATGAAAATAGTGGAATAAAAATGAGTGAAAATTAATCATTTCAAAGAATATTTGTGTCATAGAGAACTAGAAATATTAATAGTCTTGAGATGTACATAGATTGTAAGTCATTCATTTCATGTACTGGATTAAGTTACATTAGTTCCAACATCTTCACATCATGTAATTCGGTTCCATGCTGAGAATTAGAGATCCACTTTTCCAACCAATGAACCGGTTCATATATTATACCTAGTGAGCCTTTCAAACATTCATGCCATGAAATCTCTACATTATGTGTATGTGTTTCACATAGTGCATTATTCTGATCATTTAAATCTAAATGTTGTGTAATGGAACCACATGACGAGTACTAACATCACATCACGAGAGTGCTTCACAGGATACTATTTGTCTCTAAAGGCATGTTCTGACTACGTTCTATAGGTTTTTTATGTGATAGAGGGTATGTAAATCCAATTTTTGGAACGTTTACAACATTTCATCCTTCAAATCTATAATTTCTAATTCCAATGAAAGTAGATCAAAACCCAGTAAATTATTTAATATATCAAAAATAAATATTACATAAATTTATCCAATATGTATATATAATTTCATATTATCAATAATATTTATATTATTTACTATAAATATTTTGGAATTTTATAATGTCATAATACATGCAACATAACTATAACGTTCTAATTTATCCCAAAAAAATAAATTATCTTATAAAATTGTGAAAAAATAACTATAGGTTAATTTAAATGAGATGATTTGAAAAATAAAATTTATTTTATCAAAATAATTCCTTAAATATAATAATTTACACATTAAGATAAAAAAAACTCATTTATTGAGAAATGATTGGTTTTTACAATAATAGTGTTCAAACCTATATAACAATTAAGTTTGACATTTTAGAATTATAATATTATCATTTATATTAAATTATTATTATTTAATAGTAAATTTTCATTAAAATATCATTTATTTTAAAAATTCTTCAATTCATCAAGTAGACTGTCTTGATTGAAACTATATATTTCCCAAAACTGCAATTTACGTGTCACTATATCAAAATATAAATTTTATCAAACTTATTATTTAATAGTTCAGGGTAAAAAATGATAAAAATAATCATTATTTTAATAAAAATAATATATATATAAATTCATACTATTATGGTCTAGCTACGTAGCCCTTTATTACACTAAAAAATTTCCAAAGGGAAAGGTGTGTGGTTGTGAAATTTAATTGGGGTGGTTCGTTGAACATGGTATGGATTGTGATATCTATAAGCTAAAACTTCTCCCATAAATGTTTTTTATCATGCTTAAGTTTCAAAATATTGTCTCGGGTCTGGTCAAGGGAAAATCACATTGATTATATCTCCCTTAGAATCTATAATAAATGGGATTCATAGGGTAAAATCCACTTGATAACTTCATCAATTCCTTTTTCTATATCAACTGGTTTGATCATAACCATATATAAAAAATATTCCTATGATCACTGTATAATGGATATATAATTAATGTTAATTATTCTTAAAAATATTTTAAATATAAAAGGTTAAAACTTATAACAATCCAAAATAACTAAATTAGTGAATATTTTTATATTTGTTCATTTCTTAATAAGGAATTTACTCTTTTAAAAAGGAAATATTAGTTATAAATATTCAGGTTGTTACAAAATTAAATCCATGATTAATTCAATTATAGAATTCTAGAACCTAGAAGGAGGAATTATCACATGTAATCAATAATAAATTATTTGATAGTTTGAGAATTACTTTATCCTGTATTTATTTATTCATTGTAGAATCAATAGACTAATCTCATTGAACTATTGTTCTATCATAGTATCCAAGGGTAAAATAAATCTAGGGGTGTTCTAAACATGTTCCAAAATCCTAAAATTTCATCATAGAATTGATGGGTTCTAGTACGATTGATTATTATTTCTTGAATCATTCCTTGTTGATCGTAGTAGGTATATATTCTTGAATAAAAGCTTTATTATCTAATTTGGACGGCTTGCAAGAAAGGTAGAGGATGATTAATTTAGTTATAGAGAATAATATTTAGAGGTTTATCTCTAGGTATTAAGATAATTCTCTCTTAGGTTTTTGGGCACAAAAATCAGTAAACCATGGAATGTGATATAAAAGGGTAATTATAAAGACAAGATAGAGTTTGTAATTGCACATAGGTCCTTATCGAAACCCTTATTCCCTAGAGAATTAAATTCCTCCTAATAATATAAATATTATTATTATTTCCTTAAAAATTGAAACACTTGTAGATAAATAAATATCAATTATTAAATAAATAAATTAATATTTATTTAATTTATATTTAATATCTCATTTATAGATAAAAAATTAAGATAGAACTATAAAAATCATATATAATTATCAGGCCTTAAATAATAACTATTTATTTAATAAATAAACACCACTGCATTATTTATTGATAATTATAATTTTTATTTTATTCATTAAATCTTGAAAATATATATTTATTATTATTTAATTTTTAGATTTTCTTCTTAATAACTTGTTATTAAATTTTGGTCATCATCCAATCATGAATAATTATTAAACCAAATATTTAGAATAATATTTAGTTTTTATTTTTAAATTAAAATTGAATTTAACTGAGATTATAAACAAACATAATGTGTCACACTCTATGCCTCTTTCTCAATGAAATTAGGTAGAACCGCCTAAAGTTCATGGTTATCATGTAGTAACACACTAAATAACCCATAGAGAAAGAAGTTAACATAAAAATGACATAGAAACTAAAATGAATTCTTACTATATAATATAATCCCTTTATCATGATATCTCTAATCAAGTAGGTTTCATGTTGTTGTTATCAAACTATGTGCTCAATAACTCTTTCTTTGAATTTTCATAATTAAACATTCCCATAGAATACCATGGACATGGATTTATTTAGGAATTTCTATTCACGTATAAGGGACTAAGATAAGATCTTCCATTTAATAATAGGAGGAATACATCCTTTCTGACATTATTCATTAATGTAATATCACTTGTGAAGTACCAAACATATCCTATATCTCCATGAACAAATTTCATCACAGTTTTCAATATTAAAACAAAGAACATGATTAATGTTATCCATTAATAACAATATTTATGTCTAGAAATTAATAAACATATATTTTGGATAGTAACATCCAATGAGAAAAATAAATGTGGATTTCCAACTATCATGTATTTTTATCATTATCTCATGTAATGGAACTTACATAGGGTATACACCATGTGAATGTGACTCAATATATTATTAGTATATACCTATAATATCTTGTACCATTTTCATATGAAAAAATGATATCATCAGGATATAGAATAAATCTTTAATAATTCTATTATATAACTTATAGGTTCTCAACATAGTGGGGAACTGATATGATATTTTAGTTTAATAGTTACACTAATGAAAATTATAACAAACAATTTCATGAAAAATAAAAATCATGATGTGATAAGAAGTTTATTAACATTCAAAACAATGAATATAATTAATAATAGAGTACATATAATATGGTTCTAGGGGACTAAATCCAACACTTATAAAATAAAATTTTGTGGTGATTTAATTTTGGTTATCGTCCATTTATATTCTTGTGGTCCATTTTAGTGATACCATCAAAATATTTTGTGAACCCCATTTTTATTTCCATAGGTTATTCAGAATGAGATGAATTATTATTTTCAATTGGCACACTTATGTATCTGATATTGACATTTGGGGTAAAATATTTCACTCAAATTTATTTGTTATGGTTTTATATCCCATGAGATAATCAAGGGTGCGTATAATTGGGTTTTTTTACAACACAAAGCATGAACATCCTAAGATTTGGTCAAAAAATACAACATGGATTTTCATTTATTTTATAACAACATAAAATGTGGTAATTATTATATTTTTTATAATATAATGCACGGATATACTTGTATTTTTTACAATATAAAGCATGATCATTCTTGGATTTTATTACATCTTAAAGGGAAGATATGTCTTGATTTGATCGCAACATCAAGGGAAGACATGTCTGGTATTTTTTTCGTAGTATGAATATTTTTTAATATTATGTTTATGACATAATTCCATATCATTCTATGTTTCAATGTTATTCTATATTTCTATATTCTTAGTATTTTCCCCTTGGATCATGTTTATTAGGTCACTCTATTTTTCCATAGAAAATGTTTCTTCATTTTAGATTGTATATCCTTGGATCATGACATTTGAAAAAAAATTATTTTTACTTATTCTTTTTAATATGGTATTTCTTACCTACTAATGTTTTTTCATATTATTATGATCTAAACCTTATGACATGTTGATTATTTTTTCCCTTACTGAGTGTTTGAGATATCACCTTTCTTATGTTTCCATTCCCCGTATTATTAATAAGATTAAAACCTATGAGTTGTATCAATCAGAGTATATTGTTATTTTATTATGGAGAAACATTCAATAGTATCTTAAAATAAGTGTCTTGTGTATCTGATCATCGAATATATTAATCCTTTATTTGTTGAGATTGTGTGATTATTCAAGAGATGTAGTGATTAAATTACGAGAATTTTTTAAAATAAATGTTAGTTAATAATAATTTTTATCAATACCAATGTTTAATGATATTGTTTTTACAATTAGATCAAGGAGAGCAGACCTCAAATTTCATAGGTTTATTCGTAGGTTGGAAAAATGCCAATACTCTTTTTTATCGAATCATTGTAGTATGGGTGGTTCATTTTCATGAACCTAATCTCCATTAATTTCATTTAATTACCTTTTCATATACCATTAGTGTTCATTTTGTCAATGTCTTTCTTTTCCATACTTAATATTTACAAGTCCCATTATGGAAATTTAGCCAATGCATATTTCCACATTCTTACATGGAAAAAGCCTAGTTTTAGGGATTTTAATAATAGTATTTCCATGAAACTATATCTTTTTATTCATTTTCCTAAGACCAGAAGAATGATTAGAGTCCTCATTTATACCATGAGAGAACATCATATGACTTATTAGTATTTATAATTGTCTCTTCTAGAAGATTTTTGTTTTGAGAAATGATTTTAAGACACTAAATAATTGATCAATTTTTCTTTAACAATTAATGATGAAACCAAATGTAGGCATTTCATGATTTGTGAAAGTTTCATCATAGTTACCAATGGATTCATCATACTTTTACATTAGATTAAGGAATTCACTTTCCTTTTTTTGAAAAGTGCTGTTGGAAAGTAATTACTAAAAAATAACTTCTTAAACACCAGATAATACATTGAGTAAATTTCTTCATAATTCCTCATATTCTTAATAATATTCCACAATTTATCATATTCACCATAGAAATGATAAATATCCAATACAAATTTTTCATGATATTAGTACTGGAGAACATAAAATATATTATTAGTGGTATGGATCCATTAATCAATAATTAGTGGATTTGAGGAACCTCTAGAAGAATATGGATGTTGAATCATGAATGAATTAATGTTATGATACTCCTTCATTTGATTATTTATATGCTAATTTCAATTCATGGATTAGATAATTGCATAATCATAGAAAATAAATATTTTTTATTCAAACCCATGTATTGTTCAGTTTTCCACGACGAATGCCCTTACATTTCCTACCACATTAATTATTCACAAGATTACTTCTAGTTGTGGGAAGTGAATAAAACCAAAAATCATAGTGTAATCATCAATAATCATTAATCAAAGTAAGAAATAATATAATCATGAAAATCATTCATAAAGATTCCTAAATTATTACACCCTCTTATAAAACTAAAAAAAATTATGATCATCTTAAATCACCTTTGTTTATCATAGGTTGTCTTTGGTTATATCATCTCATTTCTGAAAACCTAATATCCGAAAAAATTAGAAACTATTATAATACCAACTATGGTGACTTAAGTATAACTCATATAAATATAACTTCATTTTAGATGAATATTCAATATATATCTTTAAAATACATGATTGAGAACCATTCATGTTTAGTTTTTATATAGACAAGATACATTAATAAAACATTTCATGAAGGATCTTCAATATCTCCCATAATTTTCTTCTCACATAGTACCTATATAGATATTTCCTACTAAAAAAATTTCTTCTTAACCTGTATAAATAGAAACATAAGAAATGGTGATCTCATATTCTTATTAAGGGTAAACATGAGAGATATAAGATTATGATAATCAGTGAACATTAGTTAATATTATGTGAATTATAACATTATTATAACTTATGATATTATACGAAATAAATCATATACCACAAAACATGATTCATATCATAAGGCTTTGTTGTAAAGAATACATGGGTCATAAGAGTGTGTAATAATCAATATTCAATCATGATCCATTATATTGTATCATAATAACAAGGAATAATTTTTTGGTATAGACTTAAGTATAGAAAATAATTTCTTTGTTCAAGCCTCACTTCCAAGACTACAATAATAGACAGAGTCCCATAGTGGATTAGGTTCACCACAGATTCCCAAAAACATAAAAATCATCTATCAAGGATCCTCACAGAGATATCCATCACATAGTAGGATTAGTCTATCCACATATGTATATTCTTAGTATTGGTTATTGTACCCTCTTGGGATTGGGATGCTTACTCATGTACCCTCTTGATCTTGATACAACCTCTCGTGAAGCCTTAGGCCCGAGAAAACACCTTGTGTACAAATTTGAGCTCATGAGATATAAAGCATTACCAAAATAATTATAGGGATATAATAGAAATTTTTTTAAAATAAATAAGAATGTTTTTAAGGATTTTGGTTCAATTACCATTCCTAACATCAACAATAATTCCCAAAAACATTATATAATTAATCATTCCTTTGCAACTTAATTAACATGTGGTAAAGATACCAGTTTTCTGAAAAAATAATATAATAATTCTAATAAAATAAAACATAAGGAAATTAATTGGTTGGTATAATAAGTTAATATATCAAATGAAGTATAAATATTATAAAAATGTGTCAAAATAGACTCTATCCTCTTTTATGAAATCCTTAGAGACATGCTTTGACAAAATATGATAAATCCTCATTTTCTTTTGGTGAATTTGTTTAAAAAAAATTCTAGAAATATAGGTATATTATTTTATATATAAAAACATAGTTACTTGTATAGGAATTTATGTCATAATTAATTTACATTATGTTGTGAAAATCCATTCATTTTGTAAATGTTTAAAAAACATTACTTTCAAACATTTGTAAATAAATTCAAAAATGACCTATTTGGGAAATATAAATAATATTACTTTTAAAATATTTTAAAAAAAGTAAAATATAGTAAAAAAATCCATCAGAATGAATTTATAATATGATAATAACCTCCATAAAATAATCTTGAAGAACATAGGTATGGAAGACAAATATTTCTGACCAATATAAAAGAAACATGGTTGGGTTTTCATAAAAACAAATCCATTGAATATTTTTGAGTACTGAAGAGAGAGAAAATAGTAAAAAACATATAAGTCAAAGAAATAAGTATATTAGTATAAAATATATGGTTTTATAATAGATAAAATATATAATTTACTTAAATTTAAATTGAAACATAAAAAATATGGGTGAAAGTGAGATTGTATCATAAGACATTACTCCAAGTCCTAACTTGCTTCATACGCACTATAATCTCATGTATAAAAACATTTGAATTATTATAAATCTTTATCAGAACAATATTAAAACTCATATTATTTTATATCCTTCCATTATAATTTCTAATTACCCATTTATTAATAATTCCTCATTAAAATCAATATTCATGTGTCAACAATTCTGTTTTTAATATATGTTTTAATTTAGTGAATCTACTTAATATATATTTCACATGTTTTCATCAACTAAATAAGACTAAAAAATTAATAATTATCATGTTTTTATATTATATACACATTTATGACCATATATTCAAGGTGGCAATGAAAAACTAATTACACCACTTCGTGGAGACGATAGTCTGTACGCATGCACGAGTGATTTTTTCATTTTTCAATGGATAGATATAATATAAGGTAAACAAATATTTATTTATAAAGAATAAAAATTATGTTATAAATATCATATATATTCATTAAAAAAATCTATATAACAATAATTCAGAGGTTGTGATGAAGAATGAAACATATCGCTTTAAAGAGATGGTAGACCATTTGTATGCATGGGTAATGATTTCATATTAAATTGGATAGAAATGAGATAGAAAATTGGTTTAGACTTAATATGAACCCTTTTATTATAGTAAATATTCAAATTTAACTATTTAAATATGGTTATTAAATATTTATGGGAGGTTTAAAAATTAATAAACTTGAAAAAGGTTAGTAAGAACATATACCTTTCTTTGGATAATCTCCTTCAAAAAATACCTTAAGAATTATTTTATGGGTATTTTCACAATAAAAAACCTCTTTGATGTGTGGGGGATTCAAAAAGGTATTTAGTTAGATATTTATTAATATAAGGTGTTTAGGTGGTGTGCATATGTGATAATAATAGGTTCTCTATTATAAGTGAGGGGAGTGGCCACCTTATAAATATTAAAAACATTAAAATATAATAAAGTCACTCTCAAAATAATTTTGATCCAAAACATATAATTTGATAATATAATGTAATTTATATATACATAAAATCAATCAAAAAAATAAATATATCTTTTATTGATATATTTAAGCATTATCCTTTTATTTTATCCTTTTTAACATATTTTTACATTTACCACGTTGACAAGATTTTTACCAAGGTAACATATTTTTATGAAGAAAAATTAAAATGAAAAATATCCAAATTTAGAAATTATAATTAAAAACAATAATTCCATTTTATGATATTCAATTTCTAATAGTTGTCGAAATAAATTCTAAATTTTTTTCAAAAAATGCCTATATGAATTTTAAAAAAATAATGTATTTTTAAGAATAAAATGAATTTATTATCATTACTTGCATATTAAAACATTATATGAATATATATATATATATATATTTGAGTATAAAATTTACACATTTCAATAAAATCATTCATCAATAGTCATTACTTTAATTTATTATCATAAAAACACATTGTGTTAATAAAAATATTTTTCTAAAAAATATATCCTTTTACCTTAAAATGATTTTATGTTAATTTATAACCATCAGATAATAGATTAATAATTTTTTAAATGTCTAAAATGTAATTTTATAGAATTTTAAAACACAAAATAAATTAAATTAACATATATAACAAAAATAATGTAATTTTTTTTATTTATCCAGTAATTAAAAAATTAAAATTCATTATCATTTATCAACTATTTATCTGAATTAATAATATTATTTTATTGGTTAAATTTTATCAATATTTTTAACAATATATTAATTAATTTCATTTTGTATTTTTATTAATTCATTATTCACTTAAGTTTTTTGTTGCATGCATCACAAGCCATTATATTTATTAAAGAAAAATATATTCTAATATCTCATGGTGTTACAAACATGTTGTAAATTTAATGTGATTCACATGTTATTTACCTATTTAGTTTCATTTATCCCAGAAACATCAAATTGTTGTAAACCACACTGCACAACATGTGATTTTAAGTTACACACCATGTAACTGTGTTTACTGGCCATAATTTATGACGGCTTCTGATGGAATTTTTAATCCATCTTCACTAATTCATCATCTTTATTAGGTAATATGGAACTGAATAATCATGTCATAATAAATTTTGGATTGAATAATTATTTTACAGAAATGAAAACTATAAAAAATTATATAATCAATCAATGATAAATAAATAATTATAAATTGATATGTGACTACTCTGATACCACTAGAAGGTTTATGGGTGTAGTGGAAGTGGTCAAGCCCTTGGTTAAAAATAAAAATTAATTAACTTACTTGGATTTCTCTATAAAATTAGAAAAATTGAAATCATGGAATCTAGGATACAAGATCAAAATATATGAGGTATAATTAATTTATTGATATAAAGAATTTCCTCATGTGGAAGCTATTACTTCATTTATGAATTATATGATGGTTTTAAGTCGCATCATTGTTGTGTTAATGGATTAAAGGATAAAATCCTTATAGAGAAGATATATTTATACACCATGAACTTCCAAACATAACCATTTAAATTTCTGGGTTATACGATGGAATATTTTTATAATTACATCATTCACCAATGATTGTTATAAGAATCGATTCAAGGAAACATGATTCATATTATTCTCTCCATAGGAGGAGAGTCGTTTAATATTCAAGAGAGTGTCATAGAAGAAGATATCTCTAGGGATTGAGAGTATTCTATCTAGAAATAATTTTTTGCAACACTGTATCTTTTTGTATAACCTTATGAAATGATATAACATGGTATTTATAGAGAAAGTTTGTGGTTTTGAATTACACAAAGTCCCATTACAGATTACCTAATTTTTAGTGAATCCAATTTCTAAATAATATATTATTATTATTTACTTGACTTGTGATAAACATTTTAATAAATAAATATCATAAAATGATATTTAATATATCATTCCTAGTTAAACCAGCATCTTGTCCAACCCATCCTCATTGGAATTTATCAAAATTAAATAATTCATATTTAATTAAATAAAAAAATATCACTGAATTATTCCCTAATGAATAGATATTATATTCATTAACATATCATATTAATTTTTTAAAATATTCAACTCTCATGAATTCACTTGAATAACTAGTGACCAAATATTTTTGAGCAACTGACAATGAATAATGTATTCATGGTTTTAGATGAGTGGTCTTGTCATATAAACATCATCTTTAGTGGGGGTTTGATTTCTTATATTCTCTAAAATTGGGTGGTTGTTTCAATGGGTTGGTATAGTTGATGGTGGCGTAGGGGCTCATTGGTAAGGCACAATGAGGGGTGACGACTTCCACTAATGGAATATCGGTCTTACATGGTTGGAAGGGGGATTGTTCACCATTGTAAGAATAATAGTGATGTTGCTACTAGGAAAGTGTTCATGATAATTCATCATGGGGGTTCACCAGGATGGTGAATATATATGAGATTTTGGGTCTAGTTTATTGGCATAGGAATTACGGTGGAAGATCTATAAATGGCCACAGATGGAAGCACTATGTGGGTGGGATGGATAAATAATGTGTTAAAGATGTCCTATTGGTAGGTACTACAAGGAAATGTGTTGGGCCTAAGGATCATAGATCCTTTGGACAATGTATGGGACTATGGGATAGTCTCTAAGACATTTGTTCCTTGAGGTTTATAGGCTATGTAATGGGCCTCCCTTTACCCAAAAAATAAAATTTGTACTTTCTTTGGTCTAATAAAGATGATTCTATCTCAACATTATAAAAATATCCAAACAGGAATAATCACTAAAACAAAAACATGAATAATATTTATTCAACATGTTACATTTATATATAATTAAACTTAGGTTTTGCATACACATAGTGTGTAACCCTATAGGCTCTTTTATCAATGGGATTAGGTAGAACTACCAAAAGTCTGAGGTTAGAATCATGAAACATTCCAAGACACCCTTATAGAAAGGTGTAATTTAATACACTAAAAATAATCATTATAATAATGTACACTCTGTAATAGAATCTCTTTGTCTAAATATCTTTAATATAGTAGGTTTCATACTATTTTCATCAACCCATGTGCTCCATTTTTCATTCTTTAAATTTTTAGAAATGGTCTTTCTAAATAAATTTCATGAACATAGACATAATATGGATGTTACATTCCCATCAAAGGTTCTAAAATTTCAACATCTATTTAATTATTTAAATGGTAAAATCCATCATAAACTTATTTATTAATATAATATATTTTGTAATACATCCAATGTATTCAACCAAATTGTGAGAATATTTCATCATATTTTTGATCAATACATAATGATATGCAACACATCCAATTTATTAAAAATAACCTCAATGTATAAATACTATTAAAAAATCATATATAAGAACATCCAATTACACATATAAATATCAAATTGCTTATTGTGTCTCATGTCCTTATAACCACTTTTTACTAGAGATTACTAATATATTCCTTCATGAGAATAAGTATCAATTTATTATGAGCCTCATACCCTTGATATAATTTATCACATGCATGCCATTAGATGATATCATCCAGACATTGAACAAATATTTAATAATATTTCATTAAAAATCCTCAATTCTCTTAAAAATTGGGAAATATTATGATTTCTTAGTATGATAGGTAGCCTTCAGATATTATCATATACATTGTCACATAGAAGAACAATCAAACTGTGATAATAAATTAATCGTTATTTCTATGAATATTTCAGATATATATAGTTCAATATAGTTGGTTCTGGGGAACAAAATCCAATAGGACTCGGATTTCAGATCTTGTTGTGGATGAGGAGGCGTGTTCCCATTATGGGGTTAATAAACCCTTCAAGAATTATATGATTACTAAGGTAAAATTTCAATATTTATTTAGATTTAAAGCTATGGAATCACTGAGAGGGATGTTCATATGGGCAATGTGTGACTAGGGTGGTTTTCTAGGAACAATGTTCTACCGGTGAGTTAGTGATCTCACATTGTGTGATGGTTATGTCATTTTGTGTGTTTGTGAGGAGTTTCTTATAGTGTATGATTCCATTTGGAATGGGATATTTCTGAGTATATTCTTAGAGTTTAATTTGATAATTGTGGTTTTGGTATCCTTCAAGAGGACATATATGGTTTTATATTTCAGTTCATGGAATACTGAATAGGTGTTTACCCCTAAGGCGAGTGGTGTTTCTATCATATATGGGTAGGGAGGTGTTTTAATATAAGATTGATGAGCACGTAAGATATTTTACCATTGGGTATCATATTTCATGTGTGGGGTCCTTTTCATATATTTTTATTTTACTTTTAATCATCTCTGAGATATATTTATATGAAATAATATCGAGTTGATATTGAGAAGTAAAGGCATATCTTCTTTATTGGTTGGTGATTTCCCCATTGATTTAGTGTATAGGTTATATGGTTTGTCCCTTAGTTTTCTACTTACCTAACACCCTATCACTATTTTGATTTTTTAGGGTTCTATTAGATACTTTAACAATCACCCCTACACGAGGTTTGTACCAACACTTTTTATTTCTATGCAGATGAAACACAAGTAAGTAGTGATATAAGAGGGTGGGGGAAACTAGAGATCGTATAGTTAGAGAATTGTGTATATGTAACAGTTAGTTCACAAATAGATATTTTGAAATGTGTTGATTCCCTTATTCCTAGTTTCTCAATGTCAGGTGGTGTTCCGATGTATCGAGCCTTGTAAATTTTCGTTCTTAAATAGGATTTTATATAATCTTACCATGAAGTTTATAGAATATTTATTCATGCATGTTTCAAAGTTTTCTTATATATTTTATCTTTTTTAGTTGTTGATATCTTTTTCTTGGATGGGTATGTATATCTAATGCATTTAATATTGGATAAGGCCTCCAATATGTGCATTAATAATTTTTTATTATGGTCACAAATCCCTGACCTACTGAAGGAAAAAATGGGGTGCCACACTCAGCCTATTTATGACCCAATAAGAGACATAATGTTTCAATTTGTGTCATATTAACACATAATAAATGAATTATAATAAATTTGACACATTATGCCTAAGATCTACCTTTCTGGATAACAAAAACCATGTATATGTAAAAAATAAAGAACATGTTGTGCGATTTATGCCGAGGAGTTTTCACTACCATTTTCATCATAATGGTTGATGAAGATCCAATATAGGTAGTCAAATGAATGTCTCCTCCATGTTGAATCGATGAATTGTATTTACTCTCTCAATGTCCAAGTGAGACTCTCATCTACTCCATTTCATTATAGTCCCTCTCATTGTAAATGGGGAAGAAAAAAAGTGTTTTGATTATGTGAGAATTTATAGGAGGAATTGTAATACAAAAACATCCCTCTCAATCATGTCTTCCTACTTTAATAAGTTATGGGGATACTCGTGGAGTTTACATGAATTTACATGTGAGTTACAAGTCATACAAGTAAATTTCCTCTATTGTAATTTTTTTTCAATAACTAGTTGATTCAACTCCCATTCATTTCATCAAATAAAACTTTCTTCATAGTGATAGTCAGTGTGGGAGAATTCCAAAATGATGGTTCTTATCAATCAACTTCCAAATATGTGAAATAATTTATAAGTGAACTATATCATATGATTCTACACATAACAAAACTATATGATTTAACTCAATATTAGGGTATGGTTTATTATGGTAGTAGTATAAAATTTATATTTAATGCCATGATATGTCCTCATATTTCCACCTACAATATGGCCAAATGCATCACAAGCATCATGGTTTTCTGGAATATGTTCACATAACAACAACAATTATTATTTATTAATGATTATAATTACACATATTAAACGATGCGATAGTAATAAAAAATAATATATAATTTGATTATTATTTATTATTATTATTAAATATTATTATTATTATTATTATTATTATTAAATATATATTTATTGTTTTTATTAAATTGTTATTGTTAAATAATTATAATTATTAAATCTAATAAATATAGAAAATAATAATTTGTCTAATGAATATTACTTGTAAATAATATTTTATATTATTATTGAATATAATTATTTTTATATATTATTATTAAATGTAATTATTGTTTAAAACGATAATAACTATTAAATGTAATTATTATTTTTATATTTATCATAATCATCAGAAAAATGATTATAATTAAATCTTGATAGATTTAATTAATAGTAATATTAATTTATAATATTCATCAAAGAGTATAAATAAAGAAATGTACATAGATCCAAGGACCATAATTGAGTCAGGTTATACCTTGCCTTCAAAGGGATAACTCCCATGTGTTTGAGACCCAACCTGGAATCATGTTCCCTCTATGGTTGGAAATCCAACACCCACCATGATTAAATGTTCATCACCCTTCCTTGACTCAACACCCTTATGACCGCATTTAAGATGATTCTCTACGCTTATTATACATCAATTCCCTATACGACTCCGTAATTCCATGTGCCTATCTATTGAAACCCATACAATGATGATGATGGTGGTGATTTTATAATTATAATTATTAGATTTTATAATAATAATTATTATTATTATAATTAATAATAAAATATTAATTATTTAAATATAATTATAATTTAATATTATTTTATATATAATTATTACTGATAATAGCATAATTATTATTAAATATAATAGTTTAATTATTATTTCATCTATATTATATAAATAAAATAATATAGAACAGGTATGTAAATTTTTTAACAAACAATAAAAATGATTAAAGTGAGTAACATATTGAAAATAAAAAAAATCAAGGCCTCTCATTTATAAAAGAGAGTTATCAAATAAATTTTAAATCAATATTTTGATATTATTTTGTAAAATTAGGGTGGGTAAATTTTTATTTTAGTTTTAACCAATGAAAAAAATGATAACCATATGGTTATTCAGTTATCATTTTAATAAAAAAATATAATAATTATTTATTTTATTTGTTCTAGTTTTGGTTTTCAATTTTCCCAAACCATTAGGTTGTATTAATTTCAATTTTTGGTTAACCATTACGTAAAAACAAATCACTCTAACTATATAGGAGAAAAACTCATGATGGTTAATAAATCCATAAATTTGGAAAAAAATAAATTATTTAAAAATAAATTAATTTATAACAAATTATATTTTCTTTTTAGGGTTATAATAAATTTAATAGGTCATTCAAAATATTAAATTTATTAAAAATTATATTTTTTGTTATATTTTTGGTATTTAATTATTAAAACTAACCAAAACCAATCAAATTTCTTGGATATTAACTAAATAATTTTTTTTCTAACCCAAACTCTTTTAGTATCGCAATTCAATGATTTATTATTCCTTTTTTAATTAACATAGGGTATTATATGTGCCATTGTAATCTATTATATGGACTGGAATTTGTAATATATTCATACCCTTTGTAATAAAAAGGAAAATTTGATGTGATTTAACTCTTTGGAGGGTTTTTGGTATGGTCTAAAAAACTATATTCAGATGTGTTTATGATTTACTATGATTTGTATATATTGTTTCGTAGGTCATAATATGATCCATTAGATGTGGAAAAAGATGCAAAAAAGAAGGTTATATACTAAAACTAATGAAACATTCATTATATATTAAAAATATAGATAAATAGATCATACATGTTTAATGATTACAACAACATTCTTTTCCATAGATCTTGAGAAAATGTTTGAGGAATATCAAGGGAAATAGTAGATCAAGGCCCACTACCTCTAAGGGGGATACACCAGCCACTTTATTTAAATCTCTATCAATGGAAACCTACTGTCTTCTCTGAGAAAGAGAGATGAGGCTCAGGGGAAATAAACATATAAAAATATTTTCATGAAACTAATGATAAACAAAAGCATCAAACTAATGATCAGTACATCATCGCAATGAGAAGTACCATTTCTATATCATCAGTGATCTTTTATTCTTATTCATAAATTAAGAACAAAAATATTATACTAAATTATTAAAAAATAACTCAAAAGATATGTTCCCAGTTGTTAAATGGATTTAAGGATCTTAATTAAAATATTTTAATTGATTCTTAAAGGACTAAAATAAATTTAAATTGCATGGGGAGAAGGTGTTGTTATCTTTCATGAATAAAGGGGTTTCATCACGTGTATGAATGCATTGTATACATTTATATAGCATGGAATAGTATGCATACATACATGAATCACGTTCATGTATTCTTCATGAATCATATACATGAGAAAATACATTCATCCTATTGTGTATTATATGAGATTTTTATTACTTATATATATAGTATCATATATTATATATTATCCTGATGTGTATATATATATTTTATATGAATAATTTAAATGTGTTAAATGTACATGCATCATAATATTTTATATTTTAGTTGACATAAAAAAACCTCTCACTTGTAATAAAATTTAAATGATACTTTATGCCAAACTTTATAACCTGTTTAAATCCATCCCACTCTTTTGTTTATGGTTTTATTAATCTACATTAATTTGGGAACAAATACTTTTTAATAAAATTTATCTTTATCCAAGGATCTATCTATGTCACTATATATGTTTTAATAAAATTGAAAAAAAATATGAAATCCATATTTAATAGATCCAAGCAAAGAGAAACCACTGTAAAATAATTCATGATAATCAAGCTACAAAGGGTTCTGGTGTGATCTACCTCAAACACAGTCAAATATCTATATGAACATATCCATCACTAGGTGAAGCATAAAAATAGTTTTTATTCCTATATTTTCCTTTTTTACATAGAGTGGCCATAAGGAATGGAATCCATCAATCTAGTATAGGAAATATCATCTTTTCATGATTCTCTAAGAAAAGACTCACTATTTAGATAAATACATCACATTTCATTCATTTAATATATGAGTATATTGAATTAAATCATTATAAATAGATAATCATATAATATATAAATTACATGAGCAGGGGCATGTATTTTAATAGTATAATTCAATCAAGGTCTAGATATTTTAACTAGTCATGCATGTTGAAAAATCCCATATTGGTTTTACTCTAACTGATGTCATGACCAGTAACATAACCGAACACCCTCATATTCATGAATTTTTCATTTTTATTATATAAGTATGGAATCAATTTATAAATTTTATAATTAAATTTATCTCACTAAACTCAGGTAATATGGGATTATTTATTACAACTATTAAATATGGATTTCATATTTTTTTCAGTGTTTTTAAGACCCATAGGGTCACCCAATTATGTCGTCATGAATATGTTAGTCGTGTCTCATACAAATACATTTTTAATGAGTACTAGAATCTATTCAATCTAGGCTTAACAGATTACCACAACTCATAATACTCTATGATGATAATTAATTATTGGAAACATAATGTTTGTACTTTGAGGGGTTATTAGAATTCAACCATTTTTGTAAAGTAAACTATAAAAAACATGAATAAATTATAAATGAATAATATATATATTATAATGACATGATGTATTTACAAATATTATAATAAATATCATTATAGATTTTACATGTCCCTCATGTTGTTTTTGTGGTAATGGTTTTTGTTATCCCATTAAAAAGATATATAATTAATATAATATATCTATATAACCACCAAGAAAAATTACCCCATTAAACACTTAGTGACTAATATCTATAAAGTAATATAGTTTTAATAGTGGTGATACATAGGAATAATATTCATAATGTTCAATTCATTTAACAAATTTAAACTTTTAATCATCATAACATCAAATTTTATGATGTTATCTTATTTTGTCTACCATGAACTCTTTATTATATTAAAATCACCATATTTGGAACCCTATTGCTAATTTTTTACTAGAAATTAATTTAACTATTTACATAATTATTTACTAATATTCCTAATGATTTTTTATGATAACATGATATTCACTTTTACTAGCATAATTCATTGGAAATAGTGAAACTCACATTCTCATGGTAACAAAATGTAACCTTTCAAATTTTTTTCCTTTACCATTAATATCCTAAACTTCTTTATTATATTTATTGAAAACAATTTGACTTTAGAATAGTATAATCTTTTATTTGTTAACTTTGAACTTCACTATGTTCAATAATTCTATCACTAGTCTCTTAGATAATAAAATCATTTTCAAAATAATTTTCTAAGACTCAATACAAACTTATTTGAGTTAGGAAATAACAATTATTTTCTTTTAGTGATAATATTAAACCTATAAAATATTGTTTCTATATAACATATGATATTATATGTGTTTAGTATGTTTTCTTGAAATGAAGATATATGCTTAAAATATTTCAATGATGGGTGATGGGAACATCTTCCATAATATTTTGTGAAATTAATGGAAAAACATTTTATCCTAGATAAAACACTTTTATTCTAATCTTCTTTCTAAAACATGTAATCAAATATGATGAATCATAAAAAATATATTATCAACCAATAATATCAATTTTTCTTATAAAAACTATTTTTTGACAAAAACATCACTTGTTATAAAATATTAATAATATAAAGATACACATACTTTATTTCAGATTCATATGATCTTGACATATTTATTTACATTAAAATATCTCATGTAGAAACTATTTCCTTCTTCAATTGAATGAAAACTAAAATATCTTACAATTATTCATTTAATTTTTAACTCTTATATATTTAAAACACTTTTAAAAATTATATTCAATATCAAAAAACATTCCAAATCATATAATTAGTTTCTATAATGCTGATACATGAAATAGAAATTCTATAGAGATTCGATAAACATATCCAATTATCCAAAAAATTACCCCACAATCAACAACATGGAGTCATCAACTTGAACCTGACCTAATGAAACCTTATTTATCCCTAAGTCTTTAGAATAATCAATCATTTTAATTATATGAGTGGATATTAAATTTACTTGGTTAATATATCATTTAATTACTTTGAATCCTTAAATGAATAATTATATACATCATAAGAATATAGATTCATTTATTGAACTACTTAAATAATTTGTTAAAAAAGAAGTTTATTCTATATCACATTGGAATTATTATACTTGATAACTTTTCTTAGGTTATCAAACATAGGAGTTGATAACTTTAAACCTCTGATTTTTAAGTATTAAATAAATTAGATTGATAATGATGATAATAATTTCTAAAAAAAATTGTCCTATAAATATCATGTCTTGTATATTTTAATCAAAGAATTTTAATTAATGTTTTCCCACTAATGTTGATAACCCTATAAAAATATCTATTTATTGAGATATGATCCTTATTTTACAATATAATGAGTCTTATTTAAAGTTCACCTCACCACATAGTTATTTTGATAGGTAATCATCCTAATCATAATTATTATGAATAATAAAAATTTCAGTGGATAAATCGTAACACAAATTCATCATTCAAATATAATTAAATATATTATATAGGTATCTTAACTATTATTATTTCTCATCTACGTCAACCAAAATAAAACACCAATAATATAACAACAAAAGAAAATCCATGGGCACTCATCTTTGGAACGAAAACTACCCAAGGATGATCTATTATCTCCCATTAAATTATTACATTATAAAGGATAAAATAGGGGAATCCAATATTGGCATGAAACTACCTAGTCAGATTATTGTGGTCATGACAAGAATCTATTTGGAAGGAATATCACACTTAGAATTTGGGGGTTTTTTCATTCAATGTCTCTCTAATTTAATGATCACCAAATGAATATTTAATTTATTATTGTTACATGTTATGATATCTTTATCTTACCATGTTTTATTACTTTTTATATTAATGTATCTAATGATTTATTTTGGTAATCTTATTCTATTCTCAAATTTTATGTTTCCACACCACATTAATGTTAAACTCTATACATAACCAACTAGTATTTATTATTCAAACAAAAATACAAGACAAGTATATTCATAGATACGTGAATATATCTCTTGAATATGGTATATAAAATCTTCATGTAATGTATTATAGATATATGCGATTGAAAATCTCCACATGAGTAAGCTCATAGCGATGAAGAGCTAACCCCTAACGTTTCTTGAATAAAGCATAATCATCTAGGCCGATGGATAGTCCAACTCCATGTCCCTATCCCTAGAGAAACATTCTTTAAGAGATAATTAAATTCATGAAAATTATAAAACATAATATAAAAACACTATTCCCATTAACTAAAATCAAGAAAATGACTTCAGATAAAAACCTAGTTTGAGTTAAATAAAAAATAAATTTTATATATTTCTATATAGACGTTATGTACAGTTATATCTACTAGAAATAATTTATCAAATAAATAGAGAATACACATTATTCATATTTTATAGATATATTATAAACATTAATTAATAAAGGAATAACTTCTTAATAAATAAACATCTAATAAATTTAATTCTGAGAATAATTTTTGATGTTTTTCATAAATAAAATACCGTTATAAACAATTTAAAACTAAACCAAACATTACTGTTATTCGGTAATTTTATGTTTAAGCACTTCTATATTCAATTTATATATGAACTATTTATATTTTATTTTACATTTAATTTTTATATATAAGAAATAAAATGATTTATATATTTTACAATTAATTTTATATTCTATAAAACATTTACATAATTTATATATCATTTAAATTAAATTATTTAAAAATTAATTCAAATTAAAAATCAAAATAATTTCGATAAGGTCTAATCAAAATCTTTTAAAAAGTACTCCCTTTTAACTAGAGTAATTCATAATTATAAATATAAAATCCTTTATATTTTGACCTTATTTATATAATTTATAAACTCCTTATAATTAGTCTTCTGATTTGTGTATAAAAAATTTACTTCAAGATCACAAGACATTCTATATAATTTGGTAAAATGTATTAAAATTTTATAATTGGAATATTTTTATTAATAAATATTTCATAAACATTTATATAAAATATTTTAAATAACCTATACTTAATTAAATTTTAACCTCTTTATAAATTAAAATATTCTCAAAATACATTTTACTATGATTTATAAAAAATTTATAATCTATATATATTTGGAAAATATATTCTAAATGTTAACACATTAATATTAATGTAATATTCATAATAAACATTTTGAAAAAATTTAATCAAATAAAGTTAATCATTTTATAGTTAACTTATAAATCACTTTTAAAAATTTTATGAATATTCCAAAATATATTTTACATTATTTTTGAACAATTTATAAATAGTTTAATTTAATTCATAGTTGAATTTTATTAATAAGTAAAGAAT
The DNA here is from genome assembly GCA_963277665.1 of Viscum album. Lineage (NCBI taxonomy): Eukaryota > Viridiplantae > Streptophyta > Magnoliopsida > Santalales > Viscaceae > Viscum > Viscum album. The sequence goes on along the minus strand of OY728138.1, from coordinate 1,101,594,080 downwards.
ATATTTATTTATCAAAAACATGGGAATGTTCAAAAATTTTATATTAAATATAGACATGAAAAATAAAATTTTATAAATCGTAAAATTTATTATTTATAAAAACTTTATAAATAATAATCAATTTTTAAATGAAATTAGTATTTCTTAATACTTTCATTACCCTTATGCAACATTAATTCAACCTGGATTATAGTTACATAGAACTCTTTTGTGTTAGGTTATCTAGGGTGACCTTTATACATAACATTTATACATAAGGGGAATTTTATATCCTTTATGAAAAACACTTCAATGTAATGTTAACCTATATTTTCCTTTACAAAAAACATTTTTTATAAAGATAAATCATGATGAAAATTACATAGAATGATTTCGGTGAATAAAAATAATTATTACTTTTACATATTTTTATTTGAGTAAAGGAAAATCCAAATTACCTTTATATGAGTTTCATGGAAGTCTACGTAAGGGTAACATACACTACATTGAATTTTATGACATAGAATTCATCAAAAAAATAGTTGATTAAACAGATTGATTTGATGAGGAAGAATGATAACACTATAAGGATTATATGGATCTCCATATGATCCTTATATAGTGGAATAACTCCCAAACAAGAATAATCTAACCACAAATAAAATAGATAGGAATGATAAATATTAAACACATGAAAATAAACCATACAAGGTTCTTGATTATGGTGATGATCTTCTTCTTAGATCTTAAGAGAATACATTATATAAATCATAAGGAGTAGAAGATCCATGCCTAATTCTTTTGAGGGGGATAGATTATCCTTTAGATACTAATCACTATCCTAGGAAACCGGAAATTATCAAAGTTTTTCAAGAACTATATCTATGATAAATGAATGAGGCACTGAAATATAGATCATATAGTGTTTTGTATAAAACTGATGATCACCAAAAGAATAAAATGAATGATCATGCCCCCATCCAACAAAGGATACCCAGTTTTTCCTTTTGGATTCAATATCTAATGATTTTTTATAATTAAATAACATGTTTTTAATATTAAAGAATCATCAAATAATACCAATGATATGCGCCTCATTGATAAATTTGTTTAATGATTTGAAAAAAAATAATTAATTATTAATGGTTTAAAACAAATTAAAACTGCACAATGAGAAGGTATTGTTATCATGTATGATTATATGGGTTTCATCCTGTATATACATGCATCATATGCATGTATATTGAATACAACTGTACTCATGCATACATGTTTCACATGCAAGTATTCTTCATGTATCATATACATGATAATATACATGCACCAAATTCATGTGTTGTATATGAATTTCATACCTTATAAATATTGTATCATATATTTTATATTAGCAAATAAATATATATATATATTCTACATGCATCACAAGCATATGATCAATATATATGATGCATGCATATATTTTACATACACTGAACACATGTATACAATGTATATAAGATTTATATATTTGTGTGTGTTTTACATGCATTTCATACATGTTTTCAGTGTACATTAATCTTATTCATGTATTTTTTAGTGTACATCAAACATTTTTACACATTTAGTTTTCTTGATTAATTTAATATATCTCATAAAAAATTGATATATTCTCCAAAATAAATTTCCCCACACATCATTTTTGTGGGATTTATCACTTTTAATCTCATCGTTTGTTTTTTATTTGTCATTGGGAATGGGAAAACATAATTTATTATGGGATTTTTATTTTATTGGAAATAGACATTTGAAATGGGAAGATTCTATATTTATTATATATTTAATATTTTTACATCATATAAAGATTTATTTTCCTTTGAAGGTATTTTAAATTGTTAATATTTAGTTAAGTGTTTAATATAATTTATATAAATTTTACTCAACCAGAAAACCAAGTCTAATCAAAATAATGTAATGTCTTCTGGTGTTTAATGGAAATACATGGTTAGCTAGTGTTCTATTCAGTGTAATCCATATCTTCTAAAGACTGGGATAAATTAGTCATACTTATATATTATCCATAAAATCATAGATCCTAGGCCTATATTGGTGGGACCCATATACAAGAAATTTTGTCCACATACATTTTATTTTCATTTTTCATTTTCAATAAAATATTCAATACAGTATACATTTTTAAATTATTTTATAATGTATAATAAATATAAAAAACATTGGATAATTATCTTCTTTCATTTATGTGGATCTCTTTTCTAAAATCCCAACCCCATAAATTTTAAACCTATAGAGGCCCAACCCTTGGGATGACCCCATGGATGGTCCCTTTTTTAGAAAATGCACATTGTGTTGGTGTAGGTGGTTTGGGTGTACATTCCAAGTCAATCCTCATTCCAGGTTTATTTTCTAACATTCCATGAGTTCTAAACCTAGTGTAGTTTATCAAAAGCCTCATTAGTGATGTATCTCTTCCCTAAAGGGAAATTTGAAATGTCTAAACACTTTCTCAATTTTTTAAAAATTCTATGCTAATATGTTGATCCCCTAAAAGGGGGAGGGAGTTGTTTACTCAATTTTTACACTTTCTCCGTTAATCTCCAATTGTCTATTATGGGGTGGTTTTACACCCATTCACCATCAAAGTATTTTCAATGGAAATATTTTGAAACAATTAGGTTTTTGGGTTTTGAGATTTACATGTCTTGGTCTGATTTACTTTTGAGGATGAGTGCTATCATTAATTTTTTTTATTAATGCTAAATAATCTATTGTACCTTTTTTGTTAGGGTCTTAAGGACTCCATATAAATCTATTCAAATCGACTATCTCATTATAAATAAAATGAATAATTATATAGAAAATATAGTTATATATAGAGGAAATGAAACCTTTAATACCCTCAGTTATGAAGAACTACATTAAGGGGTATCATTCCAAACCATTCTATTCATACAACTACAATCAAATATGTGACTCAAGGTTCCTATAAAAAGTTTTTATAATTTAAATAATTATTTCACATCATGTCTTGAAATTGGGATAAACATCAAGGCATGTATCCTTATTGTCTAGGGAACAAATGATTATTTAGTTCGTCCTCCAACTCACAATTATGTATGGGTAGAGAAAACTAACCAAAATCCAATGCACTATGGATTTAGGACACTTTATATAGGAATTTTAGTGCCTATATTTTATTTTATTTTTCAGGTTCAAAATATTTTAAGCGAAATATGTTCTATAAATTTCAGGGATTATGTATATAAATTGGGATTTAGTGATATTTGGTAATCATATTTTCATCAGATTAATAGAATTAAAAAAAGAAATATATTTCTTTTTTTTTAATTTATCTTTTGTTTCCCCTTAGTTCTTCATATAAGGATTTATTTATACTCATTTTGTAACATTAGTTGGTATCAAATCAAGGTCATTTGTTATTTTCCTTCATCAACTTTCATTTACCCAATATTCATATTCTTGTTCCACCATATGACATCCCCTATGGTCCGAATGTTATTGATATATCTGTTTTTTTGCATAATTAAATCATGAATCACCATCCCTACTCATAGATATTAGTTATTCCAACTCATTAAAACCTCATGATTACAAACCCTATAAAATACGGTGACTCACATGTCTGTGATGTTCACTATATTAGGTAGACCTCCCCCAAAATATCTAATGCGTGATTCTTCCACTTACATTCCTCATGGTTTTGGTTAGTGTGGGTATCTTAAGAAAGTACAAAAACATAATGAAATGTTATTTTAAAAAATAAATAAAATCCAATTTTTCCTGTAGTTATCTCACTAATATTTTTCCTCCCATACATGATTCATCTCTTAATGAAATTTGGTGATCAATAAAAAACAAGATCTTTGACCTATACATGAATCCCTGTAGTATGTTCCCATGATACATGTGTTCCCTATTCCCATGGATCATCCTCCCTTACAATGTGTGAAATAAACTAGTATATAACCCATCAATGTGAACCCCATTCACCTACGCACTAACTATATACACCATTTTCCTTTAGTACACATCGAGTACCTCCACTTAGAAGTCCTCACTAGCACATGTGACCCACCCCTACATGATCACCCATTGGGTACCCTCTACATGACTCCCTCAACGTCCACCAATAAATAACACACAGAAATCCCCCAAAAACCATATTACAGTGTGCATAGAATCCAACACACAAATAACACATGCATTACTCAGACAGTCAGATAAACTATTTTGTGTATGTAGGGCCTAGGTCTAGATAAAACATAGAATGAAAAAATGGAAGGTAAGCATGAATACCATGATAAAGTGAGAAGAAAAAATCATGGCCCACTATATTAGTGATTTGGATTTGGATAAACACCACTTGTTGGCCATGTAACATCCCATGTTTTGGACTATGTCAAAATTTCTAAAGGAATTTGGAATCTTTAATTTAACGGTGGATTTTTTTTTTGAATTTCATGAATCTGATGGAGGTTTATAGGGTTTAAATATCCAGAAATGATGTTTTCAGATGTAGGTTTTTTTATGTATAGGGGGTTAGATTTAACCCTATAGGATGAATTTTCATCCGAGTATGTTGGAAATAGATTCTACAAAAAAATAACATTGTGAATCCCTTTCATGATGTGAATTGGTTTCAAGAGGGTAAGTTTTAGATGATTCTGGATTTGAAATGCCATGGGATTTACCCTTGAGAATTCATGAGATAAATCTGGTTCATGCTGTGAATTCCATTATGATGTGGAAGGAATTTTAAGAGCTGTAGAAAGAAGATATAGGATGTGAATTTCAAGGAGGGATTAACCTGAGGAATTCAAGAAATTTACCTAGTTCACTTCATAAATTTGGTTCATCATGTGAATCTAATTCACATCATGAATCCTGTGGGATGGATTTTTTAAAAAGTTGAAATAGGGGCTTGGACCCTTATTATGTTTTTAACATAGGGGTGGTTTTAAAAGAGGTATACATATTAGATCCTACCCCTCTCATAGGGTCTTTTAGATATAATTCATCTAGTGTATGAATTGATCATCACCAAATGTTTATGATATCCCTCTGGATGTTCTTGATTCCTCTTGCTTATTCCCTTCATTTACCTTCCCATATGGAATTCTAAATCCATGCGAGATCGTTTTCCCTCTTTTCAGGGCGTTTTCCAAATATTTTGATTTCTCTTGAATCATCTTGATTCATGGTTTTCTATTGGATAACTAATGTATCCTATATATGATGTGAGTGGTATATTAGTTTTTAATTATAATCTATCTTATTTATAAACTATGTCATTATGCCATGCACCAGAACATTCATGCATCACCCTTAAAATTTTAAATGAATATTATAGATGATAATTCCATTAATTTAGGAAGCTTTATGAATTTAACTAAACCTTTATTAGTGTTCCCCTTAACACAAAACACCCCTTTTTGGATTTTTTACTTTTATGGTCATCACATATGCTTCATATTGAAGATTAAAACAACTTTTTGAGTGATTCTTGATATTATTATAACTATAATTCCTTACACATTTGTATCACCGTATGAGGTGTGGTGATTATTCCCTCAAATATGGGTTGATTAAAATAAATTAAGTGAATTGGTAAAGGGGGTAATAAATTACACTCATCCATTTTTAGAAATAGTTTAATAAATTGGCCAATTAAATTGAATTATGTGTTAAATAGAGTGTAACCATACCTAAATGTATCCAATATATTAAATTTGAATACTTTACTCTCCTTTATGAGCATGTGAAATGTTAAATATAAAAAAAATGAATTTTTATGTTGTTGGTCATGAAGTCTTATACCCTTTGGTCCATAAACTATCATAGTGAAACATTCTAAATAAATTGTTACAATAAAATCTAAAGTAGAATGATTAAAACAATGTAGAATTATCAATTATTAAATGCACATTACTACCATATAATTTAGTTAATTAGGAATTGACTCCCTTGGGCATGGAATCCATTATACCTATGGTCCCTCTGTCATGGTGTCCCTTATACTTTTGATACTTGGGCATGACATGCCTTATACTTGTGAAACAAGGGCATGGAATACCTTGGTCATGGAGTTCCTTATATATTGTGATACATTGGCATGAATTCTTGTATATATTTTGATACTCGGGCATGGTATCCATTATACATTGTGATTCATGGGCATGGCATCCCTTAGCATTCTATAAAACTCAAAATAACGCACATGGAGGCCTGAGTTTTTTCTTAGGTCCTGGATAATATTTTTATCCATATATATTTCTATAAACATTACTATGTATATACACCAAACATAAGTATACATATTATTACATGTTCTAAGATCATTCAGCTTAGGCCAAAGTTGGGAATGTCTTCCTGGTGTCATTTGGGAACCAAATTCAATATGGTTACAGCTTCTATTCTTGTTTATATATATATATCGTAACACTATTATATATTTTTTTCAAATACTAGATAGATTTATACATCACTGGTTGTAAAGACTCATATATTACATGTAAATTTTTTATTATTATATATGGGAATTTTATGATTCCACGAAAACTGACGGCTCATGATTCAGAGGCCCAGTGTGCTTGGAATAAATTTCTGACCTTTTTTCAGGTACGTTCAGTAAACGTGCGAGCAGATTTTTCAAACATTTGAACCAGTGCTCGGAATTGAAATTTGAGGCCACCGTTGAACTCACAGTGCCGATATTCCAATAAAGAGACCTTCACCACCACTGCAGTAGGTCGAGGGTGAAATATAGAATTTTGGGTTTTTGTAGAAACATAAATAAAATAAAATAAAATTTTATTTTATTATCTTTTTGTTGAAACCTCCCATGTAGAATGTTTAAGAAGTGGGGACCACCAGAACTAAACGTCCCATGAGTGGTTATGGAGGTGGGGACCACCATAACAAAACCTCCCATGAATGGTTATGGTGGTGGGGACCACCCGAGACTAAAACCCCCATGAACTCCCTCTTAAATGTGGCGAAGCCTCTTAAGCTCCCCCCCACTATAATGGTGACACCCCCATTAATTAATTATAACAACTCAATTAATTAATTAAACCAATTTAATATTATTCCAACACATTCTATAATGTTGGCAATTCATTTTTGGGTGAATAGGGGGGAAGGTTTTTGGAGAAGGAGAAGGAGAGAGATTTTGGGAGAATTACACTTCTCCAACGATGAACTTCTTCCAACGAAGAATGCTCCTCCAACGAAGAACACTCCTCCAACAAAGAAAACTGATGCATGAATTCGACTTCCTCCTCGGGACATCCTCTAACATGGGATGTCTTCAATCGATGATCATTATTCTTTCCTCATCAACGTCAACAAATGAATAAGGTAGGGGTGTGTTTTAATTTGATCAATGTTAAATTCCATTTCTCATTGAATCAACTTCCTTGATCTGTATGCGACTATCCTAACGTGGAGGGTACAGGCCAAACAAATATGGCCCAACCCCTAAAAAATCATGTGGATATTTTTTGTGATCTTCGAGATGGTGTCGGAAACCAGTGTCAGTGGTTGGCACCAGTGGAACTTGAGAACCACGACGAAGGCGATGAACGAAGGGCAGCCGATCAAGACAGTCGTCGGCAAAGGCACGACGCCACACTGACCAGTGGCCTCCGCCACCATGCGGCCTCTAGGCCTCCAGCCCCCACAACCTCTGCCACCCCGCGGCCTCGGCGCCCCGCACCGCCCCGCAGCCTCGTCGCGCCTCCTCACGTCCATCTGCGGCCTTGGATCCCCCCGCGACCTCTACGACCACCCTCGCAGTCTCTGCGGCCCTCGTAAAATCTCCCCACCCTGTGATGCCTCATTTCGCGCTGCCCCGCATGGGTTGGTTCAACCCAAACTGGTTCGGGCGGGGTTGGTCTGTCCAGTTCGAACCAGACCCAGACCCACTTCGACCCATTTGTGTCCTTTCAGCCATAATGTTGGAATCAGAAGTCCGTTTGACAAACCGTCAATGGCGTTGTAAACCTTTGATAGAGACGGTCCCTTTGGTATACCCCCACTGAAGTTTTGGGTAATGTTGAGGTATCATCGGGTTGGATCGAGCACGAATCCAACCGAGCCCCGGGACAAAAAGGCTAACAAATTACACACCAGGGGGCCGATTGACGCACCATCTATTGTGTTGTACTCCTCTAGCATGGAGGTCCATTGAGATACTTCTTCATGGGACTTCATGGAAGTTGAAGTATCAACCAGTGGCTTATGGAGAGAACCCTCCCAGAGCTGATAAATCTTAGTGCGGGAACCCAGTAGTTGGTTGTGACGTAAAGAATAAAGAGTGATCATGTGTGGGTCAGCACTGATCGATCCTCTGTGGGTCAGCATCGATCGATCCTATGTGGATCAGCACCGACCAATCCTGTGTGGGTTAGCACCTAGTGATCCTGTGTGGGTCAGCACCGAACGATCCTGTGTGGGTCAGCACTGAATGAAACTTTTTGGGTCAGCACTTAGGGATCCTTCATGGGTATTCTTATTAATAGAGTAAGATGAATTAGCAGTTACATCTAATCATCTATACTTTTTTACCTAAGAAATATCTGGTGTGAGATGAGTTTGTACCTCTGTTGTACTTTCTTTGTGGTAATACCTTGGTGGTATTTTTCTATGTGGCGTACATGTGTGGTACTTTCCTTTGTGGTATTTCTTTATTTTTGGAACAGTTGAGCTTGGGGATTTGGAGTTGGACTTTGTGTTTTACTCGTGATTGAGATGGTTTTACATGATAACTTAGCTATATGTATGAGCATATACCTATGTAGGGATGTTATTTGATTCCATGATGTGTGGTTTATCCTTGGTGGATATTGTGAGACCTTGTGGGTCTCGGGGTCCCTACTGGGTATCGTTATACTCACCCTTGCAAGGACTATGCCCGCACCCTATTGTGTTTGGTGCAGATGACAGACAGCGCTGACTGAGGATGAGAGTACCAGGACTGGAGGTAGCTCGGAGGTGGACATTGGACGAGTTGAACCGCAGAGATGGTCGTTCGTGATTTGTACCTACCCTTCTGGTAAGATTTGTGGTGGATGATCATGGAGCTGCTTTTCACCTATCAGTCTTCTAGTACATTCCAATTTTCCTTGTACATTCCAATTTTTACTATATTCTGGCCCCTTTTACTTACTATACTATCTTTTTTACTATTCATTTTACTTGAGTTCGTATCTTGTTGTGTGCTTGGTTGTGTGTGTTACATGTTATAAAGGCAATTCCCTCCATGTTTTTGGGAATATGCCTTCGGTGCTAGTCGCCAGCCCCTGGCCTATGGAAGGGGGGCTTGGGGTAGTCACAGAACGGGCCCTGAGGGATGGGTCGTGACATTGGTGGTGTCCTACTGAGTATATCTCACACCCTTTTCTAGTCATCATTGCGTTGGGGTACCAGAATAGACCACACAGTTGTGTCACCTGGTTCATTAAAATATGCTTTTGTTGTTGTGCTTATACATAGAATATAGGGGCACATGAATGATCCAAATCCTTGTATTGTCATGGATATATACTTGAGGCTTTTTACCTATTTTTATGCATGTATTGTATTGAAGTAACTACTATATTTTTACTAATTTACTTATGTAGTCTCTTATGGAAATACATGCATTGTTGGAAATTTTTTGATGGAATCTTTTTCCCTTATTATTGTTATCTTATGCTTATATGTCCTTTATTTATACTACTTTCATTGTTTCTTGATTATTTTATTATCTCTTATACCATTGTTCTATTCTAATAATGTGGGTATAGTCACCCCCGCACGATAATTTGACCCTCCCTACTAGTCGGTAGCCTCTGGAATATGAAGAGTCAAACTTCAGGCCATGTGACTAATCAGATCAGGGAAACATTTTAGTTACAGTTAGGTGGGTCTATTACAATGTGGTATCATTAGGGATTATTTTCATTTTCTTACTATTTTTCACTCGTAGATAGGATAATAGGAAAGTGTCTGTGCTTGGTAAATATTCAATTGTATGATTGATCAACCCATGCACTAGGAAAATACCAAGTGTCCATGGATGAGATTATTGTATTTTTGTTCTTTGTTATGGTTGATTATGATTTCATCTTGTGTGATGGATGCAATTTCTTCTATTACTGATTTATGATATTTTTAGTATTTTCCTTTGAATTTTTATATAAAGAAGTTATTGTTACATGCATCATTATAGGCACTTAAAGATTTATATTCTAGGTATATACCATTCTATATATTTCCATTAATAGATGTTTCTTATGTAGTTTATGTAGCATAGTTTTTTCATAACATGGTGTGTGGTATATTATTATTATTTTTTGTATAACACATTCCAATGATTATTGTGACAAGTTTATTTTTCATATTTTTGTTCTTATTTAAAATGTTTACCTATATCTATTACATGTGATAGTGATGGTAAATGGTTTGTTAAATAAAAATTTTACATCAACTTAATTGGTGTTTTCCTATATAGATTAATGGTGGAATTCTTTTTGACTAACTGACTATGACATGTTTGAGCCATGGACTATTGGTGTCATAGAAGAAATATAATATTTTTGACTAACTGGGTGCCAATTTTCAGTGTATAATGTTTATGGTCTCTTTATAAATTGGGAAATTATAATGAATATAATCAAAGAATTTTATGAGCTTGATATATCTAGAGAACATGGTGTATGATTAAAAATATTCTAAACCATAAATTTTAAATTAATTTGTTGATTATGAATCTCATTCTTGGCTTTACCTAAGTAGGTCTTCCTTATATTGTTATGCTTATGATATAGATACTTTAAGGGTGTTTCGAAATTTTCTATCGACTGACATGATGGGACCCTTATAGGTCACCTTTTTTCCTTTCATGATCATGATCCCCAATGATCACCTCTATTTTGATATGAATTAGTACTTAACCCCTTGGGGGATTTTTTTTATTCCATGTAGGGATGGTTAATTAAAGTATAAACACACAATTATAAGATGTTATTTATAAATATATTGTACAATCTTAAAAAACTAGTTCACTATAATTAATTAAAAAAATTATCTTCTTTGGAGATGTTCCTATATGAGGTGTTAGTTAATTGTAATAAAAAATAAAAAATAATGGGTATTTAACACTATATATTTGAATTATCATTTTCTTTAAATAATCACAATTATAGAAGTTTATGGATAAGGTAATGATTTTTAAAATGGAATTTTTGAGATAAACTCCCAAAATGTGAAAGGATGTCAGTTATATGAGTAATTATTGAATGGAATGTTAATATAACTTACCTATATTTCCTTGTGTTGTGAGAGAAATAAATTACCATGTACTTTTTACTTACAATAGGTACTATATGTTCTATAAAATTTATCCTTGAAATGTTTAATAATTAAATTTGGATCATTTTAATGACATGAAAAGGAACAATTATAGATGTTTTTAGCTTCAACCCCTATGTAGGGGTAGTTTAAATGTATCATTGATATTTTCTTGGAATAAGAATGTGATCATTTCCCATAGTCTTTATTTAATTTTATATGCTTTTTTGAACCTAAAGGATAGGTGGTAGGGCCTAGTGAAACGTCTTTGAATGACCTAGTTACAAGGTTAAATGTTTATGCCTTATTAAGGATCTAGCATGGTGTAGGAAGTACCCTTAGAGTTTTGAGCATTGTAAAATGTTGTGATGAGTTTTTATACATTTGGTTCCATTCAGGAGCGATTTGTTCTGAGTATGAATTTTTGTTATAAAATGTAACCCTAGCCATTATGGGTAGTTATTAGGTATTTTTACCGTTGTTGAATGCATGAGATTCGAGTAGTGCTCAGTTTCAGTGGGTTATACATGCCTATGGAATAGCCGACCACCTGTAGATCATGTGACCCATCTTATTTTCTGTGATGGACAACTATGGAGGTCATCAGCTCGATTTCAATTTGTATGGAATAGTATGACTATATGCTAATTTTTCTTATAAGAAATAAAATATTGGGATGCATACAGTCGATAATCCTATGGATAACATCAAGAATGTGTTGTTTTCCTAGTGAAATTTTGGAGTAGAATGTGCCAATACATGTGGTTCCCTTTGACTAGTTAAAATGGTTCATGGAACCATATGAGTTTAGTGAAAGTTGTATAAAACATGAGATGTTATTCTTTGATCAAATGTCATCTCTAAGGTATATTGACCTATGTGTTGATGGAAACCAAAAGTGTTCCAATATTTGGGATGATTTTGTAAAAAGAATGTGTGTCGTAAAATCAATATCCATATTGGTTTGGCATTTATACATGATGATATGGTGCACATAGAGATATCCTTGGAGGTTTTTTTTACATATTACTGAAAGTGAATATGATATAGCATTATTCTAAGTGGCTGGTTTCATTCCATATTTGTGTTATCTCTTGGTAAAAGAATGTTGACCATTTATAGAACCCAAATTTTTTTATCAATGAAACATGTTCAATGGGATGAGTTCCTATTTTTAGTAAAATATTACTAGGACACGACTTAGTTGGGGATCATCTCATCAACTAAGATTTACCATATCATTCTATTTAGAGGGAACACAGTAGTATAGGACTAGTTGGAAATGGTCAATACTACATTTGAATGCCCATGGGTCTTGTTAGTTTTAAAATATGTTGGTGCTTGCAAGGAAGCATGATGATGAAATGTCTGGATATGAAAACAACCAATGAGGACACTATTTTATAGGGAGGGATATTGGTGGTTATTCTTGGGTTATCACAATATACATCAAGTGGTGAAGGCATTGTGATCAGTTAATAATGACACATTGGTAGGGGTTGTCATTAATATTCAAAAAGGGTTAACTATAGATCGTTTGTCTATTTCATTTGTGTGTAGTTGGATGTTGGTGGTTTTGAATCATGATAAGCACTTCATCTTTGATATGATGGAAGTGGATTGGGTTTTCTCTGAAATATTGGGTATCCTATTAGTGTACTCTCATCTTAGAAATGAACAATCCCCATATCTTCAAATAAATTAGGGAAAAATAAGAGAGCATCAATTATGTTCTAAGCTAAATAAATATGTTTATCCCTTCATTGACTCCATAGATAGACACTTTCATAGTTAAAATTATGGACCATGGATATTCATATAAGCATGGTTAGTCCTGATTGATTCACGTTCTCGAGTACGAACACTGTGGATAGACTCACAGACATTAGTTGGCTCTTTAACATGACTACAATTGGGACATGATGAGGTTTTTATGCATAGAAGTTTTGGATATGTACTGAAATAAAACATTTAAATAATATATTATAGACTAAATTATATGAGATCCATGGACTTTAGTAGATGATTCTAACGTTACCCTAGAATTGTGGTCGGTATCAGTCAATTTTATTTAGAGTGTGCTAACTTGAAGATGATGGATAATGTATAAACTCATGTTCTTTCTATGGATTGAAAAAAATGAATTTTGTGCTGGAGAAATCACTAAATGAAGATTACGGTCCTTAGTGAGCATACTCAAATAATTCTTGAGTCCCTTATATAAAATGCATCATGTTTTAATTTTAATGTATTGGCTGTAAAATTAATGTTTTTTATGGTTAGTATATTTGTAGATTCATGAATTTCTTTTTTTGTTGAATTCATTTTATGAGAAAACACATAGGGAATGTTTTGAGGATAAGATGAGTGCAAGGAAAGGTTGGCCATGTATTTTCTTAGAGAAGCTAATTAAACCACTCTAATATTTGATCGATTGGGAATCATCTATTTGATCAGTATAAGAATTATGATTGGAGTGACATGAGGAATATAAAAGGCTTGTTCATTGTAAAATTTTGATGGTGGTAGTATCAAGAATAAAAATTTATCATTAAATGTTACAACCTATAGTGGGAGTGTCATGGGATAGATGGTGAAAGAGACGATGGAATGACCATGTCTCAGGTTATATGGGATTGGGTAAGCTCTATATTGATGTTCATTTTTTAATACGAGTGTTGGAATGAGTTTTAATGGACTATGTACCATGTGATGAAGGGTGTTTCGTGTAGGTACATTGGACAATTTAAATGAAATGCGACCATTTTAGTAAAAAATTCATGTTCAAGATAGGTCTGATGATTATTTTTCTATTTTACCTAAGGATTTTAGGGGTGATAAGTTATAAGGTTGGGAATCCATAATATCCAGTGTTTTAGACTGTTAAAATTTATAATCAAATTTTAAATACTCACTTGATGGGTGTATCATTTTGAATTGATAGAATCTGAACAAGGTTCTAAGGGTTTGAATAGCCAGAAATGATATTTTTTGATTTAAGTCATGTTTTGGTGGAAGTCAAGGGTGATTGGGAGAACATTAGAGGAATAAGGGGTTTCCATGATATTGTAAATAACTAATGTAGGAAAATCACATCATGAATCCCATTAATGATGTAAATATATTTCATATCATAAATTTGGTTCACATCACAAACCTTATTCATGATGTGAAGGGGGATTAACAAGGTGTGTCTAGAAGATATAGGATAATAAATTTAGGGGGATTACCCATGTAATTAATAATTCGTATGTAGTTCACATTTTGAATTTGAATCATGACAATAAACTAATTCCTGTCATGAATCACGTTGGTGGTCACTTTTAAAAAGTGTATATAGGGGCTAAACACCTTCTTATTTATTTCATCATATAGGGGATGGTTCATAAGAGGTCTCAATAGTATCTCATCCCCCTCTACTAGTGTCTTATATAAATCCTCTATAGGATGTCTAAATCAAGAACTATCTGATATGTTGGATATTCCCCAGTAAGCTCTCGATTCTTCTTTATTCTTCTCATTAAATAACTTCATGTATATAATGCTGAACCCGTTAAAGATAATTTTCCCTATTTTCAAGGATTGTTTCAAATATTCTGATTTCAATAGAACAATATGAATTCAAGGCTCAATATTAGATGAGTAAAGATTAATATTTATGAATTAGGAGGTCTATTTATCTTTAGATTAATTTTATATTTTTTATAAACGATTTCATTGTTTTAGACACCAAAACTCCCATGTGTCACAGTTAAAATTTATAATTAATTATTTTGAAGAAAAGTCCTAGGATTTAAAAATCATTGTTCTTTTAGTAGAATAATTGGGGGTGTTCACCTCAACCCAAACCATCCATTTTTGGGTTTTTCCTTTTATGACCATGGAATATGATTCATCTCTGAGATTAAAAAACCTTTTTTTATAGATTATTGAAATTATTATTATTATAATTCCAAGAATACTTTGATCACCACTTGAGGTGTGATGACTAATACCTCATGTAAGGGATGATTAAATTTAAATATGAAAATTGATAAAGGGGAGAATAAATCACACTTGTTACTTTTTATAAATTGTTGAATGAAGTGTATAATTAAATTTAATGATGTGTTAAATTTCCTAGAACAATACATGGTTTTTCTATGATATTAAATGTGAATACTTGTATCTTCCTTATAAGTAAGTGAAATGTAAAATAGAATGAAATGAGAAATTAGGTGAGTTGGGCATGACATCTCATACTCGTTAGTGCCGAACATTTCATGGGGACCATTCTAATTTAATTCTTGTAATGGATTGTATACTTTAATGTTTGCAAACATGAACTATATTTAATTATTAAATGAACATGCCTTCCTTTTACATGTGGTACTTGGGTATAGCGTCCCATGTGAATTGAGTTCCTTATGATTTTGATACTTGGGAATGGAATCCCTTGGACATGGAATCCCTTATACATATGATACTTGGGAATGATGTCCCATATATTTGTGATGCCCAATAATAGTATCCTTTATATATTGTGATACATGGGAATGGTGTACCTTTTATATTGTGATACTTGGTCATGAATTCCTTTATACATTATTATATGCACCCATGGAGTCCCTTGGAATTTTATGACCCATGGATTCCTGAGTTATGCCTTAGGTCCTGGATAGTACTAGTATCCATATATATAGATATAAAAATCACTACATATATAGACCATATATATGTATACATATGGTCACCTATTCAAAGATCATACAGCTTAGGTCAAGTAAGGTAATGACTTCCTAGTGTACTTTCAGAACTAGAGACATCGTGTTTACAACTTTTATTCGCGTTCAACTTTATATTCTTTCACAATTTTGTACTTTATATTCACAAATTGGATAGCTATAGATATTGTTGGTGGTTTATACTGAGTTTATCTCACACTATATTTGACCCTCTATTTCATTAGGGTACTCGAACATACCTTATGGTTATGGACTTGGTTCTTTGGATTATTCTTGGGTTATTGTACTTGCAACAAAGATATTGGAGCATAGGATTGAGAAAAAGATCATGATTCTCATCAAGATGGGCTTAATGTTTTTAAACTATTTTTCTTATAAATTCATTTTATTGTATCTCATGTTTCCTGTTTACTAATTTTTTTATTTAGTCTTATCTATACATACATGAATAGTTGGATATTCAAAGATGGGAATATTCTCGGTTATTAATATTATCTTACTCTACATTGTAATTCAATTATACTACATCCCATATTGGTTGTTTTTCATTATATCTTATGTTGATATACTACTCTGATCATGAAGGTAGAGTCTCATCATCGTTCCATTATTAGAACCACATTTCTAGTCAACAGACTCTGGAATATGGGGAGGCATTCTTAAGGACATGTGACCAACCATCTCGGGTCACCGTTTCAACGACTACCAGGTCAGGATTCTATAGACCACCAATTAAGAAGAAAATTATTCTCAACATCATATTCACTTTAAAAATCATTATCATTTTAATAATAATTTACTCAAGGTAATTATCAATGTTGGAAACTATGATAAATTTATCTCTAGGAAAATAGTTAAGTGACTCTACATAGAAATGAAACCTCATCCCCCAACTAATAAAATTGAATGGATAAAATCAGTGGGAGACAATAAGGTCACTGAATATTATGATATTTTCTTCAATATTGGTTTCTATGATGACCAAGTTATATGTGAAAAGGAAGAAAATGGAACATTTTATCTATTTCTAGGCGACCCATGGATGTTTGACTCTGATGCTTCTTACAATGGTCATGTCAACATGGTCAAATTAACTTCAAATTGGTTTAAACTAATTATGTCCCCTCTAAAAATAAGGAAAGATGTTAATTACCACCGGCCATCCACATCAACTATGAAATCATACTAATTTCACAACCACCCCCATAAAAATTTCTATCTCTCCACAACCAAACCTATTTGAGGTATCACTAATCTCCCCACTGTGTTTGGAAGTGCTATTACCCATGCATCATTCAACATAACTAATTTATGCACCCCCAAAGAATAAATTATGACACATTCATAACCAAACATGAGTGATTATGACGGTATTAACATGATGGTAAAGATTGAGTTGATTCATCCATACTTTTGTTCCCCATGAGTCCCTTTTCAATTTCTAACACACCAATAAATGGAGACACTTACTTCTTTCCACCAACAAGATGTTTTTCTCCAAAACCCATAACAAAATTTATTAGTTATATTTTGGTGACTCTCTAGAATATTTCATGACTCTAACTTTAAGTTTGATATATATTTGTCTATATTCCACTACCAAATATTATGGTGGAATTAAGTCCAACAGTAGAAAGAGATACTATCCATAACAATTGTAACACTAATTAGAATAACCAACTGAACCTAGAAAATATAAATCACATTGGATTTAAGTAGTTTATAGTTTTTTTTGAAAATAATATTTTGGGATTTAATTGTAACCTTTATTTGAACCATCCCATCTCAATGTATAAATTGTGGAAATTATTATTGAACATGCATTAGTGGTTCATCAATTTCACATCGGAGGAACTTATTTCATGATTTCATCCCTAAATAAACATTAATCTCCAAACCATTACATTTTTGCCAGATAAAGATATTTATTTCAAAAGTGTTCATGGTCATGTATTTTCCAAGAATGGGAGAGAGATATAGTATGGATTAAGTCCCCTTCTAGCAAGTAGTGTACTTCCCACATAGAGGTTAAATATTATAATTATAATCATTAGTTTATTATTTTTCCATATTAATATTTTTTAAGGGAATAACAGTCTATATGTTTTATATTTTAGGTTTATAAATAATGTTTTAGTAATCCTTTGTGCCCATATTTTGATCAGATTAATAGGTTTCTATATGAGGGTGATAAAAACAAGGATTAACACCCTAGAAATGAATATAGGACAATTGGTAAATGCATAGATTTTGAAAATATAGTGTAAAGGAGAAAATGGGGACCACAACATAGTTTATAAATCAGTTATTAATGTCATAAAACTATGTAGTATTCAATAGAATAAACTATGGGTCCCATGAATACTACTCAAAGAACCCATATAGGATTGGTTGTTTAATGTAAGAGGGATACTATGACATGGGGTGTGATAATATTTAGGGTATATGTCCATGAGGCTTGGAAAATAGTGCAAGGTGCCTCTTGATAGTTTTTCTTTTTGTAATCCATTATTATTACTCTACTCCTTCATCCTCCTTTTTAAATTTTGTTTCTTATTTCCATTAGAATAGTAATGTTGGATCCATGTGGGACTATTTGTGTTGGGGTACTTATCAGTTGGTCTGTCCAGGTGAATACTTCTAGGATAGGATAGTGGAATCAATATTAATCATGAGTATGGGATTCAATCCAGCATATGCTATAACTAGATTGAAATTCTAAATAAAAAAAGAGTAATGAAGCATTTTTATCTTTCACATGTATGGTGTATAACACATAGGAGAACTAGGAATTTCTATCGAAGAAAACTAGGATTCAAGAGGAGTAATATAGCTAATATATGAGGTAGGATTTTTCTATAAAATATCACAAGACTTTGATCATGTGGGATAAGGATTATTATTTTTATCTAGAAATGATAAATATTACAATTTCATGAATATGTATTCTATGTGTGCTTGAAATTTGGTATTTATTTGTGAATAAAATTATGATTGAGACCATAAAGACACAAGTCAAAGAAGAGTTTCTTGGGGATTTTTTAATCGTGATAAAGGATAATCATATATCTCAGACATGAATAGAACAAAATAATAAAGGTCTAATTTTTTTTGATTTAAATAGAATAATTTTGAAACTGTTCACACATAAGATGTTACTTAATATCTTAGTTTTGGTGAAGAACACAAAGTGGAAGAAGAAACACATACTATGGAACCTCATCTTATTGGAGAACAAAATATAGATTATAGAGGCATTTTTGTGGATATATATAAAATTTATATGTAATACAAGTTAGAATCATTTGAAGAAACACCTACTATGGAACCTCATCTTATTGGGCCTGATTCTATTTACCTAATTATGAAAAAGAGTATTACATGGTAACTGATAATTATTTTTATTAGGAATGGCCTTTTTGTTTCTGGTTAAAAAATTATTTATGATGATTATCCCAAATACATAGTAGAATAATTTTTTAATGAATTAACTAAGGTTTTTCTTAATGAAATTCTAGGACTATCTAATTAATATCAAAGATCAATTAGAAAATATTTTATATCTAGATATACTGTACATAATATGACACCATTACAACCTAGAATTAATTATTTTTCATTTAAAATTATCAATCTATTTCATTAAGAGGGGTAATATAAAATTAATCATTCAAGTAATCATGAACATGACCAGATCATAGGTAGTCTTATTTTTTGTTATAGACTAAAACAACATTTTCTCTAGTATAATGCCTAGAGCTAATCCCAAATCCTCTACCAAAGCCACATCCATGGTATTTTTTTACGTAATGTTATTTTAGTATACTTTATGCTCAACCACTACCAGAAGGTATGGGTTTACATTATATGGTCTTGAAAAACATAAATAATTTTCATATATATTTTTCTAATTTCATTATGGTTTTCAAATTATATCGTAAGATCTAGTGGTATTCACTATTTTTTGTTGAGTGGTACTATAGGTAAAGACCTTAGTAGTTAGTATGAAGTATACCATTTTTTATGATGATGAGAACTATCTTAGGGTAAAATTATTGAGATAAACTTCTAGTAATGAAATATATCACACTAGATAGTGGATGGAAGATACTTTTCTGAATACCTAGATTGATGGCATGGGAAATTTACGTGGGTAGACTAGAGGGGAATGAAATTGATGAATCACAATTTATTATCTCTCAATTTAATATTTTTTTATTCTAGAATCTTTTATGGATCATTAGTAATAGTTTCTATAATATTTATATTATATTTTTTATATAAAAATTGGGAAATTAAGAAACATAGGAAACCAGTGGTGGTGATTTAATTTAGAAATGGTGAGGGAATTTAGTTTCATATTTTTCTACAATGAAGATCCATAGTAGTAATTTTACCTATTTTAGAATTCAATATATCTTAAAAAATTACCTAAAGAACATGATATTTTATTTCATAATTACTTGGAATCTATAGTGTAAAATTTCTTTAAGGTCCACTGTGACCGAAAATCTTTATGGGTTTATATAGTGGTTCACATTGAGTAAGGATCTATAGTTGAATCAATTGGTATTACATGTGATGTGGAAAATTAAATACCTATCTTGTCCTGAATATAGGTGATGGTAGGTGGTGTTTGGTTTTATTGTATATAACTAGCTAGTGAAAATTAAAATGTAATAAAATGACATAAATAAAAATAGAGGAATATACATCTATAAAAAAATAATATTTGGTTTAGGTGAATTGTATCTCCATCTTTTTGGACATAATTCAATCCATATTTTATAGTCATATAGAAATATTAAATGGGATAACATTTCTAGGTATAATGGGAGAAAAATTTTAGAAAATAAATTTTTCTCAATACATAGTTATATATAAATGGAGAAACTTTTCCTGAAACTCATTTTTCATTTAACATCAACATGCCTTGATCTTATATTCTCAAAATTCTTCAAGGTAAAACAAATTTCAGCACCTTTTCCTACTTTTATGCTCTATATAATTTACATGGGAATTATAAGTCATCAACTGTATTTATCTCTTTCCTCTCATTCATTAAGAAAAGAATCATTCTCAATGGTGGGTGATTGATAATGATCAGGTTTCACAACCTCGGAAATAATTTAGCACAATGTTTATACATAAACTATGAAATGGGGAGAGTGACTTATGACACAATCTGGAAATTAGCTATTAACTACTAAAAACTAAGTAATATACAATGGAATATACTACGGGGCCACATGAGGTTGCCTAGAATGCCACTCTAATGTATATTGCTAAAATAATTTTTTAACATTTGCTCTGATATAGAGTGATATGAACCTATATTTATTTTACAATATTTCCATAATTTAAACATTATATATCACAATAATTAATCATAACATGAATGGAAGATTGAATTTATTTGAGGACTAGCTTTATAATTAACTCATTTTATAATTTTTTGAATATTTATCCATAATTGAGCCAAAGTACACTCTCTTATAGACTTCTTATATGTTATACTCATTATCATATCCTATATAATAGAAATATTAAAAAGGGGTGAGCATAAAATCTCGGTAAGGGAAAAAATTTCAACATGTCATCAGTGGTTTGATTGTATGCATTAGATAAAGAATTATGAGGGGAGAAATATATTATTAAAAAGAAAAGGGAATAATAAGAGTTTTCTATAATCAATTATTGAAATATATGTAATATCAAAATAAAAAAATCACATGAATTTTTTTTCATACATGAGGTAATGAACATGATCCATGGAGCATAATAATAGGCTTAAAGATATAGTATGTCCTATAAATGAGGAATAACAGTATACTATGACACTAACATAAATTTAGAAACCATAAAATAGTGGAGTATGAATCACTAAATTATTCCTATAACATGGTAGAACATGAATCACTGCCATATTTCCACAATGGACTGGGTAACACAGATGAATTCCAATAAAAATAGTATAGCATGCATCGCCTACAGATTTCTTATAGTGGAGTGAGAATCAAAAATTTATTCCCATTATTATCACATGATAAATAAAAAACATAACCAATGCATTATAGATAAATATTGGACCAAAAAATTCATAATAATGATAATTTATACATACCTATTTCATTATAACATGAAAATATGCATAATTTATACATCATATAATTAAACCATGGAAAAGATATAGGTTTCATGAGAAACATTCCATAAAAATTCAAAAATAGAATTTGGATGTTGGATTAAAATTATCCCTAGTGTAACATATTGATCATTAAGTATGTCTTATGAGATAAAATATTCCTTTTTAAGATCATTTTATAAATAAAACGAAAAATAATACGGAATAACCCTTTTTTTGAAAGGTATGAAAAATCATTTAAAAAATTCATTAAAATTAAATTCTTGAGATTGATAAAACATTTTAAAATTATCCTTAAAAATAAAAAAAAAATTCCAAAAATAATAAAATGGATATATTATGTAAAAAAAATATTTGAGTGGATATAAATACACTTGAAGAATTATTTCTTCATACTCATTACTTTAAAATCTCTTTTAAAATAAATAATTCCTTTTAAAAATAAAACACTTACTTTTGAAAAGATAAGAATATTTTAGTTTTTTTTAACCATGAATATTTAAAATCAATTGGAAAACCATTTTAAAACTTGGTAATGAAAATTCATAAAGAAAAATTCTTATATATAGAAAAAATTCATAAAAGTGTTTTTAGAAAACATTTTTTCAATATTTATAGAAAAAAGAAGTTGTAGGTCGCATTCGAAATTTATTTTCAAAAAGTTAAAATGAAAAATATTCAAATCTTTTTATGTTTAAATATTATCTTCAATAATGGATCTTTGAAAATTATATAAATTTTTTTATAAGAAACTTTTAGTGGAAGATAATATTTCTTATTTTGAAAGGATTGAAAACCTTTTAAATAATTATAAATAACTTGGTTAAAAACCCACAATATAAAAATAGTGAAAAATCATTTTTAAGAGAATATAATAGAAATATAAATATGAAATGAGGTAACATATAATTATATTCATAAATATAAATGATAATTTTACAGTGAAAGTTAAATATGAATAATGAGGGTAAACCATAATTAAATAGGATGAGAATTATTCGAAAAAATAATTCAATTTTTGAAGAGGAAGTTCATCAAGTTAAAATATTTGAATAAAATAGTCATTATCCCCGTAGATCAAGAAACATTTCAATAAAATATTTGTTAATAGTCAAAAAATCATATAATAAAAAATTTCTGGAAGATATGTTATATCTAAATAAAATTTTGATTTATCAAAATACATTATGACTTTATTAACATGTGAATCGAAAAAACATGAAAAATGATCTCAAGATGGATTTATAAATTTAATATATTTCAAAAAAAATATGATAAAATAAATCCATGGAAAAAATATATACACCACAAAAAGGAAACATGTGCTGGATACTCATCATATCTCAATGATGAAAAATTGAGATGTAAAAAACATAATAACCTTAACATCCTTTGAATCAAAATCCATTAAAATAAGAAAAAACATATGGGTATTAAAACCCTTCTATTACATGAATATGGTAAAATATATCCATTATGTATTAATAATACTATATACAATATATTATGGTTCCTAATATGAAATATAAATTATGAAATTAAATTTGACACATTGAATCATTTAACTTAATTCATTAATTCCAGTGAAGCACTTGAATCTTTTGTATAACAAAAAAAATATTAATCACCTATTTATGAAAACTTATATTATATATTAACATTTATAAACAAAATTATAATTATTATCTTTCTGTATATTAGTTATTTATTATATATTTTAAATATTTGGTGTGAGTAATCTAGATTATTTTTGAACTAGTTTCATAATGGAGGTGTCAATTATTATTTATAGATTCAATGTCCATCACTCCAAGATCATTATAGGTACTAGAATTTATGATTGATAATTAATTATAAGGATATTATTTCATTATATGAGAGTTTTTTTAGGATCTATAATCATGAAATTATTCATGATCTTGTCCAGTGACTTTTAACGAACAAACATTGGTTTATTAATTAATGAGTTTAATATTAATGTTACCTTTAAAGAACCAAAATCAATTATTTATTTTTTATTTATTTAATATATTATCAATATGTATTTTCTCATTGTAATCCTTGAAATTATTTTACGAAATCATTCAATTCGGTGGTTAGATTGACCTAGACATTAATATACCATGATTAATAGATTATTATAAAGTAATTTTGTTAGTATATAATTATTAATAAGTAATATTGATAATTCTAACTATATTATTGAATTAATAAATTTTAATATAACAAAATTGTAATAATATGTAGTGGATATAAAACTATTACAATGCATTAAATGAATTCCCTTTTAGTAAGATAATTTTAGATGGTCGAATTTATAGTGACCATTTGTTGCTAATATTTTTAATAGGTTGTCTAATTTTTCATAACATATTCTTTATAATTTTTTAAAAATCATATTTCTCCATTACAATCTCCATTAGTAATATCCATGTAAGGTGGTGAAGTAAAATTAAAAATAACACTTCATGGATGCAGTAGTCTGCAAATACATGTGAATTTAATTTTCATTTTTCTTAAAGAGGAATGGGAAAGGTTTATAATATTTATTCACATAATATAAAAAATTAAATATATTTTAAATATTTAATTCATCATATAAGATTGGGAATGATATATTTTAATGTTGAATGTATAAAGGAAACCAAATTAGGGAATGTTAGTACTTACATTATGAACTTTAGATTTCTCTTGGAAATCTCTGTGTAAATAGAGGCATTTGGATAACAAATTATAAGAACCTACATCTGTACATGTATTGTTTTTTAAGGGTAATTTAAATTATCAATTTTTTGGACGGTATGTTTTTAAAACAATGACTTTTAATTTTATTATGATAGTTTCAGCATCACAAAAGATGTATTTTTGTCAAAGAATAATGATTAGGAGATAATATGGGGGCTTGATAGAGCACTCATGGAAGTCTGGGTGGATGAGGTTGTAGTCAATAACCACCATCTAGTTATTGGGATGAAGAGTGTCATGTGTATATGTTTGGGTGAAATGGATAGATAGTGTCCTAGTACTGATGATTCAGTTTCCTTTAAATGGGGAAAATACAACTTTCCACATTAGTTTCTTATAAGGGAAACCCCCTTATTCATTATGTTTATACAAAGTCAGACCTCCTCTTCTTCTACCTTTCCATCCTCTTCCCCCTTGGTTTATGGGGGGTTTTTAGTTATTTTCATTCATTCAAGTTATGATATATCCCTATAGTGGCCTCTTTTTTCCTCATTCTTTCTCTCTAACATTTATTTGTCTCTAGGTTAGGGTTCATTGATCATTCCACTAGTGCATTGTAGAATTATCCATATGTGATGGGATTTTTTACAGAATAGGTTGATTATATCTCATACAATCACCTTCTATTGGTTTCTTAGTGATTCCCCAAAGGTATATTTCCATATGAATTATTATTATGTTTTTATTTCAATTTATATTATATAAATGATGGAATCGGAGAAGTATTTCAGCAAATTCACCTGATATGGTACTGGGGGTCTAATGTTAATAGCCCATTGGTTTTTATTCATGTTTTTAGAATGAAAATAATACCTGATGTGTTTCTGGTAGACATTAATCTTTATAATGTCATTGTTTAATTAATTTATGATGTTATAATCAATTGTTTTAGATCATTTTCTTCAGTTAAGTCCCCAGGTGAGTTATTGGTGTCGAGTGGGACATTGAAAGGCTTCAAGGGCACTTAGAGAGCATTGGAAGAGATACCAAGATGTGTAATTAATAATAGGAAATGATTAAATTGTGTTAGGGTGCCCTAATGCATAAACCCTACAGTAGTATGCTGGATTTTATACTGCGCATGATATATGGTCATTCCCTGGTGGAAATAGAACTCAAAATTAAATGTCTATTCAATTAATTTAATTTCCTAAAATGATTTATTTAAAATTAAATTTATATAATTATATTAAT
This sequence comes from Viscum album, assembly GCA_963277665.1. Classification (NCBI taxonomy): domain Eukaryota; kingdom Viridiplantae; phylum Streptophyta; class Magnoliopsida; order Santalales; family Viscaceae; genus Viscum; species Viscum album. Next base: position 1,101,567,944 of record OY728138.1, on the reverse strand, counting down.
AAACCAAGGTTCACTATGGACACATTGTTAGGAACTTATAACTTGACCATTAATGGTTGAGGAGTCCACTACCAAAAGTAATCCATGTGCACATAAACCCCCATAAGTTGGGTAACTTAAATAAAATGGAATGAATATAACTTATTGGCCCCAATTTAGGATCCCTTATAAACATACTTATATATAATTCTATTTTAGTTTGTTTTTATCCCTCTTATGCCTCAAATGTCCCTTTTTTAGATACTCTTATGCCCCCTCATGAGGAAACGTGGTGAATCATTTATAATTGTCCCTTGTATGCCTTATGAAATTATGGGATTCTTGATATCATTTTGTTAGAAGGATGACCTTGGATACGAGATGGTCCTTATTCCAACCCTTTAGATTGATGCTGTTGTGACTTAAATTGTGAGTCCATGACGTCGTGATATGATTATCACTATACATCGGGTAGTGAGATTGATTAAGAATCCCTAATTACATTTTATTGGATATGAAGTGTCCTTGGGGAATCTAGTTGGTCCCTTGATAAAAGATTTTCCTTGTTATGGTGTGTGTTATGATTAGGGTATATGGTACGAGTTTTACCTTGGAACATGAGACAAATGTGTGGGTCGGGGTGACTGATGATCATATTATATATATTACTAGATGGTATTCCTATAATCCAACCTATTTGCCTAATGATATGACATTATTTTCTGTAAGGAATACAGTGTTCGTTTGGGTTTGATATTATAAATGGGAAATGCCTTTTTGGGGTATTTATATAAAATGACCTGCAAAACTTCTTTTAAGTGGTGCTTAAATTTATTGTAATTGAATAATATCATTTAGTCAATCGTGAAATGATATAATGTAACGTGTTAGATAAATATTTATATTTGAGTAATGTATGATACTTTCATACACCGTTGTAGGTGTTTTTAAAGATTGGAATGAATTGAAAATTCTCCAAGTGTATGGATGATTATACTAGTGGTGCTTTAATAGTTCTTGAGTGAGGATATTATAGTGGTATCGATCAAGGGTATGCATTGTATGTTATCTCTATGGGGGTTTCATAGTTGGAGATCATGACCATCCATCTGTCAAGGGCCTTATATCTAATGATGTATGGTTTGTCCTACTATCTGCTGGGAAGAGGATAATACCGATCACATATTATCCTGATAGGGCTCTAACGGTGGAACCTCGGGTTCTTCTATCTGTCAATGGATGTTTATCTTTTTAGGAGTGGTCATCCATGTATATTGGTATTAGTTTTGACCTTGGGATGTTATCACTATATACAATGGTTGATTAGGTACCTAGGTCAATATAGTAGTTGGCATGATTTCATGATGTTCTCAGAGTTGCCCCATCACTGGTTGTAGAAGGTTTTTTCAATCAGTGATATGATCTCAAGGATAAATGGTGATTATTGTTCATGGTCATTGATTTTTTTGTTAACTTGTTTGGAATTATTACACAATGTTCCCATAGGCACTTTATCACTAGTTGAAGCAAGTAAACCCATCCTTGAGAGCCACTATGGAACTCGAGAGCTGACAATGTTATCTATTTATTATTTTAGTAGTCATTGATTTATTTTATCATGTCCCATGAAAATATCACTATATTACTGGTTATGTATGAGACCAAATTGGTTTTTCTCTACTGAGTTATATACTCATACCTCAATTAGAGGGTCATGGAACATGGGTACCTAAGAAGCCTTCACTTGTTACAAGTTTAAGTTAATATGATGCTTGATATATCACAATAAAACAAGATAGATTAGATGATTTAATATTTTGGGATGAGGTTAGGACTAGAGATATTGTAGAGGCTCTTTTACTATCATTTATTTCTTTTATTTATCATGTGTGTTGGGATCATTTTATATTGTGTATGTTTCTTAGTTATTTTTATATCTATTTGTGTACTCTAATATGGTGGTACAATCCTTACACCATACAACCACCGACCCATAATGCTAGTCATTAGCCTCTAACATACAAGGAGGCATGCCTGAGGTCTCATAGTGCCACCTGTATGGTCACTACTTATAACAAGTTGGTCTAGGGAAATTGAAATTTTGTAACCATCATTTTTAATTTGTCTTAATATTTTTATATTTAGTAAATTTTGAGACATATGAATGTGTCAAATATATTAATGGATATGAGACCGGTGGATCGAAAACACCTTTCATAGTAAGAATTCTAGGTTTCTAGGGGCTTTGGATTATTGTTATTGATTTTTTTTATTATAGTTGATTGAGTTCACCGCATCTGATATACATGATTCTTGGATTTAAGAAAAATTAGATGTACAACTCTTGTAACATTAGGACAATTCTATTTATTTGACCTTTAGCTATTATACTGATGGTAAGAGTTGTCTATGTATTTATCATTATTTGTATGTAGTATTCATATTACATATATGTAATCTTGTGTGCGATTTTACGGATGTTAAGGGTTGAACTATTTAATGTTTCAGTAAACGTACATTTGGGGTTTTCTCAGACAAGTTCTTGGTGGAATTCTACTGAGTTAGAAAATATGTATATATAGATTTTTCATTAATGACAATTCATGTGGATCGGTGGCGTAATAATTATTAGTAATGCTAGTAATGCGCAACCCTGGTGCAAGAGGCAAGTAATGATCAATTTGGGTCAAAACATGCAATTTATGCCTCAGTGTTAAACACATGTGTGTCAACATAGTAAATGTTTCCCATATTTCTTGGAATGGAATTATTTATAACTGAACCATATGACTATGGGGCACTTGAAACGGATCAGGGTAAGATAATACCATTATATATGTGTATACATATATGATTTTTTATCCTCAATGGGTGAATACCATATGTTAAGTCTCAGTGAATATCATCTTTGGATTCATATTCTTGACGGTGTAGTTATATATGTGGATGACCAGTGATAATTAGTTCTCTAATAGGCTTATGGGTGGGAATATGATGCCTGATATTTTTATGAGGACCCTAGAGTTAGTTTTTATCACAGGACTTTCTAGGTGATGTTTGATATGGGAACATAGGATGATTCATGACTGCTATGACATTCCATTTATGGTCTATGTGGTAGGACCTAGTTACCATTGAGTTATAACACTAGATATTGAGATACATTTCATTATGATGCATATAAGGGTAACCCGGTTGAGGGGTTACCCTGTCTCATGAGTTCTTTAGATATGTGAAGTATTATTTGATGATTTCTTTTTGTGATTGATTCCTGGGTGGTGCTTTGATAATTACAACTTATTCATAGAAATTCCTTGAGTATATTTAATATAAGAATGGTTTCACTAGGATATGTACTTGGAACATCCATGTACTTCCTCGAGGATTGAAATAACCTTACAAGGGTCTGAGTTTAGGTTTGTGGAGGCATTAAAATTCTTTTGAATTAAGGTTGGGTTTTCAAGGATAGGACTGATTGAGTGTCTAGCCTTATTGATTTAGGATTCACTTTTGAGTGTGAGGAGAGTATGGGTAGATGCTTTGGATTTTTGGGACAATATAGATTGGAAGGTGTTCATGGGATAGAAAATGACACTAATGGGGTACCATGTTTTAAAAGGAGTGTCAATGGTTCTCTGGAATTGATGAGACTGACATGAAGTAGGATCCTGGCCAGTGGTTTATGTGCATGAGCCTAGTTTTAATGACATTTTCCTCATGAGAGAATGAGTTGAGTTTATAATATTTAGGCTCCCTATGAGAGTATACTCAATGGTTAGGATGAGATCAAGGTAGATCATGTTGAGTACTAGCAACATTGTTGAGTTATGGATCAGTGAGAAGCCATGTGTGAGCTGCGGATCGATGGGAATTTAGAATATGGGTGGGAAAAGTTTCTCAAAGATTGTATGAATATGTGGAATGACCTACACAGTAGATGAGGTTTCATAAATAAATCAGCTGTCAAGGGACATTTAAATTGTGTATGATCCTTCACACCTATACTCGGAGAGGTGTAGTGTTAGTGGTTAATTATGATTCCCCAGACCATCACTTCCAGATCTAGTGCGAAACATGAAAAAATTTAATCACCTTACATGAATTATAAAATTCTCAAGTAAAAAAGTACAATTTCTTTGGGATCTAGGTTAATTTTCAACTAAACATGTTATCTAATAATCATTTCATCAACAATGATTCTTCACTCTTGTAACATACTTATATGAATCCCTTTCATTATTATTCTTAGGGGAAATGAAACATTAGAAAAGGATAGGTATATTTACTAGTAAGGGATGAACAATGAAAACTGATCATAAATTTAAATCATAGATAAAACATGAGGCATGGTATAAGAACCTGAACAAGAGGAAAATAGTCATAACATTATCATAATAACATGAGGCATAACATGATTATAATGGTATGATAAAATGAGAATAAAATTTTAAAACCATACCCTTCAATTAAAATATCATAATCTTGAGTAATTGTATAAATATTGGAAATATATAATACCATAATCACAAACAAATCAAATAACATGATCCATGAGAGAATAACATCGGAATAATAAAAATAATTGTGGAAAAATAATAAAAAATATTATTTCAAATCTATCTACCTATACAATCATAACATAATAAGATTGGGATAATCACCTAAGTACATACATAGATATTGGGAAAACCTCTTGTGCACCCTACTGTTTTAGGCTTAGAATAACCACCTTTATACCCTCTTTTTTCAGTCTTGGGTAACCTCATGTTTACCATCTTTTTTGGTCTTGGGATTACCTTTTGTGCAACCACTTGTTTCGAGCTTGGGATAACCTTCGATGTACAATCTTGTTTTAGGCATTGGATAAACTCCCATGTATCCTTCTATTTTTTGTGCTTGGGATAACCTCTCATGTACCGTCTTTTTTCAATATTGTAATACCCTCTGGTGTACCCTCTTGTTTTGGGCTTGGGATAACCACCCATGAACCCTCTTATTTTGATCTTGGGATAACCTCTTATTAAACCTCTTGTTTCGGTCTGGGTATGACCTCCCATGTACCTTCTTTTTTGGATTTTGGGATAAAATCCAATGTAACCTCTTTTTTCAAGAAGGTAATAACCTCACATATACCCTTAGAGATTATATAACGTTAATAATTACCCAATTCATTGGAGGGATATATCGTTCCCAACTGTCACATAATGAAAATCATATATGTATGTGCCAAAATATCATAAAAAATTCTTCATATAATATATCATGAAATGAAATTGGGTTTCATAAACATTTCATCATATCATAACCTATGTTAAAAGAATGGTTTCATGATAATTTCATCATTTCATCATAGAATAACCAATAAAAAGGAGAAGGTATCCAATGAATGTGAGAATCTCTATAAATACCATCTGATCAAGATAATTAATTAGGGGATATTTAAGTCACAAAGAATAAATGGTACATGGTTTGGTAAATAATTTTACCATTGGATCTACATTTGGGTATTTAGGTGAATTACCTTTAATCAGAAGGAACATGCAAGGGTATTCACTTATAAAGGAACGATTGTTCATAACTGATGTTAAGGAAAGAAAAACGAATTGATGAATCATTCTCTAAAGAGATCATTTTTTCACCATAACACATGTAAATAAGAACATTTCCTTTTAAAGGAAGGGTAAAATTAATGATAAATATGGATAGTGAAATAGAAGAAGAACAGTGGTAATAAATTTGGGTGCGAAAAAAACCCTTTTAATGGATTAATGCGACTATCTTCGATAATATCTGACAATATGCTTTGTAAAAAATAGGATATTCAAAATTTAGTGGGTAGTGACCCAATTGATGGAATGATAAAAACAAGTGGTTAATTGTAATTTAATGTCATTGGTATATTAATTTAATGTAAATATCAATTTTTTTACCCTTTACTATAGAATATAAATTTTATATAAATTATCCAAAGAATACCACTTAGGAGTTTCAAACAGGTGTACAACAAGGCCAATTTTCATGTACCAGGTGGTGATTGATTCAAAACTCAATAAACAATTTTTGAGATTATTACCCTATGTAAAACTATGATCGAGACTCATCCCCTTTTAATATCTCTATTGGGATGTAATTTCATGTAAAATCATATAGACTTTTCATTAAAAAAAATTAAAAAGGATTTATGTCTATGGGAATTATTGATAACTATAATGGAATATAAAGGTATAACTTTAAGAATGAATAATGATCAATATTTTATATAATAATAAATAAATTATAAAATTTACACATAATAAAATTTTATATTGAAGTGAGAAGAAATATAAAATATCTTTCAAAGATATCCATAAAAGAGGGGTGGGGATCCCAAATTTTAGTAGAGTAAGTACCTGGGAAAAATATATAATGATATGGAAATTATAAATCTCATTAAAAATACATCTTATTCAAAGTAATGTTGGAATTTAAAATAGTTTTACAACTTAATAAATTATGAATCAATGGCTTATAAAAACCAATAACTTGAATCAAAAGAAGTGTAGGAATAAATACCATACCTTTGGTGTGGAAATTGGAGATAGAATATGGGTGTTTATACTAGAGGATTGGTGGGTTTAAGTGATTAAATATTGTTTATTTTGAATTTAAAGTTAATAACATTTTTGTGGAATTAATTTCAATGAATTTAGATGAAAATTAATTTTTGAATTCTTGGTTAAGGAGGTTAAAAACATGAAACCCCAATTTAATGTTGACATTTTTTTAATATGTCGTTGACTTTTAGTTTTACTCCTTTAAATTATTTTACTTATGCATTGTTAACTCTTTTCTATACGATAGTAATTTTTTATATTTAAAAATAAAATTAAACTTATTAACTAATTTAGACCTTATAATTAAAAATATTCAATCAATTTTACATGATTCTGTTGATAAAAGTGACCAAAATCAACTCTAATATGATATGCATATAACTCAATAAAAATAGTTTTTTAGATATGATAAAATTGTGGTTTTGAAAATGATAAGCATGTGTTTATAAATGTCAAAAATTACATAATATGTTATTCTGTAATTAATTTTTTATTAATAATAACTATTAAAAAAATTTATTTTAGTCATACCATAATTATATCATACGGGTTATCATATTTTGTAAAATTAGTATTTTTCACTTTTTAACCCAGAAATAATTTTTTTTATAAAATTCCCAAAAAATTAACCTAAGATAATTTTGATGTTATAATTCAAAAAATGAAGATTAATTTATAAATATAATTATATAAATATGATAATTTATTCTTTTAAATAAATATCCCAATTTATTGAAAATTTTCAATTTTATAGGAAAACAAACATTCAGATCATTTTCAATGTTATTTTGGACTTTTTTAAAACATATTATCACATAAAAACTATTTAAAAATATTATTTCATGAAATTAAATTTTATTTGAAACTTATGTATTTATCATAAAACACATTTTTAATAGAATATGTTTAGTGTATCCTAAAATAATAGAATTTTAATTTTGCCATTAACTAATCCCTTTACTATTTGTAGTTGTAGTTGTAGTTGACCGTGATGTGTAATGTAATTATAAAATGTAAAAGTATTAAAATTTCATCAGAATAAAAAATTAATTATAAAATAGGAGTTCAATTAATTACATAAAGTAATTTTAATGGAATTACATTCTTCCCCCTTGGATAAATTTAATCCTAACAATTTTACTCATCAAAAACCACTTACCAACCCAAATTTTCAATTAAATGTTATATAGAAAGGAAAAATTATGAACACATAGGATATGTTAATACTATCTGGTCATACTAGTTATAATTAACAAAGTCTTCAGAATAAAATTATTTTCTATATAAGGCCCTATACCCAAATATTCCAAATAATAATTCCCAAAAATAACCAAACTCTACACTGATACCAAATGAGATGTTGAATACCTACACTTATGCATCTAGTGATAAACATGTATAATTTGTGTTAAATCACAAGACTTAACAAAATTCCCAAGATCAAAAGTTCAGTGTCATTGGGAACTAGATACATTTCCGACTGAACATCTTGTATAATTTTCATTTCTTCCAAAATTATTTTACACCCATGTAACTTCCTTATATGCATCTATTTTATTGTTATTTGTAGAGGAAAATGAAAAATAATAAAAGGTCATCTATAATGCCTATAAATGGATGAACAAATAAATTTCATCATAAATAAAATATGTGGGTAAAACATGTGTCTTGGTATAATAACATGAACAGGAGGACATTATTAATAACATGATCATAAGAATATTAGGTATAACATGATCATAAAGTTATAATAACATTTTAATAACATTTTTAAACCATACCCTACAAATCAAAGATCATAATCCTATGTGATTGAATATAAATTGGTTGTTTATAGGACATTAAACATAAGAAAATAAAATAACATGGTCTATGAGATAATAAATATGGCATAAGACATAGAATTTCGACATAAGCATAGAAAATATTATGACAAGGCTATCTAATATGACATCCATAAAATAATAGACTTGGGATAATAGCATGTGTTCCTACTTTAGTCTTTGTATAACATCATGTATAAACTCTTATTTCAGTCTTGGGATAACCTTCAGTGTGCCCTATTGTTTTGGGCTTAGAATAACCTCACATGTACCCTCTTTTTTGGGCTTGGGATAACCTCTCATGTACCCTCTTGTTATAGGATTAGGATAACCTCCCATGTACCGTCTTATATTTGGCTTGGGATAACCTCCCTTGTACCCTCTTTTTTTTTGTATTGAGATAACCTCACATGTACCCACTTGTTTGGGGCTTGGGGTAACCTCCCATGTATCCTCTTATTTCAGGCATGGGATAATCTTTTGTATACCCTCTTGTTTCATGATTGGGATAACCTCTTTTGTACCCTCTAGTTTCAGGATTTGTATAACCTCTCATATTCCATGTTATATCATGCTTCAAAAAACCTCCCATTTACCCTCTTGTTTTTGGATTGGTATGACCTCATGTTTACCCTTTGATCTCATATAATATTAATCATTACCCAATTCATTAGAGAGAGATAAACATCCATTCTTAAACATAATAAAAATAAAACAAATTTGTTCTACAAGATCAAAAAACATTCATTATATAATAATCCATAAAATGTAAGTGAGTTTCATTAAGTTTTCATCATATATTAACCTATGGAAAAGAAATAGTTTTCATAATCATTTCATCGTTTCATCATAGAATCATCCATGAAAATATTTAGGAATTCAACGAATGTAAGAATCATTATTAACTACATTCAATCAATAAAAATAATTATAAGTTATTTATACCATTTAGAATAAATAGTATATGGTTTAGTCAATAAATTCCTCTTTCAATTGATATATGGGTATCTAGGTGAATAAAATTCATTCAGAAGGAACATGAAATGGTATTCACATATAAATGAATGACTATGCATAGCTAAAGATATGGCATGATAAAGGCAGTGATGGATCATTCTATAAATAGATAATATTTCTACAACAACATATTTACTTACGAAAATGGACATGTATAATAAGGTTAAAATACATGATAAATATTTATTTTGAAATAGAACATGAGAATTGGATCTAAATTTGGGTAAGAAAGAAACACTTTCAATTGATTAATATGGTTATTATGGTGAATATCCAATAATCAGTATTGTATAATATTTGATATTCACAATTAAAAGGGTAGTGATAAAATTGAATGAATGATAACAATAAGTGGTGAATGATACATTCATGTAATAGGGATATAAATTGATTGAAAATATCAATTCTTATTTTTCAATCCTTTATTATTTTTCATAAAGATCAAGTGAATTATCCAAATCAAAACCCTTGGGAGTGTCAAACCATATGTGTGACAAGGCCTATTGTCAGACACCCGGTGATGTTTGTGTAAAATACCAATTCACCCTTCTCAGGGTTTGAACCCCTGTGGAAAACTATAATAGAGGTAATCATACTTGCAGTATCCAGATTGGGATGTAATTTCTTGGAAAATCACACATACTTTTCTTTACCAAAATTTTGGATGATTATATGACTATGGTAAATGTTGAGAATTATAATATCTTATAAATGTATAAAATTAAGAGTAATTTGTGATCTCTCTTTGATAAAATAGTAATGAAATTACAACATTAAAACATAATAACATTTCATATTGAAAATGAAGGAATTTAATTGTTTTCAAAGATAATAGTAAAATAGGGGTGAGGATCCATAATTTCATTAGCATAATGATTTTTTAATAATCTATAATAATATAGAAATTATGTTTAACACCCCAATCATCCACAGTACGTTTCCCTTTGAATAATGCAATAGCTTGCCCAGTAGGCAACATCGAGTTTTAGCACACCATGTCCAATTAAACTAGCCGTTATGAATAGTAATACCCACTTTTTGAGATTTTATAAATTTTATTTTTCTAAATGGACTTTATTTTTGGATTCATAATATGAAAATTGTCTTAGGGAGAATTTTTTATATTTTTCTAAAAACATTCAATTTTTTATGAATAGTGAAAAATACTACATTATTGTTTAAAAACTACTTTTTATTGAAATAATTATATTTTTATTTAAATTTATTGTATGTAAAAATAGATACATAATAGAAATAAAAATTCAATGTGATTCATTGGATTGATTTTATAATAATATTAGATATATAAATTTTTTTTGAACTTTTTTCCTCCTTTTACCCTCCTTCAAAGCACATTTGAAAATTTGCATAAAATGTAATTTTACAGCATCTTTGATTTTAATTTCAAAAATCAGAGATACAGGATTTATATGTGTATGTAAAACGTGGTTAAAAAAGATTAAAATATTTTTTTGGTGAATAGTAACTTTTCAATTTTATTTACCGCAGTCAATAGTAAATAGGGTTATTAAAGGTACAAATGATATTATAATTCCACTAACACATGTACTTATTCTATTTGATTGGTTTATTTAGACCAAAATAAACCTTATTAATAAAATATTATCCTTCTAGATCACCTGGATTAGATTAAGACATTTATTATTATTTTATTTAAAGAAGAGTTAAAAGTGTTAAATTCAATGTTTAAAAACTAAACCGTTTTTAATATAGGGTTCTATATAAGATAAATTCGACTATAGATCTTCATTATAAATAAAAAAATATTTCCTACATAAGGTTATTTTATTTATTATTTTTATACATCAAATGATTTAATTTACTTATGACACAATTATGATACATTAATTACCTTATTAATGAAATACTACAATAATTGATATTATAAATATCCAAATAAATGTAAATTTAGACTTATGATGTATTCCAACAATTTAATAGGTTAATAATACTTGTTGTGATTGGTTAAATAAATTTTTTTTGAAGTGATAAATTGTTTAGTACTTACACAAAAACCAAATAACAAATAGTGTCAAAATTGACCTAAATTAGTTTTTAAAACAAATACTATATTATTAACTTATATAATATTCAAAAAAATATAAGGTTCAGATAGAAGACATACATAAGGTTAGATATATCAATAATGAACCACTTTGGGTTCTCTTGTATTTTTATTGTACGTTTATTAACCATTTATTCTAATAATACAAGAATACATGGTAAAAGTTATACAATTTAACTAAGAGTTAAATATAACAGATAAGGTTAATATAGTGACCTAAACCTACCTAAAACTTATTTTTTGAGCTTTTTTCGACCCATCCCCACATTATTTGCTTAAAAAAATATTTTTTGAGCCATTATAAACTGAATATTATTGTATAATTAAATAATATTTCAAGCCTTTCCTAAAGTGACCCTCACCTCTCTTATAAAAGGGTACTACCCCATCTCTCAAAATCACACCACCAAATCCATTTGTATCGGCAAACTCCTACTACAATATCCTCTAAACTACCCTCACATGAACCTAGAGGCCTTAATTTGATTAGAAAGACAACCTAAAGAGCCCTTTTGGTCATCTCAAAAGGAAACACATGAATAAGAGCTAATAATTTCATCACCTCTTTCAAAGTTCTTTTCTTCTTACAGTTTCACTTTCTTTGTTTTTTACATACCTAAATAATGACTCTAGTACCATATACATGATATGATGTTATTATAAATTCGGTATGACCATATTCATTATTCTATCCATCCTATGAATGAAAAGTCATCATATGTGCATATGTAAGGCTTACCGTCTCCACGTTGTGGTGTAGTTTGTTATTCAAACACGTTATTATTTGAGTGGGTATAATAATGAGTATAATTGATGTAAATAATTAATATAAAATTTGAATTATTTTTTATATATGATATAATATCCATTATATACAATTTTACCATCAATAGAATGATATTGTCGCTCGTACGTACATACGGGTTTCCATCTCTACGAACACGATGAGATTAATCCCCATCATAACCATTCAAGAATAATTTTTATTTTATGATTAAAAATAATGTTTAAGAAGATAATATAATTCTGGATATGAACGAAATACATACTATCCATAACAAACATGGCTTACATATCCAAGAATATAAAGGAAAACGAATCAGTTAACACCCGAAATAATGATACTACTGATATATTATTAACAAATAAGTATTAGAAGATTGTATATGATATCATATTTAGGTCTTTAGTTCTTGTATAATTTAATAAAAATAATTTAACTATTACACATGAGGTTAATGTACCCTTTGTCAAGGAAAATTCCACGTTAAGGGTTAATTCTACAATCTCTTCATTATCCAAGGTTGTTTATATGTGAGTATCTACTGGGACCTCCTTATCATCCCCCTCTATGTTTCATAAAAATTTATTTGAATACATTTTAACTATTTACTATAATATTGGTTAATGTTTTATATAACCTTGTTTGACTTTTTATAAAATGATTATAAAATAATTTTTTCCATCGTTTTCTAAATATGGTCCTTTACAACCTTTTTGGCACAATTAATGGAAGAATGTTTTTAACTTATATGGTGGGAGCGACTACTTTCTACCATTAAAACATCTTTAGAGCTTTCCTTACAAGATTATAAAAATATCTTCAAAATAAATATTTTCTTTTATAATTTTTTAACTTTTAAATGATTTCAAAATAGAAAGAGTTATTTCTCTCAAATGTTTTTGATTTCATTTATGTCAATATCCTTTGACAGATTTTTCAATTGTTTGGAGTTGATTTATTATGAAAAAATAATTCATACTGTATTGAAGATTTTTTGATATGTTTGACTGTAGATGTATTATTTTTATACCATTCATGGTTTATGGTTAAAGTATTAACATTTATTATGCTAGTTTCAGTTGGAATATTTATGTTTTGCTTAAACTATTTCATATGAGGAATGCAATGGACTTAGTAAGTGACGGGTGGAGCCCGCTATAAATCCTCAATGCATCGGTAGGTATCATGAGACAAACTAGTGTCTTGTCACAAGGCCTAGACAAAATCATATTTTTATTCCTAGAACAAGGCCTTGACTATGTGGTTATGATGTCCGACATTATGCATTCCATCATTATGAAATTGGATATTGATATTAAATTTGATTATTCGACTAGTAGAATATACTTGTGAATAAGTAAATGAAATTATTTGATTTAACATTTCCATATTATGCAGCATTTTAGGTTTAGAGTGCATTTGTTTTAGTGTTATACATTTCCGTAAATTTATATGATTATTTATAAAATATTCTTCTATATTTTTATCCTTACTAAGCACCCGTGCTCATCCCTTTCTATGTTTTATTTTTCCTAGGATGCAAAGATTTATATTATGAATGACCTTAGGGGATAGTCTAAAGGATATGAATGTGTTAAAAGAATAAACAATGTTGTTTTTTTCATTTCATAATGTAATGTAAAACTTATGTTCATATCTAGTACTTCAAAGGCTACTAAACAAATCGCACATCCCAGATTTGATCCCCAGTGATTATGACAATGTTATATAATAATGCACTAACTCTGGGTAAATAGGTTCGGGTAATTACAATTGGTATCAAAGGAAGTTTAGTACAATCCTTGGAAACTACATTTATAAATACTCTGATTATAGAACATTACCCTTAGATATACATTGAGTATTTATATAGAAAAACTTCCATGAATTTTGGTAATGTGGAGATTTTGTTTATTTTCCATGAAATACATCCCTCTCTAGATACTAGTAGGTATAGGTGGATATGACATAGATGTACCCAGGAGTGAAAACTATGACAAGGAGTTTCGGGATTAACCCAGGATATCATGTTACACGACAATGGGCCTTGTTACACTCTTCATTACGATACTCCCGGGGGATATGACTATGATAATTCCCATTTTCCTTACAAAATATTTTAAAGGAATTATGATTAAATACTTCCTCAATGAATTATTTTATGATTATGGATTAAATACATAAACTGTTTAATTTATGTTAGGTATTTTACTAGTTTGGAATTGTGTATTATGATTCATAAAATAATATAGTTTATGCCATTTTTTAGAAATAGCACCTACTGGATGGAATGGAAACTGTATCAACACACGTAATCAATGTACATATTTCCCTCCTACTGAAGATAATTATAGTGGACCTAGTGATGTAACCGGTGCTGAAAACTTATAACTATACTGGGACATATCACTCGGGTTATGTATAATAACCTTACCAGTATAAAGAACCCTTACCCACAATGCAGAGGATCAATTATATACTGATTCATGAGGAAACAACCACCAACACTCAATATAGATACAAATCCATTTGTAGCTGAGCAATGGATATGTTCCTTAGAGAAAATATTTCATGCTTTAGGGAGTAGTGAAATGGAGAAAGTTGTAATGGTAGTTTATTGCCTCACCAAAGATGTAGATCAATGGTGGTTGTTAATTTAAAACATAAATGAGGATGAAGAAGTATCAAATATGGAATTGAGGGAGTTTAAAAAACATTTCATAGAAAAATACATTCCTCGTGACCATCGATCATATATGGAAAAACAATTTATAAGTCTGAGGCAAAAGGAGGATGAGAATTTCACAAAGTATGAGTCTAACTTTAAAAGGTTATCAAGGCATGCAGCAGATTATATACATAACCCAAGGAGTAAGATTGCTCGATTATTCAATGGGTTAAAACCATTTCTTCTTCGAGCATTAGTCTCACAATTCTTATCATCGTATGAAGATATTCTCTCATGTTCTATAAATACAGAAAAGGAATTCTCTATGTCTTATTAAATTAAAGAAAAGAAAGAGAAGAAGAGATCTGATGAACTCTCTAGAAATGGAAATAATAGAAAGAAGGGAAAGGTTAAATTTTCCTCCTATAGTAAATGTGGGAAGAAACACCCTGGTATTTTCCTAAAGGGAATGAGAGTCTATTACAATTATGGTAAAAAAGGTCACCAAGATCGTAATTGCAAGGGAATGAAATTGGATTCCAATGTTGAGTGCTAAATTTTTAGATAAATTGGGCATTATGACAATTAATTTATGAAGCTTCAAGGAAACTTACCTCAAAAAAGTCCAAGGGAGAAATTCCAAGCTTATGTGATTACCACTACAGAGGTTGAAGCTCCGAATGATGTGGTGGAAGGTAATTTAATATTTTTCTAATATTTAGCCAATGATTTATTTCATTTTGGATCATCACATAATTTCATATCTTTTTAGTTGGCAAAGAAAATTAGATATTTCCAATTTTATTTAAAAAGGGAGTTTTCAGTAAAAACACTTAAGGAAAGTATCATTGCAACAATGTTTTGTGAATAAGTTCCCATGAGGGCATATAAATTTCCTTTATCTACTGATTTCATAGTCATACCGATTATTGAATTTGATATAATCCTCAGTATGGATTGGCTTTCAGACCATGATTCAAAAATTTAATGTAAGATGAAGGAGGTTACAATTTTCGATGATGATAAGGAGTACCTTATCTTTAGAGCTGAAACATTACCACCTAATTCTTATCTAGATCAACCCCCAGTAGCTCTACTAAATTCAATTATTGGGGAGGAATAGAATGAAATAAATATGGTTGAGGAAATGAATTTTCAAATCGATTATGTACCTATTGTTCAAGAATATGTTGATTTGTTTCAAATCAATTTACCTGGACATCCTCCAGAACAAGAAATTGAGTTTTCCATTGATTTAATTCCTGGTTCATGGCCCATATTGAAGACCCTTATAAAATTGCAACTATGGAATTAGTGGAACTAAAGAAGCAACTATAGGAATTTAGTAATAAAGTATTTATTCGCCCTATTGTTTCTCTATGGGGAGCCCGTGTTCTTTTTGTTAAGAATAATGATGGATCTATGAGGTTGTGCATTGACTACAGGGAGATCAATGATATAATAATAAATAACAAATATCCCCTACCATTCATTGATGATTTATTCAATAAACTTCATGGAGATCAATATTTTTCAAATATTGAACTTTAATATGGATATCATCATTTGTTTGTGGAGAAGGAAGACATTCCAAAGACAGCAATTCATACCAGTTATGGGCATTACGAGTTTACAGAAATGCCTTTGGACTGAATAATGAACCCTCTATCTTCATGGATCTAATTAATAGAGTTTTCAAGAAATATTTTGACGAATTTTTAGTGGTATTTATTGATGATATCTTGGTACCATTTAAAATATATAAAGATCATGAAAATCACCTGTTAACTATTCTAAAGACTCTTAGATGAACTGAATTATATGGTAAGTTTAGAAAGTGTGAATTCTGGCTTTAAGAGATTTCTTTTCTTGGTTATATTGTCTCTAAGGAGGGAATCTCTTCTGATCCTTCCAAGACAAGAGAAATACAAGAATGGACCCCACAGATGAGTATAACTGAGGCACACAGTTTTTTTGGTTTAGCAGATTATTATCATCATTTTGTCTATAATTTTTCTTGATTGGCTAACCTATTAACCAATCTCACACAAAAAGGGGTTAATTGTTTTTTGACAAATTAGTGTGAAGTATGTTTTGAAGAACTAAAGAGAATATTAGTCAATTCTCTTATCTTGACTCTAACATCAGGGAATGATGGGTTTTTTATTTATAGTGATGCTTCAAATAAAGTACTTGGTTGTGTCCTTATGAAGAATGATAAGGTTATTTCTTATGCATCACGACAGCTAAAAATTCATGAACAAAACTATCCTACTCATGATTTGGATTTAGTAGATGTAATATTTCTTAGAATATATAGAGACACTCTATATATGGTGAAAAATGTGAGGTATATACCGATCACATGAGTTTGAAGTATATTTTCTAACAAAAATGACTCAACATGAGGTAAAGGTGACGGCTTGAGCTACTCAATGATTATGATTTCACTATACACTACCACCTTGAGAAGCCAAATAAGGTGGCAGATGCTTTGAGCAGATATGATCATGGAGTTTGAAACAAGATGAGAGTTAAAAGGGTTCTTATGTTCAATGATCCGGTAAACATAGATATTGGAATAATCAAGAAATGTGAAACATCAATACTTTTTCAAATCATTGCCAAACAATCCTTACTAAAAAGGGTAAAAATTTCTCAGACTAATGGTGAGAAGTTTAAAAGGAAAATTAAGGCTGTGAATGATGGGAGATTGATTGACTTTGTATATGAAGATGGAATTTTGAAATTTAGTAAAAGAATTTGTGTTCCAGATATACTTAATATAAAAAGTTAATTGTTGGGTGATTCTCATAGCTCCATTTTTTCTATACACCCCGGTAGCACTAAGATGTATAGAGAATTGAAGGAACATTTTTAGTGAGATAATATGAAGAGGGAGATTGTTGATTATGGGTAAAGATGTATGGTTTATCAACAGGTGAAGGCTAGAAGACAATATCCTATAGGATTCTTGAAACATCTTCCCATACTTGAGTGGAAATGGGATGACATTATGATGGACTTTCTCAGGGGGATACCAAAGACTCCTAGAAGGAATGATTTAATATGGGTCATTATTGATCATCTTACCATGAAAACACATTTTCTTGCTATAAGAGAATATTAATCACTTTAATGTTTATAAATAATATATATTAATGATGTTTTAAGACTTCATAGTGTGCCCATATCAATTTTTTCTGAATGTGATCCCCGATTTACATCAAGATTCTAGAAAAGTCTTCAGAAAACCCTGGATACTGAACTTTGTTTGAGCACTTCCTAACACCCACAAACTGATTGACAATTATAATAGACTACTCAAACCATAGAATACATGTTGAGATCTTCATCACTTCACATTCATGTTATGTGGGATCAATATTTAACTCTAGTAGAATTTTTCTATAACAGTAGCTTCCATTCAAGTATTCATATGGAACCATATGAAGCATTATATGGAAAGAGATGTTTCACACCAACTTTTTGGGATGGGGTTGGTGAAATAAAACTCGTAGGACCTTAACGTGTTGAGGAAACAATGGAAAAGGTGAAGGTTATCTAAAATTAATTCAAAGGATCTCAAAGTAGGAAAACAAACTATGCATATACTTGCAAGAATGATTTTGAATTTTAGGTATGAGATCTCATTTTCTTAAAGGTATATCCATGGAAGGGTGTTATACAATTCGATAAGAAAGTAAAATTATGTCCCAGGTACATCGGACCTTTCTAAATTCTAGAACAAATTAGAGTTGTAGGTTATCGTTTGGAAATGCTGCCAAGCCTCTCCAAAGTTCCTGATGTGTTCCACATATCACTGTTGAGAAAATACATGCCATACCCAATGCATGTACTCAACTATGTGGAAATAGAACTGGAACCTGATCTGTTTTATTTTTAAGAGTCTGTTAATATTCTTGATACTATAGAACAAGTGTTGAGAAACCATTTGACTCTTCTGGAAAATGATCTATGGAGAAATCATAATATGGAAGAGGCAACGTGGAAACCCAAGAAACTTCTAATAAAAAACGAACCGAATATTTTAATGAAGTAATATTCTAGAAATTTCGAGGATGAAACTATTTGAAGTATGGGACAATGTAACACCCAAGCTTCCATGGTAAGTTTCCCTTTGAATAATGCAATATCTTGTGTTGTACGCACCATAGAGTTTTAGCACAACACGACCAATCAAACTATTAGTAATGAATAGTAATACCCACTTTTTGAAATTTTTGTAAATTTTACTTTTCAAAATGGACTTCATTTTTTGATTAATAATATGAAAATTAGTTTAGGAAGAATTTTTGGTATTTTCCTGAAAACATTCAATTTTTTATGAATAGTGAAAAACACTAAGTTATTATTTAAAACCTAATTTTTTATTTATATAATTATTTCTTTATTTTAAATTTATTTTATGTCAAAATAGATACATAATACCTATATAATTTCAATGTAATTAATTTTATTTATTTTGTAATAACATTAGATGTATAAAATTTTATTGATCTTTTTTCCGTCTTTTAACCACCTTCTAAGAATATTTAAAAATTTGCATAAAACATATGTTTACCACTTTTGAGAATTTAATTTTTAAAATCTAAGAGACATGGATGACATCAGTAAGTAAAATGTGGTTCAATAGTATGAAAATGATTTTTGGTAAATAGTAATTATTGAATTTTATTTACCACGGTTAAAAGTAAATTGGGTAATTTAAGGTAAAATGATATTATAATTACCCTAAAATGTTTCATAATTCTATTGGATAAGTGTATTTTTAAGAAAATAAAAATTATGAATAAAATATGATCTTTTTGGTCCACTTATATTTGATTAGGACATTTATTATTATTTTATTTAAAGAAGAGTTAAAAGTGTTAAATTCAATTTTTAATAACTAAACAATTTTTAATATAGGGTTATTCATAAACTAAATTTAAATATAAATATTAATTAGAAATATTGAAATATTTCCTACATAATGGTATTTTATTTAAATTTTTTTTGCATTAAATGATTAAATTTATTTATGACACAATGATGATGAAGTAATTACCTTATTAATGAAAGATTAAAATAATTGATATTATAAATATCCATATAAATGTATATTGAGACTTTTGATGAATTTAAATAATTTATTACGTTAATATGACATGTTACAGGTGATTTAATAGATTTTTTTGAAGTTATGAAATTTTTATGACTTTCACAGAAACAAAATACCAAATAGTGTCAAAATTGACTTAAAAGAGTTTTTAAAACAAATAATTTATTATTAATTGATACAATATTAAACAAATTATAAGGATCATCCAAAGGACATATATAAGGTTATATATATCAATTATTATCCACTAGGGGTTCTCTTGGCTTTTTATATTAATTTTATTAACCGTTTATTATAATAATACAATAATACATGGTAAATGTTAAAATATTTAACTAAGAGTTAAGTCTAAAAGATAAGCTTAATATGGTTACCTAACCCTATCTAAAACCTATTGGTTTAATGGTTTTATAACCATACCCACCTTATCATCGAAATAAATTCTTTTTGAGCCATTATAAAATAAATATTATTGTATAATAAAATAATATTTCAAGCTTTTCCTAAAGTGACCCTCACCTCTCTTATAAAATGGTACTTCCCCTTATCTCACAATCACACCTCCAAAGGCATTTTTATCAGCCAAAACCTACTCAAATGTTCTCCAAACTACCATCATATTGACCTAGAGGAATTACTTTGATCATAAAGCCATCCTAAGGAGCCCTTTTTATCAACTCAAAAGGAAACACCCGAAGAAGAGGTAATAATTTCACCCCCTCTTTCAAAGTTATTTTCTTCTTCCACTTTCTCTTTCATTGTTGTTTCTATACCTAAATAATAACTCCAGTACCTTATAAATACTTTTATGTTATTATTAATATGTCATGAACATATTCATTATTCTATTCATCCTATGAATGACAAGTCACCATACGGGCGTACGTACGGTT
Source organism: Viscum album (assembly GCA_963277665.1). Taxonomy (NCBI): domain Eukaryota; kingdom Viridiplantae; phylum Streptophyta; class Magnoliopsida; order Santalales; family Viscaceae; genus Viscum; species Viscum album. Next base: position 1,101,546,976 of record OY728138.1, on the reverse strand, counting down.
TCCTGTCTCCACGTTGTGGTGTAGTTTGTTATTACAAATATTTATTATTTGTATTGTTATAATAACAAGTATAATTGATGTAAATAATAAATATAACATGTTAGGGATTCTGTATATATGATATAAAATATAATTATATATGATTTAACCATAAATGGAATGATATTGTCACTCGTATGTACGTACAGATTACCATCTCCACGAACACGATGAGATTTATTCCCCATTCTAACCATTCAAGAATAATTTTCATTTTATGATTAAAAATAATTTTTAAGAACTTAAAATCATTATAGATATTAATCAAATAAATACTACAGATAAAAAACATGGCTTATGTAACCAATAATATAAAGTAGAATGAATCAGTTAACACCCGAAACAATGGTACTTCTGAAATATTATTAACAAAGCAATATTGGAAGATCATATATGATATCATGTATATGTATTTGGTTCTTGAATAATTTATTAACAATGATTTAACTATTAAACAGAATGTTAATATACCCTCGATAAATGAAAATTACAAGGTAAGGGTTAATTCTAAAATCTCATCATTATCTGAGGATGTTTATACGTGTGTATCTACTGGGACTGCTTTACCATCCACATCTGGGTTTCTTAAAAATGAATTTGAAAACGTTTTTTATATTTCCTAAGCTATGGGTTAAAGTAATTTATACCATTGTTTTCCTTTTTATAAATTTTTTATAAATGAATCTTTCCATCATTTTCAAAACAAGGTCATTTACAACATTTTCCACAAAATTAAGGAAAGAATGTTTTTTAAAGTATACGGTGGGTGCATCTATTTTCCATCATTATAACATTTTCATAGCTTACCTTACAGGATTATAAGAATATTTTCAAAATAAATATTTTCTTTTATAATTATGTAACTATTAAATTATTTAAAAATAGAATGATATATTCCTCTCAAATAGTTTTGATTTCATCTATGTCAACATCCATTCATGGATTTTACACTTGTTTGAAGTTGATTTATTATGATACAAAATTCCATATTGTATTGATGGTTTGTGATATGTTTGATTTTGGATGTGTTATTTTTATACCATTCATGGTTTATGGTTAATGTATTAACAATTCATATACTAGTTTTAATATGAATGTTTATGTTAGGATTCTACCTTTTCAAATGAGGAATTCATTGGACTTAATAAGTGACAGGTGGAGCCCGCTATAGCTCCACGATGCATCGGTAGGTCGCATGAGACAAACTAGTGACTTCTCACAAGGCCTTGAAAAAATATTATATGTAGTATTGGAACAAGGCCTTGACTATGTGGTTATGATGTCCAGCATTTTGCATTCCGTCATTATGAAATTGGATATTGATATTACATGTGATTATTTGACTAGTAGAATATCCATGTGAATAATTAAATGAAATTATTTGATTTATCCTTGTCATATTACACTGAAGTTTAAGTTTAAAAATCTTGTGTTTTATTTTTATAAATTGCCTTAAATTTTTATGCTTATTTTTGAAAGTTTTCACTATATTGTTATCCTTACTAAGAACCTGATCTCACCCCTTTCTATGTTTTATTTTTCCCAGGATGCGAAAAAGTATATTATGACTGACCTACAGGGACAGCCTAAGAGATATGAATTTGTTAAAATGAGACACGATGTTGTTTTTAATTTTATACTATAATGTAAAACTTATGTTTGTATCTAGTACTTCATAGAATACTAAATTGGTCGGTCTTTCGGGATTTCATCCCTTGGGATCATGCCAATGTTATGTAATAATGTACCATATCTGCGTAACTAGGGTCATGGAATTACCTTAAGTATATCATTAAAAATACATAATATTAAATATAATGTAGGTATTTAAAATTACTTTAAAAATATAAATTTGGAATCGATGTCTTATACGGTAGAATAACTTGAATCAAAAGAAGTGAAGGAAAAGATCTATTGCCATTAGAGGATGTTTATTAAAGTTATTGAGGGACTTATTAGAACTTTAAAACCACTTTTTACAGAATTTTGAGGGATTAATTGAGATATAATTTTTTCTCAATGTATTTTTTTCTAGAAATTGGGTGTGTAATGGGGTTATTTAAACTTGAGGAGGGCTGGGTTCAAGTGATTAAATAATGATGATTTTGTACTTAAAGCTATCCACTTTTGGGTTAAATTAATTTCAATGTATTCGGTTGAAGATTAATGTTGAATTATTTAAGAATGTTCAAAATATCATACTCCGGTTTAAAGTTTTCAATTCAGATGGATTATATCTTTTCATTTTAATTTTGACACTATATTATTTTACCTAGACTTCAGTAAATATTCTTTTTACCGTGATAATTATTTTTTCCAAAAACGAAATTAACTATTTTACCTAATTTGGAACTTATAATTAGAAATATCCAATCCATTTTACTCTATTAAGTTTATATAAGTGATAGAAATCAATTATAATATTACGTATATATAACTCAATAAAAATGGTTTTTTAAAGAGGATAAAATAAATATTTTCAAAATGCTATCCATGTGTTTCTAAATATAAAAAATTATTTACTATATTTTTCCTTAAATATTTTTTTTATTAAGATTAATAACTAATGAATTTTATATTTTATTCATACCCTAATTATATCATAACATTTATCATAATTCAAAAAAACTATAATTTCACTTTTTTACCCAAAAATGAACTTTTTTATAAAATTCTCCAAATATTACCCAATAATAATTTTTATGTGCTATGTCAAAAAATTAATTTTAATTTAAAAATATAATTATATACATATTATAATTTATACTTTTAAATAAATCTGTTTTTTGAAATTTAGATTTATTTTAGAAAAATTAATAGTATAACCATTATAAAAATAACTTATGACTTCGTAAAAATATATTATCATGAAAAAATAATTTTGTAACATTATTTATTGAAATTAAATGTTACCTAAAACTTCAGTATTTATCATAAAACTTATATATTTATCATAAAACTCGTTTTTAATAGAATATGTATATAGTCTTCAAAAATAATAAAATTTGGATTTTTCCCATTAAATAATCATTTTACTATTACTAGTTCTATATCCCTATGATGTGTAAATTAATTATGAAATGTAAAATTATTCATATGTTCTCATAATAAAACATTTATAATAAAATATGAGTTCAATTAATAATATAAATGAATTTTTGTGGTGTAACATTTTTCCCCAGTAAGAGAAATCACATCCTCAAAATTTTACACAATGAATAGAACTTACTAACCCAAATGTTCACTCAAATGTAATATAAAAATAGAACTCGTTATAAAAACCATAGAGAAGTTAATCATATTTTCCCATACTACTTATATTTAACAAAATCTTCTAGAAATTTTTATATCTATCTTAGTCTTTACACCCAAATATTCTAAGTCCTAATTCCCAAAAATAACCAAATTCTGAACTGATACCAAATGATATTCCCTTGACCCGCACTTATGAATATAGTCTTAAACATGAATAATTTGTATTACATCACATGAATTATGAAAAATTTAAAATTTAAAAATTTTAGTTTCTTTGAGAATTAGGTATATTTAAAACATAACACATTATATAATATTAAATTCCTCAAAAAGGATTCTCCACACATTTAACATCCCTATATGTATCCCATTCATTTTTATTTCTAGGAAAAAAATGGAAGCATAGAAAATTAGAGCTACAATTCCTAGTAAGGTATGAATAATGAAAAATGAGAATAAAATAACACCATTGTTAAAACATAAGGCATCATATAAGAACATGAACATGATAAAAGGAGTAAATAAATTATCATTAGAACATGAGGCATAACATGACCATAAGGGTTAGAGAATGTGATCATAAAACATTAAAACCATATCCAGTAAATCAAAAAACATAATCTTGATCCATTTAATAAATATTGTTAGTTTATAAGACATGAATCATAAGTAAATCAAAGAACATGATCCATGAGAGAATAAAAATTGAATAAGATATATATTTATATTAAGTATATCTACCAATACATTCATAACATGTTAGTCATTGGATAATCACATGTGTGGCTACTTCTGGATTAATATAACCTACCATGTACCTTTTATTTCAGTATTGGAATAACCTCATGTGTACCCTCTTGTTTTGGGATTCAGATAACCTCCCATGAACACTCTTGTTTTTGGATGGGGATAACATTTCATGCATCCTCTTATTTTAAGCATGGGATAAACTCCAATTTACCCTTTTCTTTTGGGATTGGGATAACTTCCTGCATACCCTATTGTTTTGAACATGGGATAACCTATCATACAACCTATTGTTTCAAACATGGGATAACCTCCTAGGTACCCTCTTGTTTTTGGATTGGAATAACCACCCTTGTATCCTATTGTTTTTAGATTATGATAACCTTCTATGTACCCTCTTATTTCAGTCTTGGGATAACCTTTTATGCATATATTTTTTGGGATTGAGATAACATTTTGTGTAACATTTGAACTCATATAACATTAATCATTACCCAATACATTGAAGGGATATATAGGTATCACCTGTCACATAATTAAAATCATACATATTTGTTCCAAAAGATCATAAAATATTCATCATATCATAAACCACAAAATGAATATGGGTTTCATAAATATTTCATCATATCATTACTAGTATAAAAGACACAATTTGCATAATCATTTCATAATTTCATCATATCATAACTCATGAAAATGATATAGTATCTAATTAAAGTAAGAATATTTTTAAATAAAATTTGATAAAGATAAAGAATTATATGGTATTTATAAAATATATAATAGAAGGAATAAAACTTAGTCAATAATTTCCCTAGTTAATATATGTATGAATATCTTGATGAATAACCATCAATCAGAAGGAACATGCAAGGGTATTCTCTACCAAAGAAAAAAATATGCATTTCTGATGATAAGGCATGAAAAAATAAATGTTGGATCATTCTATAAAGACATCACATTCCAACCATAACACATGTTCATAGGAACATGAAAATGTAATACAGGGGTAAAATCCATGAGAATGATAGAGAGTGTAAGTGAACATGAACAATGGTTATATATTTCAGTGTTGAGAAAAACCTTTCAATGGATTAATGTGGTTATAATTGAGTATATTCAAAAACAAGATTTTTAAACTCTAGGATATTCACAATTCAAAGAGTAGTGACCTAATTAATGACAATAAGAAGTGGTAAATAGTACATTCATGGCATAGGGATATCAATTGAACGTAAATATCAATCAATATTTTCTGATCCTTTATTAAATATCAAAATTTTCATTTTAATTATCCAAAGAAAATCACTTATGAGTGTCAAATTAGGTGTATAGAAAGGACCATTTTATACACCAATTGACAATTGAGTCAAATTCCAATGTAATATATTTGAGGTCATTCTCTCTAGGTATATATTTTTTAAATCCAAATATAAATGTAGTATCTACATAGGGATGTAATATCATGGAAAAACTCATATACTATTATTCACCAAAATTTATGATGGTTTTATTTCTATAGAAAAGATTAAAAATTATAATGGATTATAAAGGTAGAACATTTAAAGGTAATAGTTATCTCTCTTTGATAAAATAGTGTAAGATACTACCCTTTTTGGAGTTGGATTTGGCATGTATTTAGGTATTCATTTTATTTAAGTAAAATTCATTTTTTTACCTTGGCCAGTGTTTGGGTTAAAATTAAGAAAAATGGGAGAAACGAGGATGTGCATGGTAGGGGCACTGTTAGAGAAAACTATGCACCCAACCCATGAAACTGTGAAACCCTATACAGTGAGGGTTCATATGGCTAGTGAACTCATTGAAAATCCATGAACCCTAAAAAGTCAAATTGTGAACCCTAAATATAACTAGTTCTTGTATGGTGCACAGTTAGGGAAAAACATATTCCAATGTCCACAAAACTATGCATAGTAATTTTAATTGACCGAAAATTGGTTTCAAAATTACATAAACCCGCGAAAATTCCCTCATTCGACCCAAAATAAAACAAAAACGTTTTTTTTTTTTGATAATTTTAGATATTTTTGGAGGGATTACAAGTCCATATGACCCCTATTCTTCTTGATTTAATGCTCTAATTGAAGATATTCTCCTCTCCTTGTAAGTGGATCCAATCTCGTTGTTGTCATAATCATCCTCCTATGATCTCCCCTTCTTTTTATGGATGGAATCTTATATTGTTGCTAGATCTATATCTTGATTTTTTGAATCTAGATCTAGGCTTGTGGATCTATATCTAGATATAAGAGATCATGTTTTGTTTAATCCTTATTTAGAGTTATAGATCTTGATCCGATCTATGTCATTGTGCTGCCCAATTTTTTAGGATTTTTGTTGGGCATTTATTATTCGACAAATTGTGTTAGGTGGGATAATTCTCAACTACAATAGTCGTGATTTGGATATGTATATTAATTTTTTAGTATTTCTAGGATTTTATAGTAAATAAATACCTAAATTTGTTTTTTATGGCCAATCAATTAATCATTTTATTGTTGAAAATGTTGATTAATTGGGGAGTTAATCATGGGATTAAGGGGATGTCCATTTTGATGATTAATTGGCGAATTAATTTTGACCTTTAGTGGATTCAAATTTATATATTTAATTAGATTATTGGTTATCAGATTTAGGAATATAAAATTTAGATAAATAACCAGGGGATTAATTATGAGATTTTGAGATTGTTGGTTTGAGATAATTAGTTAATGGATTAATTATTTAATAGAAAGATATATTTTTTGAGATAATTAATGGTAGATTAATTATGAGATTTTTGTTCCATGAGTTGAGATAATTAATGATATATTGACTATGGGAAATTGTTGTTTTTTATTTGTGATAATTAATAATAGAATTAATTATGTAATACTGAAATGGTTTATTTGAGATTATTAATTAATTAAATAATTAATAATTTGACATAATTAATTAATTAATTAATTAATAATTTGACATAATTAATTAGTTAGATAATTAATTAAGGTTAATTGTGTGATAAAATTAGTTATGAATTAGTAATGTGATTGATGATGAATAATTAATTGATAAATTAATTATGTGTAAAATAGTGGTAACATGGTCTTTATAATGTGACAAGTATTGATGGAAACATGTTCACTCACTTGTGAGTAAAGGAATGGGAACATTGTAATCCAATTGAGAAGAATACAAGGTAACATGTACATTATACTTATGATTCAAAGAATGATAACATGTTTACAAAATGGAGTTGTAAGAACTGGAAACTTGGTCATATTACTTATGAATTTAATGGTGGTAATATTGGAAGTTAATTTTGAATTAAAGAATGGTAATAAAGTTACTCTGAGATATGGCCTCAATTGAGAATTCAATCAGCTCCGGCATGAGTCAAATGAGGTATTCAGATATGATATCACCTTTGAATATAGAGAGATTTGGAATGATTCTAATATGGTATTAATATATGATATTACATGTAGAACACTTTGAGCTCTGGAATAAGTCGAAGCTAATATTGATGTATGGTTTTCCATGGGAACCCTGTAATTAATGTGGTTAAATAAATAATAAATGATAATGTGATAAAAAAAATTTATTCATTATACTTATTTATTTATTTAACTTAATACAATATTATCTGACTAGATATTGTTTTAGACACCATTGGTGGTGGCCCACAGAGTCATATCCCCACCCTACACAGGTTACCAGATCTGTTCCAGAATTGATATTATTTATGGAGGATAGGTTAATGGAAAAGGACCTGGGATAATTGCATGATTTGGGGTTAGATCTCAGATGAGGGGACGAGATGTTGTTTGGGACATGTCTGGGATTAATTGGAGTCCTTATTTTTTGTTTTCATTTTTGAAACTGGACACGTACTTTAGCATGAAATGTTTTCTTTTTCAGTTGGATATTGTATTTTCTGCTTTGTTATCTTGAGTTGTTAGTATTGTATATGGGAATTTGTTATTCTGCTATTGTTGGTTATTTATATTATTGTTTTATCAGATAGAAAAATTGTATAGTCTAACCATGAATGATATATCGGACCCTGACTTCTTGGTGGAAGCCTCTGGCATATGAGGAGGTATTCTTAAGGTTGTGTGATCGACTGACTTGGGGCACCAGTATGTGGCACCCAAGTCAGGATATTACAAAGTGGTATCAAATCCCAATTTTATTTTCTTATTCTATTTTCTTACTATTTTTTAATGATAGATAGGTGATTAAGAAGTGTCATTGGATCGGTAATTATCTCATGCATTGGAGTTACAAAACCATTTATGGGGGAAAAACCAAGTAATTAGGATGGGATTTTTGTTGTTGATGTTTTTTGTTACAGTTGGAAATTATTTCACCTTGGGTGATGCACTTGTTTTTTGTTGTGAAAATTGTTTTTGTTATTTTCTGAGAATTGAATCATTGTACGAAATGAAACAAGTTTCGAGTCATCACACATCATTCTAGGAACACATGATTATTTTTTGACATGCTTCATTTTAGGCATGCATGGGAAAACTTTTTTTGGGTAAGTTGTTATACACAAATTGTTTTCCTTACTTATGAATTTAAATTGAAAGTGGTTCCTAATATGAGATTTTAAGTGTTAAAATTATTCAATAACATGAATAATCTGGTGTCTAAATGAGAAAAATGATATGATACATAGAATATCCTTGTTAACCAAGACCTAGGTCTATGATGGTTAAGGGTATTGTTTGCACATTTATTTTGACCATGTAGTGATACTTTTGAAAAAGAATTTTTTGTGATGTATTATAAATGTTCATATTATTTAAATGTATTAATGTGGTGAATCCTTATCCCAAAGTTCAGTTTTGGAATTGTAGAGAATATTCCACCCTGACAACACCTTTTGAAAGGAAGACCAAGGGGAATGACTAGGAATGATCATCCAGTGATGGAAGAAGAGGCACTGATCATGCTGGGTGAGGAAGCAAGGGAGTAGTTTTAAGAGAAAATTTCTCACTTCATGAAATTAATTGAAAAAAGGCTGGGGTGGGTTAAGATTATCATGTATGAACTGATGAGAGAGTTTCAATTAGAACACCGTCTGACTTTTATTGGACAGGGTGGACTTGAGGGATTTGAGATCAAGGTTGAGTCCATCGAGATAATAATTGACCATATGAAGACTCCTACTGAGAGGAGGGTCAAGTTTTCTGCGTATATGATAAGAGGCATGGTGAAGTATTGGTGCGATATTTAGGCATGGATTGGATAAGTGGATGGTATGTTGTAGAAGGATGTCATGGTTAGGTTCATGGAGAACATCTACCTAGAGAAGTAGAGGAGATCATATATCTAACTCATGGGATCATGTTAGGGATAGACTATGATGTACTCTTTACAGATCTATAGTTATTTTCTCTAGCTTTGATAGGAGATGATACAACTTGTACAAGACACTTTTTTGATACACTTAAGTGTGATATTAAGTCCCAAGTTATCCTCTTACAATTAATAAAGTTTTTGAGGTTGTGGATAAGGATCTCAAAGTTTAGGGCAACCTGAAAGGGTATTCTAAAGTTGGATAGATTGTTTCTACTGGTCAATCAAGAGGTTCAACTTCTTATAGAGGGAATATTCGTTAAAACTTAATTCAGAGTAGTGGGAAGTTGGGTGGTAAGGAAGGAAGGTCGGTTTCACATGACCATACTATAGTACTTTATCAACATTGTTGTAATACATGCCACTATTATTGAGACAGTCCCTGAAAACCAGTGGATTGTAGATCTTGTTGTAAGATGGACCATCTATATAATTTCTGTAGGACACAATGATAGACATTTATTGATGATGGAGATAGAAATATTAATAGTGTCGTAAGGGGATCTTCTAAATCTTATCATACTAATAGTTGGAGTTTTACTATCTTAGAAGGTATATGTAGTGGACATGATGATTCTGGGTAAGAGTTACCATATCAATAGATTGATTCAGACCAGGGGATTCAGATGGAACCATAGGGAAGAGGAGAAAGAAAGTTTTATGTGGTGTTTCCTACACTTTTAGATAGTTAGGTCGTATAATCGATAGTGGGAGGTATTATTATTATAAACTATATATGAGCAAGTTACATATTAGATATCAGTTTCTCTCATTCCATTATGTCTTTAAAACTTTTAAATGGTTTGATCCTCAAAGTAGAGTCTACGAGGAGTGAAATGATTATTGATACATCATTGGGAGTATGATCAGGAGACATATGTTTATGTAAGGTATGTTTTATTATAGTCGAGCAGTATCAATTTATGTGGGATATATATATCCTTGACATGTCAGGCTTCAAATTTATAATGTGTATGGACTGTCTAGTCGCATACTGAGCCACCATAGATTGTTACTGGAGAATATTGACTTTTAAATCTTTTAACAGTGACCAGTACATGCACTATGGGATGTGGGATATCATGGAAGGTTGGGTAGGAATAGTTATTCCGAAACTGGAAGAGCTCGTAGACCAGGCTTCTAGTACTTTCTGGTTGAAGAAGTTGTAAAGCATGATATCTTTCCACCATTAGTGGTACAATTTCATGATGTGTTCCCTTAATACTTATCAAAGATACCACCTAATAATAATGTGGAATTAATTATTGATATCATGTATGGGCTAAGACAATATCTATTCTACCATATAGAGTGTCCCCAATAGAGCTCCAAGATCTCAAGACTCAGCTAAAGGATATGGAGGATAAAAAGATTATCTGCTTGAGTATGTCACCATGGGGATCACCTATGTTTCTTTCAAAGAAGGATTGAAGGACTCTATATTTGTGTACTAATTCCCATAAGTTCAACAATGTTTCTATAAAGAACCAAAATCCAATTTTTTTATAGAAGAGTTTTTTGACTAGTTAAGAGGATCTTGCATATTCTTGAAGATAAACCTGAGATCATGGTATCATCATATGAGAGAAAAAAATTTGTATATACCAAGGACTAATTTCAGAAGCAATTATGGTCTATATGAGTTCATTTTAATTCCTTTAGTGTTTTTTAATGCACTTTTAATGTTTACATACTTGATGAAAAAAATATTCCACCAATACCTAGATCAATTTTTTGTAGTATTCATTCATGACATCTTGGTGTACTCTAACGCTCATGATGATCATTCAAAACATCTTGACATAATCCTCAGTATTATAGAGAATATAATATATTTCCAGCTATCTATGATTCAATTTTGTATTGATTGGTAAAACTTATTTTTCCACAACATCTCTAAGGAAGTTGTTTTAGTAGATATGGAGATAGTTCGGGTACTGGTTTCATGAGAGAGGCCCAAAAACAATTTATATCTGTTGCTTTCTGAGGTTAGTTGGATACTATCATAGATTCATCCAAGACTTTCCCCACTTGATAGCACCATTTTAATTATTTAACAAGAAGTGATCAAGTTTAAATGGTTGGAATATTATGATGATTCTTTCCAAGAGTTGAATAAGCATTTGAAATTTCCACCAATCTTGATCCTACCCGAGCCAGGTGAGGAGTAAATGATGTATTGTGATTCTTTTGGGATTGGAATCAAAGCTATGTTAATCTAGGGGGATCGAGTTATGGAATATTGGTCCTAGAAGATGAGGCCACATGAACAAAACTACCCTACACACAACCTTGAGATAGCGAGAATGGTTTATACCATGAAGTTTTTACAAAAAAAATATATTGGGAAGGAATTTTATTGTGTATACATATCACAATCTCTTAAGGTATATATTCTCACAATGATATTTGAATCATCATCAGTGTAATAGGTTGAGTATATATGATTATTTGATTTTGAGCTAGCATATATTCTTGTGAGGGAAAATAGTGTGACTAATGATTTTAACAAGAAAACATAGACCAATATGTTTCAGGAGTCTAGTGCTTAGTGGGAGATGATAACCTTGCTGGCTGAGATGCTTGTGGTGGTTTTGGAGAGTTAGGAGAAGATGGCTCTCAAATCAGTCTCAGTGGATTTCATGCTTTTGATCTAGATTATATATAGGTAGTTTGAGGATCAAGAGTGTTTATCCATGAGGGAAAACTTTGAAGGTGTGGAATCACTTTTGAATTAGAGCATTGATAAGAATGAGATCTTCTATGTTAGAAATATGGTTATTATGCATATTATAATGCGAGAGGAGATCATGTGAGAATTTCATGCCTTAAAGAGGAAGTTACATACAAAAATGACAAAAAATGTACCATGAACTACATCAAAAGTATTGGTGGACATGCATGAAAAAGGAGATAATAGTGTTTGTGACATGATGCTTCACCCATATGTAGGTAAAGGTAGAGAATCAAAGACCTGGTAGTTTTCTGAAGTCATTTCCCATTCTATAAAAGAAGTGTGATGATGTGACATTTGATTTTTTGTTTGTTCTCCTAAAATCAGCAAGGAATAATGAAGATATCTAGGTTTTTGTGGATTCATTGAATAATGTATCACATTTCTTTATGATATGGGAAACCTTCATAGTATAGAAGTTGGCAGAACTATATGTTTGGAAGATAGTACCACTACATGGGGTTCCATGGGATATAGTTTCATATCATGATTCATGATTCACTTCACAATTCTAGAAGGGATTATAGATGGTTATTGGGATGTAGGTGTTATTGAGTATGACTTTCCACCCACAAAGAGATGGGAAGTCAGATCATACTACATAAGTGCTTGAGGATATGTTGCAGGCATGTGTGCTTGAATTTGGTGGGTCATGGGGGAAAACCTAGCTTTAGTAGAGTTTTCCTATAACAATATTTATCAGGAATCTTTACACATTGAACTATACAAGGATCTCTATGTTATTCCATGTAGATCATTGCTATTATAGATGAAGGCTGGTGAGTCGGAGTTATTGGGACTGAATCCTATGTCGTAGATGTTGGAGCAGGTTTAGCTAATTATAAAACATATATATATGGGTAAAATTATGCATAAGTCATATAATAATAGAAAAATATGACACCTATATTTTACCTAGGGTGATCATGTATTCCTTCGGGTGTCTCCTAGATTGGGTCACTGCAGGATATGAAGGTAGGGAAAGGTGGCACCTAGGCTCATTGGACCATTTGAAATAGTGGAGAGAATCAGGCTTGGGGCATACCAATTGGATTTACCATAGAAATATTTTTCTATGAATGATTTTTTCTATATTTCACAACTATGACAATATCACCCAAGATCTTCTCATGTGGCCCATGTGGATGATGTGGTTCTTCAGATAGATGCATCCTTTTTTGAGCATCTGATACGTGCGTTGAAACATAGTGAGAAAGTTTTGAGGGGAGAGATAGTGTTGATATTTTGTGTATTATGGAGTCATGGTTGTGTATAGGAGGAAACATGGGAATGGGAATTAGATATTAGGGCTAAGTGGACCTCTCTTTTTGGGTCATAATATTAGAGAAGCTTTTGATTGCATCTTGAGGATGAGTTATTATAATGTGTGAAGATTGTATGATCCTGACCTTTTTTAGAATAGACATGGGTTTTATTTTAGGTACTTTCTATTTTTTATTTATGTAACTTTTTTTTAAGTTTGGACTTTTTTGGGTGAAAAATAATAAAAATGGGAGAAAAGAGGGTTTTTCATGGTTAACACATGGTTAGAGAAAACCGTGCAGCCAATTCCAGAAATAGTGCAGCACTAAACAGTGAGAGTTCCCAACTATTTCATTGTTTGAAAAATCATGCAACCTGGAAGAAAGAATCATGGAACCCAAATATAACTACAACACAATTAGAACATAGTTATAACAAACCAGGAGCCTTTCTTAGGAAATAGTGTGCGGTAATTTTTATTGCACGAAAAACAGTTTTAAAATTCTCCAAAACCCTGAAACATCCCCCATTCGACCAAAACATGTGCCATCATATTTTTGAGAGATTAAAGATCTTTTCAGATGTATTCTAAGTAATTATGATCATTGTTCATCATGATTCAATTCCGGGATTGAAGATCTTATCCCATCTCAGAAAGTGGATCCAATCTCATTGATTTTATGCTCATCTGCCTAAGATCTATCCTTCTTTTAATGAATGGAATCTTTTATTTTTTGTAGAAAAATATCTATATTTGATTAATATAGATCTATTATTTTGGATATATATATAGTAGATATAATTTTTTTTAATCCTAATTTATGGTTATAGATCTGGATCCGATCTACGTCGTTCTGTTGCCCAATTTTGAGGATGTAAATTGGGTGTTTGTTATTCAATAAATTAATGTAGGTGGTCTACTGTGAAATTCTCATAGTCATTATTCTGATTGGTATGTAAATTTTTTAGGATTTCTAACATTCTTTAGAAATTCCATCCCTAAATTGATTAGTTTTTGTGTCTAATTGATAAATCAGTTTATTATTTAAATTATTCATTAATTGGGGAGTTGATCATGGGATTAAGGAGATTCACATTTTGATGATTAATTGGGGAATTAATTATGATGTGTAGTGGATTATCATTTATATAATTATTTATAGAATTAATTATGGTATTTAAGGATATATGATTTAGATAATTAGTTTGAAATAATTATTTGATGAATTAATTATGTAATACTCATATATATGTAATGAGATAATTAATGGAAGAATAATAATGAGATATTGATTTCATGTGATGAGATAAATAGTGATAGATTAATTATGGGAAATTTGAGTTATTTATTTAAGATAATTAATTGTAGAATTAATTATTTAATATTGAAATGATTGATGTAAGATAATTAATTAATGAATTAATTAATCGATTTGGTATACATAAATGATTTGGGAATTAATTAATGGTAATTGTGTGATAAACTAATTGATTGATTACTAATGTGATATATGGTTAATAATTACATGATAAATTAATTATTTGTAAAATAATGAGAACATGGTTATTATAATGTGACAAGTTTGGATGGAAATATGGTGATTAACTTATGAGTAAAGGTATGAGAACATGTTCACTTAATTGAAAAGTATACATGGTAACATACACATTATATTTTTGAGTAAAATAATGGTAACATGGTCATTCTATGGAGAATTAAGAATGGTAACATGGTCATCTACTTATGAATTGTAATACTTCTAATGTGGGAAATTAAGTATGAATTGAATAATAGTAATAAAGGTAGTCTGAGATATGGACCAACTTGTGAATTATTGAGGATTTGGCATGTTTCAAATAAGGTATTGAGATATGATATCACATTTTATTACTTTGATATATGGCATGGTTCAAAGAAAGTATGTAGATAAGATATTATATGGGGAACACTTTGGGCTCCGCCATAAGCCGAAGCTAGTATTAAGGTATCGGTGTCCTTGGGAACCCTTGAGTTAATGAGGTTAAATAAATAATACATGATAATTATATAAACTTTTATTTATTCATTGTGATTATTTATTTATAGAACAACATACACTATTATCTAACTAGATATTGTTTTAGACATTATTGGTGTTGTCCAACTGAGTCATACTCACACCCTACTCGGGCTACCTGATCAGAACCCAAATAGAATTTATTATAATTGAAAAGGTTGAGGGAAACGTCCCTAGGATAGATGGATGATTTGAGATTGGATTTATGATTATGGAACCAGATGTGGTTCAGGAGCATTTGGGAGTCATTGTTGTCCTTATTTTCAGTTTTCATTTTAGACACTGGACATGTACTTTAGCATATGATGTTTTATATTTAAATGGGATATTATATTTTTTTCTTTTTTTTCTTTAGATGTTGGTATTTAATATTCTTATTTATTCATCTAATATTTTTAATTATTTCCACTGGTTTTTTATCTGATAAAAAGAGTGTATAGTCTCCCCATTAATGACTTATTTGATCCTTATAGCTGGGTGAGCAGCCTCTAGTGTATGTAGAGGTTCCCCTAAGGTCATGTGACTGGACGAATCAATGAAATAGTATGTGAAGCCTTCATAGGGATGATAAAAATAGTCATAAAATATTAACCTTGCACAAAATAACATTTTATATTGAAATGAGGAGGAATTTAAACTGTCTTACAATGATATTTGTAAATGAGTGGTGAGGGCCCCTTATTTCGATAGAGTAACGAATTAGGAAAAATATATAATGAGATAGAAATTAACTATATAATTAACAATAAATCATTTTCCTAGTAATGGGAGTAATTAAAATCACTTTAAAACAAAATAAATTTAGAATTAATGGATTATAAAAAATAAGAACATTAATTGAATGAAGTGGAGGAAAATATCCCTAAACATGGGAGGATGCTTCTTAAAGCTATATAAAAACTTATTAGAACCCTAGAACCACCTTTTAGATACTATTGTGAGTGAAATTGATGTATAATTATTTATCAATGTATTTATTTTTGAATTTGGGTAGGGAATGGGGGTATTTATACTTGATGTGGTGTAGTTTTAAGAGACTAAATAATTATTATTTTTATTTGAAGATAACCAATTTTGGGTAGAATTAATTTAAATTAATATGGTTGATAGTTAATATTTGAATGTTTTTTTAAATATTTTAACACTTTATCCACACATTTAATGTTGTCATATTTAGATTTATTATGTCTTGGTGTTTCAATTTATCCCTTTACATTATTTTACCTATACTACAATACCTCTATTTTTTACCATAGAATTTTTTGATATATATAAATAAAATTAACCTTATTACCTAATATGGATATTATAACTCCAAATATCCAGTTTATTTTACTAAATTCAATTTATAAAATTGATAAATATCAATTCTAAAATGATACACATAAAAATTAATAAAAATAGTATTTAGGAAGGATGAAATCACGGTTTTCAAAATGATAAGAATGTGTTTCAAAAAGTATCAAATTATGTACTATATTGTTACTTAATAATTTATTATTATTAATAATTATTAATAAATTTTATATTTTTATCACACCTTAGATATATCAAAAGTGTTATTATATTTCTTAAAAATATTATCTTAACTTTTTGACCCAAAAAATAATTTTTAATGGGAAATTCCCAAAAAATTAACAAAAGATAATTTTTATGTGTTGAGTCTAGAAAATAATTTTTTTATCAATATAATTTAATAAATGTGAGAAATTAAATTTTTGAATAAATATTTTTATTTATTGAAATTTATCAATTTCATCAAAAAGTTTAAATTATGAAGATTATAAAAAAATATTTTGAAGTTTTGTTAAAATATATTATCATGTAAAATGTGATTTTTATGATTATTTCATGAAATTTACTTCTATATTAAACTTAAAAATTTACTGTAAAAAATATTTTTAATATAATAAGGTTATATTCTCCCAAAAAAATATAATTTTTATTATATCATTAAATAATCCCTCTACTATCTCTAGTTATTGTTGTCGATAATGTTTATTGTAATTATGAAAAGGTAAAAGTATTCATATTTTCTCATAATAAAACATTCATTATAAAATAAGAGTTATATTAAAAACATAAATTAATTTTTTAGGTGTTACATTAATAGTGGGTGAGTATGGATTTGGAAAAGTGGCACATGTTTTATGATCAAACTCACTGAGGATATGCTCAAAGTGTGCTATAAATGAATTCAAGTAGGAAAATTACACTTTTATATTGAATGGTATGACCATTGTTATGAATAGGAGAAAAATTAATGTTGTAGATAATGTTCATGTCATCCGAGAATAAGAAGTGTTTTATGTGTTCCCGCATCTGGTCATTATGCTTGGTGGAAGATGATATATGGTATATGAAGATCGGATTTTGATATCATGGAGTGATGATAAGGACACTCATATGATGAGGAGAATCATAATGATCATGGGAATGTTACCCTTATGTTATAAGGGTCATGGATTTGATGGACTAGACATTGGAGGACCATGGAGGCACAAAATGTTGGTGCATGTGTAAATTCAATTTAACAAGGATTAATTGGTGAATACAAAATATGAATTTTTATATTCAATATTGGATAGAGTCTAATAATTTGTGCGAGGATCAAGATAAATTCAGAATTATTTGAAGGTATACCATTTGAAAATACATCGGTGCTCAGGGTATAGGATGGAATCAGAATTGGTTTGTGAGCATTTAACTGTGGGAATCACATTGGAATTTGGGTTTGGTAGATAGTGTGAATTTTATGACATAGAAGATATGTCTCCAGGATTTAATTCATCATTATTGTGTTATTCTAGTAACATGTTGGTAGTGGAAGTAGAGTGTTTTCAAGGAAAGTTGTCTAGATGAGGATTGACTTATGTTCTCACTTTTAATTGGATGTAGTGATCTGAACACTAGGTAAATAACATTGTATCATATGTGATGGTAGTGTATTAAGGATTAACTAAGGCTTTTCAAATAAAGTATTGAATATCAGATCCTTTTTCACAGTTAGTGAAACTTATCGAATTCATAATAGAATCAGGGATGAGAGGAAGTAGTATCCATTGGATAGTGTTCTTATATATGCTCTGTTATGGTATGTTATAAAATACACCATGTGAATCCTTAAAATATGGACGAATGTATTTATAGGAAGAATTGATGATGTGAGGCATCGAGGTTCATAATTTTCCCTCCTATGATCAGTCTTATAGAGGGAATAAATATGGAATGGATGGTTAATTGATTGAGGAAAGAATTTTGTCTCAAAATAGATAATCTTGGGTAAGAAATATCTTGGTAATTTAGGGGTGAAAATGGGTGAAAAATATTATTTTTACAGTTAAAGTTCCTTATGTTTAATTAATGGGATAGAATTCATTTAGTTATATTTGTGATAGATCATATTGAACTGGTCATGTTTTAATGGCAGAGATAGGTTTGTTGATGAAATTGGATATCTAACGAGATTTATGGATGAATATAAGTGTTATGATGGGGATATTTTAAGAACTCACATCAATACAAGTCATTATTTTTAGGAGGGAATTTTTATTTTCAATTTGGTAAACATTCCATTTTGAGAATTGATACTTAAAACTGTATTCAAATAGTTTTAGCATCCAAAATGAGGTTTTTGTTTTAAAATGGAATATTGATTTATATGTGATAAAAAGTATCAAGGGAGAAACAAAGGAAGTATATGTGACTAGGGATCCAATCTGTGGCCCTTGATTAACCAAATGATAGCCACCGACAAGTCGGTGTACTATTACTGGTAAGATAGTGGCCTTTCAAGGGGGAAAATTCTACTTTCCACCTCAGGATTCTAGAGGTGGAAATTTTCTTCTACTTTTTTATTGAACATGGATTAACCCCTTCTTATCATCCCTTATTACTCCTCCTCCCAATAAGTTGGGGGGTTTTTTAGTTCTTATTTTCAGTGATTTAAGGTAGATATCTCTATCTAGTGTCCCTTTTCATCTCCACCTTATTTCTCTATAAATTTTGGTTGTATCTAAGTTAGGTTTCATGGATGATTCCACTATATCATGGTATAATCACTCCAATGTGATGGGGATTTTGTAAAATCTAGCTAGAGGACATCTCGTAATGTTGTATCCATGTGGTCTCATGGAAATTCAACAACGTTATTTCACCGTATTAATATTATCTTATATTCTATTTTTAATTCATATTAAATTAATGATGTAAATGGTTAAATATGTTTTTTAATTATCCCAAGATAAATCCAAGGGTTCTCTATATACCTACCACAAGTTATTGATCATATTTTTTTTATAACAAGCTACCTAATTAGTTTTTAGAAGATATTCTAATTTAAAAATTAATTTTTAATTAATTATAGATATTATAATTAATTGGTTTTAGATATTTTTTCTTGAATTTGCGCCTCTAGATGGTTTATTATGGTTGATGGGAGATGGATGGGCATGGTTGACACTTGATAAGCTTTTTAATAGCTACTAGTTAATGAGATTAGTAATGAGAAAGTCTTAAATTGAGGTAAGTGGTCCTTATGCATTAACCTTGTGGTATTATTCTAGTAGTTATACTATATGTGATATGTGGTAACTCTATGGTGGATATCTACCTTAGGATTAAATGTTTATTAAATTAAATTAATTAATATAACTTCCTTATATAAATGAACTAAACACTGAAATGGCCCCTAGGATAGGAAGTGAAATCTTGGACAATAATGGTCGATGTGTCCGCTAGAAAAATAAATTATTATATACATGAACCCATATGATGGGAATCATTTTAGTAAAATGAAATGAATGTGATTTAGTGTCCATATTGAATGATCCCTCATACACTTCCTTTTAATGTAGGGTGTTGGACTCAGTTGTTTGGAACACATAGGACTTATATGACCCTTGTGTAGATACTCATAAGATTCCATCATAAGGTAAAGTGTTGAATCATGTATAATTGTCCCTTATATGACTTATGGTTTTATAGGACACCATATTTCTTTTGGTTAGTGGGAAGACATAATATGTGAGATGAGACTTCCATCATCTCTTGGGACTGATGTTGGTGCTGCTTACCTTGTGAGTCCGTGAGGTTGTTTTATGATTATAAATAAATCTAGGGTAGTGTCCTTCATTAATGTCACGACCCATCCTTGGGGCCCATGCCATGACTACCCCAAGTCTGCCTTACAAAGGCCAGGGGCTGGCGACTAGCACCAAAGGCATAAATCTATAAACTGGGAAGGAGTTTCCTTCATAAACTGAAACACACACAACAGAGTATGCAACTAGAAGAAAAACACTATGTAAAAACTGTATACAGAAGATGTGCTGGAAGCTAAAAGGGGCCGGAAATACAAGTCCAACTGTAAAATACAATGAAATGAAAAAACAATTGTAAGGTGACAAGAAACTCCTAGATCATCCACCATGGATCCTACTAGAAGGGTAGGTATAGGTAGCCTCCTCACCAATAAATGTTAGTCAGACTCCTCTATGCACTAACTCCTCTTAAGGTCCACCTCCGAGTATTGTCCAGTCCTGGCGTTCTCAGTCTTCGTTAGTGTTGTCTGTCATCTGCATACATCAAAATGAGGTGCGGGCATAGCCCATGTAGGGGTTTGTATAACGATACTCAGTAGGGACCCCGAGACCCTCATTGTCTCACTAAATACAACAAGGATATACCACAATGTATGAAAATAACTGAAAATCCCACTTAGGTGTATGCCCATACATATACCTATGTTTATCAAATGACCCATCTCAATCATGAGGAAACACCAGAGTTACTGACTCAACTCACATAGGTATACAACTTTTGTAGAGAGGTAAAAATGATCATATATAGACACTGAGTCATCTAAGCTGTCGGACCAACACATGATCTAGGGAAATCTATTCTGTCAGACCAACACATGATCCAGGAACAGAATTCGAGACTGTCGAACCAACACATGATCCAGAAATAGTTGTTACAGATGTTGGACCAACACATGATCTAGGTCCAGTTATTCTATCAGACCAACACATGATCCAGGAATAGAAGTCAAGACTATCAGACCAGCACATGATCGAAGAACAGGAATTAGATATGTCAGACCAGCACATGATCCAGGAACAGTCAACAGTGCACAACCAGCCACAGAGTTCTGCTCAGGTATGCTTGATTCTGGGAGGGTCCGCTCCTCAAGACAAGTTTCAATGCATAAACTGTCACGAAGTACCACGATGATGTATCTCAATGTTCTTCCTCATTATAGGGGTCTCAACGCAACAAACGATACATCGATCGAATGCTCGGTCTGTGAGTTGTTGGCATTTCCGATCTAGGGGTCCGGTTGGATTTTATGTTCAAACCAACCCGACTCTTCCCTAACTATGTCCAAAAATCTAGGAGGGTATGACAAAAGAACCATCTCCCTCTAAGATTTCTGTCACCACAGATGGTTCATTGATCATACTCCTGTAGCCCATGACATGGGCGAATAAGTGTTTTCGGTCAAATGGGTCCGGACTGGGGTCTGACCCGGTCCGCGGGTCTGACCCGACCCAAGGGTCTGACCCAGCACATGGGGGAGGCCTGACCCAATGGGGAGGCCCGTCCTGTAGGCGTGGTCCGGCCTGACGGTGGCTCGGCTCGGTGGCTATCCCATATGGCCCGACTGGCTAGCCCAGGTGGCCCGTCTGGCCACACCGTGGGGGGGGGGGGTTGCACCCCTGTCTTTCGAACGGTCGGCGCGTGGCGCCGGCCAGGTCCTCGTGGGACCTTTCATGTGCCACTTGTAGTGTGAACCTGTGGCTAGCTCAGCCGGCCGCCCCTGGCTCCTCCACTAAAGTGCGATGGTACCGCGGTTCTGCTGGCCTCTACGCGGTGCAACGATGCCACACCGCCTCCGCCAAGGCCCGGCCTGGCCGCAGCCTCCATCCCCTCCACACGACGCGACAGTTCCCCGCTCATCATCCATCCGCCGCGACCCTCCTTGCCGCGAACCCTTCTTCCGACGCGGTGTGACGGCACCACGTCCCTCCGGCTCTGTCGCGGCCCGGTTCCTTGGGCAGTGCAAAGGCGTCGCCCCGCTTTTGTGACCTAGTGGCCCTTGGGCTGCCGGTTCCTCTCGCGGTCTGCATGTATCTTCAACAAACAAGGAAAACCAAAGGGGGAGGTTTGGGCCATGTTCGTGCAGTCCAAGCCCTCCTCGTCATGATGATAACATTTGGAATACCATAATTCAGAAATTTGAACGACGACGAACAGAGGTTTATTCTCATATATAAAATAACTCAAATTCCCCTACCTCGAGTTATGTGATCGATGATAGAGATTCGGAAGGCAGATTTAGTTCCATCAATATCAGATGAGGAAGAGCTCAAAGAAGATGAGTTGATATGACATCGTCAGCGTACTTAGAGGGTGGTGATGCTTCCATTTCTTTCCCTGGTTGAAGAAGGAAGAAGATGGTGTTCATCGTTCTTCAGAGGTGAGGGGCATTCTTCATGTTCTTCATTGAGAGGATGAAGTTCTCTCAATTCTTCCGAGTTTCTCCAAGTCTCCACAAAAAGAGATTTTCCAACCAAAAAGAAATAATATCTCTATCAATTATTTAATTATTTCTATGAATTCAAAATAATTCAAAAAGTGCCAATTAATTAAGTGAAGGAGTTGTCACTTTATTGAGGGGAAGGTGAAGAGGCTCTCCACTTAATTGGGGGTTTAAGAGGGTTTAAAGCCCGTTTGGGCCTCACCTATTTGATTTTAAGAGGTTTTAAACATTGGGTGGGTCCTAATAAAATAATATCCTCCAAAAGGAGGTTATGTGTGGGTGGGACCCACCTCTACCCCCAATTGGAGGTTTTAACCACCAAAAAAATAAAAACAGAAGTTACACTTATTTTTATTTAATTTTATTTAAAACCTCCAAAAATTAACTTCCATTCTCGTTCGAATGAAACTACTGTGAAGGTCTCCTTAAGTGAAAACAGGCGCTGTGAGTTCAACTGTGCCCTCAGATTTCAATTCTGAGCACTGGTTCCAAATTTATAAAATCCTGCACGTACATTTTCCGAATGTACCCGAACAAAACTTCATAAATTTATTCCCAGCACCCCGGCCCTCGAAATCAAGCACCTTCAGAAACTGCGGACTCGTAATATTTCCATGTACTTAAGAAGAAGAAAATTCCATGGAAATTATGGTTCATTATATTCTCCCCACCTCAGGGATTTATGTCCCCATAAGCTACAACTCAAACTAAGAGAACAAACGATGGTACTGAGCAAGCATCTGAGTCTCCCACTACCATGTGCTCTCATAGAGGTTCTCGTACTGCCAACGAACGTGCACCAGAGGTATCAACAATCCACGTAGGAACTGCTCCTGTCGACCCTCAATATCTACTTGAATCTCCGTGAAAGTCTCCCCGTCATCAATGTCCAGCTCTCCATGGTCGATGATGTGGTGCGGGTCATTCATGTATCTCCTCAGCTGAGATACGTGGATGATGTCGGGGAACCGGTGCAACTAAAGTGGAGGAGATAATGGGTAATCCACCTCACCTACTCTGCTGAGGACCTGGAAAGGTCCGATGAATCTCGGAGATAGCTTACCGCATCGGCCAAATCATTGTAGAACTCATCGAGGTGAGACCCGTACAAAGACGTGGTCACCATCCTCGAACTCTAAAGGCCTCCATCTCCTATCAGCATAGGACGTCTGATTGCTCTGTGCAGTCTTCATCTTATCATAGATGATCTGCACCTTCTCGGTGGTAGCTCGCACCATCTCTAGTCCCCCTAGTACTGACTCCCCTGGGTCTGTCCAGCATAGTGGCGATCTGCAGGGTCAACCACACAATGCCCCAAAAGGTTCTATACCGATGGTAGACTGATAGATGTTGTTGAAGGAAAACTCTACCAATGGTGATTGGTCCTCCCAGCTGTGACCAAAGTCGAGGACATGAGTACAGAGCATGTCCTCGAGGGTCTGGATGGTCCGCTTGGTCTAGCCAGCTGTTTGGGGATGGAAGGCAGTGCTCATACGAAGTTGTGTCCCGAATGCTTCCTAAAACCCCTTTGATAGCTGGGAAGTAACGAGTGTGTCATGATCAGAAAAAATATAATAAGGTACTCCATGTAAATGAACAATATCCTATACATAGAGGCGTCCCAAGCTCTCTACTGATCCCTACTCTCTAATCGGTAGGAAGTGGGCCGACTTTGTGAGTCGGTCAACAATCACCCAAATCGAGTCGTGAATCCTAGATGTATGTGGAAGACCTATCATGAATTCCATTGATATCCCATCCAATTTTCACTCTGGGATCATTAAGGGTTGTACCAAGCCTGTTGGTACCTGGTTCTCCACCTTCACTTGCTGACAAGTGAGGCATCATGAGACAAACTCGGCTACCGCCTTCTTCACACCTAGCCACCAGTGTCATCATCTAAGGTCCTAGTACATCTTTTCCACTCCTAGATGTACCTCTAGAGGGGATTGTGGAACTCCATAAATACTTCCTCTTGAAGTGCAACTGGTACCATGGTACGTCCTCTAATGATGATGATGTGCTCCCCACCTTCAAAAAATCCATCATGTGCCTACCCTATGGATATCTGATCATGTCATGTCTCCCAGTCAGCATCCCAACGTTTTGCCTCCTTAAATTGCTAAAGAAGTGTGGGAGTGACTGTAAGAGACTATAGATACACTACTTCATCGCTATCCACAATGGATATCTGAAAGGCAGTCAGTTGCTCTGTTGCCTCTCCTTGCAGCTGAAAGTCTAATCTCATGCTGAGAGAATCTGCAAAATCATTCCCCTTCCCAGGAGTATAGACTATCCCAAATTCATAGTCCTTGAGGAACTCAATCCAACATCATTGTCTCAAGTTCATGTCATTCTGAGAGAAGATATACCTGATACACTTGTTGTCAGAGTATACGGTAAATCACTCGCCCACTAGATTGTGTCTCCACATCTTCAAGTTGAAAACCACTACTCCTAACTCCAGGTCATGGGTAGCATAGTTCTGATCGTGTTGTCTCAAATTCCAAGAACCATAAGCAATCACTGCTCCCTCTAACATCTGGACACACCCGAGTCCAGTCCCGGATGCGTCGCAGTAAACTACATACCCAACGCCTTCCTATGGGAGCCTTAAGATTGGGGAACTAGTCATTCTATGCCTCAACTCTTGAAAGCTCTGCTATAACCTCTCCATCCACATGAAGGGTTTCCACTTATTCGTCAAGGATGATAGTGGTGATGCAACTCTGGAGAAGTCTGGAACGAACCTCCGATAGTATCTAGCCATGCCCAGGAAACTTCGTACCTCCGTCACACTCCTGGGTGGCTCCCAAGCAAGTACCACCTCAATCTTTGCTGGATCCACTGCAACTCCATCCTCCAAGATGACGTGTCCCAAAAAAGTGAACCTCTCGAATCCAAAACTATCACTTCGAGAGATTACCATAAAGATGGTTCTCTCGGAGTGTTTCCAGTACTACCTGCAAATGGTAGTCATGTTCCTCCTCAGTAGTCGAGTAAATTAGTATGTTGTCGATGAAGAAAATGACAAAGTGATCGAGTTAAGGCCGGAATATCCTATTCCTGAGACTCATGAACACTACTGGAGTGTTGGTTATGCCGAAGGGAATAACCAAGAACTCGTAGTGGTCATACTAACACTTGATGTCCGTCTTCTGCGCATCCTCATCTCGAACTCTGAGCTGGTGATAGCCTGATCTGAGGTCAATCTTCGAGAACCATCAAGCTCCCTTTAGCTGATCAAATAGGTTTTTAATCCTTGAGAGTGGGTACTTGTTATTCACCATCGCCTGGTTCAGGCGACGGTATTTGACAAAGATCCTCAAGCTACCATCCGCCTTCCTGGCAAACAAAATCGAGGCTGCCCAGGGAGAAACACTGGGCTGGATGAATCCCTTCCCCTGTAAGTCCTCTAGCTGTACCTGCAGCTCACGAAGCTCAGTAGGAGCCATCCGATATGCTAGAGTATATATCGGTGTCGTCATGCAGTTAAGATAAATGTAGAAGTCCACCTCTATATGAGGAGGTAGTCCTGGACCATTGTCGGGGGAAACATCTGCGTACTGGTCCACCACTACAGGATAAGTCAGACTCTCCACATCAACCGCTATGAGGGTAAGTCAAGACAACTGATGAGTGATCAGCCGCACCCTTCTCTGAGTATGTACTTCCTAAAATGTAAAGGTTCCCTTCTCGCTGGTGAAGGTGAACCTAGTCCCATTTGTGTGGAGATACCACACGTTGCGCCTAATATAGTCAATCTGAGCATGGACTGTAGATAACCAGTCCATACCCAAGATGACATCATAAGGCATCGACGCCACTACAAGTAGATCCCAGCCGAAGCTCTCACCTCCTAGAGTATGCTCACACTACTGAAACCAGTGCATAATCATTGATTCATCTCTCGTAGGATTCTCTAGCTGTAAGGATCGAGCCAATGGCTTCGTCGGAATATTCGAGCTCCGAACGAGGGAAGTGGTTATGAAAGAAAGACTGGAACCTGTGTCTATAATAAACATAGATAAGGTGGAGTAGACACATATTGTACCTCGAATCATCTCCAGAGCGCCATGTTCGTAAGCCTCAGTTTCCAGGAGCTGAGCTCTCCCCTGTCCACCTGCTCTCTGCGGTCGGGGTGGACCTCCATGTGGTGGTGGTGGTGGTAACCCCTAGAATCGTCGTCAACCACCAGTTGTACGACCAGATCCTCTGCCACGCCCACTTGATCCCTGTGGACCACCACGATCGAACCTCTACCTCTGCCTGGGAGGTCTCTCAACTGTATTCTTATTGTCAAAACGGCGGGTCAGATAGTCACGAGCTGTGTGACCCTACCCGCCACAAGAGTATCATTTCCCACTCCTGGAATGACAAGCTCTGTCTCGTGTGCCCCTCAAAACTGAACCTATTTCCTTAGGTCATCCAACAGATGGTATGGTTTGCTTATACCTCTACGACAACTGCCTACTACCAGCTATATAAGACTCTACTACGTGATGTCTCGTGGTGGGTATTGCTGTTGGTGTCTACTCAGAAAAAAAAATCAACACTATGATGGCACACTCCAACACCCCTTCTTGAGTCGGGATGCTAAGGGATACCATCGTGGATCTGATCTCTTTCTTGATCCCCTGCTCGAAGGTTTCAGCCCTGAAAAATGGGTCACATAACATATCTGTGGAGTACCGTGAGAGGTCTGTGAACCTCACTGAGTACTGTGCCACTGTAATCCTGCCCTGTTGAAGATGTAGTAGCTCATGTATCTGCACCGCATGAAGGGTGGCTGGAACAAACTCTCCCCAGAATAGGATCTCAAAGTCTTTCCATAGAAATGTTGCCTCGTCATGGACCTGAAGCATTTGGTCCCACCATCTACTTTCTGCTTCCGGAAGGAGACTCGCAGGAAGGATCACCATGAGGTCTTCTAGTGTCCCTAATAGCCTAAAGACTCTCACCACAGCCTCCAGCCAATCCTCAGCTGCCTGCAGGTCCGTCTCTCCTCTGAACTCGGGTGGCCTCTGGCACTGTAACTCATGCAATGCGCTTAGGTGGTGTACACTCTCTACTGCTGGGGCGGGTGGTATCGGTGGAACAACGGGAAGTGGTACCGTTGGTGCCTCCGCTATGATAGGGCCCTACACCGAGGCCTCGTCGCTCGGTTGGATGACATCTCGTACAACTCTCGGAACCCTTGTTACCTACCTACCTGATGGAATCCTGAAAAAAAATAGGTGTCCCACGTTCAATAATTTATACATGGTGAGCTGAATCATAGAGTTCACAAGGAAAATCTTGAAACACACACACAATCAGTGTTTTTGTGCACTGAGTCGGAAATCATAGGTCAGGTTCCTGGTGTATAGATACGTCGGCCACCGCACCAACACTGGACTCCCTGGACTGAGAACCACACTCAATACTCTTAACACTATTTCTTCACAGTAAGATAGATCATAGTCTTATGTTATGCGATAGAACCAACTCCTCTGATAGCAATTTGTCACGACCCGTCCTTGGGGCCCGTGCCGTGACTACCCCAAACCCACCTTACAATGGTTGGGGGATGGTGACTAGCACGAAAGGCGTAAATCCCTAAACTAGGAAGGTGTTGGATTTTTAAACTAAAGCACACACAATGGAGTATGAAACTGAAAGTAAAACTCTAAGTAAAAACTGTCTACAGAAGAAGTGCTAGAATTTAAAAGGGGCCAGAAATACAAGCCCACCTGTAAAGTACAAGGAAAAGACAAAATAGATAGAAGGTGACAAGAAACTCCAAGATCTTCCACCACAGATCTAACCTGAAGGGTAGGTACATATAGCCTCCTCAGTTCTATACATATTTCATACTCCTCTGTGCACTGACTCGTCGTAAGTTCTACCATAGGGTAACATCCAGTCCTAGCGCTCTCAACCTCCGTCAGTGTTGTCTGTCGTCTGCATCCAACACAATGAGGTGCGGGCATAGCCCGTGCAGGGGTGAGTACAATGATACACGGTAGGGACCCCAAGACCCTCAAGGTGTCACTAAATACAACAAGGATATACTACAAAGTATAAAATAAAGAGAAAAATTCCACTTAGGTATATGCCCATACATATACCTAAGTATATCAAATGACCCATCTCAGTCATTAGTAAACACAAGAGTTACTGACTCAAGTCACACAGGTATACAAATTTTGTGGAGAGGAACAGATCATCAGATATAGTCACTGATTCTTCTAAGCTGTCATACCAACACATGATCTAGAGCAAGCTATTATGTCGGACAAACACATGATCCAGGAACAATCCTTACAGCTGTCGGAGAAACACTTGATCCAGGTCCAGCTATTCTTTCGGACAAACACAAGATCTAGGAACAGAATTCAATACTTTCGGACCAACTCATGATCCAGGAATAGTCGTTAAAGCTGTCATACCAACACATGATCCAGGAACAATCAATAGTGCACAGCTGGCCACAGAGTTCCGCTCGGGTATGCTTGATTCTAGGAGGGTCCACTCCTCTAGCCAATTTTTGATATGTAAACTTTTCTGAGGTACTAAGATGATATATCTCAAGGGTTCGCCTTGTCATATGGGTCTCAACACAACAAACGGTGCGTCGATCAGACGCTCGGTTTCTGAGTTATTGGCATTTCTGTTCTAGGGGCCTGGTTGGATTTTAAGTTCAAAATAACAAGACCATATTCAAACTGTGTCCAAACATCAAGGGGGTATTCTAAAAGAACTTTCTACCTCTAAGATTTATTTCGATGTAGACGGTTCATCGATCAGACTCCCATATCCCCAGATATGGGAGAATAAGTGTTTTCGGGTGAAACGGGTACGGACTGGGGTCCGAACCGGCCTGCAGGTCCGTCCCAGCCCAAGGTTCTGACCCGGCTGGTGGGGGTGGCATGGCCTGAGAGCGGACCAGCCCGATCGGGTGGCCCAACCCGTAGGCGTGGCCCGGCCCGGTGGCTAGCTCATGTGGCCTGGCTGGCCATGTCATGGGGCGGTAAAACCCCCTGTCTTCCGAACGTCTAGCGCGTGGCGCTGGCCCGGTCTCCGGGGGACCCTTCGGGTGCCGCTTGTAGCGTGAACCAGTGACCGACTTAGCCAGCCGCCCCTGGATTCTCCATCACAGCACGACGACATCGTGGTTTTGCTGTCGTCCGCGCAGCACGACGACGCTGCGCCACCTCCGCCGTGTCCCGGCCTGGCCCCAGCCTCCAGCCCCTCCGCACGATGTGACAGTCCCGCACTCATCGTCTATCCACAACGGCCCTCCTGGTTGTGGTCCCTTCCTCAGGTGCAGTGTGACGGCACCACGCCCCTCCAGCTCCGCCGCAGCCCGCCTGGCCGCGGCCAGGTTCTTTGCGTCGTGCGATGGCGCCGCGACCCTTCGGTGACCAGGTGGCCCTTGCACCGCCAGTTCCTCTCACGGTCTGCCTCCATCATCAACAAACAAGGACAACCAAAGGGGGAGGTTCGGGCTGAGTTCATGCGGTCTGAGCCCTCCTTGTCATGGAGATAACTTTTGGTATACCATAGTCCAGAAATTTGAACGATGAAGAACGGAGGTTTATACTCATATATAAAATAACTCAAATTCCCCTACCTCGAGTTCAGTGATTGATGATAGAGTCACAGAAGGAGGATGTTGTTCCGTCAATGTTGGAGGAGGAAGAGCTCAGAAAAGACGAGTCGATATGATGTCGTTGGTGTACTTCGACGGCGGTGATGCTTCCCTTTCTTTCCCCAGTTAAAGAATAAAAAAGATGGTGTTCGCCGTTCTTCAGAGGTGAGTGGAATTCTTCGTGTTCTTCATTTAAGGGATGAATTTATCTCAATTATTCAGAGTTTCTCCAAGGCTCCACCAAAAGAGAGTTTCCAAACAAAAATAAATAATAGCATTTTCTATTATTTTATTATTGGCATGAATTCAAAATAATTCAAAATGTGCAATTAATTAAGTGAATGAGTTAGCACTTTAATGAGGGGAAGGTGAGAAGGATATCCATTTAACTGGGGGTTTAAGAGGGTTTAAAGACCTTGTGGGACCCACCTCTTTGATTTCAAGAGAAGTTAAACTTAGGGTGGGTCCCACTAAAATAATATTTTCCCAAGAGAGGTTATGTGTGGGTGGGACCCACCTCTAACCTCCAAATGGAGTTTTTAGCCACCAAACAAATAAAAATAAGTTACACTTATTATTATTTAATTTTATTTAAAAACCCCAAAAATTAACTTCCATTCTCATATGAACGCAATTGCGGTGAATGTATCCTTAAGAACAAACCACCACTGTGAGTTCAACGGTGTCCTCAGATTTCAATTCTGATCACCGGTTAAAAAGTTATAAAATCTCGCACGTACAGTTACTGAACATACCCGAAAAAAACTTTAGAAATTGATTTCGGGAACACTGGGCCACGGAATCAAGTGCCATCAAAAATTTTAGACTCGTAAAATTCCTATGTATTTAAAAGAATTCCATGGAAATTACGGGTCTTTACAATTAAAGACCCCAATTAAGATTACTTTGTTATTTAGTGCCTTTGGGGAACCATTCGGTTACCTAATGATATATTAACCCTATGAGGGTGCGTTTTGTGATTATTATGGACAGTTATGGGTGTCACCTCAAATCTTGAACCAAATTCCTGGGTTTTAGAGTATGATGAATTTATTATAATGATTCATTAATATACTTCCTTATGAACCTAATGATATGAACTGGTTTAGTGTAAAGAATAAAATATTTTATATTTTTTGATATTATTAACAAAAAACTATATTGAGGTGGTGTTTATATTAAATGACACGAAAATACCCTTGAGTAAGTGTTTACATTACATGGAATAGAATATACACTTGTAGAAAATCATGATTCAACATAGAGTTAGAAACTAGGTCGTTATGTATCTCTGGGTAACGAGGTTATGATACTTGAATATTCCATTATAGGTGTTCATGATACATAGTAATCCTTGGACACACTCCAAGGGATCAAATGATTATACAGGTGGTGCTTCCATGGATTTGGATATGGAAATTATAGTAGTGCTGAGAAGGGGTAAGTGTCGCGTGTTATCCTAGTGGGGTCTTACAGTGGGGCACATAGCCTACTATCTTCTAAGGGCTTAATATCTTCTATGGAATTGATGATCAATATATCTATCGGGCATATGATAGTTTTCATCATGTGTTATCCTAGTACGGTTCTTACGATGGGGGTTCATGGTCTGCTAAGTTTCAAAGGCCTTATATACATTGATATGTGGATAGTCATGTATAAAATGGTGATTTTATCCCATGAGAAATTATGACTATATGTTAGGGTGGATCATACCTCTAGGTCATTATATTGGTTAGTGTGATTTTTTGATGTTCTTAGAAGCACTTAGGAACAATCCATTGTTGTTATGGTCGATTAGGGATGTGGTCCCATGGATAGATGAGGATTATTTTGAATGATACTCAATTTATTTGGATTTCATGGTCTTTATAATTATGTGACATGATCAAAGAAACCATAGTATTGGATGGGGAAGTAATACCCATCCTCGGGTGTCATTATTAAACGTGGTGGATGACTGGTGTATTTATTTATTGTTCTGAAAATAATTAATTTATCTAGGAATGATACATGAACATATCTCTGAATTAATGGCTATTTATAAAACTAAATTAGTGCTTTCATACTAATGTTTTTACTCACATGCATCTCAGACATCCATAGTACTTGATTGCCAGACCATCCTTCACTTGTTGCAGGTTCAGGTTGGGCTAAGTCCTAGTATAGAATGATCAAGTAGTATATGTTAGATGTGTATAAGTATTTGAATGATTCTAGGTTCTGAGATATTGTATCCCACTATAATTTTATTTATTTCTTTTATACATTTGTGTATGTGTTTTCCCCTGTGGGTGACCAGTGAGTCTATATGACTGTTTGAATACTTTTTCACTTAATATTTTTATTTTCTGGATGTTTTATTTATCATGTTTACTCTGATCATTTTTTAGAGTGGATGTTTCTTGACTATTTTTATCTATATTTGTGAACTCTAATATAGGGTTATAGTCTCCACATCTTACCAATTTAGACACCCGATGTTAGTTGAAAACCTTTGGCATAGGAGGAGGTGAGACTGAGGTCATGTAGTGCCACTGTTCCGATCACAGTTTATAGAGGGACATGTTTGGAACATTACACTAATTGAGACCAGTAGATTATGAAAATTATAGGTGATTCAAGGAGGATAAAAATTATATATTTTTTCGATGAAACTCAAATGTATATATTTAAAATGATGTGGTGGAAGTGGTCCCCTTTTATAAGTGACGAAATATGGAATTTGTGTAAATACTCCTTAGTTTTCAATAAGGGAATGACACTACTCCAAGGTAAAATGATAAAAATATAGAAAATAATCAAATGTGTGGTATAGTAAGTTCTTTACTTCAATAAATCATACATTTTGGAGACATCATTATGTGATTTGTTTTCATTTAAATTTAATTTGTTTAACATTTACCATAATTATCTTTTACTATGGAAACTAATTTTTAACCTCGGTAATTATTTTTAATTAAAAAAATTAATATTGGATTTACTACCAATATATATATATATATATATATTGTATTCAATATATCAAATAATATTTCTATGTCTGATCAAAATTAATTTCAAAATAACACACATAGCATGTAAAAATATTTTTTAAGAAAATTGTGTGTGAGCTTAGAATTTATGTAATAGATAAAATTATCAATCTTATTTATTTTCATGACATAATTTGGATTGTTATAAAATAAATAAAAGTTTTTTTTTCTTCTAAAGTGGTCCAAAACCGAATATCTCCTATATAATATTTAATTAATAAAAACGACTGAAAAAGTTTTTTAAATGAGAAAGAAATCTTACTTATTTTATAAAAGGGTGAACATAGGTTTTTTGGATTAAAATATTATTTTAAAATATGTAATTTTTCACTATAAATACATATTTTTGAATTTAAATTTTTTTAAACTTATTTTTCATTCTTATATAATAATAAATTATTAATTGTATAGTTTTGGTAGAAACATTATTTTTTACTATTCACTAAAAAATTTAATTATTTTCAAAAGGTCCAAAAAAACGTATCCGAAGATAATTTTGGCATTTTGAATTCAAAAAAAATGTTCAGTTTAAAAAATATTAATTCTATAATTTATACATTTATTTTTTAAATAAAAATAAAATATATAAATAAAAATGAACTTTATTTAAAAAAATAAAATACTTTAAGAATTAAGTTCTCTTGATACTATTTTTTATAAATTTAAAATTGATTAATATATTTTATTAATTATAGGTCTTATTATTCTTAAATTTTCTTAAATATGTTGTGTATCATTATAGTTCAGGGTTGTGTGTGGAGAAATCTATCAATCATAGTATTGATTTAGATAAATAAATATTCCAAACTCTTAGGGTGTTACATTCTCTCTCCCATAAATAATTTTTTCCTCATGGGTTTAATTATCATTAACTAAAGGAATAATCTAATGGATCTGTAAGAAACTCATCATATATCATCTACCATGATATTAGCCTCATTATCTTAGATAATATGTGACTCGCCATTTCCTACAGAATAGGACTGTATTGATATTGTTACTTTAACTCAATAATCTATACCCAATTTTCTTCCTTAATTGGTCATAAGAGCTTCTAGGTACATACTCTTCATATCTTTATTTTCATGATCCAATTTACAACTAAATACATTAACCAAAATGTTAATGATAATATCTAATAAAATCATAGAATATGATGATATAAATGTGAAAACTCAATCCAAATATTTCTTCACTAATGAAAACTTCATTTATACTCATCCTTATAATTTCATTAAATTTATTTCATCCTAATTTTAAAAACTACTACACCTATTCTAATAAATAACTAAACCCTGCTTTGATACCAACTGAGGTACCCCAGACCCACACTCCCGAGTCTAGTGCAAAAAACACCTTGTTTAATCACTTTTTTTTGATAAAAAATGGATTAATATGTCATTATTATATAACATTACCCTAATTTAAACACTATATCTCATAATAATCACACAATTTAATGAACAAAGGTTTGGTAAATTTGACAAATAACTATAGAAGAAACTCATTTTACAACACTTGTGAATATTTCTATATAATTATGTCATACTATATTCCCTTATAGGCTTCCCATATGTAGTACTCATCTTTATAACCATGGTAATGGAAAAATAAGAAAGCGGTGAGAAAAAAATCAAATAAGTTAAAACTAATAATTATTTCATTAATTATTAAATCATAATAATGAGAAGAAAAAATATCATGGGAGATATATCTTATTAAAAATACTATAGAAGAATATGATTTATACCTAATCTAAGATATCAATTCATGTCATCTCAAAATATAAAAAATATACCATGACATAAGAATGTAGAAAAATGAGACAAAAAACATGAACCATGAATTATAATTATAGGTATAAAGATATGTAGTGTCATGTAAATAAAAAATAATTGTAAACTATTACATTAACATAAGAATATAAATTAAAAAATAGTTGAGTGGGAATCACTAGCATTTTCCCATAACATTGTAGATAAAGAATCAATACCTTGATCCCATAATAGAGTAAACATTACTTCTTGATTCTGATAAACACAGTGAATCATGCATTACTACCTAATTTTCATAACATAATGAAGAAGGAAACACTTTCTAATTCTCAGTATGAAACAAGCATCAACAATAGATTCCAATAATTATATCATCAGTTATAAATCCTTAATCAATGTATTGGATGGGAATATAGGACCCAAAACATCATTCTAATAATCATCAATACATATGTGTCCCACTAGAACATTAAAACATTCATAATTTAGAAATAACTTAATTAACCCATGGAAATGAGATGGGTTTCATGAAAACTTATCTTATAATATTTCATAAGATATATATAGAAAGTAGTTGGATAATGGCCTAAAAATGTTCCCAATGTAACATAAATAGAATTAATGAAAAACCCTAGAATCTATAAACCATTATTTGGTATTTATATTAAATTATATGTAAATAATTAAATATTTTATGCAGTATTAAATAGATTTTTAGTCTTTGAAGGCAATATATAAATTTATATTTTCCACATTACACGTGACAACATAAATTAAAGTATAAAAACTCACTCATAACTAGTGTTGAGTGTTAAATATTTTATGTAGTATTCAATAGTGTTGATCATTATCTGGTAGGTCACCCCTTTATTCTACGTTATAAGTCAATATACATACAAGGATAATTGATAGGCACTGACTCACTCATCACTCTTTTTACCCTCCCACATCGTGACACCTATATATTTCCACAATAAACCACCGACATATCACAACACAACATATTCCTAGTCCCACCATGTTTTATGCTACCAATTTTAAAACATTCCCACACTATGATGCCTAATTGTTTCCATAAATGACATGAAAAATCCCCCCTCAAACAGGGTTACTAGGATTTGAACTGTATCCTGATATATAAAACAAAAGTTTTATAATATAAAACTGCATTAAAAGAATAATCAATTTTTAATAATAAAAACATATATTTTGTATTATAAAAAAAAATATTCAAGTAGTTTTTTCAAAGAAACATATACAAGCTTAAAACAACTAAAATATTAATAAAAAAATAATTCCATGAAACATATGTTTTATGATTTATAAAAATTTAAAAATTTCTAAAAAAGTTTTGAAAATTGAAATTTATATTTTAAAAACACATTATATATGTTTTATATGAGAAAAAATAAAAATTTAAGTAACAAATCTATGTTCAACGTAATTAAAAAAATTGAAAAAATTAAAAAAATAAAACATATAATTTAAAAACAATTGAAAATGTTTTAAAATTTGAATATTTAATTTTGAAAATATATATTATATCATATATATTTAGAAATTAAATATTTTAATATTTTTTCAATATATATAATCTCAAATATATAAAAATTTATTAAAACAAAAACCTATTAAAAAAACATCGGTTTTGTGCTTTAAAAATATTTAGAAATTAAATTATAAAATCATGTTTTTAAACATGTACCATATGTCATGTGTTAAAAAAAGATAAAAATATAAAAAATTATAAAAATACATTTATAAACATTAATTAAAAAATAAATTCGAAAAATATATCCAAAAAGCATATGTTTAATGATTTCTAAGTAATTAATAATTATTAAAAAACTAAACAATAAAATTTCAATACAAAAAAATTGTTTTATTGTAAAAAACTACATATTTAAATGAGTTTTTTATTCGAAGAGTACATAATCTAAAACCTTTTTAAAATTTTAATAAAAAGTTATGAAATGCACAAAACATATATTATGTATCTTAAAACATGATATGACTAGATATTCACATTTAAATATTAGCGAAAAATATTTTATCAAAAATGTGATTGCTTAGACCATGCTAAACCCATTATGTCACTACTGGAATTCTTGGTAATTATGAAGGCCTATTTGTGATATGATCCTATCGCAAATAGGCTTTAGCGACAGGGCCCCATCGCAAATATCCCATTGCAGAAAACACTGTCGCAAATAAACCTCTGATTATATGTATTATTTATACATAAACTTTTTCATAATGGGCCCGTCGCAAATAGTTTTTGCGACGGGCCCGTTGTCACGTCGCAAAACTATATATATATATATATAACGTTCTGTGATGGGCTCGTCGCAAAAAAGTATTTGCGACAGGTAAGTAGTCTCGTCGCAAATATTTTTTAAAAAAATATTTAGGTAGACTATTTGTGATGGGGTCCCGTCGCAAAAATTATCGTCGCAAATAATAAATTAATTTTTAAAAAATAAATTTAGTATAATTACGATTAATGAAAAAATTATATTACTATTATTAAAAAAATTATTAAAATTATCAATATTCACAATAAAAAATTATAAAATAATAATAATAGTTTTATTATTAGTAATTAAAAAACATTAAAAAAATATAATATTAAAAAAATATTTAATAAAATAATAATATTATTATGAAAATAATAAATAATATAAATAATATTAAAATTCACAATATTCACAATAAAATATAAAAAAATATTAAAATATTAAAAATTATATGTTGTAATATTTGAACTGATATAAAAGACAGAATATTTAAATAATTCATATTACAATGTTAAATTCAAATGTTTTTAACATAAAAAATATCACTGGGGGGTCGTCTTCTAGAGGAGGTGGAGGAGCTGAAGGAGCTAGTGGAGGAAACTCCATCACTAAACTACGAGTTAGATGGCGCATGTACTCCATCTGCTCCTGAAGCTGCTGCTGCCATTGATGCATCTCCTCCTCATTCTGCTACTGCTACTACTGCTGCCATCAACACATCTTCTCCTCATGATGTTGCTCCTGCTGATGGTGCCGTCGACATATCTCTTCTTGCTGCTTCTCCAAAGTATCTATAAGCTCAGCCTGAGCTCGCAACTACTCTTGATACTGTGAGCCAGAACATGATGCCTATCCACGAGATCCTCTCAAGCTGGACGCTGACATCGCAACAGTACCATAATAAGTACCAGGAGTCAAATGAGAGCCGATACCAACTACTCTTCCCTTCTCCAATCCATACTAACCACAATATCTCGCTGGCGATCACCTCTAATCTCTCCGGTGGCTGGATCACTGTACATCCTCCGATAAATGTCGAACTCTGTAATATCTGGATGCTCGACTGCCTACAGAAATATAAAATAAACTGTTTATATTTAAAGTTATAAAAAATATTTTAAAAACTATACTTACCAGATGATCTCTATGTGAACTGAATGTACGGCTACAAACTCGATGTGTCACCTCCTCTCTCCCCCAGTTCTGTCGTCCCACTGAATATCTCCTCGGAAATCCACCATCCAACTAGTGTAAACATAATTCATCTCAAACATGAGATGAAATGTACTCTAGTCGGTGGGCTCTACACAAATCATCAAATTCTGTCACTCTTGCTTTCTTAATGGCTGTCCCTCTTAAATTGTGAAAAAACTAACGGAAATAGTCACGCATAGAAACCTTCCATTCCACGTGGATAGCATCACGCATGCTATCATAGACAGGATACCATAAACCCTAAAAATAATTTATAATATCTAGTTGTTAATAAAATAAATTTCAAAATAAATATTATTTATTTACGTAACAGCCAATGATGGAACATGTCGCATCACACATCAACTGGAATCTGTTCCCATGTAATCCATGGATGAGAAAAATAATTGTGCAATATAACACTCCCATGTCCAATAGCTACATACTAAAAAAAGTCAAAAATTAATAAATAATAAAACAATTAGTATATATATAAATAAATAAA
Organism: Viscum album; assembly: GCA_963277665.1. Lineage (NCBI taxonomy): Eukaryota > Viridiplantae > Streptophyta > Magnoliopsida > Santalales > Viscaceae > Viscum > Viscum album. Next base: position 1,101,507,529 of record OY728138.1, on the reverse strand, counting down.
TGAAATCTAACTAAAATATACAGGTTATCATACCTTCGTGTGTGTGGATCGAAACCAGGATGTGGACGTCACTCGGGGATAGGGTCAAGTATCATCAGTCGTGCAAGACTGCGCCCCCTCCGCGTACCTTCTGAACCACCAGTATGTTGAGGGTCAGATGATCCCACATCCCCATCATCCAAAGGTAGTTCAACCTCCTATAACTCACACAATAGATTAGAGTCCATCTGAAACACAAAATTATTGTTGTTAGTAGATAGTGGAAAATAACTATTATATATAGATATATATTAGTTATGATTATAACCAGCATTTAATTGTGTCAATGTTCATCTTCATCCTCTTCTCCATAGCTGTCAATGTCAATTTCTTCATCATCCTCCTCAACATCATCAATATCCATATGGTTTTAAATTTCAGCATCTCTTGTCATTTCAAATTCATTTGTAACATCATTAACATCTTCCTCACCATCGATCCTTAATTGTGGGGAGTCATCGTCGATATTCATGTCTCATTGTGAATCAGATTGATTTTAAGCAGTCACTTGAAAAATTTCAATTCCTTTCACTTCAGCGAAACTACATTCAGTTTGAGTAAACTGATTTTTCCGAGATTTCATTTTTATTATGCTCCACCAATCTCTCAAGTCTCTTGAATTAGCACAGTACTTTTCATAATAAATTTTATGTGCCTATTGTGCCAGTAAAAATGGTTCATTTGCTGCAAGAATACATCTATATTTAATATCGACGATTCCATGAGTCCAATGAACACGCAAGCCTCTCTCAGTATCCGACCACCGACATTTAAACATTGTCATGTAATTCTTTCCTAGATAACACAGCTCAATAATTTCATCAAAAATTCAATAAAAGTCAACTTCAGTTTCTCTGTGATGTCATCCTCTCAAGAAAAATCCACTGTTCATTGTTTTTTTGATTCCCTATATGCATGTTTATGAAATCAAAAACCATTCACTACATATGAATTATAAGATTTAACCATTTTGGATGGTGGGTTACTCAATATACACAGTCGCTTATCAATTTTATCAGCATACTGAGACACTTGAAAGTTTTTAAAACAATTATCAATATAATAATTTATAAACGGAATTGATATTAAACCATAAATAATTTATGTTACTAGTTTTTGAAACCATTGAGAAAACAAATGTCTGCGTTCTTCCAGAGCAGCTGCTGTAATTTGTGGAGGTGGTTTCTTGATATGATTATCATATAACCTAAAAATAAAATAAGTTTAAATACTGTAACATAAAGTATAGAATAAGTGATAGAATCACTCACATGACAAATGATGTCATTTCTTCATAGTTGAGCAGAATGTATATATGAGCTCTGAGAAGTTCATCATCTGAAAGCCAACATTCATGAACTCCACTGAAACCAATATTTGGATGATTAAAAACTGTTAATTGATTGTCCATTTTGTCATTAACATTCCCATCATTTCATCCCATACGATTGTGTTTTGAAGGATATTGAGATTCAAAATAATGATAGCAGAAAAAAGAAATTTCCTCTAGAAAATAATCTTTAGGAATTGAGCCCTCAACTGATGCTTTGTTACGTACTTTTTTCTTCAATATCTGCATGCATCTCTCAAATGGGTAAATCCATCGAAACTATACTAGACCTCCACATTTAGATTCATGTGGTAAATGTAATATCATATGTTCCATTGAGTCAAAGAGAGCTTGCGGAAAGATTTTTTCTAGTTTACATATAATTATAGAAACCACTTCTTCCAGTTTTCTTAGCACATCGTAGTCTGTTGTCACTACACAAATGTCTCCAAAAAAATATTATATTTCGGTTATCGAATCCCAAATCATAGAATTCAACAATCCTCTGAATCCAATCGGCATAATTATTTCCATTATAACATGATAATCATGACTTCTTAATCCAGTAATATAACCATTCTTAGCACATCTACCCAAATTGGAATCATAGCCATCTGAAAGTCTCAAATATGCAATCCACTAACAAAATAATAAGCGAATCTCTTTGGAAAGTGTATATGCTGCTTTTGGATTCAATAACCTATGTGATCTAACATTTTTAAAGAGTTCATGTTTTGGTCGCCTACAAATTTGGGCAAGATCTAATCATTCCTTTACAGTATCTTTGGTCTTACCTGGTGTATCCAAAACTGTATGAAATAAATTATCAAAACAATTCATCTCAATATGTATAACATCCAACATGTGGCGGACCAACAAATTATTACTAATTATTACTAATTATTACTAATTATTAATAATTATTACTAATTATTACTAATTATTACTAATTATCCCTAATTATTACTAATTAATCCTAATTATTCATAATTAATCCTAATTAATCCTAATTATTCCTAATTATTCCTAATTATTACTAATTATTCCAAATTATTACTAATTATTAGTAATTATTAATAATTATTAGTAATTATTAGTAATTATTACTAATTATTACTAATTATTACTAATTATTACTAATTATTACTAATTATTAGTAACTATTACTAATTAATACTAATTATTACTAATTATTAAAAATTATTACTAATTATTATTAATAATTCACAATTATAACTAATTATTCTTAGTTATTGCTAATTATTGCTAATTATTGCTAATTATTGCTAATTATATATAATTATTACTAATTATTTCAAATTAATACTAATTATTGCTAATTATTGTAAATTAATACTAATTATTACTAATTACTCTAATTATTTCTAATTAATACTAATTATATCTAATAATTAGTAATTATTACTAATTATTACTAATTATTACTAATTATTAATAATTATTACTAATTATTACTAATTATTACTAATTATTACTAATTATTACTAATTATTCCTAGTTATTACTAATTATTCCTAATTATTCCTAATTATTCCTAATTATTTTTAATTATTACTAATTATTCCTAATTATTGCTAATTATTACTAATTATTAATATTTATTAGTAATAATTAGTAATTATTACTAGTTATTACTAATTATTACGAATTATTACTAATTATTACTAATTATTACTAATTATTACTAATTATTAAAAATTATTACTAGTTATTACTAGTTATTACTAACTATTACTAATTATTACTAATTATTACTAATTATTACTAATTATTACTAATTATTAATAATTATTAGTAATTATTACTAATTATTACTAATTATTAGTAATTATTCGTAATTATTGCTAATTATTCCTAATTATTGCTAATTAATGCTAATTATTGCTAATTATTTCTAATTATATCTAATTATTACAAATTATTGAAAATTAATACTAATTATTACTAATTTTTGTAAATTAATACTAATTAATACTAATTATATCTAATTATTGAAAATTAATACTTATTTTATCTAATTATTACTAATAATATCTAATAATTACTAATTATATCTAATTATTGCACATTAATACTAATTATTTATAATTATCACTAACAATATCAATTTCTTACTAAAAATAGATATAAATAAAAATCATTTGAAATCTAATTTAATTACAACTAATAAACAACAATTAAAATTAACATAAAAAATAAAATAAATATAAAAAAACCTATAAATACCTTAAACTTAGATATTCTGAAGATATTGACGCCCTCCAATTGCTCTCGTATAAAAAATTTCAACTAAAAGAAAATTTTCCCTTCAAACTGAAGAATGAAAAGAGAGAGAGGGAGCAAGATCTGAGTGATTTGGGGGAAAACGGATGGGGGTATATATAGGCTAGATTAGTTGCGACGGGTTTCCCGTCGCAAATAGTTCCTGCCAACAGTCTTTTTGCGACGGGACGACATCCCGTTGCAAAAATTTATTAACCGCCGCTAGGTATTTACGACGGGATCCCATCGCAAATACCCCTGCGCGGTTTGGCGCGCAAGCCGTATAGTTTGGTGTGCAAGTCGCGCCAAAATATCTGTGACGGGAGACATCTCCCCGTCGCAAATAATATTCGTGCGGTTTGGCGCGCAAGACATGCCAAACTCTTTGTACCTGGAGACGAAAACCCATCGGAAATAATTGGGTATTTGCGACGGTGAAATTTTCCCATCCCAAATAGCTTCCTGGACGGGTTATTTGTGACGGGAAGAAATCCCGTCGCAAATAATGATTTTTCCTGTAGTGTGTTTTCTAGGATTTAAAGGTATCCAAGGGAGTTTTTAGGTGATTTAGAGAGGAGATATTAATTTTTTTCATAAGAATGGCTAACACACTTGTTTTAGAAGAGACCACGCAATTTTGGAGGTTTTGGTGGTGTTGAGAGTGTGGAAAGTTTTCTATTTTGAGTATTTGGTGGTGGTAGAGTTTGAAACACCCATTTTGTTGTGTTTCTTTATCGTAGTGTATTTTTTTGGCCATAGTTGATTTGGTTTCATTAATAGTGGTGTTTGTAGATTTTTGGTGGAATTCATATGTAAAATGGTTATGGGAGAAACACATGATTTAATTGGAATAGAGGAACCACACCATGCTCTTGCATGATATTCACCATAGTTTATCATGGGATGAGTTTGAAATAGTGAGGGTGGTTCCCCTATATGATAGTGATACATTGGTAGGTTTTAAGGTCCAGAATGATATAACTATTTTGATTCATGCTACGCCACAGGGAAAGTCAACCATGTTTTAAAAATACCAAAACAAACTATAAGAATGGGGAGGATAATACCTGGGTTTTTGAATCTATCTTTGACAGAGGACATAATAATCATTTAGCAATCCACCATGTTGTGGTGGTGGTCTTTCGGGTATTCTTTATAAATAGGGGTTGAACTTATATTTGTTTTTACTTTATTCCATTATCACAAACCCTATCCAACTTCATGAACTCTTTTTGTGATCCTTAGTTATCCCTCAATGTATTGAAACCTCACAATGGTGGTTTTTTCTTCGATTTAAGTTTCCCCTTATCTATTATTTCTTTTATTACATTTCTATCTTCCTGATCAATTTATTATTTAAGGATATGAAAAAGGTATTCATATTGTTTTTTTACTATTTAATTGTGTTATAATGAGATTATCATTGTGGTTATGTTCTATGGTGTTTCCCTTCAAGTTTAGTGGCTATTGATCCTTAGTTTCTTCATCGTTTTGGTGTCACATTATTGAAGCTTCAAAAGTGGTAGGGGATTCATGAATTGTCCTTAATTAAATTACATTTGAATGTGTATTAATCAAACATATGATTTTATTTAGTGGATGGTATACCTAAATAATATAATAAATTATTATAATAGGATTTTATGGGAAAGTGTGATTCTCATATGCATTATTAAATATAAAGATATAATTTCAATATTTATTATTTTGTTAACACATATATTAGTGATAAGTTTTGATTGTTGTTATTGAAAGGATTTAAGTATTGGGTTTATATGGATCGGTTAACACTTCATAAATGCAATGAAAAAATTAGAAACAGCATTTCCCAAGTTCCACCATTTTTTAATCCAAAATAATGAAAATATATAATGAATAAAACAACATACCTCACACTATTGATAATTCGATGTAACTTTCATCATAGTGGTTTGATAAAGATCATATAGAGTTATCCATTACAATCCGTCCACTGTGTGTATACAAAAGTTGTACTGAATCATTTTCCACTTAAATGAGCCCCACTCACCATCCATAATAGTAAAGTTCCTATTTTAGGTAAAGGGATGTAGATAAAGATATCTTTGATAAAATAATAGAATCAACCAAGACCTTTGAACTCAATCACCTCCATCACATAGTAGTGAATTTCTTATATAGGCCTCAAGGATTAACATCATGTTCCATGAATTTTAGATGCATTAAAAAGCATAAGTATATATATTTCATCCATTTATTAATCCATAATATAAATTCACATATCTTCCCATGAATATCATCTTATGAAACATTTAATAAATGATTGACAAAAGGTGGTTATTTGAATTATATCTTATTAACTATAAATTTCCATAAAAAGTAACTGACTGCAATATAATTATATCATAGTCCACAATATGAAAAATATAACATATAAATTTTTTTTTTTTACATGTCATACCATGTGACATGGGTATATAATACTTTTAAATATAAGACAATACACATCATATGCACGAATTATTTAGGGAATATATCCTTAAATCTTCCTCTTTCACTAAATCCATAAATACTTTGTACCATTTCCCCATATATTGAATCATATATAATAACTTATAAATTCAAATCCAAAACTATTTTTGGATATTTCCTATAAAATATTTTGAAAGTTATCCTCTAATATGACTTGTATCAAATGATATGAAATAACTTGTGAATACCAATCTCAAACAGTTTTTTCCATACTCTAAAACCTTAACTAATACAGAAAAATATTTTTAACATTTTTTCTATTTTTAACATTAATTATCAATCTACATCAATGAAAGAGACATTGTAAATAGAATTTTTATGTTTGTTATTTTAACCAATGTAAATTTTCATGTTAGTTATTTATATAGATAATGTTAAAAATACCCATAAAATGAAAAATTAAGGCACATGCCATGTATTTCTTTTATAACCAATGTGAAATATATTTTTTGAAATTTGTTATTTAAAAATAAATAACACAAAATCTATTTACCAAATCAGTTATATAATAAAAATGTGGAATCAATTTTTTACAACATATATTTTTATAACTATAATCGGTCCTATAATGGGGTGTGGACAAGGAAATTATTTTCCAAGGATATAGGTAGTATGATGGGTAACCTAAGGATATATTTAAAAATCAGTGCTCAAAAATCAATTTCTACTTATGGATAAGAGTTTATTTGAAATTAATTGGTTTTATAATTAAGAAAAAGTAATGAAGAAATGAGATTAAAATTAATATGCTGAAGAAAGTAATGGTTTAAAGGTTGGATTTGTAGTTTCAATTATATCATATTTATAAAATAGTTTTAAATATATTCATATTATTGATAAATTAAATATTCCTCAATTACTTCATCAATCACCATTGGTCGATGGTTATTTTGGAAACTACTCTAATAATAATAATTGTTTGGTCAGCTCCTCTTCCTGTGTAGTGGAAAAGTTAAACAAACACTCTCAGACTACCAAGTAAATACTCAATTGGATTTTAGTGTTATTTCGAAATTCATAAGTAACATACTATTTCCATGTACATGACAAAAATTTATAGACAGTCACTTCTCAATACAATTTTTTCCTTTGAGGAAAGTTGTACAATATAGAGAGATATTATAAATTATCAACACAAGTATAAAATAATGGAAATTTTAAAAACCATTAATATATTTATATTAAATTTATTAAATATCCACTAAAAATTTGAATTAATGAATATAAGAGAGTTTTATTCATTATGTGTAGGAATAAAGATTTATAATGGATCTGTTTCCCTTCCCTAATCACTTGAAATTTATCCCTCTATTTTAAAGGGAAAATATAAAAAATATAGTAGGTGAAACTAAGGAAACTAGAAAAAAATGAAAATTAAAACTAAAAAATAACATTTTTGAAGTATCCCCTGAGCTAAAAAATCTCCCTATATTTGATCTAGTTTTTATTTTTCATGAGTTTTGGGTTATATCTCCTTTAGATTTGGTCAAAATTATGAGATTATTTCACTATAAAAACCTGAATATCATCCTATTTCATCACAGTCTTCAAATATTCAAGAAATCCATGGTTTTTTATTTTGAGTTTCCTTATTTTATTAATAAACCTCAAAGTTTACTTAATTTTTTTATATATTTTCTATGGTAGATAGTAGATTTAGAATATGGATTTGAATGCATTCATCTCCCACTTTAGGTTAGAGTGTGGAGTAATTTATTAATGTCTTAGTTTTGAGTGAAATTGTTCACAAAGGATGTTACATCAATGGAAGGAAAAAATATTGTGTACACTTAAAACAACTCTACATGAATTTATGTATATTTAATGGGAACTCTAAATCAGTCCATTTTATAAATTTATCTCATATGCCAAATATAAAAGGAATGGAAAAACTCTATGTTAGCACTCTATGTCTATCACTATTCTAAATTCACATCTTCCCACAACTCTACATGGATCTATTGTACTCTAAATTGGTATATGGTCTTAAAAATTTTCAAAGACGTTAATTATACATTATCACTCATCCTGTAAGAACTCTGTGGTGGAACTCTATGTCATCCACATTGATTTTATTGTGTTATCTATTTTTTCTATTCACAATGAATTTACAGACATCTCCAAATAAATTCAAACCTTTTTAAAACACAATAATTTACATTTAAAACATCATAAAACAAGAGATAAAATTCAATCAATTCATTTTATTACAAAAATTAAATACAATAATAATTCCATAATGATGAAAATATAAATAATATTTTTGAAACTTATTGAAATGATACATTAATTACAAAGATTTTAATAACTAAATGAATTGAAAAATATGTATGAATAAAATCGATTAAATATTAATATTATATTATGAATTTTTTTCTTACATCAATTCCCTTATATTATATCCTTGCAATCCTGAATAAGTGAACTTCAAAAATATTAACCTAGAAAAAGTCAATCAATAGCTAATGTGAGTTCCCTTTTTTCAACATCATGGTTCTTAAATTATCAGGAATCCTTAATGATATTGATTTAATTTTACCTATTAAGTGAATTTTGTTAATTTTAGCTTATTTTTTTCTCTCATTAATATTCATACCTACTTTTCCAGGAATATCTCACTCCACATTCAAGTATGAATTACAAGAAATCAAGGAAATTTATTATCATTCCATGCTCATGAAAGTTTCACAAAAGGATTGATGAATTTATTCTTATCCCCTAGTGAGGAAAGTATTTATGCATAACATGAATGATATTCAAGGTTTTTTTCACATAAGCCTAGTGGTTTATAATGAGAATATTTGGTGGTGGATTAGATCTTTGGATCTATTTTAAAACATGATACATGATTTTCATTTTAATTAATGAATGGAATATTATATCTCTTCTTATGCCAATAATACATCTATGTTCCATTGAACTCATCAAGGATATCACACAACTTTGGCATTTTAGTAGTATAAAATGAAGTCCCTCTCTATTTATTTCATCATGTTTTGATTGCTGAGTTTTTTCTACTTTAATTATTTTCTTAAAGGAATAAAAAGAATTTAAATTCTTTATATGGGTGTGAGTAATTCCTATCCAATGATTAGGAAGTATTTCTCTTAATTTTTATGTGTTCCAAGGCCTTTATTTCAAAGAAAATCAATAATAATTCTAAATAGATTCTCTAAAATATCTTTATATATTTAATCCTTTCTATGTAAATTTCAACTCTAAAAAACATCATTTTTCTTTTAAACCCCCCCTTAGATTAATGAATAGTCTTCCTTTGAGAACATAATTATAATAAATTATTATTACATCTTCCCTTCATTCCCATCAGCATTTATTAGTCATTTAAAATATAGAATTTAGTTAAATTTTAATTTTCTAGGGAAACAATTGTCTCTTTCACTTATAGTTAGTGGAAATATTATAAACATAATTTTGAGTGATATATTGGATATTTTTCTAACCTTGTTATCTTGATGTTTCTCAAAAAAAACAGTAGGAAAAAAGTTTAATTACTTACATTCTCCAACTCAAGTAGATTTTTCATTATAGTTTCTTCCATGTCACTTTCCTCTTTCGCCCATGTTTGAATTTAACTTAGGTTATGCATCAGCTTCTAGATCATGGTAGATATGTATTTTTCTCTTATATTATGTTGTCCTAAAAAGTTTATTCATGGATTATAAGTATTCTATTGTTTAAATTTTATGATAGGATATAAATTAAATTTCATTGAAAAGGACCTAATTTCAAAATAATTCCTCAATCATGTATAGGACAAATTCCTCAAATGCTTTAATATTTTTACTAGATTACTTAAAAAAATATGTTTATTCAAACATAAATTGGTTATATAAAAATGGAACTATAAAAATATGTCAAATTTGGTTTAGAATACTCTCTAGTAAGTGATTATAAATTTAAGATATTATTTCAAGGTATGAAATTCAAAATTTGATTTCCCTTATATAATTTTCACACAATTATAATTTGAAAACAATATTGTATTTAAAATCATTTAAAGTGATTCAATGGGTCAAATAAATTCTTTAAACTTGGGATAATTATAATTTTTTATGGAAATTTCAATTAAACTCAATATGTTTAAAAAAGAAACTAAAATTGAAAATAAAACACATAACAATTTGAAGAAGTCATAAATGTTCTCAAAAAAATAAAAATTATAAACTACAAAGGTCCCCCCAACATAAATTATGAAATTTAATAAATTAATTAAAGAGGATTTGTATTTTAAGTATTTTTAAAATGGAATCACATATATAAGTAAATATTATAGAGTGATACAACTTGGTCGATTTCATTGATAAATATTTTGGATTATTTTGAACTACTCTAATGTTTTTAGGCGAGTTTCCATATAATGTATTTATCCTCTTCCCATTAAAAATTAATGGGTTCTTTTTTACTTTTTTAAAAACATAAACAACACCAAAAGGATATAAATTAGTGACTATAAATGTTCCATAGCATATGGAATGTTGTTCACTTGCAATCAACTTGAGTATTGATCCTTATAACATAACATGGTTCCCTATATGGAAATATTTTAGCTGAATGATATTATAATGACCAACTATATTACTTTATTAGTAAATTATAGAATTATAAAAAGTTTATATTATAATTTACTATAACCCTTGATGTTATATTTTTCTATCTCTTTCAGATCTAACAAGGTTCAAAGTTACTTCCCTAACTACCCAAGATACTTTGTTTCCCAACTACAGAGGTATATGAAAACTATTATAATAAACAATCCTATATAGACTCATTCTATATGGGTTTATTGGGTTGTCCTATAATCCCATAAGGGATATTCCATCCTTTGTCTCTAATCCATCAAATTTGGTTTAATAGTTTTCTCTAAATCACCATTGATCTTTGTATTGGGAGCTTCACATTGTCCATTTTTTATGCATGGTAGGATGTTTTATTCTTTTGATGGAATCCTTAATTTCTCATCAATGTATCTATTATCATATTGTAAAATTAATTTCCATGATCACTAATGATATCTTTTGGGACTCCAAATCTACAAAATATGTTAGTCCTAACAAAATCACACACAACTTTAGCATCATTAGTTTCGATGGACTTAGATTCTATACATTATGAAATATAATAAATTCTAAGTAAGTTATAAGAATATACAATAGACATGATAAAAGGTCACACAAAATCCATTCCCCATATATAAAAAATAAAAAAACATATTACTTATTATGGAATTTCTTTTCTCTTTTAAATGTTTCCTCTGAAATGATATATTTAACATTTATAAAGATATATATAATTATAAAAGGTAGATAAATAAATCCATAATTTTAAACCTTTCTGGAATTCCTTTGTTGTCCAAATTTTCTTATACGAGATAAAGTCTTCCAAGTGTCAAAAAGAGATTACATTTCACTAGCTATTAAACATATTTTTATAACTTGATCATTAAATATTTTCCATATGATTATATCTTCCCAGATATAAAATTTTGATTGATATTTTAGTCTTTAAACTTTTTGGGTGTTTAAATAATATTATATTTGGGAAGTTACCAAATATATAATCATATCATCATACAATGTAACCTCTACTTCAGTCATGTACAACAGCTCTCCTAGAATTTGATCTTTTGTTGTTTCTTGGTTTGGAATTTAAAACCCAATAGTGTTGGGCATCCAAATTAGGTGGTTATCCACATGATTCTTCATTAATTTCTACTAATTGATTTATATATTTATTTCTTAAAGAATAAATATATGTCGAACTAGGTTTATATTTTTGCTATCATTTATTATCAAGAACTTAAGGGATATATGATCAAAAAAATATTCTAAATTTCATTCCAAGATAGTATGATAACAAATTTTATAGATAAATGAAAACATCAAGGGATTATTTTTATAGGGTAGAGTAGTTTAGTTAGACTACATCCAACATTCTTGAAGCATACACAATAGCCAAATATTTTCCCTCAATTATTTGTGATAGAAAAACTCTTAAAATATGGTTTAAATAATCACAATGTAACTCAAAAAAATTCCCTAGTTTTTTGGTTGAATCACTGGTTTTGTTATTAATATACTCTTTAATTTACCAAAATATACAAGAATGTGACATTATAATCAAATTCAGCATCTGTCATAAGTGACATGGAAAGGGGAAGATAAATCTTACAGAAATAATTGATAAACCATTTGTAGAAACCTATATATACAAGAAAATATCACACATATTTCATATAATTTGGGTATGGTAATGAATTTATCACTTTGATTTTTAATTTACCCACCTAAATTTATTTTTAGGAAATTGTTCACCAAATGACTATTCTTCTAACTAGCATGAAGTGAATCTTTTCAATGTTCAAAACAATATTTTTCTTGTATGATTTTTCAAAACATTTTCCATATTTTTGGAGAAATGGAAAAATTAATATTGAAAAAATTCATCAAAAAATAACTCTATAAATTCTTCAATATGATAATAAAAGATACATACATGGAACACCCTAAGATTTTATGATATATTTCTCAATAAATAAATTTAATTTCATTGATAGATTTCACTACATGAAACACTTAGTTTAAAAAAATGGAAACTATTCAAATATTATTATATGATAGTTATATCATTTTTTCATGTCATTGTTATCTTAGGTTTAATTTTTGGGATTTTTTTAAAAGACTAATTTTTTCAGTGAATAGTGAAAATACAGATTTTTATAAAACATTCATTTTTTTAATTAAATAAATTAATTTAAAATTACCATTTTTTTATTTATTGAAATTTATATAAGATAATTTTTTAAAATAATATAACTAATTCCATTAGTATCATCATTTAATATGATTTTTATATAATTCAATTTTTCTTCTTAAAATCATATTTTCTTGGAAAATTGTTTTTCATCACATTTTGTGAGATTATTTTTTAAATTAATGTCTAAAACATATAGGATTTTAATTTTATAAAATGGATTAAATATTTTTTATAATTAGATACAAATTTATAAATAGGTTACATTTATTTTTATGCATTATGAATAGTAATAGTAGTTAAATTTATCACTCAATAAAAGGTAAATCTAATAATTATAGTTAAAAAATAATTTAATAGGGATTGAAATTCATTAAAATACTTTAATTTATTTAATTTTATGATTTCATTTCATCCATATTCATAAAAACATAAAGAATATTACCTTTTTTCCATTTAACTTTGATTCTGACCTTTATAATATTTAAGTAAAAGATGAAGTAAAAAAGTTTCACTTTCTGGATTTTAATATCTATAATATTTTCTGAAATAAATAAAAAAACATATATTTTATATAAATTTTTATTTTAATGATGATTTAATTTTCTTTCAAGGAATTTTTTGTATATTTTACTAATTAAACAAGTACCTTAAATTCTCACGCAACACTAACACGATGCTTGTGTAGGTAGTAGAAAAATTAATTAAATTATATTAAAAATATTAAAGTAATAATTTTTGTTGATTTATAGTTTTCAATGAATTTTATTAATTTTTATAATATATTTTTGATGTTTTAATAATAAATATTAAAATTTTACTACTATATTTTTATATTTAAATTCAAATTAAATGAATAGTGTAAAAAATGACATTAATAATATTTTTTTCTTATTAAATAATTTTATATTAACAAAAATATTTAAAGTGAAAAATTAAAATGATAGATGGTTGAAAATTTCATCTCTTATCCATTTATTATGAAATTTTCGTAATTAAAATCATGACCTTTTAATATCAAAATTGTCATTATCACAATTAAGGTAAAAATTGGTTAACCAAGGGGTTAAACCAAAACATAAGGACAAAAGCAATATATAAACATATCTAAATTTTTTTAGTGATTATAAAAAGATCATAAGGTATTTATCATTTAATTAATGTCATTTTGGGACCATTTAACATAAGTTAGATTCATATTATATTATAATATTTCACGTATTTAAAAAAATAAAATTAATGATTTTTATAATAAAAATATTTTATTAAATGATTCGAAATTCATTATGAATACTATAATAATCAAAATTAATGGAATATAGTTGAAAATATCAACCATGGTCTATTTATTTCAAACACATTCTTTTATAGTAACTTTGTTGACCCTTAAAGAGTGAAAAACATTAATATCATGTTAATTGTCAAATGTGTTAATAGGTGTTAAAACTAAGATATAAGGATAAAAAACATAACAAAAACATTGTAAATTTTATTTCAGTATATTTTTTTGACTCATAATCATCTTATATTTAATTATATCAATTTAGATAAATTTATAACTAAAAAATCATTTATATTAATTTAGTACTTTATGTAATTATAAGAGTGCCCCCCCCCACTTATAGAAGGACACACCTTCTCTCTTTTATTAACACTTTCTTGAGAAACCTATATCGACAAACATATACACGATTCTATTATAAAATTCTCAATCAATGGAATATAGGTTTTTTTTATTTAATTTCTCGGACCTTTCGGCAAGTTACTTTTCCAAAAATATGATGTTTAAGGTGTCTAGGGGTAGTTTGGGGTATTTGAGAACATGTGAGTCATTCCCACAGTGATTCATTTTAAATATTTTTCCATATTTTCATTTTTCAAATGGTTACTCGTCTAATGGTGACTCATCTAGTAGGGACATATGTAGCGGTAACTCATCTAGTGGTGAATTTTCTGGTGATGAATCATCTAGAGGTGACTCCTTCGGGTGGTGAATAATGTGGAGGTGACTTTCTAGTAGTGAATCATCCTAGTAGTGACCCATCTGGTGATATACTCATCTAGTGGTGACTTGTATGGTTTTGACTTGTCTGGTGGTGACTCATCTTGCACTGACTCTTCTGGGGATAACTCGTCTGGTGGTGAAACATAGGGAGGTGAATCGTCTATTAGTGACTCATCTTGTAGTGACTCATATGGTAATGATTCATCTGGTAATGAATCATTCTAGCGGTGACTCTTGAACAATTAGTCCATCTTTTCTAGAAAAACTAAAATATTCCCATTTGACGTCTTTTATAAAGAAAATTGGATTTAAATTCCTTATTTATGATATTTTAAATATATTTCAAATGCGACCAGTCATATCATTAATTTTATAAAATTTTGGAATCCTTTTAAATGCCTAAAATTATTGGTTTTAATGAAATCCACCTTTAATGGTCATCTAATCCATTTCAGTCTTGTTAGTTTCAGATCTATCCCTTCTAAGACCAAGATATTCCCTTTGTTAGTTCCTTCTTCTTTCTCTTGATGGAAAAGGTCCCAAAATCCTTCATACATGGATTCTCGTAATGATTTGTATTAGTTGGTTTGATTCCCCCTGAAGAAGTCCCCTTCTGTACACACTCCCCTATTTTGGTGCAGTAAATTGGTGAAAGTCTTCTTTCTTCCAGGTAGGATTTCCTTCCTCTTTATTGATTGTGTATCAGGCGATATGGATATATAAATGATTATTATAGTAGATAATGTTGATTATGAATTAATAAAAATAATATAATTCAACTAAATTAAACATAAAGGTGTTAGAGAATTTTATTTTTAAACTTGATATTTTACTCAACTTGATTGATGTCGTAAATTGTATGGGCTAATTACCCACTGAAAATCATGTTTTTTTGGGGGTACTTGTTTGTAAACTAGTTTATGGTTTGTGTAATACATGCTTGATTTTTGTTTTTTACGTTTCTTATTATGTAATTGTTTAACTACTAATATTAAATTAATAAAATGGATTCCCCTGGATCATATGATTTTTGTGATAACACCCTTAATTAACAATGTGAAATTGAATAAGATATTCCTTTCTAAATATGAACATGTGTTGTGTTGTGGTCTGTGATATGACCTTTATGTGGGCAGTGGATGAGATATGTTCATACAACAAGGCTCTGATTATTGTGTGGTTGTTCCGTAGGGTTGTGGTGGATGATTAATTTGTACTTGGCTATTGGGATTTCGGTTCATTGAAGTGCCTTTTTTGTTTGCTGTTGTGTGATTTTCCCAGATTCTATAGATGATAAAATGAATGATAATAATGAATTGGAATTACTACATGAAAATTATTTAAACATCATTTTTAATGGATGAATTTATTATTGGATATAATTTCAAAACAAACTTTGTTTTTTTGGGGAATGGGTTGGTAATAGAGAATCTGGAAAATGGTTTAATATTAATTGAAGACTACAAATGAATTGGGGATTGATTTCAACTTTTTTTGGGTTGGGAATTTATTCTTGGTAGTGGACATGGGGGGGCCTTTTGAGTTGGTTGGCGGTCTTCTTGTGATCCCATAAGTGGTGATTGTATTTATATATATATATACACACACATTGTATATTCTGATGATTTATATACACACCCCACCAATGTATAGATATATGTGATAAAACCCACATAGTCATGTTGGGGGTGTCTTTCCCAACATCCTAATGAGAGGATGGATTGTCGGACAACCACTCTTCCCTACTCCCCCTTCTAGGTGATAATGGCCCACATGTCTTCAGGTGAGTTGTGATGTGTTGTCCCAGGTATCTTATAGATTAGTTTTGAGGATATTTCCAAGCTTTCTTCAATATGAGATGTGTTTTTTCTCCCAAGTGTCTTTGTTATTACAACTGTAGTGTTTTCCCACATTCCTTCGAGATCTAATGTGTTGGGATGGCGTAAGTGTGTGTAGGGGGGATGTGTTGTGAGGTTAGGCCAATGTTTTGCTGATTGGGATGTGATGTGATAAATTTTGAAGAGTTGGGAACACCATGATGTTTTTCATTAGGGTGTAAACATCTAATTAGTGGGAAATTGGTGTGGGGTATGCTATTAATGATGTGGGTTATATTATATTATATTAATTGATGTGTTATTTTTTGAGTGAGTCTTGGTGTTGTTGGGGTTATGATTAGTCTACCTATTAGGAGTTGTTTGGTTCTTCTATTTTCTCATGGGTGCATTAGTATGATCCTTAAACTTTTGAATAATAAGCATTGGTTTTCCTATTTATTATTCATATATGTTCACCCTATATTTATAAAAGTGATTTTCATACTCTAAGAGGACTTTTCAGACCATTATGGACCTTACTAGTCATGCCCTTGGATAGTTTTTGTGTGGATTCTCTTGTTGTGTTTTAGGTATTTACATTAGAGATTTTATTTGTATTATGTTTATTTACACATGAATTGTGGAATTGTTTTTGGTTTTTTCATATATATATATATGTCATAGAGTTGATTATGGTCGATTCATCCTATCTCTCAATCTTGTTTCCTTATAAAGGACAATGCCTCCAATATTTTGATATTTTTACACCATTTGTGGTAGTCACCAACTTGAGGCCTATGGGTGGTGGGACTCGAGGGTCATTATCACTCCTCATTCATTGTTTTATCTTTTGTGGAATGGTTCATGACAGAGTGGAATCAAAGTTGATGGTTAATAGATGGGGGGAGTTTGTAGTTAGTCACAATGAGGAATGCATGTGTTGGTATGGAAAGAGTGTCAGTTGACCTTGGTGTGTGACATAAACTAGGGAGACCAGCTAGGACATGGGATTTTAGGGACCCCCATGATCTAGTGCATGGACTCCGAGCTTATTGAAATTCCAAGTGACATGGGAATACTTATAGGGTAGATACCAAGAACAGGTACATGAATCATGATGACTTGTGTTCTTTTTTGAATTGGGATGTTTAGGGAAAGTTAAAATGGATAAAATTAATTAAATGGATAAATTTTAATTTAAAATATATCATAATGAACATCCATACTACTGAGATTAGAAAATCATAATTTCTCTTTCATCTATGGATCCCGGTAATCTTTCGTGTGTGGATAAGGCAATGAATGTTCAGAAAGCATCCCCAGTTGATCGACAGAGGATCGATCTAGTTGATGAGGATGATCAGTGGTAGAGGATGTTGTGTTCTTTTCAGCAGAGATAATTGGAAATATACTGGCAGAGAGTTATTTATATGGAAATAGGGAGTTGGCTAGAGGATCTAGAGATCTATTTCAATTTGATCCTAGCCCCGCTTGAGTACAGGGTTTCTTTAGAGGTTAGTCAGATGTGAGGAGTTTCATTTCAGTGGTTAACATTTTACCCTAGTGAGAATATGGATGTAGATGACTCATGGGTCAACTTCTGGAATTATTTTTTAGTAGAGTTCCTCTCATCAAACATGAAGTCAGATAAATAGTATGATCTACTCTCCATTCAACATGGGGTATGTATGTTCAGGATATTTGAATTATTTTCCATAAAATTATGTGTTTTCCCCCAGATATTCTTATGGTTGAGGAGTCCCGAGTGAGATGTCTTCAGGAGGAAATTTGTCCTTTAATTCCGTATACAGTAATGAATTTTACATTTCCAACATACATATGTGTTTATAATAAGGAATAGGAGATCGAGTGGATGCACTCACATGTAGGTTTTCCATGAGTGGGGAACCAACAAGGTTCCATAATGATAAGAGTTATTGATGGAAATCCATAGGTGTCGGGGCCTTCAAGGTTTCCTCCAGGTTGGAGTCAACCTCAACATCTTCCCTTTAGGACTTCTAGTTTTCATTACTTTTCGATGACCTTGGGGATGATGTGTTTCTTTTTTGGGTTTCATGAACATATTCAGGACTAGGTCCCATTGGTTGCTCGAAATCAGTTTGATTGAGACAGACATGTACAGCATCATCCCCAACAACAGTTACCAGCGAGTTAATTCCAACAACTAGATCAAAATGAATATAGTATAGCTACGAAAAATGAGGTAGGATGAAACAAAAATCAGGATGTTATTTGATATTTGGTTCCTCAACCCAAGTATTTTCATGGAGGCAACTGTCAATAAGGAGATATGGGAGTTTGGTGTGGTCAGTTTCATGTAGTAGAGGTAGCAGCATCAGATGGGTCAATGATCATTGGAGGTATGATTAGTTTATCATCTACACTAGTTTTTAATTTTTTTTGTTTATGGTTATTTGTACCATGATGTGGAACCCACTCTATTATGTGCTTTGGGATAGGATTTAGAGAGGCTTCTCATACCCTTGGGGTTGACTATACTATTTAGGGTCCATACGAACTAGTCTGATGTGTGTTTGTGGTATAAAATAATTATGGGGCCACAAAAATCCCTTGGGGAAATTTTCTTTATTGAGATGCTTAAATATTATGTAATCCTTTAGAATAAAATGGTTTTATTATGTTCATTCTATTATTGACTACTTTTGGGGGAGAATCGTGTTTTCAGATGTGGATGGACATTGAGTGGTTTTCATTTGTGATGAGAGTTATTAGGTGGGAAATCAGTGTGTGGATACAATTATTTTATTAATGAATGTGTTTTCAATATAATCATTGGGCATTGGGGTGGTAAAGGATCACATGGAATTTTGGTAGTTTCTAGATGTTTTCCCCAAGGAGGTTGTAACACTACCCTCTCAACATGACAGTGAGTTTGTACTAGACTTACATCACAATGCTTCTCCTATTTGGATAGATCCTGATTGGATGGAACCCTCTGAGTTATAAGAGTTGATGATTGAGATAGATGATATAATGTATAAGGGTTTTATCCAGCCTAGTGTGCCGCTAGGGGTGATCCAGTGTTGTTCTCCATGAAGTGAGATAGAAGTCCATGTTTGTACATAGGCTATCGGAGTTTGAACCAAGTAATGATCCAGAATCACTATCCACTTACAAATATCGATGATATTTTCATATAGAAAAGATGTAAATTTAGGTTTTCTAATATCAAACTTTTGTATTGATGTCACCAATTAAGGGTGAAGGAGGTTGATGTCCTGAAGACTGCCTTCAGATGCAGGTATTGGAACCTCAAATTCATGTCCATGCCTATTGCTGTTATGAATGCACCAGCCATGATCATAGAGATTATGAACTCAATGTTCAATGAGGTCCTAGAACAGTTTTTCATTTTCTTCATTTATGACTTACTGGTCTTCTCAATGTTATAGAAGGTGCATGATGAACATTTCAGAAAAAAATTTCACGTTCTTCATCACTATCAGCTTAATGGGAATTTTTCCAATTTTATGTTTTGGACATGAGAGGTCCATTTCCATAGACATGTGGTATCTCATCATGGTGTGGCACTTGGCCCAATTAATGTTTAAGTAATTGTTTCTTTGGAAGCACCCATGAATTCAGAAAAATTCATAGCTTCCTTACTCTCGTAGGATATTATCCGAGGTTTGTGCCCAATTTCTACCGAGAGGTAACCCCGTATATATAATTGACAAGGAAAGACCACGATTTTGTGTGGATAGATCAGTGTCATGAAAGATTTAGTTACATGAAGGGAAAATCATTCACTGATTCGGTTTTTAGAAGAAGGGGTAATGTTTGAGGTGTTTTTTGAATATTCATATATAGTATTGGGATGCATCTAGATGCAATAGATGGAAGTGATCTCTTATGTTTCTAGGAATATAATCCCCCGCAAATGTAACTATGAAACCCATTATATTTATCTATCATTATTTTTGTTTTCACTAAATTTGCGGCGTCATTACCTCATTGGGGATCAATTTGTGGTCATCATGGATCATAAGAGTTTGAGGTATATCTTTTCCTAGAGTGACCTGAATCTATGATAACAATGGTGGATAGAGTTCCTTTCAGAATATGATTTTGAGTTCCCCTATACAACTATAAGTGTAAATGTTGTGTATGATTATTTTAATAGGATGTTGTGAAAGGATATGGTATAATATTCATCAGATTCTTGGAGAAAAATGGAGTAATTATCATCATTTCACTTAAATTCAATGGTGGATAGTGGTAGAGAACATTTTTTTAAAAGGAGGTTCAGTTTCATCTAATGCAGTCGGTGGAGGAGTCTTCGTTGGTAGACTTGGATGTAGAGGTGATGTGTGATCATGTTGGCTATTTTGTTCCTATGAAGGGGTCATTGGAGGATCATCATAATAAACATGTTGTTCTGAGGATGGTTGTTTATTTCTGAAGCAATTTTTAAGGGAATTATTTGTGACTTAAATACCTCACCTTTGTTGGTACACCTAGGAATTTATAACATGTACCATGTCTTGATGATGTAGTTTTTTTGGCCCATGATGAAGCAAGAAGTAGAAGAGTTTGTGGAATAGAGCTTGGTTTTACCCCAGGTAATGGTATATTATCATGTTCATGGTGGTTCTTTAACCCTTGGGTGTCCTTGAGTGGAAGTGGGATGACATCTTAATGTATTTCTTCATAGGGTTATCTAGAGCATAGGGATTTTGTGATCCTATATGGGTGATCATGAATCGTTTAAAAAAATCATACCACTTTTTAGGGATCAAGGAGTTAGGCACATTGGATACATCTGCTAAGAGATATGTGAATGAGGTGGTGTGGTTTTCATGGAGTTATGAGGTCAATTTTATTGGATTTGGATTCATGTTTTACCTCATGAGTCTGGAGGGGATTGAAACATTCATTTGGTGTATAGTTGCACCTCAACACTTCATTCCACAACCATTCAGATTGGTAGATAGAACGGACTACCTAGATGGTGGAGGATATGTTATGATCATATATCTTAGAATTAGGTTAATCATGGGAACAACATCATCACTGAGTCGAGTTTTCTTACAATAATAGTTATCACTCTTCAATTTCTGTGGATCCATTTGAGACTTTGTATGGGAAGTCATTTCATTCGTCATTGTGATAGACTGAGGTTGGCGAGGTAGTGGTTATTGGTCCTAAGGTTGTACAGAGCACAATAGTGAAGGTTCAGCTAGTTCGAGAGAGGTTGAAAGAAGAACAAGACTAGAATAATTCTTATGTTGATCATAGGATTAGGCTCCTAGAGTTTGATGTTGGAGACCATGTGTTCATAATGGTTTCTCCTCTATATGGGAAGTAGAGATTCATGAAGGGGAGTAATATCCCACCCTAGATTTTTGGACCTTTTAAGGTGTTGGTACAAGTTGGTGAGGTGGAATATCAATTGGAATTTCCACCATGGTGAGGAAGGATCCACTTTTTCCTCTGCGTATCTTATCTTTGTTGAAATCCTCACAATGAATCCCATGTCATTGACTAGAGAGAGTTGGATATTGAGGATGATGCAACCTTCGTGGATCATTTAGTAGAGATCCAAGACCACTGAGATAAGGAGTTGCAAGGATGAACCATTCCCCTGGTTTGGGGGATATGAAGGAATGGTAGATTAGAGTGGATTACTTGGGATCATGAGGAAGATATGTGAGCCCTATACCTAGAGTTGTTTTCAGTTTTCCATTATCTTTATTTTTTTTGTGATATGTTGTTTGGACTTGGTGTTTTATGAGATATGTAGCTTTCCTCTTGATTTTATGTGTTTTTTGAGATGTGTGACAATGTTCTAGCATGAGAAAAATGGAATACATGATTCCTAATAAATATGCATTCTACTATGATGTGATTAAACCCATGCGAAAAAGTTAGTTTCGTCCCAAGAACATAGAATCTTGACATAGAGGATTTAATTACCTAATTACTGTATCGAGGATAGTTTTTTTTACTTATTATGATAGTTTCGGTTATTAGTTTTGATTGGTTTCAGTGTTTCAGGTGTAATGGTATCCTTGATAGGCATCTCAAGGGATGGTTGTTAGGACCCGTACTGTTATTTCTTATAAGTTGGTTTTAAATTATAAAGAATACTTATAGTTTGATAGGTATCTAATGTAATGGCCTCGACCTTACATCCTATTATTTTTGAAAACAAATATGATGTATATGGTGTTCAATTGTAGTATGGGGTGTTTTTGGGAAATATTAGTCATTCCAATAGTGACTCATTTCAACATTTTTCTAAATTTCAAGTTTTCCAATAGCGACTCATCCTATAACAGACATTTCTGGTGGTGACTCATCTCATGGTGACTCGTATGGTGGTCACTCATTAGTAGGTCACTCATATGGTCGTGAATCATTGGTGGTGACTCAACCTAGTGGTCACTCGTCTGGTGGCTACTCATATGGTGGTGACATGTCTGGATGTGAATAATATAGCATTGATTCATCTTATAGTTACTCATCTAGAAGTGACTCATATTGAAATTAATCATCTGATAAGTGACTTATATAAAGATAACTCATTGGTGATGACTCATCCTTGTAGTGACCTGTCTAATGAAGACTCATCTGGTGGTGACTCATCCTAGTGGTGATTCATCTGGCAATGACATGTCTGGTGGTGACTCACCTAGAAGGGACTCATTTTGTGGTGACTCGTCTAGCATTGATTTATCCTGGTAGTGAATCATGAATGGGGTTTCTAGTTTTTCTAGAGAAATTATACGCTTTACATTTTACATCTTTTATGAAGAAAAATGGGTCTAAATGACTTATTTAAGAGATTTTAAGGACGTTTAAAATGTGACCGATAATATATTAAATTTTATAAAAGTTTTGAATCCTTCTAAATATTTAAAAAACATGGTTTTAATGGAATCTACCTTTAATGGTCAACTAATCTATTTTAATCTCATTATGTTCAGATCTATCCCTTCTAAGGATGAGATCTTCCCTTCACTTGTTCATTCTTATTTATCTTGATATGGGATTTCCCAAAATCCTTCTTCCTTAGAGTAATAGAATGAGGTTGTACAGTTGGTTTGAGTACCCCCTAAAGAAGTTCCCTCCTGAACATGGTCCCCAATTTTGGTGAGGCAAGTTGGGGAAAGGATTATTTCTTCTAAGTATGATTTCATTCATCTTTCATGATTGTGTATCATGCGGGATGGGTATATAAATGATTATACATATGGATATATTTTATTCCAAATTAATAAAAATAATAAAATTGGTATAAAATAAATACAAAGGTTTTAGGAAATGTGATGTATTACCTTCATAATTTATTCAATTTGATTGATGTTTTAAATTGTATGGGCTAATTACCCAATAAAAATAGTGGTCATTGGGGGGTATTTATTTGTGCACTAGTTGATGGTTTGTGGAATACATTCTTATATTATGTTTGCTGAATTCTCTTATTATGTAATTAGTTGACCACTTTTATTTTATTGATAAAATGGATTCCTCGGGACCATACAGAATCAATGATAACACCCATAATTAACAAAGTGCAATTGAATAAAAGATCCCTTTATAAATATGATTGTATTGTGTGCTATGGTGTGTGGTATTACATGTGTGGGGGAATTGGATGAGATATGGTTGTGCAATGAGACTATGATAGTTATGTGTTTGTACAATGGGGATGTAGTGGAAAATAGATTTGGACTTTGTTGTGTGATTTTTTTTTGCAGAACAAATTTTTGTGTTTTGTGCTATGTTAGTTTTACGGATGGTACATATGGAGAAATTAATAATTATCATGAAATATAATTATGGAATAATAATTATTTAAATATAATTATTAATGTATGAATTTATAATGGGATTTATGTACAAATAAAACTAAATTTTTTGGTGGAACGGGTTGGTAACGGTGAATCTTTAAAAGGGTTTAATATTAATTAGACACTGAAAATGAAATGTGGATTTCATTATGATTGTGTGGGGTTGTGCATTTAGTATTGGCGGTGGATATGGGGGGCCTTTTGAGTTGTTTAGTGATATTTTAGTAAATTCGTAGGTGGGGATTGTGTGTGTGTTTATATATATATATACAAACACATAAATATTGTTCTCATGATTTATATACACTCCTAACCCATGTATATTAGTATGTGTTGACACCCACATAGTCATGCATGGGTGTGTTTCCCAAAATCTCTATGGGGGTATGGATGGCAGGCCACTTACTCTTCCATGCTACCTAATATAGGAAATAATGGATTAGGTGTCTTCAGGATGTTGCGATGTGTTGTCTCGAGCATATTTAGGATGATTTGTGATGTGTTGTCCCAAGTGTCTTCAGGATGAGATGTGTTGTGTTGTCCTAGGTTTCTTCGGGATAAGATGTGTTGTTTTATTTTAGGTTACTTCATCATTTATTGTTTTTTGAAGGCCCTTGTGTCTGTGGATGGAATGTGCTGTAAATTGTGGCCCAAGTGTGTGTGAGCGAGATGTGATGTGATATATTTAGAAGAGGTGTGAGTGCCATCACATTTTTCATTGGGGTGTGAGAGTGTCTAATTAGTGGGAAAGTGGATCAAGGTACCCTATCATCTATGTGATTTATATTATATTAAATTACTTAGATTTATTTTTTAGTGAGTGATCTTTAGTGAGGTTGGGGTAGTCTACCAGTTAGGTGTTGTTTGGTTCTGTTGTTTTCTCATGGGTGCATTAATAGAATCCTTCCACTTCTGCCTGTGAGACTTTGGTTTTCTACTAAGTATACATGTATTCTAACCTTATGTATATAAAACTATTTTTAGGATTCCATGAGTGCTTTTCAGATCGTTCTATCCCTTACTTGATGTACCCTTGGACAGTTGATGTATTGTTGCTCGGTTTTTATTTTGGGTATTTATTTTGGATACATTTATTTTTATCAATTTTATTTAGACATGGATTGTGGGATGGTTTTTTTCTTATATATATTTCATGGATTTTATTTTGGTTGATACATACTATCTCATGATCTTGTGTCCTTATAAAGGGGAATGCCTACCATATTGTGAGATTTGCACACCCTTGGTGATAGTTTCCAATATAGTGCCTTCTGGATTTGGGACTCGGGGAGTTATTATTACTCTCCCTTAATTGTTGTATCTTTGGTAAGAGGGGTCATGGAATGTTAGTCTAAAAATATCATTCTGAGGGTCCTTAATAATGAATCTAAATGAATTCTACAAAATAAATGGTAATTTTCATTACCGACTCTTTCAAATTTTTATTTCTTCTACATCCTATAAATATGATTCACCCATCCAAAAATAATATATCCAGTATAATAAATAAACATATATGTTATTATTATTATAGTAAAACGTTTTTCCAACTCTTTTTCTTCCTATTCAAAGTAAAAACATCACTCATACGTACATATGGCTTATTGTCTCCCTGAAGTGATCAAAATCGTTTTTCATCACCACTTTTATTGGATGGTTATATAGATAGAACTAAAGAATATATATAATCCTACGAAATTGTTATACTTATTTAATTATAATTTCATAAATACCTCTTTTCCTTCCAACCCATTGGAAAATAAAAACATCGCTCGTGCGTGCATGTGGACTACCACCTCCACAAAGCGATGTGGGTTGTTTTTCATGATTTATTAAAATAGAACATAATAATGAAAAATTAAATGAATATATATGATATTTATGACATAATAATTATTCTATAAAGGTGAATATTTGTTTAACATTCTTTTTTTCCATCCGTTAAAAAGTGAAAACTGTGTTCAAGTATACGTACGACACATTGTCTCTATGAATAATGTAATTTATTTTTCAATCTTTACCCTTTACAGATGACTCTAAATATATATAATGAATCTATATTATATTTAAATTGTGATTAGAATTATATATATTCTGTAACCATGATCAATGTGAAGGGATTTGAACTAATGAACAGAAATGTTTATGAAAATGAAATAATTAACACCAAAAAATGAATATTTTAATAAATATTTATTGATAAATGTGTGATGAAATATTATAAGTGGGTCATGTATGATATTTCTATATGTATATTATGTTGGAATGTATATATAAAAAATAAATTTATTTATATATGTGGTTAAAATCACTTATGATGAAGGTCGAGCTTTAGGTAAGGGGTTTCATCTCAATTTCATATCCTTTGAGACATATTTGGTATTATTCACCCATTGATATTTTATGATGTGTATATACTATCCCTTTTATGTATATAAAATTAATATATATTTATTAAATAGAATTAATGTTTCAATTCCTTTTTACTCTTTCAAATTGTTATAATTTCATAGTTATAAAATATGTAAGAATTTATTTTACAATCTCATATTTTTGCTACTTCTCTTACTACCATTAATGGAATTTTTTAATATATCCTTCATAAAATCCATATATTTTGCTAGAAACTATATATTTAAGGAGTTTTTTTCTTCTAAAATTTCTTATCTTTGTCACTTGAATCAATAAAAGTAATTTTTATCACAAAAAATGATCTTATTTATCTTTTAGATCAAGTATATTTTTCTTCCATATCCATATTTTTTAAAATTATTTTACGAAAGTCCATTTTATTTAATAAAATTATTTAATATCTACATTTTATGTTATTCTTGTATGTTTTCAAATGTTTTGAAGGAATATTTCTATTTTTATTAAATCTTCATTGTTTAATTTCTTTTTTAAAAATTCATAAGGAATGTTTCTTTTTAACATATATAGCATTAGTAGATTTTCCCAGTACCATAACCATTTTACAATATTTTTCTTCTTAAATAAGTTTTCAATTATTTTACAATGAAAATTAATAAAATATTATTTAAATATTTCTATTCCACTTTATTTATTTCTCTAAAAGACATGAGTTTATTAAAAAACCTAGAATTATGATGAATTGATGTCCATATTTTATCTATTATTAATTTTGCGGTCATTATCATTATATTGAAACATTTTCTTTCTTATAACCATCATAATTTAAATTTCTATTAAATATCCATATTATTTATATCATGGATATGATTATTTCCTAAACTATGTAAAATATTTTTATAAAGTGTTTTTATATGAATTTTATTTGATTGACTGGGGAAATATTGACATTCTATATTCTTTACTCAATATAGACATTTATTGAAAAGGAATATTATTTATAAATTAAATTTATCATTATGTATATGAAGAATTAATTTGACCTGAATTTATGGGTGGGGCCTGATTATAGTTAGCCCCTCAATGCATCTATAGGTCTCATGAGACAAACCAACTAGCTAAACTTAATAAATATATTTTTGTTGTATACTTACCCATAAATTAAACAATATTGACACAAGGCATTGATGGAAAAGATATAATTATTTCTGAGATTACTACATCAAACATTATTCATTTCCATTATAGAGAATTAAGTTATTATTATCCATGATATCAATGCATTGATATTATCAATGGATACATTTAATGCTCAATTTATTGATTACATGACATGTGTTTTCATTTATTTATATTTACATATTGATTACCAATTATTTATTCATGATAATTTCCACATTACATAACCATTATAAAGAATCTAATATCAAACTTTATTTTTTTTCCTTTCCCCGGGATATAAAGACGGGTATTATAATTAATATAAATTAAGAGAGAATGTTTTGTATGATTTTTATTTTATATTTATAATGTAATATTGGAATCATGCTTGTATTTGGTTTTTCAATATTACAAAACTGATTGATCCTTGGAGATTTTATCCATTATATCTTATGATAATGTAAAAAAATTAGACCTCGACTCTGGGTTACTGGGGTTGGGGTTTCTATAGTTGGTACTAGGGAAATTGTAGTGGAAATCTTAGAGACTAGATTTTAGAAGACCATAGATAACATGATAATTATGATACTGTATTTTATAATAATAGATATTTTTATAAGGATTTGTATTTTATGTCTCAATATTCATGATGATTATAAGCTAAATAAATTTTTTCCATTATTTATTGATGGATCCTAATGAAAAAAGGGAATGAACACCCATAGTCATTTTACATATTTCCCTCATATGAAACCCAATATAGCTAGTGTTAGTATTGAGTTGATAGGGATCATATTAGTGTATCTGAATTTTTTTAAGAGGAATAACCTTTCTTATATGGAGAAACATATTATTCTGCAGCATGATTCACCTATGATGGACTGATTGATGTGATGGAAGATTTTATTTTTAATTGAATTAATAATCCATCGGTAACTCAACAATGGATTGAGTCCCTTTAAAATATATTCTTAGACTTGGGAAGTTACATTTGATATTACAAATCAAATTGAGATAGTATATAAGTGTGAGGATGAAACTGAACTCTCAATAGAAATTAATTCCATCATATGGGTTTTTCTACCTATTTATGATGTATAATTAACTTAGATGGTTGTGGATAAACTCAACATTGAATATATTCCTATTATATAATATTTTTCTGTGTCTTTCCAAAGGAGTTGTTTGGTATTCCCCTTAATTTTGGAGTTTATTTTTCAAAATAACTCTTACAAGGTGCTATACATATTTTAAAGACTCTATATAGAATGTCTTGGATTGAGTTGTATGAAATAAAGAAGCAACTCCATAATAATTTTGATAAGGGATTCATAAAGATATTGTTTCACCATGGTGTACATGTATTATTTTTTTTAAAACTAAATGTGCATAAATTCATATTTCCATTTTTTTTGGTAAATTAAAAAAAATAAAAACTAAGAAAAAATATCCTCTAGCAGGTATCATTGATTTTCTTGATTAATTGAGAGGATACCAATATTTTTTCTGGATTTATCTTCAACCTCAATATTATATTCCAAGGGTTAAGAAAGATTATATACCCAAGGAATCCTTCCAAATAAGGTATTATCATTATCAATTTATAGTAATATAATTTGGACTTACCATTCTTTTTATATCATTATGGATTTAACTATTATATTTTTAGATATTATCTTGATTGGTTTTTTGTAATATTTATAGATGATATTATAATATATTTAAAGTAAATGGAAAATAATGATGAACATTTGAGGACTATTATGATGAATATGAGGAGGGATAATCTATTTGAAAAATGTATCAACTGTGACTTTTTTCTATAAAAAATTTCATTATTAGGTCATATAATTTCAGGAGAGAGTATATCGATGGACCCTTAAAAGTAGTATGTTATTAAGAAATATCCTAGAAATCCCATAATAACTAAGATCTATAGTTTCCTTGGACTGGCTGTATTTTTTTCGATTATTTGTGATAACATTATAAGGACTATATTATCCACTTTAAAATTTGACTTGAAAAGGGGTTAAGTTGTTGTTGATAGATGATTGTGAATATAATTTCAAAGAACTAAAGAGAATTTTGGTTAATGAACATGTTCATAGATAAACCTATTGTGGAGAAGGGTCTGTGATATATAGTGATACATAAGAAAAGGTTATGGGATGAATCTTCATGGAGAATTATATAGTGACAGCTTATACCTCCTTCCAATTTAAAATTTGTCAAAAAAATTACCTCACTCATGATTTTGATCTAACAAAAAAATTGCCTTGAAGATATGGAGGAAGATTTTTTATGGTAAAATGTCTAATATATATACCGATCATAAAATATTGAATTATATTTTTACAAAAAAAAGAGTTGAATATTATCCAGAGAAGATGATTATAGTGGATCAAATATAATGACTACTCAATAAACTACCACTATGTGAAGTTGAATAAGGTGGTAGGTGCTTTGAGTCAGAAATACCATGATAGTTTTTATATGATGAGGATTGAAAGAGAACAAAATTTTATTTATTTTTAGAAAATGGATTTTAGATTCCTGAGAAAATTTGATATATATTATCATTCTTAGATTAATGTAGAGTTATCCATACATGAGAGGATTCAAAAGGTGTAGAAGGAAGACATGTTATTATAGAAGAATGTGAGGAATGTTCTTAAGTTGAACCATGATCACACTATAATATTAAGGTTTGGGAACTACATATGTATCCCATAAATAGAAATTTCAAATAAATAGATATTGAATGAATCTCATAGTTCATCATTCTCTATACATCCTAGAAGTACAAAGATGTATAGATATTCGAATGAATATTTCTAGTAGGAAAACATGAAAAGGGATATGAACATGTATATATCCTGATGGCAACGAGCCTGTAACCTAGTGGTCCAGGCTCCTGCTTGGCATCCAAAAGAACCAGGATCAAATCTGGGCGTGGAAAAATTTCCAAGGGACTGTAGCGGTGGCGAACTATAGCGGTGGAGTTACTGTAGTTGGTACTGTAGCGGCAGAGGTACTGCAGCAGGCACTGTAGCAGCCCGGGTACTGTAGTAATACTATTCACTGAGAGGCCCTTTGGGAAAAAATGGGCTTTCATGCTTAGTATTCAGGCTAATTGGGCTTGGGACTTTACGCTATGTAATGTGTCTCCCTCTACCCAGTCTAAAGAGGTCTTTGCTTTAAAAAATAAAATGAGGCTTCAGCCCCAACCTTTAAAAAAATGTATATATACCCTTATGCCTGGTATGTTAGTAAGTTAAGGTCGAGAGATATAATTCTAAGGATATGTTAAAAAAGTTACTCATACCAAAATGGAAACAGGAAAACATTACCTTGGATTTCGTCATCAGACTCCCCAAAACATCTAATGTAAATAATTATATTTTGGTTATAGTTGATCACCTTATGAAATAATCACATATTTTAATTATTATATATGATTTATATCTTGAACATATTACATGGTTATAGGACAAGGAATTTGTGAGATTTCATGGAGTACCACTCTCAATCATATATGATCGGGATTCAAGATTTTCTTTAATGTTATATAGAATACTTCAGTGAGATATAGATAGAAATTTGAGTTTTGATACTAATTATCATTCATAGATATATGGTCAGTTAAAGATAACCATTAAAACTCTATAATACATATTGAGATCTTTCTCCATGGATTTCAAATGTGGTAGTGATCAACACCTTCCTTTGGTATAATTTTCATACAACAATAGCATTCAATCGAGAATTCAGATGGATCCTTATGAATACCTCTATGGAAATAAGTGTAGAACTAAAATTTTATTAGATGAATTTTTAGAAATAAATACTCAATCTCTCTTAGGAAATGGTTGAGAAGGTTAGTTTCATTTTATAACACATAATAGAAGATCTTAGTCAACAATAAAGTTATGTTGAAAATAATTTGTGAGATCTAGAGTTTGATGCTGGTGATAAGGTATTCCTATTAATATCCCCTTATAATTATGTTATTGTTTTTGGAAATATGGGAACTTCAATCACTATATATATCGGTCCCTTAGAAATTTTTTATCATATCGTGGCAGTAGCTTATCGGTTGGGACTTCCATGTAACATCTCTCAAGTTCATGATGTGTTACAGGTATCTCTAATGAGAATGTATATTAACATCCTTAACATGTAATAATCTTATAGGTTATTCCACTTGAGAAATATATTTATAATTAGGAACATATGGTTGGTATTCTTGATCATAAAGAGAAAGTGAGTTAAAATAAGACTACTCATCTAGTCAAATTTTTGTGGCAAAACCATAAATTCGAGTAAGCTATGTGGGAACACAAGGAAATGACGAGGTAGATATATCCTCATTTTTCTGAATCATAGTGATATAATTTTGTGGTGAAAAATATTATAAGGGGGTAAAATTTAACACCTTTAGATTTTATGATATATTTATCTATAAATAAATCTAATTTATTTGATAGATTCATTTACATGAAACACTTAGTCTAAGTGAACTTTGAAATAAATATTAAATTGTTACCATATATGTGAAACAGATATAATTTTTTATTATGTAATACCAATATAATGTTGATTTTTTTTATTTTTCTAAAAAGATTAATTTTTTATTGAATAGTGAAAAATACCAATTTTTGTGAAACTATCATTTCATGTATGTAAATATAGTAATTTAAAATTATAATTATATTTTGTATTTAATGTGATAAAATATAAATTTAATTTAAAATAATTAAATTAATTCCATTATTATCTGTATTTTATATGATTCTGAAATAAGTCAATTTGTCATCATAAAAACACTTTTATAAAAAAATAAATTTTTATTACATTTTAAAGGTGTATTTTTAAATAATTTTTTGAAATCTATAGGATTTTAATTTGATAAAAATTTATTCTATATTTTAAATCATGTTTTTAAATTTTTAAAAAAATTATCTTTTATTTTTATGGATTGTGAGTAGTAACAATGTAAACTTATATCACCTTGATAAAGGATAAATTGTGTAAATAAGGATAAAAAATAATGTGATATAGATTCAACTTTATTCAAACACTTTATTTTATTGGATGGGTATATTTCTTCCATAATCATACCAATTTCTAAAATATAACCTTTCATTTTCATTTGACATTTAGTTTGACCTTTATAATATTTAATTAAAAGATAAAGTAATAAATGTTAGTATCTTGCTTTTAATATCTATAATATTTTTCTATAGGGATAAAAATAATTATGTTAGGTTATAAATGTTTATTTTTAGAGATGAATTAATTCTTTTTCTTTTTATTTTTTTCTTTTTTATTAATGAATTAATTTCCTCAAACTCTAATGAAAAGCTGACATAGTTCTTGTGCAAGTAGTAGAACAATCAATTAATTTATAAAAAAACTCTAAATGTAATATTGTTTGGTTGAGTTAAAGTGATGCCAGAATTTTATTGATATATATTAAATGTTAGATATTTTTATAGGTTTATAATTTAATTACAATACTTTATTGATATCTTTAAAGTCAAATAAAATAAATAATGTCAAAAATGACATTAATAATATTTTATAATAAATAATTTTTTATTAAATAATTTAAAAATTATAAAAATATTGTAAAATAATAATTTTGATTATTAATGGAATAAAATTTAATATCTTGAACATTTATGTTCCTATTTTCACTTTATATGTAAAATTATAACCCATTAATGTCAAAAAAGTCATTACCACCATTAAAGTAAAAACTTGTTAACCAAGGGGTTAAACCAAAAGATATGGTGTCAAATTATATATAAACATATTGAAATATTATTGGATGATTATATTAATACCGTATACTATTTATTATTTAATAAATGTCATTTTTTTACTCATTTTACATAATTTAGATAATATTATATTATAATATTTCAAGTATTTCCAAAAATAGAATTAATGAAAATTTATAGTAATTTGTTTCTATTAAATGGTTTAAAATTCATAAAAATACAATATTAAGTAAAATAAATGTTTTAATGATGAATATAAAAATAATGGTCTATTTATGGAACACTTGTCCTTTTATAGTAACCTTTCTTTACCCCTAAAGAGTAAACAAAACCTTGATATCACAGTAATTGTCAAATCGGTTAACAAGGGTTAAAAATAAGGGATAAAGGTAAAACAAATTACCCAATTCTGCTCAGATTTTATTTTATGAAATTATTTGGACTCATAATAATTTTATATTCTAATTTTATCAATTTGGATCTATTTTCCTTTGAAAATTAATTTATATTAAGTTAATACTTTAAGTAATTACAAGAGTGGACCTCCTCTCACTTATAAAAGGACACCCCTTAACCTTTTTCTTTACACTTAATTTAGCAATCTAGATTGAAAAAAACCCTACCCAACTCTACTATAAAATTATCTAATAACCAATTGATGGATCATTTATTGTTAAAAGTCCATCCAAAGGGTCCTTAAGAGGATATTTAAAGAAAGCCTACTAAAGAAGAGGTAATCATCTTTATCAACACTTTAAAATTTATTTATTCTTCTAATTCCTCTAAATATATTTTACGCTTCCAAAATCATAATAAATAAATAATTATAAATATAATTATATGTTATTTTTATTATTATAAAACCATTTTTCATCTCTATTGCATTCTATGAAAAGTGACAACATTTCTCATGTTTATGTACGGCTTACCATCTCTACGTAGCAATGTAATTCTATTTTCATCACCAATTTATTTGGATAGTTATAAAGATTTAAATAATCAATATAATTATATTTATGAAATAATTATGCTGATTCAGTTTTAATATAATATATACCTTATAACTTTATAATCTGTTGGAAAATTATCACATCGCTCATGCGTACTAGTGGATTATCACCTCCATGAAACAATGTGATACTTTTTTTATTTCCGCTTTGCATAGATTGTAATAATGATATAACTAATATTATATATTATATATATGATTTAATATATATTATATAAATGTGTATTACTATATACCATTCTTTTGTTTCATCCATCGAAAAGTAAAAATTGTGTCCATGTGTAAATACGACGTATTGTCTCTATAAACAGTGTAATTTATTTTCTATATCTACATTTTATTAATGAATTTAAATATATATATATATAATGAATAAATATATATGATATTTATAAAATTACTAAAATTATTAATACGATGAAACCAAAACCAAATTACAAGTAATAGAACGACCTAACCAATATTCTCAGGAAAAATGAAACAATTAACACCAAACAAATGAAGATTTTCATAAGAATTATTATTAATTGTGTGTTGAAATATTGTAACTAGATCCAATATGATGTTATGGAGATTTATATTATTCTTTAATTTAATTATAAATAATCTATATTTATTATATATTAGGTTAAAATAACTTATAGAGCATATCGAACTCGAGGTAATAGATTTCATCTCAATTTCCACTCCATTAAGACATATTGGGTACTAAAAACTCATTTATTGTATATACTAAATCATTTGTATTTAAAGTTAATATATATTTATTCATGATTATTAATGTTTCAATTCAACTTTACCGTTTTAATGGGTGGTAATTCAATAGTTACCAAATGGGTAAAAAATTCAAACTAATTTTTTTGGTATTTCTCTTGTTTTCATTGAGGAATATTAAAATCTATCCTTCATAAACTCTATATATTTTATTATCCTTCAGATATTTAATAATTCTCTATCATTACTTCCAAATTTTCCAACCTTTTCACTTTAATCATTTAATTAGTTTTTTAAAATAAAACCAGATCTTATTTCCCTTTTTGATTGGGTATATTTTTCTTACATTGCCATAATTTTCAAAATTGTTTTAAAAAGACCTTTTTATTTACTAAAATGTCTTATTAAGGAAAAATTATATTTTCCATGATTTTTTAAAAGGATAAAAGTAATATTTTTAAAGTTTTATTAAAGGGTAATTTTGAATATTCTTTTATAAAAAAATCAAAGGAATGTTTCTTTTAAAAATATATTTCGTTAATTCATTTTCATACCGCCATAATTGTTTTAGGCTATTTGGATTATTATACAAGATTTAAATGGTTTTAAAAGGAAAAAAATAAAAAAAATTAATATTTTTCTGCCATTTTATTAATTTTTAAAATTGACTTGATTTTATTACAAAACCAATATTTCTAATAAACTAATGGTGATATTTTATCTATTATTAATTTTTTGATTATTATCTTTATCTTTAAATATTCAAATTCTTATGATAACTGGACACAAAATTTATCTTAAATATCCATTTTAGTTTTATGATGGAAATTATTAATTCCTAAACGATATATATTTTTTACTTATAGTGTTTACTTTAAAATTCATTTGACTAAATGAGAAAATTTGATATTCTATATTCTTTACTAAATATAGATATTTTTTATAAGTAATTTTTTTTATCAATAAAATTGATCATTAAATATATGAGTAATGCATTTCACATGTTGTGATAGTTGTTGAATAGTTATATATAGCCCCTAGATGCATCAACAGGTCTCATGAGACAAACTAGTTGGCTATATTTATTAAATGAGTTTTTTGTGTATACCCAACCATCAATTTAACTACCTTAGAAAAAATTATTGATGGTAACAATATAAAAATGTTTGACATCACGAAAAAAAACATTAATAATTTCTTTATTTCAGAATTAAATAAGTATTATCCATGATAGTACTCCATTCATATTATCCATGGATTCAATTCATGATCATGTTTGGGATTAAATGGAATTTTTTTCATTTATCTACCTTTCCGTATTGATTTTGACATATTTATTCAAGATAAGTTCCACTATATATATATCTATTAATGAGTATCTGATCTCACCCATTATTGTTTTTATTTTCCCCAAGATACAAACAAGGATATTATAAATAATATCAATAATATGATAATATTTCTTAAGATATGTATTTTATATTTCCATTATAATATTTCAATGGTGTATGTATCTGGTTCATCAAGACCACCATAATATCGATACATAGTGATGTGATACCTTATATCATATACCAATGTTATGAATTATACATCAGCTCTCGATTATTGGAGTTGGGGTTTATACATTTCCATACACCTTTGAAATGTACTTTTAGAATTATTCAATTTTAAAATCATTTTTTATAAAAACAAATATGCCAAAGAGACATGTAAAGTTTGTATTATCTCTCTCCAATAGGGAAACGGGTTACAATAAATAACCAAATAATCAATCTAAGAAACAATAGAGTGTATACCTATTAATCTCTCTATAAACTGATCAATAAAAGGAATAGTTAAGTGATCTTTTATAGTGATCAAATTAAGTTTTTATATAGTCTATGAAAAATCCCATCCTTTTATGAATTCTGATGGGGATTAACTCATCCTGGTTGTTCCTCACAATCGTCAGTCCTATTTTCTTGGGAACTATGCCAGTTAATCTGACCCATTGTGAGTATTAAATAGGGTATATTATTTCAATATATATTAATAATTTAATTTCTCATTTCAATACATTCATCATGGCTGGATTCAGACATCTTTTGGGATTCTTAGATGGTCTATAATTCTCCTCAAGTAATATTCTAATCATGAAGATTTAATATTTTATAATTAGTATGTCTCCTAAAATCCAACTTTTTGGTTTCACATTTTCATTTAAAAATTAATTAAATTCATATTCTTAGGTCACATAAAAGTTATTAACAATGATCACTGGCAGTTTTTCTTTATACATCAAGTAAACACGTTTCAAATTAGCGGGTAATGGTTTTGATTCTAGATTTTATGGCTAATATAAAGATAAAATTAAATTTGGGTTCCTCACCTCCATATAGTAGATATCCAACAAACAATACGAAATATAAGTTACCTTATTATTAAAAAAATCTTATAAAATAAATCATAATTTTCCACTTCCTCTAATCTAAAAATTGATTTTCCAAATTCCTTAAAATCTATATCCTCTATAATATTTTCAATAATTAATTGTTTCCATCAAGCTAAAAATTTATTTAACAAATCTAGATATTATATGGTATTAGTCTCATTGATGTGGGAATGTTTAAGAAGTGAATGATTTGTCGATGGGTGCATCATGGATTCAATAATATTAAAGTGGATAATTTTGTGTCTAGACATCATGGTATGGGATCCCTCATGCACATTGATTGTTGTCTTGGATTTATTCGAGAAAGTTAAACTCATAACTATTTATGAGTTTCCTTCTAATTTTTATTCATTCATGTTGATCCCATATAAGGTTGTTGAGAATATCAGTTTTGGACTCTAACATGAATATTTGTCAAGACCACAACTAGAAAAGTTATTGATCTTTTTACAAGTTTCACAACCACTCTTTTGGGAGTTAGTTCACATATCAACAAATAGTTAAGTAGAGAGTGAGGCATTACGTTTACGGAATTGTATAAATAACATAAATCATTAGAATAATTTAGAAAACGTGCTGTGAAGGGAGTATAAAATTTCCTTATATCTTGGAATTTTGTAAAAATATGTAGTGTAATAAAACCAGAGACACTTATTCCCAATTTGAACCATTCATTACCTTGAAGCCTCCTCTTTATGATGAAAATTTCTTTGAGTAACTTAGCATACAAGTGGATTTATTTATCAGCCTCTAAGAGGGTAATATTAATATCAACATTATAGAATGTTTCTAGAACTTCCTTTGTACTTCTTCCTATAAAATATTCATAGATGGGTCATTATTGTTGGGATTTAATGTGTTAGGTCTTTTCCCCCATTACTACTACTAAAGCGGTATCTATATTATTTTCATTTTATTTACATACTTCTATTCTTCTTTGACCTTTTCTTTTAGGTATGGATTTTAGTAATATATCCATAATATCTATATTTAGTATCCTTGTTTTTTAGTTGATTTGGTTTAGGTTCAAGTGTGGCTAGTATCCAATGTTATATTCCTCTTTTGGTTATCGTCATAATAAAATTTTCCTTTGGATTAGGAAATAATTTTGTAGGTAGTTTTCTAATATTTTTGGATAATTTTTCAACCATTTATCATAACTCTTTGATTTCATTCCTAAGATTATCTTTCCATGATCCTTGTTGTTATTAAATTTCATATTTTACATAGTTTGAGGGATTTTAAAAGTGTCACATTTATTGGAATGTGGGGGATGATAGTATTGTTTTATATAATTTGTTTCTATTATTTTTATAAAGGTAGTGGGTAATTTTATTGTTGGGTTTTTTACTAAAAGATTACTTGTTTTTTGTTCTTCTTTTGGTTGGGATGTAACCTGATTTTTTTGATTTAAATATACATATTTTTCATTGAAATTATCTCCCCATCCCTAGTTTTTTGTGTGAATTTACTTAGATAAAACAAAATTTTACTATTGTATGTACCTTGTACTACAACACACTGGTTAGGAAAATCGGTAGAAGATGAACATAGACAACCTACCTTGGCTAGTGGTTATTGTTAACTGGTCTATCTCAATACCATTTTTTCAAAATTACAATTATTTAATTAATTAAATAATCCAATAAGGTATATGAATTATTATTTCTTAACTTATGGATGCCTCTTTTGTTTATACATCTTATTCCAAACTGTTGTGAGTTTTATGCAATATTCTCAATCAATAAATTGGACTCTAATAAAAACATTTATATTACAAAACCTCTTGATAACACATATAATATATTCTTAAATATTAACAAAATAAATTTTTGGAAAGTAAAACCAAATTATTCCCTTAAGTAGATTGATTCAGGAAACTCACACACAATTTATAGAACCATGACCAATACTTATGAAGGGTATATCATAATGATTGTAAATTGGAATAGGAATCCTTTATTACGTAAGTTCTTCTAGATATGGGAGAAAATATTTGTAAGGATATTCATTATAGGTCATCCTAGTCTTGGATGTCACTTTTTTCTAGGTCGTAAAACCATTCCATGGTTGTCCCTTCAAGGGAAAAATGGAATGTCCTCTACTAGACTTTCTCCCCAATAACTCCTCTTGGATTCATTGTTAAGATAAACCAAGTAGCCTCATTGATGTTTTTATTTTTTATTCACCTACAAGATAATGAAATTTAAAAAATAATTATATTATAAAAGGTTTTAGTTCAAAAAAAACATCAAGAGAAAAAATGGAAATTTTATTGGTATGGTTTTTAATGTATGGTGCACATAGATATCTCACTATTTAATTTGGGTTTCATGCCATGTTATCAGGATAATAGTGATTTATTGGTTCCTAAATGGTATCTAATAGTAAAATATCCTTTTTTTACAATTTATATTTTATATGTTCGGATAGAAACTATCTTTCTATCTCTAGATCATAATGGTGAAGTTTGTTTGTTAATGATAAGGTCATCCAAATTAATGTTAGTGATTTTGTAACAACCCAGGTAAATAAAGAATTTGAAATTTTTATATTTATATCTATTTGTGAATAAAAGTTTAGTATTAATTTAAAGGGAATTCTATGCTCGATGGCTTACCCAATATGCAACAATGAGTTCCTTTGAAATCTTACGTAGCACTCTGATAATAAAATAATTTTATTTTAAATTGTAGTTAACACCTAGCCATTGTAATGAAGGGAATGAATAGAACTAACTAAAAAATGATTATATATGTTTGTCAAATATTTTTACTTTTTATAATAAATGTTAGAGGATTAAAAATGGGAATGAATCCAATTTTAAGCGTAAACATTCTAATATTCTTTAAAATGTCGATTAACCACCTTTTGATGGAGAACCTCTTTTAAATCCACATTTTGACAATTTTATGTTTTATATTTGACAAATTAAAATTCTTCTTTTAAATTAAGACATCAAAATTTACTTTGTATAAATTTTTGGTATTTTTATGATAAAGTTCATTTTTAACGAATAAGTGAAAAATGTTGTATTTTTATTCAAAACCTCTTTTTAATCTAAATTATTTATATGATTAGATCATCATTTGAATTGGTTTTAAAGTTAAATTAGAATATATTTTTACCATTTAATCCAATGGTGGCCATTGGAATTAATATCAATTTGAAATTGGACTTAAACTAGTGTCAATCTTTTAATAGATATTTTTCCTTAAAAACGCGCTATTTGTTTTGACTGCGGGAATTAATTATTAAATTAATTGATGACACTTATATGTTTTGAATTTTTTAAAATAGACATAATTTTTGAATTTGGAATATCAAATATATCTTAGGGTGAATTTTTGGTATTTTTCTGAAAAACATCAATTTTTGATGAATAGTGAAACCACTAAGTGGTAGTTTAAAAACTGATTTTTCGTTTAAATGAAAATTAACCATTTAGGTGATTTGAATTTCAAAAATCCAACATACCTGTTTTTCATTAGGATGTAAAATGTGGTTCAATGGGATTAAAATATTTTTTTGGTCAATAGTAACTTTTAAGTTTTATTAATCGTGATTAAAGGTAATTAGTATAATTTAAGGTAAAGATAATGTTATAATAATATGAAATAACCTTGAAACATGTCCTACCCTTATTTTATGAGACATGTACAACCAAGAAAATCCATGGGTCAACTTGGGGACCCCATGGAGCCACTTTTCTAGGAAAATTACATTAATAACTTTTTATTTAAAGTTAAAATTAAAATGTCACAAACATGTGTTGTTTTACTAAAACAATTTTTACATGGGGTTATACAAGTCATATTTTTTACTATAAATATTCATTAGAAATATAAAAATATTTTCTACATCATGATATTTTTTTTATAATTATTAGACATTAAATAAATTAAATTGTTTATGACACCATGATGATGCAGCGATTACCTCATTATTGAACGATTTAAATAAAATGATAAAATAATGTCAAATATAAGAACTAAACGTGTAAAAAACCTACTATATGTGTGTATTTCGAAATATTATAACCTTATCCTAGAAATATATAATTTTGGGTCCTTTAAAATCCGACAGGCATTTTATAATAATGTTACTTTTCAACACGTTCCAAGAGTGCCCCTCCTCTCCTCTTATAAACGGCCCCCACCTCTACCACCTTACCCACACCTCTAAAGCCTTTGTCTCGGACAATCCTTACCCATTTTGTCTCTCCACATCCCTCTATTACTCTTAGAAGCCTCACTTTGGGCAGAAGTCTTTCCAAGGATGTCATTGAGCTCAAATAAAAAAGAGTTACCCGATTTAAAGGTAAAGTCTTTCCTAGTGTTCTTTTGTTTTATTTTGCTTCTCCAACCCCCTAATTTTTTTATTCCATTCTTTTGTAACAATACCAGTATAATAAATATACTTGGATGTTTTTATAATAATTATTCGAGCCACACTTACACACACATCCATCTAATGGTCAAAGAACATACTGTTTCTGTGGATGGCAAATTACTACCTCCCGAAACGATGATTGTTCAATATTCTTTTAACACATTTAAAGGTGGCCTTTATGATGTCATTGTATTTTATATATGATATATATTGTATTTATGTTTTCTATATGCTTCTTTATTTTATATTTAAAACATACCTTTATTCTTTTCATGTTGTGCAAATGCGATAATTTCATATGAGGAAGTGTGGACTACCACCCCCTCAAGTGATGTGACTCGTTCATGAAATACATGGAATGTATAAAGAATGAAATTAATAAACATATGTGACCTATATAAAATATATATTATACTGGAATTATAATATACATATATATCATTTATTATTAATTCCATTAATATGACAAAAAAATGAAAGTAGCGTTCATGCGTACGTACGGCCTACCGTCTCCATGAACGATACTTTTCATTTTTTATCTCTAAATGTTATGGAAACGTATAAAATGAATATTTACTGGATATATATGATATTTTAATCATTAATACTATTCTGGAAATTATTTACTTATAACTACATGGGCAATCATTTTCAAACAAGTTCATTTTTGACTCATGTACCAAACATCGGCAAAAACGTCTGATATGAACTAACATTATTAAACTATTATTATAACATTATAATATGTGATATGAAATGAGTAATAATCTTTAAAGGAGGTCTTTAAGCAATTTTAAATTAACCAAAGTTTATTATTCAGGAATATAAATACACGAACAAGACAAGTCGGACTTGAGGTAAGGGATCCTACCCCTCTCTTTCTTTTTAAGTACACTCTTTTATGTCATTCCTTTTATGATCATCTTTCTTATTATTGGGATATTATTTTATATTAATATTACTTTACTTTTTATGTTAATATTATGAGAGACCCTATTGTCTCTTATCAGTCCATTTTGTAAGTTTAGAGTCGCGCTGTTAGGCTGCCGAATTTTCTTAAGAGATCCAATCTCTCTCTTTTTAGGTACTCTCCTTTATGTCACTTCTTTTAAGCTCCTCTTTGTTATGTTGGGGGATGTTCTTTTATATTCCTATTTCTGTAAATTTTATGTTAATATTATGAGAGACCCTATTTGATCTCATCAATCCATTTTTTGGATGTTTTAAGTGGCGCCGTTAGGCTGCCGAGTTTTCGTAAGGGATTTTTCATCTCACTTTTATTCCCGTGAGATTTATGCTACATTTTCCACCATTTAATTTGAGTGGTATATGAACTACCCATTATTATACTATTTTTGTAATATAATTTCGTTTATGATTATTTACATCAATTTTTTATTGTCCTTCTTTCATGGGGTGTATGTTTCGAAAGATACCCAAGTCGGTAAGGGAACCTTTCACCCTCCTCTTTTTAAAGACTTCTTTTGTTGGGTATTTTAATTTACATACTGTAATGTTGGGATATGTTCTTATATATCCTTA
Source organism: Viscum album (assembly GCA_963277665.1). Lineage (NCBI taxonomy): Eukaryota > Viridiplantae > Streptophyta > Magnoliopsida > Santalales > Viscaceae > Viscum > Viscum album. The sequence continues at coordinate 1,101,463,527 of OY728138.1, read as the reverse complement.
TTGATGTAAATTTTATGTCCATGTGATGATATACCCTTTTATCTCTCATCAACTCATTTTCTGAATTTTGAAGTGACGCCATTAGGCTGTCAAATTTTTGCAAGGGAACTTCATAACCCAATTTTGATTCTTTGGGATAAACTTATACTCCTTGAATATTTCATTCTATGAATATGTGTTAATGACCTATGATTGTTTTAAAATTAATATCCACTTATATTTGGTGTATTCGTTTGTCACATATAATTATATAATTGATTTATCCTTAATCCGAGGATACCATCTTTGTAAGGGACTTCGTCTCAATCTCCTTTCATTGAGGAATATTTTGTTCTAATACAAGACTTTCTTTTATACGGTGTATAAACCACTATGACATTTAATTTTATACAAAAGGAATCTTTTTCTACTAAGCATTTTACAAAAGGACAAAATGGAATGTTTCTTTTAACGTACGCGGTGACAACGACCTTTTCTGCCGCCGCGAGTATTATTTGATCTTTGGCTTCCTCAACAAGTCGTAATATATTTAAAAGTAAATAAATACAATATAATCTTTTATGTATTTTGGTATTGAAATTTTTTTTTATAATGGATTTGTTATGTCAATATATTTAAGTGATATATTGTGATCGAAATTTGGAAATGATTTCATTACATTATATTTGTTTTATGTCTTATGATTTTATAATGGTACTTGGACATTTGACGGGTGGTTACGTGATAAAACATATGAAGGGTGGTGCCGTGAATACAGGATGGGTAGTTACGTTATAACCTCCAATGAATTGGGTATGGAAGTCAGCCGTATGGCTATTCCATTAAGTGATATGTGTGGAAGTCGACCGTATGGTTATTCCATTTAAGTATGTTTATATCCCAAGTTACATTTATATGTTATGTATATGGGTTTTATAGTAATATTTTTGTTAAAAAAGGGTAACAAATGATCTTTTATTCATTGAAGAGTTTATACTACTTCATAAAGTTGAAAAGTATTTCTTTGATAAAGTACTCATGGCTTACTTGTTGTTTTGAAAAAATAATAGTTTTTCTTCTTTGTGTATCCCTTACTGAGATTTTTATGCTCACCCCAAGTTTTTTTGGAAATGTTTTTCACAGTACATAATGTGGAATAGGGTCTAGGATGGGAATAAGGAAACGTCATGTTATCTAAAACATGGAACTAGACAAGTTTCTTTTTAAGTGTTTTTATTTTATAGAAACTTAGTAGAAGTCTCTACTTGGTAATCTTTTGAGATGTAATAGTTATGTCCTAATTCTCTAAAACTTTAAAACTGAAAAGATCCTCTATGTGAATTATTCATTTAATTAAATAATAAGTAATGTTTAAGGTCAGGTCTTTATAGTTGGTATCAGAGGTCGGTTTAGACAACATTAGGGATTGGGAGTTTTTGTTAGACACATGGTTAGTCCCTATATCTATTATTTTAGTTAAATCCTTGAGTTATAACTTTTTTCAGGTCAAGTAAATTCATTTACGAATGGAAGGAGGAAGATCTCAAATGAAATTCCAATCTCTTCCTGATGACATGCTTGAAATAATTATTGCAAAGTCATGTTCGGATGATTGTGAAACTTTTTCTAGAATATAACTCACTTGCAAGCAGTTGTTTGAGATATAAAACACCTCCACTATACATCGTTATCATCGTGGATCATGAGTTTTATTTAGACAAATACTATTTTCACAATATTCTCATATTTTCAAGAAAGGTAAATATTATCAAGGTATTTTCAAATATTTTACCTTATCACAAGAATTTGATGCATATTTTGATTTTAAAAAAGGGTGATGAGGAAGGAGAAAATTGCACAACCTATTTATATTTTCTTTTAAAATATAGTCTCTCAGCACATACTTATGCTATTTTAAAAGGACTAATAGTAGAAATTTTCAACTCAAATTTTGTCTGACTATTTTATAGAAATCATGTTTTATCAGATGTTTTGGAATTATATGTCATACATGATTATTTTCCAAAACTGTTTTTCTATGAACACCCATATGACCCATGTTGTTCAAGGTGTATTTGGATAGAGTAAGAAAATGATTTTGACGGATCTCTAAATCATTGTTGTAGTGCCTGGGACTTCTACCTACGTGAACAATGTGATGATGAAACTGAGTGGATGCCATGATCAAGGTATGCTATTATTCATTTTGGGAATCGTTTTATTTTATCTTATGGTGGTGAAATAAGACTTAAAGAATTAAGATATTGATATCGTAATGAATTTTTGTGAAAATAACAGTTATAGGTAAACTATTAAGGTTAAAACATGTTAGGGTTATTTTTGGAGTTTTATAAAAAGGACAACACACAGACTGTGTGACAACCCGTCACGTCAGACAAAGCTACAGGAATCGAACCCACAACCAAAGTGCAACTGGTATTTATCGCCTACCACTGGACTACGTGAAGTCCCTGGTTAATATGACTTATTATTTTTAATTAGATAATTTTATGTATTAATATTAAGTTGATTTTGGGTTATCTATGGAAATTATTAACCTATCATGGAGGATATGTGATTAGGTTAATTACTTTTCAATATGAGACTTTTAGAGAAACTGATGTTATTTAGAGATAAGGGTTAATTTGTACCTTGGAAGACTATGTGATTAAATCTTTCAAATATTTGGGTTTCAATCTTAGTTTGGTTTACATTGAATAATTTTATGGAAAAATTGTTTATCGAATGGTCTTCGTGGAACTTTGGGTTTTGTTGGACAAATTTTGGAGATTAAGAATAGATTTTCTTTTTATAAAGGGTTATCCTTTTCTAGATTATCTAATCTTGTTCTAAAAATTTTGGTTTTGGTAAGGGTTTAAAGACATGGGAAATATATAGATCTCTTTTGTGGATTAGGTAATTCTATAGAAGTTTATTATAGTACTATTAATGTGAAAAAGTCTTCCTAAGTACTCATCATTTGGGGAAAGTATGAGTTTGTGTAAGAAATCTGGTAAAAGTTGAAAGTCAACATGACAAGTAAGTAAGTTTCCTTAAGATCAAAAATAAATTCCTCAAGGAAAAGTAACTTAAAACAAGAATTTTGTCTATTAAATTTTCCTACCGGGGAATCGAATACCGTTTAACCCACCACAAGTTTGGGATTTTATTGTGGTTAACTTTCTCCTAAACATGTTTTCTATCACTCTCCCTCAGAACATGACCCCCTAATTTTTCGTCCATATCCATGTTTTCCTACATGGAATCCTAGTATGGGTTAACTCGAGTGACCTCTGTACTTCTCCTTCTTTCTTTTAAAGTGATTGTTTTACTGACTCTTGTTCTGATGTGGGACTTTCAATTAAGTTTCCGAGCACAATTTTAAAATTGTGAGGACGCAATTCCCAAAAGTGGTGAAGGATGTAACACCCCACGTAAATAAATAATATGAAATTTTTATATTTATCCCGTTTTGTGAATAAAATGTTAGTATTAATTTAAAGGGAAACCTATGCTCGATGGCTTACCCAATACGCAACAACGAGTTCCTTTTAAATCTAACGTTGCACTCTGATAATAAAATAATTTTATTTTAAATGGCAGATAACACCTAACCATTGTAATGACGGAAATAAATAGAACTAACTAAAAAATTATTATATATGTTTGTCAAATATTTTTACTTTTTACAATAAATGTTAGAGGATTAAAAATGAGAATGAATCCAATTTTAAGCGTAAACAGTCTAATATTCATTAAAAGGTCGATTAACCGCCTTTTGATGGAGAACCTCTTTTAAATCCACTTTTTGACAATTTTATTTGTTATATTTGGCAAAATAAAATTCTTCTTTAAAATCGGGACATCAAAATTTACTGTGTATAAATTTTTGGTATTTTTACGATAAAGTTCATTTTTAATGAATAAGTGAAAAATGTTGTATTTTTATTCAAAACCTCTTTTTAATCTAATTTATTTTTATGATTAGATCATCTTATGAATTGGTTTTAAAGTGAAATTACAATATATTTTACCATTTAATCCAATGGTGGCCATTGGATTTAATTTCAATTTGAAATTGGACTTAAACTAGTGTCAATCTTTTAATAGATATTGTTTCTTAAAAACACGTTATTTGTTTTGACATCGAAAATTAATTATTAAATTAATTAATCCCACTTATATGTTTTGAATTTTGTAAAGTTGACATCATTTTTGAATTCGGAATATCAAATATAACTTAGGGTGAATTTTTGGTATTTTTCTGAAAAACTTCAATTTTTGATTAATAGTGAAACCACTAAGTGGTAGTTTAAAAACTAATTTTTCATTTAAATGAAACATTACCACTTCTGTGATTTTAATTTCAAAATGCGACATACATGGTTGTAATTAGGATGTAAAATTTGGTTCAATGGGATTAAAATAATTTTTTGGTGAATAGTAACTTTTAAGTTATATTAATCGTGATTAAAGGTAATTAGTGTAATTTGAAGTAAAGATAATGTCATAATAATATGAAATGACCTTGAAACATGTCCTAACCTTATTTTATGAGTCATGGCCGACCAAGAAAATACATGGGTGAACTTGGGGACCCCATGGATCCACTTTGGTAGGAAAATGACATTAATAAATTTTTATTCACAGTTAAAATTAAAATGTCACAAACATGTGTTGTTTTACTAAAACAATTTTTACATGGGGTTATACAAGTAATATTTTTTACTATAAAAATTCATTATAAATATAAATATATTTCCTACATCATGATATTTGTTTTATAATTTTTAGAAATTAAATATATTAAATTATTTATGACACCATGATGATGTAGTGATTACCTCATTATTTAACGATTTAAATAAAATGAAAATATAATGTAAAATCTAAGACCTACACTTGTCAAAAACCTATTGTATTTGTGTATTTAGAACTATTATCACCTTATCTTTGAAATATATAATTTTGGGACCTTTAAAATCCGAAAATCATTTTATAATAATGTTACTTTTCAAGACTTTCCAAGACTGCCCCTCCTCTCCTTTTATAAAAGGCCCCCAACTCTACGACCTTACCCACACCTCTCAAGACTTTGGCTCGGCCAAACCCTACCCATTTTGTCTCTCCACATCCCTATCTTACTCCTAGAGGCCTCACTTTTGTCAGAATTCTTTCCAAGGAAGCCTTTGATCTAAAATCAAAAAGAGTTACCTGATTTAAAGGTAAAGTCTTCCCTAGTGTTCTTTTGTTTTATTTTGCTTCTCCAACCCCCTAAACATTTTTTATTAATTTCTTTTGTAACAAAACCAGTATCTTAATTATACGTGGATGTTTTTATAAGATGTATTTTATCCACACTTACAAACACATCCGTCTAATGGTTAAAGAACATACTGTTTCTGTGGACGGTGAATTACTGCCTCATGAAACAATGATTGTTCAATATTCTTTTAACACCTTTAAAGGTGTCCATTATGATGTAAATGTATTTTATATATGATATATATGGTATTTATGTTTTCTATATTCTTCTGTATTCTATATTTAAAACATACCTTTATTCTTTCTGTGTTGTGTAAATGCGATAATTTCATATGAGAAAGTGTGGACTACCGCCCCCTCAAGTGATGTGACTCGTTCATGCAATACAGGGAATGTATAAAGAATGAAATTAATGAACATATGTGACCTATATAAAATATATATTATACTGGAATTATAATATATATATATATATCTCATTTATTTTTATTTCAATTAATATGATAAAAAAATGAAAGTAGCGTTCATGCGTACGTACGTCCTACCGTCTCCATGAACAATGATTTTAATTTTTTATCTCCAAATGTTATGGAATAGTATAAAATGAATATGTACTAAAAATATATGATATTTTAATCATTAATACTTTTCTAGAAATGATTCACTTATAACTACATGGGAAATCATTTTCAAACAAGTTCATTTTTGATTCATGTACAAAACATTGGCAACAATTTCTGATATGAACTAACATTATTAAAAAATTATTATAACATTATAATATGCGATATGAACTGAATAATAATATTTAAAGTAGGTTCTTAAAAAATTATAAATTTACCAAAGTTTATTATTCAGTAATATAAAGAAACGAACAAGACAAGTTGGACTTGAGGTAAGGGATCCTACCCCTCTCTTTCTTTTTAAGTACACTCTTTTATGTCATTCCTTTTAAGCTCATATTTCTTATGATTGGGATGTTCTTTTATATTACTCTTAGTGTAATTTTTATGTTAATATTATGAGAGACCCTATTTTCTCTCATGAATCCATTTTGGAAGTTTTGAGTGGCGCCGTGAGGCTGCCGAATTTTCGTAAGAGATCCAATCTCTTTCTTTTTAAGTACTCTCTTTTATGTCACTTCTTTTAAGCTCCTATTTTTTATGTTTGGGGATGTTCTTTTATATTACCCTTTCTGTAAATTTTATTTTAATATGATGAGAGACCCTATTTTATCTCACCAATCCATTTTTGGAATTTTTAAGTGGCGTCGTTAGGCTGCCTAGTTTTCGTAAGGGATTTTTCGTCTCACTTTTATTCTCATGAGATTTATGCTACATTTGCCACCATTTCCTTTGAGTGGTATATGTACTTCACATTATTCTACTATTTGTGTAATATAATTTCGTTTCTGAGTATTTACATCAATTTTTTATTGTCCTTCTTTTATGGAGTGTATGTTTCGAAAGATACCCAAGTCGGTAAGGGAACCTTTCACCCTCCTCTTTTTAAAGACTTCTTTTGTTTGGTATTTTAATTTACATATTGTAGTGTTGGTATATGTTCTTATATTTCCTTATTGATTTAAATTTTATGTCCAAGTGATGAGATACCCTTTTTAACTCTCATCAACTCATTTTTTAAATTTTGAAGTGACGCAGTTAGGCTGTCAAATTTTTGCAAGGGAACTTCTTAACCCAATTTTGTTTCTTTGTGATAAACGTGTACTCTTTGAATATTTCATTCTATGAATAAGTGTGAATGACCTCTGATTATTTTACATATAATATAAACTTATATTTGGTGTATTCGTTTGTCACACATAATTATGTAATTGATTTATCCTTAATCTGAGGTTACCGTCTTTGTAAGGGACTTCGTCTCAATCTCCATTCATTGAGGCATATTTTGTTCTAATACAAGAATTTATTTTATATGGTATATAAACCCCTATGACTTTTAATTTTATACAAAAGGAATATTTTTCTACGAAGCATTTTACAAAACAACAAAAAGGAATGTTTCTTTTAACGTACGTGGTGACAACGACATTTTCCGCCGCCGCAAGTATTATTTGATCTTTGGCTTCCTCAACAAGCCATAATATTTTTAACAGTAAAAAAATACAATATACTATTTTATGTATTTTGGTATTGAAAATTGTTTTTATAATGGATTTGTTATGTAAATATATTTAAGTGATATATTGTGATCCAAATGTTGAAATGTTTTCTTTCCATTATATTTTTTTTATGTCTTATGATTTTATAATGGTACTTGGACATTTGACGGGTGGTTACGTGATAAACCATATGACGGGTGGTGCCATGAATACCAGGATGGGTGGTTATGTTACAACCTCCGATGAATTGGGTATTGAAGTCGGTCGTATGATTATTGCATTAAGTGATATGTGTGGAGTTCTACCATATGGTTATTCCATTTAAGTATGTTTATGTCCCAACTTACCTTTATATTCTATGTATATGGGTTTTATGGTAATATTTTGGTTACAAAAGCGTAAGTAATGATCTTTTATTCATTGAAGAGTTTATACTACTTCATAAATGTGAAATGTATTACTTTGATAAAGTACTCATGGTTTACTTGTTGTTTTAAAAAACTAACAGTTTTCCTTCTTTGTGTATCCCTTACTGAGCTTTTTATGCTCACCCCATGTTTTTTTTGAAATTTTTTTCACAGGACTTAATGTGGAATAGGGTCAAGGATGGGAATAAAGAAACTTCATGCTATCTAAAACATGGAACTAGACAAGTTTCTTTTTATGATTTTTTATTTTATGGAATCTTAGTAGAAGTGTCTACTTTTTAATCTTTTGAGATATAATAGTTATGTCCTAATTCTCTAAAACTCTAAACCTGAAAAGAGGCTCTATGTGAATTATTCATTTAATTCAATAATAAGTAATTTTTAAGGGTGGGTCCGTATAGATTTACACCAAGTCCTCATTAATGGAACCATGTTTTGAAATTGATATTTTTGTGGGATGTGTAAAAATAAATTATTTTTCTTAGGTAAAATTTGTGTATGACTGGTAACCCTAGGTTTTCTCTAGAGAGGTGTTATCAAAAATCAATTTTTACTTAAACCAAATGGGTGTTTTGAATTTTTATGGTTTTAAATATAAAAAATATCAATGGACCAATGATATTGAAAAAAATATAATGATAAAATTGATGAATTCAAGGTTTTATATCAAATTGAAATTATATAAAAGTAATTATAAAATAGTTTTACTAATATTCTAATTAATTTATAAATTAAGGACTCCTCAGATGATTCATCAATCTCCCTTTTTTGAATGTTATTATATAGATTAATCGAATAGTGATTAAAACCTAGTAATACCCCATTTATATATGTGTGAAAAAGTTATTGAACCAGTCATAGACTACAAAGAAAATACCCAATTAGGTTTTGGTGTTCTTAAGAAATTTAAAATGTATGTTACTCACTCCACAAAAATTCAAGTAATTTTGTAACAATCACCACCAAATACACCCTATTCCTTCAAGAAATTTTTTACAAATATGGGGGATTATAAATTATTAAACTAATCAATAAATAATGGAAAATTTTAAAATTTTATAAAAAAACTTAATAAAATTATTAAACAACCACTGAAAATTTAAATCAATCAATGGAAGAGAGTTTTATTCATTAAATTGAAGGATCAAACATTAAAATGGATCTTCTTCCAGAATTTACCCCTCTATTAAAATGGTAAAAAAAGATGAATTATATATCAGAATAAATCACAATACTGAGGATACTAGAAAATTAAAAAAATATAAACTAGATGTGGTGGTGGAAGTTGTCAAGCCCAAACCTCTCACAAACTTTATCCTTATGTTCGCATTCAATAACTTTAGTTTCCAACTCCTTCAATCATGGTAAAAAGCTCAGTATTATTTCCCCTTATTATATTCAATATCATACCTTTTTATTTTGGTCTTAAAATATCAAATAAATCCATTGTTTACTATTTTTAGCTTCTATATTTTAGTTTTAGATCTCAATATAGAATTCCATTGTTTTTATTTGAAACATTCCATGTGGGCGACTATGGTTGGATTTTATTGACACTAATATTGCCAACTATATTTTCTTGTTGGATTACAAAGTGATTTCCTCACATCTTCCTTTGGAGTGAAAATTTTCATAATGGTAATAAACTCTACATCAGGAATGAAATCTATGTGTCCATTTAAAACCTATCTGTGGATCTATGTAGAGTTTATAGGAACTCTACATCGATCCCTTTTTGCAAATGCAGATCCTCTATCAACTCAATATGGAAGGCATGAAAATTTGTTTAAAGGAAGAAACTATATTTGAAAACTCTACATCTATCCATTTGAAAAATGTATCTCTTCCAAAAACTCTATTTGGATTGATTATACTCTACATCGACACCATGTATTTAAATTTCAAAAAGTCAAAAACTCGATGATGGAACCCGATCTATAGAAACTCTAAATTATAACTCAACATTGTCCAAAAAGTGTCTGTCCCCATTTTGTTTTTATCTCTTCATATATATTTTCTATACATAACAAAAGCACATAAAACCTATTAAACATTTCATAATTCACCTTCAAATATTCAAAACATAATAAATAAAAGTCAATCCAATTATTTTATTCCAAAAATAAAACACCAAATTTATTTACAAAAATTTAGCTATTTAAACAATATTTTACAGACATTTTAAAATGGACCTTTAATTATATAGCTTCTAAAAAGTTAGTGAATTTATAAATATAAGGGAATAAAATGAATTTAATAGTAAAAAAAGATGAATTTATTTCCTATGTCAATAAATGATATAAAAGAAAATATTTTTTTGAAATAAATTTAAATAAAACTACAATACCAAAACCTATAATTCAAAAAAACTGAAACAAAAGTGTAAAATTATAATATTAAAACATAAATTAAAATTAGTTAATAACTATTTATATCATAACATGTTTATACAAATAATAATTTAATAATTGATAGTTAAAATAAAAAATATACTTTAAAAATATAAAGAGAAAAAATAAAACTAAAACAAATTTGAGAAATAATTAGACCATGGAACCTCTATATGTTTTAATAAATCCCCATTATATTGGATAGGATCATCAAAAAAATGCATATTGAAAAGAAACTATTTTTTTTTTGAATATAATGATATGAAAAATAATTGGAAAATTGATAATAAAACCTAGATTTATCACTTGATTATAATTATTTCGTACATAAATCTCATTATATAATATGAATCCTTCTTGTTAATTATGAAAATTATATTTCAAAAATAGTTCTCAATTGAAAATATCATTGTAAGTATTTACAAAATTATATTTCTTATAAATCATGTCACATTATCATAAAAATAAAAAATATTTTCTTTCTTTCTTCTTACTATATGATGATAGTGATTTCATCCATTATTTTTAAATGATAAAAATTATGAAGTAAAAAAAATTATTATAATATATAATAATTAAAATAATAAAACATACATCTCTAATACTACTTTAATTTTTTCTTTTCATGCCACCATATATGAAGTATATCTACTACATGGTGTTTTTTATGGGAAAAAAACACACAACCTTCAATGACAACTAATATACAAAAAATATAATATGTTTCATTAATATAATTAAGTGAAATTTCAAACTATAAAGAAATATATTTGTTATACCTCTCAAGATAAGAAAGCATTTATCACATAACTACTTCATTATGAAATTTTGAGAAATATATTTAGGTCTTTCTCTAACATGAGTTTTCTTTATTTATAGAGAAATAAATTGTGGTTTTATGAACCCATACTATAAAATTGTATCATATTAAATAAAAAAATGTATGAAGATACCTAATAAAAAAATATGGGTAGTAAGTTACATTAAATTGATATAATTGAAATAAATATGATAATAAACTCAAATGAAAATGACTTGAATCTTTATGAGGACTAACATATATATATATATAAGTTGCAATATATCTTACATAAAAATTATTATTCATTGACAACACATAGACAACCTATAAAATAAATTTATATGAGGATAATTTTCAAAGTCCTTCTGAACAAGTATTATTCGAAGTTGAATGGGTCTCAAATTATTTTTATTTTTATACAATATGCCTTTACCTTTAAGGTATTTTAAATAAATATATATATATATATTAAAATAAAATTAAAAACAACAGTAAATAAAGTATATGATATATGGATATCTCAGTGGCTAGTTTTTATATAGGCCTGGATAGCCAATGTAAGAAATGTCAGAAACTCTATCCAACTATAACCACCTAATCAGTAGTGAATGAAACTCTAGACAATGCATCAACAATATCATATACCATTACCCGAAGATGATTTTTCAATATCTATTGATGACTTTTGGTATCCCTAATATAATTTATCAACTCATATTTTACAAAATAATATATTAGGAACCATTAATATATATGTAACAGTATATGGTATACTATGGAGGATCATGTAGAAAAGTGAGATGAATAGGCTAAAACCATCCCTATATAACAAAAAAAATGGCTACACTGATGATATACTCCTATCCTCCGTCATCTAAACTATATCCCAAAATTATTATTCTAAATAGTTTATTTTACCATTATATACTTCTTTGAAGAAATAGTATCATGAACAAATACTTTTTAATATATATACCCACCATGTATCCTCAAACATGGACCATGTGTTCTTCATTTCTTAATTCATTATACAAAATATAATTTTAATCCTCACATATAAATTTCCCCTTTTTAATCATCTCTTAATGGTATTTATAAAAATAATATTTGAAAAATTCTAGAGTTTTATTAAATACAATGATTTAAGAAATAACATAAATTGTTTCCTATGATATTTTTAGCTATATCCTTCAAATTGTTTAAATTTTATTTCACCATTTCCATTATCGATACCATTTTTAATTTTTATCTCATTTTCGGTGGAGGGAAATATTTATATATCCTAAATAATCAACTCTCAATTTTTCAAATGTCTCATCCGTCAATTTTTCTTCATGTAATTAATACCATCCATGAGATAAATTATGATGGTATATATTATTTATATGCTTATATTGATGATATATCTTAAATGATAGTTAATTAATGATAAAAAATCATTAATATAATTATTTTTAATCATTATATAAAAAAATAAAACAATTGACATTTCACATAACAAAAAAACATTTTTCTACTTTTAATAAATTTACTCCAATTATATTCTTCTAAAAAATGCATTGTTGGAATCAATTTTATTTTTATCATTCACCAAAAATTAAATATAAAGTTAATTATTACTTAAAATACTTCTATCTCCATGAAAAAAAGTATATCCCCTTAACATATTTAGTTTCAGGTAAATCGTATTTCATCTGAAAGTGAGAAGAAACAAATTGATCTATAGTACTAAAAACATTTCATTATAAATAAAATAATAATAAATTATATTATTGAAATGTTATCCTATAATGTTTCTAGTATTTTTTACTTGACACTTCTCTAACTAGAATTAAAAATTATTTTTTTGGCTGATCATACATAGCCACAAAACTCTAAAATTATATCAATTTTTTACCTGTAAGATTACCATTACCCTAAAATATTAGAATTTCCCTATGATCCTTTCTATGATAATGTGATAATTTAAGAGCATGTGTGTTTCCAGGTTTATCAACCCTATAAAGATTATCTTTCCTTGTTGAAGTTATAGGCTCCCATATGAAGTAATGAGGAGGACCTATAGTAGAAAAATATATAGTTTAACCCCTTTAAAATCATGATGACTCGGATATTTGATTAGAAGTTTTCTTATAAATAAAATTACCAAATAATTAGTAAAAGAGGACACAATTATTACGATTGGAATATAAAATTGAATAATAATTTGAAAATTGTTTTAAAAATAGAACTAAACATAGTTTCTATCATATTATTTTAAGTATTTAACTAAATTGATAAAAAAATGAAAAGATTTAGGTTACATTAAATGATACAAATTGAATAAAAAAACATAAGTAATATTTAAAATGATAATAATATCATAAAAATATAATAGTTATAGTAAATAAATTTTTGAGTACTAAATAATAAATTTATTGTATTGTTTAAAATAGGTTACTTTAATATAAAAAATAAAATTAAAAATAATATATCTCACATTATTAAAAATTTGGAACATTATATAGAAAATAAATATATAATCCCTAGAATATTATGTGATTACTAAAGTAATATTTTCATATATTAATTCTTCATGATCATTCAATATTCCATAAACCATCTCTATATTTTGGTGATCAATACCCTCTGATAATATTTCCATTGATGTAGGTATCTCACATAATTTATCATCATCATAAACTTTATCACCACTAAAATATTGTTTTTCTGTGTAAAATGATATACCAATGAAAATTTAATGGATTAAGAGAATTAGATTTTTTATTTTCATGTTTATTAATAATAAAATGGTTATTTTTTATCCCAATTAATTCATATCTACAAACTTCATTTCCAATTCATTATGTTCATCAATACTATTACTAAAAAACCATTCATAACTGAGAAAATGAACACTAAATTTAGTGTAATTAATCTCTCATATATCTTCAATGACTAAAAAATATGCACTTCATTTGAATATTATGCTTTTATATTTTCACTTGAAAATGTAATTATTTCAGCGAATGCCAATACATTATTATTCTAAACTACAGTTCTATTGTCTTGGTATTTGGTATAAAATATATATCCATTAATTTTGCACTCATACCATGTTATAATATTTAAACTTGGATCACCCATTAACCATAATAATGTTTTTATGCATCAAATATACTACACATAATCCCTTTAAACCATTGGGAAAATATTTATCTTGTCTTCAATCAGTATACATATATCATTCTTCTTCAGATAATGATGCCTTAAAACATTAATATATGATGTTATATATGACTGATTATCATCAATGTTATTCAATATATATAAGTGTGATTTTAATTATTTTATCACCCATCAAAAACATTATATTCAACTCATGAATCCCCCTTCTCCCTAAACCAACTCCTTCATGGAAGGATATAGAAAAACTAATGTGATCCATTATAGATGAGTATTCTATATAAATAATTTCCACATCCTTAGAAATATACTTATCAACAACATAGGATTATAGTTGATGTGTTCACTTAACATACCCCTTTATTGTATTTATATATCATTAAAAATAATAAATCCAAAATAAGTATAGATGTCCACAAGCTTTATTTTTCTCACTAAATGAACCATTAAATTTATCATGATTTCAAAAAAATGGTGGAAAAACATTTTAATTAGAAAAATTTAATTGATTGTTTCATTGTCCGAATTTATTTATGGAATTCAGATCCATCACTTTATTATAAAAAGATTTAAAAAATAACACACCTTTATTGTAATATATCTAACATAGATTATTAGTATTCCTTATAATGTAATTTTTATGACTTTCTACATCATAATATTACATTCATGAGATTTCATTCCTATTATATTTAAATATTTTAATGACCCAAACGTTTTTATATTTGAAGAATAACCCTTAGGCACCTTCAAACCATGGAAGCAATAATAAAATTTATTTCCTCCCTCTTACATAATGTTTTATCTAGAGTAATTTATGTTTTCTTTCCCTTAAGAGTGGGAACTAAATCCAAACATATTCTAATTGATAATAATTTCAATCTTTCATTAAAAACATCCTTAGTCTTACCTTTGATATCTAATAATGTTCTAATTAATCTTTTACAAATATTTTTCTCAAAATGCATCACATCAATGTTATATTTAACATCATGATATATCGGATATTTAAGATCAAAAAATATTAATCATTTATTCCATAAATATTTGTTATTATTTGATGCTTGTGTCTGTCTAAATGTGACATCTATTCTTTCACACTCTCAAAATAATGATTATTTTAAAAAGGATTTTGGAGAAAAATAAAATTACTCTGAGTTTTTTAACACATTTTTAATCTTTTATAACATTTATCCAAAGAAGAAACACATCAATGAACCATATAAACTATTTTTATCCCATATTTCAGTTGATAACATGAAGTTCTTTCTTTGTAAATATGACAGGGTTTATTCCCCTTAACACTATATCCAAAAACAATTCTATAATATGGTAACTCTTTATACACTCTATTACATTCCTAAAAAATAAGTTTCTTATCATAAATTAATAGTGACAAGTAAACATAAATATTATTTCCAGGGTATTTTTCCAGATATTACTAAACTCAACTTGATATATTTATTCTATAAACAAAATTTATGAGTTAAGTTATAAATTAACAAAAAAATAGGTTCGGAATAATGGTTTCTATTAGAGATATAATGTAGTTTAATTCAATAAATACCCAATCCAAGTCTGATATTTTTAACTTCATTTGTAAATATAGATAGTTTTTTATCAATTTTCATCCATTGCAGACAATGAGTTGGATGATGTAATTTTCTATCACATATCTATTCATTTCATGCTATCCAAACCTTTTTACATCATTTAAATTTGAAAATAAATGTTTTAAATTGGTAATTATAGGATGATTCTAAATTTCCTTAGTAGTAGTCATAGTACATAGAAAAATTGATAAATCATCATTTGATTTATCTTTTAGATTATATTTTTATATCCCATATTTAGGAGACTCTAACATGACATTCGTATTCCTTCTTATATAACACATAGTCTTTAGGGTAGACCTGTATCGTATTTCACCTTAATCTCATGAGGAATAATATTTTTTCATATTGATATTTTAATAAGAGGATCATTTCCCTCATGATTTATGTCTTTAAATAGTTATAAAAATCAAATAAAACTCATGTCACTTCATCCATTCATATCTTTAAAGTTACACAATCACAAAAACTATTGATAATACCATACATTTAATTAATTCTGGATATAATGGTTTTTTTTAATCACCATATGTGTGATCAATCATCCATTTTTATTAATTTTATTCACTTTAATTTCATGAATCATTTATTAAATTTCATTAGAATTACTATCTTGAAAATACCCACTATCATCATATCTTCAATTATTACTAATTTCATAATATCAGATCCAACGACTATAACATGGATTAAAAAACTATAAATTAAATGATCATTTATTTCCTTACTTAACATATTTCTCATATTTAAAAACATTATGTATAAATTATTATTTCATTAATGTTTATAAATATTTATATAAATACTAACATTAAAAATTATTGCATGTAATATTTGTTAAAAAAAAGTATATCATGGAGTTTGATAGTGCTAGACCTAATTAATAAAATAAAATAAAATTAAAACAAAGTGGAATATGGGATATTCATTATAGAATACTACCCTCATATTTAAAATAAAAAAGTGTACATTTTAGAAATTATCCATAATATAGATGAAAAATTTAATAATATTTATCCTTGAGGTAATTATACCATTCTAAGTTATATAAATATGAAAACTAAGACCTACTCACCATTTTTATTTTACATTTAGAGTAGTTTTTATTCCTTCTTGGATTACTTGGTGGGATTATATAAAATCCATAATTATATAGACGTGGGTTCTTTATTATTCTGAGATAATATGTGTTATGAGTGCCCCTATGGAATGAAACATGAACTTCATCCTCCATAGATTCATCACAAAATCCCCCGATTATATTGGATTTATGTTATTAATCTATTTTTGTTTTCATTTTGAAGTAATGAGTTTCATATTCACCATACATTTCAATTTCACATTCAACCATTATAAACACAAATTTTTGTCGATTGTTTTTATATTCATTCCTTCACCCTTAAAGATAAATGTGTTAATCATAAACCTTATCCTTATTACCATTACTATGATTAAAATGATACCCTTTGATAGATTTAATATTCTAGAACCCCTGCTCTAGCTCAGCCTCCTAGCTCAAACGTCCCTCAACCACCTATATTATATAATTACTATCTTCTTATACCTATAAATAATTATTCTTCTATTGTTTCAAACTAGATGATGATGGAATATAAGAACCTATAAAATCCTTTTACAAGTATTCATGCAAGTCTATAATATCATGGGGACCATTTCTCATAATGGAAATTTTATCAGGTACATTAGTGACTAAAACTCCAATTTCCATTTCCCCCACCATTAAATCCTTTCTCAAATACACATCCACATATGATAGTCCAATACCATAATAATAAACTTCATTAATATTATTGTTATAACTTAATACGAAATTTTTTTCTAATGTATTATTCCATTATCTAATGAATTGACACTCAAACTATCCTACCTCTACCCCTGGAGACCTTTTACATCATTATATATTTTTCCACTCCATTTTCCATCTTCCTCTTTTATATCTTACTATAATGCTTCTCAGAATGCCCCTTAGAAGATCTGTGAGGGAATAAAACATTCCTACATGAATTTCATTTTATATGAACAATGATTTGACACAATATAATTAACATTGGAAACCTTTTAGAATGTATTTATAGAGGAATGTCTCATTTTAGGGCAGATAAAACAATTGTACTTACCATAGTGGACCTTAGATCAACCTAAATGAGAAGTCTTTCACAATAACCATAAATCTTAGATTACGTATCTCTATCCAACTTAATTGGAAATATATTTAAAGAAAAAATATAAAATATATTTCTATGATGCCTTAATATCCAATTTAATAATAATATATTAATCCATGTTTGGAATCAATTGTTGTTAATAGTAAAATGATTTAATTAAACATCCTATTCTGGAAAACAATTTCTACCTTTTTTAATTCCATAGAACTAAGACCCCATTCCCTATTTTTTAGATCTATAAATCTAATATTATTTTAAGGTATCCAAACCCCAATAGTATAAACGTATAATTATAAAAAGCATTGATCTATATTAAATGATGAACCAGGTCCTAGGGTTTTTCATGATTTCCCACATACAAGTAAGATAATTTATGTAATAATCAATTTATTTCAAAGAATATATCTATTTAAGATTGTATATCTACTTGAAACCAAATGATAAATATCTCTTTTTCTTCATTATGAATTCATAAATAACTTCCACCAAATTTAAAAACTGATGTTGATCAATATTAGCTAAATTATCCATTTTAAAGTGTTATATATCTCAAATTTTACAATTAAAAATATGATATATCACATCTTACAAAAAATAAAATTATTAAATAGAAAATAAATAGGTAAATATTATAAAATTAAGATATTGTTAAAAGATTATGTTCTTGTATTCCTTATTCATTATCATTCTATATAGAATGAACAATGTCTAGATGATAGTTATCGATATCATTTGATAATATCTTTATAGAAGTAGTTAGGGAACATAATTTATCATCAAAAACAACTTTATCATCACCAAAATTCTGTATTTCCCTTTAAAATGATAGACCCTAGAACATTTGATTGATTAAGAATATATAAATAAATTTACATGTATTCATAATAAAAATCCTTTTGTGCATCGTAATCTATTTAAATTTACTAGTGTCATTCAAAATTCATCATGGCTAATACTTTTATTACTAATAACCCATTTATAGTTCAACACGTGAACTCAAAATTAAATATAATAATTATACCATATATATTTAATAACATTTTATTACTCACTTGAGATAGAAATTGTATTTATTTCTTTTTCACTCAAAAAATGCATTTCATTAGTGAACACCAATACATTTGAATTGTATATATATCTTCTTTTTTGTATTGGTATTTAGTATAAAATGTATAATCATTAATTTTTTACTTGAACCATGATATCACATTTGGAAATGGGCCACCCGCTAACCACATCAATGTTTATAATCCATTATATCTACTATAATTTGTCTCGTTAAGACATGTATCAATTTATTATGCTCATTCAGTACCCATATATCTTTCTTATCCAAATAATGTTTTTAATGTATTAATATGTGATGTTATATATGACTTAGTGTCATCTATGTTATTCAAGATGAATAAATATGCTTGTATTATTTTCTCACCTATTTGTGGAATTATTTTCAGTACATGGATGATGTTTTTCCAAAAACTGAATTTCTTATGGTTACATATAGGAAAATTAATATGTACCACTGTACAAAAAAATTTCTCACAAAACTCTTCAACCTCCAACAAAATATAATTCTAAAGATGAATGTTTTTGGATAATATGGATCCTTAAAAACCATTTAATATCTTCATATAACTTTCAAAATGATACATCCAACATAATTTTAGAGACCTACATGACTTTATGTTTTATAATAAATAAACCATTAAATGTACCATGATATGAAAAAACCCTTTGGAATGTACCTTTCTAGTAGAAAGTGTATATTTACTTATTTATTATCAAATGTTTTCAATGAATTCAGATCCATAAATTTATTAAAATGGATGTAAAAAAATAACACACTATAATGATAGAAAATCTGACATAAATGGGTCATAAAAAAAATAGCTTAATTAGAAGGAGTTATTGCATTATAACATTGAATTCATGATATTGATGCCTATTAACTTTTGATATTTCAATGAAATAATTTTGTTTACATTTACATAATAACCTTCAGGCACATTGATACCATATAAGCACTAATTTTTTTTATTTGTACCTATTGTATAATGTATTACAGGACAAAGTGAAGTATGTTCATTTTTATTTTGGATTGGGAGATAATTAAAAAATATATTCATATTGATATCAACTCTAATATTGTATCTAGTATATCCTTAGTCATTAATTTGACATCTAACAACATTTCAATCAAACTATAATAGATATTCTTCTCAACATTAGTCACATAATTATTATTTCGGACATCATGATACCTCCAACATTGAATCTTAAAAAAATAATTATTATTTATTTTCACACCTCGATAATGGTCTTAATTTGTTTTTATTTATTTATCAATGTTGGATATTTTGGTTGAGGTTTTTCTTGAGTGTCCAACAAATTTTTTTGTGTTTTCTTGGTTTCACAATTCTTCTAATCCTATCCATGGTTATCATGAGTTTCATATGGAGAAAATGGAATGGTGGAGAGTTTGTGACGCCCACAATGTCACTATATTGTGTTTAAGTCATTGAAGGACCATTGGGTGGGTCTTTAGTGGTGTTTAGGTAGAAATTGGATGGGTTTTTGGCTAATTGTTTTGGTCACAAGGATTGATAATGTTTTTCTCAAGCCATGAAAGTTAAAGATACAATGTTTCAAAGTTCCCAGTAGCCTACGCATGGTTTGCAAACTGTTTACAAAACCATGCTTCAAAACCATGAATCCCATTATGAGATTAATAACTTTTAACCTAAAAACCATTTTTTGGTGATTCTACCCCCCATTTGAATCCATATATGTTGTCTATTGACTAGAGGGATCCCCCATTCATTCTTCTTCATTTTGTGCCAACGTTGGGACAATTTCTCAAGAAAGGTTCATGCTTTTTCATGCTTTCTTCATCAAATATTCCCTATTACTCTTCTACTCATCCCACTCTCTCATATCATAGTTCTATTTTGGCATGGAACCATGTTGTTCGAACCCTAGGCTTAGGGTTGTTTTATTGTGGTCGATTTCCTTAATGTCAGGGTTTGTGGTTCGTCCTTGGGGCTTAGTTCGTCCTTCTCTTGAAATTTCATCGCATCTGCACACCGTTAAGGTATGTGTTTCAATTATTTTCCTTTCTAAATCATTACATTAATGCTATTATATTTTTAAATAATATGAAAACATGTTTCACATGTTTTTTATATATTTTCCATTCTTGTTATGATGTTTTTATGTTGGTAAAAATTAGTGGAAGTTGTTTTTAAAGGGGGGTTCTTTGATTTTAACACATTGTATGCACACTAGGTGTTTTTTAAAATGTATATTTTCTCTTTAAAATGAAACTTCACATTTTTTTGGTGTCAAACATTGATTATGTTATGATAACATTGTTAAATTGTGTAAGTGGTGTTAAGAGATATGTGAAACATGACTGAGAATAAAATAGAAACCCATGTATCTAGGTGGGAAGACTATGACTATCATTCTAGTGATCTGGTAATGTTCTTGTCCTTGTTTCACTTAGAAATATTGAATATGATAACACTAAATAAAATATGACGGTGTTTGTGGATCACTACTCTATTGGGGTTTCCCCTCCTAGTGTCTCATGCATTATAACATTATTAGTTATGGTAAATTTTACACCTATATATGATGTACCTAGGTCCTCATAGCTAGCTAGTTCCTAGAGGTGTTCTTTTAACCAGTTCTCATTAGTTATATTTCACTTACCATATCCATAAGATATGATTTGTTGGTAGTTTAAAAATCAAGTGCATTTACTTTAAAGTTTTTTTTCTTTAAAAAAAATTCCTATTTAATGTGGTTTCCCTTGGAAATTTTCACTAGTATTATTTGGTTTGGGTTTTTTTATAAAATGGTATTTTTCTTGAAAATGGATTGTGGCATGTGTTGGACTATAACATGGGAAAGTTTTGTTTGTTTAATAAAACGTGAAAATTTTATTTTTGTAATTTTATTTAAAACTCATGTTAATGGAATGTTTTTAGAAATGAAACACTTGGACTCTTTGGTGATTTCCTACTGAGCTGTTAGCTCACACCCTACCTATTCCCCTTGGTGTAGGTTAACTCGAGCGGTTTTTCATGTTCAAAATTTGGTCAGGTTTCATGGATCAGGTTCTTGTCGTTGGATTTGGTTTGGTATTGTGGTTGGTGGGGACCAAGAGGTCACAAGGATATAGCAGTATCTTGGTATAGTTTTAATTTGTTCCCAATTTCATTTTTCCTGTTTTATTTTTCAGTTTGTTTGGTTATATATTATATCTGGATCAAGATTTTATTTATTTACATTCAATTGTGGGTTATTGTTATATGATCAGTTTGAGTATTATATTTATTCAATACTTTTTATTAGGCTGAAATTTTTCCCACTTGATTTATATCTGATGATCGACACTAGTTTCCGGCCTGTGGGGATATGGAATGCCGATCGGGCCATCCCACAGATCGGCTTAGGTTACCGGTATAGGGTCGACCCTGGTTGGTTCATGAAATTTATTCTATATATTTAAGTATTTAATGCATTATTATTTCATTATAATTGTGATATTAATGTTTTTTACCCTCTCAAAATATTGATTTATTCACCAATTATCGGGATTAATATGAAATTTATGTGCCTTATTGAATGGATTTTTTAATATTCATTAAAATTGATCCATATATTAAAATAATAAATTAACCATGTATGATATTTTTCTTCAATTCTATATTTTATTACATGATATCCCTTACGTAGAAATTGGATAATATTTATATGCCTTAACACTATATCCTACTAAATTTCCATATGACAGGAGGACAATATAATCAACATAATCACTGCATTCAATTAAAAATATTTATTTTTAAAATAATCAAAAGTTTTTATTCCTTCATCCCCTAAGAGTTTAAAATAATAGAAAATGGTGACAAGTAAACATTAATATCATTTCTAGGTTGTTTTATTCTATAAAATATTTATCTCAACATGATATATTTCCACTTCATAAAAAAATTAGGAGATAATTTTTAAAGTATCAATAAAATAATCCAAGGACTATATTTTGTACTAAGGATCTGGTATGGATTAATTCTTTCTATATACAATCAAAGTATGATACTTTTAACTATATTTCTGAATGTTAGATATTATTGATCAATTTTAATCCATTTTTTCAAATCAAATGGATGGTGTAATTTTCTGTCATATATTCTATCATCTTCATTCCATATTACCTTTTTCAATGTATTATTTTTAAAATAAATTTTGAAATAGGGATTTATATGAAGATTTTGTGTAGAATAGATATAAGTCATCTTACTTGTAATAATAAATAAATGGACTTCTGGTTTTTATTTTTTAACTTATACCATGATGTACCATATTTAAGAGACTCTGATATCACATTTGTATTCATTTCTATATAACACACAATCATTGTGGAATACCTATATCTCGTTGAATATTAATCCCATCATGTATAATATTTTTTATAGTTAAAATTTTAATCAGGTAGATCATTTCAATCATGAAGTAAATCTTTCAAAATATTTATAAATTCAATAAATCATATCACTCTATCCATCTCTAGATTTCATGTTAAAAAATATTAACAATGTTGATAAAAATTAAACTTTATATGATCTTGATATAGTGGTTTTTCATCATCATTAAGTAAGATCTCAATCATTGGTGTTTTCTTAATTTCTTCCACTTCATTATTATGAGTCATTTTTTCAATTTGATCTAAATTATCATCTAAAAAATCTCCATCATCATTAGATATTGAATTCCTATAATTCTCACTATGATAGATCCCTGCTTAGTAACTCTTATAAGAACCATTATAAATTAAATGATCTTTGATTTATTTTCTTTATGGATTTCTCATACTTAAACTCCTTTTTATATAGACAAAAAAATTATTTCCACAAATAAATAGGGCAGATAAACTACAATAGAGAGTTGTATAATAGTAAAAAATATAACATATAATTTTCATCCACCTCAAGGTGCAAGTTTATCTGAAATAAAATCTTCCAATAAAATCATAATATATTTTATTATAAATATAAATGTAAACTATCAAAAGTTAATACCATATGTCTAAATCAGTGGTCACAATAGAAAATAAAATTATCTAAAATTAATAAAATTTTAAAAATGTAAAAACATAACAAAAAATAAAAGATACACTGATGTTTTAAAAAATTCATGAAGTATTAAAATCCTTGAACTCAAAAAGTATTTTGTTACCAACATCTTATAATCAATGCATTTTTTGATTTTATATTATCTAGTAGAATGATCCCAAATATTATCTAGCTATCCTACTCCAAACATGGAATTCCCTCAAATTTAAACTCTATAAAAGGTACCCTATCTTTATAGACATGGAATCCCTCAATTGTATACCTATAATAACATATTATGTATTCCACACTATATTATCAAAATTGAACTATTCTATAATAAGTCTATCTTCCTTATATGATCTCTTGAAATAAGAATCATTATAAAATCTTTCTTCCTCACCAGAAGTCCTCAACACAATGGTTAGAAACATAATGATTAAAATAAGAGAACTTATAGAATTTAAAGTTAAATTTTCACAATTGACTGATCTAAGTAGAAAAACTCATAAAAATTATTATAATTGGAAGTGAACTCAACAAAAATATGTTACAAGATTCAAAATGAAAACCATCTCCTTCAGATAATTCTTATGATTAATATGAAAACTAATTCTTGAAATATTGGATATATTTATAGACATTGTTCCAATAGTCTAATTCTACAAACTCTAGGTTCAATTTTAATTTATTCAGAAGTGGAAACCTATGTCTTTCAATGGACTTGGCATCATAATATATCTTTTTAGGGCATTAAATCTACATTGTTATAGTGCATGAACAACTAGTAAATTAACTTTGACATGAATTCTTAGTTATTAAGATTTCCATTAACTTCATTACATGAAAAACTCATCCAAACTTAAGGGTAATTTTTTTTATAATGTGCAATATAAAATTGTAAACAAACATTTAGTTAAATCATATTTATATAATGTGTCTTCTAATTTTCAAAATATAGATATGAAAGTAGTTTTTTGACCCAATAAATATCTCCATTTTTTAAAATCACAAGACATGTAGGGAATTATATGTTCAATTTAAAAAATAATTAAATACCCCCTCTAGTTCCCATGAAATAAAATATATCTCCCCTTTAATATAGCACAAAATTAAAACCAGAACCATTTATCACATGAATATATTTTATAATAAATTTCAATGTCTTTATGGAAAATAAATCACCTCTATAAGTATAACTCTTATCATTTCCAAATAATCTCTCCCTTTATAATTTTCAAAAATATTCACAAGAGTTAAGAAAATATAAATTCCAAAGTAAATATAAGTAAAAAATTCAAAAAACCATACAAAAATGAATAATAAAATTCATTTAAAACATTTAATAAATCTTAACCCTTAAAAAATAACAATATCTTCGTTTTGGAGAACAACATGAACAATTATAATCATTTAAAGTTATAAATATTTGAAATTAAAAAATGAATTCTTATTCTGTGTTTTTCGATCATATGCTTCAGCTTCATGAATTTATTATGATGTCCCACCAACATCTATTTATGGCCATTAGTATTCTGTTGATGTTCTTCCAACCTAGATCCTTGAAATTTGACCAAATATATTTGCATCATGGTCACTCTAACATTTATCTCTAGTAGAATTTCAAATAAGATATATGACTTCTTTATGTAGTTTTTTTTAAAATCAAACATATGTTGAATACTATGATATTGGGTGCTAGGAGTTGATTCTGAAAAAAAACTATCAAATTTTTCTTTCTAATATCCTTTTTCTTCTTGATGAACTTCTAGAGTTTTATTTGTCTTATGTTTTATACCAGAAAAATTGACATGCTCATAAAATTTATCAACATATATTCTATTTTGTTCAGTTACATCTAGTGACCACTTATTCCCTTTTTTTAAACTAGATAAAGAATAACTCTACCTATATTATTATCATTATTTCAATATATTTTATTATTTTAAAAAACACATATAGAGAGAAATAGAGAGATTAATTCCCAAAAATATTGGTATCGATAAATAATATTTCTAGAAAAAATGTTGTGACAGACTGATATGAGACACCAGGTTTGAACTAGAATGCCACATGACCTCATGAAAACCTCCCCATATGTAAAAGGATTCCAACTAGTAGTGGGGGTCTATGTTCATTATTAGGAAGACTATAACCTTTGTATCATGTCATTGTAAAAATAATAAATAATAAATATGATAAATTATCAGACTAACAAGTGAAAAATGAAATATGGAACACATGTCATACAATAAATAGATACTGGGATCCCAAGTGCAAATCAAATCCAAAGTATAAAACTACATCAATTAAAAAATAAGAGAAATTATAGTGTCTTATAGAGTTTTTCCTAGTCCCCTCAATAGCTCTATGATCCACTAATCAACCATTATCTATGTTCTCCTTATCCTTAATTTGATCTATACACGTGGAGTCTGCATATGCATCAGGATTCTCATACTGAGTATGAGTAATAAAACATAGTATGACACCATAAGTTCATCCTTAAAAAGTGTTCAAATGTATAACAAGTTTACACAATAATATTAATAAATGTTCCTAAAACACAACAATCTAAAATCAAGCACTTGTGTTCTAACCAAGCCAACATGAGTCCTAACCATTCTTACATCGGCTTCATGTCAGAATGATGATCCAAGATGTTGATAATGAATATAACTGTCCTTAGGGTGTTGGAATATCACTCAGAATTTACAAGTAATTGAGATGAAGTTCTACTCAAAATACACAAGGAACCGATTTGACAAACTACTCATAATCCACAAGGCATCAAGTGTCTGCACATTCCTTGGAATCCTTAATGAATCAACTTAAATATGGGACATAGGTCAATCAAGATCCACATTTTTCATCATCACATATCATTTGTGTGCCCCCTATAAGGTATAATCGTACCAATATGGTCATTTTTCATGTATACCAAGAACCAAACCTCCAATGGAAATATAATACATGATAATTTAATGAATAATAAACATAAATAAAAAGGAATAATGAGAAACATAGTATAATCATACGCATCATGTGAATAGATATGAAACATGGAAGTAAGATACTATAATAAGACTCATGGATCAAGGATTATATATGGGTAACATGTCATCACACACACCCATAAGAAATCATCATCAATGGACAATAAAAATATGTTAATACTAGAATAAAATCATGGAAATCGGTGTATAAGAGGGCCCCAAATGGTAAATAAATTCCTACCACAAGGTTGTTTATGTCACATTCAAGGTTTATCAGGGTTTCATCACCCAAGTCTTTCTCTCACACGGACCAAACCGCTTGGTTTGCTAAAGACTCATAGAACGAGCTCTAATACAACCTGACATGGGTTCTAGAAAAATTAAATGATAAAAAATACCAATGGTAGAACCTATAACTACTTGAGTTTGATCACCATCAGTGAGAGTCTTGAAGTTCAGTTAGAAGAATAAAGATACATTACTTCTAGAATAGAAATGAATGAACAGGGATCCTTGGATTTATGAAATTATCCATGGTTAAAGTAGGAAAATTGTATGTGTTGAAGAGAAAAATCAAGATCTGCATCACAACATGAGACACCACGATATAATGGTTCATTATGAGAATACCTCCATGGTTAAGGATGAACTATTGTATCATGGAACTATATTTATTCATGAAATTTAGTAGCATAAGTATAAGTATTGTGGTTTGGATTCGATTCTACATCCCTTTGGAATTCTATGAAACCGTGATTTTTCAAATTGGGAAGGGTTTTTATAATAAAGAGATATTAAAGTGAAAAATCCTTGTGATAAAATGCCTCTTAACACGTCCTCAAAAAAAATGGATTCCTCAATTCAGTTATGTAATTACCTGTTAAAATTTATAACAACTGAAGACCACAACTATTCATGTTGTCCATAACTGTAACACCCCTAAATGATAAAAGGGTTAAATGTCAAAATTATATGACTCATGTAAACAAGGCTCACCTTTATTTTCAGGATCCTTTCTGATTAGAACTCCACATTTAAGCATGCTTATCATAGAGTAGTGATCAGGATGGGTAACCTTATGGAATGTTTTCCAGGGTGTGTATGAGTGAGAAAAACACCCACTGGAAAGGACATGTGTTGGAATGTGGGTATTTTCATTAGTTAGATGACCCATTTGGGCTTGTGGGAGGGCCCTAGGGTTGGGACCATGTCCTTGCGTTGAAACTAGGGGAACCTGGAGGTCCTGGACCCGACGACCATGTTAAGGCGGGGTGTATGTGCTGTCACCGGGACCTAGTTGTTACATTTGGTATCAGAGGTGGTACCCAGCCTTAACTGTGGTGGAATGCCTTGGGTTGATATGTAGGGCTCACAATGAGGACATTGTGCTCTAATGTGTATGTTAATGTAACACCCCCAAATGATAAAAGGGTTAAATGACTAAATGATATGACCCATGTCAACAAGGTGCACTTTCCTTTTCGGGAGCCTGTCTGATTATAACTCCACAGTTAAGCATGTTTATCTTGGAGTAGTGATCTATATGGGTGACATTCTTAGAAATTTCCTTGGGTGTGTGTGAGTGAGGAAAAAATACACTGTAAAGGACATGTGTTTTCCTGTGGGGACAGTCGTTAGTCATATGACCCGTTCGGGCATGTGGGTGGGCCCCAGGGTGTGGACCACGTGTCTGCGGGGAAACTGGGTGTACCTGGAGGGCCAGGACCCAATGGCCATTTAAGGCGGGGTGTCTGTGTTGTCACCGAGACACAATTGTTACATTTGGTATCAGAGGTGGTACTCATTCTTAAGTGCAGTGTACTACCTGGGTTGAGATTTTGGGCCCATAATAAGGATGGTGAGCCCTAAAGGGGGGTTATTGTAACACCCCCAAATGATAAAAGGGGTAAATTACTAAATTATGAGACTCATGTCAACAAGGTGCACCTTCCTTTTTGAGAACCTATCTAATTAGAACTCCACAGTTAAGCATTCTTACCCTGGAGTAGTGATCATGATGAGTGACCTTCTTAGAAGTTTCCTAGGGTGTGTGTGAGTGAAGAAAAAAACACACCAGAAAGGACATGTGTTGGCCTGTGAGAATGTCATTAGTTAGATGACTCGTTCGGATATGTGGGTGGGCCCCAGGGTGGGGACCACGTGTCTGTGGGGAAACTGGTGGTACCTTGCAGGCCAGGACCCGATGACCATGTTAAAGAGGGTTGTATGTGCTGTCACTGAGACCCATTTGTTACAATAACTAATGTGGTGAATACTTTACGGTGTGGTCTAAGTCACCAAAAAACTACCTCCAAAAATTTCTCCCATTGATGATGGTTTTGATTAAGCTTCCACTGGTTGGAATCCCATAGTGAAATCATTCCCTCTACAGTTTTTCCTTAGCTCCGCTTTACCACAATAGCATAGCCACATCCACTATGGTGTGGTGTATTATTTTTTGGCCAAAAGGTTATCAAACACACTTTTATGCTACCAATAGATTTTCAAAGACCTCGTGACTTTATCAAAACATGGTTAAACATAAAAACTCAATAGAAAATGGGGATATAATTATTCCATATTTTAATAAAGATATGGTATTTATCAATATTTTCTTATATGGACTTATCACCCCAATGATTAATCCATAAGGAGCCTAATCAAATTTTTCATGTGAATGATCTCAAATGTTAGTCTACCACTCCCAATTATCCTCGTTGATCTATCCATGTCGCCATAAAATCTAGAAAAGATTTATCATATTCCCTTGAAGGTATTTTTTTTATCTGGACTATGATCCACATTAGGTGCTCCCATTAAGATATGTTAAGATCCATCTTTACATCCTTATCGACAATTACATGCACAAGATCTGGAATATAACTTGGGATCTGAGACATGTGAAACACATCATGAATACCTTGGTGGTGTGAAGGAAGATCCATATGTAATTCCCCTATCCTAACACACACAGTGATCTTGAGGGGTCCGATATAAGGTAAGGATAGCTTTCCTTGTTTCCTCATATGTTGGTGGCCTAACCAAGGACTCACTCTTAAGGGTCCCCATGTAGAGTTGACATATGATAACTAGATGTTATGGAAATTTATTAACAACTTCTCAATTTGTTTCACTCTCTCAAAGGCCTCTTTAATAAAACTATTCCTCGTAATCATTGTCCCACCAACCATATTCCAATAGCTTGGTGGACAACATGGCCTCTCGTAAAGATCCTCATAATGTTCCATCTAAATAAAAGTATTGTAACTATTTTGGTATTAAAACCTAGAAAAATATATGTTATCATCCCATAATCCACTAAATTCTAGAGCATAATATTGGATTATATCATCTAATATGTACATGATTCACTCTAACTACCTATCTTTCGGAGGTTGGCATGTTGTGATCAATCTTAACTGAGTCCCTAGGGACTTCTATATGATATTCCAAAATTGTGACATAAAAAATTCATCATCATTAGGTATAATTCTCAAAGGAACTACATATAATTGTATGGTCTAAAAGACAAACATCTTTCCTATTTCATTCTATAAGTGAGTCTCTTGAGTGAGTAAGAAATGGGAAACCTTCGTCATCTGATCGACAATTACCAAGATAATATCAAAAATCTATTGGATGATGGGTAATCCCATCAAAAAGTTTATAGTGATGTCATCCCACATACACATGGTCATTAAAAGTGTATAGAGAAAACTATCATGACATTGGTGCTTGGCATTTACCCTCTGGAAACTAAGTCATTTTGAAACAAATTTAATGGTGTCTCTCTTCATCCCCAGTCACCATAGTTATCACTTCAAGTCATGGTACGTATTTATCACACCATGATGTACCATCCATCTAGAGGTTTGGAGGTCCCTGATCATCTCCTCTCTAATTTAAGTAGGGAATAGAACTCCCCCATCTAAAAGGATCATATCACCACCATCCAATACCACCAGGGTATCGGGTCACGACTATCTAGTTGTTACCACATCGCAACACACTCTGGGTCAGTCTCCTATCCAACATTTACTTGGTCTAAAAGAGAATATGTGACCAACAAGGGAGCACAGGTTATTGATCCCTAATTATTAAAATCATATATCCTCTAATCAATAAAATATCTCACCAGGAGTCACATCTCCTCAAAAGTCCACCCACAAAGATACTACTCAAACTATATCTTACAACTAAGATCATATTCTATGATGTTACCTTTCCGAGCTGTTTATTCCATTCAAAAATTAAAATTTTGTAGATACCCTACCTAGCCCATATGCCTCATGTTCAGGTTTTTTTTGTGTGAATATATAATATAGGCTCTTATGATCAATTTCGAAAAAAATTTAACTAAAAAGATAGTGTCACCAACACTTTGAAGTGAAAACCATGGATACTACCTAAAAGTCAGGAGTAGGGTAGTTCCACCCATGGGGTTGCATCTTTCGTGAACCATAAGCAACTACCAACTCTCTCTACATTAGTACTTAGCCTAGTAAAACTCTTGATGAATCATTGTATACTTCATATATGATCTCTAGAATCAGCAATTTCAGTAATGGAGTTGTAGTAAACATCCTCTTCAACTCATGAAAAGATTTTTCATGAGGTCCTGGCCACATGAACTTCAATCCCTTCTTTTTCAATTTAGTCATAGGTGTTTATAATCATGAGAAGTCTTGGATAAAATGTTGGTAAAATACTACTAACCCCAAAATATCACGATCTCAAACATTTTTTGTGGTAATTTCTAGGACATCCCCACCTCCAAATTCCCTAGGTCTATGGATATAACTATATCAGAAACCACATACCTTAAAAACATCAGTTTCTAAATCCATAAGTTACACTTTGATATCTTAGAGTAAAGTTGATTTTCTCAAAATGTACAGAGAACTAACTCAATATTTCTGGTCTATTAGTTTGGTTTTGGTGAGTATATAAGGATTTATTAAATAAAAACCATAATGAAAAAACCAATGTAAGGGTGGAATATTTTATTCATGAGAGCCATGAACACTTTCGGAATGTACATCAATAAAAAAGACATTATCAAGTACTAATATAACCCATTCCTACTCTAAAATTCTATATTCATAATTTCCTACTCTTTAACCTATTATTGGTGATAGTACGATAAAATATCGATCTTATATAACCACCAAGATCCGTATAACTGATCTAAAATATCATTGATCATGTTTAAAGGATATTTATTCTTCATTGTAACCTGGTTCAACATCTAATAATCAATGTAGATTTAAATACTATCATATTCCTTATTAGTGAAAAATATAGGTGAAACCCTTTGGGAGTACTCGGCCTAATAAATACCTTTTAATCCAAGTAATAAAATGACACCTCGATTCCCATCAAATCAGATGGTACCATATGATAAGGAGGTAT
This sequence comes from Viscum album, assembly GCA_963277665.1. NCBI lineage: Eukaryota > Viridiplantae > Streptophyta > Magnoliopsida > Santalales > Viscaceae > Viscum > Viscum album. The sequence goes on along the minus strand of OY728138.1, from coordinate 1,101,431,050 downwards.
TGAAACGGGTTTTTCACATGTTATGAGTTCTATCTAAAATTCAACTCTGATTTTAGGAGGAATTCCTATGAAATCATCTAGAAAGACACCCTGATTGAGATCCGTGACTGGAGGAAAAGTCAAGGGGATATCACGGATCCTATTAAATAATCTAATCCTATCATATATTCTATTATTTTTTAAGAGGACTCAAGTCTAGAATAACTCTCCCTAATCTTTGTTCCAATTATCCAGTCATTACATACCTATCTCCCTTTAGAAAAATAAATAACACTCATATTTGATAGGAATTGATGTTTGTATTGAAGTTGTTCATTTGATCTTTGTTGAGAATCACATTAAAGCTCACCATATAATGTTTCATAAAATCCCATATATACCCATAGTTGGAGAAAACTATAGGACACTATAGGAATCACTAAAGATGGTCTACTTTCACAACTGGTAGTGTATCATGGGAAAGTATCTCATAATATAACCTGACTGGAAATTCATGTCTAGTGAGTACTTGTGAATATATAAAGGAATGGGATCAATGGGTATTGAACATGTAAATATATAATGTATAGGTGATAAAAACCATACCTGGAATAGTATATGGTCCCTCCCCACAATCTTCTAGAGTATGGTCCACTACATAGACATGGATTGCCTCAGCTCTACAATCATATCCTTGAGATGCATGAACAGTTTAAAACATCATCTTAGTCTAGTGTTAAGTACCTCGGATAGATCCATGGGTTATAGATTATGTATTTACCCACCTATTTGAATCCATGACCTCTAATACCTAGAGAAAAACTACTATATGTTACCAAACATGTCATATTGTTGACACATGATATGAGGTATAGTATAAAACTAATGATAGTCACAGTTGATGCAATATAGAACTCCTCCTGAGGGGGGTGATAAAGTCATACATTGCTTGACCCGTGTTCTTTATATACCTACAAATCCCAAAGATTCATCTTCATGTTGATATATATGAAACTCATTCCAAAAGTAGTAGTTCCACCAGTGTGTGTAATGAAGGGTGAAAACAAACTAGCTAATTGATGCTATTATAGACCCTTATATACTATCAGGGACTTGCTGAGTACATGGGTATAATTTTTCCTATCAAAATCATGACCTAGAATCTCAAATCAATTCAAATACCAATATCAAACTTTCTATATTTCTGTAGCTAGTCTCTATTCCAAAGAAGAGAAAAATGAATAATCTCAATGAAGCGTTTCAAGTTAGAAGAAATTTTCATCACTCCATGATAAAGATCCATGATTTATTCTTCTTAGTATAGTTTTATCATGATAATAAATAACTCCTCTAGGAATATGTACTTTAATTTTTCCCATAAGATAAAATCTCACCAACTATCCTAGAACAAAATACCCCACCAATGCCCAGTAGTGTCATGTAGTGTAAAAGTCTCAAACTTCACCTTATGATCTTCTAGGGCCTCTACCAAGTCAAATATCCTCTCAACAATCTAAATACAACCCTTGACATCTCGAGTTCCTCAAATTCCCTATAAATATGTAGTATACTAGAGATGAATCTCTTCATCATAATCAACCATAGTATCGAGGACTCCCCCGTTGTGGATGGGAACTTGGACGAATACTCCTGGATGAAGTGGTCCTTCTTCTTGAAATACTAGAGTGTGGGTGGGAGCATCCTCTATAGAACCCTCCATCATAATAGTTTATCCTACCATTTTTCTACATGGTATAATCTTTTATAATATAAATTTAATCATTAATTCATAATTCATTATAACATAACCAGTCTAAGGAATCAAAAAAATGTTTCACTGGGATTATACCCCTAACAGAAGTTATAACCCTCCGATGACTGACCAGAATTCGTTATACTTATATGATAGTAACCATAATATATATATAAATTTAAATTAATTAAAATAATTAATTATAACATATAAATATTAAAATGACATGGAATATCACACAAAAAAGTAACTATATTTAACAGGCAGTGCATTCATGGAATTACGTTAAAAATATTGTATTCAATAAAAACATGTAAATATATGGAATGTGAACCTAAATGACTAATAATTATTTATGAACATGTTAATAATCTTATAAAAACAATAATAATAATAATCTAATAAAAGGTAAATCAGAGGTCTGTTACGCATAATATAGCCATACATAAGGAAACTCTCATACACAAGTTCCATGTAGTTATCTCCATTATACCATGTCCCAGGTTAATCCAAAAAAAGAAGCTATGAAATTATTCAATGATACCCTTTTGTTACACCATGAACAAAAACACTAGTTCTAGAATAGATATCCATTAGATCTCACACATACCTCCCCATATGAAAGAGGATACCGAAAAGTAGTAAGTGTTCAAGTCCATTAGTCGGGATAGTGTACCCTTGATATCATGTCATAGAAAAAATTATAAATAATCAATATAATAAATAATCAGAGTAACATACTGACACTAAAATATGTTATAAATATCATAGAATAAAAATATAATAGGATACTAAGGTGGAAATCCTATATGATGTATAAAAGTGTAACAAGAAAATAAATATGAAAAAAAAATAATGTCTCTGGGAGCTTGTCTCTGTCCCATCATCAGCTATATGTTCCCATGCTCACCCATCAACTATAGGACCCTTTCCCTAACTCAGATCCCTATACATGAAGTCTACAAACTCATCAGGATGTATGTGCAAGTTGTGAGAAATAAAAAACAAGTGGGAAACTACTTATTCATTATTAATAGGTGTGAATGTTTAAAATATTTTTATGCTTGGATATTAATAAATGAGCAAGAAACCGAACAATTAAAAACTGATAACCCATGAGAAAATTGAGCCAGCATGAGTTTCAACCATACCTTACTTGGATCCATTCTAGAATGAGGATCCAATAGGCCATTAATGATCTAAAATATCCTAAAAGAGGTTGAAATGTCACTTATAATTCACAAGGCATCAAGTGGACACACTTGTAAAGACCCGTAAATTTCAAGGAAATTTTTTTTCTTAATTTTCTTTGGAATTTTACAATAGCGCAGTTTCTGACGGCACCTGATTCCGAGGCCCGGTGTGCCTGGAATCATTTTCCGAAGTTTTGGCTCGGGTACGTTCAGTGAACGGACGAGCGGGTTTTTCTAACTTTTGAACGGGTGCCCAGAATCGAATTCTGAGGGTACCGATGAAATCGCAGAGCCGGTATTCGCTTAGAAAAGCCTCTTCCGGAGTTGCGTTTTCTTGGGTGTGGTTTTTAATTTTCGGGCTTAAAGTTAAGAAATAAAATACTTTTTGCGACAACATTATTTTATTTCACTTAAGCCACTTGGAAGCCACTTAATGACAACTTCAACTGAGTTGAACCAGATAGGATGCTATACAGAAATATCCTACCCCCTTGGTAGGATATTTGTGAGGTGGGGCCCGCACGAGCCCCGCCGTTTCTTTCCGCTACGAAACGCACCCGCGAAAACCCGTCTTTATGAAAGTCAACTGACGCGTTTCTTAAAATATTAACAGACCATTTAATTGGGCGGTTTATTTCGTCAATTAAATGGGTTGTTTCTTTCGTGAATTAAATGGGCTGTTTCTTTCATTGAATTAATTCAACGAATTGATTAGTCGTTTCTTAACCAGTTTTCAAATTCGTTGGCGTAATAATAAAATAAGGCCATCGGTCGACCTCTGGTTATTTGCGCGTTGAGAAGATTTGAGAGGACCCTTGTATCTTCTTCTCCCTCGCAAAGAATGCAAAGAACGCGAAGAAAGCGAAGAACGCCGAACCCGGAAATCAATGACGCTTCTGTCCGAGACGTTCTTCCCCGCTCCGATCTCCGATCACCAACCGTTTGAGGTGAGTGATTTCGGATTTCCTCTCAAGGTTCTTTTTGGTTTTAAACGAAACACAGATTTAAATATTAATAATTTAAATCTGTTGTTCTTGGTCCGTTGAGCTCGCCGACTCAACGCCGGATTCCACGATGACGCGACGCCTTCTCGCGACGACGCGACGACCCCCCTCTTCCGCGACGAGCTTTTCCGCAAAGAACGCCCGTGCACGACGATCAACGAGGTAGGGATTTATTTATGGGAATTTTCCCCTTCTTATTATTTCCCGTAAGTGATTCTTTAAAAAGTTAGAAAACCGGTTTCAAACGAACAATTTTATTTTATTAAAATTGACGGTTCATGTGTTGAACAAATTTTTCTCCCGGTTGTTTATCTCAAATGCGGAGGGTGCGGGCCAAACGAACACGGCCCGACGACCCTCCGCCGTTCTTCATTTTGTGTGGATTTGGTGGGCGACGACAGAACGTGTTGCAACGGATGTTTGACGATCCCGCAGTGAAGAATGAATCCCGGGAGGAGCAATGGCGCAGACGGGAAGAGAATCGGACCACCGGAACAATCCCGGTGGCCCGCGGAACTCGCGGGCGGCGCGGGTCGCCGGCGCGGCGGTGCCCCGGCGCGCTGCCGGACAGGCCGTCGCGGATGAAGCCGCAGCGACGGCGGCACCCGCGGACCCGGGGCCGCGCGGGTCCGGTGCCCTAGGACGCGGCTGAAGCCGCGTCCCGACTCAACGCGGCCCCACGCGGGGGGCCGCGGCACCACCTGGCCGCGGGGGCGGCTCCCCGCGTGCCTCGGCCGTTCGGCCGCTCGGCCGAACCGGGCCAGGCCGGTCCAACCGGCCGGGCCGCGCCCTGGCCAGACCGGACCAGGTCAGGTCGACCCGGTTTGGGTCGACCCGGTTCGACCGACTTCCGGGGGGGTCGGGCCGGGTCGGCCCGGGCCCGTACCCCCCGTCTTCGGACGGTCTTCATTCAAATTGCCGTATCTTGAGCTACGGGCCTCCAAACAACTCGCCGTCAGCGGCAACGCGATCCTTGGATCGAGACAGTCGTTTCTATATATCGCACTTAAGGTTTAGGAATACTTGGGTTCGGCCGGGTTGGTTCGTAAACGAAACCAACCGGGCCCTCGGAGCGGAAACGCTCATATCTTGAGCTACGGACGTCCGATTGACGTGCCGTCAGCTTTGTTGAGTTCATATTTGTGAGACGGATCTTTTGGCATACTCCGATCGAGGTTTGGACGTAGGTGGAGTGCGGTCGGGTTGGTTTTGCCTAAAAAACCAATCGGGCCCCTCGGATGAAAAACCCAATAACTCTCAGATCGGGCGTCCGATCGACGCGCCGTCTGCGACGCTGAGTTCCTGTTGACGATACGGAACTTTTGGATACATCAACTTCGTACTTTTTGTCAGTTGATGTATCGGCCTCTCGGCTCATGGAGAGGACCCTCCCGAATGAGCTTGCTGTGTGCGGGAACCCTAGAGCTGGCTACGACTGCTTCTTCGACAGCGACGACTGTGCGAAGATCCTCAGTGGACTGCGGTGACGACGGTGCAGAGATCCTCAGTGGACTCCGACGACGACCGTGCAGAGATCCCCAGTGGACTGCGGCGACGACTGTGCAGAGATCCTCATTGGACTGCGACGACTACTGCACTCAGCAATCCTACGTGGATCAGTGCTACTAGTCCTGTGTGGGCCCGGTCCTGTGTGGGCCCGATCCTGTGTGGGTTTGATCCTGTGTGGGTCTGCGCTCAGCGGTTCTGTGTGAGCTAGCGCCTACAGGTCCTGTGTGGGCCCGATCCTGTGTGGGTCATTGCGGGGGCTAGTTACCTATCGATCCTTCATGGGTCTGACGACTTAGATGGATCAGTGATCGTCTTATCGTCATCGGAAGAAGTATACCTGTGTGAGTTGAATCTTGTGTTTCTCTCCGTTGTGGATTGTGTTGAGCTATCCTGTGTGGATTTACTGTTTACTCTCCTTTGTGGATTGTGTTGAGCTATCCTGTGTGGGTTTACTATTTACTCTCCTTTGTGGAAGGTGTTGAGCTATCCTGTGTGGGTATACGTTTTGCTTTCCTGTGTGGACTGGGTTGTTCTTGGGCTCGGACGTTGGAGCTGAATGGGAATTGATGACTTAGGTATATGTATGGGCATATACCTAAGCCGTGTCAGATCTTACTTCGTGATTGTATCTTTCCTTTGTGGATTATCCTTTGTGGATTTCGGGAGACCTTTGGGGTTCTCGGGGTCCCTACTGAGTAACTTATACTCACCCCTGCACGGGCTTTGCCCGCACTACGTTGTGTTGGTTGCAGACGACGGACAGTGCTGATCGTGGTGGAGGCGTGCGGAGCAGGACGGTACCTGGAGGTGGACCACTGGGCGGGACGTACTCGGAGCGGTCAGGTGGACCCGAGGAGCAGTGGACGCTATCTGTACCCACCCTTCAGGTGGGATTTCCAGAGGACACCTCGACGCTGCAGTTTTCCCTTTTTAGTTGCTGTTTTTCTTTTCAGTTGTACTTTACAGTTGGGCTTCTATTTCCGGCCCCTTTTACTTTCAACACAGCTTGTACAGTTTTTACATAGTGTTTACTTTCCACTTGCTTACTCTGTGGTGCTTTTTTACTTTTCAAAGGCAATTCCTTCCCTTTTTGTTGGGATCTACACCTTGGTGCTAGTCGCCATCCCCTGGCCTATGGAAGGCGGGCTTGGGGTAGTCACGGCACGGGCCCCGAGGGCGGGTCGTGACAAATTGGTATCAGAGGTGGTCGGTTCTACCGCAGACTCCGATCTTTCTTCTATGTAGAGCAATAGTGTTTAGCATATTGAGTGTGGTTATCAGTCCAGGGAGTCCAGTGTTGGTGCGGCGACCGACGTATCCATACACCAGGACCTTGACTTCTGATTTCTGACTTAATGCACGAAAACATTGATTGCATGTTTGTTTCATGTTTTCTCTGTGATTACTTGTGTCATCTCACCAGGTATACTGTTCTGACCGTGGCATACTTGTTTCCTTTTCAGGATGGCATGAAGACAACAGCCAGCTAGGGTTCCTAGAGTAGAGCGTGACAACATCCCGCCGAGCGACGAGGCCTCGGTATAGGGCCCGTTGACAGCAGAGGCACTGGCGGTACCTTTACCCGCCGAGCCCCCGATGCTTCCAGCACTGGTAGCTGACAACGCAAGATGCCTCGGAGCACTGCATGAGTTCCAGTTCCAGCGACCACCCAGGTTCCGTGGGGAGTCGGACCACCAGGCAGCCGAGGACTGGCTGGAGGCGGTCGTCCGAGTTTTCAGGCTAGTGACGACACCAGCAGACCTCATGGTGATCCTCACGGCGAGCCTACTGCACGCAGCAGCAGGGCGATGGTGGAGCCGATGCTCCAGGTACACGATGAGGCCTCCCTCATCTGGACGGACTTCGAGAGCCTCTTCCGCTCAGAGTTCGTCCCGGCCACCCTCCGTGCGGTGCGCATCCAGGAGCTTCTTCAGCTGCGGCAGGGCAGCTTGACGGTCGCCCAGTACGCGACAAGGTTCACCGACCTATCTCGCTACTCGACAGATATGGTACGGGACCCCTTCTTCCGGGCCTGGACCTTCGAGCAGGGTTTGGGACACGAGAACAGGGCATCGCTGATCTCCCTCAGCATCCTGACCCAGGCAGGAGTACTGGAGCGAGCCCTCCTGATCGAGAGCTTCCTGGCTGAGTCCACAACGAGACCTAACGCAGGGCGACAGATAGTGGAGTCTTCGGCAGCAGGTAGCCGACGGATGACTCAGGGTTCCAGGCAGACCAGACCTTCCGGCAGACGACCTCGGGACACTGGCTCAGCAGTGCAGGGCACTCAGCGTGGAGCCAGTCTTCCGAGAGGCAGGCAGTGCTACGAGTGCGGCGGGCAGGGCCACATGGCTCGTGACTGCCCGACCCTTCGTACTGAGGGGCAGCAGACGGTGGAGGGACCACCCAGGCAGAGGCAGAGGGTCGACCGTGGCAGTCCGCAGGGAGGAGGCGGACGAGGCAGAGGAGCTGGCCGAGCAGCAGGTGGTGGGAGACGCTTTGAGGCTCTGCCACCACCACCACCAGGAGGCCCGCCCCGACCTCAGGGAGCTGGCGGGCAGAGACAGGCTCAGCTCCAGCCAGCGAAGGCCTACGACCACGGTGCGCCAGAGATGATTCGAGGTACGATCTGTTTCTATTCCACCCTTGCTGCAGTTTTGATAGACACGGGAGTGAGTCACTCTTTCAGAGCCACTACCCTTGTTCGGAGCTCGGAGATTCCGACAGAGCCGTTGGCTCGATCCTTACGGCTAGAGACTCCTATGGAAGCAGACTCGACGATTACGCACTAGTGCCGGCAGTGTGAGCTTACTCTAAGAGGCGAGATCTTCGGCTGGGATCTTCTTGTAGCGGCATCGAGGCCTTACGACGTCATCTTGGGCATGAATTGGTTATCTACGGTCCATGCTCAGATTGACTGCTTTAGGCGCAAGGTGTGATGTGTGCGCACCGACGGGAGCAGGTTCACCTTCACCGGCGAGAAGGGAGCGTTAGCAGCACAGGATGGACTCAGGCAGAGGAGAGGTCAGCCCATCACTCATCAGTTGGCTAGCCTCATCCTAGGAGTAGTTGACGTGCGGAGTCCTAGTTTTCCTGCAGTGGTGGATCAGTACGCGGACGTCTTTCCCGACGACGTTCCAGGATTACCTCCTCGCAGAGAGGTAGACTTTTATATTGACCTGTACTCTAGGATAGCCCCGATATCCACTCCAGCATATCGGATGTCCCCCGCTGAGCTTCGAGAGCTACGGGTACAGTTGGAGGACTTGCAGGGCAAGGGGTTCATCCGGCCCAGTGTTTCACCCTGGGCTTCCCCGATATTGTTCGCCAAGAAGGTGGACGGGAGCTTGCGACTGTGTTTCGATTATCATCGCCTGAACCAGGTGACAGTGAGGAACAAGTATCCACTACCCAGGATTTATGACCTCTTCGATCAGCTCAAGGGAGCACGGTGGTTCTCGAAGATAGACCTCAGGTCAAGCTATCATCAGCTCAGAGTTCGAGACGAGGATGTGCAGAAGACGGCCTTCAGGTGTCGGTATGGCCACTATGAGTTCTTGGTTATGCCTTTCAGCGTGACCAATGCTCCAGCTCTTTTCATGATCCTCATGAACAGGATCTTCCAGCCATACCTCGATCGATTTGTCGTAGTCTTCATCGACGACATCTTGGTGTACTTGACCACGTAGGAGGATCACGCCTACTACTTGCGTGTTGTACTAGACACACTCCGAGAGAACCAGCTTTATGGAAAGCTCTTGAAGTGTCAGTTCTGGTTACGTGAGGTCCACTTCTTGGGGCACGTCATTTCTGAGGCGGGAGTTGCAGTGGATCCCGCGAAGATCGAGGCAGTGCTAGCTTGGGATCCACCCAAGAGTGTGACAGAGGTGCAGAGTCTCTTGGGCCTAGCCGAATACTATCGGAGATTTGTGCCGGACTTCTCCAGAGTTGCGTCCCCACTCTCAGCGTTGACAAAGAAGGGGAAACCCTTCATGTGGTCAGACAGATGTCAGCAGAGCTTCCAGGAGCTGAGGCAGAGGTTGACCAGCGCACCTATTTTGAGGTTTCTTGAGGAGGGAGTTGGATACGTAGTCTACTGCGATGCATTAGGGACCGGACTCGGGTGTGTCCTGATGTAGGAGCGGGCCATGATCGCCTACATATCACGTCAGTTGAGGCCGTATGAGAAGAAATACGCTACCCATGACTTGGAGTTGGCAGCAGTGGTGTTTGCCCTGAAGACATGGCGGCACTATCTATTAGGCGAGCGCTTCACAGTCTTTTCTGACCACCAGAGTCTCAGGTACATCTTCTCTCAGAAGGACCTGAACCTGAGATAGTGGCGATGGATCGAGTTCCTCCAGTAATATGACTTTGAGATAGTTTATACTCCTGGGAAGGGGAACGTGGTAGCCGATGCCCTCAGCAGGAGGATGGGCATCCAGCTACTTGAGGAGGCGACAGATCAGCTAGCCGCCTTGCAGATATCCTTTGTGGATAGAGACGGAGCAGCATTCCTTCATTCTCTCACAGTCTCTCCTCCACTTCTACAGCGGGTCAGAGAGGCACAATGTGGGGACGCTGACTATGAGACACGGCGTGCACAGATATCCTCGGGACAGGCACCTGATGGTTTCTCCCTTGGAGCAGAGCACTACGTCCTTTTCAGAGGACGCACCTTGGTACCAGTCTCTTTACGAGAGGAGGTGCTGAGAGAGTTTCACACTTCTCCTTTGGAAGTACATCCTGTAGTGGTGAAGATGTATCAGGATCTCATACGACAGCACTGGTGGCCGGGCATGAAGAAGGATGTGGCGAAGTTCGTTTCACGGTGCCTCACCTGCCAGCAGGTGAAGGCAGAGCATCAAGTACCATCAGGCTTGGTACAGCCCTTAGAGGTCCCAGAGTGGAAGTGCGACGAGAAATCTATGGACTTCGTGACTGGACTCCCACGCACTTCCAGAGGTCACGACTCCATTTGGGCGATTTTTGACCGACTCACCAAGTCGGCACACTTCTTACCCATTCGAGAGCAGGGCTCAGTGGAGAGCTTGGGGCGTCTCTACCTCCAGGAGATTGTACGACTTCATGGTGTGCCATCGACTATCGTCTCCGATTGGGACGCTCGCTTTAATTCCCAGCTTTGGAAGGGGTTGCAGGAGGCGTTCGGGACGCGGCTACGTATGAGCACCACCTTTCACCCTCAGACGGATGGTTAGACGGAGAGTACCATTCATACTCTCGAGGTCATGCTCTGTACATGTGTCCTTGACTTTGGTCGCAGTTGGGAGAACCACCTACCCTTCGTGGAGTTCGCATACAACAACAGCTACCACTCCACCATCGGGATGGAACCATACGAGGCATTGTACGGCAGGCCTTGCAGATCTCCTTTGTGCTGGACAGACCTTGGGGAGTCAGCACTTGTGGGACCAGAGATGGTCCGGGCCACGACAGAGAAGGTCCAGGTCATCCAGGAGCGGATGAGGACAGCTCAGAGCCGACAGAAGTCATATGCTGACAGGAGGCAAAGGCCACTTGAGTTCGAGGATGGCGACCACGTCTTCTTGCATGTCTCACCTCGACGTGGTTTGCGGAGATTTGGCCGAGGCGGCAAGTTGTCTCCACGCTTCATCGGGCCTTTCCAGATCCTCAGCAGGATTGGTGAGGTGGCTTATCGCCTGGCTCTACCACCTCAGTTGCACCGGGTGCACGACGTCTTCCACATATCCCAGCTGAGTAGATACGTGCACGACCCGATGCACATCATTGACTATGGGGAGCTAGACGTGGATGATGGGGAGACTTTTGCGGAGGTCCTAGTGGAGATAGAGGATCGATAGGAGCGGGTCCTACGTGGGCGATCGATTCCTCTTGTACGCATCATATGGCAGCACGGGAACCTCCAGGAGAGCACTTGAGAGTGAGAGGCTCAGATGCGTGCTCAGTACCCACATTTGTTTCCCTAGTTTTTGATGTATCTTTACGGGGACGTAATGTCCTGAGGTGGGAGTAATGTAAAGACCCGTAAATTTCAAGGAAATTTTTTTTCTTAATTTTCTTTGGAATTTTACAAGAGCGCAGTTTCTGACGGCACCTGATTCCGAGGCCCGGTGTGCCCGGAATCATTTTCCGAAGTTTTGGCTCGGGTACGTTCAGTGAACGGACGAGCGGGTTTTTCTAACTTTTGAACCGGTGCACGGAATCGAATTCTGAGGGCATCGATGAAATCGTAGTGCCGGTATTCGCTTAGAAACGCCTCTTCTGGAGTTGTGTTTTCTCGGGTGTGGTTTTTAATTTTCGGCTTTAAAGTTAAGAAATAAAATAATTTTTGCGACAACTTTATTTTATTTCACTTAAGCCACTTGGAAGCGACTTGAAGCCACTTAATGACGGCTTGAACTGAGTTGAACCGGATATGATGCTATCCAGAAATATCCTACCCCCTTGGTAGGATATTTGTGAGGTGGGGCCCGCACGATCCCCACCGTTTCTTTCCGCTAAGAAACGCACCTGCGAAAACCCGTCTTTATGAAATTCAACTGACGCGTTTCTTAAAATATTAACATACCATTTAATTGGGCGGTTTATTTCGTGAATTAAATGGGATGTTTCTTTCGTGAATTAAATGGGCTGTTTCTTTCGTTTAATTAATTCAACGAATTGATTAGTCGTTTCTTAACCAGTTTTCAAATTCGTTGGCATAATAATAAAATAAGGCCAACGCTCGACCTCTGGTTATTTGCGCGTTGAGAAGATTTGAGAGGACCCTTGTATCTTCTTCTCCCTTGCGAAGAACGCGAATAACGCGAAGAATGCGAAGAACGCGAAGAACGCGAAGAACGCGAAGAACGCCGAACCCGGAAATCGACGACGCTTCCGTCCGAGATGTTCTTCCCCGCTCCAATCTCCGATCACCAACCATTTGAGTTGAGTGATTTCGGATTTCCTCTCAAGGTTCTTTTTGGTTTTAAACGAAACACAGATTTAAATATTAATAATTTAAATCTGTTGTTCTTGGTTCGTTGAGCTCGCCGACTCAATGCCGGATTCCACGACGACGCGACGCCTTCCCGCGACGACGCGACGATCCCCTCTTCCGCGATGAGATTTTCCGCAAAGAACGCCCGTGCACGACGATCAACAAGGTAGGGATTTATTTATGGGAATTTTCCCCTTTTTATTATTTCCCGTAAGTGTTTCTTTAAAAAGTTAAAGAACCGGTTTCAAACGAACAATTTTATTTTATTAAAATTGTCGGTTCATGTGTTGAACAAATTTTTCTCCTGGTTGTTTATCTCTAATGCGGAGGGTGCGGGCCAAACGAGCACGGCCCGACGACCCTCCGTCGTTCTTCATTTTGTGCAGATTTGGAGAGCGACGACGGAACGTGTTGCAATGGATGTTTGACGATCCCGCAGTGAAGAACAAGTCCCGGGAGGAGCAATGGCGCAGACGGGAAGAGAATCAGACCACCGGAACGATCCCGGTGGCTCGCGGAACTCGCCAGCGTGGCGGCGCCGGCAGCCGGGAGCGGCGGCACCCCGGCGCGCCGCCGGACAGGCCGTCGCGGCTGAAGCCGCGGCGGCGGCGGCGCCCGCGGACCCGCGACCGCGCGGGTCCAGTGCCCTCGGACGCGGCTGAAGCCGCGTCCCGACTCAACACGGCCCCACGCGGGGGGCCGCGGCACCACCAGGCCGCGGGGGTGGTGCCCCGCGTGCCTCGGCCGTTCGGCCGCTTGGCCGAACCGGGCCAGGCCGGTCCGGGCCCTGGCCGGACCGGACCAGGTCGGGTCGACCTGGTTCGACCGACTTCTGGGGGGGGCGGGCCGGGTCGGCCCGGGCCCGTACCCCCCGTCTTCGGACGGTCTTCGTTCAAATGGCCGTATCTTGAACTAAGGGCCTCCAAACGACTCGTCATCAGTGGAAACGCGATCCTTGGATCGAGACGGTCGTTTTGGTATATCGCACTCAAGGTTTTGGAATACTTTGAGTTTGGACGGGTTGGTTCGTACACGAAACCAACCGGGCCCTCGGAGCGGAAACGCTCATATCTTGAGTTACAGACGTCTGATTGACGTGCCGTCAGCTTTGTTGAGTTACTCATTGTGAAACGGATCTTTTGGCATACTCCGTCCGAGGTTTGGATGCAGGTGGAGTGCGGTCGGGTTGGTTTTTCCATAAAATCCAATCGGGCCCCTGTGACGAAAAAGCCAATAACTCTCAGACCGGGCGTCCGATCGATGCGCCGTCTGCGACGCTGAGTTCCTGTTGACGATACGGAAATTTTGGATACATCAACTTCGTACTTTGTGTCAGTTGATGTATCGGCCTCTCGACTCATGGAGCGGACCCTCCCGAACGAGCTTGCTGTGTGCGGGAACCCTAGAGCTGGCTGCGACTGCTTCTTCGACAGTGACGACCGTGCAGAGATCCTCAGTGGACTGCGGCGACGACTGTGCAGAGATCCTCAGTAGACTCCGACGATGACCGTGCAGAGATCCCCAGTGGACTGCGGCGACGACTGTGCAGAGATCCTCAGTGGACTGCGATGACTACTGCACTCAGCGATCCTACGTGGATCAGTGCTACAGGTCCTGTGTGGGCCCGGTCCTGTGTGGGCCCCATCCTGTGTGGGTCCAATCCTGTGTGGGTCCGCGCTCAGCGGTTCTGTGTGAGCCAGCGCCTACAGGTCCTGTGTAGGCCCGATCCATTGTGGGTCATTGCGGGTGTTAGTTACCTATTGATCCTTCGTGGGTCCGACGACTTAGATGGATCAGTGATCATCTTATCGTCATCCGAAAAAATATACCTGTGTGAGCTGAATCTTGTGTTTCTCTCCTTTGTGGATTGTGTTGAGCTATCCTATGTGGATTTACTGTTTACTCTCCTTTGTGGATTGTGTTGAGCTATCCTGTGTGGATTTACTTTTCACTCTCTTTTGTGGATGGTGTTGAGCTATCCTGTGTGGGTATACGTTTTGCTTTCCTGTGTGGACTGGGTTGTGCTTGGGCTCGGACGTTGGATCCGAACGGGAATTGATGACTTAGGTATATGTATGGGCATATACCTAAGCCATGTCAGATGTTACTTCGTGATTGTATCTTTCCTTTGTGGATTATCCTTTGTGGATTTCGGGAGACCTTCGGGGGTCTCGGGGTCCCTACTGAGTAGCTTATACTCACCCCTGCACGGGCTTTGCCCGCACTGCGTTGTGTTGGTTGCAGACGACGGACAGCACTGATCGTGGTGGAGGCATGCGGAGCAGGACGGTACCTGGAGGTGGACCACTGGGCGGGACGTACTCGGAGCGGTCAGGTGGACCCGAGGAGCAGTGGAGGCTATCTGTACCCACCCTTCAGGTGGGATTTCTAGAGGACGGCTCGACGTTGCAGTTTTCCCTTTTTAGTTGCTGTTTTTCTTTTCAGTTGTACTTTACAGTTGGGCTTGTATTTCCGGCCCCTTTTACTTTCAGCACAGCTTGTACAGTTTTTACTTAGTGTTTACTTTCCGCTTTCTTACTCTGTGGTGATTGTTTATTTTTCAAAGGCAATGCCTTCCCTTTTTGTTGGGATTTATGCCTTGGTGCTAGTCGCCAGCCCCTGGCCTATAGAAGGCGGGCTTGGGGTAGTCACGGCATGGGCCCCGAGGGCAGGTCGTGA
Source organism: Viscum album (assembly GCA_963277665.1). NCBI lineage: Eukaryota > Viridiplantae > Streptophyta > Magnoliopsida > Santalales > Viscaceae > Viscum > Viscum album. The sequence goes on along the minus strand of OY728138.1, from coordinate 1,101,415,951 downwards.
CAACACTACTCTGAATTATCAAGTGAATGAGTTGGAAAGATACTCAGAATCCACTAAGAATCAAGTTAATTCATATTCATCAGAATCCTCAAGGCATAAAGATACTTCCAAGGTAGGATATCATGCACCACCACCATTTTCATCTAAAATCATTCACACCCCCCCTCTAAGGGATAATCATACCACAATAGTTACCTGTCACTTGTACCAAGAACCAACCCTCTAAAGGGAAGATAACACACAATAATGTTAATCAATATAATTATATATAACCTAGAAACATGATAAACATGGTATAATCAAACACATCATGTGAATCTATATCGAACATGTAAGTAAGATACTTTAAAAAATCTCACAGATCAACGATCATATATGGGTAACACGAGAACACACACACCCACATCCAGTCACCATTAGAAGAGAACAGGTCCATGCAAACATAAGAACCAAATCATTAAAACACGTTTATATTAGACCCAAAAATTTTAATGAAGTTACTATATTAAGTTTTTTAACAAAATTGTTATGTTTTATCAAGGTTTCCTCACCTGAGTATTTTGTGCACACCAAATTAACCACCTCATGATCCATGGACTCCATGAACGGGTTCCAATTTTACCTGACATGGGTTTTAGAGTAAGTAAAATAGATGCCTTAAAAAGGGAAAAAAATTATTACTCTAGGTCAATCTAATTCCATGATATTATTCAATTTTTATTTTAAGAAGAAAGATTCATTTCTTCTATAATTGAAACGAATCAACAAGGTTCCATTAAAGTATGGAAGGATCCATGGTACAAGAATAGAACTAAAATATGAAGAAGTTGTAAATAAAAAACATTGTTGAAGAATGAGAAACCATATTCTTAAGGTTCACTAGAATAATAACACCACAATTTAATATTAACTAAAAAATTATTTAACCACATTGATTCATGAACTTCTGTAGCATAAGGATAAGCACTATGGTGTGGAATTTCTTCTGTATCCCTTTGTAATTCTCTAAAAATAATACTTTTCTGAAAGGATTATGGGTCAGTATTATAAATGGATCTTCAAGGATCCAATCTATATGAGAAAACTGCAATTAAAATTCCCTCCTCAATCCAAAATTTATTCCTTGATTCAATTCTATAACAACCTAGTAAAATGAATGACTCCAAAGTACCTCAACTATTACTACTACTTATATGTGACATGGAGAAGGCTTTATGGGGTGGTCTAAGATACCACAGTTTACCCTCCCCAAAAAACCTTCTACAGTGAAAGATAAGATTCAAATTCCATTGGTAGGAGTTCCATGGTAATTTTCATCCCTCTTTAGCACAGCCATAGCTCCACTACACCAATATAGAGTATCCACCTTCATTATAATGTGGTGAATCCATTTTTGTATGAAAAAGTCACCAAACACACTTTTAAGATTCCAAAATCTTCTTAAATCCCTAATTCATTTAACTAAACATATATAAAATTACAAAGTAACATGAAAATTGATGAAAAAGTCTTAAATATAATAACAAAATATCTGGGGATTTATAATGTTCATTTCAACTAAATTCATGACCTATTTTATTTTAACATTAACATATGATTGATTAAATTCACTTATTTTTAAAACAAAATCATCTTTTAATTCATTTTCCACATTAACATCCTCTGATGGATTGGAATCCTTAGTTGTCTTAGTAGCCTCACCATTATCACGATGAGTATATAAAAGTGATGAAGGATTTTGAGGTTATTATGTCACTATTCTCAGTCATTTTCTAGAAGAATTATTTTAATTTAATTAGTATCTCCTAAAAATATAGTTACAGATAGTGACATAAGGAATAATCAATCTAGAAATCTAAGGTTCATACACCTTCTAAGAATATCTCTTATTATTCTAATCTTTAGTGAACTTCTGATGAACATATTCCTTAAATCATTTTCCATAGTATTTCTCGAACCAAAATAAGGTTTTCCAGTAGTAATTTATTCTTTTTTATTTTTAATTTCTTCATCTAAGTAATTCCAATAATTAGTGTACATGTCCATTAATTTTCGAAGCCTATCAGTTATAGTAGGTATTATAAAAAAGGATTGTTTTTATTAAACATCGTATTATTCATCTGTATTCATATAATTGGAATGGTGAATTTTCAATTGAAGAAAAATCTGATTATTTTCAATTTTCATCAACTTTATTCTTAATAAATTTAAGAACATTTTTTTAGGATACATTCAAATAATGTTACAAGAAATTTATTTTAGTTGGGTAATAATCCAATATAATTCTATATACAGCCTCATTGTTTGTTTTGTTTTCCTTTACCCTTATGATATGTGCTTCATTCTTAATTACATATACATCCAAAATCTTCAAAATAAATAAAACATGAGTATAATGAAATTTAAACATTACCATACTAGTAATAATCAATTCAACATTATTGTAACAACCTTACCCAAACCAGTAAGTCTAATCCATAAGGTCACATAACCTCAATGTGCCTCCCCTTATGAAATATGTTTTTGACTAGAAGTGAGGGCCTCAAATAGAACCATAGGGAGACTAAATCCTTCATCAAAGTGCATAGGAGAAATAAATAATAGAAGTATAATAATAATCATAATAAAAGGACATGAGGAAAGTGAAATAAACATGGAATACAAATAAATGTTGGATCCCAAAGCTTCAACCATTTCCAGTGTACAAATTAATAGATAAAATAAAAAAATAGTGGTGTCCTCTAGAGTTTTCCCTAGTCTACTACTGGTTTTTTATCCACCTTCACATGCATCTACCACTAGTCCCTTTTCCTTCACCAGGTCACTCGTTAAATCTATAAGTACATAGAAATTCTTGGTTAGAGTGTGAGTACACGACTCTGTAAGACACCACCAATGTGTTCATACATGGGGTGCTCGATTATAACAGGTTTATTTCAAAATAATAATAAATGTAAGAAGAGTAACAACACAATCCAAAACCTAGTGGTAGTGTATTATACTTGCTTCCAATAAACCCTAAACCAAAACTACTTCATATCCATTCCAAAAACATAACAATGGAATGTATCAAGAATCATGGTCCAGTGCATGGAACTCATAATCCATCTATTAATGGACCAATGCATGGTGTTCAGAATCCATCTTTCTGTATCCATAAGATCATATCCCAATAATACACATGGAATCCATCTCTAGATAATGGTATGTAATCAAGTAATGGACAAGATCATGGATCCAAATCTGGAATCATTTCATTGTTCACTCTCTTAATATATCATGTTCTCATGGTGTCTTGGGTTAGGCTACTAGGCCTTCATGTACCTCAAGTGAGTCTGTCATACCATCTTTCCCCTAATATACTACCATGAGTCAGACCAACAGGCCATCATTCCTCATACTCTATGATCAAATCCATCATCTTCCTCATCACAGGCTACACACCCCCACCCCCACAAAGGGATGTAAACCTCATGACTGTCCACCCATCTCAAGTACTAACACAACCTCCATGGAAATGGTAACACATATCACATAGTAAACATACAAGGAAGTCATGTCAAATTATAATGAGTATATAGAAGCAACATGACATCATGTGAACACACCAATAATGGAAATAATCTACACAAATATCACTCCTGGAAAGAATATATAACAATAGATAAAATGGCTACACACAACCCCTCATTCGATCATAGTCATGCACAGTGTAATGAAAGGACAACCTAAATAATCATCATGGAAACATGTGTAAACAAGAGCCCATAAAGGTAAGAATCTTCCTACCATAGTTGCAATAATGATATGATGGTGAACAATGACATCTATGTTCCATTTCAATAGGGAGATAATTTCATGATGATCAAATCATTTCCTATAATTGTCGTTATCTTAGATAATTAAAATGTTAGAAGAGAATAATTTATTTAAATTTGAAAATAATACCTTGATGCATTTAAAAAATTATGATTAAAATTATTCTTGTTGAGATGGATCCAATGGAACTGACGATGAATCAATCTGATCAGTAATGATTGGGATATTGAGTATATAAGTTTATAAGAATAAAATAAAATAAAAAGATTAGAAGAGAGAATAAGAGAAAGAGATAGGAATGAATTGGAGGAAAGAGACATGATGGGTGGGATAGAATTACTCCTTTTCCTTTATCATTAGGATCAACCCATTTCTCCCCCCCCCCACACACAGATATATATATATATATATATATATATATATTAATTCAAGAATTATCAAATTCATCTCTCACCCCATGCATTTACATAGAACATTTAAATTTCCTCTATGCAACACCATGAGCCTCTATCTTCTCCACCAATTTATTTCATATTTTTTTTTATTTTTCCATCTATCTCATTTATTTAATTTTATTTATTTATTTCTCCCACTAAACCCATCCCCCACCCCATAAAATTTCATGGGTTTCTTTATTTTTTTAAACCTATTAAAAAAAAATTTAATCACTAAATAAATATATTCTTTAATTTATATATATATATATATTCATTATATATATACATATATGGATACATTAATATACATATATACACCCATACATATATAAATATATATATATACATTTAAACTTAACTTATACATATAAACATTATATATACACACACACACACATCCAAATATACATGTATACACTTGTATATGTATATGAATATATAAACGTATATGTTTATTCGATTTATATATATAAAGATTATATATATATATATACAAAAACAAATATAATATTCCTTATTTTATAATAAAAATAATAACAATAGTATTTTTTTCATTATTATTATTAAATATCCTCCATAATTACCATAATAAAAAATTAAATAAACTTTCATTAAATACCAAATAGTTTATAAATTTATATTAACCACACAATTTCATTTACGCAGAAAAGAAATAAAATCACTACTATTATATAACCTCTCAATAATTTACTCAGTAAAAATTATGTTCATCAATTAGTAGAATTAAAAATTATTTAATTACCCATATAATTTAAATTTTTTAAACACAAATAATTATATTAATATAATTATCATGACCCTTATATGCGATTTAACCAAAAACCAAATGCTCTCAAAGCTTATTTCACACCTAGGTTAAAAATCCTATTATGAACCTAATGGAAGCCTAAATTTTCTCATACAAGACATAATTTGGGATATATTTTATTATTTTCCTAAAAATATATAAGAAAAATATGAAATAAATTATCCTCATATATGGGTTGACCAAAATCCTAACATGTACAAATGTTATGTCATGCCTAGGGTAAACCCCACATTCTAGATTTAATGGAAGTTTCATATTTCCCCTCAGACACACCGTTTGAGATATATTCCATTATTTTCAAAAAACTTGCACATCTTTAATATAATTTATTTAATATTTTTATTTTATAAATATTGAGGCTCTACATGCCTTGGAATATCAGGCCGACTCAGGGCCTAACTCTAAAAATATTCCATATAATATTCTATGTTTCTAACTAGGGTTTTACCCTTGCATGAATCCATTAAATTATTTATTTACTTTTTATTGAAAATTTACATTTTTCACAAAAAAGTAATCATAAATTATTAAAAAATAAGGTTTTATTGTCCTTAAAAAATTTAGGATGTTAGAATTCTCCCCCTCTATGGACTTCTCATCCCAAAGAAGTACCTATAGTAGTTTTTTTAATGAATCATGCTACTATGTTTGAACATCAGACTCCCGCTCTCATATATTTGTAAGAGTATAAAAATTAGGAACATCTCTAGTTCATATCCAGTATAAGGGATCAAACAAGGTTCTCCTAAGAGTCTACCATTAACTCAAGGCATAATTCTCTTAGTACTAACCAAGTACTTCGTCCCATAACTTTATTCAAATTCATTATATATATACTAACACAACATCTTTATCAATTTAATTAGTTAGTACCAATAATGGTATATCAAAATATCATGACAACATAGATATATCATACAATCAAGGAAACTATCCCGAACAGATAACACAAATCAAGGAATTTAATTAAGAACTAATATACAACCCAACAATCATGTTATACAGGAGATGTAAACTTGTATGCCTAGTCAAGATGCATGAATGCACCCAAAATAAAATAAATCACGTATCACAAAGCATGGGAGAACACATGGTGATGAGAATCAATATCTGAATTGACCAGTACATAGAACTCAAGAATATATATCTAAGTGTAAATTAGAGCATGGACTAGTTTTATACTTAGAATACATATATTGGAAATAGTAAGGAATTATGTAATAGACCGTCTCATTTATCAGAAACTTGACTCATGCCATGGGTCATGCTCACAATCTATCACATTTCTGCAATGCCATAGGTTAATCCACTAGGCTTTCATGTTCTTCGATTCAGGCCACGATACCATCATGGCCCTAACTCACTACCTTAGGTTTGGCCTCTAGTCCATCATTTACCATACTATATTCTCAGGTCCATCATTATCATCATCACAAGTCGTTCACACACTCCCCCACCTAGGGATGTAAGCCATATGATTGTCCACCTATCTCAAGTACAAACATAGCCTCATTAAAATGGTATCACATATCATATATTAAACATTAAATGAAAGTTTATCACATCATAATGAGTATATTGTAGTAACAGTACATCATGTGAATAGATAAAACAACTAAAAAATATACATAAATATCACTCATTGAAAACATATATCACAAATGATTGCATGGCTACACACACCCAGATGTGATCACAATAAAAAATGGTGTAAAGAAAGTCCAACATAAATAATCATCATGGAAAAATGTGTAAACGAGATCCCAAGATTGTAAGTAACTTCTCACCAAGGGTGAAACAATTGTTTTATGGTAGACATTGATATATAAGTTCAATTTCACCATCGAGGTATGTTTCCTTGTGATCGAATATTTTATTAGAATTATAGTTATTTTTAATAATTAAAACATTTAAAAAGAATAATTTATTTAAATATGAAAATAATAACCTGATGCCTTTGGAAATAAACATAAGATTAAAATTATTCTCATCGATATGAATCCAATAGCACTAACAATGTATCAATCTAATCAATAAAAAAAGAGATATTGAAGAAATAAGATTGAATGAATAAAATGAAATAATATAAATAGAATTGATAGGAAGGGAGATAGAGATAGGCATTAGTGGGAGGTGATAGGTGTGAGGGATGTGAGAGAATTAAAAAAAATTCATTATCATTATGCACTACCCATTTCTCTCATTTATATATACGTGTTTTTATTTCAAACATTATCAAATCCATATCTCACCTCATGGATTCACAAATTCTCTTTAAATTTCATCTATAAAACATCATAATCCTATATCTACTGCATAAATTTATTTTACTTTTTATTATTTTTCCATACATATCATTTATTTCACATTATTTATTTCTTTATCCCATTAGAGTCATCTTCCACCCCATAAAAATTTATTAGTTTCTTTATTTGTTTAACCAATAAAAAAAAATATTTAATAACTTTTCAAATTTATTTTAAAAGTAATATATATATATATATATATATTATAAACATAGACACACACCTGCATATACATATATTCACCCACACATATATAAATATATATGTACATGTCTATCTAACATATACAAACACACATTTATATACATACACATATGTATATACAATATACACCCGCATTTGTGTATATATGCACACACACATATGTATGTACATATATACACCCGAATATGTATATATATACACATATATATTTATTCCATATATATACAAATTATATATTTATATACACGCATCAATATTATTTTCCTAAATTAATAATAATAATAACAACAATAATATTTTATTGTTATTTTTAAATTTCCACCATCATTATATTCAAAATTATTTTTTAAAAAATAACTTTCATTTAATATTGAATGGTTAATAAATTTATATTAACCAAATAATAGAATATATGTGGGGTAAGTGATAATATCACTATTATTATATAACCTTACAATAATTAACTCATAGAAAAACGTCATTCATCAATAAATTGAATTTAATTTTTTTTAATTAGGCATGTTATTTCTATTTTTCGATACAAATAATAGAATCACATTAATTATTCTTAATCACTAATGTTATGAATATAAAAACCCAAAGCACAAAAATATTATGTTGGGCCTACGATGAAACTTGTATTCTGCAACTAATTATGGTGTCATTTTCCTCATACCAGAGACTATTTGGATGATATTCAATTTTTTTCAGAAAATTTTTAATAAAAATTTTAAACAAATTATCCTCATGAGTGATTTATCAATATGGATGATGAGTATAAATGTTATGTCACACTGAGGATAAATCTCATGTTTTGGATTAAATAGAATTCTTTGATTTTTCTATATGAGACACCAGTTGAGATATATTCCATATTTTTGAAAAAAAAGCGCATGTGTGTACTATAATATATTTAATATTTTTATTTTCTCAATATTGAGAATTTATTGACTGAGTAATCTCACACCAACTGATATCCCAACTCCAAAAAAAAATCCATAAATATTACAACATGATAATTAGGATTTTACAATTACCCAAATCATTTAAATAATTGATTAATTTATTTTTAAAAAAATACATTTTTTACATATAAATGCTAATAAATTATTTAAAAATTGTGTTTTATTATCACTAAAATAGTGAGGTTGTTATAATAAGTCTACATGGATTTAAAAAGATTGAAATTTATCATGTTCACCAAGAAACAAAAAAAAGATAAATATCATGAATTTTCCTCATATCATTATCTCTCTTCTTATATAGTAATATTGATTGAATCCAGTGAAATTAAATCCTTACTTGTAACACCACACGATTTCATAGTATGTTATCTCTTCAAAGTATTTCAATAACTTGTGCTACACGCAACATTAGGTTCGAGCGTACCATGACATACCAAACTAGCCATTCAAAAAAGAGGTTATGAATAGTATTAACCACATTTTAAATTTTATATATCCTATATAATTTTAACATTCATCATTTTTGTTTCTTAGACATAATATAAGAAAAATTCAATTTTTAAGATAAAAGATGTATTTTTAAAAAATGTAGTTTTATGCAGTTTAATGGAGAACCCTTTTTAAATCCAATATTTGACACTTTCATATATTCAATTTAATGAAATTAAATTTTTCTTTAGAATCGGGACATAAAAATTTAGTTTGGATAAATATTTGGTACTTTTCTGATAACTTTCGTATTTTGATGAATAGATAAAAATACATTGTTTTAATTGAAATCAACTTTTTTAATCGAAATAGTTTATAGTGTTAAATTATGCATTTGAAATTTTTTTAAGTATAATTAGATTATATTTTTATTATTTAATAAAAAGTAAGTCATTATAAGTAATTTCACATTTAAATTTGACATAAACACATGTCAATCTTTTGATAGTTTTTACTTTTTAAAAACACACTTTTTGGTTTTGACAACGGGAATTAATTTTAAATTAATAAATGAAAATTATATGTTTTTGATTTGGTAAAATTTACTTCATTTTTTAATCTTTATTATCAAAAATATCTTTGGGTAATTTTTTGGTATTTTTCTAAAAACATTCAATTTTTTAAGAATTGTGAAAAACACTTCGTTATTATTTAAAACAGACTTTTAATTTAATGAATTATTTATTTTATTTAAATTTATTTTAACTAAAAATAGATATATAATACCTATATATGTTCAATGTAATTAATTGGAGTCATTTTATAATAAAATTAGATGTATTAAATTTTATTGAACTTTTTAACCTCTTTTACCCACCTCCTAGGAGCATTTGCAAATTTGCATAAAACATAATTTTACCACTTGTTTGAGTTGAATTTAAAAAATCTGAGAGACATGGTTGACATTAATAGGTAAAATTTGGTTCAATAAGATGAAAATAATTTTTTTGAATAGTAACATTTTAATTTTATTTACCACAGTTAAAAGTAAATAGGGTAATTAAGGGTGAAAATGATACCATAATTACCCTAAAACATGAGATAATTCTATTAAATAAGTATTTTTCGACCAAAAACAACCTTAGGAATAAAATATGATCCTTTTTGGTCAACTCTTTTTAGATTATGACATTTATTATTATTTTATTTAATGAATAGTTAAAAGAGTTAAATTCAATGTTTAATAAATAAACCATTTTTAATATAGAGTAATACATAATATAAATTAGACTATAAATATTCATTAGAAAGATAAAACGATTTCATAAATAATGGTATTTTATTTATAATTTTGATACATTAAAAAATTTAATTTATTAATGACACAATGATGACGCAGTAATTACCGTAATAATGAAGTATTAAATTAATTGATATTATAAATATCCAAATAAATGTAATTTGAGAATTTTTATGAATTATACTAATTTTATAGGTTAACATTACATGTTATGATTGAACATATGAATTTAGTTCTAAGTAATAAAGTTTTTTGAACTTTATCAAAAATCATTTATTAAATAATGCCAAAATTGACATAATTGAGTTTTTTAAAAAAAATACTATATTATTGGTTGATATAATATTCAAAAAAATATAAGGTTCGGAAAAAGGGCATTAATAATATTATATATTTCATTAATTAACCTATTTTATTTCTCTTGGAAGTTTATAATAAGTTTATTAACCATATAATATAAAAATACAATGGGACATGGTAAATGTAAAACTATTTAACCAAGAGTTAAATCTAAAAGATAAGGTTAATATGATGACTTAAAGCTGTATAAAACATATTGGATGAGTGTTTTTTGAACCCTACCCACCTTGTACTTTAAATAATTTATTTTGGAGCCATTAGGAACCGAAAATGATTTTATTATAAAATAATATTTCAAGATTTTCGTAAAGTGACCCTCACCTCTCTTATAAAAGGGAACTTCCCCTAATCTCAAAATCACACCTCCAAAGCCATTTTTCATGGCCAACCCCTACCTAAATATCCTCTAAACGTCCATCACATCAACCTAGAGGACTTACTTTGGTTATAATGCTATCCTAAAGAGCTATTTTGATCAAATCAAAAGGAAGAACGCGAAGAAGAGGTAAATATTTCATCACCTCTTCCAAGTTCTTTTCTTCATCCACTTCCTCTTTATTTGTTGTTTTAATTATAAAATAATAACATCAGTATCTAATATATAATTTGATGTTATTATAAAATTGGTAAAACCATTTTCATTACTCTATCCATCCTATAAATGATAAAGTCACCATACATGCATACGTACGGATTACCATCTCCACGTCGTTGTGTAGTTTGTTATTCAGACACTTCATTATTTGGATGAGTATAATAAAGAGTATAATAGATGTAAATAATAAATATAACATTTTAATTATTCTTTATATATGATATATCATCCAATTAAATACGACTTCTCCATCAATATAATGGTATTGTCACTCGTTCATACGTACAGATTACCATCTCCATGACGCGATGAGATTCATTTCCACGTTCACCATTCAATGATGATTATAAAATATATATCATTAATATGTATGTAATATATGAAAAAATAATTCTACTATATATATATATATATATTTGTGTACTTACATATATCTTATTCACTTAGTTCCGTTCAATACGATATGAAAATGGAAACAATGTTTATGCGTACGTACGACCTACCATCTCCATAAATGGTGGTTTACATTTCATATATACATATGTTATACATATTTATATTCTAAATATATATGATATATAAATCATGTTTTATATTTTGGAAGTATATAATTCATGATCTAATTGATACAATCAATAATATCAAGTTAAAACACGTACGAAGAAGAAAGCCATTATTACCTGAAATGTTAATTTAACATGGAAATTATTATTAAATAGGTAGTATAAAGTCATAAATGAATCATGTATGATATCATAAATATTAATACGGTTCTGTTATAATTTAATGACATACTATGGTATTTATACAGCAGTTTAAAACATACCCTTGACTAAAGTAAAAGTACAAGGTAAGGGTTAATTCCTCAATCTCATTATTATTGGAGACTGTTTATCGATAAGTTTTTACTGGGAAATATTTATTATGCATGTTCATGTTTCATAAAAGATTTATCCAATATATCCCTTTTAAGGGACACTTTACTAAAGCATCATTTTAAATGTCTTAATGATTTATTCATCTAAACCTTTCTCATTAATGTCCATACATTCAAAATGGTTTTATGGATTTATCTATATGGACATGAATGTTTTTAAAATGTTAATTCCTTTAAAAAGTTTCAAAGTGGTATGGGACACTTTTATTCAAACAATTCTTCAAATGACTTCCTTTCTAAATAGTGTTAATCTTAAATGATTTCAAAATAGAAGGAGGTATTTCTCTCAAATATTTTTGATTTCATCTATGTCAATATCCTTTGATAAATTTTACACTTGTTTGAAGTTGATTTATTATGATAAAAATATTCCATATTGTATTTAAGGTTTTTCGATATGTTTGACTGTGGATGAGTAATTTTTATGCCATTCATGGTTTATGGTTAAAGTATTGATATTTCGTATGCTAGTTTTAATAAAAAAAATTATGTTATATTACAACCTCTTCTTAAGATGAATGTGTTGGACTAGTGTGTTCTGAATTGGTGACTAGTAAAAGTAAGCCCTACAGGTTGGGGTTCAATTACAGAAGACCCTCTGGTTCAGATTCCGGTTACAGAGGCTCTCTGGGTTGGATTCGGGTTACAGAGGCTCTCCGGGTTGAAGTCTAGTTACAGAGGTTCCCTAGGTTGGAGGCCAGTTATAGAGGCACTATGGGTTGGAGTCCGGTTACAGTGGCTCTCCGGGTTGGAGTCCAGTTACAGAGGCTCTCCAGGTTGGGTCCAGTTAGAGTTGTCCCCTAGGTCCTGGTATGACGCCTTAACACGTAAATTAAAGTCTAGCATTATTCATTCCATCATTATGAATGTGGATATTGAAATTTCATGTGATTATTCGACTAGTAGTATATCCATGAGAATAATTAAATGGAATTATTTGATTTTATATTTTCTATATTATGATAATTTTAATTTTAAAAGACTTTTGTTTTTTTATTATACATTTCATTAAATGTTTATACTTATTTATGAAATATTACATTATATTGTTATCCTTACTGAGAATCTAAGCTCACCCCTTTATATGTTTTATTTTTCCAAGATTCCAAGATGTGTATTCTGATTGAGATGTAGGGTTATGCTAAGGAAATAATGGAATTCATAAAGGATTGTTTATGTTGTTTTTTATGTTATAAAGTTTAATGTAACATTCATGTATGTAATCTATTTTCCAAGACTTCTAACCTGATCGGTCCATCCAGACTTGATTCCTTGTAATCATGCCAATGTATTAAAATAATGCACCGACTCTGGGTAACTGGGATATGGGCATTACAGTTGGTATCAGAGAATGTTTTGGAACAACCTTGGATATAGATTTAGATAAACTCTAATTAGAGAGCATTGCACTAAGATAGAATTTAAGGATTATTATAGAAGAACATCCGTGAATTTTGGACCTTTAGAGATTCTGTAAGTTTTCCAAGCAATACATCCCTGTCTGGATACGAGTAGGTAGAGGCGGCTCTGGAACAGATGTATCTATAGGTTAAATCCAAAAACACCGCTTTGATATAGACTCAAACGGGAACTAGTGTTCAACAATGGGCCTTTCTGCACTCCTGGTTACAACACTCCTAGGGGATATTCTTTGGACAATTCACATTTTCATTACAAGCCATTATAAAGTATTCAAGAGTAAATAATTTCTCAAAGAAACCATTTTTATGATTATGGATTATATCCATAAATTGTTCAATTTACGTTAGGTAATTTATATGTTTGAAATAATGAATTGTGATTCATAAACTGACCTAGTGTATTTCATTGTTTAGAAGTGGTGCACAGTAGAAGGAATGAGAACTCCAGAAATACTTGTTATCTAAAAATTAAAAAGGATCATATCTTTTAGGGTATTGAGAAAACATTTATAAGGGAAATAGTCTCCCACTTATGAAGAAATGGTATCATGTGTTAACAAGATAAGTAAATAATTCTCTAAGTCCTATGAATTTGAAGGGAAGTAAGAGAATGAAATAATGGTAGAAAGAATGATGGATAAAGGGGAGAAGGGAAAGAAGGATTTTCCTATATGTGATAACTGTGGAAAGAATCACCTTGGTAAATTCTTGAAGGGAATGGGAGTTTGTTATAAGTGTGGAGAAAAAACATCACATACGTGATTGCATGGGTAAAAAAAAGGTTCAAATGTACAATGCTTCATCTACAATAAGATGAGACACTACGCAAATCAATGTCCAAATCATTAGAGTATGCCCTAAATGATGCTATTGGATAATAATCAAGTTATGATACTACCATAGATGAAGATGAATGACTAATGTTCTTATGTTGTTATTAAAGAATTTTTTCATTTGAGAGTTGTATCAAAGATGTGCTGGTTATATGAATTATGTAAATAAATAAGGATTGTACTGTAGTACTATTTCATTGAGAATTTAAGATTATATGGTTCTATGAAAAGTAACTCAACAACAAGTTAAACATTTGGGAAAATACATGTTTGGGGGAATGATAAAACTTAATATGGTCCTGATACTAAGGTAGTAATTTTAGAATAAGCGATGGATAATTTGGATAAATTATATTAGATATTCTTGTGTACCTTGGAACTTATTAATGGTTTTTATATTCTATCATTGTTGGAGCTTACAACATTTTTGGATAAAAGGAGTATATATATTATTCTATAAGGAATATGGGAGCATGAATGTAATCAATAGGGTTTTATGGTAATTCAGGGTGTTATACTATTTTAAAAGAATACATGATGATGGTATTCACGTGTTATTACATGGAAAAAAGGATCTTCATTGTGTTTACATTCCTTATAAATTTTGGACTGTGAGTATGGACAGAAGTATTTTGGATAGATATAATGGTTTGAATGTATTAAGTTGAACTTTGGATAGTATTTATTAAGATTATTTTTAGAATATTATAATACTATAGTTTTAAAAAAATGACAACCTGCAGGACGTGTGATAACCCGTCGCGTTAGACAAAGCTGCAGGAATCGAACCCACAACCAAAGTGCAAGAAGTCTTTATGACCTACCACTAGCCTACATGATGTCCTTGGTTATTATAAATTAGTTTTTTCATGGTATATGTCTGTAACCTTATAATATTATGATAAATATAATATATTTGAGTTATATTATCTTTTGGAGTGAAAGATGAGTTTGTGGAAGAAATTAGTTAAAAGATGGAAGTCTACTTGTCAAGTATATATATATATTTATTATTCGACAAAAAATTAATTCTTAAACATTAGGTAATGGATATTAAAACCAAAAATGTGTTATCCTAATACCTTAGGTTTTTTTGAACAGAAGATATTATAAATCATCTTAGATTGATAGACTTGAGGCTCTCAATTGTACACTTGATTGTGATTGATGGCCTCAATCACTCCCTATAAATATTTAGTTTTTTCCTCCAATAATGTGTCCCTAATTTCCACCAATGTTCTCCTAATAAATATCATAATTTGGTGGTGAATTTTTCATTTCCCTTTCCCTCTTATTAAGACTAAATTTTGTTAACCCAATTTCTGATGGGGGTTTTCTAGATAGGTATTTTCCTATTTTTAACATTTTATTTTCAAAAAAACAATTTCAAATTGAGGGGATGCAATTTATCAAAGAAGGATAGAATGTAACACCCCAAGATTTCATAGTATGTTAGCTTTTCAAAGTATTTCAATAAATTTGCGCTATACGTAACACTGAGTCTGATCGCACCATAACTTACCAAACTATCCATTAAAAAAAAGGTTATGAATAATATTAAAGAGATTTTAAATTTTATATTTCCTATATAATTTTAACATTCATATTTTGTGTTTCTTAGAAATAATATAAGAAAACTTCATTTTTTAAGATAAAAGAGGTATTTTTCAAAAAATGCAGTTTTATGCATTTTAATGGAGAACCCTTTTTAAATCCAATATTTGACACTTTTATATATTCAATTTTATGAAATTAAATTCTTATTTATAATCAAGAAAAAATAAATTTTTTTGGATAAATTTTTGGTACTTTTCTGACAACTTTTGTATTTTAATGAATAGTTAAAAATACTATGTATTAATTGAAAACAACTTTTTTAATAAAAATAATTTATAGTGTTAAATTATGCATTTGAAAGGTTTTGAAGTATAATTAGATTATATTTTTATCATTTAATACAATTTAGGTCATTATAAGTAATTTTAAATTTAAATTTGACTTAAACACATGCCAATCTTTTGATAGTTTTTACTTTTTTAAAACACACATTTTGGTTTTCAGAATAGAAATTAATTTTAAATTAATAAATAAAAATTCTATGTTTTGAATTTGGTAAAATAGACTTCATTTATGAATTTTTAATATCAAAATTATTTTTGGGTGAATTTTTCTGAAAACATTCAATTTTTAAAGAATAGTGAAATGGTTGACATCAGTAAATAATTTTATTTCAATAATATGTAAAAACATTTTGGCGAATAGTAACATTTCCTTTTATTTACCACGGTTAAAAGTAAATAGGGAAATTCAGGGTATAAATGATATCATAATTACCCTAACACATGACCTAATTCTATTGTATAAGTATAATTCTACCAAAAACGTCTTTAGGAATAAAATATGATCCTCTTTGATCCACTTGGATTAGATTATGACATTTATTATTATTTTATTTAAACAATAGTAAAAATAGTTAAATTCAATGTGTCATAACTAAGTTTTTTTAATATAGAGTCATACATAATATAAATTAGGCTATAAATATGTATTAGAAAGATAAAAATATTTCCTACATAATTATATTTTATTTATAATTTTTAGACATTTTATAATTTAATTTATTAATGAAACAATGATGATGGTGTAATTACCATAATAATGAAATATTAAAAAAATTGATATTATAAATATCCAAATAAATGTACTCTGAGAATTTTGATGAAATAAACTAATTTTCTAGATTAATATTTCATGTTAGTATTTTACATATGAATGTATTTCTATGTAAGAAAGTTTTTAGGTCTTTAAAAAATTATTTATTAAATAATGTCAAAATTCACATAATTGATTTTTTTAAAAAATTCTATATTATTGATTGATATAATATTTATAAAAATATAATGATCGGCCAAAGAGCCTCAATAATGTTATATATGTCATTAAGGAAACTATTTGGGTTATCTTTGAAGTTTATAGTATGTTTATTAACGATATAATATAAAAATACAAAGCGACATAGTAAATGTCAAACTCTTTAACTAAGAGTTAAATCTAAAATATAAGGTTAATATGATGACCAAAACCTTTCTAAAACATATCGGTTGAAATTTTTTAGTCCCTTACCCACCTTTTCCTTTAAATAATTCATTTTGGAGCCATTATAAACCTAAAATGATTTTATTATAAAATAATATTTCATTCTTTTCCTAAAGTGACCCTCACCACTCTTATAAAAGGGCACTTCCCCTTATCTCCAAATTAAACCTCCAAATCCATTTGGCTCAGCCAAAACCTGCCCAAATATACTCAAAACATCCCTCAAATCAACCTAGAGGCATTCCTTTGTTCATAATGACAACCTAAGGATCTCTTTTGATCAAATCAAAAGGAAGAACCTGAAGAAGAGGTAAACATTTCATCACCTATTTCAAGTTCTTTTATTCTTCCACTTCCACTTTCTTTGTTTTTTCAATTATAAAATAATAACTCCAGTATCTAATATATACTATGATGTTATTTTAAAAATGTTACAACCATTTTTATTACTCTACCCATCCTATAAATGACAAAGTCACCATACGTGCGTATGTATTGATTACTGTCTCCACGTCGTGGTGTAGTTTGTTATTCAAACACTTCATTATTTGGATGTGTATAATAATGAGTATAACTGAAGTAAATAATAAATATAACATGTTATTTATTCTTTTTATATGATATAACATCCAATTACATACCATTTCTCCATCAATATAATGATATTGTCGCTCGTGCGTACGTACGGATTACAGTCTCCAAGACGCAATGAGATTCATTTCCACATTCACCATTCAATGATGATTATACAATATATATCATTAATATTATAGTAATATATGACATAATAATGATACATGAGATAAATATATATATTTATGTACTTACATATATCTTATTCACTTAGTTTCGTTCAATAAGATATGAAAACAAAAACAACATTTATGCGTACGTATGGCCTACCGTCTACATAAACTGTGTTTTCCATTTCATATATACGTCTATTATACATATTTATATTCTAAGTATATATGATATATAAATCATGTTCTATATTTTGGAATTATATAAATCATTATCTAAGTGATACAATCAAGAGTAACAAGTTCAGACACGTACGATGAAGAAAGCGATTATTACCCGAAATGTTAATTTAACTTGGAAATTATTATTAAATGGGTAGTATAAAGTCATAAATGAATTATATATGATATCATAAATACTAATAGGGTTATGGTATAATTTAATGACATACTATGGTCTTTATACAGGAGTGTAAATGTACCCTCGACTAAAGGAAAAGTACAAGGTAAGGGTTAATTCCTCAATCTCATTATTATTCGAGATTGTTTATGGGTAATTTTTTATTGGGACATATTTATTATCCATGTCCATGTTCCAAAAAAGAGTTTTCAAATATATCCTTTTAAGGGAAACTTTTACTAAAACATCATTATAAATTTTTTAAAGATTTATTCTTCTAAACCTTTCTCATTAATGTCCATACTTTTCAAAATGGTTTTAAGGATTTATTTATATAGACATGAATGTCTTTAAAATGATAATTCCTTTCAAAAGTTTCAAAGTGGTATGGGAAAATTTCATTCAAAAAACTCTTTAAATGTATTCCTTTCTAAATATTGTGAATCTTAAATGATTTCAAAATAGAAATAGTTATTTTTCTCAAATAGTTTTGATTTCATCTCTGTCAACATCCTTTGATAAATTTTAGACTTGTTTGAAGTTGATTTATTATGATAAAAATCGTCCATATTTTATTTAAAGTTTTTTGATATGTTTGACTGTGGATGAGTTATTTTTATGCCATTCATGGTTTATGGTTAAATTATTGATATTTCGTATGCTAGTATTAATATGAATGTTTAAGTTATATTTCAACCTCTTCTTAATATGAATGTGTTGGACTAGTATGTTCTAGGTTGGGGACTGGTAAAAGTAAGCCCTATGGGTTGGGGTCTAGTTACAGTTGATCCTTCAGGTTGGAGTCCAGTTATAGAGGCTCTCCGAGTTGGAGTTCGGTTATAGAGGCTCTCCAGGATGGAGTCTGGTTATAGATGCTCTACGGGTTGGAGTCCGGTTACAGAGGCTCTCCGGGTTGGATTCTAGTTATAGAGGCTCTCTGGGTTGGGGTCCGATTACAGTTATCCCCTATGTCCCGGTATGAGGCCTTGACACAGAAAATAAATTCCAGCATTATGGATTCCATCATTATGAATGTGGATATTGATATTTCATGTGATTATTCGACTAGTATAATATCAATAATAATAAGTAAATGGAATTATTTGATTTTATATTTTCCATATTATGTAAAAGTTTAATTTTAAAAGGCTTTTATTTTATTATTATACATATCCTTAATTTTTTATGTTTATTTATGAAATATTTTGCTAAATTTTTATTCTTTTGGAGCATCTAAGCTCACCCCTTTATATTTTTTATATTTCCTTGGATTCCATGAAGTGTATTGTGATTGATATGTATGGTTAAGCTAAGGGAATAATATAATTCATAAATGATTATTTATGTTTTTTGTTATATTATAAAGTGTAATGTAACATTCATGTATGTAATCTATTTTCCAAGACTGGTAAACCGATCGGTCCTTCGGGACTTGATTCCTTGTAATCCTGCGAATGTATTTAAATAAATCACTAAATCTGGGTAACTAGGGTTGGGGCGTTACATTACTTCTAGTGACATATGATTTTACTTGAGAACTCTCTCCTTAATATAAATAAAATTTTATTTACATTACTTTTATGGTAATTACCAAAAACATCCTGTAACTTTTGTGGTATAAAAAAGGACTCACCTTCCCATCAAAGCTCTATTAACTCCCCAAAACTTTCGAGATATAAACTTAATTGATTTTTAAAATGATTAAAATAAACTCTTTTATCCCCTATTTCTTCAACTAGCATAAAACATCCATAAAACTCACATATGATACTAGGATAGAACAACTCATATTCTTAATATGTTAGAGCAACTGAATCCCATCAGTGAAATATAAAAACATCTATAACAAAAACTCTTACATTGAAATAATATCTTGATATAAAATAATATCTATAATAATTTATCTAGTATAAATATCCCTAGATGATGCTAGGACATAAATATAAAGTAAAATTAATAATAGTAATTCAAAGAACATACTATAATAACCTTGATAATAACTGTTTCTAACTAACTAAGGGTCCACCACCCATTTATGTGGTCTCCTTGGATATCTTTTAGTCTCCCTTGATATAATGTTCCAAAAATAATCCGCCCAAAAAATATGATTTAATAACTCCTAAATTAAATTAAATTTTCAATTTCTTAAATATTATGGATTATCATCCAATGAAATTAAAATATAAATATTACATTTAAAATTGAGAATCCTCACAATAAAATACACATGTTTTAGAAAAATATTGTATGATTAAAAATAAAGTATATAATCTTCTAGAATTTATATTTTGATAAATCAGCCTGATATTTTCTAATCAAAATGGTTCTAGAAAAAATTTATATTAAAATTTATATATATATATATATATATATATATTAAATTTTATCTAAAACAAAACAAAAAACTCTCCGTAAATACATGTAACTAATGAAATATATTATAAAAAATTATTACAAGTATATAAAAAATCAAAACTATAAACAAAATAAATGTTACTAGATATCGATGAAGAGTATTCTATTATTCTAACAAAAAAACATCAAATCATTGAAATTTGGTCTAATGAAGATATATATTTTTATGTCTAGAAATATGTGTGAATATTACCTTTGGTATACAAATTATTTTTGGTTTATGATCCTCATAAGTAGTTTATTCTATTGAGGTATTTTCTCTAGTTATTCTAAACCATTTAATTTTATTCAAAGATTAATGATTTCTCCACTTTCAACCTCATTAACACATGGTGAAAAAGTTTGTTTGATAGGCACAAAATGATTTTATCTATAGGTTTATCCTCCAATGGATTTTCTTCCATGTATGGAAGTAAACCTTATATCCCTTATTCGACAATAAAAATACTAAAAATATTTTATTCTGGTACTGATGTTTTTAAACAAATTATTTAGACTCTTCACCTCAGACTTCAGATTAATAATCTTATTCTTATATTAATAAATATATATATATATACTTTTATTTCCACTTATAATCATTTTTCATTCATTCATCAAACTGTAGAATATCTTTTGATGAAATAAAAACTCATTTACCTTTCTTATCGCTTGAAGTCTTCTAATCATTACAATTATATCTTTATAAATCAAAATGTTACTTCTCAACTATATTCTTCATCTTGTGAAGTTTATATGTAGGTTTAAATAATTATTATATTTGTTTAGAAGACTCAAATTTATGTTCAATATACTTCTAATAAATTTTTCAAAAATAAACTTTTTATTTCTCACATCCATCTTTTATTATCTTCCCTCTTTTACTAAGAATAGTAACATATAAATATTTTTTGTCCAAATATTAGAGCTATATTTTCATCATCACTTTCATAATCTTAATAAAATTGGATTTATTGAACCTAGAGTAAGATTCATAAGAGCTTCATTAATTAATTTCTCCATGAAACATTTTTTATTATTTATAAAATTATCATAGAACCCCATAACCTTTCTATTATCATCTCTATAATTATCTAATGAAATTTCATTTTTAGTATCTCCTCTACTAATACGTCGAGTATCAATGGAATTCAAATTTTTATTCCATTTCTTTTAAGAATACATTTTAGAATATTTTATTTATCTTCTCTTGATCTTAAGGTAATCAAGTAAAATATGGTGGGTTTTTTTTAAAATTCATGCCAAATTTATTTAGTGAATTCCTTCTTTTTATACTTTGTTTTATTTTTTTTATTGTCCCTTGGGAATTTCATTTTTCCCATATACAAATTCATCCTCATAGAAAATTGAGTTATTCCACGTTTACTCAAATCATTTTTGTATCATCCCTTAGATATATTTGGATTATCATTACAGCCATCATATTTCCCTAGATACCATTATTTGTTCGTTATAAACAAACATAACTATAGATATTATATTGAATAAAAAAAATGAGTTTATTTAAAGGACCTACCTGGATATATATGATCACTGAGAGGGGTAGGGGTGAATCAACTATATTTTCCTTTTACAATTTCTTTATTATGAAACAACCTATACCTCATATTAAAGAGTTGTAACTTTTCTTAAAAATAAAACACACAATAACATTCCATGTGAAGAAAACAATTTACAAGGTTCACTACTAAATAAAAGTACCTAGTAATTTACATATTGTGGAAATAATCCAATACAACACAATATACTAAAAAATAACCCTATTTATGTGGTTAAATCATTTAGGGAATATACATACACATGTTTTTCACTATTATAAAAAATAAATTAGATTTTTTTCTACATAGATAAATATACTACAATGATTTCATAAAAAAAATTAGAACACTTCCCCAATGGGCTCAATTTGTTGTCATTATGCTACTTATACATCTTCACATTTTCCATTATTGTAAAATTCATATTCTTCACATTTATACCAAGCAGAAATCAGGAAGTTATTATCTGGACTTCAGTAAAAAAACATAAATGTTTCATTGTTCACCCAATTTCTCTATCCAAAATAATTTCTTTGGAATGTTTGACTTGTTCCTTTTGATAAATGACACAACATTATTCCACTTTTCCATAAAATTCCACATGATATAAAATATTTTATTGGGAAATTTTTTACTTATGTTTCCTCAGATTAAAACACATAGGATAATTACCAACTTATTATTATTTCGTTTTTAACAAAACGATTCCTTGATTAGAATATTTTACTTTCAAATATTAGATTTTAAAAGTTCATTTGGTTTCTCAATATGAATCAATTTCTATAAAACTTATATTTTTCATGAATGAATAATACATAAACATTTGTACAATAATTTTTTTCCTATTTATATATGTGTGATAATCAGAAATTATGGGATTAAAAAATTTACATTCCCACTAAATAAAAACCTGAAATTCAAATTTCATTCTCAGTATAATTCACTTGGATTATTATCAAAGATTCTATAATATTTCAAACAAATCATGTAAACTTGATCACCTACTTCTTCAAAAAACATCAATTTTACTCATATTGAATCATGGATCTTCCTCCTGTGATATTTGGAAAATTAAAGGATCAATATTGCATCCTCACTTTTGTTTCTATTATGAAAACATCATAAATAAAATTGAACCAATAATAATATAACACCACTAAAATTTCATTCTTGTAAAAAAACATTGTCACAAAAATTTCATTCGATGAGAATATCCGTCTGATATATTTTTTCAGAAAAAATCATTTTATTTTTCAATCAAATCACTATCTGGTGATCCTTTTACCAATAAAATCATCCAACTATCTTCTACAAAATCCAACTTCACAACTTCATAAAATTTTATTTGAGCGATTTTGAACAGAAAATATTTCTAATAGACTTCTTATAAATACTTTTTATGATTATAATTCCACTGATTTTTAGTTTTTTAGAATTCTTTCTATAGTATCTTCCCTTTGAACGTTAGGATCTTTTCCCTAATCAGAAATCCTCAAAAAGTATTTTTTATAATCAAAATAGTCATAATCAAACTTTCTTTAATCAAATATTTGTCTGATGAACTTCCACAGATCATCGTAAGAGGAACATTGTACATCCAAAAATTATTCTCCATGTTCTTACTAAAATATTGTATCTTGAGAAATTTTATAACTCTAGATGTTTAAAAAATTCAGAACAGTAATGTATAGCCAGATTCTATTTTCCAAAATCTTCATCAGATGGAACTTTAAACATCTGATGGACTCAGTTTGGAAAATCCCCCAACAGTCTCCTTCTAATGGATTTTCTTCATCTGATCACCTTTGTTGTAAATATCACCAAGTTAATTTTATTTATGTACTTAAAACGTTTAAGTGTGTAAATTTTTATCAATAAAACACAACACCATAGGAAGCGTTGTTATGACCAGCATCTTACTTAACTTCTTCAGTAACATTAATACATCTCTAATATCATGGTCCCAAAAATATCTCCCTTTGGATTTTACTATCATCCAAGGAAAATAAATCACTAAAAATTGTAACTAATGTAGTGGATCATTTATCCAACAATTCTAAGCCTATATGAGTGAACTTAGTATATGAAACATGAATAATTCAAAATAATTCTATCATTTCCATATACTATTACATAAGAGATTTATTTAACTTATACTTGAAGGTTCCATCACACACACATCTTCAAATTGTAATAATTGGTGTCCTACATCAACTTAAAAATGGTTTTAAAATAGTTTACACATTCATTGGAATCATATATTTCCTTTTTTAAAAAACTCCCCCCAAACACATGATTTTTTAAATAGAGACTTTTTTAATGATTTAATGCACATTTCAATGGATGGATTTATGTTATAAACATTTTTATCCCCCTTTAAAACTCTATCTAAAAACATTATGGAAAGGTGATAGTTATCATATATGTTATCCCAAAAGAGATGGTGGAAGAACAGACATTATCAACCATAGTTTATAAAATGTTTCCTCAAGAAGTGGTCTTGTATAGATATTAGAAACTTTCTCAATTATAATAACAAAATCTATATTTTTTTTATTATTCTCCACATTCTATTTGAATAATAGATATATTATATCAATATTCTTGGAATGAGATTGTTGAACTACATTTTTAGTGAAATTTATTTCACTATTATTATCACAATCTAAGAGTAGGGTAAACAATATATTTACAAACAAATATTATAACTGTGTTTTCATCCACATAAGTTGTTTTGTAGCTTGATAGAAAGAAACATTCTCATGTTATATTGTAATAAGAGTGACTAAATTGTCATACATTATATTCTAGCTAACACATCTTTCTATGAATATAAATTATCAACTAGATGTGTATTTTTTTACCATCACCACATCATTCCCAATATATATATATATATATAAACAAATCAACATTTCCTTTATTTTAATATTTTAACACAAAATTATTTATGTGTTTGATGTATCTGAGAATTATCTTCAAAACATGATATGAGATTATTTTAGATAACTTTTATATGAGGAAAAATATTTAATAGTATATACTATATTGGCCCTTGAGGATGTTGGATATAATAAAATTACAACAAAAAATTTAAACACATTAGGATCTATGTCCTTTCCTTAACCATATTTTGAAAATTTTGGTCACACTGAAATTAGTTTGGAAAAATATTTTGAGTCTTCTATGAAAAAATTCCTTAGATATTCCTTAAATTTTTTCTCTTGAGATAATAAAATTTATTTCATGTTTTTCGATATCTGTAAGATAAGAAAATATTTAATTTCACCTAATATGGAAAACTCAAATAACTTTTTTATTTCCTTATAAAACTTTAAAAAGATTATTAATCATTCCCAACTAATATAATATCATCCACATAATTAGTCACAATGATAGAAACCTCTTGATTTTATTTTATATAGATGTTACTATCAATTATCCCTTTCTTGAATCTCATCATACCTATGAAAGTATTAAATTTGGAATACTATTATCATACATATTTATTTAACCCATATACATATTTCTTAAATTTACACAAATAACTTGTATATTTTTTAATAATGAAGACACATGGTTTTTCAATATAAACTTCTTCATAAATTTATACAATAAGAAAATATGACATGAGATCCATATGAAATATTTTATATCTTCCTTGTAAAAAAATAAAAAAAAATTGAAATTTTCTAATATTTCCACTAGTGCAATGTTTTCAACAAAATAAACACCTTCAATTTGATAATAACCTTTAAAAACTATTAGGTCAAAGATTCCTATCACTTAACCATTCTCATCTAACTACATATAGAAATAAAAATTACAAGCCACATTTATATTATTTGGTATGGGTATATCTTCTCCAGTATCATTATTTTTCACCTATTTTATCTCTTCATTCATGGAATTAATCCATCCATTATTTCTCATAGCTTCAACAACATATTTTGGTTCAACATGTGAATATAAAGAAGTATATGATACTAAGTTTTAATATATTCTGGTTTAAACCTATTTTAATTGATTATCAATGATGTTATGAACTACCAATTTGTTAATCATCTTAGGATGTGATTAACAAGATTTTTCAACATCACTTTAGATGTATGAGTCATAATATTCTTATCTAGAGGTTTTAATATTGTTATATTCGTTATGAAATTTTTCAGGCTATTTAACTAAAACCTTCTAATCTTTTATATCTTATTCATCTACATCTATTTGTTAAAATTTATTATCATATTTTTCAAGGACTTTTATATTTTTAGAATCAACTATATTATCTTTTTCTTTATTAAAAACACTATATCCTATCCCATTATGAGAGTATCTATGAAATATTTCATCAAAACCTCTATAATAAAACTTTCCAACATTTATACCCTTAAATTTTATAATTAAAGGAATTCCAAACACCATTAGGTTCTCTTAACTTTATGTTTCATTTTCAAACATTTCATAAGGATTTATATCATTCTGCGGTCTATAGAAACATCGATTTGGAGTATAAACTTTTGTACATATATCATCCTTCCAAAAATAATGAGAAGGGTCATCTTGGATCAGGTTTACTCATTCCATTTCTACCAATATTGAATTTCATATTTTTTAAGCACTATTTTTCTATGGTGTTTGTGTTACACTAAACTCATGAAAAAAAAAATTTCATGATAATATCTAAACTTCCAATTTTTACATTCACCACCATTATCAGCCCATACCATCTTCACTGAATATCCATATTCCTTTTCTGTGGTTCTCCTAAAAAATGTAAACATTTTTAGATCCTAGAAGTTATGTTTCAAAAACATAATACTTGTAATAAAATTACATTCATCAATGAAACAAATAAATTACTTATATCCAAAGGATATTGATTTACACATCAGCCCAAAAAATATCAGAATATATCAACTTTAAGGGATTTGTTGAATGAATCTCACAGTTATTATATACTGAGTCTGTAATCATGCATTTCTAACAAATGGAACAACACCAATATCTTCTTATTTTCATGTCATTAATATCATTAATATTATATCTCTTTGTTGGTTTGATACTTTTTTACTACACCAAATGTCTCATCCTCTTATTCCATTGATTATTTTCTTCCATCATTCGTAGATATCTTGAACTTTCTATAATACCAAATTGAAATATGTTTCCCTTGGAACATTGGCCTTTCATAACAAATTTACCATCTTTAACTCACTTTAGAATAAAAACATATTTTCTAAAAACTAATTTATTACCTTTATCTCACCTTTTCTAAACACTTATCAAATTGTGGTGTGTCCCATTTATAGACAAGTATTTTTTTAGATATAAATATTTCTTCCCTAATGATGGCATATCTGGTACTTTTGATTTTGATAAACTCATTGTTTCCAATATTCACTATACATTCTCTACAATCAATCACATTACTAAAAATCAGGAAGTCTCATATAATATTTAAAGAGAATCCCTTATTAAAAATCTAGGGTTGTTATGATTTTGTAGAATTCAGAAAAATTTAAAAAACATTAGTTTATTCCTTACTTTTTTCTTTATTCACATGTGGATTTTGATCTTTTTAAAAAAAATCTTTGTTTTTTTGATATTAATAAAAGATATCCCTTGGTAAGATGTATCGATTGATTCAATCTTTCAAAAATATATTCCAAAGGTTTGAATATGTTTTCAATATTTTTAATAACTTTCTCATGTTGTCACTTTATAGTGGGTTAACTCTACATCATGATTTTCCTCCAGTTTTTTATGGATTCTTTGTAATGATGATAGTTAAATCAATACATATAAGTTTCATAAACAAACCCACCCTAATTCCAATATTCTCTATAGAAATCAAATCTTCTTATATAAATTGTGTATTGTTTGGATCTATGATTCCATTTTTCATAAACATCCTTACCTTTCACATTGATAATAAATTGCACAAAAATGTTTTGGTAACCTAATAAGATTTTCATCTTCAGTATTAATTTATTTTTATCCTCATTTGAATCACCTATAGTAGAAAATTTTGGTTGAAACTATTTCACCTAATTTTTTTTTGGTTTTTTAAATTTGGGTTTTTTGCTACATACTTAGTTTTCTTAACTTCTTTTTCCTTCTGAGAAACCCCATTCTCATTATGATCCTTTGTGTCTAACTTTTGTTGACCCTTATTTGGTTTCATATTCTAAAAACCTTCACCAACATCCATAATTTAGTCTTAGAAACTTATAACTTCTTGTTTTTCTTTAACTGGTTTTTGTTGAATAAGTTATAACTCTTCTTCCTTCACCTTAAGCTTTCCTTCAAGATCAATGTTGAGGTTATTCTTCTCATCAACCAACATTTTCATATTAACAATATATTTTGTCCTTTTTTATTTTTCTATTAGAAAGGATTCATTATTTTTCTTCAATAATATTATATTTATCTAACTTTTTTTCCACCTTTTCAATTCTTACAATATTTCAAATACATTCCTTCAACAAAATTTTTAGCATAAATTAAATTTCTGTCCCTTATTCTTTATAAATAATCCTTTCATCACTAGTGGTATTTTTATTATTTACTTTTTCCATAAAATTATTTTCATTAGAATCATAATTGAATTTATCAACTTTTTCACACTTATCATCTTTGTGACATCCCAACCCAGGTGCTACTGAATGGTGCCTCGTGCTGGTGAGACACCTGTCCTCAACCTCGCCTCCCCATATACCTGAGGTTACTCACTAGCAACGAGGGACTAGGGTGTGTTTGTTTGGAGACTATTCCCTCTTGTCATATTGGGAACTAGTAGATATAGATAAATAGACAAAATTTCAGAATTAGAATTATAATGGAAAAGTCATGGAAAACAGGAAATAATAATCCAACAATAATAATAATATTCAAGTTGAAAACTAAATCTTATAAAAAATAATAATGTCGTGTCATGTCTCCATAAAGAATAAAAATGAATACATGGTAGTAGAAAATACATACTATACAAAATATTCAAAAATAATCCAGAAAATATATAGCATCCAGACCACTGGCTCGATCATCTACTTCCAAAATCCATCCTTATAAAGCCATCAAGATAAAAAGTACAAAGTGGGACACTTCCCCTTGACAACACCTATATACATATAATATTCCCCATTACCATTGGCAGCTTAGATAGAGTGTGAGATAAATATCAGTATCCCACAAATGATGGTGAATATACCATCCAGTCTATGAATATTAACTAAAAGTGTACATGTATATATAAAAGTAAATCGATGCTATAATGATAATTGATAACTACTTTATCCTCTATTGGAAATATCTATAAACATATAATCATGTAATTATTTATGTTCCAATTTATAATAAGTGAAATCCATACTGTATATAGTAGATATAATGTAACAAGATCCAATGTTAAACTAAAAAATCCTATAACAATTATAATTTTAAATATGATCCAAGGTAACAACTAAGGCGTCCTATGATGATGATGATGGTACGATGGGATACAAGGAAATAACCAAGGAATCATTGACAATAGGGGTTGATCCAACTTAGTAGTAACATGTAGCATAGATGAAAGGGGCTTGAGAATAATCTAAGGGGAATCACCCAAGGCATTCCACTGTAAATGATCTTAACCAATTACAAATATCTCATCCAAGGTAAAACAAGCTAAGAATGACTTGGTCCAATGTTTTGAATCCATAGTGCCACATGTCTGAAGAAATAAAGATGAATCCAAGTCGTGTATCCAAGGAATCATAATATCTAGAAGATAAGGAAGATATCCTACAACATCATGTCATGTATCCTCTAACGATAAGGACCATGTTCCAAGGTGGGTATCTCCCTTGGAAACTGGAACCTTGAATCAAAATGGTGTCCAATTTGTGATCAGGAAATTCCCTTAGGAATCCATTTCTAGATAAATTATAACCACTCCCATATAGATAAATAGGTCTATATGTAATAGGAAACATATACTTAATTCTTTATTTAATTAAGGCCTTGTAATAATTGTTCCTTTTTATAATTCAATCAACTTATCACATTAATTTTGATTAATTTGATAGGTTATATCAAAGGCAATAAACAATTTATTACTTTGATTCCATTTTCAATTATAAGGTTCATTCATTTATATTTCATAATCATGAAAAGGTGGATTATAAACATGAAACCATATGCAATTAATTTATAATTAATTATCCCAAGTGATATATATAAATATAATTTTCATTTAATATTATAAAAATTTTCTAATTAATTGGAACACATACCATATAAGGTACAATTAGAAACTATACATGTGTTATCCATTTATAAATTATGGATCGATCGATTATATAAGGACACTGAACTTTTAAGTTTCATGAGATAGAACACTCTAACAGTAGTATAAATATTCATAAAAACCATTTCAGGTATAAATAAGGGATCACCCTACTTGGGGTGGAATGTGTTGATGTCATAACCTGCAAAAATTAAGTGATCATATATAGTAAGGTCTCTAGAATACGAGATCAATGATTATAATATGGAATTAAAAATTAATAAACAAAGCCCTATGATTTGATGCATGCACATTGACAGAAGTTTATAAAATGGAAATAATTGATGGATGTTTCATATAAAAACCTACATTAATCTTGTATCACTATCCTTGTCCAATATCTTCCCTTAGTTTAGATAACATTGGAATAAAATAGAAGAATGTATCAATGACCTTAAATATGTAATTTGAGCATATATATAAATATTAAATCCAATAGGATAAAGAACAATGAAATGGGACTAAGGATTGAAGAGCTTACCTATAGGAATCTAACTAGAGAAATGGAAATAAAATTGGAGTTCAAATGAAATTTTAATCAATGAACCTACCCTGGAGTAAGAAAATCTCTAAAAGGAAGAGGGAGAGGCATTCTATTTGTTGGAAAGATAAAATCAGATTATGGTTTAAATATATAAGACATTAAAATAATTGTTTTCATTTTAAACAAAATTTATAGGGTTTTAGGGGTTGGATGCATAGTTGGCCAAACCGTGCACCAACCTCATGCCTCCCATTGCCTATGGAGGGACCCCACATAGTTTCATTATCACATTTTGACTAACTATTCCCAAGATATGCTTCATGTTGTACTAAAAACTATAGGTACCCCCACATGGTCATGTGCTTCATGATTTATGTTTTTTTCAAACTCTACAGCCTCATAAATCCCACTATCCATCCCTCACACTGTTATGGAAACCACGTAGAATATCTCGTATAGTTTCCACTAACTGTGAAGCCCATTCCTTTTCTCTACCTTTTGGGGTTACGAGCTCATAAGAAAACCCATACCCCCAATAAAGATCCATTAACTCACTAAGAATCTATATTAGGTCTAAAACAAATAATTAGACTAAAAATTAAAGGACCCATAACTCATAGATAAATTGGGTTCATACAGTCTTCCCCCTTAAAGGAACTCATCCCCAAGTTCACCTTCCAAGGGTGAATTTTTTTCTGAGAATAAATTTAGCCACTAAGAACATACATCATCCTCTCATACCCAAATCTCATCTTTTACATGATTATGCTACCATATAACACTAATGAAGGAATAAAATATCCTTGAAGAGACTTCTTACTCCGTTAAACTATGCATATAGGAAACTCCTCAAACGAAGAATCAACATATAACTCAACATTCTTAGGATAAAAATTATGAGACAAACCTCCATAATAATTGAAAATATGTTAAATGTGGAAG
Organism: Viscum album; assembly: GCA_963277665.1. Taxonomy (NCBI): domain Eukaryota; kingdom Viridiplantae; phylum Streptophyta; class Magnoliopsida; order Santalales; family Viscaceae; genus Viscum; species Viscum album. The sequence goes on along the minus strand of OY728138.1, from coordinate 1,101,383,569 downwards.
AAATTTTGCAAGGATCAGTACCTTAGAGGTAGTACCAACTGATAGGATATCGTCCTGACTCTATCCAAAATAAAAAATGACATGAATTAATGTGGTGAAATATTCCCTTGCCTCTGAATCCATAGATTACCAAGTCTGTGTAATACCCATAGAAAAACTTTACCCCAAACTCAAACTATAGAGGTCATAAATGGATATCATTATAATATTTATAACTAGAATAAGAAATATACATATGTTTCTTGATCAACTGAACCTTATCTAAAGTCTCTTTTACATGACAATGACCTAGTACATTTTTCTTTCCTACCATCTAAATCATCACCTGAAATCTATTATTATTGGAAAAAATTAAGAGATATATATTCTTCTCAAAATAACCTCCAAAATAAAAAATGAAAACTCGTACCATGTCCCCTAAAACCAGTGTTGTCTGTTATGATTGGACATCTGTATGACGTTGAAAGGTTATTCTCAAAATCACCTGTATACCCATAACTCTTTGTAACCCCTACCAAAATATCGATGTAAAATGAGCATTGATATATGAAATGATAGTATGAGGGGCCTCTTATATATGTATAATCTCACATACATAGAGTCTTTCAAGCTCGTCAACTGAGAAAGTATCCATGATTGGAAGGAAGTGTGCTACCTTCATCAGTCTGTCAGTGACTACCCAAACTACGTCGCCACCTTGAGGTGACCTCAGTACGCTCACTAAAAAATCCATTAAAACATCTTTCCATTTCCATTTCGGGACCTACAACAACATTAACAAGCCTATGGGTTATTATTATTCTCCTTAAACAACTAATAGGTGGAACACCTAGTGCTGAAATCTTATATCTGAAATTTCATCCCAGGTCCCCAATACTTGTATCACAAGTAACAATACATATTTATAATGCCAAGTAGAATAATCACTGATAATCACGGGACAATTAAATCTATTCCTCTCTCATATTTTTAATAACCCATATGTGTCCATGTATATGTAGGATTTCATCTCCATTAAAATACCTATCTGGAGGAAGGTCCTGAGTAGAAATACTCTCTTGAAGAAACAACCCCTCAATAATTAAAAATTGTCTACTCTTAACCTAATTTAGAAGGGAAAATGTATCATTCAAGGATGAAATATAAGACTACTTGTGACTCCCATGAAAATCTATATCCATATCATAAAATAGTGCCATGAATTTTCATTCATCATTGGATTCCTTCATAGCATGTGCATGACTTCTCTGACTCAGAACATCCACTACTGCATTGCCATTTCTAGAAAGATAGGAAAGATAAAAGTAAAAGTACTAAATATATTTAACCAATATTCACTATACTAGTTTCAACTCATGTTGTGTAAATATATACTTGAGGCACTTGTGGTCCACATACACTACAAATCACTCACCCATCATATAGTTTCTCTTATAATGTAAAGTATGTAAGACTACTATAACATAACAATAATACAATTTGAAATTTCTCTCATGAGACCTCGACTGATGAGATACATATGTGACAACTAAATCCTACTACATCATCATGACTCTGTACTGATGCTTCATGTATTACAGAACACTGTATATCCTCTTCCAAGATCTGAAAGAATTAGAATTGGTGTCGAAATAAGCCTTCCTTTCATCTCCTTAAAGACTTTATCAAATTCTTCTAACCACATGAACTTCACACCATTATTTTTAAGACTAGTAAATGGTGAATAAATTAATGATAAGTAATGTATGAAACACCTATAATATTTTTCCATACCCAAGAAACTATTTATATCAAACATGTTCTTTAGTTTCTCCTAGGAAAACATAGCACATACCTTATCTTGGTCAAAAGATATTCTTGATTCTAAGATAATATGACATAATAATTGAAATTTTTTGATATAGAAGAGGAAATTATCATGATTAGTGTCAATATGATTCTCTATTACTGTATTCTAAATGATCACAATATGTCTATATTGGGTTCTATGAGTATGAAAGTACACAAAGATGTCGTCCAAAAAGAACATGAGAAAATAAACTAGATAGGGATGGAAAACCCTATTCATAAAATCCATGAAAATGGTGGGTTAATTCATAAGACCGAGTAGTATAATGAAATACCTGTATAAACAGTACCAACATTGGAAATCCTTACATAGTATATTTTAAGTCCTTATTCCCCCTAATGATGGGTTGATCTTAGTCCATCCTTTGAAAAAACACCAGATCCATATATTTGGTCAAAGTGATAATCTATGTGAGGTGACGGATTCTGGTTCTTAAATATAATCTAGTTAAACAATCAGTAATACATGCATAAATGAGGGGTCTCATATTCCTTCTAAGAGAAAAGCATGGTTGACCCCATGAAGTAGTGTTGGTTCAAATATAACCATTATATTACAGATATTCCAATAATTACATGATCTTTTGGAGCTCAGTAGGTGAAATCTTGTATAGAGGAATGGACATTATAGCTGCTCCTAGAACAAGATAAATCAAAAACATTACCTATCTCTTGAGATGCAATCCATATAAATTGTTGGAAAATATGTCCCTAAAATGATCATCTATATGAGGAAAATATATCTGCTGTATTCCCTACTCTTCCATGAAAAGATTAGAAATATGTGTAGTCACTCTACCTAGCTTATTATTCTTGGGTCTAGCTCTACCAACTTGGACATTCCACTAAACATTGTGGATATAATTGTTTCCCTATGGTGATGTAAATGCCACCCTATGACGATAGAACTCCACAAAGTAATGATAAAGAACCAAATAGTCCATCTAAAAAATTACATTTAATATAGTCATATCAAAAATAAAGTGGTCACATTAGAATGGATAATTTCCTAGCTCACGGGGGTAGACACTACATTGGCATATACCCTTAGAAAGTAATTTCTATGGTGTATCCAGTGTCATCACACCATAGTAATAATAAATATATATCCCATGAATTTTCATAGCCATTAAATAGATAATGGATTTTAAAGAAACAATATCAAATAAAGATTGTACAATATTGGAGACTACTATAATAGTACCTCATACTGTAAAAGGCCATGCACTCTGATCCTCAGGTATCAGCTGTAAGGCATGCAGCTGGCCTAATACACAACCTTGTGCTACAACTAGACTACACTGAGAAGTTCCACTCTACCAGAGCTGATAATAAGAATTCCAACTACTATGTCCATGACCACCTCCTCATCCAGTCCTGGTGAAGCTACTACAACTCTCGGTATGACTGGAACAAATAGTCCAACTCTTGAAGGTTGAGCTGGTGTAGATCATATTATACTGGAATCTGATAGAATGGTGTGACATAATCTATGATGATTCCCTTTATGGACACAATAATTGTACTCAAGTGTGTATGTATAACACTTAGGCTTCAAATACACTTTATTTTTACACTGATTGCATATAAAAGAGTAGCTAGTGCAGATACTCTATATTTCACTACTCTAATGAGAAACCTTAGGGGAACGCTTCCTACTATCTAAAAAAAACTACTACCCTCTCTCAGCATGGAACCATTGTTCCTGGAACTATCACCTTCTCATAGGTTTCACTCAGTGATAGGGGTCTAGTTCATGATTTCAGATAATTTAGGAAGGTGAAATACATTCACCTACGTACGAATGGCATACATGATCCGATCCTTTATGTTCTTATCATGTGAAACTGGTCATCATCTAGAAGAAGTGAAAATAATCTTAACTCGGTAAAATGTGATGAATAGTATATGAAAGACCTAAAACCCTACTCTAGGTTCATAAACTCTTTAGTTTTATCAAATATCAACATCTAAGGAAATACATACACGTAAAAGATAGTATGTAAGTCATCCCAAACCATACCTTGATGTATACCAGCCTAGGTATTAACATCCCACTAGTACTTAGAAGAATTACACAACATGTTGGTGGTAACCTTGACCCTCCTCTCGAAAGGAATCTCCAGATAATTGAACATACATATTGTGGACTCAATCAAAGACTCTTCATCCAAAATACCACTATCCCCCATAAATATGGGAGGATTTTGCGGTTGGAACTCACAATTTAGTTCTTCCAACATAGGTATATGTTATGGAGAAACCGATATGGACTTCATAAAAATTAGAAAACTATCTTGAAGTTGAGAGTCAGCTCCTAGTTTGGGTTTAATAGGTGGTGCCTCAAGTGGCACTTCTGGTGGTAATACCAGAGGATCATGGCTCACAATCTATGAAGTATGTTCATCACCACCCATCTAGCACATAACTTAACGATGTCACGGTGGAATAGCTCTAAAAATTCCAAGAACACACCTCTAATCAAGAATTTGATAAGATAGATGTAAAATCTGAAATAGATAAAAAGTACAATAGTTCACTACCCAAGGCATACCATATCAACAATAGACTTAGAAGATTAGGGTATTGGTAAGTGTTCAAGTTTAACATTTAGGGGTTCGAGTAGGTGGAGGGTCATTTACACTTTTCCTATTCACTTAATGTAAACTATTTCATTTCTTTATAATTCAGGATTTACATTTAAAATTTGTGTTTACTTATATGAATATATAAAGGTTCAATTAAAATAGATCACCATTCCTAGTTAAAAAGGGACTATACAATATATCACTGAAATTTTCACCCATTTAATTAATATTTAACCTCGTACTCAGTCTCAAAATGTAACCGGTAATATATGATGGCTTGATTCAGTGAATTACCCCTTACAATATACAGGGTACTATACACATAAAAAATTGAAACTGGTAGAAAATCAATCACATCCAAAGAGTAGCTCATGTAACCAGAGGTACACCACTAACATGGGTGGAAACCATCAATTTAAGATGTGATCATAATCCTATACAAGAAAATTGTATTTATATTTGTGAAGCCACATTAAATAACCAATTAACTCACCCTTTATATTATGTTATCAGCATAATAATATATTAAAACTATGTCTCACTCCACAATAAAAGGAAACACAAACAATTCTAGTAGTGGAATGCACCTATGAGGAATGAAATATGCATGGAATGTAATTTCTAGGTGCCTAAAATGATGCATGATTGATTATTTATTTCCCTCATCTCATAAGGATAAGGATATAATGAAATCTTTAATTATAATAAAAATAATAATAATAACCCTGACATTGAATTTGTGTCACCAAATAGTGAAAGGATTTCAACTTTAATAAGCTAAATACAGAACACCATTCATCATTTCAAGAAACATTATATGTACCTCGAACGTGGGTTATCTATTACCAATTAGATATTATAACAGTGTCCTAAACCATTCCTAATTTTTATTCTATCACCTTAAAATATTATTTCAATAATATAAAACTTTCATAACCCATTGTGATGTTTAGAATTGGGTTCCACTCAAAGGTGCCTCATGTTTGTGGGCCTCATGGACTAAAGTGTGCCTCCTAGTATGACTGAGGTTTCTAACTAGAAGTGAGGGACTAGGGTGTGTCTATGTGGATACTATATCCTCATGTTAGAGTAGAGCACAATAAAAATAGATAAATATATAAAATAGTGAAATTATAATAATAATGGAAAAGTAGTGGTGAACATGAATAATCATCCAACAACAATAATAATACTCGTGATTAAAACTGAATCATCCACAAAATGAATATGAAATTTAATGTCTCTTGAAAGGTTGAAAATTTTATACATGGCAGTAGAAAATAGATACTATACAGAATAATAAAAAATAATCAATAAACTATCCATAATCCTAAGAACTAGCAAGATCATCTATTACCAAGCCACATCCTGAGAAAGAAATAAAGATTAGGCATCTAAAGAGGGACACTTCCCATTTTAAACACTTGTATATATATTATCTTACTGGTTACCATCAATGTCTCAGATAGGGTGTCAGATAAAACTCAGTAGTCCACCACCAGTAGAATATATACCATCCATTATGGGAATATAAATAGACTGTGTATAAGTATATATAAAAGTAAAGTGATTCTATAATAGTAATCGATTCCTACTTCAGCCTTAGCTAGAAATTTATCTGAACATGTAATCATTTAATTAATTATGTTCTGGTTTATAATTTTTCACAGGTGTACTGTATATAATAGAAATTATTTATTGGTATCCAAGGTGTGACCAAGGCGTCTTGTAATTATGATAATAATTAATAGGATCTAAGTTAATAACCAAGGAATCCTATGATGATTATAATATTAGGGCAGGCTCCAAGGTAATAACTAAGGAATCCATGACCTCAGGGGTCGATCCAAATTTTTAATAACATGAATTCTAGATATAAGGTGTTTGAGTTTAATCCAAGGGCCATCACCCAAGGAATTTCCCTGTAAATGAATCTAACTGAATCCAAGGGTCTCATGTAAGGTAAAACAGTCTAAGAATGACTAATACCAATGGGTTTAATCCATAGAACCATGTGTATAGAGACATCAAGATACATAGAAGGAGTCTATCCAAGAAATCCTAATATTTAGAAGATAGTGAAGTGTTCTTATGGAATCATTTTTGGAGTCTAATAGTAGACAAATACCATGCTCCATGGTGTGTATCTCCCTTTGAAACAAGCACCATGAATTGAAATGGAATCCTATATGTGATCAAGGAATTCCATTAGGAATTGAAGAATAGACCAATTCTAACCACTACTATAAAGATAAAGATGTCCAAATTCAATAGGAACCTTATAATTAATTCAATCTTTAATTTAGGCCATCTAATAGTCATGCCTTTTTATATTTTAATTTTTACATCCCTTTATATTTCATTAATGTGACAAGGAATATCAAGAACATGAAACCATTAATTACATTGATTCAGTATTCAATTATTTGTTTTGTTCTGTTACCTTTCATAAGCCTGACAATGTGGTATATAGACATACAACCATATAAAATACATTTATAATAAATATGTCTAAGTGGAATATATAAGTATTCTTTCCATTTAACATTATAAAGGCTAATTAATTAATTGGAACACTTACCTTATAAGGGTCTAGTGGAAACCATAAATGTGTGAACTATTTAGCAATTAACAATCCATTGATTATATAATGACACTTACCTTAGAAGTAGAAAGTGATAGCACATGGGAATGGTGGAACAAACAGCTATAAAAATCATTAATGTAATAAATAAGGGATAACCCTGCCTGGGGTGGAAGGTATTGAGTTCATAACCTACAATGATGTAATGATCATATATCAGAAGGTCTCTAGAATACAAGCACAATGACTATAAGCATGGAATATGAATTTAATATGAAACTCCCGGTGAAACCTGTTTATGTACAATGACGGATGTTTAAAAAATGGAAATACTTGAGGGGTGCATCATAGACCACCTACCTTAAGCTTGTAGTACTCTCCTCATCCAGTATCATCTCTTATTTTGGCCTAAATCTAAAGAAAATAGAATATATCATCAACGCCATGTAAATAGGGAATATGGTCATGCGTCTAAATAGAACGTCCAATAAGACGAAGAACAATGAAAAAAGTGTAAGGATTGAAGATATTTCCTCTTGGAATTCAATGAGTCCAATGACAATCAAATCAGTGTTCGGATGTAAGTTTAATCAATGAACCTAACCTTGAGGAAGAAAATCTCTCAAAGAAGTTGGAAGAGGGCTACTGTATGGTGGAATGAAAAATGGAGAGGAATGGATAAAAATATAATTTATTAAGTTAATTTTGGTTATTTTACTCAAAATTTGTAGGGTTTCTAGATGTGGTCGCACGGTTGGCCAAACTGTTTGCCAACTGTGCACCTCCCACTACCTAAGGAGGTACCACACATGATTTTATTCACATGATTTGACTAACTACACACAAGACGTTCTATATGATCTACTAAAAACTAAATGTAAACTTGAAATATTGTGAAACTCAGGCTATATGGTTTCCTAAAACTATGTATCCTCCTCAATCCTTATATCTAGACTCACATTGTTAAGGAAATCGTGCATACTGACTCACGTGGTTTCTAATAACCATGTGTCCAAATTCTTTTCTCCATCTGTCGAAGTTATGAGATCCAAACCAGCCCTAGATACCCCTTAAACCACCATGAACTCACTAATAATCCATATTATGTCCAAGGAAAATAATTACACAAAAAATTAATGTATCTATACCTTATAGAAAACTCGGGTTCCTGTAATATTTATCACATTTAGGAAAAAAATTTCTAATTTTGTATTTAGAGGACTTATTATCCTTTCCCCTAGGATAGAAATTTAATTTTTATTACATCTTATTAAATTATATTCTTCACTTTCTTTCATCTTCATAAATTTTTTTATCTCCCTTTTTTCAAGTATAATTTGTTGCAAAATTCACATTAGCTCTAAGATGAAAACATTTTAGTGTTAACTTCCCTATGTACATTCATGTTCCTATCTTCACCTTTTTAGGAAACAAAGACATAAATTTTTAAAAACATTTACTACACATATTTATGTTTTCTGAGTCATAAACTTATTCACCTTTGTGAAATTTCTTATATTTTTGTTTCTTGGAAGCTTTGAAGGATATTTCATGATTAATCTTATCTTTTTTCTTCACTACCTTTTCTCTTCTCATTTAATAAGTAATGAGGGAGATATGTATATCATATAGAGTTATAGTTTCATGATTTCTATCTTGAAATGATGAATCATTTACATCAAATTTATTAGAAATAATTTTTATGATCTTTTCAATAATGGTTTACTGTTTCATACTCTCACTAACATATCTTATGGTGGTCACACTATCATTTACCCTTGTAAATAAGTCATAGAAAAATTCATAATCACCTATCTTAATATTTCCATCATTCAAACTCCAGATTTGCAAGTTTACTTTATTAACCTTTTTATTTCACTCATGGATGTTCTTCAAAATTTCCCAAATGCCTTTATCTACTCCAACTTCCATAACTCAAATAAAGTCACTTTCCGAGAGTGAGGAGAGTATAACATTCTTGGATCTCTCATCATTCTACAAATTCTTCTTATCAAAAGCTATTAGGGGAACTCCCTCATTCTTAAAGAGTAAATCATCTATACTAAATTTGATAGTTCCATAACCATGGGACATATGATAAGGTAACATTCTATCTTTACAAATATGATAGTTATTTATATACAAAATAGTAATCCAATTACTCTTCATAGAATTCCAAACAAACATAACAGCATCACTTTTCTTTAAAAACATCATAAAATATTCAATTAAGGTAACCCTCCCTCTAATACCTCCTAAAAGAACCCAACCAGGTCTTCATGATCACTAAGAGGGGGAGCGGGTGAAGCAGTGGTATTTTCTTTTTACAGTTTATTTCTTACAAAACAACTTTCACCTCCTATTAAATAGTTGTAACTTCTCTGTAAAAAACACAAAATAACTTTTCATAGGAACACATTAATATAAAAGGCTAACTACTCAGAAATATTATCTAGTCCTTATTATAGTTTGGAAATAATCTAATATCACTTGATCTACAAGAAAAAATCCTCTTTATATGGTGACCGCATGTGGGGAGTGTTCTTATCATTGTGTTTCACTATTATAAAAACAATAGTTCTTATTATTTAAATACAGATAAAGATGTCAAAAATATTTCATAACAACATTTATAAATATTCACCAACATGTTAATTTTTTTGTCCCTATGATTCTTGTACTTATTCACATTTTCTCTTCTCAGAAAACTATTCTTCTTAACTTTCTTACCAAATATAAGGTAAGACTTTATTTTTTAGACATTAGTACAAAATTTCTATCTATCCATTATTTATACAATTTCTTCATCTAATTTTTCTATTTGATCGGTCTGTGTGAAAAAGTACGTTTTTAATGTTTTACTAGAGTGTTTCGATAAATGACACAACATTCATCCACATTTTTCATCTGATTCCACCTAATATAAAATATTATTTAGTGATTTTTTTCTTTATTTGTCCTCATATTTCAACACTTCTAATCAATAACAACTTATTATTATTATTATTCTTTTTCTTCAACCAAGAGAATTATTGGTTGGAAAATTCCCTGTTCATAAAATATCTTTTATAAATTCATCTGATTTCTCTATATGAAAAAAATTCTTTATCACTTCATATTTATTATTTGTAAAAAATACACACATATTTATACTATACCTTTCATCCTTTTTATTGATGAGTGATAATAATAAAATATTGGATTCCAAATTATCATTTCCCTCAAAATGAAATCTTGAAATTCTAATCTATTTCTTATTACAATTCATATTTCCTCTTCTCAAATATTTTAGGGACTTCTTAAAACATACAAATTCTTCATAAAACTTCTTTCTTCCTCAATTAAATTCATGGATCTTCCTATTATGATATTTAGAACCTAGAATGATCAAAAACAAATCATCTCTTTTGTTATCTTTATGAAAAAATCCTAAATAAATTCAAACCAATAAGAATATTAAAACACTAAAATGTTTTCAAGTATAAAACCTTTCAAAAAAAGTAAACTTAATAACAATCTACATCAGATAGATTTTATCAAAAAACATTATTTTCTAATTTTTTAATTCATACATCATCTAATGAACTTTATACAAAACATTTTAAATGATCATCTCGTAGAAAATTCAACACTAAAACTTTGTACACGTCTGTTTGAGGGATTGGGAATAATAATTTCATCAGTTGAACATCACCCAATGACTTTTTTATTGGAATTCATCCAATCTAGATATTTTACAATTACTTTCCTCATTATCATCCATTTTCATTTTAGAAACATTCCTCTATTCACCAATATTTATAACGTATTTTATATAAGAAAAACAATTCATGCACAAACTTTCCTCAATCAATTTTTTCTCTAATGAACTTAAACAGATCTTTATAGGAGTTTACATATGAAAAATTTTAAACCCCTTTCTATTAAACTCTTAGATAATGATATATTTTATAACTCATGTTTTTGGAAAAATTTATAACAAAAAATGAATTCGTATATTTTATTCAATAAAAACCTTGTTTGATAGAATATTATATGTTTGATGGACTACGTTTGGAAAACCTCCCAACCATTTTTATCTAAAGGCCTATATTTACCCAATAAATATTTTTGGAAATATCACCAAAGTTATGGGATTTATATATTAAAAAAAATTTCTGTAGACATTGATTAACAAAATAAAAAACCTTATGAAAATGTTTTAGGACCAACATCTTCTTTAACTTCATCAGCAGATTTATCACATATCCACCATCTTAGTCCCAACATTTCTCACATGAAAATTGTTTTTAGAACTAAACTCTTTCATATTTAGTAAAAGTTGGAATTTATTTATCTAGAATTTTGTAAATATTGTATTGCATAAGGAAATTTCCCAATCCAATATTTCTAAAAAATGACTCATTTATGTTATGAAAGTATTCATTATCTACACTATCAAAGATCAACCATCTATTAGGATTTAGATTATAAATATATCCCACTTGTATTATTTCTATAATAAAATAAAATATTTTCACTACAATTAGGTTAGTGTAAGGAAACTAAAATTATAAATTCCAAAAAAAAAACTGACATAAATTCAAGAGATAAGTTGAGTAACCTTAGTCTAAAACATAGAGACCTTCTCTAATACCAAATTTTTTCCCAGATATACAAGGTATGTGAACTAAGGGTGGGGTTCAATTGTATTAAAAAACATAAATTACATTTTCCATACACCTCATGGTGCAGAGTGACTAAAAATATGATATTCTCATCAAATGAAAAAACATTAGATTCTAAATGTAAATTAATATTGGCATATGTTAATCATAACAGAAAATAATGTTTTCAAAAAATTACAATATCCGACAAAACTAAAAAAATGAAAGGGAAATTTAAGCATAATATAATAGCTAATTTTTATAATCTTTATCTCCAAGGAAATAATCCCATTTTGAGTTGTATATAGATGAAATTTAAGAACTATCTATTTTTATTTTTCATTTAGAGTAGTTTTTCTTTCTTCCTAGATTTATGGGTGGGTCTATTTTAAATCCTTCATCATTTACAAAGGGTTTCTTACTCATTACCGGAGCATTATTTTAAGGAGTACCTTTATGGGGGGACATAATCTTCATCTTCCTAATGTATATACAAAAACCTTGATCATATTAGATTCCCAATTTTGATTAATTTTTTCTATTATCTAGTATTTATGAGATCCAATTTCACCCTAAATTTTAGCCTCCTATTTATATTGAAATAAAACTTATTTTTTAAACTGATTGCATCTTTGTTCATGTATTCATAGAGCCAACAGAGATAATACTAAACCTTATCCTCCTACCCATGACTATGATTTAACTGATTCTAATGGATATATGCAATACCTTATAGCCCTTGATCTATCTCAGCCACTCAACACCCACGTCCCCTAACCACCATTATTATGGAATTACCAGATTTTTTCCCTAATAAAGAGTTCTCCTATTGATTTCTTTGAGAAAATGAAAAAAGATTATAAGAACCAACTATATCTCTTTTCTAATATCTCCAAAGTTCTAGGGTGTTATTAGGACCACAGATTAAAACAATAATTTCATCTTGTACAGTAGTAACAAAAATTACAAATCCATTCTTCGCCCAACAATTCCTTCACCTGACCGAGCATCCAAATTTGATTTTGAAATCCCCTAAGATTCACCTTAATTACTAGCATTCCAATACCTTTTCCCAACATTATTTATTGTAGATTCCTCTATAGATTTACTATAATGTCATGATAACTCCCCTATATCTTCCCCTATATACCTTCATCATATCCAGATATTTTCCATTCACTATTTTCTATATTTCTGTTGTATAGATTCCTAAAATTATACTCATAATTACCCTTCAACGATTAATGAGGGAAGAAATCATTACCATAAAAGTTGTGTTTTCTTTGAACAATGGTTTGATATGCCAAACCTAATTCATTCAAACATTCAAAATTAATCTGTAAATAAGTTTTATAGCTTGGGAAAAATAAAACAACCTTACATACTAGTGTGAAATTAAGATTAAACTCCATGAGAATTATTTCATAATGACCATAAATATCAATTTATGTACATCTATCAAACTTAATTGGAATTTTAATTACCAAGGAAATATCCAATTGATTAATAGGATTTCATGATACATAATTCAATATCTAGATCCTAATCGATGTTTGATGGTGCAGATAAACCTTTGAAACCAATAGGTCAAGGCCAATATAAGGGGGAAGTTCTTCCTAACAAGTAATAATAATAATATTAACAGTATAAATATTAATAATAATATTAACAGTAATATTAATGTGAATGATAATAATAATAATAATAATAATATTGTTATTATTAATGAAACTAATATTAAAAATATTTAGATTATTATTAATAATAATGATGCTACAATTAAAAATATTAACAATAATATTAATAATAATATTGTTATTATTATTGTTATTGTTATTGTTATTATTCGTTTATTATTCATATATATTTACTAAATGATTAATAAACTAATCAAATTTTTTTCATTTTATATATATAGTGTAAAAAATGAAAAAAATATAAATTTTAAATTCAAATATAAATTATGATAGCATACATAAATTTATATATAATTTATAATATAAATTAAAATCTACACATATAATTTATAGGAATAACTAAATATTTTTCAAAAATATAACAATAATATTCATAATTTATTATACATATAAATTAATTAAAACAGAAATAAATAAATTATATTATTTTTAATTACCAAAAAATATTCAAAATATAAATGATAAATTTATTAATAAATACATATATAAATAATAATGTTTCTTATAAATATGTATACAATTATATATTAAAAAAATTATCAAGTCACTCACAAAGAAAAGATAAGGATCTAATATTTGAAAAATTGAAAAACAATAAGAATGTGTTGAAATCGTAAGGGTTTGTATTTTATTTTTTGAAGAAATATGAATATTTGAGTTATAGTGTTGTTAGAAATATACTGTGAAGGATTAATCATTAGATTCCATGTGTGATAAGGTGGTTATTAAAGAAAGTTGCGGTTTTTGGAGGTTTTTTATGGATTCATACTTGAATTTTTTCTAAAGTATTTGATTCCATATATAAAGGATTATTTATGTGGGATAAATTGGTTATGGTTGTTTCCCTTTCAAAATTAATAATATATTTGGATATTTAAAGGTTTATTTCTACATAAGGTATTGAAGAGGTATTAATAAAAAGGGGTCAACCTTCAAAGATAGCACCCGATCATCTAACCATTTATAATGGTCATTGATCTCAAAAGCACCATCTAAGAAGGAGGCAGTCGGGTATGATCATTGATCTAGTATGAGTAACCACTAGTATGTATTTGTTGTTTGGTGCATAGGAATAAACCATTGTGCAGGGTGGCATGATGACCTTCCTTGCAATTGGGACCTAATAGATTTGAAGAAAATGTGATAAAGTGTGTTGGGTTATATTTTATCTAGAATTATTACCATGTTTATAATCAGGTATGGTTTCACATGGGTTTCATTCATCAATTAAAATATGTGTATGTGGGGGAAAATCAAAACTATGACATTTCATTTGACTTCTACCTCCAGTCTAAGTGTTCTTCATGCATGATTCGATACACCAACACACACATTCAAACGTGGAAACAACCATGATTTCATCACCATGTTTCATAAGAAGTTCATAGTGTGTGAAGATATATTTGAAATGTAAAGGTGTTGAAAATTACACTATTAAGAAAACTGTTGTATCGCAATAGTGGGTGTCAGGGATGAATGATCAACATATGAGTGATTTTAGGTCATATCCAATTCATTAAAGAATCAATATAAGGGATTCTTTATTACTTTTTCAGTATGAAAATAATGTAATTTTTAATGATAAATGGAATAATTTCATAATGATTATCCACAACTAAAATAATCATCATATGTATTATCAGCTTCATAAGGATCTTCATAAGGATCAAATGGTTATCTTCATAAGGATTATTTCTTGTTTCATATAAGTATTGATCAACTGGTTTGGGTAAGGATGAATGATTAAATGGTAAGGATTAAAACTATAAGGTTCATCAAAAGGATAAAGGATGATACTTTTTTATAATATTAGGCCAAGAAATTATGGAGTTAAAAATGAATGATTAAATAAATATCATTAAGTTGAATTTTTTGGGATAATATTATAAATTTTGAAGTTAACTTATCTATGATATTAATAATTATTTTCTATAAAAAATTATATTATTATTTCTATGTTTGATAAAGTTAAAAATGAGGATGTTTGTGCTTTTCGGGTTTTTTGTTTACAGAGTTTCGTGCTTCATTTATGGTGTTCTATTTATGTTTCGGTGGTCTGGTTGCTAAATTGTTTTTGTGTATTTACGATATATTATGTTGTGTTGGTGCATCATAGGGATAGATTGGATACTCCAACTTTTCTTGGGCTCCTATTTTCCATACATCCCCCCAAGTGTGGTTTGGTGATGTGGTTCTCTAAGTTGCTTTGGGATGTGTTGTTCGAGCAGCCAGTGGTGATCCAGGAGGCTAAACCAGTGTGTCCTACAATGTAGGTTTCGATAGAGTTGGGTGTTTGAAACTTTTAGTGATGTTTCTTTCATGTTTTTCTCTTTTTAATAGGCTATAGTCATTTCAGGTGATGTTCTCTTTGTTTTGGTGTTATCCGGCATCCAACGATGATCAATTCATTAGCATTGACTAGCATGATACATGTTTTTCATCATGTGAGTTTCGGTGTTCTAAATTCCTACGTGTTATATGATAATGGTTTAATACTTTGGGGATGATAGCTTGTGGGTTCTAATTCTAGAAAATTGGAGTCGAAAGGTGGTGATTTCAACGATAAAGGGGATATTCTTGAGGTGATTCGGTAGAATGATGATCGGTGGGTTCTATCATTATCATAGATTTCATTTAGCTCTAGAGGTTTTCGGGGTGATGATGGTGATTGGGGTAATCAATTTTATGTGATGTGTTTTTTTATGATGGTGATTCGTTTTAGAGAGCATTGACCAAGGATTTGGCGGCCTGATGTGATTAGGTGGTGAAGGGAGCAATGCATTATTATCAAATTTTATATTTGGTGCTTTGGTGTCTACATTTTTTGAATACTAAATATGGTTTTATGTCACATTAATGTATGGTTTTAAAAACAATATCACACTAAAAGGATAAACCGTGAAGCAGTGAATGTATGGGAAATATATTGTCACATGATATAATGAAACTCATTTTTAAATGTTTTGAGACTTATAGATATTATAGATAATGAAATCAGGATAATTTGAGGGTTTCTATATTTAATATAGATAATATATTTTTTTCATAAATTTTAAAATAGTTTGGATCTAGAACATTTCAAATTTGAATGCAGGAAATCTAAGGATCAATATTATTTAAAATTCTATATTTAATATATAGAAAGGTGATATTTTTGGGTTTTATATATATTATCATATGAGTTGAAGGGAAATGAATAATTAATCAATGGAAATCAGTTTCCCTTAAATCATGTGTTCATCAAAAAATTGAAAGGAACCTTCAATATCTTTAAGACCTATATTCCAAATAGGAAGAATTTTTTGCACTATAGAGAAGTAGAATAAATTCTAGTCCCAGTTTAAGAGTGAAAACTATTCTAAAATTTTATAATATGTATGGAGAAAATGGATCTTCATAAATAATATTCTAAATAAGGTGAAACTTTGTATATCAATATCAGATTTACCCATAAGAAAAATTTTACAAATCTATATATTTCATACTAATGGTAAAAAGACCTACACATCTATAAATTCTGGATGTTCTTTACCTAAGTAGTGTGTGAATAAATAAAAAGGGTAGTGATCCTTGGGAAATGTCTTAAACATCCATAAACCATATAAAGGTAGTGATCCTTGTAATGGAGTGACCCAAACAATTTTTAATCCACTAAAATTTTGAAGAATAATAGATTTCAGTGCATCCGTACACTACCAATTAAAAACTCATTTTTTATATCCTAGTGTGGTTGAACAAATTATAAATCCCCATGTATTTTCAATAAATAATTTTTTACATATTTACCTTCAAATTAGTAATTTTGTGATTAAATTATTTGATAAAATGGTTGAACGTAGTTTCTTCCTACGTGTGAAAAAAGATAAATCAAATAAAATAGTTAAACTATAATACACCATAATTCACCCCCACCATCATAGTATATCATGAACAAATAGAAGGACATCATTGATCACTCGACAGACAAAAAATATTAATTTAAAATGGTATTAAAATAATGATTATACTGAATAAATTTTTAAATAATCTGCATAATAATGAATATTAGTATAACATTTTGATTTTAAAAAAAATAAAAAATAATGAATAATGAATAAGTGTTTGATTTAGATGATATAACCATAAAATGGATGAAAACGTTGAACAAGGGAAGGTTGTGATGTTGGATGAAAATAGTAAAAGATGGAGATCAATGGTGGTATATGAAAATTTTACTTTGTGGAGAGGGTTTCCCACATAGAGAAACTTATGTTCGAGTTTAGAACCATCAAATTTATAAAGAGAAAAAATAAAAGATAAAAATCACGGAATGGCATTTTTTGGAAAAAAATTAATATTTTTCTACACTTGTTATAAAATAACATATGTATAAAATATTTTTGACATTATTTTTATAGATCCAATTATAAAAAAGTCAATTTATACTATTTTTATACTAGTAAATATTAGATAAGATATTTTAGTAAAACCCATTATCCATTTAGTTAACCACTTATTGCAACCATGTGGTCCTTTATAGTGTTGAAAACAAATTTGAATTCTCAAATTTGAAAATTTAAGAAAAGGGAATCCTTTAAAAATTCATAAATTCTACTCAATCTATAAGGGATGTGGACTAATCTCTATCAAACACGTGTATCTCTATACATTTTCCCACAAACTACAATTTATAAAGGCAGACATTTTTATATTATTCCTTGTTTCTATGGTATAGAGTAAACATGGTACATAGAGTATATCAATCCAATATAGCCTACTCATAAATTCTCAATTCACTAAGTATAGACTAAATAGATCAATAAATATCTCACATTTTTTTATCCTCATGTATGAACACATCACATAAACCTCAACCAATAGATAATCGCATCATATTTCTTGTCTAGGTATGGTCAAAAAATTCCTTGTTATATATAAATTGAGGGCCCACATTTCATACTCATCATGTGATAGGAAAAATAATATCTTGGTTAAGATCTAACCAAAAACATGATCAAAAATATACTTAAACACTCCTTGATTTTATAAATATCATCACTATAATAAGAAAAGTATCAAAGTATGAAGTTTCTCATGATTGGTATCTCAAAAACCTTAGATATGGGGAAATAAAAATATGAAACATCACCCCTAGTATACCAAATACATATTATGTGACACTCTATATGATATATATTTTGGGGAATCCAATTCACTAAATAATATTTTCACCTCATGAGTATATTTTAAATCTCACAACATAAGATACTCTACGATGAACATTGGTTAGGGATAAATCAAATTCATACTTTTATATGTTAATTCATGTAATATATACAACCAATATGAAAAGGTGTATATTTTATTTTTTATTAAAATGATATTTTTTATATTCTAAAACTCATTTACAAATTTTAAAAATCTATTCAGAAGCACATGTCTTATCATATCACAAATGATAAACCTCTAGATCATCCTTTTGTCTGTTTAATTTTTAAGTTTTTCTTAATTCATTATATATCTAAGTAATTTCTACCAAATACCTATATGAACACATCATAAAACACTCCCACTAAAATCTTTTAGTGAGTAACATCTATGAAGTAAGTCAGTTTGAATAATGGTGAAAATTTGGAATCATATTTCTAATAATTATTCAACATAGAATTCAAACTCCATTACTTCGCATCATAAAATTATACATTATTAATAATGTTTGTTTTCTACATATAACTTCTATTAATTTCAGTATCATCATTATAGATTTAATACATCAAAATTTTCCCTTGAGATAATGTTTTTAAAGACCCGTAAATTTCAAGGAAATTTTTTACTTAAATTATTTGGGATTTAACGAGTATGTAGTTTCTAACGGCACCTGATTCCGAGGCCCAGTGTGCCCGAAATCAATTTTCGAATTTTAGCTCGGGTACGTTTAGTGAACGAACGATCGGGTTTTTCTAACTTTTGAACCGGTGCTCGGAATCAAAATCCGAGGGCACCGATGAAAGCGCGACACCGGTAATTTCTTAATAAGACCATTACTAGAGTTGTGTTTTCTTGGGAGGAGTTATAGAAAAATGTGTGGATTAAATGAAGAGTAAAATAAAATTGTGTTACAATTTTATTTCTTTTCAAAGTGGTTTAATCCTAGGAGTAGAAGTTGGGGTGGGACCCGCTAGATACTAACCACCCTTAAGTGGTTAAAGGTGAGGTGGGGCCCACAAGACCCCAACCCCTCAAATTCCCTAACTCCTCTAAACCCCTCATAAGTTATTTAACTCTCCCACATTAATTCATGCCAACTAAACACCTAATTAATTAGACAACATACGTTTAATTAATTAAGTGAGTTGTTTTTGAATTTTGTAATTTTAAATGCATGCCATGCTTTAATAAAATAAGTGTGGACTTATTTTATTTGGGGTTTGGCTCGTTGTGTTGGTCTTGGGAGGAGAAAGAACATCATCTTCTTCATTGAAGAACGTGAAGAACGTCAGCGCCAACCTTGGCTTCCTTTTTCTCGATGTTGACGAAACGACGTCGTCATCCCGCGACAACGTCAACGGAACAACGAAAGATTTTCATTCCTTCGTCAAGCGATCAACCTTCTTGATTTGAAGTAGGGGTTAAATTAATTATTGGTGAATTAATATTGTTCTTTGAATTAATGTTGACGTATCTCGTTTAATTTTTCCAATTGTTACCAACATAATGGGAGGAAATCAGATTGCACAAATATGGCCGATTCTCCTCCCCGTCTCTTGTTTATTAACAATGGAATTTGAGGTGAAGACGGAGCAATGTCGTTGCACCACGCGGGAATGATGAAGGTCGCGGCTGGAGTGGGCTGCGGCGGTGGAGCGCGGCGACATCGCGCCGTGCCGAAGAGGTCGAAGGAGGCCGCGACCAAGAGCGGGCCACGGCGGAGGGGTGCAGCACCTTCGTGCCACGTTGGATGGATTAAATCCACAGCCTTAGGTTGTGGCGGTTCGGAAGGAGGCGTCCAGGCTCGGCCGGCCACCGGCACACCAGGAGGCGGGACCCGCGGGGGTCCCGCGGTAGCTCACCGGCCGCCCATTACGACCGGCCGTATTTGGGAAGACCGGGGGTTACAACCCCCGGCCAGCAGGAAAGGGCGGGACCCACTAAGAGGGGCCCCACCGTTTTAAAACTATCCCCTCCTCCCCCCTTCATGCCCACTCGGCACTCGGCCGACCGCGCCAGGTCGGGCCGCCCGCGCTGGGCTGGGCCGCTCGCACTAGGCCGGACCGCCCGCGCTGGGCCCGGCCACCCGCACTAGGCTGGGCCGCGCCGGCGGGGCTGGACCGCGCCGACCGGGCTAGGCCATGCCCAACTGGGCAGGACCCGGACTCGGTTCGGGTTGACCCGGTTCGGGCCGACCCGGGGGGTGTTGGGTCGGGTCTGCCCGGGCTCAAACTCCCTATTTTCAGACAGATCCGTTCAAACACCCATATCTTTGGTTACGGACCTCTGATCGATGCACCGTCAGTTTTGTTGGTATCCTTGGATAGAGATGATCGTTTCAGTATATTACAATTAAGGTTTCGATGAACTTTGTGTTTGGCCGGTTTGGTTCGAACACGAAACCAACTGGGCCCTCGGAGCAGAAACGCTTATAACTTGAGCTCCGGACGTCCGATTGACCTTCCGTCAACTTCGTTGAATTCCTCTTAGTGAGACAATTATTTTGGATTAATCCACCCGAGGTTTGGACACAGCTAGAGTACGGTTGCGTTGGTTTTATCTTGAAAACTAACCGGGCCCTTAGAACGGAAAAGCCAATATCTTTCAGACCAGGCGTCTGATTGACGCACCGTCTGTTGCGTTAAGTTCCTATTGATGATACGGAAATTTTAGATACATCAACATTGGTATATGTGACAATTGATGTAACGACTCCTTGGCTCGTGGAGCGGACCATCCCGGAATCGAGCGTGCTGTGTGCGAGAACCCTAGAGTTGGTTGCGACTGCGATGACGATGATGACTGTACATGGATCCTATGTGGGTTCGGCTGCAAGGACGACTGTACTTGGATCCTACGTGGGTTCGGTAGTGATGATGATTGTACTTGGATCCTATGTGAGTTCGGCAGAGGAGATGATTCAGAGGCTACATCTAATCATCTCCACCCCTCTTCGAGAGTAGTATACCTATGTGAGATGAGTCATGACTTTCAATCATTATCTTCGAAATGATTGACTTGCTATCCTATGTGGATTGGGTTGTGCTTTCTTGTGTGGATTGGGTAGTTCTTTCTTGTGTGGACTGGGTTGAACTTGGGCTCGTGAGTTGGAGCAGAACTGGAATTGATGACTTAGGTATATGTATGGGCATATACCTAAGTACAGTTGGTTGATACTTCGTGATTGTATCTTTCCTTTGTGGTTTATCCTTTTTAGATTATGGGAGACATTTGGGGGTCTCGGGGTCCCTACTGAGTATTGTATACTCACCCCTTCACGGGCTATGCCCGCACTACGTTGTGTTGGATGCAGACGATGGATAGTGCTGATCGAGGTGGAGGCTCGTGGAGCTGGACGGTACCTGGAGGTGGATCACTGGACGGGACGTACATGGAGCGGACGGATGGACCCAAGAAGCTGAGGAGACTATCTGTACCCACCCTTCAGGTGGGATTTCCAGAGGATGGATCGGAGTTGCTGCTTTACTTTTTTGCTGCTGTACTTTCTTTTCAGTTGTAATTTACATTCAGTTGGGTTTTTATTCTGGCCCATTTACTTTCCAGCACATACTTTTGTACTCGGTTTACTTACTGTTTACTTCATCTCGCGTACTCTATGGTGTTTATTTACTTTATAAAGGCAATGCCTTCCCTTTTTATCTGGATTTACGCCTTTGGTGCCAGTCGACAACCCCTGGCCTATGGAAGGCGGGCTTGGGGTAGTCACAGCATGGGCCCGAGGACAGGTCATGACAAATTGGTATCAAAAGAGTTCGGTTCTACCACAGAACTCAGGACTCTGATCTTTCTTCTATGTGAAGCAATAGTTTTAAGGGTATTGAGTGTGGTTTTCTGTCCAAGGATTCCAGTGTTGGTGCGGCGGCTGACGTATCCATACACCAAGACCCTGACTTTTGATTTTCGACTCAGTGCACGAAAACATAGATTGTATGTGTGTTTCAATGTATTCTTTTTGATTACTTGTGTTATCTCACCAGGTATACTTTATTGACTGTGGCACACCTGTTTCTTTTCAGGATGGCCCGACGATGGCAGCTAGCTAGGGTTCCGAACTTTGTGCGAGATGGCAGCCCACCGAGCGACGAGGCCTCGGTGCAGGGCCCCATTATAGCAGAGGCACAGGTGGTACCTCTACCTGTAGAGCCACAAAATCCACCAACCCTAGTCACTGAGAGTGCACATAACCTTAGTGCACTACACGAGTTTCAGCGTCAGAGACCGCCCAGGTTCCGCGGGGAGACGAACCCTCATGAATCTGAGGATTGGCTGGAGGCTGTTGTTCGAGTCTTCAGATTAGTAGGGACACCAGCTGACCTCATGTTGATCACAGTGGTGATTCTCCTTCACGTGGAAGCAGGTAGATGGTGGATCTTGATGCTCCAGGTTCATGATGAGGCATCACTTCTATGTAAAAATCTTGAGAGCCTCTTCTGCATGGAGTTTGTTCCAGCCACCCTTTGTGCGGTGCACATTCCGGAGTTGCTACAACTATGGCAGGGCAGCAAGACTGTAGCCCAGTACTCAGCGAGGTTTACCGATCTCTTGAACTACTCCACAGACATGGTACGAGACCCATTATTCCAGGCCTGGACCTTCGAGTAGGGACGGAGGCATGATATCAGGGCTTTGATGATCTCCCTTAGTATTCTGACACAGGCCGGAGTACTAGAGCGAGCCCTTCTTGTAGAGAGCTTTCTTGCTGAGACTACACCATCAGAGAGACCTACCGCAGGGCGGTACGTGGTGGAGTCTTCTGCAGTTGGTAGTCAACGGATGTCACAGGGGTCCAAGTGGACCATATCATCATGTGAACAACCTGAGGATACTGGTTCGGAGGTGCGGAGAACACGTAGTAGAGCCAGTCAGTCGGGAGGCAGACAGTGCTATGCATGTAGCGGGGAGGGCCCCATGTCTCGTGACTGCCCGACCTGCCAGGAAGAGTAGAAGCAGACAGTTGAGAGACCACCCAAGAAAAGGCAGAGGTTCAACAGTGGCGGTCCGCATGTAGCAGGTGGACGAGGTAGAGGAGCTGGCCGAGCAGAAGGTGGTGGACGACACTTCAGGGCTCTACTACCACCACCACCAGGAGGTCCACCCCGACCATAGGGAGCTGAAGGACAGAGGCAAGCTCAACTTTAGGCAGTGGAGGCCTACGACCATGGCACACCTCAGATGATTCAAGGTACTATCAAGGTCTACTCCACCCTTGTGGCAGTTCTTATAGACATAGGAGCGAGTCATAATTTTACTGTCGATGCCCTTGTTCGGAGCTCAGAGATTCCGATGGAGTTGTTGGCTCGATCCTTACGTCTAGAGACTCCTACGGGAGAAGACTCAATGATTACGCACTGGTTTTGGTAGTGTCATCTTACTCTAGGAGGAAAGAGCTTCGACTGGGATCTTCTTGTAGTGGCGTCAAGGCATTACGACATCATCTTGGGAATGGATGAGTTTTCTACGGTCCATGCTCAAATAGACTATATTAGGCGCAAGGTGCGATGTGTCTACACCGATGGGTGAAGGTTCACCTTCACTGGAGAGAAGGGAGCCTTTGTAACACAGGATGGACTCATTCAGAGGAGAGGACAACTGATCACCCATCAGTTGGCTAGTCCCATCCTAGGAGCAGTTGATGTGCGGAGTCTAACTTTTCCTGTTGTGGCAGATCAGTATGCAGACGTTTTTGCTGACACCGTTCCCAAACTACCTCCTCACAGAGAGGTAGATTTCTATATTGACCTGTACCCCAGGACATCCCCGATATCTACTCCATCATATTGGATGGCTCCCTCTGAGCTTCGAGAGCTACAGGTACAGATGAAGGACTTGCAGGGCAAGGGATTCATCCGAACTAGTGTTTCACCCTGGGATTCCCTGATATTGTTCGCCAAGAAGGTGGACGGGAGCTTGCGATTTTGTGTCGATTACCATCGCCTGAACCAGGTGACTGTGAAGAACAAGTATCCACTTTCGAGGATCAACAACCTCTTCGATCAGCTCAAGGGAGCACGATGGTTCTCGAAGATAGGACTCAGGTCAAGCTATCATCAGCTCATAGTTCGAGACGATGATGTGAAGAAGACGGCCTTTAGGTGTCGGTATGGAAACTATGAGTTCTTGGTAATGCCTTTCAGTGTAACCAACGCTCCAGTTGTGTTCATGAGTCTCATGAACAGGATCTTCCATCCTTACCTCGATCGATTTTTCGTAGTCTTCATCGAAGAAATATTGATATACTCAACTACTGAGGAGGAGCACGCCTACCACTTGTGGGTTGTACTGGACACACTCCGAGAGCACCAGCTTTATGGTAAGCTCTCAAAATGTTACTTCTGGATTCGAGAGGTCCACTTCTTGGGACATGTCATTTATGAGGCGGGAGTTGCGGTGGATCCTATGATGATCGAGGCAGTGCTAGCTTGGGAGCCACCTAAGAGCGTGACATAGCTGCGGAGTTTCCTAGGATTGGCTAGGTACTATTGAAGATTTGTGATAGACTTTTCCAGAGTTGCAGCACCACTCTAAGCTTTGACTAAGAAGTAGAAACCATTCGTGTGGTCAGATAGATGTCATCAGAGCTTCCAGGAGCTAAGACAGAGATTGACCAGTGCACCCATCTTGAGGCTACCAGAGGAGGGAGTAGGGTACGTAGTTTACTGTGATGCATCAGATACCGGACACGGGTGTGTAATGATGCAAAAGCGGGTAGTGATCGCCTATGGTTCATGACAATTGAGGCAGAATGAGTAGAACTATGGTACCAATGACCTGGAGTTAGTAGCAGTGGTCTTCGCCTTGAAGATTTGGTGGCACTATTTGATGGGTGAGTGTTTTACAGTCTTTTCTAACCACTTGAGTCTCAGGTACATCTTCTCACAGAAGGATCTGAACCTGAGATAGCGTTGATGGCCCGAGTTCCTCCAGGACTATGAGTTTGAGATAGTCTATACTCTTGGAAAGTGGAACGTAGTAGCTGATGCTCTCAGCAAGAGGACGGGCATTCAGCTACTTAGAGTGGCGACAGAGCAGTTAGCCGCTTTGTAGATATCCTACGTGGATAGAGTTGAAGCAATATTTCTACAGTCACTCACATTCACTCCTCCACTACTTCAGCAGGTCATAGAGGCGCAGCGTGGGGATATTGATTGTGAGACACGACGTGCACAGATATACTCAAGACAGGCACCTGATAGATTCTCTATATAAGGATAGCACGTCGTCCTTTTCAGAGGACGTACTATGGTACCGGCTGCTTTGCAAGAGGATGTGCTGAGGGAGTTTCATACTTCCCCTTTGGCGGTACATCCAAAAGTAGCGATGATGTACCACGATCTCATACGACAACACTGGTGGCCGGGTATAAAGATGGTTGTGGCAGATTTCGTTTCGCGATGCCTCACCTACCATCTGGTGAAGGTGGAGCACCAAGTACCAACAGGCTTGGTAGATTTATTGGAGGTCCCGGAGTGGAAGTGGGACGGGATATCTATGGATTTCGTGATGGGACTTCCACGTACTTCCAGAGGACATGACTCCATCTGGGTGATCATAGACTGAATCACCATGTCGGCCCACTTCTTACCCATCAGAGAGCATGGCTTAGTGGAGAGCTTGGAATGCCTCTACGTTCAAGAGATCGTACGACTTCATGGTGTGCCATCGACTATCTTCTCCGATCGAGATGCTCGCTTTACTTCTTGGCTTTGGAAGGGGTTTTACGAGGCTTTTGGGACGTAGCTATGCCTGAGCATCACCTTTCACCCACAGACAGATGGTCAGACGGAGAGGACCACTCAAACTCTTGAGGACATGCTCCGTGCATGTGTCCTTCACTTTGGCCGCAGCTGGGAGGATCACCTGCCCTTGGTAGAGTTTGCGTACAACAACAGCTACCACTCCACCATCAGGATGGCACCATATGAGGCATTGTATGACCGACCTTGCAGATCACCTCTGTGCTGGACAGACCCTGGGGACTCAGCACTTGTAGGACCAGAGATGGTCCAGGCCATGATGGAGAAGGTACAGATCATCCAGGAGTGGATGAAAATATCTCAGAGCTGACAGAAGTCCTATGCTGACAGGAGGCGGAGACCACTAGATTTTGAGGATGGTGACCACATTTTCTTAAGGGTCTCACCTCGACGTGGATTACGGAGATTTTTCCAGGGTGGGAAGATATCTCCGCGCTTTATCGGACCTTTCTAGGTTCTCAGCAGGATAGGTGAGGTGCCTTATCACCTATCTCTTCCACCTCAGTTGCACTGGATGCACAATTTCTTCCACATATCTCAGCTGAGGAGACACGTGCATGACCTGTCGCATATCATTGATCACGGGGATCTGGATATCGATGGTGGGGTGAATTTTTCAGAGGTTCTGGTGGAGATCGAGGATTGACAAGAGCATGTCCTACGTGGATGGTCGATTCCTCTAGTACGCATCAGGTGGCAGCACAGGAAACTCTAGGAGACCACATGGGAGCGGGAGGCTCAGATGCATGCTTAGTACCCTCATTTGTTTCCCTAGTTTTTTATGTATCTTTACGGGTACGTAAAGCCCTATGGTGGGAGTAATGTAAAGACCCTTAAATTTCAACAAAATTTTTTTTTCAAGTTCTTTGGTATTTTATGATTACTCAGTTTTTGACGGCACATGATTCTGAGGCCCGATGTGCCCGGAATCAATTTTCTAAGTTTAGCTCAGGTACGTTCAGTGAACGAACGAGCAGTTTTTTCTAACATTTGAACTAGTGCTCGGAATCTAAATATGAGGGCACTGATGAAACCACAGTGCCAGTAATTTCTTAATAAGACCTTTACTGGAGTTGTGTTTCCTTGGGAGGAGTTTTAGAAAAATTTGTGGATTAAATGAAGAGTAAAATAAAATTGTGTTACAATTTTATTTCTTTTCAATGTGGTTTAATCCTAGGAGTGGAAGTTGGGGTGGGACCTGCTAGATACTAACCACCCTTGAGTGGTTAAAGGTGAGGTGGGGACCACACGATACCAACCCCTCGCATTCCCTAACTCCTTTAAACCCCTCATAAGTTATGTAACTCTCCCACATTAATTTATGCCAACTAAACACCTAATTAATTAGACAATTTATGTTTAATTAATTAAGTGAGTTGTTTTTGAATTTTGTAATTTTAAATGCATTCCATGATTTAATAAAATAAGGGTGGACTAATTTTTTTTGGGGGTTGGCTCGTTGTGTTGGGCTTGGGAGGATAAATAACTTCATCTTCATCATTGAAGAACGCGAAGAACGTCAACACCAACCTTGGCTTCCTTTTTCTCGACATTGATGAAGTGACGCTGTCATCCCGCAGAAATGTCAACGGAAAAAAGAAATCTTTTCCTTCATCAAGCGATCAAATTTATTGATTTGAGGTAGGGGTTAAATTCATTATTGGAGAATTAATATTGTGCATTGAATTTACGTTAATGTATCTCATTTAATTTTTCCAATTGTTACCAATTTAACAGGAGGAAATCGTACATCACAAACACGACTGATTCTCCTCCCCGTCTCTTATTTATTAACAATGGCGTTTGTGGAGAAGACGGCGAGGTGCCATTGAACCGCGCAGGAACAATGAAGACCGTGGCTGGAGAGGGCCGCGGTGGTGGAGCGCGGTGCCATCATGCCATGCCAGAGAGGTCGAAGGAGGTCGTGGCCAAGAGCGGGCTGTGACGGAGGGGCGCGGCACCGTCGGGCCACGTCAGACAGACGGAAGTTGCGGCCTTAGGCCGCGGCGGTTCAATAGGAGGCAGCCGGGCTCGGCCGGCCGCCGGCACACCAAGAGGCGGGACCCGCGGGGGTCCCGCCGCAGCTCACTGGCCAGCCATTATAGCCGGCCATTTTCGGGAAGACCGGGGGTTACAACCCCCGGCCAGAAGGCAAGGGTAGGCCCCAACGAGAGGGGGGCCGCCGTTTCAAAACAAGCCCCCCCCCCCACCCCCTTCGCGCCTGCTCGGCGCTTGGCTGGTCGCACTTGTCTGGGCTGCCCGTGCTGGGATGGACCGCGCCGGCCGGGCCGGGCCGACCTAGGGGGTATTGGGCCAGGTCAGACTGGGCCCAAACCCCCTATTTTCAGACAGATCCGTTCAAACTTCTATATCATGGGATACGGACCTCCAATCGATGCACCATCAGTTGTGTTCGGATCTTTGGATTGAGATGGTTGTTTCGTTATATTACACTCAATGTTTCAAAAAACATTGGGTATGGTCGGGTTGGTTCATACACGAAACCAACCAGGCCCTCGGAGCTGAAACGCTTATAACATGAGCTCCGGATGTCCGATTGACGTGTATTTGACTTAGTTGAATTCCTCTTAGTGAGATGGTTCTTTTGGCTTACTCCACCTGAGGTTTGGATGCAGTTGGAGAAGGGTCGGGTTGGTTTTATCTTGAAAACCAACCGGGCCCCTGGAACGGAAAAACCAATATCTTTCAGACCGGGCGTCCGATTGACGCATCGTCTATTGCATTAAGTTCCTATTGACGAGACAGAACTTTGGGATACATAAAATTTGGTCTACGTGATAGTTGATGTAACAACACCTTGTCTTGTGGAGCGGACGCTCCCGGAATTGAGCGTGCTATGTGCGGGAACCCTAGAGCAGGCTATGATTGCGACAACGATGACGACTGTACTTGGATCCTACGTGGGTTCGGCAGTGAGGACGACTTTGCTTGGATCCTACCTGGGTTCGGCAGCGATGTGGACTATACTTGGATCCTACATGGGTTCGGCAGCGATGGTTACTTTTCTGGGATCCTACATGGGTCCAGCAGCGACGACTTCTGTACTTGGATCCTATGTGGGTTCGGCAGAGGAGATGATTCAGAGGTTACATCTAATCATCTCCACCCCTCTTCGAGAGTAGTATACCTGTGTGAGATTAGTCTTGACTTTCAATGATTATCTTCTAAATTATTGACTTGCTATCCTGTGTGGATTGGGTTGTGATTTCCTGTGTGGATTGGGTTGTACATTCTTGTGTGGACTGGGTTGAACTGGGGCTCGTGAGTTAGAGAAGAACTAGAATTGATGACTTAGGTATATGTATTGGCATATACCTAAATAGATTTGGTTGATACTTCATGATTGTATCTTTCCTTTTTGGTTTATCCTTTGTGGATTCTGGGATACCTTCAGGGGTCTCGGGGTCCCTACTGAGTATCATATACTCACCCCTGCATGGTCTATGCCTGCACTACGTTGTGTTGGATGTAGATGACGGACAGAACTGATCGAGGTGGAGGCTCGTGGAGCTGGACGGTACCTAGAGGTGGATCACTAGACAGGACGTACACGGAGCGGACGGCTGGACCTGAGGAGCTGAAAAGACTATATGTACCCACCCTTCAGGTGGGATTTCTAGAGGACGACCCAGAGTTGCTACTTTACTTTTCTACTGTTGTACTTTCTTTTCAGTTGTACTTTACTTTCAGTTGGGTTTGTATTCTGGCCCATTTACTTTCCATCACTTACATTTTTACTCATTTTACATAGTTTTTACTTCATCTTGCGTACTCTGTGGTGTTTTTTACTTTATAAAGGCAATGCCTTCCCTTTTTATCGATATTTACGCCTTTGGTTCTAGTCTCCATCCCCTGGCCTATGGAAGGTGGGCTTGGGGTTGTCATGGCATGAACCCCGAGGATGGTTCGTGACAATGTTGGGGTTTCTGACACTTTTAACCAGGGTGTGCATCATCGTGTTGTGACGTGCTGATTGTTTCCCTACATTCTCGCTTTCTAAATGTGGCAATAAATCATCACTTATTCAGAGAAATTTTCTCCTTGATTGAAACAAGATGATGGGATGTCGGTTTATCCTTCCATGGATTCAACCTCGTAATTTTTCACCTAGTCTGGGTATTCCTACAAACCATGTTTAGAAGGAAGATATCAAAAACTACATAATTCTAATGGGTGAGGCTTGAAATTGGGGTTTACACGAAGGGAAATGACCCAGAGATATGATGGGTCTTACACATGGTTATATAACCTTCACAAGAGAGACACTCTTAGTTGGAAGAGTATGGGATGATTTTGGGGCTTACACATGGTTAGCTTCTTGGGAACTGGTCAGACACCACAAAAGGGGGGAGGACTGAGGATGTGGGTCCCTCAAAGGGGATACTTAAGTATACCGATGTATGGGGTTGAACCTTAGTGAGGCTAACTACGTACCTTGTCTAGGAGGCAGGGATCAAAACCCACATATTTTTGAAATCATACAGTTTAATGTCATGTGGGAAAAAAGGGGCATAGGGTTTAACATCATATAAGACGAGGGCACACCAATGCAAACTGGTCGGGACTGATGGGTGATTGGATTGAACCTCAATGAGGCTTCCTACATACCTTTATTGAAAAGTGAAAGGATCAAAGTCCATGTAGTTTAGTAACAAGGGGCATGGGGCTTACACACTAATGTGGCCCAAAAAATATGTCATGGTCACTGTTTTACTCTATGATCATGTGATTCATGCTCGGTAAGAGAAAAAAGAGGAAAAAATAGACCTGACAATCATGGCACAAAGGTGTGTCTATGAAGTGTGGTTAATGGGACTTACACATGGAAGCGGCCCAAGTGCCGCTAAGAAGTAGAAATGATTGATGGGGATTATGTATGGATATTACCTGGCCAGTTCTAAGGAGCAACAATGGTGGATAGGGATTATGCATGGAAGAAACTCGAGTGATGCTAAGGAGTGGCAATGGTGAATATGGATTACACATGAATGTTTCCCAGGTGCCGATATGGAGTGTCAATGGTGGATGTGGATTACCCATGGAAGGTTCTTAGGTGCCACTATGGAGTGGAAATGGTGAATGGGGATTACAAATAGAAGTATCCCAGGTGCTTCTAAGGAGCATCAATGGTGGATGGGGATTACACATGGAAGATTTTTGGGTGCTCTGAAGGAGTGTCAATGTTGGATGGGGCTTAAACATGGATGCTTAGCAGGTGCTGATATGGAGCGGCTATTGTGGATGGGGCTTACGCATGGAAGTATCCCACGTGCTCCTAAGGAGTGGAACTGGTGGATGGGTCTTATGCATGGATTCTTCCAATGATTTATTACTCATTTCTATCCATGCCCTCTCACTAGTTGGTTGAGGCATATAATTGGGGTTTTACACCTATTCTTTAGTGCACAAGCGGGATAACGCCAATTAAATTGGAATATGTCTGAAAAAAGGGAGATGAAAAGTATGAATCATATGACCAACATTCGAAACATAAAGGGGGAGGCAAGATGAAGGAATATAACTGCTGACCATATTCAAAACGCAACATTTATATCATTTTGGCCTGAGATAGAAACACAAAAATGAGGTCCAGCTGCTTAAAGTATTTGAAATTCAGATCCAAAATCGAAGTGTCATTCAATGTCTTCTGTTGTGTTGTCCTAGAATGGTAGGTGAGCCAAGGTTTCATGGGACCCAACCATTACAGGGTCCCTTTAGACATGAAAGAGGATTAATATCCAAATAAAGGACAAAAAAATCCAGATGTGGAGTGATGGAATGCTCAAACGGATTCCAACACTCTTGAAATTATGACAATGTAATCATGGAATGAGGCATATTATGCTTTTCACATAAGAAATATCTTATTTTGAACAAGATCCATCCTATTATTGAATGATATGGCATGATACAGTATAAAGTAATGTAGTGAGGACTATTGGCATCTTATGCTTGGTGCATATGGCATCTCTTATTCGGAATAAGAGGCATCCTATGCTTGTCATATCGGGTGTACTATAGTTTATAGACATGTAGAGAGGACTATTATTCATAAGGTGCCTAGAAATGGCTCGTGTTGGGACTTCAGCAAGAGAATCCATTTCTTATTTCACCTAGAATAAGAGTCAAGTGATTGGGTTTGGATGAGTTACTTGGGGATTGTCTTAAAATTAATTTTTTATTAGCAGAAAAAAAAATACAAGAGCCCCGAGATGGGGGGAAACCACAAAGGACTATGAAGGCCTAAAATTATGTAGGCCAAGCGCATCACCTAGAATAATATGGTTGCAACTCTTTGGTAAGGATCCAACACAAATATATACAGTAATTTCATTCTCTTATCTTCCCTCTCGTGCTAAGAGGTCTGTTGCATGGTTCCCTTTGTGCAAGGTGTTCTTGTGAGACATGCCTTGATTGATTTTACTTCTACAATGATGAACCAGATAGATAAGTTCCTAGGGGGTCCACCCTTTCATTTAGAAACTAGACAACATCTGCTACATTTTACTCAAGATCCATCACCATTAGGACAAAAATCTTGCACAAGGAAAGACCAGTGTGTATGGCGTGAATCTCGGCACCCAAGGATGAGCCCCTACCAAAGAAGGCACTAAATCCAAGATTGACCGACCCAAAGGGGTTTCAAAACAAGCCCCCACCTCTCATATCCCCATAAATAAGAGAGCCGACAAAATTAAGTTTCAGTTCCATTTGAGGTGGGATCTGCTTCACCCACTTTCTCTAGCTTTTGGGATGCAAACCAGGAGTAGGGTGAACTCCCAGAATGAGTGAGAAAAACATGAAGGAACTGTCACTTCCACAGATTTGATGACTAAGCTTTGACACCAATGCTCTTGTGCGAGCATGGAATTGGATGGAAGTGGTCCCTGTACCTTGTATTTAATTGTTCTGGGCCTCCTAGAGGATCCATCAAATAGTCGTCACTGTGACAACATGTACCTTTATCGCCAAATCAGCAGATCCATACTCAGGAAACTAGCTCTCGATCACCTCCTGAAATGAGTCCCATCTACAATCAATGTTCAAGCGAGACCTTGTTGATCCCCATAGGATTGTTTCCCAATATATATGTACAAATACATGCTCAACTGTCTCCACCTGAGGATTGATACAATAACAGTAACAGGATACAATACTCACCACTCTTCGCTAGATATGTTTGTCTATTGGGAGAGTGTGATGATAGATACACCAGAAGAGGAAGAATTGGTGCATCGGAATATCATTGAACCAAAGAGTCATTTCCTTATCATCCCTCTTACCATAGCCACCCAAAGTATCTCTATCGCTATTGTAGGATAACCTTTAGAAGGGCGCGCAAGTGAAGCAGCAACAGTCTGGCTCATCACTGAGAATGATGTTGGAGAAAAATTTTATCTGATTATCATTCAGGATAGTGTTAATAAGAACTGGATGGATACTGGACTCTTTAAATTAAATAGACAACATTGGACACCCTGGGAATAAAATCTTCACATCGGTCCAATCCTCTTGCCAAAGGTTAATGTCACCCCTTCTGACCAGACAGTGGTTATGCCCTTGAAGATCATTCAAATGGGAAAGCATGCATTTGGTAAGGGTGGATATAATACTATTATTCCTAGCCAGCCTTCCAATCTCTCCCCATAAATTTCTCTGATAAACCTCATCTAGATGGATGACCCGTCGATAATCTCCCAAGAAAGTCGAGGTTGCATGGAATGCATGGTCTCCAAGATATTTCTTATTCCCACTCTACCCACCTCTTCCATCTTGTCTATATACTTGTAAGAGGCCTAGTGGCACCGCCCCACTTAGTTGGCATCTCACAAGAAGGACGACATCACATTCTCAATTCTGGATATGGTCATTTTTTGCGGGGTTTTAATTGAAATCACATGTATATGGATTTAATTAAATACATTGTTGATGAGAGTGAACATTCCCCCAAAGGATAGGAATTTTCTTCATTTAATGTCATATTGTACCTTTGATGTAGTAGATAATATCTTCAAAAAACATTTGTTGATTCTTCCCAAAGAAATAGGGGTTCTCTGGTGGGACATCAGAATATAGCTCCAGTGCATACATAAGATCTCTTGGATGGTATGATGTCTCCTCTCCATACACATACTCAAGATAAAGAGCTTTCTCTTCCTAGCATTAATAATCGGCCCACTTTCATCCCCATAGGCTTCCAAGGTATCCATGAGGTCTTGGACATATCTACACCTTCCATTAGTGAAAATTAACACCTCATCCGTAAACATGAGATGGGAAATAGGGACACTCCCATACTTGTTGGCATATGGAGTAACCCTACCCTCCTCCATATTGTGGTGGAGATTTTTGAGATGGACTCTTGAGATAAAAGGAAAAGATAATGGGGGATAGGATCACCTTGGCGTACACCTCTAGTGTTCATGAAGAACCAAAAATCCTTACCCATTAAGGAGATATAAAGACAAGGTGATGATAAACATCTGAAGCACAAGTAGCAGACCCATTCCTGAAATCCCAGTTTCCTCATCCCCCAGATGATGAATCCCTACTTGATCCTATCATAGGCTTTGTCCATATCCACTTCTATATCCACATTAGAAACCATTTTCCTCTTGTTTATAACACCCACCAATTCCATGGAAATTTCAATGGCCCCTTGAATGATACTCCCCTTCACAAAGCCATGTTTCTCGGCCGACACAGTCCTTGGAATCATGCCATTCAGCCCTATTGATAACAGACTGGAGAGGATTTTGTCTAAAAATTTGAAAAGACAAATCAGACAGTATTGGGGGAAATTTGTTGGTTCCTTGTATTTGGGGATGAGAATAATGAGGGATGTGAAGACCCCTTGTGGAAGAGAACCCCCCGTGATGAAATCCTAGACAGCATGTATGACCTTAGGTTTCAAAAAGTCCCAAGCAGCAACATAAAACTCCCTTGAGAAGCCATGAGGCCCTAGTGCACTTATCTGGATTAAGCTTAAGGTGGCCTCCTTGATCTCCTCCTCCTTTTGTAAATCAAAAATAGAATCATAATCACCATTTCCAACCCACTCTTGCATGGAACTCAGGATCACATCCTACCTACATCTTGTAGGCATACCACTGTCACTGATATAGCTCGGGTCGACGTGTATGGCTTTAAAGTGATTCAAATAAAGGTTTCTGACCACATCAATATCCGATGTGAGGGAATCATTCTCCATTTTAATGTTGATATGTCCACTCTTCTTTTTCTCTTTTAAGAAGGTATGGAAGAAGGACGTATTTTTATCCCCCTCCCTAATCCACAATGCTTGGGACCTCGCACAATAATTTCTCTCTACCTCCAGCAACTTCTCAGCTAGTAGGGAGTGATTGGAGTTGCGATGAGAAAAGATATCATCATACCATCCTTTATGGAGTTCCACCTAGAGCTTCCCAATTTTCTTCTTAAGGTCCTAAATGTTGAATTCAACCCTGGGTTTAATTATAGCCATTCATTAATACAAATATTGAGATTCATCAAGTGATAGAAGAGATTTGAGCAACCGTCTCCATGGGCGTCTACTTCCCATGAGTTATTCAGCTTGGGAAGGACCCCCCCCCCCCCCCTTATGCCAATCAGTAGTGTAGAAGAACTGATTCAACCCTACCACACTCCTCTTCAAAGCAACTAACAGTGGGGAATGGTCATAAGGATCCTATGATGATGCAGGATCGAAATATTTGTAGTGTCACTCTCCATTTTTCATGGGGGTCAGTGATGGTAGAGAAGGGACCAGCACGGAGGGCTGTGACTACAACCTGACAAAGATCTCAAGAGGGGGTGTGGGGGAGCAGCCCCTTCAGCATGGAATATTGAGTGAGAATGAAGGTTCTTCATGAATTATAGGTATTTTTGAAGAAGCTTCATAGAGATCAGGGTCTCTTAGATAATGGGGCTTCGTGGAGCTAAGGGTCTCGTGGAGCATGCCTTGATTCATAGGGGGAGTGATTCGCAAAGGCTAAATGCTTCGCGAAGCTTCAAGTTCCTCATAGGGCCTTCTTCCATTGAGAATGGAGTAGGCCTTCATTAATGGAATCTACATTAGGGGTATACGCTCTCAAGAACATAAGGAATAATACTTCATGGAACATGAGGGATCCACAGAAGAGGGTGTTGGTGGAGCACATGAGTTCTGTGAATCAAGAGAGCAAGGGTTCGACCTGACACCATCTTTATGTTAAATAAAGGTATGAGGGGGGAATTTATACCCAAGGGGTATCACGATGCTTTGAAGTGTGGCATAGAGAAAATGGTGCTTCATAACCATAGGGTACACTGTCATGTTCTTCATGTTTCTCGGACTAGCATAGGCTATTTTCCTGGCCTTTTTGGATCCCACGGAGGTTCTAGTCAGGTTCCTTAGACTCATATATGATTCCTTCATGGCCTTTTCGGTGCTCTCAAAGGCTTCGGTCATGTTATTTAGACTCTCATAGGATTTTTTCACGCAACTCCATGATCATAGAAGGAGCTTCACGAATGGGCTCTACGAACTAGTTTTCCAACCCAACTTCGAATGTCCATATCTCCAAATCTGTAAATCCATTTGAGCTCTATAATTAGTCAAATTGAATATTGGGAAAATTTATACGCTCTAGGATCATTTATGGAAGCATTTGTAATATAATATAGACTAATTTTCTGATTCCAAAAGTTTGTAATTAATGTAACACATAATTTATTTACCAAATCATCTTAAATTATATTAGAATATAAATTGAGATTCACTTCATTAAGTAACTAAATATAACTCTTTACATGTCCCTTTAAAATCATACCATAAACTCTTTTGGGATATTTAGTGATATTCAATTTGAATACTGAAAAATATATTCTTTTCTTTGTTAACTTTTACCTTCTGTAAATCCAAACATACTCCCAATATCCTATTATAAACTATATTCTATTCAAAATATCATAATAATATAAACAAATCATTTCAGTTCAAGAAATAAAACATTTAATTTAGTGGTAAAATTTAAAAAATAAATTATTGTATCCATATCATATATGGTATTCTATGTTTTAAGATAAATGTTATGAATAATTTAATTTTTATTAATATTCCACATTTGGATGGCGATAAATATGTTCCCCATATTTTAACAATTATCATGGATAATACCTCTTATCTAAGATAAATCACATTTTATAATTATTTTCCATTCAAACTATTTAATAGAATATATTGAATCATAAACCATGGCTATTAAATCCATTATCTCATATTTTTTTCATAATGTCTCTTTGTTAGAAAATAACTTCCCTTATCATATAAGGTAAAGAGATGATCATTTTTACTAATATATATATGGGTTTAAATTATTATTTGCATTAAAATCATGATTTATTAACTCTTTTGTTCATAATTTGAATTCAAATGACAAGTTCTATTAATCCATTCCTTGATTTTGAACTCATGTCTATTTATTATAATTTTAAAATATTAATTTGGTATCATATACACTAAAAAAGTGAAGCATTGATTTATATATCATCAGTACCTAAAAATGACTATCAATGGACTTCCAAAAACTTCATTCAGTATTTGAGATAATTCCTTTTAATGAGATATTTATTTCCCTTCTTGATAACTCTAGGATTCAATGACCTTGTATTGTAATTTGAAGAACCTTTATTGGACACTCTAACTAATTTTCCTTCTTCCAATATGAACTTTCAACCACTTGTACTATTGATGCAACACTAAAAGGTAGAAATATCAGTGAAAATTCATCTATCCTAAACACAATGATAAAATCTTGTAAATATTTCTTGAAATCATTCACATTTTCATAACATTTCCAAAAATGATTAAAAAATGAATTTCATCTCCAAAATAAGCCTTAAGGAAACCTCATGTTTCTCTATGTCATACCCAATCATATTTATTTTATGAGGAGATTTTGAAGTTACCTATGTCATATTATATATAATTCCTTTAAAACCTAAATTGAATCATTTTTTTATTTTAGTAAGTATCAAGATTTCTTTATTTTACAAATTCAATAATAGGTTACTAAGGAAGGTTTTACTCCAACACATAGAATTTTCATTTTAGTAAGAATGATTCTTATGTTTGTATACTAGTATAAAGATTTTCTTACATTATGACCCATGATTTTAGAATTGATCTCAAAGTAATATTTTGTTATGATGATTCCATTTACCTATAATAGAATCTCTTATCAGATGGGTATCATGTTTTACATTCATTTAATATGGAATTATATTAAATGATATCTTATTAAAATGATGAACCTTTTAGAGTCACATCAAATCCATTACTGGACCAAGATCTATATTTAACTAAGATTTGGGCCTCTTTCACATTTTTTTCTATCACTTAGCTATTTAGGTAGTTTATTATATCAATCATATCATATATGAATCTTGAATGGTTATGTAGAAAAATATTTGTAAAATAAATAATATGGATAAACCTATGATAAATAATCATATTATTGTCTCCCAACTAATTGTGACATAATTAAAATCAAAATAATGGGCACTGATCCTATTAGGGTCACCTATTACATTATTTTAGGTAATTGTCCAGCCGAGATCTATTTATCACTATGAGAGGGATGGGTGAATCAATGGTATCTTTTTCTTTTATTTTTCCTTACATTTTAAACAACTTTCAACTTATGTTAATGATTTAGTTCCCTACTAAAAACAATTCAAACACACATCCACATAAATAATATAATATACATGGTTCTCCAGTAAATAAGAGTAGCTAACTCATTTGTATGTTTTGGAAATGATCCAACACTCACATTCAACTAGAAAAGAATCCTTTTGTGTGGAATACAATGATAATTATATTCCCTTACACTCATGTAGAAATATGATAAATTCAATAGGGCATGTGCATCACGTACCCCAAAATGGTGTAAGATAGTTTTTTTAACAAACATGATATGGTTCTTATTTATCAACTTTTAGTAATATGATCTTTCACAATAATTCTTCGCTTTATTACCCATAATCTAGTAAGAACTCCATCAAATTAGTAATGATAAACATCCCAATTTCCTAGTTTGATTACCAAGTCTGATTCACAAGTCTGATTTCTCAATATGGAAATATAGTTTTGTCATAATACCAATAAAAAAACAAAACCACTTATAATATGAGCCCTTAAACACCGGTCTGATAAC
Organism: Viscum album; assembly: GCA_963277665.1. NCBI lineage: Eukaryota > Viridiplantae > Streptophyta > Magnoliopsida > Santalales > Viscaceae > Viscum > Viscum album. The sequence continues at coordinate 1,101,344,024 of OY728138.1, read as the reverse complement.
TATTCTGATGATCCATCCCAATAATATGATCAAATGAATATGATATTATCTCTTATACTTCATTCATATATTAGAAAACTATATCAAGAGAACACAATCTGGAAACTTCTTCTTACTAAAATTTCATAGATTTTATCTCCTCTTTCATGATCAATGCAAGTCGTAATACACAAAGTATTATCCTCCTTTTATATACATCAAAAAATGAATTAAGTTGGATTATAAAAAGGTTTTCCCACTTTACTAATTTTACTAAATCTTAGATCTTCCTTATGTATTGAATATTTATTTAACTTGGTTGGTGCCTTTAATTTCCCATCAATTTAATATCTCTCTTTGACTTCTTTAACACATCAGACTTCCTTAAAAATCACTAGTTTGATTTAAATTCTACATTATGATTTCCCAATCTGATTTCTTTATTACGATGCTTCATACCACTTTTATATATGCAGAAATAGACAACTTCAATATTTATAGAGAACTTTAGTTGACTTTGATTACAATTTTTCATTATGATTTCTTCATTACGATGAGGTCATTTGTTCACTCTGATTTTCTTAACCCACTTTTAAATAAATCATAAATGAAGACATCCCATTGTGTTGATCCATACCAATTAAAAAACAAATATACTCATTCATATTTATTCATAATTATAATGATATAATATTCTTAAATATGATTGATCTTGACACACATGTAAATGAAAACTCTTAAAAACAAAACCAGAGTTCTTATTTTCATTATTGACCCACTTTTTGAGGAAATTATTCTTTCTATGGACCTATTCAAAAAGTAACCAACAATTCATCTTGATGGAAAAGTGTTGATTAAAATGTTGATTGATCACTTATTATATTTTTCATTGGTCTCAAAAAATTCATTTATTTTCTTTCTTTTTCATTGGTCCTAAAAATTCCCAATAATAATAATCCGATATTCGATATATCAATGGAATTCCGAGTTCGGTTGACCAGATCCATCATCATTCTCTTCAATAACTTCTTTGAATACAATACCAATAATATTCTTTATCTTTTTTTTATTATTAATCTCATTAAATTATTTATTTTATGATTTAAAATATTTTTTGTATCTTGGTCTTACTAAAAACCAGCACCTTCATTTTCTCTCATTATGATCAAAAAAACCTTTCCAACCGTAAAAAAAATATGAATATGATGGTCTGAGAATAGAAAGATTCATAAAATTACTTCATTAACAAACATTATCTTGTAATAATGATGTCATTAATGACTTTGATTAAGTTGAATATCTACTTCAGCATCATCTTACTTAAATTATAATGTTTTATAACTTCCTATTGTTTGAGAAATTTTATTTATTTCTAACCAACCACAATACAATTGGCCTGAATATTATTGGTAGAATATTTTCTCCCCATTTATTTAATAATTATAAAAACACATGTTTTACAACTTATATATATGATTTTTTTAAATTAAAAAATATAAAATAATCATAACATTTGTATTGGATCCTTATAGAATTGTATTCCCTTCCTCATTACAATTAGAACCTCATTCTGAACCAAAGGTGAATCTGATGACCCTATCCTTTCAGAAAACATCTACTAAATATGACATATTTTCTTAATAATTGTGAGTTGGATTTCATGAATACAATTTTAAGTCCAATTTTTAACTTTTACAATGAGAATTCACTTATCTTATTTGACAATAAAATAAAAAACCCTTGCAAAACAAACATTATCTGACATTCAAAAACATTCTTCATCCAACATGGTCCCATAAATATCCCCCTTTCATTTTTTTGAACCAATATTCATAAATCATTAAACCTTGTAATCTCAAGATATGGTTTAGTTATCAACATTTAAAAGACTAAATGTGCTAACTCATTATATAAAAAAAAGAATTATTAATATTATATCCATTCTATCAAAAATTAGTGTTGTACAAAACTCATGAAACCTCTTCAAATTTTCTTCAAAACTTTATTATTTTTTTCTTCTTAAACATTCATAAAAATAATTGTAAATAATTGTTTCATATAACCCCTTTAATAAAAATTTATAACAGTTCACACACTTAAATGTTGAATTCAAAGCTTACCCATAACTCCCCCTTTAAACATGCTTTCTAAAGGACATATTTATGAAAAAATTCTCCCCCTTGAAAACACTATCCAAAAATAGGATGAGATAAGAGAAAAAAACATACCTCAACCTTGATGACAAATATATTGGGAACCCATGTTGAATCTCAATTTAGAAATATCTTCCTCTAATATAGGTATTTGAAAATGTCAGCAACTTTTTTCAATGCAAGAATATACTCTAACATCAATTCATTATTCTCCACATGATCTTTAATGAAGTGGTACTTAATATCAATATGTTCTGAAAAATAATGTTGTGCTTGATTCATAGTAAGGTTTATTTCACTTTGATTAACACAACCCAAGAGCAAGGAAAACTTCAACAATTAGGTATACCAACCGATTCTCTGTCCATATAATTTTGTTGGTAGCTGGAGTGGTAGAAACATACTCATATTCAACCATAATAAGAGTTAATGAATTTTGTTTCTTTGTATGAAAATTAATACAAAACTTCCCCAAAAAGAAAACTCTACCAGATTTGGTTCTTTTGTCATCAATATTTCCTTCCCAATCAGCATCTGAATACCCAAACTAGTCAACAATTTATGAGCTATCATAATTGATTCATAATTTTTTTTTACTTAGATATATCTAAGAATTATTTTTCTTCCAATAGATGTGATTATTTTGGAGCACTATGAAATATTGCACATTAGGTAATAGTATAAACAATGTCGGGTCTTAAAAATGTAAAATATAAAAAACTTCCAATTATCTTATGAATCTCTTTGCGATAAAATTCCATTCCTTATAAATCTTTACACAACTAGTATCCAACTAAAATAAGTGTGGAAACTAATTTTGAGTTTCCAGTTCAGATTTCTTAATATTTTCTTTGGTATAATTTTTTTGATAATGAAAAATGTGTTTCTTATTTATTAGGATTTTTATCCAAAGAATGTATTTCATTTCCCCCTACATGGAAATTTCAAATAACTATTTCATCTCTTCGGTATATCTTTCACAAGATCTTCTATCATTCTGAGAAAAGATAATGTATTCCACATGGACAATTACAATAAGGGAAAACTTCTGACTTTCCTTGATTTAAAGATTACTATCAACTCTTCCTTTCCTAAAACTCATATTCCTCAACAATGTAAAAAATTTGTCTTACCATGGTCATAGAGATTTTTTTGTACCATAATAATATTTCTTTAGCTTATACACACAACTTACATCTTTCCCAACAACAAATCCACAAGGTTGTTCAATTTAAACATCCTCATGAAGATCCCCATTCAGAAATGTGGACTTTACATCCATTTAAAAAAATTGTGACCTTGTTGTTCTACCATAGAAAAAAATTGATTGTTTCAAACCTTTCTACCAGAGAAAAAGATTCATCAAGATAAAATCTTTCAATTTTTTATTATCCTCTGCACACTAATATTACCTTGTTCCTTATTACTTCACCTTCTTCATTCATCTTTTTCCAGAAATCACATTTTGTATCAATAATAATTTTTGTATTTGTATTGGATATGATTTCCCAGGTATCATTATTTTTTATCTTATTAAGCTCTTCATTTATAGCCTGAACAATTTTGAATTCTCAAAATATTAATTCACATATTTTGGATTGGATTTTAAATTCAAAAAATTATATATAACAAATTTTTATGTTCTTGTTTAAACCATATGATTATGATCATCAATGATGTTTTGATATTCCACATGCTTTCTTAGCCTAGGATTATATTCTTTATTTTCTTCTTCATCATTAGAAATATCTGAGTATACTTATTCTTCTTGAGTAGGATTACCATTGGTTGTATCCCTATCAGAATTGTTAAAAAAATCTTTATAATTATTCACTTCTATATCAACATATGTATATTTTTATTCTTTATCATTTTCAACAACTTTCGCATCAACAAAATCAAAAATGTTTTTTATCTCTTTGTTGAAGCATCTATAAACTCTTCCTTCAAGAAAATAGCCAATAAAAATCTCATCTTCACCTCTCTGGTCAAACTTTCCATGGTTTCCACATTTTTTATTTATGATAGAAGGGATCCAAAAAAATATTAAGTGTTTCAAACATGAATTTTTTCCATAAAACATTTCATATGGAGTCATATGAAGGATTTTCCTATAGAAACATTTATTTTTAATATATATAGCAATTCCCATGGAATTATTACAAAAGTAATGAGAAAGGCCATGTTCAATTAACATAATTCTCCCCATTTCCACTAGACATATATTCTTCCTTTCAGAAACACAATTTTTTAACAAGTGTAAGGTGTACTAAAATCATGCTGAATACCATGTAATTCAATATACTTTTCACATTATTAAATTTTATATTCACCGCCATTTTCTATTATCAATAACTTCACTAAATACTCACATTCTTTCATAGCTATCCTCTTGAATTTTTTAAACATTTTTAAAGAATCTGACATATGTTTCGCATACATTATACAAGTAATGTGAGTAAAGTCATCAATGAAATTATTTAATTACATATCTATGTTAGTTTATTTTTTCTCATTGACAATAAAATATTACAATGAATGAGTTATAAAGTTTTTTTCTGGAAAAATATCAAATTTCTTGTGCAAAAAATTTATAATCTTCTTTTTTTGAAAAATAGTGAAACACCAATATCATTTTCCTAGAAATCAGAAATTATGTGGACACTTTATTTATTAGATAACATTTTCATGTTTCTCTAACACTTTGTTTCTAGAATTTTATGACATAATTGATTCTCTTCCACCATTCCTAAGTAACATGAGTTTTGTATTCACCAACATGAAATAAATATGATTTTTATGTTGGCCTCTTGTAAATATATTTTCATCCTCCTCAATCTTCACAACAAACCCATATTTTGAAAAAATAACTTTTTTCCTTAATCAAAGTGTTCTGAAACACTTATGATGTTGTGTTTTAGACCACCAATATACAAATATTTCAACTACTTCAACTTTTATTTCTTAATGAGGGCTGATCTAAAACATCTGATTCTCTGTGATTCATCATTTCCAAATGTCAACATTACTTCTTTTAGGTCTTTACCATTATTTAATAACTTTAAGTCACTTTTAATATGAGGATATCCCCAACCATATAGAATAAAAGTTCATTCTACTTTTATTACTTTGAGAGAAATTTCAACAACAATATCTTTTTCTTTCCCTTCATCTTTTCTAACTTCTAGATTTTGAGAATTGTTAATAAACTTTTGTTGTGACGGTAAAAAAATAATAAATCCTTTTTCAAGGTGTCTAGGTTTCTCAAAGATTTCAAAAATTGTTTCTAGGGGTTAGATCCTATTAACAAATTTCACACTAAACTTATCATGTTGTTGAGAACAAAAATCTAAAACTTCTTCTTTTGAGGTTATTTACTCCCCCTAAAAAATTGACTTTTTTAATTTTTCAAATATTAATAACATTTTCGATTTAACCGACTTATATTTTTTATATTTCCAAATATTCTATAATACCAGCAGAAGAAAAACCAAATAATATTTTCCACTAAAACATCATTAATATTCAGAGTTGTGAAAATGTTTCTCAACTACCTTCATATCATTCTTATCAGATCTTTGTTGACCACCGGCCTTGATGTCACCAATCAGATTCTTCATTTTCAGCTCTATTTTCATTTTAGTGTTATTATAACCATAAGTAATAGAAACTTTTTCATACTCAAAATTTTTAAAAACTTATGACTTCAAGACTTTTTTTGGTCTTTTCCACATAATTGAACTTACCATGTTTATTTTCTTTATAAACACTTCCATATTTATTCTTCATAGAAACAAATTGATATTTATTTTCAACCTTTGAAGGAAACATTTGGTCTTTCTTAGGTTCCTCCTTATGATAACATTCCCTAAGTTCCATTATAGAGTCATTAAAACTTGTACCACTCTATTCATATTTAGAATGTTTTTATTGAAAAATTTCCAACTCTTCTTCTTTTTCTTTCAATATTACTTATTGATATTACCTATGATTCTTTTCTCTCTCAAGGGATTTATTCAAATAATCAATATCATTCAAAAAAATTAATTTATAATTGGGAAAATTTATTTATTTTTTATTGAGAAACTTTCACTTTTAAAATTATATATTTCTTTCTCACACATTCTAATATTTCTTAGGAATTCTTTGAATTATTATTTAAGATGAAATTATAATTGGGTTTTTTCTTATTCAGAACTTTTGTTTCGAATTCTTCATTATTAATTATTAAAATATTATTCTCACCATCATGTTTAGTAGATTTTATGAATTTATCTTCATTTTATTATTTTTTGTCATCTTTAGATAAGAAACTTATCCTTTTGGATAATTTTTTATCTTTACCTATGGAAAAATAGTTATCCTTATCACCCTATTTCTTCCATGAATTTCTTGGAATTATTTCTTCTTCATCACTATAATATTTTTTCATTCATTAAGGATAATTAGCCACAAAATTACCGATGAATCCAATTTCAAAACACCTAAAAGGATGTTTCCATTTGTATTTATTTGTACCTCTTCTCACATTTTTTCTAAAAAATGATAAAATTTCATCAACATTTTTAAATACCTCATTTTTGGATTCAAAGTCAGCAACATCATCTTTATTAACAACCTTCCTAGCCTTTTATTTCTTGGATGTTTTGAAATAAATTTCTCTATCATATTTTTTTACCTTCAAAACTTTTTCCCTTCTCATTTCATATGTAATGAGAGTACTATGAAGATCGTTCAGATATAGAGTTTCAGGATCTATATCATTCAATGAGGATAATTTAACATCAAACTTGTTAGAAATAATTCTTCATATATTTCTAGTGACTATAGAACCATCTAACATTTCACCATGACATATAAAAGTGCTCAAAATGTCATTTACCTTGGTAAATAAGTCCATAATATATTTATACTAACCCATTTTCAGATCATCATACTTCAACCTCCAGAGTTGTAATTTTTCCTTCTTGAATTTTTTATTTCCTTCATAAATGTTTTTTAACTTATCCTATATACATTAGGAATAAGAAATACCCTTCACTCTTAAAAACTCACTTTTAGTATGTGATGAGGGGAAAAAAATTTAGATCTTCCGTCATTCTCAAGATTCATCATATCAACATGTGTAAGAGGAACATTATTATTAATAAGATTAAATCAGTCTTTTGTAACTTCAAAAAATCATACCCAATAGACATAATATAAGGCATCATTCTATCTTTTCAAATATGATAGTTCTTTCAATAAAGGATTTTAATCCCATAAATCTTCACAAAAATCATATTCTCCATCATAACTTCCCTTAAAAACTTCAAAAAAGAGTAAAAAAAGGACCTTCACTCCAATACCAATTATAAGTTTCCATGTAAGATCTATATATCACTGATAGGGGGCAGATGAATTAGTGATATATTTTTATTTTATGTTTCCTTACATATGAAACAACCATCTACTCCTGTTAAATATTTCTTTCCATGATGAAAACAATTCAAACACACATATATGGGAACATGATAATTTAAAATATTTTCTACAAAATAAGAGTATTGATGTCCATGGTATCATTTGGAAATGATCTAATACCACAAAAACAACAATAAAAATTCCTTTTTTGTGGAATACAATGTGTAGGATATTCCCTTACACTTGTGTAGCACTATAATCAATACAAAAGTTCATTTTCTTCAAGTATCATGAAAAGATGTAAGATAATTTTTGTAACAAACATATGATGGTGCTTCTTGATAAACTATCACAAATATGATCTTTCAAAAATATTCTTCACTTTCTAACCAAGAATATGGTAATAAATCCATGGACACTATAATGATACTCAATATAATTCCCATGTCTGATTATAATGTCTTGTTACTTAATATGGAAATATATTTTTGTTAGGATAATTATGAAACAATATCAAGAACTTCTAATCTAAGACTGGAAATCCTAGTCTGATTCCCAGCCTGATGACGCAATCCAATATGATGACCATCTGAATACAATCTTATCTCTCCTCATTTATTCTTCTATCCATAAAACTTCTTCAAGGAAACATAATATAGAAAGTTTTTTATACTATAATTGCAGATATTTTAACTCCAATTTTGTGAGTGATTCAATTCATAATACACAAACTATTCTCTTAATTTTATCGAAACAACAATATGTATTTTCCATGATTCTAAAATGGTATTCCCTCTTTAACAATTTCTCAAAATCATCAATCTTCATTAAATCTCATATCATTGTTTGAATTGTTGAGAATATTTAATTTCCCTTAAATTCTGAATCTTTGTTTGAATTATTCAATGATTCAGGATTTCTAAGAAATCTTATGAATGAATATTGTTTTGTCTTCTTATTTTCCAATCTTATTTCTTCATTAAAATTATTCATACAACTTTTATATATGAAGAAATATACATATTCAATATTCTTAGAAAACTATAGTTTGATACTAATTCTTATTCTATATTATTAAATCTTCTTTACAATGAGATAATTTTATCACTCTAATTTTCTTGGGCCACCTAAAAAAATAAATACTAAAGACATCCCATTATGTTTCTCTATATCAATTGAAAAACCAATATACTAATTATAATTTCTACATTATGAAGAAGAATGTAGATTATTTCATACGCTGGATCTTAAACAATGTTTAAATAAATGCTATTGAAAACAAAATTAGAGTTATTATTTTAATTCTTGACCCACTTATTAAGGAAAGTATTATTTCTATTGACTCCCTCAAGAAGAAACTAACAATTCATAATGATGGAAAATTCCTTACTACAATATTGATTAATATATATTTGACTTTTCATTTTTCTAAACAAATTAATTTATTTTATTTCTTTTTCATTGTCATAATAGTTCATAAAATGAACAATCCTACATATGATTGATTGGTATCACTCTATGACTAATGGACAGGTTCCAACATCTTCTTCTTTAAAAACTTATCTAAATACGATAACAATAAACTACATTCACATTTATAATTATGAAACTTATCAAATTCTTTCTATGAGTATTTAAAATATTTTGGAGTTTGGTATGAATGAAAACCAACACCTTCAATTTCTCTCATTACGTTGAAGAAAAATTTCACATACTTAAAAAAATTTAAATCAAATTCTCTGAGACCATAAAGCTTCAACAACTTCCATATTTGAAAAACATTATCTTGTAATGATGATATAGTTTATGACATTAATTACATTCAAGATTATATTTATCATCATTTAACATAAATTTTAATTCTTTATAACTTCCTATTATTTCAAAAAAAATCATTCTAACCAGCATCCATACAATTGACCTGAATATTATTAGAAAAATCTTTTCTACCCATTTATTTTGTTATGCTATCGTCAAAAGTCTTACAACTTAATTATGATTTTGTAAAATTATAATATATAAATCATCATTATATCTATATATTAGATCCATATAAAATCTGATTCGCTTTTTCATTATGATCAAAAAGATCATTTTGGACCCTTGGTGAATCCAATGATCCTTTACTTTCAGAAAATATCTTCCCAATCTGATGGAATTTATTAAGAAGTGTGACTCTGATTTCTATAATTCAATGGTTAGTATAATTTTGAACTTTTATAAAGTGAATTGATATATCTTATTCGAAAAAAAATACCAGGCTCTTTCAAAACAAGATTATTTAAACTTTCAAAAACCTTCTCCGGCCACCTTAGTCCCAATAATCCCCCCCATTGGTTTTTGTTATCAACCAAGATTCATAAATCAATAAAATTTGTTATCTAATGATATGGATTACTTATCAAAATGTATAATACAATGTGAGCTAACTCATTTTATGATATAATTATTATTGACATAAGAGCAATGCTATCCCAAATTATTTACACCTTAAACTTAGGAAATATAGTGACCCTTAATTTTTTTATGTTACTATTACATAATCTTAATGATAAACAAAATAATTGTGGTACAATACCAGAATCCAAAGGTTTAGTGTCATGGAAAAATTAGAACCATACATAAATTTTATATATTAAAACATAAAGATTTATTTAATTTATTCTTATCAAGCTTGTTAATAGCCCTTGTCTTCCCCTTAGTAAAGTTATTCACCTAAGGATATAAATCAAAACAAAGGGTGAGATAAAATACTTGTAAGATGATAGATATGAACATGAATCAGTATAAAATGGGGTGATCATAATCATTATCATCATAAAATAATCATAGTATCATCGTCATAATAATGAGAGGAATAATTAGATAAAGGAATAAAATGTGGAAATTCATAGAAATGAAACATCATGTCTTAGTGTTCAACTACCACACATAGATGTGAACAAATATAGTATCATGTTAAAAAATAATTCACTTTATATCATGAGATACATCACATTACCCAAATTATTGGAGTTCTAAATAATTCTATGTGTACTTGTCACATCATAACATTTACATGCACTATATAATTCTGAATGCACCTAGATCATCATAAAATTAATAATTGGGAGATTTAATCAATTTAATATCATAAAACATAAAATTATATTCATTAATTAAAAAATAAATAACCTTTTATAAATTAATTTTTCTTAGTTTTGTTTTATTAAGTTCATTTATGTCATTTTATATGAGTTATAGATTTAAATTCTATCATTTGAGATTTTTCATTTTCTTTGGTTAGCATGATTGGTTCACTTGTATACAAGTATAGAAGTTCGTGAAAATTTAGGATAGTTATACAGAATTGATATTATATGTTATTAATAAAATTAACTATTATTAATTGATCTTATATATAATTTTTTATATGTTATGAGGACAAATCATTATATAAACTATTAATAAAAATGATTTAATTTATTTTTTGGATTTTACAGCCATCAGAAAATCATATCATTTTATTTAATATTTTGTTTATATGTTCATTCAATAACTTTATATAACTTAGAATATGTATAATAAATATTTTTTTAATTATAATAATGGTTTTATTACCATCAATGAAGGTCGTAATTGAAAATGAAAATACATCATCCATGATGGTGATAAATCGACACATCACTGACGATGTTTTCATTTTTAGAATAAAATATAGAGGATAAAGAGTTTTAGAAAGAATTATTCCATAAAAAAGATAAATTTATAGTATATATAAGATTCTATGTTTTTCATTATACTTGTACAATAAGAGGTGAGGAGAAGATAAGAAAATAAATGAAATTTAAAAGAAATTAAAAGAAAGAGGATGGGGATTTTTCCTCTTTATTTTATCCCCCTTGAGAACCTCCTTAGGGAAAAGGGTTTGATCATTAGATGATACCAAGGGATCTTGTACATGAGGGAGGTTATTGGGATGTTTATTGGGAATAATTTGGATTAGGTGAAAAGATAAGAAGGTGTGAGGAGTAGAGGTGGTGAGAGGTAGTATTTTATAGGGAAGGAGAGGGGTGTTTTCTCATTATTTTATTCATTTTCTTTTTATTTTGGCTCAAGACTATGAATAGTTTGATAATTTTCACTAAATATATTAAAATAATTAAAGTGGGTTCTTTATTTTGGGTTTAAATCATACATACATTATCTATGACACAATACTTCGTGAATTTGTTATATACCATAACTTGTCGTATTTCACTATTCAACAAAAATCAACTATTTTATAAAAATCACCAAAAATAACCCTAACCATTTTTCAATATGTAGAATTCAAAAATGGACTCCCTTTTGTGAATATAATTATTAAAATATGAGAAGTTTATTTTTTTTAATAAAATCATCATTTACTAAAAATGTCGATTTTATAACACCTTGAAAATTTACTTAAGGTCTCATAAAATTTTCCTATAATATTAAGGAAAAAATATTAATCAATTAATATAATTTATAAAAATAAAACTTCATTCAAATCCTTATATTAATTATAAAATTTAAAATAAACATTAATTTCTTATAAAAATAAAAACACTTAATTAATGATTTTTAAAACATTTATTTATTGATACTATGATATAATTATATCATATTATCATATATAAGATACATAAATTTTATTTAAAATTCTATAGGTGATGTTATTGTTATATTGGTTGTATTACTATACCTAATGGTCACATTACTATTCCAAAGGTCAAGTTACGATTCTATTGGTATAGGTTCCTTAACTTCTATAAATACCTTTTTATTCATTAATTTATCATTTATAAATTTTGTACTATGTTTTCTATGTTATTGTATTTGATTTATACTATATAACATAATTATAAGAAAGTGAAATATCATTTATATACATTTGGGTAATTATATTCTTCCCCCGTTTCGAAATTTCTCCCTAAAAATTTCATTTTACATAAATAGGTGGGGGTATCTCTCCTTCGTTTCATCTTTCGGTTCCAAAGTAGCTTCTTCATACTTATGATTACTATACAAAAATTTGATATGGTGGTTTGTATTTTTATATATAACCATATCTATCTAATCCATAATATTTATTGGTCTCTCCTCATAAGATACATCATCTTCCACTTGTACCACCTCTAAGTTCAGTACATGTGAGGTATCTGCTATGTACTTCCTTATCAGAGATACATGGAGAACATCATGAATTTGAGCCATACTTGGTGGAAGTTAAATCTGATAGGCAACTAATCTTATGCGATCAACGATCTCCATGGGTCCAATGTACCTTGGGCTTAGATTCCCTTTCTTTCCAAACTGCATGACTCTCTTCCATTTTGATATTCAAAGGAAGAATTTATCTCAAACGTCAAACTCCAAGCCCCTTCAATGGTTGTCACTATAGATATTTTTAAGACTTTTAGAATGTTTGATATGTTTAAAGATGGATTAAACCTTATCTAGAATCTCTTTCATGAGATTAGGTCCAAGTATATTTTTTCCTCCAACTTCATCCCAATAGGTTGGAGTTCAATATCATTTTCCATATAATGCTTTATATGGAGACATAAAATACTCAAGTGGAAGTTATTGTTGTATGAGAACTCAACCAATGGGAGATGATGATCCCATGTACCGTTTAATTCCACTGAGTGAGTTTTTATCATTTCATCGAGTTTCTAAATAGTCCTTTTATATTTTCTATCAATTTGGGGTGATAGGTAATGCTGAAATTCAATTCAATACTCAAATAACATTGAAGACTCTATTAGAATTTGGATGTGAAACATTTATCAAAATCTGATATGGTCAAAAGTGGAACTCCATGCTGCCTTACTACTTTATTCACATACATCATTTATGTTTTCCAACTGAGAGATCTTCTTGAATAGAGATAAAGGGGGAAGCCTTGGTGATTTGATCCACCACAACCCATATCACATTGTTTCCTTTGGTTGTCTTTGGGAGACTTGTGGAAAATTCTATAGTGACATCCTCTCATTTCTATATGGGTATAGGTAGTTGTTTTATCATAACCTTGGACTTCTATTTTTATAATTTAACCTACTAATATATTAATCACCTTTAGATATACTCTACAATGTTCTTCTTCATGTTTTACCACCAGAAGTGTTCTTGGGAATCATAATACATCTTGTTACTCCTAGGATGGATTGAGAAAGGTGAGATATGTGAATTTTCGAATATAACCTTATTTATCTCAGGTTATTAAGTCACACAAGTCCTTGTTCCCAATAGAATCATGCCATCGTCGCTGATATGGAACTCTTGTAGATTCCATTATTTTAATATATTCAACTTCTTTTGTAACTTTAGATCAACCCTTTGTGTCTCCTTAATATTCTCTTGGATATATGGTTGGGAAATAATTTGGGAAAGGTAGCATGTATTCCCTGATATTATGATTTTCAAATCCATCATTTTCATATCCATGAATATTGGTTCTTTCTCAATCTTCATCATGGAGAGATTATTATATTATTTTCTTATAAGAGCATCATCTACCTTATTCACCTTCTCAGGATGATAGTTAATAGATCAATTTTAGTCCATAATTACCTCTAACCATATCCTCTGATTCATATGGATCCCATTTTGTGTGAATATATACTTTAGACTGTTATGATTGGTATATATGTCACACATCTCACCATAAAGGTAGTTCCACCATATTTTCCAGAAAAACGATCATATCTTCTAGCTCCAGATCATGAATCATATAGTTTTTCAGATGGATCTTCAACTTCCAGGAGGCATATGTTATCACATTAAAATTTTACATGATTATGCAACCCAAACCATTTCATTTAAGAATTTTTGTATATAAAATAAATCTTTTCTTGGTGGTAATGTGAGTACAGGTTCATTGATCATCCTCCTCTTTATCTCCTTGAATAATTACTCATATTCTTCCCTCCAAAAGTACTTTACCCCTTTCCTTGTTAAGTTAGTTAGTGGGATATAAAATTGTGATAAGTCTCTCACAAAATTTCGGTAGTACCCTGCTAAAATAAGAAAACTACATATTTCCATGACACTAGAGGGTCTGGGTTGTTCCACAATTACCTTTGTCCTTGAAGGGTCCACATAAATTCACTCTATTATGATCACATGTCCCAAGAATGTGACTTTATTAATCATTAAGTAAAACTTATTGATCATGGAATAGACTTTCTCCCTCTTTAATATTATCCGCACAATCCTTAGATGTACTTTATGTTCCTCCTTTCTCTTGGATTAAATGATAATATCATCGATATCCACTACCACAAATTTTTCAAGTTAGTGTCTAAAAATTATATTCATCAAATACATTAAGATTTTAGAGGCATCAGTAATTCCAAGGGAATCACTAGAATGTCATGGTAACCATACCTTGTACAGAATATAGAGTGAAGTTCCACCTTTGTGAAGCATTTATCTCCTCAAAATTGATTAAAAAAATAATCAATCCTTGGAAGAGGATATTTTTTTATTTATGGAGATCTTTTTATGTTCCCTATAATAAATAAAGAGCCACATTGATCCATACTTTTTCTTCATAGAGAGCATTGTCAAACCCCAAGGTGATGCACTAGAGTTTATGAAAACTTTTTATGAATTCTCTTGTATCTTATTCTTTAACTCCTCCACTTAGTTTAGTGTCATCCTGTAGGGACATTTTGATATAGGAGTATCTCCAGGTATGATTTATATTGAGAACACTACCCCAAGATCTAGGGGAATTCCAAGTAACTATTTGGGAAATAAATCATTGTATTCCCCCACATAGGTAATTTCACATATGTTGATATCTTCCTTTGACACAACCATTTGAGAGAGGTATTCTTCTTCACATAGAATCAACACCCACACTATTGAAGGATTTTTCAATGGATATTCATGATCTTCCATACATTCTTATAAGAGCATGGGATGGTTAGTAATTTGAAAATATATTTCCTTTTATTTATTTTTTATGTGTGATCTATGTAACAAGATCCAATTCATTCGCATTATATCATATAATTCCACCAAGGGAAGAATCATGCAGTTCACGGGAAGAATCTTCCCACATACTCCAATAGTAGAAGTTCCCAACATGTGGGTTGAAATAATTACACCACTATGTGTTTTTACAGATATCTCTACTTCAAGGAATTAGGTCCTTGGTTTAATAGATTTATAAAACTCTCAAGATGTAATGGAATGTGTAGAACCATAATAAAATAAAACCTTTCCATTCATTAGTGTATATGAATTGTACCATGTATGAATTTGTTTTCTTGATCCACTTAAAGAGTAGTGATCTCATAAGCCATTCCATGATCCTTTGTAATTGGTGTCTAATGATGCTGATTAACCTCAAGGACTCAAGGTTTAGTACACTAGATTTCATAGATCCCTTTCTCCCTATAGTTGGAGAATTGAACCATGGGTGGTTCTCTCCATTCCTAAATCATATCGACCTGCTTATTTTTGTATATTCGACAATCATTAGCTTGTTGGACTTCTCTTCCATACTTAAATAATTTTCCAATAGCTTTAAGGCAGTTTCCATGATGGTTCTTCCCACATTTTATACATGTCGGTGGTTGGGATTTATTTTCACCATTATCATTAGATCCCCCAATTTGAATTTTTTTCTTCCATTTCTTATCACCCTTTTCAATGAGACCATTCTCTAAATTCCATCTCAACTTTGAGAGCACATCAAAAAAGTTAATCATAACTCTCAAAGTCTGATATAACTAGATCCTTTTAAAAGATTTTATTTTAAAATACTAAAGAATATTTCAATTTTACTATCATTATAGATAACAAATCCCAAGGAATACCTTGAAAGGCTTGTGATATTTTATTCATAGGACATTACATATTCAACTTGCTTTTTCATTGGATCTACAAATTACATCTCCATATTTGTGTGAAGTGTTCTGGGGAAATACTTGTTAAGAATCTTTATCTTATATTATTCCAACTCTATATCTTCAATTTCATCCTTTGAATTGGTGTTCTCAATCAAATCCCACCATTGATCGGTCTCTCCATACAATTGATAAATATAAAAATTCACCTTCTCAATATTAAAATAAGAGATCACATAAAATATATTCTACATTGATATGCCACTATATTCTACGATGAGTGGATCAGAAGATCCACTAAATTTCGTTGGTTATTTCCACATAAAGTACTTGATATCTAGTTTCTCCCTATTAGGTTAATGAGTACATTACACATTGTTTAGGTTATTGTTTAAATCCTTATACTTTTGGGTAAGAATCATCATGAAATAATTAACTCCATCTCCCATGGAATTTGGGATGGCATTTGGGCAATCGCTAAATTTTCCCTGACATAGGTTGTTGGCATGGTTTCTCTTGGTTCCCACCATTTTTTAAAATATAAATTGTTTGAACAAAAAATAAGTCAAAAATTCATGAATAAATAATTTATTCCTTGTGAAATTAAATATAAATAAATATCTTGTGTGATGCCTATATAATAAGCATTATACTAAGGGTTTTTACTATGGTTCCTTAATCCTAATTCCAAAATAAACTAAACTGTGGACAATTACCCAAAATAGAGACCCTGTATATTTTTACATTACTATTACATTATTTTAAAGATAAAACACATTATAGTTCTACAAATCTAGGATAAAAAGGTTTAGTTTCATGGGAAAATTAGGACCATATATAACATTTACATAATAAAACATAAAAATTTATTTAATTCATTATTATCTACCTTTTTAATTGCCCTTGTGTTATCCTTAATATAAGTAATCAATTAAGGATATACATAAAAATAATGGGTGAGATAAAACACATATAAGAAGATAGAAAATAAATTAAATCCTTATAAAATAGGGTGATCATAATCATCATAATCATAACATAATCAAAGTAACGTTATCATAATCCTGATAGGAATCATTAGATAAAGGATTGGAATGTGGAAATGCTTTAAAATGAAACATCATGTCTTAGTGGTAAACTACCACACATAGTTATAAACAAATTTAACATCATGTTCATGCATATTTCACCCTATCTCATGAGATAAATCACATTACACAATGAATTGGAGTGCTATATAATTTCAAGCACACCCACCACATCATAACATTTATATAATCATGCATGCCACATAGAACATAAATCAATACTGGATATAAAATAACCAATGTAAAAGAATGGGTTTAGTTTCATAAAGATTTCATTAATGAATAATATTTGGGGTTCCGAAAATAAATAGGGAATTATATACTTCGTAAAAATTTGTCAATCTTGAGTGAAGAAAAAAAATCTCAAGAAAAGTAAATTCTGTGTTTTTTAAAACAAGAATTATTTTGGAAAAATCATTAAATTTGTCATAAAACTAGATTAAAAGAATTTATATCCCAATAAATAAAAATTAAAGAAAAAATAAGTGATATTTAAGGAAAATACACACTAAAACTGAAGTGTAAGAGGTAAAACCCAAAGAAAGATAGACTAATTTTAGGATTCCCATTCCATTATATCTAAGAGCTTTCTTCACTTAAACATCCTGCATAATAAAATTATATTTATTAATTAATAAATACAAGAACCTTTTATACATTAATTTGATTTATTATAATTTTATTAATTTTATTTATGGGCTTTAATATTAGTTATAGATTTCAATTATATCATTCAAGAGTGTTCGTTTTCCTTGGTTTTCATGATTAGTTCCCTTGTATACAAGTATGTAAGTTCATGAAAAAGGAGGATAATTATCCAAAATTTAGATAAAATTTTATTAATGAAATTAAAATATATATAATTATCTCATAAATCATTTGGTTATTTTTTATGATGACGAATCATTAGATAAAAATTTAATGAAAAATATTTAATTTATTTGGTAGATTTTACAAGCATCGCGAACTCATATCATTTTATTTAATATTATGTTTATATGTTGGTTAAAGAACATTATATATATTATAGTATTTATAATAAATATTATTTAACCATAATAATTGTTTGACAAAAAAACATGGAGGAATTAATGGAAAATTAAAATACATCATCCATGATGGTGGTAAATCAACACATCAAAGATGATGTTCTTGTTTTTAGAATAAAAGGGAGAGGAGAAGGAGTTTGATAAAAAAAATATTACATAAAGATGATTAAATTATAGTATATATAAGTTATTTTATTTTTATTTCCACTTGGATATTAGGAAGTTATGAGAGGACAAAAAAATAAATGAAATTCAAAATAAATTAAAGGAAAATAGGAAGAGGATTTTACCTCATGATTTTGTCCTCCTTGAGAAACTCCTTAGGGAAAATGGTTTGGTATTTTAATGATAAAAATAGATTATGGATGTTTCTTAGGGGATTTGGATGAGTATAGGGTAGAAATTGGAAATGTTTCAAGGATTGGAAGGTGTGATGAGAAGAGGTAGTGATGGGTGGTATCTATAGGGGAGGAAAGGGGTGTTTTCTCATTATTTTAATCATTATATTATTTTTATTCATCAAGAATATGACTAGTTTGATAATTATCACTATATATATTAAATAAGTGAAGGTGGGTTTGATATTTTTGGGTTAAATCATCTATACATAATCTATGACTCAATAATTTCTGAGTTTGTTAAATACAGTAAATTGTCGTATTTCACTATACACCAAAAATTTAACTATTTTAGAAAATACCAAAAAATAACCCTAAACATTTTTAGATGTGTAGAAATCAAAAATGGTCTAAATTTTGTTAAAATAATTTTCTAAATATGATAAATTTATTTTATAAATTAAAAAAAATTATTTAAAAAATAGTAATTTTAAATTATATCTGATTTTATAACACATTCAAAAGATACTTAAGGTACTATAAACTTATCTTATAATAATAAGACAAATAATATTAATTAATTAATCTATTTTATGAAAATAAAATTTCCTTAAATTCCTTATATTAATTATAAAATATAAAATAAACATTTATGTTATTTAAAAATATCAACACTTAATTAATAATTTTTAAGAAAAATTATTTAATTATACTATGATATAATTATATCATATTATCATATATAAGATAACTAAATTTTATTTATAATTTCATATGTGATGTTACTATTATATTGGATGGATTAATATTTATAATGGTAACATTACTGTTCCAAATGTCAAATTACAATTCCATTTTTATAAGTTTCTTAACTTCTAAAAATACCTCTTAATTCATTCATTCATCATTTATAAAGTTTTCATTGTGTTTTCAATGTGATTTTATGTTATTTATACTATATAAAATAATTATAGGAAGTGAAAATACCATTGATGGTTATTTGGGTTTTTATATGAAATGTCTTCAACTTTTCTTCATATCTTTCTTATTCTTCCACTTTTCTTCTTCAACATTCCTTAAAAAAATTGTTTCCAATAACCACTCTAAAAAACAGTTACAATAGTTCACACATGTACTTGTTGAATTCAAAAATTACCCCCAACTCTCCATTTAAACATTCTTTATTAATGATAGATTTATAAAAAAAATTATCCCCCTTGACAATAGTATCCAAATATAAGATAAGGGAGGGGATATAAAACATACCTTAACCATGAAGAGAAAGGGGTTGGACACCCATCTTCAACATAAATTTAGAAAGATATTCCTTCGGTAATGTTTCTATGAAAATGTCAAAAAAAATTTACATTGTAGAAACATACTCTAGATTCAATTCATTCTTCTCAACATGATATTTTATGAATTGGTACTTGAAATAAAAATGTTTTGAATAATAATGTTAAATTGGATCCCTCATAAGGTTTATTTAACTTTGATTATCACAACCCAAGATAAATGGAAACATTACTTCAATAGGCGAGTCTTCCAATTGTTTCTACACCCACATAAGTTGGGTAGCATCTTGAGTGGTAGCAACATACTCAGCTTCATCTATACTAAAATTTACTAAATTTTATTTCTTTATATGTAAACTAACATAAATCTTCACCATCCACCAAATGTGGATCTTCTATCATCAATATTTATTTCCCAATCAGCATCTAAATACACAAAAAACTCAATACATTCTAATCTATCATATTTGATTTAGAAATTTTTTGTTACATTAATATATCTAAGAATTTTTTTTCTAGATATTAGATGTGATTATTGTGGATAACTTGGAAATATTTTACATAAGGTAACATAATAAACAATTTTGGGTCTTGAGGTAGTCAAATATAACAAACATTTTATAATCTTATGAAAATCTTTCTGATCAACCTCCTTTCCTTTTACATCTTTACTCAACTTGGTTTCTACTGAAATTGGTGTGGGAACTGGTTTTTATTTTTCCATTCTAAACGTCTTAAAAAGTTTCCTAGAATAATTTTCTTGATAACTAAAAATATGTTTCTTGTTTTATAATATTTGTAACCCATGAAACTATTTCATTTCCCCCATCATAGACATTTCAAACAACATTTTCATCTCTTCTGAAAATATTTCACAAGATATTTCATAATTCCAAGAAAATATAATGTCATCAACATTGAAAATTATGATAAGGGGACCTCATAACATTCCTTGATGTAAATATTTTTCTCAAATCTTCCTTTCTTGAAACTCATCTTCTTCAAGAACGTATCCAATTTGGAATACCATGCTCTTGGATATTTCTTTAGCCTATATAAGTATTTCTTCAGCTTACACACCTAACATAGATCTTTCTTAATAACAAATCTACAAGTTTTTTCAATGTAAAATTCCTCATCAAGATCCCCATTCATAAATTCATAATTTAAATCCATTTGAAAAAATTTGTAACATCATTGTTCTAGATTAACAAGAATAATACTGATTGTTTCTAACCTTGCTACCGTAGAAAATATTTTATCAAAATAAACACCTACAATTTGTGGGTAACCATTTCACACTAATCTTTATTATTCCTTATCACTTTACCTTATTCATTCATCTTTTTTTGAAAAACTCATTTTTTCCCAATAATAATTTTGTTATCTGGCTTGGGTACAAGTTCTCAGGTATTTTTTTTATCTTATCAAGTGCTTCATTCATATCCTGAACCTATTCTAAATTCATAGAAGATTAATTAACATCTTTTGAATCAACATTTTAATACAAATAATTATGTGTAACAAATTTTTATGATATTCTTGTATGAACCTATTGATGTTTATCACCAAGGAATTTTTGAGCTTCCACTTTCTTTTTTGGCCTATGATGATATTTTTTAGTTTATTATTAATCACCAGAAATAGTTGAGTCTTATTATTCTTCTTGATTATGATTATCATTTTTTGTATATTTATCAAAAAATTTAAACAAGTTCCTTTATCATTCTCAACATCATTATTAGAAAAAGTATGTTTTTCTTCCTCATCCTTTTAAAAAATATTACATTAACAGAAACTACAATTTTTTCTATCTATTTTTTGAAACATCTATAACCTCTACCTTCCATAGAATAGCCATGAAAAATTCCATCTTCACCTATCTACTAAAGCATTCCAATGTTTCCACCTTTATTCTTTATGATGCATAGACTCCCAAAAACTCTTCAGTGTTTCCAACTTGGATTTTATCCATAAAATATTTCTTATGAAGTCATATGAGAGCATGGCTAGTAGGAACCTAGATTTTGAATATATATAGAATCTCTCAGGGATTTCCTCCAAAATTAATGAGAATGACATGTTCAAGTAATATAGTTCCCCAATTTCCACCATACGTACATTCATACATTCACTAATACCATTTTTTAGGAGTGTAAGTTGGACTAAACTTATTTAAAATACTATAATTTTAAATATAATTATCAAATTATTCATTTTTTTATTAACCACAATAGTTTTTTTTCTTGTTATTTAACGAATACTTACATTATGTATCATCTCTCCTCCAAAAACTTTTAAAAAAATAAAATCATATAACACATGTTATATATACATAACACAAGTAATGAGATTAAAATCGTCAATGAATATAATGAAGTACTTATCTTTATTAGTTTGTTATTTTCTCATTAGTCCACAAATATCAGAATGAATGAGTTCCAAAGGTTGTTTTCAAAAGATATAAACTCTCTTATGAATAGAATATATAATCTTCCCTTTTTGAAAAATAGTACAACACAAACCTATTTTTATTGGAAAATCAAGAATTACATGGACATCATCTCACTTAGATAACTTCTTCAAGTTACTCTGACACTTGTGTCCCAAACTTTTATGAAACAACTAATTCTCTTACAGTATTCCCAAGTAATAATATTTTTATATTTCACCATCTTGAAATAAATTTACTTTTATATGTTGTCTTCTTGTGACAATCATTCCATCTTCCTCACACTTCACAATAAATCGATATATTGGGAAAATAAATTTGTTTCCTTAATCATAATGTTTGGAAATAATTAACAAGTTTTGTTTCAGCCAATCAACATACAAATATTTATTAGAATTCATTTTTTATTTACCAATGATAGTTGATCAAACATCTTTGATTCTCAAGGATTCATCATTTCCAAATGTCATTGTTACTTATTTGAATTATCTAACATTATTTATAATACATTAATTATCCATCCATATGAGAAGAACACCCACTATCCATAATCCAAGGACATTATTTTTTTATTTCTGCGATATTAGTTTCAAAAAATAGATATTTTCATTTTTCTTACATAAATTTTAGTTTCTAAGAATTATAAAAAACATTTGTTATGCTGGTAACAAAACAAGACTTCCTTTTACAACGTTTCTAGGTTTCTAAAACCATTCAAAAATAGTTTCTTGGGGTTGGAACCTATTTTCAATTTTCACACTAAGCTTCATAATATTTTTTAGAAGATCTTTATCAGACATCATAGTTTGTAGATATTTAATCCCACATAAACTTGTATTTTTTTAATTTTTGTAATATTAATACTGATTTTTATTAAACCAATAGAAATTTGATGTATGTAAAAATCCACCACAATATCAATAGTATCCATATAAAAAATATTTTCCTCTAAAACTTCCATAATGTCTGGAGTTGAAAAAATGTTTCTCAGTAACCTTTTTATCTTTATTATGGGATATTTTTTTTTCACAAAACATTCTATCACCAATAGGATTATTATTTTTCATCTTTTTTTTTCTTTTCATCCTTATCAGAACTAGAAGTTATAGAAAAGTTTTTAAACCCATAATTTTTAGAAACATCTAACTTCATGTATTTTTTGGTCTTTTACACATAGTAAACCTTCCTATATTTCTTCTCTTCAGAATCATTTCAAGATTTATTATTCACATAAAAAATTTCGTATATATTTTCAATCGTTGAAGGTAAATCTTGATCCTTCTCAGGTTATTCCTTATGAGAACTTTCACCAACTTTAATGATAGAGTTATTAAAAATTTTACCTCTTTGTTCAGATTTAGAATGTTTTTTAGAAAAGATCCATATCATCTTCATTTTTTTAATCTTTACATCTTGATGTTCATTATTATTATTTTTTTATAGTGATTTCTTCAAATAATCAATATATTTCAATAACTTGATATTATGATCAAGAAAAAATTCTTGATTTTTTGTTAAGGAACTTTAACTTTTTAACTTCTTTGTCTCTTTATTCTACCTACCAATTTTTGTCATGAATTATTTAAATTTTTCTTTAAAATGAAACACTAATTGGGTTTCATATTAATTAGAAAAAATGAGTCCAAATTCTTCATTATTCAATGTTACAATAAAAGTATTCTCACCATTATTCTTTTTATATTTTTTGGATTCAGATTCTTTATCTCTTTCTTCATTATATTAAGATAAGTAACTTCCCCTTTTGGAGAATTTTCTATATTACACTATGGACAAACTATTTAGCCTTATCATAACGTTTTATCCATGAATTTCTTGGATTTATTTCTTCTTTTTCACTATCCTTTTATTTCATTCTTTAAGGAAAATTAGTTGAAAGGTGACCAATGGCTCCACATTCTAAACACATAAAAGGAAGTTTCCCTTTGTATTTATTTGTACCACTTCTCAAATTTTTAGAAAAAAAGGATAAAATGTTTTCTATAAATCATTTTGGAGTAAGATTTGGAAACATTATTTTCCTTAAGAACCTTCTTATAATTTTCATTATTGGAAACAATGAAAAGAATTTCTCTCTCAATTTTTGTTTTTCTCTTCATAAATTTTTTCTTTATCATTTCATAAGTAATGATAGTACAATAAAGATAATCAAGATATATAGTTTTAGGATCTATCTCTTCCAATTAGTATACATCATCATTAAACTTCTCATTAATAATTATTAAGATCTTTTAAATGATTTTAGAATCCCCCAATGTTTCACTAAGACATTTGATACTACAGAAAATGTTATTTAACCTTCTAAATAAGTCCCCAATAGATTCATACCTACCCATTTTCAGATCATCATACTTTAGCCTCTGGTTTTTTAATTTTTCCTTCATGACTTTGGTATTTACTTCATATTTTTTTCAACTTATCCCATATACCTTTTTCCATGGAAACACCCTTCACTCTTAAAAATAACTTTTAGAAATTTATGATAGTAAATTATTTTTATCTTTTTCATCATTCTCAAGATTCTTCTTATCAATAGGTGTAAGAGGAACCTTATTATCAATAGAAGTAAATACATCTGTTGTATCTTAAATAGAATCATTCCCAAGAGACATAATATAAGGTATCATTCTATCATTTCACATATGATATTTATTTTCATCAAATATAGAAATCCCTTACTGTTCACATAATTTAGATTCTCCATCACAACATCTTGTAAAAAGACCAAAAAATAGAAAATGAGGGGAACCTTCACTATGATACTACTTATAAGAAAATGGTCATGATATATGTATCACAAGTAGGGGAGGGGTGAATCAGTGATATCCTTTTCTTTTATGTTTCCTTACTTATGAAACAACCTTCACCTCCTATTAAATATTTATTTCACTGCAAAAAACAATTCAAACACACATCAATAGGAACACAAGAACTTACAAGGTTCACTACTCAACAAGAGTAGCTACATCATTGGTATGGTTTGAAAAATGATCCAATATTGAAAAATACTCTAGAAAACAATCCTTTTATATGGAATACAATAATTAAGATATTACCTTAAACTAGTGTATCACTTTGATCAATACAATAGTTCATGTGATTCAAGTAGAATTAAATGACGTAAGATAATTTTTGTAACTAACATATTAATGTGAGTCTTTATCAACATTCTAAACTATGATCTTTCAAAACAATTATTCATATTCTTACCCACCAGCTGGTAAGAACACCTTGTAATTTGTAATGATACTTAGTCTAATTTCCCTATCTGATTCCCAATTCTATTTCCCAAGTCTGATTACTCAATATGAAAATATAGATTTTTTAGAATACTATTGATATAATCTGAACCACTGCAATTCTGGGTCAAAATATTCTATTTTGATTCATAGTATGATTATCTAGCCCAATATGATGATCATCTAAATATGATCTTGTCTCTTATTCTTTCTTATTATATCCGAAAAACTTCTTCAAGAAAACACAATACAAAAACTTCTTCTTATAAGAATTTTGGAGCTTTTATATCCTATTTATTGATAGATTCAATTCATAATACACAAATTATTCTACTCCTTTTATAGAGATAGTTCAATGGTTTAAGTGTGATACTGAATTGTTTTCCCACTTTACAAATTTTCTTGAATCTCCAATATTCCATAAATCTGGTATCCTTATTTGACTTGTTCAACACCAATAATTTATCTTCAATTTTAATTCTCTCATTGACTTCTTTAATTTGCTATGCTTCCTAAAAATATTAAATATGAATCCAATTACCTATTTTGATATCCCAATTTAATTTCTTCATTAGGATGATCCGTACCAATATCATTGTTGAAACTCCTTTCATCACAAAATCTAAAGATTTGAAAAGGGGATTATCTTAGCTCAAAGTGATTCAACCTTTGCACAAATATAAAAAATTGACAAAGGAAGGAATAAGAATAATATTGCAAAAGGGTCGCGCAAGTTCCACAATGGTCGTGCAAGTAAACTTGCGCGCCACCATGGTCGCCCAAGTAGACTTGCACGCCTAAGTGATAACCGCCCGTGGTTTCTCCAGCCTATAAATAGACCATGTGGGCCCCCCATTTAAAGAGGATTTTTTTCCAGAATTTAGATTTAGAGCTCTGAACACCCAAGTCTCTACTTCAGGTATTCTGAAAACTTCTAAGGAAATTATTAACCTAGAATAGAAGGTCTAAACAAGAGGAGTAAGGTCTAAGTGTTAGAATTCACTAACACTTTCAATCCTAAGGTGTTTTACCCTTAAGGTAAATGAACATACTTGCGCGCTTCCCTACTTCCTCACCAAAACTTGCACGCCTCTCTTCTGGAAGTACATCAGGATAACTCTAAAGGCATTGGGCAAGGATCGCCAAAGTATTACCATGCTGGTTTACAAACGCGCAAGTACCCATGTGTCGTGTAGGTATACCTATGCGACTCGGACTTGCTCGCCCACGCAGTACCTACAGGCCTACTAGGACTTGCGCGCCACTACCTTTTTGGGTTCCCATCTTGCCTATTTCACCCCTGTTGTGCCATTCCACCTCTCCTATTCAAGATTCAGTCTTCAAGACACTCTTCAAAGCCATTTATGGCATGATTTCTTGATTTGAATTCCTTATCAGAAAGGAATTCTGTGGAATATCTCTCAAAAACTAGTGATTTACATATCTTTATGGAACTAAATATTGATATTTCATTCATTCAACATCATCCTTTAAGATGAGAGAACTCATTAACCTGGTCCTCCTTTTCAAGAATAAGCCTCAGTCATAATTCTTAACCTAGGTTACCTTTTCAAGAATAAGCCCCAGTCATAATTCTTAACCTGGTCCTCCTTTTTAGGAATAAGCCCCAGTCATATTTCATAACCTGTGCCTCCTTTTCTGGAATAAGCCTCAGTCATAATTCTCAAATATGGGCATCCTCCTTAGGAGTAAGCCCCAAGTCCCTTAATTTTCAAGTTCCTTAACCTGGGCCTCCTTCTCAAGAGTATGCCCCAGTCTTAATTTCTCTTAAACAGTCCTAATTTACCTTTGATCTGGGATTCCTTCTTAGGAGTAAAACCCAATCATAAGTCCTCTCCTAATTTGGGCCTCCTTTTCAAGAGAAATCCCCATGTTAGAGTATTCAAATCTCCATGAAGCACATATACCTTTTTGGACCATGTTCCTGGATTTCCTCCCTGAAGTAAATCATAATATACATTTATCTGGGTAGTCATACATATATAAGCCCCAAATTATTTCTTATGATTGCATCATTCATGGCACAATTGTCTGATTTTTACCAATACCTCTTGTTTCTCACACTGAGCAAGACTCACATGAGCTTAGAGTGTAAAAGTAATTATGACATTCTTCTTTGATCCATCAATCATAAACACCATACTCCCTTACTTGAACTATGTGGGTTTTGATTCCTTTTCTAAACAAAGGATATGTAGGTAGCCCATCTGCGGGTTCAATCCCAACTCTGAAATAATCCATGTTCTTCTGAATGACGATAAACTTAAAGTGCCCCACTGAGTGTCATTTAAACCAGCATGGTCATCATAATGACCAAGAGACTTCTATATAAATGTTTCAAAGGATACCATTGACCAATAATCTCTAATAAATACAGATGATTCTCTATCGATGAAGAACCTCGAATAAATATAAAATATTCTCTAAATTTCCAACATATTTAATCATTGATTGTCATATCTGAAGGAAATCTCATTTTATACTTGGTAATGTTATAAGGATTCACGAACATAACTTAAATATATAAATAGAGTCTCGGAGTAGACAATAATCCCCCTCAAAAAGGTGTGATGAGTCTGACCTCCCATCCTATCGACCAATGAAAATTCTTAAGCCTCATTAGTCCACAAACTAATGAGCGCCTACCTTTGGAAAGTAGGTCCAAATGGATGTGGAATAATTTGATGTTTCCTGTTCTACGAATAAACCCGTTAGAAACCGATTGGAATGTTTGAACCTTCAATCAAGGAGTCCATCCCCAAATTCCAAGGGAAACAAAAAATGGTGAACCCGATGTGAATCCTTAACCAAGTTAAAATGATGTTTTACCTATTTGTTAGGCCCCTATTTAAAACTCAATGAGAGGGCCAACAAAAAAATCATTGAAATATGTGCTCATACAAAAGATTTAGTGGCAGAATTTATCTTGATTCCGTCTGTTATATCAAATATGCACTCTTTTCCAAGATCTTCTAACATTTCTAGAATGGATTCTCTCAAGTTCACACCTGTGAGTACCGCTTCTATGAATGCCACTGCTGCTACTCCTGCTGGATCGTCGTCCGCTCTGAGGATGACATCACCTACTCAGCGTCTTCAACGCTGGGTATCAAATGCGCTGGTTAACGAGTATCGTCAACACGGTACCATCACAACTCTGGAGGCTGCCCGACAAGCCCTCCAAGTGAACAGCTCACACCGATCATCCGAACAACGACGGCCAGTGATCAAGAAGCATGCGGTGCTAACCACTATCTCCAACCGTTTCGGGTCGTTATCCCCAGAATGCAATCACCATTCACTCCCATATTCTGGGGAGGTGAATGAGCAGGTCCCTCAGGGCCTTAATTCAAGGAAGCACGAGTCCTTCCCGAGGGCTCCCATCAACAATAATCGCCAGACTCGTGTGGCAGTGTTCCATAAACATGATGAGGGTTTCGACTCCAGGCGTTCAGCTAAGGTTCCTCGAACCCGAGCAGGCAAGACGAATCGCGAGAGGCGAAATCCGGTTAATAGTGAGCAGGTTGTCATCTCTTCCATCTCCGGAGAAGTCCACCAACCTAACTTTGTGGCTAGCAATTAACGGGCACACACACCTGCCCGTTTTAATTCCGTTGTCCAGTAGACTCGTCTGGCAGCATCATGCGAATCCCGCCAGGCAATTCTAGTGGAGTACTATAGGCAGGAACATACACCTGTTTATACATCATCAGCTAGTCAGCAGGCTCGTCTGACTACATATGATGGAGCTCATCAACCACATTCGGAGAAGTGTAGTCAGCAGGCACGTACACCTGCTAATATTAATCAATCCTACCAATAGTCTCGCTTGGTAGCACACGGAGATGTTAGTCCAAAAGCTCCGGTGAAAAACAAGAGTCAGACTCAACTCTCTGCCCCCACACATGAGTACTGTCAGGATTCACTAACTGGAAAAGGAGGACATGAGCATGCACATACACCTACTCCAATCATGGAATGGACGTATATCCGTGTTCCGGTAACTGAATTCACCAATCATATTCTATCAATGGTGAAAGAGAAGAAGAAAATCTCTGCTCATATTTTGGATGCCTGCCAGGATATTATAACAACTTCAGCGGCATCTTAGGGAAAGACACAAAAATCTATCCCTGCCAGTGGAGTGACACATCAACAATTCACTCCGGAACAGACACACACATCTGTTCCGGTCCAAGAGGGTTGTGGGGAATACTCCCCCATATCATAAGGACAACCAAGTCAGGCACATACACCTGATTTGAGTGGATATCTTCAGCCTAACCTGGGCATCTCTCCTGATCAGGCACATACACCTGCTCAGAGCAGCCACTTTCGTCAACAAGTGGTTTCCAAGGTGAGTAAGAAGGCGTCTAAGAAGAAGACCTGCCTAGCACAGTCAAAAGATCAAGAGCCAATGTGTAACAAGGCCTTGCTCGATGCTGGAGTTCTTGAAGCCCTCAAAAAATTATCTATTGGAATCCAAGATTCTACTCCCTCATTTCCCAAAAGTGGGAACATTAATTCTGAATGTCTTCAACAGACACTTCCTCATGAAGGCTTGCTTCATGACAATTCGTTCGATCTCGAAGTTTCATCTTCAGATGAGAGCTACAATAATCCTCTATGTGGCCAGAAGACCAAGGAGCAAGAGATATCATATTTTGTTGTAACCCACCATCGTGGTCCTCCCCAAGATGATGAATTTCGCTGCGAAAGTCCTATTCGTAGTAGTGATGCACATTGCCCGGAAAATGCTCCAGTGGACAATGTAGTTCATAGAAAGCCCTTTTTTCTTGAGGCACTTGCAAATGTGAAACCATTCATATCTGATGCTTCATCTCTAGCAGGTGAAATAATTTCTCAGTCAGAAGATAGCCCAGGGTGTAGGTCATTCTCCGAACCACCCCTAAGTCATGCATCTTCTAGTTTAATCAGTGATATCTCTACCAATCTTGTTGAATCAGATGAAGTAACAAGGAAGCACCAACTCTGGTCAAATCAGGTAGAAAAATCTTCATTTAATGATAAAGAGGAAATGATGAACATGAGAAAACAACTGGAAAAAGGTGAAGTACCAGTCATGTTTTGTCCTCTGGCTGACTCTCAGTATGATATTCCAAAGATGTTGACAGAAGATGGAATTCATGATATTCATCTTACCTATAGAAAACTCTTTTTCATTTGAAGAAGAAAGTATTATCTTATGATGAATATGAAAACCATCTTAAGATAATAGAAGGGTTAAAACGTCAGATTGATTTGGAATCTCTATCAGTCTCTCGATATCCAAAGGCTGAAAAGAAGCAGAGAGCCCTTCAACGTTCATGCCTTGGCGCACTAAGAAGATTGCGTCAGTTAATTTCCAATGCCCCATCTGGTATTCATGTCAGAGGATGGGGTGTTCATGGAGCACTACATTTCACTATGCTCTCTAGTCAGCAAAGCCCACCAAAAATGGTCTCATGCAATGTTATTGCCCATGGCCGGCCAAAGTCAATGGTATTTTTTTGTAATCACAATCATGCCCAAGAACAGGCTTCAACTAGTTCCTCTCAAAATCAAGCATACAGAGAACAAGTTGTTGAATTACTCCTGCATCAATAAAACGAGAATATTGAACATGCCTCTCGTATGGAGCAAGCACATCATCAAGTGACAGAAGTGTCGGAAATCATCCAACGGTCTTTTGAACCAGGTGATAAAAGTGGATATAGGTTAATGCATCCAGCTAATTTTCGGACTAAGGTTCACAAGTTCATGAGAGCTTTTAAGAAAGTCTTAGACATTACATGTCAAGAGCCAACCAGCTTGCCAGACTTGGGACTCTTTTAAACCAACCCTCGGAATCAACATATTGGATTTGAGGAGTTGAGCGGGAACAGAAGGAACAGCACCAGTCCACCACACTGGGGAATTTTTCAAATCATCAATCCCCTCCTCAGAGAAAGTCAATCTTTTCTCGATTGGGGAAGAAGCCACAAGAGGAATGAAGATCCAAATTATCAAGAGATTCCCTCCAAATTACGGTTCGTCAAGATGTTCTTGAGGGATCAAATCAACAAAGGGCAATGTCTAATCAAAGACATGGAAGAATACAATGTCATAGAAATGCTGACAGAAGGTATGCGATGCATTATGCATCAATAAATATCATCAATTTTGTTGTTTTTGATCCACCAGATGAGGCTCACTCATGGGACTCATATTAAGAGGTTCCTGCACAAGAAGATGTATGCACCGACACAAATTAAGAAGGTGTGCGTACAAGAAATCAAAGGATTACTCAGAACCCAAGTAATCCTTCAAGTAACCCACTTCCCCCTCTCTTAAAAGGATCCAACTAAGGTAGGGGGAAAATCAGGTTACATATACTTCCTCTGGAGAATTCCAATCGCTCTCACTAGAGCAAAGTTTTGCACAACAGGAGGAAGAAATGATGGAATTAAGGAGGTTGAATGCAGAACTACTTCAGGGTAGTCTTCTTCTTAAGCGTGCTAGAGTCAGTCAGCCAAGGGAATTTTTTGCAGCTACTGAGATGGATCAAGTATATCCTTTTCTATCAGTACACCCTCAGAGGACTAATCCTACGGGTCAAGTGCAACAACAGTTGGTAGTGCTACCATTAGTTGCAGCACCAACCACCACATATATCCAAGCTCCAGTCATTGCACCCACCCAATTCCAAGTTCAACCGGATGTTTCTCAAAAGTTAATAACTACCATTGTGTCATTATCAGCTCGGTTAGAAGCTATGGAAGGGAAACGTGCACAGGTTCAACCAGAAAAGAAAGTTTACCCCGAATGGGTAGATTAAATCTCTCCTCCACCCAGTTTTGGAAACCATGTATTCCCTATTTTCAATGGATCAGGCGACCCTGAACAACATTTAACGCATTATGTGTCTTATTTTGATCCTATAATGGGAACTCCGGAGCAGCAAGAAGCAGTAAAACTCAGATGCTTTGTATGGACCTTGCAAGGACCAACCATTGTCTCGTATACAAGCTTGCAATCCTGGTCAATTACCAGATGGGAGGATCTTCGCCAAAAATTCCTTCTTCAGTTCAACTCAACTTTTCCAAAGACAATATTTTTCGATCATACAAACTGTAATCAAAGGGAGAATGAAAGGGTCTCAGATTTCATTGCTCACTAGAAGGGATTAACATATTCCCTAATCTCAGCACTCCCTCAAGAGGAATTGTTGCCAATCTGTGTCGCAAATATGCATGACGAATTACGCACGCTGTTGATCCCTGTGAAATACACAGGAGGGTTTCGAGACCTTACTTCAATCGCTCATCAGATTGATGATTCCCTTATACAGGCTAAGTCTAAATCTCGTGTAATTCCTTCCGCTCCAGGAAGGAGAATGGGTAAAGCAGTAACTACTACAGTTATGCTTAAACAAGCACATGTACCTGTTTCTACTTCAAAACCTTCATCTTCACGAAGGGCTCCACCTCTTGAGCTCCAACAACAATGTTTGTTTCATCTAGATGATCAAAGAGATCAAAGACAAAAACAATTTTAGGATCTGAAGAACAAAACATACTCTTTCTGAAATGAACAAGTTTCTGGTTACTTCATTTCGGCTTTGGAGAATAATTTGGTTTAGCTGCCAAGGGCCAAGAGTCCAAACAAGGAAGGAGATGAAGACCATCCCAATTATTTCCCCTTTCATCAAATGTTGGGAAATCACATCTAGGAGTGTTTTGACTTCAAATATCTCCTGCAAAAGATGGTCGACTATGGACAAGTAAAACTGAATGTCTCTTCAGCCCAGGTAGCATGTCTTACTGCTACAGTTCCATAGGAGGAAGGCGAGTGGAAAGAATTCAAAAGAAAAAATGCACAAAAATATGATGATTGGATGGTCAGAAAGATGATCAACCAAACTCATGCTATTTTTCGAACACAATTAAAGAAACCGATTGTGTCTTATGCCATGAATATTGTGGAAAAACCCTCTTCTTCAGAGGGAAAGTCCTCCAATAAATGGAATGATTCAAATAAAAAAAAGAATCGGAAGAAGACGATTATGTGTCAAAGACTAAGTTGTCTTTGACTCTAGAAGACTTCATGCCATCTACTTCAATGCCATGGGCACCGCCCCACCAAACGACATAGACTAAACAGGCTAATCATGCAGAGTCTTCATCAGATGAAGAGTTAATCTTCGGTTCTGTTAATATGATTCAATTAACATATCCATATGCCAGTTGTAATTTCAATTTCGATGAGCATGAATTCCCTGTATCAAACAGGGGAATTAGAGGAAGTTCCAGAGGCTCAGGATACAGGGGAAGATGTGGATCTTTCAGAATCCACTATTCCAATTCCACCCCAGCTAGAATTGTGTATGCAGCAGAAACTCGTGGTAGAGCCCTTCAGCAAGCTCAGCAAGAACAAGCAAGTTCTTCTACCAATATAAAATTCAGTCCTGGAACAGTTATTTTGGAAGACCGGTTGAAGTTTCCATCTTCTTCCTCTCAGCAAGTAAATGGATCTAATCGGTCTAATCTGCCAAAACCAGGAATATTGCCAACTCCTATCCCAATACAAGATGCATCAACATCCAAAGCATCAGCTTCTAAGGTACCTGCTAAACCACATATTCCTATTGGGAAATACATACCTCTAGATCAAATGTATGATTTATTGAAACACTTGGCCCAAGTACTAGACAAATTATTAATTCTGGATTCTTTGAATCTGTCAAAAGATCTTCGGGAAGCACTCATCGAGGCTTTGTCAAGTCCTCAAGAGTTTGAAACTGAAATTGTTGTAGCTGAAGTCTATCACATAGAGAATAATCCTACAGAATTCCATGAAATAATATCTTTTACTAATGAATATGAAGATGATGTTTTGCATGGGCTTATTAGATCTTTGTACTTATCTGGAAAGGTCAATGGCGTAGACGTATGAAGAGCTTTCATTGACAATGGTTCAAGAGTCAACCTCATGCCCATTCGTACACTTCGTCGATTGGGCCTCATGGAATCTGATTTATCTCATTCTACCATGTTGTTACAAGGATATGATAAAAATTAACAAGATTCATTGGGTGAATTTACACTCCAAACTCAGTTTGGAGATCTTGTATCCAATTTGGATTTCATGGTTATTGATCAAGACTTAGCTTTCAACATCTTGCTTGGAAGACCCTGGCTACATCAACATGTGGCTATCCCTTCATCATACCATCAATGTCTCAAATATTGTTTCGATGGTCAAATTAGGACATTTTATGGTGATAAGACCCCATTAAAGACATGTGAGTCTCAATACATTGAGGCGGAATTATATCACATGAAAGGAAGGGAGAAATCAACAACAAAGGATATTACCAAAGTTAATGATCCATATGGTTTAGAGAAGATTCCAGTAAATCCATTTACACATGTGAGTACAAATTATGTGTTTCCTATCAGTAAAGCAGACAAGATAGACCCAAATCAAAATACTCTTATGAAATGATCCATAATGTCAATTACGGCAATTGAGCCAGACAACATGGGAGAAATTGGTAACCTACCAAGCAGTGATGAAAGCAAAAATGGTGACTTCTTTATTTCATCTGCTAAAATCCAAAAATTCTATACTTATCCAATTAGTCCAGAAGAAGTTATATCAACATCAGAGGTGAACAATGATTTCAATTCTCAATCTATCATCTCCTCTTTATTACCCAAAGAAGACCCTTCATCATCAATCGGGTCGGAAATGGAAGCTTTTCTTCAAGATGTGCAAATTTTGACATCTTTTCTAATCATGAAAATTATGCTTTATCATCTACTATGAAAGTAGAAATGGAAGAAATAACACATGATGAAGAAGAAGAGGAAGATCTCAGAGATTCTCCTCCAGCATTATAAGAGTGTATCACTACCACTGTGGATGAACTCATAGAAATAAGTCTGGGTACAAAAGAAGATCCACACCCCACATTAATCAGTGAATCCATGACTCTTGAAGAGCACAAGATGTATATTTATTTTCTAAAGAAAAATATAGATATATTTTCTTAGAACTATACAGAAATTATCGGGCTTGATCTTGATGTTTCTACTCATCATTTGGGTTTACCAGAAGAACATTGAGGATTTAAGCAAGCCGCGAGAAGAACACACCCAACTTATGCTTCCAAAATTGAAGCTGAAGTGGATAATATTATCAAATATAACATCACCAGAGAAGTTAAGTATCCCAAGTGGTTGGCAAATATTGTCCCTGTAAAGAAGAATAACAGACAAATTAGAGTTTTAATCGATTTCAGAGATCTTAATCGGCATTGTCCTAAGGATGATTTCCCAGTTCCGGTTATAGAACTTTTAATTGATGCAACAGCTGGCTATGAAGCACTTTACTTCATGGATGGATATTCTAGATATAATCAGATCTGAATGTCCCTAGAAGACGAGGAATCAATAGCCTTTAGAGCCCCTCAGGGTGTGTTTTTCTACCGGGTAATGCCCTTCGGCTTAAAGAATGAAAGTGCAACATATCAGCGTGCCAGGCATCGTATCTTCAAACCCTTCTTAGGGAAGTTTTTTGAATGCTATGTAGACGATTTGGTGGTTAAATCAAAACAACGTTCTAATCACTTGGCTGATTTGGAAGTCATATTCCGCAAGCTTCGACACCATAATTTGACGATGAACCCCTTAAAATGTAATTTTGGGGTAACCTCAGGAAAATTTCTCAGCTTTGTTGTATTCCATCGTGGTATTGAAGTCAATCCTAAGAAGAACAAGTCAATCCTTGTTATGTCACCTTCTCAAAATTTGAAGGAATTAAGAGGACTTCATGGACACTTATCCTATATTCAGCGTTTCATCGCCAAATTGGTAGGCAAAAGTTTACCCTTCACCAAATTAATGAAGAAGAGAGTCACTTACCAGTGGACTGAAGAATGTCAAGAAGCATTCGATATTCTCAAGAAATACCTCTTGAGTCCACCGGTACTCATGCCACCTATTGAAGGAAGACCACTTATCCTCTACGTGACAGCTCTAGAGTGATCATTGGGTGCCTTTCTTGCTCAAAAGAATGATGCTGGGAATGAAAATAGCCTCTACTATCTCAGTCGAACTATGATTGAAGCAGAAACCCGGTATTCAAGTATTGAGAAGTGTTTCCTGGAATTAATCTTTGCAGTTCAGAAGTTTAGACACTACCTGCAACATCACGAGGTCCAATTGGTATCTCTCAATAACCCACTCAAATTTATCTTTAGTCATCCAATGCTTACAGGACTTCTGGAAAGGTGGGAAGTTATTTTGCAGCAATTCGACATTCATTATGTGTCTCAAAAGGCAATAAAGGGCCAAGCTCTGGCTGATTTCCTGGATGAACACCCTTTAGTGGAAGACAAAACTTCAGATATTGAACTCCCTGATGAGGAATTCTTCTCTATTCAAGAAAGTCCTCAGGCATGGAAAATGTATTTTGATCGTGCTTCCAGAAGTCCAACAGGGAGGAAAATGGAAAATCCTAAATTCAACAAAGTTTGCTTAGGAATTGTGCTCATTTCTCCAGAAAAGGAAGTATTACCTTATTCCTTCTTATTGTGGGAAGGTGGTACCAATAATGAAGCAGAATACCAAACTCTCATCACAGGCTTGGAATTAGCGCTTCAAGCACAAGTGAATCACTTAAAGGTGAAAGGTGATTCAGACCTGGTAATCAAACAAGTCAATGTGGATTATGCCATCAAGAAAGAAGAAATAATCCCTTTTTATGATTACGTCAGAGATTTAATGGCAGAATTCCCTTCAGAACCGACATTTTCTTATGTCCCAAGATCACAAAATGTTCAAGCTGATGCACTGGCTAATATAGCCACAGCTCTGGAAGATCCAAATCGGGATGAGGTAATCATCAGTATTTCCCATCGTCGTGAAATTTCACATTATGTTCGAATCAGAACAAAGGAAATTAATGAAATTAGTCCCATTCCTGAACCGTATGGTCATAATACAGGATGGATGTCACCTATCTAAGAATACCTTCAAAATAGAACACTTCCACCTGATAGATCCAAGAAAGAACAAATCCGGTGGTGTGTGGTCAATTTTACTCTTTATGATAGCCCATATCACCTAGAGAAAATTATATACAAATGTGGTTTTGATGGAGTTTTCTTCAGATGCATTGATGGTAAAGAGACAATGGCAGTCGTGAAAGAAGTGCATGTAAGAGTCTATGGTACCCACCAGTCTGGACATAGACTGTCTAATCAGATTTGAAGGCTTGGATACTTTTGGCCTTCAATGATAAAAGATTATGTTGATTTCACAAATAAGTGTCATTCATGCCAAGTACATTCCAACTTCATTCATCAACCTCCAGAGTTGCTTCATACAGCTAAATACTCATGGCTATTTTCCAAATGGGGAATGGATGTGGTGGGACCTTACCCTTTGGCTATGTCTAAGCAGTTTAAGCACATTTTTATTGCTACTAACTTCTTTTCCAAATGGGAAGAGGAAATACCTCTCAAGGAAGTCCATTCTAAATGCATTGTTAGCTTCATCAAGTCTAACATCATTACCAGATTTGGTGTCCCTCATACCATATTGATGGAAAATGGCACCAATTTCTGTTCATCCAAGGTGAAGAAGTTGTATCAAGAATACAACATCAAATCCAACCATTCATCTCGGTATCATGCAGCGGCCAATGGACAGATAGAAGCCTTCAATAAGACTCTTTCAAATATACTAAAAAATATGGTGGATAAAGATAAGAAGTCATGGCTTGATAAACTCTTTCATGCTTTATGGGCTTATCGGACTACCACCCGCACTGCAACTCGGTCAACTCCATATTCACCGGTATATGGAACAGAAGTTGTCTTTCCCATTGAAGTTCAATTGGATTTGCTCAGAGTAGCCATTTGTGATCAGGAATCTACAGATGAACAATCTCAAAAGTGATTGAATGAATTGGAAGGGTTAGATGAGGAAAGATCGTGCACTTTTCACCACTTGGAAGTCTATCAGAATCGAATAGAACAGGATTTTAACAAAAAAGTTCATCTTCGTTCATTCACTCAGGGAGAATTGGTATTAGTTCACATAACTCCAATGATACTAGGAAAGAAACCTCCCAATCTTGAGCCAAAATGAGAAGGACCTTACTCAATACATAGGGTCTACTCCAATGGAGCTTATTCATTAATCTCTATGGATGGAGAACTCATCACTACTCAAATAAATGCCATATTTTTTAAGAAGTATTTTGTATAAACACAAAATATATCATTCGAAAGGTCTTGTATGACCTTAAACTGCACCACCATCTAGCAAGATGTTAAACTTCATAACCAACGGTCCATGAATATGACCCTAAATTATTTTCACATACGTCCAACATGACGTTAAACTGTGAAAAAGTTTCTTAATTCATCCAACATGATGTTAAATAGTGTACTCTTTTGTCCTCACTACATGACATTAAACTGCACAGCCCCCTTTCATCCAACATGACGTTAAACTATATTGTCCCCATCATCCTAACTACATGACACTAAACTGTACAGAAAGTCCTTGATACGTCCTACATGACATTAAACTGTACATTGTCCCTGCTACATGACACTAAACTGTGAAACACCAATAGTCCTAACTGCAAGACTTTAAACTACATAGTCCCTTTATATGTCCTACATGAAATTAAACTATGCATCGTTAAGGTTGTTGTTACCTCTTGTTTCTCACACCGAGTATGACTCATGTGAGCTTAGATCAAACCTCAACCATAACACTCTCTCTGGGCTAATAACCATGTTTAAGTCCCAAAAACATCATTTTTTAGGTAGTTGTCCCCAAGAACAACTTGATCATTAATTCATTATTTAATTGAACTACGCGGACTTTGATCCTTGCCTTCCAGGATGGGTACGTAGGCAACCTCCCAAGTTCCAAGCCCAAAACCAATCTCTTCGCATCGGTTCACCTCCATCTCAAACGATGTTGAATTGGGGAACCGCCCCTAGAATCAATATCATTACATTGGTTCACTTTCTTCCTTGTTATAAGACATTAAACTATACAACACTTTTGTCCAGTATGACAATAAACTACAATATTCTTTGATACCCTCACCTGAGAGGGAACCATTATTTATATTGATTTTTCAATCAAGTTTCATTTCAAAGACTACGTGCATACATGGCAATGCCCAAACCTTTTATCTTGGGTTAAACCATCATTGTACTAAATTCCCCTTTCACCCTTCACATGTACGAACCAAATTTGTACTGAGGGTATTCGTAGGACTATGTGGGCTTGATTCCCATCATTTTGGGATACGTAATAACATTGGAGTGTCCCTCGAATCCATCCCCAAGTCTTTTGGGCCTAACCTTAAATTCCACTTCCAGTCCCTTGGCTGAAAAGTCCCCATGAAAACACACACTGTGTATTTCTTACAATGGTCCAAGCTCTATGACCCTAAACTAAGATCTCTAATCATTTTTTCCCACACGACGTTAAAATGTAATTTAAGAACTATGTATAGCTTGATTCCCATCCTTATGGGATACGTAGTGAAGTCCAACATTTTAATTTAGGACCCCGCCACAACATGATTATGGTAAGAAGTGATCTGGGTATCTTTGTATACATTGGTCAATACCCATCTTTATGTGTCATAATCATAACCTTAAATATTTTCAGATCTTCATAGCCCTTTTCTTGACTTTTAGTCACAAAAATGACAAATTTCTGGGAGTTATTTTACCTGACTATGCAGCACATGCCCTTAGGCGGTCTTGCATAAACAGTCTACATAATAGACTTTTCAGCCAAAAGATACTATTATTTGACTATGCAGCCAATTTCCTTAGGTGGCCCTGCATAATTCAACCCCCTAACGGGTTTGTTAAATAATGGTAACTTCATTCTTGGGAAGAAATCCTCTTTTGTCCTTATTGGTCTTAAATGAGAGTATGTAGGGATCTGTAAAAATAGCCATCCTTAACATATTTTTCCCATATCCTTTTCCATTATCTGAAATTATTCAAGTCTATGGTTTATATTCTCCTTCCCCACGTTTGGGTCAAACCATCGTAGAAGTGATATCCATCCATTTCTTCGATAATTTTGTTCCGAAATATCTTCTCCATATTCAAGTACCTCTTTCCATACAACAGACTCTATACTTTGGAAAATTTGAATCTACATAAACATTAAATGAATTTTAGTAGTAGAAAGGTAAATTTCTGAGAGTTCTTTTGCCCGACTATGCAGTATGTGACCTTAGGCGGCCTTGCATAAACAGTTCACATAACAGACTTGTCAGCCAAAAGATTCTATTATTTAACTATGCATCCAATGCCCTTAGGTGGCCCTACATAATTCAACCCGCTAATGGGTTTGTTAAATAATGGTAACATCATTCTTGGGAACTACTTCTTCTAATTCCTTTTAGCTCTTTTTCATATCATTCCTCAGATTCAAATATTCTTAAGTCATAGTTTACATATTTTTTCCCTCATACTTGAGTATAGTAATATGTTTTTAGATAAATTGTCAATGAATTGAGTCAATTATAATTCATTCGGTCAAAGCTATTTCGACCTTAAACATTATCCTCCTTATGTCTGACGAGCATGACTTTAAACTTCCCACAAAAGACAAGGGAACTCTGAATAAAACTCAAGTTCCATCTCACTAAACATACATTTTGTATGATTTAGGTAATATTGACCAATTAAGAGTTTCAAAGTTTGTAGGGTTATTTACATTAATCCTAGTAAAAATCATACTATGCTTACTAGGCCCATTGGCTTAGGTAAAATTTAAAGCAGGTAGCGAAAGAATACTAGCATAAATGATTGAAGATAAAAGTACTCTTCATTGATGCACAAGAATTAGAGGGACATCCACAGATTGGAGCCTCTTCTCTTTTTCAGGAAATTACAAAAGACTGTCAACATAAGTCTTCACTTGATGTACAGCATGCTGAGCTCCATCAGCAGCTACTTGAAGCTCGTGCACTCGACCAGCTTCACTCTTATCATTTTGATAGAGTTCCTTCTTGGCATCTACAATGGATTTCATACCATTCGTTTGAGCTCCCTCCAATGAATTATTGAGCTGATAAAGTTCCCTAGTAATAGAATCTAACTATTGCTGGAGCTGCACCTGCTGGATGAATTTTTCTTTGATTTTATTATTCAGCTCCTTCATCTTGGCAGCATAATCGGCCTCAGCTCGGGATACCGCAGCCTCAAATTCTCCGATGTTAACTGACAGTTTCACCTTGGTCAGATCTTCGTGACACTTTTGCTCCTGCTCCCTCTTGAAGATGACATGTTTCACCGCAGCATGGATCTTTTCATATCCAAAACAGCCAAGTCCAAGAATGAAAAACTGGGATGACAATCCAGGTATCTTCAATGATATCTCTTCTAAAGTCACCTCACATATGATTTTCCATATGTTTTTCCATGCCTTGCGTCGTGAAAATATGAACGCTTTAAGCACCTCTAGGTCTGATTCAACATCATCATCACAGTGGGGCGTGTAATCTTGGATTAATGCACCTAAAGAAGTGCCATGTTTTGCTCCTTCCCCCTAACCTGTGCTTCTTCTCATTCAATTCCCATTAGGGCAGAGGCTGAGGCCTCACCTCCAGATCTAGCCACTGCAGTTGATGGCCCTGCATAATTAATTGAAAGCTTTGGTTAGCTTCAAAGGATAACAAAAGAATCGATTGTCTTGCAAATTAAGTACAATCACAAATATTGTTATCCCTTACCCGACGGTAGATTTGCAACCTGAGAAGACTCCTCCCCATCTTTCCCAGTCTCAACAGGATCATCATGATGGGTCTCAAGAGGGTTTAATGGTTTTATCTCTACTTGAGCTAATGTTTCTACAATGGTAGGGTTGACATCAATGTCCACACCCTCTTTAGGAATTAACAGTTTAGTAGCTTCAATGGATGGAACTGCATATTATTTTCAGTCATGATTAGAAGTGTAAATTATAAGAAACTTTCTTGGGCAAAAGATAACACTCACACCCAAGGTCTTCTAAATCACATAATAGCTTTGCATGATCATTAAATTCTTTGAAATACATGTCACGATTCATCATTTAATCCAATGATATTTCAGAATCCTGGTTAGTCTCACCAGTGGGAGCATTTGATGTATCCTCTTAGCGAACCTAATTCTGCGGCCCCTGACCCTGGATAGCTTCATCAGGAAGGATGGAATA
This sequence comes from Viscum album, assembly GCA_963277665.1. Classification (NCBI taxonomy): domain Eukaryota; kingdom Viridiplantae; phylum Streptophyta; class Magnoliopsida; order Santalales; family Viscaceae; genus Viscum; species Viscum album. The sequence continues at coordinate 1,101,300,882 of OY728138.1, read as the reverse complement.
TTCAGTTGTTGCGACCGCCAAGGATTCTGGTGCATGTTATTCTCTACTTGTAGCAGTAGTAGGATCAGTACTGGGAATAGATATTGGATCTTTTTCAGAAGTAGCCAAGGCAGCATGAATTTTCATTTGTTCCACAACACCCTCTGTAGTCCCCAAAGGAGGATCAGTCCTTTCCCTCATAGGTGAAATTGAATAATCCCCTGCAATCCCAAGGAAAATGAGAAATATTTTCATGGTTTAGGACTCATGATTATTTGAAGAACTTACCACTGCTAATGAAGTGTTTAGTTGTGGTTTTCTTCATCTGATGTTTTTGCTTACTTGGATTTTTGGGAGTATCAGTAGTCTCCATTATAGGTACCTGGATGGGAGAGGGGAAATCCATGTGCATCTCCTCATCCATGGCCTGCTGGCCTAGATATATCTCTCCTAGTTCACAATGAGATTCAGGAACATTCCCGATGGCAGTACCACCAGGGCTATACTATAGAGAAGGAACCTCAGTAGTTTTGGAAAGTTACAAGATTAAGAAAACAATTTCCTTGAATAACAAAGATTCGACTGAAATCGAGTTGCAACGAAAATAAGGAAAGAAAACTTACATCTTCATGAGCCACATACTCATGCCACTCCTCATCAGTGGCATTGTGATCCATCATTTCCTTCACCCGCTTGGTGATAGGGATAGAATCATTGGTGCATATATGTAGGCCTTCAACTCTTTGACATGGGATCTTACTTCATCAGGGTTATCCTTGAAATAAATATTTGCAGGAGCCTGAAGAGTCCCCATTCCAGGAAGACGTAACCCTTCACACAACTCCATCCAGATAGTTTTAGTATCACAGTATACATCCCACCATGTCTGGATGGCCTCTGTTCATAGATATACAGGTGTATTAGAAGGTTGTGAACAGGGTCCTACAACCATGGATTTTAATTTCTTTCTAGCTCCTGCAACTATACAAAGAGAATGAAAACTTATTACTCTATAAAGTTTCTTGAAATTAAAATTGCCTCAATAAAGTAACTCACCAGGAGTTGATGGAGTGGCTCTATTGATTCTGACAGGGGATTATATAGGGCACGGGGCCGTTTTGACACATGTTGTATCTCATGAGAATATGATGAATCAGCATCGGTTGAAGAACTCGGTGAACCAGCTTTAGGAGTGGAAGAATCACCTACCACATGAATTGTTTCTTTCACAATGGTTCTCTTCTTCTTCCCATCCCAGTCAACAGGTTTATTCAATATGGCCTCAGGATATGACGCTATCTAGTTTTCAGCATACCATACGGTCAAATTGCTTACCACTTCAGTATTTGGTGAGTCAAAGATTGCCCCAGTCCTTTCCATAGCCGTTAGCAACCATAGTTGCTGAGAAACCATTAGATGCTGCTCTGATCTAACATGAACTGGAGTAGATACAATAGTTGTTTGCAGACACTTGAATTGGCGTGCAAATCGATATGGATCATAGGCCTCACATATAATTTCCCCATCAATTCTGGTGGCCAATACACCATCTCTGCAGGCCAGCATATAAGACCTCTATTCCAATCTGGATGATCCATCGTCAACAAATCTCCCTGTCGGTAGATTTCCATAGGGAAATAAGTGGAATTCCTTATTCATACCCAGCCTTGGCCTAATATCATAAGCATTGAGGTACAAAGGACAAATTCTAGAGAAGGCCTGAACAAATGGCCTGAAAGAACTTAATGGAATCTGTATTCCGTTTTAAACAGCATATATCTTGAAGTGAGTGGCGATCCATCCCCATAAAACATGGAATGGTCCCACTAATCTCAAAGGAGACTTACCCATATAGACATGAAGTAATCTCTTGTGAATATTTGCCAAAACTGGGGTAGCCAACCCCACCATCTTCCTCTCAGCCAACTTGGCTGCAATAACGAAGGTCCCTGGCCTGACGCCTCCCTTCGAATCTCTAACTGGAAAAAGATAGACACTAATCCATAAGGCTAAAAAGCCTGCCAGACAAGTCTTCTCCAGTATTTTCTGATTCACTTCATACCCCCATTTCTCAAACTCTCCTACTTCAAGAGTTGGCCAGAATGTGCCAGGAATACCTCTCTTATCTTCTCTAGGGTAGCTAATAGGACAAGTACAGGTGGGCCCCTTTTCCCTCTTCTTCTTTAGAAACACATTAATCCATTCCTCTAGATGGATATCCCTTCTAGAATATGTCTTTGAAGTCTTTAAGATTTTGAGCTTATGATAAATCTTCAATAACTCTCGAACCAAATATGGAGTCTTATATGGATCATTAATGGTTTCCTCTAGAGGGATGAATTCGTCATACATATCACAAAAGATTGGAACCCCTGAGATCTTATAGACATCCCACAAACTAATGCCTACTTCTCCATGGGTCAGATGGAAACAAATTAGTTTCCGGGCTCCAGTGGCTATGAAATTCCGGTGCAAAATTATCATTCCTATAAATATATGTCTACCCAGCCCAGACAGATTCATAAATGGAATCTCCCTTCAGGTCCTCGATAAACTCTTCACAAGTTTGTCACACCCAATAAGCCCACATCCAAGTTGGCTTCACCCCTCCTCCAGAACAGAATTCCCATTTCTCCTTCCAGCCTTTGGATTGATCCATCTGAGAGTTTCAAAAAAATGAAGGATAAAAATGTGGTTGCAGCTCAGGCTTGTGAAGTTTCAGATCTGGAGCACACGAGCTATGATGCATTATATAATATTTCTTTACTGTTCCAGCATTTGAAAATGTTCTTGCGATTGAGACATTCACTGAAGAAAAGTTGGTATATGACTGAAACCAGGAAGGCGGGAGATAGTTCTTTGCCTCTAAAATATTGACATCTTGCAAATGACCATGACCATACAGAGGTAGATAGATGTTGTGTGGGAAATCACGATTATATTTCTTCAAATTCTTAGCCATGTTCGGAAGAGTGATTTCGTAGATGGAATAGTAATCATGGCCAACATTGTCCATCATCTCATCAATTATTTTTCTCGCCAGTTCATCAGCCATTCTGATTCTCTTTGGAGCCATTTGATCTGCACAAAAGTTCAATAATTAACTCTTAAAGTATGTTAATTGTTTCATAAAATTTGTGAGGGATTTGATGAAATTGATTAAGTCATTAAGGCGCGCAAGTCCCATAGTTATCACACAAGTATTCTTCAGTCGTGCAAGTATTGGTCGCACAGGTATCACCGCGCAAGTCTAAATACCTTAACAGCAGTGCGACACAAGAAAAAGAAGAGCGGACGAGCAAAAGCTGAGAGCCAAGCTGCACGCCGAGGGCAAGAAGTCTGTGAGAGCTGAGTGATTTGTGCGGAATGAAGCCTCTATTTATAGACGTGGCCATCACCCTGCGCGCCGTACCCTGCACGATCAAAGGCCATACCCCTGCGTGCCAGACCCTGCGCACCCGAAGCTCATTTGCGCGCCATACCCTGCGCGCCCCAATTTCCTTTTGATTCTCAATTTCCTCAAAGTCAAATCCTCATTTATTTTGGATCCAACTCTGAGGGGGGACTTTTTTTGACGCTCCTTTCATCACAAAATCTAAATATTTCAAAAGGGGATTATCTTAGTTTAAAGTGATTCAACCTTTGGACAAATAAAAAAATTGACAACGGAATAAAAAGAATATTGCACAAGGGTCGCACAAGTTCCGTAATGGTCACGCAAGTACACTTGTGTGCCGCCATGGTCTCGCAAGTAAGCTTGCGCGCCCTAAGTGATAACCGACCAGGGTTTCTCCAGCCTATAAATAGTCCCTGTGGGCCCCCCATTTAAAGAGGATTTTTTCTAGAATTCAGATTTAGAGATCTGAACGCCCAAGTCTCTTCTTTAGGTCTTCCAAAAACATCTTAAGGTAATTCATTACCTATAATAGAAGGTATAAACAAGAGGAGTAAGGTCTCCGTGTTAGAATTCACTAACACTTGCGCACCTAAGGTGTTTTACCCTTAAGGGAAATGAACATACTTGCGCGCCTCCCTACTTCCTCACCAAAACTCGCACGCCTCTCTTCGGGAAGTACCTTAGGATAATTCTAAAGGCATTGGTCAAGTATCGCCCAAGTATTACCATGCTAGTTTACAAACGCGCAAGTAACCATGTGTCGCGGAGGTATACCTGCGCGACCAGGACTTGAGTGCCCATGCATTACTTGTGCACCTGCTAGGACTTGCATGCCCCAACCTTTTTGGGTGCCCTTCTTGCCCATTTCACCCCTCTTATTCCATTCCACCTCTCCTATTCAAGATTCAGTCTTCAAGACACTCTTCAAATCCATTTATGACATGATTTCTTAATTTGAATTCCTTATCTGAAAGGAATTCTGTGGAATATATCTCAAAACCTAGTGATTTACACATCTTTATGTCACTAAAGATTGAGATTTCATTCATTCAACCTCATCCTTTACGATGAGATAACTCATTAACCTAGGCCTCCTTTTTCTGAATAATCCCTAGTCATAATTCTTAACCTGGGTCTCCTTTTTAGGAATAATCCCCAGTCATAATTCTTAACCTGGGCCTCCTTTTCAGGAATAAGCCCTAGTCATAATTCTTAACCTGGGCCTCCTTTTCAAGAATAATCCCCAGTAATAATTCTCAAATATGGGCATCATCCTTAGGAGTAATCCCCAAGTCCCTTAATTTATCAAGTCCCTTAACCTGGGCCTCCTTCTCAAGAGTAAGCTCCAATCTTAATTTCTCTTAACCAGTCCTAATTTACCTTTGATCTGGGATTCCTTCTCAGTAGTAAAATCCAATCATATGTCCACTCTTAATTTGGGACTATTTTTCAGGAGTAAGCCCCAAGTTATAGTATTCAAATCGCCATGAAGCACATATACCTTTATGGACCATGTCCTTGGATTTCTTCCCTGAAGTAAATCCTAATCTTCATTTATATGGGAATTCATACATACGTAAGACCCACATTATTTATTATAATTTCATATTTTAAGGAACAATTGTCTAATTTTTACCAATACCTCTTGTTTCTCACACCGAGCATGACTCACATGAGCTTAGAGTGTAAAAGTAATTATGACATTCTTCTTTGATCCATCAATCATAAACATCATACTCCCTTACCCGAACTATGTGGGTTCTGATTCCTTTTCTAAACAAAGGATACATAGGTAGCTCATATTCGGGTTCGATCCCAACTCTGAAATAATCCATGTCCTTCTGAATGAAAATAAACTTCAAGTGCCCCACTGAGTGGATTTAAAACCAGCATGGTCATCTTAATGACCAAGAGACTTCTATATAAATGTGTTGATGGATACCATTGACCAAAAATATCTAATAAATTCAGATGATTCTCTATCGATGGAGAACCTTGAATACATATAAAAGATTCTCTAAATTTCCTACATATTTGATCATTGATTGTCAGACTTGAAGGAAAGCTCATTTTATACATGGTAATGTAATAAGGATTCACGAACATAACATAAATCTATAAAGAGAGTCCCGGAGTAGACAATAATTCCCCTAAAAATGTTGTGATGAGTCTGACCTCCCATCCTCTCGACCGATGCAAATTCCTAAGCCTTATCAGTCCAAAAACTAATAAGCACCTACCTTTGGAAAGTAGGTCCAAATGGATGTAGAATCATTGGATGTTTCCGGTTCTATGAACAAACCCATTAGAAACTGATTGGAATGTTTGAACCTTCAATCAAGAAGGTCATCCCCAAATTCCGAGGGAAACAATCATATATAAAGAAATATAAATCTTCAATATTCTTATAAAACATAAATCTGGTTCTAATTCTGATTTTCCATTACCATTTCATTATTATGATGATTTAACTTTTTCACTCCAATTTTTATGACCCACTAAAAAATAAATCATAACTAAAGGCATCCCATTAGATTTCTTTGTACCAACTTGAAACCCAATCTTCTCATTCTGATTCATTCATTACAATAAAGACAACTAAATTTTCAATATGATGATTATTGACTCACATGTCATTAAAAAATCTTGACAACAAAATTTGAGTTCTTATTTATATTCATGACCCACTTGTTAAGGAAATTAATCTTTCTCTTAACCCACTCAAAATGTTACCCACAATTCATCTTGATGAAAAATGTTTGACTAAATTGTTTATTAATATCTGATCCATTTTTTCATTGGTCTCAAAAACTTAATTTATTTTCTTTTCTTTTCTTGGGTCTTAAAAATTCCCAACATGAACAATCATGCATCTAATTTATTGGTGGACTCTGAGTTCGATGGACCAGTTCTGTTATATTATTCTTCAATGGCTTCAATGAATATTATAATAATAACCTTCCTACCATTTTCTAATTATGAAACTCATTAACATATTTATTGGAATATTTAAAAAAAATTGGATTTTGTATGACTAAAAACCAACACCTTTGGTTTCTCTCATTACGATCAAGAAAACATTCCTCACCTTAAAAAACTCTGAATCTGATTCTCTCGAGATCGGAAAGCATCATAAAATTCTTTCTTTCACAAAATTTATATTGTAATAATTAAATTATTCATGACTTTGATTGTGTTGAAGATTAGCTTTAGAATTTATTGACATACATTAGAATGTTTTATAATATTCTATTATTTAAGAAACTTTCTTTCATTCTAACCAGCCTCAAAATGATTGTCCAGAATTTGATTGGAAGCATATTTTCTACTCATTTATTTTATCATGCTTTCATCACATGTTTTAAAAGTTAGATATGATTTTTTTGTGTTAAAAAACAAAAAAGATTCATCAAATTTATATCAGATCCATGACAATTTTGATTCCCTTCATCGTTACGATCAAAACCACTTTCTATACCCAAGGTGAATCTGATGATTCATTCATTTCATAAAACATCTTCCCAAAATGATGGAATATCTTAATAAGTGTGATATTGATTTCATGAATATGATGTTCAGTCCAATATTTAACTTTTACAATGTGAATTTATTTATCTTCTTTCACAGAAGAAGAAAAAACTCTTAGAAAACAAGCTTATTCAAAAATTAAAGAACCTTATCAATCCAACTTGGTCCAAAAACATCCTTATATAGAAAAAAAATTCACCAAGATTTAACATGACCTACATAGTTGGATGTTTGAATTCTTGAAAAATGTTTTATTTAGATAGAATCTAACACTTAGTATTTTAAAGGGGATTTAATCTCACTATCATATCTCATTTATTCCCTATACATGTATGCCTAATTATAGTGATTTATTTTATAATCTTATTACTCTCACCAAATCAATATATCCAAATAATATTTATTTGAAATTCTTTACACAACCCATTGATTGTGTTATCTTACCAAATTAAAAGACAACTATATTTTTACATATCCAAATTCTTCCCATGCATATGGTATATGAAACATTTTCATGTAACGTATTACAATCATATTAAATAATCCCACATGAGTAATATTTGAGACATATATATTCAAATAGTAATAAATAATATATATTAAATATAAATATATATAATGAATAAAATGTTAATTAAAAACATACTAATGACTTATTTTTTAAGGTTGTTTTATTTTTCAATTTAACATATATCAAAAATCATGTGTTACATTGATTTCACATAAATACATACATATATATATATATATATAATGAATTTTATATACAAACACACACAAAAATATATTTACACAATATATATAAACACATACACCTAATATTTATGTGATTTATTCAAATTTCAGTATATTTTAGAATTTCATTGTTAACATGACATATTAAATATATTATTTTTTAATCGGTCAATTTTATTTATTTATTTTTAATAATATTATAGTTAGTTCATTCTTTTTTAATATTTTTTTATTTTTTATATTATTTTTGAATTTGGTCATTTTGTATTATTTATTTATATTTATTTATTTATTATTTTTTAGTATTTTTAATATGTATTCATATTTACTTCAACATATATATCCATATGTTTTTAATAATTTATAATTAATTAATAAAACTTATACATTTTTAAATATCTTTAAAGTGCACTCATTTTGAATTATTCAATTTCACTCATTTTTTAAATGCATGTATTTAAGATTATATATCCACTAATAATGTTAAAAATATATTTATAAAAAAATATTTATAAATAAATATATTTATAAATGTATATTTAATATGTTTATAAATTTATATAATTATAATTATTAAAAAATTATAATTATTTTTTAAATAATTATTTATATAATTATAAATAAATAAGTATTTATATAATAATAAATAAATAATTATTTATATTTAATAATTATAAATTTATAATAAATTTAATTAAATAAATCATTTATCACAACTGAAATTTTAGCACTAATAAATATACATTTTTATCAGGACTAAAAAGTGTTGTTAAAAATAATTTTTGTCAATAATATAATATTAGCACTGATAAAGATGTTTTTTATCAATAATTTATGAGTACTAATAAATATTGAGATTTATCAGTGCTTTTTTAGTGCTAAAAAATATCTCTTTATCAATGCTTATCAATTTAACATTGATAAAATGGATCTTTATCAGTGCTTTTTTGAAAGCACTGTTAAAAGTGTCCTTGGTCTATTTAAAATAATCCTAATCGGTACTCACTCACCGTGACTTTGAATATCTCACAGAACTATTCTTATATCGACATGACTCCACTACGATCCATCGAACGAATCAAGGATAGAATCTAATGTATGTTTTTTTCTACTTTTCATATATCGTTGTTTGAACATTGGGATTCTATGGTTTGTGTTTTTGTGCTATTATTAACCATGATGAACCCTAAATCTCATCTCCTCACCACTGCCTACACGACTCCTCTATGAATTTTAATGGCTTTTTGAAAAGAATAATATCTTTAGTTTAACTACATACAACTAGGATGAGAGACACTATGTAATTTGACTTCTTAGTGCCACGATGAATTTTGGTAGTTTAATTTCATGAAACCAAGATGATAGATGTTGTTAAGTATAACATCATTCTCCTAGAATGAATTTGTATAGTTTTACATCTTATAACCAGGATGACATACAGTGTGTAGTTTAACTCCTTACTTCTAGGATGAATTTGTGTAGTTGGACATCATTAAAATAGGATATCAGAAACTATATAGTTTAAAGTCTCTCTTCTAGGATGAATTTGTGCAGTTTAAAATCATGGAAGCATGACGAGATATGATTTATGACCACAATGAATATTATTTCATGATAAATATTTTATTAGTATGAGATTTGACTTGTTCCTTGTCCATTGTGGCCAATGTGCATGCTTTGTTTTGTGGATCATCATGGCATTGTTTTTCGAAATGGTTTTCCAAAAGGGGAAAATGATTTTTTGGAATTGGATTTGATTTAAAAATGTGGGTTATTATGTTGTCAAAAGTGGGCTTAGAATAATTTGGTTTGAAATTGAAAATGAAATAGTAGTTTTTGAAGAGATAATTCTTATTTTGTTATGAAATTTTTCTTGTGAGAAAGTTTTTTTGGCATGATTTGTTCCTTTTGGTTGTGTTTCAGATTAATCCTGGACCTGATTTTATGATTTTTGTGTTATTCAAAATATTCTGCCCTAAAAGGTCCCCGATGTTTCTAGTGGGTCTCGCCCTGTTTGTGGTTCTCCTCAGTTGCTGCCCATCTTCTGTGTAAATAGAGGTTTATTAGAGGCAGTGAAGTGGATTGAGGAAGTTGAGCATATCTTCAGAGTGTTTGGAACACCCAAAGATGTTAGATTTGTTGCTATTCTCGGTCATGTTGGGGGTATATCTTTAGAAGAATGGGTGTTTTCCCCACCAAAGATTCAAGTTGAGATGACGCAGGAAGATTTTAAGTCCGTCTTTATCTGATGATTTATACCTGAGTAGGTGGAGATGATGTAAATGGAAGAGCTCATGAGTGTCCAATAAGATCAGTGGATGGTAAAGGCTTATGTTAAACACTTCAAAGAGATATTTTAACATGAAGTGGTGTCACAGGTTATGTTTAAAGTTTATATTTTCTTTGGGGGTATTTATCCAGAGATCAATGAGAAATTTTTCTCCTCCCAGGATATCCATTTTTAGAAGATGGTGTAGGAAGTGTTTTTGGGTGAGTTGTTGTGAAAGAATCATAAACACATTTTATCAGTTTCTGTCTTCTGTATTAGGGTGAAGACATTCAGAGTTTTCTTGTTTTTGTTTTGTGGCTATTGTAAGTTCATCTTTTATTATAAAAGTCTAATTAAATTATCATTTCATAGTTAAAATGGTTTTGTTTTTTTTGAATGTGAAACTTTATGAGGTTAGCCTTTCATGAATTAGTTCCCCTATTTCTATTCTTCTTTTTTAGAGATGTCTATTTTTGTGGAAATCTTTCTTTGTTCCTTATGTGAAGGTTCATTTATATTCTATATTTTGATCATTTCTACTGTTGTTTCTACTCATGTAGTGTGTTGTAAGAATATTGATGTCTATTTGGCTCTATTGATCAATGATTCCAAAACATGGATTGGATGTACATCACTCAAAAATTTAATAACTAAACAAAGGATTCTCCATGTACTTCATTACTATTGGTAAACTACCAATTATCATAGCATCTAACCTGAAATTCCTACCCAGCATCCCCATGATGCCCTCATCACACACATTCTCTCCACCATTGGTATCATATTACCATTCAGCATTCACTTTTCCATCTCTTCCTACAACCATTTACTATATGCATATAGCTGCATGCATCATGCATCTTTACAAAATAGTAAATGAGTGAAATAATTGAAGTAAAAGTGAATGGTGAATGGTGATATGATAGAGATGGTGGAAAGTGTGTGTGGGATGAGAGCATCATGGGGACACCAGGAAGGACGTTCAGGTCAGATGTTATGCTATGAGGTAGTTAACCAACTGTAGTAAAGTGTACAGAGAATCCTAAGTTTTGTTATTAGCTTATATCTAGACTAAATAAACCCTTTTGAAAGATTTAGAGGTAATGTTATGATATAATTTCTCTATTTTACTGAAAAAAATTATATAATGAAATATTGATTTAATTTTCATTATTCCTTACTGATTCCTTTTATTTTAATAGATTTATGCCCATTTGTCATACCTTTGAAATAATATAAACAACGCTATCTCCACTCAATCATAGAGGTAATCGTGATGTTTTCATAGTAAAATTATTGTCCATATAATTAATGTATTGTTTTGTATTTATGTTTAATTTATTTATTTTTAGTATTACTCACATAATAATTGTTTTCCTATATAGGTGTATACTTTTTGATTTGGGATGATCTATTTAACTTTCATGAATTTTCTTCCTCTAAACCTTTTCACCACTACAATGTTTCATTTGCCACTTTCATTCATGTTCTCTCCATTTCCTTTGTAGGAAGAGCATCGTCACTACCTCTACTCAATTACAAAGGTAATATTTATATTTTAATAGTAAAATCATTTCCATATAATTAATTTATTATTTCATATTTATTTTAAATTTATTTCTTTTTAGTATTACCCATAATAATTGTTTTCTTATATAGGTGGATTTTTGTTTTGAGTTGATGTGGTTTATTTGAAGCTCCTCATGTAGTTTTGGAAGTTTGACAAAAAAAGTCAATGGAAATCCTGGTAACATTTATAGTTAGGATTCTTTTTTAATTTATGTAATAATGTGTATTCATATAATTGTATAAATAAATTTTTGAAATGTTTATAATATTTTGTTATTGATGGTATTGGTATTGTAAATTTCATTTCATTTCAATTATGAATTGGGAATTATTTTTGTTGATATATGGGGTGTTTTAGTGTGTTTCTAGTGATGTGGTGTGATGTTACAGCACACTACAATATGTCCCTTTATCATCATGTTTAAAATAATTGATAGAGAACAAATTTATCAGTGCTTTTAAAAGCACTGATAATGGACACATTTATCAGTGCTTCTAAAAGCGGTGATGAAGGTATACTTTATCAGGGCTTCTACATAGCAGATACAAATTCTTTTAACGAAACTTATAAAATCACTGATAAAGGATTCCTTTAGTGAAACTAAATAAAATTTATTATAAATGGGACCTTTAGAACCACTTTTAAAATAATTGGTAAGGGACCTATATATTAGGGCTTTGTTAGCACTAATAAATGTCCCCTTTATCAATGATGATAAAACTCTTTGTCATTTAACATCTCTCATATTGGCGGTGAATTTCTAGAACTGATAAAGTCCATTTCTAGTGTTTCTAAAGTCCAGTTTTGTAGTCGTGTATCTATAAAACCTCATGCCTTTATATCTATGAATTTTAGGATGAATTTGAACTTTTTTTGAGGGTTTGTTTTGAGAACTAGAGTTCAAATTGAACTTTTGAGAGTTAAAATACCTCTATGAGATACTTATAGATGTGGTTTTAGGAATAGAGTGTGTAAGGAGATCTCATGATAGTGTCACAAAAGGGTCAGGGTGACCTTGGGATATAAATTTATTTGTTGTAGCACATCATGGAGTGATGAGTGTTGGTCATTCCATGAAGTGGGAAAATAAAGGGATGAGCCATATGAATCAATTTATTCACACTATTAACCAAGGATCCACACCATAAATGTGAAAAGTAATAGTGTTTCACATTGTAAATCTCCTGGTTCCCACCATGAATGGCACTAAGTGTTTTTTCAAATTGGAAAATCCCATCAATTTTCTATTAAGGTTGTGGTTTTTTGGGATATGTAGGCAATGTAAGGATTCCATTTTGTCTAGACCCTTTTTCTCCCTTTCCCCTATCAATTACACATTATTTGGGATGGTTTTTAATGTATATATATGGATATTTTGAGTGAGTTTCTCCCCATCCTTCCTTATATTAGTGTTCCCCTTCATTCCCAATAATTTAATTACAGTTTTATTTTCTGATTTGACACTGATTCAACTTGGATGAAGATTTTTAATATTGTGGATAGAGGATTTCTCATGATGATTTTCACAATCCACCACACACAATTTCATTTTATTACATCACTTTTTGAATTTATTTGGGTTTTTAGTGATATTATGAAGAATTGGCTACTAGATTAGGAATCTTAAATAGGGATTTCATGTGCCTTAGTTCTGTGTGTATGACAGTATTGGATTTCATCTTGTTACTTGAGGTTTCAGGGATTGAATTTTTCTTGGTGATATTTTAACAACTATGACTATTTAAATTAGAAAGGGAAGATAATTATAAATTTCTAAAATTAATTAATTTATATTTAATGGATTGATACAGGGCCTCACAATGATGGGCGGTGTCTAATTGGGCTTAGAAGATCTAGGGAGAGAGTTGTTGGGTTGTTCTTGAAATGAAATTTCTCTCTATGTGTAAGGTGTTCCCTCGCACATACCCCTATGGTAATTTTCATTGGTTATACATGTTGGAATGTGAAATATGGGTTGTACACTGAGGTACATTGACCTATTTAATTTAAATAAATTGTTTAATTAAAATGAAATAAACCTTAATGGGATGAATAAATATCCAAGGGCCATGATGGACCCTTATTAACTGGCTTGATACATCATCTAACGATGTTTATGGAATTGATTATAATTACACGTCATGTGATACTTGGACTTTAAGTGGTGTAATTAAATTAAATTAAATTAATGAGTCGTAGATAACCTAGTGATAGGTTCCCTTAGTGATATTCAAGGATTCGAGGAGATGAGGGTGTTAGACTATTGTTTTTATCCTAAGTAATAAATTTGAAATCCTTATGACACCTTAGATCCTTCAGTTTAGTTAGAATTATCATGAGGTGACCCCCCCCCACTAAGATTTGATTACTAGGTGGGTAGACCCTATAGACATTGATAGATAGGTTGAGTGTGAGTACTAACCTAGGGTGACTTGGTAAAGGGATGGGATTATGGTCATATTATTTTTGATATATAGATACATAATTACCTATGAGGCCATGTGATTATTACAATGGGCTTGAGGGATGATATTACCTCTGAGTTATGGGTGTTGATTCAAGAGACAATACTGAGAATGAGGATTCCATGTGAAGGTTTTAGATTGTGGTGTGACCTAGGGGGCCTTGGAAGGTTCCACAGTGATTTAAGGAATCATAAGAGGGTGTGAATGAGAATGGGTATTAATGATTTCAGGTGTCTCCTTATAACCAAAATTGATGATAAGACTGATAACTCTCTAGTAGCCAATGATAGGTTGTGTATGTGAGTAGATGACCTCAAATTGTGATAAAAGTTCAATAAGATCATAAACCCTACCAATATGTGTTGTATAATATGATTAAAGTAATATTCAATTCCTACTGAGATGTATAAGATACATGATATGCCTTGGATGATTTCTTTATATCGAGAATCTTGCATTCTATGATGAGATGGATGGGAGGGATGCACTGCCATAGATGAGATGAATACATGAGATGATATGAGATCGGTAAATTACTCCCTAAGTTATAAATATACAATGATATGTTGTTTGGGGTACACATTACTACTAAAAGGATGTATATGTGAGGTAACCTAAGAGGGACACACTATACCCCAAATTATAAGTATATTATTGGATGCTAAATAATTTATCCTATGATATTTCTATTGATACTGATACCACTAGATTTCCTAGGAATTTATCATATGAATAATACATGGACATGATATTGGTTTTCATTGTATCATTTCAGAACCCTCAATCCCAAATTAGGAGGTATAATCATAAACATTACATTTCCAGATTTGATGATGATAATTGTGACCCAATTTTCTTCATCTAATACTTACAATGTCAAAAGGAAAAATGTGATCACTTAAAATATTGAGGAACTTTTAGGTTTATATTTTTATAGAATTATTTTAACATCCCAATATTCCATGGTACCCTTATTTTTAAATAATTCATTTTCTTTCATTGTACACAACCCTGAGTTCAAGCACTCCATGAACTATTAAAGTAGCCGTTTAAAAAGTAGTTATGAACTGTATTAACCACATTTTAAAATTTTATAAACATTATTTTTTAAAATGGGATTAATTTTTTAATTAGGAATTTTAAAATTATCTTAGGGTTAATTTTTGGTAATTTTCTGAAATGTTTCATTTTGTGATGAATAGCGAAAATACTGTATTTTAATTCAAAACTACCTTTTCATCTAATTTATTTATATAGTTATATTGTCTTTCTAATTGTTTTTAAAGTTTAATTGGATTAATATTTTATCAATTAATACAATTATGGTTATTTATGTTAAGTTAACATTTAAATTTTAGATAAACGCATGCCAAACATTTGATAGTTTTTACTTCATAAAAAACCCACTTTTTTGGTTTTGACAACGGGAATTAATTTTAAATTAATTTCTAAAACTTTATTTGTTTTGAATTTGGAAAAATCGATTCCATATTTGGAATCATAATGTCCAAATTTTGTAAATATTTACCTTTCATATTTGGAAATTATGAATAGTGACATCATTGATTAGTTTTATTTATCATGGTTAAAGGGTAAATCTGGTAAACAAATATAAAAAATAATATTGTACTAATATTAAAATACCCTAAAAAATATAATAATTCTATTTTATGAGATATTTACGACCATGGGAATAATGGGGTTGATTTGGGTACCCCATTGATCCACTTGGGTGTGATAATGACATGTTATAATAATTAATTTAAAGTAAAGATAAATATGACATAAAGATGTATCTTTTACTAAAAAAATTTATATTAGGTTATATGATAGATATATTTTACTATAAATATTTATTAGAAATACAAAAATATTTCCTAAATTATGGTATTTTATTTATAGTTTTTAGACATTTAATAAAAAAAATTACTTCTGACACATTGATGATGAAGTGATTATCTTATTAATGAAAGATTCAAATAAATGATATTATAAATAATAAAATAAATGTAATTTCAATATCTATATGCCATACACGAGTTTTATGGATTATATTAACATATTAAATTTGGGTTAATTCCTTTTTTTGAAGTAGTAAATTTTTTATGATTTAAAAAAATCACTAAATTGTGTTAAAATTCGCATAAATTAGTTTTTAAAACAAATATAATTTTATTAAATGATAAAAAAATCCTAAAAATATAAGATTATTGAAAATAACTTATATAATTTTAAAAATGTCATTAATTATCCACTTTAGTCTCTCTTGGAATTTTATAGTAATCAAATTAACTATATGGTGTAAAAATACAAGAAGACGTGGTAAGAGTTAAGTTATTTAACTAGGTGTTAAAACAAAAATATAAGATTAGTTTTATGACATAAAAATGTCTAAAAACTATTGGTTGATATTATTTATACCCATAATCATCTTATAATTAAAATAAATTACTTCAGGGATATTAGAAACAGAAAATAAATTTATAATAAATTAATATTTCAATATTTTCTTAAAGTACCCATCGCCTCTCTTAAAGAAACGAACTTCTATTTATCTTTAATTCACACCTCCAAAGCCCTTTATCTCAGAAAAAAACGTAGAGAATATCCTGGAAGCTTCCCTAAATTCATCCTATATTGAAAAAATTGGGCATGAAACCAACTTAAGTAGTTCTTTTGTGAAAATCAAAAGGAGACACCCGAAGAAGAGGTAATCGTTTTATCCCTTCTTTCAAAGTTAATTTCTTTTTATACATCCTCATACTAAGTTGTTACGATAATAAAATAATAACTCCATAATATAATCTATGTTGATATTTTTTTATGATTATGGTACAACCATATTCCTCTTTTTATCCATCCAATGAAGAATGATACCACCATGCGCGCGTGCATGTGGCTTACCGTCTCCATGCCTTGGTGTAAACTATTTTTTATCAATAATTTATTTTGATGGGTATGATGATGAATATAAATGAATTATAAAATAAATATAATTTGATAAGATTTGTTTAAAATTTATATTCCATCCAATTCCTTACCATTTAACCATTAAGGTAATGATATCGTCGCTCGTGCGTACGTATGGATTACCGTCTCCATGACGTGATTAGACTCATATTCCATGTTCAAGATCCAAGAATGATTATAAAGATATATATTATGAATAATTATGAAATATATGAAATAATAATTCTTCTGGAATAATATATATATATTTTTGTGTGTGTGTGCATATATTTCATTCACTTACTTCCATTCAATACGATAAGAAAACTAAAACAACGTTCATGCATATGGATGGACTACCGTCTCCATGAATGGTGTATTCAATTATATATATATATATATCTATTATATATATTTATATTATGAATATGTATGTTATATAAATCATATTATAAATTATGGGAGTAACTAAATCATGATCTATGTAATATGATCAAGAATAACAAGTCAAACCATGTATGATAAACGAAGTGGTTATTACCCAAAATGTTGCATTGACTTGGAATTGTTAATAAATGGGTAATATAAAGTCATAAAAGAATCATATATGATATCATAAATATTATTATGATTTTAATATAAGTTAATAATACATTTAAAACCATCATACAGGAGTTTCATATAAATATAGAGAGTATCAGACTTAAGGAAAGGGCTTTCGTCTCAATTTCATTTCATTGAGGCATTTTAAAATGATATGCACTTAGTTACATTTATATGGTATATATTCTAACCTTTTATTTTTTATCATGAATCTAATTATTTTCATGATATTATGTTATTTCCATCATGGGAATTATTGATAGATCCATATTACACATTCAATATGTTTATTTGATAAGGAATATTATTTATTTTGGTTATTCAATATGAGAAACGCTTTGGACTGGAAATGGCGGGTGGATCCCAGTCCTTATATATCTCCTTGATGCATATAAAGGTTATCATGAGATGAATAAGTTATCTAAATCGGGTTCTACCCTTAGTTTTAAACCCTCTGGTGAATGTTCTTGATGGTAGCCGATTTTTAAGTGCCTATGATATGAAATCCTTAAATAAAGTATTTCCTTAATTTAATTTTATTTATTATTTATCCACGAGATTTTGTGTTGAAATATCTATTGAAGTAGTTCATTCTTAGTTTATTGATTTATGGCATATATTTAGGTTTTTTACTTTCCATGTTATTTGTGTCTTATCTAGTTTGGCAAATGGAAAGTGTTCTCAGATATTTACCTTTCCATATAGATTGATTATTACTTCTGTTTTACATACCCTTACTAATCATTTGAGTTCACCCTTATTATGTTTCTCTCCCCTGGTTATGAAGAAGATAACTTTGAATAACCTTTCAAGGATTTAGTTCATTTCAATAATTTGTGTTGCATGTTTTATTTTGTTTTCCCAATGTATTATGGGTATCATGTATGTAATCTGGATTTCCAAGACTGCTAAACTATATTGTCCTTTGGGATATATTCCTCATATTAATGACAATGAAATGTAATAATGCACTGTCTTATGGTTATCTAATTTTTGGGCATTACAATTAAGAAAACTTATTTTATAAACAATTAACATTACTTTAAAATATAATTTCTCCCACATAACCTAGATATTATTTTTCACATTAATACATCTTTTTTATCCATATAAAGTACCTTCTAGACATAAATTATTCACCACAATTCTTTAAAACCCATGGAAAATAAAACATATGAAGGGTGAGCTCAAATACACTGTAAGGTGAAATGTAAGAACGAAAAATTGAATGTCACCAGTGAGGATAAAAAGATAACAAGGTAATGATTACATTATCAAAGTGTATGATTATAATATAAAAATATGCATACCAATAAATAATTGGATTAACAAACATGAAAACATGGAATAAGACATTGGGAATGGAAAAATTCATACAAATCAATAATAATATTCCATGTGATATCAATATTGATCAAATGAAACAACATAAACCCATATAAAGCATAGATAAAACATATTGTTATCTTGGAACATCATCTCATAGAAAACTTATACGACCCTCAAAAATTGGAATAACCATACGTCCAACGTCCAATTTAATTATGCAGATAACATAATCATTGCCCAATGCATTGGAGTACTAACTGGGTGCACCCATTATTTATAATTTCTAAGAACCTAATAATGAATAAATCAGGTAGATAATTCATTTAACCATAACTCATGGAAACAACCATTAATATTTTCAGAAGATGATTAACCTATAGAAAAGAATACAGGTTAAATAAAAATCTCTTTTAAACATGGTTAAACATAGTAAAAGAAATGGTTTCTATAATAATCACATTATATCATGATTAACTCACACAAAAGAAACATCTTTCATAACAATCGCTTTGAAACAATCATAATCCAGCCAGAGAAATAATGAGGATGATATCAATACAAAATATACTTAGTGAATCATAGTTAATAATAAGTGTTGTTAATGTTGATAAATGGAAATACCACTAAAATATCGTTAAAGAAATTTTTAATAAAATACACTTTTCATTTTGAAAATCACTTTTAAAAACATAAAACAATTTGAAAACCATTTTCATTGAAAATAACCTTGAAATGTTATAAATTAATATTTTAAAAATAATTTAAAACATTCCTTGGGTAAAATAACCTTTTGGTATTTAAAAAAACTTTTTAAAACATTTTTTAAAACATTTTTAGAAAACATGGTTTTGGAAGAGAAAGTCTTTTCGACCAAAAAAGATGATTTTTTATAAAAGAATTATTTTGACATATTGTGTACATAATCAGTATAAAATTAATGGAAAAAATGTATTCTAATGAGATAAAAATATGAAAATAAATTTTATGATAATTATTTAGAGGTAGATTATAATATTAAGACATTGGAGACTTAATCACAAATAATCTTGATAAATAAAGATATGGTAACCTGAAACACTTACCACTTTGGTAACATTGAATCATAATCACTAAGAAAAATTAAAATTAAATGAAACATAAAATATCATGAAAATATATATATATATATTCATGAAATAAAATTAAATTGTGGTAGCATATAAACCATATAAAATAAAATAGGTGTATAACATAACAAACGTCTCAAAGAATAAAAAGTGAGAAAAAAATCCCTTACCGTTTGGGTAAACTTTGAAACTATAAACTACATAAAAGAGATATCATAAAAAATATATTTAAATCCTTATAAAATTCTAGATAATAATAATAAAATAAATTTATGGTATATACATACCCCACACAATGAATATAAGTGGTGAATATGGTATAAACCTCACATAAATAAAAGTGAGATGAGAAAAAACCATCACCTTGAGTCTAATTATCATGATAGTTATTTTTCATCTTGAATAATAAAATAATGATAAATATTTACTTTTTTTAAAACCATTTAAAAGGTTAATTATTACTTTTATTTAACTTATAATCATGTTATATTTATTCACTTAATCAATTAAGTTACATCAGATGTTTTGAAAATATGTTTCATATGTTTCAAAAATTACATTGATATGTCGATTATGGTCAAAGAGTCCATTTTTTAAATATATAAAGAATAAATATCATGAAAAAAATATCATATTTATACAAAATATTTAACATTATAACCAATCAAGAAAAATGCTTATGAAAAATATATTAGCATTATGATCATGGAGACATTAGGACATACTTTGTTACACCCCAATATTTTATGAGATAAATTATTTTTAATTTCATTGATGCCATATGTTTTTTGCTACACCATTATTATCTTGTTCTATACGCAACACCGTATTAGCTTACAGTATATGCAACACTATTCTTTTCTTGTGTTGCACACAATTTTAATTTATATTGATAGAATTCACTTCACGTAACACTGAGTATAGATTTTGTTAAATATATAAATGAATTATGTTTTGATTATATTATAAACAATACCAAATTAATCTTTCACTACACGTATCACTGACATGGCTTCTGTTACACGGAAGAGTGACCTTTCTTGATAGGTTGTGTTGTACGTGATAGCGAGTTTCACCAAAAAATAATATATTAATAAAATATTATTATTTAATGAGATATATACTAGAATTAATGAATATTATTAACCTAATTATGAATTTTATATAACATTATCATTCATATTACAAATTATATGAGAACAAAATCAATTTTTTCGGATAAAAGAAGTATTTTTCAAATAATTCAATTTTACTGCCTTTTGATGGCGCACACATTTTAAATATAGTTTTTGACACTATTATAAGTTATTTTTAAAATCATAAACTTATTCATTGGAATTAGGACAAAAAAAATTACTTTGGATAAATTTTTGATATTTTTCTGATATCTTTCATATTTTGATGAATAATGAAAATATGCTAAATTTTAAATAAAAAAACTTTTTTAATCAAAATAATTTATATGGTTAAAATAGATTATTTAATGGTTTAAAAGTATAAATATAATATATTTTTATATTTTAAGACAATATAAGATATTTTCAATAATTTTACATTGAATTCATATGTAAAAACATTTCAATCTTTTGCAATGTTTTAAACAAAAACCCATTTTTTGGACATCATGATTAATTTTAAATTAATTAATGAGACAAATGTGTTTTGAATTTGGAAAAATTGATTCCATATTTGGAATCTGAAGGTTCAAATTGTGTAAATAGGTACTTTTTATTTTGTAGAATTATGAATTGTAACTTCAAAAATTATTTTGTTTACCATGGTTGAAAGGTAAATCTGGTAAATAAGGGTAAAAAATAATATTATAATAATATTAAACTAACCTAACACATTAACTCGTTTTATTTTATGAGATATGTCCAACCATGGGAATTATTGGGTATATTTTGGGATCCCATGGATTTACTTGGATGTGAAAATGACACTTTATAAGAATTAATTTAAAGTATAGATAATTATAACCAAAACATATATCTTTTAATAAATATATTTTAATATGGGGTTATATAACATATTTCTATGACTATAAATAGTCATTATAAATCTTAAATAATTTCCAATATCATGGTATTTTATTTACAATTTTTATACATTAGATAAATATATTTATGTTTTACACAATTATGATGTAGTGATTACCTCATTAATGAAAGATTCAAATAAATGAATTTATAAAAATTAAAACAAATGTAATTTGGTTATTTTTATTTCATTAAATAATTTGATGGATTATATTGACATATTATCTTTGATTTAATTTATTTTTTTTAAGTAATATAGTTGTTATGACTTTTAAAAAAAAATCATGTATAAATAGTTTTCAAAATTGACACAACTCATAACTTAAAACATAAAATAGTTTATTAAATTATATTAAATTACTAAGAATATAATATTTGTCCAAATGGTTTATATAAGTCCAAATATGTGATAAATAATTTTTTGTGGGCCGTTTGACATGATATGGTTATTAAATTAACCGAAAATGTGTAAATAACATGATACCATGGTAATATTAAAAATGGTAAAACCAAAACAATAAGGATAAAAAATATTCAAAACTCGTCAATAAATTATTGGATGATGGGTATTTGAACAAAAAATCATATTATCGTAGAATTAAATATGATTTGGGCCATTTTAAATTGAAATTAAATTTATAATAAATCAGTATTTTTAAACTTTCCAAAAGTGCCCCTCTCTTCTCTTATAAAAATGCACCTCCTCCCTCTCCTATTTACTTCATGTTGGAGCCTCCAAGCTCAGCCAAATCCTACCCATTTCTCTTATAAACCTCTCAAGTTAAATTATATAGGTTCTATCCTTCTTAAAATGTAACACCCCAAGCTTCCACGGTACACTTCTCTTTGAATAATACAGTAGCGTGTGTTGTACGCAACTTCGAGTTCTAACACACACCACGACCAATCAAAGTAGACATTATGAATAGTAATACCCACTTTTTGAAATTTTATAAATTTTAACTCTCAAAATGGAATTCATTTTTGGATTCAAAATATCGAAATTAGCCTAGGGTGAAATTTTGGTACTTTTCGGATAACTTTCAAATTTTAATGAATAGTAAAAATTACTAAATTTTAATTAAAAACAAATTTTTTAATCGAAATAAGTAATAGTGATAAATAATGAATTTTAGTGGTTTTAAATTATATTTATAATATATTTTTACCATTTAATTCAATTTTTGTTATTGGACATAATTTCACATTTAAAACGGACATAAACAAGTGCCAATCTTTTTATGGCTGTTGTTTCTTAAAAAACGCTTTTTGTTTTAACGGGAATTATTTTTAAATTAATAAATGAAACATCTATGTTTTTAATTTGGTAAAATATAATTCATTATTGAATTCGTATTATCAAAATTAGCTTAGGGTAAATTTTTGGTATTTTTCTGAAAACTTTCAATTTTTGATGAATAGTGAAAAACAATGAGTTACTATTTTAAACCGGCTTTTTATTTAAATAATTATTTATGTTATTTAATTATTTTTAGGTCAAAATAGATAAATAACATCTATATAAATTCAATGTAATTCATTTGAGGTAGTTTATAATAATTTTAGATATATAAAAATTTTATTTAACTTTTTCATTGTCTTTTACCCACCTCCAAGGATAATTTGTAAATTCACATAAAACTTAATTTTACCTGTTCTGTGAGTGGAATTTCGAAAATTCTAGAGACACGGTTAATATCAAGGAGTAAAATGTGGTTCAATAAGATAAAAATAATTTTTGGTGAATAGTAACTTTTTACTTTTATTTACCACGGTAAAAAGTAAATAGGGAAATTAAGGTTAAAAATGATATTATTATTACCCTAACACGTGTCCTAATTCTCTTGGATATGTTTAATTCAACCAAAAACAACCTTAGGAATAAAATATGACCCTCTAGTTCTACTTGGATTAGATTAGGACATTTATTATTATTTAATTCAAAGAAGTGTTAAAAGAGTTAAAATCACGATTTAATAACTAAAACATTTTTAATATAGGGTTATACATTAGATAAATTAGATTATAAATATTCACTAAAAATATAAAACGATTCCTACATAATTGTATTTTAATTATAATTTTTAGACATTAAATAAGTAAATTTATTTATGACACAATGATGATGAAGTAACTACCATATTAATGAAAGAATCAAATAAATGGTAATATAAATATTAAAATAAATATAATTTCAACGTTTTTATGACATACACTAATTTTATATGTGACTATGACATGTTAGGGATGATTAAATGTATCTTTTTCGATTTAATCAAGTTGTGATGACTTTCAAAAAAACAAAATACCAAATTGTGCCAAAATTGACATAAAAGAGTTTTTAAAACAAATATTATATTATTAATTGATATTAAATTCCTAAAAATCTAAGGTTCGGCCAAAAGACTTTTATCATGATATTTGTATCATTAATGGACCACTTGGGGGTTTCTTGGAGGTATATAGTATGTTTATTAACTATATATTATAAAAATACAAAGTGACATGGTAAGTGTGAAAATAATTAACCAAGAGTTAAAACTAAACGATAAGGTTAATATAATGACCCAAACCTATCTAAAATCTTTTGGTTGAAAGGATTTCGACCCATACCCACATTAGTATTGGAATAATCCCCTTTTGAGCCATTATAAATCAAATATTAATTTATTATAAATTAATACTTTAAGTTTTTTCAAAAGAGCCCCTCCTCCCCCTTATAAAAGAACACCACTTATAACCAATTCCTCACACCTCTCAAGTCTATTGGCTCGTCAAACCTCTTCACAATTAAGCTACATACATCCCTATCATCCTTCTAGAATCCTCACCTTAGGAAGAAGGCACTTCAAGAGTCCTTTTTGGTTCAAACCAAAGGAAGTTACCCCAATTAAAGGTAATGATTTCTCTTAGCTTCTTTTATTTTATTTTACATCTCCAACCCCTAAAATCTTCTCATTCCTTTTTTTGGTAACAAAACCAGTATCCAAAATATACTAGTATATTTTTATGAGAAGTATTCGAACTACACTTACACACACCTCCATCTAATGGGTGAAGAACATAATGTTTCTGTGGATGGAAACCAAATGCCTCACGAAACGATGATTGTTCAATTATCTCCTAACACCTCTCATGGTGGCCATTATGATGGAACTACAATTAAATATGATATTTATGATATTTATTTTATATATAAGATTCTTTAATTCCATTTTATGTCATACTATTATTCTTTTCATGTTGTATATATATACTATAATTTCATTTGAGGAAGTGCGGACTACCGCCCCCTCAAAGTGATATTACTCATTTATACCATAAATGGAACATATAAAGGATTGTATTAATAAACATAAGTAACACATATAAGATATTATATTATACAGTAATAATAATATACCTATGAATTATTTGGTTTTTATTCCTTTTAAAATGAAAAATTAAATGGAAGTAGCGTTCGTGCGTACGTACGGACTACCGTCTCCACGAACACGATGAGATTCATTCCCCAGCGTATCCATTCAAGTCTAATTCTCATTTTATGATTAAAAATAATTTTTAAGGACTTGATATAATTTTGTATATGTATAAGATACAATCTATCCATAACAAACATGGCTTATGTAACAAAACATATAAAATAAAGTGAGTAAGTTAACACCCGAAACGATGATAATACTAAGATATTATTAACAAAGAAATGATAAAAGATAATATATGATATCATATTAATGTTTATTATTCTTGTATAATTTAATAACAATAATTTAACCATTATACATGAGATTACTCTATCCTCGACAAAGGAAAAGTACAAGGTAAGGGGTTTTCATCTCACTTTTTATTCCCGTGAGATTCATGTCATATTGCCACTATTACCTTTTGTGTGGTGTATATACTGTCCATAATTGTGTTCTTTGTTTAATACACTTTAATTTATGTGTATTTACATATTCATTTTATGATACCTCTTTCGTGGGTTGTATGTTTCATAAGTTACCAAATTGGTAAGGGTTAATTTCACAATCTCTTTATTATCTGAAGTTATTTTTATGTAAGTATCTACTAGGACATATTTATTATCCATATCCATGTTTTATGAAAGAGTTTTCAAAGGGATTATTTTAAGGTACTTTTTACTAAAACATTATTACAAATGTTTTAAATATTTATTCTTCTAAATCTTTCTCATTAATTTCCATTTATGCAAAATGGTTTTTAAGGATTTATTTATATAGACATGAATTTTTTTAAAATGTTAATTCCTTCAAAAAGTTTCAAAGTGGTATGGGACACTTTGATTCAAAAGTGCCTTTAAATGAATTATTTTCTAAATTGTGTGACTTTTAAATGTTTTCATGAAAAAGGTGTATTTCTCTCAATGTTTTTTACAAATCATTTTCATCCACTTCAAGATCCTTTAATAGATTTTAAACTTGTTTTGAAGTTGATTTATCATGATACAAATCTTCCATATTGTGTTGAAGGTTTTGTGATATGTTTGACTGTGGATGTGTTATTCTTATACCATTCATGGTTTATGGGTAAAGTATTGACATTTCGTATGCTATTTTTAATACGAATGTTTATGTTATATTTCATCCTCTTTTTAAGATGAATGTGTTGGAATAGTATGTTCTGGGTTGGGGTCCGGTTATAGCTGACCCTCCGGGTTGGTGTCCGGTTATTAGAGGCATTCCGGGTTGGTGTCCGGTTATTAAAGGCACTCCGGGTTGGTGTCCGGTTATTAGAGGCACTCTGGGTTGGTGTTCGGTTATTAGAGGCACTCCAGGTTGGTGTCCGGTTATTATAGGAACTCGGGGTTGGTGTTCGGTTATTAGAGGCACTCCGGGTTGGGTTCTGGTTATAGTTAGCCCCTAGGACTTGGCACCAGGCCTTGAAAAAGAAATTAAAGTTCATAATTATGAATTCCATCATTATGAAAGTGGTTAGTGAAATTACATGTGATTATTCAACTAGTAGAATATCCATGTGAATAAGTAAATGGCATTATTTCATTTCATTTTTTCCATATTATGAGGAATTTCATGTTTAAAAGGCTTTTTTTAGTTATACATTGCCTTAAATGTTTATGCTTATTTATTAAAGTTTATACTGTACTGGTTACCCTTACTGAACGTTTGAGCTCACCCCTTTTCTATGTTTTATTTTTCCCTGGATTCCAAGAAGTGTATTGTGATTGATATGCAGGGTTAAGCCAAGGGAATAATGGTGTTCATAAAGGATTATTTATGTTGTTATGTATGTTATAAAGTGTAATGTAACATTCATGTATGTAATCTATTTTCCAAGACTGTTAAACTGATCGGTCCTTCGAGACTTGATTCCTTGTATTAATGCCAATGTATTAAAATAATGCACCGACTCTGGGTAGCTGGGTTCGAGGCGTTACATAAAATACCAACTCTAATTACCTAAGATGAAATTTAAAAGAAGCACGTCGAGGAAGAGTTAATCTCCTCTACTGATTCTTTCAAATTTATTCTTTCTTATACTTCCTCTTCGTTAGTTGTTTAATTATAAAGTAATAAAATAATTATAACTAATATACTTATATTTTATTATA
Organism: Viscum album; assembly: GCA_963277665.1. Taxonomy (NCBI): domain Eukaryota; kingdom Viridiplantae; phylum Streptophyta; class Magnoliopsida; order Santalales; family Viscaceae; genus Viscum; species Viscum album. The sequence continues at coordinate 1,101,273,323 of OY728138.1, read as the reverse complement.
AATATGAAACAACCCTATTTCACCTTCTATCCATCCTAAGAAAAATGAAATCACCGCGTGTGCGTACTTACGGATTACCGTCTCCACATCGCGGTGTAATATGTTTTTCACCACTACCTTAATTGGATGGGTATAATGGTGGAAATAATAATGATATATGATTATTATATTATATATTATGTACCATCCACTTAAATACCTTTCATCAACTGTGAAAACGATATCGTCACTCGTGCGTACGTACGGCTTGTCGTCTCCACGACGCAATGAGATTCATTTTCCTTGTTAGCCATTAAAAAACGATTATGAAGTATATATAATAAATAATCATGAAATATATGACATAATAATTCTAATTTATCTATATATATATATATCTGTGTGTGTGTGTGTGTTTCATTTATTTACTTCCATTCAATATAATAAGGAAACAAAAACAGTGTTAATGCATACGTACAACCAACTGTCTCCATGAACAGTGTATTCCATTCCGTTTATCGATCTATTATATATATTTATATAATGATTATATATGAAATATAAATACTGTTTTACATTTTGGATGTAATTAAATCATGATCTAAGTAATCATTTAATGACTAACAAGTCTAAACATGTAAGATAAATGAAACAATTATTACCCAAAATGTTGCATTAACATGGAATTGACAAATGAACATGCAAAACAAAGTCATAAATGAATCATATATGATATAATAAATTTTATTATGGATCTCTTACAAGTTAATAATATTTATAAACCCACAATACAAGAATTTAGGATACATATGGAAGAAATTAGACCTAAGGTAAGGGATAATGTTTCAATCTCATTTTTATTTGAGATTGTTTATATGTAAGTATTTCCTAGGGATATATTCATCATCCATGTCCATATTTTATAAAAAAGTTTTCATAAAATTTATACCATTAATCTATGTATTTTTAAAGTCATTTTACCAATTTTTTTACTTTTACTAAATTGTATGCAAGGAATCTTTTTTTTTGTTTACCATACAAGGTATTTTTGACTTTTCTCGTAAAAGTACAAGGATAATGTTTTTTTAACTTATACAGCATGAACAGATTTTTATATTTTCTTAAATCCTTATTTCCATGAAGCTTCTTATACACTATTTCATGTTTATTTTCAACTAAATTTTTTTCTTTTAAAATTTCATGATATTTTGAGAAAATAAATTCTTTTTGAAGAAGAAAGGATATTTTACTCAAGAATTAATTTGAAGTGTTTTATCAAAAATATTTTCCATATAATATGACATAGGGTTATGTTTCAATACCTATTATTACATTGATTTGATTTTTTTTATGATGGAATTAATTTTTATGAAGTCCATTTATCTTATATGGATTATGTTATGATGAAATGTTGTTTAAGAATCCTAATTTATTTTATGGGTTATGTTATGATGAATGATTTATTTTTTGGGGGGAAATGTAAGAATGATTTAATTATGAGATGGGTGGAACCTATATCTTCCTCCAATACATTGGGTATATATTTACATCTCATGATATATACATGAATAGAATTGTAGGTAAATTCGGTTCCGTAATACATGGATGGAACGACAAGTAAACCCATTTCAGTAATGGACTTTATCCACTATGATGGTCTTGGCAGAAATTCCTTGGATACTATGGAAATAATGATATATGCTAATTATTTTTCCACAGTTAATTTTTTTTCAAATGATATTCTATCATTGTTAATGTTATTTTATGATCCATTCCTTATGTACTACCAATGTTTATGTCATTGCTTAAGATTTTGATGTTTAAAATTTATGTTCATGTTTTTACATTCCAATGATTATGGTTTGTTTTATGTTTTCCATGTTTACCCTTACTGGTCATTTGAGATTACCCTTTATTTTTTTCTTTCCCCTAGGATATATAAAAAGTTTTTAGGTAGGAAAATAAAAAGGGGAAGATCTTTGTGGTATATTTTGAATGTCTTTCACCATGATTAGAAGATTATGTTTTGAGTTTCCAAAGACACTAAAATAATACGGTCTTCGGGAATCTGTTTTTTCATGTATTAAGTATTCTAAAAAATTAATGTAATGTCCATTTACATCAATATTGGGTCTTTACAGTTGGTATCAGATCAATGGTTTAGTCAACCATTGGAAACTAGGATGAAAATACTTTAGTGACATCCCTAAAGATATAACTAAGGTTTTTCTAAGGATATACCTAAGGTTAAGTATAAGTATAGGTTATGTTCCTAGAATAATGATAATGATCATGAATAACCTAAGATTAATCCTAAGATATTAGAAATTTAAATTACTCCCCCTTGAGTATGTTGTTTTCCTAGTAAGATGTTTTCCTCTCACACTGTTCTTTTTGGGTTTTAGACAATGGATTGAACCCAAAGTGACTGTGTTAATGATCAATGCACTGAGCAATTCAATAATTTTCCCCCCGAACAGCCAAATGTTATGGAATATAGAGTTCAAAATCTTATTTTTATACTAACAAAATCTATGAATCATTATGGAATTCCAAATGAGCATAGAAGGGAACAATATTCAATTGACTCCTTAATGAGGCTACGTCCACCTTCATTAAGTGGGTCTTCTAATGCACTTTTTTCTAAACAATGGTTCAGTTCCATTGAAAAGATATTTTTCATACTTCACTATTAGAAACATGAAAAATTAATTTTGGTTGTTTATTATTTATAAGGTGAATCAAACCAGTGGTGGACTCTAATTAAGAATACAAGGCCCCAAGATGAAATTCAATCCATGGAATTTTATGAGTTTAGAGACATATTTTTCAATAAGTACTTACCTCATATTCTTTGAACAAAGAAGAAAAATGAGTTCCTTGAGCTTAATGAAAATGATGATGAATATTTTGGTACATATGAGGAAAATTTTAAGAGACTTTCAAAGTATGATTCTGGCTTTATCATATAACCTAAAAGTAAAGCCGATCAATTCTTTAGTGCCTTAAAACCAAGTATTTTAATGGAATTCGATATAAGATACATCAGTATCTATAAAGAGATTTTATGTTTTGCTATCAAGGTAGAACTATAAGTTGGTGTTGCATATCCATATAATTGTTTTGACAAGAAACGAAAGATAGAGTTCAAGGGAAAATATCAACATAATGGTGAAAAGAATATAAATGTTTCCTTATGCTCAAAGTGTGGAAATAAGCATGGTGGAGATTGTCTTAAAGGGACTAGAAAATGTTTCAAGTCTGGAAAAGAAGGCCATCAAGTAGTTGAGTGCCGAAGTAATGGGAAAAAAGTTGCTAATGATGTGAATGGAGAAAAGAATATAGATAATGAACCACCAACACTTCAATTATATAAGTGAAAGGAAATGTGGCATTATGTTAACTAATTCCCTAATCCAAGGGTTAATGATGATCAAAATCAACAACCTCTTAAAGAAAAAGACAAAGGGAAGTCACATGTGATCACTATTGGAAATGTTGAGTATGATAATGAGGTAGTGGAATGATTAAGTGTTTATGTAATGGTATTTTATAATAGTGTTGTGGAATCTTATTTATAGTATTATTGAATATTGGAATATCTATGTATTAGTCTATTATGGTTTTCCATTTTTTTAAAGGTTGGGGCTGAAGTCTCAATTTATTATTAAAGCAAAGACCTCTTTAGAGTAGGTAGAGGGAGATACATTACATATCCTGAAGGCCCAAGGCCAAGTGGCCTGAATGCAACGCTTGAAAGCCCATTTTTTGGCCCAAAGGACCCCTCGGTGAACAGTACTGCTATAGTACCCGTACTGCTACAGTACCTGCTATAGTACTCGCCGCCGCTACAGTACCCTGCAATAGTTCCTACACCACTACAGTGTCGCCGATACAACAGTTCCGCCACTGCTACAGTACCCTGCTATAGAGCCCTGCTATAGTAACCCGTAAATTCTTCCTTATTCGGATTTGATCTTGCGTCTTTTGGATGCCAAGAAGGAGCCTGTACCACTTGGGTATAGGCTCGTTGGCTTATGGTTTTCCATAATTATATGGTATTGGTAACCATGAAAATTGATTGAAATATTATTGGAAAGCAAATGATATGCATATAATGAATGGATATGGATAAAATAATATTATTGGTAGTATTAATGAGCTCATGACTGATAAAAGGAAAAAGTGATATCATGGTTTGATTATATAGAATTTTGGGTATATTTGGCGTATGGTAATAGTTAATTTTGATAGAATGGATGTTGTCACTAAGGTTATATAGTAATTTATGATATTATCATATTTTAAGAGAATTCATGATGAAGTCCTTCAAATTTTAGGAATGTGACCAACAAGATATATCTTGTTATATATGGGGGATAAATGATGGTATTCACATGCTTGTTATATGAAATTTATGGTAATTGTTTTCTTTATACTATGATATTGGAAAAAAGTATTTTGGATAAGCAAAAAGGTTGGAATGGATTAAGTTGGACATCATATAGTATTGTGTTTAAGGCAAGATTTGTTTATATTATTTTTGAAATGTCCTAATAGTATAGTTTTAGAAAAAGGGAAACTCTCGGGATAGGCGACAACCTGTCACATCAGACAAAGATGTAGGAATAGAACCTACAATAGATGTGCGACTTTCCTTTATCACCTAACACTAGCCTACAATAAATCCCTGGTTAGTAAAAATTAGTTTTATTTTATTAAGGGGTATTATAGATGAATTATAAGTCCATTTTTGGAACCATATATGGTTAATCTCATTATAGATGGAATTATTTATATTTAATAACATGTGCTAATATTTGTGTGATAGAGACATATGGAATGACCTATAATTCTATCGCATGATCTTCTAACACTTAAAAAATGGGAAATTTGACTTCATTTCTTTAAATAATAAATTTAGTGTAAATTGTTCAAGGTGCGAGCAACAGTGAAATTGTACCAAAATCAAGTAAGTATTTATTATCATGCAAAATTCATCAATATTAGGGAAATGACCTTGAAAAAAACATGTTATCCTAGTACCTCTTTATCTAATGAATCATATGGTTCCATTAATCATAACATATTTAAGGCTTTCTCATACTTAACTTTCTCCAAACCTTATTCTCTATCACTATCCATCAGAACATGTGGGTTATATTTCTCTTCTATATCCATGCTTTCATGTCCCACCTATGTTCTTCTATGTGGAAACCCTGTGATATGTTAAATTAGGTAACCATTATGATTCTAACATTCATTTTTAAAATTATGTTCTAGTATTCTTTTTTACTTTGTGGGTTTCCATTAAAGAAACTTTCTAGTAGAAAACAATTAATAACCCGGACGAATTTTGAGGGAGAAAGTCATTTTAAGGGGGGTAGAATGTAACACCCAAATATTTTATGAGATAGATTCTTTTTTATTTCATTTATTTCTTGTGATTTACCCTACACCAAGATTATCTTGTTCTATACGTAACACTGGATTACCTTTCAGTATAAGCAACTCTATTCTTGGCTTGTGTTGCAGACAATTTCAAGTTTTTTGATAATATTTATTTCACGCAACAATGAGTATAGATTTTGTTCAATTTATAAATGAATTAATTATTTATTATGTTATACACAACACCAAAGGAATATTTCACTACACGAAACACTGACTTGGCTTGCGTTACACGCATGAGTGACCTTCCTCGATAGCTTCTGTTGTATACGAAACTGAGTTTCACTAAACAACGATATATTATTTAAATATTATTAATTAATGGGACATAAACTATCCTTTATGAATATTATTAACCACATTATGAATTTTATATAACATTTTCATTTATCTTACACATGATATGAGAACAAAATCAACTCTTCAGATAAAAGAAGTATTTTTCAAAAAATCCAATTTTAACGCCTTTTGATGGCGCACCCATTTAAAATATAGTTTTTGACAAATTTATAAGTTATATTTTGACAATATAAACTTTTTATTTGGAAGTGGGACATAAAATTTTAGTTTGGATAAATTTTTGATATTTTTCTGATAACTTTCATATTTTGATGAATAAAGAAAATGCGCTAAATTTTAATTGAAAATGAATTTTTTAATCGAAATAATTTACATGGTTGAAATATATTATTGAATGGTTTTAAAGTATAAATAGAATATATTTTTATAGTTTAAGAAAATTTAATTATTTGTAATTAATTTTACATTGAATTCAAATGTAAAAATAGTTCAATCTTTTGCAATGTTTTAAACAAAAACCTGTGTTTTTCGACAACGGGATTAATTTTAAATTAATTACTACAACTTATGTGTTTTGAATTTGAAAAAATGGATTCCATATTTGTAATCATAAGGTCTAAAGTTTTTAAATAGTTACTTTTTATTTTTGGACATTATGAATAGTAACTTCAGTAATTATTTTATTTACCATGGTTAAAGGGTAAATCTGGTAAATAATGGTAAAATATAATATTATAATAATATTAAACTACCATAAAACATTAATTAATCCTATTGGATGAGATATTTCTGAACATGGGCATCCTCGGGTCGATTTTGGGACCCCATGGATTTACTTAGATGTGAAAATGTCACTTTATAAAAATTAATTTAAAGTAAAGTTAATTATAATCTACACATCTATATTTTACTAAATAAATTTTAATATGTGGTTATATAACATATATCTATTTATATAAATATTAATTAGAAATATATAAATATTTCATACATCATGGTATTTTATTTATAATTTTTATACATAAGATAAATATATTAATATCTAACACAATTTTGATTTAGTGATTACCGCATTAATGAGAGATTCAAATAAATGAATTTATAAATATTAAAACTAATGTAATTTGGTTATTTTGATGTCATAAAATAATTTTATGGATTATATTGAAAAATTATATTTTATTTAATTCCTTTTCTTGGAATTAATAAGGTTTTTATTAATTTTTAAAAAAGTCAAGTATGAATAGTGTCCAACATTGACACAATTCATAACATAAAACAAAAAATAGTTTATTAAATGATATTAAATTAATAAAAATCTAATATTCATACAAATGGTTAATAAAAGTCCAAATATGTCATAAATAACGTTTTTTGGGTCTTTTGAAAAGATTTAGTAATTATATTAATCCCCAATGTGTAAATAACATGATATCATGGTAAGATTAAAAAGAGTAAAATAAGGGTAAAATAAAAATGATAAGGATAAAAAAATATTTACAACTTGTCAAAAAATTATTGGATGATGTTTATTGGAACAAAAATAATATTATATTATAATTAAATAAGTTTTGGACATTTTTAAATCAAAATTGAATTTATAATAAATTAATATTTTGGAACATTCCAAAAATGCCCCTCTCCTCTCTTATAAAAGAGGACCTCCTCCCTATCCTCTTCACTCCATTTTGAGCCTTCAATATCATCCAAACCCTGTCCATTTCTCTTCAAAACTTCCCAAGTTATATTATAGAGGTTCTGGTATTCTCAAAAGACCAACTCTAGTGCCCTAAAAGTAAATTTAAAGGAGGCACGTCGGGGAAGAGGAAATATCTTCTACCGATTCTTTCAAATTTATATCTTCTTATACTTCCTATTATTTAGTTGTTTAGTTATAATTTAATAACATTATTATCAATAATCTACTAATATTTTATTATAAATATGAAAAACCTTATTCCACCTTCTTTCCATCCTACGAAAAATAAAATCACTGTGCGTGTGTACGTACGGATTACCGTCTCCACGCTGTGGTGTAATATTTTCTGACCACTACCTTACTTGGATGGGTATATGTAACACCCCAGGTAAATAAATAATATGACATTTTCACATCTATCCATACTTGTGAATAAAATATTAATATTAATTTAAAGGGGACGCTATGCTCGTTGGCATACCCAATACGCAACAACGAGTTTCTTTGGAATCTGACATTGCACTCTAATAATAAAATAATATTATTTTAAATAGTAGTTAACGCCTAGCTATTGTACTGGCGGGAATGAAAAAAACTAACTACAAAATGATTATATATGTTTGTCAAATATTTTTACCCTTTACAATAAATGTTAGAGGATTAAAAATGCGAATGAATCCAATTTTAAGCGTAAACATTCTAATATTCTTTAAAAGGTTGATTAACCGCCTTTTGATGGTGAAACTCTTTTAAATCCACTTTTTTACAATTTTATGTATTATATTTGACGAAATAAAATTCTTATTTAGAATCGGGATATCAAAATTTACTTTGTGTAAATTTTTGGTATTTTTCCGATAAAGTTCATTTTTTATTGAATAGTGAAAATGTTGTATTTTAATTCAAAACCTCTTTTTAATCTAATTTATTTATATGATTATATTATCTTTTGAATTGGTTTTAAAGTGAAATTAGAATATATTTTTACCATTTAATCCAATATTGGTCGTTGGAATTAATTTCACTTTGAAATTGGACTTAAACTAGTGTCAATCTTTTGATATATATTGTTTCATAAAAACACACTATTTGTCATGACAGCAGAAAATTAATTATTAAATTAATTAATGTAACTTATATGATTTGAATTTTTTAAAATAGACATAATTTTTGAATTCAGAATATCAAATATTGCTTAGGGTGATGTTTTGGTATTTTTCTGAAAAACTTCAATTTTTGATGAACAGTGAAACCACTAAGTGGTACTTAAAAAACTGATTTTTCGTTTAAATGAAAATTTAAAACCTCTGTGTTTTGAATTTAAAAAATCTGCCATACATGGTTGTCATTCAAAAGTAAAATTTGGTTCAATGGGATTAAAATAATTTTTCGGTGAATAGTAACTTTTAAGTTTTTATTCACGATTAGAGGTAATTAGTGTAATTTAAGGTAAAAATAATGTTTTAATAATATGAAATGACCTAGACACATGTCCTACCCACATTGGTTGTGTCATGGCTGACCAATACAATCCATGGGTCAACTTGGAGACCCCATGGATCCACTTTGGTTGGAAAATGACATAAATAACTTTTTATTTAAAGTTAAAATAAAAATATCACAAGCATGAGTTGTTTTACTAAAACAATTTTTAAATGGGGTTATATAATTCATATTTTTTACTATAAATATTCATTGTAAATATAAAAAGATGTTCTACATCATAGTAGTTTTTGTATAATTTTTAGACATTTAATAAATTAAATTATTTATGACATCATGATGATGCATCGATTACCTCATTATTTAACGATTTAAATAAAACGAAAAGACAATGTAAAATCTAAGACCTACACTTGTCAAAAACCTATTGGATGGGTATATTTAGAACCCTTATCACCTTATCCTCTAATTATATCAATGTGGGACCTTTAAAATCAGAAACTCATTTTAGAATAAAGTAACATTACTTTACTTTCCAAGAGTGCCCCTCCTCTCCTCTTATAAAAGGCCCCCACCTCTACCTCTTTACCCACACTTCCAAAGATTTTGGCTCGGAAAACCCCTACCCATTTTGTCTCTCCAAATTCCTCTATAACTCTTTGAAGCCTCACTTTGGGCAGAAGTCTTCCCAAGGAAGCCTTTGAGATCAAATCAAAAAGAGTTACCCGATTTAAAGGTGGTTTCTTCTATTGTGTTCTTATGTTTTATTTTGATTCTCAACCCCCTAAACTTTTTTTATTCATTTCTTTTGTAACAACACAATTATCTTCCATATAATAGGATTTTGTTATAAGAAGGATTCGACCTACACATACACACACCTACATCTAATGGTTAAATAACATACTTTTTCCGTGGATGGAGAATTTCTGCCTCACGAAACGATGATTGTTCAATATTCTTTTAACACCTTAAAAAGTGGGCATTAAGATGAAACTATATTTATATATGATATATAATATGTTTATGGCATATACATCATGAATTTCATTCTTGAGATAGTGTACATTTGACTACGTGAACAACTTGTAAATATAAGAAGTTCGCTTTCGACTCAAGTACCAAATATCGACAAAACAACCGTTATTAACTTAAATGACTACATAATATTCATAACATGGTAATAAGTAATATAAAAGGAATATTGAACTTGAAAAAGGTTCTTAAGAATGTATAAATTAACTCAAGTTTATTTTTCAGGACATTAAAGAACGATCGAGTCAAGTCGGACCCGAGGTAAGGGACTTCGTCTCAATCTCCTTTCATTGAGGCATATTTTATTTTATACACAACCTTGATTTATACGGTGTATAAACACCTTTGACTTTTACGTTTACCCAAAAGGAATCTTTTTTATACGAAGCATTTTACAGAACGAAAAAAGTGAATGTTTTTTTCGTACGTATGCGGCGACAACGACTTCTCCACCGTCGTGACCATTATTTGAGTTTCGGCTTCCTCTACAAGCCATACCTTTTTTAAAAGAAAAATAAATAACATGTTTTACTTTTATTTTATTTTGGTATTTAAAAAGGTTTTGATAATGTTTTTATTATATCACTGTGTTATTGATATATTGTGATTGAAATGTGGAAGTGTTATGTTTCCTTTATGCGTGTTTTATGTGATATGATTATGTTATGGTTCTTGGGAATTGTTATGAAGACGGGTGGTTACGTGATAAACTAAGGGCGGGTGATCCCGATATAGCTCTCCAATGCATTGGGTAACACGAAGGAGCGAAACGTTAAGGTTTCTCTGAAGAGATTTAGGGAATATACTGTGATGGGTATTCCAAACATAACCAAGAGGGTTACTCCCTACGTAAGAATGTTATGAATGCCTCAAGTTACCTTTATGTCTTATGATTTCTGTGATTTATTCATGATTTGATGAGGTATGTTAAAGTGCCTATGTTTTATGGGTAAAGTATGATTTCATTCTTATGTATATATGAACTCATGTTTCCTTTCCATATTTTTATAACCCTTACTGAGCTTTTTATGCTCATCCCAAGTTTTTGAAATGATTTTCACAGGCCAAGGTAAAGGTACATGATGTGATGATAGTGTCAAGGAAGTTTCAAGAAAGAATCCATGTTTTATTTTAAATATGTTTCCGTTGATGGGAAAAATGAATACTATCTTTCATGTAACCACTTTGTTTAAATGTGGAATGCAATCCAAGTTTTATGATCTAATTCTCTAAAACTGTAAACTTGAAAAGATCATCAATCTGTAATCTTGTAATAACTCAATATTAAGTAAGGTTTAAGGATTAGGACTTATAGTTGGTATCAGAGGCCGGTTTAGATAACTTTAGAGGTTAGAGTGTTCTTTTAGAAAAAGTGACAAGTTGTGTATAACCACAATGGTTAGTATATTAGATGGAATAATCGTAATTTTTTGAAAGTTAAAATGAGTTTGAGATAACTTGGATAAGTATATATTGGTGTTTATATTACTATTTTTTATTTGATGATTTTACTGATATACTAACACTGACCTTTTTGGTTTTAGAAAATGGCTGGATCTAGCAGGCACCAAAGTAACAATGGATTTGAAGAAAACTGTGACGGTTTTATGAAAGAAAAACTGAATGATATGGGAGCTGCAATGAGAACTCTTATGGTTATCCTCAACCAACTATCTGGAGTCATGATTGACCACCTGAACCTTATTGATTTTTATATGGCATCATATATACGAGAAACAAATCCCTACAGAAGTTCAGGTAATAATCATAAAGGTTAGTATGTTCAAAAACCTATGTGTCAAATATGTGGAAAGAAACAAATAGGAAAATGTTTCAAAGGGACAGAAAGATGCTATAGGTGTGGAAATGAAGGTCATAAAGAAAGAACCTTTCATGGAAAAAGGAATCATCTAGTTGACTCTAGGAAAGGGAAAGAAGTTCTTTCTAAAGGATCAATTGAATGTTTTAAATGTGGTGTGCATGGTCATTATTAAAACACATGTCCTACGAAGAAGTTTCAGGAATGGGGTCACTAAGATCGTACAAATATTCATTTACCAATACCTAATGCCATTCCGATTGAGGATGAAGAAACTGATAATGAAGAATGAAAGGTATGGATTATTTCTTAACATTTGTTTTCCTATTATTGGAATCTTAGGATATGATTCATGATTTTTGTTTGTAGGAAATAAGTATTTCAGAATAAGTTGAAAAGGAATGGCTAATGGATCATGAAGAATGTTGAATGAGTAAGAATTCATCATATAAGGGATTCAAGAGTTATGGTAGATTTTAGGATGGTGAAATTCTTAGATGTATTAATTCTCTTTTGATGATGGGGTTACATTAGAAGACTTTTTATAGTAACCCTGATGTTTGATACACGAAAATTTTATTCAAGGAATAATTATCCTTTCTTTTGTGGATATAGTTATAAAGAGCCATTTGGGTTTATATGATCCTTGAATTTGAGGCAATTACTAGTTAATAAATTTTGGGTTTCAATCTTAGTTTGTTTTTACACTGTAGAATTTTATGGATAGATGTTTATTGAATGGTCTTTGTTGAACTTTGGGGTTTGTTTGAAAAATTTTGTCGATTATGAATAGATATTTTTATATATATAACGGATTATCCTTTTTGCGTATTATCTGATCTCATACTATCCTTTTTGGTTTAGTTTTGGTTAAGGTCTAAAGTCATGGGAAGTATATATTTCTCTTTTGTGGATTAGGTGATTCTCTAGAAGTTGATTATAGCTCTCTTAATGAGAACAAGTCATCCTAAATACTCGTATTTTGGAGAAAATATGAGTTCATGTAAGAATTCTAGTAAAAGTCGAAAGTCAACATGACAATTAAGTATACTTCTTAATGTTTTAATTAAGCTCATAAATAAATTTCTCAATGAAAAGTAACTTAAAACAAAAATGTTGTCTGTTAATTTTTCCTACTTGGGAATCAAATACCGTTTAACCCATCACAAGTTTGTGATTTTCTTATTGTTAACTTTCTTCTAGACATGTTTACTATCACTCTCCATCAGAACATAACCCTTTGTTTTCTCCTCCATACCCATATTTTCATACTTGGAATCCTAGTATGGGTTAACTCGGGTGACATTTGTACTTCTCTCCCATTCTTTTAAAGTGATAGTTGTACTTACTCTTGTTCCGATATGGGATTTTCAATGAAGCTTCCAAGACCATGTTTTAAAATTGCGAGGACGCAATTCCCAAAAGGGGGGAGGATATAACACCCCAGGTAAATAAATAATATGACATTTTCACATTTATCCATATTTTTGAATAAAATATTAATATTACTTTAAAGGGGACGCTATGCTCGATGGCGTACCCAATACGCAACAACGAGTTTCTTGGGAATCTGACGTTGCACTCTAATAATAAAATATTATTATTTTAAATGGTAGTTAACGCCGAGCCGGTGTACTGGCAGGAATGAACAGAACTAACTAAAAAAAATTTATATATGTTTGTCAAATATTTTTACTCTTTACAATAAATGATAGAGGATTAAAAATGCGAATGAATCCAATTTTAAGCGTAAACATTCTAATATTCTTTAAAAGGTCGATTAACCGCCTTTTGATGGCGAACCTCTTTTAAATCCACTTTTTGAAAATTTTATGTATTATATTTGAAAAAATAAAATTCTTCTTTAGAATAGGGACATCAAAATATACTTTGCGTAAATTTTTGGTATTTTTCCGATAAAGTTCATTTTTTAATGAATAGTGAAAATGTTGTATTTTAATTCAGAACCTATTTTTAATCTAATTTATTTATATGATTAGATTATCTTTTGAATTGATTTTAAAGTAAAATTAGAATATATTTTTACCATTTAATTTAATAGTGGTCATTGGAATTAATTTCACTTGGAAATTGGACTTAAACTAGTGTCAATCTTTTGATATATATTGTTTCATAAAAACACGCTATTTGTCATGACAGCAGGAATTAATTATTAAATTAATTAATGTAACTTATATGATTTGAATCTTGTAAAATAGACATCATTTTTGAATGCGGAATATCAAATATAGCTTAGGGTGAAGTTTTTGTATTTTTCTGAAAAACTTCAATTTTTGATGAATAGTGAAACCACTAAGTGGTACTTAAAAAACTGATTTTTCGTTTGAATGAAATTTTACCACCTCTGTGTTTTGAATTTCAAAAATCCGACATACATGGTTGTCATTAGGAAGTGAAATGTGGTTCAATGGGATTAAAATAATTTTTTTATGAAGAGTAAGTTTTAAGTTTTTATTCGCGATTAGAGGTAATTAATGTAATTTAAGGTAAAAATAATGTTTTAATAATATGAAATGACCTAGACACATGTCCTACCCTCATTTTATGTGTCATGGCCAACCAATAAAATCCATGAGTCAACTTGGGGACCCCACATAGCCACTTTGGTTTGAAAATGACATAAATAACTTTTTATTTAAAGTTAAAATAAAAATGTCACAAGCATGAGTTGTTTTACTAAAACAATTTTTAAATGGGGTTATACAATTCATATTTTTGACTATAAATATTAATTGTAAACATAAAAATATTTCCTACATCATAGTAGTTTTTGTATAATTTTTATACATTAAATAAATTAAATTATTTATGACATCATGATGATGCATCAATTACCTCATTATTAAACGATTTAAACAAAAAAAAAAGATAATGTAAAATATAAGACCTACACTTGTAAAAAACTTATTGGATGGGTATATTTAGAACCCTTATCACCTTATCCTATAATTATATCAATTTGGGACCTTTAAAATCCGAAACTCATTTTAGAATAGAGTAACATTACTTTACTTTCCAAGAGTGCCCCTCTTCTCCTCTTATAAAAGGCCCACACCTCTACCTCTTTACCCACACTTAAAAAGCATTTGGCTCGGCCAAACCCTGCACATTTTGTCTCTCCAAATCCCTCTATAACTCTCAGAAGCCTCACATTGGGCAGAAGTCTTCCCAAGGAAGCCTTTGAGCTCAAATAAAAAAGAGTTACCCGATTTAAAGGTAGATTCTTCTATTGTGTTCTTATGTTTTATTTTGATTCTCCAACCCCCTAAACTCTTTTTATTCCTTTCTTTTTTAACAACACCAGTATATTCCATATACTAGGATGTTGTTATAATAAGTATTATAGCTACACATACACACACCTAAATCTAATGGTTAAATAGCATACTGTTTCCGTGGATGGCGAATTTCTGCCTCACGAAACGATGATTGTTCAATATTCATTTAACACCTTAAAAAGTGGCCATTAATATGACACTATATTTATATATGATATATAATGTGTTTATGTTCTACATAATCTTCTGTATTCTTCATTTATGTCATACCTTTAGGGTTTCCATTATGGGTAAACACGATATCTTCATTTTATGAAGTGAGGACTACCGCCCCCTCAAAGTGATTTGATTTCGTTAATGCCATATGTGGGACATATAAAGGATTTAATTAATTATATTATATATTATATTATAATGTAATTATAATATACCTTTATATCATTATGATTCCATTCCATAAAATATGAAATAGAAATGAAAGTAGCGTTCATGCGTACGTACGACTTACCGTCTCCATGAACGGTGCATTTCATTTCTTACCTATAAATGATAATGTAATATTATAAATGCATGTATATACTGGATATATATTATATATATGGCATATAAATCATGAATATCATTCTTGAGATAGTGGACATTTGACTACGTGAACAACTTGTAAATATAAGAAGTTCACTTTTGACTCAAGTACCAAATATCGACAAAACAACTGTTATTAACTTAAATGACTACATAATATTCATTACATGGTAATAAGTGATATTAAAGGAATAATGAACTTGAAAAAGGTTCTTAATAATGTAGAATTTAACCCAAGTTTATTATTTAGGACATTAAAGAACGATCGAGTCATGTCGGGCCTGAGGTAAGGGACTTCGTCTCAATCTCCTTTCATTGAGGCATATTTTATTTTATACACAACCTTGTTTTATACGGTGTATAAACCCCTTTCAATTTTACGTTTATCCAAAAGGAATCTTTTATGTACGAATCATTTTAAAAAACTACAAAAGGGAATGTTTTTGTCGTACGTATGCGGCGACAACGACTTCTCCGCCGTCATGACCATTATTTGAGTTTCGGCTTCTTCTACAAGCCATACCTTTTTTAAAAGAAAAATAAACACCAGGTTTTACTTTTCTTTTATTTTGGTATTTAAAAAGGTTTTGATAATTTTTTTATTATATCACTCTGTTATTGATATCTTGTGATTGAAATGTGGAAGTGTTATGTTTCCTTTATGCATGTTTTATGTGATATGATTATGTTATGGTCCTTGGGAATTGTTACTAAGACGGGTGGTTACGTGATAAACTAAGGGCGGGTGATCCCGATATAGCTCTTCAATGCATTGGGTAACACGAAGGAGTGAAACGTTAAGGTTTCTCCAAAGAGATTTAGGGAATATACTGTGATGGGTATTCCAAACATAACCAAGAGGGTTACTCCCTACGTAAGAATGTTATGAATGCCTAAAGTTACCTTTATGTCTTATGATTTATGTGATTTATTCATGATTTGATGAGGTATGTTAAAGTGCCTATGTTTTATGGGTAAAGTATGATTTCATTCTTATGTATATATGAACTCATGTTTCTTTTCTATATTTTTATAACCCTTACTAATCTTTTTATGCTGATACAAAGTTTTTGAAATTATTTTCACAGGACAAGGGAAAGGTACATGATGTGATGATAGTGTCAAGGAAGTTTCAAGAAAGAATCCATGTTTTATTTTAAATATGTTTCCTTTGATGGGAAAAATGAATACTATCTTTTATGTAACCACTTTGTTTAAATGTGGAATGTAATGCATGTTTTATGTTCTAATTCTCTAAAACTCTAAACCTGAAAATATCCTCAATGTGTAATCTTGTAATAACTCACGATTAAGTAAGGTTTAAGGCTGGGGCCTTATAGTTGGTATCATAGGTTGGTTTAGATAACTTTAGAGGTTAGAGTGTTGTTTAAGAAAAAGTGACAAGTTGTGTATAACCATAATGGATAGTATATTGGATGGAGTCATCGTTTTTTTGTATGTTAGAATGAGTTTGAGATAACTTGGATATGTATATCTTGGTGTTTATCTTCCTATTTTTTATTTGATGATTTTACTAATATACTCACACTAACCTTTTTGGTTTTAGTAAATGGCTGGATCTAACAGGCACCAAAGTAACATGTGGATTTGAAGAAAACTGTGACGGTTTTATGAAAGAACAACTAAATGATATGGGAGATGAAATGATAACTCTTGTGGTTATCCTCAACCAACTATCTGGAGTCATGATTGACCACCTGAACCTTAGTGATTTTTATAAGTCACCGTATATGCGAGAAACAAAGCCCTACGGAAGTTCAGGTAATAATCATAATGGTAAGTATGTCCAAAACCTATGTGTCAAATATGTGGAAAGAAACACATAGGGAAATGTTTCAAAGGGACATAAAGATGTTATAGGTGTAGAAATGAAGGTCATATAGCAAGAACCTGCCATGGAAAAAGGAAGAATCTAGTTGACTCTAGGAAAGGGAATGAAGTTCTTCTTAAAGGATCAATTGAATGTTTTAAATGTGGTGTGCATGGTCATTATGAAAACACATGTCCTACAAAGAAGTTTCGGGAATGGGGTCACCAAGATCGTACAAATATTCATTTACCAATACCTAATTCCATTCTGATTGAGGATGAAGAAACTGATAATGAATAATGAAAGGTATGGATTATTTCATAACATATGTTTTCCTATTGTTGGAATATTAGGATATGATTCATGATTTTTTTTGTAGGAAATAAGTATTTCAGAATAAGGTGAAAAGGAATGGCTAATGGATCATGAAGAATTTTGAATGAGTAATAAGTCATCATATAAGGGATTCAAGAGTTATGGTAGATTTTATGATGGTGAAATTATTATATGTATTAAGTCTCTTTTTATGATGGGGTTGCATTAGAAGAATTTTTATAGTAACCCTGATGTTTGATATACAAAAATTTTATTCAAGGAATAATTATCCTTTATTTTGTGGATATAGTTATAAAGAACCATTTGGGTTTATATGATCCTTGAATTTGAGGCAATTACTGGTTAATACATTTTGGGTTTCAATCTTAGTTTTTTTTCTTTGTAGAATTTTATGGATAGATTTTTATTGAATGGTCTTTGTTGAACTTTGGGTTTTTTTTGACAAATTATGGAGATTAAGAATAGATTTTTTTTATATAAAGTATTATACTTTTTCGGTATTATCTGATCTCATACTAGCCTTTTTGTTTTTAGTTTTGGTTAAGGTCTAAAGACATGGGAAGTATATAGTTCACTTTTGTGGATTAGGTGATTCTCTAGAAGTTGATTATAGCTCTCTTAATGTGAACAAGTCATCCTAAATACTCGTCTTTTGGATAAAATATGAGCTCGTGTAAGAAATCTAGTAAAATTTGAAAGTCAACATGACAATTAAGTATGCTTCCTAATGTTTTAGTTGTGCTCATAAATAAATTCCTCAATGAAAAGTAACTTAAAACAAAAATGTTGTCTGTTAATTTTTCCTACTGGGGAATCAAATACCGTTTAACCCATCACAAGTTTGTGATTTTCTTGTTTTTAACTTTCTCCTAGACTTGTTTATTATCACTCTCCATCAGAACATAACCCTTTCTTTTCTCCTCCATATCCATATTTTAATACATGTAATCCTAGTATGGGTTAACACGGGTGACATTTGTACTTCTCTCCCATTCTTTTAAAGTGATAATTTTACTGACTATTGTTCCGATGTGGGATTTTCAATTAAGCTTCTAAGACCAACTTTTAAAATTGCGAGGACGCAATTCCCAAAAGGGGGGAAGGATGTAACACCCAAGGTTAATAAATTAAATGACATTTTCACATTTATCCATATTTGTGAATAAAATATTAATATTACTTTAAATGGGATGCTATGCTCGATGGCGTACCCAATACGCAACAACGAGTTTCTTGGGAATCTGACATTGCACTCTAATAAAAAAATAATATTATTTTAAATGGTAGTTAACGCATAGACATTGTACTGGTGAGAATGAACAAAACTAACAACAAAATGATTATATATGTTTGTCAAATATTTTTACTCTTTACAATAAATTTTAGAGAATTAAAAATGTGAATGAATCCAATTTTAAGCGTAACCATTCTAATATTCTTTAAAAGGTCGATTAACCGCCTTTTGATGGAGAACCTCTTTTAAATCCACTTTTTGACAATTTTATGTATTATATTTGACAAAATAAAATTCTTCTTCAGAATCGGGACATCAAAATTTACTTTGTGTAAATTTTTGGTATTTTTCCGATAAAGTTCATTTTTTAATGAATAGTGAAAAATGTTGTATTTTAATTCAAAACCTATTTTTAATCTAATTTATATATATGATTAGATTATATTTTGAATTGGTTTTAAAGTAAAATTAGAATATATTTTTACCATTTAATCCAATAGTGGTCATTGGAATTAATTTCACTTTGAAATTGGACTTAAACTAGTGTCAATCTTTTGATATATATTGTTTCATAAAAAGATGCTATTTGTGATGACAGTGGGAATTAATTATTAAATTAATTAATGTAACTTATATGATTTTAATTTTTTAAAATAGAAATCATTTTTGAATGAGGAATATAAAATATAGCTTAGGGTGAAGTTTTGGTATTTTTCTGAAAAACTTCAATTTTTGATGAATAGTGAAACCACTAAGTGGTACTTAAAAAACTGATTTTTCGTTTCAATGAAATTTTACCTCCTCTGTGTTTTTAATTTCATAAATCCAACATATATGGTTGTCATTATGAAGTAAAATGTGGTTCAATGGGATTAAAATAATTTTTTGGTGAATAGTAACTTTTAAGTTTTTATTCGCGATTAGAGGTAATTAATGTAATTTAAGGTAAAAATAATGTTTTAATAATATCAAATGATCTAGACACATGTCCTACCCTCCTTGGATGTTTCATGGACGACCAAGACAATCCATGGGTCAACTTGGGGTCCCCATGGAGCCACTTTGGTTGGAGAATGACATAAATAACTTTTTATTTAAAGTTAAAATAAAAATGTCACAAGCATGAGTTGTTTTAATAAAACAATTTTTAAATGGGGTTATACAAGTCATATTTTTTACTATAAATATTAATTAGAAATATAAAAATATTTCCTACATCATCTTAATTTTTTTATAATTTTTATACATTAAATAAATTAAATTATTTATGACATCATGATGATGCATCGATTACCTCATTATTTAACGATTTAAATAAAATGAAAAGATAATGTAAAATCTAAGACCTACACTTGTAAAAAACCTATTGGATGGGTATATTTGGAACCCATATCACCTTATCCTCGAATTATATCAATGTGGGACCTTTTAAATCCGAAGATCATTTTAAAATAAAGTAGCATATCTTTACTTTCCAAGAGTGCCCCTCCTCTCCTCTTATAAAAGGCCCCCACCTCTACCTCTTTACCCACACTTCCAAAGCCTTTGGCTCAGCCAACCCCTGTCCATTTTGTCTCTCCACATCCCTCTCTAACTCTTAGAAGCCTCACTTTGGGAATAATTCTTCCCAAGGAAGCCTTTGAGCTCAAATCAAAAAGAGTTACCTGATATAAAGGTAGTGTCTTCTATTGTGTTCTTATGTTTTATTTTGCTTCTCCAACCCCATAAACTCTTTTTATTCATTTATTTTGTAACAAAACCAGTATCTTCCATATAATAGGATGTTTTTATAATAAGTATTCAAGCTACACTTACACACACCTACATCTAATGGTTAAAGAACATACTGTTTCTGTTGATGGGGAATTTCTCCTCACGAAACGATGATTGTTCAATATTATTTTAACACCTTCAAAGGTGGACATTAAGATGACACTATATTTATATATGATATATAATATGTTTATGTTTTACTTAATCTTATGTATTCTTCATTTATGGCATAACATTATGGTTTCCATTATGGGTAAACGCGATATCTTCATTTTAGGAAGTGCATACTACCGCCCCCTCAAAGTGATTTGATTTCGTTAATGCCATATGTGGGACGTATAAAGGATTTAATTAATGATATTATATATGATATTATAATGGAATTATAATATACCTTTAAATAATTATTATTCCATTCCATAAAATACGAAATAGAAATGAAAGTAGCGTTCATGCGTACGTACGGCTTACCGTCTCCATGAACGGTGCATTTCATTTCTTACCTCTGAATGATTATGTAATATTATAAATGCATGTATATACTGGATATATATTAAATATATGGAATATACATCATGAATATCATTCTTGGGATAATGGAAATTTGACTACATGAACGACTTGTAAATATAAGAATATCACTTTTGACTCAAGTACCAAATATCGACAAAACGACCGTTATTAACTTAAATGACTAAATAATATTCATAACTTGGTAATAAGGGATATAAAAGGAATAATGAACTTGAAAAAGGTTCTTAAGAAAGTAGAAATTAACACAAGATTATTATTCAGGTCATTAAAGAATGATCGAGTCAAGTCGGATCTGAGGTAAGGGACTTCGTCTCAATCTCCTTTCATTGAGGCATATTTTATTTTATACACAACCTTGTTTTATACGGTGTATAAACCCCTTTGACTTTTATGTTTATCCAAAAGCAATATTTTTTATACTAAGCATTTTAAAAATGACAAAATGGAATGTTTTTGTTGTACGTATGCGGCGACAATGACTTCTCTGCCGCCATGACCATTATTTGATTTTCGGCTTCCTCTACAAGCCATACCTTTTTTTAATAAAAATAAATACCATGTTTTACTTTTATTTTATTTTCGTATTTAAAATGGTTTTGATAATGTTTTTATTATATCACTATGTTATTGATATCTTGTGATTGAAATGTGGAAATGTTATGTTTCCATTATGCATGTTTTATGTGATACGATTATGTTATGGTTCTTGGGAATTGTTATGAAGACGGGTGGTTTCGTGATAAACTAAGGGCGGGTGAGCCCGATATAGATCTCCAGTTCATTGGGTAACGCGAAGGAGTGAAACGATAAGTTTTCTCAGAAGAGATTTAGGGAATATACTGTGATGGGTATTCCAAACGTAACCAAGAGGGTTACTCCCTACGTAAGAATGTTATGAATGCCTAATGTTACCTTTATATCTTATGATTTCTATGATTTATTCATGATTTGATGAGGTATATTAAAGTGCCTATGTTTTATGAGTAAAGTATGATTTCATTCTTATGTATATATGAAATCATGTTTCCTTTCCATATTTTTATAACCCTTACTGAGCTTTTTATGCTCATCCCATGTTTTTGAAATTATTTTCACAAGTCAAGGGAAAGGTACATGATGTGATGATAGTGTCAAGGAAGTGTCAAGAAAGAATCCATGTTTTATTTGAAATATGTTTCCGTTGATGGGAAAAATGAATACTATCTTTTATGTAACCACTATGTTTAAATGTGGAATGTAATGAAAGTTTTATGATCTAATTCTCTAAAACTCTAAACCTGAAAAGATCCTCAATGTGTAATCTTGTAATAACTCAAGATTAAGTAAGGTTTAAGGCTGGGGCCTTATAGTATAATAGTGGAAATAATAACTATATATGATTATAATAACATGATACTAATTATTATATGTTATATACCATCCACTTCAATATTTTTCAACAACTATGGGAATGATATTGTCGCTCGTGCGTACGTACGACTTACCATCTCCACGACGTGATGAGATTCATTCTCCATGTTAACCATTCAAGAATGATTATAAAGTATATATAATAAATAATCATGAAATATATTACATAATAATTATATTTTATTTATGTTTATATATATATATATATATGTCATTTACTTACTTCTATTCAATTTAATAAGGAAACGAAAACAGTGTTCATGTGTACGTACGACCTACCGTCTCCATGAATGGTGTATTACATTCCATTTATTTATCTGTTATATATATTTATATACTGAATATATATGATATATAAATCAGTTTTTACATTATTTAAGTAAGTAAATCTTGATCTATGTAAACATGTGAAGAATAAAAACTCCAAACACGTACGATAAATGAAACAATTATAACCTGAAACATTGCATCAACATGGAATTGACAAATGAACGGGTAATATAAAGCCATAAGTGAATCATATATGATATCATAAATATTATTATGGTTTTATTACAAGTTAATAATATGTTTAAACCCACTATACATTAGTTTTGGACACATATAGAAAAAATAATACCTAAGGTAAGGAAAAAAATTTCAATCTCATTTTTATCCGAGATTGTTTATACGTATGTATTTTTTGGGGATATATTCATCATCCATGTACATGTTTTATAAAAATGTTTTCATAAAATTGTTACCATTCTTATATGTATTTTTAAATTTATTTTTACCCATTTTTGACTTTTACTACATTATATGGAAGGAATATTTCTTTTGTTTACCATACAAGGTACTTTTTTACTTTTCTTGTAAAAGAATGAGGATAATGTTTCATTAAATTATACGGCATGAACATATTTTTACATCTTCTTAACATCTTATTTCAATGAGGTTTCTTCTACACTATTTCAATTTTATTTTCAACTAAATTATTTTCTTTTAAAATTTCATGACATTTTGAGAAAATAAATCATTTTTGAAGAAGAAATGACATTTTCCTCAAGAATTAATTTAAAGTGTTTTATAGAAATTATTTACTATATATGATGACATAGGGTTATGTTTATATACCTATTATTACATTGCTTTTATGGTTTTTATGATGGAATTAATTTTTAGGAAGTCCATTTATCTTATATGGATTATGTTATGATGAAATGATGTTTGATAATCCCATTTTATTTCATGGTTTATGCTTTGATGAATGATTTATTTTTTCATGGAACATGTAATAATGATTTAATTATGAGATGGTCAAGATCTATATATCCCTCTGATTCATTGGGTAAAGATTTATATATCATTAGATAGACATGACTAGAAAAACAGGTAAATATGGTTCAATAATACATCACTGTAATGACAAGTAAACCCAGTTTCGTAATGGAATTCATCCAATATAATGGTATTGGAAGAAATTACATGGTTACTATGGAAATCATAATATGCGATTTTTAGTTTTCCATAATTACACGTTTTATGACAATTCTATTCTATCATGATTAATGTTCCTTTATTATATATGCCTTAAGTATTTCCAGGATTTATGTCATTGCTCAAGATTTTTATGTTTAAAATTTATGTTCATGTTTTTGAATTAAGATTTTTATGGTTTGTTTTATGTTCTCCATGTTAATCCTTATTGAGAACTTGAACTCACCCTTTTGATTTTTTCTTTTCTCAAAATATATAAAGAAAGTTTTTACGTAGCAAGAAAATGGTAAAATATTTATAAGAGATTTTGAAGATATTTTACAATGATTAGAAGATTGTGTTCCGAGTTTCCAAAGACCCTAAACTAATAAGGCCTTTGGGAATCTCTTTTTTCATGTATTAAGTATTCATAAAAAGTAATGTAATTTCCATGTATATCAATCATGGGTCTCTACATACTTACTCATGGGTAAAATTTATATTTATCAATGATAATTATTTAAATAAGGTAATCTTTTATCTTTAAATAATAATTATTATATCATTAAAAATTTGTATTTAATTATATATACTTATATATAATTCTTGTTATATGGTTTTGAAAAAAGAAAAATCGCATCACTTCGAGGAGGCGGTAGTCCACAAATCCATGAATGATGTTATCACTTTTTGCAGTGTGTGAAATGGTAATAATAAAATGATCTATTATGTTTCCATGATAGCCCAGTTAGGTTAAATACCCTGAGAGGGAGTGAATCATGGTATGATATATTAAAACAAAAACCCCTTTAGATATTTTTTCATTGTTAAATAAAACACTCTTCTACGTTCTTCTCATAGAAATATATAAACAGAAATGAAATCATACCGAAGACAAAGTGATTTTTACTTGGTTCACAAAAACTAGGCTATGTCCAAGCAGAATACAAAAAAATGTTATGATTGTAACAAATCCACTAAGGCACAAGAAAAATTACACGGTTTGGGATAGAAAACTTTTATTCCCAGGCTCATGGTCCTTACAAGAATTAGGGTCTACTCACTATAATCCCAAGGGTCTCTCCCTATGTCTCCTTATCTGGCTCACTTCTAGTGGAAAGGATCACAGACTTCCTATTACTTTGCTCAATACACTTGGAAGGGATTCTCTCAAAGTTTATGGACTTGTAGTTCTATTTATTTAAATTAATTCACGCATCC
Organism: Viscum album; assembly: GCA_963277665.1. NCBI lineage: Eukaryota > Viridiplantae > Streptophyta > Magnoliopsida > Santalales > Viscaceae > Viscum > Viscum album. The sequence goes on along the minus strand of OY728138.1, from coordinate 1,101,247,919 downwards.
TAAACTATAAATAAATTCTCTATTGAAGCCTCATATTCACCTGTAGATGAAATTCACTTTTTACTGTACTGTTATTTTGTGGAAATTACTTTCATAGAATATAATAATGCCTTTTAAATATTCCTTTAATCCTCCTTGAATTACCATGATTCCTCCAAGAACTGCGTTGCACTGTGTGGCATGAGTGCTTCATGGACCACCTCTTCTGTGAACCGTCCCTTTTTTGTAGACTGTATCTGCTTCTGCATACCACCTCTGCATACCACCTCCGCTTATGTACACTTACTCCTTCCATATACTATGTCTTCCATAGACCCTTTTATTTTTTTGATTAGTAAAGCCTCACAAATACAGTTTTGCAGACTATCCAACAAACTAATTAATCCTTCATGGAATACTACATAGTGAGACATATAACTTCATAAAATTATTCCTAGTGAATCGCATTTAAAATTAGATGAATTATTCTATAGAAATAAGGTTTTCTAATGAAAAACTCTCCCAGTAATACTATGATTAGCAGTCCTTATATAGTAAAATAGATCCAAAAAATCTAATAATTTTACAAACCGTAACTTTCAATGTGGTGCATCCTTCATCACGTACTATGCTCTTCCCACGAACCGTTTTCCCTCTGCAGTCCATGGAGCACCTTTTCTTCTATACAGTGGTCAATCTATTCCACAAATTAAAACATTTTCTGCTCCCTAAATCACCACCTCACTTATATAAACGATGATCCATCCTACATACCACAATTCTTCTGTGAACAAGTTGCCTCCTACAAACCATTCTTCCTATGCAGTTCGTATACCATCCTAAGAGGTCCTCATATAATTTCAATAGTGAGACCTAGATTTTTCTATTTTTCATTTTCCATTCCCCAAAATCCTTTTTACAAATAAATTCCTTTAACAAAAACCAAAATCTCAATTTTATTTCCCAACAATTTTGAAAACACTAGGAATCTATGCCACCTTAAACACATACTTCATAAAACACCAACCATACTCATTCACAGTCAAATGGATTTGTCAAAAAATAAAATCGAACCCAAAAACACCGAGAGGATGCCTTGAGGTGTTTTTTCCAAAAAATATCCCCCTTGGGATTTGTTAAAAAATTTCTCAATTTGATAATTGTTAAATCTTCTTCTATATTCTACAAGCATTCACTTTTTGAGATTAAGATAGGGATAAATGATTTACTCATCACATAATCTAATCCCATATGAGCAATTCTCAGCATGAGAAAAAAGAGTATAATGTAAATTCCATAAATTAATAACTTCATTTCATTCCAAAACCACTCTACTTATTTCATCAAAAACCTCATCTGTAATGATATGTATCTTTTGATCAATCACCTTTAGCATCGTAATATTTAATAATACCCCTATATTATTGCTTCCTCAAATAGATTCAACTCCCCATATCTCACTGCTTCACTAAGAAGCTTCTCCCTGTGACATGACTAAGAAATTTTCTCACTTTGAATGGACATAATTTTTCCACATTTTTCAATGAACCTGAAGGTCAATTTGTTGTTGTCTACAATAAGGTAAAGAACACAAATCAATACATTATGATAAAACACACCATACCTCAGGGAGTGGGGGTCCCACATTCATAATTTTTCATGTTCAGGGAGTCTAATGAAATCCTATAACCATTAGATGCCTTTAAAATAAATCTTTGGGTAAGACCTTTGTCAGAATATCTACAAATTATTGTTTTTTAGGAACATACTCTAATTTCACAAGACCTTGATCCACATTCTCCTTGATAAAATGATATTTGATTTAAATTTGATTTGTCCTTGATTGACGGAATGTATTTTTTTATAATATTTATAGCACTTGAATTATCAAAATGGATTCTAATATGAGGCTTCACTTGAACTCCCATATCATCAAGATGTTGCTTTATCCACAATAGTTATGTTCACTCTTGAGTTGCTTCAATATACTCAACTTCTGTGGTGATCAATAAAATGCCATATTCTTACTTTCATAGCCATTAAATAAATAGTACAACAATATAGAATGCACCACATGATGTTGATTTTATATCATCTAATGATCTGGACCAATCTGCATCTGAATATCCCAATAACTCTTACTGAGATTTTACATTGTATAGCAGGATAAAATCCACCATACAATTGATATACTGGAGTATTATTTTCATTGAAATCAAGTGGATTTGTTGGGTATTTAATTGTTACTACTCTTCTTAACATGTGTTAAAAACAATATTCGGCCATGTCACTATTAAGTACATTAGACTTCCAATGATTTACCTATATTCGGTGACATTAACTGATTTTCCTTCATCGTCCCTTGATATATTAATCTGTATAGCCACTATAATTTTCATATCCTTAGAATTATTTATTCCAAATATTCTCAAATTTTCCATGGAGTGTTTTTATTGAGAAATAAATTCAACCTTCTTCCTTTTTGTCGCCTGTAAACTGAGTAAAAATGCCAATTCACTAATCATCGAAATTTCAAATTCAATTTTCATGAATTATATGAATTTATTTCATTGATATTTATTTGACCTACCAAAGATTATTTCATCAACACATACCAGCACCATCATCCTTTAATTACTAACATGGTTGACATATATATTGTAATCACCTCCACCACCCTAAAAACTGACCTCTTTTAGAAACTAATCTAGACTTGAATACCATGATTTTGGTGCTTACTTCAAACCATATAAATCCATATTTAGTATAAAAACATTTTTCTAATCTTCCTGAATGATAAAACCATATATCATCCCAATGTAAACTACTTCTTCCAGAACCCCATTTAGAAATTATGACTTGAAATTGATCTGAAAAACATTGAACATTATTTGCACTATAATGAACAAGAATAATAATACTATCTGTAGCCTTGAAAAAGGTAAAAATGTTTCATAAACCATGATACCCTCTATTTTTTAGCACCCTTTTAACACTAGTCATTCTTTGTTTAGAATAATTACACAATTTTCATTCATTTTGTTGTGAAATAACCACCTAGTACTAATGCCATTTTTATTTGTTGGACTCAAAACAATATACCATGTCTGATTCTTATCAATTTGTTCAAAATCATCATTCATATTCTAAACCCAATTATCATCTCCAGCTACATCATTAAAACATTTAGGCTTTACCTGTGATAAGTAAAATGCTTATTGTAGAGTATTTGTCCCCTTTATCTACAGAAGCACTATCTGATCACCAATTACATTGTGTCTACCAATTTCAGATCTTCTATTCTTTATTCGGGAAGATATTTAATTCTTATCATAATTTTCATTATCTAAATATTCTTCTGAATCAACCTCTAGAATTGGAATATCCACTAATCTTCTTATCTCTTCATCCATAAACTACTAAGACTGATCATTTATTTTTTAAATATTTTTCTCATTATCCATTATAGTTACATCATGTCTTTCAAAAACATTTCCCATATTATTATTAAAGCATTTATATGATTTTCTTTTCTTTCATTAACCAAGAAATATCCCTTCATCTCTATAGGATTCAAACTTCCTATGTTTCTACTTATTGACAATGAAAAATTTAATTCTGAAGACATGAAATAACTTAAATTTTGGTTTCTTTACATGATATAAATCATATTGAGTCTTCTCTTATTTTAGACACAAAAAATATCTATTTTATGTGATGGATGATTTCATCACTACATATTTCCAAAAAATATCTGGTAGGTATTTATTAATGAGTATTTTTTAAGCTAGGTTGTTGATAATTTTTTTTCTTCTCTAAACAACACCATTATTCTATGGAGTTACTAACACTAAAACATGGTGCCTTATCCCACGATTCTCAAGATAATCCTCTACTTGGCTATTCATGAACTCGATTCCGTTATCTATTCTGATATTCTAGTTTTTTTGACCTAGCATCTTTTCAAATTATCATCGATATCTTAAAATGCAACTAAACACCTCAGACTTGTCGGTGATGATTAATACCCATGCCATTATAAAAAAAATAATCCATGACGAGAACAAATTATCTCCTCCCATCAATAGATCTTGGTAAAATAAGTAAACACACATCAATGTGCACTAGTTCAATCACTCTTTTTTATTTTTTCACTATTTTCTTATATGTCTTTCTAATGATCTTCCCATTTTGGAAAGAATCTCATGTATGAGTACGATCATGTGATAACATAGGTCAGTCATGAGAAGTATCATCTTTCACTATATCTTGAAATGATTCTTGGATCAAGTATCTAAGATATTTATTATATAACATTTTTCCTTTTCCTTGTACAAAAATCATATATCTTCTTCTCCACTCACAAGATAGAGATTTCCTTTCATATTATTTCCCAAAAAAACAACTTAACTGTCTTTTCCCTTTATGGTACATAATTTATTTGAAAATATTTTGGAATATTCTGATTAATATAATTAAATGGCACTAAGAAAGTCATGATTGAGACCTTCAAAAATAAATAAATCAGCATATCTCATGTCTTTCCCCCCAAACATGGCTTTTCCTGATCCAAAAATCATTATGCCTTAATCATTACCAAATATTAATATAACTTCCTTATCATGTGTGATTTTGGTCACCAGATATTTATTACCAATCATATTAGAGGTTCATCGACTAACTATAATCCATGTTCCAGTGAGATCTAATGATTTAAAGGAAATCTATGCAACCACTACTTATTTAAGTATCTCTTCCTTTTTCATCCATGTTTTTTACTTCATACCCAGTACAGATTGATAATCATGATCTTCCTTAAAGTATTATAGACCATATTCATCTTGTAGAGCTACAAATAGATTTTTCATTTTAAACCATTTGATTATACCTTTAGATACTTCTTATGACTACACTTATTCTATATTTTCATATTTCTTTTTATTATCGATGAGAAGTATCTTCCTATGTACCCAAATCTTCCACACCTAAAACATTTACCATCAAATGATGTCATGAAATATTTATCCATGTATTGCTTCTTATTCTTGTCTTTTTTTCTTTGATATCTCTTTACTATGTAACATACATTTTGGGAGTGTCCCATCTTTACACAATAATATAATCTAATGTGAGGTGCATTCCTGTGAGGTAATAGTGCACTACTGGTTCTCACTTAGGATCTCTGAGTCTTCTAATTCTAATTCATGCCCAAATCAATATTTAGCCTCAGAGTGGGAGCTTGTGGGCTAACTTTAACCATTAATGCTTTATTTTTGTGATTAATCCCCATAACAATTGTATCATTCAGATCAATCGGTTTCAATTCATAACATTCTTCTGTCTACTTCACTAGAATCAAGATTTTATCATAATCATTCACGTTTCTTTCCACACAGACAACTTCCTCTTAAATTTCATTGATATGTTTGATTTGATCTTTTCTAGTATTACTCAAACTATCGATCTCTCTTTTATATTATTCAATTAGGAGTTTGTACTCAACCACCTTTTCTGAGTTTTCTAGAATTTTAGACTTTATTTTTTCATTTTATTCATTCATCTCAAACTTCTATTCTTTCTACTACAGCATATAAAGTTTGTAATGATGAACCACTTTGTTATATTTCTTTATTTTGGATCTCTAGACATATATCCCTTCAAGAGAATCTTTTATATCAACCCAAAGTTCAACTCTTACTTTTATTTCCACTCATCATTGTTGATTTCTTCCTTTGTTTGAGAATTTTTCAAAACTTCCAACATAGCATCTACTTCAAGATCCTTACAGTCCTCCAACACTTCCACCTTATATTCTTCTAAGCATTCATATTATTTTGAAGGAATATTATTATTTTGGAATAAATTTCTCTTATAACTTCTCCTTCCTTTCACATTGGCTAAATACATCTTCTAGGGAATTTCATCACTGTCTTCATCATCATATTCAAACTTATTTGGACACTTTGATGTAAAATGTTCAATCTTTCCACTTAAAAATCATGAATGTGGACGTTTACCTTTAATATTTTCTATTCCTCTTTGTGGATTTGATAAGAGAAATGACATAAAATCATCTATACTGTCTTTCTCTTGACAATTTTCAACAGAGATCTTCTTTTGTGTCCTTTAATTCCACTTCATTAGACATCCCCTATTCCAAAACATCATTATCATCATTTCTCATTTAATATGAAACAAGAGTACTATAAAAGTTATCCAATTTCATCTTCTTTGGATCTTTATATTCTAATATAGAATCCTTCAGATTAAACAGGGGTGGAGTTTTACTCAGGATATGCTTTAAAATATTTATATCTTCAATAATTTCTCTAAGACCATGCATGTATTCCATGACAACATTCACCTGATAAAATAATGTATCAACATAATCGTTATGGTTCATTCTAAATCCTCATATTTGTTCCATTGAACCTACATCTTTTTTATCGGTCTTTTGAGTCACCCTCATAAATTTTCAATTTCATTTCCTACATAGCATGTGATTTTTTACATAACATCACCTTCATATATATTTCATTGGAAATTTATCCCCCTAAAAAATTAATCCATGTTGAATCATTATCCAACTTCTTTATATCATATTTTGATAAAGCACATCTATCGATATTATCTTATATTCCATTAATAGATACTATAAAGACATCGAGTCTTAATGATCGGAGGTTTTCCTTCTTCTAATTCTTCCATAATGGAAATTGTTTCCATCAAATATAGGAATCCCTTTCTGATTTACCACTTCCATTTCTTCTATTAATAGAGAACCGAAAACTTTCAACCTTTCACTCTGATACTAATTATTCTCCGAATTAGGTTAAATACCCTAATAGGGGGGTAAGCCAGGGTATGACAGATTAAAACAACTACCCATTCATATCTTGTTTCGTCATTAAACCAAACAATCTTCTCTCTTCTTCTAGTAGAAATATATGAATAGAAATTAAATCAAGCACGATACATAACAATTATTACTTGGTTCACCCTCAGTGGGAAACATCCAAGGAGCATACAATGAAAATGGTCTGATTTTAGTAAATAAACTAAGTATTAATACCAAATTACAAGGTTTGGTCTATATCACAACTATTCCTAGGCTCACTTCCTTTAAAAGATTTAGGGTCCACTCACTACAAACCCAAGGGTCACATCCTATTATCTTTCTCTGGCACATTGCTTTTGGAAAGGATCATCGTCTTTATCTTCCTTTTCTCAATGCTCTTTGAAGGGATCTGCTCATATTTTATGGACATCTAGGTCCCTTCATTTTCATAAATACACATATCCTCAACTTTAGATATATTCTATGTTGAATTCTTGTATTCACACGTAGATGAAATCCACATTTCTACGTACTCTTAGTTTGTGAAAATTACGTGTGCAAGCTATTTTAATTCCTTTGAAATCTTCCTTTAATCCTTTGTAAAATGCACTACACCTCATGACATGAGTGATTCATAGACCACCTCCTCCGCAAACCGCCCCTTCTTTGCGGACTATCTATACTTCCATGCACCGCCTCTGTGTACTAGATCCACTTTTGTGGAATTCCTCCTTTCGTGGACTTCTTCTTAGGCATACACTTTTTCAAGAAGTAAATCCCCTAAAAGACACATTTTCAGACTGTTCTGTGAGATATTCACCCTTTGGATAATACTATATCATGAGCCACTTCATTTTGTAGAATACTTCCATAAAAACCACTTCGGACATAGATGAATTTTTCTGGAGAAATGTTTTTTTCTAATGAAAAATGCACTCAGTAATACTAGGATTAGTGATCCTTATATAAGTAATTATATTTCAAAAATTGGCTAATTTGAGATACATAAAATGATGATGTGGTAAAACCTTCACTGCGTACTATGCTTATCTTATAAATTGTTTTCCCTTCACAGTCCATGTGGAAACTTTTCTCCTCTATAGTGGTCGATCTCTTTCACAGGTGAATCCTTTCACAACTCAAACAATCACTACCTCACATCCGCAAACAGCGACCCATATTTCATACCACAAGACCTACATGAACAACTTGCCTCTCACTAACCATTTTCCTGATGTGGTCTGCATACCGTGCTTCGTGGTATGTGTACTAACCTTCATGCTTCGTATAGCATTGCTATGCCGAAACCTATATTTTTCTGATTTTTCATTTCCATTCTATGAACTCCTTTACATAAATAAATTTATTTTACAAAAACAAAACTCCTAGTATTGAGGCCCAAAAATTTTTCAAACATTGGGAAACTGCTCCACCTTAAACACCTTCTTTAGCAAACACCAACCATGCTCATTCACGGTCATCTGGCTTGGTCAACAAACACAATCACAACCAAAAACACTGAGTGGAAACCTTGAGAATTTTTTTCCCAACATTACATAATGATATTTATGTCATTAACATAATAATTATGTAATTTATATCATATATATTCATTATAGTTACCCTTATTACCTTCCATGTAACACTTTAGTGAAAAAAGTTTCACTTCACTTTGTGAGGAGGTAGTCATCCGTACATATGAGTAATGTTATTGTATCCCCTATGGTATGAAATGTAAAAATGTTGTATATGATATAATGACTCAAGAGGTATTATTATGTTATAAATATCATAAATATGATATACAAATATTATGTAAAACATTATTCCCAAACATGAGAGGTGGTAATAGAAAATGAACGCCATCGTTTCATGAGGCGGTAGTCCTTCATACACAAGAATGATTATTTCATAACCCATTTGATAGAATTGTGATTTTTTTGGTAATAAAATTACTATAACCACATATAAGTATATAGCCTAAACTTAGGTTATTATATAATCATGTTATAAGAAAAATTTAAGGGGTGGAGAAGGAAACTAAACAAAAATTCATGTTGATTGAAATTACCTCTTCTTTTGGTAACTCCTTTTATTTTCTACCAAAGGACTTCCTTGGTTGGATTTATGACCAAATATATGATTATAGTATGATAGGAGAGAATTTTTAAAGTTATATTGGATGTTTTTGGTAATGAAAATGGTATTAGATGTGTGAATAAGTTGGGATAGTGGATTCCCTTTTATAATGGAGGAGGAGTGACATTATTTTAAATACAAAAAAGTAAACACAATTAGGAGGTATCCCTTACCTTAAGTGACTCAAAAAATTAAAACTAATGAAGGTTAGGGAGGAATTGGTTGATACATACCTCAACCACACAAAAAAATCATTTTTTATAAATTCATTCCTTAGTCATTAAGTTTACTCGATTTTATATTTATAGTTTTTACTAAGGTAACTTGTATCCTTTTATTTACCGAGGTAATTTATCCAGTAAGATTGTAATTAAAAAATATTAGTTAATTTAGACCCAATTATTCTAAATATTAATTACCATTAATTAAATAAAAACCCTATATGTCTTTAAAATTAATTTTAATACAAATGCATGTAATGAGAAAACACCCATTTTAACCTTAGTCACATTAATTGATTTTAGTTGTTTTCAATAAACATTATGGTCAAAATTTTAGTTGAAATTATTATAAATTATAAATAATTATTATTCCAATTATAGAATCCTTTTTTCTAAATTCAAATTAGATAATTAGAAATAAATTAATTTAAAATAAATCTCGTAGATGGGACTAGAAAGAGGGTTTTGAAGTGAAAATATTCAAAAGTTTACTCAGTTTTTATATCTAAATTCAACATAAAAATTATTACTATAACCTAAATTGGATTAATGGAGGTATATTTTAACTATTTTTACTCTAAAAAAATTCTAAATATAATTAATATTTATAAATTATTTTGATGAAAAGTTAGTTTTCAATTATAATTCTACATTTTTTTACTATTCATAAATAAACAAAACTTCTCAGAAAAATACCAAAAATTAACCCTAAGATAATTTTGAAATTAATATTTCAATGATTATTTTTATTTTTTCAAATAAAATTTAAAAAATTTTCCGAATTTATTTTAAAAACAAGTTCACCATTAAAACGGGGCAAAACAACCATTAGAAAAATACAACATTTTATAGGTAAAACTGGATTTTTTATTATCTTATGCCTATCAAAAATATTGGATGAAAGAAAAAATATTTTATTGAATGTATAATATATATATTTAATTAATATAATTAAAAAATAGTAATTAATTTAATTTATTAAGTTAAAACTCCCTATAGTGAATAAAAATAGTTTTTTATAAAAACATTTACTTTATATTCAATTGGTTTTAATTTTAATTTATAATTAATTGGTAACTAATGAATTAATTTTTTAAACAAGTTTTAATGATATTATCATAATTTAGTTAATATTATTCATTCCATCCATTCTAATGTATAAATAATAACTATCATGTTAAATAATAATATTAATTATATATTATTGTTCAGTAAGACTTGACCTTCTAGGTAACACAAGTTAAAGAAAAAAAACAATATTTTACATGAAAATTAAGAAAGAAATGGTGTTTTATATAAATCATTGTAAACTATTAATTTTTTGAAACTCACTATACCAAATAATTTAAATTAATTTGAAATAAGATAATTCAAAAAACCTTAGGTTGTTACATCCTACACCCTTTAAAATGAATTTTATCTTAAAAATTCATATTTTTTATCAAAGGATTAATATTTTTTTAGAATTAATTAATTGAAACCCACATCATACAAATTATGTAAAAAATCCCTTAAAAAGGGAAAGTGGGAAACATAAAGTTTACATGAAGTTACGCATAACTAGGATTTTACATTGGGAGAACATTGGTGGGATATTAAGAGATGTATTTAGAAGGTAAAACAATTTAATATGGACTAATAAAACGTTATTGAGAAAGTGGTATAGAGTAAGTCAATGCAAACAAAACCAACACCCAGATATGGGTAGATAAGTTCATTAATATCATCAGATAAGATAATGATAGAATAACATTTAATTTCAAGATAATTTCCTAAATTTGAAGGATTATTTCACTATCTAGACTGAAAACATAATGAAATATACTTACTTTACAAGTAAAATATCAGAATTTAACTGATTTCCACCACAATATCATCTTTTTTTCAGACGATGAGTATTCAAGATGAAATTTCATATGCCTAAAGAAAAAAAATTATAAAGACAGTATAACCATAAAAGATATATTAAGTTATTTCTATAGTATTTAGAAATTAACCAAAATAAAAATGGTTAGTACATGTTAATATAACTCCAAAAATGAATAAACCCTCATATGATACATTACTCTTAAAAATTCAACAGTAATACCCAAAGTTCAAACCAAATCCTTCCACAAATAACTATCCTTAAAATTCTTCAAACATTTCTTAACGAAGATCGAACCCTAATGATTAGATGGATTTGATAGTATATTATTCCACAAAAAATAAATCATTATTACTGAAATAAAATCCCATAAGTTTCCAAAATATCATAATATTTACCTATAAAAAATGTTATACTAACTAGTACATCACGTAGGCCAGTGGTATGTGCTAAACCCTTATCACCCATTGGTTGAGGGTTCAAGCCCCACAGCCTTGTCAAATATAAAAAGTTTTCACCCATCCCTTAGGATTTCATTTTTTATTTAAACATGAAAAAATAATTCCTCCCGAAATAAAACATCATGTTGATACTAGGGGTTACAAATATACCAACCCAATAAAAAATACAGAAATTTAATTAACCTCTTTAAGATTTAGTCTCTTAAAACCTTAATGGGGTGTCTAATACTTTGAACATAAGATCATCCTTAATTTTATATAACTATAATGGTATACCTAAATATTAATATAAACTCACATGAAAACATCCTAATCTCTAATTTTATCTAAACCGACCATTGATTCCAACTATAACATCCCAAAACCCGTTCTCTCAGATTCAGTGTTGAAATCATAAACATTACATTTCTATATTTGATTACAATATTTATGAACCAATTTTTTCATCTAAAATGTAGAACATAAAAAGGAAAAAATTGACCACTTACAACCCTGGGGACACTTTATGTTTGGAGTTCTATAAAATTAGGACAAACTCGTAAATAAACAATTCACATGTATTTAAAATAGAATTTCACCCACTTAACTGAGCATTTATTTTTACATTAATACATCTTCATCATCCATATAGAATTTATTCTAGACATAAATTTTTCAACATCATTATTTAAAACCCATGGAAAAGGAAACATAAGAAGTGTCAGCTGCAATGATCAGTAGGGGAAAACATAACCATTAACAAATGAATGTCATCAGTGAGCATAAGAAGAGAATAAGGGTATGAAGACTGAATCATCTCGTGAATTTATTCTTTTAATTAATGTTTATTAAATATTTTTTTTTATAATTAAAACAAACTAATGTATAAGTTTAAAAAACTTAATTTTTTTCCTTAATCAACTTTTTTTTTATAAATTAAGATAAAAAGGATACCTTTATTATATTAAAAAATATATAAGTATATTTATATATTTATATTCTTTAAATAAATGTATTTTAAAAAAAACAATCATAAATATTTTATTCTTTACTTAAAAGTAATTTTTCAGAACTATGTTTTGAATACATTATTACTTTTCAACAAAAATCACATTTTATATATATTTCCTTTTTGAACATCATTTATAATTTATATAATTTATAACTCACAATAGTTATTATTTTATAACATTCCTCAATTTTCATATGTAAAAAATATGTTTAGAAAATCATTACGTTGGAATTACTTATTTTTTCAATTTAAAATATTTACTAGCTTTAGCTAGATGTACTATTATTACTCTAGTAATAATAGTTAGCAAAATTAATTTTATGTGAAAAAAATTGAATAAGTTACTAGTTTTCAAATATTATAATATTTAATTAAATAATAATTTTATGTGGACATTTACAAATAAATAATTGATCATAATAAATAATATAAAACATAAATTAATTCTTATGTTAATTTTTTTAGTATGATGAATGTGAGTTAATTAGTAAATTGGAAGTGAAATAAAAATAAGTAAAATAATAATAAATATTATTTATATTTGAGTATTTATTATTATTCATTATATTTTTGTTTTAATAAAAAAATCACTCAACAAAAGGCAGTCAAGTGTATTGGACATCCAATTATTAGGTGGGCGCAGTATGCTGGCTTAGGCCCTATGGGAGTCCATATAATGCAAAGATGATCTTTTTTGATAATAGGTTAAACAGAACACATGTGGGGCCTTGTATAAGACCCCTGATTGTTCATAGGTTAGGAGAAATTCCAGTTAGGCCCGAATATAAGACACTTTTGGAGTTCACCCCATTAGATTCTTCTAGATAGCTAAACACACTATTTATATTATATAGGAGTGGATAACTACAATATCCTTTAATGTGGGATTGAATATCATGGTTACAGTTCACCATTTAAAAACATTTCTTATATAATGACTATTGGATCGAATTGTTTCAACCTTGTGATCTTCTTCTGAGTCGTCTTCCTCCTCACGACCTCCCCTACTCAAACAATTTTTTGATTATTCTCCTACATTCCAGCCAAACCAATTGTATATTACATCCTACTTTCTTCCCAAATTGGGTTTTCTCCTCTTCATACTTATAGTGAAAGAAAATGATAGTATAATTGACCTACACGCAGAGTACTAATAACATTGATGTTCCCTTGATGACAAAGCTCACCACAAACTACTTTTAGGATATCAAACTAAAAAATCCCAACTCACTAGTTTTGACTCTTTATTCCTAAATAAGTATTGAAAATGGTGTGCATAAATGCATACACATCAATGTGTTTATAAAAAAACTGAAACCTGGTTTTCTATTTCAAATAAAAACCAATTTCTCGGGTTAATTTTTTACGAAGCCATGGTTTTGAAACCCTTCGTTAAAGCCTTATAGGTCAAAGGTACACTACTTTAAGGTTCGCAAGATCCAACTTCAAAAAACCCAACTTCTCTTTCAAGCTTGTTATGGTATCCCAATCTGTATATAGGAAGGTCCTTACACAGTAATAAATCCTATTTATTGGAGGAGGCCTTTCCAATCTGAAATCATTTCCGTCTTTTCCCTCCCCTTACCCTTGGTTCAAGTACCCATTTTTCAGAAGGAGTTACCCACTTTGATTTAAAATAAGTTAAGGGTGTATATATATATGAGTATTGTTTTCAAATTTCATGTTATTTCTTTCAAAAACATCTAATTTTATATAAAGGAAATTTCAAATTATAATAACTATGTGTGTTACTTTAAAAAGTATAAGAGTTTATATACTTACTTTTAAATGTATGGTTTTTTATATATGTGTGCATATATATACACATACCATTATTATTTATTGATTTTAATAATTCATGTATTAAAATAAGTTTAAATTTAAAATATTGATCTTACTAATGTATATATTTTCAGTTTATGCACAGATGAATTTTTTTTTAATTTTAATTTTTATAATTTGATGTGTGAAGTATATTTTTGTTTTAAAAATAATATGCTAATAGTATAATTTCTTTTTTCATACAATTGTTTTATGAAATTAAAATTATATATATATTCAAGATTACTATTTTATGTGAATTGTAATTTTGATATTAATACTATTTTATTTCAAGAATTCATACCTTTAGACCATAATTTTATTTATATAAAATGATATTTTTTATTTTTATTTTTTGAAATATGTAATTGAATATCAAATAAATTTATTTAAGGATGAATTTTAAATCATAAAGTTTAATATTTTATGTTCTATTTCAATAAAATTTATTTCTTGCTTTTATGAATGATATTTTAAATACATGAATTTTAATTATTCATTTTTTAATATTTAATGAATTTGTGCCAGTATAATTGTCTTGAGATTTGGTTTCTCCGAATCTACCATATTTTTTCTATAAAAGTACGTATATATATATATATATGAAAGCATGAATTAAATTTCATTTTTTTTAAGTAAAAACTTCAATAAAATATTTAGATATATATATAAGGAATGCTCAAAAAATTTTATAAAATTCATTACTTGAAATTTTTAAATATGATAGTGAATTGGGGAGTGAACCAATCCCTCTAGAAGTGGGTAGGCTGAGACAACATTCAATGTTTCATGTGTCCCCATGGATTTGTTTTTTAAATCCATCATAATATTTTCTTAAACATCAATTGATTATTATATTAATAAAATCATTTTCAATGAATAAGTATTTTAGAAGGTATTGTAGCATATTAAAATAGAATTATATTAAAAGGTAGTATCATCTACTCAAATTATAAGTATTTTTAAAATTATTATAATATTTTCAAGGTGTAATCATCTTTAAAGGAATTTTAAAAATCATGTTTTCAAATGATTCTTAAAATAAGCTTTAAATATATTATATTTTGAAAAATTAATTTAAAAATGTTATTCTCAAAATTATAATTATTTTTAACGTATTATTTAAAATAATTTTCAAAATATATATTTTGAAATACCTAGTATTATATTTTTGAAAATTCCAAACATATAAATATCTAATTTTTTATAAAGGAATAATATTTTCAAATGATTTTTCAAAACGGATTTTCACTGACTTTTAAAAGCCCCTTATTGGGAAATCTTTCTTACCCTATGTTTTATAAAAAAATCTGAATCATTTAGAAGTTTCAAAGAGATTATGTTTGATAATAAGGTAGCGTGATAAATTTTCAACAACTTTCTTTTTATTTATTGCTTAAACTTTGATAATTTTTAATAGTTATTAATTTTCCTCCAAGTCCTCAACTGGAAAATACCTTCATATGCATAATAGATTGTATATTTTTAGTTTATTTTATAGAAAAATATACTGTAGTATTTGTGTACCAGATATACAAGCACGGGTCTCAGGACCTCACACTTGGAATCATATGAATGGTTTAGAAAACTTCAGAGATAAAAATGTCTGGTTAAAAATAGTTTAAGTTTCAATATATATTATCTTAGTAAAACTATTTTTTATAACATTTATAAATAAGGATAAATTTAAAATTTATAAATATACAGTTTAACTCATAGGTAATTAATTTACCTATAATAAGTATAGAATTCTAGTGATTCTAGTTTTCCAAATTCTGAAAATCAAATTTCATAATTTTACATAAGTACTAAAAACAATATTTGAGGGAAAAATTTTATTTAAGTGGGTAGAATGTAACATACCAAGATTTTATGATATTAATATATTTTTTTTCTAATTAAAAAAACTAAATTATATGTTAATATAAACATAAATTTTTTCCTTGATCAAATTAGGTTTTGTGTACCAATTAAGATAACCATGTTACATTTAATCTATTAAGGAATATATAAGTATATTAATATATTTATATTATTTAAATAAACTTATTTTCTTAAAACAATCTTTGATATACGATTATTTACATAAAAGAACTTTTTTAAAGCCACGTGTTTTTAATATTCTAAGTATTGAATACATTATTACTTTTTAACAAAAAATAATTTATACATACATATAGTAATTCCCGTTTTGAACATAATATATAATTTATATAATTTATCTGTCATAATAGTTATTATTTTAAATATTATTTATTTTCTATATGTAAAAATTATGTTTATAAAATCAGAACTTTTGAATTACTTATTATTTCCAATTTATAATATTTACTAGCTTTAACTAGTTGAAGTGTTATTCCACTAGTTTTAATAGTTATTAAAATTAATTTTATGGTAAAAATATTTTTTAATAAGTTGATATTTTTCAAATATTATAAGATTTAGTTAATTAATAAATTTAGGTGGACATTTAAAAATAAATAATGATTCCTAAGAAATAATATGAAACATAAATTATTGTTTATGTAAAAGTTCTATTTACTCTGATGAGTGTGTGTTAATTAGAATATTGTAAGTGAAAGAAAAGTAATTAAAATAATATTTAATCTCCCTAATATTTGATTAATTCTTATTATTCATTATATATATTTTTATAAAAAAATAATCAACCAAATGCAGCCAAGTGTATTGTTCAACCACTACTTAGGTGGGTCTAGTACATTCCATTCAAGTACATGGGAGTCCACATGAAACATAGTTGATAATGTTTGAGCATAGGTTCAGAAGAACCTCGGAGTTAATGTGTATAAGACCCTCAATGGTGCATAGGATAGGTAAAACATCTATTGGGTCCGTGTATAAGGCATCTTAAGAGAACACCCCATTAGACGCTTCTGGACAACTAAAATCATTATTTAGATTATATGGGAGTAGAGAACCATGTTATCCTTCAATGTGGGATTTTATAACATAGTTATTGTTCATATTTTAGAAATATCACTTATATTGTGGTTGTTGGATCGAATTGTTTCAATCGTTTGATATTCCTCAGAGTCATATCCCTCTTCAAGACCTATCACCCTCAAATTTTTCATTGATTTTTCTCCCATAATATAGTTGAATCAGCTGATGTTTCCATCATCCTTGCTTCTTGAATCGATTTTTCTTCTTATCCTCCATCTGGTGAAATAAAATGATTGTACAATTTACCTACAAATAGTGTGATAATAATGACAATTTTCCCTTGACGACAAAGCACAAGCCAAACTATTTTCAATATCTTGACCCACATAACCCCAAATTCACCATAAATTATTATTTCTTTTTAAAGAATCATTGAAACTAGTATTCATAAATGCATACACATGTTTCTTTTTATCCAAAAAATTAAACCCAGTTTTCTGTTTTAAATAAAAACATGTTCATCAAGTTATGTTTTCATGAATAAATGGTTTTAAAACTCTTGGTTAAGGCCTTGTAGGTCATAAACACAATGATTTAAGATCAACATTATCCACTTTAAAAGAACACATTTTCTCTTGAAAGCTTTTTAGGTATCCAAACATGTATATAAGAAGGTCCTTGGATAGTGAGAACACCTCATCATTGGATGAGGCCTTGAAAAATCAAAACAACTTCCTTATTTTCCCACTCCTTTCCCTAGATTATAACAAAAATTTAGAAGGATCTTTCAACTTTTATTTTCAATAAGTTAAAGTTTTATATATATATAAGTATTATATTAAACTTTCATGTAATTTATTTCTAAAACAAATAATTATATATGGAGGTAATTTCAAATTATAATAAGGGGTGTATGTTATTTTTAAAATCATAATAGTGTATATACTTCCTTTTAAATCTATGATATTGTTGTATGTGTGTTTGTGTGTGTGTGTGTGTATAAATACCATTATTATTACATGATTTGAGTGTTTCATGTATAAAAATTGGTTTTAATTTTAAATCATGATCTTACTCAAGTTGATATTTTCAATTTATGTAAGGATGAATGTTTTAATTAAAAATGATGATTTTTATAATTTTATGGGTGAAATATATTTTTATTTTCAAAATTATATGTTAAGAGTATAAATTATTTTTTATTATAATTTTTTATGAAATAAAAATTATATATATTGTTAAAAATATTAATTTATTTGAATAATAATTTTACAATTACTATTATTTTATGGGAAGGATCCATACCTTAACACCATTATTTCAAAATAAATTAATAAAATAAGTATATAATATATTTATTCCTGGTTGAATTTTAAGTGAGAAAGTTTAACATTTTATGTCCAATTTCGATAAATGTATTTCATGATATTATAAATAATATTTTAAATATGTGAATTTTAATTATTCATTCATTAACACTTCATGAATTTATGAAACCCTAATTGTCATTCTATTTTTTTTCTCCAAATATAGTAGAGGATTTACTATTAAATCTCGTGTGCACACACATATATATACATATATATATATATATGAGTGCATTGTTGTGTTTTTAAAAGAGAAAACTTCCGTGAAAATAAATATATATAAATATAATGTAAGCTCAAAATGTATTTATAAAATTAAAAAATTGAACTTTGTAAACTTGATAGAGAATTGGGGAGTAAACACATCCCTAGAGATGTGGGTAGGCCTAGACAACCTTCAATAGTTCAAGTGGCCCCATGGTTTTTTTTCAAATATTGCATAATATTTTCTTAAAATCACTGGATTATTTTATGAAGAAACTCCTTTTCAAAGCATAATTATTTTCAAAGGTATTATAGATTTCTCAAATTATAAGTATTTTCAAAGTTATTATAATATTTTCAAAGAATAAGTATTTTTAAAAGTATTATAATATATTCAAGGCATAATCATTTTCAAATGCATTTTCAAAATCAGGTTTTCAAATGATTTTTAAAAGTATTTTCAAAGGATTTTTAAAACTATTTTCCAAATATATATTTTTAAAAACATTGCATCAATTTTTGGAAAAGTAAATATATATATAAAATATAAATTTAGATATAAAGGAATAATGTTTTCAAATGATGTTTCAAAAGTATTTTCAAAAAGGTTTTTCACTTAATTTTAAAAACCCATTACTGGGAAACTATGCTCACCATATATTTTATAAAAAGAATATGATAATTTAGGATTTTCAAGGATATTCTCATTGATTATAAGCTATCATGGTAAAAGTAAAATATCTTAATTTTTAATTATTTTTTAAACTCTAATAATTTTTAGTAGTTAGTCATTTTCATCCAAAGCCTATACCAGAAAAGAACCTTTTATGTACAATGGACTTAATATTTTCAGTTTCATTTATAAAAAATATATAAAGTATTATTTTTAAACTGGATGTAATAACGAATCTTGGGACCTTAAAATGACATAATCAAAGTGCATCGATATAACATTCAAATATATGTACCCCTCAATATGTGAAACATACAACATTAAAACATGGAATAAAGAATTGAGAAAAGAAAAAAAATCATATGAATCAATAATAATGTTCCATGTGATGTTAATATTAATCAAATAAAACATCATAAACCCATATCAAGCATAGATAAAACATACTAGTATCATGTAATATCATCTTGTTGAACCCTTACAGAACCCTTACAAATTTTAATAATCATATGGCCAACATCCAATATAATTATCCAGATAACATAATTATTACCCAACGCATTGTATCCCTATATGGGGTCACCCATTATAAAATCTATAACTGGATCACTCGATGTTATCTAGGAACACCCATCATTCATAAAGCCAAGTAACAGAATAATGAATAAAGAACATAGAGAATTAATTTCATAATAATTAATTGAAAAAAACATTATTCTTTTTATTACATGATTAACATGTTAAATGGAAACGGGTTCAACAAATTTCTTTTTGAAACATGGTTAACCCATGGAAAATAAAAAGGTTCCATAACAATCAATTTGAAGCATGATTAGCCCATGTAAAATAAATGGAAAGTGTTCTCAGATATTTAACTTTCCATATAGATTGATTATTACTTCTGTTGTGCATAACCTTACTGATCATTTGAGTTCACCCTTATTATGTTTCTTTCCCCTGGTTATGAAGAAGAGAACTTTGATTAACCTTTCAAGGATTCTGTTCGTTTCAATAATTTGTGTTGCATGTTTTATTTTGTTTTCCCAATGTATTATGGGTATCATGTATGTAATCTAGATTTCCAAGACTGCTAAACTATATGGTCCATCGGGATCTATTCCTCATATTAATGACAATGAAATGTAATAATGCACTAACTTATGGTTATCTAATTTTGGGGCATTACAATTAAGAAAAATTATTTTATAAATAATTGACATGACATTAAAAGATAATTTCTCCCACATAACCTAGATATTATTTTTCATATTAATAAATATTTTTAATCTATATAAGGTATCTTCTAGACATAAATTATTCACCATAATTCTTTAAAACCCATGGAAAATAAAAAATATGAAGGGTGAGCTCAAATACTCCGTAAGGTGAAATGTAAGAACGAAAAAATGAATGTCACTAGTGCACATAAAAAGATAACAAGGTAATGATTACATTATCAATGTGTATTATTATAATATAAAAATATGCATACACATAAATAATTGGATTAACAAACATGAAAACATTGAATAAGTCATTGGGAATGGAAAAATTCATACAAATCAATAATAATGTTCCATGTGACATCAATCTTGATCAAATGAAACAACATAAACCCATATAAAGAATAGATAAAACATATTGTTATCTTGGAACATCATCTCATAGAAAAATTATACAACCCTTAAAAATTGGAATAACCATACGTCACACTTCCAATTTAATTATGCAGATAACATAATCATTTCCCAATGCATTGGAGTACTAACTGGGTGCATCCCTTATTTATACATTCTTAGAACCGAATAATGAATAAAGCACGTAGATAATTCATTTAACCATAACTCATTGAAACAACCTTTAATCTTTTCAAAAGATTATTAACCTATAGAAAGAAAACAGGTTAAATAAAAATCTCTTTTAAACATGGTTAAATAGTGGAAAAGAAATGTTTTCTATAATAATCAATTTATATAACGATTAACTCACACAAAAGAAACATTTTTCATAACAATCGCTTTGAAACAATCATAATCCATACAGATAAATAATGAGGATGATATCAATACAAAATATACTTAGTGGATGATAGTTAACAATAAGTGTTGTTAATGTTGATAAATGGAAATACAATTAAAATATCGTTAAAGAAATTTTTAATAAAATACACTTTTCATTTTGAAAATCACTTTAAAAAATGTAAAACAATTTGAAAACCATTTTCATTGAAAATAATCTTGAAATGTTTTAAATTAATCTTTTAAAGATAATTTAAAACATTCCTTGGGTAAAATAACCTTTTGGTATTTAGGAAAACCTTCTAAAATATTTTTGAAAACATTTTTAGAAAACATGGTTTTGGAAGAAAAAGTGTTTTTGACCAAAAAAGATGATTTTACATAAAAGTATTATTTTGACGTATTGAGTACATAAATATTATAAAATTAATGGGAAAAATGTATTCTAATGAGATAAAAATATGAAAATAATTTTTATGATAATTATTTAGAGGTAGATCATAATATTAAGACATTGGAGACTTAATCACAAATAATCTTGATAAATAAAGACATTGTAACCTGAAACACTTACCACTTTGGTAACATTGAATCATAATCACTAAGAAAAATTAAAATTAAATGAAACGTCAAATATGATGAAAATATGGATATTCATGAAATAAAATTAAAATGTGATAGCATATAGACCTCATAAAATAAAATAGGTGTATAACATAACAAAAGTCTCAAAGAAGAAAAATTGAGACAAAACTCCCTTACCGTTTGGGTAAACTTTGAAACTATAAACTATATAAAAGTCATATCATAAAAAAGATATTTAAATTCTTATAAAATTATGGATAATAATAATAAAATAAATTTATGGTATGTACATACCCCAAAAAATAAATATAAGTGGTGAATATGGTATAAACCTCACATAAATAAAAGTGAGATGAGAAAAAACCATCACCTTGAGTCTAATTATCATACTAGTTATTTTTATTCTTGAATAATAAAATAATGATAATTATTTACTTTATCTAAAACCATTTCAAAGTTAATTATTAATTTTATTTAACTTATAATCATGTTATATTTATTCACTTAATCAATTAAGTTACATCAGATATTTTAACAATATTTTTCATGTGTCAAAAATTACATTGATATGTCGATTATGGTCAAAGGGTCCATTTTTTAAATATATAAAGAATAAATATCATGAAAAAAATATCATATTTATAATAAAATTAACTTTATAACCAATCAAGATATATGATTATGAAAAATATATTAGCATTTTGATCATGGAGACATTAGGAAATACTTTGATGCACACTAATATTTTATGAGATAAATTATTTTTAATTTCATTGATGTAATATTTTTTATACTACACCATTATTATCTTTTGCTATACGCAACACCATATTAGCTTGCAGTATATGCAACACTATTATTTTCTTGTGTTTCACACAATTTTAATTTATTTTGATAGAAGTCACTTCATGCAACACTGATTATAGATTTTATTAAATATATAAATGAATTATGTTTTGATTATGTTATAAAAAATACCAAATGAATCTTTCACTACACGTATCACTGACACGGGTTGTGTTACACAGATGAGTGACCTTTCTCGATAGGTTTTGTTGTACGTGATAGCGAGTTTTACTAAACAACGATATATTAATAAAATATTATTATTTAATGAGATATAAACTAGACTTAATGAATATTATTAACCAAATTATGAATTTTATATAACATTATAATTCATATGACAAATGATATGAGAACAAAATCAATTTTTTGGATAAAAGAAGTATTTTTCAAAAAATGAAATTTTACTGCCTTTTGATGGTGCACACATTTGAAATCTAGTTTTTGACACTATTATAAGTCATATTTAAAATCATAAACTTATTCATTGTAAGTAGGACATAAAATTTTACTTTGGATAAATATTTGATATTTTTCTGATATCTTTCATATTTTGATGAATAATGAAAATATGCTAAATTTTAATTAAAAACAAATTTTTTAATCAAAATAATTTATATGGTTAAAATATAATATTAAATTGTTTAAAAGTATAAATATAATATATTTTTATATTTTAAGACAATATATGATATTTTAAATAATTTTACATTGAATTCATATGTAAAAACATTTCAATCTTTTGCAATGTTTTAAACAAAAACCCATTTTTTTTACAACAAGATTAATTTTAAATTAATTAATGCGATAAATGTGTTTTGAATTTGAAAAAATGGATTCCATATTTGGAATATGAAGGTTCAAATTGTGTAAATAGTTACTTTTTATTCTGGAAAATTATGAATTGTAACTTCAAAAATTATTTTGTTTACCATGGTTGAAAGGTAAATCTGGTAAATAAGGGTAAAAAATAATATTATATTAATTTTAAACTAACCTAACACATTAGCTCATTTTATTTTATGATATATGTCCAACCATGGGCATTATTGGGTAGATTTTGGGATCCCATGGATTTACTTGGATGTGAAAATGACACTTTATAAGAATTAATTTAAAGTAAAGATAATTATAACCAAAACATATATCTTTTAATAAATATATATTAATATAGAGTTATATAACAAATTTCTATGACTATAAATAGTGATTATAAATATAAAATAATTTCCAATATCATGGTATTTTATTTATAATTTTTATACATTAGATAAATATATTTATTTTTTACACAATTATGATGTAGTGATTACCTCATTAATGAAAGATTCAAATAAATGAATTTATGAAAATTAAAACAAATGTAATTTGGTTATTTTTATGTCATCCAATAATTTTATGGATTATATTGACATATTATATATGGTTCAATGCCTTTTTTATAAGTAATATAGTTTCTATGACTTTTAAAAAAAATTCATGTATGAATAGTTTTCAAAATTGACACAACTCATAACTTAAAACATAAAATAGTTTATTAAATGATATTAAATTTATAAGAATATAATATTTGTAAAAATGGTTTATATAAGTCCAAATATGTTATAAATAATTTTTTCTAGGTCGTTTGACATGATATGTTTGTTAAATTAAACCACAATGTGTAAATAACATGATAACACGGTAATATTAAAAATGGTAAAACCAAAACAATAAGGATAAAAAATATTCAAAACTCGTCAAAAGATTATTGGATGATGGGTATTCTAAGAAAAAATCATCTTATTACATAATTAAATATGTTTTTGTCCATTTTAAATTGAAAATTAAATTTATAATAAATAATTATTTTTTAACTTTCCAAAAGTGTCCCTCTCTTCTCTTATAAAAAGGTATCTCCTCCCTCTCCTATTTACTCAATGTTTGAGCCCCCATGCTTGGCCAAATCCTACCAATTTCTCTTATAAACCTCTCAAGTTAAATTATATATGTTCTATCCTTCTTAAAATGTAACATCCCAAGCTTCCATGGTACGCTTCTCTTTGAATAATACAGTAGCGTGTGTTGTACGCAACTTCGAGTTCTAACACACACCATGACCAATCAAAGTAGCCGTTATGAATAGTAATACCCACTTTTTGATATTTTATAAATTTTATCTCTCAAAATGGACTTCATTTTTGGATTCAGAATATCGAAATTATCCTAGGGTGAAATTTTGGTACTTTTCAGAAAACTTTCATATTTTGATGAATAGTGAAAAATACTAAATTTTAATTAAAAACAACTTTTTTAATCGAAATAATTAATAGTGATAAATTATGAATTTGAGTGGTATAAAATTATATTTAGAATATATTTTTACCATTTAATCCAATTTTGGTCATTGGACATAATTTCACATTTAAACCGGACATAAGCAAATGTCAATCTTTTGGAGTTATTGTTTCTTAAAAACACGCTTTTTGTTTTAACAACGGTAATTTATTTTAAATTAATAAATGAAACATATATGTTTTTAATTTGTTAAAATATACTTGATTATTGAATTCGGAATATCAAAATTAGCTTAAGGTAAGTTTTTGGTATTTTTCTGAAAACTTTCAATTTTTGATGAATAGTGAAAAACACTGAGTTACTGTTCAAAACTGGCTTTTTATTTAAATAATTATTTATATTATTTTATTTTATTTTAGGTAAAAATAGATAAATAACACCTGTATAAATTAAATGTAATTCATTGGAGGTAGTTTATAATAATTTTAGATATATAAAATTTTATTGAAATTTTTCACCGTCTTTTACCCACCTCCTAAAAGAATTTTTAAATTCACATAAAACTTAATTTTACCACTTCTTTGAGTGGAATTTCAAAAATCTGAGAGACACGGTTAATATCAAGGAGTAAAATGTGGTTCAATAAGATAAAAAAGATTTGGTGAATAGTAACTTTTTACTTTTATTTACCACGGTAAAAAGTAAATCGGGTAATTAAGGGTAAAAATGATATTATTATTACCCTAACACATGTCCTAATTCTATTGGATAAGTTTAATTCGACCAAAAAACCGTAGAAATAAAATATGACCCTTTAGGTCCACTTCGATTAGATTAGGACATTTATTATTATTTAATTCAAAGAAGAGTTAAAAGTGTTAAAATCAAAGTTTAATAAATAAAAAAAATTAATATAGGGTTATACATAAGATAAATTCAATTATAAATATTCAGTAGAAAGATAAAAAGGTTTCCTACATAATGGTATTTTAATTATAATTTTTAGACTTTAGATACTTAAATTTATTTATGACACAATGATGATGCAGTAATTACCTTATTAATGAAAGAATCAAATAAATGGTAATATAAATATTAAAATAAATAAAATTTCAACGTTTTGATGACATAAACGAATTTTATAGGTGACTATGACATGTTAGGGATGATTAAATGTATCATTTTTGAAGTAATCTAGTTGTGATGACTTTCAAAAAAGCAAAATACCAAATAGTGTCCAAATTGACATAAAAGAGTTTTTAAAAAAAATATTATATTATTAATTGATATTAAATTTCTAAAAATATATGGTTAGTCAAAAGGACTTGTATCATGATATTTGTATCATTAATGGACCACTTGGGGGTTTATTGGAGGTATATAGTATGTTTATTAACTATATAATATAAAAATACAAAGTGACATGGTAAGTGTGAAACTAATTAAACAAAAGTTAAAACTAAAATATAAGGTTAATATAATGACCCAAACCTATCTAAAATATATTTGTTGAAATACTTCCAACCCATCCCCACCTTAGTCTTTGAATAATAAACTTTGTATCCATTATAAATCTAATATGAATTTATTATAAATTAATACTTTATGTTTTTTCTAAATAGGCTCTCCCCCCCTTATAAAAGGACACCACTTATAACCAATTTCTCACACCTCTCAAGCATATTGGCTCATCCAACCTCTGTCCAATTAATCTCTCTACATCCCTATCCTCCACCTAGAAGCCTCACCTTAGAAGTAAGTCACTTCAAGAGTCCTTTTTTGTTCAAACCAAAGAGAGTTACCCCAATTAAATGTAACGATTTCTCTTAGATTCTTTTCTTTTATTTTACCTCTCCAACCCCTTAAATATTCTCATTATTTTTTTGTAACAAAAACAGTATCCTAAATATACTAGGATATTTTTATGAGAATTATTCTAACTACACTTACACACACCTCCATATAATGGGTCAAGAACATAATGTTTCTGTGGATGGCAACCAAACGCCTCACGAAACGATGATTGTTAAATTATCTCCTACCACCTCTCATGGTGTCCATTATGATGGAACTATAATTAAATATGATATTAATGATAGTTATTTTATATATAAGCTTATTTAATTTCATTTTATGTCATACCATTATTTGTTTCATGTTGTATATATATACGATAATTTCATTTGAGGAAGTGCAGACTACCGCCCCCTCAAAGTGATATGACTCGTTTATACCATACATGGAACATATAAAGGATGGTATTAATGAACTTAAGTAACAAATATAAGATATTATATTATACTTTAATAATAATATACCTATGTTGTAACAGCCCGAGATTTTATGAAAAATATTCTTTTTTTTTATTTCACTAATGTCTTGTGTTGTACGCTACACCAAAAGGAGCTTGCACAACACGCATCCTTGACTTACCTTGCATTACACGCAATCGCAACCTTCCTCGATAGCGTGTGTGATACGTAATCCTGAGTTTCACGAAACAATGATATGCTATTAAAATATTATTAAAACTAGCCGTTATGAATAGTAATAACCACTTTTTAAATTTTAGAAATTTTAACTCTCAAAATGGACTTCATTTTTGGATTAGGAGTATCGAATTTAGCCTAAGGTGAAATTTTGGTACTTTTCGGATAACTTTCATATTCTGATGAATAGTGAAAATTACCAAATTATAATTAAAAACAAATTTTTTAATCGAAATAATTAATAGTGATAAATCATTAATTTGAGTGGTTTTAAAGTATATTTAGAATATATTTTTACAATTTAATACAATGTTGGTCATTGGATGTAATTTCACATTTAAACTAGACATAAACAAGTGTCAATCTTTTGATAGATTTTGTTTCTTAAAAACACGCTATTTGTTTTAACAGCGGGATTTAATTATAAAATTAATTAATGCAACTTATATGTTGGGAATTTTGTAAAATAGAAATCATTTTTGAATTCGGAATATCAATTATAGCTTAGGGTGAAATTTTGGCATTTTTCTGAAAAACTTCAATTTTTGATGAATAGTGAAACCACTAAGTGGTAGGTTAAAAACTGAATTTTGCATAAAACATAATTTTACCGCTTCTGTGAATGGAATTTCGAAAATCCGAGAGACACGGTTAATATCAAGGACTAAAATGTGGTTCAATGAGATGAAAATAATTTTTGGTGAATAGTAACTTTTTACTTTTTTTTACCGCGGTTAATAGTAAATAGGGTAACTAAGGGTAAATATGATATTAATATTACCCTAACACATGTCCTAATTCTATTGGACAAGTGTAATTCGACCAAAAACAAACTTAGGAAGAAAATATGACCATTTAGGCCCACTTGGATTAGATTAGGACTTTTATTATTAATTTATTTAAAGAAGGGTTAAAATAGTTAAAATCAAACTTTAATAAGGAAATCATTTTTAATATGGGGTTATACATAAGATAAATTCGACTATAAATATTCATTAGAAAGCTAAAAAGATTTCCTACATTATGGTATTTTATTTGTAATTTTTAGAAATCAAATAATTTAATTTATTTATGACACAACGATGATGCAGTAATTATCTTATTAATGAAATATTGACATAATTGATGTTATAAACGCCAAAATAAATGTAATTTGAGACTTTTTATGAATTCCACTAATTTTATAGGTTACTATGATATATTAATGTTGATTTAATCAACTTTGTTCGAACATTTAATTCTGTTATGACTTTCACAAAAATCATATATCAAATAGTGTCAAAATTGACACAAAATAGTTTTTAAATCAAATATTATATTACTAATTGTTATTTTATTCCTAAAAATCTAAGGTTCGGCCAAATGACTTAGATAAGGATATATATATTAATAATAAACAATTTGGGGTTCGTTTGGCATGTTATAGTAAGTGTATTAACCATATAGTGAAAGAAAACAAAAAGACACGGTAAAAGTTAAATTATTTAACTTAGAGTTAAATCTAATTGATAAGGTTTAAAATAATATCCAAACATGTCTAAATTTGATTGGTTGATGATATTACAACCCTATCTCATCTAGTCTTCGAATATGAGTCATTTTTGGAGGTTTTTAAGTGGGGTTAGATTTATTATAAATTAATATTTTTAAGAATTCCTAAGGTGCCCCTCTCCTCCCCTATAAAAGGACACCTCCTCCCCTTCCTCCTCACACCAATTTGAGCACTCAAGCTCGGCCAACCCCTGCCAAAATCTCTTCTCCACTTCCCTAGAAACATCCTAGAGGTTCTGGTCTTCCTCAAAGACCAATTCAAGTGCCCTAAGAGGAGGTCTCAAAGAGGCACTTCAAAGAAGAGGTAATTACCGTTACCAATTCTTTCATCTTTATTTCTTCTTCCACTTCTTCTTCTTAGGTTGTTTCATTATGAAGTAATAACATCAGTATCACTCATATACTGATATGTTATTATAAGTATGAAACAACCCTATTTCACCATCTATCCATCCTACGGAAAAAGAAATCAACGCGCGTGCGTACGTACGGAATACCGTCTCCACGCCGTGGTGTAATCTATTTTCCACCACCACCTTACATGGATGGGTATAATGGTGTAAAGAATAACTATACATAGTTATTACAACATCATATTGATTATGATATATTGTATAATCCACTCCAATTCAATTCAATATTTATAGAAATGATATCATCGCTCGTGCGTACGTACGGACTACCGTCTCCACGACGCGATGAGATTCATTCTCCATGTTAACCATTTAAGAATGATTATAATGTATATATAAGAAATAATAATTAAATATATGACATTATAAAGCTACGGGATTTATGTATATATATACATATGTATGCCATCTACTTACTTCCATTTCAAGACAATAAGGAAAGAAAAACAGCGTTCATGCGTACGTACGGACTACCGTCTCCATGAACGGTGTTTTTCATTTTATTTATCTATCTATTATATATATATATATATACTGAATATATATGATATATAAATCATATTTTATATTCTGGAAGTAAGTAAATCATGATATAAGTAATAATGATGTCAAGAACAACAAGTCAAAACACCTACGATAAATGAAACAATTTTACCCAAAACGCTTCTTTAACATGGAATTTACAAAAGAACGGGTAATATAATGTCATAAGTGAACCATATATGATATCATAACAATGAATATGATTCTGTAATAAGTCAATGACATTATTTAAATCATTATACAGGAGTTTCGGACACATACGAAGCAAATTGGACCTAAGGTAAGGGGAAATATCACAATCTCATTTTTATCCGAGATTGTTTATTCGTAAGTATTTACTGGGGTGTATTTTATCATCCACATCCATGTTTACTCAATATGTAATATTATTTCCATCCACCTAAAATTGTTTAAATCCATTTTTACCCTTCGGTGAGTTTTTAGTAATACGTATGAAAGGAATCTTTTGTCGTTTTTCGTACGAGGTACTTTTTGACTTTTCTGACAAAAGTACGAAGAATGCTTTTTTTTATCTTATACGGAACGAACGGATTTCTACTGTTTTATAAAGCCTTATTTTCATGAATCTTCCTCTAAAAGATTTCATGACTATTTTCAATAAAATATCTTTCTTTTAAAATTGCATGATGTTTTGTGAAAAGAAATTGATTTTGAAGAAGAAAGGATATTTTCCTCAAGAATTCAATTCAAGTGTTTTATCAAAATTATTTTCCATCTAAGATAATAAAGGGTTCTGTTTCTATCCATATTTTTACATTTATTTGACTATGTTGTGATGGAATTATGTTTATGAATTCCTTTATCTTATATGAATTGATTTATGATGTCATGATGTTTCAAGAATCCCATTTTTGTTACATGTGTTATGCGATGATGTATGTTTTATGATTATGTGGCACACATAAGAAAGGATTCATTATAAGATGGGTGGGACCTATATCTCCCTCCAATGCATTGGGTAAAGATTTCATATCTCATGAGATAGACATGGCTGGAATGGTAGGTTATACCGGTTCAGTGAAACAAGACTGAAACGAGGATTACTCGATTCAGAAAGGGACTTTGTCCACTAAGATAGTCTTGGCAATGAGTCTTGACTAACAAGAAATGATTCTCTATGATTATGTGTGTATGCCACAATGAGTAATGTTTTAAGTAAGGGTTTCATTTTCACTACTATGATTTATCCCATGTTATGAAATTATGCTCTCTTTTGCAGGTTAAGATTTCCAAAAATGTTATGTTCTTATGAAAATTATGTGATTGATATTTCTTTTGTTTACCCTTACTGAGCATTTGAGCTCACCCTTTTATGTTTTCTTTTCCCCAGGATATAAAGAAAGGTTTTAGGTAAAAAAAAAGGAAGATCTTTGTGGGAGATTTTGAAGATCTTTCACCAGGATTAGAAGATTACGTTCCGAGTTTCCAAAGACACTAAACTATTACGATCCTTGTGTGTGTGTTTTTGTTATGTACTAAGTATTCCGCAAAAGTAATGTAATGTCAATGTACGTCAAGCTTCGGGTCTCTACATTTGGTATCAGAGGAAAGGTTTAGTCAACCTTTGGAAACTAGGACGCGAAAACATTAGTGAGATCCCTAGAGATATTTCTAAGGTATGTCTAGGGATGCCCCTAAGGATAAGTATACGTATAGGATATATTCCTAGAACTACGGTAACGATCTTAGAATTTAACCTAATATGTTAGATATTGAGGGTGCTCCCCCTTTACTATGTTGTCTTCCCTAGCATGATTTCGCCTCTCACAAAATTCTTTTTGTGTTTTAGTTAATGGAGGGAACCAGAAGGAATTCGGTTAACATTGAATCCAATGGACAAATTGGTGACTATGAGCAACAAAATTGTGTAATGCCTAAAGATAAAGATATTGTGATTATGCCGAATCAGTCATCGCGATATATGATTAACAAAGTGAAATTTAGTGGTATGACTAATTCATCAAAGAAGAGGAAGATAAACTATTATGCATGTTCGCATGTTGAGGATCATAAAAAAAGGAAGATTGAGATTTCTAAAGAAGGGAAGAAGAACCTTGAGGAATACCTCAAATGGAGGGACCGATGTTATCTGTGTGGAGAAAAGGGTCATAGAGTGACAGATTGTTATGGAGTTCAATGTCTTATTTGTGGAGAACATGGGCATTACCCAACTCAATGCCCTGACCTAAAAAGATACTTCTAAATCAAGGAAGGACTTATTCCAGGACAGTCATTGAAGTGGATGGACTGAAGTGTTTATGTATTGGTATTCAAGAATAATGTTGTTGAGGTACTTTTATGGTGTATTGGAATATTTATGTATTGCTCTAATGTGGTATTCAAAGTGATTGAGATATTTTTGGAAATAAGATGATATGCGCATAATGAAGGGAAAACGAGAAAATTAAATGTTTAACAGTATTCATGAGCTCATGATTGATATAAGGACTAAGTGATATCATGGTTTGAGTATATAGAATTTTGAGGATTTTGGTATGTGGAAAGTGTTAACTTTTAACTGCACTCATGTTTTCACTAAGGTATTCAAGAGAATACACGATTAAGGACTTTGAATGTTTGGATATCTTATGATATGTGGGGATCAACGACAGTATTAAATCTCCGGTAATCGTTGTCACTATATTATGAGAGTGGACTGCAGTATTATGTATAAGCCTAAAGATTAGACTGGATTATGTTGGACATAAGTTAGTATTGTTTAAGGATATAAGATTTTCGATATTATTGATGGGATGTTATAGTAACGTAGTTTTAGAAAAAAGGACAACCTGCAGGACGGGCGACAGCCCATCGCTTCGGACAAGGCTGTAGGAATCGAACCCACAACCGAAGTGCGACTGGCCTTTATCGCCTACCACTGACCTACAGGAAGTCCCTGTTTAGTAGAAACTAGTTTTATTATATTAAGCAGTATGATATATGAATTATAAGTCCATTTTAGAAACCATATGTGATTAATCTCACTATAGATCGACTTATGTATATAATTTTGCTAACCTTTTGTTTGAAACAGATGGAATGACCCGTCATTCTATCACATGATCTGCTAACACTTCAAAAATAACAAATTCAACTTCATTTATTTAAGAGATGAAGTGGAAATTGTTCTAGGCAAGAACAATAGTGAGATTGTACCAAAATAAAGTAAGTATTTATTCTAATTCAAATTCTTTAACTTTAGGGAAATGATCTTGAAAACCAAAAATGTTGTCCTAGTTCTCTTATACCTGATGAATCAGATGGTACCTTAGATCGTCACAAATTTATAGATTTGTGATTACTGGCTTTTCCATAGCCATGTTCTCTACCACTCTCCATCAGAACATGATGGTTAGATTTCTCTTCCATATCCATATTTTCACCTATGTGGAAACCTAGTGATTAGTTTATTTGGGTAATCGTTACATTTCATACTTTAGTTTTTAAAGCCAAGTTTTGGTATTCCCTTTTACGATGTGGGTTTCTATTAAAGAAACTTTCGAATAGTAAACCATTTATAACCCCGACGAATTTCGAGGGCGAAATTCATTTTAAGGGGGGTAGAATGTAACAGCCCGAGATTTTATGAAAAATATTCTTTTTTTTTATTTCACTAATGTCTTGTGTTGTACGCTACACCAAAAGGAGCTTGCACAACACGCATCCTTGACTTACCTTGCATTACACGCAATCGCAACCTTCCTCGATAGCGTGTGTGGTACGTAATCCTGAGTTTCACGAAACAATGATATGCTATTAAAATATTATTAAAACTAGCCGTTATGAATAGTAATAACCACTTTTTAAATTTTAGAAATTTTAACTCTCAAAATGGACTTCATTTTTGGATTAGGAGTATCGAATTTAGCCTAAGGTGAAATTTTGGTACTTTTCGGATAACTTTCATATTCTGATGAATAGTGAAAATTACCAAATTATAATTAAAAACAAATTTTTTAATCGAAATAATTAATAGTGATAAATCATTAATTTGAGTGGTTTTAAAGTATATTTAGAATATATTTTTACAATTTAATACAATGTTGGTCATTGGATGTAATTTCACATTTAAACTAGACATAAACAAGTGTCAATCTTTTGATAGATTTTGTTTCTTAAAAACACGCTATTTGTTTTAACAGCGGGATTTAATTATAAAATTAATTAATGCAACTTATATGTTGGGAATTTTGTAAAATAGAAATCATTTTTGAATTCGGAATATCAATTATAGCTTAGGGTGAAATTTTGGCATTTTTCTGAAAAACATCAACTTTTGATGAATAGTGAAACCACTAAGTGGTAGGTTAAAAACTGAATTTTGCATAAAACATAATTTTACCGCTTCTGTGAATGGAATTTCGAAAATCCGAGAGACACGGTTAATATCAAGGACTAAAATGTGGTTCAATGAGATGAAAATAATTTTTGGTGAATAGTAACTTTTTACTTTTTTTTACCGCGGTTAATAGTAAATAGGGTAACTAAGGGTAAATATGATATTAATATTACCCTAACACATGTCCTAATTCTATTGGACAAGTGTAATTCGACCAAAAACAAACTTAGGAATAAAATATGACCATTTAGGCCCACTTGGATTAGATTAGGACTTTTATTATTAATTTATTTAAAGAAGGGTTAAAATAGTTAAAATCAAAGTTTAATAAGGAAATCATTTTTAATATGGGGTTATACATAAGATAAATTCGACTATAAATATTCATTAGAAAGCTAAAAAGATTTCCTACATTATGGTATTTTATTTGTAATTTTTAGAAATCAAATAATTTAATTTATTTATGACACAACGATGATGCAGTAATTATCTTATTAATGAAATATTGACATAATTGATGTTATAAACGCCAAAATAAATGTAATTTGAGACTTTTTATGAATTCCACTAATTTTATAGGTTACTATGATATATTAATGTTGATTTAATCAACTTGGTTCGAACATTTAATTCTGTTATGACTTTCACAAAAATCATATATCAAATAGTGTCAAAATTGACACAAAATAGTTTTTAAATCAAATATTATATTACTAATTGTTATTTTATTCCTAAAAATCTAAGGTTCGGCCAAATGACTTAGATAAGGATATATATATTAATAATAGACAATTTGGGGTTCGTTTGGCATGTTATAGTAAGTGTATTAACCATATAGTGAAAGAAAACAAAAAGACACGGTAAAAGTTAAATTATTTAACTTAGAGTTAAATCTAATTGATAAGGTTTAAAATAATATCCAAACATGTCTAAATTTGATTGGTTGATGAGATTACAACCCTATCTCATCTAGTCTTAGAATATGAGTCATTTTTGGAGGTTTTTAAGTGGGGTTAGATTTATTATAAATTAATATTTTTAAGAATTCCTAAGGTGCCCCTCTCCTCCCCTATAAAAGGACACCTCCTCCCCTTCCTCCTCACACCAATTTGAGCACTCAAGCTCGGCCAACCCCTGCCAAAATCTCTTCTCCACTTCCCTAGAAACATCCTAGAGGTTCTGGTCTTCCTCAAAGACCAATTCAAGTGCCCTAAGAGGAGGTCTCAAAGAGGCACTTCAAAGAAGAGGTAATTACCATTACCAATTCTTTCATCTTTATTTCTTCTTCCACTTCTTCTTCTTAGGTTGTTTCATTATGAAGTAATAACATCAGTATCACTCATATACTGATATGTTATTTTAAGTATGAAAAAACCTATTTCACCATCTATCCATCCTACGGAAAAAGAAATCACCGCGCGTGCGTACGTACGGAATACCGTCTCCACGCTGTGGTGTAATCTATTTTCCACCACCACCTTACATGGATGGGTATAATGGTGTAAAGAATAACTATACATAGTTATTACAACATCATATTGATTATGATATATTGTATAATCCACTCCAATTCAATTCAATATTTATAGAAATGATATCATCGCTCGTGTGTACGTACGGACTACCGTCTCCACGACGCGATGAGATTCATTCTCCATGTTAACCATTTAAGAATGATTATAATGTATATATAAGAAATAATAATTAAATATATGACATTATAAAGCTACGGGATTTATGTATATATATACATATGTATGTCATCTACTTACTTCCATTTCAAGACAATAAGGAAAGAAAAACAGCGTTCATGCGTACGTACGGACTACCGTCTCCATGAACGGTGTTTTTCATTTTATTTATCTATCTATTATATATATATATATATACTGAATATATATGATATATAAATCATATTTTATATTCTGGAAGTAAGTAAATCATGATATAAGTAATAATGATGTCAAGAACAACAAGTCAAAACACCTACGATAAATGAAACAATTTTACCCAAAACGCTTCTTTAACATGGAATTTACAAAAGAAAGGGTAATATAATGTCATAAGTGAACCATATATGATATCATAACAATGAATATGATTCTGTAATAAGTCAATGACATTATGTAAATCATTATACAGGAGTTTCGGACACATACGAAGCAAATTGGACCTAAGGTAAGGGGAAATATCACAATCTCATTTTTATCCGAGATTGTTTATTCGTAAGTATTTACTGGGGTGTATTTTATCATCCACATCCATGTTTACTCAATATGTAATATTATTTCCATCCACCTAAAATTGTTTAAATCCATTTTTACCCTTCGGTGAGTTTTTAGTAATACGTATGAAAGGAATCTTTTGTCGTTTTTCGTACGAGGTACTTTTTGACTTTTCCGACAAAAGTACGAAGAATGCTTTTTTTTATCTTATACGGAACGAACGGATTTCTACTGTTTTATAAAGCCTTATTTTCATGAAGCTTCCTCTAAAATATTTCATGACTATTTTCAATAAAATATCTTTCTTTTAAAATTGCATGATGTTTTGTGAAAAGAAATTGATTTTGAAGAAGAAAGGATATTTTCCTCAAGAATTCAATTCAAGTGTTTTATCAAAATTATTTTCCATCTAATATAATAAAGGGTTCTGTTTCTATCCATATTTTTACATTTATTTGACTATGTTGTGATGGAATTATGTTTATGAATTCCTTTATCTTATATGAATTGATTTATGATGTCATGATGTTTCAAGAATCCCATTTTTGTTACATGTGTTATGCGATGATGTATGTTTTATGATTATGTGGCACACATAAGAAAGGATTCATTATAAGATGGGTGGGACCTATATCTCCCTCCAATGCATTGGGTAAAGATTTCATATCTCATGAGATAGACATGGCTGGAATGGTAGGTTATACCGGTTCAGTGAAACAGGACTGAAACGAGGATTACTCGATTCAGAAAGGGACTTTGTCCACTAAGATAGTCTTGGCAATGAGTCTTGACTAACAAGAAATGATTCTCTATGATTATGTGTGTATGCCACAATGAGTAATGTTTTAAGTAAGGGTTTCATTTTCACTACTATGATTTATCCCATGTTATGAAATTATGCTCTCTTTTGCAGGTTAAGATTTCCAAAAATGTTATGTTCTTATGAAAATTATGTGATTGATATTTCTTTTGTTTACCCTTACTGAGCATTTGAGCTCACCCTTTTATGTTTTCTTTTCCCCAGGATATAAAGAAAGGTTTTAGGTAAAAAAAAGGAAGATCTTTGTGGGATATTTTGAAGATCTTTCACCAGGATTAGAAGATTACGTTCCGAGTTTCCAAAGACACTAAACTATTACGATCCTTGTGTGTGTGTTTTTGTTATGTACTAAGTATTCCGCAAAAGTAATGTAATGTCAATGTATGTCAAGCTTCGGGTCTCTACATATGTATTATTTGTTTTTTATTCCTTTTAAAATGAAAAATGAAATGGAAGTAGCGTTCGTGCGTACATACGGACTACCATCTCCACGAACGCGATGAGATTCATTCCCCATCGTATCCATTCAAGTATAATTCTCATTTTATGATTAAAAATAATGTTTAAGGACTTTATAAAATTCTGGATATGTATAAGATACAACCTATCCATAACAAACATGGAAAATGTATCAAAACATATAAAATAAAACGAGTAAGTTAACACCTGA
Organism: Viscum album; assembly: GCA_963277665.1. NCBI lineage: Eukaryota > Viridiplantae > Streptophyta > Magnoliopsida > Santalales > Viscaceae > Viscum > Viscum album. The sequence goes on along the minus strand of OY728138.1, from coordinate 1,101,209,657 downwards.
AACGACGATAATACTAAGATATTATTAACAAAGAAATGTTAAAAGATCATATATGATATCATATTAATGTATATTATTCTGGTATAATTTAATAACAATAATTTAACCATTATACGTTAGATTACCCTACCCTCGACAAAGGAAAAGTACAAGGTAAGGGGTTTTCATCTCACTCCATATTCCTGTGAGATTCATGCCATATTTCCACTATTACCTTTTGTGTGGTGTATGTACTGCCCATAATTGTATTCTTTGTGTAATACACTTTAATTTATGTGTATTTACATATTCATTGTATGATATCTCTTTCATGGGTTGTATGTTTCATAAGTTACCAAATTGGTAAGGGTTAATTTCACAATCTCTTTATTATCTGAGGTCGTTTTTACGTAAGTATCTACTAGGACATATTTATTATCCATGTCCATGTTTTATGAAAGAGTATTCAAAGGGATTATTTTAAGGTACTTTATACTAAAACATCATTTCAAATGATTTAAATATTTATTCTTATAAATCATTCTCATTAATGTCCATGTATTCCAAATGGTTTTTAAGGATTTATTTATATGGACATGAATGTTTTTAAAATGTTAATTTCTATTAAAAGTTTCAAAGTGGTATGGGACACTTTGATTAAAAAATGTCTTTAAATGACTTCTTTTCTAAATTGTGTGACTTTTAAATGTTTTCATAAAAAAGTTGTATTTCTCTCAAAGAGTTTTACAAATCATTTTCATCCAAGTGAAGATCATTTAATAGATTTTAAACTTGTTTTGAAGTTGATTTATCATGATAAAAATATTCCATATTATGTTGAACGTTTTGAGATATGTTTGACTGTGGATGTTTTATTCTTATACAATTCATGGTTTATGGGTAAATTATTGACATTTCTTTTGCAAGTTTTAATACGAATGTTTATGTTATATTTCATCCTATTCTTAAGATGAATGTGTTGGACTGGTATGTTCCGGGTTGGGGTCCGGTTACAAAAGACCCTCCGAGTTGGTGTCTGGTTATTAGAGGCACTCCGGGTTGGTGTCCGGTTATTAGAGGCACTCCGAGTTGGTGTCCGGTTATTTGAGGCACTCCGGGTTGGTGTCCGGTTATTAGAGGCACTCCGGGTTGGTGTCCGCTTATTAGAGGAACTTCGGGTTGGTGTCCGGTTATTAGAGGCACTCCATGCTGGGTGGTGGTTATATTTATCCCCTAGGACTTGGCGTGAGGCCTTGAAAAAGAAATTAAAGTTCAGCATTATGCATACCATCATTATGAAAGTCATTAGTGAAATTTCATGTGATTATTCGGCTAGTAGAATATCCATGTGAATATGTAAATGGTATTATTTCATTTAATTTTTCCATATTATGTTGAAGTTCATGTTTAAAAGTCTTTTGTTTTAGTTATACATTTCCTTAAATGTTTAGGCTTATTTATTAAAGTTTCTGTTATACTTCTTACCCTTACTGAGCGTTTGAGATCACCCCTTTTCTATGTTTATTCTTCCAAGGATTCCAAGAAGTGTATTGTGATTGATATGCAGGGTTAGGCCAAGGGAATAATGGTGTTCATAAAGGATTATTTATGTTATTATGTATGTTATAAAGTGTAATGTAATATTCATGTATGTAATCAATTTTCCAAGACTACTAAACCAATCGGTCCTTCGGGACTTGATTCCTTGTAATAATGCCAATGTATTAAAATAATTCAAAGACTCTGGGTAACTGGGGTCGGGAGTTACATAAAATACCAACTCTAATTACCTAAGATGAAATTTAAAATAAGTATGTCAAGGAATAGGTAATCTCCTCTACTGATTCTTTCAAATTTATTTCTTATTGTACTTCCTCTTCTTTAGTTGTTTAATTATTAAGTAATAAAATAATTATCACTAATATACTTATATTTTATTATAAATATGAAACAAACCTATTTCACCTTCTATCCATCCTAAGAAAAATGAAATCACCGCGCGTGCGTACTTACGGATTACCGTCTCCACGTGGAGCTATAATATGTTTTTCACCACTACCTTAATTGGATGGGTATAATGGTGGAAATAATAATGATATATGATTATTATATTCTATATTATAAACCATACACATAAATACCTTTCATCAACTATGAGAACGATATCGTCACTCGTGCGTACATACGGCTTGTCGTCTCCACGACGCAATGAGATTCATTTTCCATGTTAACCATTAAAAACGATTATGAAGTATATATAATAAATAATTAAGAAATATATGACATAATAATTCTAATTTATTTATTTATATATATATATATATGTGTGAGTTTCATTTACTTACTTCCATTCAATTTAATAAGGAAACAAAAATAGCGTTAATGCATATGTACAACCAACCGTCTCCTTGAACTGTGTATTCCATTCCATTTATCGATCTATTATATATATTTATATAATGATTATATATGATATATAAATCTTGTTTTAAATTTTGGATGTAATTAAATCATGATCTAAGTAATCATTTAAAGAATAACAAATCTAATCATGTAAGATAAATGAAACAATTATTACCCAAAACGTTGCATTAACATGGAATTGACAAATGAACAAGTAATATAAAGTCATAAATGAATCGTATATGATATAATAAATTTTATTATGGATCTTTTACAAGTTAATAACATTTCTAAACCCACCATACAGGAATTTAGGACACATATGGAATAAATCAGACCTAAGGTAAGGGATAATTTTTCAATCTCATTTTTATTTGAGATTGTTTATATGTAAGTATTTTCTAGGGATATATTCATCATCCATGTCCATGTTTTATAAAAAAGTTTTCACAAAAATTTTACTATTCATATATGTATTTTTAAAGTCATTTTTACGAATTTTTTTACTTTTACTAAATTGTATGAAAGGAATCTTTTTTTGTTTACCATACAAGGTACTTTTGACTTTTTTAGTAAAAGTACAATGATAATGTTTTTTTAACTCATACAGCATGAACAGATTTTTACATTTTCTTAAATCCTTATTTCCATTAAGCTTCTTATACACTATTTCAAGTTTATTTTCAACTAAATTGTTTTCTTTTGAAATTTCATGATATTTTGAGAAAATAAATCTTTTTTGAAGAAGAAAGGATATTTCCCCCAAGAATTAATTTGAAGTGTTTTATCAAAAATATTTTCGATATAATATGACATAGGGTTATGTTTCAATACCTATTATTACATTGATTTGATTTTTTTATAATGGAATTAATTTTTATGAAGTCCATTTATCTTATATGGATTATGTTATGATGGAATGTTGTTTAAGAATCCCATTTTATTTCATGGGTTATGTTATGATGAATGATTTATTTTTTGTGGAAAATGTAAGAATTATTTAATTATGAGATGGGTGGAACCTATATCTCCCTCCAATACATTGGGTATATATTTATATCTCATGAGATAGACATGAATATAATTGTAGGTAAATTCGGTTCAGTAGTACATGGATGGAACGTCAAGTAAACCCACTTCAGTAATGGACTTTATCCACTATGATGGTCTTGGCAGAAATTCCTTGGATACTATGGAAATAATAATATATGCTAATTAGTTTTCCACAATTAAATTTTTTGTTCCAATGCTATTATATCATTGTTAATGTTATTTTATAATCCATGCCTTACGTACTACCAATATTTATGTCATTGTTTAAGATTTTGATGTTTAAAATTTATATTCATGTTTTTACATTCAAATGTTTATGGTTTGTTTTATGTTTTCCATGTTTACCCTTACTGGTCATTTGAGATCACCCTTTATTTGTTTTCATTTCCCCAGGATATATAGAAAGGTTTTAGGTATGAAAATAAAAAGGGGAAGATCTTTATGGTATATGTTGAAGGTCTTTCACCATGATTAGAAGATTATGTTCTGAGTTTCAAAAGACACTAAACTAATACGGTCTTTGGGAATCTATTTTTTCATGTATTAAGTATTATGAAAAATTAATTTAATGTCCATTTACATCAATATTGGGTCTTTAAAGTTGGTATCAGATCAAAGTTTTAGTCAACCATTGGAAACTAGGATGCAAAATCTTTAGTGACATTCCTAATGATATTACTAAGGTTTTTCTAGGGATGTACCTAAGGTTAAGTATAAGTATAAGTTATATTACTAGAATTATGATAATTATCATGAATAACCTAAGATTAATCCTAATATATTAGAAATATAATGTACTTCCCCTTGATTATGTTATTTTCCAAGTAATATTTATTCCTCTCACACTGTTCTTTTTGGGTTTTAGACAATGGCTTGAACCCAAAGTAACTTTTTTAATGATCAATGCACTGAGAAATTCAATAATTTTCCCCCCGAATAGCCAAATGTTATTGTATATGGAGTTCAAAATCTTATTTTTATACTAAAAAAATATATGAATCATTATGGAATTCTAAATGAGTAGAGAAGGGAACAATATTCTATTGACTTCTTCATGAGGCAACGTCCACCTTCATTAAGTGAGTCATCTAATCCACTTGTTTCTGAACAATGGGTTTGTGCCATTGAAAAGATATTTTTCATACTTCACTATTCGAAACATGAAAAATTAATTTTGGTTGTTCACTATTTAGAAGGTTAAGCAGACTAGTGGTGGACTCTAATTAAGAATACAAGGCCCCAAGATGAAATTCAATCCATGGAATTTTATGAGTTCAGAGACATATTTTTCAATAAGTACGTACCTCATATTCTTTTAACAAAGAAGGAAAAGGAGTTCCTTGAGCATAATCAAAATGATGGTGAATCTTTTGGTACATATGAGTAAAATTTTAAAAGACTTTCAAATTATTATTATGGCATTATCATATTACCTAAAAGTAAAGCTGATCGATTCTTTAGTGCCTTAAACCCAAGTATTTGAATGGAATTCTCTATAAGATACTTCAGTATCTATAAAGTTATTGTGTGTTTTTCTATCAAGGTAGAACTATAAGTTGGTGTTTCATATCCATCTCATTGTTTTGACAAGAAACAAAAGAGAGAGTTCAAGGGAAAATATCAACATAATGGTGAAAAGAATAAAAATGCTTCCTTATGCTCAATGTGTGGAATAAAGCATGGTGGAGATTGTATTAAAGGGAATAGAAAATGTTTCAAGTGTGGAAAAGAAGTCCATCAAGTAGTTGAGTGCCGAATTAATGGGAAAAGGGTTTCTAAGGATGTGAATGGAGAAAAGAATATAGATAATGAATCACCAACACATAAATGCTATAAGTGAAAGGAAATGTGGCATTATGCTAACTAATTCCCTAATCCAAGGGTTAATGATGATGAAAATCAACAACCTCCTAAAGAAAAAGACAATGGGAAGTCACATGCGATCACTATTGGCAATGTTGAGTATGATAATGAAGTAGTGGAATGATTAAGTGTTTATGTAAAGGGATTTTATAATAGTGTTGTGGAATATTATTTATATTATTATGGAATATTGGAATATCTATGTATTAGTCTATTATGGGTTTCCATTTTTTTAAAGGTTGGGGTCGAAGCCTCAATTTATTATTAAAGAAAAGACCTCTTTATAGTGTGTAGAGGGAGACCCATTACATAGCCCGAAGACCCAAGGCCAGTTGGCCTGAATACAAGGCTTGAAAGCCCATTTTTTGGCCCAAATGACCCCTCTATGAACAGTACTACTACAGTACCCGCTCTGCTACAGTGGCCGCTACAGTACCGTCGCCTCTATAGTTCCCTACAACAGTTCCTACACCACTACAGTTTCGCCACTGCAACAGTTCTGCCGCTGCTACAGTACCCTGCTACAGCGCCCTACTACATGGCCCTGCAATAATAACCCGAAAATTCTTCCATGTCCGGATTTGATCTCGGGTCTTTTGGATTCCAAGCAGGAGCCTGTTCCACTTTGGTACAGGCTCGTTGGCTTATGGTTTTCCATAATTATATGGTATTGGTAACCATAAAAAGTGATTGAAATGTTATTGGAAAGCAAATGATATGAATATAATGAATGGATAAGGATAAAATAATATGATTGGTAGTATTAATGAGCTCATTATTGATAAAAGGGCAAAGTGATATCATGGTTTGATTATATAGAATTTTTGGTATATTTGGCGTATGGAAATAGTTAATTTTGATAGAATGGATGTTGTCACTAATGTTCTACAATAATTTATGATATTATCATATTTTAAGAGAATTCATGATGAAGTCCTTCAAATTTTAGGAATGTGACCAACAAGATATATCTCGTGATATATGGGGGATAAATGATGGTATTCACATTCTTGTTATATGAAATTTCTGGTAATTGTTTTCTTTATACTATGAGATTGGAAAAAAGTATTTTGGATAAGCCTAAAGGTTGTAATGAATTAAGTTGGACATCATATAGTATTGTGTTTATGGAAAGATTTTTTTTATATTATTTCTGAAATGTCCTAATAGTATAGTTTTAGAAAAAGAGAAACTTGCAGGATGGGCGACAACCTGTCACATTAGACAAGACTGTAGGAATAGAACCTAAAATCGATGTGTAACATGCCTTTATCGCCTAACACTAGCCTACAATAAATCCTTGGTTAGTAAAAATTAGTTTTATTTTATTAAGGGGTATTATAGATGAATTATAAGTCCATTTTTGTAACCATATATGGTTAATCTCATTATAGATGGAATTATATATATTTAATAACATGTGCTAATATTGTTTTGATAGAGACATATGGAATGACCTATCATTCTATCGCATGATCTTCTAACACTTAAAAATGACAAATTTGACTTCATTTCATTAAATAATATATTTAGTGTAAATTGTTCAAGGTGTGAACAACAGTGAAATTGTACCAAAATCATGTAAGTATTTATTGTCATGAAAAATTATTCAACATTAGGGAAATGATCTTGAAAACAAAACATGTTATCCTATTACATTTTTATCTAATGAATCATATGGTCCCATTAATCATCACATATTTAAGGCTTTATCATAGTTAACTTTCTCCAAACCTTATTCTCTATCACTATCCATCAGAACTTGAGGGTTATATTTCTCTTCTATATCTATGTTTTCACGTCCCACCTATGTTCTTCTATGTGGAAACCAAGTGATATGTTAAATTGGTTAACCCTTATGATACTAACTTTCCTTTTTAAAATGAAGTTTTATTATTCCTTTTTACGATGTGGGTTTCCATTAAAGAAACATTCAAGTAGAAAACCATTAATAACCTTGACGAATTTTGAGAGAGAAATTCATTTTAAGGGGGGTAGAATGTAACACCAAAATATTTTATGAGATAGATTCTTTTTTATTTCATTTATTTCTTGTGTTTTACCCTACACCAATATTATCTTGTTCTATACGCAACACTGGATTACCTTTCTATATAAGCAACTCTATTCTTGGCTTGTGTTGCAGAAAATTTCATGTTTTTTGATAATATTTATTTCACGCAACACTGATTATAGATTTTGTTAAATTTATAAATTAATTAAGTTTTTATTATGTTATACACAACACCAAAGCAAGATTTCACAACACGCAACACTGTCTTGGCTTGCGTTACATGCAAGAGTGACCTTCCTCGATAGCTTCTGTTGTATGCGAAACTGAGTTTCACTAAACAACGATATATTATTAAAATATTATTATTTAATGGGATATAAACTACCCTTTATGAATATTATTAACCAAATTTTGAATTTTATATAACATTTTCATTTATCTTACACATGATATGAGAACAAAATCAACTCTTCAGATAAAATAAGTATTTTTCAAAAAATCCAGTTTTACCGCCTTTTGATGGATCACCCATTTTAAATATATTTTTTGAAAAATTTATAAGTTATATTTGACAATATAAACTTTTTATTTGGAAGTGATACATTAAATTTTACTTTGGATAAATTTTTGATATTTTTCTGATAACTTTCATATTTTGATGAATAATGAAAATACGCTAAATTTTAATTGAAAACGTCTTTTTTAATCAAAATAATTTATATAGTAAAAATATATTATTGAATGGTTTTAAAGTATAAATATAATATATTTTTATAGATTAATAAAATTTAAGTCTTTGTAATTAATTTTACATTGAATTCAAATGTAAAAACATTTCAATATTTTGCAATGTTTTAAATAAAAACCTGTGTTTTTCAAAAATGGTGTTAATTATAAATTAATATATACAAATTATGTGTTTTGAATTTGAAAAAATTTATTCCATATTTGGAATCAGAAGGTTCAAATTGTGTAAATAGTTATTTTTTATTTTTGGACATTATGAATAGTTACTTCCGTAATTATTTTATTTACTATGGTTAAAGGGTAAATCTGGTAAATAAGGGTAAAATATAATATTATAATAATAATAAACTACCACAAAACATTCATTAATCCTATTTTATGAGATATTGCTGACCATGGGCATCCTTGGGTTGATTTTGGGACCCCATGTATTTACTTAGATGTGAAAATGACACTTTATAAGAATTAATTTAATGTAAGGATGATTATAATCTAAACATATATCTTTTACTAAATCAATTTTAATATGGGGTTATATAACATCTATGTATTTATATAAATATTAATTAGAAATATATAAATATTTCATACATGATGGTATTTTATTTATAATTTTTAGACATTAGATAAATATATAAATTTTTGACATAATTATGATGTAGTGATTTCTGCATTAATGAAAGATTCAAATAAATGAATTTATAAATATTAAAACTAATGTAATTAGGTTATTTTGATGTCATAAACTAATTTTTTGGATGATATTGAAAAATTATATTTGATTTAATTCCTTTGGTTGGAATTAATAAGGTTTTTATTAATTTTTAAAAAAGTCAAGTATGAATAGTGTCCAAAATTGACACAATTCATAACACAAAACAAAAAATAGTTTATTAAATGATATTAAATTCACAAAAATCTAAGATTCTTCCAAATGGTTAATACAAGTCCAAATATATCATAAATAACTTTTTTTCATCTTTTTACAAGATATAGTAATTATATTAATCCAGAATTTGTAAATAACATGATATCACGGTAAGATTAAAAAGAGTAAAATAAGGGTAAAACAAAAACGATAAAGATAAAAAAATATTTAAAACTTGTCAAAAAATTATTGGATGATTTTTGTTGGAAAAAAAATCATATTATATTAAAATTAAATATTTTTTGGACATTTTTAAATCAAAATTGAATTTATAATAAATTAATATTTTGGAACATTCCAGAAATGCCCCTCTCCTCTCTTATAAAAGAGGACCGCCTCCCTCTCCTCTTCACTCGATTTTGAGCCATCAATATCGGCCAAACCCTGACCATTTCTCTTCACAAGTTCCCAGTTTATATTATGGAGGTTCTGGTATTCTCAAAAGACCAACTCTAGTGCCCTAAAAGGAAATTCAAAGGAGGCACATCGATGAAGAGGAAATATCTTCTACCGATTCTTTCAAATTTATTTCTTCTTATACTTCCTCTTATTTAGTTGTTTAATTATAATTTAATAACATTATTATAAATAATATTCTGATATTTTATTATAAATATGAAAAAAACCCTTTTTCACCTTCTTTCCATCCTACGAAAAATGAAATCACCGTGCGTGTGTACGTACAGATTACCGTCTCCACACTGTGGTGTAATATTTTTTCACCACTACCTTACATGGATGGGTATAATAGTGGAAATAATAACTATATATGATTATTATAACATGATACTAATTATTATATATTAGATGCCATCCTCTTCAATACTGTTCAACAACTATGGGAACGATATTTTCGCTCGTGCGTACGTACGACTTACCATCTCCACGACGTGATGAGATTCATTCTCCATGTTAACAATTAAAGAATGATTATAAAGTATATATAATAAATAATCATGAAATGTATTAAATAATAATTCTATAGTATTTATGTTTATATATATATATGTCATTTACTTACTTCCATTCAATTTACTAAGGAAACGAAAACAGTGTTCAGGCGTGCGTACGACCTACTGTCTCCATGAACGGTGTATTCCATTCAGTTTATTTATCTATTATATATATTTATATACTGAATATATATGATATATAAATCATGATTTACATTCTGTAGGTAAGTAAATCTTGATCTAAGTAAACATGTGAAGAATAAAAACTCCAAACACGTACGATAAATGAAACAATTATTAACCGAAACATTGCATTAACATGGAATTGATAAATTAACTGGTAATATAAAGTCATAAGTGAATAGTATATGATATCATAAATATTATTCTATTTTTATTACAAGTTAATAATATTTTTAAAACCACTATACATTAGTTTTGGACACATATTAAAAAAATAAGACCTAAGGTAAGGGATAATTTTTGCAATCTCATTTTTATCCGAGATTGTTTATACGTATGTATTTTTTGGGGATATATTCATTATCCATGTCCATATTTTATAAAAATGTTTTCATAAAATTTTTACCATTATTATATGTATTTTGAATTTATTTTTACCCATTTTTGACTTTTACTACATTGTATGGAAGGAATATTTCTTTTGTTTACCATACGATGTACTTTTTGACTTTTCCGATAAAAGTGTGAGGAGAATGTTTCATTAAATTATACGGCATGAACATATTTTTACATCTTCTTAACACCTTATTTCCATGAGGTTTTGTCTCCACTATTTCAAGTTTATTTTCAATTAAATTCCGTTCTTTTAAAATTTCATGACATTTTGAGATAATAAATAATTTTTCAAGATGAAATGATATTTTCCTCAAGACTTAATTTAAAGTGTTTTATAAAAATTATTTTCTATATAATATGACATAGGGTTATGTTACTATACCTATTATTTCTTTGATTTTATGGTTTTTATGATAGAATTAATTTTTAGGAAGTCCATTTATCTTATATGGATTATGTTATGATGAAATGATGTTTAAGAATCCCATTTTATTTCATGGGTTATGCTTTGATAAATGATTTATGTTTTCGTGGAACATGTAAGAATGATTTAATTATGAGATGGTCGAGATCTATATATCCCTCTAATTCATTGGGTAAAGAATTATATCTCATTAGATATACATGACTAGAACAATAGGTAAATACGGTTCAATAATACTTGACTGGAACGACAAGTAAACCCAGTTTTGTAATGGACTTCGTCCACTATAATGGTCTTGGAAGAAATTAATTGGCTACTATGGAAATCATAATATGAGATTTTTAGTTTTCCAAAATTTCACGTTTTAGGAAAATTCTATTATATCATGATAAATGTTCCTTTATTATCCATGCCTTATGTATTTCTAGGATTTATGTAATTACTAAGGATTTTGATGTTTAAAATTTATGTTCATGTTTTTGTATTCAAGTGTTTATGGTTTGTTTTATGTTCTCCATGTTTACCCTTATTGAGAATTTATCTCACCCTTTTGATGTTTTCTTTTCCCAAAGATATAAAAAAAGTTTTTAGGTAGGAAGAAAAGGGGAAAATATTTATGGGAGATTTTGAAGATCTTTTACAATGATTAGAAGGTTGTGTTCCGAGTTTCCAAATACCCTAAACTAATAAGGCCTTTGGGCGTCTCTTTTTTCATGTATTATGTATTCATCAAAAGTAATGTAATGTCCATGTATGTAAATCTTGGTTCTCTACATACTTACTCATGGGTAAAATTTATATTTGTCAATAATAATTATGGAAAGAAGGTAAGTAATATTTTATCTTTAAATAATAATTATTATATCATTAAAAATTTGTATTTAATTATATATAATTATATATAATTATTGTTACGAGGTTTTGAAAAAAGAAAAATTACATCACTTTAAGAAGGTGGTAGTCTACACATCCATGAATGATGTTATCACTTTTTATAGTGTGTGGAATGGTAAGAATAAAATGATCTATTATGTTTACATGATAGCTCATTTAGGTTAAATACCCTGAGAGGGGGTGAATCATGGTATGATATATTAAAACAAATACCCCTTTAGATATTGTTTTGTTGTTAAATAAAACAATCTTATCTCTTCTTCTCATAGAAATATATAAATATAAATGAAATCATGCCGGAGAAAAAGTGATTTTTACTTGGTTCACACAAACTAGGCTACGTCCAAGGAGAATACAAAAATAATGTTATGATTGTAACAAATCCACTAAGGCTCATGAAAAATTACAAGGTTTGGGATAGAAAACTTTTATTCCCAGGCTAATGGCCTTTACAAGAATTAGGGTCTACTCACTATAATCCCAAGGGTCTCTCCCTATGTCTCCTTCTCTAGATCACTACCAGTGGAAAGGATCACAGAATTCTTTTTCTTTGCTCACTACACTTGGAAGGGATTCTCTCAATGTTTATGGACATGTAGTTACATTTATTTAAATGAATTCACGCATCCTAAACTAAAAATATATTCTCTATTGAAGCCTCATATTAACATGTAGATGAAATTCACTTTTTAGTGTACTGTTAGTTTGGGGAAATTACTTTCATAGACTATAATAATTCCTTTTAAATATTCCTTTAATCCTCCTTGAATAACCTCGATTCCTCCAGGAACTGCGTTGCACTTCGTGGCATGAGTGCTTCACGGACCACCTCTTCTGTGAACCGCCCCTTTTCTGAAGGCTGTATCTGCTTCCGCATACCACCTCTGCATACCACCTCCGCTTATGTAGACATAATCCTTCCATATATTATGTCTTCCATAGACCCTTTTTCGATTATTAAAGCCTCACAAAGAAACTTTTTCAAACTATCCAACAAACTACTTAACCCTTCATGGAATAATACCTCGTGAGACATATAACTTCGTAAAATTCTTCCTAGAAAATCACATTTGGAATTAAATGAATTCTTCTAGATAAATAAGGTTTTATAATGAAAAACTCTCCCAATAATACTATGATTAGCGATCCTTATATAGTAAAATAGATCCAAAAAATCTACTAATTTTACATACTGTAAATTTCAATGTGGTTCATCCTTCACCACGTACTATGATATTCCTACGAACCGTTTTCCCTCTATAGTCCACGTAGCACCTTTTCTTCTATACAGTGGTCAATATCTTCCACAAATTAAACCCTTTTCTTCTCCCCAAATCACCACATCACTTCTATAAACTATAATCCATCCTACGTACCACAATTCTTCTGTGAACAAGTTGCCTCCCACAAACCATTCTTCCTACGTAGTTCGCATATCATCCTTAGCGGTCCTCATATAATTTCTATAGTGAAACCTATATTTTTATATTTTTCATTTTCCATTTCTCAAAATACTTTGTAGAAATAAATTCCATTACCAAAAAAAAATCTCAATTTTATTTCCCAGTAATTTAGAAAACACTAGTAAACTGTGCCACCTTAAACACATACTTCAGAAAACACCAACCATACTCATTCGCAATCATATGGCTTTGTCAAAAAATAAAATCAAACCCAAAAACACCGAGAGGACGCCTTGAGGTTCTTTTTCCAAAAAAATATCCCCCTTGGGATTTGTTAAAAATTGTTCTCAATTTTATAATTGTTAATGATTCTTCTATATTCTACAAGCATTCACTTTTTGAGATTAAGATAGCGATCAATGATTTACTCAACACATACTCTAACCCAATATGAACAATGATCATCATTATAAAAAAGAGTATAATGTAAATTCCATAAATTAATAACTTCATTTAATTCCAAACCCACTCTACTTCTTTCATCAAAAACCTCAGCTATAATGATATGTATCTTTTTATCGATAACCTTTAGCATCGTCAGATTTAATAATCCCCCTATATTGTTGCTTCCTCAAATAGATTCAACTCCCCCTATCTCACTACTTCACCAAGTAGATTCTCTTTGTGACTTGACTAAGACATTTTCTCACTTTGAATGGACATAATTTATCCACATTTTTCAATAAACCTGAAGGTCACTTTGTTGTGGTCAGCAATAAGGTAAAAAACACAAATCAATACATTATGATAAAACACACCGTACCTCAGGGAGTGGGGGTCCCACATTCATAATTTTTCATGTGCTGGGAATCTAATGAAATCATATGACCATTTGATGCCTTTAAAATTATTCTTTGAGTAAGGCCTTTGTCAGAATATCTACAAATTATTGTTTTTTAGGAACATACTTTAATTTCACAAGACCTTGATCCACATTCTCCTTGATAAAATGATATTTGATTTAAATTTGATTTGTCCTTGATTGATGGAATGTATTTTTTTATAATATTTATAACACTTGAATTATCACAATGGATTCTAATATGAGACTTCACTTGAACTCCCATATCATCAAGATGTTGCTTTATCCACAATTGTTATGTTCACTCTTGAGTTGCTTCAATATACTCAACTTATGTGGTGATCAATAAAATGAAATATTGTTTCTTTATTAGCCATTAAATAAATAATACAACAATATATAATGCATCACATGACGTTGATTTTATATCATCTAATGATCTGGACTAATCTACATCTGAATATCCCAATAACTCTTACTGAGATTTTACATTGTATAGCAGGAAAAAATGCACCATACACTTGATATACTGAAGTATTATTTTCATTGAAATCAAGTGGATTTTTTGGGTATTTCATTGATTCCACGCTTCTTAACATGTGGTGAAAACAATATTTGGTCATGTCACTATTAAGTACATTAGAATTCTAATGATTTACCTATATTCGGTGAAATTAACTAATTTTCCTTCATCGTCCCTTGATATATTAATTTTTATAGCCACTATACTTTTCATATTCTTAGAGTTATCCATTCAAAATATTCTCAAATTTTCCATGGCATATTTTTATTGATAAATAAATTCTCCCTTCTTCCTTTGTATCACCTGTAAACTAAGTAAAAATGTCAATTCACTGATCATCGACATTTCAAATTCGATTTTCATGAATTATATGAATTTATTTCATTGATATTTATTTGATCTACCAAATCTTATTTTATCAACATATACTAGCACCATCATCCTTTAATTACTAACATGGTTGACATATATATTATAATCAACTCCACCACTCTAAAAACTGATCTCTTTCAGAAACTAATATAGCTTTGAATACCATGATTTTGGTTCTTACTTCAAACCATATAAAGCCTTATTTAGTATAAAAACATTGTTCTCATCTTCTTGAATGGTAAAACCATATAGAATCCCAATGTAAACTTCTTCTTCTAGAACCCCATTTAGAAATGATGACTTGACATTCATCTGAAAAACATTAAACATTAGTTGCACTATAATGATCAATAATAATCATACTATCTATAACCTTGAAAAAGGTAAAAATGTATCATAAACTTTGATACCCTCTATTTTTTAGTACCCTTTTCACACTAGTCATTCTTGGTTTCGAATAATTACAGAATTTTCATTCATTTTGTTGTGAAAGAACCACCTAGTACTAATTCCATTTTTATTTGTTGGACTCAAAACAATATCCCATGTCTGATTCTTCTCAATTTGTTCAAACTCATCATTAATATTCTAAACCCAATTATCATCTCAAGCCGCATCATCAAAACATTTAGGCTTTACCTATGATAAGTAAAATGCATGTTGTAGAGTTTTTGTCAACTTTATCTACACCGGCACTATATGATCACCAATTATGTTTTGTCTACCAATTTCAGATCTTCTCTTCTGTATTCATGCAGATATTAATTCTTCTCATAATTTTCATTATCTGAATCATCTTATAAATCAACCTCTAGAACTGGAATATCCACTGATCTTCTTATCTCTTCATCCATAAACTACCAAGACTAATCATTTATTTTCTAAATATTTTTATCAGTCTTCATTATAGTTACACCATGTCTTTCAAAAACTTTTCCCAACTACTTATTAAAGAATTTATATGATTTTATTTTCTTTCAGTAACCAAGAAATATCTCTTCATCTCCATAGGATTCAAACTTCCTATGTTTCTACTTATTGACAATGAAACATTAACTTCTGAATACTTGAAATAACTTCAATTTTGGTTTCATTACATGCTATAAATCATATTGAGTCTTCTCTTATTTTGGACAAAAAAATCTCTATTTTATGTGAAGGACGATTTCATCACTACATATTTCCAAAAAATATTTGGTAGGTCTTTATTAATGATCATTTTTTGATCTAGTTTGTTCATAATTTTGTTTCTTCTCTCAACTACTCCATTCTTATGTGGAGTTATTTCTATTGAAAATTGGTGCCCTATACCATGATTTTCAAGATAATCCTCTACTTGGCTATTCATGAACTCGATTCCATTATCTATTCTGATATTATGGTTTTTCTAACCTAGCATCTTTTCAACTTATCATCGATATTTTAAAATGCAACTAAACACCTCAGACTTGTTGGTGATGATTGATACCCATGCCATTATAAAAAAATAATCCATGAAGAGAACAAATTATCTCCTCCCATCAATAGATCTTGGTAAAATAAGTAAACACAAATCAATGTGCACTAGTTCAATCACTCTTTTTAATTTTTTCTCTATTTTCTTATATGTCTTTCTAATGATCTTCCCTTTTGGACAAGATTCGCATGTATGAGTACGATCATGTGATAACATAGGTTAGTCATGAGAAGTATCATGTTTCACTATATATTGAAATGATTCTTGGATCAAGTATCTAAGACATTTATTAGATAACGTTTTTCCTCTTCCTTGTACAAAAATCACATATCTTCTTCTCCACTCACAATATAGAGATTTCCTTTCATATTATTTCCCAAAAAACAACTTAACTGTCTTTTCCTTTTATGGTACATAATTTATTTGAAAATATTATGGAATATCCTGAGTCATATAATTAAATGGCACTAAGAAAGTCATGATTGAGACCTTAAAAAATAATGAAATCATCATATCTCATGCATTTCCCCTCAAACATGGCTTTTCCTGAGCCAAAAATCATTATGCCTTAATCATTACCAAATATTACTATACCTTCCTTATCATGTGTGATTTTGGTCACCAGATATTTATTACCAATCATATAAAAGGTTCATAGACTAACTATAATCCATGTTCCAGTGATATCTAATGATTTAAAGAAAATCTCTATAACCACTGCTTATTTAAGTATCTCTTCCTTTTTCGTCCATGTTTTTTACTTCATACCCAGTATAGATTGATAATATTGATCTTCCTTAAAGTATGATATACCATATTCATCCTGTAAATCTACAAATCGATTTTCCATTTTAAACCATTTGATTATACCTTTAGCTGCTACTTATGACTACACTTTTTCTATATTTTCATATTTCTTTTCATTGTCGATGAGAAGTATCTTCCCATGTACCCAAATCTTCAACACCTAAAACATTTACCATCAAATGATGTCATGAAATATTTATCCATTTATTTCTTCTTATTCTTGTCTTTTTCCCTTTGATATCTATTTACTATGTAACATACATTTTGTGAGTGTCCCATCTTTCCATAATAATATAATCTAATGTGAGGTGAATTCCTGTGAGGTAATAGTGCACTAATGGTTCTCCCTTAGGATCTCTGAGTCTTCTAATTCTAATTCATGCCCAAATCAATCTTCAGCCTCAGAGTGGGAGCTTGTAGTTTAACTTCAACCATTAATGCTTTCTTTTTTTGATCAATCCCCATATCAATTGTATCATTCAGATCAATCGGTTTCAATTCATGACATTATTCTGTCTACTTCACTAGAATCAAGATTTTCTAATAATATTACACTTTTCTTTCCATACTGACAACTTCCTCTTAAATTTCATTGATATGTTTGATTTTATCTTTTCTATTATTACTCAAACTATCGATCTCTCTTTTATATTAATCAATTTGGAGTTTTTAGTCAAACACCTTTTTTGAGATTTCTATAATTTAAGACTTCATTTTTTCATTTTCTTCATTCATCTCAAACATATATTATTCCTACTACTGCATATACAGTTTGGAATAATGAACCACTTTGTTGGATTTCTTTATTTTGGATCTCTAAACATATATCTCTTCAAGAGAATCTTCTATATCAACCCAGAGGTCAACTCTTACTTTTATTCCCACTCATCATTGTTGATTTCTTCCTTTTTTTGGGAATTTTTTATAACTTCCAAGATAGTATCTACTTCAAGATCCTTACAGTCCTCCAACTCTTCCACCTTATATTCTTCTAAGCATTCATATTGTTTTGAAGGAAGATTATTATTTTATAATAAATTTCTCTTATAACTTCTCCTTCCTTTCATATTGGATAAATACTTCTTCTAGGGAATTTAATCATTGTATTCATCATCATATTCAAACTTCTTTGGACACTTTAATGCAACATGTTCAATATTTCCACATCAAAATCCTGAATGTGGAAGTTTACCTTTAATATTTTCTATTACACTTTGTGGATTTGATATAAGAAATGAAATAAAATCATCTATATTGTCTTCCTCTTGACTATTTTCAAGAGAGACCTTCTTTGTGTCCTTTAATTACACTTCATTAGACATCCCCTTTTCCAAAACATCATTATCATCATTTCTCATTTAATATGAAACAAGAGTACTATGAAATTTATCCAATGTCATCTTCTTTGGATCTTTATCTTCTAATATAGAAACCTTCAGATTAAACTGGGGTGGAATTTTACTCAGGATGTGCTTTACAATATTTATATCTTCAATAATTTCTCTGAGACCACACATGTATTCCATGACGACATTCACATGATAAAATAATGTATCAAAAGAATCATTATGGTTCATTCTAAGATCATCATATTTGTTCCATTGAACCTACATCTTTTTGTCTCAGCATTTTAAGTCACCCTCATAAATTTTCAATTTATTTTCCTACATAGCATGTGATTTTTTACATAACATCACCTTCATATATATTTCATTGGAAATTGATCCCCCTAAAAAATTAATCCATTTTGAATCATTATCCAACTTCTTTATATCATCTTTTGATAAAGCACCACTATCGATATAAGCTTATATTCCATTCATAGATACTATAAAGACATCCAATCTTAATGATCGGACATATTCCTACATCTAATTCTTCCATGATGGAATTTTTTTCCATCAAATATCAGAATCCCTTTCTGATTTACCACTTCCATTAATTCTATTAATAAGGAACCACAATCTTTCAACCTTTCACTCTATTACTAATTGTTATCCCAATTAGGTTAAATACCCTATGAGGGGGGTGAGCCGGGGTATGAATGATTAAAACAACTACCCCTTCAGATCTTGTTTCATCATTAAACCAAACAATATTCTCTATTATTCTAGTATAAATATATGAACAGAAATGAAATCAAGCACGAGACATAACAATATTTACTTGGTTCACCATCAGTAGGAAACATCCAAGGAGCATACAATGAAAATGGTCAGATTTTACTAAATAAACTAAGTATTAATACCAAATTAAAAGGTTCGTTCTAGATCACTTCTATGCCTAGGATCACTGCCTTTAAAAGATTTAGGGTCCCCTCACTACAAACCCAAGGGTCACATTCTATTATCTTTCTCTGGCACACTGCTATTGGAAAGGATCGTCGTCTTTATCTTCCTTTTATCAATGCTCTTTGAAGGGATCTTCTCATATTTTATGGACTTGTAGGTCCCTTCATTTATATGAATACACATATCCTCAACTTTAGATATATGCTATGTTGAATTCTTGTATTCACACGTAGGTGAAATCCACTTTTCTACGCACTGTTAGTTTGTGAAAATTACTTACGCAAACTATTTTAATTCCTTTGAAAGCTTCCTTTAATCCTTTGAAAACTACACTGCACCTCATTATATGAGTGATTCATAGACCACCTCCTCTGAAAACCGCCCCTTTTTTGCGGACTATCTATACTTCCATGTACCATCCACTTTTGTGGAATTCCTCCTTTCGTGGACTTCTTCTTCTACATACCCTTTTATTTTTTCAAGAATTAAATACCATAAAAGACACATTTTCAGACTATTATGGGGGCTATTCACCCTTTGGATAATACTAAATCATGATCCAATTCATTTTGTGGAATACTTCCTCAAAAAACCACTTTCGGACTTAGATGAATTTTTCCGGAGCAATGTTTTTTTCTAATGAAAAATGAACTCAGTAAAACTAGAATTAGTGGTCCTTATATAGGTAACTATATTAGAAAAATTGTTTAATTTGAGTTACCTAAATTTTTGATGTGGTAAAACCTTCACTACGTACTATGCTCCTCCTATATAGTGTTTTCCCTTCACAGTCCATGTGGAAACATTGCTCCTCTGTGGTGGTCGATCTCTTTCACAAGTGAATCCTTTCACAACTCCAAAAATCACTACCTCACATCCACAAACAGTGACCCATATTTCATACCACAAGACCTACATCAACAACTTTCCTCTCACTAACCATTTTCCCTATGTGGTCTGTATGCCGTGCTTCATGGTCTATGTACCAACCTTCATGCTTCGTATAGCATTACTACGCCGAAACCTAGATTTTTCTGATTTTCCATTTCCATTATGGGAACTCCTTTACATAAATACATTAATTTTACAAAAACCAAACTCCTAATATTGAGGCCCAAGAATTTTTCAAACATTGGGAAACTGCTCCACCTTAAACACCTTCTTCAGAAAACACCAACCATGCTCATTCACGGTCACCTGGCTTGTTCAACAAACACAATCACACCCAAAAACCCCGAGAGGAAACCTTGAGAAATTTTTTCCCAACATTCCATAATGATATTTATGTCATTAACATACTAATGATGTAATTTATATCATATATATTCATTATAGTTACCCTTATTACCTTCCATGTAACACTTTAGTGAAAAATGTTTCACTTCACTTCGTGAGGCGGTAGTCCTCCGTACACATGAGTAATGTTATTGTATCCCCTATGGTATGAAATGTAAAAATGGTGTATATGATATAATGACTAAAGAGGTATGATTATGTTATAAATATCATAAATATGATATAAAAATACTATGTAAAACATTATTCCAAACCATGAGAGGTGGTAATTGAAACTGAACGCCATCGTTTCACAAGGTTTTAGTCCTCCATACACATGAATGATTATTTCATTACCCATTTGATAGAATTGTGATTTTTTTGGTAATAAACTTACTATAACAACATATCAGTATATAGTCTAAACTTAGGATATTATGTAATCATGTTATAATAAAACTTTAAGGGATGGAGAAGGAAACTAAACAAAAATTCATGTTGATTTAAATTACCTCTTCTTTTGGTAACTCCTTTTAGTTTCTACCAAAAGACATCCTTGGTTGGATTTATGACCAGATTTTTGCTTATAGTATGATAGGAAATAATTTTTAAAGTTATTTTGGATGTTTTTGGTCATGAAAATGGTATTAGAGGTGTGAATAAGTCGGGATAGTGGATTCCCTTTTATAATGGAGGAGGAGTGACATTCTTTTAAATAAAAAAAGTAAACACTATTAGGAGGTCTCCCTTACCTTAAGTGACTCAAAAAATTAAAACTAATGATTTTTAGGGAGGAATTGGTGGATACATACCTCAACCACAAAAAAAATACATTTTTTATAAATTCATTCCTTAGCCATTAAGTTTACTCGATTTTATATTTATAGTTTTTACTAAGGTAACTTGTATCCTTTTATTTACCGAGGTAATTTATCTAATAAGATTGTAATTAAAAAATATTAGTTAATTTAGACCGAATTATTATAAATATTAATTACCATTAATTAAATAAAAACCCTATATGTCTTTAAAATTAATTTTAATACAAATTCATGTAATGAGAAAACCCCCATTTTAACATTATTTACATTAATTGATTTTAGTTGTTTTCAATAATCATTATGGTCAAAATTTTAGTTGAACTTTTTATAAATTATAAATAATTATTATTAAAAATATAGAATCATTTTTTCTAAATTTAAATTAGATAATTAGAAATAAATTAATTTAAAATAAATCTCGTAGATAGGACTAGAAAGAGGGTTTTGAATTGAAAATATTCAAAAGTTTACTCAGTTGTTATATCTAAATTCAACATAAAAATTATTACTATAACCTAAATTGGTTTAATGGAGGTATAATTGAACTATTTTTACATTAAAAAAATTCTAAATAGAATTAATATTTATAAATTATTTAGATGAAAAGTTAGTTTTCAATTATAATTTTTCATTTTTTTACTATTCATAAATAAACAAAACTTCTCAGAAAAATACCAAAAATTAACCCTAAGATAATTTTGAAATTAATATTTCAATGATTATTTTTATTTTGTCAAATCAAATTTATAAAATTTTCTGAATTTATTTAAAAAAAATTCACCATTAAAACCCAGCAAAAAACCATTAGAAAAATAAAACATTTTATAGGTAAAACTGGATTTTTTATTATCTTATGCCTATCAAAAATATTGGATGAAAACAAAATATTTTATTGAATGTATAATATATATATTTAATTAATATAATTAAATAATAGTAGTTAATTTAATTTATTAAGATAAAACTTCCTATAGTGAATAAAAATAGTTTTTTATAAAAACATTTACTTTATATTCAATTGGTTTTCATTTTAATTTATAATTAACTGGAAACTAATGAATTAATTTTTAAAACATTTTTTAATGATATTACCATAATTTAGTTAATATTATTCATTCTATTCATTCTAATGTATAATTATTAACTATCATGTTAAATAATAATATTAATTATATATTATTTTTCAGTAAGACTCGACCTTCTAGGTAACACAAGTTATAGGAAAAAAACAATATTTTACATGAAAAATAAGGAAAAAATGGTGTTTTATATAAATCATTGTAAACTGTTCATTTTTTTAAACTCACTATATCAAATATTTTAAATTAATTTGAAATAAGATAATTCAAAAAACCTTGGGTTGTTACATCCTACACCCTTTAAAATGAATTTTCTCTTAAAAATTCATATTTTTTATCAAAGGATTAATATTTTTTTAGAATGAATTAATTGAAACCCACATCATACAAATAAAGTAAAAAATCCCTTAAAAAGGGAAAGTGGGAAACATAATGTTTACATGAAGTTATGCATAACTCGGATTTTACATTGGGAGAACATTGGTGGGATATTAAGTGATGTATTTAGAAGTTAAAACAATTTCCTATGGACTAATAAAAAGTTATTGAGAAAGTGGTATAGAGTAAGTCAATGAAAAAAAACCAACATCCAAATATGGGTGGTAAGTTCATTAAAATCATCAGATAAGATAATGATAAGATAACATTTTATTTCAAGATACTTTCCTAAATTAGAAGGATTATTTCACTATCTAGACTGAAAACATAATGAAATATACTTAATTTACAAGTAAAATTTCATAATTTAACAAATTTCCACCACAATATCATCTTTTTTTTCAGATGATGAGTATTCAAGATGAAATTTCATATGCCTAAAGTAAAATAAAATAAAATTATAAAGACGTTATAACCATAAAAGATATAATAAGTTATTCCCGTAGTATTTAGAAATTAACCAAAATAAAAATGGTTAAAACATGTTAATATAACTCCAAAAATGAATAAACCCTCATATGATACATTACTCTTGAAAATTCAACAGTAATACCCAAATTTCAAACCAAATCCTTCCATAAATAACTATCCTTAAAATTCTTCAAACATTTCCTAACTAAGATCGAACCCTAATGATTAGATGGATTTGATATTATATTATTCCACGACAAATAAATCATTATTACTAAAATAAAATCCCATAAGTTTCCAAAATATCATAATATTAACCTATAAAAAATGTTATACTAACTAGTACATCATGTAGGCAAGTGGTATGTGTTAAACCCTTATCACCCTTCGGTTGAGGGTTCAGGCCCCGCAGCCTTGTCAGATATGAAAAGTTTTCACCCATCCTTTGGGATTTCCTTTTTTATTTAAACATGAAAAAATAATTTCTCCCGAAATAAAACTTCATGTTCATACTAGGGGTTACAAATATACCAACCCAATAAAAAACTACAGAAATTTAATTAACCACTTTAATATTTCATCTCTTAAAACCTCAATGGGGTGTCTAATACTTTAAACATAATATCATCCTTAATTTTATATAACTATGATGGTATCCCTAAATATTAAGATAAACTCACATGAAAACATCCTAATCTCTAATGTTATCTAAAATGACCTTTGATACCAACTATAACATCCCAAAACCCGTGCTCTCAGATTCAGTGTTGAAATCATAAACATTACATTTCCATATTTGATTACAATATTTATGAACTAATTTTTTCATCTAAAATGTAGAACATAAAAAGGTAAAAATTGACCACTTACAACCCATGGGACATTTTATGTTTGGAGTTCTATAAAATTAGTAAAAACTTGTAAATAAACAATTCACATGTATTTAAGATAGAATTTCACCCACTTAACTAAGAATTTATTTTCACATTAATACATCATCATCATCCATATGAAATCTATTCTAGAAATAAATTTTTCAACATCATTATTTAGAACCAATGGAAAAGGAAACATAAGAAGTGTGAGCTACAATGATCAGTAGGGGAAAACAGAACCATTAACAAATGAATGTCATCAGTGAGCATAAGAAGAGAATAAGGGTATGATGACTACAACATCTCGTGAATTTATTCTTTTAATTAATGTTTATTAAATAAATTTTTTTATAATTAAAACAAACTAATGTATAAGTTAAAAAATCATAATTTTTTTCCCTTAATCAACTTTTTTTTATAAATTAAGATAAAAAGGATACCTTTATTATATTAAAAAACATATAAGTATATTTATATATTTATATTCTTTAAATAAATGTATTCTAATAAAACAATCACAAATATTTGATTCTTTAATTAAAAGTAATTTTTCACAACTGAGTTTTGAATACATTATTACTTTTCAACAAAAATTACATTTTATATATATTTCCGTTTTGAACATAATTTATAATTTATATAATTTATAACATAAAATAGTTATTATTTTATAACATTCCTCACTTTTCATATGTAAAAAATATGTTTAGAAAATAATTATTTGTAATTACTTATTTTTTTAAATTTAAAATATTTACTAGCTTTAACTAGATGTACTATTATTACTCTAGTAATAATAGTTAGTAAAAGTAATTTCATGTGAAAAAAATTGTATAAGTTACAAGTTTTCAAATATTATAATATTTAATTAAATAATAATTTTATGTGTACATTTACAAATAAATAATTGATCATAAGAAATAATATAAAACATAAATTGATTCTTATGTTAATTTTTAGTATGATGAAAGTGAGTTAATTAGTATATTGGAAGTGAAATAAAAATAATTAAAATAATAATAAATATTATTTATATATGAGTAATTATTATTATTCATTATATTTTTGTTTTAATAAAAAAAATCACTCAATCAAAGGTAGTCAAGTGTATTGGTCAACCAATTATTAGGTGGGCACAGTAGGCTGGCCCAGGCCCATGGGAGTCCATATAATGCAAATATGATCTTTTTTGATAATAGGTTCAACAGAACACAAGTGGGGCCTTGTATAAGGCCCCTAATTGTTCATAGGTTAGGAGAAATTCCAGTTAGGCCTGAATATAAGACACGTTTGGATTTCATCCCATTAGATTCTTCTGGATAGCTAAACACACTATTTATATTATATAGTAGTGGATAACTATAATATCCTTTATTGTGGGATTGAATATCATGGTTACAGTTCACCATTTAAAAACATTGCTTATATAATGACTGTTGGATCGAATTGTTTCAACCTTGTGATCTTCTTCTAAGTCGTCTTCCTCCACAGGACCTCCCCTACTCAAACAATTTGTTTATTATTCTCTTATATTCCAGCCAAAACAACTGTATATTCTATCCTACTTTCTTACCAAATTGGGTTTTCTCTTATTCATACTTCTAGTGAAAGAAAATGATAGTACAATTGACCTACACACAGAGTTCTAATAACATTGATGTTCCCTTGATGACAAAGCGCACCAAAAACTACTTTTAGGATCTCAACCTAAATAAACCCCAAATCACTAGTTTTGACTCTTTATTCTTAAATAAGTATTGAAAATGATGTGCATAAATTCATAAACATCAATGTGTTTATAAAAAAACTGAAACCTGGTTTTCTATTTCAAATAAAAACCAGTTTCTCAGGATAATTTTTTACGATGCCATGATTTTGAAACCCTTAGTTAAAGCCTTATAGTTCAAAGGTACACTACTTTAAGGTTTGCAAGAGCCAACTTCAAAGAACCCAACTTCTCCTTAAAAATTGTTCAGGTATCCCAATATGTATATAGGAAGGTCCTTACTCAATAAGAAATCCTCTTTATTTGAGGAGGCCTTTCCAATCCGAAATCATTTCCATATTTTCCCTCCCATTACCCATGGTTCAAGTATCCATTTTTCAAGAGTTTCCCACTTTTATTTATAATAAGGTAAGGGTGTATATATATATGAGTATTGTTTTCAAATTTCATGTTATTTCTTTCAAAAACATTTAATTTTATATAAATGAAATTTCAAATTATAATAACAGATGTGTGTTAGTTTAAAAATTATAAGAGTGTATATACTTAATTTTAAATATATGGTTTTATATATATGTGTTCATATATATAAAAATACCATTATTATTTCTTGATTTGAATAATTCGTGTATGAAAATAACATTTAATTTGAAATATCGATCTTACTAATGTAGATATTTTCAGTTTATGCACGGATGAAATGTTTTTTTTAATTTTATTTTTTATAATTTGATGTGTGAATTATAATTTTTTTTTTTAAATGATATGAAAATAGTATAATTTCTTTTTTCTTACAATTGTTCTATGAAAGTAAAATTATATATATTGTAAAAATTATTATTTTATTTGAATTGTAATTTTGATATTAATACTATTTTATTTGAAGGATTCATACCTCTATACCCATATTTTATTTATATAAAATGATGTTTTTAAATTTTAGTTTTTGAATTATCTAAGTGAGTATCTAATATATTTATTTAAGGATTAATTTTAAATTATAAAGTTTAATATTTTATTTTATATTTCAATAAAATTTATTTCTTTCTTTTATGAATGATATTTTAAATACATGAATGTTAATTATTCATTTTTTGACATTTAATGAATTTGTTCTAGTATAATTTTCTTGAGATTTGGTTTCTCCAAATATAAAATATTTTTTTCTGTAAAAGTACCTATATATATATGAATTTATGAATTAATTTTCATGTTTTTAAGTGAAAACTTCAATAAAATATTTATAAATATATATAAGGAAAGTTTAATTTTTTTTATAAAATTCATCACTTGAAATTTGTATATATGATAGTGAATTGGGGAGTGAACCAATCCCTTTAGAACTGGGTAGGCCCAGACAACATTCAATGTTTCAAGTGTCCCCATGGATTTTGTTTTTCAAATCCATCATAATATTTTATTAAAAATAAATTGATTATTAAATTAATAAAATCATTTTCATTGAATAAGTATTTTAGAAGGTATTGTAGAATATTAAAATAGAAGTATATTCATAGGTATTATCATCTACTAAAAGTCTAATTATTTTAAAAATTATTATAATATTTTCAAGGTGTAATCATCTTCAAAGGAATTTTCAAAATCATGTTTTCAAATGATTTTTAAAATAAGCATTAAAGATATTATATTTTGAAAAATTAATTTCAAAATGTTATTTTGAAAATTATAAGTATTTTTAACGTATAATTTAAAATCATTTTCAAAATATATAATTTTAAAACCCTAGTATTATATTTTTGAAAAGTCTAAACATATAAATATCTAATTTGGTATAAAGGAATAATTTTTTCAAATGAGTTTTCAAAATGGATTTTCACTGACTTTTAAAAACCCCTTATTGGGAAATCGTTCTTACCATATGTTTTATAAAAAAATCTGAATCATTTAGAAGTTTCAAGGAGATTATGTATGATAATGAGGTAGCGTGATAAATTTTCAACAGCTTTCTATTTATTTATTGATTAAACTCTAACAATTTTTAATAGTTAGTCATTTTCCTCCAAGTCCTCACCTGGAAAAGACCTTCATATGCATAATAGATTGTATATTTTTAGTTTATTTTATAGAAAATATACTTTAATATTTGTGTACCGCGTATACAAGCACGGGTCTTAGGACCTCACACTTGAAATCAAATGAATGGTTTAGACAACTTCAGAGATAAAAATGTCTGGTTAAAAATTGGTTACGTTTCAACATATATTATCTTAGTAAACCTATTTTTTATAAAATTTATAAATAAGGATAAATCTAAGAGTTAGAAATATACTATTTAACACCTAGGTAATTAATTTACCTATAATAAGTATTGAATTCTAGTGATTCTAGTTTTCCAAATTTTGAAAATCAACTTTCATAATTTTACATAAGTACGAAAAACAGAATTTGAGGGAGAAATTTTTTTTAAGTGGGTAGAATGTAACATCCCAAGATTTTATGATATTAATAAATTTTTATTCAATAATTTTTTTTTTCTAATTAAAAAAACTAAATTGTAAGTTAACATAAACACAAATGTTCTCCTTCATCAAATTAGGTTTTGTGTACCAATTAAGATAACCATGTTACATTTAATCTATTAAGGAATATATAAGTATATTAATATATTTAAATTATTTAAATAAATTTATTTTCTTAAAATAATATTAGATATACAATTATTTACTTAAAAGAACTTTTTTAAAGCCATGTGTTTTTATATTGTAAGTATCAAATACATTATTACTTTTTAACAAAAAATAATGTATGCATACATATAGTAATTCCCTTTTTGAACATAATATATAATTTATATAATTTATAAGTCATAATAGTTATTATTTTAAATATTATTTATTTTTTATATGTACAAATTATGTTTATAAAATCATAACTTTTGAATTACTTATTATTGCCAATTTATAATATTTACTAGCTTTAACTAGTTGAAATGTTATTCCTCTAGTTTTAATAGTTATTAAATTTAATTTTATTGTAAAAATATTTTTTAATAATTTTATATTTTTCAAATATTTTAAGATTTATTTAATTAATAATTTTAGGTGGACATTTAAAAATAAAAAATGATTCTTAAGAAATAATATGAAACATAAATTATTATTTATGTAAAAGTTATTTTCACTATGATGAGTGTGTGTTAATTAGAATATTATAAGTGAAAGAAAAATAATTAAAATTATATTTAATCTCCCTTATATTTGATTAATTCTTATTATTCATTATATATATTTTTATAAAAAAACAATCAACCAAATGCAGCCAAGTGTATTGTTCAACCACTACTTAGGTGGGTCTAGTACATTTTATCAAAGTGCATGGGAGTCCACAAGAAACACAGTTGATAATGTTTGAGTATAGGTTCAGAAGAACCTAGGAGGTAATGTGTATAAGACACTCAATGGTGCAGAGGTTAGGTAAAACATCTATTGGGCCCGTTTATAAGGCATCTTAAGAGCACACCCTATTAGACACTTCTGAACAACTAAAATCACCATTTAGCTTATATGGGAGTAGAGAACCATGTTATCTTTCAATTTGGGATTGTATAAGATAGTTATTGTTCATAGTTTAGAAATATCACTTATATCGTGATTGTTGGATCGAATTGTTTCAATCGTTTGATATTTCTCAGAGTTATATCCCTCCTCAAGACCTCTCACCCTCAAATTTTTCATTGATTTTTCTCCCATAATCTAGTTGAATCAGCTGATGTCTCCATCATCCTTGCTTCCCGAATCGATTTTTCTTCTTATCCTCCTTCCAGTGAAATAATATGATTGTACAATTTACCTACAAATAGTGTGATAATAATGACAATCTTCCCTTGACGACAAAGCACAACCCAAACTATTTTCAAGATCTTGACCCAAAGAATACCCGATTCACCATAAATGATTCTTTATTTTCAAAGAATCATAGAAACTAGTATGCATAAATTCATACACATGTTTCTATTTATCCAAAAAATTAAACCCAAATGTTCACCAGGTTATGTTTTCAGGAATACATGGTTTTAAAACCGTTGGTTAAGGCCTTGTAGGTCATAAACACAATGATTTAAGATCCACATTATCCACTTTCAAGGAACACAACTTCTCTTGAAAGCTTTTTTAGGTATCCAAACATGTATATAAGAAGGTCCTTGCATAGTGAGAACAACTCATCATTGGATGAGGCCTTGAAAAATCAAAACCCTTTCCTTATTTTCCCACTCCTTTCCCCAGATTCTAACACAAATTTAGAAGAATGAGCATCTGACATTAATTTTCAATAAGTAAAGGGTTTATATATATATAAGTATTATTTAAAATTTTCATGTAATTTATTTATAAAACTTATAATTATATAAGGAGGTAATTTTAAATTATAATAAGGGGTGTATGTTATTTTAAAAATCATAATAGTTTCCATACTTCCTTTTAAATATATGATTTTGTTTTGTGTGTGTGTGCGTACAAATACCATTATTATTACATGCTTTGAATGTTTCACGTATAAAAATTGGTTTTAATTTCAAATCATGATCTTACTCAAGTTGATATTTTCAATTTATTTAAGGATGAATGTTTTATTTAAAAATGATGCTTTTTATAATTTTATGTGTGAAATATAGTTTTATTTTCAAAATTAGATGTTAAGAGTATAACTTATTTTTTATTATAATTTTTTTATGAAATAAAAATTATATATATTGTTAAAAGTATTAATTTATTTGAAAAATAATTTTACAATTAATGTTATTTTATGTGAAGGATTCATACCTTCAAACCATTATTTCAAAATAAATTAAGAAAATAAGTATCTAATATATTTATTCCTCGTTGAATTTTAAGTGTTAAATTTTAATATTTTATCTCCAATTTCGATAAATGTATTTCATGATATTTAAATAATATTTTAAATACATGAATTTTAATTATTCCTTCATTAACATTTTATGAATTTATGAAACTCTAATTGTCATTAGATATTTTTTTCTCCAAATATAATAGAGGATTTACTATGTAATCGTGTGCGCACACACATATATATTCATATATATATATATGAGAGCATTTTTGTGTTTTTAAAGAGAAAACTTCAGTGAAAATAAATATATATAAATATAATGTAAGCTCAAAATGTATTTATAAAATTAAAAAATTTAAATTTGTAAACATGATAGATAATTGGGGAGTGAACGGATCCCTTGATATGTGTGTAGGCCTAGACAACCTTCAATGGTTCAAGTGGCCCCATGGGTTTTCTCAAATCTTGAATAATATTTTCTTAAAATCACATGATTATTTTATAAAGAAACTCCTTTTAAAAGTGTAAGTATTTTAAAATGTATTATTGAATTCTCAAATTATAATTATTTTCAAAGTTATGATAATATTTTAAAAGAATAAGTATTTTTAAAATTATTATAATATTTTCAAGGCATAATCATTTTCAAATGCATTTTCAAAACCAGGTTTTCAAATGATTTTTAAAATAATTTTCAATGGATTTTTAAATATATTTTCCAAATATATATTTTTAAAAACATAGAATTAAATTTTTGAAATATATATATATATATATCAAATATCAATTTAGATATAAAGGAATAATGTTTTCAAATTAGGTTTCAAAAGTTTTTTCAAAAAATTGTTTCACTGAATTTTAAAAACCCATTACTGGGAAATTATGCTCACCATACATTTTATAAAAAGAATATGATAATTTAGGATTTTCAAGGAGATTCTCTTTGATTATAATCTAGCATAAGAAAATTAAAATAGCTTAATTTTTATTTATTTTTTTAACTCTAATAATTTTTAGTATTTAGTCATTTTCATCCAAAGACTATACCTGAAAAGAACCTTATCTGTACAATGGACATTATATTTTCAGTTTCATTTATAAAAAAAATATAAAGTATTATTTTTATACTGGTTGGAATAATGGATCTTAGGACCTTAAAATGACATAATCAAAGTGCATCGATATAACATTCAAATATATGTACCCATCAATATGTGAAACATACAACATTAAAACATGGAATAAAGAATTGAGAAAACAAAAAATATCATAAGAATCAATAATCATGTTCCATGTGATGTTAATATTGATCAAATGAAACATCATAAACCCATATCAAGCATAGATAAAACATACTAGTATCTTGTAACATCATCTTGTAGAACCCCTACAAAACCCTTACAAATTTGAATAATCATATGGCCAACATCCAATATAATTATCCAGATAACATAATTATTACCCAATGAATTGTATCCCTATATGGGGTCACCAATTATATAATCTATAACTGGCTCACTCGATGTTATCTAGGAACACCCATCATTCATAAAGCCAAGTAATAGAATAATGAATAAAGCACATAGAGAATTAATTTTATAATAATTCATTGAAAAAACTTTATTCTTTTTATTACATGATTAACATGTGAAATGGAAACGGGTTCAACAAAATTCTTTTTGAAACATGGTTAACCCATGGAAAATAAACGGGTTCCATAACAATCAATTTGAAGCATGATTAATCCATGTAAAATAAATGGACTTCATAATAATATCTTTCAAATAATCATAATTCATCTAGAGAAATAATGAGGATGGTTCACCAAAAAATATACCTAGGGGATAATTTTTAACAACAAGTGTTTTTGACATTTATAAATGTAAATAATTTTAAAATATCATTAAATAAATTTTTAGGAAAATTCACTTTTCATTTGGAAAATCAATTTTTAAAATATAAAACATTTAGAAAAATCATTTTTCTTTGAAAATAATATTGAATGACGATAAAGGAATATTTTAAAAATAATTTAAATCATTCCTTGAGGAAAATAAACTTTTGATTTTGAGAAATAATTTATAAATTTTTTTGAAAATATTTATATAAATCACAGTTTTTGATGACAAATACTTTTCAACTAAAAAGATGATTTTTCATAAAAACATTTTTCTGAAATATTGATTAAAAAAGAGAGGAAAATAAATTGAAAACATGTATTAACATGAAATAAATATAAGATAATAAAATTCAGGATAATTATTTTTATCTGGATCATAATACATCAACATTGGAGACATAATCACAAGCAATCCCAATAAACGATGAGATTGTATCCTGAAACTCTTACCACTTTGGTAACATTGATTCATAAGACCCATGAAATAATATCACAAAATTAAACATAAAATTTCATGAAAATAAGTATTTTCATGATATAAAATGTAAAATAGGAAGTATATAAACCTCATAAAATAATATATGTGTATAACATATCAAAAGTCTCAAATAAAGAAAATAAAAACAAAAACACCTTACCGCATTGGTAACATTGAAACATTAAACCCCATAAAAGAGAGATCCAAAAATCGATATGTAAATCCCCATAAAATTAAGTATAATAATCATAAAATAAATTCATAGAAATTATATACACCACAAAATGAAAACATGTTGTGAATATGGAATACACCTCACAAAAATAAAAGTGATATGAGCAAAAAACATTACCTTATGACTATTTCATCACGATTTTTCTTTATCATCATGAATAATAAAATTATGTAAATTGTTTAATTTATTGATAACATTATACACGTTTATTATTACTTTTATTTTACTTATAATAATGTTATATATAATTAGTTAATCAATTAAGTTTACATCAGATGTTTGGATCATATTTGTCTTATGTGTCAAAAATGACTTTGGTATGTCGACTATGGTCATAGGAGTCATTATTTAAAAATATAAATAATTATAATAATGAAATAATTATCATATTTATACATAAATTATACTTTTAAAACCAATCATGAAATATTTTTTTGAAACATTAAATATTTTTATGATCATTGAGACGGTAGGTTGTACGTATGCATGAGTAACGTTTCCATTTTGAAATGATCATTATGGAAATGAAGGTAAGTGATATTTGATATTTACATAATTATAATTATGTAATTAAGACCATTATATTTAATTATATATACTTATATATATCATTATTGTGATTTGGTGATCAAAAAATAAGATTCACATCGCTTTGAGGAGGCAGTAGTCCACGCATCCACAAATGATGTTATTACCATTTCAATGTGTGAAATGGTAAAAATAAAATGATATATTATATTTATATAAATATAATTATGTAATTCGTATTTTAATTATTTCATTTATTTCATTTATATCATAAATATTCATTATATTTATGTTTATTACCTTTCATGTAACATGATAGTGAAAAACGCATCACATCGCTTCGCAGGGCGGTAATCTGTCGTACACACAAGCAATGTTATAGTATCCCCTGCCATTTGAAATATAAAAAATGTGTATATGAGATAATTAATATATATTTATAATTAATTTATATATATCATAAATATAATATATAAATAGTATGTATATCATTATTCCCAATCGTGAGAGGTGGTAATGAAAAAATGAATGACACCATTTTGGGGGGTGGTTCTCCTTTGTACCAACAAATAATGATTTTGTAACCCATTTGATGAAAGTTTTTGTTTTTTTTGGTATTATCCTTAACATAAAAACATATAAGTATATTTTGGATAATAATTTTGTTATATAATCTTGTTATAATAATAATTTAATGGGTTGGAGAAGGAAACAAAACAAAAATGGATGTTGATAAATATTACCTCTTCTCGAGAAACTCCTTTTGGTTTGCACCAAAGGACTTCCTTGGTGGTATTTATTCTAAAATTTAGGATTTTAGGATGAGAAATTGGAATATGGGAAGTGATTATGTCATGGTTTATTTTATCAAAATTTCGTTATAGGTGTTAATAATTAGCGAGAGTGAATACCCTTTACAATGGGGGAGAACTGGTATTCTTGTAAATAAAAAAATTAAACACTATTGGGAGGTCTCCCTTAGCTCATGTGCCTCAAAAAGTAAAAAATAATTTTGTGGAGGGATTAATTGGTATAAAAATACATTTAAAACATAAAATAAGTACAATTTCATTCAATTTAGTTCTTATTATTATTGTTTACTCAATATTATATTTATAGTTTTTACCAAGGTAACTTATTTCTTTTTATTTATCTAGGTAATTTATATATTAATATTATAATAAAAAATAGAATTATTAGATAATTTATACCCAATTATTATAAATATAAATCTAAATTTATTAAATAAAAAAACTATGTGTGTGTAAAATTAATTTTAATACAAAGTAATTTAATGCGCAAAACCTCATTTCAACTATAATCGTGTTAATTAATATTAATTATTTAACTAATAATTATGGTAAAATTTTTAATTTGAACATATTATACATTAAAAATTATATTTATTACAAATATTTATTCCATTTTTTCAAATTTAAATAAAATAAGTGGAATAAATTAATTTAACATTACTCCCAGAGACGAGACGAGAAAGCGGGTTTTTAAAGTGAAAATGTTCAAAAGTTTACTATGTTTTTTATCTAAATTAAATTTAAAAATTATTATAATGACATAAATTGTATTAATATATTTATAATGGAACTATTTTTATATTAAATCCAATTAAAAATATAATTTAACAATAAATATTATTTAAATGAAAAGTTAGTTTTCAATTAAAATTTAGTATTTTTTCACTATTTGTCAAAAAATAAAATTTCTCAGAAAAATACAACAAATTCACAGTAATATAATTTTTAATTTTTAATTTTAAAAAAAATTGTTAAATAAATTTACAAATGTAGAAATTTAGTTTAAAAAAATGTGTTCTATTAAAAAGTGACAAAACTGCCTTTAAAAAATACAATTTGTTTTTCATAAAACTAGATTTGTTTTTATCTTATGAATATAAAATATATTATATGAAAGTGAAATTATTTTACTGAATATATAATATATATATTTCATTAATATCATTCAATACTATTAATTAATTTAATTTTTTAGGATAAAATTCCTTAGGATGTATAAAATAGTTTCTTATAAAAACATTCCCTTCACATTCAATTAGTTTTTATTTAAATTTATAATTAATTGGTAACCAATGAAATAATTTTATAAACATATGTCAAATATATTTTAATAATCTTTTTAATATTATTCATTCTTTTCATTTCAATGGATATGTGATAACTTTCATGTCAAATAATAATAGTAATATTATATATATTTTCATGTAGGACTCAACCTTGTGTTTAATAAAAGTTATAGAAGAAAGTAGATTTTATGTGCAATTTAATATAAACACGATGTTACATATAATTAAATATAAAATTTTAATTTCATATAACTGAAGATATAAAAGAATTTAAATTAATTTGATATAAGATACTTCATAAAATCTTAGGATCTAATATTCATGGTTACATGATGAGATTAGAGACACTTCATCACTGGACAAAGCTAGTTTGGGTGAATCATGTATTTCATATTAGAACCTAACGATTGACAGTAGATATTTATTTACACTTATACGGATGAATTTATTTTCCAATAATTTCACATACACATATTATTCATTTTCTAGTTATGTGAATGGCTATGTTGGTGGTTCCATATTGATTTTTACTCATAACCTGCTCAAGATATCGGGGAATGTAGGCACCTTGGAATATCATCACTAATCACATGTTCATGTTGGGTAGAGGTGTGATGTTTAATGATTTATAAGGATAGCTCAAATAGACTAGATACTGGGATGAGGAATTGATTAGGGATGTAGTAAAACATCATAACTTTAACTATTTTATTTATCTTATTTATGTGATCATCCCAGTGAAGGATTAGTCTATGTGTTATAGCATGACCATTTGTCCGTATGAATGATTTTTCCATATGATATTTTTATATAATGTTAGGTATATTTTTTCTATGCATTATTTTTATTTTTGAAGGATTATGTTTAGCTTATATTTCACTATTATTATGAACTTTTATAAGGGAGTATATTATCTCCAGTTTAACACCCAAGACCCCCACTATTACTCAGTACCCTCTAGAATATGGGGAGGGACACATGAGATATCATAGTAATCTGATCTGTATACTATAGGGTGAACCATAGTGGGGATGTTCCAAAGTTTTATCAAAGATTTTATGAGTATAATATGACAATTTGTATCAAAGATTTTTTATATTAATATTTATTAAGATAGTGGGTGACATAGAAATTTGGAAGGGCTTGTGACAGACCACGAAATAGTGCATTGTGAACACCTTTTTTGAAGTTTAGTCTAGTCTTCCATGTAAATGGGTATTTTTTCTTGGTTTCATCTTTTATGGTTGTATAATTTCACTTGGTGTGATGCAGTTGAGTTTTTGATTTTTGTATTTATTGGTTTCTGGATATTATCCTGTTTACAACAGTCCTATGTACATGTATTATGTTTGGAATGTACAAATCACATGACATATGAGGTCTATATCTGATTAATATCATTGATGGTGAGGGTTCATCTATCTAAATTGTCAATAAACACTTGTAAGTACCTATCATTGAACAATACATATTCTATTTATTTTAAAACAATAAAACACTTTATTTTCCCAAAAATATTTTAGGTTTAGAGTTTTATATAATTAGTAATAAATCATACATAATAAACACATACATTACAAGAGGACACGTATACATAGTTTCCATTTTATCCATCAAAGGAAACCCTTTTAAAAAAATAAATCATGTTTTATTTTAATGAAATATCTTCAAAACTTTGATCTTAACTTCATCCTTGTCCCTACTCTTTCTTAAAATCCTATGAAAAAACATTTCAAAAATGTGGGATGAGAATAAAAACAATAGTAAGGTACATAAAAAATAAAAAATTTAGTCCATTTAAAAACATGAAAACCCATTTAATGTTCGTTGCGAAAATAAATCATTTCCACATGAAAAAAGGGCACACTTTTTTTCAAATAAAACCTTTAAATTCCATAACAAGAAAATAAAAACCCTTTTGGAAACATGGAGCATCGAATTCAAAAACCCATTTAAAACCCCTTGATATTAGAATAACCATACGTCTAAATTCCAATATAATTCTTCGAAGAACATAATCATTACTTAATGCATTGGATAGTTATAACTGGGATCACTTTTAATATAATCTATATCAGGTTCACCCATTTTTCATGAGCTATAATGGGGTTCAACCTTTTGTATAATCTATATTAGGATTATAAATCAGCTATAATGGGGATCAAACCGTCGTATAATATGTATCTGGCACACCCATCTCACATATAATGATCAATTACCAAGTCATGAATAAACATTTTGTGATTGCACTTTTCATCGTAAAACCTTTTATAAACTCTTTAAACCCCAAATGTAAAACACATTGTTGTATCAAAATACCCTTTTATTTTAAGAACCCATTTTCAATACCTAAATACCTAGAGCAAAGTAAATAGGGATTTTCCCTAAATAAATTATCATTAAAAATATTTTTGATCAAAATAAAATTTTCATTTTGAAAACACTTATTTTAAAAAAAACTATGCACTTATAAATGAAAACATTTTCTTTAAAAATAACCAAATAATATTGTAATGAAAGATCCAAAACATTTATCCATCATGAAATTGGGAAAATACACTCATTCATTATATAGTGACCCAGGATTAACATGTAAAGACCTTGATTTTCCATATAATTATTTTTCAATTATTTGGGATTATTATGAGTCTGCGAAAATTGATGACACATGATTCTAAGGCCCGGAGATCCCGAAATAGAATTTTGAACATGTTTTAAGGTATGTTTACCAAAAGTGTAGGAAATGATTTATATTGTTTTAACTGATGCATGGATTAAAAATTTGAGGGAACCATTTAATTCATAGCACTGGTATTTTCTTAGGCGAAGCTTAACTTCGACCGACAAGGGTCGGATGAAAAAGTTAATTTTTGGACTTCACAAAAAAATAATAAAATAACTCAACGAGTAATTTTATTTCTTTGTTTGTAAGATATGAGTGATGGTGATGGTACCTCTGGGTTGTCAAACCATTTAATAGCCGGTTACAATTGATTGTGTAACTGCACCATTGGGAGATTAATGGGTTCATTAATTGAATTCATTAATGAACCTGATTAATCATGCAGTTAGTTAAACTTTTCTCTTCATCTATTTAAAAAAATCTTGGGCATGGGTCTTTGGAACTCATGAGAATAAACTCTGAAAAAGTGTCGACGATGACTTTCTTCAACATAGAATGGAGCTTCGACGCCGTATAAGATTCAATCTAGAGTTCAATGACCACCAACGAACACACTACGAATGCG
The DNA here is from genome assembly GCA_963277665.1 of Viscum album. Classification (NCBI taxonomy): domain Eukaryota; kingdom Viridiplantae; phylum Streptophyta; class Magnoliopsida; order Santalales; family Viscaceae; genus Viscum; species Viscum album. The sequence continues at coordinate 1,101,170,185 of OY728138.1, read as the reverse complement.
GACCCATCATCCTAATCTTTACTGTTTACCAACCTGTTCTAGGTAGGTATTTTATTCAAAGAGTTTTATAATTATTATACTCTTATTGATGATTTAATTGCTTCTATATTATAAGGCTTACACGGAGGGCGCGGGCTGAATGAACAAGGCACGAACCCTCTGTCGATCTCGCTATTGGTTATGTTCTTCGTGGGCGAATGGAAAATATAGCGTCAAGGTGAAACCGAGAGCTGCACTATGTAGGAGTCATCATGGGAGGCCCGTATTCATAGACAAGAAAACAATCAAACCACCGAAGCTTCATTAGTGTCCCATGGAAGCATCATCGGCGTGGTTGTGCCCGTGACCGAAGGAGGCGGCATCTAGCAACCGATGGCCGAGAAGGTGGTGGGGCTCTAAGGAGTTGCAACAGATAAAGGGGGTGTTCGGCCAGTTTCGGTGGCATTGGAGTTGGTCGGCGCACTGAGGTGGTTCTTTGTGGAGGAGGGTCACATCTTTGAGCTGCAGTGAAGAGCAGACCTACGGTTTGCATGTTCCATAAGTGACCAGTCCAACGGACCGACAAGGTGGAGCGGCATCAACCGACACCGCTGATTGATGAAACACGAATGGCTTGGACATTCAAGAAAGGAGCAGACCCTCGGATTAACCAATAAAAATACACCTTTTAATTACATTTTAATGGTATAAAATGTTCATTTTTGGTCTTATGGGCCTGAGTTAGTGGATTTTACTTTTGAACATCCATTCTTATCATTTGTGCAATTCATGCCTAATGTACACGAATTTAGGCCCAATGATTCATATGATTTTAAGAATTGTAATTATCCATATTATAATTTGATATTTTGGGAACTGTATATAAACTTAAATATTAGCATTTTTCATTCAAGGATCAATCGAGGATTTATAAAGGATGATGTAGACATTAGGTGATGAAAGGAAAGAATTCTAGAGAAGGCAGATTGGACACCAGCCCACTGATGAGAATATAAGACCCATAATACAAACCCAATGAAGCCCAGATTTCATGGTATGATATATGAAATATATAGAAACAAATAATTATTCAGAATACAGTGCTAATTCAGCCTCCATGATGGCAATTAAGGATGCCCAAATAGAATATCAAAATCTGGGCCAGAATCTGCGGCCCAGAATATTATCCCACTAGATCAAACATAACTCCAGATTAACAACTCCAAATGGGTCCAAATTTTACAGACGGTTAGGAGACTTCCAGGAATCCATTTGCTTATTCTATGTTCCTATCTAATTTGGTCATCTAGAAGGTTATTTTGACATGTCTTTTCGTTGGTTTCAAGCTCACTTCCACCTCGAGTCAAGAGTGGAAAAGTCCAAGTTCCACAAGCTTTACACCACCCTAGGCCTACCATAATCAAGTGGAATGATTCTTAAAATTGGATACTCGACCCAAGACTCCCAAAATTCCTATTTAAGGCAGTGGTGGTAGAGGATTTTATCATCTTTTGATATTTCATTCATTGTAATGTTATGATACGATTTTGTTGTCTCAAGTTTGTCGTCCACATGTAAGTTGTTTTAATTCATCCTTGTTTCTTAATAAATGTTCTTCTTCTCTTATTATTCTGTTATTATCCATCTTACATTGATATTGTTTCCTCAATGTGTGAATTTATTGACACCAAACCATGTGAAATTATTCACACAATGGTGGAGTGATCATTTTATTTTTATTGTTTTATTTACTTCTTCAATTCCACCCTCATTAGTCTACTTCCTGCTTCCATTGAAACCATAGCATCAATGGAGGGATAACTCATTTATGGGTTGATCCAAGGGAGTATAAAGGGGCTGGATTTGATGTTATTTATCACCCAAATAGTGTCTAATCACTTCTTTAATTGAGATTTTTATTTGATGTCTTTTAAACTCCATCGTCCTTTTTGAATTTAAGGCAACACACTTCAAGTGCTAATATGAAACATTACATTTATGTGCTCAAAATTTTGATCCTTCAAGTATATAGGTGATCAGTATTAAAGGGTTTAGTTATTAAACCAGTAATTTATGATGTTTTTTTATCTTCTTAAATGAACCCATCTCAAATATAATAAATTGAAATCATTAAAAAAGGAATTCATCTAATCCACCCCAAGTGATAACCTAGGGTCAACTCATTATCTTAATTTGAATTAACTTAAATGTGTTAGTGATACCTTAAACCCATATAAAATCAACCCAATTTTTCCACTTCATATTTAAAATAAATCCATATAATGTTTGTGTTTGTAGGTTACTTCTTAGGTCTCTTAGGATTCGATAACTCAAGCTATACTACAAGGATCACTCTACCTTCATCTCTTGGGTAAATTTGAGCGCCAATAAAATTTTGTAACCATTGTCGGGGACCCATGTATGTAATCTCAACACCCATTATATTCTCCCCCATTTATTCTATTCTCATATAAGATCTCTTATCTTGTCCCTTTCTTGTTTTTTTTCTTTTGGCGCATGTCCTCCTACACTCGCGATCAATCAAACCATCTAGTAAGGGTGGATAGTCATGGGGTTGGGGAGTCAAGTACACAAAAGGAAATCCTTCCATTAGATCATAATCTTTCTAATACTCTATAGTCAAAACTTGAGCCCATTTCAATGGAAGGACTTCAAAGAAACAAACTCATAAACCCGGGTGGGAACCAAAATGAAAACCCAAATGAGGCATCTCCAAACTTGGGGAATTCAGTTAATCAAACCATGAATGACTAAATCACACATACCTGGACCAATCCCCCCTCATGTATTAGACACAAATCCCTATGAGATTCCAACTACATATTTAAACCTCATGTCATAAACCACCTTCCCACATTCCATGGAATGGAGTCTGAGATTCCCTACCTTCACAATAAAGAGTTCAATGACTTTGTGGAAACCATGTGTCCCCCACATCAACTAGAATCAGATAGGATGATGCTATTTCCTTTTTCTTTAAATGATCGAGATAAGAAATTTCTAAATAATTTGAGACCATAATCCATCAACTCTTGGGACAAATTACAAAGATAATTATACAAAAATAATTTCCCCACCACAAAACAATTGCACTTAAAAAGAGCATCCAAATATTTTTTGAAAAAGAGGGTAAGTCATTCTATGAAACATGGTAGAGGTTCAAAGACACTCTAAACATTGTTCTAAACCATTTTTTTTCTATTCTTGAACAAGTGATAATTTTCTATGAAGGGTTGGGTCTGAAGAACAAATAATTCATTGACATGATGTGTAATAGAACCATTAAAAACAAATCCCCAAATGATGCTTATGAGTATCTGGAAAGCCCTACTGAACAAAACCAAGAATGGGGAACATTACCTTATTCTGAAAAGCCACAAAGAACTACTGGAATTCATACAATTAGAGAAGAGGAATTCCTTAGGGCTGAACTTGCAGCACTTTCTTGGAAGGTTGAAGAGATAGACCTTAGGAAAGTCCATGAAATCCAAACTGTAGACCATGTTTTCACAATTTGTGACAAACCTGACCATAAGATAGACAACTACCAAACCATTCCATCCATAAAGGATGTTCTTTTAGGAGTAACCCCAGATAAAGTAAATGCTTTGAACTTTCAAAGGACTCAATACCAAAACAACTTCAACCCAAAGTATAATGACCACCCAGGCTTCCGCTGGAATGATAACCAACAACCTAGCCAACCAAAGGGACAAAATCCTTACCCCTATCAGAACTACCAAACCCATAACTAGTTCCAAACCCAACCTATCCAATACCAACAGCCACTGGCCCATTTTCAACAAATCATCCCACCTCCAAAATATTCCCCTGGGATAAACCAATCTTCTCAAGCACCAACCCAAACTATTCCACAAAGCCTACTAGAACAACTATGCAAACAAATGGAAAGGATGAACTCAAAAGACTTTTCCCTAAAAAAATAACTTCAAACCATCAAAATTGGAAAGGCACCCATGCCTACTCAGGCGGTACCATCCTCAAATTCAAGGGGAGAGTCAAGTTTCACTGAAACAACTCATGAACAACTAAAGGTTGTGACTATTTTAAGAAGTGAGAAATAAATTGACAAACCTGAACAACTAATTCAGAACCCATCTAAAGATTCAGAATTGGATGAAAATTCAAATGAACCAAATGATCAAACTAAAAAACATAATAACATTGTCAAAGAAACAACTCTTAAAAAAACAACCCAACAACTTTCACCATTTCCTCAACACATGAGGGGGAAAACCAAGGCTGATTTGAGTGAAACATTGAGGGAAATATTCTCATAAGTAAAGTTTAACATTCCCCTTCTCGATGTAATCCAAACGATACAAGCCTAATAAAAGTACATTAAGTACTTGTGCACTTGTAAGAGAAAATTCTCACACAAAACCCAAGTCCTTTTGGCAGCTAATGTGAGTACCACCATTCAAGGGACCATTCCTCCTAAGATGAAAGACCTGGGTTTCCCTTACATCAATGTTGAACTAGGAGAGAGAAAAGTTGTAAAGTCTTGTGTGACCTAGGTTCTAGTGTCAATCTCATCCTATATGTTATGTACTACTAGTTAGGCCTAGAAGATCTCCAACCCACATCTATCACACTTCAATTTTCTAATCATATCATTAGGGTTTCAAAATACATTTTAAAGGATGTTCTGGTAAAGGTTGAAAACTTCATCTACCCTAGTGACTTCATTTTCCTTGACAAGCATACCAACTTAGGAAATAAGGAACAAACCCCAATCATCCTTGGTTGTCTCTTCCTTGCAACAATCAACTCTGTTATCTGAGTCCGAAATGGGAACATTACCATCACCTTTGGAAACATGAGTCTAGACTTGAACATCTATAATTCATGCTCACAAATAGGGGATGATGAGGAAATTTATGAAGTAAACATGATAGGAAGAATTGATAATGAATCCATAGAACATCAAGGAATATTTAATGAATGTTTATGTTAGGATGAGATTGATTTACTTTGTTCAAATGAAGGAAGTTTATCTCCTTGGTTTGAATCATTTTCAAATTACTCCTATGATGAAGTCTTAAGTCCAAAAATCAGCCAAACCTTTCAGGAAACCACTTTCATGGAGACCACTACAACTTCCTTCCCTAAATCTGATCAAGCCAATATAGTAGTTTAACCTTCTACAAGTGGGGAATCAATCCTATCTAAAACTCTAGGAAACAAAATTGATCTTGATCCAATGTCCCAATATTATTCTGAAATTCTGAACCAACCCGATCTTGAATTGAAGGAACTTCCTGCTTCACTCAAGTATGCCTTCCTAGGGGATAATCAAACACATTATATTGTCATTTCTTCTTCTCTTGAATCCAATAATGAAAATATTCTTCTATATGTACTTAGTAAACATAAGAAATCCATTTGTTAGACCCTGTCTAATATTCCTGGTATTAGACCACTTATCGGGACTCATAGAATTGTTTTGGAATCTGATTCAAAACCATGTTTTCATCCTCAGCGGTGACTCAATCCTAATATCATGGAGGTAATAAGGAAAGAACTTCTGAAATTGGTAAAAGCGGGTATCATCTATCCCATAGTTGAGAGTGAATGGGTGATCCTAATTCAAGTGGTTCCAAAAAAGGATGGAATCATAGTGATAACCAATAAGGATGGATAGATTATTACAACAAGGGTGAGTAGTGGCTGGAGAGTCTAAATCGACTATAGAAAGCTAAACTCATTTACCAAGAAGGACCAGTTCCCCTTACCATTCTTTGACCAAGTCCTTGAGAGAGTGGCAGGTCATGCCTTCTACTATTTCTTAGATGGGTACTCGGGGTATAATCAAATTGGGGATTTCTATAGGATCAAGGGAATACTACATTCACATGTCCATTCAGAACCATTTCCTTCAAATGCATGAACTTAGGGTTATGAAATGCCCCTGAAACCTTCAAGAGGTTCATGATGGGAATATTCCCAAACATAGTAGAAGCTTTTCTTGAGGTCTTCATGGATGACTTCTCTGTGTTTGGGGATACATTTTAGGGATTTTTGAGGAATTTGGAGAGAGTCTTTTAAAGATGTGGGGAAAATAATCTGGGTCTAAACTGGGAAAAAATACATTTCATGGTTAAATAGGGACTAGTTCTAGTCTATCTAGTATTGATTAGGGGGATTGAAGTTGATAAATTAAAGGTTTAAATCATTCATCACCTTCCATCACCCAAAACTGTCAAGGAAGTGATGTATTTCTTAGTACATGATGGTTTCTATAGAAGATTCATTGAAGACTTTATTTCATCCCCTCGTCCCCTTTGTGATCTCCTAGTAAAGGACGCTCCATTTGGTTGGACAGAAAGCTGTGAGGGTTCATTTTCAACCCTCAAATCCTCTCTCACCTCTCCTCCCATTATAAAATCTCAAAATTGGAACCTTAATTTTGAACTTATGTGTGATTCCAGTGACTTTTCTTTAAGATATGTGTTTGGACAACATTGTGATAAAACACCTTATGTCATTGATTATGTAAGAAAATCCTTAAATGATGTCCAAATCAACTACACCACCACTAAAAATGAGTTACTTTCTATTGTGTTTTCCTTAGAGAAATTTAGTTCCTACCCTTTAGGATCCCCCATCACTATGTTCACTGATGATTCTGCACTAAAATACCTCTTCCAAAAACAAGATTCTAAGGCTAGACTGAATAAGTGGGTCCTTATATTACAAGAATTTGACCTCACAATCAAGCATAAAAAGGGTGTTGAAAATGTTGTAGTTGATCACATTTATAGGATATAATTCAAAGACAACTCAAATCACCTTCCTATTTCTGATTCACTTCCTGATGAACACCTATACTCTGTGAGTGACTTCCCTTGGTATGCCGACATAGCCAATTTCTTAGTTATAGGAGTCATTCCGAAATTCTTAGGGACTCAATCTCAAAGGAAATTCCTTTATGATGTTAGACACTATGTTTTTGATGATCTATACCTCTATAAGTTCTGCCCTAACCAAATCATTAAGAGGTGTGTCCCAGAATCTGAACAAGATTCCATCCTTAAATTTTGTCATAGTGAGTCATTTTGAGGTCACTTTTCCTCTAAGAAAACTTCTTCTAAGGTTCTTCGATTTCATCTTTTCTATCCCACCCTCTCAAGGGACTCCAACATATTTTTTCAAAGTTATTTTAAGTGTCAAAAAGTAGGTTCAATCACAAAAAGGAAGCACATTCGACTCACTCCCATCTTAGTGATTGAAATTGTTGACTACTGGGGAATCGATTTCATGGGTCCCTTCCCAAAATCTAGGGGATACCTCTATATCCTCTTAGTTGTTGATTATGTATCAAAATGGGTTAAAGAAAATCCAACCAAGTCTAATGACCATCATGTTGTGATCCTATTTCTGAAAGAGAAAATATTTTCTCGATTTGGAATTCCTAGGGCTATAATTAGTGACCGAGGAACCCATTTTTGCAACTGTACATTCTCTTCACTCATGTATAAGTATGGTATTTCTCACAAGGCTTCCACTGCATACCATCCTCAAACTAATGTTCAGGCTGGGTTAGCAAATAGGGAGATTAAGAATATTCTTGAAAAAACTTTCAACCCTTCTATGAAAGATTGGTCCAAGAAACTCTCTGATGCTCTTTGGGCATATCGTACAGCATACAAAACCATCCTAGGAATGTCACCATATAGGTTGGTTTATGGAAAGGCATTCCATTTACCTGTTAAAATTGATCATAAAGATTTTTGGGAAATTAAGAAAATAAAATATGACCCCTCATTGGCCAGAACAAAAAGGAAATTAGATCTCAATGAACATGAAGAACTAAGGATAGAGGCTTATGAAAATTCAAGGATCAGCAAAGCTAGATTTCAAGCCTACCAATCTAGGAATATAAAAGTTAAACATTTTGAACCGGGAAAATTCATGTTCTTGTATAGTTCAAATCTTCATTTATACCTGGGAAAGTTAAGGTCTAGATGGTCAGGTCCTTTCATATTGCATCATGTGTACCCCTACGGGGCAGTAAAAACTCAAGGTGGTAACATTTTCAAGGTCAATGGTCAAAGGTTAAAACTATTCATTGAATCATTCAATAAACAGTAAATAGAGGTTGATTTAACTGAGTCAACCTATGAACCCGGAAAAAAATGATAGATTTAGGATCCATGTCGTGTTAATGATATTAAACCAAAGTGTTGCACAGGAGGAAACCCATGGTTTTCATGTCATCATTATTTTTCAAAAAGTATTAATTAATCATTTTGATATTTAAAAATAAAAAATTAGATTTTGGACCTGTTCTTCTATTATGAGTATGGATGGGTATGAAAGGGGAGCACCATATTCATTTGTGTCACATGGTGTGATCCTTGCATAACACCTTACCCAGAAATTTAAAAAGAAGACGATGTATCATCAGTTAATTTTATTTTTATGTGTTTTTATCTTAAAATAAAAAAACAAATATAATATATAAATAAAAAAAGGGGCATGTCATAGGTCAGGGGTCAAACCCCATCACAACTGGCGAAGCTGTGGGGAATCAAACCTGGGACTGAAGGGAGACATGGTCGTGTGCTTACCACTGACTTACGACTTATTTTTCTTCCTTATTCTATAATTTTTATATATATACTTATATTTTACTTTATTTATTATATAAATATAACTATATATATATACATTATTTTGTTTGTTTTTTTTCTTAACTAGGGAATTCTCAGAGTGACATCGAGATCAAGGGATTAAAAGGGAGCATCATGAATTTCAACTTCAACCACCAAGTGAATTCTTTCTATGATCCTCATTTTCAATTTAATTTTTGAACTATCATTATATACCTCTACCTCCTTCTAAATTTTCTTTTCTTTAAACACTGAGGATAGTGTCGTTTTATATTGTGGGGAGATAAAATAAAAAACTTATTTTGTGTCAAAAAAAGAATGATTTGAAAAAAATGTGTGTAAATTGAAGGGAAAATTCCTTTAACATTGAACATGGTAATACACATTGAACACATTGAAACTGAATATCAAATAATATATCATGCCCCTATTATAATTTTAATCCTTTTATAATTTCGTGAGCATTGATTTTTAGAAAGTGTGATTATCCAATGTAATTTTTCATAGTTTATATTTTCATCCAAATAAAAAAAGATCACAATGCACGTCCTTTAGATAGTGGGGTATTAGTTTGAGTTCATGGGTTCCCCAAAATAAATAGCATAGTTTTATTAATCATTTTAGTTTTAATATGAGTAATCTATAAAGAAAATTAAAAAACAATAAATTTGTGTGTAGAGCAATGAAATGACCTAAGGCGTGGCTTTCGGCACATGGGGATCATGACTCCATAGTTGTCTGGCCTAGAGGTAGTAATTTTATCTCTATTTTTTGTAATTTGATTTTGTTTTTGATTGAGTTAACTCAAGATGATGCCCGAGTATGTGGGCTTCACTTGGTTCCCTAAGGTCTTTGAGCCTGGGAGTCATCGGCAAAGTCTCGCTACAGGGGTTGACTCTTTTGAGTGAAATTTCAATTACCATGGAAAAATTGAAAAAAAAACAAATAAAAAACAAATAAAAAATTGAATACTCATCTTAATATTGAAATGTGATTCCACCTAGTGCTTCAATCATTTCCCTCTTGAATAAAGACCAACCCCCATGTCTAATGTGATGCACAACACATCATCACTCTTAATTGATATTGGATGAAATATGGAGATAAATTTGAACAATTTAATGGGCTTGGAAACGGGATATACTTATGAAACTATCTTGTATTAAAATATTTTTATGGGTTTCATGATTGTTTGGTATAAAGGTTTTTGGTGATCATTGTGTATTAAAATGTTTTTGGAAAAAGGAATTCGAATTTCATATTATTGAGATACATTTTCCTCGGGACTAGAAAATATCATGTTGGGTGGTGTGGTTAGACAATAAAAATACACATTTTAATTACATTTTATTGGTATTAAATTTCCATTTTTAATATTATGGGCCTGAGTTAGCGGATTTTACTTTTGAACATCCATTCTTATCATTTGTGCAATTCATGCCAAATGTACACCAATTTAGGCCCAATGATTCATCTGATTTTAAGGATTTTAATTATCCATATTATAATATGATATTTTTTACACTTAAATATGAAAATTTTTCATTCAGGTATCAATGGGTGATTCGTAAAAGATGATAAAGATATTTGGTGATGAGAGGAAATAATTCTGGAGAAGGCAGATTAGACACCAACCCACTGATGAAAATGTGGGACCAACAATACAAACCCAATGAAGACAAACATTCATGTGATGATAGAAGACATATATAGGAACAAATAATTATTGAGTATACATTGCTAATTAGGCCTCCATTATTGAAATTAAGCCGGACCAAATAGAATATCAAAATCTAGACCAGAATCTGCGGCCAAGAATATTATCCCACTAAAGAGGACATAACTCCCGATTAACAACTCCAAATTAGCCCCACTTTTATAGTATTTTAGGAGACATCCGAAGATCCATTTTCTTTTTCTATGGCCCACTCTAATTCGGCCATCTAAAATGTCATTTTGACATGTTTTCTTGGTGGTTGCAAGCTGGCTTCCACCTCTGGTCAAGAGTGGAAAAGTCTAAGTTCCACAAGCTTTCCACCACCCTAGGCCTACCATAATCAAGTAGAATGATTTGCACAGTTGGAATCTATAACCAAGGCTCCAAAAATTCTTATTTAAGGTATTGGTGGTGGATTATTTTATCATATTTTGAGATTTCTTTCATTGTAATGTTATGCTGCGATTTTGTTATCTCAAGTTTGTCTTCCACATGTAAGTTGTTTTAATTCATCCTTGTTTCTTAATAAACGTTCTTATTATATTATTATTATATTCCTATCTATCTCAAGTTGATACAATTTCCTCAAGGTGTGAATTTATTCACACCAAACCTTGTGAAATTATTCACCCAATGGTGGAGTGATCAATTTCATTTTATTTTTTTCTTTACTTCTTCAATTCCTCCCTCCTGAGTCTACTTCCCGCTTCAATTGAAACCATAGAAACAATGGAAGGCTAACCCACTTATGGGTTGATCCAAACCAGTGGAAAGGGGATGGATTGAATGTTATTTATCACCCCATTAATTTCTAATCACTTCCTTAATTGATATTTTTATTTGATGATTTTTAAACTCCATCGTCCTTGTTGAATTTTGGACCACACACTTCAAGTTCTAATACGAACCTTTACCTTGAAGTGCTCAAAACATTGATCCTTCACGTGTATATTTGATTTGTATTAAAGGGTGTAGGTATTAAACCAGTAAGATATGACGTTTTTTGATATTCTTAAATAAACCCATCTCAAATATAAGAAATTGAAATCGTTAAAAATGGAATTCATCCAATCCACCCCAAGCGATAACCTAGGATCAAATCATTATCTTAATTTGAATTAACTTAAATCTGTTAGTGATACCTTAAACGCATATAAAATCATCCCAATTTGGTCACTTCAAAGCCAAAAACAATCCATATAATGTATGTGTCTGTAGGTTACTTCTTAGGTCTCTGAGGATTCGATAACCCAAGCTAAACTACAATGATCGTTCTACCTTCATCTCTTGGGTAAATTCGAGAATGAATCAAATTTTGGTGATTTTTTCAGAGACCCAAGTAATTCATATCAACACCCATTTTATTCACCCTCATTTCTTCTATTCTCACCTAAGATCTCTTATCTTGTCACTTTCTCTTTTGTTTTCTTTTGGCGCACGTTCTCCTACACTCATGGTCAATCAAGTTGTCTAGTTAGGGTGGATAGTCCTGGGGTTGGGGAGTCAAGTACACCAAAGTAACTCTTTATATTAGATCATAATCTTCCTAATTTTCCAGATTCAAAAATTGTGCCAATTCCAATGGAAGTTCTTCAAGGAAACCAACACATAAACCAGGGTGGGAACCAAAATAAAAACCCAAATGAGGCAGCCCCAAACTTGGGGAATGCAGTTGATCAAACCATGAATAACTATCTCACATCTACTTGGACCAATTCCCCCTGATGCATTAGAAACAACTCCCTAGGATATTCCAACTACATCTTTAAACCCCATGTCCTAAACCACCTTCTCACATTCCATGGAATGGAGTTCGAGATGCCCTACCTTCACATTAAGGAGTTCAATGAAATTGTGGAAACCATGTGTCCCCCACATCAAGTAAAATTGGCTAAGATGAGACTATTTCATTTCTCTTTAAAGGATATAGCTAAAAATTGGATAAGAAATTTGAGACCATCATCCATCAACTCTTGGGACCAATTACAAAGAGAATTACACAAAAAATACTTTCCCCACCACAAAATAATTGCACTTAAAAAGAGCATCCAAAACTTTTTTAAAAAAGAGGGAGAGTCATTCAATGAAAAATTGGAGAGGTTCAAAGACAATCTAAACATGGTTCCACACCATGGTTTTTCTATTCCTGAACTAGTGGAAATTTTCTATGAAGGTTTGGGTCTAGGGAACAAACAATTCATTGACATGATGTGTAATGGAACCTTTAAAAACAAAGCCTCAAATGATGATTACGAGTATTTGGAAATCCATGATGAACAAAACCAAAAATGGGGAACTTCACCTTATTCTGAAAAGACACAAAGAACTACATGAATTAATACACTTAGAGAAGAGGAATCCCTTATGGATAAACTTGAAACACTCTCTAGGAAGTTTCAATAGATAGACCTTAGGAAAGTCCATGAAATCCAAACTGTAGACCCTGTTTGTACAATTTGTGACAAACATGACCATAAGACAGACAACTGCCCAACCATTCCATCCATCAAGGATGTTCTTTTAGGAGGAACCCTAATGGAATTAAATTCTTTGAACTTTAAAAAGAATCAATACCAAAACAACTTCAACCCAAGGTATAATGACCACCCTAGCTTCTGCTAAAAAGATAACCAACAACCTATCCAACCACAGGGACAAAATCTTTACCCCCATCAGAACTACCAAACCAATAACCAGTTCCAAACCCAAACTATCCAATACCAACAGTCATCAGTCCATTTTCAACAAACCATCCCACCTCCAAAATATCCCCCTGGGATAAACCAATCTTCTCAAGAACCAACCCAAACTATTCCACAAAGCCTACTAGAACAACTATGCAAACAAATGGAAAGGATGAACTCAGGAGTATCTTCCCTAAAACAATAACTTCAAACCATCAAAACTAGAAAAGAACCCATGCCTACTCAAGTGGTAACATCCTCAAATTAAAGGGTAGAGTCATGTTGCACTCAAACAACACATGAAAAACTAAAGTCTGTGACTATTTTAAGAAATGGGAAATGAATTAAGAAACCTGAAAAACTAATTCGGAACCCATATAAAGATTCAAAATTGGATGAAAATTCAAATGAACCAAATGATCAAATTGAAAAACACGATACCATTGTCAAAGAAGCAACTCTTCAACAAATAACCCCAAAAAATGCACCATTTCCTCAATGTATGAGGGGGAAAACCAAGCCTGAATTTAGTGACACATTGAGGGAAATCTCTCACAAGTCAAGTTGAGCATTCCCCTTTTCGATGTAATCCAAACCATACCTTCCTACTCAAAATACCTTAAGGACTTCTGTACTTTTAAAAGAAAATTTTCACACAAAAACCAAGTCCTTTTGGTAGCTAATGTGAGTACCACCATTCAAGGGACCATTCCTCCTAAGTTGAAAGACCCGGATTTCCCTTACATCAATGTTGAACTAAGAAAGAGAAAAGTTTTCAAGGCCATGTCTGACCTAGGTGCTAGTGTCAATCTAATCATATATGTTGTGTACTGCTAGTTAGGCCAAGAAGATCTCCAACCCACGTCTTACACACTTAAACTTGATGATCGTAGCATTAGGGTTCCAAAGGGGATTTTGAAGGACGTTATGGTAAAGGTTGAAAACTTAATCTACCCTGATAACTTCATTGTCCTTGACAACCATTCAAACATAGGAAATAAGGAACAAACCCCAATCATCCTTGGTCGTCCCTTCCTTGCAACAATAAACTCTATTATCTGAGTCCAAATGGGAACATGACCATCACCTTTGGAAACATGAGTCTAGACTTGAACATCTATAATGAAAGCTCACAAATAGGGGATGATGAGAACATTCATGAAGTAAAAATGATAGGAAGAATTGATAATGAATCTATAGAACATCAAGGAATATTTGATGGATTTTTATGTCAGGATGAGATTGATTTCCTTTGTTCACATGAAAGAAGTTTATCTCTTTGTCTTGAATCATTTTCAAATTGCTCTTATGATGAAGTCGTAGGTCCAAAAATCAGTGAAACCTGTCAGTAAACCACTTTCATGGTGACCACTCCAACTTCCTTCCCTAAATCTGATCAAGACAATATATTAGTTGAACCTTCTACATGTGGGGAATCAATCATATCTAAAACTCTAAAAAAATTGATCTTGATCCAATGTCCCAATCATCTGCTGAAATTCTGAACCAACCTGATCTTGAATTGAAGGAACTTCCCTCTGTACTCATGTATGCCTTCCTAGGGGAAAATCAAACACATCTAATTGTCATTTCTTATTCTCTTTAATCCAATCATCACAGGATGCTTCTAGATGTCCTTAGGAAATATAAGCAAGATATTGGTTGGACCCTGTCTGATATTCCTAGTATTAGCCCACTTATCGGGACTCATAGGATTGTTCTAGAATCTAATTCAAACCCATTTCATCAACCTAAATAGAGAATCAATCCTAATATCATGGAGTTAGTAAGGAAAGAACTTCTAAAATTGTTAAAATCTAGTATCATCTATCCCATAGCTGAGAGTAAATGGGTGAGCCCAATTCAAGTGGTTCCAAAAAATCATGGAATCACAGTGATAACCAATAAGGATGGAGAGATTCATCCAACTAGGGTGAGCAGTGGCTGGAGAGTCTACACTAACTAGGGAAAGATAAACTCATTTACCAAGAAGGACAATTTACCATTACCATTCATTGACCAAGTCCTTGAGAGAGTGGTAGGTCATGCCTTCTACTATTTCATAGATGGGTACTCGGGGTATAATCAAATTGAGGTTTCCCTAGAGGATCATGGTAAGACTACATTCACATGTCCATTTGGAACCTTTTCTTTCAAACGCATTCCCTTCAGGTTATGCAATTCCCCTGGAACCTTCTAGCGGTGCATGATGGGAATATTCTTAGAAATGGTTGGGGATTTTCTTGAGGTCTTCATGGATGACTTTTATGTGTTTGGGGATACATTTGAGGGATGTATGAGGAATGTGGAGAGATTCTTGTCAAGATGTGAAGAAAATAATCTAGTCCTAAATAGGGAAAAATTCCATTTCTTGGTTAAATATGGACTAGTTCTAGTCTATCTAGTCTCGAGTAGGTGGATTGAAGCTGATAAAGCAAAGGTTGACATCATTCATCACCTTCCATCACCCAAAACTGTCAAGGAAGTGAGGTCTTTATTAGGACATGCTGGTTTCAATAGAAGATTCATCAAGGACTTTAGTTCAATCTCCCATCCCCTTTGTTCTCTCCTAGTAAATGATGCCCCATTTGTTTGGAAAAAAATCTGTGAGGGTTCATTTTCAACCCTCAAATACTCTCTCACCTCTCCTACTATTATGAAATCTCCAAATTGGAACCTTCCTTTCAAACTTATGTGTGATGCCAGTGAAGTTTTTGTAGGAGATGTGTTAGGACAACATTGTGATAAAAATATTTATATCATCGATTCTGCAAGAAAATCCTTAAATGATACCCAAATCAACTACACCATCACTAAAAAGGAGTTACTTCCTATTGTGTTTGCCTTAGAGAAGTTTAGTTCCTACCTCTTAGGATCCCCCATCACTGTATTCACTAAACATTCTACACTAAAATACCTCTTCCAAAAACAAGATGTTAAGGCTATACTAATTAGTTGGGTCCTTCTCTTACAAGAATTTAACCTCACAATCAAGGATAATAGGGGTGTTGAAAATGTTTTAGTTGGTCACCTTTCTAGGATGCAATCCAAAGACAACTAAAATCACCTTCCGGTGTCTGATTCATTTCTTGATGAACACCTATACTCTGTGAGTGACTGCCATTGGTATGTCGACATAGCCAATTTATTAGTTATAGGAGTCATTCCAAAATTATTAGGGACTCAAGCTCGAAGGAAATTACTTTCTGATGTTAGACACTATGTGTTTGATGATCCATACCTCTATAAGTTCTTCCATGACCAAGTCATTAGAAGGTGTGTCCCAGAATCTAAACAAGAGTCCATCCTTAAATTTTTTCATAGTGAGGCATGTGGAGGTCACTTTTCCTCTATGAAAACTTTTTCTAAGGTTATTCGGTTTGGTCTTTTCTATCCCACCCTCTCAAGGGACTCCTAATCATTTTTTCAAAGTTTTCCTAAGTGTCAACAAGTAGGGTCAATCGCAAAAATGAATCAAATGCCACTCACTCCTATATTAGAGATTGAAATCTTTGACTACTGGAGAATTGATTTCATCGGTCCCTTACCAAACTCTAGGGGATACCTCTACATCCTCTTAGCTATTGATTATGTCTCAAAATGGGTTGAATCCATCCCCACCAAGTCTAATGACCATCATGTTGTGATCTGATTTCTGAAAGAGCACATATTTTCTCGATTTGGAATTCCTAGGGCTATAATCAGTGATCGAGGAACCCATTTTTACAACTGTCCATTCTCTTCACTCATGTCTAAGTATGGTATTTCTCACAAGGTTTCCACTGTTTACCATCCTCAAACCAATGGTAATGCTGAGTTAGAAAATAGGGAGATTAAGAATATTCTTGAAAAAATTGTCAATCCATCTAGGAAATATTGGTCTGAGAAACTATCGAATTCTTTTTTGGCATATCGTACAGCATAAAAAACCATCCTAGTAATGTCACCATATAGGTTTGTTTATGGAAAATCATGCCATTTACCTGTTGAAATTGAGCATAAGGCTTTTTGGGAAATTAAGAAAATAAATTATGACCTCTCATTGGCTGGAACAAAAAGGAAATTAGATCTAAATGAACTTAAGGAACTAAGGATAGAGGCTTATGAAAATTCAAGGATCCATAAATCTAGAGTTTAAGCCTACCAATCTAGGAATATCAAAGTCAAATAATTTGAACCAGGTAAATTATTGCTCTTGTATAGTTCAAAACTTCATTTACACCAGGGAAAGTTAAGGTCTAGATGGTCAGGTCCTTTCATAGTTCATCATGTGTACCCCCATGGGGCAGTAGAGGTTCAAGATCCCATAAGTGGTTACATTTTCCAAGTCAATGGTCAAAGGTTAAAACCATTCATTGAATCATTAAATAAACATGAAATAGAGGTTTAGTTAACTGATCCAATCTATGAACCGGGAAAAAATTGATAGATTTAGGATCCATGTCGGGCTAACGACATTAAACAAAACCGTTGCACATGAGGCAACCAGGGGTTTTCATGTCATATTTATTTTTCAAATAGGATTAATTAATCATATTGATATTAAAAAATAAAAAAATACACTATTGACATGTTCTTCTATTATGAGTATGGATGGGTATGAGAGGAGAGCACCATATTCATCTGTGTCACGTGGTGTGATCCTTGAGTAATACCTTACCAGAAATTTAAAAAGAAGACAATGTATCATCAGTTCTTTTTATTTTTATGTGTTTTTATCATAAAATAAAAATACAAAAAATATATAAATAAAAAAGGGACACGTCCTAGTTCATGGGTCAAACCCCGTCACAACCGATGAAGCCGCGAGGAATCGAACTCGGGAGCGAAGGGAGACAGGGGCACATGCTTACCACTAACCTACAGTTTTTTGTTCTTCCTTATTCTATAATTTTTATATATATACTTATATTTTACTTTATTTATTATATAAATATAACCATATATATATAGTTTTTTTCTGTTTTTTTTGTTTTTTTTTTGTTTTTTTCCCCACTAGGGAATTCTCAGATTGACAACGAGATCAAGGGATTAAAAGGGAGCAGCAAGAATTTCAACTTCAACCACCTAGTGACTTCATTCCATGATCCTCATTTTCAATTTCCTTTTTAAACTCTCATTCTCTACCTATAACCACTTTTAAATTTTATTTTCTTTAAACACTGGGGACAATGTCATTTTTAGTAGGGGGGAGATAAAATAAAAATAAAATTATGTCCAAAAAAATGAATGATTTGAAAAAAAATGTCTGTAAATGGAAGGGAAAATTCCTTTAACTTTGAACATGGTAATACCCACTACACACTTTGAAACTAAATATCAAATAATTTAGCATGCCCCAGTTATAATCTTAATCCTTGTATAATATCATGAGCATTGATTTTGGAAAGTGTGGTTGTCCAATGTGATATTTCATTGTTTATATTTTCATCCAAATAAAAAAGATCACAATGCACGTCCTTTGGATAGTGGGGTATTAGATTGAGTTCATGGGGTCCCCCAGATAAACAGCATAGGTTTGGTAATCATTTTAGTTTTAATATGAGTATTCAAAAAAAATTTGCACGTAGAGAAATGAAATGACCTAATGCGTGGCTTTCGTCACTTGGGGATCATGACTCCATAGTTTTCTGGCCCAGAGTTAGTAATTTTATCTCTATTTTTGTTAATTTGACTTTGTTTTTGATTGAGTTAACTTGAGATTATTCCCGATTATGTGGGCTTCACTTGGTTACCTAAGGTCTTTGAGCCTGGGAGTCATCGGCAAAGTCTTTCTACAGGTGTTTACTCTTTTGAGTGAAATTTCAATTACCATGGAAAAACTGCAAAAAAACAAAAATAACAAAAATTGAAAATTAAAATTAAAAATTTTTAATACTCATATTAATATTGAAATATTATTCTACCTAGTTCTTCCATCATTTCCCTCCTGAATAAAATTAACCCCCATGTTTAATGCGATGCACAACACATCATCACTCTTAATTGTTATTGGATGAAATATGGCGATAAATTTGAACAAAGGAACGGTATTGCGATTGGGATATTCTTATGAAACTATATTGTATTAAAATATTTTGATGGGTTTCAGGATTGTTTGGTATAAGGGTTTTTGGTGATCATTGTGTATTAAAAATTTTTTGGAAAAGGGAATTCGAATTTCATATTGTTGAGATACATTTTGCTCGGGACTAGAAAATATCAAGTTGGGGAGTGTGATTATACCATAAAAATAAACATTTTAATTACATTTTAATGGTATTAAATGTTCATTTTTTATCTTATGGTTCTGAGTTAGTGGATTTTACTTTTGAACATCCATTCTTATCATTTGTGCACTTCATGCCTAATGTACACCAATTTATGACCAATTATTCATCTGATTTTAAGGATTGTAATTATCCATATTATAATTCAATATTTTGGTTACTTTATCTACACTTAAATATGAATATTTTTCATTCAGGTATCAACAGAGGATTGATAAAGGATGATGGAGATATTTGGCGAAGAAAGGAAAGAATTCTGGAGAAGGCAGATTGGGCACCATCCCACTGATGAGCATGTGGGACCCACAATTCAAACCCAATGAAGCCCAAATATCTTGAAATGATATAATACATATATTGGAACAAATAATTATTCTAGATTCAGTGCTAATTCGGCCTCCATGATGCAACTTAAGGTGGACCAAATAGAATATCAAAATATGGGCCAGAATCTGTGGCCTAGAATATTATCCCACTAAATCGGACATAACTCTCGATTCACAACTTCCAATGGTCCCAAATTTTATAGGCGGTTAGGATACATCCGGTGATCCATTTTCTTCCTATATGGACCACTCTAATTAGTCTATATAAAAGGTCAATGGGACACATCTTTTCGGTGGTTGCAAGCTGACTGCCAACTCGGGTCAAGAATGGAAAAGTCCAAGTTCTACAAGCTTTCCACCACACTAGGCCTACCATAATAAAGTGGGATTATTTGTAATGTTGGAGGCTCGACCCAAGGCTCCAAAAATGACTATTTAAGGCAGTGTTTGTGGAGTATTTTATCATATTTTGATCTTTCTTTCATTGTAATTTTGTGCTGCGATTTTTTTGTCTCAAGTTTGTCTTCCACATGTAAGTTGTTTTAATTCATCCTTGTTTATTAATAAAAGTTCTTCTTCTCTTATTATTCTGTTATTATAAATCTCAATTTGATAATGTTTCCTCAAGGAGTGAATTTATTCACACGAAACATTGTTAAATTATTCACACAACGATGGAGTGAACATTTTCTTTTTATTGTTTTCTTTACTTCTTCAATTCCCCCCTCATGAGTCTACTTCCCGCTTCCATTGCAACCACAACATCAATGGAGGGATAATGCACTTATGGGTTAATCCAAGGGAGTATAAAGGGGTTGTATTGGATGTTATTTATCACCACATTAATGTCTAATCACTTCTTTAATTGATATTTTTATTTGATGATTTTTAAAGTCCATCTTCCTTGTTGAATTTACGGCCACACACTTCAAGTGCTAATACGAACCTTTTCCTCGAGGTGCTCAAAACATTGATCCTTCAATTGTACAGGTTATTAGTATTAATGTGTGTAGGTATTAAACCAGTAAGTGATGATGTTTTTTGATCTTCTTCAATTAACCCATCTCAAATATAAGAAATTAAAATCCTTAAAAAAGGAATTCATCCAATCCACCCCAAGCGATAACCTAGGATCAACTCATTATCTTAATTTCAATTAACATAAATCTGTTAGTGATACATTAAAACCATTTAAAATAAACCAAAGTTTTACATTTCATATCCAAAAACAATCCATATAATTGACGTGTCTATAGGTTACTTCTTAGGTCTCTAAGGATTCGATAACCCAATCTAAACTACAAGGAATGTTCTACCTTCATCTCTTCGGTAAATTTGAGCGTGAATCACCCATGACAAGGTGTCGGGTCGCACCCAGCCAGCAAGATGAGCGGTTTCGCAGCCCAGCGGGCCATGCCGAGCTAGGTGAGTCGGGCCGAACCCGTGGCCCAACCGGTTTAGCCCGGCTAGCGGGCCAGG
Source organism: Viscum album (assembly GCA_963277665.1). Classification (NCBI taxonomy): domain Eukaryota; kingdom Viridiplantae; phylum Streptophyta; class Magnoliopsida; order Santalales; family Viscaceae; genus Viscum; species Viscum album. Next base: position 1,101,149,074 of record OY728138.1, on the reverse strand, counting down.
TCGGGTCGGCCTTGATATAGAACCTTTTTGGGCCCAATTTCTCTTAAATGGGCATAACTCCTAAAACAGATGCTTGTTTGGAGAACAGTATATGGAGCTTGAACCCTTAGGATGGGGCGGGCCTTTTGAGATACTCAAATTAGGTTTGGGAGAATGTTTGAGTATGGCCATGTAGGATTGGACTCGAATCCAACTGGCCCCCCATCACTAAAATTCCGATAACTTATAGACTGGGCGTCTGATTGATGTGCCACATGTTTCGTTAGAACCCTTGTGACCTAGAGGTTCATTGGGTTACTTCATCGTGGGACATTATGCCGGTTGAAATATTAATGATGTCTTGAGTAAAGGATCCTCCCAGAATCAAGGGTGAAAATTGGGGGAATCCTATGGCTGGTAGTGAGGTGAAGAAATAATAGCGATCCTATGTGGTTAATCACCTAGAAATCATGTGTGGATCAGCACCTAGAGATCCTGTGTGGGTGAGCACCTAGCGATCATGTGTGGGTCAGCACCTAGCGATCCTATGTGGGTCAACATCTAGATATCATGTGTGGGTCAACACCTAGGGATCTTGTGTGGGTCAGCACCAAGAAATTATTTGTGGGCCACCACCTAGAGATCATGTGTGGTTCAGTACCTAGGGATCCTCTGTGGGTCAGCACCTATCGATCCTATGTGGGTTAGCACCTAGCGATCCTCTGTGGGTAAGCACCTAGTGATCCTCTATGGGCCAGCACCTCAGGTGTCCATGTGTGGTCTAGTAACAAAATTATCTCGACAGAATAAGATAATCTAGCCTTATGACTAGTCATCTTTATTCATTTTTTAAGTTATATATCTGGTTTGAGCCGATTCTTTTCCTTTGAACTTTTTGTTTGAGATCATGCTTTGTGGTTATTCCTTTGTGGAATTCTGAGAGACCTTCAAAGGTCTCGGGGTCCCCACTAATTATCATTATACTCACCCATGCACGGGCTTCACCTGCATCTTGATGTGTCTTTTTCATACAATGGACATATTTGGCTGAGACTCAGGGATCCAGGACTTGACGAAGTACCGAGGTGACTGGTTGATGTGGGGAGCAGCAGTGACGAACTGTACCTAGCTTTTAGGTAGGATCCTTGGTGGGAAACCTCAGGAACTTTTTTCTGTTTACTTGTACTTCCATTTTAGTAGGGTTTGTATCCTGGCACCTTTTGACTTTCAGTACTTACTTTCACACTCAGTTGAGATTTTTAATTGTGGTTGTACCTTTCTTCTTCTGTTATGTTATGCTTTTGTGCAGCGTTCTCTATCTGTGTGTGTAAATGTCTTGAGGAAATACCTTCCCTTTTTAGGGATATTCATTTTTGGGTGCTAGTCTCCAACCCCTGGACTTTGGAAGGCCGTCTTGGGGTAGTCACGACATAGGCCCTGGGGGACGGGTCATGACAAAGCCATATCAGAGGGTATGGTTCTACCAGAATAACTAGGAGTCTATGTTTTCAATGGAGTAATAGTGTTAAGTGTCTTGATTTTGGGTTTCAGTTTGAGGAGTCTAGTGTTGGTGCAGCATCCAATATATCAGTACACAAGGACCCTAAATTCTGATTTCTGACAAGGTACATGAAAACACTAGTTGTGTGTGTTTTGAAAAGGTTTTTTTATCTCTTTGATTCATCTCACCAAGTATAACTTATTGATTGTGTTTCACCTATTCCTTTGAGGATCCCTCGGTGTAGACAACCATCCAGGATTCTAGAGAGAGATCATGATGACGGCCCACTGAGCGATGAAGCATCGGTTTACAACCCTCTTATGATGATATCACCTTTGGGTGGTGTACCAGCATCACCACCACCCGTAGGGAAGTAGTTTCCCCTAGCCCCAGCAGAAGACCATACATGTCGACTGAGAATGTTGAACATGTTCCAGAGATAGAGGGCTCCGAGGTTTCAAGGCGAGACTGACCTACAAGCGACTGAGGACCAGTTGGAGGTTGTGGCATAAGTTTTTTGCTTGGTTGAGACACCAGTAGACGAGATGGTGATCTTACATACTAGCCTCTTTCAGGTCACAGTAAGGAGATGGTGGAGCCTGACGCTCCAAACACATGAGGAGGAGAACCTCACCTGGTTGGAATTTGAGAGCCTCTTTGGGGTGGAGTTTGTACTAGTGACACTACACTCTGTGTGTATTCAGGAGATACTTCACTTATAGTAGGTCATCCTAACAGTGGCTCAGTACTCACCAAGATTTACTGAACACTCTCACTAATACACTAATATGGTATAAGACCCATTCTTCAAGGCCCAAAATTTTGACCAGGGTCTCCGATGGGAGATCAGGGCGTTGATGGTGTCACTCAACATTCTGATGAAGATTAGAGTGCTTGAAAGAGTGCTATTGGTGAAGAACTTCATAGCTGAGCAGACAGCGATGGTGAGAGCCACCACCGTATGATAGGTAGATGAGTCATATACTGCAGGTAGTTGAAAGATGACGCAGATTACCAAGAAGGCCAGACCTTCTAGAGGATGACCCCAGGACGTAGGATCGGAGGTGCGAAGCTTTCAAGGTAGAAGAGGTCATCTGACGACTAGATTTTGTTTCTCTTGCAGTGGACAAGGGAATATTTCTCGCAACTATCTGAATCCTTGCGTGGAGGATTATCATATGGTCTAGGAACCACCGAGATAGAGAAATATGTTCAAGTGAGGATGTCCGTAGGGCAGCAGACGTCGCATAGGGGTAGGTCATATAGAATGTAGTGGATGATGGTTTGAGGTTCTACCACCACCACCTCTATGCGATTCACCCCGACCTTAGGTAGTCGGTGGAAAGGATGATCTCAGCTTGAAGTAGTTGAGTCCAATGATCACAACACTCCAAATATGATTTGAGGTATCAATTATGTTTATTCCACCCTAGTTTCATTACTTATAAACACATGTGCCAGTCACTCTTTTATTTCCATGATTCGCGTTTGGAGCTTGGAGATTTCTATGGAGCCATTGTCTCGATCCTTGTGATTAGAGACTCTTACTGGAGAGGATTCAATGATTACGCATTGGTTCTAGTAGTGTGAGATTACTCTAGGAGGAAAGAGCTTTAGCTGGGTTCTCCTAGTAGCAGCATGGAGTCCTCATGATGTCATCTTGGGTATGGACCAGTTATCCACAGTCCATGCTTAGATCGACTTTTTTGTCACAAAGTACAGTGTGGCCGTGAGAATGGGACCAGATTTTCTTTCATCGGTGAGAAGGGAACCTTTGTAGCTCAGGATAGACTTTCTTAGAGGAGGTTTCAGTTTATCACTCATCATTTGGCTAGCCATACCCTCAGAGAAGTTGATGTGAGGAGTCTAAGTTATCCTGTAGCGGTGGACAAGTATGCTGATGTCTTTCCTCATGATGTTCTGGGACTAAATTCTCATAGATAGGTTGACTTATACATCGACCTATACCCTATGATTGCACTGATATGTACATAATCATTTCAAATGGCTCATAAAAATCGTTGTGAGTTGAGGGATCAAATGGAGGACTTGTAGGGTAAGGGGTTCATAAGGCCCAGTGTTACTCCATGAGAAGCCCCGATTTTGTTTTCCAAGAAGGAAGACGGGAGTCCGAGGCTTTATGTGGACTATCGACACCTGAACCAGGTGACCGTGAAGAACAAGTATCCACTGTCGAGGATTGATGATCTCTTTGATCAGCTGAAGGGAGCTCGGTGGTTTTCAAAGATATACCTCGGATGAGGCTATCATCAGATCAAGTTAAAAGATGAGGATGTATCGAAGATGGCCTTTAGGTACTAGTGTGGCCAATATGATTTCTTGGTGATGCATTTCGGCATGAAGAACACTGCGGCAGTGTTCTTGGGGCTCATGAACAGGATCTTCCAGCCTTACCTCAATCACATCATGGTGGTTTTCATCGATGACATCCTAATATACTCATTGTCAGAAGGGAAGCACACTATTCATATGCAGATAGTTTTGGATAAAATCTGAGAAAACCAACTTTATGGAAAGGTCTTGAAGTGAAAATTATGGATACTAGAATTCTACTTTCTGGGACACATTATCTTGGAGGATGGAGTTGCGGTGGGTTCGAAAAGATAGAGCCAATGCCTGCTTGGGATCCACCTAGGAGTGTGTCCAAGGTGCGGAGTTTTCTGGGCTTGGCTGAGTACTACTGGAGGTTTGAACCTGAATTTTCCAGGGTAGCAGCACCCCTGTTTGCTTTAACAAAGAAGGTAAATCCTTTCTTATTGATGGAGAGGTGTCGAAAAAAAAATTTAGGACCTAAGGTGGATACTGATGAGTGCCACCATCTTGAAGCTACCAAAAGAGGTCATTGGGTATGTAGTCTATTGTGACGCATTAGGGACTAGACTAGGGTGTGTCCTAATGCAGAAGCGAGTATTGATCTCATACATCTCATGGTAGCTGAGGAAACATGAGAAAAACTAAGCGACCCATGACCTAGAGTTAGCATCAGTGGTCTTTTCACTAAAGATGTGGCAGCACTACTTGATGGGTGAATGGTTTACTATCTACTCTAATCATAATATTCTCGAGTATATATTCTCATAGAAGGACCTCAACCTAAGAAAACGACGATGGCTGGAGTTCCTTCAAGACTATGACATTGAGATAATCTACACTCCTAGGAATGCTAACATAGTGGAAGGCGCACTCAGCATGAGGTATGGACTACAAATGATGAGTGAGGTGACAGAGAAACTAACCACATTGTAGTTATCCTTTGTGGATGGTGATGGAGCATATTACCTCCAGTCTATGATAGTGACTCCCACACTCCCATAGATATTCAGGGAGGCACAACTTGGGGACGTTGACTATGAGGCCCTACATGCTCAGATATCTTCAATATGGGATCCTGAAATATTTTCTGAAGGTGGTGAGAAAGTCATCCTTTTTAGAGGGAATCCCATGGTTCTAGTGATGCTATAAGAGGATTTGTTGAGGGAGTTCCCCCACATTCCCTTTGTCGGTACATCCTAGTGTGGTAAAAATGTACCATCACCTCTAACATCAATACTGGTGGCCAGGGATGAAGAAAGCAGTGGCAGAGTTCGTTTCATAGTGCCTCGCTTGTCAGGAAGTGAAGGTTAAGCACCATGTTCTAGTAAGCTTGACTAAGCCACTTGAGGTGACAGTGTAGAAGTGGGATGGAATCTTCATGGACTCCATGACATGGCTTCCATGTATGTATAAGGTCCATGATTCCATCTGGGTGATCGTTGAACAACGAACGATGTCAGACCACTTCCTACCCATCTGAGAGAAGGGATTAGTAGAGGGCTCGGGAGGCCTCTATGTACTAGATATTGTACGGATTCAAGGGGTTCCATCGATGACAATTTCAGATCATGATGGTTATTTTATGTCCCAGTTGGGGATGGGATTACATTAAGAATTCTGGACTCAGTTATGCTTGAGAACCTCCTTTCATCCTTAGACAGATATTCAGATAGAGCGGACCATATAGATGCTTGAAGACATTCTTAGTGCTTGCCTCCTTGATTTTGGTTGTAGTTGGGAGGACCACCTACCCGTGGTGGAGTTCACATACAATAATAGTTATCACACCACCATCGACATGGAACTATTTGAGTTTTCGTATGAGCGGCCGTACAGATCAACTGTATGCTAGAAAGACTCAGGGGAGTCAGCACTTATGTGTCCAAAGTTGGTACGGGCTACCACTTAGAAGGTGTAGATCATCCAGGAGCTAATAAAGACTACACAGAGCTGGAAAATGTCTTATGCAGATATGATATGGAGGCCCTTGGAGTTTGAGGAGGGAGACCATGTCTCCCTATGGGTCTCACCCCGATGAGGATTGTGAAGATTTGGTCAAAGAGACAAGGTATCTCTGAGGTTCATCAGAACTTTTCATATCCTCAGCAGAGTAGGCGAAGTGGCATATCGTCTAGCTCTCCCCCATAGATGCACCGAGTGTATAATGTTTTCCATGAGTCACAGCTGAGGAGGTAAGTGCATGATTTGTCATAGGTTATCGACTGGGGAGAGTTGTACATTGATGATGGGTGACGTTTGTAGAGTTCCTGGTGGAGATATAGGATCGATAGGAGTGGAACCTTCATGGATGGTCGATCCCTCTGGTGCGAGTTTGGTGGTAGCATGAGAACCTCTAGGAGAGAACATGGGAGAGGGAGGCTCAGATACGTTCTCATTACCCCCATTTGTCTCCCTAGTTTTGTTGTTGATTTAGGGGACATAAATCCCAAAGGTGGGGAGAATGTATAGACCAGGATTTTTCATATAATTTTTTTTAAATTATTTGGGATTATTACGAATCTGCCAAAATTGGCGGCACGTGATTTTGAGCCCTGGAGAGCCCAGAACAGAATTTTGAATTTTTTTAAGTTATGTTTAGTAAATGTGTGGGTGGTGATTTCTATCTTTTGAACTAGTGTTTGGATTAAAAATATGTGGGCACTGTTGAATTTGAAGTGCCGGTATTTTCTTAGGAAAATCTTAACTTCGATCCGCAAGGGTCGGACAAAAAAGTTAATTTTTAGACTTTACAAAAATATAATAAAATAACTCAATGAGTTATTTTATTTCATTATTTGTAACTGATGAGAAATAGTGGTGGGACTGCTTGGTTGTCAGGCCATTTAATGTCCAGTTACACATGCTTATGTAACTGTACCGTCAGAAGATTAATGGGTTCATTAATTAAATTCATTAATGAACCTAATTAAATGTGCAGTGAGTTAAACTACTCTCTTCATCTATTTAAAAAAATCTTGGGAATGGGTCTTGTGAACTTATTATAGGAACATATGACGAAGTGACATTTATGACTTCCTCCAATGTAGAACGGAGCTTCGACGCCTTAGAGAATTCAATCCGGAGTTCGACAAATGCAAACGAACATGCTATGAACACGGACCCATCTTCCTCATCTCCATCGTCAACCAACAAGATTGAGGTATGGGTTTTATTTAAAGAGTTTTATAATTCTTATACTCTTGTTGATTATTGAATTTCTACAATATTATAATGCTGATGTGGAGGGTGCGGGCAGAATGAACAAGGCCCGAACCCTCTACCGATCTTGTTATTGGTTGCTTTCTTCATGGGTGACTCGAAAATATAAAGGAAAGGTAAATCCGAGAGTCGTGCAGTATAAGCACTATCCCGGGAGGCCCGTAGGCACAGACATGAAAGAAATCAGACTACCGGGGCTTCACTGGTGGCCCGTGGAAGCATCGCCGGTGTGGCAGCACCGGCGACCGGAAGAGGCAGCGGCTGACAACCGTCGGTCGTGAGTAAGTGGTGGTGCCTGAAGGCACCGCGAAGGATGAAGGGGGAGGAAAACTAGCATCATCTGCGTTGGATCTGGGTAGCGCACTGCGGTGGTGGGCCGTAGAGGAGGGTCGCTGCTTTGAGCCATGGTGGAGTGTGGACTCGAGCTCTGCAGGTTCCATAGGTGACCGGTTCAGCGTACCAGCCAGGTGGAGTAGCCCTAACCGGCACCACTGATTGATGAAACACAAACGGCTTGGTTGTTCGGGAGGGGAGTGGATCCACACCCAGCTAGTAGGTCACACCCAGTTGGGTATGCCGGGATGAACCCATGGCCCAGTGGGCCTATCCCACGACCCAACAACCTGGACCAGGCCTAGCCAAACTAGGTTGATCCCAACATCTTCAGGTTGGGCCCAGCGAGTTGGGTTGGGTCGGTCTGACTGGGTCGGACCGGAGCCGGAACCTTTTTGGGCCCAGTTTCTCTTAAATGGGTGTAACTCCTAAAATAGACACCAATTTGAAAAACCTTCTATGGAACTGGAACCCTTAGGACAAGGAAGACCTTTCGAGATACTTCACTTGGGTTTGAGAGAAACTTGGAGAATGTTCGGGTTGGATTGGACTCCAATCCAACCGGGTTCCCGACACTAAAATGCCTATAAATTACAGAGCAGGTGTCCAATTTAAGTGCCACCTATTGTGTTGAAACCCTTGTGACGTAGAGTTTAATTGGATTACTTAGTCATGGGACTTTGGGCCTGTTGAAATATGACTGATGGCTTGAGAAGTGGATCCTATCAGAATCAAGTGTGCTATGTGCGGGAATCCAGTGGTTGGCTGTGACATGAAGAAAGAATAGTGATATTGTGTGAGTCATCACTTAAATATCCTCTGTGGGTCATCACCTAGTTATCATGTTTGTGTCAGCACCTAGATATCTTATGTGGGTCATCACCTACCAATCTTGTGTGGGTTAGTACGTAGCGATCCTGTGTGGGTTAGCACCTAGCGATCCTCTGTGAGTCAGCACCAAAGCGATGCTCCATGGGTCATCACCTAGTGATCCTATATAGGTCAGCACCAAGAGATCCTATTTGGGTTAGCACCTAGAAATCCTCTATCGTTTAGCACCTCTAGCGACCTTGTGCAGTCTGGCAGCAAAAGCCTCTCAACAGAATAATATTATCTAGTTGTATGACTAATCATCTTTATTATTGTTCTTTAATTTATATACCTAGTTTGAGATGAGTATTTTTCTTTGTACTTTGTGTTTGAGATCATGGTTTGGGGTTATTACTTTGTATAATTTTGAGATACCTTAGGGGGACTCGGGGTCCCCAGTGAGTATTATTATACTCACCCCTACATGGCGTTTTCTCGCACCTTGATGTGTCATGTGCAGATGATGGGAATCTTGTACTGAGACTTGTTGAGCCAAAACATGATGGAGTATAGAGGTGAGCAGTTGGTGTAGATATCCACAGTGATGATTTGTACCTACCTTTCAGGTATGATCCTTGGAAAGCGACCTCAAGAGATGTTTTTCTTTTTCCTGTACTTCCATTTCATTTGGGCTTGTATTCTGGCCCCTTTTTTACTTTTAGTACTTACTTTTACACTAATTTTAGGTTTTTAGTTATTGTTGTACCTTTTATCTTCCATTGTGTTACACTTGTGCATAGTGTGCCGTGTTTGTGTGTGTATAGGCCTTAAGACAATGACTTTCCTTTTTAGGGATATGTCTTTCCAGTGCTAGTATCCATCCTCTGACCTATATAATGCAGGCTTGGGGCAGTCACAGCACAGACCCTGGGGTGTATTTTGTGACATAACATACATGAATATTACACAATTTCATATGAATATTTAGTGCATTACAATAATATATGCCCAATGGCCGTCATAGTTTTCTGTCTTTGGAAACATAGAAACAAAATCTTCTATCCTGGTCGAATATCTTCAACATATCCCATAAAGATATTCACCTTTAGTCTTAATACCTAAAACCTTTCATCATAATCTAAGGAAAGGAAACCAAAGTAGGGTTGATCTCTGATTCATAGTAAGGGTAAATAAAGGAAATGTGCAAGTATAACATGAAAAAAGGGTATGGAACATGAACATAAAATTTGAAGATCATACCCTAAATATTAGAGATCATAATAATGATTTTAAATTCATAATACATGGATCATAATATAATTAAAATCATAAGTCATGAACGCACAACATAGGATTAAACAATGGAATTTCGGTAGACACCTAAGCATATAATGTGATTTCCATAGTAGCCAAGGCATCGCTGCCAAGACCATATTGGTAGTATGGGTTCACACCCCATACCATCTTGGTAGCCATGGTTCACTCCCATGTCTATATTAGTTGTATTATTACACTCCTCATACCATATTGGTAGTCATGGTTCACTCCCATGGCCATATTAGTAGTCAAGGTTCATTACCAAGATCATCTAAGTCTAACTCATGAGATATAAATATTTACCCAATGCATTGAGTGGAGATATAGGTCTCAACCATATCATAATGAAATCATACATATATTTTAAAAATATAACAAATAATCATATCATAACTAATGAACTGAAATGGGTATTATAAACATGTAATCATATCATAACCTATGGAAAAAGATAGGTTTAATACTCATTTCATCAAAAGAATAACATATGAAAAAGAAATAGATTTCATAAAAATATGAATTGTTAAAGATAAATTGGTTTAATAAATTCAAGTAAATTAATCATAACCCATTAATATAAATAATATGAATGGAACATTTATACCATTTTCTAAAAGGGAATGAGTAACATCAACGGTTTTCATCTTAGATGGAAAATAATTTTGAAATATCTTTAAAAATCTTTTCAGGAGGAAAATATCCTTTCTTCTTTGCAAAATTATTTTTTATAGTTAAAACCATTTGAATATCAATTTCTTATAAAATACCTTGAATTCTTATAAAGAATACATGAAATAATTTTGGAAACCATTTTCATTGAAAACATATAAAATAAATTTCAAACCATTTTAAAACATTTATCATTGAAAAAAAATTAAAATATATAAATAAATCATGAAAAAGTTTTGAAAACCTTTTTACTTCAAAAAATTTTAATGGATCTTTATAATGTTTTGAAAACCATTTCTTTAAAAATACTTCGAAAACTTATAAATAATGCTTGAAAACAATTTGAAAAAAAATTTCATTAAAAACATATAAAATAAAACTGAATACATTTTGAAAACAATTTTACTTGAAAATTACATTTAAAAACATTTTATTAAAATTGTATCCTTTTAAAAATTTAAATTATGCTTCCATGAATTGATGGTGGGTAGAATTGTGCATGCTATACGAGGTAAAAAGAGCATTCCTTTTGCACTGTAAAAAGGTTAAAAAAATTATTGTTCGGAAAGAGAAAATAATATTCCTTTAAATAGATTGTTAAAAGATAAAAATGGTAAAAATTTATTTTAAATATTATAGGATAATGGTATAATATTATTTTAAACCCTTTTTAGAAAATTTGGTTTTGCAGGAACGTAGATATCCGACCGAAGAGGGGGTAAAGTCGTTATTTTATAAAAACACTTTCTGAACTATAGTATGTACCAAAGAGTAAATAATTTGTACCAATAAATGAATATATAATTAATAACTATAGTAGGATAAAATTCTTTAATGTTCATGAGATATATATCATAATATTTCATCAAAGGAAGCACAAATATAAACAATCTTGAAAAGCGATGAGAGTGTCTCTCTTATAACTTGGTAGCCTGGGATAATACTCTCTATGTAAGAAAAGAGAATTACATGAAGAATAAAATACCATAAAAATATTTAAATTCAAGATATAATATGTACAATGGAATTATATACACCTCAAAACAAAATTTATGGGCATAACAAATTATGAGTCTCAAAGAAGGAAAATTGAGACAAAACTATTTCATCGATTTGGTAAATTTTGAAACGTAAACCCAATGAAATAAATATCATAAAATAAATATGTTAATTCCCATAAATTTAATTATAATACACATATAATAAAATCACAGGAAATACATACACCACAAAAAAGTAAATAGTGGCGAACCTAGCTTTTATCTCATAGAAATAAAAAGAGAGATGAAATCTGTTTACCTTGTGTTATGAATCCCATAGTACTCATTCAAACCTCATGTATAATAAATATAAATTTATTATAAATTTATTAAAAAACAATATTCTTTCTTCTAATACCATATAGTTATTTTTATGGCTTTATATTACCCTCTTGTTAACATTTCTATCTTAAGGTTTCACTTAGGGTAATATCCGCTTTGTTTTTTTCATGTGTCTTAATTTGTTATATATTTGGTCCTTATATTTATATCATGATTTAAAGAATTTAAAACATGATTTAAAAATAATTTATATTAATTATATTTTTATTATAATAATCTATAGTATATATAAGTATGATATTGAATACACCATTCATGGAGATGGTAAACCATACGTACGCATGGATGCTATTTTTGTTTAATTATTATGTTGAAAGAAAGAAAGTTAAAGACATATATGTGTATATATATGTATTTATACATCATTAATAAATTAGATTTATTATATAATATATTATCACTAAAACCATTTTTAATACATTCCATGGAGTTTATGAACGAATCTCGTCAATTTGTGGGGGCGGTTGTCCACACTTCCTCAAACGAAATTATCGTATTAACAGAAAACGGAATGTATAAAGATATGTGTTGTAAAATTATTAAATAATAATAAAAACATAATAATTATAATATATAACTTATATAAATATACTTTCCATCATAATTTCCACTATGATATGTGGTAAAGTAAAAATGAAAAATCATTTTTTAGTGAGGTGATAGTTTTCCGTACACGTAAACAGTATGTTCATTACCCATTAGATGGAGGTTTATGTAAGTGTAGTTTGAAGACCATTCAGAAAAAAATACTAGTATATTGAGGATGCTTTTTTAAACCATAATAGAATAAAAATATTTTAGGGGTGGATGAATAAAATAAAAGAAAGGGGCTTGAGAGAAGACATTACCTCTTAATCGGGTAACTCCTTTTTGACTATGCCGAAAGGATTCCTTGGATGTCTTTTTGCCTAATGGGATGATTCTAGGAGGAAGGGAGGGTTTTAAAAAAGTGTATTGGAAATATATTATCCAAACCTATGTGGTTTGAGATGTTTAAATAAGGGGGAGATGTGGTATCCTTTCATAAGGAATTGAAAGGATACACTTGGAATTTTTGAAAACAACTTAGGTGTACCCACATTTTAACTAACATAATTCATACCAAACCAAAAAAAACACTATAATGGATGTTTAATGGAAGACTAATATCCATAAAGTGGGTTTTCAACAAGTTTCTAGGAAATTTTGGGTATTAAATTTAACGTTTAGTGCTTTGTTAAGCTTAATTTTACATTAACCAGTGTAATTAATTTTAATCACTTTCTCTGATCATTTTGATAAAAAACTAAGTTGAAATTATTAGAAATTAGTAATTATTCTGATTACAATTTTGAAACCCACTTTTCCAAATTCTAGTCACATTAGTGGAAGATGTTAATTTAAAATTAATCCTGCAGTCGGGTCGACATTACGAGTTTTTAAATTAAAAATGATAAAAAGTTTACTATGTTTTTATATCTAATTTCAATGATAAATTGGTCCCAATTAACTACATTGTATTAATTGATAAAAATATTATATAATTAAAAATTGAAACCAATTTAAAATATAATTTATACTTATAAATAAATTATATGAAAAAGAAATTTTGAATTAAAATCCAATATTTTTAACTTTTCATTAAAAAATGAAACCTTTCAGAAAAATAAAAAACATCATTTTAACATAATTTTTATGTTTCAATTACAAGTATAATGTTTATTTTTACATATTAACAATATAATACTACCAATAATTGGATTTAAAATGGGTTCTCTATTAAATATCGTTAAAATAACTTTATAAAAAAATATAGGTTTTATGCATAAAATTAGGTTTATTATTATATTTTGTCTATAAAAACATCTAGATGAATACTAAAAATAATTGATTTAATATATAACATATAAATATATTAATATTACTAAATAATTGTAATTAATTTAATTTATTAGGGTAAAACATCTTTATGAACATAAAAATCTTAATATTTTTCTTTTATATTCAATCATTTTTCATATTCATTTATAATTAATTTATAACATATAAATTAATAGTATATTTGTGTAAAACATATATTTTCTTAAATTAGTTAATAAAGTTCACGAATTCTAATTTAACTACTATGTTATATCTTATTATATTAAATATTAATATTTTAATAATATATAATTGTTAGGTAAACTTATTCATGTGTGTTATGTAAGCCATCAAAAAAAGTCATTATTGAATGTAAAGCAAGATAAACTCGGTGTTCTGTGTAGAGAATGAAAAATTTATGATGTTTTTAGTGCATGATTAACTTAGTGTTGCGTATAACGCAATCCAAACATAGTGATTTAATATAAAATAAACTATTTTCAGTTTTATGTGAAATGAAAAATATTACAAAGGTTAAATTAAATTTCAAAAAATAATTCAAAAAATATCTGGGTGTTACACCGTATAAGTTACAAAAAAATTATATTTTACATTTTTAAAAGGAAACTTTAAAATAATATTTTTAAAAGAAATTCCCTTACCTCAAGTCAAATTTTTCATATTTTTTCTTTATCTTCCATAATAATAAACTAAGGTTAATTTATAATTTCTTGAATAAAATTTCTATATTTATTATTCCTTTATATCACCTATGTTATAACAATTACATTGTTATTTAAGCTCACGTTACACATTTTGATGATATAAGGTACTTGAGACCAAAGTTATTTTTTTATAATGTCTATAGTAAAATTGTTCCTTATTTAATCATATAAAATATAATAATCATGAAATAATTATAATATAAATTATAATTTTAATCCATCCATTAAATAAATATATGAAAAATCCACTACATTACAATTATGCAGATGGTAATTCATACGTACATATGAGTAACATTTTTATTATTTAATTATCATTATAGAAATAAATTAAGTGTTATTTTATATTTTCTTAATGATAATAATATCGTAAATATCATATTAATTATTCAAAATTAATTTAATATTTCATTCCATTGGATGAGGTGATGATAAATGAATCACATCGCTTCGTGGAGGTGGTAGTTCACACGTACGCACGAAAAACATTGTCATTTTTAATGCATGTAAAAATAAATTAAATATTAATTTTTAAGAATTATAAATATGTATTGAATTTAATTTAAAGACATAACTTTCATAATTTTAACTAGTCTTAATATATGGTGATGTAAAATGAATTTATCGGTTCGTGAGGTGGTAATTTTTCGTACACACGGATGATGAATTCTTTTCCAATTTGATGGAAGAGTATATGGATATTAGTCATACCACAAAAAAAATAACATCTAATTATATGGAGGAAACTGTATTTATTATTTTATCATGGTTGAATAATATTTTATGGAGGTGTAAGAATAAATAAAATAGAAACAATTGATTAAAAATGTTACCACTTCTTCGAACAACCTTCCTTTATTAACACCTTAAGACCACAAAGTTTGGTGTTTTACATAAATTAAGACGTCTAGAATGAGGTTAGGGGTTATTTCAAGGTTTTTTTTGATATTTTCTGAAAAAAATGGGTTTTATGTGTGAATAAATGAGAAGAAAAGGTTCCCTTTATAAAAGAGGGGAGGCTCACTCTTTGAATATATCGACCCGAGCCTTTTCTTACATTACTATTACATCATTTTAAAGATAAAAAACATAATAGTATTACACATAAAGGATATGATGTTTTAGTGTCTTGGGCATACTAGGACCATACATAACAAATACAACATCAAGCATAAACATTTATTTAATTTCTTATTCTATAGCTTCTTATTGGCTCTTGTCCTCTCCTTAGTACATGTAGCCACCTGAGGACATACATCAAAAGGGGTGATCTAGAATCCCAGTAAGAGGATAGATAAGAATAATATGGCATGGTTTGAGCATAATCATAACATAGGCAAAATATCATGAACATCAGAGAAGCATAAATATAAGACTTCAAATGTGGCAATGTATATAAATGAAACATCGTGTCTTAGTGGTTAACTACCACACATACTTGTAAACAAATCTAGCATCTTGTTAACACATCATTTCACATTTACTCATGAGATTCATCACTTTACCCAATGCATCGGAGCGCTGTATAATTCCGGGTGCACCTATCACATTCAAACATTCATATTGCGCTATATAATTCTGGGTGCACTCGTCACATCATAACATTATCATTATCATGTTTTCCACATAGAAAATATATCAAAATTGAACATAACTAACCCATGGTATGGAATGGGTTTCATCTCATAATAATAAATTCATAAGATTTGGGTTCCCAAAAGAAATAGTGAACAACATACTTGATACAAGAACCATCAACCATGAATACGAGTTAAAAGTTGAGTTCTTCAAAGAAGATTTCTTTTGGAAAACATTTGGATTGACATAAACTTTATTATAGAACCTTTATATCCCAAAAAAGTAAAGACAATGATGAACAAATGATCTTTGAGGAGTGACCATATCTAAAATGGAGTGAAAGAGGTAGAACCCGAAGGACGAAAGTTGGGTTTGAGAATTTCTCCTTACCTTGTATCCGAATGATTCCTTCTATTTAATGTAATATATAATGACATTATAATCATTAATTAGAAATTACAGAACCTTTTATACATTAATAGGGTTCATTCTGGGTTCATTATGTCATTTTATGTTCCTTTGGATGACTTATAGATTTTAAAAACATTGTTCGGGGATGTTCGTTTTTTAGATTTTTCTTGGGTGGTTCACTTGTATTCATAAATTGAAGTTCAGGTAGAACATGGGTAAACATCCAGAAATGATATTACATGTCATTAATGATATTACATGAGTTTGAATGATCTTATAATGAATTATATTATATCCATTTGGATGAATCATTAGATAAGAATTAAATCAAGATTGTTTGGGTTAATTTGGGCGGTTTTTTGATCATAATGAAGTTGTTTTAATTTATCACATAGAAACTCTTCCAGTCACTAACATTATGTCGGCAGGTATGTATTTGCGATGGTTCCCATCGCAAAATCTTTTTTAAACGCCGACCGTAATTAATGTGGGCGGCAAGAATTTGCGACGGGTACCCGTCGCAAATAGCAGTATTTGTGACGGGTACCCGTGGCAAATAATCCCGTCACAAATAGTATTTACCGCATCAGGGTATTTGTGATGGGAAATTCCGCCTGTCGCTAACGTTATGTCGGCAGGTAAGTATTTGAAACAGTTCCCGTCACAAAATCATTTTTGAACACCGACTGTAATAAATGCGGGCAGCACGTATTTGTGACGGGTCCCATCGCAAATATCGGTATTTGCGACGGGTAACCCATCGCAAATACATTAACCTATATATACTCCCAACCATTTCAGTTTTCAAAACATTCAAATCTTTTTCTTTTCCTCTCTTCTCCTTGAAGCTTTAGTTTTAAACAAAAATGTTTTTCTGATTCTTTTTGCGAGACCGTCGAAAGGCAATCAAAGGGGTCCACAGCTTCAAGATTTCAAAGGTATTTACATTTTATTTAATTTTATATTTATTTAATTTTTGTATATTAATTTTAATTGTTGTTCTAATTAAATTAGATTTAATTTAATTTATTACTTATATTTAGTTTTATTAATAAAATTATATTGTTATAAATAATTATAAATAATTAGTAATAATTAATTTGGTATAATTAGTAGTTAACTATAGTTTTTGGTTTATCAATCAAATATATCCTTGTCTGGATACGAACAAGTAGAGACGGCTCTGGCACAGATGAACCTAGGAGTGAAAACTCTGACAAGGAGTTTCGGGCTTGACCCGGGGTATCCTAGTACACGACAACGGGTCTTTTTGCACTCTTGGTTTGACACTCCCGGGGGATATTTATTTGGTAATAATTAGATTTAATTAAAAATTTGAAAATAATTAAAATAATTGGAAAATAATTAAAATAATTTGCAAATAATTAAAATAATTTGAAAATAATTAAAATAATTTGCAAATAATTAAAATAATTTGCACAAATTAAAATAATTTGAAAATAATTAAAATAGATTCATTCAAATAATTATAAAATAATTAAAATAAATAGAGATTTAATTCAAAAAATTAAAATAATTATAAAATAATTAATATAATTTGCAAATAATTATAATAATTAGCAAATAATTAAAATAATTTTCAAATAATTAAAATAGTTAGCAAATAATTAAAATAATTAGCAAATAATTAAAATAATTAGAAAATAATTAAAATAATTAGCAAATAATTAAAATAATTAGCAAATAATTAAAATAATTAGCAAATAATTAAAATAATTAGCAATTAATTAAAATAGTTAGCAATTAATTAAAATAATAACAATTAATTAAAATAGTTATCAATTAATTAAAATAATTAACAATTAATTAAAATAATTTGCAATTAATTAAAATAATTAGCAATTAATTAAAATAATTAGAAAATAATTAAAATAATTAGCAAATAATTAAAATAATTAGAAAATAATTAAAATAATTAGAAAATAATTAAAATAATTTGAAAATATTTAAAATAGTTAGGAAATAATTGCAAGTGATTAAAATAATTAAAATAATTGCAGATGATTAAAATAATTAAAATAATTAGCAACAAAGTGATTAAAATAATTAGCAACAAAGTGATTAAAATAATTAACAACAAAGTAATTTAAAAAATTATCAAAAAAGTGATTAAAATAATTAACAAAAAGTGATTAAAATAATTAGCAACAAAGTGATAAAAATAATTGGCAAAAATATGATTAAAATAATTAGCAAGTGATTAAAATAATTAGCAACAAAGTGATTAAAATAATTAGCAAGTAAAATAACACTAATTAGGAGCAAACTAATTAGCAACAAACTAATTAGAAGAAAACTAATTAGCTATAAACTAATTAGCAGCAAACGTGATTAGCATCAAACGTGATTGACCACTCGTTCAATGAAAAAGCAAATGTGATTGACCACTCATCCACCTCAATTCCCTTTTCATCTATGTGTTACACTTGACAGGAAACTTCTGTCTCCACATGTAATATTTGCATTCACTGTCAAAATCAACATGCCAGTGAATGTGAATATTACATGTGGAGATTGAAGTTACCTGTCAATCGTCAACACATAGATGAAAAGAGAATTAAGGTGGATGAGTGGTCAATCACATTTTCTTTTCCATTGAATGAGTGGTTAATCACGTGGTCTCTGCATATCTTCCCATTTCTAATTAGTAACATAATTAGTATATAATTAGTACATAATTAGTAACATATGTTATTATTATATAATTAATATTTATGAAAAAATAATATTAATATTTAGGTCATGTTCAATAAAAATTTTCTGTCAGTCGTGTCCAATGTAAACTCTATAATTGTCCTTGCTTGGTTGATCATCTCGTAAGTAGTGTTGCAATAAGATGATCCAAGTCATGCCTTTCTCATATATAAGAATCATATCACATTACCATTTACATACCATTGTTCCTTGAAAATTTAAGGGATTAAATTTTTAAGGAAAGTGATCTATGTAAACGGTAATGTGAGATGATTCTTAGAGACGTGAATGACATGAATTTGGTCGTCTTATTGCAATGCTACTTGCGAGGTGATCAACCAAGAAAAGATAATTATAGAGTTTACATTATACACGGCTAACACAAACTTTTATTGCGCATGACCTAAATATTAATGACCCTTTAAGATATGAACATGTTAAGAATAGATCAAATCATGTTTCAAATAATTATCAGTAATTACTGATAATTGCCAATATTTATCAGTAATTAGAAGTTATTTCAGTGAAAATTATGTCGCTCATAAGTAGTGGTAATTATAAAGAAGTAGTTCAAATATCTTCTCTTTTTGGGGATTTTTCTAAGTTAACATTGTACACAGCTGACACAAACTTTTTATTGAGCATGACCTAAATATTAAAGAACCTTTAATATTTGAACATGTTAAGAATAGATGAAATCATGTTGTGAATAATTATCAGTAATTACCAATAATTAGTAATAATTAACGATAATTACCAATAATTAGTAATAATTACCAATAATTACCAATAACTAGCAGTAATTAGCAGTAATTTCTCTAAAAATTGTGTCGCTCAAAACGTGCGACTGGGTCTTTCCACTGATGGTTTCTGTCCATTTGGATCTTATGGTAGTCAGTATTCATGTTGGCCTATCTTTATAACTCCATACAATTTACCTCCATAGATTCTGATGAAGTAGCCCTATATCTTTTTTACCATATTAATCCCATGACATCCGAAAGATAATATTGATGTATATTTGAAACCATTAATTGATGAATTATATTTATTGTGGAGTAATGGTGTCAATACATATGATGTTGCTACGAAACATAATTTCATACTAAGAGCAGCGTTGATGTGGACAATTAGTGACTTCCCAGCATATGGCATGTTATCTGGCTGGAGTACACAGGGATTGAAATCATGTACATACGTTATGGGAGAGAATAAAGCATTTATGCTTTTCCATGAAAAAAAACCTTGTTATTTTGACTTTCATCGCAGGTTTCTTCCAACTGATCATCCTTTTCATAGGAACAAATCTCATTTTAAAAAAGGTGCAATTGAAAGGGATGGACCTCCTTAAATTCTATCAGGTACGGAGTTAAAATCAGTTGTATTTTCATTACCTCCAATCACATTTGGACCCACAACAAACCAACAGAAAATTTCTGGCTTTGGGAAAGAACAGAATTGGATAAAACGGATCATTTTTTGGGATTTTTCATATTGGTCTAATTTGTTGGTCCGTCACATGTTGGATGTTATGAATATTGAGATGAAGTGTTTTGATAATTTATTTCATACAGTTTTGGATACACCAGGTAAGAGCAAAGATAATGTAAAGGCATGATTAGATCTTGCCCAAATTTGCAGATGCCCAGAACTCGAACTGTTTGAGAATGTTAGGACACAAATGTTAATGAAGCCAAAAGTAGCTTATACACTGTCCAAAGAAAGCCGCTTATTATTTTGTCAGTGGATTATAGATTTGAGACTTCCAGATGGTTGTGCTTCTAATTTGGGTAGATGTGTAAAGAATGGTTATATTAGCAGATTAAAAATTCATGATTGTCATGTTATAATGGAAAGGCTTATGCCAATTGTATTAAGAGGTCTGTGAAATTCCATGATTTGGGATTCGATAACAGACATGTCATATTTTTTTCGAGACATTTGTGCAGCGACAACAGATTACGATGTTCTAAGAAAACTTGAAGAAGATGTTGTAATTATATGTAAACTAGAAAAAATATTTCTGCCATCTTTCATTGACTCAATGGAACATTAGATATTACATTTGCCACATGAAGCAATGTGTGGAGGTCCAGAACAATTTCGATGGATGTACCCATTCGAAAGATGCATGCATAAGTTGAAAAAAAAACGTAACAAAGCATCTGTTGAAGGATCAATTCCCGAAGCTTATTTTTAAAATGAAATATAATTTTTCTGCTCTCAATATTTTGAATCTGAGTATCCCTCAAAACACTATTTCGGTGCGGATGTGCGTCGGGTTTCTGTTCCGACGCTGTTCCGCCAGGACGCGTTCGCACGTGCGCCCGTCGACCCGAGGGGATGGGAGCGCGGCTTGTGGTCCCGCAGTCCCGCTTTCCAAAGGCGGGCGGCATCCATCCCTTATTCAGGTACGTCTGCTCCTTGATCGAAACCGGGATGATGGGATGTCGGCTCCTCCTTCCGTGGACGTCTCCTCGGAACTCGTCGCCTAATCCGGGTCTCCCTCATAGATTTAAGAATGTTCATGAATCTCGTTCCCGGCGCCATATCTTCATGGACACCGGTTAATTACGCTGCTTCCGCCCGGACGCTCCAAGGAGTCTGGTCGGGGCAGCAACCCGCGGTGAGGAGACCGGGTAGCTCTGGGTGTTGGGGGCGTGTCTTAACACTGCGGCTCTGCATGTCTGCCTTCCGTCCCTAATAGGGCTTCTCGAAGGCGTGATGGCCTGAGGCATCCCGCGCTGGGTGCGGGGAACTGCGTTACCTGAGGTTTTCCTCAGCTTCCCATGTTTAACAAAGGGTATGCCGCGAGTTTAACGTCCAGCGGGGACGGCGTCGGACTGATCAACACGATGAGTGGATCAGATGACAGAACCCCTGGCGGGGAACCTCCGACGCTGGGGCCAGCACATGGGCGGCTTCCCGAGTGAAGTGGAGTGGAATGAAATGGCATGACCCCACCGGGATGTGGCGGCCCGGGTAAGGATCAGGATGGATGATGGAGTGAAAAGCTTGGACCCCGTAGAGGCTTCCTACGTACCGTACGTTAGCGTGAATCAAAGTCAACGTAGTTCGGATATGCAGTTTAACGTCATGCTGGACGATGGCAAGCCGACTCACAAGGAGGTCGAGGCTGCCGGGCGGAGGATTGAACCGAACCACCTCACACAGAGGGGGATGGAACGGCCGGGTGGATCACAGTTTCACGTCATGCTGGACGCTGGTGTTTGGGGCTTACACTCTAAGGAGGCCCGTATGCGGCAAAGCTCAGTTGGAGAGGGACTTGGGCCGAAGGTGAGAGACCTCGATCTCTGTCACGCCCTCTTCTGGCTTCGGCAGTGGGGAATCACAAAGGAGATACACATGTGCAGTCCCCCATAAGAAACTAGGGGTTTGTAATACCCTACCCCGGTGGGCGAAGGCCATCCCAATAAATCGTCCCTAAAGAGGGGCAATCCCGACATCCCTTCAGAGACGACCGGGTGGGGGCCACATCCAAACCGAGGGGGACCCTGCGTGCGAGGCATGAGATCGGGTGATGCAGACGGTTTAACGTCTTGCCGGACGAAGTACAGTTTAACGTCATGTGTTGAGGATGAAGCGGACGGTTTAACGTCTTGCCGGACGAAGTACAGTTTAACGTCGTGTGTTGAGGACGAAGATGCTTGGTAGTTTAATGTCTTGCAGCGCGGACGTGGTGCAGTTTAGCGTCCTGCAGGACGAAGTGCAGTTTAACGTCATGCGGGACGAAGTGCAGTTTAACGTCATGCGGGACGAAGTGCAGTTTAACGTCATGTGGGACGAATGCAGTTTAACGTCGTGCGGGACGAAGTGTTGCCGCCGATGGGTCTGTGTCACTTCACGCGAGACTGGAGGGCCGCACGGGAAGACAACGCACGGTGCGGGCACCCGGGATGAAGATCATCGGGCGCCACGCAGGCGGGTACCCTCAGGGGGCCAAAGGGGGCGACCCCGGCGATTTGCGCGCAAAAGGGGAGGTTGGCGCGCAATACCGCGGGTCGGCGCGCAATTGGGCGGGCTGGCGCGCAATTGGGCCAGCGCTTTGCGCGCGGAAGACAAAGATTGCGCGCACCGGGCCTCTGATAGCGCGCGGGGGCAACGGCCCATTCTTTAAAGAATGGCCACTTTGTAAGGGGGGTGCGCGCAATCGGGCTGGATTGCGCGCACCCGGGGGGCAATTGCGCGCAAGAGGCTGCTTTTGCGCGCGAAGGCCTTCGGGTGAGGAATTGGTCAACGGAAAGAAGCCAAAGGGTTTGCGCGTGAAGGCGAACCCCGAGGCTTCCTTGCTCGAAAGAAAGGAGGTTACCTGAAGGTCGGCATTGCGCGCGGAGGGGGCGGGATTGTGCGCACGAGCGACCCTTCGAATTCTGGTAACCTTCAAAACGTCGGGGGTCGCCTTGTATTTATAGGCAACCCCGGGCGTGCAATTCGGTTCGCTGGCGCGCAATTCGGCGCGCGGGCGCGCAATTCGGCTCGGGCGCGGAATAGGGGCCCGGCGCGCAAGAGGGTCTCGCACGGGCGTCGGGCGCGGAAAATTACGCGCCGACTCGGCCCATTGCGCGAATCCCGGAAGGATTGCGCGCACCTAGCCAATATTGCGCGTGGGCCTCCGACATTTCGCGCAAGGCCTTCGGGCCTTCCGAAACATGCTTATGACGCCAAATATGACCTCGCTTTCTGTATCTGGAACTTCGTTGGAGGGGTAACGGACTTTTCCGGTGTCTACAAAAGCCCCCCCTCGGAATATGATCGGCGAGAGGTCACAACGATCGGGTTCCGATGGAGACGCCGGAATGCCGAAGTCCTAGGTGGCGCGGGACTTGGGCGCGCAAAAAGGGCGTCGGGCGCGAAATTCGCTACCTTGGTCGCGCAAAGCGCTTTCCGCGCGGCGCGGACACTCGTCCTCGCCTATAAATAGGGGTCCTGGGTTCCGCGTTCCGTACACAGGCTTTCCGCGCGATAAGCTTCCCAGCTCTCATGCGCGAAATTGCCTTTGACGGCGCGAAATTCGCCCGTTCTGCGCGCAAACCCATCCAGATTTTGCGCGAACACCCAGGGTTTTACGCGACAGACTTCCCAACTGCGCGCCGTCCACTAGGATTGCGCGCCAACTCCCAAATTTCTCTACCAGCCTCCTCCGATTCCGCACACCTCATCCCTTAACCCACACGACTCCTGGAGCATCTGAGATGGCCGTGAATCAAGTGAATGAGTGGGATGCCGCCATTCGCAGAGCTGAGATGGCGACGAACGAGGAGGTCTACGGAGCCAAGGAGATTGTTTCCAACAATCTATCCTTGTTCGATTTGCTGACGCCGGCCCAGAAGACGTATCCGCTGTCGGAAAACCTGCCACTCTGGAACTACGGCATCCTGGATGAGGTTCTGGTGCCAGGGTTCGAGGTTGATGCGCCACGGACCTGGGTGACTCGGGAGGACGAGCTTCCCCGCTATAACATCACCAACAACGGGCATCCTGCCAGGGAGACCAGGCACTTAGATGTCTATGTCCTGAACCCAAGGACGTGAACCATCACCGGGAGTGAGCCTACTGCGGAGAACTCTCCAGCCCTCTACTCGAGCACGTATCGCCAGAGTGTCACCGACGACACCAAGGGCTGGCTGAAGGACTGTGACTTGCGGTCTGGGGGAAATTTCACCAGTGAGTGGGCCTGGGCGTTCTGGGTACGCCACACCTGCAATCACTTCGCGGAGGAACTGCGGTACATCGGCCTTTTTGAGGCGGTGTGGACGTCGCAGTTCCACTTCTACCAGCAGTCCGAGCTCGGGCCGGAGCTGTTCACCCACTGGTCCCCAGATACCAACACCTTCCATCTTCATCATGGGGAGGTCAGCATCGGTCTCTGGGACATCCCCTGCATTGGAGGTATCCCGCTGGAGGGTTACCAATACGATGAGTTCCTGCCTCCGAGGAACACCTGGGGCGACAAGTCACGAACTCCCATCCTGACATGGCATCTACTGGACCTGGCTACGCAGCGGCTCGGGGTCAAGGACTTCCGCAAGGACATAGCCTACAAGGAGTGGTTCAGCCAGTTCTTGGAGCATGACCCAGCGGTCAAGATGCCAGGAAGGGGGAAGCGGTGCCCGACCGTGGCTCAGAGGAGCCGGAACGGGTCGTACTGGCGGGTCCTGGAGACGGGAGACTACCGCTCATGGGGGTACCGCGTCATCGAGGCCCGAGACCCAAATGTCCAGTACGCGGAGTTCCTGGCCGCCTTTCTGAGTGGGTGGCTACTTCCAGTGCGGGATACGAGGATGGGCGTCCGCCCGGCGACACTGGTGATGGCGGGCGCCATGGCCTCCAACAAAAGATACAACATCGGGGTCCTAGTGCTGGCTAAGCTGTACGCCATCCTGGGACGCATCTCGCGAGGGGGGTCGCCACGAAGGGTCTGTGGGCCCTTTTAATTCTTCCACGGCTGGGTGTCTGCTCACCTCGGTGGGTACATGTTTCCAAATGTCGTCATTCCTCCGGGCAACGGCCTGCGACCCACCCTGCTGAACATCGCGGGGGTCGCTCCGATGACCCTTAATGAGGAGGGCGTGAGGATTCGGATTGGAAATCACGCCAATTTCAACTTCAGCCCATTCTCCACTCCCGTTGGCCAGATGATCGACAATGGGCAGGGTCTGCTGGAGCAGCACGAATACTTCCTGAGCATGCGGGGCGGGGTGCTCGTGGCTCGGATCGACGGGAAGGTGATCTGCGAGCCCTACGTGCCAACCCGGTTTTCCAGGCAGTTCGGGTGCCTTCAACGGATGCTGAAGAGGGTATTTGATGCTGTCCGGGAGGAGACAAACCCTTGCGTCCTTTGCCAGATGTGGCTAATGTTCGCCGCTTTCGGCTCTGGCGATGTCATCACTCTCCCTCTTACCGGGGTCGACGCAGGCTTGGCAACCGAGTACGCCGAACACTGGGCCATCGCATACCTCGAGGGGCTTCTACGGAAGCCAGTTCGGCGGCTTGAGGTCACCCGTGCGGAGACCGGGCGTCAAGGAAGGAGGCGAGGTGCCGTTACGCGGGGGAGAACGGAGGCGCGCCAAGGAGTGGAGCCGACGCGGGCAGGGACTTCGGCGGCGGGCACATCGCAAGCTGCCGCCACGACTTCAGTGCCCAGAGAGGGGGCACATGCGGTGGTCGGGGAGCGGCCCGGGAAGCAGATAAGGCGTCTGCTCGAACGCTCCCACGATGCAGTCTTCCCAGCGCTGTGGTCGGCCTGGATGACCCTGTGGCAGTCGTTGGGGACCGAAATCATCTGGCAGAAGATAACCAGAGAAGGGATCCATCTGCCAGAGGTCGGGCGCCTTCAGGTCGCCGACAGGGTGAACTTCCACCGGCGGTATGCGTATCTGACGGCCATGGATGAGTACGCGCGCCAACGTGGTCAGCGTGCGGAGTCGTCCCTTCTGGTGAAGGTGATGCTCGGTCTAGAGCCTGCTCCAGAACAGATGCCGCCGGAGGAAGATGATAGTAACGATTACTCCGAGGGAGAGGAGGAGACGGGGGAGGATGAAGGCTCTGAGGGAAGGTCCCATCCGAGGAGCTCACAGGAGAGCGGCGAGGTGGCCGGCTCTGACAATATCGATATCACCGAGCTCCTCGAGGTCCGCTTCTATCCCTACTCAACCTGCTTCATCCATTCTCTTATGCAGCTTCTAACCCATTTCTTCACCTTCCTCAGGAGTGCACGGATGTTGGTCAGGCATCCTCAGTAGGAGTAGGAGATGCGCCAGCTGGACAGGGTGGGGGCCAGACACCCATCATTGAATTGACAAGCGCTGAGGGGTCCCCTGCTGCAATTGCTCCTGCGGCGGCCGGGACAACGGAAGATGACGCTCTGGATTCCCGTAAGACTTCTTACTTTACTGTTGGTGCTTGCCGTTGACGATCCGTGACTAACCACGGCATGCCTTGCGCAATGATCTTAATACTGGAGGCTCGTCGGGCTGTCGAACCCGGGCCATCCACGAGTGGACCAATGGCAGACATGCCGCTTTCTCCAGAACAGAATTCTCACACCAAGCCGGCCCCACCAACTGCTGATCAGGGGGCAGCGGACGCCGGCGGTGCTGCCATTGGAGAGAGGTCGGGGGCTAACGAGGGTGTCGACGCCGCTGGGGCGAGAGAAGAAGGTCGCCCAGATGTTGGGGAACCTATCCCCTGTGAGGACATCCCAGGGGAGGACCCTGAAGCAGACCTGCTGGCTGCCTTCCCTGCCTACCGGCCTGCTGACCCCGAGGAGATGGACGACTCGGACTCGGAGGCGGTCGAGGAGAGCCGGATAACGCGCCGCCGGGGGTGGAAGTGCATCCAGCGCTTCCTCAAGTGACCCCCATCGGAGTGGCTGGGGCGCATGGGATCGCTTCAAACCCGGCTGCGCTTCCTGTGTGTCGGGGGAGCTGATGCTCAATGCCTCCATCTGACGGTCCTTGATTTCATGGCCAAAAAGATGCGCGAGAGCTGCCGGCGTGCCGACGTCGCACAATGCCGGGACATGTCGGAGAACACGCGGGCGCTCCTCGTGGTGGAGCAGGAAGTCTGGTGCCTCGAAGGGCAGGTGACAGAGAAGGAGGCCTTCGTCGCAGCGTGCACTGAGCTTGTGGAGAAATTGACGGCCCAGCTGGATGACGCCCAGGTACAGCTGACGGAGGCGGGCCACCAGATGGTCACACTTCAAGTCGAGCGGGAGCGTGCACAAGCCAGGATCGACGAACTGCGTGCTGCGACCGCCGACGAAGAGAGGGCATGCAAAGAGCGAGAAGCAGCTTTGGAGGCCGCCAGCCAAAGGGTAGCGGCGTTAGAAAGATTCATTCAGCACGCTAATCCCTAGGGGCTTTGTTTTTGCCATTCCCAGAACATTTTGCTTCCGCTACTCAATACTTCAATCCATTTGTATGAACCAACATATTCATCTGCACCTTTTGGATTAACGTGCTCAACCACAATCCATTGTCTTGCGGGAGCGTTAACCGAGTTTCAGGCATCCACAATTGGGCCTGGATTTCTAAGGAAGAGAGGGAGGTCATTCCTAGGAAGGGAGACCTCAGACCTAATCAATGTACCATCCCCCCAACTTGTTCCAACACACGAGCGGGACAACGCTAGGGGCATTTGAGATTTTATCCGAACATAGGGAAATGAGAAAGGGTGAATCGTGTGTCCCGAATTCAGATATCCACGACGGTCGGCCTTCCAGAAAATTCCCAAGACGGAAAGCGGACAATGGATCAATCGACCATACTACTGCAATAGACGGACCGAAGGTCATCATTCATATTGCAGGAGGCGGATCACATGTCATCATCAATACCGCTTTGGGGGTTCCTTCAGACACAAGGGTGGAAATCCGGACCAAAAGAGCATGCGAAGCATGGGGCGAAGTGATGATTTGTTCGGACAGAATCTAACGCTCCCAAAATTGCGCCACCGTGGGGAAAAAGTATCAGGCGGATGCACTAATCTAGCCGTGAATCACCCCAATTCTCATACAGAACCTCTTTGATGAGGAAACTGTCGCGTCCCATCATTTCAATGGGGCATCCCAAGCTGAATCAGGGAGAATATCACAACCGCACCACTCTAGCAGAAGCCAATCCAGACGACCGGCGACGAGGAGGGGCGGGACTTAGCGATCCCTGAGGCTGGACCCGAGTCGAGATACCCGGGAGTTCCTACGTACTCCATCAGGTTGGAGATCAAGCCACACGTAGTTCTGAGAGTGCAGTTTTAACGTCATGCGGGACGTAGAACCCCGATTAGGGAGATCTTAGTTTAAGGTCTTAGAGCTCGGACCATAGGGACCTCAAAGTACGCCACATCATGGTCCTATCCCCTGGATATGCGAAGATGCACTGAGGGATAGTGTCAAGAGTGCCGAGATTTTTCCTGGTCAGAATGGGAGGTGGAAAACGTAATGTGAATCATGCGGCCATTCACTCAAGGACTGGGGGCACTGGCGTAACGATATGGGAGTACTGCCGACCGTGGCGGAAAAGCAGCATCAATATCGCACTGACCGTTGATGGAATGAGGCAGCAAACGAGCATCAACCTCTCAAGCGCAGGATTCATATCGATTTGCTGCCCAAGGCCCTTGGGGGTACCATCCCGGATCGGTGGGAGAGCACTGAGGCATTGTATCCAGACCGCTCACGGGGGTTCCACCCAGGGCGTAGGTGATGGGTCCGAATGAAGGGGAGCATGAAGCCTGAAAGGTGGAAGGAACCTGACCAAGCTGAACCTGACCCTCCTGGCAATAGACCAGAGTGCTCTTGACACCGGTGGACCACTGCAAGGGGTCAAGGGACACGCCTTGAGGGTGACCCGAAGGCGGCGGACTCCCAAGAGAAGGGGGAATCTTTAAGAGGTGGGGGGCTGGACCCGAAGTTTCAAACATCCGGGCGTTCCTACGTATCCCATAAGGATGGGAATCAAGCCACACGTAGTTCTTGAAGCGCGGCGCGACACAATCGGGCACCAGCATGGGGAGGGGTGCGGGTCTGGCCCTCGCACCCAAAAGAAGCGGTATTTGATATTTCTTGTTTGTCCTTAAAGGTGGATGGTTTTTCTTTGTGCAGCGACATGCCTGTGATTAAGAAATCTCTGGCATCGCCATAATAATCAAGCCATAAAAGGCATTGATAAATGGTGTGGTTATTAACCAGCGCCCAACGTGAGTGTCCCCTGAGGAGAACATCAAGATGCAGTGTCGTTTCTCGTCGGGCGGCCAAGACGATCACAGTTTACGGTCGTGTGGTAAGACCAAGCAACACAGTTTAAGGTCGTGTGGCTCGGACCATGGAGGAATCCGCTTATTGCGATACGGCGGACCCAGCGGAGGTGGGGACACATCCCAGCCCTGCGGTCACGCACAATTCCAGGAGAAGGATCCTGGGATAGGGGCCTGCATATGTCTATCAACCGAGGGGCAGAGATGCTAGCCTCCAGCTATGCTGGGCCCAGAACGCGATTGTTCGGGCGACTCCTTCATCCTCATGGGGACGAGGGTCTAGCTACACATGGCCCTTAGGGAGGACATTAGCATATCATTGGTGCTCATATCATGGGAGCCTCAAATGGCACCATTACCCTGGTTGGCCTGCCTAACGTGTTGAGGTGTACTGAGGGTCAATATGAAGAGAGAGTGTTCAGTTTCCACTACAATGCACTGAGGCGGAGTGTGACAAGGACTATGCAACCAATGTTCAGAGCCTGAAAGAGTTGACATGGCGATCAAGGATGTCGCTGACCATATTCGCAACACAACATCTGATCGCGTCAGCCTAGGATGAGGCGAACAAACGAGAATCAACCGCTCAAGTGCAGGATTCATATCGATTTGCTGCCCATGAAGGCCCGAACAAGAGGAAGCGCGAGGGCCGACAAGTAACACATGAATTTTTGGGATTGAATCCGACACTACAGGTCATAGACCAGAGTACCCCAAAACATGCTAACAGATCACCGGAAATGGTAGGAGGACTCACCTTGAGGGAAACCAAAGGACGGAAGATCCCCGTGATCAACCAAGAGACGGGGCTGGACCTGGAACACAAGCGTCCAGGCGGTCCAACGTATCCCATAAGGATGGGAATCAAGCCGTACGTAGTTCTTGAGAGGCAGTTTAACGTCATGCGGGACGAAGTGCAGTTTAACGTCATGCGGTACGAAGTGAAGTTTAACGTCGTGCGGGACAAAGTTCAGTTTAACGTCATGCGGGACGATGGAGCATGCAATTTAACATCCTGCAGCGTGGACGAATGCAGTTTAACATCGTGTGGGACGAAGTGCAGTTTAACGTCGTGCGGGACGAATGCTGAACAGTTTAACATCTTGTAGCTCGGACGTGGTGCAGTTTAGTGTCATGTAGGACGGAGTACACTCAGGCAAAGTACTGCTTGAGGAACCTAGCGTTGGTGGGAGGAGTGACACGCTCACCATCCATAGTATCTAGGGAGTACGCGCCATTGGGATAGACCTTGTGGACGACAAAAGGTCTCTCCCACTTGGGCTCCAACTTGGGCGACTTCCTGCCGGGGATCATTGGTGCTCTTAGGGCCAGTACTAGGTCACCCTGCAGGAAGGAGTGGAGGCGAACCTTCTTATTGAAATCTCGAGCCATTCTGCTTTGATGCCTCTCCAAGTTGTGCAAAGCGCGAAGCCTATTCTCATCCAGTGCTTCCAACTCGACTATACAGGTTTCAGCAGCTCTGTCCGGCGCTTTCTGGTCGTAGACCGCAGTGCGCAAGGACGGTAACTGGATCTCGATGGGAAGGACGGCTCAGCTCCATACACCAGGGAATAAGGGGTCATCTGGGTGGAATTGCGAGTCGTCGTCCGATAAGCCCAGAGGGCGTTGGGGAGCTTGTTCGGCCAACTCTTCTTGTTCTGACCAACCATCTTTTGCAGAATGTTAGAGAGGGTCTTGTTAAACACCTCAATCTGTCCATTCGCCTGCACGTGATAGCGAGATGTATGGTTCGAGCGAGTTTTGTACTTGGCGTACAACTTCTTCAACTCGGCTGCTCGGAAATTGGCTCCGTTATCCGTAAGGATAGCGTGAGGCACTCCAAATCGATAAATGATGTTGGAGGTCACGAAGTCAGCGATAGAACAGGATTTGACCTCTCTGAGCGGAATCGCCTCTGCCCATTTGGAGAAGAAGTCTGTGGCTGTCAGAATGAACCGGCACTGGCGAGCCGTCGCCGGCAGGTAAGGTCCCACAACGTCCAGCCCCCAGACTGCAAAGGGCCAAGAATACCTGGTGGTATGGACAGGCTCCGGCGGCCGATGCACAAAGTTCGCATGAACCTGGCACGCATGGCACTTCCTGGCATACTCGATGCAGTCATGGATCATGGAGGGCCAGAAGTATCCCAACCTCCGAATCTGGTGGGACAGCTTCGGCCCGGTCTGGTGGGAACCACATGAACCAGCATGAACCTCTTGCATGACTCGTGGGATCTCAATTCCCTGAAGGCAACGGAGGATAACACCATCAAATCCGCGTCTATAGAGGATCTACTCCAGGTCGGGACTGCTCTGGAGGGCAAACTGCGATGCGCGGCGTCGAACTCGCTCGTGCTCGGCCCGATCCGACGGGAGAATTCCATGTTGGAGGTACTCAACCAAAGGCGTCCTCCAATCAGGGGCTGGTTCGACTGGCAGATCGGTGGTACTCAGGGCTCCAGGCACAGGGGCAATCGTGGTGAGATTACTTACCGACGGGCCGCGATCTCCCTCCGGGATAACGGGAGTGATGAGCGTGCGGTGCGTCACGCGGATGATCAGGTTTTCCTGTTCAGGCTCCGCGAGTGACGCAGCAAGGCTGGCCAAAGCATCTGCTCGACCGTTCTGCGACCGGGGAATATGGACAATTTCTGGCCGAGAAGGGAACTGGGCCATCAGGAGGAGGGTGCACTCCAGCAATGGCACAAGTTCCGGATTCCTGACAACATAGTCGCCATTGATCTGCTTAACGACTAGCTCGGAGTCCCCTTTCACACACAGATGGGGCACATCGATCTCGAGAGCTAACTCGAGGCCAGTGATGAGGGCATGGTATTCCGCCTCATTGTTGGTACAGCCCTCTGACAACAGGAAAGAGTATGGCAGCACGGCTTGCTCCGGGGTAATGAAGACGATACCCAAAACCACTTTGTTGAGCTTAGGATTATCGAGTCTTCTACCGGTGGTGCTCTGGGAGGCACCGTCAAAGTGCATCTACCAGTATGGATCGGCACGATTGACCGAGAGAACGGCCTCATCAGGAAAGCCTAGATCCATCGACTGATCCGTGGAGGTTGGGTGAGCAGCCAGAAAGTCCGCCAATTCTTTCTCTTTGATGGCCTTCTGAGACACATACCTGATGTCGAACTGCTGGAGAATCACAACCCACCGCACTAGACGGCTGGTCAACATAGGCCAGCTCAGGATATATTTCAACGGGTCTACCCGAGAAACCAACTGTACCTCGTGGTGCTGCAAGTAGTGCCGTAATTTCTGTACGGAAAATACGAGCGCCAGGCAGCTCTTCTCGATTGGGGAATACCTAACTTCCGCATCGAGGAGCATGCGACTAAGGTAATAGAGGCTATTCTCTGTTCCCTCGTTGTTCTTCTGGGTGAGAAGGGCACCAAGGGACCGTTCCAGGGCGGTCACATAAAGGACCAGCGGCTTCCCGGATACATGTGGCATCAGAACCGGAGGTTGAAGCAAGTACTGCTTGATTTCCTCAAAAGAGGTCTGAAACTCCTTATCCCATACATAGGTGGCGCCTTTCTTCATAACCCGAGAAAAGGGCTTACACTTGCCGGCCAGATTCGCGATGAATTGGCGTATATAGGCTAAGTGGCCTTGGAACCCTTGCAGTTCCCGGATGTTACCTGGGGGAGGCATCTGGATAATCGCCTTGATCTTCTCTGGGTCGACCTCAATACCCCGGTATCTTACCACAAAGCCAAGAAACTTCCCGGAGGTGACCCCGAAGGCACACTTCAACGGGTTCATCTTCAGCCAACGAGACCGGAGGAAGCCGAACACTTTCTCATGATCTTTGAGATGGTCCTGACGCTGGCGCGATTTGACCACCAAGTCATCGACGTAGCATTCCACCAGTGTTCTGAGGATTGGCTTGAATATGCAGTGCATCGCCCGTTGATAGGCGGCACCTGCATTCTTCAGGCAGAAGGGCATGACCTGGTAACAAAAGATACCTTGGGGGGCCCTGAAGGCAGTGAACTCCTCATCCTCAGGGGCCATCCGGATTTGATTGTATCCGGAGTATCCATCCATGAAGGAGAGGTCTTGGAACCCTGCAGTGGCATCAATCAACAGCTCTGTAACCGGAAGGGGAAAATCATCCTTTGGACAGTGGCGGTTGAGATCGCGGAAGTCGATATAGACTCTGATCTGCCCGTTCTTCTTCCTGACCGGCACAATGTTGGCCAGCCATCTGGGGTACTGAACTTCCCTCACGAAGTTGGCTTTGATAATCTTGTCAACTTCGGCCTCAACCATGGCACCGTGGAATGGGAGCATCTTCCTGGGAGGCTTCTTGAACACGCGATGGTTTGACGGGAGACCAAGGCGGTGGACGGCTACCTGAGGATCTAGCCCCGGTATCTCGTCATAGCCCCAAGCAAACACATCACGTTGCTGTCTGAGGAAGTCCACGTACTGCTGCCACTCCTCAGAGGGAATGGTGGCACTGACCAATGTGGGTCTTGGATCTGCCTCGGTTCCCAGGTTCACCTGTACTAACTCATCGACCGTGGCGGAGACGCCCTCCTCAAAGGCTGGGGGTGCATCTTCCACGTCCTCTCCACTCGGGGAGGGATCGTCCACGGGAGAGACTGCGTTGGAAACTGCATTGGGGCTACCAGATCCTGCTGGGCCGCTGGTGCTGGCATGGGCGGTCGCGGTCATCTCATCAGGAGACTCACAGGCCGTCGACACCATGGCTACGTCCAACCGATGGATCGGGAGGACGTAAGCATCATCCAAACTAGCCCAGGGATCACATGCAACAGCGACAGGTTCAACCTCACCCATCAGGATCTGCTTATCCTTGCTCTTGTAATAGTCCGCGTCCAGATAGCGGGCTTCACATGAGGCAAAAGGAGAGGCATCTCCCTGAATCACGCCTACTCGACCATTAAAGGAGTATTTAAGGCATTGGTGGTATGATGAGGGAACCGTCGCATGAAGGTGGAGCCATGGCCTGTCCATCAATGCGTTATACGCAGTGTCCTGAGAGACTACCATGAATTCAGTGTTGGCAACCAGGTCACCGAACTGGGTCTTCAAACGTATCTTGCCGACCGGAGTTTGCTCGGTGCGGTCGTACCCCTGGATCCTGAGGTCGGAGGGAATCAATTCATCCTCAGACAACCCCAATCTCCGGAGCTTCCGAGTTGGAATCAGGTTAATCCCGGACCCCGTGTCGACAAGACAGCGCCGGACATCAAGACCATTGAACTGGCCAGTAACATACAGCGGACGAATGTGCCCCTGTATGGGAGGGTCTTCATCCTTACCAGAGAACGAGATAACCGCCTGACATTCGGCTTTCTCAATCGCTTCGACGTGAAAGGCCTCTGCAGCCGCAGCCTCCATCTCAAACTGGAGGGGGCTCTTCAGGGCTTCAGCGAGCGCCTCACGCATCTCAGGTGATAGGCGCAGCGCCTCAAGGATGGAGAGCCTTGCTGGGATGTCGGCCAAGTGCTCCAGGACATCATACTTTTTTGCCAAGCGCGAGCCCCTGGTTGCAGGAGGTTGCTCTGCGGTTGGAGGCATGACGGGCCTTGCCGGTTGGACCGGCGGCCGACTGGTGCTTGGCGCATCTCGTTGTTCACTGGTTGCAGCCCGGGAAGTGGTCATCGTACTGGGGCCAGGAGGCCGGGATGGACTCGTGGCAGGACGGAGCTGGTCGCGGCGCGGCTGAGGCGGTTCTGCCTGGTCCCACACCACAAACGGTGGCGGAGGCGAATCCGTCATCCCCGGATTGGGGGGGCTGCATGCGCTGAGTTCGGTTTTGAGCCCGCTGCCTAGTCTCAGTGGCGTGCACGACCTGGCTGGAGGTACCAACTGCTGTGCCCCAGCGACTCCTGTTGTTGCGGTTCCTCCGACGGTGGCGACGACCGGGGACACTAGGGAGGTCCACCTGGTGTTCTTCAACGTCGAGAACCGAAAAGGGATTTACCAGCTCGACGGTATTAACCGAAGCATACCCAACACTGTCATCGGATGAATCATTCATCACCGGGCGGATCCGAGGAGGGACCCCCATCTCCGGGGGTATGAAATCGCCGAGAGTGCGGGATAGTGGCGGAACTGGGGGGGCGCACTCTTCCTTCTTGCGCCGCCGCCGTTTGCTCTTCTCGGAAGAGGCAGGCTGGGACGACGATGTCGAAGCAGCACCCGTAGATTCTGGGGGCTCAGGCTGATTCAAGTGCGCATGGATGATTCCATGGGTGCGAATGATCGTCTTGCGGGCCATCCAGTTATTATACTTCTGGGATCCGTGGTCGGAGACCAGCTGCCATTCGTCCTCGTCACCACTATCGTCATCTGATCCCACGAACACACCCGCCACTTGTGCTGGAGCTGGGCCCAACCTGATTACATTGTTGTTAATCTGGTATTGGAGCATGTCCTTAAACATGTAGCATCGCCGGATGGTGTGCCCCAGGGCCCGATGGTAAGGGCAGTAGCGGGGGTTATCCGTGAGATGTGCCTCCGCTGGCCTCCAACACTCAGGCAGTCGCACAATCCTCTGCTCCAGGGTGCTCCGGAAATAACCGGGGACCTGATCCTCGTGAAATGAGTAAGTCAGGTATCACGGGGCACTGGGAGTGTGGTCTTGACGAGGGGCTGGAGGGGCCTGCCGAGGAGGTGGACCCTAATTATCTCGCCTGGGTTGTGGCGGTACATTACGCGGGGGGGTCGGCCGGTTCTGGGGCTGCCGCTGCTGGGCCGGGAACTGAGCCTGTGGAGGCGGATTCCTGTGAGGCTGTGGAGCTAGCCTCACCGACAGCAGCTCCAACTGCCTAGGGGCCTCTATCTGGGCAACAGCAGCGGGCTCAGCCCTGCCGACTCTCCTTGCAGGGATCATAGGAGGCAGCGGGTGTGCCTGACTGGCCTGTTGCAGGGCTTCCTCAAGACGTTGAGCTTTGTCTGAGAAGTCCCTGAACCCTCCGGGGTAATTCTGAGTGATCAAGGAAGGGACCAGCTCGGTCTTGACGTTCCCGACGCACATTGTCAGCACCTTCTCCTGAGTCAATGGCATGTCAAGGGAATACGTGAGACCCTTCCATCGGGCGACGAAATCCGCGACTCGCTCATCAGGCCTTTTCTTTCACTTGAAGAGGTCTGCGATACTCGTCTTCCGGGTCGTGGAACTGAACTGATAGAGGAGCTGTCTACGAAGGTCCTCCTAGCTAGTTATCGACCCGACGGGGAGCTGGCTGTACCAGACAAATGTTGGCCCTTCCAGTGTCTGGAAAAAGCAGCGAAGCTTAGCGGCCTCCTGCTGCGCCGGAGTTCCCAACATAGGCCCGCACCTCGAGTTGAAATGGGCCAAATGATGTGGCGGGTCTCCAGTCCCGTTGAAGGGGGCGAAAGTGGGGTTCCCGAATCCTGGAGGTGCCGGCATGTCATCCACCCATGCTGGGTATGGCTTGCCGTCCGGTGGGATTGCCACTTTCCGAGTCTCCAAGGATTCCAAGCGGGCAATGAGTGCCGCCATCGGATCGTCTAGACACGGGTTCCAGTCCTGGCGAGGATCTCTAACCACGAGCGCACTGCATGGCTCTTCAATCGGGTCGTCGACCGGGTCGTCGAACTCGGCAGCTCGTGGTATGGCGGGCGGAGCGGCCCTTGGGGCAGAGGGAGGAATCCGAGCGGGGTATCTCAGGTAGTCACGCCACTCGGGAGGGTGTGGTGAAACAAACCGCGCCCTCTTGCCATAGGCAATGGCCTCTCCCCTTTCGGCAAACACGGCATAATCACGGTTGCCCGGGAGAGTCTCGTCGAGGAGCGGTTGTTCCTGTCCCTGCTGTCCTGGCCTACGATCACCGTAGTCAGGCCGCCGCTCTGCAGCACACTCGGCGAGGATCTGGTCAACTAGCTTCTTCTGCTCGGCAAGCTGTTGACGTAGCGTGGCCTTTTCGGGATCCTCCTTTGCCCTCTGCATGGAGGCAGATGGGTCGGCGGGCTTTATAGCCCCGCCGTGCTCTTTACCTTTGCTGACGCTTCGGCTCAACGTCAGTGCTTCAGTGGGTGTGGGGAGACCCAGGAGGTTCCTCTGGTGATGAGTAACTCTCACTAATGGATCCAACAATGGCTTGTCTTTGGGGGGAGAGCCCCCGTCGAGAAGTTCCAAGTCGTCCCCCTCTCCCGACAGGTCAGCCATATTGACCGTTTCCGTCCCTGGGGATGTACCCTGAGGGCCACCCAGCGAATCGGGCTGTCGGCGAATCGCACTAAAGCGTAGGGCAGCGTACTGCCCCCATCCACGGATATACACGTGGGGGGTGGCTTCCTCGATAACCTTGAGGAGTACTTGAAAACACTCAACACATCGTTGTTGGAGGGCCTCGTGGTGCCCAAATGACCCGGGGTGCCGAACCGCGGGGAGCGTGGCCAGGTCAATCTGACGGCACTGCTCACCAATATCCTTCAGGTGTGCTTGACTCCCGGGATATGGAATTTGTAGGTGTGAAGACGGGAGTGAGTCTCCCGGAGAGTTCGGCGGAAGCATTCGAACTCATCCGGGGTGAGCGATTCTGGTGTATCAATGTCCGGTCCTGCGACTGGCCAAAACTTCTCAGGGAAGTGGCCCTCTGCAAGGACGGTCCAGAAGCTCCATGACTCAAACTCGGGACCCAGGTCTTCTTGGTCCCCTTCAGCGACTGGGAATGGACGGGGAACCGGAAGTGGTGCCGAGGCGGGCCGCTGGGCCGGCGGGCTGGCCGGCGGTGAATACGGCGAGCAGGCCGATTGGCCTCTATATCCCGGGCCGCCCTCTGAGGGTTGCGGTGCCCCAGCTACCACATCACGATAGGACGGGCCGGCGAGCGAACATCCTGCCGTAGCGTCGGTTCTCGCCGAGGGTGCACTAGATCGTGGCTCGACCGTCGGTCCCCAGAAAAGGTCTCTGGATTCTTCGATCGAGGAAGAAGGCGCTTCCGGAGGGGCCGGTACCAACCACAAGCTTGATCCTTGGGGGTCTACCAGGTCCTCGCTACTCCGGATATACCTTCGGAGAGAAGCGGGGATCATATCGATCTCACTCTTGGGGAGTACGAGGCTGACGTGCCGCATTCCTACCCCTGCCCCTGACTGGCGGGATCGGGGGGAGGGCTCTGTCGCCGAATCATACTCCGCCTCTGTATCAGAGAAACGAACCGATTGGATCTCTGTCCGGAATTCCCTAACATTCCTCCCTCTACGTCGACGCCTCACCTTCCTGCCCCTGGGTGGTTCTTCGGGGCATGGCTGATCTCTGTCCTGGCGTCCTCTGGCCGCACCGGTGCTGGGGTCAAGAGGACTGGAAACCAAGGTGCGAGGAGCACCGGGACAGATATCAAAGGGGACGCGGGGAGAGATGCTTCCGGGCAGGCCTCCGTGCCGGGATCGGAAGGTGGGATCACCCATGCCTCTTGGATCGGCCACACGGAGTAGACCATGCTGGTGAATAGCGCTACCGCGAGGTTGTCCGCGGTGGCTATTGCATGTACCAGCAACCGGGAGAGTCAACCCAACCTGCCTTTGGGGCAGTCGGGGCCTCGATCCAGGTCGGGCATAGAAGTGCCCCTGCTCAGGATGCGCAGGGGCCTGGTGACTGGAGCCAGCAGCGGCTTGGGCCAACGCGGCCGCTGTTTCTAGGGCCCCAAGGTGGGCATCCTCTTCCGCTCGTGCCTGACGTTGGTGTCGGGACAGACGAGTCGGGATTAGCGGCGCAGGCAGGTGGAGAGCCCGTTCTTCGACTTGAGAAGCCTTGCGGCGGTGTCAACGTGGCCTGGCAGGAGCCCTTATCGCGGATCCCTGGAGAGAATCTCAGATAGGGCGGTCCCGGACATCCCCCACCTCATCCGCATAGGGGAGGGAGCTGTCGGAGCGTTCCGGGGATAAACTCCCGAAGTGGTTGGACGTCGAGGTAGGCAGCGGTGCCTCCCTGCGCGGCCCTCGGGGGCAGCGTTGGTGGCGAGGTGCAGCTTCCTCGAGGTCTAGGCGAGCCATGTCCCTGGTGGGGATGACTCCCTCTTCCTCATATCTCCGCACCAAGTTTTTGATCACCCTTCTATGGATGACCTCCGAGGGGGAGAGAGGGCGTGGTTTCCCCGCAGTTGCGGCTGCTGGGACGGCTGTGGAATGGGCGGGACCGCGTGGAGTAGCCGCGTCGGTGTTTCCCCTACCCCTGTGCCGGTGGGCGGGCGGCGATCGGGCATTGGATTGGGCGACCTGATTCCTGAAGACAGGGAGAAGAACCCATTAATACTGACAGGAAAAGAAATCGACAACTGATCATTAGTGCCACGACGCCTTCCGTGGGGGGAACCCAGGCCATCGACGTCGTGAGACGGAGTGCCCGATTTCCCTTCCCCAGCCCCTGGCGGGTTCCGTGCCCCAATGTTGAATGCTTGGTCGGGCAACATGCTAGTCTTCCAACACCTGTGAAAGCTATCGGTCTTCGTATTTGAGGAGAAGAGATTCACGTCGGGTTCACCATTTTCTGTTTCGGTGCGGATGTGCGTCGGGTTTCTGTTCCGACGCTGTTCCACCAGGATGCATTCGCGCGTGCGCCCGTCGACCCGAGGGGATGGGAGCGCGGCTTGTGGTCCCGCAGTCCCGCTTTCCAAAGGCGGGCGGCATCCGTCCCTTATTCAGGGACGTCTGCTCCTTGATCGAAACCGGGATGATGGGATGTCGGCTCCTCCTTCCGTGGACGTCTCCTCGGAACTCGTCGCCTAATCCGGGTCTCCCTCATAGATTTAAGAATGTTCGTGAATCTCGTTCCTGGCGCCATATCTTCATGGACACTGGTTAATTACGCTGCTTCCGCCCGGATGCTCCAAGGAGTCTGGTCGGGGCAGCAACCCGCGGTGAGGAGACCGCGTAGCTCTGGGTGTTGGGGGCGTGTCTTAACACTACGGTTCTGCATGTCTGCCTTCCGTCCCTAATAGGGCTTCTCGAAGGCATGATGGCCTGAGGCATCCCGCGCTGGGTGCGGGGAACTGCGTTACCTGAGGTTTTCCTCAGCTTCCCATGTTTAACACAGGGTATTCCGCGAGTTTAACGTCCAGCGGGGACGGCGTCGGACTGATCAACACGAGGAGTGGAGCAGATGACAGAACCCCTGGTGGGGAACCTCCGACGTTGGGGCCAGCACATGGGAGGATTTCCGAGTGAAGTGGAGTGGAATGAAATGGCATGACCCCACCGGGATGTGGCGGCCTGGGTAAGGATCAGGATGGATGATGGAGTGAAAAGATTGGACCCCGTAGAGGCTTCCTACGTACCGTGCGTTAGTGCGGATCAAAGTCAGCGTAGTTCGGATATGCAGTTTAACGTCATGCTGGACGATGGAAAGCCGACTCACAAGGAGGTCGAGGCTGCCGAGCGGAGGTTTGAACCGAACCACCTCACACAGAGGGGGATGGAACGGCCGGGTGGATCACAGTTTCACGTCATGCTGGACGCTGGTGATTGGGGATTACACTCTAAGGAGGCCCGTATGCGGCAAAGCTCAGTTGGAGAGGGACTTGGGCCGAAGGTGAGAGACCTCGATCCCTGTCACGCCCTCTACTGGCTTCGGCAGTGGGGAAGCACAATGGAGATACACATGTGCAGTCCCCCATAAGAAACTAGGGGTTTGTAATACCCTACCCCGGTGGGCGAAGGCCATCCCAATAAATCGTCCCTAAAGAGGGGAAATCCTGACATCCCTGCAGAGACGAGCGAGTGAGGGGCACATCCAAACCGAGGGGGACCCTGCGTGCGAGGCACGGGATCGGGTGATGCGGACGGTTTAACGTCTTGCCGGACAAAGTACAGTTTAACGTCGTGTGTTGAGGACGAAGCGGACGGTTTAACGTCTTGCCGGACGAAGTACAGTTTAACATCGTGTGTTGAGGACGAAGATGCTTGGCAGTTTAACGTCTTGCAGCGCGGACGTGGTGCAGTTTAGCGTCCTGCAGGACGAAGTGCAGTTTAACGTCATGCGGGACGAAGTGCAGTTTAACGTCATGCGGGACGAAGTGCAGTTTAACGTCATGCGGGACGAATGCAGTTTAACGTCGTGCGGGACGAAGTGTTGCCGCCGATGGGTCTGTGTCACTTCGCGCGAGCCTGGAGGGCCGCACGGGAAGACAACGCACGGTGCGGGCACCCGGGATGAAGATCATCGGGTGCCACGCAGGCGGGTACCCTCAGGGGGTCAAAGGGGGCGACCCCGGCGATTTGCGCGCAAAAGGGGAGGTTGGCGCGCAATACTGCGGGTCGGCGCGCAATTGGGCGGGCTGGCACGCAATTGGGCCAGCACTTTGCGCGCGGAAGACAAAGATTTCGCGCACCGGGCCTCTGATAGCACGCGGGGGCAACGGCCCATTCTTTAACGAATGGCCACTTAGTAAGGGGGTGCGCGCAATCGGGCTGGATTGCGCGCACCCGGGGGGAAATTGCGCGCAAGAGGATGCTTTTGCGCACGAAGGCCTTCGGGTGAGGAATTGGTCAACGGAAAGAAGCCAAAGGGTTTGCGCGCGAAGGCGAACCCCGAGGCTTGCTTGCGCGAAATAAAGGAGGTTACCTAAAGGTCGGCATTGCGCGCGGAGGGGGCGGGATTGCGCGCACGAGCGACCCTTCGAATTCTGGCAACCTTCAAAATGTCGGGGGTCGCCTTGTATTTATAGGCAACCCCGGGCGCGCAATTCGGTTCGCTGGCGCGCAATTCGGCGTGCGGGCGCGCAATTCGGCTCGGGCGCGGAATAGGGGCCCGGCGCGCAAGAGGGTCGCGCATGGGCGTCGGGCGCGGAAAATTACGCGCCGACTCGGCCCATTGCGCGAATCTCGGAAGGATTGCACGCGCCTAGCCAATATTGCGCGCGGGCTTCCGACATTTCACGCAAGGCCTTCGGGCCTTCCGAAACATGCTTCTGACACCAAATATGACCTCTCTTTCCGCATCCGGAACTTCGTTGGAGGAGCAACGGACTTTTCCGGCGTCTACAAACACAACCTCATGGGACGGAACGAGGGGAATGTTGATGATGGAATGGAAAATAAATTATCAGTTTTTAATCAGTCAGATCTTGGTTTTGTTGGAGTTCATGAATGATGGCTTTCGGATGATGAACATCACAGAGCTCATATGTATGTTCTACTCAACTGTGAAGAGATGACATCATTTGTACTGTAAGTTATTCTATCACTTATTCCATCATTTATGTTACAATAACTAACTTTATTTTTTAGGTTATATGATAATCATATCAAGAAATAACTTCCACAAATTACCGCAGCTGCTCTCAAAGAACGCCTGCAGAAAAAAATTTCTCTGTGGTTTCAAAAACTGATAACATAAATTCTTAATGTTTTAACATCTCATTCAGTTTATTGTTTATTATATTGATAATTATTTTACAAATTTCCAGGTGTCTCAACATGCTGATAAAATTGACAAACGTCTGTGTATATTGATTAACCCACCATCCAAAATTTGTAAATCTTATATTGCATATGTGGTGAATGGATTTTGATTCCATACACGTGCATATGGGGAATCAAAAAAAACAATGAACAGTGGAATTTTCTTGAGAGGATCTCATCATAGAGAAAATGAACCTGACTTTTATGGCATGCTTGATGAAATTGTTGAACTCTATTATCTAGGACAACCTTACATAACGATGGTCAAATGTCGGTGGTTGGATACTGAGAGAGGAGTTCATGTTCATCCTACTCATGGAATCATCGATATTAAATATAAAAGTCTTCTTGCAGTAAATGAACCATTTTTACTAGCTTAACAGGCACATC
This sequence comes from Viscum album, assembly GCA_963277665.1. Lineage (NCBI taxonomy): Eukaryota > Viridiplantae > Streptophyta > Magnoliopsida > Santalales > Viscaceae > Viscum > Viscum album. Next base: position 1,101,105,678 of record OY728138.1, on the reverse strand, counting down.
AAGGTTATTATGCAAAGTATTGTGCTACGTCAATAGACCTGAGTGATTGGTGGAGCATAATAAAGTTTTTTGAATTCAAAATATGAATTATTTTTTATTTATAGTTTCTATATTTTTTATATTGGTGACAATGTTGCATTATTTAATTTATATTTATTTTTAATAGTTTATTATTTATTATTAGTATTATATTTTTAATGGTTATATATATATATATATTTTCAAATATTGATAATTTTCATATTTTAATTATTTTAATAATATTAATAATATATTTTCAAAAATATTAATAGTAATAATAACATTATTTTATTAGATAATATTATATTTTTTATATTATATTATTAATATGATTGTTAATATTTTTTAATATTATTCATATTTTATTATATTAAGAAATTTATAGAAATAATAACATTATTATATTATATAATATTATATTTTTTATATTATAGTATTAATATGATTGTTAATATTTTTTAATATTATTCATATTTTATTATATTAAGAATTTTAAATATATTTAAAATTATAATTAATTATAATGTTTTAAATATTGGAATTATTTTTTATTTTAATATTTTATTGAATTGTAATTTTATTTTTATTATTAAAATATTATTTTTTTATTATATTATTATTTCATTTTTTTATTTTTTTATACTTATTTGCGACGGGAATAAGGACCTGTTGCAATAGGTATTTGCATTAGGCCCGTCGCGAATAGTTATTTTGAAATAACTATTTTGGGAGGGAAAAGAGGCCCGTCGCAAAGGGTATTTGTGATGGGCCGTCGCAAATAGGGTTTTCGAAAAGGTATTTGCAACGAAAATTGGAGCCCGTCGCAAAAGATATTTGCGATGGGCCGATTGGAAATAGTTATTTCAAAATAACTATTTTCATCAGGAAAAGATCCCGTCGCAAAATTTCATTGTGACAGGCCCATCGCAAATAGGTTTTTTAAAATTAACCCGAGAAGTATTCACGACGGTAATCTTTCCCGTTGATAATAATATTAATAGCGATGGGACCATCGCTAATAGTTTTAATTGTGAAGCTGTTTTCCACGACGACTTATTTGCGAAGGGATGTCGTCGCAAATTTCCATTTGCGACGGGATCCCGTGGCAAATAACCCGTCTCAAATACTCTGATTTCTTGTAGTGACACCTCACAAACAACGTTCTATTTAATAAAATAAAAGGAAGAAGGAAATGGGGTTGGATGATATAATATCCCATTAGAATAATACAATTATGGTATATGTATAATACTAGAGTTACAATACCATTTGGATGAAGATAGGTGGGGAGAGATCAAGAAATGAACTTGAACATGAAAGGAAATTAAAGGAGAAGAGGGAGAGAAATTGCCTCTTGAATCCTTCTCTTGAGAACCTCCTTAAGGGCCTAAGCTTGGTCTTTTGATGAGACCAACAGATCTTGGAAATGGTGGAGGGGATAGGGAAGGTGTTTGGGCAGAGTTTAGAGATGTCTTGGATCTTGAGAGGTGTGAGGAAATGAGGGTGTGAAGGGTGGATTTTATAGTGGAGGGGAGAGGGGTTTACTTAATATAAAATACCTTAGTTTATTATTTCTTCAAAAGACAAGGAATAATGAGTATTCCATGACCAATAATAGTAATTTTATCATGTGATCCTGAACAAAGTGGGATTATATCAGCAAATCATCATCGATGACTCAATTAATCCATTATTTAGCATTTGTTGGGAATTATCGGATTCTACTATTCATAAAAAGAAATCAAGTATCTCAGAAAACTCCCAAAAATTTACCCCAACCATTTTTCAACGTGTAGAAACCAAAAATGAATTCCATTTTTCAAAAATATTTTCTTAAATATTATTAAATTAATATTTAATTAAAATCATAATTTATTTAAAAACAGTTTTTTAATATTAAAACTGATTTTATAGTGCATTCAAAAATTACGTAGAGTCTTATAAAATTATCTAAAATCTATTATACATTGATTCAATAATTTATGAATACATTTTAGGGAAATAAATTTTATTTTATATTAATTAATTAATTATAATTAATTATTTAGGACTTACAAAATACCAAAACGTTTAATAAGGTCAAATTGTCACTTTCTAAGATGTCTAAATTTTATTTAATTATTCATAGGTAAGGTTAATCTTATTTTGGATGATTTAATTTTCATAAGGGTCATATTAATTTTCATAAGGGTATGTTAATATTCCTAAGGGTACGTTACTATTCACCAAAAATTATTTTTGTTTCATTAGTCTCCAAAAATCATCTTGAGCACAACCGTGTATGTCGGATTTTTAAAATTTCAAACACAGAAGTGACAAACTTATGTTTAAAGGTCACTTATCATTTAGTAGTTCAGTATGTTGTGTTTTTTATGTTATTTTATGACATAAATATAAGAAGGGAATTTCCATTGAAAAACATTGGGTCGTTACATTCTTCCCCCCTTAAGAAATTTCGCCCCCGAAATTTCACTTTACACAAATAGGTGAGGGTGTTTCTCCTTCATTGCCTCTTCTAGTTCCCAATTTTCTTCCTCAAACTTATGGTTCCTCCACAACACTTTGACAAGATGGGTTGTCTTGTTGAGTAGAACCATATATCTTTGATCCAGAATCTTTACTGGCTGCTCCTCATAGGAGAGATCATCTTCCAGCTGCACCACCTCTGAGTTTAGTACATGTGAGGGGTTTGGTAACTACTTCCTCAGTAGTGATACATGAAACACATCATGATGTTGAGCCATATTCGGTGGAAGTGCAAGACGATAGGCCAAAACTCCTATACAGTCAAGGATATCAAAGGGGCCAATATACCTTGGTCTTAGCTTCCCTTTCTTCCTGAATCACATGACTCTCTTCCATGGAGATATTCGAAGAAAGACTTTATCCCCAACGTCAAACTCCAAGTCCCTTCGACGGTTTTCAACATAGTTCATTTGTTGACTATTATCAGCTTTGATGTGTTTCTGGATGACTTGAACCTTCTCGGTCATCTCTTGAATAAGATCGGGGCCAAGTAGCTTTCTTTCTCCTACTTCATTCCAACAGGTTGGAGTTCTACATCACTTTCCATACTATTACATCCCGTCTTTTTAGAACATAACTTTCATTTCATTACACGGAACTGAGGATCGTTAAGGTTTAGTGTCTTGGAAACAAGGTACATAATACATGAAAACAACATAAAACATTCTTCTTAAACACTTGAAAGGATTCTCCTTAAGTTCATCCTAGGTTCATTACTGCATCTCATAACCTGGGGACATACATCAAAAGAAAGGGTGAGCAGAAGGCCCAGTAAGGGAAACAAGAGAAACATTTTACATGTGAACTTGAGATACTTCAATAAGGACATGAAAAGAACTTTGAGGCATGAGAAAGAAATCATGAGATACATCATAATAAAAATAACATTTTTCATAACTTGAAGATGTGGCTGCAACATTTAATATTGACAATTGTTTCGTTTCACCAAGTTTCATCCCCAAGGTTTCGTTAAAAATTACCAAGGTTATTCACCAAGGCGTCGTTAAAATGGTCATCTCTAGAGATTAAGTCTTTACCCAATGCATTGGAGCGCTATCAGGGCGCACCCTTAAATTTTCCTTTATTATCATGTGAGCCACATATATCATCATAAATAATTTCATAAACAACCCATATAGCATAAAATAAATGGGTTTCATTTCATAATCATAACGTTTTAAAAACTTCTTTAAAGACATGATCTTTATGTCACTTTAAACCCACAGAAAGGGAAAGTGGGTCTCATGTATGTAAATACCAGAATTTAAAATAGAAAATTTTGATATATATGTGAATACCCTTGTAGAAATAAAATCTTTGAGTATTCACTTTATAACCTAAAATAATTTTGAGAAAAGAGAGAGGCATTTTGAGACAAAAATTCTGCAGCATAACGGCTATGTTTCGGGGTTTTAGAAAACATTGAAAAGAGACGGGACATGGGTCGAACAATCATAATTGACCCATAAAACAGTATAGGGACAGAATAAGAAGGATATATGGACATGGTGATGCAATTTAAGGGACATACCATTTTAAATGAAAAACATGGAAGGAAGACAAAAATTAGATTTCTCTTATGAAAATTCAGCAGCATAACGGCGTCACTTAAACTTCAAAAAAAATGAATTGAAAAGATCAAATAGGGTCTCCAATCATATGATCATAAGAGATCAGTATTATAGATATAGAGATCATACCCCAACATAATAAAAAGTAACTTGAAAGATTTGACATGAAAATCGAACTTGAAAAATGAGAGGGGTGAAAGAATCACTTAAAAATTCGGCAGCCTAACGGCGTCACTTAAACTTTCATAAAACTAAATGATGAGAGTAAGAGGGGATATATCATCATATAAACATGAAAATGGCAGTAAGAAGAATATAAAATAACATCCTCTCACATAATAACATGGAGCATTAAAGGAATGACATAAAAGAGATTACATGAAAAGAAACAGAGAGGTCGGATCCCTTACCTTAAAACATGACTCTTGAAACTCAATGTTTTGGACCTTGAGGGCTTGGCGGCACCTTGGGAGGACTCCTTGGGAGGTAAGGAGACCAGAACTTCGTTTATAATGGTTTTGGAGTCGAAAGGATGAGAGGAGGGCTTGGTATTTATAGGGAAGTGAGGGGATAAGGCATTAATGGCCAAAGGACACCTCACAAGTGCTTTTCTCAAACCCATGTGCTCTCCCATGATATTTTCCATAAAGTTAGGCCACATGGGGCCCCCAAAACAATAATTCATCACCCTTGGTAGGACAACCCTTAAAATATCCCATGAAATTATCATGACACAATTATGATGTCATTAAACATACTGAAACCCTAAAACTGCATTTTTACTATTCACTGAAAAATTCATCTTTCTCAGAAAAATCCCAAAATTTCACCTTAACAAAATATCGTTGTTCTAATTACATTTATGAACTCCATTTTATAAAAATAATTTTCTAAATATTTTTAATTTAATTTTTAAATAAAAAAACTATTCATCGAGAATTCATTATTTTCAGAAAAATCCCAAAAAATTACCATAACATAATATCGATGCTCTGAGTTCAAAAATAAAGTTCTTTTTATAAAAATAATTTTCTAATTATTTTTAATTAAATTTTTAATTAAAAAACACTATTCACCTAAAAAAACTAATACTTGACTAATAATTTATGAAACCGGTATTTACCCATTTTATTGAATCACATTACTTAATCAAGGTGTCTAAATTATATTAAAACTTTCTTTGAGTGAAATTACTAATCCATTTGGTCACATTACTAATCCTACGCGTAAAATCACTATTCATAATTTACTATTCATCAAAAATTAAGTTGATCTTATTAGACTCCAAATTCCTTACTGAACACTTTTGCAGAAGACCATTTTTTGAAAATCATTACACATCATTAATTATTTAGGGTTTATATAAATATTTTAAAATATCCCTTTTTCAAAAATTCATCAACAAAATATATCCTAAAATTATCCGGACAAAAGAAATTCCACAAAAATCTCTAAAGAAAGAGATCTCAGTTTATTCACCCGAAAGGATTACACAAGGAAGCTAGGGTCTCGTCACATAGCCCCTTATAACACCGGCATAAGACCTAAGTGTAAGTTGTGCTATGGTGAGAGAATCTGAGGGAGGCTCAGATAAAATTGACCTAGTAGTAATCTCTACTAACTTGAACTTCTCCCGTAGGCGTTTCCGTTCAATCTTGACACGCTGGAGTTCGGCTTGGGATTGGTCCAAAGCGAAGCCCACAAATACTACCTCCTTCCCAAGCTCTGATAAGTGGGCTTCATAAGGGTCGAGTCTACTGGATGAAGCCATCGACTCCTCTTTCTGCATTAACCATTAACATCTTATTAAATCGTTAAGAGTAAGTTAATATACTACTCAAAAATATTGGGTTGTTACATTCTTCCCCCCTTAAGAAATTTCGGCCCCGAAATTTATACTTGAGGCCTAGTCGAAAAGGTGAGGGTACTTTTGCTTCATTGTTTCCTCAGGCTCCCAAGGTGCTTCTTCATATTTATGATTCGTCCACAACACTTTCACAAGGTGGGTAGTCTTGTTTCATAGAACCTTGTCTCTATGGTCCAAGATCTCCACTGGCTGCTCCTCATAAGAGAGGTCATGTTCCAGTTGTACTACTTCTAGGTTCAGTACATGTGAAGGGTCGGGTATGTACTTCCTCAAGAGAGATACATGGAAGACATTATGAACTTGAGATAGGTTCGGTGGAAGTGCTAGACGATAGGACACTGCTCCTATGCGATCAAGGATTTCATAGGGGCCAATGTACCTAGGGCTGAGCTTCCCTTTCTTCCCAAACCGCATGACTCTCTTCCAGGGAGAAATTTGAAGGAAGAATTTGTCACCAACACCAAACTCCAAGTCCCTTCAACAATTGTCAGCATAGCTCTTCTGTCGACTCTGAGCAGCCTTTATGTGTTGTTGGATGGCATGAACCTATTCTGTCATCTCTTGCATGAGATCAGGCCCAAGAAGCTTCCTCTCACCAGTTTCATCCCAACAAGTAGGAGTTCTACATCGCTTTCCATACAGATCTTCATAGGGTGCCATCTGAATACTCGAATGGAAGCTGTTGTTATAGGAGAACTCAACTAATGGGAGGTGTTGATCCCATCCACCTTTAAATTCCATTGATCATAATCTCAGCATGTCTTCGACTGTCTGAATAGTCCTTTCAGATTGGCCATCAGTTTGATGATGATAGGCCGTACTAAAATTCAATTCAGTACTCAGAGCATGTCGAAGACTTCTCCAGAATTTTGATGTGAATCTTGGATCATGATCAGACACGATGGATAGTGGTACCCCATGAATCCTTACCACTTCCTTCATGTATATCTTGGAAAGCTGATCCAGAGAGAAATCTTCCCGAATAGAGATAAAATGGGTTTTCTTGGTGAGACGGTCCACAATAACCCATATCGCATTGTTTCTTTTGGATGTTTTTGGGAGACCAGTTATTAAGTCCATAGTGATATTATCCCACTTCCATACTGGTATGGGTAGTGGTTGTAATACCCCCTTAGGAAGTTGTCTTTCTGCCTTTACTTGCTGACACACGAGGCACCTTGTAGTGTAATCAGCAATCTCCCTCTTCATGTAATCCCACCAATAATGATCGCAAAGGTCTCTATACTTCATAGTGCTTCCCGGATGTATAGAGAAAGTAGAGTTATGGGCATCATCCATCAGTTCTTTCTTTATCTCCGGAATAGATGGGACACATAGTCTTGTACGAAATTTCAATTCACCTTCTTGATCAATATTGAAGTTAGGGAAATTCCCATCCTTTATATCCTCAAACTTCTCCTGTAGCAAAGGATCTTCTTTTTGAGCCTTCTTGATCTTCTCTAGTAATGAAGGTTGAGAAATCATTTGGGATAGGGTTGATGATGTCCCATTCCTTATAATTCCCATGTCCAGTTTTACTAGATCTTTAATAAAGGGATCTCCTAGGATCCTCATTGTTGCCAGAACAACAGGGTCTTTCCTTCTTAATGCATCTGCGACCTTGTTTGCTCTTCCAGGGTGATAATGAATTGAACAATCATAGTCTTTAATAAGCTCCAACCATCTCCTTTGTCTCATGTTCAATTCTTTCTGTGTGAAAATATACATTAGACTTTGGTGGTCAGTGTATATATCACATTTCTCCCCATAAAGATAGTGCCTCCATATCTTTAGAGCAAAAACGACTGCCGCCAGCTCTAGATCATGCGTAGGATAATTCTGCTCATGAATCTTCAACTGTTGAGATGCATAAGCAATTACTTTGTCATTTTGCATGAGGACGCACCCAAGCCCTTTCAGAGATGCATTGCTAAAAATAACGAATCCTTCTCCGATAGAGGGTAGTGTTAACACAGGTGCAGTAACCAATCTCTTCTTCAGCTCTTGGAAACATTCCTCACATTCCTTTGTCCAGATGAACTTAACACCTTTTCGAGTCAACTTGGTTAGTGGATTTGAAAGCCGTGAAAAGTTTTTCACAAACCTCCTATAATATCCCGCTAAACCAAGGAAACTATGAATCTCAGTTACTGTTGTGGGTTGAGGCCACTCCTCCACAACCATTGTCTTTGCAGGGTCAACCGAGATTCCTTCATTGGTTATGATGTGGCCCAAGAAAGCCACTTGTTGTAACCAAAACTCACACTTGCTGAACTTTCCAAAGAGCCTCTCCTTCCGCAGAGTTTTCAAAATAACCCTCAGATGATCTTCATGCTCCTCATGACTTTTTGAATATATCAAAATATCATCAATAAAAACTACCACAAAGTTATCAAGGTAGTCCTTAAAGACTCTATTCATCAAATCTATGAAAATAGCAGGAGCATTAGTCAAGCCGAAGGGCATAACAGTAAACACATAATGCCCATATCTTGATCGGAAGGAAGTTTTTGTAATATCATCCTTCTTCACCCTCAGTTGATGATAACCAGATTGAAGGTCAATCTTAGAGAAGAATTGAGCCCCACGAAGTTGGTCAAATAAATCATCAATTCTTGGAAGAGGATATTTTTTCTTCACTGTGATCCCATTCAGTTCTCTATAATCAATGCATAGCCACATTGATCCATCCTTCTTCACAAAGAGAACTGGTGCTCCCCTTGGAGACACACTCGGTCGGATAAACCCCTTCTCCAACAAGTCTTGGAGTTGTTTCTTTAACTCTTCTAGCTCCACATTTTCCATTCTATACGGAGTCTTTGATATCGGTTGAGACCCAGGTACGAGTTCTATAGAGAACTCTACCTCTCTTTTTGGGGGAGGTCCAGGTAACTCCTCAGGAAATACATCCACGTATTCTTGAACAATCGGAACATCTTCTATTTGTATGCTCCCTTTTCCTTCTTCATCATCACCGATTAACTCCATAAAGAAAGCTATAGGAGGTGCTTCTAGATAGGAATTAGTTCGGGATATCTCTCCTCAGAAGATAACTGTAGGTCGTTCATTCAAGACTACTGAGATTTCCTTACTTCTGCATTTGATCTTAGCATTATACTTTGGGAGCCAGTCCATCCCTAGTATAATGTCGAATTCCATCATGAGAATGGCTAATAGATTTGCGATAACATTGTGCTCACAAAAGTAAACATTGGAGTCTCTAAATATTGTTGATGCAAGGATAATCCCACTTGGAGTCTTGACTGACAACTCTACCTCTAGAAGTTCGAGGATTGATTCAATATTCCTTGCAAACATGGAGGAAATAAAGGAATGCGTAGAACCAGAATCAAATAATGTACTTACTAGTTTTGAGAGGACAATAATAGTACCTGCTACCACATCGTTCGGAACTTCAACTTCAGTTGTTGTGATAGCGAAAGCACGACCTTGCTCCCTTAGCCTCTACTGAGGTTGATGGTGATTCCCCTCCACCGCCCTCGGATTTGGACATTGATTAGAAAAGTGCCCAATCTATCCACACTTGAAGCATGTGACTTCGGGTAGGTCCAGAACCATCTTTCCTCTGTCGTTAGTGTTGGGAAGCTGAGGCTTCACCTCACTATGACAATTCCGAGCAATATGGCCTCCTCTTCCACACTTGTAGCACTTTCCACTTCCGTTCAAGCAGTTCCCCAGATGATTCTTCCCACATTTATTGCATGTGGTAAGTTTCATTTTCTTTCCACCTCTTCCCTGATCAAAAGACTTCCCTAAACTGGGCTCCAACGATCTCTTCTTTTCATTTGATTTATGAGACCACTGTGTCTCACCAAACTCTAGCTCGACTTTCATAGCACTTCGAACTATTTCTTCATAGCTATCATAGTCCCTGTTGGCTAGATTCTTCCGCAGATGAGGTCGTAGTACACCAAAGAATCTATAAACCTTCCCATTAGGGTCCATGACAAAGCTTGAGGTATAACGGGAAATCCTTGTGAGTTAATCTCATAGCTTCCGACAGATTCGTTCTCCTTCTACTTCAGCTTGAGATACTCTTTCTCCATTCTCGTTCTCATGAAACAAGGGAAATACTTGTTAAAGAAAAATCCTCGAAATTCTTCACACTCCATAGTTTCCATCTCTCCTCATGGCTTCGTGTTTTTGATCAGTGACCACCACTGATCAGCTTCTCCCTCTAGGCGGTAAACAGCAAGGGTGAATTTTTCTTATTCCGAACAATGAAGTACAGAAAAGATCTTTTCAATGGAGCTTATCCATTTTTCCGCAACCAATTGGTCAGTAGATCCACTAAATGTTGGCGGTCGTTGACACATAAAGGACTCAACAGAAAGTTGATCCCTTCGTGGTGAGATCGTCCTCTCATCTTGATTCAAGTTATTACTCATAACTTGAGTTAGTTGGTTCATCATTCGCATGAATGTTTCCATTCCGGCTTCCATCGGAGGGCCGTCAGCACATGGTGTTTTGCGGTCACCATCTGCACGGTTCCTCCTATTGCCCACCATTTTCTAAAAGAATAAAACCTTAGTGAGAAACTTATTTCATTTATGAATCTTTTAACTAAGACTTCATGCTTAGACAATTACACTTCTCTATAATTCCTTCATAATGATTCATAAAAAGCTTGTGATTAACCAAACATATCCCCCGGGAGTGTCGTAACTAGGAGTGCAGCAAGGCCCGTTATCGTGCACCAGTTCCCATTCGAGTCTAGCTCAAAGAGGTGTTTTCGGGTTTTACCCCTATGTACATCTGTGCCAGAGCCACCTCTACCTGCTCGTATCCAGACAGTGATGTATTTGTTTGATAAACCACTTACTCAATACTTAACAAAATACCAGGAAGTTTTCCTATATTTAAACTTTTCTATATGGCTCTTCTTAAAGTTTTTATATCCTAATCTCCACAAATAACTAAACCTCCCTTTGATACCAACTATGAAATCCCATCTTTATATAACATAACTTTCATTTCATTACACGGAACTGAGGATCGTTAAGGTTTAGTGTCTTGTAAACAAGGAACATAATACATGAAAACAACATAAAACATTCTTCTTAAACACTTGAAAGGCTTCTCCTTAATTTAATCCTAGGTTCATCACTGTATCTCATAACCTGGGGACATACATCAAAAGAAAGGGTGAGCAAAAGGCCCAGTAAGTGAAACAAGAGAAACATTTTACATGTGAACTTGAGATACTTCAATAAGGACTTGAAAAGAACTTTGAGGCATGAGAAAGAAAGCATGAGATACATCATAATAAAAAATAACATTTTTCATAACTTGAAGATGTGGCTGCAACATTTAATATTGACAATCGTTTCATTTCACCAAGGTCCATCCCCAAGTTGTCGTTAAACATTACCAAGGTTATTCACCAAGGCATCGTTAAAATGGTCATCTCTAGAGATTAAGTCTTTACCCAATGCATTGGAGCGCTATCATGGAGCACCCTTAAATTTGCCTTTATTATCATGTGAGCCACATATATCATCATCAATCATTTCATAAACAACCCATATAGCATAAAAGAAATGGTTTTCATTTCATAATCATAACGTTTTAAAAACTGATTTAAAGACATGATCTTTATGTCACTTTAAACCCACAGAAAGGGAAAGTGGGTCTCATGAATATAAATCCCAGAATTTAAAATAGAAAATTTTGATATATATGTGAATACCCTTGTAGAAATAAGATATTTGAGTATTCACTATATAACCTAAAATAATTTTGAGAAAAGAAAGAGGCATTTTGATACGAAAATTCTGCAGCATAACGGCTATGTTTCGAGGTTTGAGAAAACATTGAAAAGAGAGGGGACATGAGTCGAACAATCATAATTGACCCATAAAACAGTAGAGGGACAGAATAAGAAGGATATATTGACATGGTGATGCAATTTCAAGGACATACCATTTGAAATGAAAAACATGGAAGGAAGACAAAAATTAGATTTCTCTTATGAAAATTCGGCAGCCTAACGACGTCACTTAAACTTCAACAAAAATGAATTGAAAAGATCAAATAGGGTATCTCATCATATGATCATAAGATATAAGTATGATATATATAGAGATAATACCCCAACATAATAAAAAGGAACTTGAAATATTTGACATGAGAATCGAACTTGAAAAAATGAGAAGGGTGAAAGAATCACTTAAAAATTCGGCAGCCTAACGGCGTCACTTAAACTTTCATAAAACGAAATTATGAGAGTAAGAGGGGATATCTCATCATATAAACATGAAAAGAGAAGTAAAAGGAATATAAAAGAACATCCTCTCACATAATAACATGGAGCATAAAAGGAATGACATAAAAGAGATTACATGAAAAGAAAGAGAGAGGTCGGATCCCTTACCTTAAAACGTGACTCTTGAAACTCAAAGTTTTGGACCTTGAGGGCTTGGGGGCACCTTGGAAGGACTCCTTGGGAGGTAAGGAGACCAGAACTTCATTGAGAATGGTTTTTGAGTCTAAAGGATGAGAGGAGGGCTTGGTATTTATAGGTAAAGTGAGGGGACAAGGCATTAATGGCCAAGGGACACCTCACAAGTGCTTTTCTCAAACCCATGTGCTCTCTCATGATATTTTCCATAAAGTTAGGCCACATGAGGCCCCCAAAAAAATAATTCATCACCCTTGGCCGGACAACCCTTAAAATATCTCATGACATCATCATGACACAATTATGATGTCATTAAACACACTGAAACCCTAAAACTACATTTTTACTATTCACTGAAAAATTCATCTTTCTCAGAAAAGTCCAAAAAGTTCACCTTAACCAAATATCGATTTTCTAATTACATTTATGAACTCTATTTTATAAAAATAATTTTCTAAATATTTTTAATTTAATTTTTAAATAAAAACACTATTCAACGAGAATTCATTTTTTTCAGAAAAATCCCCAAAAATTACCATAACATAATATCGATGCTCTGAGTTCAATTTTATAAAAATAATTTTCTAATTATTTTTAATTAAATTTTTAATTAAAAAACACTATTCACCCAAAAAAAACTAACACTTGACTAATAATTAATGAAACCGTTATTTACCCCTTTTATTGAATCACATTACTTAATCAAGGTGTCTAAATTATATTAAATCTTTTTTTGAGTGAAATTACTAATCCATTTGGTCACATTACTAATCCTAAGCGTAAAATCACTATTCATAATTTATTATTCATCAAAAATTAAGTTGATCTTATTAGACTCCAAATTCATTACTAAACACTTTTTTAGAAGACCATTTTTTTAAAATCATTACACATCATTAATTATTTAGGGTTTACATAAATATTTTAAAATATCCCTTTTTCAAAAATTCATCAATAAAATATATCCTAAAATTATCTGGACAAATGAAATTCCGCAAACATCACTAAAGGAAGAGATCTCAATTTATTCACCCGAAAGTATTACACACGGAAGCTAGGGTCTCGTCACATAGCCCCTTATAGCACCGGCATAAGACCTAAGTGTAAGGTGTACTATGGTGAGAGAGTCTTAGGGAGGCTCAGATAACATTTCCCTAGTAGTATTCTCTACTAACTTGAAATTCTCCCGTAGGCATTTCCGTTCAAGCTTGACACGCTGGAGTTTGGCATGGGCTTGGTCCAAAGTGAAGCCCACAAATTATACCTCCTTCCCAAGCTCTGATAAGTGGGCTTCATAAGGGTCGAGTCTACTGGATGAAGCCATCGACTCCTCTTTCTACATTAACCATTAACATCTTATTAAATCATTAAGAGTAAGTTAATATACTACTCAAAAATATTGGGTCGTTACACATACAAAGCTTCATATAAAGCCATCTGGATACTCGAGTGGAAGCTATTGTTGTATGAGAACTCAACCAATGGGATATGTTGATCCCAACAACCTTTGAATTCAAGAGAGCAGGCTCTTAGCATATCTTCAAGTGTCGGAATAGTCCTTTCAGATTGGCCATCAGTTTGGGGGTGATAGGCCATGCTGAAATTTAATTCAGCACTCAAAGCATGTTAAAGGATCCTCCAGAACGTAGATGTGAACCTTGTGTCACGGTTAGAGACAATTGAGAGTGGAACACTATGCAGTCTCACCACTTCCTTCAGATATATCTTTTCAAGTTTTTCAAGCGACAGATCTTCCCGAATAGTGATAAAATGGGAAGTCTTGGTGAGTCAGTCGACCACAACCCATATAACATTATTTCCCTCTGACGTCTTCGGGAGACCTGTGACAAAGTCCATAGTAACATTTTCCCATTTCCACATGGGAATATGCAATTGTTGCATCATACCTTTGGACTTTTGTCACTCAGCTTTAACTTGCGGACATACCAAGCACCTTGATATATATTATACAATATCCTTCTTCATGTTATCCCACCCTAAGTGCTCCCAGAGATCACGGTACATCTTGGTACTCCCCGGATGGATAGAGAAAGTTGAGCTATGTGCATTATCCAATAGCTCCTTCTTGATCCCGGGTGATGAAGGCACACAAAGCTGCGTTCCAAACTGAATCACACCATCATCATCGATATGGAACTCTTGCAGCTTCCCTTCCTTTACTACATTCACCCTCTTTTGTATCTCCACATCATGCATTTTTGCTTCATTAATCTTCTATTGGATGGATGGTTGTGCAATCATTTGGTCAATGCAGGATGTATCTCCTACCCTTATGATTTCCAAATCCATTCTTTTCATATCCAAGAAGATAGGGTTTTTATGAATCCACAACATGGATAGAGTAGCAGGTTCTTTTCTTCTTAGAGCATCACTTACCTTGTTCACCTTTCCAGGATGATAGTGAATAGAGAAATCGCAATCCTTGATTTGCTCTAACCATATCCTTTGACAAAGGTTGAGCTCCTTTTGTGTTCATATATACTTTAGGCTCTTGTGGTAGGGGTATATGTCAAACTTCTCGCCATTAAGGTAGTGTCACAAGATTATCAAGGAAAAAATCACGGTTTCCAGCTCTAGATCATGCGCCTGGTAGTTCTGCTCATGGATCTTCAACTGTCGTGAGGCGTAGGCTATCACATTGTCATTTTGCATGAGTACACAACCCAAGCCTTTCTTTTAAGAATCACTGTATATCCCAAAACTTTCTTCACTTTTCGGTAGTGTGAGTACAGGTGCAGTGATCAGCCTTATCTTTATCTCCTTGAATATTCCCTCACATTCTTCTGTCCAGACATAATTTACCCCTTTCCTTGTTAACTTAGTTGGAGGGCTTGAAAATCATGAGAAGTTTCTCACAAAACTTCGATAGTACCCAGCTAATCCAAGATAACTACGGATTTCTGTGACACTAGAGGGCCTGGGCCATTCCTCGATCGCCTTTTTTTAAGGATCCACTTAAATTCCCTCAGTTGTGATTACAAGTCTCAAGAACATGACTTTATTCATCCAAAAGTCACACTTTCTGAACTTGGCGTACAAATTATCCTTTCTCAATGACACCAACACAATTCTTAGATGTTCTTCATGTTCCTCCTTGCTCTTGGAGTAGCTGAAAATATCATCAATAAACACTACCAAAAAAATTTTAATATAATTTCTAAAGACTCTATAGATCATATCTATGAAGATTTCAGGGGCATTAGTAAGTCAAGAAGGGCATCACCAAAAACTCATAGTGCCCATACCGTTTTCAGAAGGTAGTATTCTGAATATCTCCCTTCTTCACCTTTACCTAATGATATCCAAAATGAAGATCCAGCTTTTAGAAGTATTGATCTCCTCTTAACTGGTCAAACAAGTCATCAATCCTTGGGAGATGATACTTGTTCTTTATGGTGATCTTGTTGAGTTCCCGATAATTGATACACAGCCGCATTGTTCCATCCTTCTTCTTTACAAAGAGCACTGGTGCACCCCAAGGTGATGCACTAGGGCGTATGAACCCTTTGTCCAGATGATCTTGCAGCTTCTTCTTTAACGCCTCCAGTTTGATAAGAGTCATCCTATAGGGACACTTCAAGATAGGAGTATCTCCAGGTATGAGTTCAATTGATAACTCTACCTCACGATCCAGGGGGATTTCGGGTAACTCTTTGGGAAATACATCATCATATTCCCTCACGATGGACATTTCCTCAAGGTTGGAACTTTCCTTTGACTCAACCATTTGGGTGAGGTATGCTTCTTCATAAGGAATCAACACCCACACCATTGAAGTATTTTTCAAAGGAGGTTCGTGATCTTCCCTGCATTTGTAGAGGAGCATGGGATGGTTCAAAATATGAAAATATATTTCTTTTTCCTGATAGTTGATATGTTATCTATATAATGAGAGACAATCCATTCACATTATAATGTAAAATTCCACCAAGGAAAGTATTAGAAGATTTTCCGGAAGAATCTTCCCACATACGCCAACTAGAGAAGAGTAAAACACTTGGGTTGAAATGATTGCACCACTTGGTGTTTTTATAGATATCTCTACATCATGGTTTTAGGGATTCAATTCTATATTTCTAGAAATCTTGCAAGATATAAAGGAATGCGTAGAACCAGAATCAAATAATACTTTTTCCATTCTTGAGTGAATTGGAAGTGTAACTTTTAAGACATCATTATCATGATCCACCTCTGTAGTAGTGATGGCGTAATCCTTCCATTGTTCCTTTGGTTTTTGTGGTTGCCGACACTGATTACCCTCGAGAGCTCGAGGTTTAATGCACTGGTTTGCATAGTGCCCTAGCTCCCTACTGTTGTAGCATTTAACCATGAGTGGTTCTCTCCTTTAATCAGCTACATTCTCCTTCTTTTTCATGTCTTTTTGACACTCTTGAGCATGGTTTCCTTCTTTCCCACACTTGAAGCATTTCTCCTCCCCTTTGAGGTAGTTCCCATGGTGCAACTTCCCACATTTTTGGCATGTGGGTCGTTGATTTTTCTTCCCACCTTTTTCATTAGATCCACTAGCTTGAAACTCCATCTTTCTTTTCTTATCACGATAGCCATGGGACCATTCTCAAACATCCATCTATACTTTCAGAGCACACTGAACACCTTCTTCATAACTCCCAAAGTCTAGAATTTCAAGAGCCTTTCGAAGGTTTGGTTTTAATCCACTAAATATTCTATCAATTTTTCTATCATTGCTGATAACAAAACCTGAAGCGTACCTTGCAAGCCTTGTGAAATTTTCTTCATAGGTTGTGATAGATTGTCCTTCGTTTTTCTGGAGCTCTATGAATTCTCTCTCCATCTTTGTGCGAAGAGTTATAAGGAAATACTTGTTAAGAAACATTATCTTAAAGTCTTCCCATTCCATCTCTTCAATTTCCTACCTTGGCTTGGTGTTCTTAATCAAATCCCACCATTGATCTGCTTCTCCATCTATATGATAAACAGCTAGGTTCACCTTCTCTATCTCAGAATAGTGAATAACAGAAAAGATCTTCTCCATGGAGTTGACCGACTGTTCGGCAACTAGTTGATCAGAAGATCCACAAAACGTCGGTGGTCGTTGCCGCACAAAACATTCGATAGCCAGTTTCTCCCTCTATGGTGAAGGAGGACGTGACCCATTATTATAGTTATTGTTCATAACCTGAGATAATTTGGTAAGCATCACCATGATGATTTGAACTCCACCTCACATATCATTGGGAATGTCATTCGGGCAATTGTTGCATTGTCCCTCGCATGAGTTGTTGGCCTGATTTCTCCTGGTTCCCCATATTTTCTAAAATAGAAAAGGTTAGAACAAAACATAAGTAAACAAGTCGAGAATACATAACTTATTCATTTGAACAATTTATACTAAAACCATAACATAAGGGATCCCTAGGTAAATATTATTATGTGCATATTTTTACTTAATCTCATACTAGAGGTTTTCTCTAGTGTTCACTAATCCTAATTCCCAAATTAACTAAACATTTCCTCTGATACCAACTATAACGGCCCAAGCCTTTCATTAAAGTACTATTGCATCATTTTAATGATAAAAAACATAATAGTATTACACGTAAAGGATCTAAAGGTTTTAGTGTCTTGGTAAAACTAGGACCATACATAACAAATACAACATCAAGCATAAACATTTATTTAATTTATTCTTCTCTAGATTCTTATTGGAACTTGTCCTCTCCTTAGTACATATAGCCACCTGAGGATATACATCAAAATGGGTGAGCTAGAAGCCTAGTAAGATGATAGATAATAACAATATAGCATGGGGTGAGCATAATCATAACATAAGAAAAAGATCATGAACACGAGAGGAGCGTAAATATAAGACTTCAAATGTGGCAATGCATAAAAATGAAACATCATATCTTAGTGGTTAACTACCACACATACTTGTGAACCAATCTAGAATCTTGTTCATGCATCATTTCAAATTTACTCATGAGATTCATCACTTTACCCAATTCATTAGTGTGCTGTATAATTCTGGGCGCACCAGTCACATTAAAACATTCATATTGTGTTATATAATTTCGGGCGCACTCGTCACATCATAACATTATCATTATCATTCATGCCACATATAACATATATAAAAAGTGAACATAACTAACCCATGGTAAGGAATGGGTTTCATATAATAATAATACATTCATAATCTTTGGGTTCCCAAAAGAAAGAGGGAACAACATACTTGATACAAGAACCATCAACCATGAATGTGAGGTAAAAGTTGAGTTCTTAAAAGAAGAGTTCTTTTGGAAAAATTTTGGATTGACATAAACTTCATTATAGATCATTTATATCAAATAAAATAAAAGAAAATGATGAACTAGTGATCTTTAAGGAGTTACCATATCAACAATGGAGTGAAAGAGGTTGAACCCAATGGGCGAAAGTTGGGTTTGAGAATTTCCCCTTACCTTGTATCTGAATGCTTCCTTCTCTTTAATGTCTTGTATAATGACATTAGAATCATTAATTAGAAATTACATAACCTTTTATACATTAATAGGGTTCATTATAGTTTCATTATGTCATTTTATGTTCCTTTTGATGAATTATAGAGTTTAAAAACATTGTTCGGGGATGTACGATTTTATGGTTTTTCTTGGGTGGTTCACTTTTATTCATAAATTGATGTTCGGGTAGAACATGGGTAAACATATAGAAATGATATTACATGTAATTAATGATATTACAGGATTTTTAATGATATTATATTGAATTATATTATATCCATGTGGATGAATCATTAGATAATAATTAAATGAAGATTGTTTGGGTTAATTTGGGTGGTTTTTTGATCACAATGAAGTTGTTTTAATTTATCACATTGTAACATGTTCATAAGTCAGTTCCAGAACATTAAATAGGACATAATACAGATAAAATAATCTGGTTCAACCATAAAAATGGTTTCATGACAAGATATGAAGGTAGAAATGGAAGAAGAAAGCATGTCGTTCTTGAAGGTGATAAATTAACACCTCACGAACAACGTTCTCTTTAATAAAATAAAAGGAAGAGGGAAAGGGGGTTGGATGATATAATATCCCATTACAATAATAAAATTAAGTTATATGTATAATACTGGAGTTAAAATACCATTATGATAAAGATAGGTGGGGAGAGATCAAGAAATGAACTTGAACTTGAAATGAAATTAAAGAAGAAGAGGGAGAGAAATTACCTCTAGAATCCTTCTCTTGAGAACCTCCTTAAGGGACTAATCGTGGTCTTTTGATGAGACCAGAAGCTCTTGGACGTGGGGGAGGGGATAGGGAAGGTTTTTATGAATATTTTAAAGAAGTCTTGGAGCTTGAGAGGTGTGAGGAAATGAGGGTGTGAAGGGTTGCTTTTACAGTGGAGGGGAGAGGAGTTTCCTTAATATAAAATTCATTAGTTTATTATTTCTTCAAAAGACAGGGAATATTGAGTATTACATGACCAATAATAGTAATTTTATTATGTTATCCCAAACCAAGTGGTCTTACATCATCATAGCATCATCGATGACTCAATTAATCCATTATTTAGCATTTATTGTGAATTATCAGATTCTACTATTCATCAAAAAATCAAGTATCTCATAAAAATCCCAAAAATTTAACCCAACCATTTTTCAACGTGTAGAATCAAAAAATTAATTCCATTTTTCAAAAATAATTTTCTAAATATTATTAATTTAATATTTAATTAAAATCATAATTTACTTAAAAAACATTTTTTAAGATTAAAACTGATTTTATAGTGCTTTCAAAAATTATGTAGGGTCTTCTAAAATTATCTAAAAACTGTAAGAAATTGATTCAATAATTTATAAATAAATTTTAGGGAAATAAATTTTCTTTTAAATTAATTAATTAATTATTTAGGACTTACAAAATACCAAAATGTTTACTAAGGTCAAATTGTCACCTTCTAAGATGTCTAAATTTTATTTAATTATTCATAGCTAAGGTTACTCTTATGTTGGATGATTTACTATTACTAAGAGTCATATTACTATTCATAAGTGTATTTTACTATTCCTAAGGGTACATTACTATTCACCAAAAATTATTTTTGTTTCATTAGACTCCAAAAATCATCTTGAGGACAACTGTGTGTATCAGATTTTTAAAATTCCAAACACAGAAGTGACAAAATTATGTTTAAAGGTCACTTATCACTTATTACTTCATTATGTTATGTTTTTCATGTTATTTTATGACATAAATATAATAAAGTAATTTCCATTGAAAAGTATTGGGTCGTTACATTGAATTTCTCAAAAATATTAGATTAGTCTGAATTAACTCTTAATTTCAAATGTATAAGAATATTATTTAAAATATAGGAATATTATGGGTATAAAAAATATTATAAAATGGTTTTTAGATACGTTTTAACTAAATTTATGTCCTTATATTTTGGTTTTAACCCTTATTTAACCCCTCTAACTCTTATCATGACTATATTAATTTTTACTATTTGAGGGTTAACATATTTACTATAAAATGCCAAGAGACTCATAAATGGATAATGAGTGAAATTTGAAACATTATCCAATTTATTTTTTATAATTTAATATTTTTAGTAATTTTATATCATTTAATAAAATATTATTTATTTTGAAATATCATTAATGTCAATTGTGATACTATTCATTACTTTAATTTTTAAAAATTTCAATAAAACAAGATTACTTCAAAAAAATATTTTTAAAAAAACCCTAACATATAAAACTAATCTATAAAATTCTGTTGTTACATTAATTATCTCATAGTATGTTTATTTTAATATTTAAAATATCATTTATTTTATTTTCTCATTACCTAATTAATTACTACTTGAGTGTTGTGAAAGAATTTAAGTTAATTATTTATTAAATAAAAAATAAAATAAAACTTAACCTAAAGAATATAATTACTTTATATTTAAAAACACTTTTTATAGTACAATATATTATCTATATAAAACCATATTAAAAATATTATAGTTGTTAAAATCTTGAATGTGGCATCTTTGACTTTTCTTTAAATAACATATTATAAATGTCATAATCTATTATAAGTGTCCATAAATGGCCATATAACTAAAAATTAAATAATTTTGGATTAATATTACTCATCAAATAAATTTTTTCCAACTTTTATGGTCATTTTCTAGTCCTTATCATTTTAATTTTACCCTTAATTACCTGATTTACCCTTTATCACGGTAACAAAAATTATTAATGTTGCAATTCATATTGTCCAATCATAAAAGTGAACTATTTATAAATTTTTAAATTATAAATCAATATATGTAATAAATTTTAAAATTTTCATAACATATATTTTTATTCATTTAATTTAAAATTAAATTGGAAAAATGCATCGAAAAAACTGTTTTTCGGAAAAATGACCTTTTTTAAAACAGAATGCTTTTATACTAAATTAATGTATAAAATAAATTTAAAAAACAATAATTGCATTATTATAAATAAAAAGGAACAAATTAAACTTTAAAAAGAATCTAAAATATAACTTAAATTTATAAATATTTGAAAATAAAATACAATTTTCAAAAAAAATCAGTATTTTTAATTATTCATTAAAAACAAACATTTTAGAAAATTCAAAAAAAATTCAACATAGTATAGTTTGGATATTATTATTTAAAAATGATATTTATTTCATTAAACAAAATTTATAAAATTTTCAAAAATTATATATATTATTCTCTCATAAAATAAATAAAAAACATTCTTGAAGATAGTATATTTGAAGATTAAAATGACTTTACTAAAATTAAGTGCTTAATTTTATAAGAATTAATTAATAAATTACTAATGAATATGATAATTGTATATTTCATAATTTAATTATGACAATTCATTCCTATTAATTTAACATCTCAGTTATAATGATTACATAATAACAATATTTAGTTGTTCATTTAACCTCAATGTTTTGTATCTTTTATGTTACTGAACACAATCATTCATTTTAAAAACATGGGATGTTAGATTATCCCCCACCAATTTGAAAATTACATCTTCACATAATTGAATTAAAGAACTATAATTAATAACACACAACTAGGTTTAGATGTAAGAAATAATAGACATGGAATATGGAATACAACATCCAAGTACTTATAGAGAGTGATAGTGAACATAGTCATGAGAAAGTGAACCCTCATAAAACCAAAAATCTATGCTGGGTTAAAAGATCATTGATTTCATAGTAAGAAAAGTAAAGAGACAAAAAATTTGATTTAAGATCCTTTTCATATAGTTGAGTAATTAAATTACATACCTATCTAATAACATGAGTAAATATACTTACTTGACAAGTATAATTTCATACTTTAATTAATTTCCACCACGATTTCATCTTTTTCTCCAAATGATGAGTATTTAAGATGAATTTTTCATGATTGAAGCATTAAAATCAACTTCTATGGATCAAAAAATACATAAAAATTAATAATATATTACTCATGTATTTATACATCATCCAAAATTGTTAGTATAATATAATATAATTCCCAAAAAATAATAAATGTTTAAATAAAGAAAAACTACCTTAATCTCTAAAATTCAACAATAATATCCAAATATTAACTTAGATCATTTGATAAATAATTTTTCTTAAAATTCCTAAGAAATATTATAGAATAATATTTAAACCCAAAAATTATAAGTATTTGATTACCTAATATTCCAAGATAAATTTATCATTTATCTTCAAATAACACCAATTAATCTTAAAGTCTCACTTCATAATGTATATTCTCGAATCATAAAATCTCTAAGACATGTTAGTCATTTATATAAATAACCCAAAATCACCATAAAGCCACAAAAAATCATATTTTCATACAAAAGATAATTCACCCTTTATTGATCAATTAATTTCCCATAATATCATATAAATTTACTAAAATAGTGAGTTACTTCCAAAATAAAATTAATCACTTAACCGCAAAATCAATATCTAAACCCATGGTTATCTATACGATAAAGCATATATTCTCCAAAATAAACTTATTATTTATACATAAAATAATTTAACTAAAAAATAAAATTACAAACTGACTAGGACTTTATATATGCCAGTGGAAGACACTTCGCCCTTATCACCATTCAGTTGTGGGTTCATTTCCCATGACCTTTCCAAACATGAGGGGTTGTCACATGATATGTGGGATGTCCGTTTCTAAAATTATATAATTAATATAAAATTCCAAAAAATATAATAAAATCCTTAAAATAACCTTAAAATATAAAACATTAATGATATTTTTTAACCTCAAAGGTTATCTCATACTTTTCATTTTTCATCCCAAAAAATAATAACTCTTAATTACCTCAATATAATTATCTTCCAAAATATCATTTATCGCCTTTAAATTTCACAACAAAACACCTCAAAATGTGTTCCTAAGAAATTTATTTTATGATAAACCTTAAAATGAAAAACCCATAATGAAATCCGTAACTCTTCCGAAAACCTAAAAATAAAACATATTAATCTCCAAAGATTTATGAACCGTGTTCTAATACCAACTATATGGAGTCAGCCTTAAATAATAAATATTCTAGTTATTTTAAAACCAGAAATAAAATTATTTTCCAAAATAAATTTTATGTTTACATTTTTAGATAATTAGAAAAAACTCTTACATATTAAACTCATACATTACAAGTTGAATCTTATACACATTATCCACTATTTCACCAAAATAAACCCTTCAAAAAATAAAAAATGTTTTCTTTTCATTAAAAATATTCACAAATTTGTTCGTGACATCATCCTTGTCTCAGATATTCCTTAAAATTCTATAAAAATCATTTCAAAAACTTGGTATGAGTATAAAAATTCCTATAAAGGATGTAAGAAACAAAATTGCTAGTCTAGTGAAAAACATGAAACCCAATTTAATGTTCTTTGAGTGAACAAATAATTTCCATATGATAAACATACACAAACTTTTTTTTAAATAAAACCTTTAAAACCCATAAAAAGAAAATAAAAATCCTTTTTTTAAACATATATCATAAAATTAAGAATATAATTTCAAAAGAATTGTAATTGAAATAATCATATGGCTGACTTCCAGTATAATTTTTCAAAGAACATAATCATTTCCCAATTCATTTGAGAGCTATAGTAGGGTTCACCCTTCGTATAATCTATATCAGGATCATCCATTTTTCATTATCCATAATGGGGTTAAATCCTTCGTATAAGCTATATAAATCTCACCCATGAGCTAAAATGGGGATCAAACCTTAGTATAAGTTGTATTGAGCTTACCCATCTCACATATAATTCTCAAGTACCAAATAATAAATAAAACAATTTGTGCATCGAATTTTCATCGTAAAACCATTGCAAAATACTATAAAAACCACATATAAAAAACTTTATAGTATCAAAATACCATTTTATTTTAAAAAATATTTTTAAATACTAAAATACCAAAAAAAAGGAAAGTGGTTTTTTAATAAATTCTCTTTAAAAACATTTTTTAGGAAAATAAAATTTTCATTTCAAAAAACACTTATTTTTTAAAAAAACAATGCACTTATAAATGAAAAAATTTTCATTGAAAATAACCTTTAAATATTGACAATAAATATTCAAAACATTATAGTATCATGAAAGTGTGGAAATCTTATAATTTCTTATATGTTAAAAAGACATTCATTTTGAATTTTGTAAAAAGAAACTTTAAAAGAAATTCTATTTTTTCAAGTCTGGTTTTTCATGGATTTTCATTATCTTCATGAATAATAAAATTATTTTAGTTTATATTTTCTTGAGAAAATTTATAACTTCTATAATTTTTTTATATCACTTATTACCATTTTATAACAATTAATTAATTTTTTAAGTTCATGTTGCACGTTTTGATGATACTCGGTACTGGAGTCCAAAATGACTTTGTTATAATGTATATATTCAAAATGGTAATTATTACTTCTTATAAAAAATAATAATCATTAAATAATATTTATTTTTATAAATAAATTATATTTATAAATCCATCCATTAAATATGGATATGAAAAATTAATTATGTTACAATCGTGGAGACGATAGGTGGTATTTATGCATGAGTAACATTCTCATTTTTCAATTATTAGTATGGAAATAAGTACAGTATTGTTTTATATTTACATAATTATAATAATATAATAAATATTATATTAATTCTTCAAATTTACTTATATATATCAATCTATGTGATGTGAGGATGAAAAACAAACCACATCACTTCGTGGATGTGGTAGTCCACACGTATGCACGGACGACGTTGTCATTTTTAGTGCATGGAAATGAAAATGTTATATTATATTTTTATGATGATAAATGTTTCATTAATATGATATATAAACATTAATGTCATCATTATAAATAGTCTTGTGAGATAGTGAAAGAAAATGAATTACATAGGTTCGCAAGATGGTAGTCAGTTGTACACAACGACGATGAATTATTTTCCTATTTGATGGAAGAGTGGATGGATATAGTTCATTAAAAATAATAATAACATATAATTATATAGATGATACTTTACTTATTATTTTATCATGGTTGATTTTTTTTTGAATGGGGTGGAATAATAAATAAAACAGAAACACTGGATTAAAAACAATACCTCTTCTTTGGACTACCTTCTTTGCATGACACCTTAAGACCACTACGGTTATTATTATTCCTAAAAAAAGAAATATATAATGGGTTAGGGATTGTATAAATATATTTGGGATGATATTTTCTGAAAAAATTGGTTTTTATGTGTTAATAAATGATAATAAAAGGTTCCCTTTTATATAATAGGGGTGGGGAACTCCTTGAATTTCTCAAAATATTAAATTAATATAAATTAATTTTTAATTAAAAATGAACCCAAACTATGTTATTTAGAATATAATGTGATTTTGGTTCACAATACCCTCATAAATCAATTTTTATATAATTTTTTACTAAATTTTCACAATTATATTTTGATTTTAACCATTGTTTAACCTCTTTAACTCTTACCATGACAGCATGGATTTTTACTCTTTGAGGGTTAATATATTTACTATAAAATACCAAAATAAAAATAAATGGATCATGGATAAAATTTTAAACATTATCTAAATAATTTTTATGAATATAATATTTTAAGTAAATTTATATCATTTAATAAAATATTATTTATTCTAAAATATAATTAATGCCAATTTTGATATTATTCATTACTTTGACTTTTAAAAATATGAATACAATAAGATAACTTCAAAAGAATATTTCAATAGATCCCTAACATATCAAATTAATCTATAAAAAAATTATACATTAATTATCGCATATTATATATATTTTAATATTTTTAATATCATTTATTTGATTTTTTAAATTAATTAAATAATTACTCCATCAGTGTTGTGCAAGCATTTATGTTAATTATTTCTTCACTAAAAATTTAAAATAAATTACCATGGTTAATGTAATTATGTTATATTTAAAAATATTATTTATAGTTTAATATATCTTAATTATAACCTAATATTAAATGTTTTATAGTTATTAAAATCATGAATGTGACATTTTGACTTTTCCTTAAACTAACAATTATAAGAAGAATAATCTGATATAAGGGCCATAAATGGTTATATAAATGAACCTTGAATTATTATGGAGGAATATTACTCATAAAATAAACTCGGTCATGTTTTAAGGTTTTTTCTAGTCTTTATCATTTAATTTGTACCCATAATTACCTGATTTACCATTTACCATGGTAACAAAAATTACTAAGGTTACTATTCATATTATCGAAAAAATAAAAGTGAAATATTTATTATATTTGGACCCCATGATACCAAATTTGGAATCCATTTTCAAACATTTATAACATATAAGTTTTTTCATTTAATTTAAAACTAAATAAGAAAAATGAAACAAAAACCAATTTTTCAGAAAAATACTCTTTTAAAACATAAAATATTTTTAAAATAGTTCAAGTAAAAAATACATTTCAAAAACCATAATTGGATTATTTTGAATAAAAATTAAAAAAAATTAAATTTTAAACTAATATAAAATTTAATTTTAATTTATAAATACTTGAAAAGAAAATACAATTTTTAATAAAAATTGTTATTTTTTACTACTCATTAAAAAATTAAACTTCTCAAAAAAATCTAGAAAATTCACCATAGGATAATTTTGATATGTAGATTTAAAAATTATTTTTATTTCATTAAATAAAATTTCTAAAATTAATTAAATTATTCACTCATAAAATCAACAAGAATTGTTCTTGAAGAAAGTGTATTTCAAGAATAAAATGACTTTACTAAAATTAAGTGCTTAATTTTTAAGCATTAATTAATAAATTATTAATTAATTGCAACTTTTATATTTCATAATTCAGTTAATACTATTGATTCCTACCAATTTAATTTCTTGGTTATAAAGGTTACATAATAACAATATTTAGTTTTTTTAAGCTCGACATTGTGTATCTTATACGCTATTAATCATAGTCTTTCCATTTAAAAAATCATGATTTTACAAAACTTATATAGGGTTTTCCTATATAAATTTTTAATAGAAATATAATCATCTAAGCCATGATGTATTTTCTTCTGATTACAAGTCATGTGAATTATTTGTAGGGATTCCCTTGGGGATGGCTATATTGTCCCTTTGTGTAAGGGGTGTATAGTAACACTTAGTATATTGGTATAGGAATTATATTACCTAATGGAAAAACCATTTTGGATTATTATAAAAAATTTTGATAATTTAAATTAAAATTAGTAACCTATATGATGTTTTCTTTTATATATTCTTGGTGGAATTCTACATAAACAAACCATATGACTATGATATACTTGATACAAATATTTATAATATGATTTTTTTTATATATGCATGGATTATAAATGTCCTTAAATGGGGTAGTATCATGTGAAAATACTCAGTGAGGATTATTTACCTATTAGATAAAAGACTTTTCATGTGATTCCTGATATATATTAGACCCTAGAGTGTGTGTTTTGGCACATGAGTATTCGAGTGATATTGAGATGAGAACATAGATATTTTTCCCATGATTGTGACATGTGATGTAATTTATGGGATAAGTGGGATATCTTTAAACCTTTATATATGGTTTAGGTCAGTGATAAACTAGGTATTATGGTTTATATGAGTAGTGATATGTGAGGTTGGACCAAGATAGGGGTTAGTCTAGTCTTGTGCATTATTTAGTGGTGTAAATTATTGGCATATGATTTGGTTTATGATGTAAGTACACATGAGGTTCTATCATGTATATATTGTAGGAATGTGAGGCGAATTAGCCTATTATTGAAAGAAGAACTTGAGGTTTTTGATATTGAGGAAGTTTTTAGAGGTAAGGATTGGTAGGATTCTTGACCATGGTGTTTACGAGTGTGGTTCCTGGAGAGATAGAGGGTTTTTTGTAATGTTGATACCTGGAAAATAGGTTCTGAGCTTGATATCTACAAGTTCTCATGTGAAACTCCATATATATAAGAGTTCATCGAATAACATTGTGTTTAAAAAATCCATCTTTGGGGAGACTATAGCCTCAGTATCATGTCATAGTTTTCACAACCCTACCCATCTGGGGCCCTCCTGGATAGAGGTAAGTTGAGTGCGACATCTCAAGCCTACCTCCAATAGGCTAGAGGCTAGAGACAATTGTAAGGTAGTCATAACACAAATATGGCAGGCCTTATCCTAAGGTACCTATACACAAAGACACATCTCTAGTCACTAATACAATTTATCAAGTAAAGATACAACTGATACCAAAATTAAATCATATGTTTGGATCCCACATCAAAGTATGACACAAGTATGTGAAAGAATAATGGTCCAAATACAATCCCAATAAAACTATAAAATATTCCAACCTACTAGTAAGGAGGCAACTTCTATCAAATTCCACTCATGGAACCAGCAGTTGTTTGTCTATCACAACAATGCTCTTCCTACTCCTAGTACACCTAAGAATCCATCATAAGGACTTTATTCTACATAATACATGACATGTTCGGGAAAAAACCATGTAAGGGTGAGTTTAACATACCCATTAGGACACCCCAAAATCACCAAAGATAAATAATCAATAGGGTAGTCCGCACATCATCATGAATATATGTCAATTATAATATTAGATAATAATAAATATAACCTACATATATTCAATATAGACACCAAGTCCCAATGTAAGATCACAACCATACTACCATTCTAGTATTCCACTCAATAAGTCAAGGTAATTCTCATCTAGAAGAACTCATCCCATGAGTATTTTTATCGCTTATGGTGCTCATCTGAGAGGTCATGCTCGTTAGGCCTCACTATTAATAAGTACACCCTAGAACTAAAGATATTTGGATACACAGTTAGGGGATCAAAACTAGGTATTGTAGGAGACACATGACCCTACCTGAAGTAAACCTACTATGATAGAGATCACCATTCGTAATAGTTATTAATAGGATTCCTAACCCAAACTAGGGAATAAGTTGTTGGATTTAGTTCCCTAGAGCCAACTATTTTTTAATTTATGAAAAACATATATTCATTGGATGGATATTAATAAACTCTTTATCACATCATGATTGTTCTTTTGCATGACATTGTATGTGATAATGTCTTAAGAGTAGTTGTCGCCCTAAAATGTCATAGCGGATCCCTACTATGATGAGAACCTATAAGTTTCGTGACACTATTCTTGAACATATGTTTTATGGATGCATGATATCACTTGAATGGACATAAATGATATAGCCTATCAGGGGTGGTTTCACGACCCACCTTCTCCAAGGAAATGGAAGGGACATAAAACTTCCAAACCTTTCCTTTCTCAAGTAGACGGAGAGATAATGAACAATGAGTCTTTTATCCAATAGTCCTTGGAGTGGAGACCTGTACCAAGGGTATAGAATGTCACGTGAAATGGATGGAATTGCCCTTTTTATATAATATGATTAGGAGATAAGATGATAAATTTCGAACAACTCCAAATACTGAAATAAAAGTAAATTCCAAAATCTATTCCCATATCCATGTCAAAAATAAAGTGATAAAAAGTACTAGAAAATCTAAATGTGGTTACCAAAATGAAGGAAAAACATCAATGACAACTCCTAACGCCTGAGCTAGTAAGGTACAGCATGGCCCTCAAAGTCATCCTAGAAAAATGAAATCAATTTTATATATGTAGGTTGAGTATACTAGTATACTCAGTAGGGAAAACCAAAAACTCTCATGCACAAGTGGGGAGTCATTCTAATGCCTCGTGAGAAATAGAGATAACCAAAAATCCTAGCATGGATACTATCCACTTATCCTATCCAAAGCACACTCCCCAAATAATACAAGTCAGGTAATGTAATATTAATAGTACATCTATATTTTGGAACCACATAATGCTTTCTCACTGGTTATTTAAAACAACCTACACATCATACCTCCCCCACAAGTTCCACTATAGTCCCACTACTGCCCCAACAACAACCCTACGGGCCATCCCAACTGCACGTCTATTCTGCCCGCAGACACCTGGGCCACTACAACCACACATATCCATGCCTGCAGACACCTAGTCCACAAAAACCACCACCATGATCAATGACACCTGGGATTTAACAACCACTTCCATGCCTGAAGACACCTAGGTCTTATCCCAAAGGCGCTTGGGAAACAAACTTTCATGCACACACCTAGTCCAACCACCACAACACACCCTACCCAAAGAGTCTATGTCCATAATAAACCTTAGGTCATCAAATCCTACATGAAGGGTCTTGGGATACAGGGGAGAGGGATCATAAATGAGCTAATAACCATCCACTCATAGGAATGTTTGGGAAAACACCCTCCCCCATGAAATGGGAGTGTTCAGAATGAAGTTATCAACTTGGGTGGGGTGCGTATAAGAAACACAAGAAAAAAATTATATATATATATAAAAATAAATAAGAACTCATCCCAACCTAAGGGTCCTGAAACAGATAACCAACTCATACACAACCACTCTTATTGTTATCCCTACATGCACAAGTACACAACAGCCATAACCAGAACCCAGCCCATTTAGTGAAAACAATTCCCCCATTGTACTTGTTCTCATTATGATGTTCAAGTGATTCCATTTAAAACATTCCTTCACCACCAGGAAACTAACATGCATAAGCGCAATCCAAAACAACAACTGAAGGAAAACAACCAAGTAGGCATTTAATAATTTACTCTTGATTCTCTTGTAAGTGACCACATCAAAATGGATTCGTGAGATCCCATTAAGTATTGGAACTGAAACAAGCCCCAAAATATTGGCTCCATGTGGCCTCAAATTCACAAACCAACAACCTCTAAACTAGAGATTCCATTCCCAACCACATGTCACCTCATAAACATTAAACAGAATAACCAGGAATATCCCCATAACAAAGCAAGGGGGTTTTCAGATTTATCCAACACCATTCATTAAGTTCTTTCTTTTTGTTGGTTAACCAGGGTGATCACACAAGAGTTTTTATTCACTATTAATCCATTTAATCAACCAATTTTACATGATTACCTAGTTTCCATGTTACAGTAATTCAATCACAAGATTAACTATAAAAACATAGCTTCATTAGTTCACAACAAAGGACCACCAACGACTACGATTTTTAGTAGACATTAGCCCATAAAATTGACAAAATAAAAACAAATTTATAACATAGAAACATCATCAAATTTCCCAGCCCTTAATTCTTTATAAGTCCGTTTATTATCTTCATTAATGTTGATTTCATCAACATCCCATGGGAACATCAACATACCCACCCCACATGATTCATAGTAAAAGAGAGACGAAGGAAGAACCCCTACTTTGATGATCAAGGATTGAATTTTTTCTCCTTGAACCAAGAAATGGTGATGGCATGAATTTGAAGAAAAGAATAATCCAACTCTGAGTGGGAAGGGATCCAGTATGGGCACATGATTTGTCTTAGGAGGAAGTCTCGAGGCACGCTAAGGGAAAAAATGAAGAAGAAAGAGAGGATCTCGGCTTAAGAAGATGATATATTCTAAAAATAGGGGAGAATATTTTGAAGTACATAAAATATGGATCATTTCTTGATCATCTGTCTAGTAGGTTTCACATGTTGGGATTGATTGAGATTTAATAATTCTCCTTAGAGATGGTAGAGATAGACCAGTAGACGACTAAGAGTTGGTAGATTTTCTTTAAATGGAGAAAACATGTAATAGGGGAGAAACTGGAAAACACATAAAAGGGTGTGACCCCAAGGAAAAAGGCCAGAAATTTTGGTAATTGATGGTATTTATACTCTTAGGGGATTTAATATATAATTTATGGGAATTAAAATGCCCTTAAATCACTTTAAAAGAGGCATTTAAAACATTTTTACATCAAAAGATAAGTTACTGGAGAAAAAATGGAAAAGTCTGGGAGAAGATGGAAATGACTCACCAATGGGTGAGTCACCGTCGCCTTAGAACCGATGTCGATCGGTGCCACTGATGCCCATTGATGCCACCGTCTTTTTGACCTAAAATTTGGAAAACTTTTTAATGAGCCACCGATGGTCCCTAGGGTACCCCAAACAACAGAATTTTACAATGTAATGGACTAGGAAGGTCCGAGATATTATATAATATTCCTCTAAAACTATTATTTCCCTTGAGAATTTAATACTAAACACAAAGAAAGATATGGGTCTGAACAACCACCTCATAAGATACCTCTTAGGGACAAACCACCCTAGATTTGTTCGAAATCCAGAATAAAACCTCGGCATCCAGGGACATCCTTCTAACATAAATCTCTTGAAAAACTATGGAAACACTAATTTACCACAAAAACCCAAAAAAACACACCATCTAGACATATGGATTAAAGATTATTTCTCTCCATGTCAAGATATTATCTTCTTTGGGCGGAACTCACTCGCCCGCACAAATTTAACCGAAACCACATTAATGCGTCCTGATTAGGGATTAGGTTATACCTTTCCCATATTTAGGAATTCTCACATGAAACAGAGAATAGGGAAACAACATATCATACAGTATGAACTATCAAACATTACATCATAACAAAGGAAAAAACAAAACACAAGATCAAAACTCAGAACAACGTTGGGTATTGGGCATGCATTTGTGCCTCCCGTTCCCATGTACATTCCTCAAGGCCATCATACCTCCATAACAAACAAACCAAGGGAATGGATCGTCCAAAAAAATCATCTGATTCTAACCATCCTCTGACCATCCTTCTAGAGAATCACTATGGATAACATGATCATGCATAACATTAGTATCTAAGTCTCCCCAATGAGACACCCCCACCTTCTGTACCAAGGAAGACTGCATTTGTCATCTGAAATAGATAGCATCTACCATCCTCTACTATCATGACCAGATGTAAGGAAGCCAACTCCTACATTACTTCCCAAGCATCTGCTCACTCCTAAACCATATCCTTATGTGACATCATGTTCAAGGCATGAGCCACAACATTCCCCTTCCCAAAGGTGTAGGAGATCTTGATGTTGTAATCCTGGAGGAAATCCATCCACCTCCGCTACTGCAAGTTCAAGTCTCATTGGGAGATAACATACCTCAAGCTCTTATGATCTGTGAAGACCAATAAGCATTCCATGATGAGGTAATGACTCCACAGCTTCAGCACGAACACAACCGCTACAAGCTCCAGGTTGTGGGTGGCGTAGTTATGTTCATGAGGACATAACTTCCTAGACCCATAATAGATCACTCCCTATTGCTGCATCAGCACACACCCCAAGCCTAGACTGGAAGCATCACAGAACACTTCAAACCTTACCCCTTATTCTAGAAACCTCAGCACTGGGGAACTTACCAGCTTCCCTTATAGATACCTGAAATCTTCCTGGCACTACTCACTTCTTATGAAAGCCTGGTCTTTTCTGGTCAAGGTCTTCAAAAGGTGTTGCAGCTCGAGATAAGTAGGGAACGAACCTTTGGTATTAACCTTCTAGCCCTAGTAAACTATAAACCTCTGCTACATTTTTGGGTGCTTCCCAAGAAACAACCACTTCAACCTTCGATGGGTCCACTACTATTCCATGTGGGACACGATACGTACAGTGAACTTCACCATTCATGTACATATTTTGTACTTGGATAACTTCCCGAAGATCTGGGGGTGTTAAAGGACTTCCAAAACTGTCCTTATATGCTTGGCGTGATCCTCCTCTAACCTTGAGTTGATGAGGATATCATCGATGAACACGACCATGAACTGGTTCAGATACTCATAGAAAATAGAGTTCATGAGCCCCAGGAACACCACTGGTGCGTTCATAATGCCGAACGTCATGACTAAAAACTCAAAGTGTCTATACCTGCATCTGAAATCAGTCTTCAATATGTCACCCTCCTTCACTCTTAACTGGTGATATCCAGACCACAGGTCGATCTAAGAGAACCAACCTTCTCCCTTCAACTCATCAAAACGTTCATTGATCCTCAAGAAGGGGGTAACAGTTCTTTATTATCACTTTATTCGGTTTTGGATAGTCTATGTATAACCTGAGACCATAATCCACCTTTTTCGAGAATAATACTAGATCACCCCATGGAGAAGCACTTGGTCGGATAAAACTTTTCTTCATCAGGTCCTCAACCAGAATCTGCAACTCCTGAAACTCATAGGTCTCCATCTGATATGGAGCCATCAAAATCAGACGGGAACTGGGCAGTAAGTCTATCCCGAACTCAATATCTCGTTAAGGTGGTAGAGTCACAACCTCTTCAGGGAAGACTTCCAGGAATTCACTGAAAAACTCTGTAACTTACACCATCTCTATGTCGGTAGATTCTATCAACATCTCGACTAATAAGGAAAGAAGGGGCTCCACATGCCGACTGACCTCCTAGAAACCCCTCTCACTGAAAAAAGCTACATGTTGGTCACCCATATCTGAGAACACGACACTTCTCTAGATGAAGTTGATAACACAATGCATAGAAAACCGCCAGTATATGCCCAGGATAACATGGTAGGGCTACATTTGTAGAAAAAGGAGATCCTCATTGGACTGATGCGACTCCAACATCAGTCTTCATCATTGAAAAACATCAAACAGGCTGGTCTGACCTCCAACTGGCATACTTAGCACCAGGGGTTGGGAGGGCCTCTCTTCATATAGACCCAATTCATGTTCTATACTAGGTACGATAAAGGAGTGTTAGGATCTAGAATCAAACAAGGCACAGGAGAGAGTACTAAACAAAATGATCGTACATCGAATGACCTATGGCCCTGCTGGAATTGCTGCCTCTATGGTGTACAACTTCCCATGCCCAGATAATCTTCCCCTTAGATGAAAGTCACCTCCTTTACCATACCCAAGTCGAGTTCCCTAAGGAGCACCCTGTGGTAGGCCTCCTCCAGAACTGTCTTCCCTCAGTGGAGCGGGAGCTCGCTATCCCTATTGCTAGTACTAAAAAGGTCTGGACAACAACTGGTGTTGATGAGGTGGGCACTGAACCTGCCCTCCCCAACTGTGTTGCACTCGGTCTGGGAACTAATTCTGAAAGTTTCTAAGACTGATACAGGTAAAGTACCCTAGTCCTAGTCTTGTAGAGAAAGGGAGGGGACCATGTGGTCGAAACTAAAACTGTTGAGGCCTACTCCCAGCCAACCGAAACCTAGAAGGCTTTGATGTTACAGGCCTACTACTGATAGCCTTCCCTTTTAATGAGATCAATTGGCTCCCCTCTCTTGAAACACCTCCTAGTTTGTGCATTATCTCCACCACTTCATCCTTCTTCTAAACCTCCATGTATTTCGTTAGGGTGAAGGTAGTGACAGCATACTGAAGAGAAGGTTAGAGTGCCTCCTCAAAGCGTTTTTTCCATCACTCCTCATTTGGGAAGAGGACTAGAGATAAATTAAGGAGATCCTTGAACTTGATCCCCAAATCCCTTACCTACATGCTCCCTTGCTGAAGGGAGAGCATCTCTTGCCTCTTTTTATCCTTCATCATGGAAGAAATGAATTCTACCTAGAACTACTTCTCGAAGTCAGTCCAATAAACATCAGCTTTCTTATTCTCCCCAAGATAGATCACACATCACTGACACGTAGCCCCCCGCATATTTCTCACAACCAGAGGAACCTAGTACTCTGTTGGAGACCAAATCAAGTTGAAGGAAATCACAAGGTCCTTGAGCCAGTACTCCATCTCCATGTCCGAGATGCTGCCCTCATACATTCTGAGGGTCTGCCGCTAAAAGGAACTAAGCATCTTCTGCCACTAGTTTTCCTCTTCCTCTCAATCATCCCTCCACTGATCATCCAAATTAGCTTTCTAGGCCTCGATCGCCCGCACTACATGAGGATGTTGTCTGGGTGCCATAACTACAAGGTAAAAAAGGAATGCCTAATCCTGAGTAGTGTGTAAGATTTATTTTAAATTTTTTAAACATTTTATTTATTTTAAATTTCCAAAAACACCCAAATCACACAAGAACACAAGTAATTATGATGCATGTACCTTTCCTAGGGTCTCAACCATGGAATCAGTGTAGCCTCACTTGGTTGTTTGGTAGGTCTAGAGTCCTTAAATCGGATCATGGGGGCCCTAAAATCTTGTGTACTAGCTAGTCTTCCCTAGCCTACTTGTAACACCCCAAGCTTCCACGGTACACCTCTCTTTGAATAATACATTAGCGTGTGTTGTACGCAACTTCGAGTTCTAACACACACCACAACCAATCAATGTAGTCGTTATGAATAGTAATACCTACTTTTTGAAATTTTATAAATTTTATCTTTCCAAATGGACTTAGTTTTTTTATTTGGAATATCTAACTTATCCTAAGTTGAATTTTTTGTAATTTTCTGAGAACATCCAATTTTTTTATGAATAGTGAAAAATACTTAAAACAACTTTTTTAATCAAAATAATTTATAGTGATAAATTATAATATTGAGTGGTTTTAAAGTATAATTAGAATATATTTTTACCATTTTATCCAATGGTGGTCATTATAATTAATTTAACATTGAAATTGGACATAAACAATTGTCAATCTTTTGATATATATCGTTTCTTGAAAAACACGCTATTTGTTGTGACAGCGGGAATTAATTATAAAATTAATTAATGAAACTTATATGTTAGTAATTTTGTAAAATAGACATAATTTTTTAATTCGGAATATCAATTATAGCTTAGGGTGAAATTTTGGCAGTGTTCTGAAAAACATCAATTTTTGATGAATAGTGAAACCACTAAATGGTAGTTAAAAACTGATTTTTCGTTTAAATGAAACATTACCACTTCTGTGATTTGAATTTCAAAAATCCGACATAC
Organism: Viscum album; assembly: GCA_963277665.1. Classification (NCBI taxonomy): domain Eukaryota; kingdom Viridiplantae; phylum Streptophyta; class Magnoliopsida; order Santalales; family Viscaceae; genus Viscum; species Viscum album. The sequence continues at coordinate 1,101,067,838 of OY728138.1, read as the reverse complement.
AAGGTTGTCATTAGGAAGTAAAATTTGGTTCAATGGGATTAAAATAATTTTTGTTGAATAGTAACTTTTAATTTTAATTAATTGCGATTAAAGGTAATTAGTGGAATTTAAGGTCAAAATGATATTATAAAAATATGAAAATACCCTTAAAATTGTCCTAAACTTATTGGATAAGTCATGGCCAACCAAGAAAATCCATGGGTCAACTTTGGGATCCCATGGAGCCACTTGGGTAAGAAAATGTCAATAATAACTTTTTATTTAAAGTAAAAATAAAATTGTCACAAACATGAGTTGTTTTACTAAAACAATTATTACATGAGGTTATATAATGTAACATTTCGACTAAAAATATTCATTGTAATGAAAAAAATATTTCCTACATCATGATAGTTTTTTTATTATTTTTAGACATTAAATAAATTAAATATTTTATGACACCATGATGAAGCAGCGATTACCTCATTAATTAACGATTTAAATAAAATGAAAAGATAATGTAAATTCTAAGACTTAAACTTTTCAAAAACCTATTGAATGAGTATATTTCGAACCATTATCACCTTATACTCAAAATATATAAGTGTGGGACCTTTAAAATCTGAAACTCATTATATAATAATGTAACATTTCATGACTTTCCAAGAGTGCCCCTCCTCTCCTCTTATAAAAGGCCACCACCACTACCACCTTACTCACACCTTCAAAGCCTTTTGGCACGGCCAAATATTGCCCAAATACTCTCTAAACTTCCCTCTATTACTCCTAGAAGCCTCACTTTGGGCAGAATTCTTCCCAAGGAATCTTTTGGCTCAAATCCAAAAAGAGTTACCCGATTTTAAGGTAATGTCTTCTCTTATTTTATTTTGTTTTATTTAGCTTCTCCAACCCCTTAAACTCTTTTTATTCCTTTATTTTGTAACAAAACCAGTATATTAAATATACTAGGATGGTTTTATGAGAAATATTTGATTTACACTTACATACACCTTCGTCTAATGGTTAAATAACATACTGTTTCTGTGGTTGGAAAATTTCTGCCACACGAAACGATGATTGTTCAATCTGTTTTTAACACCTCTCATGGTGGCCATTATGATGAAACTATTTTTATATATGATATATATTATGTTTTTGTTTTCCTTATGATTCTGTATTTTTCATTTATGGAATAACTTTTTGATTTCCATTATGGGTAAACGCGATGATTTCATTTTAGGAAGTGTGGACTACCGCCCCCTCAAAGTGATTTGAATCATTAATGCCATATGTGGGATGTATAAAGGATGGAGTAAATGGTATTATAAATTATATAATACATTAATTATAGTATACCATTATAATATTTTAATTTCATTATATTAAATATGAAATAGAAATGAAAGTAGCGTTCATGCGTACGTACGGCTTACCGTCTCCATGAACTGTGCATTTCATTTCTTACCTCTAAATGTTATGTAATGTTATAAATGCATGTATATAATGTATATATATGATATATATGATATCTAAATCATTAATATAATTCTGAATATAATGGATATTTCACCACATGAACAACTTGTAATTATAAGATGTTTATTTTTGACTCAAGTACCAAAGATCGACAAACTGACCATTATTAACTTAAATAATTACATAATGTTCATAACATGGTAATAAGTGATATAAAAGGAATAATTAACAGGAAAAATTTTCTTACGTAAATAGAAATTAACTCTAGTTTATTATTCATGATTTTAAAGAACGATCGAGTCAAGTCAGACACGAGGTAAGGGAACTTCTTAACCCAATTTCCATTCTTTGGGTTAATCTCCTACTTTCAAATTATGTCATGATATTATTATGTCCTATCTGGTATTTGTACTTTCTTTATGTGTAAATATAGTGAATACACATAATAGATATATTTTATTTAAAGAAATGATCTTTTTAAGGGACTTCATCTGAATCTCCTTTCATTGAGGCATATTTGGTTTTATACACAACTTTCCTTTATACGGTGTATAAACCCCTTTGACTTTTACTTTTATTCAAAAGAAATATTTTTATACGAAGCGTTTTTACTAAACGACAAAAGGAATGTTTTTTTCTTATGTATGCGAGGACAACGACTTCCCCGCCACCGTGACCATTAATTGAGTTTCGGATTCCTCTATAAGAAATAAATTTTTTTTTAAAATGAAAAATAAATATCAAGTTTTTATTTACTTTTATTGAAAATGGTTTTGAATTTGTTTTTATTATATAAATGTGTTGTATTGATATCTAGTGATTGAAATGTGGGAATGTTATGTTTCCTTTATGCATGTTTTATATGATATGATTATGTTATGGTTTATGATATGTTTAAACCTGTTTATATGAGGAATGTATTGGACTTAATAAGTGACGTGTGGAGCCCGCTATAGCTTTTAAATGCATCGGTAGGTCTCATGAGACAAACTAGTGTCTTGGCACGAGGCCATGACAAAATCTTATTGTAGACTTGGCACAAGGCCTTGGCTACGTGGTTATGTTAGTCTGGCATTATGCATTCCATCATTATGAAAGTGGTTATTGATATTGCATGTGATTATTCGACTAGTAGAATATCCATGTGAATAAGTAAATGGAATTAATTAATTTTATTTTTGCCATATTATACTGAAGTGCATGTTTAAAAAGGCTTTTGTTTTTGTTATAAATTGCCTTAAATGTTAATGTTTATTTATGAAAGCTTCCTTAATATTGTTATCCTTACTGAGCATCTGAGCTCACCCCTTTCAATGTTTTAATATTTTCCAGGATGTGAAGAAGTATTTTATGAATGACTTGTAGGGATAGTCAGAATAGGATATGAGTGTGGACTATGGAGACTTTGTTATTGTAGTTTTTCACTTTTTGATGTAATGTAACATTTATGAATGTATCAAGTGTTTCCAAGGCTACTAAACTAATCGGTCTTTCGAGACTTGATTTTTTGTGATCATGCCAATGTTACGCAATAATGCACCGACTCTAGGTAACTGGGGTCGGGGCATTACAGTTGGTATCAGAGGCAGTTTAGTAATAACCTTGGAAGCTAGATTTGGATAAACTCTGATTAGAGCACATAGCCTAAAGATAGACTTTGAAGATTAGTATAGAAGAACTCCCTATAATTTTTGTATTATAGATATTTTGTGAGTTGTCCGAGCAATAAATCCCTGTCTGGATAAGAGCAGGTAAAGGCGACTCTGGCACAGATGTACCTAGGGGTAAAACCCGAAAACACCTCTTTGATCTAGACTCAAACGGGAACTGGTGCATGACAACGAGCCTTGCTGCACTCTTGGTTACGACACTCCCGGGGGATATGCTTAGGATAATTCTCATTTTATTTAAAAACTACTCTGAAGGGTTATGAGTATATACTTCCTCAAAGAAATTTTTTTATGATTATGGATTATATCTATAAATAGTTCAATTAATGTTAAGTGTTTTACAAGTATGGAATTATGTATTTTGATTCATAAACTAATCTAGTTTATTCCATTGTTTAGAAATGGCGCCTAGTGGAAGGAATGGAAACTGTATCAATGCACGCACTCCGTGAAGGGATTGCCCTCCTGCTCAAGATAATTATTGTGGAGCTGGAGATACAACTGGTGTTGATCAACTTATTACCATACTGAGAAAACTCACTCAGGTTATGAATAATAACCTTACTCGTATGGAGCACCCTGATCCGAAACGTGGAGGATCAATGTTAGACCGCTTCATGAGGCAACAATCGCCAACATTTAATGGGGGTACAAATCCATTAGTATCTGAGCAATGGATAAACTCCTTAGAGAAAATATTCCACGCCTTGGGGAGTAGCAAAAGAGAGAAGGTTGTCATGGCAGTCTATGGCCTCACTGGAGATGTCGATCAATGGTGGTCTCTGATTCAAAACACAAAGGAAGATGAAGAAGTATCAAGTATGGAATGGATGGATTTTAAGGAAATTTTCTTAGAAAAATACTTTCCACATGACCATCAAGCAGATATGGAAAGGCAATTTTTGGTTCTAAGGCAGAAGGAGGATGAGAATTTCACAAAGTATGAGGCTAACATTACAAGGTTAGGGAGACATGTTGTAGATTATATATGTAACCCAAGAAGTAAGATTGATCATTTCTTTGATGGGTTAAAACCATTTCTCCGTCGAGCATTAGTCTCGCAAACCTTCTCGTCGTACGAAGATATTGTCTCATGTGATATCAAGACGGAAAAGGAATTCTCTAAGTCTTATGACGTTAAAGAAAAGAAATAAAAGATGATATCTTCTGATCAATCTGGAAATAGAAATAGGGGGAAGAAGGGAAAATTTGAATATCATTCATGCAGTAAATGTGGGAAGAAACACCCTGGTACTTGCTTGAAGGGAATGGGAGTCTGTTATAAGTGTGGTGAAAAAGGCCACCAAGCTCACGATTGTAAGGGAAAAAGAGTTTTTGTCAATGTGGAATGCTATAATTGTAGAGAGATGGTACATTATGCAAATGAATTTCCTAAGCATCAGGGGAACTTACCTCAGAAGAGGCCAACAGATCAAGGCCAAGCTTATGCTATCACTACTACTGAGGTTGAAGCTCTGAAAGACGTGGTGGTAGGTAATTTAATGGTTTCCTCAAGTTTATAAAATGCATTATTTGATTCTGGATCATTTCATTGTTTCATATCTTCCTAGTTTTCTAATAAAATTAGATATTTCCAATTTTATTTAACAAGAGAATTGTCAGTCAAAACTCCTAAGGGACGTATCATTGTAACAATGTTTTGTGAATCAGTCCCCATTAGAGCACATAAATGTTCTTTATCCACTGATCTCATTGTCATACCTATGATTGAGTTTGATATAATCCTCAGTATGGATTGGCTTTTGGACTATGATGCAATGATTTATTGTAAGAAGAATAAGGTTACGATTTTTGATGATGATGATAAGGAACACTTTATTTTAAGAGAATAATCGTCACCACCTAATTCTTATTTAGATCCACCCCCAGTAGCTCAACTAAATTCAATTATTGGGGAGGAAGAGAATGAAATGACTAAGGGCAAGGAAAGGAATGTTCAAATATAGGATGTAACTATTGTGAAAGAATATGTAGATGTGTTTCTGGAAGATTTACCTGGACATCCTCCAGAATGAGAAGTTGAGTTTTCCATTGATTTCATTCCTGGATCAAGGCCTATATTGAAGACCCCTTATAGAATGGCCACCGTGGAATTAGTTGAACTAAATAAAAAACTAGAGGAATTGAGTAATAAGGGATTTATTCACCCTAGTGTTTCTCCATGGGGATCCCCTGTCCTTTTTTTAAGAGGAAAGATGGATCTATGAGGTTGTGCGTTGACTACAGGGAGATCAATGTTATAACAATAAAGAAAAAGTATCCCCTACCTCGCATTGATGAATTATTTGACAAATTGCATGGAGATCAATACTTTTCAAAGATTGACGTTCGATCTGGATACCATTAGTTGTGTGTGAAGAAGGAAGACATTTCAAATACAGCATTTCGAACAAGATATGAGCATTACGAGTTTACAGTAATGCCTTTCAGATTGACTAATGCACCCTCTGTATACATGGATCTAATGAATAGAGTTTTCAAGGAATATCTTGATGATTTTGTGGTGGTATTTATTGATGATATCTTGGTATACTCCAAAAGCTACCAAGATCATGAAAATCACTTGCTCATTATCTTGAAGACTCTTAGAAGACATGAATTATATGGGAAGTTTAGCAAGTGTGAATTCTGGCATCAGGAGATTTTTTTTCTTGTCCATATTGTCTCTAAGGATGGAATTTCTGTTGATCCTTCTACAACCAAGGCAATCCAAGAATGGCCAGCACCGATGAGTATAAGTGAGGTACGAAGCTTTATTGGTTTGGAAGGTTATTATCGACGTTTTTTCCAGAATTTTGCTCGATTGGATAACCCATTAACGAATCTCACTCATAAAGGGGTTAAATTTGTCTGGAGAAAAGAGTGTGAAGAACTGAAGAGATGATTAGTCAACGCTCCTATATTGACTCTACCATCAGGGAATGATGGGTTCGTTATTTATAGTGATGCATCAATTAAAGGACTTGGTTGTGTCCTTATGCAGAATGATAGGGTTATTTCCTATGCATCACGACAGCTAAAAAATCATGAGCAGAACTATCCTACTCATGATCTTGAGTTAGATACTGTAATCTTTGCCTTTAATATATGGAGAAATTATCTCTATGGTGAAAAATGTGAGATATATACCGATCACAAGAGTTTGAAATATATTTTCTCACAAAAATAACTCAACAGGAGGCAAAGGCGATGGCTTGAACTACTCAAGGATTATGACTGCACGATACAAAACCACCTCGAGAAGGAAAATAAGGTTGCAGATGCTTTGGGTAGAAAAGATCATGGAGTTTTGAACATGATGAGAGTGGAAAGAGATCCTATTTTCATGGATCTAGTAAAGATGAATATGGGAATCACCATGGAGGGTGAAACATCAATTTTTTTCAAATGGTTGCCAAACAATCTTTACTAGAAAGGATAAAGTGTTCTCCGGACGATGATAAAGAGTTGAAAAGGAAGATTAAAGCTGTGAATGATGGGCGATTGAGTGACTTTGTGTATAAAGATGGAATTTTGAAAATTGGGAGGAGACTTTTTGTTCCCGATATACCTGATTTAAAGAGGGAATTGTTGGATGCTTCTCATAGTTCCAATTTCTCTATACAACCTGGGAGCACCAAAATGTATAGAGATTTAAAGGGACATTTTTCGTGGGACAACATGAAGAGGGAGATTGCTGACTTTGTGTCAAGATGTATGGTTTTTTAACAAGTGAAATCTGGAAGGCAACTGCCTGGTGGAGTATTGAAACCTCTTCCCATACCTAAGTGGAAATGGGATAATATTACAATGGATTTTGTCATGGGACTATGAAAGACTCCTAGAAAGAATGATGCAATATGGGTCATTGTTGATAATCTCACAAAGTCAGCACATTTTCTTGCTATAAGGGAAGATCTACCACTTGAATGTCTAGCAAGACTATATATTAATGAAGTTGTGAGACTTCATGGAGTACCCCTGTCGATTTTCTCGGATCGTGATCCCCATTTTACATCAAGATTCTAGAAAATTCTTCAGAAGTCCTTGAATACTGAACTTCGTTTGAGCACTGCTAACCACCCTCAAACAGATGGACAATCAGAAAGAACTATTCAAACCTTAGAAGACATGTTGAGATCATGCTCACTTGACTTTCAAGGAATGTGGGATCAATATTTACCTCTGGTAGAATTTTACTATAACAATAGATTCTATTCAAGTATTCAGATGGCACCATATGAAGCGTTATACGAAAAGAGATGTCACACACCAACCTGTTGGGATGACGTTGGTGAAAGAAAACTTGTAGGCCCAGAACTGGTGGAGGAAATGATGGAAAAGGTGAATGTAATCCAAAACCACATCAAAGCAGCTCAAAGTAGGAAGAAGATCTTTGCCGACAACCGAAGGAAGGATTTGTAATTTCAGGTAGGAGATCATGTTTTCTAGAAGGTATCTCCATGGAATGGAGTTATACATTTCGGTTAGAAGGGTAAATTGGGTCCCAGGTACATCGGACCCTTTGAAATTCTAGAATGAATTTGGGCTGTAGCTTACCGTTTGGAAATGCAGCCAAGTCTCTCCAAAGTTCAAGATGTATTCCACGTATCACTATTGAGAAAATACATGCCTGACCCAATGCATGTACTCACCTATGAGGAATTAGAACGTGAACCCGATCTGTCTTATTGCGAAGAGCCCATCATCATTCTTGATACAAGAGAACAAGTTCTGAGAAACCGAGCGACTCATCTGGTAAAAGTTCTATGGAGAAACCATAAGATGGAGGAGGCAACGTGGGAACCCGAGGAACTTATGATGAAGAAGAACCCGAGTCTATTTATATAGTGATATTATATGAAATTTCGAGGAAGAAATTATTTGATGGAGGGGAGAATGTAACACCCCAAGCTTCCACGGTACACTTCTCTTTGAATAATACAGTAGCGTGTGTTTTATGTAACTTCGAGTTCTAACACACACCACAACCAATCAAAGTAACTGTTATGAATAGTAATACCTAATTTTTGAAATTTTATAAATTTTATCTTTCCAAATGGACTTCGTTTTTGTATTCAGAATATCGAAATTATCCTAAGTTGAATTGTTTTGTAATTTTCTGAGAACTTCCAATTTTTTTATGAATAGTGAAAAATAATTAAAACAACTTTTTTAATAAAAATAATTTATAGTCATAAATTATAATATTGAGTGGTTTTAAAGTATAATTAGAATATATTTTTACCATTTTATCCAATTGCGGTTATTATAATTAATATAACATTGAAATTGGACATAAACAATTGTCAATCTTTTGATATATATTGTTTCTTAAAAACACGCTATTTGTTGTGACAACGGGAATTAATTATAAAATTAATTAATGCAACTTATATGTTTGTAATTTTGTAAAATAAAAATCATTTTTGAATTTGGAATATCAATTATAGCTTAGGGTGAAATTTTGGCATTGTTCTGAAAAACATCAATTTTTGATGAATAGTGAAACCACTAAGTGGTAGTTAAAAAACTGATTTTTCGTTTAAATGAAACATTACCACTTCTATGATTTTAATTTCAAAAATAATACATACATGGTTGTCATTAGGAAGTAAAATGTGGTTCAATGGGATTAAAATACTTTTTGGTGAATAGTAACTTTTAAGTTTAATTAGTCGCGATTAAAGGTAATTAGTGGAATTTAAGGTAAAAATGATATTATAAAAATATTAAAATACCCTTACACTTGTCCTACACTTATTGGATGAGTCATGGCCAACCAAGACAACCCATGGGTCAACTTGGGGACCCCATGGAGCCACTTGGGTAAGAAAATGACAATAATAACGTTTTATTTAAAGTAAAAATAAAATTCTCACAAACATGAGTTGTTTTACTAAAACAATAATTACATGGAGTTATATAAGGTAACTTTTAGACTAAAAATATTCATTGGAAATCCAAAAATATTTCCTACATAATTATATTTTATCTATAATTTTTAGATATTAAATAAAGTAAATATTTTGTGACACCATGATGATGCAGCGATTACCTTATTAATTAACGATTTAAATAAAATGAAAAGATAATGTAAAATCTAATATGTACACTTGTAAAAAACCTATAGGATGATTATATTTAAAACCCTTATCACCTTATCCTCGAAATATATAAGTTTGGGGCCTTTAAAATCCGAAACTCATTATATAATAAAGTAACATTTCATGACTTTCCAAGAGTGCTCCTCCTCTCCTCTAACAAAAGGACCCCACCACTACCACCTTAATCAAACCTTCAAAGCCTTTTGGCTCGGAAAAACTCTGCAAAAATGCTCTCTCAACTTCCCTCTCTTACTCCTAGAAGCCTCACTTTGGGCAGGATTCTTCCCAAGGAAGCCTTTGGCTCAAATCAAAAAAGAGTTACCCGATTTTAAGGTAATGCCTTCTCTTATGTTATTTTGTTTTATTTTGCTTCTCCAACCCATTAAACACTATTTATTCCTTTATTTTGTAACAAAACCAGTATCTTTAATATACTAGGTTGTTTATATGAGAATTATTTCATTTACACTTACACACACCATTGTTTAATGGTTAAAGAACATACAGTTTCTGTGGTTGGAAAATTTCTGCCTCACGAAACGATGATTGTTTAATCTTCTTTTAACACCTCTCATGGTGGCCATTATGATGACACTATTTTTATATATGATATATATTATGTTTTTGTCTTCCTTATGATTCTGTATTTTTCATTTATGGAATACCTTTATTATTTCCATTATGGGTAAACGCGATGATTTCATTTTAGGAAGTGCGGACTACCGCCCCCTCAAAGTGATTTGAATCGTTAATTCCATATGTAGGATGTATAAAGGATGGAGTAAATGGTATTATAAATTATACTCTACTGTAATTATATTATACATTTATATAATTATAATTTCATTCCATTAAATACGAAATAGAAATGAAAGTAGCGTTCATGTGTACGTACGGATTACCGTCTCCATGAACTGTGCATTTCATTTCTTACCTCTAAATGTTATGTTATGTTATAAATGCATGTATATAATGGATATATATGATATATATGATATCTACATCATGAATATAATTCTTAATATAATGGATATTTCACCACATGAACAACTTGTAATTATAAGAAGTTTATTTTTGACTCAAGTACCAAAGATCGACAAAATGGCCGTTATTAACTTAAATAATTACATAATGTGAATAACATGGTAATAAGTGATATAAAAGGAATAATGAACATGAAAAAGGTTCTTACGCAAATAGAAATTAACTCTAGTTTGTTATTCATGAGATTAAAGAACGATCGAGTCAAGTCGGACATGAGGTAAGGGAACTTCTTAACCCAATTTCCATTCTTTGGGTTAATCTCCTGCTTTCAAATTATGTCATGATATTATTATGTACTATCTTGTATTTGTACTTTAATTATGTGTACTTATAGTTAATACACATAATAGATCTATTTTATTTAAAAAAATGATCTTTTTAAGGGACTTCGTCTCAATCTCCTTTCATTGAGGCATATTTGGTTATATACACAACTTTCCTTTATACGGTGTATAAACCCCTTTGAATTTTACTTTTATTCAAAAGGAATATTTTTATACGAAGCGTTTTTACTAAATGACAAAAGGAATGTTTTTCTCTTACGTATGCGGCGACAATGACGTCCCCGCCACCATGACCATTATTTGAGTTTTGGATTCCTCTACAAGCCATATCTTTTTTTTAAATGAAAAATAAATATCAAGTTTTATTTTTCTTTTATTGAAAATGGTTTTGAAATTTTTTTTATTATATCAATGTATTTTATTGATATATTGTGATTGAAATTTGGAAAGGTTATTTTTCCTTTATGCATGTTTTATGTGATATAATTATGTTGTGGTTTATGATATGTTTAAACATGTTCATATGAGGAATGCATTGGACTTAATAAGTTACGAGTGGAGCCCGCTATAGCTCCTCGATGCATCGGTAGGTCTCATGAGACAAAATAGTGTCTTGGCACGAGGCCTTGATAAAATCTTATTGTAGACTTGGAACGATGCCTTGGCTATGTGGTTATGATTGTCTGGAATTATGCATTCCATCATTATGAAAGTGGTTATTGATATTGCATGTGATTATTCGACTAGTAAAATATCCATGTGAATAAGTAAATGACATTATTTAATTTTATTTTTTCCATATTATCCTAAAGATCAAGTTTAAAAAGGCTTTTGTTTTAGTTATACATTGCATTAAATGTTAATTTTTATTTATGAAAGCTTCCGCAATATTGTTATCCTTACTGAGCATCTGAGCTCACCCCTTTCAATGTTTTAATATTTTCTAGGATGTGAAGAAGTATTTTATGAATGACCTGCAAGGATAGTTAGAATAGGAAATGAGTGTGGACTATTGAGACTTTGTTATTGTAATTTTTTACTTTATTATGTAATGTAACATTTATGAATGTATCTAGTGTTTTCAAGGCTACTAAGCTAATCGGTCTTTCGAGACTTCATCTTTTGTGATCATGCCAATGTTATGCAATAATGCACCGACTCTGGGTAACTGGGGTCGGGGTATTACATACTTCACGCACCAATATAACCTAACACTATTCCCCTACCATCCCATACAACCCTCATTATGCCTAACCCCAAACTTTGTCCTATCTCTGAACCATCAACTCTGATACCATTCTGTCACGACCCGCATTCTCCAAGATAAGGGAAGGGACAAAAAACTTCCAGACCCTTCTTTCCTCACCTTAAAAGAGAGATAATGACCCATGAGTCATGCCTCCAATTGACCCCGAAGTGGAAACTACCACCAAGGGTATATAATCTCACATGAAGTGGAATACATTACCCTTTTATTTAATAATATCAGGAGATAATATGGTAAATCCAAAAAAAATCCAAAGACTAAAATAAAATTAAATCCCAAAATCCATTCCCATATTCATGGACAAAATAAATTGATTCAAAGTAAAAGAAAATATGAAGGAGACTGCCAAAAGAAAGGAAAACCAAAAACGACAAATCCCAACGGTAGAGCTGGTAAGGTCTGGCACAATCCTCAAAGTCAGCCTGGAAACCTGAAAGCAGCTTTATATATGTAGTGTGAGTATATATGTATACTTAGTAGGGAAAACCCAAATCTCTCATGAAAAATTTGGGAGGTATTCAAATGCCTCATGAGAAATTGAGATAACCAAAACACCTATCAAGGAAACTATCCACCCAGCCTCACCAAGTCACCCTCCCAAAATGATGCAAGTTTGGTAAGTAATAGTAATAGAAAATCAATATTTGGGTGCCCTTCACCGCTTTCCCACTAGTTATTTAGGACATCCTACACATCATACCTCCTCCACAAGTTCCACTGCAATCCTAATGCCTCCCCAACAACAACCCCATGGGCCATCCCAACCACATGTCTATCATGCCCACAAACACTTGGTCTACCACAACCTCACATAACCATGCCCATAGACACCTGGGCCAGAACAACCAATGCCACTCTCGAAGACATCTCGGCCAGAACAACCACTTCCACACCCGACGACACCTAGGCCTCATCTCAAAGGCACTTGGGAAATAAAATCACTCGCACAGACCTGGGCCAACCACCACAACACACCATGACCGAAGATTCTTGGTCCATAATTAACCTTAGTTTATCCTAGCCTACCTAAAGGGTATTAGGATACCTGGGAGAGGGAGCATAAAAGAGCTAATAACCAGCCACTCATATGAATGTTGGGAAAAACACCCTCCCCCATGAAATGGGGTGTTCTAAACAAAGTTCTCAATGTGAGTGGGGTGCATATAAGAAACACATGAAATAAATTTTATAAATATATATAAACAAGAACTCATCCCAACCTAAGGGTATAGAAATAGACAATAATCCCATACAAAAACACTCTTGCTAATATCCTTATATGCACAAGTACACAATATCCACAACTAGAGAACAACCCATTTATGGAAAAAAAATCCCCCCATTGTACATGTTCTCAATATCATGTTCTAGTGATTCCATTCAAAACATTCATTTACTAATGGAAAACTAACAGGCATAACTACAAGACAAAAAAACAAAATGAAAATGTCCAATTAGGCTTTTAATCATTCACCCCTAATTTTATTGTAAGTGACAACATCCAAAGGGATCCATGAGATCCCTCGAAGTACTGGAACCAAACCAAGACCCAACATACCAGCTCCCCACATTATCAGATTCACAAACCAACATCCTCTCAAGAAGAGATTACATTCCCATCCATATGTCACCTCATAAACATTAAATAGAAAAACCAGGCATATCACCAGAATAAACCAAGGGGTTTTTTTGATTTATCCAACACCATTCATTAAGTTCCTTCTTTACATTGGATAATAGGGGTGATCACACAAGGATTATTATTCACTGGGAATCCATTTAATCAACCATGTTTATGTGATTAACCAGTTTTAAGGTCACATTTATTCAGTCACAAGATTAACCAGAAAAACAGAGTTCATTGGTGTGCAAGAAAGGACCACCAATGACCATGATTTTCAATGGACATCTACCCATACAACTCATAACATAAAAATGATGGTATAACATAGCAACATAATCAACACTCCCACCCCTTCATTCTTTAAATTTCCATTTATTATATTTGTTAAAGTTTATTTCATCTATATCTGGGGGAAAGATCATCATACCCACCCCGCATGATGAAAGGTAAATAGATACGAAGTAAGAACCCCTACATGGATGATCAAGGATCAAAGTTTTTCTTTTTGCACCAAGAACTGATTATGGTGTGAATTGTAGGAAAATAATACTCCAAGACTGATTGGGAAGGGCTCTATCACGGGTGCATGATTCATCTCGGTAGGAAGTCTCATGGTGCAAGGAAGAGAGGTTCTCAGCTTAAGAAGAGGACAGATCCTAAAAATTAGTGAGTTGATTTCAAAGTACATAAATGTTGGATCGTGTATTGACCATGCGGATGGTCAGTTTCACATGTTGGGATTAATTGAGATTTAATAATTCTCCTCAGAGGTGGTCGAGATAGACCAGTGGACGGCTCGGATTTGGAAGATTTTCTTTAAATGGTGAAAACAGACAGCAGGGGAGAAACTAGAAAATACATAAAAGGGTGTGACACTGATGAAAAAGGCCACATGTTTTGGTAATTGAAGGGTTTCCCCAATCTTAGAAGATTTAATATATCAATTATGGGATTTTAAACTACCTTAATTCTCTTTAAAATATGAATTTCAAACACTTTTATGTCAAAAGATACGTTACTAGAGAGAAATTGGAAAAGTCCAGGAGAAGATGGAAATGACTCGCTAATGGGTGAGTCACTATCACCATAGAACCATTACCCTGGCACTGATGTTAATTGCTGCCACTGATGATCCATCAGTGCCACTGATGCCCATCAATGTCACTGATTCTCATTGTTGCCAAAGTTCATTTGACCTGAAATTTGGAAAAGTCCTTAATGATCAACCGATGATCCCCAGGGTACCCGAAACCCCAAAATTTGACAATGTAATGGACTAGGAAGGCCCATGACATTACAGGTAGAGACTCATAGGACTTTTAGGCACCTTATCATGGTGTAATCCCTTTGTAATGTTGAGGATGATATTATGAGAATGAGATCCTCCAGTAAGAAATCCACTTTTATATGTTTCATTGGATGTTCCTATCTGCGGATGTGTGTATTGGTATTTACACATTAAGATAATTTTTAATGGGTATTATGACTCATGTAATTATATGTATTATCAAAAACCATGAAGACATGTGTTTATAGTGAGGTAGGATATGTTGGGTGAGTCACGAGTAATACTCCATTAATGAATAATGAGAGAAAAGATTTATCCCTTTTTTTCATTACAGAAGTTTATATCCTATTCCCATTGATGGAAATGATATAGACTAAATAAATTCATGTACATGATGTTTTATAAGCAAGTTCAGTTTCTAGGAAGTCAAAGAATGATAAATCATGTACAAGGGTTGATGTAACTTGCATGCAACCCACTTGATTAGAGATATCGACAAAAAGGGGTTATATTACATGGTATGTATTCATGTGAGGTGACATTTCATTATGGAATTAACTTCTTTATCAATGAGATCCTTGGAGTGTTGATAGATACTAACCTTTTACTTTAGGTAGGTTCACCTAATACCATTGAAAAGGAGGCTATAGGGTCACACACTATGTGTATCCAGAATCACAATTAAATAATTTATTTTTTAAGAAGTTGAATAAATATTATTCCTAAATGTGGTTTGATAATTATTCATGTATTTCTGGTAAAATTTATTATTTCTCTAGTTATTTGAGAGGATATATTATAGATGGAATATTTATTTATAGACGAATAAATTCAGCTTTATTTATTTAATAAATAAATAGGCATTATTCAAGGATCGATAAATATTAAGGAGGACGGGTGGATAGAGATTATGAGTCCAATGAAAAATAATATTAAAATATTATTTGATAAAATAATATTCAAAAATAACTTGAAATTTATGTACATATCATGAAAATAATGGCATTTTAATTATTATTTTATATGGGGGGTTTCACAGAGAATAATAAAATAAGTAATTTCACCTTTTCCAATTATTTATTATTACCTAGTGAATTAAATTACCAGTTCTATTATCATTTTATAATTTATCCTAGTACATGTAAAGGCTAGCCACAATGGTTGTGCACAAAATTTTGGAGAAATCTCTAAAGCCTCAAGAACTCTCTTTTCTCCAAGAACTCTCTCAAGAACGAGAGTCTCCATCCTCCACCGGATTAGAGAATACTTTGAAAGTAGTTCTCAAGGGGATCGAAGGCGGACAAAGAAAGATCAAGGATCTTCTACGCTAGCACCTGAAGGCTAATTTGGTGATGTCCAGAGATTCATGGAGCACATGTGGATCACTACTAGAGGATATATACTCTTGATCTCTACAAAGTAATGAAGGTGCACCACATATATGTGATCAGACACATCAACGAAGAAAAAAATATTGGAGGTATTTATTTAATTAAATTAAATTAATTATAAAAAAATATGTGGATCCTCTCTCTAGGTTTTGGGATAAATTATTCCTTGTCTAAATATTTGATTTAATACAATGGATACTGATGTTTATCGTCTCATCAATCTCGGAATGATCATTGATTACAGAAAAATAAAAGTGCGGAAATGCCCATAACGTGTTTCCGTTTTTCCCAGAGCCTATGAGTTGTATCATAGGGATCATATTTTAATTTGTAATTATTTAAATGATTTGTTGATGTTCTATGATTTAACAATTTAGTTTATCAATTCAAGTTTAATCATTATTGTAATCTGAATTTTGAGATCTGTTCTCCCTTTATCGTTTCTCACAAATCTAATAGAAATGAATAATTTTATGATTAATATTAAATATAGGATCTCATTATGAGATATTGATGATTTTATCTAGGTAACACAATAGTTTACACCATGTATTTGGAGTTACACACTATGTAATCTTCCAAACACGACATGTAATATGAACTACACATCGTGTAGTTGTGTTCAGTGCATCAGGAGTAATTAAGAAATTACTCAAGTTGTGTACATTAAAGACATGTGGTTTAGTAAATTATTACATCATATACTGACCAGGATAGACTGGTGCACAGTTAGATGGACTACACATTGTGTGGCCCACTGAACATGGTGTGTATTCCTTTCAGCTCAGAGTTGAGTTGTGTATCCCATGCACGGCTTGTACGGCTGGTGACCGTGTAACGTGGAGTCTACATGGCGTGTGTCCCACTAGACACACCATGTACTCCAAATATTTCTGAAGTACACCTCACACATCATTCCCTAGGCATGTACTTTGGATGGATGGTGCAGAGGGTACACGCATTGTAGTCAGATCTATACGCTGTGTACTTTTTCCAGATTATGCATATTTATAATTTATTGTTATATTATGTAACCCTTGATACATGTACCTTCATGTGAGTGTAAATATGGGACACAACATGTGATAGTTGTTTGATATAAATATATATAAATATATATATATATATATATTTTTATATTAACATCTATGTAATGTTTAAAGATTGGCACATCATTTATGAGTTGTATTATAATTATAATTCTACATGCATGATACATGTCACAAAGAATAAAGTGTATGAAAGTATAATACATGTTGGGTAGATTTTGGATGGGTATTCACCATGTTTCCTCCAAGTTAAATTTATATAAAAGGTTAATTTTAAATGAATTTATTTATTTAAAATTATTATGGATGAGAATCTTATGGAATTTAAAAAAATGATTAAGATAAAATTATTTATTAATTAAAGACAATAACTAATTGATTTTATCATGATTTACCTTAATAATAATGATTAAATAATTGAAATATAGTTTTATTAAATTCATAATTTGTTCTATGTATGTGGATGATCATGATATATACTAGACCTTTGTATGTGATTGGTTTCCTTTTGTTTATTTATTAAATTAAATTGTTGGCATGCATGCCTTCTCTCCTCATTAATATGTTGGGCCTACATTCCCATCGTTTCTTTTATGTAAAATTTCTTTTACCCCTTACCTGTGTCAGAGTATAATCATATGTAATGGATGGAGCTCCCAAGATAGTAGAGGTGGTTCAAGTTAGGATCTGAGGAGAAACCGATCCAAGGAGATACAAAGGTGGACAGGTGGAAAGGTGTAAAGATGAACCTAAAATAATTCAAGGTGTTTCTCCCCTATACCAAGGTTATTTAATCAACCAATAGATAAAATAACTATTAGAAAAGGTCATGATCATACCCTTTATTTTATTTATTTCAGTTTCATGGTTTTGCATTATGGATGTTTTTTCGCGATCACAGAATTAATGAATTAACAAACATTCAAGATAGAAATAAAACAAACTCACTTATGCTCAAATATAATCTATACAAGGTTTATAATTTATGTATATCCCACTTAATATTAATAATCATGTGAAAGATAATAATAGAAAAATTACACATAAAGGATAAAATCCCTCAATAAAATATTAAGTCAGTATAGCCTTCCATTACTTCGATTACAATTGAACCGATAGTTAAAAGTGCTTGAACATCCCAAGTTGGGGTGCATTCAATTATCGGGGAATTCAAATTTATGTTTTGGGTAGACTTAACTTGGTTGACATCAAGGTTTGACTTCCAAATAAGTAATTGGTGTAACAAAGAGGCAAATGTTGAGGAAATCAAAAATTAAGAATTTTGGGATTGGGGAGTCCACTCAACAGATCAAGGAGCTCTGAGTTAATGCATTTGGAATTTGGAAGTCCTACCTAAAACCTTTCAAATTTCTTTACCAGCCAATGTTGGAGTAATTTGAACGGAAATATAGATCCCTGCCACTAGAATGTCCTAGAAATAGGATATTCTAAATCCAATAGTGAGTGATATTGAGTTTTTATATAATAGTGTGAGACTAAGGAATATTTATTTATTTATTTGTCTTAATTTTATAAGATAAAGTAATAAAACTAAGTTCATCATATTTATAGAAATGATGTTAAAAATGAAATCAAACATATCGTTGTGATCCATACTTGAGAAGTAAAACCTTTTCACCATCACTAATTTTTAGGAGTGTAAAAGGCACCTTCAGTTCATCCTTCACTGTGGAAGGAAACTATATGTGTTGGGAGAACCTTTACCAGTTGCGCATGGAAATCTGGAGAGTGATATGGAGCTCTTTGTGTATAAGAAACATCTGAATGATGCTATAGATGTTTAGTGCCTCATTTTATCATCCATGAATAATGATCTCTTAAAGAAACATGGGGAAATGGATTCTTATAGCATGATGTCACGCCTTTGGGATCTCTATTAAGGGAAGGCGAGAAAAGAGGGGTATGAGATCTCCAACGCTTTGTTCACCAATAAGCTTTGAGAGTCTATGCCAGCTCGGCCTCATGTAGTCAATATTATCAGCTACATTAAGTGGTTGGACATATTAGGGTTTAAATTCATGTATGATTTGCATAAAATCTCATACTATCATCACTTCCAAATGCATTCTCTATTTTTATTGTGAATTATAATATGAGCAATAATGAGAAGATCCAATCAGAAATTCAGACCCTGAATCTCAATTGACTAAGGACATGGGGCGTGACAAACCTATAGTACTTATGGTAAATAGGAATAGGAAAGACACGGAAAAGAGGCCTAATATTTAAAAATAGTCTAAAGCCCCCGAGCACTGTCTAACCAAGAAGAAGGAGATCAACATGTAGGTAAAGGAAAAGGAGGCAATGTGCCTCTCATGTGGAATGTCAATCCACTGGAAGAGAAACTGCACCCAGTGGAAAGGGGAAGCCAAAGGTGTGTTCTTTATTGAGTGAAATCTTTCAATTGCTACACATTGGGTATTAGATAAAGCTTTTGGTGCTCACATTTTTATTAAAATTCTGGAACCAAGTAGATTTCAAAAAAATCAAGTGGATGGGTGGATTTGGGAGTTGCCAATAGTATAAGTCTAGATTCTCTTACCATTGGGGACTACCTCCTTTCATTCCTGACCAGGATGATTTTGGTTTTACATGACTGTTATTATGTACCAAGTTTTACCAAGAACATGTTTTTTATATCAATTTTATATATAGATGGGTTTAGTTTCAAATTATGAAATAAAAGTTGTTTCTTGTATAAGTAAAACATATTTTATGGCATGTAACATTTAAATAATGGTTTGTATGTATTAAATTACAAAAACCAAGTGTTGGAAATTTATAACGAATCAAATTCAAATGACTCGTATAACACCCAGTTGTGGAATCATCGTTTAGGTCATGTAAATGAAAAGCTCTTGAAAATATCAGTCGAGATGGTTATTTAGAATCCTCTGAGCTAAAACCACTTGATATATGTCATGCTTGTTTACAAGAGAAAATGAAAAGACAACCATTTTTTGAACAAGGTGAAAGGGATATAGAGCATCTAGGATTGGTACACACTAATGTGTGTCAACCATATTTAGTAGAAGATATAGATGGATATTCTTACTTCATAACTTTTACTGATGACTTGATTAGATATTGATATATTTACTTGATGAGGTAAAATTATGAGTCCTTTCAGAAATTCAAGGAATTCAAGAATGAAGTTGAAAATAAGCTTGGTAAGAAGATAAAGAAACATTGATCGGATCAAGGTGGATAATATATTAACCAATACTTAATCAACTTTTTATGGGATTTTTTGATTCTATCTCTTCTCACTCCACCTTATACACCATAGTGGAATGGTGTTAGTGAAAGGTGGAACCGTACCAATTTGGACATGGTAAGGTCGATGATAAGTCATGTAGAAATTCCATTATCCTTTTGGGGATATTCATTACAAACTATGCATACACATTAAACTGATTACCAACAAAAGAAAAAAAATGGATTTCCCTTCGAGTTATGAAGTGGAAAGAAACACATTTTATCGCATACACGTATATGGGGATGCGAGGCATTTGTTAAGGCTTTTTCATGAAACAAACTAGCACCCTGGGCATGAAGTATATCTTTATAGGGTATCACATGGAAAAAAAGTTACACTAACTATAAAACCCATCTAAAAATAAAGTGAATATTGAAAACAAGACATCTTTCATGAGAGGGATCACATCCTAAAAAGGGATAGTTGGAGAAAGATTGACTACGATGAAGTTATTTCTCAAGACACACAGGAGTTGGTATATGAACAAGTACCATAGGTCCCTATGGAATAATTAGTTCCTAAAACACAATTACTATGTAGGATAGTAATAGAGGTAAGATAACTAGAGAGATATAGTTTTCTTTTCACTGAGGATGGTGACTCATTATTGTTGGAAAATGATGAACCTCTCTCCTATAAGGAGGAATTAGAGAGCTCAAGAGCTAAAAGATGGCTAGAAGTTATGAATTATGAGATGGATTCCATGTATCATAACCAATTTTGGTTTCTGTTTGATGTGACAGTTGATATAAATCCTATTGGATGTAAATGGGTATTCAAGAGAAAATTGTAAATG
This sequence comes from Viscum album, assembly GCA_963277665.1. Taxonomy (NCBI): domain Eukaryota; kingdom Viridiplantae; phylum Streptophyta; class Magnoliopsida; order Santalales; family Viscaceae; genus Viscum; species Viscum album. The sequence continues at coordinate 1,101,046,583 of OY728138.1, read as the reverse complement.
GAAGGTAAATTAAGTACCTATAAAATGAGGCTAGTGGATAAATGGTTTAAACAACATCATGGAATTTACTATAATGAAACCTTTTCTCTAGTTTCCATATTTAAATCCATTTGAATCATATTTTCCATATCAGCTTACCATGACTATGATATTTGGCATATAGATTTCAAAACATCATTCCTTAATGTGAACCTTCAAGAAGATGTCTATAAGACACAACCAAAAGGTTTTGTGACACTAGGTGATGCCAAAATTGTTTTCAAGTTGAAGAGTTCCCTTTATGGATTGAAGAAAGCTTCCGGGTTATGGAATATTCAATTTGATGAAGCCATAAGGGAATTTGGTTTCATTAATAATGAATATTATCCATGTGTTTACAAAAGGTTTGATGGGGATGCAGTCATTATCCAAGTATTATATGTTGATGACATATTACTTATTGGAAATGACATACCAGTCTTACAATTTGTTAAGGACTGGTTGAACAAGTTCTTCTCCATGAATAAATTAGGTGAAGAAACCAACATTATAGGGATCAAAATCATTCATGATAGATCCAAGAGGCTACTTGGACTAGGTCAAAGTGTATATATTAACTAGATAATAAAGTGATTCAGTATGGAAACATCCAAGAGTGGATTGGTTCCCTTTTCACATGGATAATATCTTTCTAAGAAAATGTGTCCCCAGACACAATCGGAGAAGGATAGAATTATTAAGATCTCATACACTTCAGAAATATGATCAATCATGTATGTCATGTTATGTACTAGACTTGATGTTGCCTATGCACTATTCATGGTAAGAAGATATCAATAATATATAGGATATCATCATTGGACTGAAATTAATACTATCTATAAGTATCTAAGAAGAACTAAGGATATGTTTCTAGTATATGGAGGAGATGAGGATCTTTTCATCAGAGGGTATAATGATACTACTTTTCAGACTGATCAAAATGATCTGAAGTTGCAATCGGGATATTTTTTCTATCTTAATGGAGGTGATGTGAGTTGTAACAGTTCAAAGCAGCTAGTAATCACTAATTCTACAACAGAGTCCAAATATATAGAAACTTTTGATGCATCCAAGGAATCCATTTGGATTAAGAACATTGTCTTAGAACATGATGTGGTACTTATTAGTAAATACCCAATCACGTTGTATTGTGATAATATTATAGTGGTCGCTCTTGAAAAAGAGACAATGTCACATCAAAAATCAAAGAAAATACTCCAAAAGTATCACCTCTTGAGGGATTTTTATCAAATGGGTGATGTTTCAATGAATAGATTATCCACATAAGAGAACGTGTAATACCCCTTGACTAAAGGCCTATCTTAGTAGAAGCATGAGTATCATGTGAGAGATAGCAAACTAAAGGTTGACGGCAGTTGGCTCTAGTGCAAGTGAGAGTCTGTTGGAGTTGGTCCCCTAGAACCAAATTCTTTTTTACTTTATGGAAAACATATATTCATTGGATGGATATTAATAAACTTCTTATCACATCACTATTGTTCTTATGCATGAAATTATATGTGATAATGTCCTATGAGTAGTTGTCTCACTAAAAGGTCATAGTGGATCCCTACTCTGATGAGAACCCTAAAGTGCCAGGACACTGTTATTTAACAAATGTTATATAGCCAGATGATATCATTTTAAGGGAAACAAATGATACCAGCTATCAGGGTTGGAGACTCATAGGACTTTGAGGCACCTTCTCATGGTGTACTACCTTGGTAATGTGCATGAAGATATTATGAGAAGAAGACCCTCCAGTAATAAATCAAAATTTTTAAATTTTAGTGGATGTACCTTGTAACGCCCTGGTTCCGGAAGCCACCCAGAGGCACCTCGTACATGGTTGGTCCCGTGGCCTCAAGCGCATTTCCCCAAATGCCAGAGGATGCTGACTAGCAGCGAGGGACTTGGGTGTGATAGTGGGGAAACTATGCCCTCACTGGCAGAGTAAAAAGTGGATGTCAACAAATACATACAAGAGGGGAAGCAGTAATAATGACATACAAAAGAAAACTGAGGGTATAAACTCGAGAACATATAAAAATGATGCATGACACATATGTCTAGGAAAGCAACCAAACAAGTCACAATGCTAGAATTCAGAAGAACTAAACCAAAGTAAAAAAAGAAAGTAGATAAACTCCTCAGCATCACAAACCATAGATTGGTCCCCTACTCTCCAGCTCCACAGCAAGTCAAGTACCTAAAGTAGAAGGGCACTTTACCTTATCTATACCTACAAAAATATAATCTGTTTGGGCCCAAAAGTATGGCCCAAACAGGGTGTGAGACTAAATCCCAGTATGTAACCACCATGATATATGTTCCTAACAGTCAGTGAATATATGGCAGGTAAAACAAATACCAAAGGAAGTAAAACAAGGAAGTACTCAGCAGTAAACAATCCACAGTTCAAAGCATTCAAAAACACCACCCAACATGAAACAGTTAATCAAAGCAGATAAACACAACAGGTAACCCTATGGGATGTACCCACAACCTATCCCCTCTGATCCTATCCAGAAACACAATCAAGAAGCTAAACACAAGGTAACCCTATAGAAAGTACTCACAACATATCCCCTATATTCCCACCTAACAAGTACATACAACCCTCTGGGAAGTACACAAAGTCTAACCCCTCTGGTTCAGCTTAATCATAGACTCTCTGAGGAATCACTCACCGTCAATTCCCCATAAAGACTCGTAATGGTACTAAAGGAGCTCTGGGGAAGCACTCAAAGTCTCATTGCCCCTGTAGCCCAGGTCGAGGAACTACAGACACTCTGGGGAAACACTCAACGTCAATTCCCCCTGTGGTCTCACATCGTAAGTAAAACAGACACTCTGGAGAAGCCCTCAACGTCCATTCTCCCTATGGTTTATGCACTAGATTATCACGACCCTGTGTAAGTCAAGAAAGTGTAGGAATGTGTAAATGGCCAAGGTAAACCTCAAGAACTACTTGGATAGCATTATATAGCACAATAGCATAACATAAAAACAGTCACACCATCCTACAATACTAGGCATGGGAAGTAAACAGCAGCCTAATAGGAAATCAAGACCCAAAAGTCCAAATAGGAAAAACATGAATGGGAAATACAATCAAATCAAAACAATTCAATCTATTTACAATTAATAATCATCTACTCAGGCATAGAATCATATTAGAGAAACAATAGGGCTGAAATGATAAACACACAATACCCCGTTAATGGGTATTGGAAAAATTTGCACATAAAACTCAACAAATTTCCACAGAAAGTCACAAACCATATACCTCAATGTTAGGAGATCAAGATACTTGAACCACAAAGCTTAAATCGCATTAGAATTCCATAGACCTGAGAAAACGTATAAAACGTTCAACCCACGATAACTCACGAAAGAGGAGAAATCAAGGTATGGTGATCTAGGAGAAGAGAGAAATCACCGATGTGATTCCAACACAACTGCCGGTGTTTGATTTAGAGGAAAAACACTCGGATGGGGGATCTTCAAAGATCTGCAGCTGCTCAGTGCTCTCGGATGAACTAGGTTGAGAAGGAGATGATTCTGTCTGTCAAACGCAACCCCGGTGCGTTTAATGAAAAAAAAAACAAATTACAAGGCGTGTACTTTTTAAGTACACACCGTGTACTTGCCATTTTCGTACTCCTATTTAGGTGGACTCTAGGTCATCCCATAGGGTTGTGTGCAAGGCCTCTACATGGACATCACATGGCTACCTGCGGTAACCGAGTACACATCATGTACTCATAAAGTACATGGTGTGTACTCATAAAGTACACGGTGTGTAATTCAAAAATTTCCATAAAATATTCTTTTCTAAAAAACTCTAGAAAAAAGAAAAAAAATACCTAAAAATAAGATCCAGGTTCTTACAAACTTCCCCCCTTAAAGAAATTTTCCCCGAAATTTCTCTATCAAGGCGGCATAGAAGAAGAAACCTTGAACAGCTCCGGCCATTGTGATCGTACATCGGCCTCCCTATCCCAAGTATCATCCTATACTCGCCCGTGTTTCCATAGCACCCATACCATAGGAACAGACCGGCCATGGAGAATCTTCATACTTAGATAAACAATCTGGATAGGGTGATCCTCGAAAGATACATCCACTTCTAACTCAACCTCCTCTGGTTGGAAAACTTGAGACCAGTCTGAAAAATAACGTCGAAGCTATGAAACATGGAAAACATCATGCATAGCTCGGTACCTCTAAGGTAAGTGAAACCGATGGGACACCGTCCCAACTCTATAAAATACCTCAAACAGCCTGACGTACCTTGGCGAAAGCTTACCCTATCTTCTGATCCTCTTGTGTCCCAACCTTAGTGTGACACGCAGAAAAAACTGATCCCCAACCTTCGAACTCCATAGGTCTTCTCCTCTGATCAGTATAAGACTTCTGTTGAGACTATGCAGTAGCCACCTTCTTCCAAATCAACTCTATCTGCTCTGTGGTCTCCTGAACAAGATGAGGTCCTAGTAAAGCTGCCTCTCCATCCTCCAGCCAACATAAGGGTGATCAGCATGGCCTACTATATAAAGCCTCATAAGGTACCATCTGAATAGTTACGTGAAAACTATTATTATAGGAAAACTCCACAAAAGTTATGTGCATCTTTCAAGAACCTCCAAAGATCATAATGAATTCTCAGATCATGTCCTCAATCACTTGAATTGTACATTCGGATTGGCCATCCATCTAGGGGTGGTATGTTGTGCACAGAAGTACCTGTGTACCCAAAGCCTTCTAAAGCCCCTACCAGACCCATGAAGTAAAATGTGCATCCCTGTCTAAAATGATGGAGTGTGGAAATCCATGCAGACGTACAATCTCACGGATTTACAACCATCCCAGCTCATCAACACTTAAGGTTTCCTTGATTGGAAAGAAGTGAGAAACCTTCGTGAGTCTTCCAATGAAAACCCAAACTGCGTCATTCCCTTTAGGTGACCTTGTCTTACCAGTCACGAAGTCCGTCATAACATCATTACGCTTTCACACGGAATGGGTAGCTACTCTAAAATCCCTACTGGTCGTTGATGCTTTACCTTTACCTATAGTCAAGTGGAACACCTCATGACGAAATCAACAACATCCCTCTTCATAACTGACCACCAATACTGATAGTGTAGATTATGATACATGTTAGTGACACCAGGCTGAACTACCTAAATTGAGGAATTAATGTCCCGCATCATCTCCTCACGTATATTTTCCATCACCTATACGCACTCCTAGATTCGCAAGATCTCATCCTCGCCTATGGTCAGTCTTGGAATATGGTCATCTCCTGACACACTCTCCCTTAATAATAGTCCATAAAAATCTAATAGATTCTTTATTCGAACTCAATCAAGAAGATTAGAGGTAACAGCTACAGAAGATAGAAAAGTCTGCCCCTATCTGTCGTGCACCTCCAAATGCATCTCAGAGAATAGATCCTTAAGCTTCCACTCACTACTGGCCTCTGAAACTGCCTGTATCTAAGTCCTCCTGCTCAATGCATCAGCCGATGTGTTTCCCTTCCTAGGTGTATAATCAAGCTCAATGTCAAAGGACTGTAGGTACTCAACCCACTCGTGATGTCATAAATTCAGATCATGCTGAGGGAAGATTTACTTGATACTTTTATGGTCGGTGAAAACCACAAAATTCTCTCCCAGATTATAATGTCTTCAAAAGAGTAGGGAATGAAAAACAGCTACTAACTTCATATCATGCGTTGGGTAATTCTTCTCATGTGGCCTCAACTACTAAGACACGTACGCAATGACTCCATCTCACTGCATAAGCACAGCTCCCAGCCCGATACCTAATGCATTATAGTAAACATTATAGATCTTTCCCGGATCTGGAAAGACTAGTATCAGTGCTGAAGTAAACCTCCCCTTCATCTCTTGAAAGGCTTACTCTCAAGAATCTAACCATAAAAACCTCGCACCTTTCTTATTCAGAAATGTTAGTGGTTATTCTAAGCGTTAAAAGTCCCATATGAAAGGTCTGTAATATCCTTCCATCCCTAGAAAATTCCACAGCTGAAATATGTTCTTCGATTGCTCCCAGGAAACTACAGCTCTCACTTTCAATGGGTCTACTGACACTCCTGTCTCTGAGATAACAAGACCTAGGAAGTGAATATGATCCATCCAAAAGTGAAATTTTGATATCTTAGCATATAACTGATGCTCTCTCAGTGTACGCAGAATGATCTCAAGATGGGTAGCATGGTCGTGCCGAGTGTGAGAGCACACCAATATATCATCCATGAAGACCACCACAAAGGAATATAGGTATGGATGGAACACTTGGTTCATTAATGCCATGAAAATTGCAGGTGTGTTCATGAGACCGAACGGCATAACTAGGTACTCGTATAGAACATACCTACTCCAGAAATATTTAAGAGGTATATCTGATGGTATAATGTGAAAATGATGATAAACAGACCTCAGGTCAATCTTTGATAACACCCGGGATCTTCGAAGATGATCAAAGAGATCATCAATCCCGGGAAATGGATATCAGTTCTTGACTGTCAACTGGTTCAACTTTCAATAGTCCACATAAAGCCTAAGGGTACTGTCTGCCTTCTTTCCAAATAAGACAGGAAAACCCCAAGGAGAAGTACTAGGTCAGATGAAACCATTTTCTTGCAACTCCTCCAACTACTTCTTGAGATCCCACAACTTAGGTTTATCCATCCTATAAGGAGTAATGGACACTAGTTCCACTCCTGGCACAAGATCAATCGATTAGTCCACCTCATGCTCTGGAGGAAAACCTGAAAATTCCTATAGAAAAACATATCTAAAACAATCCACCACTGGAGGAAATTCAAACTGTGAAGTCCCTTGGTCATACAGATATAGACTAGCAATCTGGGTTGTAACTCCTCCCACCCCATGATGCTTGAGACCTGCTCTACTCGCCTAGACATCCCATTCGTCACTATGAAGAAAGGATCCACCCTCTAGTCATATGAAACTCACCCTGCAGCGGTAATAGTTGACGATTTCCTGGAAGGGAACTAGCTAGTACATTATGAGAATGACATAATAGCATGTGATATCTAGGACATAGAGGTCCCATAAAATGTGACACCCACCAACCTGTAGAAGAAACTCTCTACACTGGCATACACTAGTCGTTATATTCCCCAATGGAGTGTCTAGCATCAAGATATCAGCAGAAGAAAAGATGCAGAGACCAAGGCTTTTCACGAAAGCAACAGATATAAAGCTATGACAATCCCTTATATCAAAAAGTTAAAAAGATAAATATGAGGCTACTAAGATCGTACCTCGAATAGTAGAAGGTCTGAGATCCTACTCTTGCTGGGTCTGCTCCACTGCAAAAGTCTGGCATGTATCGCGGCCCTATAACCCTGCCTGACCACTCTAAGATGATCTCCCTGATGTCGCTGAAAACCAAGTAACTGGCTACCATATCCATAACCTCCACCTCCGCCTAAACAACTGAAAGAACTCCAGTTCCCAGACTGGTGAGAAAGTGGTGGAGCTGCTCCTGAACGATGAGTCAAAGAAGTTCCCATGTCACCAACTGTTGGAGAGAAGATCTGACAAAAGCGCTGAAGATGACTCATCTTGCTGCAAGTTCGGCACTCCACTGGGTCTCTCAGGCAATGTGGCCTCATATGCCTGCTCTTTCCACACTGGTATCACACTAGCTGGCTACCAGAAGAAGTATATCACCTCCCAGGATCACCGCACAAAGACTCCCTACGGCGCTTCCTATTGTCATTAGAAGGAATACTAACCCCAGATGTAGAGCCTTCAAGGATCAAAAATCTAGAATCCCTCATATTGCACTCTGTAATCAATTCCAGGTTGACGATAGAAGTGATATAAGTCAACCGGAAGATGTTCACCTATGATCGGATGTCGTCCCTCAGACCATCCTCGAACTTCCTTTCCAGGAACAACTGATCAACTCCTAGAATAGGTATCAAGTGCTGCAGCTTGGTAAAGAGGGAGGAATAATCCATAACAGAAAGAGTACCCTTCTCTAGACTCATAAACTCTTAGGCTTGATCTGCCCTTAGGGTCTCCAGATAGATGTAGTCAAAGAAGATGCGCTGAAACTCATCCCATGACATAACCTGCTAGTGTCCCGCCTATGAGATCACATCCCACCACCTCTTGGAAGAGTCCCAAATCATATAGGAAGTGAGATTGACCCTCCACTCTGGAGGCATCTACAGATGCTCAAAGATTATCATCATGGCTTCTATCCATGACTCTACAGCCTCAGGTCCGCCTTCCCCTAAGAAAGTGGGAGGATGCTGCTGCTAAAAGACCCGCGTCAAATCAGCCATCGATGGGGAAAGGAGCGGAACTCCCTAAAAGGTCTGAATCAGCCTCAGAAATCCCTCCCTAAACTATGCATCATCACACATGTTAGGTAAAATGGATGGTGCCAAGTCTGGAATAACTAGGTTATCTACAGGTGGTCTGTGATTAGCCATGTCTGGTATCCGATCACTAACATGCAACTGGTGCACAACCTGAGGACATCTCGATGGCATGACTCTGCATGGTCAAATGAACACTTTAGATAAATATTATCAATGACTGAATAAATGGAAGTATAGGAAGATAAAAGGAGAAAGTAAACATTCATGTTTTGAAAAACATGACTACACGGCGTGTATGTCCCATACACGGCGTGTTCCCTTAAGTCATTCACATGGGCGTGTACTTCTTCCAAAACTGGTTGTGTAACACCCAAACCACAAGGCGTGTTGGCCTAACACATGGTGTGTAATTGAATCCTCTTCCTCTACCCGATTCCTTCTACAGGGCTAAGCCACATGATTCTCTAAAGACAAGACTACACGGTGTGTTCATGGTAGACACGACTTGCACTAGAGAAGCTTCACCTGTCCCGTGTTGTTAGTGACACGACCTAACACATGAATCACTATACACGACATGTTCTAGGTGGACATGGCATGTGTAATAAGATACTACACCGACCCGTGTTATTAACTACACGGCTGGGTTCCTATAATTAAACTACACGGCGTGTTCAAGCCTGACATGGTGTGTATAACCGAATATTTATCCGTTTGTGTCATTATCCACATAGGTGGACACAGGTTCAACACCACACGGCATGCACAAGTGGTACACGGCGTGTTCCCACAAAACTTTCCCTATCCCATGTATCTACCCAAACGGCTTATGACACGGTTAGAGACTACATGGAGTGTTCATAAAGTACACGACGTGTACTTAAGAAAAACAGTTTCTTCCCGAACAGAAAAACACATGGCATGTAGTCAAAACTACACAGTGTGTATTCTAGGTTTTTCCATACAGTATGCCTCATAAACTACTCCGGAACCCAGAAAACACTGAAACAAACATTGAAAGTGCCTAATTCGGATCCATAAAGGCCCATACTCCCCGGGAATCAAATCTTGGCATCTTGAACATGTTATAAAAAGGTAAACAAGCCAATTATCCACCAAATTCCAGTCCATGAGGGCCCATATTTTTTGTGTAAATTTTGACACTAATTTAGACAAACGTTACACAAAAAATACCCTATCAAAAAGTAGGTATTTTTATTAAGGCATCTATCACAACAGCATGAATATTCTACACAATATCTATCACAACAACATGAAATTGATAATTCATCCTAAATGGAATGGAAATAATGTGTGACATGTGATTTATAACAGGTTCATATATGATGCACGAGATGGAACACCCTCATCTCATCGAGTTGCGACAGAAATATAACCTCAATAATGTCAATAGAAATAACTCAAAACATGTGATCCTCCCAATGGTGAAAATCAGATCAATCGTAAACTTGAAAAACCAAAGAAGCTGTAATATAGGAGGTAGATTGATTTTCCCCTGTACACGGGTTATCTACTCCTAGGCATAGCTTATTACTAAGTACCTATGTCATCATATCCTTGACTATAGGCTCCAAACAGTACGGCAAGAGAAAATAATTTATCTGACACCACTTTGTAACATTCCGGTTCTGGAAGCCACCTAGAGGCACACCATACCCGGTTGGTCATGTGGCCTCAAGCACATTTCCCAAAATGCCAGAAGCTGCCGACTAGCAGTGAGGGCCTTGGGTGTGATAGTGGGGAAACTATAGCCACATTGGTAGAGTACAAAATATAAGTAAAAAAATACATACTAGAGAGGAAGCAGTAATAATGAAATATAGAAGAAAACTGAGGGTATAAACTGGAGAACATATAAAAATGATGCATGATACATATGTCTAGGAAAACAACCAAACAATTCACAACACTGAAATTCAACAGAACTAAATCAAAGTGCAAAAGAAAGCAGATAAACTCCTCAGCATCGCAAGCCATAGCTTGGTCTCCTACTCTCCAGCTCCACATCAATTCAAGTACCTGAAATATAAGGGCGCTCGACCATATCTATATATGAAACAATATAATCTATTTGGGCCCAAAAGCATGGCCCAAACAGGGTGTGAGACTAAATCACAGTAGGCAACCACCATGAGATATATTCCTAAAAGTTAGTGAATATATGGCAGGTAAAAAAATACAGAAGGCTATAAAATAATGAAGTACTTAGCAGTAAACAATCCACAGTTCAAAGCATTCAAAAATACCACCCAACATGCAACAGCTAATCAAAGCAGATAAACACAACCGGTAACCCTCTGGGAAGTACCCACAGCCTATCCCCTCTGGTCCTACCCAACAACACAAGAATGTATCTAAACACAAGGTAACCATCTGGGAATTACTCACAGCCTATCCCCTCTGGTCCCACCTAACAAGTACAAGAAACCCTCTAGGAAATACACTCAGTCTAACCCCTCTGGTTCAGCTTAAGAATAGTTTCTCTTAGGAAGCACTCAACATCAGTTATTCCTATAGTCTCGTAACTGTAATAAAGGATCTCTAGGGAAGCACTCAAAGTCTCATTCCCCATGTGGCCCGCGTCGAGGAACTACAGACACTCTGGGGAAGCACTCAATTTCAATTCCCCCTATGGTCTCGCATCGTAAGTAAAACAGACACTCTTGAGAATCCCTCAACGTCCATTCTCCCTATGGTCTATACACCAAGTTCTCATGGCCCTATGTAATTCAGGAAAGTGTAGTAGTGAGTTAATGGCCAAGGTAAACCTCTAGAACTACTTTTCTATAATTATACAGTACAACAGAAAAAGAGAACAACAGTCACACCATCCTACAATACTAGGCATGGGAAGTAAACATCAGCCTAAAGGGCAATCAAGACCCAAAAGTCCAAATAGGAAAAACATGCATGGGAAATACATCCAAAGAACAACAATTCACCCTATTCAAAATCAATAATCATCTACTTAGGCATACCAGCATATCTGAGAAACAATAGGGCTAATATGGTAAACGTGCAATACCCCATTCAAGGGTATTGAGAAAATCTACACATAAAACTCAAATACTATCAACAGAAAGGCACAAACCACCTACCTCAGTGTTGGGAGATCAAGAAACTTGATCCATGAGGCTTGAATCACCTTAAAATGTCATAGATCTACAAAAAATATAAAATGTTCAACCCATGATAACTCACAAAATAGGATAAATCAAGGGATGGTTCTCTAGGAGAAGAAAGAACACACCAATGAGATTCCAATGCAACCATCGGTGTTTGATTCAGAGGATGAACGTTCGGCCAGGGGATCGTTAAATATCTAAGGCTGATCAGAGCTCTCGGAAAAACTAGGTTGAGAAGGAGATGGTTTTGTCCATTAGATGCGAACCCGGTGTGTTTAATGAAAAAGAAAAAAATACAAGGCATGTACTTTTGAAGTACATGGCGTGTACTCTCCATTTCCGTACTCCACTTTAGGCGGCCTCTAGGTCATCCCACATGGTCGTGTGCCAGGCCGATACATGGCCATCCCATGGCTACCCGCAGTAACTGAGTACACAGCGTGTACTCATAATGTACATGGTGTGTACTTCAAAAATTTATAGAAACTTCTCTTTTCTCAAAAACTCTAGAAAAAAGTAAAATATATGTGAAAAGAAGATCTGGGTTCTTACATTCCTATATGAGGATATGTGTATTGGTCCTTAGATTTTAAGATTATTTTTAATTGTTTTTATGACTTTTTCACTTAGTTGTATTGGTGAAATATGTGATGTAATATGTTCGTGGGGGGGTAGGATATATTGAGTGTGTAATGAGTAATGTTATATTAATGAATAATGTGAGAAAGGATTTTTCCCTTTTGTTCCTTAATAGATGTTTATATCTTAGGCCCTTTGATGGAAATTATATAGCCTAAATAAATTTATGGTCATGGTGTTCTATAGGAAAGTTCAATTTCTACGAAGTCAAAGAATGAGAAATTAATCACATGGGTTCATGGAACTTGCATTAAACCCACTGGATTGGAGATATTTAGACAAAGGTTTTATATTACATGATAATTATTTATATGAGGTGACATGTCATTGTGGCATTAACTTCTTTCTCTATGGATTCCATGATGTGTTTCTAGATTATAACATTTGACATTATTAAGGTTATCCTAATGCCACTGAGAAAGAGGCATAGAGGGTCACATGTTAAGTGTATCTGGAATCTTAGTTAAATAATTTATTATTTAACAATTTTAATAAATATTATTCCCAGTTGCGGTTTAATAATTATTCATGTATTCCTGATTGAATTAATTTCATCACTAGTTATTAGAGAGAATATATTATAGATGAAATATTTATTTATCAGTGAATAAATGAAGTTATATTTATTTAACAAATAAATAGTTGTTATTCAAGGCCTAATAAATATTGAGGAGGATGGGCAGACCGAGTTTAAGGGTCCAATGAGAAATAATATTAAATATTATTTGATTAAATAATATTTAAATATAACTTGGAAGTTAACCACATGACATGGAAATAATGGTATTGTTGTTATTATTTGACATGGGGTTTTTACATGGAATAATAGAATTAGTAACGGAACTTGTGCCAATTATTTATTATTACCTAGGGAATTAAATTCTATGTTATATTATTATTTTCTAATTTATCTTGGGGAAAGATAAGTCTAGACATAGTGGTTGTGCACAAAATTTTTGGATAAATATATCAAGCCTTGAGAGATATAATTTCTCCAAGAATGTTCTCAAGAATGAGAATTTTCATCCTTCATCGGATAAGAGAATGCTTTAAAAGTAGCTCTCAAGACAACTGAATGCAGATGACCCAAGCACAAGGATCATTCATGATAGCACCAAGAGACTCATTTGGAGACATCCATAGATTGGATAAGCACATGTGTATCACCTCTAGAGGAGATATACTCTTGATCTCTAAAATGTAACGACGATGTACCACTGATCTGTGTTAAGATAGATCAATGAGGAAATAAAACCTTGGAGGTATTTCTTTAATATAATTAAATTAATTATAAACAAAATATGTTGATCCTCTATCTAGGTTCCAGGAAAAATTATTCCTTTTCTAAATCTTTTATTTAATTCCATGGATACTGATATTTATAATCATATTGATCCCAGAATGATCATTGATTACGGAAAAATCAAAGTTGGGAACCACCTATCTCGCACTTCTGTTGCACCCGAATCCCATAGAAATGATGGTGGATCACACCCAAAACCACATGGAGGGAAACCTAACTCTATCTGAGATTAATCTCATACAGGGGAACACATACTATGATCAGTACATGATACATCATTTTACCCTCCTACAGATGGACCAAGGGAGTGCACCCTACAGATACTAGTCTACCCTAATGAAAATGAGGTCCTCAACAAAACTTGGCAAAAGTACACAATGTTTAATGGGATTACACAACATATCTATCTAATATTGGACCTACCTTTGATTGTTCCCATTTTCATTAACCTATTCTTGTATACTATGGTAATGACCATGTACACTAGGTATTCCCATGTTCTTGGTCTTGTCTGAGTACCTAGCCATGTCCACATACATGGTCATGCCCATTCACTCTGGTCATTCCTGTATAATCAGTTGAATCCAAGCCCATGTACCCTCATGTAATAGTTTGAGATGATATAAATGGTTTAAATGGTGTGTCTTAGGTCCACATGTCTTGTGATATTTTATTCGGTGTCTAAATACTAGTAATTGTAGTAAGGGTTCACATAGTGTGTGTTCTTCCAAATTACACACCATGTATATTGAGATTTTCTATAAAATATCACATGTTCAATGAACTTTAAATCATTCTTATTCATCCTTCGATCTATCCTAAAAACAATTGAGGAATATTGATTTGGAGTTAACCAATCCCAAATCATCAATGGTGGCACTAGAGCAGAAAACGTTATTTACGTCGGTTATTTTTCATTTTTTACATCGGGTTTTAGCCGACGTTAATACGGAAGATGTTATAAATAAAGTTATTTACATTGGTTATCTAAAAACTGACGTAACATACATAACATCACGGTGTTTATCACATCGGTTAATTAATAACCGACGTGAAGAAACCCAGGGGGCGGGGTTTATAACGTCGGTTATTATATAACCGACCTCATAAACATGTGCGGGGGAGTTTATCACATCGGTTATTTAATAATCTACGTGATAAAATCCTAGGATATGGTTTATCACGTCAGTTATTAAATAACTGATGTGTTAAACCAGTCCTGGGAGAAGTTTATCACGTCGTTTAATCAATAACCGAAGTGATAAAGGGCCTGGGAAATGGTTTATCAGGTCAGTTATTAAATAACCGACGTGATAAAGCATTTCCTAGGTCCTTTATCTCGTCGGTTATTACATAACCGGTGTGATAAACCACGCCACATGTTTTTATCACGTCGGTTATGAAAAACCCCGCATGATAAACGCTTCTCAATTTCTTTATCACGTCGGTTATAAAATAACCGACGTGAAAGACAAATTTTTTTAAAAAAAAATCCACTACAGTCCTCTTCTCTCCCCCAAAATCAACCAGAAACCAAATCAATAATTAGTACCACAAAAACAGAAGATAAAAACATAAACTAAAGAAAATTTAAGCATTGACATTGATAATAGATAAAACTTACCAACTTGATAGCCCACACCCTCATGTATACCCCCTATACAGCCCTCCCCCACCCCATTGGAGCTCCCACCACACCCCTAGACTGCCCCCCGACCCCCTGGACAGCCCCAAACACCCCTCGACAACCCCCACCCTCCTGAACAGCACCCCCTCACCCCACTTGACAGCCCCCACCACACCCATGGACTACCCCCCGACCCCCTGGACAGCCCTAAACACCCCTCGACAACCCCCCCACCCTCCTGAACAACACCCCCTCACCCCAGTTGACAGCCCCCACCACACCCCTGGACTACCCCCCGACCCCCTGGCCAGCTCCAAACACCTCGGAACAACCCCCCCCCCCACCCTCCTGAACAACACCCCCTCACCCCCACGCCCCACTTGACAGCCCCCACCCCATTGGAGCCCCCACCACACCCCTGGACTGCCCCCCCCCCCCCCCCCCCGACCCCCTAGACATCCCCAAACACCCCTCTACAACCCCCCCCCCCCCACCCTCCTGAACAACACCCCCTCACCCCACTTGACAGCCCCCACCACACCCCTGGACTGCCCCTCGACCCCCTGGACAGCTCCAAACACCCCGGGACAACCCCCACCCTTATTTACACCCCCCACACCCTGGACAGCCCTCCCCCACCCCATTGGAGCCCCCACCACACCCCTGGACTGCCCCGCAACCCCCTGGATAGCCCCAAACACCCCTCGACAACCCCCCCCCCCACCCTCATGTATACCCCCCCCCACCCTCATGTATACCCCCCCCCCCCCACCCCAAAAGATATCCCTCCTAGACCCCTGGACACCCCAACCCCACTGAACACCCCCCACACCCTTGAAACCCCTCCCCCCCAGACCAGAATCCATACCAGAAAAACCATCTTAAGTAGACCAAAACAAGAAGTAGATCAAAATTAAACATTCACATATATAACATTCAAAACTTACACTGTCAACTTCAAAAAAAACTAAATCCAACCTAAAAGACTACCAAATACACAATTACAATGACAATATTCAAAATTACATTTTACATTACAAACAACTAAAATTTAATCAAACCTGTAAAATAATTTGACCACTCCACTTGTAAGTGTTTGATGTCTTCAGCATTATAGGGTTGAGGGTCATCAAAAAGCTACAAATGAAAAGGATATTAGTTAACGTGTATAATAAGTAAATCAAATTGAAATATTATGGCAATGTTTAAGAGGAAATATTACCAGGTCAAAATTCACAACTGTCCCAGTTGTTATTATTTCATACATAGATCTTAACATATAATATCTGAATTCGATGACGCCTTGTTGTTCATGAAAATTCTGTTTGAATGAGTGTAAATTCAATATATTATTTTAATGTAATAAATCAAAAAGTACAAATTATAGATGGATATTTACCTTCGCATTTACATATTTGATCTTTGCATTCCTTTTCTTTGCGTTTTTTCGAAAGTAGACCCATGCCCTATTAGAAAATAATACTAATGGGGTAAATTTAAAATTCATTATAATATATAAAACTATTGAGAAATTGAAACTTACTTTTCCAATATATTCTTAAAACTTTTCCACACATCATCCTGGACATAGAATATCCAATAAAGTGCTTTCTCCCTTGGGAAAAAAACCCCTAATATCTAATGATCACTGATAAAAGGAAATTTAACGTTAGTGGTTTTTTATGTTAAAAGATAATTAACTCTTTGAGAGAGATGTGTTTCATACCTCTCACAAAAAGGCATCATCCAACATTGTGTGAATATATTATTTTCAAGTCTTTCAGCAATATATAGAATTCTTTGTTCCTCATCCAATGCACATGCTTCATGGGAAATCAATTGCGGGTCCTTGAATCCATATACATCTGTCATCTCATTCCTCTCACAAATTTTATAAAGATACCTAATAAAAAACAGACATAAGTATACATTTTTAATAAATATAATGCAGGGAAAATGTGTTAAGACTTACATGGAAAAAAATTCACCAAGTTGATGCCCAACTTATCTCCAGTAAAAAGCTCCATGAAATCATTTTTCATAATCCCCACATTTATTTCACGTCCACAAGCATGAGCTTCCATTGGAAACTCATAATGATCCACCAACAAATTTGAATATCTTGACAATCTGTCAAGACTACTAGATTGTGTATCTGATGTCATAGCTATTTATCTTTGTTGTTGTCTATACAGTATTTCATTACCTTTGAAGTATTCTTGTAAAAATAAATTGAAAAATATATTAGTTTTCAAATGATAAAACAAATTTAATAAAAATAAATAAAATAAAATATATAACATTCATACCTCTATGGTAATGATTCGAAGAAGTCTGGATGGCCAAATTAAAAAATGGTTGATACTATGTCCAACTGTCGCCACCTCATCTGTAGGTAATGGTACCCGAGCTGATCTATCTATAATATCATGTACAGTTAACCTATGATTCTCTACCTCTAATTTTTGATGATGAACTGTATCTCCAATACAACAAACCAACCCATATGCTACTATATGCTGTTGAGAATCATCAACATACAACTCGCAATAAGTAGAAAGTTGAGGTGGAGGAGTAGGATAAAAAATCGGGTCAGCAGGCTGAGGTGGGGGAGTGGGAGCTACTGGCGGAGGTGGAGGATAAATAATGGGGTCTGCAGGAGGAGGTGGAGGAGTGGGAGCTGTAGTCTGAAATTTTCTTTGCATGTCTGCAAACATAGAATTCACTGACGCTCTAATCTTTTCCTCCATCGTCGCATTAATATTATGAATTTCATCCTCCAAGGATTCAATTTTTTTTCAATAAACCCCCTCAAAATTTGAAGTTGAAGAACATGGAAACACGTTTCTTACTGATACACCTGCTGGATATCCTCCTACACGACCAGGATGTTCGGGCCTTCCCAATGATACAGATAAAATATCTTCCCTCCCAGTAGCTTTAAATGTCCCCTATGAACTCTGCTCCTCAAGAGATTCCTGTATTAATTAATTGAACATTTATGTAATGATTGAAATTATATGAATAAAATGGTTAACTTAAATAAATAAAATATATATCTTACAATCCTCTCATCTATGATTCTCGATTCATCCAAAAAATATTGCCATTTTTTCCCTTCCGATCTCTCTTCCATTTTTCATGTCTAGATAGAGGGGATGGAGGGGCCACCTCTCTAGATCTTGAAGACTCAGCTCTTAGTTGTTGAAATTTTTCCGCCATCATTTGTTCTTCCAATAATGCATACCCTCCCTGAGATAAACTATGAGGGTATACATTTTTAGATAGGATCTCCTGATGAGCTTTCCTTGTTTGCTGTAAATTAAGAATAATAAATCAATAACAAAACGTTAATAAGATCATTTATATAAGAAATCTTATAAAAGATTACAATGCCCTTACTAAAAATGACTCTTTTTTTCTACTTTCAAAAAATTGTCTCCATGTGTCTTCATCTATAAAAGTATATATACGACATGGATTGTCATGACTCCTATGACCATAAATGAAATCAGATGAGAGGGTTGATTTGAAATCCCTCCATCTCTTGGAATCCAACAATAAGCATTTCTTCCTGAATCCTCTAGTGTCAAAAATATCAAATGTCATCTGATAAAGAAGAGGTTAAACATATTATATATACTAGAAACATTTATAGAATATTCAAACAATAGCAAAAGATCTTACCAAAATCATCTCCCATAACTGAGAGATTATCACTTTATCCACACTTCTCCAGTCATCATAAAGAATGCTTACTTTGATCTTAGCCTGAGTTGCTACAAAACTCTTAAAATCATTTGCATTTGGACCTCGAGGAATATGATCATCATCAAACTCAACGAATATCCTCTGATCCTGCATATGAGCAACTGATAATTTTGGTAAACGTGTGCACCCACGTTTACCAACCTTTGAACTATTTGTTCTAATAGGAGCATGTGAATGTTCCTCCCCAGAGGTATGACCAATATGCTCATCTCCAGAATCATGTGGTTGATCAACTGAATGATCTGTCATTATCCTTCAAATCAAAAAAACAAACATTAGTTCAAAAATATAAAAATTCAAATATTTTAATAATACTGTAATCAGAAAATAGAAAAGTGTACTAAGTTACGTAATAGTAAACATTGGTAATATGGTAAGCATGTTAAACAATGGTAAAGATGGTAAAGATGGTAAAGATTGTCAAGATGGTAAATATGGTAAACCTGGTGAACATGGTAAAGTAATTGTCACTGAACAAAAATAATAGATATATAATTCATGTAATGGTAAACATGATAATGTAAACTAACCAAACTTAAAACAAACAAAAACTTATAATTATTTTGTTTTAAAACGTGTTTTAATAAATAAATAACTTACAACATCTAACATTTATGAAAAAAATAAATGTAAACAAGAAATAAAAATATGTTACCTTTAATTTTAGGAATGTACAAATGGATTGTTTTCCCAAATTCTTTCGTCATTATCGTTCCTTATGGCCCAAACCATGTCTTCAACATGCTCATCATTATGTTCTGTTAATCTTTCCATAGAAGTAGGGATCTCACATAAATCATCGTCTTCATCAACTTCATCCTCACCAACATATTGTTTTTTCCCTTGTAAAACAACAGCTCACTGCATATCTGATTGATCTACTACATAGAAAATTTGTTTTTAATGTGTTTCCATTATAAAAGAATCAGTTGTGTCCTCCAATATATTCAGATTAACAAGTGTCATTCCAAATTCATCGTGTCTAACACTGTTGTTAATGATAAACCATTTACAGTTAAAAATAGAAACTTTAATTTTAAAGTAATCAACCTCCCATATGTCTTCAATCACTCCATAATATGCACTTGATGCAAAAATTGGGTTTTTTCCCTCAGTACTCGAAAAATGCATTTCTTTTGAAAACACCAATACACCACTATTCTGAACTGCACTTATGTTGTCCTGATCTTTCGTATGAAATGTATAGCCATTAATGTCATAACCGGACCATGTTATCACATTTAAACATGGACCACCCACTATCCATTTTAATGTCTCTAATACATCTGATCTACCAAGAAAAGTCTTTTTAATCCATGACAAAAAAGTTTTTTTGTGCTCATTCAAAATCCACATTTCATTCTTCTTTGGATGACATTGTTTCAACTCATTAATATGCAATGTGATATACTGTTGAACATCAGCTATGTTATTCAAGATGTATGATTCTAACTTCTTCATCTATTCAGCTAACAATGATTTTACTTTCAAGCCACGAATCCCCTTTCCCTCATTATTAACTCGTTCGTGGAGAGATGGAGGAAAACCTATGTGTTGCGCCACAGCCAATTAGCTCGTACAAAACTCTGCTAACTCCTCAAAAATATACTTTTCAATAATGGAGGCTTCAGGTCGATATGGATTTTTAACATACCCCTTTAATATTTTCATATACCTTTCAAAAGGATACATCCAACGAAGATATACAGGTCCACAAATATTTATTTCTCGAACCAGATGAATCATTAAATGCACCATTATATCAAAACAAGTTGGAGGAAAATATATTTCCAATTGACAAAGTATAAAGATTTCATCTTTTTCCAAAATGTTCAAATCATTCACATCAATTTCCTTGTTACAAATTGAATTTAAAAAAACACACAACTTCATCATAGTCTTTCTGACATGAATGGGCAATATTCCACGCAATGCAACTGCTAGAATTTGTTGCATCATGATGTGGCAATCATGTGATTTCATACCTATCAACTTCAAGTCCTTCAATGAGACAAAATGTTTTACATTTGAAGAATAACCTTGAGGCACTTTGATATCATGAAGACACTGAAAAAAGCAAATTTTCTCCCTCTTCGATAATGTATGACAAGTCGGGGGAAGAAATGTTCGTCTTCCTTTAGGAGTGGGAGCTAACTCCAAACATATTCCCATTGATAGTAAGTCTAATCTTGCATTCAACCCATATTTACTCTTTCCTTTAATATCTAACAATGTTCCAATCAAAAAATCACATTTATTCTTCTCCACGTGCATGAAATCAATATTATGTTTAACTTCGTGATACCTCCAATATGGTAGCTCAAAAAATATTGACCTTTTCTTCCAAGTATGTCTATCATTACCAGATTTCTGTGTCTTTCCCAATGTCACATCAAGGTTTTTCACCATCTCAAAATACAGATCTGGGGATAAAGGTTTTGGAGCAGTATCAAATTCATGTGAGCCATTGAATGCCTTTTTTAGTCCTCTATAAGGGTGATCCATAGGCAAAAACTTTCGATGAACCATGTACATTGTTTTCCTCCCATGATGCAATTGACAATATGACGTCTGTTGTTTGCAAATTGGACATGCTTAATGCCCTTTAACATTGTATCCAGACAAATTTCTATACGTTGGGAAGTCTTTTATAGTGAACAGAAGCACTGCATGCAGTTGAAAATATTCCATTTTATAAGAATCATACACCCTAATACCATCAGCCCATAACAATTTAAAATCATCAATCAACGACGACAAGTAAACATCAATATCATTGTCGGGTTTCTTTGGACCAGAGATCATTATACTCAACATGACATATTTGCACTTCATACAAACTTCATGAGAGAGGTTGTAAATTACCAATAAAACAGGCCATGAACTATGTGTGTTACTGAGGGTTCGGTATGGATTCATTCCATCTATGAACAACCCTAATATGAGATTTATTATTTCATTTCCAAATGTAGAATACTGCGCATCAATTTTATTCCATTGTGGACAATCAGCTGGACGACGTATTTTTCTATCACATACCAGCTCATCAGCATGCCATCTTAACCTTTTTTCATCATGTTAATTAGAAAATAAATGTTTGAAATGATGAATTATAGGAAGATACCAAAATACCATTGAAGGGATCTTTGTAATCTCTACATCAGCCTGTGATTTCTCTTTCACCGTATACCATGATGTCCCACATTTAGGACACTCTGACAGAAATTCATATTCCTTCCTATATATAATGCAGTCATTTGGAAAGGCATGTATTTTCTTGTATCCCAATCCCATCGGGCATAATATTTTCTTGGCCTTGTAATGTGAATCTGGAGGATCGTTATCTTTTGGAAGAATGTATTTCATCAATTGTAGCAGCTTTGTAAAACTTTTGTCACTCCATCCATGTTTTTCCATCAGGTTAATAAATCTTAACACCGCCAACAAAACCGTAAAATATGTACAACCAGGATAAAATGGTTGTTCATCATCACCATATAGACGTGCAACTGTCGGTTCTATCACAATTTGTTCTGCTACAATATCGCAAATCATTTCTTCAATTCCATTGGAGTTACCATCTTGTGAATCATCATCATCAGTGACATTTTGTCCAGTTTCACCATGCCAAATCCAAGGGCTATAACTCGGATTAAAACCATGACATATCAGATGATCATTTATCTCTCTACTTTTCAACTTCTTCATATTCAAACATTTCAGACATGGACAGAAAAAAATGTCACTACTTGGAACATTTCATTTAGAAAATTCCAAAAAGGCATCAACACCTTCCTCATATTCATTGATCATTCGATGTGCCATAATCCAACTTCAGCTCATTATTACCTATAACAAATATAAATAATATATATATTTTTAAGATAAGAAAAATATAAGTTTATATGAAAAAAATCATAATTTGAATGTAAAACAATTTTGAAATATAAAACAAATCTATGCGTATTTAAAAAAATATGCTTGAATATTATTATTAAAAGAAAATATAGTTAGATATAACAGTTTTAAATTCCATTGAATAAAAGAAAACCATGGAGCCTACATGGTTGATAGAAAATTGGAGAGAATGGAGTAAACCTAGGAATCAAATCATATTTAAAATAAAAATTCAGATGGAGAAAATCACTCCTCCTGGACACCACCCCCCACCCCTACCCCCTTGGACACCCCCTGGACACCCCCAATCCTCTGGACAGCCCCCCACCCCCCGAACAACCCCCAAAACTTTCTGGACAGGCCCCCACCCCCTTGGACATCCCCCCCCCCCCCCACACCCACCCCCTTGGACACCCCCTGGACACCCACAACCCTCTGGACAGCCCCCACCCCCCAGCCAGCCCCCAAAACCCTCTAGATAGGCCCCCACCCCCTTGGACAGCCCCCCACACCCACCCACCCCCTTGGACACCCCCTTGGACACCCCCAACCCTCTGGACACCCCCCAACCCTCTGGACAGCCCCCCAACCCCCTGGACAGCCCCCCACCCCTCTGGACAACACCCCCACCCCTCTTGGACACCACCCCCACCCCCTACCCCCTTGGGCACACCGCTGGACACCACCAACCCTTTAGAAACCCCCCCCCCCCCCCACCCCCTGGACAACACCCCACCCCTCCAGACAGCACCCCCACCCCTCCTGGACACCACCCCCACCCCCAACCCCCTTGGACACCCCCAACCTATGGATAGCCCTCCACCCCCGGACAACCCCCAAAACCCTCTGGATAGGTTTCCACCCCATTGGATAGCCCCCCACACCCACCCACCC
This sequence comes from Viscum album, assembly GCA_963277665.1. NCBI lineage: Eukaryota > Viridiplantae > Streptophyta > Magnoliopsida > Santalales > Viscaceae > Viscum > Viscum album. Next base: position 1,101,022,890 of record OY728138.1, on the reverse strand, counting down.
CCTTAGACACCCCCTGGACACCACCCAACCCTCTGGACAGCCCCCCCCCCCTCGGACAACCCCCCAAACAATGGTTTACATATAAAAACTAGGCATGGTGAACAACTAAAAACACATGAATTTAATATATACTTCAGCATGAAATAGATGGAATTAAATATTATTAAATGTGGCTACTTAAATGATCATATGATAATTAAAAATAACAATTGATATTCAACTAGTCAAATGATTGCAAGTTTTCTCGATAACTAATATCATAATGAGGTAATGGATAGTTCTAGAAATCTTAAACATATTGTCGAGGCCTTGGCCAAGGCCTCCAAAAATACTAGGGTAAGCCCTCAGCAGAACCCATTTTTATTTGGAATCATGAGACATAGCGATGCATCGAAGGGCCATAGAGGTCAACAGCCATTACATTATATGTCTAATAGATTCTCATATGAAAGAGGATAAACATAAGAAGCAACAACACATGAAATATCATTTCTTAATTTTTACATTTACTCAATAACCATTCTATGTAGTAATATAGATGAATGAGATCATTAGTTGTCAATGAAAACAAAAATTACCATCAATGTCGGGCATTCACGAAACAAAAACAAACTAAATAAAAGTAGTTGAGGCTTACATGAATATTGCGAGTCGATCTAATAGATCTAGGGATGATAAATAAGACGATGATGGAAAAAATAGGTAAGAGGGTTCGAAATAGAAGAATCTTACCTAGTTTAAACACAAAAATCACAAAACATAAATATAGACTATCTGGGAAAAAAATGAACAAAATAAATTCGTGGAAGGCTTACTTGAGTGATTCGAGTTGAGATGATAGATCCAAGGATAGTAAATATGATAAACGATGAAGGCAAAACGAGTTTAACGTAGCAAGATCGACGAGTTGATTAGGGTTTACCGCGCGAGAGAGACGAGTCGCCAGACTGTCGATCGAAAAAACGTAAATAACAATCCACGGGGCTTGTTAATTTTTTAAATGTTTTATAATGTCGATTATTTAATAACCAATGTTATAAACTGTTTTTGTACATTTATAACGTCGGTTATTATAATAATAGATGTTATAAATTCATCAGATATATCTTTTTTATGTCAGTTATTTTATAACCGACGTAAAAAAATCCGCATGTTGGTTTTTTACGTCGGTTATTCTCTAACTGACGTAAAAAAGACATAAAAATACCAGTTTTTTACGTCGGTTATTGTATAACAGATGTAAAAAATGTTCTGTGGGTTGTTTTGTTACATCGGTTATAAAATAACCAACGTCAAAAAGGACTCAAAATCCGCGTTTTTTACGTCGGTTGTTTTATAATCGACGTAAAAAATTCATAGATAACACGTTTTTTACGTCAGCTATAAAATAACCGACGTAAAAAAAACCCCGCGCTTTGGTTTGTTACGTCGATTATTTTATAACCGACATAAAAAACCCCCGCACTTTTGTTTTTTACGCCGGTTAATTTATAACCGACGTAAAAACCGAACACGCACGATTTGTAACGTCGGTTATTAAAATAACCGACGTTAAAAAGCTACTCACTGCATTTGTTACGTCGGTTATAAAATAACCGATGTAAAAAACCACGTTTCACAGATTCTCACGTCAGTTATATATAACCGACGTCAAAAATGGTGACGTAAATAACGTTTTCTGCACTAGTGTGGCTAGATTGCAGCCACCCAATCACTCCGGAAATACTTCATGTATCACTATTTCACCACTCCACCCCACCATAGATGAAAAACTCTAGATCCTCTATTTTATAATACATTATCATCACCAAACCTTGACTGTGACCTTATTTTTTATCTTGATCCTGAATCCAAACCTTCGAAAATGTTTCATTTCACCAAAGATTGATTGTATATCGATCTGGTTCTGGGTTTTGTCACATTATTATCCAAATGAAATATTGATGATAATAATATGAGGAATGTGGGGATAAAATCATGATATATAAAATTGAGGAATGAATTTCGGTAATTTTTTGGGTTGGATTTCTTTCATTGATAATGAAATTAGTGATTGTAAAGGAAAACCAAAAGTGAAAAAAAATATACATTCCTAATTCTAGGAAGATGAAACATCACCTATAATTCAATGATAAACCCATGAATCAATTTTTTAAAAGGAATGAATCATGTTTGATAAGGGATAAATAAATAGGGATTTATCCAACATAAAAAAATATCCACCTAAATTTTGAATCAATCACTAATAGAGAAAAACTTTTTTGCATTTTCAATGGTTATATCTAGGTAGTTCATTGGTGAAGAAAATTCCTTTGAAAAATGATCATTACTCTATGGTCCATTTTCATTCCTCGATGTCCAACTCACCCCAGTCAATAACATGTGATGGGTCATACACATGACTCTTAAACTATGACATGTGGAAGACATCATGTACCTGGTCTAACTACAGTGGTAGGGATAAGTAGTTTTCCACCTCACCAACCCTACGTGGTATCTGGAAAGGTCCAATGAATCTTGAATATAACTTGTCGCCCTGGAAAAATCTCTACAATCCTTGCTAAGGTGAGGCCTTTATAAATATTTGGTCTCCCTCATCAAACTCCAAAGGCTTCTATCATTTTTTCAAATAATAATTTTGATGGATTTGGGTAGTCCTCATCCACCCCAAGAAGATATGCACCTTCTCAGCTTTCGCTCATACCAGCTATGGGCCCATGAGTACTGACTCCCCTAAATTATTCCAATATAGTGGTGACCTATAGGGTATCTCGTATAAGTCCTCAAATTAAGTCACACTAATAGTGGAGTGGTAACTTTTTTTATACAAAAACCCCATCAAGGGTATTTGATCCTCAAAACTATGTCCAATGTTTTACATGCAAGCTCAACGCATGACTTCCAGCACTTGAATGATCTACTCATTATGTCCATCTATTTGGGGGTGAAATTTTATGCTCAAATTCAATTGATTACAAAATTCATCCTCTAATACTCTTCATAATAATGATATTAAGTGAGAATTGTGGTCTGAAATAGTTTACAAGGGAACTTGGTGAAGTCAGCCTATCTTATGCACATTAAAGAATCCCAATATTTCTACTAAACTCTACTTTTGGTTTTCAATAAAGTTGTACAACTTGGTCAAACTATCTACAGATCACCTAGATAAAATTGTGTCCTCTAGTCTATCATAGAATCCCCATAAAAAATTTCATGGATTTATCATTCCACTTCTACTCTGACATTGCAAGGGGTTGAACCAAACTCACTGGAACCTTGTGCTCATCCTTCACTTGTAGAAAAATGAGGTAACGAGAGATAAACCTAGCTATATAGATCTTCATCCTTGTCAATTATAACTGAGAACAAAGGTTCCATAATATATTTTCTAGACATTGAGGTATTGGTAAGGGGATGTATGAAACTTCCTCATTACCACCTCGGGCAGTGTCACTGGTACCATCATCCTCCCTATGAAAAGGATAACATGCTCCCCATCTTAAAAAAATCCACCCAGAGAACATTCATCAAATATCTGAACATGAAAGGTCTCATAGTCTGAATCTATAAGGTGAGATCCCCAAACATATAATATAATTGGAGGTGTAATAACCATTGACTAGATGTAAACTGCACCATCCCCATCCACTAATGATAACTGCAACATAGCCAACTTCTCTGATTCCTTTCTATACAATTATGAAAAATATCTCCTACTGAGAGAATCTTATACCACATTACACATCACATAAGTATAGTCTATCTTGAATTCATAATCCTGGAATTACTCTAGACACGTCATCTATCTCAATTTAAGATCTTTCTTTGAAAATTATTACTTTATACTCTGGTTCATAAGTCCTGTGATCATTATTGGGGAATTATTTACACCAAAATTATCCCCAAGTACTTTTAGTGACCATAACAACATCATAATGCCATATTCTGTATATCCTCATCTTAAAATTGGAGTTGCTGATAGCCTATCCTGAGGTAAATCTTCAAGAACCAATTCATCCCTTTCATTTGTTTAAAGATGACATTTTTCTTGAGAGTGGATACTTATTATTGGTATTCATATGCTTTAGGTGATGGTAATCCACACAAAACCTCAATCACATGTACACCTTTTTAGAAAGCAATGATAGAGATGCCCAGAGAGACACACGATGTCTGAAAAATCACTTCTTATATAAATCATAAAACTTCACCTTCAACTCTAAATTATCTCTAAGAGGCATGTGATATGATAGTCTAGATATTATGGCATTCCCTGGGTGAAAGTCCATGCAGAATTTGATCTCTCAGTGAGGAGGTAATTCCGGCACATCTTCAATGAAGATTTATACATACTCTACCAACATTTTAGAAAGATGATAGTTTATAGAATCTGGTTCTCCAAGTGTAATACTATAAAAATTATGATTAATTGGTTGTATCATCCTATATATGAGGCTTCGTTCTTAACAAAAAGGAAATCACCATCCTATCACCATGAACACACCACATCCTTCACCCGAAATAATCAATATGAGCATAAAATGGGAAGATCCAATCCAAACCTAGAATGAAATCATAAGGCCTCATTACAGTTATAACGATATATCATCAACATATCTTTAATAAAATTGTTTGGTTACACTATTGAAAAAAGTGTGTGATCAATGAATCTTCACCTGTGTGAATCTCTAAGCGCAAGGGTCGATCCAAAGGTGCCATAGAAATCTATAGATCTCAAAGAAGGGATATTGTAAAAAAAATAGAGGGTCATGATTCGTGTATATAAATACTATAAATAAATTATAGAATACATAGATCATACCTTGAATCATCCCTAGAACCACTAGGTCAAAATCCCCGATTTCTAACAGCTTCCCTCATTCATGATCATAACATCTTGAAATTTCATGAAATATATTCTTTAAAACTAATTTAAATTATTTAATACATTGTGTTACATAAAATATATAGTTTATATTTCATCACATGAATCACTAAGTTTATCATTCATTACATGAAACATTGAGTTCCTCTAACGACGTATGTTACAGACATAACCAAGTCTTAATGGAAAATAATATACTATTAATATTATTATGATAGTTATCATCTATCCATTAAAATGGAGGGAATGAATGATATTAACTATGTTATGAAAATTATAGTTTAAAAATGTTTACAAAATGAATTAATTAGATACTAATTAATTATAAATCAAAATAAATACCAATTGAATTTAAAGGATGTGTTTTTATGAAAAACTATTTTTATGAAGATAATGGAATTTTATCTAAAATAATTAAATTAATAATTATTAGTGAAATTTATTAATGAAATTTATATTTTATATATTTAATAAAAAAATTAAATTCATCCAATAAGTCTAATAGGCTTAAGATAAAAATAAATCTAATTTTAAGCATAAAATGTTGTATATTTTTAAAAATCAGTTTTACCGCCTTTTAATGGTGCACCTATTTTAAATATAATTTTCAAAAACATTATAGTTTTTATTTGAAAAAATAAACATATTTTTTGAAATTTTAATATCAATATTTAATTATGGTGATTTTTTGGAATTTTTCTGAGAACTTTCATATTTTGATTAATAGTGACTGCCACCAAATTTTAATTGAAAATGGATTTTTCATCTAAATAATATATGGAGTTAAATTATAATTTTAATTAGTTTTAAATTATAATTAGATATTTTTTATATCATTTAAACCAATTTATTCCATTTAAATTAATTTCACATTGAAATTGGTTATAAAACATTTCATGCTTTTGATCTTTTATCTTAAAAAACGGTTTTCTCGTCATAACTACATGATTAATTTTTAAATTAATTTCTACCACTTAAATGGTTGTAAATTTTAAAAAAATCATTTCATATTTTTAGTCAAAATAATATATAATTTATATTAATTCTAACTTATTTTTTTACGAAAAAATATTAGTGAAAGTAATTAAAATTAATTACAACGATTAAGGTAAAAAATGTTTTTACTTAATGGTTAAACATTAATCTCAAGTGGCCAAATGACCTAGTCACATATAAAAACCCATTTTATGGATATTATTTGATCTTATCACCAATTTTAAATATTTTTTTCATTATTTGGGGTACAATATGTAAGGAAGACCTCTCAATTGGTTTTACCTTTTTTACATTTACCATAATTCCACTACCTCTCCACTATAAAAAGGCACTCATCCTCCCCACATATTCCTACCAATAAATCCATTTACCCCATAAAAAACCAGCCAAAATAATCCTAAAAAATTTATACTCTAATCTTATAAACTATAATTTGGGTATAATTAAATTCAAGGATGTCCTTTGATGTAAACCCAAAGGAGTTACCCGAAAAAGCGATAACATTCTTTAACGATCACTTTTGATTGATAACATTCTACACCCATTAAAATATTATTATTCAATTATTATATAATAACCTTAGTATCCTAAATATAATTTTATTTTTTATGTTAATTTTTTTACCTACACCTAAACACACTTTTTTCAAATGGGTAACAAAATCATCATTAATTTGTATGGAGAACTACCACCTCAAGAAACGATGTCGTTCATTTTTCCTTTACCACTACTTATGGTTGGTAATTAAGATGGACATAATATTTTTATATTATACATATTATATTAATAATTTTTTAATGATTTTTTAATTTTTATATAACCCAAAACATCATGCTTTACATTTTTTGGGAATAAGATAACATTGTTTGTAAACGTGTGGATTATCGCCTCCTCAAAGCGATGTGATATGTAGACCCTTTACATAAGATTTATTAAGGATGGTTTTCATAAAAAATATGATAGAAATTAAATATTTATGATATTTATGACATAATTTTATATGTTAACATATAACATATCATTTTATTCATTTCATTTCATACATTTAAAAAGTGATAACGTCGTTCATGGACATGTGGAATAATGTCTCCTCAAAGTAATGTGATTATTACTTTTTCATCAATAAATAAAAATAATGATATATATAATTATATATAATTCAAAATGTGGTATTTATGATATAATTTTTCATTCTTTAAATATAAACATTATTTAATTTCTTTCTATATCGATCATTGAAATATTGGAACGTTACTCATGTGTACGTGCATCCAACCATATCCATAATCAGAATATTGGTTCATTTTTCATAACCATAATTCATATATTATTTTAATAAAATAATTCCTGAAAAAATGTGATAAATATTTCATGGTTATTATTCTGGAGATATTTAAATAATTATCTTATTGGCCAAAGTCAACCTATCAAAGTCAGTGTTGACACATAAGCTGAATATGGCCAAAACATCTAACTTAAACATTTTTTATTAATTAATTGTATAGAAATTGTTTATAAGTAAAATAAAATAAATAATAAAGTTGAAAAATATTATTAAGTAAGTAAATAATTAACTTAAGTTTATTATTTAGGAAGATAAAGGAAAATCATGAGAAATCAGACTCAAGGTAAGGTATTTCTTAACTCAATTTCCATTTATTGGGTTAAAATTTAATGTCATTAGTTTTTTTATTCAAATAATATGTGTAAAATGATATATTATTATTTAATAATTTTTTTCCACTTTTATTTTTTGAATTTAAATTTTTCCCACATAATTATTTTATTTATTTATTCTCACTACAAAGATACGATCTTTGTAGGGTATTTCTTAACACACTTTTTTTTCATTAGGTTAAACTTATATGTCATTGGTTATGTTATTCCAAAAATATTTGTTAAATGACCTATGGTTGTTTTTTACTATATTTAAACTTTTATTTTTTTGGGTTTAAAATTTTTACACATAATTATTTCATTGATTTATTCTCACTCTAATGATACGATATTTGTAAGGAATTTTTTAACTCAATTTCTCTTAATTGGGTTAAACATCTATAACATTAGTTATTTTATTCCAAGAATATGTGTAAAATTTACTATAATTGTTTTATAATGTATTTACAATTTTATTTTATGGATTTAAATTTTTCAAACATAATTATTTCATTTATATATTCTCACTCCAATGATATGATCTTTGTAAGGTATTTTCAGCTCACTTTTTACATCTGTGATATTAATTTCATATTCACCACTTAATTATTCTATATGGTCTTTATAATACACCTTTTGATATATTATATCCATATTTATTTTATATTTATTTTATTTAAATTTTTAATTTGATGATTATTACTTATTGGGTTTCCATTTTAGATGTTACCAGAGGTGTAACGTAATTTCTAGTACTAATTTTATTTCTAAAAGACTTATTTAAAATTCAACACTTATTTTTGTGTGTGTTATATATAATTCCAATGAATGTATTTGATTATTATAATCCTTAAATATTTGTAATTTTACCTATACATTTTAGTATATCTTTTTCATGGGGTTTACAGTTTCAATGTTTCCAAAGAAGTAATAAACTTTTGTCCCAATTTACCTTCTTTGAGAAGTTTGTTTTGTTATACACATATCTTATTTAATGAGGTGTATATAATCCTCATTTGAAAAGATATTCCCGGAATATAATTATTAATGTGATATTATAAGTTTCATTTAATGTTATTATTTCATCGTTATTATGATTCAAATGTTTTAAGCTGGTATGGAACACTTTAAAATGTTTAAAGAGTATTTTCCTCATGAATGTTTTTAATGAAATTTTAAGGGAATTTATATTCGTAAACACCAAAATTCCATGTTGTTACTTATCATCCACTGGGGATATTTTTTACTGATACCATCCTCATCCTTTCTTTGGAAGGATTATAATTATTTCAAAGAAATATTTATGAAACATGTTTCTTTTCCAAGGGATGATTATTTCATAAATAGATTATTATGAAACTTGTTTCTTTTCCATGGGTTAATCATGTTTCAAAGATATTTTTATGGAACCAATTTCATTTCCTTGGGTTATTCATGTTTCAAAAATATTTTTATAGAACCCATTTCCTTTCAATGGTTTATTCATGTGTGAAAGAATTTTTTTATGGAACTAATTTTCTTTCCATGGGTTATTCATGTTTCAAAGAGGTCATTATGGAACTAATTGAAATTCAATGGGTTATTAATTTTTCAAAGAGATTGTTATGGAACTAATTTATTTTCCATGGGTCAATCATATCTCAAATAGATTTTTATTGAACCCATTTATTTTATAAGTGTTAATCATGTTTCAAAGATATTTTTATAGAACCCATTTCTTTTAAATGGGATAATAAAGTTATAAAATGGTTCATTGGTTGATGTAATGATTTTATTAAAGCTTTTATATGTTATAATTTTGAAATGATAGATGGAAATTTTATAGGTGGTAATGTGATAAACCAATGACAGGTGGCTCCATGATAAACCAATGATGGGTGGTTACATGATAAACCAATGACATGTGGTTTGGTGATAGACCATGTATGGGTGGTTCCATGATAGCCTTATAATGCAGTGGGTATGTAAGTTAAACATATGGATATTATATTTTGAATATTGAAATGTATGGAAGTCGTCTGCATGGTTAGTCCATTTATAAAAATGAAAAGTATAATTATGTACCAAGATGAATTTATGTGTTATCTATGAATGATATGGGTTTATAATGTTTCTAATGATCAAAATTGATATGACATGACTCATAATTATTGATTATAATGACTCTTTCCTTTTCCATGTTTTTTAATTTGACGATCCAGGTTTTTATGGGTATGTTTTTTTTATCTCGTGTATTTTTATTATTTCACCATACCATTATATACTCTTATTCTCATTATTACATTCAATTTTAAATGATTATGTTTACCCTTACTGAATATTTAATCTCACACTTCTTATGTTTCCCTTTCACTAGATTTTAAGGAATGATGTTAAATGATTTATTTTTGTAAACTATTTAACAAGGATGGTTTTAATGACCTATTGTTAAATAAGAAAATCTAGGTTAAATAAGAGAAATTGTCTTCTGGTGAATTATGATTCCAAGTTGATATTATTTGTTTATGTAGGTGTAATTCCTAATTATCTAAAACTCTAAACCTAAAAGGTCCTCAATGATTTATTAAATCTAATTTTTCATTTTTATGTTGTAAGGTTTAGATAAAAAATTTGGGTCACAATTATCAGCTTTAAAGCCAAAAATGTAAAGTTAGGGATTTCATCAAAAGATTCGGGAGGGCGGTTACTAGGCTATTATAATGACCACCATCTACTAGATCCTAGTGTGGACCACTTGAGGTGGGTGGTGGAAATAGATCAAATCATCAACCACATCATTCTTTTATCCCATATCCTCCACCACATCTTCTGCACTATAGACCTCCCTTATAAAGAAATTGTCTTTACCGAGGTAGTACATTGATTTTATATTAGTCAGTCACATGGTGGGTTATATAATCCCATGAAAGATATCCCCAATCATTGTAATAGAAACACTTACTCACCCTTATCTGCATATAACAATCCGAAGAACCCTAAACTGTAGACCCTATATCCTAATAATTTATCTTAAAGAACCTCACACACCTAGATCCCCACATTTGACATCAACGACTTGATCCAGGGTGACCACTGACAAGAACTGTTGATGATTGATCAACCAGGAAGCTCTCCACTACAAAGGCTCACTCAATCATTCCATCATAGGTAGGAATGAAAAGAGATATCACAAAATCCCAAATATCTTAGCATATTCCACAATTGAATGTTTTTGATCTAAAGAATACAACATTAACCATATCTATGTTGTATCATGAGAGGTTAGTGAACCTATAAACATACTTCACAAATATCGTGGTGCCTTGATGAATCTCTATAATCCCCTAGAAGCACATTTCTCATATCCTATCTAGGTATAATTTTACTATTAAGAGATGCTTAAAATATATCCAAGAAATATTCATCTCATCATGCATCAAAATCCCTAGATGCAACTATCACCCTAAGAATATATGGAGAAGGCTCACTACAAAGACCACCATTTGATCAATATGGGACTTAACAAGGAGGAAAACTAATAAAACTACCTTAATCTAGCCCTATTCTTCTTGGAGATTTATTTCTCCCAAAAACCCAAGGGTTCATTACTTTTTAAACTCATGAAGTGCCATCAACCAATACATATAATATTTCGGTAATGATAGAGTAACTTGATACTCAATGGGTGGAGGTAAGATAATAAAACCACCCAAATGTACCACCTTTTACATAAGACCCTATACCAAAGCCTCGTCACTAGGAAGATCATCCTTGTGGTCCTATTGTGGTATTATACCTAGTTTTCATCATAGTATAATCTTGAAAATTCAATACAAATCATCATGAAAGAGTATATCTATGGAGATGACAAAATAATGAAATATAAACCATAACACATTTTATTATTATTCATATACCAATGATTTCCCTACAACTAGTTCCAACATGTATGGAGTCTATAATAAATTTATTAGAGTCCTTTTGAATGGATATGTTGGTTGTTGAACCAACACTGAGTTCCCCTTCCTGAGTTCTGAACTCAAAACACTTTAACACTATTTTACTAGTTCAAAAACCAAACCACATAGCTATAAAATCTCCAAAATCTAATTCTAAGATGGCCAACCTTTGATACCACTCTATAATGACCCAGCCCATTAGGGTCCATCTGTTTGGTATTAAACTGAGTGTGACACCCCAAGCCTGCCTCTAGTTGGAAAAGGGATGAAAGCAAGAAATGAGTAGGAATAACACATACATGGGAGGCCTTAGAATAAGGTACCTATACACACAAACACACATCTATAACCACCAATACAATGCATAAAGGAATGGTACAATTGATACTAAAATTCATGCATACATATATATCCCACATTAGAGATCAAAAAAAGTATTAGAAAGTATAAATGGATAAATTTAATCCCACTAAAAATTGTAAACGAGTCCAAATTTCTAGTAAAAAGGGGATACTATCAAATGAAACTCTTGTAACCAACTGTCATACATCTAGATCAATTATGATCCTCCTTATTTTGATTTACCTAGGACACTGTCGTAAGGATTTTTATCTATATATGGCATGACATGTGAGAGAAAATCCCATATATGGGTGAGTATAACATACCCAGTAGGACACCCCAAAATCACAAAAACATAAAACATCAGGAGAGTATTCATCTCATCATAATGAAGGTATGTTAATAATAACATGATAAAATAACAAAGATAACTCAGATATACTCAAGATAGATACCAAGTCTCAAAGTAAGGCCACAACCATACTTCTATGATAGGATTATTCTTGAGTCTTTGGGGTGATTCTCATATAGGATAAGTAACTCCTTTAGTCTTTCTATTATAGATGATGCTCATCTAATAGTTCATGCTCATCGGGCCTCACCATGAATAAGTAAATTTTAGAACTTAGAAGATGTTCATACATAGATAGGGGATAACACCTAGGTCCTATAATGGACATGTGACCCTACCTAGAGTAAACCCTCTAGGATGGGGATCACATGACCTGACAGTCGATAACAGGATTCCTGACCCAACCTAAGTAATAAATAATAAAGGAAAAACTCTAGGCTTCACAGATGGATACCTAACTCTATCTGAGACTAATACTGTATAGGGTACAACATCATATTATTAGGACTTTATTCCTCATTATACCCTCATAGGGATATACCAAGGTGATTCACCATATATATACCGGTCTAAGTTGAATATAAAGAGGGCCACAACCTGACCTAGTAAATTACTTGGTATTTACTTGGAGTCCACAATGTGTCTTGCTAATTTTGGGACTGCCCATGTCCATTATAATTTTCATCATATTGTGACCATATAATTTGGTTTCAGTCATGAACACTAGGCATACTCGACTACCTGGTTTTGTTCGAGTACCAAGTCATGTCCTAGTACATAGTCGTGCCTATGTACTCTGGTCGTTCCCATGAACTTGGTTGTGTCTATGCATGTGTAACCTAGTGTATATATTGATCTGACAAAAAATGGGTCACATGGAATGTGGTAAGACCATATGATATGTGATATTTTATTCTTCGTGTAAACCTTATTCTCCCTAGTAAGTGTCCACATAGCATGTTTTCTTCCAAAGTATGCACTGTGTATATTGATTTTTTCCAGAAACTCTCAACTATTCAATGAATTTCCTCCCGTTCTATTTCCTCATTCAATTAATACATTAAAAATGTTTTGGAATGTAAATATGTGGCTGATTGGACCAAAATAATCATTGGCTATTAGATTTCATCAACCTAATCTCTCAGGAAATGCTTCCTAAAGAATCGTGACAATTCTTCACCCAACCATGGATGAAAACTTCTTGATGCACTCCTAAATCATCCATAATAATCACTATACCTCTATTATGCCCTAAATAATTCCCTTGATCCGAAATCCAAACCTACATAAATGATCTGTTGCACCATATATTGACTATGCAATGATTGGGTTCAGGTCATTGGCGAACTATCGGCCAAATGAAATACCAACAATGATCGAATTAAGAACGTGGGGATAAACGTTAGAAACATCAAAGTGATTAATGAATTTCAACCATTGTTTGGTTTGTATTTTTTTCATTAATAATGAAATAAACTATTTCATAGATTAATCAAAATTTAACAATAATATCCATTCTTAATTCTAGAAAGATAAATCATCACTCATAAATCAACTATCAACCTATGAGTAAACTTGTTTGAAGGATTGATTCACATTAAATAAGGTATTAAAAACATGGATTTAACCAAAAAAATTACTCTTACTTCTAGTTTTGATGGATCACTAATAAAGAATGGATCTTTGTCATTATCATGGAAAGATCTAGGAACTTCATTGGTGAGGGTAATTCTTTTACAAAATGATCATTACTCCACATTCCATTTTTGGTTATAAACGACACTCATACATGGATCCTTTAAAATCCTTAGGGTTATGCATCTAACCCTAGGGTTTTTATATAACAAGTTTTTAATAGAATAGTCATTAGGACAGGCCAATTAATAACTAATAAATTAATTGAATAATTTATTTAATCATTATTCCTTGCACAACTTCTCTTAAAACAAACACTAATGCGCACAAAGGTCGTGTCATGACTATAGTAAAACCCATATTCTTGATCTTAATAGTGTTCTTGGATTTCCCATTTCAAACTCTATTTAAAACATTTTCCATTATTTCAAAAAAAATATGCATGTGTGATATAATATGTTTAATATATTTATTATATCAACAATGAGGATTCCCATGACACAGAATCCCATGCTGACATGGTTCCTAGCACTAAAAATATTAACTAAAATATTCAAAAGTCTTATATGGAAAAAATAGTGTTGTTACAATAGGAATATAATAATCATAAACATAAAATAGAATATAATAATCATAGTAACATGTTGGATACTAAATAATCATAATGTAACAACACATGGAACACAATTTATACAAATAAAATAATTATGGCTACATATATAGAAATACATAAAAATGTAATAAGTGAAGTAATATTAATAAATAAACAATCTTAAGTCCTCTGAAGTACATCCTGGTACCACTACCTCCTTGGTGCTCCTCAACTCAACCATCTTCCATGGGCCCCTTTCCCTTACCTGGATCTCTAAACATGAAGTATGTACACACACTAAAATTACCATGATGGATGTGAGTAATAAAACCTAGTAGGAAACCACCAATGTTTCTTTAGAAAATTTACATAGGTTTAATAGGTATATTCAATGATAACAATCAATGCACAAGAAATGATAAATAATCACATACCAATCACCTATGTGCTAACCGAGCCACCATGATCCCCAGTCATACTTTCTTCTACTCCATTACAGAAATAATATTAAGTTATTGGATGTAATAAAGAACTAGAAATAATTATACTATCATATTTCTTAGAATTTTCAAGGAATCATGTGAACATGCTAGTTGGTATCCAATAGGCAACAAGTTAATCATGTAACTCAATGTCCACTAACTATCTAGTGCCCATGTTACTCTGCATCCATTGGGAATCAACTAAACATGATACTTGAAATTCACTTGGATTTGAGTGAATCACATGGAATCCAAGTGGAATCATTTACCCCTTCCCTATAATTAGGTTTATCGTCACCATCATATAAATTATTTTGCACTCTCCCACTAAGGGGTAACCATGAAATGATAGTCCACATATCTTGTGCACTATGAACAATACCTCCAAGGCCTGGTAACACACATAACTGGGTATAGCGTACAAATAAATTCATAACTTATCATATTAAGAAAATATTATCAACATAAAATATATGTGATTAGCATCAAGCATGATCAAACAAGCTATATGTATAATCATGAAAACAAGAATCGTAAACAGGTCTTGTGTTCTATATACACACCCACATATGATCTCTATCAAGAACGATCATCAATGTATTCCAACATAATAATCATACCACGAAAAAAAGTGGATACAAGATCTTCAAATGGTAAGGAACTTCCTATCTCAATTTCATTAATGAATAACTCCAATGTCTGTCAAGGATTAATGCCTTAACCACATCACACACCCATATAGAATTAACTCACACATAAGGAATGTCTATTTTTGGTTTTGGTTCATAGAGAAGAAGGTTTAGAAAAGATAATAAAAGATATTACATGCCAATAATATTAGTTATTTAATTGTATACCTCACAGAGTCCATCAACAAAACTAATTTCGAGGTATGTTGAATGAGAGGATTCAAATTCACTGGGTCTCTTTTTTGATTGAGGAATGGATCATGAATTCTTAATTGGTTCTAAAATATAACCTCAATTGTATCTAAATAACAATTATCCATCATAAATATTTCAATATAAAATAGATTCAATATTAATAGAGTATCAATATTATCAATATATTGAAACTTACATGGAAACACCCACTGTTCGAGATCAATTTAACTCTGGTCAAAAGTGATATCATTGACATGTAAAAACTAACATTGATCTAGAAAAAAAATCAATAATCCATCATTGTTTGTAATTTTAATTCATATATCATGCATTTATATACCTCATATATTTATCATCTCAAGAGAAAAGTTATAAATCAACGAGAAACCCAAAGAACGGATGGTTTCACATAACATGCATCAATTATAGATATTCAACCCACTTAGATTTTTCAGAATCTACAATTAGAGGATAATAATTCCTCAGGGAAGTCCAGAGGAGGGTGATCTTCCTATAAAAATAAGAAAGGGTCAAAATGGATCATAAATGGCTCTTTAAGATACATTTGGATCATTAATTTCATATGTGTATTTTTTTACAAACTATTCAATAATTGTTATTCCTTTCTAGAATTTTGGACAATCCACATGGTTTTTTAAACTATGTACTAACTATATTATTTTACACTAGATATTACCACACGGTTTTCCTAGTGATTCCATATGGGTTTTCAAACTATACACTACTCGTTGGGCCTCTAACTCTAGTTTCATGGTTTCCTGTAGAATCTACATGGTTTGGGTAAACTATGCTTAAGCTATAAACCCTTTAAAAGGTCACCAAAACTTTTTGAAACCATCAAAAAATCCCTAAACTCAATCCAAACAATTCATATATCAAAAAAAATATTAAAGGATAAAATTAACTCATAACAAACTTGATATATTCTAGGATATTATATTCTCTCCCTCTAAATATTTTTTGTCCTATAGAACTGTCTCTAGGTTCCACAATAAAAAAACATGTCACTAATACTGAACATCTTCCTCCCACTTACACATATCCTCCTAGATTTTCCCATGCCAATATAAAATCCAATCATGTGGTGCCATCTTTCCTTATAATATTTTATCACTTCATTCTGTAATCTGCACCAAACATTCCATGTATGATGCTTTAGGATCTAAATCAACATCCTATCATTCCATATTATGCGTGGGATTGGGATGCACCTATGAAGAAGAAACAAATCATGCATACCATAGTATTTTGAAGGAATAGCTTGATTTAACACCACTATCCCATATAGTTCGGTAATATTAAAGGGTACTACAAAATGTAAGTCCATATTCCATTTCTTCCTCAAACATTAGTGTCCTAATTGAGGATTCAATCTCATAAAAACTCATTTTCTTATAGAAAACTCTAACAGTATCATTTGGTTGGCATGAAGCTTATCCCTAATCTAAGCTATGATCAACCTCTACTAAATTAGATACACTCTATCAGAGGTCTCCAATACCATATTGGTTCCAAAAACTACTGTCTCTCCCACTTCATTCCAATAAGGTGGTGAAAAACATGTCTTACCATAGAGTTCCTCATAATGTGTTATCTGAATCGAGTCCTGGTAACTATTTTTTATATGAACTCAAGAAAGTCCAGGTGACCATTCCAAGATCTACTAAATTCCAAGATGAAATCCCAAATAATATCCTCTAATATATAGATCGTCTTCTCTAGTTATTTTTCTATCTAAGGATAATATGATGTTTTCAATCTCAACTAATTCAATATGTCCTTCTACAAGACCTAACAAAAAATCATGTAAAACATGTGTCATTTTTAGATATGATTCTCAGGGGAACTCTTTTAAAGTTTATTATCTTATGGACATACATATTACCAAGCTCATTCACTAAGTGGGTATTACAGATAATTAAAAATGAGTGACTATCATTTGCGGATTGAGAATCATACAAAAAATGTCATGGATCCTTGGGGTATTAGGAAACCCTTTCATCAAATCTATCAAAAAATCCTCTAACATCCAGAATGGCATATTAAGTGGCTAGATCAAACCACCAGGATGTTGGTTTTTGACCTTTATCCTCTGGAAGGTAATGAGTTATGAAATAAATCCAATAATGTCCCTCTTCATCCTTGACCATAAGAACTATCATCTCAATCCATGGTTATTTCGCAATAGGTTAAACTTACCATTTATAGGTATGTAATTACTTTATTGTCTCTTCCCAAATTTAAGTAGGGAATATAATTTTCCAAAGTAATAGGATCACATTATCTCTATCCAATGACTTCTAGGGTGTCGGTCACCTCCTACTATTTGTTCTCACATCACTGAACACTTTTGGTCAGTATCTTATACAATATTTACCCATTATACTAATGAATATGTGTCCAAAAATGGGACACATATCATCGATATCAAGTCCTTAGAATCATTCATCCTTGAATTTTCCAACAAGCTCATCAAGAACCGCTATTCCTCTAAAGCTCATTCACTAAGCTCCTGAGTTTCCTATGTCTTACAGAAATGATCATATGAAATTATATCACATTTTACTAGTGCATAGGCCATATCAAAATTGAACATCTATAGATAGTCCACCCATCTCATTTCCCTCAAGTTTAGTTCCTCCTATGTGAGGATATAGTGTAGGATATTGTGGTCCATGCAGACAAAGAACCTCTCTCCAAAGATATAGTGTTTCCAACACATGAAAAAATGGACCACAACTACTAGTTCCAAGTCAATGGTAGTATAGTTCCGCTCGTGGTTTCAAATCTGATGTTTTCTATAAGTTATTACTCATTCCCTCTACATGAGTACTTCCCCCAAACCAATGTTTAATTCATCATAATATGCAGCATAACCAGTCCCTGAATCTGGAAGTATCAACAATATAGTTGTATTTATCCTCCTCTTTATCTCAATAAAAACCTCCTCACACTGGTCTAACCATTGAAACTTAAAAACATTCTTCATCAGTGTAGTCATGTGTGCTAATAAACTGGAAAATTTCAGGACAAAACATCGATAGTATCTAGTTAAACCTTGAAATATATTGATCTAAAAAACATTTAGGGATATGTCCATGACATCACTACGTCAAATTTATCTAAGTCTGTGAATATACCATTCTTAGAAACCATAATCATTGATAATTTTACCAATTTAATCCAAAAGTTACACTTTATAATCTTGGTGTAAATCTGATGTGCTTGAATCAAACATAGAACTATATCAAGATGTCATGTATACTGATCTAGGGTTGGTGAGTAAATGAGGATGTATTCAATGAACACCATTGTGAAAAAATCAAAATATGGTTGGAAGATTTTTTTCATGATATACATGAACATTGATTGTTCATTATTTGGTAAAAACTATATTAACAAGTACTTGTATTGCCTATACATGCTATGAAATGTTGTCTTCATGATGTCCTCATCTCTAACCCACAACTAGAGATAGAATAAGTGGGGATCATTCTTGGAGAACCACAATGATTATTACAACTGATCAAATAGATTTTTGAACCTGGAAAAAAGGATAGCAATTATTCATCATCACCTAATTCATCTTAGAGTAATCTATGTATATTCAATGACTACCACCCACGTTTTTGGTGAAAAAATACGTCCCCAACTTGGTGAAGTACTCATACTGATAAATCCCTTATATTTTAAGCCCTCAAGTTTTAACTTGAGTGTAATGTACTCAATATGTGTGCCACTAATTGATGCCTCGAGCCAAGTTTCCACATGACATCAGGTGTTCCTCCCTGTATGCTAGAGGCTTCCAAATTTCATCAATGGGTTAACCAAACACATGGATACTATAGCCTATTTATTATAGTAAACCACAATAGATAAAATATGAGATAAAGGAAACATAAATAAACAATAAATAATAGAAATTCATTTCCAACTATTTCCCAAAACTAGGTAAAAGCCCAAAACCAAATAGTAAATATCCTATGTCGTGTCATATAGTTCTAAGTTTAAGGGTAACACCCAAAATAAATACAAGAAATGAAATCCACAAAATGGATCCAGACTCCATGTCTGTATCCCTCCACCATGCACATCCCATGACTAAATTAACTGTCTAGCATTGTACCCTTTCCCATATCCTGGTCTTCAAGTATGAAGTCTTCTTGGGAACCCAATGGAAGACTGAGCAGGGTGTGAGTATAAATTAGTAGGCCACCATGAACAGTGTCTACAAAATATCTAGTCTAAAAATATAGTTTATTTATTTAATAAAATTAATAACTTGATAAACAAGAAAAATAAACAGCTTCCATTAGTTAAAAATTATAACTTTAACCATTTTCCTTGTTCATTCCAAGGGTTATGAATTTTCATCAATTACACTATGGACTACGCTGATAAAATATTATTCATAAAGAGACAAGCCAAATTTTGTATTTAAATAGGGAAAAACATAAAAAAAATTACATCACTCATACCATGGAGCCTCAGTCCGGGTAATCTCATCCAATTACATCACATTTACCTTGGAGCCTCAGTCCAAGTAGACTCATACAATGCAACCATTAGGGGCCTAGAGCCTCAGTCTGACCCCCTAACCTATGAATTCTAGGGGTAGGGTTTATAGCCTCTATCCTACCTAACATGTGGTAGGAGCCTCAGTATAATACCCTACATAAAACTAAGACATGTGAACATAATTATTTTTGCATATACCTTCACCAAACAACCCCTTAATCCAAGTTAACAACCAAACACAATTATCATTTGTTTCACTTCATAACCCAAGCTAACATATCAATACATTAATTATCAGATCTATCTCATAAAAATTAAATTATTTAAATAATATCTCAATTTCCATGTTCAATAAGTTCCACACCCCATGGGAGGCCCTTAACTCTATCAAATTAACCTCAATGCATACAACAGGGATCATGAGGGGTCCAATTAAACATTTACTCAGTAAACTTATCATTTCCACCAAAAAAAACCAAATGGTCAATAAAAAGACACCAAATCACAACCACGTACACTTAAATAATCAACATGACTATAAGATATAACTTATAGACCACCTACCCCAATTCTGAAGACAACCACTTGCTTAACCCTATCCCTTGATTAAAATTTAAACCCGCTTGAAGCCCCAACCTAATATCCTATGAAAAAAAGATATTTTTAGGGATTTAGAAGAAGGAGAACAACCATATGAACCCTAATCCAAAAAAAATAGAAGGAAGAGAAGTGTTAGACACACCTGAAGATTTTTTTCTCACCCAAAAACGCTCAAAATAGCCTAGAAATGAGAGAGATTTATCCTTGGGGAGTCTTGGGAGATTTATTTTTTTCCAAGGGTTATAGGTGGAAGAAAAAAATTTGATTCCCAAATTAGATCACTTTTGGCATGAGAGGTAAAATGGTAAAATTCAAATTTTAAATGGGTGCATGTTTTAGTCGCACGGTTGCCCAAACCATGCACCACCCATGAACCACCCTCTGTCCAGGATGGGGCCAAGATGCATGGTTACCTAGGTATTCTACATGGTTTGAAAAACCATGCGATGACAGTGTGATATGGATATGTCCAAGACCACATGGTTTATCCTTCCCACTTACATGGTTACATCAAATTGTGCACCCTTCCCCTCGGAAAGCACGGTTAGGGAACACAGTTACTACAATCTATGTGCCAATAGAAAAACATGCACTAGATGGATCTATTCTCAATTATTTCATGTTTTGAACCCCCTAAACATCCTTAAGACTCAGCATAGGCTCACGAGACATTTAATTAACCATATTAAAGGTATTTAAACTATAAATTTTAACAATAACACTACTTGAGATGTTCAATATCTTATAACCTACCCACCTTATAACGAATCATCTTCGAGTTTCCTTCCCAATATCACTGAGTTTTTGAATTAAAGATATTGGGAAATTGTTCTTTCTCTCTATGAAGCACAATATGAACTGAATGATCTTCAAAGGATGCATCAACCTCAAGATCGACATCATCAACATAAATAACATGAGATGGGTTAGGGTGATATTATTGAAATTATGACACATGAAAAACATTGTGCATGCCACTATACCACTGTGGAAGAGCCAATAGGTATGCCACTGATATGATCCTCTCCAAAATCTAAAATGGCCCCATTTTCCTGGGAACCAACTTACCCTATTTTTGAATATGATGGTGACCCAACCTTGGTGAAGCTCGAAGGAATACACAATCACCCATCATAAACTCAAGAGACCTGTGACGTATATCCCAATATTGATTATGTCTACTCTGAGCCGTATCTGTTCACTTATGAATCAACTAAACCTATTCTGATGTCTCCTACATGACACTCATCCCCAAAAACTCATATTTTCTAACATCAATCTAGCATAACAGAGATCTACAAATTCTACTATAGAGAACCACATACAGTTCCATCAAAATCATCACTTGGAAACTGTCATTATAGGTGAACTCAACAAGATCCATGTGATTTTCCCATGATCCAACAACAATATATGACACATTCCCTTAAATTTTACTCAATAACTTTAATATTATTCTCTAATTTACCTTCCATCTATGGGTAGATTGTTTTACTTAAGAACACCTGGGTAGAAAGAACTTTCTCTAACCCCTTCTATAAGTGAAAAGAAAACATGGATCATGATCCAAAACTATAGTCTATGGAAACCCATTCAACCACAATATCTCTCGAACATACAACTCACCCAACTGGTCAATGTTGAAGGTCTCTTGAATTGGTAATAAATGAACCACCTTGGTCAACTAATACACAACTGACCATATTTCATTTTTATTACAAGGCTTCCTCATAAGAACAACTTAAAAACCATCATTAAAATATCTGATTTCTGTTTCGAAATGGGAAAATATTGTAAGAATCCACCCGGTCACTGATTCTCATGCTTAACTTACTTATATGTGTAGCATCACTCCACAAAACCTGTAAACTTTTTCTTCATCCATGTCCACAAATAATACCTACAATGATTGTGGTACATTTTGGTTAAACCAGAATACACTTCCCACATTGAGTCATGGAACTCATGCATAAACTCTTCATGCATACAAGTCGGTACAATAACATATCCACAATCATAAAAGATCTCATCATCACCAATAGTCCATCTGGAAGGTGACTCCCCACCTTTAAGAGTTTCCCTCACTACCAAACACTCCGGATCCTCATACTGCCACACATTGATATGGCTCAGATATGTGGACTCAACTGCCATGTATGCAAGGTTCGTATTCCCTTTTCCATCCTAATCCTCTAAGTGAGTCTTAGAAAACAACAACACATTCCTCCAATCAAAACTAGACTCCTGAATTACCTGGCTCTGAGTCTTCCAACTCAAATCATCTACAACATTGTTTCCTTTTCACGGTATATAATCTAGCTCAAAATCAAAGGACTACAAGTTATCAACCCATCTTCATTTTCTAATATTTAAATCATTCTAAGATAATTTTTCCTTGGGGGTTTTATGATCAGTATACAATATAAACCTCTCTCCTAAAATGTAGTGCTACAAACACATTAAAGTGTATACTAATGCGGCCAACTCAAGATTATGCGTAATGTAGTTTCATTCACGAGGCCTCAACTATCGTGACCCATACACCACAAACAGATTATTATTCATCAACTCTACCCCAATACCAATAATCAATTCATCAAAAAACAAGCTATACTCCTTTCTTAGATTGGATAAAATCAGAATCGATGTAGTGGTCAACCTTTTCTTTAACTCTTGAAAACCATTCTTACATGCCTCGGATCATTCACACTTTATTCCCTTCTTGGTTAAACCTAAAAGTTGTGCTACCAAATGGGATAATTCCTTGATAAAACTTTGATAATAACCTAGAAAACCCAAAAAACTCTAGAAATAAAAAAAAATCTTTGTATACTCATAAGATACTATTTGGAACACTTTTTCTGGGTCCATACACACAACATACTCAAAGATGGTTTGACCTAAGAAATATACCTTGTCAATCTATAAATTAAATTTGGATATGTTGGTGTATAGCCTATGTTATCTCAGTATACTCAAGATGATGTCAATATGTTTAGAATGATCATCATGAGTTTTGGAGTACACTAAGATATCTTCCACAAAATTAACTACAAATTGGTCCAGGTATGGGGGAAATATTTGTTTCATTAGGGACATAAACACTGTTAGAGAATTGTTCAACCCAAACAACATCATAATAATCTCATAAAATCCATACATGATCCTAAACGTTGTATGTGGTATATCAGAAGGTCTTACCCTCAGATGATGATACGCTGGCATGAAATCAATTTTAGAGAACACTAATAAACCTCTTAGCTAGTCAAAAAGATCATTAATTCATGGATGATGGTATTGGTTCTTAACTTTCATCTAGTTCAATCTTCGGTAATAGACGCACAAATACAAAGATCAGTCTTACTTCTTGGAAAATAGAATAGGAGATCCACAATGTGACATACTTGGATAAATGAACACATTTTTCTCTAATTCCTTCAACCAAATTTTATGTTCCTATATTTCTTCTGGTTCCATTTTATATGGAGTAATATAAATTGGTTCTACTCTCAACAACAACTCTATCGTAAAATCAACATCTCTATTGGGTGGAATATCTGAGAAGTATTTAAGAAACAAATCCTAAAATTGATCCACCATAAGATGAAAGAAAAGTTGTTCTAATCCCCCATAATCTTTGGGCTGTGAGTTCACCCAACTATTGACTAATCGGCTCTACATAGCATGCTTGGATATCCCACTCTCCTTGATGAACATAGGTATTCCCACACAGGGACATGAACATTACCCTATAGTGGTAACAATCAATATGGTTCTGTTACAACACCATACAATCCATTCCCAAAATCTAAACAAAACCCAACATCTCTAGCACAAACAAATACCACAAGTCATTGTACCATCCAACCACAAGATCATACCCCTTACATTTCCAAAAATTTTCTTCTTGCACCCCTAATATTGTATAAATCGACATGACCCCCAACATATTATCCACCACTAGACTAAACACACTTACAAATTTGGTAGATATAAAAAAATGCGAAGCACCTGTATCAAATAAAAAACAATAAATCCTGGAATATTTAAGGATCATACCTCAAAATATCAAAGGGACTACCTTTACACCTCCACATACAGGATAAACTACATGAAGATAACTTATCCCTCTACTTTGGATCTATTCCTATGTTTCAGGTGCTTCACTACCCTCCAAATGAGGAAACCCCTTCCATGGAGCACCCTACTCACTACCCCAACAGGTACGGCTAGTAGAGCTCTAACTGCCTTCTTGATATGGGGTAACTGACCACCTTCCTACACTCTACACTAGAATTGGTCCCCCATCATCACCTAACTATTTAGAATTACTATAGAACCTTTGAATATTCCCCAACCTATCAAACGCTTGGCAATCAACTAGTAGTTTAGAACACTGATCTTGCATGTGTCTCGTCCTACCACATTGATAGTAAAAAACTCAATAACTACCCTGAGAAGCTGGTTCTTTTTTCTAACTACTCTGACCAACATAACCCTGGTGAAGAAACTTGAAGTGGAACTTCCTAACATCATAAGTTTCACTAATAGATCACCCAAATAAAATTATATCCCCACCCCTAGAAGCCTCTTTGATATTTCCTTCTAAATTAACTTCCAAATCCACTACATTATCAAGAATCTTTAAACGAAATATATTCACCTAGGACTTGATATCATAAAAAATTCCATCCTAGAAACATATCTCTATAATTTCCTGATCCCCATATAATGCTGGAAAAAATCATTGAAAGTCGGTGAAGTGATTAGAAAAATCCATCACTATCATAATCCCCTGGTTCAAACTCAAAAACTCTATTTCCTTCCGCTGCCTCAACATATCTATATATAAATTTTCCGAAAAACTTTCATGGAAACCCTTACACTTAATAACCTCCACCTGAACAATTTGAACCAAAATACCCCCACTAGAATCTTGTCTATCATTGCTAGATATAAGCCACCAACTTTATTCTCTTCTCAAGAGAAGTCACTAAGTGATCAAGAATCATCTGGATGGAATCTATCTAGAACTTAGCTACCTCAGGTCCACTCTATCTAGAAAAAATCAGAGGGTTTTGTAGCTGAAACTATCTAATCATCTTTAACATACTTAGAATAACCTTCCGTTTGTCTTGTTCCATCATCTACATAAAATGAAAAAAATTCTCTCAAAATTTCCCCTCACCCCATTACCCTGGATCGTCAGGGTTTCTTGCACTACTTTTAGCGTATCATTCTCAATGATATCATCTTATCTCCTAACTATAACATTTCTTCATGGTTTTATTTTTGTAAAATTCCAAACTCACATCTCATAACACATAACATAAATCATCCATAGTTTTTACAAAATAATGCTCTCCACTAGCCATACACAATCCATTTTGCATACATTATCCCAATAGACATATTCACATATTTATCACTACCCTTAGCCATCCCCACCATGGATCATGGTTAACATGGGGTAAACTTTATAATGTGACCACAAACCCTTTTTCATTAAATTACCTTTTTAACCATTCTTATTTTCCCAATGTAAATTAATTCCTTCAAGGAATATTTCGTGTTTACAACTTATTACCACCAAAATTTTAACCCAATTATAAACTTCCATTAAGCACACATCTTTAACTATTCATTCACATTATTTTAAATTATCCATTTTCATCATATTTATTTAGAACCACTTATTTCAAATTTTCAATGAAAATGAAATTCACTTTATCCCTTATGTCTCACACATCTTCCCTGGGTGTTCCTACCAAGATGCATGTCACCTATATCCCTAGGTGCTTAAAATGTTAAAAGAATTCCCAACCACATATCATTTCTTTAATGATAAAAACATCATAAAATAGTCACATGACATAACAATTACATCACTTTGTAACACCCCAAGCTTCCACGGTACG
Organism: Viscum album; assembly: GCA_963277665.1. Classification (NCBI taxonomy): domain Eukaryota; kingdom Viridiplantae; phylum Streptophyta; class Magnoliopsida; order Santalales; family Viscaceae; genus Viscum; species Viscum album. The sequence continues at coordinate 1,100,996,068 of OY728138.1, read as the reverse complement.
CTTCTCTTTGAATAATACAATAGCGTGTGTTGTATGCAACTTTGAGTTCTAACACACCACAACCAATCAAACTAGCCATTATGAATAGTAATACCCACTTTTTGAAATTTTATAAATTTTATATTTGAAAATGGACTTCTTTTTGGATTTAGAATATCAAAATTAGCATTGGATGATTTTTTGGTATTTTTCTGAAAACTTTCAATTTTTGATGAATAGTGAAAAACACCGAGTTATAGTTAAAAAATGAATTTTTATTTAAATAATTATTTATTTTATTTAAATTTAATTTAGGTCAAAATAGATAAATAATACCTATATAATTTCAATGTAATTCATCAAAGTCGATTTATAATAATTTTAGATATATATAAATTTTATTGAACTTTTTACAGTCTTTTACCCACCTCCTAGGAGCATTTGAAAATTTACATAAAACATAATTTTACTGCTTCTGTTAGTTGAATTTCAAAAATCAGAGAGACACAGTTGATATTAATAATTAAAATTTGGTTCAATAAGATGAAAATAATTTTTGGTGAATAGTAATATTTTACTTTTATTTACCACAGTTAAAAGTAAATAGGGTAATTAAGGGTAAAATTGATATTATTATTACCCTAACACATGTCCTAATTATATTGGATAAGTATAATTCGACTAAAACCAACCCTAGGAATAAAATATGAACCTATTTGGTCCACTTGTATTAGATTAGGACATTTATTATTATTTAATTCAAAGAAGAGTTAAAAGAGTTAAAATCAAAGTTCAATAACATAAACATTTTTAATATAGGGTTACACATAAGACAAATTCGACTATAAATATTAATTAGAGATCTAAATATATTTCCTACATAATTGTATTTTATTTATATTTTTTAGACTTTAAATAATTCAATTTATTTATGACACAATAATGATGCAGTAATTACTTAATTAATGAAATATTAAAATAATGGATATTATAAATATCCAAATAAATGTAATTTGAGATGTTTTATGAATTACACTAATTTTATAGGGTAATATGATATATTAGGGATGGTTAGATGGATTTTTTTCTAAGTATTAATTCTTTTATGAATTTAAAAAAACAAAATACCAAATAGAGTCAAAATTGACATAAAAGAGTATTTAAAACAAATATTATATTATTAATTGTTATTATATTACTAAAAATATAAGGATCAGACTAATAACTTATATAATGATAGGTGTATCATTAATTAACCACTTGGATTTCTCTTGGAAGTATATAGTAAGTTTATTAACCATATAATATAAAAATACAAAGAGACATGGTAAATGTCAAATTATTTAACCAAGACTTAAATCCAAAATATAAGGTTAATATAGTGACACAAACCTGTCTAAAACCTATTAGTTGAGTGGTTTTCAACTCATCCCCACCTTATCCTTTAAATAATTTATTTTGGATCCATTATAAACCAAAAATGATTTTATTATAAAATAATATTTCTAGCGTTTCCTAAGGTGCCCCTCACCACTCTTATAAAAGGGCACTCCCCCTTCTCTCTAATTCACACCTTGAAAGCCATTTGGCTCGGCCAACCCCTATCCGAATACCCTCTTAACTATCCGACCTTCATCTTAGAGGCCTTAATTTAGTCATAAATCCAACCTAAGGAGCCCTTTTGATCAAATCAAAAGGAAGAACCTGAAGAAGAGGTAAATATTACATCACCTCTTTCAAGTTCCTTTCTTCTTCCACTTCCTCTTTCTTTGTTGTCTCCATTTTAAAATAATAACTCTAGTATCTTATATATTATGTGATGTTATTATAAATATGGTAAAACCATATTAATTATTCTATTCATCCTTTGAATGACATGTCACCATACGTGCATACGTACGGCTTACCGTCTCCACGTCACGGTGTAATTGTTATTCAATAGATTATTATTTGGATGGGTATAATAATGATGTGTAATTGATGTAAATAATAAATATTACATTATAATTATTATTTATATATGATATACCATCCAATTATATATTATTTTAATATCAAAAGAATGATATTGTTTCTTGTGTATACGTACGGACTACCGTCTCCATGAAAGCGATGGGATTCATTCCCCATCGTATCCATTAAAGACTAATTTTAATTAGATGATTAAAAATGATTTTTAAATACTTGATATCATTATGAATATGAATAAGATAGATATCATCCATAACAAACATTACTTACATAACAAATCATATGATTCACACTCAAATTTACCCAAGAGATGAAGGTAGAACGTTCCTTGTAGTTTAGCTTGGGTTGTCGAATCCTCGGAGACCTAAGAAGAAAACTATAGACACGTAAATTCTATGGACTTATTTTTTCTATGAATTGGCCAAATTGGTTTGATTTTATATGGGTTTGAAGGATAACTAACAGATTTAAGTGAATTTAATTTAAAATAATGAGTTGATCCTAGGTTATTTCTCGGGGTGGATTGGATGAAATTCTTTTTCAACTATTTCAATTTCTTATATTTGAGAAGGGTCCATTTAAGAACATCAAACAACATCCTCACTTACCGGTTTAATACCTACACACTATAATACTAATCAACTATACACTTGAAGGATCAATTTTTTAAGCACATCAAGTTAAAGGTTCGTATTAGCACTTGAAGTGGGTCGCCTTAAATTCAACAAGGACGATGGAGTTTAAAAATCATCAAATAAAAATCTCAATTAAAAGAAGTGATTAGAAATTAATGGGGTGATAAATAACATCCAATCCATACCCTTGATACTCCCTTGGCTCAACCCATAAGTGGGTTAACCCTCCATTGATTCTACGGTTTCAATGAAAGCGGAATGTAGACTCATGAGGGAAGAAATGGAGAAGTAAAATAACACAATAAAATAATGATCACTCCACCGTTGTGTGATAGTTTCACAAGGTTTGGTGTGAATAAATTCACATATTGAACAAATGGTATAAAATTTATATGAAGAACAACATAATATTAGGAGAATAATAACTGTTATTAAGAAACTGAAGTGAATTGAACAACTTACATATGAAAGGCAAACTTGAGACAACAAAATCACAGCATAACATTACAATGAAATAAAGCTCAATGATCTTAAAGTACTCCACCACCCCTGAATAAAATAGAAATATTTTTAAGCCTGGGGTATAGCCTCCAATATTCCAAGTCTCCTCAATTATTTGTGGTAGGCCATAGGTGGGTGGAAAGTTGAGGGAGAGTTGATTATTCCACCCTTGACCCGAGGTGGCATCCAGCTTTCATCCACCGAACAGACGTGTCTGAATGGCCTTCTAGATGGCCGCATTATAGTGGGACATATAAGAAGAAAATATATCTACGGATGTATCATAACCTCCTATAAAATGTGGTCCCATTTGAAGTGGGTTATTCCGATATATGAGTATATTGGTAGGATTTGTTCTAGGCTGCAGAATCTGGCCCAGAATTTTATCTCCAAATTGGGCCGCCATAATGACCACCATGTATGCCGAATTAGCACTCGCTATTGAATAATAATTTGTTCCTCTAGATTTATTGTATAATCCCATGAAATTTGGGCTTCATTGGGCCTGTATGTTGGGCCCCACATTCTCATCAGTGGGCTGGTGTCCAATCTGATTTCTCCAGAATTGTTTCCTTTCATCACAAAATATCATCAACTTCTTCCATGAATTCTCCATTTATACCCTGAATGAAACATGTTCATATTGAAGTTTATATCAATTTCCCAAAATATAAAATTAAAATATAGATAAATACATTCCTTAAAATCAGATGAATCATTGGGTACTTTAAATGATGTTAAAAAATGTACCACATAGTAGTGCATTTTAAGAATGAATTAAAATCATAATGTGAAATGATGTTCAAAGTGTAAAATTCACTAAAATGGTGTTTATTAATAATAAATCAAATTAATATTATATATATTAATAATGAATATTATCCTCATTTAGTGGATAATCACACCCCCAACTTGAGTTTTTCTAGTCCCGAGAAAAATATATCTCACCAATATGAAATTAGAATTCCCTTTTCCAAAAACATTTTAATACAAAATGATCACCCAAAACCCTTATACCAAACAATAATGAAACCCATAAAAATATTTTAATACAAGATAGTTTCATAAGTAGTTCCCAATCCTAAACCCATTCCTTTGTTCAAATTTATTTCCATATTTCATCTAATATCAATTAAGTATGAGGATGTATTGTGTATCACAATAGACATGAGGGTTAATCTTTATTCAAGGGGGAAATGACAGAAGCACTAGGTGGAATCACATTTCAATATTAAGATAAGTATTCAAAAAAATATTGTATTGTTTTTTTTTTGTTTTTTTTTTTGCAATTTTTCCATGGTAATTGAAATTGCACTCAAAAGAGTCAACCCCTATAGCGAGACTTTGCCGATGACTCCCAAGCTCAAAGACCTTAGGGAACCAAGTGAAGCTCACATACTCGGGCATCATATCAAGTTATCTCAGTCAAAAACAAATTCAAATTACCAAAAATAGAGATAAAATTACTAACTTTGGGCCAGACAACTATGGAGTCACGATCCCCGAGTGCCGAAATCCATGCATTAGGTCATTTCATTGCTCTATGTGCAAATTTATTGGTTTTTTTAATTTTTTTTATTTAATTCTTATATTAAAACTAAAATGATCACCAAAACTATGATATTTATTTGGGGGACCCCATGAACTCAAACTAATACCCCACTATCCAAAGGACATGCATTGTGATCTTTTTTTGGATGAAAATATAAACAATGAAATATCAAATTGGATAGTCACACTTTCCAAAATCAATACTCATGAAATTATACAAGGATTAAAATCAGAATCGGGGCATGATAAATTATTTGATATTCAATTTCAAAGTGTGCAATGTGTATTACCATATTCAAAGTTAAAGGAATTTTTCCTTCCATTTACACACATTTGTTTTTCAAATCATGCACTTTTTTAACACAAAAGAAATTTTTTTATTTAATCTCCCCCCAACTTAAAATAACATTGTCCCCAGTGTTTGATGAAATAAAAATTTAGAAGGAGTAGATGCAGATAAGGTAATTTCAAAAAGGAAACTGAAATTTGAGGATCATGGAATGAAGTCACCTGGTGGTTGAAGTTGTTGTTCTTACTACTCCAATTTAGTCCTTTGATATCCATGTCACTGGAAGAGTTCCCTAGTAGAAAAAGGAAAAAAAGAAAGAAAAAAAACAAAATAAAACAAAATAAAACAATATATATTTATATTTATATAATATAGAAATTAAAATATAAGTATATATATAAAAACTATAGAATAAGGAAGCACAAAAATCTGTAGGTCAGTGGTAAGCGCGTGCCCCTGTCTCCCTTCGATCCCGGGTTTGATTCCCCGCGGCTTCGCCAGTTGTGACAGGGTTTGACCAACGACCTATGACGTGCCCTTTTTTTATTTATTTTTATTTTTTTATTTTTATTTTTTTGTATTTTTATTTTAACCTACAAAAACATAAAAATAATATGAAATGATGATACATTGTCTTCTTTTTAAATTTATGGGTAAGGTATTACTCAAGTATCACACCACATCACACAGATAAATATGGTGCTCCCCTTTCATACCCATCCACACTCATAATAGAAGAACAGATCAATAATCTATTTTTTTTAAATATCAAAATGATTAATAAAAATATGATTCCAAAAATATTGAAAACATGAAAACCCTGGGTTTTCCCCCATGCAGTGCTTTTTTAACGTCGTTATCCCAACATGGATCCTAAATCTATCACTTTTTTCTTAGTTCATAGGTTGGCTCAGTTAACTCAACCTATTTTTACTGTTTATTGAATGATTCAACGAATGGTTTTAACCTTTTACCATTGACCATGAAAATGTAACCACTAGTGGGATATTGAATCTCTACTACCCCATGGGGGTACACATGATGCACTATGAAACGACCTGACCATCTAGACCTTAACTTTCCCAGGTGTAAATGAAGTTTTGAACTATATAAGAGCACATATTTTCTTGGTTTAAAATAATTGACTTTGATATTCCTAGATTGGTAGGCTTGAACTCTAGATTTATTGATCCTTGAATTTTCATAAGCCTCCATCCTTAGTTCCTCTAGTTCATTGAGATCTAATTTCCTTTTTGTTCTGGCCAATGAGAGGTCATAATCCATTTTCTTAATTTCCCAAAAGGCCTTATGCTCAATTTAAATAGGTAAATGGAATTCTTTTCCATAAACCAGCTTATATGGTGACATTCGTAGGATGGGTTTTTATGTTGTACGATATTCCCAAAGAGAATCCAAGAGTTTCTCAAACGAATCTTTCCTAGAAGGATTGACAGTTTTCTCATGAATTTTATTGTTTCTTGATTGGCTAACTCACATTGATTATTGGTCTGTGGGCGGTAAGCAGTGGACACATTGTGAGAAATTCCATATTTTTTCATGAGTGATGAGAATGAATGATTGCAAAAATGAGTACCACGATCACTAATGATAGCCCTAGGAAGTCCAAATCTAGAGAATATTTGTTTCTTTTAAGAATCTAATCACAGTTTGATGATCACTGGATTTTGTGGGATTGGAATCAACCCATTTTGAGACATAATAAATAGATAAGAGAATGTAAAGATATACCCTATAGTTTGGGAAGGGACCCATGAAATCCATTCCCCAACAATCAAATATTTCAACCACTAAGATGGGAGTGAGTGACATTTGATTCCTTTTTTTGATAGACCCTACTTGTTGACACCTTGGATAGCTTTGACAAAATGTATAGGAGTCCCTTGAGAGGGTGTGCCAGAAGAGACCACACTGAAGAATCTTATCAGAAGTTTTCTTAGTGGAAAAGTGACCTCCACATGCCTCACTATGACAGAATTTAAGGATGGACTCTTGTTCAGATTCTGGGACACACCTCATAATGACTTAGTCAGGGCAGAACTTATAGAGGTATGGATCATCAAACACATAGTTTCTAACATCAAAAAGTAATTTCTTTTGAGCTTGAGTCACTAATAATTTTGGAATGACTTCTGTAACTAAGAAATTGGCTATGTCAGTATACCAAGGGTAGTCACTCATAGAGTACAGGTGTTCATCAAGAAATGAATCAGACACAAAAAGGTGATTTGAGTTGTCTTTGAATTCCATCATAGAGAGGTGATCAGCTACAACATTTTCAACACCCTTTTTATCCTTTATTGTGAGTTCAAATTCTTGTAAGATAAGGACCCACCTAATCAGTCTAGTCTTAGAATCTTGTTTTGGGAAGATGTATTTTAGTACAGAATGGTCAGTGAACACTGTGATGGGGGATACTAAGATGTATGACCTAAACTTATCTAAGGAAAACACAATAGAATGTAACTCCTTTTTAGTGGTGGTGTAGTTGATTTGGGCATCATTTAAGGATTTTCTTGCATAAGCAATGACATAAGGAGTTTTATCACAACGTTTTCCTAACACAGCTCCTACAGAAAAGTCACTAGTATCACACATAAGTTCAAAAGGACGGTTCCAATTTGGAGATTTCGTAATGGTTGGAGAGGTGAGAGAGGATTTTATGGTTGAAAATAAACCCTCATAGCTTTCTATCAAAACAAATGGATCATCCTTTACTAGGAGATCACAAAGGGTACGGGAGATTGAACTAAAGTCCTTGATGAATATTCTATAGAAACCAGCATGTACTAAGAAAGACCTCACTTCCTTGACAGTTTTGGGTGATGGAAGGTGACAAATGATGTCAACCTTGGCTTTATCGACTTCAATCCCCCTACCTAAGACCAGATGTCCTAGAACTAGTCCCTATTTTACCATGAAATGGCATTTTTCCCAGTTTAGGACCACATTCTTTTCTTTGAATCTTGACAAGAATCTCTATACATTCTTAAGACATCCCTCAAAAGTATCCCCAAACACAAAGAAGTCATCCATGAAGACCTCTAGAAAATACCCTACCATGTCTGAGAAGATTCCCATCATGCACTGTTGGAAGGTTCCAGGGGCATTGCATGACCCGAAGGGCATGCGTTTGAAAGAAAAGGTGTCGAATGGACATATAAATGTAGTCTTCCCTTGATCATCTAGGGAGACCTCAATTTTATTATACCCAGAGTACCCATCTAAGAAACAGTAGAAGGCATGACCTGCCACTCTCTCTAGGACTTGGTTAATGAATGGTAAGGAGAAGTGGTCCTTCTTGGTGAATGATTTTAGCTTCCTATAGTCAATGTAGACTCTCTATCCACTACTCACCCTAGTTGAAAGAATCTTTACATACTTATTGGTTATCACTGTGATTCCTGCCTTCTTGGGAACCACTTGGATTAGGCTAACCCACTCAGTCTCAGCTATGGGATATATGATACCAGCTTTTAAAAATTTCAGAAGTTCCTTCCTTACTACCTCCATGAGATTAGGATTGAGTCGCCGTTGAGGTTGAAGACATGGCTTTGAATCAGATTCTTGAACAATCTTATGAGTCCCAATAAGTGGGCTAATCCCAGGAATATCAGACAGGGTCCAACCAATGGATTTATTATGTTTCCTAAAGACATCTAAAAGCACCCTCTTATGATTGGCTTTAAGAGAAGAATAAATGAAAATAGGATGTGTTTTATTGTCCCCTAGGAAGGAATACTTGATTGCAGCAGGAAGTTTGTTCAATTAAAGATCAGGTAGGTTCATAATTTCAGTAGAAGATTGGGACATTGGATCAAGATCAATTTTTTTCTAGAGTTTTAGATAGGATTGATTCCCCACATGTAGAAGGTTCAGCTACTAGAATTTCATGATCATATTTAGGGAAGGAAGTTGAAGTGGTCTCCATGAAAGTGGTTTCCAGAGAGGATTCACTGATTGTTGGACTGAAGACTTCATCATAAAAGAAATTTGGAAATGATTCAAGCCAATGAGATAAACATACTTCATGTGAGCAAAGGAAATCAATCTCATCCTGACTTAAACATCCATCAAATATTCCTTGATGTTCTATGGATTCATTATCAATGCTTCCTATAATTTTTACTTCATAAATTTCCCCATCATCCTCTATTTGTGAGCTTGATTTATAGATGTTCATGTCTAGACTCATGCTTCCAAAGGTGATGGTAATGTTCTTATTTAGAAATTGGATAATGGAGTTTATTTTTTCAAAGAAGGGATGGTCAAGGATGATTGGGGTTTGTTCTTTATTTCCTATGTTTGGATGGTTTTCAAGGATAGTGAATTCAGCAGGGTAGATGATGTTTTCAACCTTTACCAGAACGTCCTTTAAAATCCCCTTTAGAACCCTAATGATACTATCAGCAAGTTGAAGTGTGAAAGATGTGGGTTGGAGCTCTTCTAGGACTAAATGGAAGTACACAACATAGGGGATGATATTGACACTAGCACCTAGGCCACACAAGGCCTTGACAACTTTTCTCTCTCCTAGTTCAACATTGATGTAAGGGAAACCCGGGTCTTTCAACTTACGAGGAATGGTCCCTTGATTGGTGGTACTCACATTAGCAGCCAAAAGGACTTGGTTTTTATGTGAAAATTTTATTTTAAAAGTGTACAAGTCCTTAAGGTACTTTGAGTAGGTAGGTATGGTTTGGATTACATCGAGAAGGGGAATGTTCAACTTGACTTGTGAGAATATCTCTCCTAATGTTTCATTTAATTAAGGCTTGGTTTTCCCCCTCATGCATTGAGAAAATGGTGCAGGTTGTGGGGTTGTTTGTTGAAGAGTTGTTTCTTTCACCTTGTTATCAGTTTCCTCAGTTTGATATTGTGGTTTATTATAATTTTTATCCATGTTTGAATCTTCATATGGGTTTTGAATTAGTTGTTAAAGTTTATCAATTAATTTCCCACTTCCAAAAATAGTCACATCCTTTAGTTGTTCATGAGTTGTTTGAGTGCAACATGACTCTCCCCTTGAAGTTGATGATGATACTGCCTGATTAGGCATGGGTGCCTTTCTAGTTTTGATGTTTTGAAGTTCTTGTTTTAGGGAAGAGAATTCTGAGTTCATTATTTCCATTTGTTTATACAGTTTTTCTAGTAGGATTTTTGGAACGGTTTGGGTTGGTGCTTGAGAAGATTGGTTTATCCCAGGGGGATATTTTGGAGGTGGGATGGTTTGTTGAAATTGGACTGGTGGTTTTTGGTATTGTATAGGTTGAGTTTCGAACTGGTTATGGGTTTGTTAGTTCTGATTTGGGTAAGGATTTTGTCCCTGTGGTTGGCTAGGTTGTTGGTTATATTTCCAGCGGAATCCTGGGTGGTCATTATACCTTGGGTTGAAGGTGTTTTGGTATTGAGGATTTTGAAAGTTCAAAGAATCTACTTCTACTAGGGGTCTTCCTAAAAAAACATCCTTGATGGATGTAATAGTTGAGCAGTTGTCTATCTAATGGTCATGTTTGTCACAAATTGTTCAAATAGGGTCCACAGTTTGGATTTCATGGACTTTCCTAAGGTCAATCTCTTCAACCTTACTAGGGAGTGCTGCGAGTTTAGCCCTAAAGCTTTCCTCTTATCCAAGTGTATGAATTCAAGTAGTTCTTTGTGTATTTTTAGAAGAAGGTGAAGTTCCCCATGTTTGGTTTTGTTCAGAAAGTCTTTCTAGATACTCATAATCATCATTTGGGGCTTTGTTTTTAAAGGTTACATTACACATCAGGTCCATTAATTGTTTATTTCCCAGACCCAATCCTTCATAGAAAATTCTCACTTGTTCAGGAATAGAAAAACCATGGTGTGGATCCATATTTAGAGTGTCTTTGAACCTCTCCCATGTTTCATAGAATGACTCTCCCTCTTTTTCAAAAAAGTTTTGGATACTCTTTTTAAGTGAAATTGTTTTTTGGTGGGGAAAGTATTTTTTGTTTAATTCTCTTTGTAATTGGTCCCAATAGTTGATGGATGATGGTCTAAAATTGTTTAGACGATTTTTAGATTGATACTTTAAATAAAAAGGAAATAGCCTCAACTTATCTGATTCTAGTTGATGTGGGGGACACATGGTTTCTACAATGTCATTGAACTCCTTAACGTGAAGGTATGGCATCTCGGACTCCATTCCATGGAATGTGGGAAGGTGGTTTAGGACTTGGGGTTTAAAGATGTATTTGGAATATCCTATGGAATTGTGTCTAATTCATGAGGGGTAATTGGTCCAGGAAGGTGTAAGGTAGTCATTCATGGTTCGATCGAATGCATTCCCTAAGTTTGCGGCTACCTCATTTGGATTTCCATTTTGGTTTCCACTCAGGATTATGAGTTGGTTTCTTTGAAGACCTTCCAATGAAATGGGATCAATTTTTGACTCTGGAGTATTAGGAAGATTAGGATCTAATGTAAATAGTTCCCTTGGTTTACTTGACTCCCCAACCCTAGGACTATCCACCCTAACTAGATGGTTTGATTGATCGCGGGTGTAGGCCGACATGCACCAAAAGAAAAAAAATGATAAAGGGACAAGATAAGAAAATTTGGATGAGAAAATAAGAAATGGGGGATAATAGAATGGATTTTTAGATGACTTACTTAGGTCCCTAAAAACGGCCCCAAAATTGGATTCACACTCAAATTTACCAAATATATGAAGGTAGAACGGTCCTTATAGTTTAGCTTGGGTTGTCGAATCCTCTAAGACCTAAGAAGAAACCTATAGACACGTAAATTATATGGACTATTTTTGTCTATGAAGTGGAAAAATTGGGTTGATTTTATATGTTTTTAAATGAAAACTAACAAATTTAAGTGAATTTAATTTAAAATAATGATTTGATCCTAGGTTATTACTCAGGGTGGATTGGATGAAATTATTTTTCAACTATTTCAATTTCTTATATTTGAGATAGGATCATTTACGAAGATCAAACAACATCCTCACTTATTGGTTTAATACCTACACACTATAAAACTAATCACCTATACACTTTAAGGATTAATTTTTTGATCACTTCAAGGTAATGGTTCATATTAGCACATGAAGTGTGTGGCCTTAAATTCAACAAGGACAATGGAGTTTAAAAATCATCAGATAAAAATATCAATTAAAAGAAGTGATTAGACATTAATGGGGTGATAAATAACATCAAATATACCCCCTTTATACTCTCTTGGATCAACCCATAAGTGGGTTAACCCTCCATTGATTCTATGGTTTCAATGGAAGCGTAACTAGACTCATGGGGGAGGATATGTAGAAGTAAAAAAACACAATAAAATAAAAATCACTCCACCGTTGTGTGATAATTTCACAAGGTTTGGTGTGTATAAATTCACACCTTTAACAAACGGTATCAAAGTGGTATGAAGAAAAACATAATAATAGTATAATAAGAAATTTTATTAATAAATTAAAATGAATTGAACAACTTACATGTGAAAGGCAAACTTGAGACAATAAAATCGCAGCATAACATTACAATGAAATAAAGCTCAAAGATCCTCAACTACTCCACCACCAGTACATTAAATTGTAATTTTTTAAGGCTTGTGTAGATCCTCCAATAGTCCAAGTCTCCTCAATTATTTGTGGTAGGCCATAGGTGGGAGGAAAGTTGAAGGAGAGTTGATTTTTCCACCCTTGACCCGAGGTGGCAGCCAGCTTTCATCCACCGAACAGACGTGTATGAATGGACTTCTAGATGGCCAAATTAGAGTCGTAAATAGAAGAAGACAATGGATTTCCGGATGTATCCTAACCTCCTGTAAAATTTGGGCCCATTTGAAGTTTTGGATTATGAGATACAATTATATTGGTAGGATATTTTCAGGGCCGCAGAATCTGGCCAATAATTTTATCTCCAATTTGGTCCGACTTAATGAACACTATGGAGGCCTAATTAGAACTGTCTCCTAAAGAATTATTTGTTCCTCTATATGTATTATAGCATTCCACGAAATTTGGGATTCATTTGGCCTCTATGTTGGGCCCCACATTTTCATTAGTGGGCTAGTGTCCAATCTGATTTCTCCAGAATTGTTTCCTTTCATCACATAATATCTTCATCTTCTTCCATGAATTCTCCATTGATCTATGAATGAAACATGTTCATATTTAAGTGTAGATAAATTTCCCAAAATATGAAATTAAAATAAGGATAAATATATTCCTTAAAATCATATGAATCATTGGGTACTTTAAATGATGTTCAAATATGTACCACATAATAGTGTATTTTAAGAATGAATTACAATCATAATGTGAAATGATGTTCAAAGTGTAAAATTCACATAAATGGTGTTTATGAATACTAAATCAAATTTATATTATATATATTAACAGTGAATATTATCCTCATTTATTGTCTAATCATAATATAAAGGAAAACGAATCAGTTAACACCCGAAATGACGATAATACTAAGATATTATTAACAAAGCAATGTGAAAAGATTAAATGTGATTTCATATCAATGTATATGATTATTTTATAATTTAATAACAATTATTTCACCATTATAAAAGATGTTAACCTAGACTCGACCAAGGAAAAGTACAAGGTAAGGGTTAATTCTACAATATCTTCATTATCTGAGGTTGTTTATATGTAATTATATACTAGGACCTCTTTATCATCCACATCCATGTTTATTAAAAATTTAGTTCAAAAAATTCTTACTATTTTATAGACTATGGGTTAAATTCATTTATACCCTTGTTTTACTTTTATAAGATGTTCATAAAGGAATATTTCTGTCGTTTTCCAAACAAGGTACTTTTTGACATTTTCGACAAATTTAAGGTAAGAATGTTTCTTTAACATATATGGAAGATGCAGGAATTTTATGCCGTTATAACATCGTCGAAGCTTCCCTTACAAGATTATAAGAATATTTTAAAAAAAATATTTTTTAATTATTTTACTTTTAAATTATTTCAAAATAGAAAGACATATTTCTCAAAAAATGTTTTGATTTCATCTATGTCAACATCATTTGATGGATTGTAAGATTATTTGAAGTTTATTTATTATGTTACAAAACTTCCATATTTTATTAAAGGTTTTTTTGATATGTTTGACTGTGGATGTTCTATTTTTATACCATTTAAGGTTTATGAATAAAGTATTGACATTTTGTATGTTAGTTTTAATATAAATGTTTATGTTATGTTTAAACCTTTTCATATGAGGAATGAATTGGACTTAGTAAGTGACGGGTGGAGCCCGCTATATCTCCTTGATGCATTGGTAGGTCTCATGAGACAAACTAGTGTCTTGGCACAAGGCCTTGACAAAATATTATTTGTAGTCATGGCACAAGGCATTGACTATGTGGTTATGAAAGTCTAGCATTATGCATTCCATCATTATGAAAGTGGCTATTGATATTGCATGTGATTATTTCATTGGTAGAATATCCATGTGAGTAAATAAATGGCATTATTTTGATTTATATTAGTAATATTAATATGAATTTTATGTTTAAAAGGATTTTTTTAGTTTATTTCATTGCCTTAAATGTTTATGCTTATTTATGAAAGTTTCTGCTATATTGTTATCCTTACTAAGTAGTTGAGATCACCCCTTTCTATGTTTTATTTTTCCCATGATGAGAATAAGTATATTATGACTGACCTGCAGGGATAGTCTATGGTATCTCAGTGTTGTCCATGGAAACAATGTTGTTTTCATTTTCCATTTTATGATGTAATGTAAACCTTATGAATGTATCTAGTACTTCCAAGGTTATTAAACTAATCGATCTTTCAAGACATGATCTTTTGTGATCATGCCAATGATACGTACTAATGCACAGACTCTAGGCTTCTGGGGTTGGGGAATTACAACTTAATGGTTAAATATCACTCAATCGTAATCAACACACAAAAAGAACAAAAATACCACCTGGGGTTACTTGGTTTTTCCCTCGCACATAGGTTAGATACTCCCATGCATGAGATCATTAGTATGGACCGACTATTCCTAGTATCCTTTCTAAATTTCCCATAAATTAAAAAAATGGGAATAAATTCTCTGATTCCCCTTTGTAACATCACCAACACGAGTTCCACTAACTGGTCCCCCGATCCGGGTCACCACATGACCCCAGACATGCCTCTCCATATGGTAGAGTCTACTAACTAGTAGTGAGGATCTAACCAATAATGTGATGAGACTATACCCTCTTTAGAAGATTAAGTCACAGTGGATAAAGTATGAGATAAAGAAAATAGAAATAAACAATAAACATGAATTTTTATACATTTCCCAAAACTTCGTATAAGCCCAAAACCTAACAGTAAATAAGTTTTTTCATTTCATACAGTTTCAAGTGTAAGGTAAACACCAAAAATAAAGAAAACAAATTAAATCCACAAAACATGTCCTGACTCTCATTAAAGATCCATCCACCATGTGCATCCCATGCCTAAATCAATCGTCTAACATATAACCCTTTCCCTTATGCTGACAAGCAAGCATGAAGTCTGGTCGGGTACCCAGTGGAAACCTAATAAAGGTTTGAGTATAACTTAGTAGGACAACACCAATGGTGTCTACAAAATATCTAGTCTAAATAGATAGTGTATGCATGTATTGAAATGAATAAAAATATAAATAAGAAAAATATACATGGGGCCATTAGTTAACTATTATCACTTTAATGATTTTCATCTTTCATTACAAGGGTCAGTAATTTTCATCAACTACACTATAGCCTATTCCAGTCAACTACTATTCATAAAGATATATGTCAAATTATCTATCTTGCTAGGGGAAACTCCTCACAACAATTACATAAATCATACCTTAAAGAATTCATCCACATAATCTAATATAATTACATCACTCTTACCTTCGAACCTCAGTCCAGGGAGCCTAGTCCAATGCAGTCGTTAAGGTCCTAGAGCCTTAGTTTGAATCCATAATAGATACATTCAAGAGGTAGTGTTTAGATCCTTAGTCCAACCCAGCCTATGGGAGGAGACTCATTACAACACCACACATACCACCAAGTCATATTCACATGATTCTTTATTCATAAACCTTTAACAAACATAAACCAATCCTGTTTAACAAAGTCATCATTAACAAAGAAGTTCATTCAACACATAATCCATCATTATACCTCATCCTGTTTACAATTTATCATATACATTTCTTAACTAATTTACAATTTACACACCTTATCCAATATAGAAATTTAATCATTTAAAATCCATAACACTTTTAACCCATTAACATTATACCAAACAACCCCTTAATCAAAGTTAACAACCAAAATCAATTATCATTATTTTCACTTCATAACGAAAGATAACATATCAAAACATTCATTATGGTCTCTATTTCATGACGATTCAATTCTTCACTTAATATATCAATTTTCATGTTCATGAAGTGTCACACCACATGGGATGACCTTAACCCTGTCAAACAAACCTCAACGCATCCTATAGGGATCATGATGGGTTAAATTAAACAGTTACTCAATCAATATATCATTTCCACCAAGGTAAACCAAATGGTAAATAAAACAACACCAAAGAACCACCACATACACTTAAATACTCAACATGAATATACGATAGAACTTATATACCACCTAACTAGATTCTAAAGATAGTGGCTCACTTAACCTAAGACTTTGATTTAGATTCAAACACCCCTTAAAGCCCTAACCTAACATCCACTAGAAAAAAGATATTTTTAGGGTTTCAGAAGAAGTAGAAAAACCACATGAACCTAAATCCAAAAAGAGAAGAAAAATAAGTGTTAGTCTCACCCATATCTTTTATTCACAACCAATAGTTCTATAAATGGCCAAGAAATGAGGTATATTGATCCTTGGGTAGTCTTGGTCTATTTGTTTCATCCCTAGGGTTGCAGGAGGGAGAATGAACGTGAATATTGCGCTAGATTACTTAAGGACTGTGGGGGAAAATGGTAAAATCCTGCTTTTAATGTGGGGGAATAGTTTGGTTGGATGGTTATCCAAACTATGCTCCAACTATGTGCCACCCTCTATCCAATAGGGGTTTAGGCCACACAATTACCTAGAGATCCCACACAGTTTGACAAACCATGCGATGACCATACGGGGTGGATCTATCTAAGTGCACATGGTTCTTCCTTCCCCCATACACTGTTTCTTCAAACCATGCACCCATTCCCAAGGAAATCACAGTTAGGGTGCACGATTACTACTAACCATGTTACAATAGTGAAATAGTAATTGGATGGCCCCGTTCTCCTTTTTTTGTCATTAACCCCCTGAACACCCCATGTCCTCTGTATAGGTTCATAGAACATTTCATTAACCATTTTAAAGGTATTTAAACCAGAAATTTTAACAATAATGAACCTCGAGAATAATGAGATCATACATTGAGCTCTGTCAACTCAAATGGCGTCTTATAATAAGGAGGTATCAAAATGGGATACACACTTGGAATGATCCCTATCTCAAATTTCGATTCTCTATCTAGGGGATGTCTTATGAATTCAACTAAAAATATTTCCTTATAGAGATCTATAATTGGAGGAAAATATGAGGGGGATGACATTGATCCAATTGAAATGTATGATCCTACAATATACACTATGATCAACCAAAGTTGGATTAGGTCTGGACCCACTCAACCTTCTCCTAGTTCCCACTCCCCAGTCATCATGAACTTCTCATTATTGGGTGATGTAAATGATACCCATATCTAATAGTTGTTGATGTGTGCTTGGAATCTGGTCATCCATTCTATACCAACAATAACATCGAATCTCATCCTCTCCAGAATAATGAAGGACCACATATTTCCATAACTAGTAATGAATATATGACACTCTAGGAATTGTTTAAGATGTTCAAATTTCATTACCAATAGTGTATCGATAGAAAGTAACTTAGAAGATAACATGGCCAGTAAGTTATATCCAGTAATAACATAGGAATATAAAAATTAATAGAAATAAACAGTAGCAAATAAAGTGGTAGAAAATATAGATGTGATCAACATCTGAACTTGAATAGTAGACGGTCCTCCAAAACCACATGTTGAAATTTGATCCACAATATAAACTTATCCCACATCATCTTTGAAGCCCTTCCCCCAAGGCATGTTACTCTCATGAGTAAACATCATCTAATCCTATTCTTAAGGACCTCAACAATATCCCTGGTTCCATAACCATGTCTACCTCAATCCCATACGAAACCCTTTCCTAAAATCCACGGTGAAAACTTCTTGAAGGTGTCCTATATTTTTGTATTACTAAAATTGTCTCTAAGGTTTTGTGTGAACCCTATGAAAATGACTAACCTTCCCAAAATTTCATCACTATAGTACTCCTCCTAATGGAACTGAAGAAGTTGAACTCTACTCTACCTTCTTATCACTACCCTATTATGAATCCCTTATGTTCTTATTCCTACTTCTAGAATATACACTCATAGAAGAATTAATTGGTCTAATAACATGAGTACTAAATAGTCAAAGAGACCAAATAATCAATCCTACTCCGTAACCTTATAAATATTCAATGTCCTAAATTGAACCTATGAGTTTTTTATTATTTCAAAACTCTAAACCTGGCATTGAAAGTCAATATGAATTATAATCTCAAACTTCCAGACCTTTTATTCCTTATTTATGACCAAGATAGGAGTAAATAAAAGTATTTCCAAGAAATGAGAAGTGTATTTAGATATATTCATGGACTCCTTTAGTAGCTCCATGAACTATTATACTTTCTCTAGATTTTTATTTTTGAGGAAAACACCCCAAATAATTTGTCATTGAAGTACCCCCATTGACACCCATGAATCTTCTAGTTTGTCCCATCACACCCCACCACCTCCTTGTAGTTCCCTGTAACATGAACACTAATAGATTAAACTTCTAGTCCTTAAGTTCCTCAATGAGTTCAAAGACACCCTATAATATGTTTATACAGTGATCTACTTCCTACAACACTCTAGTGGCCAAAACGATGGTGGATGTTGGAGTTGGAAGTATCTAGCGTAGTCAACCATGGACTTTAGAGCCCATCTGCATTGGGTAGGAACAAGTGGAAAGAATCCCAAATAAGGTGGTATGACTACCTAATCCACCAAAATAAGTGTGGGGCATGCTTCTGCACCCTCTTGTATAGCGAGTGGTGGAATAGGGGCATCCTCTCTAGCGAGAGAATCTAGAACATGTCATCTAGTAGTCCTGTCAGCCACCTTTGGGTGGAATATTTTGAAATGTAAAGGAAACACTTAGAAAAAACTGAAGTATCTAGGACTGTTCCTAATTGGTTTATGGGATCACACAAGGATATCCTAAGAGTTTACCCATAACCCAAGGTATATCCCTCCTAGAACTAACTATGGTTTGTATCCCTATATGGTAGTCATAGTAATATATATATACCAACATAATAGTATGATCAGGTTCTACTAACTAATTCTAGCACAGATATATCACAATATTATGGAAAAAATATACATCAGTCAATAGATAACATGATTATATTCCAAACAGATATCAAGATTCATGAAATTAAATTAAATAACTATTATTAAGCACAAAACAGGTGTATATTTATATCATTTTATCATACAAACCAAATCGTGATGCATTAATTCACCTAAAATAATATACAACAATAAAAAAAATTCATTAAATGGTAACTCGGAGGTCTGTGACACATGATTTGTCCATGAACCTGGTAACTCCCCTACTCGAGTCCCACACAACCTATCTCCTTTCTACAATGTACCTAGTTAGTAAAAGAAGAATCAAATTGTGCTCTGATACCATTTTTTAAATCATCAAAACAAACATTAGTACTGAGACAGAAACCCAAAATACTCCATGCACACCTACCTGAACAAAAAACAACGATGACTTGTAGTGAGGGACTAAAAGCTATCAGTGGGGAGGCTATACCCTTAGTATTATATTATATCCATACAATAAACCTAAAAAATAATATAATAATAAAAGTAACATGTGTAAGACTAAATAATAATTACATAACAACACATGGAACACAAGTTATACAAATAAAATAATTTGGGCTACCAATGTGGAAATTCATAACAAGGTAATGAGTGAAATCAGATTAATAAAGAAATAGTGTAAATTCCTCTGATATATGTCCTGGTACCACTACCTAATTTATAATACTTAGCTCAACCATCTACCTTGGGACCCTTACCATTACCTATATCCCTATACAAGGATTTTCATGCACACTAAGATTCCCATTTAGTGAATGAGTAATAAAACCTGGTAAGACAGTATGAATTCATCCTTAACAAGTGTGGACATGTATAAAAGGTGTATTACATGAAAACAATAAATGTACAACCAATAATAAAAAATCACATAACAAGAACCTATATGCTAACCAAGACACCATGAGCCCTGTACATAAATTCTTTGGCTCCATGATGAATGTAATATAATGATATTAGAAGTGATCAATAACTAGCCAGAAGGCTAGTAACATACTACTCAGTATCCTCAAGGCATCTTATGAATATTCTACTTAGCATCCATTGGGAGTAAAGTGAATCATTTTACTCAACATCCACAAGAAATTGAGTGATCATGATATGTGAAATCCACTAGGTATCAAGTAAGAATGGTACTAGGAATCCACTAGGCTTTGAGTTAATCATACTGTATTCATGAGGAATCAATGTATCCCTACCGTATTCTCAAGTACATCGTCTCCATAATCGAAAGTCATGTGCACTCCCCCACTAAGGGGTGAACATTTCATGATGGTCCACCTATCCTAAACACATATAATAATACCTCCAAGGAATATTGACACCCATATCAGGGTATATTATAAAATGAAAATCATTTTATATCATCCTGAGAAAATAGTAAAAACATACAATACAATTGATCGACATCAAAAATGATCAAAAATATAAAAGAATACTCATGGAAACAAGTATCATAAAATGTATCACAGGCTACGCAAACACTCACATGTCATCGAAATCATTCACAGTCATCAAATTATGCCATGACAAAAAACGTACCATGGAAACATGTGTCGACAGGATACCTAAATGGTAAGGAACAACCTACCTCAAGGTTTTTTATGAGGAACTCAAAGTATTAATGCTCAAACCACATCATAAAACAATATATAATTACCTCAAAAGTCAATTATTCCTATTTCGGGTCCCAGGTGAGATTGAATTTCAAGAAGAGTGGTTCTAGAGTCACATGCCTCGAGATTTATTTCAATGGAACCAATTCCAAGATATGTAGAAGGAGAGGAAACCAATTCACAATATATGTTGTCAATCAAGGAACAAATCATGAATTCCTTATTGATTCTATAATATAACATTAGGCTTAACTAATAAGCATTGATCCATAATCAATTCATTAGAAGAAAATATATTAAATATAAATAGAGTCTCAAGATAATAAATATTTGGAAACTTACCTATAAATATCCACTTTTCATGTGGAATGTAACTTCATTAAAAAGGGATGTTGTTAATAAATATAAACCACCACTGATCTAGAAATGATTTAATAATATATCATGAGTTGGAATTAGAATTCATAGATCAGGAATAGGCTTTTCAAATATATGAATCATATTATGTTAAAATAGGTATATTAAAGAGAAACCCAAAGAATATAGGGTTTCATATCACATGACTCAATTTTAGATCTCAAACCCACTTATATTTGTTGGGATATAGAATTAGAGGATATTAATTCAATGGGGGAAGGCCATGGGTGTCTCATAAATTGGGATGAAATCCTATATAATGAATAATGGTTCAAATAAGATCATAAATGGATGTTAAGGATTAATTCATTGCATTAATTCACTTTTGAATGTTATGGCTACCCTTTTCAACAAACAATGAACTAACCATGCACCCTTTCTGGGATCAAAGCAATAAAAATAGCAGTAACCAGAAGTATAGCTAACCGAATTGGAAGAATGAAAGTGTATGGAAACCACCATCGGGACCAGGAACCATGAAGCTTTTTACGGGGAAATGGTAGTCGATCAGCAATGCAAGGTGGGGATCTAGGCGATCAATGATGCAGATGCTGGGGAGGGGCAGTTATAGTGGGTTGGTCCTACTGGTCAATTTTTGGGCATGGTATGCCTCTAGGACTTTCAATCTTGTATTTCAAGTCATGTTTGGCCTTGTGCCTTGGTCCTGCAGGTCATGTACGGGTTACCCTTCAACCCTTAAAAGGGGGATTATCCATAATAAAATAAAAAGAAGGCCTTCGGGCCATTTGGGTATTCACACTTTCTGAGATTATAGACAAGTTGTGTGGTTTAGATGCATGGTTTATTAAACCATGCACTAACCATACTATTGGACACTAGATCTTATTGCATGGTTTTATAGGTTTAATCACATGTTTTTTCAAATTTTCTTCCTTTAACATGTGCCTCACCTTGAGACTCTACCTATAGTTGTATTATAACGCCCTGGCCCCAGATAACCTAAATTCGATGCACTATTACATTATATTGGAATTATTACAAGGAAGAAAATCTCGAAGGACCATATAGTTTAGTATTCTTGGAAATCCATATTACATACATGATACCCATAAGACATTGGGAAAACAAAATAAAAAATACTACAAAATAACTGAAATATGATGCATCCTTGAAAGCTTAATCAAATTTCTCTTCTTAATAACCTGGGGAGAGAAACATAATAAGGGTGATCTCAAATGCTCAGTAATGATATGTACAATGGATGAAATAATCAATCTATATGGAAAGGTAAATAACTGAGAACACTTTCCATTTACAAAACTAAATAAGGCACAAATAATATGAAAAGTAAGGAACTAAAACATATGCCATAAATCAATAAACTAATAATGAACTACTTCCATATATATGTTGATGCAAAATCTCATGGATAAAGAAATACTTAAATTAAAATAAGGAAATACTTTATTTAAGGACATCATGTCTCAGGTCCATGAAAACATGTTACCATCAAGACCATTCACAAGATGGTTTAAAACTAAGGGTAGAAACCCATTTGGAAATCTTGTTCATATCATGAGAACCTTTCAATGCATTGAGGACCTATATAAAGTCCAGGATCCACCCTTCATTTCTAGTCCAAAGTATTTCTCATATTGAATAGAAAAAAATACATAATATGCCTTATCAAATAATAATATTGATTGGGTAATATGGATATATCAATAATTACCAAGAAGTAAAAAACCTAATATCATGAAAATAATGAGAATCATGTTAAAAAATCAAAGGGTAGAATATACACCAAATAAATGGAACTATGTTCATAACATTTCAATATGCCTCAATGAAATGAAATTGAGATGAAATATCTTACCTTAAGTTAGATACTCTCTGTATTTGTCTGAAACTCTTGTATGATGGTTTTAAACATATTAATAACTTATATTAGAGTTATAATAATATTTATGATATCATATATTATTCTTTTATAACTTTATATTACCCATTTATTAACAATTCTAAGTTAATACAACATTTTGGGTAATAATCCCTTTGATTATCATACGTGCTTTGACTAGTTATTCTTGATCATATTACTTATATCATGATTCAATTACTTTACGAATTTATAATATGATTTATATATAATATATATTCATAATATAAATATAAATTATATATATAAAAATCAAATGGAATACACCATTCATGGAAACGGTAGGTTGTACGTACGTGTGAATGTTGTTTCCATTATCTTATCATATTGAATGGAAGTAAGTGAATGACATATATGTACATATATATATATATATTATTCTATTAGAATTATTATTTCATATATTTCATAATTATTTATTGTATATATTTTATAATCATTCTTGGATAGAAAATGTGGAAGATGAGTCTCATCGCATCGTGGAGACGGTAAGTCGTACGTGCGCATGAGCGACAGTATCATTTCTTAATAGTTAAATGGTACGGGATTGTATGGAATATGAATTTTAAATAAATAATATCATATTATATTTATTATTTAATTTCTTTATATTCATCATTATACCCATCGAAATAAATTATAGGTGAAAATTAGTTTACACTATGGTGTGGAGACGGTAAGTTGTACGTACTCACGCATGGTGATATTGTTTTTAATAGGATGGGTAAAAGGAAAAATATGGTTGTACAATAATCATAAAAAAATATAAACATATATTAGATTCAGGATTTATTATTTAGTATGGTAACAATAAAGTAATAATAAGTAGAATAAGAAAAGAACTTTGAAAGAGTTTGATAAAACGATTACCTCCTTTTTGGGTATCTCTTTTTTATTTGCACAAAAGGACTCCTTAAGTTGGATTTATTCCCAAAGTTTTGTGTCTATAATTAAGTGAGGGAAGTTTGGAGGATATTCGGGCAGTTTTGGGCTAATAAAAAGGTCTTTGGAGGTTTTAGTTAAAGATAATGAGAAGTTCCCTTTTATAAGAGAGGTGAGGGGCACTTTAGGAAAAGCTTGAAATATTAATTTATTATAAATTAATTTTCAGTTTATAATAGATACAAAGTGATTAATTTCTAGTAAAATGTGAATATGGGTCTAAATAATCTCAACCAATATGTTTCAGATATGTTTAGGCCATAAAATTATCCTTATCTTTTATCTTTAACCCTTAGTTAAATATCTTTACTCTTACCAATTCTTCTTGTATTTTTACACCATATGGTTAATTTAGTTACTATAAAATGAACAGAGAAACTAAAGTGGATAATTAATGAAATTTCTAACATTATATAAGTCTGTTTTCATAATATGATTTTTTTTTTGGATTTTAATAACATTTAACAAAATAGTATTTGTTTTAAAAACTCATTTATGGCAATTTTAACACTATTTAGTAATAGATTAATGTCATAACAATTTGATTCCTTCTAACCAAAGGAATTAAATAAAAGATAATATGTCTATATCATACATAAAATTAGTGTATGGAAGCATGATATTCAAATTAAATTTATTTTAATATTTATAATGTCATTTATTTGAATCTTTCATTAATAAGGTAATCACTGCAACATCATTGTGTCATAAATAAATTTATATATTTAATGTCTAAAAATTAAAAATAAAATACCATGATGTATGAAATTATTATAGATTTATAATCAAAATGTATATTCAAATATATCAATCATATAAACCTATAATAATTTTTTTAGTAAAAGATACATGTTTATGTTATATTTATCTTTACTTTAAATTAATTCTTATAACTTCTCATTATAACACCCAAGTGGCTCCATGGGGTCCTAAAATTGAATCAAGGATGAAAATAGTTGCAAATATATCATAAAATAGGATTAGAAATTTTTTAGGTTAGTTTAATATTATTATAATATTATTTTTTACCCTTAATTACCAGATTTACCCATTAACCATGGTAAATAAAAACAATTTCAGAAGTTACTATTCATAATGTCAAAAAAATAGAAGGTATCTATTTATACAATTTATATATTATAATTTAAAATATTTAATCCATTTTTTCAAATTTAAAACATAAAAGTTTCATAAATTAATTTAAAATCAATTCCTGTTGTCAAAACCAGAATGTTGGTTTTTAAGAAGTAAAAACTATCAAAATATTGACATCTGTTTATGTAAAATTTCAATGTGAAATTATTTAAAATGACCATAATTGTATTAAATGATAAAATATTAATCTAATTAAACTTTAAAACCAATTATAAAGACAATATAAATATATAAATAAATTATATGAAAAGGTGGTTTTGAATTAAAATGCATTATTTTCCACTATTCATCAAAAATTGAAACTTTTCAAAAAATTACCAAAATTTCACCCTAGGATAATTTTGATATTCAGAATTCAAAAATGAAGTTTATTTTGAAAATAAAGTTTATAAAATTTTAAATTTTGGTTAATACTATTCATGACTACTTTTTAAACAGCTACTTTGATAGGTTGTGGTGTGCTTGAACTCGAGGTTGCATACAATGCCACCATTGAATTATTTAAAAATAAGCGTATTGTGGAATCTTGGGGTGTTACAATATTACCTCATTAAAATAATTTTTCCTCAAAATTACTATAATATCACGACATAAAAATATTAGGGTAGTTCTTCATCATATGTTCTTCAGGTTCCCACGTCGCATATTCCATTATATGGTTTCTCCAAATAACTTTTGCCATACGGGTTTTTCGATTTCTCAACACTAGTTATATGGTATCAAGAATCTTGATAGGATCTTCACAATAAGACAGATCAGGTTCCAATTATATTTCTTCATATGTGAGTACATGTGTTGGGTCTGGCATGTATTTATTTAATAGTGATATGTGGAACACATCATGAACTTTCAAGAGACTTGGAGGAATTACCAAATAGTAGGCTACAACTCCTATTTTTTCTAGAATTTCATAAGGTATGATGTACTTTGTAGTTAATTTACCCTTATTAATGAATCATATAACACCCTTACATGGAGATACCCTCAAGAAGATACTATCTTCTACTTGAAATTCCAAATAATTCCTTCAGTTATATGCATAGATCTTTTTCCTACTTTGAGATGTTTTGATATGGGTTTGGATAATATTCACCTTATCCATTATTTTGTCAACAATTTATAGACCTATAAGTTTTATTTCACCAATATCATCCCAACAAGTTGGTGTACAACAACTCTTTCCATATAACTCTTAATATGGTTCTATCTGAATACTTGAATAGAAGCTATTGTTGTAGGAAAATTATACTAGAGGTAAGTACTGATCCCAAAAACCTTGAAAGTCAAGTGAGTAGGATCTAAAAATTTCTTATAATGTTTGAATAGTTTGTTCTTATTTTACATTAGTTTGATGATGGTATGTAGTGCTCAAACAAGGTTCAGTATCTAGGTCCTTCTGAAAACTTTTTTAGAATCTTGATGTAAAATGGGATCATGATCAGAAACAATCGATAGGGGTGCACTATAAAGTCTTACAACTTCATTAATATATAGTTTTTCTAAACATTTAAGTTTTAAATCTTCTCTTATAGCAATAACATGTGTTGACTTGGTAAGACAAACAACGATAACCCATATCGCATCATTCATTCTAAGAGTCGTTGATAACCCTATGACAAAGTCCATCGTAATATCATCCAATTTACACATAGGTATGGGAAGAGGTTGCATGACTCCTCTGTGATGTTGTCTTCTATACTTAACCTATTAAAAAACCATACATTTCGACACATAATCACTGATCTCTATCTTCATATTGTCCCCCCAAAAATGTTGCTTCAAATCTCTATACATCTTAGTGCTAACATGGTGTAGAAATTGGATCTATGAGAATCTTCCAATAATTCCCATTTTAGATCAGGTATAGCGAGAACACAACGCCTCTTCCCAAATTTCAAAATACCTTCTTCAAATATGAAATCAATCAATCTCCCATCATTCATAGCTTTAATTTTCTTTTGAAACTCCTCATCATTAGTCTGAGAACTTTTTATCCTTTCTAGTGAATATGGTTTGGCAACCATTTGAAAAGGTTATGATGTTTTACCATCAATAATAATTCCAATATCCATATTTACTAGATCCATGAACATAGGATCCCTTTTAAATCTCATATTATTTAGAACTCCAAGGTCTATTCTGCTCAAGGAATCTTCCTCCTTATTTGACTTCCATGGGTGGTAGTATATTTTGAAATCATAATCATTGAGTGGCTCAAGCCATCTCCTTTGTCTCATGTTGATTTCTTTCTATGAGAAAATATATTTCAAACTCTTTTGATCAGTATATATATAACCTTTTTTACTATAGAGATACTATCTTCATATCTTAAGAGAATATATTACTGAAGCTAACTCAAGATCATGAGTTGGATAGTTTTGTTAATGCATTTTTAATTGCCTTGATTAATATGAAATAACCCTATCAATCTGTATAAGGATGTAACCACGTACTTTCCATGACGCGTCACTATAAATAACAAAACCATCATTCCCATATAGTAATTTCAAGATAGGATCATTGACTAATATTCTCTTAAATTAATCAAAAAATTCTTCAAAATATTTTTTCAAAATTAATTTAACACCTTTACATGTGATCTTGGTTAATGGGTTATCCAATCGGGCGAAATTCTAGATGAAATGCTGATAGTAACCTACTAAACCAATAAAAATGCATACCTCGATTATACTTGTTGGTGATGGCCATTCCTGAATTTCCTTTGTCTTTGAAGGATCAATGGAGATTCCATTCTTGGAGACTATATGTCCAAGGAAATAAATTTCACAAAGCCAGAATTCAGAATTTCTAAATTTACCATATATTTCTTCTCTCTTGAGTGTCTCAAGAATTATTTGATAGTGATACGCAAGTTATTAAAAGATTTTAGAATATATCAGAATATATTCAATTAATACCATAATAAAATCATTGATATATTCCTTGAATACTCTATTCATGTGATCAATAAAAAATGAGGGTGTGTTAGTCAATCTAAAAGGCATTACTGTAAATTCTTAATAACCATGCCTCGTCTGAAAAGTTGTCTTCAGAATGTCTTCCTTATTCACTTGTAATTGATGATATCCATAATAAAGATCAATCTTCTAAAATAATTTAGGTCCTTTATGTTTATCAAATAAATAATCAATATGAGGTAGATGATACTTGTTATTTATTTTAATCATATCGATTTCCCTATAATCAATACAAAACCTCATGGATCCATCTTTCTTCTTGACAAAGAGAATAGGGGATCCCCATGGAGAAACACTATGGTGGATAAATCCATTTTTACCCAACTAATAAAGTTGTTTTTTTTAGCTCTACTAATTCAATAGTGTCCATTATATAGGAGTTTTTTGATATTGGCCTTGCATCAAGGATTAAATCAATAAAAAAACTCAACTTCACACTCTGGGGGTGTTCAGGTAAATCTTTAGGGAAAACATCAATTTATTCCTTTACAATAGGTACGTCCTCAATTTGAATATTACCTCCTTCATCCCTAGATGTTTTTTTCTCTTTATATTCAATAATATCATTTATTAAAGATATTGGGAGTGGATTTTGGTAAGAATAAATTAATGAATTTTATGCTCTAAAGATAATGGATTCTATAGCTTCCTCACAAATCGCAACTTCCTTCTTCTTACAATAGATTTTTGCATCATATTTGGAAATCCAATCCATACTGAGGATTATATCTAAATCAATCATAGTTATGATAAAAAAATTAGAAATTATATCACATTTATATGACATAATATGAACTTCTCAACACATATTTGTTGTGATAAAGTTCCCAATAAGAGTTTTCAGTGACAATTCCCTTGTCATGGTGAATTAAAAATATCTAATTTTTAAATAAAACTGGGAAGATATAAATGAATGAGATGATCCAAAATTAAATAAATATTTAGTTAAATTTTATGAAACAACTAAATTACCTTCAACCTCATCATTAGGAACTTCAACCTTAGCAGTTTTGATCGTAAAATCTTATCATCTCCCATCAGCCTCTTCTGTGGTAGATTCCCTTGAAGTTTGGGGAATTCATTTTCATATTGTTTCATCTCTTCACAATTATAGCATTGTACATCATTTATTTGTTTCTTCCCTTAGAATTCATGAGCCTG
The DNA here is from genome assembly GCA_963277665.1 of Viscum album. NCBI lineage: Eukaryota > Viridiplantae > Streptophyta > Magnoliopsida > Santalales > Viscaceae > Viscum > Viscum album. The sequence goes on along the minus strand of OY728138.1, from coordinate 1,100,966,409 downwards.
GTGTCCCTTATCTCTGCACTTATAACAAACTCTCATTCCCTTCAAACATTTCCCAGGGTTATTTTTTCTACAGTTTTCACCAGATGAAAATCATTCAAATTTATTCTTCTTCTTTGATTTATTCCCTTTTTCATGTTTCTTAGATGGCCTCTTATTGTCTTGTTCTCCTTTTAATATATTTATCCTAGACAATTCCTTCTACGTCTTGAGGGCACATAGAACTATTTCATCATATGATGAAACATTCTGCGAAAACAGTGCCCTTCGGACATTTGGATTAAGAACTTAAAAGAAGTGACTGATCTTATATTGTGTGTTGAATATATAATCCATATAAAACCTAGATAACCTTGTGAAGTTAACTTTATAATATGCAACACTCTCCTCTTCCTTTAACTTTAAGATACGGAACTTCCTCTTCATATTAATTTGTTTATAAGGACGAAATTATTTTTCAAATTATGTCTTCTTAAAATTTCTCCATCCTATAAGTTCTATTTCTTCTTCATCCCTAGTATTTTGGATAAATGTCCTCCATTGATCAGAATCACCTTTGAGACATTAGACCGCAAAAGTAACCTTTTTCTATTTCAATGTATCCCAAGGCCATAAATATTTTTTCCTGAGACTTAAGCCACTTCTCAGCTACAATTGGATTAGTAGTCCCACTAAATTATGGGGTCTTTTGTCACATAAATATATCCAGTATAGAATATTCCCTCTGCAGAATGGGTTGTTCCATTCAGAAGAAATTATTTGTCATAACCTAATTAAGTTTCCCTAAAATCTCCATTATTTTCTTCATTCCAATACCAGCTATATTGGTTTCCTCTACAGGGAAACCCCTGCAATTTCCTTTAGTATTGATACCATTTGTCCTTTCAGGTTTCATTTATATATAATGACAAATATCATATTAGCTTATAAAATTATGAGTTTCAAATATGGTAAAACAATCAACATAAATTAAAAATTTACGCATTATAAATCATAAACTTTTGTTATTTTTTGTGAATTATCATAAGTGTATCCCCAAAGTATAACATAGCATATGTTCCCTAATCTGTGTTCTATAAATATAGTTTCAAAGGTTGTTGCTAAAATTACTCTGATACCAACTGTAACTCCCCGACCCTAGATAACCTGAAGCTAGTGCATTATTGAATTTTATTGACATTATTACAAGGAAGAAAATCCCAAACGACCTCAACGTTTAGCAATCTTGGAAATCCATATTACATACATGATACCCATAATACATTGGGAAAACAAAATAAAACATGATACATAATAACTAAAATATACTACATACTTTAAATCATAATAAAAGTTCTATTCTTCATAACCTTGTGAGAGAAATATAATAAGGGTGAGCTAAAATGCTCAATAAGGGTATGTACAACAGTATTATTAGTCAATCTATATGGAAAGATAAATATCTGAGAAAACTTTCCATTTAAAAAACTAGATAAGGAATAAATAATATGGAAATTAAGGAACTAAAACATATTCCATAAACCAATAAACTAATAATGAACTACTTCCATAGATATATTGATGCAAAATCTCATGGGTAAATAAATAATGAAATTAAATGAGTGAAATACTTTATTTAAAGACGTCATGTCTCAGGCACATGAAAACTTGTCACCGTCAATACCTTTCACAAGACAGTTTAAAACTAAGGGTAGTAACTGATTTGGACAACATATTCAACTCATAAGAACCTATCGATGAATCGAGGATCTATATAAATTCTGGTCTCCACCCGTCATTGCCAGTCTGAAGTATTTCTCATATTGAATAACCAAAATAAATAATATGTCTTATCAAATAACCATATTGAATGAGTAATATGGATTTATCAATAATTACCATGAAGTAAATAACATAATATCAAGTAAATAATGAGAATCATGATAAAAAAATCAAATTATATAATGTAAACTTTATAAATGGAACTAGGTGCATAAAATTTCCATATGCCTCAATGAAATTAAATTGAGAAGAAATCCCTTACTGTTAAGTCTGATACTCTCTATATTTGTCAAAAGCTCATGTATGATGGTTTTAAAGATATTAATAACTTATATTAGAATTTTAATAATATTTATTATAGCATATATTATTATTTTATGACTTTATATTTCTCTTTTATTAACAATTCCAAGTTACTGTAATATTTCGGGTAATAATCGCTTTGTTTATCGTACGTGTTTTGACATGTTATTCTTGATCATATTACTTAGATCATGATTTAATTACTTATAGAATTTATAATATGATTTATATATCATATATATTCATAATATAAATATATATAATAGGTATATATATCAAATGGAATAAATCTTTCATGGAGACGGTAGGTCATACGTACGCATGAATGTTGTTTCTGTTTTCTTATCGTATTGAATGGAAGTAAGTGAATTACATATATGTACATACCTACATATATATATATATTATTTCTCTAGAATTATTATTTAATATATTTCATAATTATTCATAATATATATCTTTATAATCATTCTTGGACGGTGAATGTGGAAGATGAGTCTCATCGCGTCGTGGAGACGGTAAGCCGTACATACGCAAGAGCAATGATATCATTTTTTTAATGGTTATATGGTATGGAATTTGGTGGAATATGAATTTTATAGAAATAATATCATGTTATATTTATTATTTAAGTCATTTATATTCACCATTATACCCATCGAAATAAATTATAGATGAAAAATAGTTTACACCACGGCGTGGAGACAGTAAGTCGTGCGTACGCACGCATGGTGATATTATTTTTCATAGGATGGGTAAAAGGAATAATATGGTTGAAACATAATTATAAAAACGTATCAGAATATAATAGATTCTGGAGTTATTATTTATTATGTTAACAACATAGTAAGAGGAATTAGAATAAGAAAAGAACTTTGAAATAGTTTGATAAAACGATTACCTCCTTTTTGGGTATCTCCTTTTAAGTTTCACAAAAGGAATCCTTAAGTTGGATTTATTCCCAATTTGTTTCCACTATAATGAATTGATGGGTGTTTTTAGGATATTTGGGTAGGTTTTGGCTGATACAAAGGGCTTTGGAGGTGTGAATTAAATAGAAGGAGAAGTTCCCTTTTATAAGAGAGGTGAGGGGAACTTTAGGAAAAGCTTGAAATATTAAGTTATTATAAATATATTTTGAGTTTATAAAACTCAGAAGTGATTTATTTCAAGGATAAGATGATTATGGGTCTAAATAATATCAACCAATAGTTTTTATACATGTTTAGGTCATAAAATTAACCTTATATTTTAGCTTTAACCCTTGGTTAAATAACTTAACTCTTACTATGTCTTCTTGTATTTTTACATCATATGGTTAATTTATATACTATAAAATGCCAAGATAACCTCAATTGGATCATTAATTAAATTTTTAACATTATCTAAGTCATTTTTCTTAATCTTAATTTTTTAGGATTTTTAAATCATTTAATAAAATAGTATTTCTTTCAAAAAACTCATTTATGACAATTTTAACACTATTTAGTAATTGATTAAAGTCATAAAAACATTATTACTTGAAACCAAAGTAATTAAATATAATATAATATTTCAAAAAAATTTATAAAATTCTTATATGACATCAATATATTCAAATTACATTTATTTTAATATTTATAATGTAATTTATTTGAATCTTTCATTAATAAGGTAAATACTGCATTGTCATTGTGTCATAAATAAATTTATTTATTTAATGTCTAAAAATTATAAGTAAAATGTCATGATGTATGAAATATTTTTATCTTTATAATGATAATTTATATTCAAATATATCAATCATATAACCCTATATTAAAACTATTTTATTAAAAGATACAAGTTTATATTATATTTATCTTTACTTTAAATTAATTCTTATAATATGTCATTATCACACCAAACTGGATCCATGGGGTCCCAAAATCTACCCAAGGATTCCAATGGTCAGACATATCTCATAAAATAGTATTATAACATGTGTTTGGGTAGTTTTATTATTATAATATTATTATTTTTTACCCTTATTTACCAGATTTACCCTTTAACCATGTAAATAAAAATAATTTCTGAAGTTACTTTTCATAATGTCCAAAAATAAAAGGAACCTATTTACAAAATTTTGAACTTATAATTCCAAATATGGAATCCATTTTTTCAAATTAGAAACATAGAATTTTCAGTAATTAATTTAAAATTAATTCTCGTTGTCAAAACCAGAAAGAAGGTTTTTAAGAAGTAAAAACTATCAAAAGATTGACATGTGTTTATGTACAATTTATATGTGAAATAACATAGAATTACCATAATTGGATTAAATGATAATATATTAATCCAGTTAAACTTTAAAACCAATAAATAATACAGTCTAAATATATAAATAAATTAGATGAAAAGGCAGTTTTGAATTAAAATGCAGCATTCTTCACTATTCTTCAAAATTTGAAACTTTTCAAAAAATTACCAAAATTTCATGATAAGATAATTTTTATATTATAAATTCAAAAATTAAGTCTATTTTTAAAATAAAGTTTATAAAATTAAAAAACGTGGTTAATATCATTCATAACTACTTTTTAGGCAGCTACGTTGATAGGTCGTGGTGTGATTGAACTTAGGGTTGCGTACAATGCAAGACATTGATTAATTTAAAAAGAAGCATAGTGTGGAATATTGGGGTGTTACATTCATAGTTTTATGAATAATTATAAAGGTTTTTGAAAATTTTACTTCAATCATTCTACCTTTAAAATGTCAAAAAACATTCTAAAACCTATGAAAACACTTGGAACTCATCCCAAACAATTCACAACTCAAAAAAAATATGAATAAAGCATGAAATTAACTAGTAAATCACCTGAAAATATTATTCCATTATAGTTTTGATCCAAGATAGTTGTTTAAATGTTAGTTAGAGCATGTTAAGCACTTTTTGTTTTAATATGATTATGGTTAGTGGGTGGTCCTATGGTAGACCATGTAAGAGGTGAAATATATGATTTTTAAGAGGATCAATGAGGGTGTTTATGGATTAATGATACCAGCATTCAAATATCATGGTTAGTCATTTAAGTGTGTGATATTAGGTTTGATGAGATGTTTAAATACTAATATATTGAGTTGGGTTATGATATTGTGTTGTATGAGACCATATTCCCACTAAATTTGGATAAGATTAAGGTGGTATATGCTGGTTACAAGTGGCATTATTGGATTATGAATTTGTGAGAGGTCATGGAAAGGATGGGGGATGATGGTTTTGAAGGAATTATTATGAATATGATTCTCTAAGATTCGATAACAGTAATGATTGTATCATCTATGATAATCATAACACAAAGAATGGTGGGGTGTTCGGAGTTGATAGTGGATAAGCATGGCTCAGAAGTAGCGACACATGTGATATAATGTTACTTGTTGAGGTTGATCTCGAGGAGTGGTGTGAGGGAATCCATATGGTTGGTATAACACAATAGAATATTATATTTTGTATCCCTAGTTATGAATAGAATTTCAAATAGTTCCAAGGATGATGTTCATGTGATCCAGGAATGGGAAATTTTTTAATTTTCATGTTATCACTTAGGTAAGAGTTCATCATTATTGTCCATTAATTATATGTGGTAATGTACGATGTGTTGGATATAGATGAATGAACCTCATGTTGACATGGTCATGGGTGTGATGAAACCGGTCGTTATATTGTCATGGTGGCACTAGGATGTTGGTGAGTAGATTAATCTGGTGTTATATAGTTCCTAGATAATACTAGATTTGGGATTTTGTATTAGGTATTGGATGGAGTCCATGCATTAACAAGCTCTTGGGATGATTTCAATGTGATCCTAGGGTGAGTTGTTTCAAGGGTGCTTCACTTCTTGGGGTGGAAACATAGTGACCAGTACGATTGGTTTAGTATCTAACCATCGAATCACTTTGAGAGTCCAGTGCATACTTTAGTATGGGTGTTTCTATGATCAATAATGTATTGATTATAGGATGATGAGATAGTGCATCCATAGTAATAGCCATTTTTTTTGTTAATTGTTAACTAGAGGATGTATGAGCGGTGTTTTGGTATAATATTTGATGTGATGGGTTGGAAAACACATCAAACATTTCATATTAGATAATATTTATATATATATATATAGGATTTTTTGAGTATTTTGAGGAATGGAAAATGTATTTAGGCCTTTTTCTTGGACAATGGATACTCTAATGAGTCGATTTTGAATTGAATAAATATAGTGGTACCAATTTTATACCAATGTTTTTGCATATGGGTTCATGTGGTAAGATGGAACTTTCAATGAAAAGGTCATTGGACTACTGTAATTGTGTTTTAGTTGGAAATTCTGGTGCTAAGGAGAATTGTGGTTTTAAATTGGCCATTATGATCATATCCTCATGGTGGTAAGATCCATAAACCTATGGACGAATTTATTAATACCACTGGGGTGAATTGGAATAGTTAGTTGTTTTTAATAATTGTATAGGTGTTTTGGTGATGGTTATAAGATTTGGATCGTTTCTTAATGAATATCACACCTTCTGTATAGAGTTTTCTAGTAAAAATATCATTCAGTATTCCATAGTAGTTAAAAAAGAATTAATCCTGGAGTAATAATTGGAATAGGTCAATATTAGGGATCGAAATATCATCCTTGCTTCTTGGGGATAATAAGTTCTATAGTGGGGAGATTATAAAACCACTTGCCTTTACAAATTGGAAATTTTAGGAGGAATTTAAACTTTGGATTTTGGTGAGGGGTTTTCCTTGAGGATTTGGGTTAAAATTAGAGTTTATAGAGTTAAAATGCCTCAAGGAGATGATTTTGGATGTTTTTTAGGTTTGGGGGTGTAGCAGGTGATCGAGTGAGTTTCATAGAATATTCAAGGTGACCCAAGCACTAAAATTAAGCTATTGTAGCATTTCACGACATAATGGGTGAATGTTACATTGTGAAGTGAGTCAGAAAATATAGGATCCATATTTTGTGATTTAATCACACCAAAAACCAAGGGCATACATCATGAATGTGTTCAGATAAATAGATTCACACTTTGAACCTCCCATTTCACACCATGAATGGTGCTAGTGTGTTTTTAGATATGGGAAACTAATATTTTTACTATTGGGGTTAAGGGTGTTGGGGAGACATGGGCTAGAAAGAGGTAATTTTAGTTAGACTCTCCATATCTTATTTCCTCTCTTAATTCCAATCCATTTGGGATGATTTTAGGTGTGTTTCATTAGTGATTCTGGTTTAGTTTATCTATACCATTCCTTCTATTATTATTCCCATTCATTATCACTAATTTCATTGTTGTTTTTGTTTATAGTTTGGCACCAATTCCACTAGAACATGGTGAAATAATATTATTGTGATAAATATTTTTTTCATTGGTTAGAGGACATCCCATGATGATTACCCCAAGCCATAGTGCATTATTTCATTGAGGTATGTATCCCTATAAATTTATTTTGTATTTTTTGGAAAAAATGGATGGAATTAGTCATTAAACCAGACATGTTATATTGGTATTTTACATATATTAGGTTATAGTGAATGTTAATAGTGGATTACACCCTGTTGCTTGATGTTTAATCATGAGAATATCAACTGGTGAGAGTTTAAGAATTATACCTATTTAAATTAGATTTAAAAATAAATTATAATTTTCAAATATTAATTTATTTATATTTTTTGGTTTGAGATAGATCCTCATGAATATGGGCAATGGAAAATTAGGCTTCGACAAGATTGGGTGAGATTGGTCAGGCTACACTTAAAAGGAAAAGGATTTGTATGAGTTATGTGGCCCATTGAACATTCCCCTATGGTAATTTCATTGGTTATATATGTTGGAATGTGATGTGTGATGTTTCAACCAAGGGTGATTGACCTACTCAATTTAAATGAATTTTTTAACTAAAATGAAATAAACATAAATAGAATAAAAAATAATTAAGGTCTACAATGGACCCTTGAGTACTGGATTGTTGTCTCAGTCATCGATAGTTGAGGCATTGATTATAAATTAACACTTCCTTACACATGGACCCTGAGGGGTGTAAATTTCATGAAATTAAATGAATTAGTCATAGAAAACCTAGTCATAGGTTCCCTTAGTGACCTATGATTAGTGGAGGGTGTTTGAATATATTTTTTAGCTTATGTAATACATATAAGTACCTTGTGATCCCTTAAAGACTTTGAAATATTTCTGAAGACCATGGGGTGAGTTTTCCTCCCTCACTCGGATGTGATTACCAGGTAAGTAGACACAATAGAGATTGATGGGTAGGTTGGGTGTGAGGAATGACCTAGGGTGACTTGGGAAGGGGGTTGGATTAGGGTTGTCTTCCGTATGTAATACTGATGTGAGATTACTTATGATTCCACTCAGTCCATGTGATTATTATGATAATCTCAAGGGTTGTTCTTCCCTTTAAGTGATGGGTGTTGGCCCAAGATAATAGACCAAGATTGAGGATCCCATGTGAGGGTCTAGATTATGGTGTGACCTAGGGGACCTTGAAGGGATCCCCAATGATATAATGACCCCTGATATAGTGCATACAAAATGGGAAGTAATGATTGTGGGTGTCAAATTAGAACCTGAATCAATGATGAGACAGATATAGCCCTAGTAGTTGATGATTGGTCATGCACCTGAGAGGCCAAACTAAGATTCTGAGATAGAACTGGGAAGATCTATGACCCCATTGAGATGTGCTATATGAAATTTTTTATGGTTAATGAATTTCCCACTGAGATATATGAGATGCATGGGATACCTTGGATGATTTACATGGATTCGGCCTTCATGCATGCTATGATGAGATGAACGGGAGGGATGAACTACCCCTAATGATACATATACATGAGCTAATTCATGAGGGGTGATCTACCCCTTGAGTGATCAATATACTATACGATTTTATGGGAGGTACTCACTACCCATTGATGGGATATACATATGAGAAGATATGGTAGGAACTCACTACCCCTGAGTGATCAGTAAACTAGTGGATACCTTGGAATTTATCCAAGTATATGTATGTTGTGCCTGATATAAAACAAGATTTCCTAAGACTTTTCTCCTAAAATAATCTATGGGCTTGATATTGGTTGTCACCGTTACATGACATGCTCAAAGGCACTTTAACATTGGATGGATCGGGTTTGGATATATCCCATGTTTCATGTTAGAAATAAAGGATCAAAAATGGTTATTATACTATATTTCTTTTTTTGATCATTTCACATTCAGATACACTAAATTTACTAGTTATGGATGAGACCCCATTGGTGGTTCCCTTATAATTTGTACACACACTCTCAAACAACCATGGAACTTGGGTATCCGATCATATCTTCACTAATCATAGGTTTAGGCTAGGTAGAGGCCTTGAGTTTCATGATCGGGTAGGATAGCTTGGATAGACTGGATACAAGGATGAGGTATGTCTTGGGAATGTTGGTATAAATGTTTACTTACTCATGGAATTTATTATAGCATGTTATGTTTAATGATTCCATGTACTCTATGTATTTATGAGGGACGTTGTTTGGTGTAAATTTCATTATTATTATTCACTATGATAAGGGGGTGCAGTCTCTCCATGGTAACACCCTAGACTCCTAGTATAAGTTAGAAGCCTCTGGAATACAGTACTATAGAAAAACAATGATTTAGCAGTAGTTTTTTCACAGTGGTTTTCAAAACCGCCGGTAAATGTTTTTCATGATAAAAATTTAGGAGTGGTTTTTTAGATTCATTTTTAAAAACCACCACCAAATGTTCTTAAAATACTATTTATAATTCTTTTATAGTTTTGTTCAAAAAAATATTTTATTTTTAGCGGCGGGTTTTTAAAAAAAACGCCACGAAATAGAAAGGGAAAAATAATATAAAAATTTAATTATTAATTATTAATTACTATTTACTATCATATATAGTTTATTATTTTTAATTTTAATTAATTACAATGCGTAAATTAATAAATATTTATAATTATTAGTTAATAATAATTTTAAAGTCAAACCAAATCTTCAATAAGTTGAAAATGAGACTTCGACATCAAGTGACCATAAATTTTGATCTAAGAGTCATATTTAGCTCTACAAACAATCAAATTGAAGCTTATGAAATGGGATAAAACTACATGAGATTTAAATCGTGTGATAATCAAAGGAAAAAAATATATTAAAATTTCTAAAAATTTAAAATTGAACTCTAACTTCAAACGACTATAGATTTTGATATAGGTGTTTGTTTGGGATCTACCACATATCAAATCGAATCCTACGATAAGCTATGTGACATAGATGATCTATAACTTAGATCAAATATCTTTGTCCTGTTTTTATTCCCCAGAAGGCCTCTAAAACAGAGTTTTTTTATCACAGACCCTAGTTTCTTAAAATTTAAACAACTATAACTTCTTATTCAAGTGTTTGTTTGGCATGTACCTCCTGTCATATCATAGATTGATTCATGAGATTCGATTTGACTAGTTGTGGAGTTGAAACAGACTCCTGAATCAGAATTTATGTTTGTTTCATGGTTTTTAGGGGTTTTAGGGTATTTAGAGTTTCTTAACTTTTTTATATATTTTAAGGGTACCGTAATTTTTTTAACATTCTATGGATTTTATATATCATTTATGGGGATCTTATTTTTTTTTCGAGGTGGGACTCAATTTATTCTTATGGATAACATTCATATTAATATTATAGTTTTGAAACTTTATCATTTTTTACAATATAGTTTTATTTATAATAAAATATATGCATATTTTCTTATATTTACTTATAAAATCACTTGTATAAATACATATTTACATAGAAATATATTTTTAAGTGTATAAAACAAATGGAAATAAATATTTTTTATTCATTTCATTAAAAATAAATAATTATCGATTTTATATACATTTATAAATATTTATACATATTTATGTTTATATATTTTTAAATCATATATGTGTATATATATATATTTTTACATGTTTATATATATATATATATATTAATATTTATATTAATATTCAATTATAAATCTAAGTGTGTTTATATATAGTTATGTGACATAAATATGTGTTTCTATATATTTATTTAAATTTTTCTATATGTATATATATTTATAGATATTTAGATCCATTTATCATTTTATTATTTTTTATTTTATTTTATTATTTTATTATTATTTACTATTCATCATTAATTATTTTTTCAATTATTATTTAATATTTATTTTTTATTTTTTAATATTTAATATTTAATATTTGTTATTTATTTATTATTTATTATTGATTTATAATTGATTTATTATTTATTGATTTTTTTAGTTATTATTATTTATTGATTTTTTTATTATTTATTATTATTTATATATTATTATTTATATATTATTTATTTATTTATAATTATTAATTTATTTTTATTAATTTATTTTTATTAATTTATTATTATTAATTTATTATTACTTATTTATTATTATTTATTATTATTTCATTATTATTAATTATTTATAATTTATTACTGATTATTTATTATTTATTTTTCTTATTTTTTTATTTTTAATATTTTATTATTTTATTATCGTACTTTAATTATTTATTTATTTACTTATTATTGATTTATTATTGATTGATTTATTATTATTATTTATTAATTAATTATTATTATTTATAAATTATTTATTAATAATTTATTATTATTTATTTATTATTTATTATTTATTATTTATTATTTTTTTATTATTATTTATTAGATATTTATTATATATTATTTATTATTATTTATTTCTTATTTCTTATTTCTTATTTCTTATTTCTTATTTATTATTTATTATTTCTTATTTCTTATTTCAATTTTCTTATTTCTTATTTATTACTTAGTATTTATTATCTTTTTATTTTTTATTTTTTTATTTTTTTTATTTTTTTATTTTTTATTTTTTTATTTTTTTATTTTTTTTATTTTTTTATTTTATTTTTTTATATTCATGATTTAATTATTTAGTTATTTATTTAATTATAATTTATTTATGATTGATTTTTTTTATTTATTTATTTATTATTTGTTATTTGTTATTTATTTATTTGTTTTTTTATTACTTATTTTTTATTTATTATTTATGTATTATTTATTTATTATTTATTATTTATTATTTTTTATTTAGTATCTATTATTTATTATGTATTATGTATTTTTTATGTATTATTTATTTATTAGTTATATATTGAGTTTTTATTTATTGATTTATTATTTATTATTATTTAATACTTATTATTTATTATTTACTATTTATTATTTGTTATTATTTTTATTTATTTACAATTTGTTTTTAACATTTATTTTCATATCATCTATTTATTTAATAATTTATAATATATTTATTTTTTATTTATTAATTAGTAACTAGTAATTAATAAATATTAATAATTAATAATTATTTATTATTTATTGATATTTCATATTTAAATATTTATTATTTATTATTTATTATTGATTAATCATTATTGATTAATCATTATTGATTAATTATTATTGAGTTTATATCTATTATTATGTATTATTTGTTTTTCAATTAATATATATAAGTATATTAAATTATGTTTATTCACCACATGAAGAGTTTGCTAGAGTGGTCAAGTCTTTGGAGAATATGCAAGAGGCAAGGGGTTCAAATCTCAACCAACACAGAATTTCTATATATGGCACATGCACATTCATGTGTATGTGCATGCACATATGCATGCGCATGTGCATGGTAATAAAAAGTAAAAATTATAATAAATAATAACAAATAATAAATAATAATAAAGAAATAATAAAGAAATAATAATAAATAAATAAATAATAAATAATAAATAACAAATAAAAAATAAATAAATATGAAATAAGAAATAAGAAATAAATAATAAAATAATAAAATAATAAAATAATAAAATAATAAAATAACAAAAGAACAAAATAAAAGGAACAAAATAAAAAAATAACAAAATAACAAAATAACAAAATAAGAAATAATAAAATAATAAAATAATAATAAAATAATAAAATAAATAAATAGATAAATAGATAAATAGATAATAAAATAATAAAATAAATTAACAAAAATTATAAAAAACACTGTTAAACAAAAAAACTGCCACTAAACTCGAATATCAGCATAGTACAAGGAGGTGAATATGTGGTCTCATAGTGACCCCGTTTGGTCACTATTAAGTGAACGAGAGTGGGGATGTGAAACTATCTATAAACAATTGATAAATAAAGTTAATTATAAACACTTTATAATTTATCTATATATTATGGATATTCTATAATTTGAATCAATATAAACATTTTATATTTATTCCCAATAACTCTTTCGTATTACTAATTATATGGTTTTTACTGCGTCGTTCTTTGGGATATTCAGGGTACGAATCCTAGGAGTCTGTTTTTGGGGCGAACCACTCCCCTGGATCCACTCTCCTTGCTGGGTCACCCGGTTCCTAGATGGGTGGGAAAAAGAGGCACGGCCAACCTATGCTAACAAATTATTTTGTTGAACCATCGTTGATCGGGTCGTCACCCTCCAGGACGCTCTGCCATCTCAGTTGGCAATGACTCCTTCCAAGATGGGGCTCTCTCTAGAGTGACCCATTCGTGGGGAGGGGGTTTCTTGATATGGGGGGTTCGAAAAGGCCACACATATGGGATTCCCTTTCAAAAAAAATTATATAAACAATTTAGATAATTTAAATATAATATATTTTATATTATTTAATCCCTGGTCATTTCAATTATCAAAACACCTTTTGATATAGTTTTAATGATTTCTAAAACAAGGCACATTTAATTTAAAAAATTCCAATTAAATAATTATGATCAATTAATAATATTAAATATAAACTCTTTTATATTTTTTGATTTTTTTTAATTTCTAAACACTTTATAATTTAACATATAATTTTCACATAAATAATTTATATCGAAATTATAAATCATGCTATATAAACTAAAAATTTATTTAATATCAAAATTTGATATTATGGATATTTATTTATTTAATTGATTCATAAACATTTAATAATTTAATTATAAACATTTTAAAATTAATGCCAACGAGCTCGTACCCGAGTGGTAAGGGCTCCTGCTTGGCATCCAAGAGACCCAGGTTCAAAACTGGGTGGAGGTGAATTTCCAGGTACTGTACCAGTGTTGTAGTAGCACTGCAGCAGGTACTGTTCAGTACTGTAGCAGCTGGAACTTTCACCCGATTTGGCCCTTCAGGCCACCGGTTTGGGCCTACGGGTATCTAGGGCCTTCGGGTCATCAACGGTCTTTGGGCCTCAGGGCCTTTGGGCCACAAAGACCATGGAGTATCCCAGTTCACAAAGAGCAGGCCCCAGAAAAGGATCAGAGCAACAAGACTAGCAATCACCAGAAACATAGCTACCAGATTGGAAGAATGAGAGGGTATAACAACCTCCATCGGGACCAGGCATTGTGCAGCTTTGTACGGGGCAATGCTAGCCGATCAACAATGCAAGGTGGGGAGCTAGGTGATCAATGATACATAATCTAGGGGAGGGAAGTTTCTATGGGTTGGGCCTACGGGTCATGTATTGGTAATAATATGCCTCTGGGCCTTCGGGTCATGTATTGGGCATAGTATACCTCTGGGCCTTCGGGTCATCTATTGCGAGTCGTGTCGGGCCTTGTGCCTTGGGCCTACTGGTCATGTATGGGTTCCCCTTCATCCCTTAAATGGGGGATTATCTATAATAAAATAAAAAATAAGGCCTTTGGGACATTCAAAAAAATAATAATTTATATACTTTTTATAAATTAATAAATATCACAAAATATAAATATTTTTATTTATAACCATTTTATAAATCTTATAAATCAATTTATAATAGAAATATTGAAAAATTAAATTTTACATATTTTAAGATTATTTCGTATTTGACGATATAATCTATGATACCTTTAATCATTATCAATCATAAATTATTATTGATAATGAAATTTTTCAAAGATATATGTTGTCTAAGGTAAGTGTGTAAGAACAATCAGGAACCCATGACTGTTGTGGCTTATTATAAGTGCCCACATCAGAATAACCTAGCATATCTCGCACACCTGGGAACTATATCCTATGATACACCGCTATATAGTATTGTCTTAGAAATTCTATAAATCATGACTTATGATATAGACTTTGTATAAAATTAACAAAGTGTGGGAATAGACTGTATATGTGTAACCAATGATGCTTGGTGATCGCATGTTATGATATGTTTCATAAGTAAGATTACCATAATGTGAAGTTTCTGTTGGGACCACTTTGGGTATAAGGTTGTATTTATTGTCATTAGTTGTCAATGAATATCAAAATTAAGGAGATCAAGAATGATGGATGAAATGGAGGGATGTAAATTCGGATGATTGTTGTACAGATCATAAGTTTAAAGAACATGTGTCAGAGGTGACACATTATTTACAACAGTGAAGAATGGTGACACATTGTTTACAACAGTGAAGAATGGTGAGGCATAATCCATCTGAGGATGATTAAAGAAGAATGGTTATTTGATTAATAACATTCCATCCTTCATGATTTCATGAGAACCATGCAAGAGACTTCTTGAAGAACAGAATCGTATGATTTGCATGATGTAGAGAATGACGGTTGAAGAAGAAGACAAAGTGCAAGGGATTGGAATTCTGATATGGCCACACACTTCACATTTTATACAAATATTATGATGCTAAAGCTGATTTATCAATGGATATATATCACGATAGTGGAGTTTGTGATGAAAGAAGAAGAGTTGCTGAGGAAGGAAAATCACAGAGAAGAAGTTTTTTTTGAGGTGATTGTTCTTGTTGACAAAGCAAACAAGGACACACAAATTTTTTGAAAAAGGGGATTTCATGGTGGCATGTCGAGTTCAAGGGATATGGTTAACGACCCATGTTTGATTCAAGAACATCGACAAAGGAATGGATGTTCAGGAAGCAGTACAAAAAGAATAGATACAAGGTGGCGCCGTTTTCCAGTGTTTTCCAAATTTTTGGGCCTGAAAATTAACAAATGAAGCAAAGTGGATTTTTGAAAAGGGACTTTCATGTAGTGTACTTGAAGGCTTGTAAACATTCAAGCCATATGTTTTTCAAGATAAGATCATGAAAATATGGAAAAGGGATAAGGGTCGCGCAAGTTTTGGGTTAGGTCGCACAAGTGACTAGCGTGGAAAAAGGGACTTGCGCGTCGTTGAATTGAAGGAGAAGAGACTTGAGCGCCTGTTGTTTTTCAATATTAGAACTTTAAAATATAGAAAATTAAAGAGGTTCTCACAAGTATTGGTTTGGTCATGCAACTGAGTAGCGCGATAGAGGCTTCAGCGGATGGAGTTGCGCGCATAAACTTGCATGTAGAGGGGAGACTTGCGCATCATCGCGCAGGGTGTCCAAATGCCTATAAATACAGGTTGACCCCTCTTTATTCCAACACGATCTCAACACTTAGAGAAAATTAGAGCTCCCATCGTGCAAGTGGTTGATTCACGCAAGTGGTAGATGGGCCGAGTAAGTAGAGGTTGTGCGTCGGTTGTTGGTTGCGCATCCAAAGTTGTTTGGGAGTTAAAGGCATTGAGTCGTGCAAGTTTGGTGTTGAAGGAGGCAGTGTCGCGCAAGTGGGTTGGTATCACCTGCGCGCCGAATTTGTATCATGCAAGTTACTTGACAGCCGATCTTGAAACTTGCACGCCGATCTTGGAGAAGTGCGCCAGGTATTGCTGAAGCCCGCCGATCCTTTTTGGAGCTGCACTAAAGCTGGAAGATTGCCCGATACCTTCGGTGCAAAGTAACATTAAAGAAGAAATATAAATGATACCTGCATGATCTCATGCATACATGGAGAACTGATTCTGACAATTCCATGTAAGTTGAGCTCCATTTATTGAGCAATCACATAAGTGGTTGTGATTCAGGCAAACAAAGACAAGAGAATCTAGTGCATTCAGTCATTGTACTAGAGAAGAAGGATTGTACTGAAAAGATCATCTACTCAGAAACCTGATGAAATCAAAGTCTAAGGCTGAATAGGAGATAAATAATTTCATGTCAATTTGATGAAGAGACCTTCACGTCTTTAAACTGAGTGGAACTTCACTGAAGGCAGTGAGCCAGGGGGAGTCAACAGGAGAGACCCAAGGGACACAGTGAGCTATCCCTGAACTTTTGTAAAGTCAGTGAGCCTCGGACAGAGTGACTATTCCCGAACCTTTGTAATCCACAGCTAGTGAAGATTATTTGAATTTTTTATGACTTTCAACTTTTCAATGTATGCTCCTTGGATGTAGCCCTTAGTGGGGAACCAAGTAAAAATTGTTGTGTCACCTCTTTGCATGTGAATGTTTCATTATTGATCATATCCATCGTACAAGTTTTAGTAGTTCCTACAAATGTGGGAACAAGATCCTTGTTTTTAAAAGAAACATTTGACACCCTGATTCACCCCTCCCCTCTCTGCGTGTCCTGGGGTCCTACAAGTGGTATCAGAGAGAGGTTCACATATGTTGGATACTCTACAGTAATTCTCTTTAGAAGAGGAAGTGGGTTTCTTTCCTAAAGTCAACAATGAAGTGAAGTCTTGATGAAGATTCAGTCATTTCTAAGTTGAATCCTACATCTGGTAAGACCATGATAATCATGAAAAGGAAAGAGAAGATGCATTTGAAGAAGTCCCTCATATCCAAAGAAGATGCAGTGTATGGATCTCCATGCCCTTCCAATAGTGAAGCAATATCAGGCTTGGAAAGTATCAAGAAGGTGGCTCGTGATTCTACCATAGGAATGTAAGACACTTCTATCACAAGTGATCAAGAGAAATTAATAATCTATCTCTGTGATATTCCTGAAGGAAGTGTTGCTCCTGTTTTTAGAATATTTCAATGCATGCTGGTTGAGATCAACCGATTGGAAAGGGAAGTTGATAATGTGTAAAAGGGCTTGGGAGTAAAAGTTTTGGAATTCATAAAGCTCACCAAACAGATTAAAGTCTTTGAAGAAAAAGAGAGAGTCAATAAGAATCTAAAAGAAAAGATCCATGCGCTTGAAGCTGAGCTGAAGAAGTGCACTGAAGTCAATAGTTTTTGTTTGGAAGAAACATCCAAGAGATTCAAGGAACATGACTCTTTGTTACAAAACAAAGTTAAGATGCATGAAGATGAGGTTGAGAAATTTAAGAAGACTTGTGAAGAGAAGATGATCATGATTGAAGATCAGAATATCATCCTCAATATTGAATGTCAAAAATTGGAATCCCAATTGACAAATCTTGAGAAGACACATATTGAGACTTCACAAAAGAATGAAACAGGTGACGCTTGTAATCAATGTTCATTGGAGGATTCTAAAGCTGAAATACCTCCAACATGTGACAAAAATATTATGACAACTCTTGAATATCTACCTCAAGAATCAGTTCCTGCTGGTACTCAATGATCACTGGAGGATTCTATTATCAAAAGACCTCCAACATGTGATAAGAAGATCATGAATTCACTCATTGATCTATCACAAGAAGATTTGGAAGTGAAGGTACCATCCATGCAAACCTGTACTATTTTTTCAAAATTTGTTCCTTCAAAAAGTGCAAGTTGGAAGAACAATTATAAACAAGTATGGATGGGGAAAGGGGAGGATAAGAAACCTACTACTATAGCTAGGTTGGATGGAAAGAAAAAAGAGGAAGATGGTCCCTCAGATAGAGAACAAAAAATTAAGAATATGGCCCCACAACCTCATACAGAAGATATAAAGAAGAAAATATTTGTGGGTCAATGTTGGTGCTGCAACATATTTGGGCATTGTGCACTAGATTTTTGGTACAATCCCTTTAATGAAAAAGCAAAAAGAAAGCATGTATCTAAGGGATGAAATCCAGAGAACAATAAGCCACATCTGTAGGTCCAGAATCATCAGTTTATAGCAAAAAGATTTGGAATTCTTGATAACATATGTGATGTATGCAATGGAAGTGGTCACAAGGTAGGTACATGCCCATATCAACATGCTTTCACTGTTGATAAGAAAAGAAGACCCTCGATGTCGTCTAAGTAGGAAGCAAGTACCTTGGGAAGAAATCATAAGAATATTGTGAACACCCATTTCCCCAAGAAGATCTCAAGTAGGGAAGCTAATAAGACCCAGGATTTTAGATCCATGAAATTTAAGGGTCATTCATCCAAAAGAAAAACTAAGTGGTATGAAACTTAGATGAACCCATGTGGAAGATCCAAACCAGCTACAACAGTTCCAAATGACATATTGGTCATCTAGCCAGAAGATTTGAAAATAATGAGGAAACTTGAAGATGCAAAGGCCATGGCTGGTGAGAAAGGAAAATAAAAACTTTCACATGATGAAGACAGAGTGCAGGAGAGATTGCAAACCAAGAGAAATACACGTGTCAAAGAAGTTATGTGTGAGATATGTATGAGATCTGGTCACACTGCAAAAGGTTGTCTAACCATAATAGCAGAGAAAGAATCCGTCCTTAAGAGGAGTAAGAATGTATCATATATGATGGCTATAAAGAAGAATAATTCTCCACACAAAGAAGAAGAGAATGTGAAGAGAGCCATGCCACATCAACACATATTAGAACATATGTTCAAATGTGAAGGTGTGAAGACTGAAGTAAATGGAGGAACTTGGTTGAGAAAAACACCTCAACCATGTAGCTCATATTGATGAAGTAAGTAGGAACCACCTTATTCCCTTAATCATTTGTGTATTGTATTTGTGCTAATAATACAAGTAATTTAAGGTGAAGCATGATCTCAAGGGGAGAACCTGTGAAGTAGTGAATGCTATCAACTCTTGATAGCTGAGCCGAAGAAGTTTCCATCCTTTGGAGATTCTTAAATTGATATTCAAAGATTAAGATTATTAAGTATCACTCTTGATGATGATTATGAGGAGTTTTTCCCTTTAGGGGGAGAAAAATGAATAAGCTTCCAAAATCATTGTTTCAATCATTATCAACTCCAGCTAGTATTAAATGCAATTACTCTGTTAATTTCTTGAAGATCATGTCATCAGAGAAGGTATTCCATTTCTCAATCTCCCAACCTTGGTTACTCAGATCAAAGATCATTCTACAAAGGGGGGTTAACTAAATTGATCAGTGACATAAGAATAATGGAAGTTCCCCAAGGCCACTAATCCTGCCAATTTCACTTGAATGTTTTTTATCTGTTTGCTAATGTGAGTGCATGAGTTTCAGGATGATTATTCCCCATCACATTTGATTTCTTTAGCCTAAAATGAAAGTGGTAAACCCTTTAAGAAAAAGTACATTTGTTCTCATCTCATGTGGTATCATGATCTGTGAATAATGGAGAGCATTGTTGTCTAAATCAAGTCCTCTTGTTTTCTACATTGAGCATTGCTCAAGTAGACTTGGAGTGAAATGATTGATGAAACATTGCTTAAGTATAGATTTATACCCTCCCTACCATGAGATTTTCATTTCTTTTCAATAATGGGGAGAGAAAGTGAAATGAAAGTTTGAAAAGAAAAGTTGATTGAAGAGAAGATTCTCATTTTGGCATTGCCGAATTCATTTCCGAAGATATGTAAGGTATTGAAAACAAAATACAAAGTGGGAGATTGTTGGGACCACTTTGTGTATAAGGTTGTATTTGTTTTCAATAGTTGTCAATGAAGATCAAAATGAAGGAGATCAAGAATGATGGATGTAATGGAGGGATAGAAATTCAGATGATTATTGTACTGATCACAAGTTCAAAGAACATGTGTCAATGGTGACACATTATTTACAAATGTGAAGAATGTTGAGGCATAACCCATCTGAGGATGATTAAAGAAGAATGGGGATTTGATGAAGACCATTACATCATTGATTATTTCATGAGAACCATGCAAGAGACTTCTTGAAGAATATAATCGTATGATTTTCATGATGTAGAGAATGATAGTTGAAGAAGAAGACAAAGTGAAAGGGATTGGAATTCTGAGGTGGCCACGCACTTCACATTGTATCCAAATATTATGATGATAAATATGATCTATCAATGTATATATATCACTATATTGGAGTTTGTTATTAAAGAAGAAGCGTTTCTGAGGAAGAAAAATCATAGAGAAGAAGTTTTTTTTGAGGTTATTGTGCTTGTTGACAAAGCAAACAATGACACACAAATTTTTTGACAAAAGGGAATTTCATGGGGGCATGTCAAGTTCAAGGGATTTGGTTAAAGATCCATTTTTTATTCAAGAACGTGGGCAAAGAAATGGATTTTCTGGAAGCAGTACAAAAAGAACAGATACAAGGTGGCGTCGTTTCCCAGTGTTTGCCAAATTTTTGGGCCTAAAAATCGACAAATGAAGCAAAGTGGTTTTTGGAAGAGGGACTTGAACTCTATGTAATTGAAGGCTTGGAAACTTGAGCACCATATGTTTTTCAAGATAATAACATGAAAATATGGAAAATGGATAAGGATCGTGCAATTTTTGGGTTAGGTCGTGCAAGTGATTAGTGCGGAAAAAGGGACTTTCACGCCGTTGACTTGAAGGAGAGGAGACTTGCACACCTGTTTTTTTCAAGATTAGAACTTCAAAATATGGCAAAGGAAAGAGGGTCACGCAAGTATTGGTTTGGTCATGCAAGTGAGTGGCGCGACAGAGGCTTGGGTGGTTAGAGTTGTGCGCCGAAACTTTCCCGCTGATGGGAGACTTGCGCGCCATCACACAGGGTGTCCAAATGCCTATAAATATAGGTCGACCCCTCTTCATTCCAACATGATCTCAACACTTAAAAAAAATTAGAGCTCCCATCTCTCAATTGGTTGATTCATGCAAGTGTTAGTTGGGCCGAGTAAGTAGAGGTTGCACGCCGGTCGTTGGTTGTGTGCCCAAAGTGGTTTGGGAGTTAAAGGCGCTGAGTCGCGCAAGTTTGGTGTTGAAGGAGGCAGTGTCACGCAAGTGGGTTGGTATCACCTGTGTGCCGAATTTGTACTGCGCAAGTGACTTGCGCACTGGTCTTGAAACTTGTGCACCAGTCTTGGAGAATTATGCCAGATATTTCTGAAGCCCGATGGTCCTTTTTGGAGCTGCACGAAATCTAGAAGATTTCCCGATACCTTCGGTGCAAAGTGAGATTAAAGAGGAAATATAAATGATACATGCATGATTTCATGAATACATGGAGAAATGATTCTAACATTTCAAAGTAAGATGAGCTCCATTTATTGAGAAATCACATAAGTGGTTGTGATTCAGGCAAACAAAGAAAAGAGGATCTAGTGCATTCAGTCATTGCACTAGAGAAGAAGGATTGTACTGAAAAGAGCATCAACTCAGAACCCTTATACAAGAAAAGTATCATGCTGAATAGGAGACATAGAACTTCATGTCTATCTAATGAAGAGACCTTCATGTTTATAAACTAAGTGGGACTTCACCGAAGGCATTGAGCCAGGGGGAGTCAACGGGAGTGACCTGAGGGACACAGTGAGCTATCCCTGAACTTTTTTAAAGGCAGTGAGCCTAAGACAGAGTGACTTCTCCTGAACCTTTGTAATCCATAGCTAGTGAAGATTAGTGGAATTTTGTAAGACCAGAAACTTGTTGGCGTATTCTTCTTAGATGTATCCCTTAGTGGTGAACAAAGTAAAAATTGTTGTGTCGCCTCTTTTAACGTGAATGTTTCATTACTGATCATATCCATCATACAGGTTTTACTACTTCCTACCAACGTGGGAACAAGATCCTTGTTTTTAAAAGAAAAATTCGACACCCTAATTCACCCCTCCCCTCTCAGGGTGTCCCGGGGTACTACAGTTTCCATGGATTATGATAGGCTATGCATGATTGTAACCTAGAACTAGAATTATTTTTAATAATAGATCTTTATATCTACAGTAAGAGGTGATGCTTTGTTTTCCTTTCACATATTGGTTCCTTTGTACCATACGATATCATATATTGTATTCTTCAACATGAAGAAACTAAAGTATTTTAAAATATTGTCTATTATAATATCATATATTGATTTAAGTGATTTCATTGAAAATTTTGAAATTTGATGTCCTATACACAACCGAATTTCATTTTCTCAGTCAAATAATGTCCAAAATAATATATAGTGTCTTCATTTTAAACATGATTTGAAGAATCAAACCACATGAAAAAGATTTAATACCACTAAAATGTTCATGAAAACCTTCCCTCATATAAACACATCCAACATCACATCCATATAAACCTATAAATGCACTCCATTACCCCTCATCACTTGGGTTATGCAACTTTGTGTATTAGTAATGGATTCCCTATGTGTAGATCCACACTTTATCACATGTTCATAAATGAAAGTTCCCCAAAAAATTTAACCCTATAATATTTTCCATGATGCCACAGTTGGGTTTCTAAGAATCAATTAACACGTAATCAACGCGGTGAAAATAATTAGAGACCACATTTCTCAAGATCCACCATGTATAAAACAAAAAACATGATTTTTTAAAATGAAGAACACAACTTACTTCTCACCATTGATCATCAGCAGTAGCCTCCATCACAATGGTTTTATGAAGATCCATTAGAGGTGGCCATTAAACTCCCTCCTCCATGGATTATCCATAGGGTTCACCTTTATCCCATGGTAGTGAATCCCTTGTATAGGCCTTGATGGCTCTCCTTATGGGCCAAGAATTTACTCATGTGTTGAAACATATGAATAAATGGATTTTAGACATATATGCATCCATCATATTAATGAACCTATTTATCCATGCATTTAATATTTTAAAAAAAATATAAATAATAACCAAAAATGAGAAGATTTTATCATTATCTTATTAAAATTTGACATCCATGCAAAGGAATTGATTGTGATATAATTATATCATAGTTAAAGGTATTCCAAAATTATAATATATAAAATGTATTTTGTTCATTCATATCATATCATACTAGATTGTTATTGCACGCCTTATGATATAATGAAAAATAGATCATATATATGAAGTCTATAGATCACATATCCTTCATTAATCACCATCTATAAGAGGCTAATTACTTAATGATAGTAATAAAATGGTATCGCTAAAATCATGGAATTATGATGATGTTGTTTATACTTATAGTGCTTAACTAATGTGAAAGTGTGATAAATAAGAGGTTTTTTAATTTGATTCGATGCTATGTTTTATATCATTTTCATTGTATATGGGGTTATTATTATTATGGTTATATAGGTATAAGATGGTTATTTTGGTTAGTCAAGATTATCAGGTGTGGTTGTGGGTACAATGGTGGATATTCAGTTGATGATGTGTGGTTATCATTGTGGTGGTGGCTGTTAGATAATGGTATTACGATCGGTTGGTGTGGATTGATTCGTAATTTTATAGTAATATGGTTAATTCTAAAATGAATTAATGAATTAATGAGTAACAAAAAAAATTGAAATGTGTTTATGGGTTACTGAGGTACTGAAAATATTAATCTATATAATGGATAAATGATATTTGGTAAAAGGGGTAGTTAAATTAAACATGAAATGGATATAATAATTGTGGCTAATTATGAAATATTTAACATTAAATATGGATAAATTAATGTAATGTTTATGGTAATTGTAAATATGTAATTTGGTTGTTTAGTTTTTATGTTTTTTCTTGTGTTGTTGTGTGTAATTAGTTGGTAGTGTGGTAGTAATTTTCAACATGTGATGGATGGGATGAATTGACTTTTATAGGTAGCGGTGATTACAGTAATCTAGTTTGTGAATTTTTCCTTAGGTTAGTCTTCTTTGGATTATTATATCACTTTAATTTTAATGTTATTTTATATGCACCACTATCTAATTCAGGTAACTATATATCCTCCCCTATGAGGTCATGGTTTTAGGGTGTCTTCCCCATGATCCAAGTTGTATTGGTAATGAATGATTGACTTATCCAAAGTCCCAACTCTGTCTTCCATACATAGTATATACTATAATATCCTGATGTTATGTTTCATAGATTGTAATGGGTTAATATTAGAGTGAAAATTATGTGACGTGATAATGATGATGATGTGATAGAGGTCTATATGTAATGAATAGTTGGGGATGTTCATGTAATGAGGATGGAACAATGTTGATATCCTTCATGTTTACGTTACCCTACTTTGATGAGGATGTGATGTTTGAATGAAATGAAGTGATATTATATGTGGCACTTTTTATGGATAACTATATAGTATAATGTGGTTGTGTTATATAGTATGTGGTTGTGGATATGTGGTTATATATATGATGAAGTTTTATGCATACATGGAGGAGATGAGTGCACCAGGATGTATGATGTTTGTAGTAAGAGTGACTAGATTAGTGGGGAAGTGTTTTTGGGGTTACATATTGATATATTTTTTGATATTATGTTACTAAACGTTTATTCATTATTAAGTGAGTGAGGCTTAGTGAGTTTGGGTGATAGTTAGCCTTTTATAGGTGTAAGTTGGTTTTGTTGTTTATTCAGTGATACATTAGTATAATTCTTCCACATTGGTATGAGTAGTTTTGGGAGTGATCCTATTAAGTATACATTTATGATCACCCCTTTATATATATATATTTTTTCCAGATTTATCATAGGGATATGGCGACTAGGCTATACATTACTAGCTTTTGGATTTCATATCGGATAATCATGGGTTCCTATCAAATAAGTTGTTGTTGGTATTTTATTTTTATAGTTTATCTCAATGTTGGAAATTATATGAATTTATGGTATATTAGTTCGGATTTATATTATATGAAGTTTATTGGTGTCCTTCCTTACATTCTAGATATTTATGAGGGAATTACTCTCATTGTGTACTTTATATTTATGGTACTAGTCACCAACCCATGGCTTATTATAGTCGGGATTTGGGGGGTCACTCTCATCTTCACTGTTGGAATAGGAGGGGTATCGTTGTGGGTGGGTAGTGACATTGTTGTATTAGAAATATGGTTGAGAGTTAGGATGAAGACTAAAGTTAGAAACTTGTGAAGACTTCATGAATTTATTATAAGCTAAAAAATATCAGTTAAAGTTAGAATATGATGTAGCAGAGGACACCATCTAAGACACATGAATTTGGGGATCTTAATTATTTGATTTATGGACCTTATACTTTAATAATTCAAGATAGAATGATTATACTTTTGAGGTAGATATCTAGGTATGTTATATGCATCATGTTGTTTACATATGTGTTTGAATTGGGGTGATTTAGGAAAATTTAAAAATAAAATTTATTATATTATATTAAATGAAATTACATGTTTCTATGATTGAAAGTTTCTTTATTCTATATTATAGATATGGATGTTTTTCATCATCTATATTTGGTTTTGGTTAGCTATGTGCTATGGAATTCTCTAGTTAATCATTGGAGGGTTGACCCAATCTAGGAGGATGAGTCTTAGAGAAAGAAAATTCATGACTTTCAACATCATATCTTGATGAAGTGTGAGAGAACTATCTCTAGTTTGGATAAAGAGTAGCTTCTAGAACATATTGAGTTTTATTTTATTATTATCTAAGAATAGAAGGATCATTGGAAACCCATTGGTCATTAGTTAGCTAAGATTTATTATTCATTAGTGGTGGTTTCTATAACTTGTAAATTGTGAAGGGTCCGAGGTATCAAGGGATGGTTTTCAAAGGCAATTCCATTCAAAGATTAATTATTCAATATTTAAGGGAGATAGGTATCAATATTTTCTCTCTCTTTAGTAGGTTAGTATGAGTGTGCAGGATCTTGGATCTCAATTCAAGATTTTTTTTTGATATTCCATTGGCCTCTTCCCAAATAAGGAAGATAGAATAAAGAATTTTGAGGAGGGTTTCCATCCCATAATTTAGTATTAGGTCACCCCTATTTACTTTTCCTACATTTTTGGAGGTTCTAGGTAAGGAAGAGGTGATTGAGATGATTAATGTGTGGTATGGGTCATCTTGTGGGGGATATAATTATATTTTATGGAGGAGTGGAGCTAGATATGTGTTATTCTTCAGATGTTGGGAAAATATGGTTTTGGTCAGCAGGTGACATGGGATATAAATTTATTTTATTTTATTGATATTAAATTAATTTTATTCCCCTATATATATTAATTAATTTATTCTTTGAATGTTTTGGGATTAAGTTTTCATTTCATCAAATTTGGTGAATATTTCATAAAATAGAAAAAATGTGAATTTAATTTAATTATTTGTTTTTGGAATAAAATTAATAGATAACTATTGATAATCTATTATTTTATTTTCTTTAAAGAAAATTTATTGGTCGGATCTATTGATAAAGAAGAATCTTGTTAAAATTTAGAGGTAGTAATGTGGCTAAGTTTATATGTTTGATTCACATTATAAATAGACAACTCATATGTTAAAGTCACTTTAAAGTAGTTGAGAAAAATTGACATAGTTTTGGGAAACAAAAAAGTAAATATTTCCATAAATAAGATTCATTATGACTTTGTACTCAAAAAATTAGAAAAGTACTATTTCATAAATAAGATTCATTCTACTAAGGCATATGTAATTCATAAGACTCATTCCCTTTTAACTAAAGAAAAATTCCAAGCCTCATTATTTATATATTAATCATCCAAACTCACATGTAAAAGTCATTTTGGAGTTGAAGAGGAAAAATTGGTAAATTAACGGAATGTGTATTATTCATATTCTCAATATGTAAATTTTTGTAAGCGTTATTCAAAAAAATTGGAAAATTATGGAAGAGAATATCTATGAGGTATATAATATTTATCTTGACTCTACACTGAAAAATCACAAAAGTATGGTTAAAATCTAAGACTAAACCCAGCAGTCCTTGTGATGTTTAAGATTAATTTTAAGACGAAGTGAAGTATTTTTATTTTAAAAAAAAAATAAGATCATAAAACCATGTCATTCTATATACAACCATAATGTTAAGTGAATAGATAATTTTATAGTGCTCCTAATTATTTAGAGGTTCCCACACCATGAAGAAAATAGTTGTGTCATGATGTTTCTCGAGCCAAATAAGCATGAATTAACTCAAATAAGAATAATTTCATGGTATTATTATAAATTACATGTAATATGAGGACATGTAAATCGCTAAGATCTATATTGTGTCCAATTCATTCTCATGGTGTATCACATATTCAAATTATTGAAACCAAGGAACATCAATCTTGATACTTTATTACATTTAATCTTTTTCCATATCTTTTTTTGATCTATAAGAGGGAAAATGATGAAGGGGATTGAATTATATATATTTATGGAGAATATTTAAATTCAAATATGAGATAATATCGTGGGTTTTGACTGGGAATTAAGGAAAAAATGGAGAATCTATAAAAAAGGTTAGAGAGAGAAGTTGGTGATCTAATTTCTAAATTGAATTATCTCTTTCACCACCTACTATAATTTGTGTTTTTTATTCCCACTAACTATTACCTCCCAAATGGAGGGGTAAATACCTCTTTTTTATTCACTCATGGGAAGTAAAAACTTTTATAAATACCTGAGTATGGTATTTTAATGAATAAATTTCTTTTTATGACAATCAATTTCTATATTTAATAGTTGGATAGTAGTTTGAGTGTGATTATGTTCAAGTTTATTGATCCTATTATTTTATCACTACCATGTTTAATGATTATATTTCTCCCATTATTAATTTTATCATATATATGTTGGAATAGGCTAGGATTAATAGTTATTATCTTGCGATTATTGATACATGTATTAAGGTAGTGAAATATCCTCAAATTTCTTGGGAGTAATTTTAACAGATTGATATTTTCCTAATTATTTTATTATAGGTTTATTATTTTGGGTGTCATTTAATATATTTTCACACATATAGAAATGAATTTTTATCAAGTAGTGATTTCTGAAAGATCAAATATCACTACTTCTCTCAACCAAGGGTGGATAATAAAGCAATTGTAGATTATTTGATATATTAATTAAAAAATAATAATATTTGACTATTTATAAACAAAAATATAGTATTAAAAATGGTAATCCAACCCTTGAACCCATAAACTCTCGTACTATTTATTAAACTCACTATATAAACTATTTTCAAGGTCTCTTAATTTGAAATCACCACCCTTAATTTTACTAATTATGACAAAATAAATTTACACCCCTCTATAGAGACAACCTAAGGTTTCCACTATATTATATATATATATTTATATATAATAACCTTATTTTTAAAATATTTTTTTCACACTCATGACAATTGTGTTAGAAACATTACGTCTTTTCTAGAGATTTGGTTTCAAAATTCTAACATTTAAATTACATTACTTGCTCCAATTCTGAAAAAAATCTCCCTTGATCCTAAGATTAAGATAATATTTCTAACAAAACATAGGAAATTAAATTTACATGTTGACTTTTAAGATATTACATTATCAAACTCTATTGAAACTATACAAGTTCACTATAATGTAGAAATCATGGTAGGGGAAAATAACCGGAATCTCATAGATCTTTGTGAACCTTATTTTATTAAATAAAATAATAAAATTTCCATTCCTGCATTACAAACTACATTTTAATTAAAAACTATTATAATCTGATTACTATCTAGATTTAATGGACTTATAGGTGAATAACATAATAAATATGTCAATTAGTTTTCCTTGGTATTGTTTATAATTGTGTATTACCACTTTTATCTCTCTTTGTTTTGTTAAATTACTATTACATAACATTTGATCAAATTAAATATTTTTTAAAATATTAATTTTTATTAACATGTTTTAAAATTTTATTTTGATCAATGGTTTTTTATACTTTTTATTCTTTTTTTATTTGTTAAGTGTTACAAAAAATGTGGCCTTCTGTAAAATCCATTTAGTCTGAACCTATGACCACTTTTAGGGGGCATTGAGGTCAACCCTTGTGGAAGATCCAACCCTCTTGACTCATATATAGACTTTTTTATGTATATTTTGTGTAATCCCTGTGTGAGACCATGCATAAGGCCTAGAGT
This sequence comes from Viscum album, assembly GCA_963277665.1. NCBI lineage: Eukaryota > Viridiplantae > Streptophyta > Magnoliopsida > Santalales > Viscaceae > Viscum > Viscum album. The sequence continues at coordinate 1,100,936,275 of OY728138.1, read as the reverse complement.
GTGCTCCCATTTGGAACATGTGTTGGGGAAGGGTCTCCCTTTTGGCCCGCAAGCCCTGTGTGTGTGTGTTTTTAATCTGAACTAGGGATTGACGCACCTTTTATGATATATAGGTGCCTTGTTGCATATTTGATTTCATGTGGGGATATTTTTTAAATCTTACTGTTCATTCATTTTAATCTCATCCATCAGTTATATTTTATCATGGCTATATGATCACCTTGTTTATCTCACTTATTTCTTTTTGAACTCCCATGTATTCTCCATTGTAATCCTTTATTTATTTTTCTTAAAATATTTATCATATTTCTTAATGTCTAGACATTTTTTAGTTCTCTAGAGTTATTATTAGCATATTCTTTTGTTCTAACTATGTTCCATAAAGCGTTATATTTTATATCATTTGATCTTGGTTATAATTTTTACATCTTCACTTAAGAAAATAGTGGCTCGACCTATTTATCTTCGATGATCCATCTTATCCACTAAACTTTCCTTGAAAACATCGACATGAGACTTTATTCGCTTGTTCAAATCCTCAATCCTCCATTGAGTGCTCTTAAATTGATTGTTGGTTATCAATGGTGAGTTGAGTTAGCATTGGATACCAAGGGTGAGTCAATTCACTATTGAAACCTAACTATGAGACATGAGTCACTGTTGAAACCCAACAGTGAGTCACAAGTCACCATTGGATCCCAATGGTGGGTTAGTGACTTACAATTGTACATCAACAGTGGGTTATTTACCAAACATTGGACATCAATGATGGTCATCCTTCTCACTAGTTTTTTCCTTTGTTGTATAGATCCTTGGAAAAAGGTCATTTGATCTTATCCATTATTTTCTATTAAAGGTTTCTATTTGTTCATATTTTTTCTTTCTATTTCTTGTTAGTAAGTTCTACAAGATCAAATAGGAGGATTAGTATATTTTTTTTGTTGATTATTATTTAAGGTTCATCCTTTTTAAATTTTTTATTTTTATTAGAAAAATTTTCTTCTATTTATCCTTTTTTAAGTTTGGAAATTTTTTTCTACCGTTGGGACCCAATGGTGAGTCATGAGTCACCATTTACATCCAATGGTAGGTAATTTTGTATTCTTCCCAAGAAGATATTTATTGTTAAGATGCATAAAATTATTTTTGGGATTAGTTATTTTTATTTTTTATTAAAATTCAAATGGTAGGTCACGATCTCTTTTTCCACCATTTTACATTTCCAACAGATGGTTAATGACCCACCGTTAGTTAAAATTTTGTTCCAAAATTTTATTTTCTGGTTTTTAATTAATGTTGTTAAAATTAATATATCTCTTAAATTTTATATCATTTTATATTGAAATATAATTGTAAAATTGTGTTAAAATAATTGTACCATTATTTTTATGTACATTGGTTAAAGAATAAATTTATTCATATAATAATCTATTTTAAAATAATCTAATATATTTATTTTTGTAGTATTATATTTTTATTTCAACTGTTCAATAATTTTAAATTGATTACAATTGTTATATCCAAAATATTAAATGTTTTATTTTAATATTTCAGGAAGAATTATAAAAACTCTATTTTGTTTTGTATTCAATGAGACATTTATAGATAAAAGTTAACAGTAAAATTTTTATTTTATTTAACACTGACAAGTTTCATCTAGAAATTGGAGACAGCTATTCTCCTAAAGGATCATTATTTAATCTTCTGGGATATTTCTTTATGGATTAAAAACAAGTACTGGTGTATATGATTCATTCGACAAGAATTCAATGATACAATTTATGCTACTGTAAATTGACCAAGAATATTATTTTATTTTTATTATTCTTCTTTGATCACTAAAGTTCTTCATCACTTTCATCTTCCACTATAAGAGTGATCATAGAACTCGAGTTGCATCGAATTTCTACATCATATTCTCATCTTCTATTTTATTTGTTTTTCTTATTTCTCCATTGAAATTATTCCTATCATATATTTTTCATCTAGAGTTTTGGTTTAAGCTTTTCTCATCAAAAAATTTTCATTGTTTTATTCCTCCCATATAAAATTAATGTCGGGTTGTTCCTCATAGACAAAAGTAAGGTAGGTTGTGACTCTTTCAAAATTCATGGGTTATAGCACTAGGTGTGAAAAAAGGTTCATTTTTATTTTTATGTAAGAAAATTTTCAATCCCATTAAAAATTTAGGATCTATTGAATAATAGAATCCACATAGAGTAGAGTATATTTGTGAGAGGACTAGGATCTTGGTGATCCAAATCTTAATAAAAACATCATGTGTTATTTTTTTTATTTTCGCCGTAACGTTTAATACAATTCTATCTCTGATAAATTTTTATTTTCATTTAATAAATAAAAATAATAATATTTACCCCCACCTCCACTTCTAGTCAATAATTCCATACTAAGGGACTTAATAGGTGTGTTTCATGCCCAATAAAAACGATAGTAGTAAAATAATAAGTAAAATTGATTGAATTTCCATTCTATTTGGGAGAAGTGGCTAAGAAACGGTTGTAAATTTTTCAGCCTAGAGATTTAAATTAATAGGATGAAATATAGAGGAATTTTATCTAGATATTTTACCAAACTTCTGGGAGTAAAACTAACAAAAAGGAGATATATTCCATGAGATAGGAATTAGGAGATAATTAGTATGAGTACTGAGAGTGTAACATCATGCCCCTCCTCATTGGCATGAGTTGAGATAAAAGTGCTACCTGGCCTTAGGTGACATCCCCAGGAAAACAAAGGAGGGAAATAAATGTCAAGGTCCTCATAAAAAATGGGGGATGATTTTCCATTTTTTCAAAATTAAATTAGTAAAACCAAACACACCATATACAACATCACTATATGACGCATGATATAAAGGTATAACAATTCACAATCATACCAATGAAAATAGTACAAAATCATACCAATAACAAATTAGAGTACCAAGTGGACAACTAAAACTGTCTCGAACCAACCCGGTTTGACCCTGAACCAGTCACCCAAGTTAATTTGTAACAAGTCCCAAGAGGCATTCCCAATCCTTCTAGGTTGGTGACAAGTGATAGGGCGACTATATAGAACAAAAGGGAACTATTATTCCCAATGAAAATAAATAAATCAGCAGAAAAAAGTAGAACAATGAAATGTGAATAAACGATGCGATAAAGAAAGAACAACCAACAACAAAACACTAACCTAAACATGACCAAAAACTCCTCGTGACCCCAAGAGTCACTCTCCAAACCCCAACCAACTCTTTCCCAGATAGAACAAGCTTGAGTCAAACCTAAAACAAAAACTAAAAACAGGAAAACACTATAGGTGTGAGTATTAAAACTCTGTAGGAATTCCCAAAAAACTATTCCCAAAGCACTACCTTTAAATAAATAATTTAATAATTCTAGGTTTGAACTACATTATATAAAATATATATTTTCACACACACTTTCATTTCTAAACCAAGTAACAGTCCATTTCCATTTTTAATTTAAAAACATGTTTAATATTTAAAGGAACATGTGAATCAAAATTTTAAAACATTTTCACAACAAATCTAAAATAAATAAATAGTTACCAGTCAAGAGGAAAACCATACCCAACACACACACACAATAAGGGCAATGGTTAAGTATCACACAAGGGCCAAAAACTAAACTAGGAACTTCAATTGTCTACCACATACAAATAAAAACTAAAGAAAACATGGTTCGAACCTAGGAGCTTGTGAACAATCTAGAACGTACTATACATGTGACTCATCCTAAAGGAATTCCCTACTCAATGACATTATAAAAGCCCTAAATCCCAAAATTCTCCATACTTTTCCTAATCGAGTGTCCCAATAGAATAGAAATACTAATAATAGAGTATCCCCTGCTATGGTCCACTAGACAGTGCATCATATAAACAAGTGCAATAATCGTTCCTAGAAAATTAACTTACTCTGCCAGGTTCCCATGCCGAGTGCTAAAACAAAATAGGGGTGAGTCAATAATTTAAATTAAGTAACCAATCATTATGCACAAACATAAAACACAATAACTCACACCATCGACGTAAACAACAAGATCACCCCTGAGTCACCCCAAAGAGAGTTTTTCAAAATAATTTATCTTCTTAAATTTCTAAATGGGCCTTATGAAACTTTTAAAAGAAACATCATTCCTCAAGATAAAGAAAAACATTTGTTCATGCATCAGAAGAGAACATTTTACATCAAACCAGAAACACACTTGAAAGTTCATGAATTATGTTCAAAGTCCAAACAGGCATTCTATCACTATTGTGTGCCAATTTATTAAGAAAATAGTTCAAGAGTCGTGCATAAAATAAACAGCTTTGTTTACATCAAGTAATTATTCCAAAAAAAATTATCTAATACTATTTCTCATTTATTTAAAATCAATGAAATATGAAGTAATTAATAAATTCTAAATTTAAAAGGCAAGTGCAGTTGGGGACCAACCTCGAATCGTATCTCAAACGCAACCACATGATACACCTCGCACTTGCGCACAAGTGCGTGAAACCAGTTGACCACTGTATCACAGGTTTTCCTCACTGACAGACTGCAAAAACTGCAGAACAACTAAAATACATAAACACGGACTTTAAAAAACAAAAACAAACAAAAACTGAAAAATAACCACCTCAAAATTTTTTCAAAACATAATTCGCACCATCTATACTATTTAATAAACCACTTTAAAATTTATAAAACAATTTCAAAGAGAAACCCACAGCTTTACATAAACAAAACTCATTCAATGAAAACATTTTTGATCAAAATAACACCCACATCCTACTAAAATAGAATGTGCACCACTTTCACAGTTAAATAAACTAATTGCACAATTTATAAAAATCAATTAAACATCACAGGATTGGTTTTAATAAAAAATTAACCTTAATTCACAATAGGATTCTATAAGATATAAAATGAAAACTAAGTTCATTTAAAAACTAAATTTATTACTAAACTCATTAATCACAAAACATGCCAAATTAATTATCTAATATTCAAGAAAGAAACATCGCAAACCTCACCTCGGCACGGAGACGTGCTCGACCAGTGGGGGCACACGACAGTTGGAAAGGGGAGGCGCGCACTGGTGGGGACTTTAGTTGGCCGGAAAAGAGTGCAAAATGCACCAGTGGGAGATGGACAGAGCATAAAATTGGGACGACGCTGGTGACTCAGCAAATAAGGAGCATGAAGGCTACCGGAAAATGTAGCAAGGGGGTCATAGGGCACCTTGCGGCTAAACCGGAGGCACTTCAGAAGAAGGAAGGATGGTGAAGGGGTCATTGGCTAGTAAAGGGAAAGGGTAAAACACTAGATCCCTAGTAGGGAGGCACACAATGACTGCTAGATGGAGTAGGGCGGTGTCATAGGGTTCGGGTGGCGGGTTTTGGCTGTGCGGACAGTGGGAGGAGGTTGAGTGCGCACTGGTTGGCTGGTGAAGAGGGAGTGGTGTGGGTATTCACTATCAGACAATGTTACATGGATGGTGTATAAAAGGGGTGTGGGTGGTGTGGTCGGTGTATGGAAGGGGTGCAGTAGGCTGGTTGGAACATGGAAGGGGTGCAAGAGATCGGTCGGTGCATGAAGGGGTGCATGTGACGACGAGGAAGAGAGGGCCGCAAGGGGCTCTGTGGGCATTGCGCCCCTGCTGGCTGGATGAAGCAAGAAAGGGGGTACAATGTACCTATGATAGTAAAATGAAGTAGGGAAGGGGGGTATAGGGTGTTAGAGGCGGTTGGGTGCGGAGCGCAGACAGTAGGTGTAGGGGGTGCAAGGCCGGTGGGTGTGACGGGCAGAGGAAGGCTGGACAGTGGGAAGGAAGTCGACGACTAGGGGAACGCTACGTAGAGAGTGGGAGGTGAAGATGGTGGTGCACAGATAGATGGATAAGAGAAGGTTCACATGTATTAGGGTTATAAAAAAATATAAAAAAAAAAGAAAATCAAATAAATAAAATAAAATAAAACATTAATCTATAATAAAAAAAATTCACAGAAAAATAATAATAATAAAATAATAATAATAATAACATTAATAAAATAATATTAATAATACACTTAATAATAATAAAAACATATTTAATAATAAAAAAATGGTAAAAATAATAATTCTAACAAAAATTATTTAATAATAATAATATAATATTAGAATTATTTATTAACACTTGCTTCATTTCTAATAATAATAATATTAATAACATTTTGAACAAATTTGTTAATATTAATGAAACTTTTTAATAATAATAATAATAATCATAAATAATTAAATAAAAATGATAAAAAAACTCATTTCATTTTAATAATAATTATAAAATTATTAACAGCAATAAAATTTTAAATAACAAAATAAATTACAAAAGTTACCCATTTTAAATTTTCGAAGACAAGAGGATTGTGCCAAAGCCTGGGCAAAGTCGCAAGTGGTTTCCAAAACGCACTCTGCCTATGCGCCAAACAACGCTAACTCAAAAAAAGTGCACTTTTTGAAATAACTCAAAAGTTTTGTTCGGGATTCAACCCAAACCTCAACACAAAATATTTTTAAGACATAAAAGACCAAAAACACATGTTGGGGTGTGAAAAAAACAATAATGCTCAAAGACACCATGACATAACTCTATAGCCTCACACAAATCTCCATGCTCCAACTCCACAATATCCCAAGCATCATGAGGTACCACTAAAGAAGTTATATTCTATACCATTACATGTGTCACGATAAATGAAATTTTCAAAAGCACCATAGTGACAAAGTAGGGGTGAGTAATGAAACTCAGTATGCTTCCCCAAATGACTTCCCTACTCATGCCACTAGGATAGAAAATGTTATCACCATTATATAAAACAATTTATATTTAACCATTTAAAATAGTAAAACAATTTCTCACAAGTCAAACACATCCTTAGAAAAACAATTTACCCAAATAAACACATTTCTAAGGAAAGCAACCAAACAATTCATTAACCATTATTTCCCATTTCATATTAGAATAACCCCTTTCATTTCACATGACCCAATACATATGCCTAAAACACACACACAGCTCAACAACCAAACCTTGGTGTTACCATTGATGGTGGAACTTTATGTCCATACCTCATCCCCTTTTTATTGTGGTAATCGATGACCACATTCACCCTTTGATGGTCATACTTCATGACCACTAACCATCCCCATTCTAACTCACACTTAACCATTCAATCCAAACAATGACCTACATTGGCCCAATCCATACTACCCAACAAGTGTCAAAACAAAACCAATTATTTATACCTGAAAAAATTTCAACCAAACTTGCCAAAACCATTTGAATAAAATAATAATTTTATTGAAAAAACCTTTAATCCAACAACAATTCCAACAAATTAAGCCAAATAACTTTTCAGTAAAACAACATTTTCCTTAAAAATAAATTCACAATATATTTCCATCATCAAACCAAGCAAGCCATTTTAAAATTCTCATTTTAAAATCCAACAACAAATCATATTTTACAATAATATCACAATTTTCCCAAAATCCACAAATCATCACTAAAGGGGTTTCAATAAATCTTAGCACATAAATTTGAAAATCAATTTCAAGAAAAACAACCAATTTTAAATTATTCCTTCTATTTTTAACAGGAGGAGTTGAGAGAGAATCCAACTACCTCAAAGGTTTTGGGGAAAATGATGAAAATTACGAAACACTCACCAATATGGGTTAAAATACCACAAATATTCCTTTGATCCCTTCCTATAACACAAATAAAATACAAATCTCATCATGATTGGAATTAACAACCCTAGATCTATCGGAAATGGAACTAGATCTATGAAATATAGAGAGAGATAGAGAGAAGTAGATCTATTAAAAACCAAGAAAACAACCATAAAGGAGAATTTCCAAAGAATATCATGTTTTACCGCACCAATAAATTCCTTGAAAACACTTATAAGATGATAGAAAGAGGTTCCCTAATGGTTGAGAGGAATTAATCCTGAGTTATTTCTATTTTGGAGTAAAAATTAAGGGTTTAGGGTGAATCCCAACCTAAATACATTTTTTAAAAACCCTCTTTTAAAACCATGCATGGTTAGCCACACGGTTAGGAAAACTATGCACTAACCATATGCCAGCCACTGCCTCAAGGGGTACCTTTCACAATTGGCTCACACAATTAGAAAACCTGTGGGCCAACCATGTAAAATATCTCTATCGAAAGTTGCTCAGTTTTGCCAACCATGCACCTTAACCATGCACCTACCCAGAGGCCACTCCCTCAACTTACATGGTTTCCTGGAGGAGTTCCATGGTTTTTACTAACCATCCTCAAACTGTGTGCCCTCATAAAATCCCCAAAACCTTCCAAACTATCCCAAACATTACCCAACCACTTTATATATATAAAGTATAAATAAATGGTTACATGATAGAAACCATGGGTTCTACATTCTCCTCATCATTGGTCTTTCTGTCCTATGAAAATATAAAACCATCACCTTTATAAAAAAGTTTGATCCATTGCTCGACCATTTATTTCTATTATTCCCAAGTATCCTTCGGAATATGAACATGTTTCCACAAAAACCGTACTATAATAATGGTTTTTCCATGATTTTTTTATTTACTATCCACAATATACACTGACACATGCACCAATGAATCATCTGGCTCTACCTCTACATGATATCATCAAATCACATGGTCATGATCCAACTTATACTTCTTCAAATGAGATACGTGAAACCCGTTATGCACCATAATAAACCATGTCTTCAAGGACAAAAAATATTCTAACTCTTTAAACCTGTAAAGTATCAAAAAAGTCCCAATGTATCTTAGATAAAACATTCCTTGTTTTCCAAAATAATTATGTCCAATCCTGTGAGAGATTCTCAAGAACACACGATCAATCACATAGAATGAAAATGGTTGTCAATGATGATCTATATATAATTTATGAAGACTCTAGCCATCTCAATTCTCTTCTTGATCGACTTCATATTATCTATAGTCTCTTGTACAAGGATAATCCCAGCCATCAATGTGTAAAGACCCGTAAATTTCAAGGGAATTTTTTTTTTCTTTGGGATTTTACAAGTGCGCAGTTTCTGACGGCACCTGATTCCGAGGCCCGGTGTGCCCAGAATCAATTTCCAAAACTTAGATCGGGTATGTTTCGTGAATGAACAAGTGGGTTTTTCTAACTTTTGAACCGATGCTCGGAATCGAAATCCGAGGGCACCGATGAAACCGCAGTGCCGGTAATTGCTTAGGAACACCTTTTTCTGAAGGAGCGTTTGCTCGGGAAAAGTTGAAAAAAATGTGAAAAATAAAATTATAGTTTTTTTACAATTATAATTTTATTATACCTCTAGTGGTTTAAGTGTTAAGGGAAAAAAAGTTGTGAGGAAGTTAGGTTAGGGCCCACATGAGCCCCCACCTCCTTAGATTTCCTAACCCCCCATTAAGCACCCCCTCTAGCTTTAATGTGTAACTCATCCACTCTCTCCTCTCTTAATGTGTACCAATCCATATAATTAATACTTTTGTTAATTATTTTGGACTGTCAACAATTCTTTGAATTGTTTCATTCTACATAGAAATGATTTTATTAAAGGGGCCTTCTAAAATATTTGTGAAGAAAATATTTTGGTTGGGGGGAAACCTCTGGAGAAATTGGAGGAGAGCTCCCTCCTTCCAACGAAGAACGTTCTTGACGAAGAATGCCTCCAGCGGAGAATGTGAAGTCTCCAATGACGTGTCTTCTCTTTTTATTCCTCCACGTCAGGGGAGGAGATACCACTGCAAGGAACATCTCCATCGACGACGACTCTTCCTCTGACGTCAACGAAATCGGTACCGATCTACCGTGACATCCGATCATCGTGACGCTTGCCTCCTTCCGCGGCTCGACACTGTGCGACGAATTTACGAGGTAGGGGTTTGATTTTATGTTCATGAATATTTTTGGCGTCCATAGTTAATCCTTTAGCCGCTTGTTATAGATTTAACAGGAGGGGGTCAGACCGTACGAACACGGCCAACCCTCCTCCCCCTTTTGTTGTTGTACTCGTTGTGGCTCGAACGAAGGTGGCGCGGTGCCGATGCACCACGTGGGAACGAAAAGAGCTACGGAGGGGTTGCGTGGCGATGTCACGCCGTGCCAAAGAACTCGAGGGAAAGTTGTGGCCGAAGAAGGCCGTGACGGAGGGGCGCGACACTGACGTGTTGAGCCGGTCCAAGAAGGGTCGCGGCCTAAGGCCGCAGCGGTCACCAATAGGGGGCGGCCGGACTCCCCGGACACCGGAGCATCATGATTCGTGTCCCTTTGGCTGTGGCAGAAGACCTAGAGGCGGCTGGAATCGCCGGCCGCTGGCACTTCGGAAGGGCGGGACCGCGGGGTCCTGCGGCGGCGGCACCGACCGGCCAACCGGGTCGACCGTTTGGAGGAGGCCAGGGGTCGTAACCCCCAGAGGCAGACAGGCGGGCCCCCTCCATGTGTGGGGCCATCGTTTCGAGACAAGGGGGGTAGAACCCTCACCCTGTTTTCCACTCGGCCGTTTCGGCCGAGCTGCTGGCCACACGGGCTGCGCTTGCGCCAGGCCAACCGGCCGCGCCGAGCCGGACTGGCCGCACCGGGCCGGACCGCTCGCGCTGGGCCGGAACACCGCGTCGGGCCGGGCCACGCCGGCTGGGCCGGGCCGCGCCAGCCGGGTCGGGTCATGCCCTAATGGGCTGGACCCGGACCCGGGTCGGGTTGGCCCAGGGGGTTTTGGGCCGGGTCGGTCCGGGCCCAAACCCCCCTAAAATCGGACAGATTCGTACAAACGCCTGTAACTTGGGCTACAGACCTCCGATCGACGCACCGTAAGTTGCGATGCAATCCTTGTATCGAGACGGTTGTTTAAGTATATTACATCCAGGGTTTCGAAGAACTTTGGGTACGGCCGAGTTGGTTCGAACACGAAACCAACCGGGCCCTCGGACCGGAAACGCTTATAACTTGAGTTCCGGACGTCCGATTGGCATACTGTCAACATTGATGGATTCCTCTTAGTGAAAAAGTTTTTCTGACTTACTACACTCGAGTTTTGGACACAGTTGGAGTACGTACGGGTTGTTTTTGGCTTAAAAACCAACAGGTCCCCTGGGACGAAAAAACCAATAACTCTCAGACCGGGCGTATGATTGACGCGTCGTCAGTCGCATTGAGTTCCTTTTGACAAGATGGAACTTTGGGATACATCAACTCTAGACTGTGTGTCAGTTGATGTATTTACCCTTTTGCCTCGTGGAGCGGACCATCCCGGAATCGAGCGTGCTGTGTGCAGGAACCCTTGAGCTGGCTGCGACGAGGATGACTACCGTACTGGGATCCTCTATGGGTTCGACGAGGGGGAATACTATACTGGGATCCTCTGTGGGTTCAATGAGGACAACTACCATACTGGGATCCTCCGTGGGTTCGACGAGGATGAATATCGTACTGGGATCCTCCGTGGGTTCGATGAGGATGACTACTGTACTGAGATCCTCCTTGGATTTGACTACCGTGCTAGGATCCTCCGTGGGTTTGACGACGATGACTAATATACTTGGATCCTACATGGGTTCAGCAGAGGAAATGATTCAGAGGCTACATTTAATCATCTCCACCTGTTATATTGAATGGATACCCGTGTGAGCGGAGTCTTGACTTGCAATCTTTATCATCGATAATATTTTTGTGCTTTCCTATGTGGATTGGGTTGTGCTTTCCTTTGTGGATTGGGTTGTGAATTCCTATGTGGAATGGGTTATGTTTTTCCTGTGTGGACTGGGTTGTATCTTAGGCTCATGTGTCAGAGCCGAGATGGAAGTGGTGATTTAGGTATATGTATGGGAATATACCTAAGTAGAGTTGGTTGTTACTTCGTGATTGTATATTTCCTTTGTGGTTTATCCTTCATTGATTCTGGGAGACCTTCGGGGGTCTCGGGGTCCCTACTGAGTAGCGTATACTAACCCCTGCACAGGCTATGCCCGCACTTCATTGTGTTGGATGCAGACGACAGCGCTGATCGAGGTGGGAGCTCATAGACCTGGACGGTACCCGGAGGTGGATCACTGGACGGGACGTACTCAGAGCAGACGGTTGGAGCTGAGGAGTAGAGGGGATTATCTGTACCCAACTTTCAGGTGGGATTACCAGAGGATGACTCAGAGTTTCTGCTTTACTTTCCTGCTGTTGTACTTTCTTTTCGGTTGTACTTTACTTCAGTTGGGTTTGTATTCTGTCCCATTTACTTTTCCAGCACTTACTTTTGTATCTCAGTTTACTTAGTGTTTACTTTAGTTTGCGTACTCTGTGGTGATTTTTTACTTTAAAGGCAATGTCTTCCCTTTTATCGGGTTTTAAGCCTTTGGTGCTAGTCACCAGCCCCTGGCCTATGGAAGGCGGGCTTGGGGTAGTCACGGCACGGGCCTCGAGGATGGGTCGTGACAAATTGGTATCAGAGGAGTTTGGTTCTACCACAGAACCCAGGACTCTGATCTTTCTTCTAAGTGAATCAATAGTGTTAAGGGTATTGAGTGTGGTTATCATTCTAGGGAGTCCAGTGTTGGTGCAGCGGCCGATGTATCCATACACGAGGACCCTGACTTCTGATTTCCGACTCAATGCAAGAAAACATCGATTGCATGTGCGTTTCAAAAGTTTTCATTGTGATTACTTAGTGTCAGCTCACCAGGTATAATGTAATTAACCTTGGTGCACCTGTTTATTTTCAAGATGGCCCCACGATGGTAGCCAACGAGGGTTCCGAGCTTTGTGCGAGATGGAAGCCCACTGAGTGACGAGGCCTCGGTTTAAGGCCCCTTTACAGTGGAGGCATCAGCGGTACCACTACCTGCTGAGCCACCGATACTACCAGCCCCAGCAGTTGAGAGTGCACTTCACCTGAGTTCATTATGCGAGTTTCAGCATCAGAGACCACCCAGGTTCCATGGAGAGATGGACCCTCAGGCAACCGAGGATTGGCTGGAGGATATCGTTCGAGTTTTCAGGTTAGTGGGACACCAGCTGACCTCATGGTGATCCATGCAGCGAGTCTCCTACACACGGCAGTAGGTAGATGGTGGAGCCTGATGCTCCAGGTGCATGACGAGGTATCTTTACTTTAGATGGACTTCGAGAGCCTCTTCTGCTCGGAGTTCGTTCCAGCCACCCTACGTGCGGTGTGAATTCAGGATCTACTACAGCTGCGGAAGGGCAGCATGACAGTAGCCCAGTACTCGGCGAGATTTACCGATCTCTCGCGCTACTCCACGGACATGGTACGGGACTCATTCTTCTAGGCCCGGACCTTCGAGCAGGGACTGAGGCATGAGATCAGGGCTTCTATGATCTCCCTCAACATCTCGACGCAGGCAGGGGTGCTGGAGAGAGCCCTTATAGTGGGGAGTTTTCTCGCTGAGTATTCACCAGCAACGAGACGCTCCGCAGAACGACTCTAGTGGAGTCTTCTGCAGCTGGCAGTGGACAGTTGATGCAGAAGTCTAAGTGGGCCAGACCATCATATGAGCAATCACAGGATGTGTGATCAGTACCACTTTGTTTTCCTTAGTGTGTGTTGAAGCTTTATAGGTATGTAAAGCCCTAAGGTGGGAGTAATGTAGAGACCCGTAAATTTCAAGGAAATATTTTTTCTTAATTTTCTTTGGGATTTTACAAGTGCTAAGTTTCTGACGGCACCTGATTCTGAGGCTCGGTGTGCCCGAAATCAATTTCCGAAATTTAGCTCAGGTACATTTAGTGAATGAATTAGCGGGTTTTTCTAACTTTTGAACCGACGGTCGGAATCGAAATCTAAGGGCACCGATGAAATCGCAGCGACAGTAATTTCTTAGGAACACATTTTTCCGAAGGAACGTTTGCTCGGGAGGAGTTGATAAAAATGTGAATAATAAAATTATAGTTGTTTTACAATTATAATTTTATTATACCTCTTGTGGTTTAAGTGTTAAGGGAAAGAAAGTTGTGAGGAAGTTGGGGTGCAGCCCACAGGATCCCCCACCTCCTTAAATTTCCTAACCCCCCATTAAACACCCCCCCTCTAGCTTTAATGTGTAACTCATCCACTATCTCCTCTCTTAATGTGTGCCAACCAATATAATTAATACTTTTATTAATTATTTTGGAGTGTCAACAATTCTTTGAATTGTTTCATTCTGCATGGAAATGTCTTTATTAAAGGGGCCTTATAAAATATTTGTGGAGAAAATATTTTGGGTGGGGGAAAACCTCTGGAGAAATTGGAGGACAGCTCCCTCCTTGAAACGAAGAATGTTCTTGACGAAGAACGCCTCCGGCGGAGAACGCGAAGTCACCAATGACGTGTCTTCTCTTCTTCTTCCTATGTGTCAAGGGAGGAGATACCACCATAGGGAACGTCACCATCGACGATGAATCTTCCTCTGATGTCAACGAAATCGGCACCGATCTAACATGACGTCCGATCATCGCGATGCTTGCCTCTTTTCGCAGCTCGACGCTGTGCGATGACTTTACGAGGTAGGGGTTTGATTTTATGTTTGTGAATATTTTTGGCGTCCATCGTTAATCCTTTAGCGACTTGTTATCGATTTAACGGGAGGGGGATGGACCGCACGAACACAGCCGATCCTCCTCCCCCTTTTGTTGTTGTACTCATTGTGGCTCGAATGAAGGTGGCGCGGTGTCGATGCACCGTGCATAAACTAAAAGAGCTACAGAGGTGGTGCGTAGTGCCTTTGTGTCGCACTGAAGAACTAGAGGGAATGTCGTGTCCGAAGCAGGCCGCGGCGGAGGGGCACGGTGTCGAAGTGCCGCACCGGTCGAAGAAGGGATGCGGCCTAAGGCTGCGGCCATCACCAACAGGGGGCGGCCGGACTCCTCGGCCACCATAGCATCAAGATTCGTGGCCCTTTGGCCATGGAGGAAGACCTAGAGGTGGTCGGAATCACCGGTCGTCGACACTTCAGAAGGGTCGGACCGCGGGGTCCAGTGACGGCGGCACCGGCCGGCCAACCGGGCCGGCTGTTTAGAGGAGGCCAGGGGTCGTAACCCCCGATGGCAGACAGGCGGGCCCCCTCGACGTGGGGGGCCACCGTTTTGAGATAAGGTGGGAAGCGCCCCCCGTTTTCTGCTCGGTCGTTTCGACCGAGCTGCTGGTCAAGCGGGTCATGCCAGTACCGGGCCAACCGGCCGCTCCGGGCCAGACCGCCTGCGCTGGGCCGGGCCGCCCGCGTGAGGCCGGACCCCCACGCCGGGCCAGGCTGCACCCTAATGGGCCGAACCTGGACCTGGGTCGGGTCGACCCGGTTCGGGCTGACCCAGGGGGTTTTGGGCCGGGTCGGTCCGGGCCCAAACACCCCTAAAATCAGACATATTCTTTCAATCGCCCGTAACTTTGGTTACAGACTTCCGATCGATTCACCTTCAGTTGAGATGTGATCCTTGGATCGAGACGGCCATTTCGGTATATTACACTCAGGGTTTTGGACAACTTTTGGTACGGCCGGGTTAGTTCAAAGACAAAACCAACCGGGCCCTCGGAGCGGAAACGCTTATAACTTGAGTTCCGGACATCCGATTGACGTCCGATTGACGTACCATCAACTTTTATGGATTCTTATTAGTGAGAAGGTTCTTTTGGATTACTCCGCTTGAGGTTTGGATGTAGTTGGAGTACGGACGGGTTGGTTTTGGCTTAAAAACCAACCTGGCCCCTGGGACGAAAAAGCCAATAACTCTCAGACCGGGCGTCTGATTGACTCGCCGTCAGTCGCATTGAGTTCCTTTTGATGAGACGAAACTTTGGGATACATCAACTCTGGACTGCATGTCAATTGATGTATTGACCCTTTTGGATCGTGGAGCGGACCCTCCCAGAATCGAGCGTGCTGTGTGCAGGAACCCTAAAGCTGGCTGCGACGAGGATGACTACCGTACTGGGATCCTCCATGGGTTCGACGAGGAGGACTACCGTACTGGGATCCTCCGTGGGTTCCACGAGGACGACTACCGTACTGGGATCCTCCATCGGTTAGACAAGGACGACTACCGTACTGGGATCCTCCGTGGGTTCTACGAGGACGAATACTATTCTGGGATCCTCCGTGGATTCGACTATCGTGCTGGGATCCACCGTGGGTTCGACGACGATGACTACTATACTTGGATTCTACGTGGGTTCAGTAGAGGAGATGATTTAGAGGCTACATCTAATCATATCCACCCGTTATATTGAATGGATACCTGTTTGATCTGAGTCTTGACTTGCAATCTTTATCATCAATAAGATTTTTGTGATTTCCTGTGTGGATTGGGTTGTGCTTTCCTGTGTGTATTGGGTTGTGAATTCCTATGTGGAATGGGTTATGTTTTTCCTATGCGGAATGGGTTTTATCTTTGGCTCGTGTGCTGGAGCTGAGCTGGAAGTGGTGACTTAGGTATATGTATGGGAATATACCTAAGTAGAGTTGTTTTTTACTTCGTGATTGTATCTTTCCTTTGTGGTTTATCCTTCGTGGATTCTGGGAGACCTTCGGGGGTCTCTGGGTCCCTACTGAGTATCATATACTCACCCCTGCACGGGCTATTCCCACACTTCGTTGTGTTGGATGCAAATGAAGGACAACACTGATCGAGGTGGGATCTTGTGGAGCTGGACAGTACCTGTAGGTGGATCACTGGACGGGACGTACTCGGAGCGGACGGCTGGAGCCGAGGAGCAGAGGGGATTATCTGTACCCACCCTTGATGTGGGATTACCAGAGGACGACTCAGAGTTGCTTCTTTACTTTCCTGCTGTTGTAATTTCTTTTCAGTTGTACTTTACTTCAGTTGGGTTTGTACTGGCCCATTTACTTTTACAGCACTTACTTGTGTAGCTTAGTTTACTTAGTGTTTACTTCAGTTTGCGTACTCTGTGGTGATTGTGTACTTTAAAGGCAATGTCTTCCCTTTTACCATGTTTTACGCCTTTGGTGCTAGTTCCCAGCCCCTGTCCTATGGAAGGCGGGCTTGGGGTAGTCACGGCACGGGCCCTGAGGACGGGTCGTGACACAAAGTCTCACCTATTTTCACCAAAAAAAAGTAGAGTAAGGCATGAACATCCATACAATGATTCAAATATAGCCATATGTATCGAGGAATGATAACTGTTATTATATGAGAACTTCACAAATTGTATGTGATCCTCCCATGATCCGCCAAAATCTATCACATAAGCATGCAACATGTCTTAAAATGTTTGTATCATTCTTTTGGATTTTCCATCCATCTGAGGATGATATGTCGTACTCATCATCTACTGATCCCCAAGATATTGTTGCAAGGATTTAAAAAAATGGTACATGAACCTTAGATCTCTATCTAGTATAATTCAAACGGGTACTTTATTCCTCTTTACCACCTCACAGATATAGATTTTGGACAAGTCCTCCACCGTATGGGATTCCCAACAAGGGATAAAATATGTTGACTTTGTGAGCTGATATACTATCACCCGTATGGAATCGTGTTTCAAAACTATTCTTGGGATAACTATAACAAAATCCATACATATCTTATCCCATTTCTATATAGGGATAGGTAAGGACTTCAACATGACTACTGAACATTGATGCTCTTCCATGACTTGTTGACAATTCAAGCATCTCAAAACAAACTTAGCCATCCTACTTTTCATAGTCACCCACCAAAAATATACTCAATATTATTTAAACATATTATGAATTCCAAGATGGAACTCCCATATTAAATAATGTAATACACTAATATTTTTTTCCTGATAATCCATTCGTATAACTATTTGATTTTGAAACCACAAAACTGAATTCCCATCTAGTTTCCATCCCTCGATGGTCTCCCACCACTGAGTTTTGACCTCATAGCCACACACTCTAATTCTAATTCCTGATCCTATTCAACCATTTTAATCAAATTAGAAATGAATGAAACTATAAATAAACCCACTACATCACCTCAATCCTCAAATTCCAACTACATATAGGCTATGATCGAAATCAATTTCCACTGATCTGAAGCTTGTTTTCCACCTGGGAATATAAATTTATTCTCAATGAATGTGTCACTGGATTTCCTTTTCCAGATGTATAAATAAAGTCAAATTCAAACATATGGAGATATATCATCCATATCCTTTTCTTCAAGTTGAAATCTCTTTGTAAGAAAATATGCTTTAGACTCTTGTGGTCAGTAAACACCATGGATTTATCACTAAAGAGGTAGTGATTCTAAGTTTTCAAAGAATTCACTATAGTACCCAATTTCAAATCATGTATTGGGTATTTATTCTCATGAAACTTCAACTTTTATAAGCCATACGTGGCTAGATGATCTACTTTCAAGAGAACTAAACCCAAACCTGATCCCAATGCATCACAATACACCATGTACCCTTTTCATGATTCTAGAAAAACCAATATTGGTGCTGATGTAAGGCAACCCTTAAGCTCTTCAAAAGTCTCATGAAATTACCCATTATATTGAAATGGAATATTATACCTTTTCAAAATTTTCATTGGTGAAGCTAGTCATGATAATTCACAAATAAAAAATCGGTAATACCCATATAGAGCAAGGAAGATCCATATATCGAAGACATTATTTAGAGGTTTCCAACAGGTAACATCCTCTATATTCTCTGGATCTACTGAAATTCCTTTTTCAAAAATAACATGTTTAAGGAAACATATCTCTTATATCAAAAAATAACACTTTGATAATTTTTCATACAACTGATGATCTCTCATGATTCACAACACTTTTTCCATGTGTTTCTCATGCTCTGCCCTTATCCTTGATTAAACCAATATATCATCCAAAAACACCACCATGAAAGAATCCATATATCTCTGAAATATCCAATTCATTTATTCCACAAAGACCATGGGTGCATTCATAAGACCAAAGTGAATCATCACATAATCAGGATGTCTACATCTACTCTTGAAAGATGTTTTCGGAATATATTCCTTCTAAAACTGTAATTGGTAATATCCCGATCACAAGTCAATTTTGAATAAATAATGAGTTCCCCTCAATTGATCAAAAAGATCATCAATTCATGGAAGTGGAAACTAATTGTTTATCATAACTTGGTTATTCTTATGATAATCCACAAATAACCAAATATTTCCATATGCCTTTTTAAATAACAAGACCAATGCAGCCCACATAGACATGATAGGTCGAATGGACCCTTTTTCAGATCGTCAAAAATCACTTTAAATTCCCTCAATTCTACTCGTGTTATTTGGTAAGAAGTATGGGAAATTGGAACAATCCCTAAAAGGATAACAATCATAAACTCAACTTCCTTTATGGGTGGTATCCCGGAGAAATATTCAGGAAAGACAACCAAAAACTGATCAACAGCCATTGCAAAACTGCTCTATTAGATCTCTTCCATTGATTCCAAAAACAATGCTACCAACGAGCATGAGATTGTTCTAACTACTGGTGTCAACAATCCCATTAAAACCACCTTTACATACTTCTCTCCTATAAAGAGATGCTCGATGCCCTCATCATTCATGAATCTAACAGTTCATGTATAATAGTTGATGTGGGGCTTAAATATTTATAGCCAATCTATACCAAAGATTATACCATAAACAACCATATCAATCACTAAGAAGCTCCATGTTAACTCAACTCCATCAATGGTTATATAACATTCTCTGCAGATGAGATATCGAAATTTTCTTTAATGAAGTGGAGTTTGAAGTTTTAAAATAGAAGGCATCATTTTTATATTTAAACCCAGCAAACAATAGCACGAGAAGAAATGAATGAATGAGACACACCTATATCAAACAAAGATTTTATGAGGGTATAATTCAAAAGAATCATACCTCATACAATTATGGAATGCTCTAGGTTTTCTCATACACTCTTGTTTCTTGTGGCTTAGAGAGCCACATCGAAAACATCCTAGATTTCTCTCAGACTTCAGAGGAAGATTTATTGATCCCACCTTTGGATTCTGATCCATACTCCCACCTTGGAAATTGGTATCCCTCTTCCACTTTCTCCCAATATTAGAGTTCCCACCATTTCCCATAGGTATCAATATGATTCCTCCACCTGTATCTCCTGATATGTCCCTTTCTTCCGATGTGGATCTATTTACCATCTCTTTATAATCCATTATATAGATCACCACAATATTCAAACAAATTTATTTTCTCAAGAACAATTCAAACATTTTTTCCTTCAAAGATGCACTAGAAGTAACCAAAACTGAAAACATAATTAAATTTATGAATTTAGCCACATATTCTATCACCAAAATATTTTCCTTCTTCAAGATGAAAAAGTATGTTGTTTTCTGAATTCTGAATGTGTGATAATAGATTTTTTTTAATCAATTCCTCAAAATACTCATATGCCATACCTTGGTCTGATTTAGTTGAGACTGACAACTCCCACCATTGACATGAAAGATCTTCCAACATGTACATCTATAACTTGAATATCAACTCCACCAATTTTACTAGGAAATCAAATATTTTATTCATCCTATTAATCCATAAATCCTCATTTTCTAGTTCTGAATCGCCCTGAAATATGGGTGGATTACACTTCTGAAACTAAAATAAATGTTCCATATGCCTCAATTCATCTCTTGGGTTCCCTATATCCACATCTTAAAAATCATTCACAATTACTTAAACTATCTTCTGGTTCACCTAGTTCTTAGGTGCAACCACATTTTTAGAAACTTCTTCTGGTTGGTTTTTATGATGCCTACTTGGTGCCATTTTCTATCTACATAATAAATATCATAAGTCTCACTCTGTGGAATATGAAGTCTTATATTTTCAAATTCGATAACATTGAAACTATCACAACCATGCTTTCAAAAATTCCATATTTTATGTATTCAATAATTTTTGAAAAATCTATCATGTTTTTTAAAATCAACACATTTTCAAAATCCCACAACCCTTTTTTTTCAAAATCACATATTTAAAAACAATTTCCATATTTTTCATAAATTAACATGTTCATACCATAACATAAATCATTACTCCAAATGAGATATGAAATCCTAGTGTAAAGTAATTTCTATCATGCATTCCATTCTCTTATCATTGGCCAAACCCATGACAATGATATTACTCTCTTATTGGTGTATCTAAAACACTTATGTACCCAACATTTTGGTAACTTAAAGTTTATCATAAAAAGGATAGTGGAATATTTTTATGCTATATATTTCAAGTTTCTACAATCATACTCCTTACTACCATCCCAACTCAGGGAATAAACCAAGAATGAATTCCAACTCACAGACAGACAACCGATGTCAAGGGACTGAAAAAACTGATACCACTTGTAAAATCTCACCCCTTCTCATTTGCTTGAGTTCAGGTATAAGTGATACATGGCCTTAGACGACATCCCCAAGACACTAAAGGATGGAAATAAATGTTGAGGGATTCATAACAAATGGGGGATGATTTTCCCTTTTTTCCAATTAATGAAACACAACCAAACACACCATATCCAACGTCACAATATGATTCTGGATAAAAATGTATTACAATTCACAATCATACCCACAAAAATAGTACTAAACCATACCAATACCAAGTTAGAGTACCATGCGGAAGACTAAAATAATAAATCTCAAATACATCAAGACATAACTCCACATCCCCACACAAATCTCCATGATCCAACTCCACAACTGCCAAAGCATCACGAGGCACCACTAAAGGAGTTAAATGTCTTACCTTTACCTATGTCCCAAAAAACAATGTCTGAAAAAGAACTAATGTGACATAGTGGGGGTGAGTAATGAAACTCAGTAGTATTTCTGTAAATTAATTCCCTACTCATGCCACTAGGATAGAACAAGTTAGCACCCTTATATAAAACAATTTATATAAAACCATTTAAAATTGTACAATAGTTTCTCACAATCCAAACACATCCTTACCAAAACAATTTACCCAAATAAACGCATTTCCAAGTAAATCATTCAAACAAGTGATTAACCATTTTTTCCATTTCATATTGGCATAACCCATTTCATTTAACATGGCCCAAAACATACACCTCAACCACACACCCAACTCAAAAACCCAAGATTTGTGTTACCATTTATGGTGGAACTTTTCATCCATACCCCATCCCTTTTTTATTTTGGTAATTCATGACCACATTCCAATACTTTGATGGTGGTACTTCATGACCACTAACCATCCCCATTCTAACTCACGCTTAACCATTTAATCCAAAAAATTCTAAACCAACATCGAGCGAATCCATGCTACCCAAAAAGTTTCAAAACCAAGCCAAAAATTTATGACCAACAACATTTAAACCAAACATGATAAAACCATTTCAATAAAACAATCCTTCCATTGAAAACACTTTTAATCCAATAACCATACCAACCAATTCTAAAAAAACCATTTCAATAAAAAAATTCCTTAAAACCAATTCATAAAATATTTCCATCATCAAACCAAGCAACTAATTTTCAAATCATCATTTTAAAATCCAACAATGAGGCATATTGAACAAAAATATGATTATTTTTAAAAAATTAAATAATCATCACCAGTGTGTTTTTAATCAAGATTTCCACATCAATTCTATAATAAATTTCAAGAAAAAACCAATTGGAAATTAAGTCTTCTTATTCTAGTAAGGGAAATTGAGAGTGAAGCCATATACCTTAAGGGTTTGGGAAAAAATGACGAATAGTATAAAACACTCACCAATCCGAGGTAAAAATCAACAAATCTACATTGGATCCCTTCCCATAACAAAAAAAATCCTAATATCACCATGATTGGAATAAAAAACCCTAGATTTGTTGTAATGATACTAGATATAAAAAATTGGGAGAGGGAAAAGTAGATCTATGAAAAAACAAGAAAATAACAACAAATGAGACTTACCAAGGAAGATTCAGCTTTACCACACTAATAAATTCAATTCAAACGCTTCCAAAATGATGAGGAGATGTTCCCTAACGAATTAGAGGAAAGAATCCAGATTTAGAGATATTTTTTAGAAAACATTGAGGGTTTAGGGTGAATCCTGGCCTAAATTCATTTTTTTTAAAACCCCTCTTTTAAAATTGTTCATGGTTAGCCCCAAGATTTGGGAAATTGTGCGCCAATCATGCATTAGCCACTACCTTAATGGGAACCTCGCATGGTTGTCTCACATGGTTAGAAAAAATTTTCACCAACCCTAAAAAAATCTCTTTGTCTCGAGCTTCATGGTTTACTTGTGGTGGCTACACAGTTTTTTCAACAATGTGCCTTAATCGTGTGCCAACCCAAATCCCACAACCTCAACTTGCATAGTTTCTTGGAGTAGTTGCACAGTTTTCACAATTCGTTCTCATACTCTGTGCCCTTATAAAATCCCCAAAACCTTCCTAAAAACCTTAAAAACTATCCCAAAAAATACCCAACCACTTTATAAACATAAAAATAATAAATAAAGGGTTAAATACCAGAAACCAATGGTGCTACAGGGAACTTTTTACACAATTTCATGCCGAATATCCCCACTAATCCATTAAGGATCATTATTTTCTATCTTATTCTATCAATACTTGATTTATTGTGAAATAAATCTGTTTGATGAATTGTTATGAAAATGGTTTTATATATAATTAACCAGTGTAATCCAATGTATTGATACAGATTATTTCTCAGAATTCTCAGCAATTAGGCATAGGAAGTACTCGCACAAGAGGACTATATAATGTAATATTATCTAAATCACTCATTCTTGATTAAAAATGTGAGGAACTGGAAAATATTTTTAATAAAATTAATATTGATAAATCCAATAAAAACAATCACAAGTAATGTTATGTGGTTTATTTTCTTCTCTAAACCATTATAATAACCAATGTGATAAAGTGCATGGATCTCAAAGTTGTGCAGTTTCCTATCATTGAAGGCTTTTCTAGAAGCCCAATTAATGATTTATAGACAGTTCACAAGTAAAATGTTGACTTTGTAATTATAAAATTCATGAAAGACCAACCTTTAATAAATAATATCAATAACCAACACCATTTAAAAAACCATACAACCATCCCTATAACCAACAAGCCTTCCAAGCATCACCCTTTTAATAAAATAGACTTTTTGAGTAACCCTTAACCAGTTCAAAACCACCAATATAGAACAAAAAGAGTTAATATTTTGAGGATTTAAGGGATTAGGTGAACAAATTAAGAAATCAATTAGGAAGCCTCATGAATATACTGACAAAAAATCTATGAAATTTACCAGATCAACCAATTCCAATCCTCCAAGGTAATGTGAGCCTCTTAATAATGAGAAGTGGAAAAGAGATTCACCCCATTACCAATTCTGACTCCAAGAATAAATAGTCCAACATTGAGGAAGAATAGATCCCTAAATAAAATGAGAGGAAATCTAAAAAGGGATCTAAAAATTATTCTAAGGAAAAGAAGGTTGAGGAAGAGATAAATAGTCCTATAAAAGGAAATAAAATGTCACAAATCCTTGTAAAAATAGTATGGGGAATATAAATATCTTCTAGTATAATTTAACTTGATAATTATTCAATAAAATTAAATATAAGAGGAATAAATTCAAATTTTAATTTTAAAAACCTTTTAAAAAGTTGAAATAAGTATATATTTATTTGAAACTCCCAAACAAATTTTAAAATATATTCAATTATTTGAGGAGATTTACACCAATTAGAGGATTAAAGGGAATAAGAGAGTAAAATTAGGAATAAGTGTTATAGCCTTGATCACACCATAGGATCCAACCAAATTTCTAGATCTGGGGATATTTTCTATCCACTTTACAATTGGTTATATTTCATTTAAAGATGCATTGTGTGATCTGGGAACTTATATTAATGTAATGTTGCATTATATTTTTACTTATTTTTATATCGGAGAAATCAAACCTATAAGAGTGGTTGTTCAAATTGTAAATATATCCATTAAAATCCTTGATAGAATATAAGAAGTTGTTTTAGTCAGAGTACATAATTGGATCTTCCAGATTGGTTTCTATGTGTCAAACATGAAAGAGGATATTACCTTATCTTATTCCCCTATTTTATTGGGTAAATATTTCTTGAAAATAAATAATAAATATATAAGTTTCAATAAAGTAACTCTAACTATGGATTTTGGTGAGAAAAATATCCACTTAAATATTTTTTATTCAATAAAATTTCCAAAGTAGGATCATTCAAGCATCACACTTTCACAATTTTAGGAACATAATACCTATGAGAAATCTATAATGTTCTAATAAATCTTAAAATTGGGAAAATAATTAAGATTTTAAATTTTTTTAAAAAAAATTATGAGAAAATTGATAACTCTGTGAAACAAATTTAGGATGAGGTGACCTCTGACTAAGAACAAAATATGATTTCATTATTAGTGCATCCCTCAAAACTAGATTTAAAACCTTTTACCACTAATTTAGAATATTCCTTTATAATATAAGTAAAAATATTCCAGTGATAATTTCTAGAAACTTTTCTCTGGAACAAGAATAAAAATTGATGACTCTTTTGAGGGAAAATGCGCAAGATATAATTTTGATTTTAAGAGACATGTATACAATTAGTCTAAAAATCTGAAAGCATAAAATTTTACATGAAGGAAATTTAAAACATGTTATAAAATAATAGATAATTCTCAACCCAAATATGATGTATTAATTTATAAAGTAAGTTGAAAAATTACTTAAAGCGAGTATACTCTACCCCATATATGACTTTCATTGGGTTAGTCTCATTCAAATAGTGACCAAAAAAATTGGACTGACCATAGTAATGAATGAGAAAAAGGAACTAATTCCTATAAGTTTCCAAAATAGTTTATGATTCTATATATATAATAAGAAATTGAATCAAGTCACTAAAAAATCAAATTTTCTCATTACATTTTTGATCAAATGTTATAAATATTATAAGTTAAAACTCATTATTGTGTTCTAGATATATTTTTAGGCCACCTTCAGATTCCCATTACACCCAAGGGCTAAGAAAAAACAACATTCAAATGTATTTATAATACTTTTTCATACAGTATAATTCTATTTGGATTGTAAAATTCACCATGCACATTTAAAATATTCATGTTAATCATTTTATATGACTTGTTATAGGACTTATTAGAGGTATTTCCAGATGACTTCATAATTTTTGTAAATTCACTTTATTAATGATTGGTAAATTTGGAAAAAAAATTCAAAACATGTATTAAAAAACTGTTTTTTGAATTTTTAAAAGTTTTATCTTATAGTGTAAAGAGGAATTTTTCTTGGGTATGTAATTTCACATCATGGTATTTGGGTAAATAAATATAAAATTGAGGTTATCAATAAATTACCCCTCATAACTTGTATAAAAACATGCTAGATATTTTATAGAACATGAAGTGTTATATATAATATTTATCATATGTTTTAATAAAAAACATTTTCCACTTTCTATATTACTTTTTAAGGATGCTAAATTTACTTTTGATGAAGATTTTGAAAAATATTTTGATGAATTTAATTTTAAGTTGACCACACCACCAATCATAAAACCACATAATTAGAAGATCCCATTCAACCTATTTTTTGATGTTTAAAACCAATCTTTTGGACATGTTTTTTTTCAAATAATTGAATGAATATATCATATCATTGTATATTATTTGAAAAAACTAAAAACATCTAAAAACCATTATACAACTATTGGAAAATAATTTTTATTCATTATTTCTTATTTTTATAAATTAAGATCATATTTTATTGTTACTAAGATGACTATTTTATCCAATAATGAAACCCTTAGGTATCGGATAAAGAATAAAAATTTAATATAAGACTATTATGATGGATTATGTTACTCCATGAGTTTTATTTAGAGATAAAAGATAATATATGATTATAGAATCATGTGGTAGACCAGTTGATCAAGTATCCCCGCACATCATAGGTAGATATTCTTGATAAATATCCATTAAATGACTTCATTCTAATAGAGAAGTTGTATTTTATTGAAGGATAAGTTACATGGTATACTGATATGGTAAAGTTTCTAGTAACCTCTCAAGTTCCCTCACACATAAACCAATAAATAACCTTTAAACTTAAGGCTAACTTGAGGTTTTATATTTTGAATAACCCATATCTTTGGAATATTTTTAATTATAAAATGATCATGAGATGTTTTATTGAGAGTGAGGTATAATATTTCCTAAAATTATCGCATATTGAAGCTTGTGGAGGTCACTTATGATCTCAAATAACTTCTAGGAAAGTTTTAGAATTGAAAATATATTAACTATCAATATTTAAATATTCTAATGTAATTTGTAAGAAATTTGAGAAAGGTCAATTCACTAGGAAAATATTTATGAGATAATAAACTCCTTAAATAAAAACAATTATGAAATATTTAAAGTATGGGTCATATATTTCATGGGACACTCTACAATTTCCTTTTTAAAGTATTAAATCTTGTTATTTTTTGAGTATGTGTCAAAATGGGTGAATTCTAAAGCTAGACTATGATTTTTTTTGTTCTTTGTTCTTTCTTCAGGATATATATCTTTTTTAAATTTAGTGTTCTAAGAGATATCATCATTAATTATGGAACAAAATTTTTCAATAGGAATATGGAAACGTTGATGAAGAGGTATGATATGCATCACAATAAATCAACACCATACCACCCAAAACCAATGGACAAGTTAAAGTTTAAAAAAGGGATATTAAAGTAATATTGGAAAAGAATATCAAGAAAAATAGGAAGGATAAGATCTAAATGTTTGAAAATGCATTGTAGTATTATTGAATAGCATAAAAAATATAATAAAATGATCCCATGGAGTTTGATATATGGGAAAAAAATATCATTTACCTTTGGAACTAGAAAAAAAGGCTTATTGGGAAGTAAGGGAGATATATTTTTTTGTATAAATCTATAAAGGAGAGAAGTCTATAGATGTGTGAGAATGAATAAATCAAAATATAATCCTTTTTTAACTCTATAATTTAAAAAGATAGTTCAAGGGAGATACATGTAAATATTATTCAACAAAAATAATTTCATATAGGGGAAAAGTATTTCTTTACAACTCAAGACTGAATCATTTTCCATTTAAACATTTTTTTCAAATGGGAAGTTCCTTTTATTTTCAAAAATGTATACCGATTTTTTTGTATATAATTAAAAAAATAGAGGATAACATATTCATATTCAATGGAAAACGGTGTAAAAAACATCATGGCAATATGATATAGGCATCAATAGTGTATATCACACTCCTCTAATGATATTTCCAATAGAACCACTAGGTTTAACCTTTATTTAGAACTTGTTTAATTATATCCTTAATTAAAATCTTCTCAAACTTTAATAAATTTTAGAATTCATTATTCATTTCATACCTTAATTAAAATGAGGGAATCCTTTTTATTTTTAGGAATATCAAATTTTTCGTTTCTGTTTTTAGTTTTTTGTGTATTTCTTCCATTTTTTATGTGTTTTAAAATCTATTAAGCTCAAATTGAATGAATTTTAAAAAAATTAACCCATTAAAATTGTGATAAAATTATTTGATCCTAGAACTAAACTTTGATGAATGATGAGAAGAATTTTTTTTTCAAATTTAAAGTGTGGAAAATTCATGTGAAGGATACTGGTTTTTGAGTCTAACTAACTAAAATTTGTAGGGTAATTTATTCAAAACATTATAAAATCGAGTACCCTGAGTTGAAAATTAATGATACGTTATTTTAGTTAAAATTAAAACTTTATAATAAAATTATATTTTGGATTGCATCAATATTTAACCTTTTTTATCCCCTAGAATCCATGAATGACTTGATTATGTAGCCACACTACAATCCCAAGATCCATTATAACCTACTCTATAACTAATTCCATGATCGTAATTGAACTTGATTATGTGAGGTTATTTTATTATAATTAGTTTCGATGGTTGATATATTTGTGAGAAGATCTGGAAAATGGATCTATTATAGAGTTTGAGGCTTATTGTTAGTAAAATTGGGAAGAAGATGTTTTGAAAATTGATATGGGTATAAAAATAAAGTATGAAGATATATTAGGGTAAATATCCTTAAAAATAGGATAATTATGGTCATATAATTACTTTCATATCAAATATTATTATCTTCTTTCAAAATTCAAATCTAATCAGAACTAGAAAAAATGAAACAAAGTTTATAAATGGTGTAGAGAGAATAAACATTTATAAATGTTGAAGTTCTTTATGTGTGAACATTCCATGAGAATGTACAAGGAGTTGGGAGACGAATATTTGAAAAAGTAAATGATTGAGAATGTCATTCTTGGGTAAAAATTGGAACTCATACATTTTTCTTCAAATAGAGACAAACCACCTTATTCTACCTCTGAATCTTTTAACATCAGAACCTACCAACCCTTTTCCATAAAATATAATTAAAATTCCTTATTATAATAATAATTACTTAACTAATTAGGTGGATATTTATAAACTTGGAAATGATATGGTGATTTCATGACCCCTCCCTCCAAAAGGTACCCCTCCTAGTTCAGAAATGAAGGAATAGAGATAATTACCCCTTCTAATCAAACCATTAGTTGGACCCAGATTGGATACTATCACCAAGGGTAAAGAGTCTAATGTATTAAAGTAATTACAATAAATATATAAAGTAGGATCGATATATAGGATACCAATCACCAAGAAACTAAATTTTATAAATAAAAAGGAGAAAAATACTATATTTCATTTATAAAGTAAAAAATACAAAGAGTCTATAAATAAATACTAAAAAGAAAATCTAATGTAGTGACTCAACAAAATATCCAATTCGGATTCTAGAAATTTCTAGCTTCGTCCACAAAGTCCTCTTTGAAGCCTAAAAAATAGTTTTCATATTCATGGGGTGATAATAACATGCATACTCAGTAGGATCATACCTAAGGTCTCTCATGAACATGTGAAAAGAGAATAGTAATGCACTAGTGTAAAAACATAAAAACCAACATGCACCTGAATAATTAAAACAACCAAACCCATCCTCACTATGGAATGATCATCAAATAATGAATCCAAGTATAGTAAAGTGATATAAATCATATTGGTAAAAGTTATACCCTGCATTGCATTCCCAATTATTTCTTACTCTCACACCCCAAAGCCATATTTCATGGTGCTCTCATACCTTTCTTGTAATATTTCCAGAAGAAATTTGGGCAATCACATCATACCAAGAAACTCATGTACAATTGATCATCACATCACCCATAAAGAAACCTAGGCATCCTCATCGTGTCAAGAACCCCATGTGCAATTTTTTATCACATCCACATCCTCTCATAACCACTGAAAGATATCTAATACAGTTAAGTTTTTTTAACATGAAGTACATCAACATCGTACCATCATACTACCATGAATTACCCCCACTATGAACCATCTCATAAATATCATTAATCTAACCATAAGTAAACTATATCATTGATCTATCACATCAAGTGCGTAAGAACCTCACCTAGAAGAAAGACCAGGGTAGAGGGGGTAGCTATCCATTCATCAACACCATCTTGGATGTTGGGAAAAACACCCTCCCCCCCAAACATTTGGGTGTTAGTACATAGTACTCTAAACAGGTGGGGTTCATATAGAAAACACAATGAAAATACAATATATATAATTGTTACACATACAGGACCATCTTATAGGTTTATAACAAGAAAATTTTCATTACTCACAACATCACCACAAGGCCTCACAACCTCTTCTATTTTTGCTTCCAACTATAAATTCATTACACCACATAAGAAAACCAAAAACCTTTAACCATATTCCTTGATTTAATTCTAGGTTAATCCATTTCAATATTTTATAATTATAATTATCTCCCTTATTAACCCCATTCAGTCATATTTGACAATAATCATGTTAAACACACTCTCCATTTTAGCTCAATAGTTCAATAGTTATTCCAACCCATTCCATTTCTGTTTCATCATTAAAATTTAATTCCACCACTACTGAGAAACTATAACAACAAAAAACAACACAAACAACATGTCTTCCTCATAACAACAACCCTCATGTCTCAACCACCACATCTCTCAACCAATTCTTATTGCAACAACCACACACAACAACAACTTCTCATTGAAACCAACATAAATTAAGACCCCCTCACATCACAACCACCACCCAACATATCCACTACATAACACATCAACCCGAAAAAACATTCACTATATAACACATTCAATTTTAATGTAGGTCTTTAATTTCAATAAAATTCTCACACAAGCCAAGATTCCATTAGAAGAAAAATTATTAGCCAGATATATGTTCTTATCCATTTTAATAGGTGGTGATTAAAATCAATAAGAATAATTGGGTTCACCAATTAAATAGCCATAATAGCATAATAAACCTCAATACAAGACAAATTTTGGAAAAGGAATATAAATCATGCTCAACTGTATAGTTAAATCACAGGAACTATTAAAACTCATGTGATTTAATCCCTTCTCATTCAATTTCAATTAACCAATTGATTATCTTCATTAACTCAGTGAATAAGTCATATCCAAATGAAAAAAAATTGATATACCCACGATATCTAAAGTAAGAAAGATAAAGGATCCCCTACCTCAAGTGAATCTTCAAAGAGAAACATGCAAGAACCAAGGATTAACCACCACCAATATCAAAGGAATCACCACAGAATTAATAATCCTAGAAATCCTACATCAAAACCACAAAAAATAGAGAAAAAAACTACCATTATTCCCACTCAGGTAGAAGATAAAGAGAATGAAAGAATGCTAGGGAAGTGATATTTACCTTGATCTAATGGAAACTAATATGAATGCTCCAAAAAACCAAGGTGTTTGAATCACCGATGAATGTGAGTGGAGAAGGGGAGAAAGAAAAAGTTAGCCAAAATTTAATTTAGGGTTTAAAAATTGACAAAAGTGGGTAATAAGCCTCCTATTTATAATAGCATCCTACTGTACTACACTATGATATTGGGAATAGCTAAAAGGTCCATGGTGTCTCTAGTCAACATGATATTTGAATCCTTTTCATGCTATCCACTTTTTACACTTATTTGAAAAATGACATTTGACCACCACCATGGCCTTGAACATGGTGTGGTCTAAGACATGGTGGTAATTTTTTATTCTACAGTGTCTAGATACCATGTTTTAGCACCCATATCCTGCTCATTTTACCCTCCCATGCCAAGGGCTACAGAATGGTGAGCCTCTTTTTCTTGTTTCACACAAGTGCTCCACCAAAGACCCGTGCATAGATCCATGCCCTCACTAAATCATTTCCACTTTAGAATTTTATAAAGGAGAAGACTCACACAAAAACACCCTCTACCGTGTCTTATCAAGTCATTTTACAAGCTATGGTGTCACTTGATGAGGCTAAAATACCAAATAAACCCTTTGGATCACATCCAAAATCTCCTGAAACACCACTAAACCTATAAAATCATAAAGGGAAGACCAAGGAGGGAGAGTTAATTGTATCAGTTACCTGTCAAATAATTATCACCCTCAAGAATGAAAATGAACCTAGAACACTTAAGGGAAGGGATGGTTCTGAGCAACCATCCTGTGAGATACCTATTAGGGATCTCATTACAACTAAAACACTTCCACCATATTACACCAACTTCAAGACACCCCTCTTTTACACACCCATATTAAGAAAAATATCACCTTTATAGCCCAAGCCAATGATTACCACAACTAGCACACATAATGGACCCAAGAACATATATCAAGGAAATTAATCTTCCATATCAATATATTATCTGCTTTGGGTAGCATTGATATTCACATAAGATTTTAAAACAAGTCTTAATATAAAATGTATTTACTAGGAAGAGCTATCCTATATTCATACACTTTAAATTGTAACACACATCATAATAAAGTTAAAAAACACATTTATTAAATCAAAAATGTTAAACATCACATTTTCGTGGAAAAAAAATAATGGAAAAAATTAAAATAGTATTAGGTATTGGGAACACATCTAAATCTCAAATTCCAAATTACTCTAATCCAAGTCACCATGCCTCAAGAGAATACAAACCAAGGGAATGGTTCATCCATGAAACACCTTCTCCTAATGATCTAAGATATCTACTAGTCTCTCTTTGAATGTCTCGTCATCCTATATATCCAATTCTTTCCAATCAATGGAATGGGAGTCATCGTTAATATATTTTAAAATTTGATATGTGTAGAGGATTTCATGGATATTTTCCATCAATGCAGGAAGCACAAACTAATATTCCATCGTCCCAACATAACCCAACACTTCTAGGGTATAATGAACCAGGTATAAATATTACTCTCATGAAAAACCTCATCTTCCCATGATGAGGAGAGACCATTAAGAACATATGGTCCCCAAAATCAAAATCCAAAGGCCTCCCTCTATAATCGGTATAAGATTTCTATCATTCTTCTTCCACCTTCATCCTATAATGAACTATCTAAACCTTATCTATCATGTTCTAAACTATAACAAAACCAAGAACTAATGACTCCATAACCTCTACGAAATACAGCAAAGACTGTCATGAACTCCCATACAGAGACTCAAATGGGGAAATTTTGATAGATAAGTGGTATCTATTGTCATAATATAACTCAAACAAATGAAATTTCTTTACCTAAGACCTTTTGAGGACAAATATTCACACCCACAATATATCCTACATCATATGGATGGTCCAATATGTCTGTCTATTAGTCTAAGGGTTGAAAGTAGTGTTGAGTCATTATTGAGTACCAAATTCATATTGCATTCCCCTACAAACTCATGTGGTAAAATGAAAATCCTAATTAAATACTATGAAATTATAACCCCATGTATCCACACAACATTATCCAAATACCTCATCTCCAATACATTCATGATGCCCGATTCGTTGACCACTAGTAAGTAAGCTAATTTTATCAGTTGATCCATGATTACCTAGATAGAATCATATCCTATTTGAGATTGGGGTAATCCCATGATGAAATCCATAAATAATTCTTCCCAATTCCACTTGGGAACATCCAAGGGATATAACAAACCATCAGGAAAATTATGTTTTTCTTTTACCCGATGGCTAACTAGACATCAATCTATGACCCCCGCCCCATCTACTATTTAATCCCATTATACCAAAACTGTATCCTAAAACCATGGTATATCATAGATACTTTTAGTTATACTGCTAAAGGTGATCTATGAAAGTCAAAATGACCCCCTCACACATCTCCACTATATAGAAAAACCTCCCCTAAAACAAAATCTATTTCTATCCTTCCTTAGACAATCCCTCTAGGAAATCACCGTGGCTAACATAGTCTCACATCACATATGGATCTATGTCCCCCCATTGAGACTCTTCCACCTACTAAATTAGAGATTATTGCATTGTAATCTGAAATAAGAATCCTACAACATCAATTACCCCTATATCTAGGAGTAGGACTATAAAATCCTCCATATCCTTTTAAGAATCTCCAAACTCTAGAAAAAAAATCCCTTTATGAGTTCTTTCTTGACATGCCATCCTCAACATTCCCCTTTCCTAAGGTGTAGGATATCTCAAAGTTATAATCCTGAATAAAATTCATCCAACTTCATTGTTTTAGATTTATTTCATGATGAGAGAAGATATACCTCAAGGTCTTTTGATCAGTAAAGATCAAAAGATGTTCTCAGATTAGGTAATTTCACTATTGTATTAGTATAAATACCATTGATACTATCTCTAGATCATCGTTGGAATATTTATTCTTGTCGATATATAACTTCCAAAAACCATATGATATCACCACTTTCTATTTCATCAAGAAACAATCCAATCTGAGATGGGAGGAATCACAGAAAACCTTAAACATCACCCCCAAAATTTGGAAATTAAATCTTCCAAGAACTATTCCACCACCCCTTTAGAAAATGAAATTATTATTGACACAGATCATTCCAGATAAAATTATAGTATTTCTTAGTCATATCTATCAATGGGGTAAAAAAAATTGAGATATCAAACATGAACCTCCAAAAATAGCCTAAAATACTAAGTAAACTATGAAACTCTTCTATATTATTATGTTCTTCCCAAGAAAAAATTTCCTCGATCTTTGATGGGTCCATGGACAAACCCTGGAGAGACACCACATTCCCAAGTAAATGAACCTTCAGTGTACAAAACATACACTTGGACAACTTTCCATAGAGCTGTTGGTGTCTAAGAACCTATAATAAAGCTCTAAGAGGATCGACATGATCCTCCTTCGACTTTGAGTTGATCATGATTTCATTGATGAACACAACTAAAAACTGGTCCAGGAACTCCTGTAAAATATATAACACCCCAAGCTTCCATGGTACGCTTCTCTTTAAATAATACAGTAGCGTGCGTTGTACGCAACTTCGAGTTCTAACACACACCACAACCAATCAAACTAGCCGTTATGAATAGTAATAACAAATTTTTTAAATTTTATACAAATTAACATTTAAAATGGACTTCATTTTTGGATTCGGAATATCGAAATTAGCTTAGGTTTATTTTTTGGTACTTTTCTGATAACTTTCATATTTTGATGAATAGTGAAAATTACTAAATTTTAAGTAAAAACAACTTTTTTAATAGAAATAATTAATAGTGATAAATTGTGAATTTGAGTGGTTTTAAATTTTATTTATAATATATTTTTAAAATTTAATCCAATTTTCATCATTGAACATAATTTCACATTTAAACCGAACATAAACAAGTGTCAATCTTTTGATAGTTATTATTTCTTAAAAACACACTTTTTGTTTTGACAGCGGGAATTAAATTTAAATTAATAAATGAAACTTATATGTTTTTAATTTGGTAAAATAGACTTCATTATTGAATTTGGAATATCAAAATTATCTTAGGGTAAGTTTTTGGTATTTTTCTGAAAACTCTTGATTTTTGATGAATAGTTAAAAACACTGAGTTATAGTTTAAAACCAAATTTTTATTTAAATAATTATTTGTTTTATTTAAATTATTTAATGAAAAAATAGATACATAATAAATATATAGTTTCAATTTAATTAATTGGAGTTGGTTTATAATAATTTTAGATATATAAAAATTTTATTGAACTTTTCACCGTCTATTACCCACCTCCAATGAGCTTTTACAAATTCACATAAAACTTAATTTTACCGCTTCTGTGAGATGAATTTAGAAAATCCGAGAGACACAGATAATATCAAGTATTAAAATTTGGTTCAATGAGATGAAAATAATTTTTTGTGAAAGTAACTTTTTACTTTTATTTACCACGGTTAAAAGTAAATAGGGTAATTAAGGGTAAAAAAGATATTAATATTACCCTCACACATGTCCAAATTCTATTGTACAAGTTAATATCGACCAAAAACAACCTTAGGAATAAAATATTATCATTTAGGTCCACTTGGATTATATTAGGATATTTATTATTATTTAATTCAAAGAAGAGTTAAAAGAGTTAAAATCAAAGTTTAATAACTAAAACATTTTTAACATAGGGTTTTTCATAAGATAAATTATATTATAAATATTTATTAGAAAGAAAAATTATTTAAAACATCATGTTATTTTATTTATAATTTTTAGACATTATATAAATAAATTTATTTATGACACAATGATGATGCAGTAGTTACTTTATTCATGAAAGAGTCAAATAAATGGTATTATAAATATTAAAATAAATATAATTTATAAGTTTTTATGACATCCAAGAATTTTCTAGGTGAATATGACATGTTAGGATTGATTAAATTTATTTTTTTGAAGTAATCATGTTGTTATTATTTTAACAAAAAACAAATACAAAATATTGTCAAAATTGTCATAATATAGTTTTTAAAACAGATATTATATTATTAATTGATATAATGGTCCTAAAAATCTACGGTTCAGCCAAAAGACTTATATAATAATATATATGACATTAAGAAACCAATTGGGGTTTTATTGGCAGTATATAGTAAGTTTATTAACCATATAGTGTAAGAATACAAGAAGACACGGTAAAAGTTAAATTATTTAACTTAGAGTTAAATCTAAATGATAAGGTTAAAATGGTAACCTAAACATGTATAAAACCTATTAGTTGAGTTCTTTTCGACCTATACCTACATTAGACTTTAAATAATCAACTTTTGAGCCATTAGAAACCGAATATGAATTTATTATAAAATAATATGTTATGTTTTTTCTAAGGTGCCCCTCACCCCACTTATAAAAGTGCACTCCCCTTATCTCTAATTCACACC
Source organism: Viscum album (assembly GCA_963277665.1). NCBI lineage: Eukaryota > Viridiplantae > Streptophyta > Magnoliopsida > Santalales > Viscaceae > Viscum > Viscum album. The sequence goes on along the minus strand of OY728138.1, from coordinate 1,100,898,859 downwards.
TTCTAAGCCATTTTTCTTAGCCAACCCCTACCCAAATACCCTCTAAAATATCCTCCCTTCATCTGAGAGGCCATTGTTTGATCATAAATCCAACTTAAGGAGCCCTTTTGATCAAATAAAAAGGAAGAACCCGAAGAAGTGGTAATGATTTCACCACCCTCTTTCAAGTTCCTTTCTTCTTCCACTTCCTTTTTCTTTGTTGTTTCCATCCTAAAATACTAAATCCAGTATATTCTATATACTATGATGTTATTATAATTATGTTACATCCAAATTCATTATTATATCCACCCTTTGAATGACATGTCACCATACGTGCGCACGTACGGCTTACCGTCTCCACGTCGTGGTGTAATTGTTATTCAATACATTATTATTTGGATGGGTATAATAATGATGTGTACTTGATGTAAATAATATATATACCATGATAAGGATACTGTATATATCATATACCATCCAATTATATATTATATTAATATCAAAAGAATAATATTTTCCCTCATGCGTACGTACGGATTACCATCTCCACGACGCAATGATATTCATTTCCAAGTTCACCATTCATCGACAATTATAAAAATTCATATTACTAATAAGTATGTAATATATGACATAATAATGATACTTGAGATATGTATATTTATATATATATGTATTCATGTACTTAGGTATATATTATTCACTTACTTCCGTTCAATAATATATGAAAACAGAAACAGCGTTTATCTGTACGTACGGACTACCGTCTCCATAAACGGTGTTTTCCATTTCATATATACATCTATTATAAATTTTTATATTATAAATATATATTATAAATTAATCATGTTTTAAATTCTGTAAGTATTTAAATCATTATCTAATTGATACAATCAAGAGTAACAAGTTAAAACACGTACGATAAAGAAAGCGATTATTACCCGAAATATTAATATAACATGGAAATTATTACTAAATGGGTAGTATAAAGTCATAAATGAATAATGTACGATATTATAAAAATTAATATGGTTTTTTTATAATTTAATAACATACTATAGTCTTTATACAGGAGGATAAACGTACACTCGACTAAAGGAAAGTGCAAGGTAAGGGGTTTTCATCTCACTCCTTATTCCCGTGAGATTCATACCATATTTCCACTATTACCTTTTGTGTGGTGTATGTACTGATAATAATTGTATTCTTTGTGTAATAAACTTTAATTTATGTGTATTTACATATTCATTGTATGATACCTCTTTCATGGGGTGTATGCTTCGTAAGTTACCAAATTGGTAAGGGTTTATTTCACAATCTCTTCATTATTCGAGGTTGTTTATATGTAATTATCTACTGGGACCTATTTATCATCTACATCCATGTTTCTTAAAAATATATTTCAAATTAATTTTTACTATTTACTATAAAATAGGTTAAAGTCATTTATACTCTTATGTGTTTTGAAAGGAATCTTTCCGTCATTTTCCAAACAAGGTACCTTTTGACCTTTTCGAAAAATTTAAGGTAAGAACATTTTTTAACTTATACGGTGGGGGTGGCTATTTTATATCGTTATAAACTAGTCTAAGCTTCCATTTAAATATTATAATAATATTTTGAATTTAAATGTTTTATTTTATAATTACATGACTTTTAAATGATTTTAAAATGAATATTTTAAGAATTTGTGAAAGGTACTGTTTATCAAGATCAAAATTTTAAATGTTTTAATGTTTTATCTTTATAAATATTTTTAATTAATGTACATGTTTTTAAAATGATTTAAAGGATTTATTTATATGGACATCATTGTTTTGAAATGATATTTCTATTCAAAAGTTTTAATGTGGTATGGGACATTTTGATTCAAAAATTTCTTTTAAATTACTTCCTTAATAAATGTGTGACTTTTAAATGATTTCAAAAAAGAGATATTTCTCTCAAATTGTTTTGATTTCATCTATGTCAAAATCCTTTGATGGATTTTAAGATTATTTGAAGTTGATTTATTATTATAAAAAACATACATATTGTATTGAAGGTTTTGTGATATGTTTTACTGTGGATGTGTTATTTTTATACCATTCATGGTTTATGGAGAAAGTATTTACATTTCTTATGCTAGTTTTAATACGAATGTTTATGTTATGTTTAAACATGTTCATATAAGTAATTCATTGGACTTGGTAAGTGACGGGTGGAGCCCGCTATAGCTCCTCGATGCATCGGTAGGTCTCATGAGAAAAACTAGTGTCTTGGCACAAGTCCTTGAAAAAATCTTATTTGTAGTCTTGGCACGAGGCCTTGGCTACGTGGTTATGGTAGTCTGGCATTATGCATTCCATCATTATGAAAGTGGTTATTGATATTGCATGAGATTATTCGACTAGTAGAATATCCATGTGAATAATTAAATGAAATTATTTCATTTTATTTTTGCCATATTATGCTGAAGTTCAAGTTTAAAAGGATTTTGTTTTATTTATACATTGCCTTAAATGTTTATGATTATTTTTGAAAGTTTCTGCTATATTGTTATCCTTAATGAGCATCTGAGCTCACCCATTTCTATGTTTTATTTTTCCCAGGATTCCAAGAAGTGTACTGTGATTGATATACAGGGTTAAGCCAAGGGAATAATGGCATTCATAAAGGATTATTTATGTTGTTTTGTATATTATAGAGTGTACTGTAACATTGATGTATGTAATCTATTTTCCAAGACTGCTAAATCGATTGTTTCTTTGAGAATTGATTCCTTATAATCATGACCATGTATTAAAATAATGCACCGACTCTGGGTAACTGGGGTTCGGGCGTTACAGTTGGTATCAGTGGAATTTTAGGAATAACCTTGGAAACTAGATTTAGATAAACTCTGATTAGAGCACATCGCCCTAAGATAGACTTTGAGGGTTAGTATAGAAGAACTTCCTATAATTTTGGTATTGTAGAGATCTTGTGAGTTTTCCAAGCAATACATCCATGTCTGGATACGAGCATGTAGAGGCGGCTCTGGCACAAATGTACTTAGGGGTAAAACCCAAAAACACCGCTTTGAGCTAGACTCGAATGGGAACTGGTGCACGACAATGGGCCTTGCTGCACTCTTGGTTACGACACTCCCAGGGGATATGCTTAGGATAATTCTCATTTTCTTTACAAACCATTATGAAGGGATTATGAGTATATAATTACTCAAAGAAAACATTTTTATGATTATGGATTATATCCATAAACTGTTTAATTTATTTTAAGTGTTTTACAAGTTCGGGATTAGGTATTTATATTCATAAACTAATATAGTGTATGACATTGTTTAGAAATAGCGCCGAGTAGAAGGAATGAGAACTCCAGCAATACACATGATCCAAAGAGTAAGAAGGATCATGTCTTTCATAGTCTAAAGCCAGAATTTATAATGGAAATAGTCTCCCACGTATTATCTTCATATGAAGAAATAGTATCATGTGTTGATAAGATAAGTAAAGAATTCTCGAAGTCCTATGTCTTTGAAGGGAAGCTACAGAAGAAAATGATGGTAGAGAGAAGGACAAATAAAGGGAAGAAGGTAAAGAAGGATTTTTCCATATGTGATAAATGTGGAAAGAATCACCTTGGAAAATGCATGAAGGGAATGTGAGTATGTTATAAGTGTGGAGAAAAAGGACAACAAGTATGTGACTACAAGTTTAAGAAAAAGGTTTCAAATGTACAATGCTTTATCTGCAAGGAGTTTGGACACTATGTGAACCAATGTCCCAGTCATCAGACTATGCCACAAATGATGATATTGGATAATAATCAAGTTATGATACTGCCACAAATGAAGAGTAATGACTAGTGTTGTTATGTTTTTATTTTGGAATTATTTCATTTAAGTGTTGTATCAATGATGTTCTTGAAATAAATAAGGATTGTACTACAGTACTATTTCATTGAGGATTTGAGATTTTATGGCACTAAGAAAAGTGAATCTATAGCGAGTTAAACGTTTTAGAAATTACATGGTTGAAGGAAAGATTATCCTTAATATGGTCCTAATATTGAGGTGCTGATTTTGGAATAAGATATGGTTTATTTGGGTAAATTATATTGGATATTCTTGAATACCTTGAAACTGATTAATGATTTTTCAAAGTTGGAGTTTACAAAATTTTTGATAGAAGGAGTATATCCAGTATTCTATAAAGAGTAAGGTAGCATGAATTTAATCAATAAGGTTTTATGGTAATTCAGGATGTTACCATGTTTTAAAATAATACATGGTGAATGTGTTCACATGTTATTACATGGAAAAAAATATCTTCATTGTGTTTAACTTCCTTATAAATTTTGGACTTTTAGTTTGGATAGTAGTATTTTGGATAAGTCTAATGGTTGTAATGGATTAATTTTGAAAGATTATTTTTGGATTTTTATAAAAGGACAACACGCAGACCGTGTGACAACCCGTTGCGTCGGACAAAGCTGCGGGAATCGAACCCACAACCATAGTGCGATTGGGATTTATCGCCTACCACTATACTACATGAAGTCCCTGGATTGTATAATGTAGTTTCTTTTTCTAATGGGTCTGATATGTGAATTATACATTCATTATATTTTGAACCCTAACGATTAGGATAAATAGAGAATTTTTGAGTTGTATAATGTTTTGTAGTGAAAGATGAGTTTGTGGTGGAAATTTTTTAATGGATAAAACTCTAATTATAAAGTAAGTATATCTCATTATGATCTTATCCAATCTCATAAATAAATTCCTCAACATTAAGAAAAGTAACTTAGAACAAAAATGTTGTCCTAGACGGCACCTTAGATCATCACAAATTTATGGCTTTGGGATTATTAGCCTTTTCATAGCCATGTTCTCAACCACTCTCCATCAGATATTTATGGTTAGATTTCTCTTACATATCCATATTTTCCTACATGGAACCCTAGTATGTCTTATTTTCGGTAACCTTCATTCTTACCACTCTTTATTTTAAATAGAGGCCTCATTAATCCATTTTTTGATGTGGGATTTCAACTAAAATATTTTGAAATATCAACCCCAAGTTTCCAATACCAAGCATAAATTGCGAGGACGCAATTTATTGAAGGAGGGGATAATATAACACCCCATTCTTCCATGGTACGCTTCACTTTGAATAATACAGTAGCGTGCGTTGTATGGAACTTTGAGTTCTAACACACACCACAACCAATCAAACTAGCCGTTATGAATATTAATACCCACCTTTTGAAATTTTATACATATTATATTTCAAAAAGGAATTCATTTTTGGATTCAGAATATCGAAATTATGTTAGGGTGAATTTTTGGTACTTTTCTGATAACTTTCATATTTTTATGAATAGTGAAAATTACTAAATTTTAATTAGAAATAATTATTAGTGATAGATTGTGAATTTGAGTTGATTTAAATTATATTTATAATATCTTTTTACAATTTAATCCAATGTTGGTCATTGGACATAATTTCACTTTTAAACCGGACATAAACAACTGTCAATCTTTTGATAGTTATTGTTTCTTAAAAACACACTTTTTGTTTTGACAGGGGGAATTAATTTTAAATTAATAAATGAAACTTCTATGTTTTGAATTTGGTAATATAGACATCATTATTGAATTCGGAACATCAAAATTATCTTAGGTAAATTTTTTGGTATTTTTCTGAAAACTTTTAATTTTTGATGAATAGTGAAAAACACTGAGTTACAGTTTAAAACCGAATTTTTATTTAAATATTTATTTATTTTATTTAAATTATTTAATTTCAAAATAGATACATAATACCTATATTTGTTCAATTTAAATCATTGGAGTCATTTTATAATAATTTTAGATATATAAAAATTTTATTGAACTTTTCACCGTCTTTTACCCACCTCCTAGGAGCTTTTGCAAATTTACATAAAACTTAATTTTACCACTTCTGTGAGCTGAATTTCGAAAATCCGAGAGACATGGTTAATATCAAGGAGTAAAATGTGGTTCAATGAGATGAAAATAATTTTTAGTGAATAGTAACTTTTTACTTTTATTTACCACGGTTAAAAGTAAATAAGGTAATTACGGGGAAAATGATACTAATATTACCCTCACACATGTCCTAATTCTATTTTACAAGTTTATCTCAACCAAAAACAACCTTATTAATAAAATATTATCATTTAGGTCCACTTGGATTAGATTAGGACATTTATTATTATTTAATTCAAAGAAGAGTTAAAAGAGTTAAAATAAAAGTTTAATAACTAAAACATTTTTAATATAGGGTTTTTCATAAGATAAATTTGATTATAAATATTCATTAGAAATATAAAAATATTTAATATATCATGGTATTTTATTTATAATTTTTATACATTATATAAATAAATTTATTTATGACACAATGATGATGCAGTAATTACTTTATTCATGAAAGAATAAAATAAATGGTATTATAAATATTAAAATAAATATAATTTCAACGTTTTTATGACATAAAAGAATATTCTAGGTGAATATGACATGTTAGAATTGATTCAATGTATTTTGTGTGAAGTAATAATATTGTTATTATTTTAACAAAAAAAATACCAAATAGAGTCAAAATTGACATAAAATAGTTTTTAAAACAAATATTATATTATTAATTGATATAATGGTCCTAAAAATCTAAGGTTCGGTAAAAAGACTTATATAATAATATATATGACATTAATTAACTAATTGGGGTTCTATTGGCAGTATATAGTATGTTTATTAACCATATAGTGTACGAATACAAGAAGACATGGTAAAAGTTAAATTATTTAACTTAGATTTAAATCTAAATGATAAGGTTAAAATGGTAACCTAAACTTGTCTAAAACCTATTGGTTGAGTTTTTTTCTACCTATCCCCACCTTAGATTTCAAATAATCAACTTTGGAGCCATTATAAACCGAATATGAATTTATTATAAAATAATATTTTAAGTTTTTTCTAAGGTGCCCCTCACCCCTCTTATAAAAGGGCACTCCCCGTTCTCTCTAATTCACACCTTCTAAGCCATTTGGATCGGCCAAAACCTGCCCAAATACCCACTAAAATATCCTCCCTTCATCCTAGAGGCCATAGTTTGATCATAAATCCAACCTAAGGAGCCCTTTTGATCAAATCAAAAGGAAGAACTCGGAGAAGAGGTAATGCTTTCACCACCCTCTTTCAAGTTCCTTTCTTCTTGCACTTCCTTTTTCTTTGTTGTTTCCATTCTAAAATAATAAATCCAGTTTATTCTATACACTGTGATTTTATTATAATTATGTTACAACATAATTCATTATTATATCCACCCTTTGAATGACATGTCACCATACGTGCGCACGTACGGATTACTGTCTCCACATCGTGGTGTAATTGTTATTAAATACATTATTATTTGGATGAGTATAATAATGATGTGTACTTGATGTAAATAATAAATATAACATGATAAGTATTCTTTAAATATCATATAACATCCAATTATATATTATATTAATATCAAAAGAATGATATTTTCACTCATGCGTACGTACGGATTACCGTCTCCACGACGCGATGAGATTCATTTCCAAGTTCACCATTCATCGACGATTATAAAAATATATATTACTAATAAGTATGTAATATATGAAATAATAATTCTACTATAGATATGTTTATTTATTTATATAAGTATTCATGTACTTATATATATCTTATTCACTTACTTCCGTTCAGTACTATATGAAAACAGAAACAGCGTTTATGCGTACGTATAGACTATCGTCTCCATAAACGGTGTTTTTCATTTCATATATACGTCTATTATAAATTTTTATATTCTAAATATATATGATAAATAAATCATTTTTTATATTCTGGAAGTATTTAAATCAGTATCTAAGTGATATAATCAATAGTAACAAGTTAAAACACGTACGATAAAGAAAGCGATTATTACCCGAAATATTAATATAACATGGAAATTATTATTAAATGGGTAGTATAAAGTCATAAATGAATAATGTATGATATAATAAAAATTAATATGGTTCTATTATAATTTAATAACATAATATAGTCTTCATACAAGAGGCTAAACGTACCCTCGACTAAAGGAAAGTGCAAGGTAAGGGGTTTTCATCTCACTCCTTATTCCCGTCAGATTCATACCATATTGCCACTATTAACTTTTGTGTGGTGTATGTACTACTCATAATTGTATTATTTTTGTAATGCACTTTAATTTATGTGTATTTACATATTCATTTTATTATACCTCTTCCATGGGGTGTATGCTTCGTAAGTTACCAAATTGGTAAGGGTTTATTTCACAATCTTATCATTATTCGAGGTTGTTTATACGTAATTATATACTGGGACCTCTTTATCATCCACATCCATGTTTCTTAAAAATATATTTCAAAACATTTTTTACTATTTACTAGACAATATGTTAAAGTCATTTATACTCTTATGTGTTTTTAAAGGAATATTTCTGTCGTTTTCCAAACAAGGTACTTTTTGACCTTTTCGACAAATTTAAGGTAAGAATGTTTTTTTAACTTTTACGGCGGGTGCGGCTATTTTCTACCATTATAAACTCATCTAAGATTTCCTTACAAGTTTATAAGAATATTTTTAATTGAAATGTTTTATTTTATAATTATGTGACTTTTAAATGATTTCAAAATGAATATTTTAAGAATTTGTGAAAGGTACTCTTTATCAAGATCAGAATTTTAAATGTTTTAATGATTTATCTTTATAAATATTTTTAATTAATGTCCATGTTTTCAAAATGATTTTATGTATTTATTTATATGGACATGAATGTTTTGAAATTATATTTCTCTTCAAAAGTTTCAATGTGGTATGGGACACTTTGATTCAAAAATCTCTTTTAAATTACTTCCTTAATAAATGTGTGACTTTTAAATGATTTCAAAAAAGAGATATTTCTCTCAAATTGTTTTGACTTCATCTATGTCAACATCCTTTGATGGATTTTAAGCTTATTTGAAGTTTCATTATTATTATACAAAACTTCCATATTTTATTGAAGGTTTTGTGATTTGTTTGACTGTGGATGTGTTATTTTTATACCATTCATGGTTTATGGAGAAAGTATTTACATTTATTATGCTAGTTTTAATAAGAATTTTTATTTTATGTTTAAATCTATTCATATGAGGAATGAATTGGAATTAGTAAGTGACGGGTGGAGCCCGCTATATATCTTTGATGCATCGGTAGGTCTCATGAGACAAACTAGTGTCTTGGCACGAGGCCTTGAAAAAATCTTATTTGTAGTCTTATCACGAGGCCTTGGATACGTGGTTATGATAGTCTAGAATTATGAATTCCATCATTATGAAAGTGGTTATTGATATTTCATGTGATTATTCGACTAGTAGAATATCCATGTGAATAAGTAAATGGAATTATTTCATTTTATTTTTTCCATATTATGTTGAAGTTCATGTTTAAAAGGCTTTTGTTTTAGTTATACATTTCCTTAAATGTTTATGCCTATTTATGAAAGTTTTTTCTATATTTTCATCCTTACTGAGCATCTGAGCTCACCCCTTTCTATGTTTTATTTTTCCTAGGATTCCAAGAAGTGTATTGTGATTGATATGCAAGGTTAATCCAAGTGAATAATGGCATTCATAAAGGATTATTTATGTTTTTTGTATGTTATAAAGTGTAATTTAACATTCATGTATGTAATCTATTTTCCAAGACTGCTAAATCGATCGGTCCTTCGGGACTTGATTCCTTGTAATCTTTCCAATGTATTAAAATAATGCACCAACTCTGGGTAACTGGGTTCGGGGCGTTACAAAATAGATTTTATGAGTCGCATGATCACAAATGGAATGTTCATGACACCATACAGTATGACCATATATTTCAAGTGTCCATACCAGTACTAGAATACAATCTTTAGGATATTTTCCTCCTTCATCCTTAACTAATGATATCTAAATTTTAAATCAATCATATAAAACTAATTAACTCATATTAACTAGTTAAAAAATCATGAAACCTTAGAATAGAGTAAATTTTATTTATTTTCACATTATTTAACCTCTTGTGGTCTATAAATAACCTCATACTACCATATTCCTTTTTTGAGAAAAAACACTAGAGTATGCCACATCAGCACACTAAGATATATGAAACCATTATACATTAGTTCATCTATCTAAATTCTAAACTCTTGCAACTTATCAGGTTCCATATAATATGGAACCATTGAAATTAGAGAAGAAACTAGCTATAAATATATCCTAAAATTGATATTATGTTGAAGGGTACCATCAAACCCTACTTGGGAGAGACATAAAAAAAATACTTGACAACTATAAGAGACTCCCTTATCACAGTGCCTAATTAGTTCCCCGAAAAATATACCATAAAAGAGATAAGGGGATCCACACATTTATTTACCATATGACAACCCCAAAATTTGATAAAAAATACATACTGACCAACCACATCTGAGAACAACACCTCCCACTAAAAGTTGTTAATAAGTTAATGAAAAAAATATAACTAATATATAACAAGGATGACATCGTATGGTTGTATCTATAACAAGAAAATATCCCTAAATGACTAATTATACCCCATCATAAGTTTATACCCCTTACATGCATCAAATAAGAAGGTCTAGCCTCAGACTGGCATAGTCTACACTAGGGTGTTGGAAATCCTCTCCATGTCCATTCCCAAATAACATAATAGTGAAAGTAAAATAATGTAGTGAGATTATCTTGAATCAAACAAGGCACAAAAATAGTATATGATAAGATGCTCATACCTCTAATTATCTATATCCCCTCTATTGTTGTAACCTCTATATCATATAACATTTCATGCTCAGCTTCCCTACCTCACTGTTCATTACCACCTCCACATCTATGATCAGTTCATGGTCCCTAAAGTCAAGGAACATCCTGAGTTCATCTCCTTCTTGCCCTATCTTCTCTCAATGGAGCATAGGCCTGCTACCCCTACTACTGAAATGGCCTCACCAGCGGCTACTATTGAGGATGAAATTGAACCTGACCACCACCACTATGTTGAGATATGAGAACCCCTAGGCACTGATTTTGATAATGAGTGTGTCCCTTATAGACATATAATAGATATCCAACCCTCTCAAGAAAATCATAGAAATTATTGTACTCATAAGTCTAAAAAGGAAGTTGTTGAGGTCAATTCCCTACTGGTTGGAACCTTGAAGGGCCTTTCACCATAGATCTCCTACTAAAAACTCTTATCCTCAAGGAACCATATTGGCTCCACTCTCACCATAACCATCCTCATGAGAGATTAATCTCAATCACCTACACTATCTTTTATACTTCCAAATACATTAGAAATGTAATTTGATTAACTGCGTACTAGATAGAAGTGTGGAGTGACTCCTTAAGATGTTGCACATGAGACTCATAATTAGGGAAAACATTGAGGGAAAAACATAAAAGATCCTTGAAATTGATCCCAATATCATTCATAAAAACACTCCCATATTATAGAGAAATAAAATCTTGCCTCATTACCACCATCATGGTCGATGATAGAAACTCTTCTCAGAACTCCTTCAAGAATTCTTACCAAGAAACATTTTCTTCCTTCCACTCCCTAGGATAAAATATCTTCCACTAATGAGCTACACATCTCAATATGACTGAAAAATAATAAAACCCAGTACTCTACCAAGGCCTAAATTAGACTGAAGGCGATCTTGAGCACCTCCAACCAATGCACTTTCTTGAGATCAGAAATGTTCCCATCATACATTTTCAAATATTTATGCTAAAGGGATCACAATTTCCTCTTCCACTAATTATCCCCCTCAACTAGTTCGACGTTTTATATATCAACGTGGTCAGTATTTTAAACATCACTAACCTAAACCACATGAATATGATGTTGAATATCTATAATTGAAAAGAAAACACAGATTCCTTAATCTTGATAGCATTAAATTTTATTAAGGTTTGTTTAATTCATTTTAATTTCCCAAGACCACCTAATTTTGATAAGTAAAAAAACATCATAATGTATGTACCTATCCTAGGTCTCTACCCTATAAGTTTCACCACCTCACTTGATCGTTTAGTAGGCTCAAAGTCCTCACATGGAATCACAGGTGGGAAAATCTTATATCCTAGCTAGTATCCCTAGCCTAAGTCATGCACAAAGATTCACTTGAACCATTTACCTGCTAACTCATGCAATACTCATAGTTCCTAAATCCAAGATATATCATATCCCCAAACTAATCCTTTTATACCACTCTTTCATGACCCCCTATATCTAAAGGTACCCCTCTCAGGCTGATAATGAATAAAGAGAGATAATGACCCCTAAGTCTCACTTTCAATAGGATTTAGGTCGGAGACTAACACTGTGGGTATTAAAATATCACATATGAAAGTCATTACCCTCAATAGATAAGGTAGGATCAAGAGATAGTATATTAATAACAAAAAACCAAAAAATCGTCCCATAATACCTAGGATAGTAATAACAATCTCAATCCCTAAATTCCTCTTGTAAATCTAAAAATTAGTTTTTATATATGTGTGGTGAGCATAATGTGTATACATAGTAAGATCATACACAAGGTGTATCATGAACATGTGAAAAGATCATAATAATGCACCAGTGGAAAAATATTAGAATTAACACACATCTAAATGGGTCAACTAACCAACCCCATCCTCACTATGGCATGCTCACCAAATAAATCATCCAATTATAGTAACATAATACGAATTATATCAATAAAAAGGGTACCTACACTATGTTCCCATTGATTTTCCACTCTCATTCCCTGAAATCATACATTCTATCACTCATATCACATCCATTGAATCCTTCCTGAAGAAACCTGGGAAAATACATTATACCAATCATACCATTTTAAACTATTCATCACGCTTGACCTAAATACACCCAGTCAACCTCATCATGCCAATCACCCTGCATGAAATTTCTCATTACATACACATTATCCTATAACCAATCATAGATATCCAGGATAGTAGGGTATTGTAAACAATAATGACATTATCTTGCTTCCCTCATGCAATTATGTATAACCCCCACTATTAACCACCTCCTAAATCACATTAGATCAACCATAAGTTCACTATATCTAAAATCCATCACAACTCATGTGTATGAACCTCGCCTAGAAGAGAGACTAGGGAAGAGGAGGTAGCCATATTTTTATCTTCACTATCATTGATGTTGGGGGGGGACCCAAAAACATTAAGTTTTCGTTACATAGTACTCAAAATAGGTGGGGTGAATGTAGAAATCACAATTAAAATACAATATATAATGTCTACACACACAATAAAATTAAATGGAATAATAAAAAAACATATTAAAAACTCACAACATCACCATAGGGCCTCACAACCTCTTCCACTTTCTTTTCCACCTCTAAATGAATTTCACCATTCAATTAAGACATAAACCTCAAAACACATTCCTTGTTTCCCTTTTAGGTTAATCCATTTCTAGATTTTCTAATTACCATCCATCTCTCTTATTAATCACATTCATTAATATTTAACAATAACCACATTAAACTCACTTCCCATTTAAGTTCAAGAGTTCATTACCCATTCCAAACCATACCATTTTAGTTTCATTACTAATATTTCATTCCATCACTACTGAGAAACTAGTACTACACAACACAACACAAAAAACCTATCTTCCTCACATAAACAAGCCCTATGTGTCAACCACTGCATCTTATAACAACTTCTTATCACAACAACTACAAATCATAACCAATTATCATTATAAACACCAAAAAACACAACCTCCTCACATAACAACCACCACCCATCACATCCAATGTAATGAAAATCCACCACACAACACATTAACCGCACAACACATTCAGTTTTAACAATGGTACTTCATCATATTTACTTATTTAATTCTAATGGAATTATCAAACAAGTCAAGATTACATGGGAAGCCAATTTATTAGTTAGATATATGTTTTTAGCCATTTTATTGGGTGGTGAAGAAAATCAACAAAAAAATGTTCACCAATTCAATATCTAGTACAACATAATAAACCAAAACACAATCAAATGTTAGGAAAGGAATATCAATCATGCTTAACTGTATAGATAATTCAAAAGAACTATAAACCACATGTTATTTCTTCCCTTCCCCTAAAATTTAAAAAAAATTATCTTCATTAATCTAATGCATACTACCTCCCCAAATTAAAACAAAATAATTATATCCCCACATGTACATCTAAAATAGGAAACATGAAGGATGCCATACCTCAATTAGAACTTTAAAGAGAGATGTGTAAGGTATAAGGATTGAACAAAACCGATCTCAAAGGACTCACCTCCGAATTCTTAATCATAGTAAGCTTCCATAAAAAAGAACCGAAAATATAGAAGAAAACCACCACAGTGAACTCTCAAATATAAAATAAAGAGAAAAAAAAGAATAATGAGGAAGAAATAGTTACCTTGATATAAGGGAATCCAATCTGAATGCTAAAAATTAACCAGTGTGTTCAAATCACCAAGGGAGGAAACTAAAGAAGGGGGTAAGTGTAGGGGTTATCCAATAATCGAGAGAGGGTTTGAAAATTGAAACTAATATAGAACATCTAGGATATAAGTATCATTGATAGGGAGAGGGGGTGAATTAGTGGTATATTTTTATTTTAAATTTCCTTTCTTTTGAAACAACCTTTGACTCTTGTTAAAAATTTATCACTTCACGGAAAACAAAAGATCCACACACCCATATGAACACAAGAATTTACATGTTTTATTACTCAAAAACAGTGTCTACGCCCTTGTAATGGTTTGTAAACAATAAAATATTATACAATACACTAGAAAACAATCCTTTTGTATGGATACAAAGATTATGATATATCCTTGCACTTGTGAAGCACTATATTCAATACAACAGTGCAAGTGATTCAAGTAGCACGAAATTATGTAATATAAGTTTTTGTAACAAGTTAAGAAAATTTCACAAGTTTATTCAAAACATGTTATGTTTCTAACTGGTCAACTTTCAAAAATATGATCTTCAAAATAATTATTCACTTTTCTACCTAGCATAAGGTAAGAACATCTCTAGATTTTGTAATGATACTCTATTTCATACCCCAGTCAGATTCCTAATTATGATTGTCCGGTCAAGAAATATATGCCTACCAGAATATTGTTGAAACAATTATTAACTACTTCTATTTCAGTCTGGAAATATCATTCGGATTTCCCACTCCGATGATAAAATATGAAATGATAATCATCCTAATATGATCTTCCTTATTTTTCCTCTTCTCTCTAGAACACTTCCTCAAAAATGATCAATATAGAACATACTTCTCATTATAACATCAGAACTTATATATCTTATCTCACATGTGAATAGTGTTCATGAAAACATATAAATAACTCTATTACTTTTATAGGTGTTCCAAATATGATTTATATGGGATTCAGAAAAGTTTTCATGCTTAACCAAATTTCCTGAAACTTTAATTTCCCCTATATTTTCAGCTCAATATTTGACTTCTTTATTTATTCTCTACTCTTCTTGATTATTCTCAAACCATATAAAATCATCTCATAAATTCATCTCACATATGACTTCCAAATAATTATGTAGTCTCATTCTGATTTTCATTCTAATTTCTTCATTACATTGAAGATGTATAGTCACTCTGATTTCTTAACCCTCTTTCTAATACATCATAACTAAATACTTCCCAATACTATGACCACTTGTAAACATAATACATTGAAATAATTCTTCTATAATTTTTTTTTCTACTTCATTATACTTTTATTTCCATTATTTTTACATAAACATTGTAAACACTTCTAAATATTCGTAAACTTCCTTAGTAACACTTCATCCCCAGCTTCAACCCTATTTTACAAACACTTTTGAAACAACTTCAAAAAATTCTTCGTTTTTTATTTTATTAAGATTGATGATCCTACATTTAATGAAGTCTAGTGTTTGATTAATTTTATCAGTGTAATTCTATACCTGATGGAATTATCTTTATCTCACTCTAATTTATTGGTGTCTCCTCAAATCTGATGACTCTTGACTAATTTGATAAATACACTCAACACTTTTCTTTTCTTTTTCTCTTGACTCAATTGGAATCATATCAAAGTTATTCTTTTGTTCATGAACCACCTAAAAAAAATTCAACCAAATGAAAATGGTTTACTACATTTTTTTATTAATCTCTAATACCATTTTTCATCAGTCCCAAAAACTTAAAAATTTTCATCAGGAAAACAAACATTTCAGCCTCTAATTACCTTTTGAAACCATCATTGTGTCTGATGTTTGGTGTCAGAATTACTCTAATGATTCATGGCACACCATGTCTGATGGACCTGTATTAGTAGAAACTTCATTCCATACCAAAATATTTCTCTGAATATTTGTATCGTGTGCAATATTTTTCTGACTAAAAACTAGAATTTTTACCTACTAACATTCCGAACAAAACTTCACATCCCTCAAAAAAATATTTTTCTTGTGATCTCACACTGATAAACTAAAATTGGAATGATTTGACTTCAAAAAAAATCTTCTTCTAAAAAATCCTTCTTGAATAATGAATTTAAAATGTCTTTGGAAACAATTAGGATCAGTATATCATAGTTTTAATTTCATTTTAAATCATTGTAACTTCGCATTCTTTCAACACTTCTTTATTTTCAACCATACCTCAATCTTATTGGTAGCACTAGTTCTCACCATTTCATTCACAGGGCTTTCATTAAAAGTTTCCCATACAAATTATGATTTATTAGAACTCCAAAATCATTAATGCATCATTATATTTCATTGCATCGATTTAAACTCTGATACACTTCATCATTATGATCAGAACTTCCTTCTTGGACCCTGTGATCGTATGGTGAACCTTTTCTCCCAAAACAATTCTTTATAAAATGATGGAATTTTTTAATAATTTTTTGTTTGATCTTATATTTATGATTTTGAGTATAATATCCAACAATTACAAAGTGAATTGATTTCTTTTCCCTTTGACAACAAAATACAACACTTTCAGTACAAACTTCTTTCTAGTTCCAAAAACAAATTCTTGAAAACTTGGTCAAAAAAATACCCCCCTTTGGATTTTGTTGTCAACCAAGGTTCATAAATCACTAAAAATTATAACCTCAAGAAATTGATTACTTTTAAAGGATTTATAATCATACGTGATCAAACTCATTATAGGAAACAAGAATCATTGACATCAAAACCATGTTGTCCAAAAAGTTGTGACTAATGAAACTTCTTCAACTTTTATTCAAATATTTCACTTTCCTTCCACCTTCCTATAAAAAAAGTTTTTACAACCACTCCAAAAAACTATAACAATAGTTCACACAATTACATACTAATTTCATAGCTTACCCAAAACTCCCCCTATATACATACTTCCTTAAAATGTTTATCATATTTCAGTGGATATATTTATGAAAATGCCCCCCTGACAACATTATCCAAATACTATATGAGATAGGGGACAAAAACACATACCTCAAACTTGATGATAAATTGGTTGGATACCCATGTTCAACCTTAGTTTGAAAAATGATTCCTTCGGTAAAGGTTTTTTGAAGATTTCAGAAACTTGTTCGGATGTAGGAACATACTCAAACTTCAATTAATTCTTCCCAAAATTCTCTTTGATGAAGTGTTATTTGATATCAATATGTTTTTTTTTGATAATTTTGTACTAGGTTTCGGGGAATATTTATTTCAATTTGATTGTGACAACCCAAGAGAAAGGGTAAATTTAGTTTACTAAGTAAGTATTCCAACTGAGTCTTCATCCATATAATTTGTGTAGCAGCTTGAGTAGTGGAAACAAATTCAGGTTCATATATGTTAAGACTTAATGGATTTTTTTATTTTTATACCAACTTACAAAACTTTTCCCTGGAAATAAAACTCCATTAGACGTGGAACTTCTCTCATCAATATTTCCTTCCCAAACAGCATTTGAATACCCAAATAAGAAAATACTTTCAAATATATCATAACTAATTATAAAATGTTTTTGTGCCTTTGATATATCTAAGAATACTTTTTATAGTCAATAAATGTGATTCTTTTGGATCACTCTGAAGTATTTCACATAGGGTAAGAGCATAACCATATGGGGTCTTGAGGTAGTGAAATATAAAAAAATTCCAACCATCTTTTGATTCTATTAAGAGTAAACTTCCTTTCCTTGCCTGTATTTCATCAACTTGGTTCCCATGGAAATTAGTGCGGAAATCCATTTTTAATTTTCCATGTTGAACTTCTTAAGAAGTTCTTTATAAAAAATTTCTTGAGAATGAAAAATGTGTTTCTTATTTTTTAGAATCTGAAACCCAATAAAGTATTTAATTTCACCCACCATAGAAATTTCAAACAAAATTTTCATCTCTTTATCAAATATTACAATAGCTCTTTCATCATTCCCATAAAAGATAATGTCATCAATATAAATAATAAAAATTATTAAAAACTCATACATTTATTTGATGTATATATTATAATCAAACCTTCCTTTATTAAAAATTATCTTTCTTTAGTAGGTATCCAATTTGGAATACCATGATCTCAGAGCTTGTTTAATCTCATACAAGGATTTATTCAATTTACAAACATAACTTTCATCCTAGCCAAAAAAATCCACACAGTTGTTAAATATAAACATCATCGTCAAGTTAACTATTCATAAATTATTATTTCACATCCATTTAAAAAAATTGTAACTTTTTTGTGTATCAGTAGTAAGAAAATTTATTATTATTTCTAATATTTCCACTAGAGAATTTTTTTTATCAAAATAAATTCCTTCAATCTACGAGTAATCTTTGCACACTAATATTTATGTGTTTATTATCACTTCACCATATTCATTCAAATTGTTCTAGAAAACCCACTATTTTATAGATAATTTTTTTTTATTTTGATTAGGATGATTTCACAGGTATCATTATTTTCAATCTAATCTAGCTCTTCATTCATAGTATGAACCCATTCTGGATGCACAAAAGATTCATTCACATATTTCAGCTCCGCTGTTGAATATAATAAAGTATGTGTAATAGATTTTGATGTTATTATTGTTTGAACTAATTGATTTTAATAACCAATTATTTTTTGGGATTCCACTTCCTTCCTCCTCCTAGTATGAGATATTAAAGATTCATCCTTATCACTAGAAATAACTAAGTCTGATTATTCTTCTTGAGTAGGATTACAATTATTTGAATACTTATCAAAATTGTTAAAAAATCATTCATCTCATTCATCTTCTTTATCTTTACATGTTTTTTATCAAATTACTTATAATTTTCAATTAATGTCACATAAACAGATTCAACTAATATTTATTTCTATTTTTTGAAACATATATATCCTCTTCCTTCCTGATCATATCTACGAAAAATTACATCTTCACCACTATTCTCAAATTTTCCAAGGTTTCTACATTTCTTATTTATTATTTATGGACTCTTAAAAACTCTTAAGTGTTTCAAACTTGGTGTTTTGTCATAAAAAATTTCATATGTAGTCATATTTGAACATGGCATGTAGAAAAATCAGTTTTAAATATAGACAATAGTGATCATGGCTTGCCTCTAAAATTAATTATAGATACCATGTTCAAGTAACATATTTCTCCCAATTTCAACTAAAATTCCATTCTTCATTTCTAAAACACAATTTTTTAAGAGTTTATGGTGTACTAAACTCATGCTGAATTCCATGTTTCTTAAGTTAACTTTCAAAATATTAATTCTTGTATTCCCCCACTATTGTTTGTTCTCAACTTCATTAATGAATACTCACATTCTTTCTCATATTTCCTCCTAAAACTTTTAAAAAATTTCAGAGCATCTGACTTGTGTTTCACATACATAACATAAGTAATGTAAGTAAATTCGTCAATTAAAGTAATTGAGTACTTATCTCAATGAGTTTATTGTTTTATCAGTGGCCCATAGATATCAGAATGAATAAGTTCCAAGGGTCATTTTGAACAAATTTAAGCATTCTTATGCATAGAGTTTGTAATATTTATTTTCTAAAAAAAATTACAACACTGGTCTCCTATTATTATCATATTAGGAATTCTGTAGACACAGTATTTGTTTGATAAATTACTCCTGTTTTTCCAACACATATGTCTCAGCCTATTATTCCACAATTAATTCTCTTCCACCATTCCTAAGTAACAATATTTTTGAACCTCACTAATATGGAACAAGTTTTCTTTTGTTTTTCGGCCTCTTGAAACTATATTTCCATCTGAGTATCCTTTCACAAAATACCCATATTTTTTAAAAATAAATTTATTTAATTCATAAAAAAATTTGAAACACTTATCAAGTTGTGTTGAATACCGTCAAAAAACAAATATTTCTTATATTTCAACTTTTCTTCCCCAATGATGGATGATCAAACAGCTTTAATTCTGATAGATTCACCATTTCCAAATACTAATGTTACATCTTTGACATCTTATAAATTCTTCAAAATCTTAAATTATTCTATCATATGACAAGAACTCACACCATCCAAGATTCAATTTAATTGTCCTTTTTTATCTTTGAGGGTGTCTTCTACAACAATATATTTTCCATTAACTTTATATTTCTTCACATTCAACTTATGAAAATGTTATAGACATTTTTTTGTGCCAATAAAAAAAACCTTTTACAAGATGTATAGGTTGTTCAGATATTTCAAAAATAGTTTCTAAAGGTTGGAATCTGTTTTCAACTTTTACACCAACCTTATGAGGTTTCTTTAAAACATCCTTCTTATAATTATTCCTTTGAGAGGTTTGACTCCTCCTCAAAATTCACCTTCTGTAATTTGTGGAATAGTAGTAATTTTATTGATTAAACCAATATATATTTTCTATGTGTCTAAATCCACCACAATACTAGTGTTATCCATAGAAAGAATATTTACCTTTGAAACTTCCATATTATCCAAAGTTGGGAGAAAATTTCTGAAAAAATTTCTTATCTTTCTCAATAGAACTTTTTAGACCACCAACCTTTCTATTATCACCTAGAATATTATTTTTCAACTTGGATAACTTTCTATCCATATTAGAACCAGAATTTGAAGAAAATATTTCATAATTATAATTTATAAAAACTTATGACTTTTCTACTTTGTTGGATTTGACCATGAACATAACTCTCCCTTATTTCTTCTTCTCAGACACAATTTCAACTTTCTTCTCAAAAATTGAAGGTAGATTTTTATCCTTATCAGGTTTACCTATTATATAAATTTTACCAACTTTAGAGACATAATTATTGAATCGTGTAACACTTATCTCGGCTTTATAAAAACATTTGGACAATTTTTACCTCTTTTTCTTTTTTCCTTCAACTTTACATCTAGTTATTCATTTTGGTTCTTTTCATTATCAATCAATTTTTTTCAAATTATCAATCTCTTCTAGTAGATTAAATTTATCATTAGGAAAACATTCATGATTATTTATTAAGTAACTTTCATTTTTCAATTTCCTAATTTCTTTATTTATCCTTCCAAACTTTCTCAGAAATTATTTCAATTCTTCATTCATATGAAATTATAATTCAGTTTCTTCTTCTTCAAAACTGTAAATTATAAACTCTTAATTGTTAACTGTTGTAATAAAATTATTTTCCCTTGTATTCTTCTTAGAATTTTCGGATTCATCTTCACTGTCTTCTTCTTTATCATCTTTAGACAAAAAAATCCTTTTTTGTTTTGAGACCTTTTTATCTCAGCATTTAGAATAAGATTTAGCATAATCACTTTGTTTATTCCATGATCTTCTCATACTTCTTTCAGCTCTATCACTATCTTTTTCTTTATTTCTTTGATTAAAATTAGCTAAAAAATTCCCAACACATCTAAATTCAAAACACTTCAAGGTAAGTTTCCATTTATACTTTCTTATAACTCTTTTCAATTTTTTTAAACAAGGATAAAAATACATCAAGATTTTTACATTCTTCATTTTTAGAATCACAGTCAACGACTTCTTCTTCTTCAAGAATCGTCTTATAATTTCCTGGATTGGCACCATTTAAGTACATTTCCCTATCAAATTTTGGTTTTTCTTTCATATAATTCTTGTTTATAATTACATAAGTGATGATATTACTATGGAAATCATTTAGATATAATGTTTCTATATCACTATATTATAATAAGGAATAATTGGCATCAAACTATTTGAGAATAATTCTTAATAACTTTTCAATAATAGTATAATCTTCTAATTTTTCACCAAGACATATAATAGTTCTAAAAATGTCATTCACCTTGGTGAAGAAGTCACCAAAATATTCATACTCACCCATATTCAGATCTTCATACTTCAACCTCCGGATTTGTAACTTGGCCTTCTTCACCTTTGTATTTCCTTCATATATGTTCTTTAACTTTTCCAAGATACCTTTAGTAGTGGAAACACCCTTCACTCCTAAAAACACAATTTAAAAAAAGAAATATGAGTAAAACATTATTATCTCTTTCATCATTCTAAATATTCTTCTTATCAATTGATATAAAAATAACTTCATCATCAATAAGAATAAATTCATATATTTCAGCTTCAAGAATATCATACCCAAGAGACATAAGATAAGGAAACATTCTATATTTATGGATATGATAGTTATTACCATAGGAGAGTGTAATTCTCTTACTATTCACACAATTAAAATTATCCATCACAACTTCTCTTTAAAAACATAATAAAAGAGTAATAAAAGGAATTATTCCCTTTGATACCACTAGATATAGCTCATCTGGGATCTAAGTATCACTCAGAGGGGAGGGGTTAAATTAGTGATATCTTTTTCTTTTAAGATTCCTTTCTTTTGAAAAAAAAACTTTCGACTCATTTTAAAGAGTTATCACTTTGCTGAAAACAAAACATACACACATATTCAAAAACATAATAATTTACAAGGTTCACTACTCAACAAGAGTAGTTGAATCCTTGGTATGATTTGGAAATAATCCAATACCACCCAATCCACAAGAAAAAAATCCTTTTATATGGATATAACAAGTAGGATATGCCCTTACATGTTTTCAACACTATGTTCAATTCAATAGTGTATGTTATTCGATTAGAACAAAATAATTTAATAAATATTTTGTAACAAGTTATAAAACTTTCACCAGTTTCTTCAAAACATGTTACAGTTATTTTTTGTCAGATTTCAAAAATATGAACTTCAAAAAAATTCTTCAATTTCTTACCTATAAGCATGTATGAAATTTTATGGACTTCATAATGATACCCATTTTGATACCCCAGCCTAATTTCTCTATCTGATTTCTCATTCTAGAAATATAACTCTACTAGTATACTACTGAAACAACTATGAACTGCTTCTGTCTCAGTCTAAAAATCTCAGTCTGATTTCCCAATCTGATATCCAGTCTAATATGATAATTAGCTAAATGCAATTTTCCTTCTTTTTTTATATCAATAATACTTCCTCAAGAAATCTCAATATGGAAACTCCTTCTCACTAGAATTTTAAAACTTCTCTCTCTTATCTCATACATAAATAGTTTTCTAATTAATCATAAATTAAAAGGTACTCTCCTCCTATTTAGGTGTTCCAAATGTGGTTTAGGTGGTATTCTAAAAAATTCATACTTAACCAAATTTCCCAAAAATTCAATTTCCCATACATTTTCGTCTCAATATTTTACTTCTTTAGTGCTTCTATAAACTTTTTGGTTCTTCTCAAACAATCTCGAATCTTCTCAAAAATCATCCCACTTCATACTTTCAAAACATTCTTCAGTTTGATTCTGATTCTCGTTCTGATTTCTTATTACGACGAAGATATATGGTCACTCTAATCACTTTAACCCTCTGTTGAATACATCAAAACTAGAGACTTCCTATTATTATGACCATTTGTAAACATAATACATCAAATTCATTCAACCATAAAAATTATTTATGCTTAATTAGGAATTGATTTCCTTTTCCTTTTCCATAAACATAGTCATAAATTCTAAAGATTCATTAACTTCCTCAACAAAACATTATCCCTAAATTATACCATCTTTGAAAAATACTTTTGAAACTACTTCAAACAATTATTTTCTTCTTCTTTTCTTTAGATTGATGACATTGTATCAGATGAAGTCCACTGTCCTATTGCTTTTATCGGTGTTAGACTATTCCTAATGGATCATTCTCAATCTCACTCTAAAGGATCAGCGTCACCTTTAGTACGATGAATCTTAACTCATTTTATAAGGAAACTCAACACTTTTTTTCATTATTTTTTGACCTAATTGGTAACATATTAGAGTTATTATTTCATTCTTGACCCCCTTTAAAAAAACAATTCAACCTAATGAAATAAAATTACTAAATTTTTTATTGATATATGATCCCATTTTTCATTGGTCATGACAACTTCAACATTATCATCAGTCCAAAAAATCTACCAATGATTAACTTTTTCAACAATCATTATACCTGATGATTGGTGTTATAATCACTCCGATGATTGGTGTTACATCACGTCCAACAAACCAGTATCAATAGAAAATTATTTTTTTACCAGCATCTTTCTATGAATATTTTTATCTTGGGACTTATTATTATGATTGAAAATCATAATCATATTCTTCTGACATTCTGAGAAAATATTTATATCCTTCAAACAATTTTTCATCGGGTGATCTTACACTGATAAACTGAGACTGGAAAGCTTTGAATTTACAAAATTTATTCTTATAAAAACTCCTTCATGTATCATATCTTCCACATTAATTTAATAAAAAATAGAATTGGCATAGCATCATATAAATTTCATTGGAAAGTGTTCTAAGTTATTATCCTTTCGCCACTTCTTTCTTTCCAACCATACCTCAATGTTATTAGAAGCACTAGTTATCCCATTCTCTTTTATAAGACTTGCATCATAAGTTTTCTAGATAACTTGTGATTTATGATTACTCCAAGATTATAAAGGAATCATTATATTTCATCATATCCATTTAGACCACATACACTTCCTCATTACGATCAAAACTTCCTTCACATACCCAAGGTGAGTCTGATGAACCTTTTCTATCAGAAAAATTTGTTCAAAGACTAATGAAATTTCTAAAGTATTTTTTTGTATGATCTTATGAATAAGTTGGTGAGTATAATCACTAAAAATTTTAATTTTAATTTATTTATTTTCAATTTGGAAAAAATAAAACATTTTCATTACAAACTTCTTTCTACTTTCAAAAACAACTTCTTACCAACTTGGTCCCAACAATCCCCCCTTTGTATTTTTTTACAACCAAGGTTAATAAATCACTAAAAATTTTGACCTAAAGCAATGGATTACTTATCAATGAATTCTAAGCCTGTGTGAGCTAACTCATTATAGGAAACAAGAATCATTGAAATAAAAAACCATGTTGTCTAAAAAGTAGTGACCCATGAAACTTATTCATTTTTTCTTCACATATTCAACATTCTTACCACATTCCTGTAAAAAAAGTTTCCTATAACCACTCCAACAAACTGTTATAATAGATCACACACTTACATACTTAGTTCATATCTTACCCACAAATCCCCCTATATACATGTTTTTTTAAAAGGTTTGTCACATATAAATGGATAGATTTTTGAAACAATTCTCCCTCTTAAAAACACTATCCAAATACTTGATGAGATAGGGGACAGAAACACATACCTCAGCCTTAATGAGAAAGAGGTTGGATTCCCAATATAGGAACATACTCTAACTTGAATTCATTATTATCCAAATTCTCCTTGATGAAGTGGTATTTGATAACAATATATTTTCAATGAGAATGTTGTACTGGGTTTATATTCAGGTTGAGTTCACTTTGATTATTACAACTGAAGAGCAAGGGTAACATTACATCAACAAGTAATTATTCCAACTGATACTTCATCCATAGAATTTATGTAGGATCTTGAGTGGCAGAAACATACTCAGCTTCTTCGATAAGATTTACTATTTTTTTTATTTGTATTCAAACTACCACAAGTTTTCTCTAGAAATAAAAATCCACCAGATGTGGATCATCTAACATAAAAAATTTTATTCCCAATCAAAATATCAATACCCAAACAAGTCTATAGTCTCTAAGTTATCATACCTTATTATGAATTTTTTTGCCTTTCACATATCTAAGAATTAGTTTTCTTGAAAATAAATCTGATTCTTTTGGAGCACTATGAAATCTTTTACATAAGGTAATATTATAAATAATGTCAGGTTTTGATAAATTCAAATATAAAAAACTTCCACCCATATTATGAAACACTTTAGAGTCAACTTCCTTTCCTTATCCACCTTTTGTCAACTTGGTGACCACTAAAATTGGTGTGGATACCAGTTTTGATTTTTTCATGATGAACTTCTTAAGAATTTCTTTAACAAACTTTTATTGACAATGAAAAACGTGTTTATTCTTTTGTGGGATTTTTAATACTAGAAATTAATTCATTTCACCCAAGAAGTAAAACTCAAAAAACCTTTTTATCTCTTCAAAAAATCATTCACAGGCTCTTTCATCATTCCCATCAAAGATAATGTTATCAAGATAAACAATTACAATAAGGAAAAACTCATGATTTTATTTGATGTATAGATGAATATAAACCCTTAATTTCTTAAAAATCATATTTATTAAGAAGTTATTAGATATGGAATACCATTCTATTAGAGTTTGTTTTATCCCAAAAAAGGGTTTATTCAATTTATACACATAACTTTCATCCTTTCCAACAAAAATTCCATATGTTTGTTCAACATAAACATCCTTATCAATTTAACTATTCATAAATACTGATTTTACATCCATTTCAAAAATTAGTAACTTCAGTGTATATAAATATGAAGAGAAATTCATATTGTTTATAACCTTTCCACTAGAGA
Source organism: Viscum album (assembly GCA_963277665.1). NCBI lineage: Eukaryota > Viridiplantae > Streptophyta > Magnoliopsida > Santalales > Viscaceae > Viscum > Viscum album. Next base: position 1,100,871,829 of record OY728138.1, on the reverse strand, counting down.
AAAAGTTTCATTAAAATCAATGCCTTAAATATGTGAATAACATTTGTACACTAATATTTTGTTTTATTATAACTTCACTAAATTAATCCAGCTTGTTCTAGAAAACCCACTTTGTATTGATAACATTTTTATTATTTTTATTAGTTATGAGTTCTTGTGTATCATTATTTATTATCTGATCCAGCTCTTCATTGATAGTTAGAACCCATTTGGTATTATCAAAATATTCATTCACACATTTTGGATCCACTTTTGAATATAAGGAATTATGTGTAATAGCTTTTGATGTTCTTCTTTTTTGAACCTTTTCATGTTGATAAAAAATTATGTTTTGTGTTTCCACTTACTTTCTCATCCTAGGATGAGATTTTTGAGAATCATCACCATCACTAGAAATAGTTGAGTTCAATTATTCTTCTTGAGTTGGATTACAACTATTTGTATCCTGATCAGAATTATTAACAAAAAATCGTTCATCATATTCATATTCTTTATCTACATGATCTTGTTTATCATCTTCCTCAATATTCTCAATAATGTTCACATCAATAGAGTCAACTAATCTTCTTGTCTCTTTTTAGAAACATCTATATCCTGTTCCTTCTTAAGAATATCTGATAAAAATTCTATCTTCAGGTCTCTACTCAAACTATCCACGGTTTCAAACTTCCTTATTTATGATGCATGGACTCCCAAAAACTATTAAGTGTTTTAAAATTGTATTTTTTTCATAAAACATTTAATATAGAGTCATATCTGAACTTGGGATGTAGAAACATTATTTTTGAATATAGACAGTAATGATCATGGATTCCCACCAAAAGTAATGAGAGATACCATGTTCAAGTAACATAGTTTTCCCTATTTCAACCACAATTCTATTCTTCCTTTTTGTAACATCGTTTTTTATAGAATTGTATGGTGTAATTAACTCTTACTAAATTCCATGATTCTCAAGATAACTTTAATACACTTCATTATTGTATTATGCACTATTTTTTCTCAACTTCTTCACTAAATACTCACATTTCATCTTAGATTACATCATGAAACTTTTAATCATTTTTAGAGAATATGGACTATGTTTCATATCAATAACACAAGTAATTCAAGTAAAGTAATCAATAAAATTAATTATGCACTTATATCCATGAGTTGATTATTTCTCATTGGCCTATAGATATCATAATGAAAAAGTTACAGGATCCGTTTTGAACTAAATTCAACTTTCTTATTCATATAAATTTTAATCATTCCTTTATAAAAAATAGTGAAACAATATCTCTTCTTCTTATCATATTAGGAATTCCATAGAAATTTCCTTTCTTTGATAACTTTCTTATGCTACTCTAACACATGTGTCTCAGCCTTTTATTCCACAACTGATTATCTTCCATTATGCCTAATTAATAAGAGTATTGAACCTTTCCAACTTGGAACAAGTTTCCATTTGAACATTGGCCTCTTGCAACTATCTTTCCATCTTCCTATCTATTAAAAAAACCCATATTTTTTTAAAATAACTTTATTTCCTTCATCATAATGTTATGAAACACTTAATAATTTTTTTAAGAACATAAATAAATAAATATTTCTTGGATTTCAACTTTTATTCCCTAATAATGGTTGATCTTACACCTTTAATTCTAAGTGATTCATCATTGTCAAATGTTACTATTCATTCTATGAAATATTTTACATTTTTCAAAAGCATCAAGCATCATGTCATATTAGAAGAACACCAACTATCCTCGATCCATGTTCATTCTCTTTATTTAGCTTTGAGGTCATTTTCTATAATATAATATTTTTCTTTCCCTTTCTGTTTCTTCGCATTAGACTTTTGAAAATTGGTATAGTCCTTTTTTCTGTTTCGGTAATAAAAGAATTCTACCTTTTGCAAGATGTCCAATATTTTCACATCTTTCACATATAGTTTTCAAAGGTTAGACTCTATTTTTAAATTTCACACCAACCTTTTGAGGTTTCTTCAAAACATTTTTCTGGGAATTCTTCCTTTCAGAGGTTTGACTCTTCCTCAAACTTTTCCTTATGTAAATTGCGAAATAGTAGTAATGGTTTTGATTAAACAAACACATATTTTCCATGTGTATGAATCCACAACTGTACCATAAGTACCCATAGAAAGAATATTTACCTCTAAAAAATCCATACTATCTGGAGTTGGGAGCATGTTTCTCAAAAAAAAATTATCTTTCTCACCAGAACACTTCTTACCACCAACCTTTATGTTATCACCTAAAATCTTCTTTTTTAACTTAGAAATATTTAGGCCTTTATTGGAACCATAAGTAGTAGAAAATTTGGTGGGCTTGGAATTTTTAGAAACCTTTGACTTCTTCACTTTATTGGTTTTGTTCACGTACATAACTTTCCTAGATTTCTTCTTCTTAAAAATATTTTCAACTTTATTCTCAACATTTGAAGGTGACTTTTAATCCTTTTCAAGTTTACCTTTTATAGATATTTTTCCAAATTCAAAGATGTAATTCTTGAAACTTGTAACCCTATTCTCATTTTTATATATTTTTTGTTGGAAAAGTTCTAATTATTCTTTTTTTATCTTCAAATTTACTTTTAAGAGTTCATTATAATTATTTTATTTTTCAATATATTTCTTAAAATTATCAATATCTTATAGCAGCTTAACTTTCTCATTAGGAAAAAAATCTTGATTGTTTGTTGAGGAACTATCATTTTTAAATTTCCTGATTTCTTTATCTACCCTTCCAATATTTATCATACATTCTTTCAATTCATCTTTCAGATTAAATTCTAATTGAGTTTCTTCTTCTTTAGAACTGCAACTTCTGAACTCTCTATTATTAATTATCGCAATGAAATTATTCTCTCCAGTATTCTCCATAAAATATTCGGATTTAGATTCACCATATTATTCTTAATAATATTTAGATAATAAAATTCTCCATTCAGATTTGGAGAACTTTTTATCATTCCCTTTGGAATAATATTTAGACTTATCTCCATGTTTCTTCTATAATATTTTCATCCTTCTTTCATCTTCATCACTATCATCTTCTTTCTTTCATCGAGGACAATTAGTCGTAATGTGAACAATGGCTTCACATTCAAAACACATCAAGGAATGTTTCCCTTACAACTTTTCTATACCCCTATTCACATTTTTAGAAAATAAGGATAATAATTCATCAAGATTTTTACACACCTCATTTTTGGGGTTAGAGTCAGTAACTTCTTATTCTTCAAGAACCTTCTTAGACTTTCCTTACTTGGAATCCTCAATGGAAATTTATCTATCAAATTTTGTTCTTAATTTAATATATTTCTCCCTTATCATTTCATAAGTTATTAGAGTACTATAAAAATCATCCCGAGATAATGTTTTTTGGATTTATACCTTCTTATGAGGAAACTTTTGCATCAAACTTGTTAGGAAAAATTCTCTATATTTTTTCAAAAATATTAGAATCTTCCAATTTTTTACCAACACATATAATAGTGATAAAAATTTCATTCACCCTGGTAAATAAGTCACCAAAAAATTCATACTCACCCATCTTGAGATCTTTATACTTTGGCCTTGAGATTTGAAACTTGGTCTTCTCCACCTTTTTGTTTCCTTTATAAATGTTCTTCAGATTATCCTAGTTAACTTTAGCTATGGAAACACCATTCACTCTTAGAAACTCACTTTAAAAAAGTGATGAGATTAAATCATTCTTAGATCTTCCATCATTATCAAAATTCTTCTTGTCAATAGATGTAAGCAGAACTTTTTCATCAATAGGAGGAAATACATCTGTAGAAGCTTCAAGAACATCATACCTAAGAAACATAAGATAATGATACATTATATATTTCTAGATATGATATTTCTTATCATCGTATACTATAATCAACTTACTTTTCACAAAATTAAAATTATCCAACGCAACTTCTCTTCAAAAACATCAGCAAAGTGTAAACCAAGGGAACTTCCCTCTGATAATACTTGATATATCCCAGACAGGATCTACATATCACTAAGAAAGGGAGGGGTGAATTAGTTATATCTTTTTATTTTAAGTTTCCTTTATTTTGAAACAACATTTGACTCTTTTTAAGGATATATCACTTCAATAAATATAAAACATTCAAACATACAGGAACACAATAATTTCAGGGTTCACTACTCAATAAGAGTAACTAAATCTTTGGAATAGTTTGGAACAACAAAATACTACACAATCCACTATAAAACAATCCTTTTGTGTGGAAAAAACAAATATGATATTAACTAATACTTTTTCATCACTATTTTCAATACAACAATGCATTTTCTTCAAGTAGATTGAAATTATATAATACAAGTTTTTGTAACAAGATAAGAAACTTTCCCAATTTACTTCAAAACATGTTATGGTGCTCCCTTTTCAGAATTAAAAAATATTATATTTAAAAAAATATACTCTTTTCTACCAAACAATAGGAAAGAACTTCTTTAGACTTTGTAATGATACTCATTCTGATAACCTGGTCTGATTACTCAGTCCAATTTCTCAGTATGGAAATATAATTCTACCAGAATATAACTAAAAAATATCTAAACTAATTTTGTCTCAGTCTAGAAATATCATTTTGATTTCCCAGTCTGATGATCTAATATAATATGATAATCATCTAAATACAATATTCATTATTTTTCATCTTCTTTTTGGAAAAATTACTCAAGAATTCTCAATCAGGAAACTCCTTCTCAATATAACTTCATAACTTCTTTCTCCTCCATCACACCTAAATAGTGTTCTGATTCATTATAAAGTACCAAGTACCCTCTTTATTTTATATGTGTTCTAAATATGGTTTAGGTGGTATTATAAAATTTTTTCCCGCTTAACCAGATTTCCCAAAACTTCAACTTCCCCTATATTTTTAGCTTAATCTTTTACTTCTTCAGTGATTCTCCACTATTATTTATTCTTATCGAACCTTCATTAATCTTATCTCAAATTTATCCCACTTCTAACTTTCAAATCATTCTTCAGTCTGATTCTAGTCTTCATTATGATTTCATTATTATGATGAAGATGTATGGTCACTTTGATTTACTTGACCCTCTTTCTAATACATCATAACTGAAGACTTCCCATTACAATGACCACTTTTAAACATAATACATTGAAATAATTCTACCATAAACAATGTTCGTACATCATTAGAATTTTATGTCCTTTTATTTTTCCATAAACATATTAATGACTTTTAAATATTCCTTCATTCCTTTATAACAATTCAACACCATCTTCAACCCTCTTTGAAAAAAGATTTATAACTTCTTCAAACAATTCTTATTTTATTCTTTTTTTAGACCAATGATCCTACATACAATTAAGTCTAGTGTTTGATGAATTTTATCTATGTCATCCGACAATCTGATGTATCAATCACTATCCCACTCTAATGGGTTGTTGTATCCTCCAATATAATGACTCTTGACTCATTTGATAAATACATTCAAACATTTTTTTCTTTTTCTCTTAAAACAATTGGTAACATATCAGAGTTCTTCTTTTGTTCTTAACCCAATTGAAATAAAACAATTAAACTTGATCAAAATGGTTGACTATATTTTTGATTAATCTCTAATCCCATTTTTATTGGTCCCAGCAACTTCAAATTTCTCATCTGACCAACAAACTTTTCTACCTCTGATTACCTTCTTCAATGATCACTACATATAATGATCAGTTTCCAAATTACTCCAATATTTAGTGGAACACTGCATCTGAAGGACCGATATCAGTTGAAACTTATTTCCTTACCAACATCTTTCTTCAATGATTTTTATCTTGTGGATTATTGGTATTACTGAAAACCACCATATTTTTCTTCACACATTTAAAAAAACCTCACATACTTCAAACAATTTTGTGTCTGATGATCTCACACCAATGAACTAAAACTAGAAATATTTGACTTCACAAAATTTATTCTTCTATAAAATATTTATTGTATCATGACATCCTCGTGAATTTTCAAAAAATTATGATTGGTATAGAATCATCTAAAATTTATTGGAAATTATTTTGACTTCCCAACCTTTCATCACTTCATTCTTTATGACCATACCTAAATCTGATTAGCAGTACTAGTTATCCTCCTTTACTTTACAAGACATGAATCATAAACTTCTCAGAAAAATTATAATTTATGAGAACCCAAACATCATAAAATCATCATCATATTTCATCAGATCCATTCAGACTCAAATACACTTCCTCATTTTGATTAAACCTTCCTTATAAAATCCAAGGCGAGTCTAATGAACCTTTTTTTCCAGAAAACATATTCACAGACCGATGGAATTTCGTAATCATTTTTCATCTGATATTTTGATTACAATGGTGAGTCTGACCACCAAAAAATTACAAAATTAATTGATTTATTTTCCCTTTGACAACAAAGTATAACACATTCAATACAAACTTATTTCTACTTCCAAAAACCATTTCTTTTTCAATTAATCCCAATAGAAACAAGGGGTCATCTGACATCCCCTTTATAATCAAGGCTTGCTAGACTCCACCATGGCATAAGAAACAGCCAAAACTCTCATGGTGGGTTTAGTAAATGCACAATATAAATCCTTCACATGAGATCCACTTTTCATTGTAATTTTAACAATGACATTTGGCCACCATTATGGTTAGGACCATGGTGTGGTCTAATATGTGGTGGTTCTTCTATATTCCACCACAACCAGATGACATACATTAGTCCCTATTGTCTAACCATTCTACCCTCACCATGGCTAGGGTTATGGTGTAATGAGCCTTTTCTTCCTATTTTGTATAGGTACCCCACCAGATCACCAAACCTAGAACCATTTCCTTCCCAGGGAATTTTTACTTTCTTGTTTTACATAGGAACACACCCACTATAAAATTCCCTCTACCACATCTTTACAAGCTATTTTACAAGTCATGGTGTACCTCAAGAAGACCCAAAAATCATCTTAAAACCTCTGGATAACCACCAAGATCTTTTATAACACCTTCAATCCATGTAAAATACAATGGTAATACTAATAAGGTTTGGTCCATTATAGGATACCCATGTATGATCTTGGAATTATAAAATAAATCATACAATTTATAATTTCAGTGATGAGTGAAATATCAAGAATGTAGGTATAAATTAGTATGGGAGGATGAAAATGTGGAAATAAATTGAATATATTTAAAAGAGAAAATAGGATTAATAATATTTATGAGGCATGATGATTTTCAGTACCATGGATGTTGAAAAGGAAACTCACATTTGCTAGTGTTTTTCATTTTTCTTTGGTAATATTTTCTGTGTTCATTTCTCTAGGAGAACAAGGTTTAAGTATGGGGGTTTATAGAGGTAATAAATGAATTTTATTTTATTACTATTCCATTCATTTTATTCCCTAGTCTTTATTAATTAATTTATTATTAGGGTGTTTTGGGATTAAAGTGTCATTTCATTGGACTTGGTGAATATTTCTTAAAAAGGAAAAAAATTTAGATTTAATTGAATAATTAAATTTATGAAATAAAATGGATAGCTAGATATTGATAATCCTCTATTTTATTATTTTTATGGGAATATTAATTGTTGAAGATATTTGTAAATCCCCACCCATATTCAATATATTATAACTTAAGGGATGTGTCGTAAGAGATTAGGTGCACCTCTACATACACTAAAGGTTATCGACTATCAATTAGTGTCTATATTGATATCTATGGTAGACTATACCCTTATATAATATTGATAAATAATATAGAAAATAACCAAAAATATCCCATAATAAAAATCAGAGTATATGTAATCAATAAATCATAGCATGTTATAATAATGAAATAAAGGCATAAAATCTTACATAATGAATATTTGCATACAAGGATGGCCCCATGGAAAAAATAATCAAAAAAATAAAATACTAAAGAGATGATATTATCATCCTTGAGCCTCGTCACATCCCTATATTCAGACTCCACTGGAGATGTTCTGTCCTAATCATGCAAAAAAGGACCTTTTCTTTACCAAGAACTATTAAAAAATAAATTCTAAGTAGGTACCAAAGTGTTGTGGAAGCATGAGTAAGGTGTGGGTATAACTCAGTTGGGAACCACTATCAGGGTCTCAAACATAACCAGTAATGCAGTGTATGCACTATGTGATATGCTCCAAATAAATAAAATAAGTTATAGAACATAAATAAATAATAACATTGATCATTGGGTACTAAAGTGACTCCTAAGAATGAATATAAGTTATTCATCTGGTTCTGTATATCTATGAACATGTTAAATAATAAGTAGGGGGAAACATGTCCAACCCTATAATATTATGAATTTATTTTCATGTGTAAACACTGGATCCGCATAAGTAACCTAGGAATCCCAAATAGTATCAATCATAATCACCACAACCTAGGTAACATACTAGGAATCCTATATTGGTAGAATTATAGAATTTGAGGTAATATCCTATGAATTCTATGTAGGAATAATCCCTATATCCTAGGTGATATCCTAGGCATCCAAATTCATAAAATTTGGGGACAATTTTTCTCACATGAATATCTCATTTATAAAATGAATCTAACATTGGGGAGTAGTGTTTCCTACCTATGCATCTCATAATATAATCATTTGTTATCAATGGATAGTGACTCCCTTCCATATATCTCATATATGTATCACATTGGGGCCAGTATCCACCTAGAAATAACTCATAAAATCATAAACAAATAAGGATTTTTCTATCTATCCAAACCCTTAACACATAACCAAGGTTATCATATCAAGCACATAACCTATCATTTACACTAAATCCATATTAATATCACACCATCAAACATCATGTTCTAAGGTTACACCTGGTATTAACAATAACTTCTCTCCCACACTAACCCTATTATGTTTTAATATAACACTGGGGCACCCACCATGGTTCCCTGGTCCATACCAAAATCTAGAAACCCTATATTGGATCCTATATTTAATTATAATCTCTCAATTTAGGCATATCACTTAGAGGGCGTAATGTCCTTCATTATTTCCATATTCAAATCACCAAATCACATGCCTTATAAGATAATCCACATAGAAATCACTCTAAAGATATATAATAATTTCATATCACTTCCCAAGTCATTCTTGGTTGGTCTACTCACTCAACCTATACATAAATTCTACCTAGGTAATTCCCACCTATACACTCACATAATAGTGGGGGAGGAACAATCACCCCAATATTTAGTAAACTAAATTATAGGTTATAAGTTATTTACAAGTCCGAAATGGCCCATTATTGGGTTGTAAGGTGATACTTTGTGTTATCCATGCTCGGTGCATCACTACTCTCTACTCAGGGAATATAATGGAACCTATCTTAGGGTCCACTATGTTTATTTATTTCTTTTAATTTACACCCCTCCAAGGTCTTTGTATTGGAAGGATCATATTTATAATCAATCCCTCATCCATCAGTAGTCGAGGCATAGAAATAGTGTTCAAGAGTCCATTATATCCCTCGACACTTCATTATTCAGAGGTGTTTTATTTTAATGAAATAATTTATTTAATTTAAAATGGTTGATCACCCATGGTGGTGAGACCATATATTATGTTTCACATAAAAACTTGAATGAACTAAGGGATATGTTCAAGGGACCATATACATCTTATACGAGGTTATTCCCTTTAAAGTAATCTTAGTTTCCCTTGCTAAAGCTTGCCTAAGAATAAATGGACATCATTCATCAAAAAAAGGACATAAATCCATCAATTCACCATCTCCATGAATCATAAATTATTTATCAACATTAATTAAAAATTAATATTTATAAAATTATCAACAAATTAGTCATCAATAATTTCTCACAACTTAAATTCTTGTGTAAGGAGGTTTAAACCACCCTGGTATCCAACTGGACCTTAAAAAATAAAATTACTTATTTATTCATCTGAATCAATAGTTAATTTCCCTTAATCCATCCAAAACACTTATCACAGAAGTTATATACCTCAATAAATCCACAAGTAGCCTGGTGTGATCATCCTACCCGGATCAATTTTAGCTAAGATGAGAAAAAACCCCCCCTTTGTTTGGGATAATTCCACCATACTATAGTGAAATCATCACTAAAACCATCACAAAAAGACAATAAATAATATATGGTAAAATAGGGGATTAAATTATTAAATAATTAATATTGATTATTATATTTACCATAAAAATTTAACCAGATAAAATAGTACTTGAATCTGCTAAGAATTGAAGGAAATCTCACTTAGTGATAATTAAAAGGAAGAAAACTAGGACCCCCAGTGTATATTGGTTGAAACACCCCTAATTCCCTTATTTATACATAAAAATAATTATTTTAAAAAAATAGAAAATTTAGAAGAAAAAAATAGTTACACATACACCTGAAGGTGGTGGGTCTATGAATAATAGTAACAAATAGTTACCCTTTTTCATGGGGGCATCCATTTATAAGGGTAAAGAGACAGTTACTAATACACATGGATAAAGGACTCATGTTACCCTAATATATAAGACACCTATGTAAAATCCTTCTCTAACTATTTTCCTATATATAAATAGAGAAAGTAAAGATTTAATTCCATGAAATACCCTTACACAGATACCTTTTCACATGATATAATGTTGTATTCCAAATAACCATTAAACATGGACTTGAAAAATTTATAGACATTAGGGCCTTTATACAAGGACCATTATCCAATTCCACCCTCACAAGACCCTCTTGAAGTACCCTTATACATAAGGGTAAGATATTATAATACCCTTACACATGCTGGGAAGATATTTGTGTACGGGTAAAGAAACAGTTACCCTTACACATGGGTGGGGAGAATGTGTAAGGGTAGGCTGCAACATAAAAAAACATTTCACCTAGACTCCCCCTTTTCCTGAAGAATATTCCAAACACATAGTAAAATGAAAGATCTCTTTTAAAAAAACAACTGTAATTATATTTTACTAAAAATTAAACTCTTAAGACCAAAAAACCCTTGATACTCATTCCCTAGGCCATATTGAAACTTTTAATGCCTCCATTGAACCCCATACACAAGGTCGAACCAAAAATCAGTCCCTAATTCCATTACTAAATGTGTATCCATTAAAAACCCCTAAATATATATAAATGAATATTTAAACTAAAAAATTAGATTCAAATAAAAATATAAATAGGTTCAGTTTTTCATCGTTTTTAAAATATTCCACATACTTAGAAAATTACACCAACCCTTCTCCCATATTTACCCAAATACCTGATTCATCCTCTGGGCCTTTGACCATATCCAAATACATTAGCTAAAAGTGTTACAACTCTCAGATTCCCAATATGATTCCCAATTCTCAAAATGACCCCCTATATAGGACTCCAAAGTTCAAAAATTCAAATTTCCCTTGATTTTACTAACTCGTAACGACAAATGTCATCATTTTTGGAGTTTTGGAACCTACAATCACAATATCCCCACTATAAAAATTATCATCCTAGATAAGTGAACTCAAGCATCCTTCAGGGAACTTTTAGTCTCTAAGCCCTGATGCATGACCTAAATCTCATATTTCCCACTCATGGTGGAATGTGAGAATACTCATTTCATTAATTTCACATCCATTAATTTATTTCAATGGTCTATTTCAATCTATCATCCACTCAGTGTCACACCTAAGTGTCTCTTTCTTATTCCCATACAAATCCATCATCTCACTGCGAAGACTATATCTATGATATAATGCTTCACTTTATTAATTGTCTCAAATTGTTAACATGATATTGGAAATTTCTATAAAATGTAGTCACCATACCTTTCTCTTTACCAAATTGTACACTCGATCACACCACCTAACTGTTATCCAACATTTAGAGGTTATCAATTACCAGCTTACAAAATCCACATGATTCCCATCAACTGATACCCAAATTTGGTTATTTTTCATTTACTTCACCTTATATAGTCACTCATATAGAATTAATTTTACAAAATATATAACCACCACTTGGTTGGAATTATCAATAAATCATTACCAAAGTTTACCAAAACTTATCAAAATAAGATCTATGCTCCTAAATCACATATGTAGTGCTCCCCAACAAAGGAATTTCCTTACACTAATCATCAATCATAATGCTTGATGGTTTCCAATATCACATGTGTGTCTCTCCTCCTAATCCATTATTTCCCATATTTTTTACCCATTGGCATGATGCAGGGTCAAATCGATTATACCATGGAACTCCAATCCATCTTTGAGGTTTCTTTTCACCATAAATGAAAACCCTGTCATTTTCATAAAAAAAAATCAGCAAACATGATCACAATAATCATCCTAAATAAACTATTTACATTATCTATTTCAATTTAAATTAACTTATAAATCTATTCACATTAACATCATGCCACTTGATGATTCAACCATTATATTGGGGCTCAATAACCCACGTCACCAAAATAAAGCATACAGAAACAAGTGTATACCCTAGTTCTACCCTTCCATATCATTAAAATCTTACCAGTTTAGGTCATGTCTCATAAATCTTAGGCTCATATTCCTAAATCACTAACCATTCTCACTGCATTTCAGTCTCATCTATACAAAATCACCCATGTAATTTCTCTTCAAAATTAAGGCACTTCACTCATGATATTGTCTACCAAAAAATCACCCACTACCGAATAATTATTCCAAAATAAGTATTGTATACCCAATCTATATCCATCCTAAATATAACTATATAGGATCATGATTCACTATCTCATCAAGAACCACACTTCAAATCAATAGGGTTGGGAATTCTAATGATTCTTCCCATTGAAACCAACCCTTGATTCCAAAGCACCTTGAGTGATTTCCATAATAAAATCTGATCAAGGAAGCCAACTGCCACCCCACATTTATTAAAGTAATCATAGAAACCAAACACCAGGTAATTTGGGAGTCTATTGTCATTAATTCATACCCAAATAGATGTGTGTTTATAGCTTCCTCTTAGGATAAAATCTCTGTAAAGGATTACCGAAGGCTCCTGGATCTGGAAGATCCTCGTGATAACTGGGATGACACAGTTTGGTGTAACAAAATATCCTATAAATATAATTTTTTATCTTGGAGAATAATGAATAATTAAGTGGCCATGGATGAGCAGATCAAAAATCTAGGTATCAGTATGGAATCCCAATTCCATTGTTGATTTCGATATCTGGCGGAGAGCACCGTTCACCTATTTTTTGTGAGTGATGGGGCCCATGCGTTATGGTCCTTATTAGGGGGATTTGCGGAATTCTCCTCTGGTGTGAACTATGATGATCCATTCTTGGACATATAGTTCTATGGTATAGGTATCTCAGGAATGAAGAGGATGGCAAGGTCAATTGTCCTCAGCGTAGGGTGTTGGTATTTGTGGCAGGCCAGAAATCAAGCCTGGTTTAAAGGGGTCATGCCTACAACGATGTCCATTATTGTGTGTACGCAGAATTTTCTGGTGTATCTGGTCATGATCATCCCCAACTCACATGATTCATCCTCGCTTAGGCTTTTGCAGGTCAGTTCTCCTCCTGTAACCTCTTTCGGTAACAGAACTAAGGGGAAATGGATTTTTTGGTGACCCCTGATCTTTGGATACATGCTTAATTGGGAAGGATCTTATATGATGGTAGAGATGAGAGGAGGGGGTGGTTTGAGACTGGCGTGGGAGCATGGTTCTAGAATTTAATACATTTTTTGGGTATGGTACTTCACTTCAATAAAAGGTATGAACTATGCTTACTAGATTATTGCTTTTCCAACAGAAGAATATTGTTATTTCTAATGCTGAGACTGATTCATTGATCCCTCATAATTCTCTTCAGGGTAAAGGTTGTGTCCCTTGGTCAATATACTACACGGTTAGAAAATTCATCACCCTTCTTGATAATGTCAGTGTGATGCATACCTGGCATGAGGGGAACAATGTTACAGATCACCTTGATTTTATGCCACAGCTGGGCTCCAACGTCACTTACCTCATGTCGATCAATTTTTTGAAGCCTGGGGGGTTATTTTAATCAGAGGGGATGATCTGGGTTTACATTTGATTAGGCCTCCCTAGGTCTTGTGCGCTCTTTCTATTCTGTTTGTTTTGGTGTGTTTCTTTTTTTTATGGTTTCTTGGTGCATGTTTCCTTTACTTTCCCTTTAATAAAAATTTTATGTTGGATGGATAATAAAAATCTGAAGGCTTCTCTATGCCTACTCCATATAAACAGTAGCACATATTATTCACTAATCTCATAACATGAATCATATACTCATACTTCTTGTCTGTAATGGAATATACAAGTATGGGTTAACCCCTCTCTCATGTTACCCTCGTATACCACTTAGCTCACCAATATCTTGATCCATATATAAAAGGAACTAGGATTACACATAGGTTAATACTCATTGGGAAACATCCCCATTCATGTATCAGATATCATATAGTAACTCACATTCCATAATATCTACTCTATGGTTCTCATATATATATATATATATATATATATATATTAGGCATCACATGCTAAAACCCAGTCTCCCACTCCAAAGATCCAATCATCACTAGTAATCTGTATATGAGGAAAACCCCTCAAGGACCATGATCTTATCCATATATATATAATAGTATAATCCCATGATTATCTGTGTTGAGTAATATATATTCATATGGTCTAGTTAAATATCATTTCACTATGAAGCTATATGGGAAACATTGTGTAGGTTATTGTTGACTCTTTAAGTAACTAAACCGATTTTCCATTGTAAACTAGTATCAAGGCATAAATTTTTATATAAAACCTATTAGGTTCACTATAAATCCTTTATATAGTGGGCTTTTATAGCCACCTCCAAGGAACACTTTTACATAGGATCTACATAACTTGTCATCAAAATAAATAACATCTTTCTTCAACTAAATATAATGCCACAAAAAAAGTTATATGGAAAAAACTATATAGGTTTTTTAACACTTTAAACAACTAAAACCTTTGTAATTAGTTATATCAATAAAAAACAAGCATGTGTATACCATGTGTGTACTATATTCCTAAAATTATCCATGTACACATGTTACTTTCCAATGGCCTAAGAGCCAAAAATAAAAAATTTCAATATTCAATACACATATCATATTTAAACAAATATCCCAAATGTAACATCAAAAACCAATAACATAAATCTAATATCCTTGGAAATTTGAATTACCGGTGAAAAAAGTGTATACAGTACACTAGCCTAAGCTCCATCGCAAGCTCTGACATATTCATATATCACATTTCTACCATCTCCCCTAAACAGTAATACAAAATAAAAGCACTCTAATACCACTTTGTAATGGCCCTCCCTAATTCACTCTACAGTAACCAATCAAGGTGTCACAAGAACTCATGAATTCTCCCAATATTCTATATGATGTAAATTAATATATAGGGTTTATGTTGATACAATGGGGACACTATAACCTTATATCAGAATGAAAAATAATAGTGGGAATAACCAAAAATCTCATATAATAACAATAATAGTACATAGAAGTGATAAAACATATCATGATATAACAATGAAATATAGGCACACAATCATACATCATGAATTTTATCCCACTAGGTCAACCCTATGTACAAAAATAAACTAAATATATAAAATATAAAGTAGTTTATACTTTCATCCCTAAGAATTGTCACATACCTTTCTCCAGACTTCACCAGAGCTGCTCCAGCCTGATCATGAAACATTGGGACCCTAACCTACATAAACCTATGAATAATGAAGTTTCCTAAAGTACCCAAGTTAAATGTATTCCCAATAAGGGAGTGAGTACAAGTTAGTTTGACACTACTATTGAGGTCTTAAACATAACCAGTAAAGCATTGTATATACTATGTGGTATGGTCGGAATAAAAAATAATAACTTTTAGATCATAAATAAATAATATCATTGATCCTCAGGTTATAAGGTGACATTGGGGATCAACTATACTTACTTTAACTAGTGATGGATGTTTCTAAGTATATTACATAGTCATTAGAGAATATATATACATCTGCAGAATCTCATGAATTTATTTTCAGCTGTAAACATCAAATCCTAGGAATTTTTATAGGCATCACATATAGTATCAGTTGTAATAATCAAATCCCAAAAAACATCATATTCATCCTATATAGGAATAATATCTAAATACTAAGTAATATTATAAGAATTCCATGTATAAAAAATCATTGGATCCAATATGATATCCTAGGAATCCAAATAGATAAAATTTAGGGGAAGTACATTCCACCCAACCATCAAATTTATCATATTCATCTATCATTGTGGTTAGTTCATCCAACCCATCCATATCATAATATAATAAGTTATTATGTAGGGTAGTTCATACCTCCCATATTTCTCATATGTGTATTGCATTGGGGGTCAGCATCCACCCAAAAATAACTCATAAAATCATATATAAATAAAGATTTTTCTATCCACACAAATCTATTACACATAACCAAGGTCAAATACTCAATACCGTGACCTATAATTGGGACTAAATTCATACTAGGCTCTCACCATTGACCCTCGAGTTATAAGGTGACACTTAATATCAACGATACTTAATCTCTAAAACTAACACTCTTAAGGTATAACAAAACATTGGGGAACCCACTAGGATACCTTATTCTATACCACAATCCAAACACACAAAATGGTCTCATTTATATCATTATTATCTATTGGGTTATATTTATTGCATAAAGTTAATAATTTCCCTCTGTATTTTCATAATCACATCATGAAATCATGGACATTATAAGACAATCCATGTCAAAATCACTCTAGATAGAGGTCATAATTTCCATCTCAATTACCAAATAATTATAGACCATTTCACTCACCCAACCTATATATAAATTTTATCCAGGCCATGACAACCTGAGTACTCACATACGAGTGGGAGAGTAACATTCACCCCACTTTATAATAAATTATCCCAAATGATATAAGGTATCTCTAAGTCTCATATGGATTATTCTATGTATCTAATGTGAAACCTATGTTTTTTCATTCTTAGTGTATTATTTATCCCTACTTAGGGGAGATAAGGGGGTCTATCACATGGTTTAGTATGTTCATTCATTTATTTTAATTTTTAACCCTCCAGGATCTATGTATATCAAGGCTCATATTTATAATAAAGACTTCAGACATTGGTGTTTGAGGTGCTGAGTTAATCCTTAAGGTTATATTTTGGGTCTTTGAACTTCATTTATCTACAAGGGTTTTGTTTTAATGAAATAATTTATTTAATTTAAAAGGTTATATTTCCAATGCCGGTGTGATAGTATATCACATACCACATAAACAACATGCATAAACCATGGGAGATGTTGAAGGTACTATCTATATATTACATGGATTTATTCTCTTTAAAGTAATCTTGGTCACTATTTTCGATGCTCATCCAAGTATAAATGGAAATCATCTATAAACACAAGTCCCTAGCTATATCAATCCATAATGAACATGAATCATAAAAAACTATCATTAATCTGCACATTAATTTAATATTAATCCAAAAATTAATATTTAGGTTATAGTCAATAAACTACTCACTAGAAATTTCCTATAACTTAAATACTTAAGTAAAGATGTTCTCACCACCCCAACATCCATATGAACCTTAACACTCAAAATTCTAAATTTATTCACCCAAATCAGTAGTTAATTTCACTAAATTCCACCAAAAACCCATAAATAAGATAATGATAGTGTCATACCTTAATAAATTTACTTGTAACATATTATTATTAACCTCACTTTATATATTTTATCTATGAAAAAAAATCTCATTCCTTCGGTATAATTCCACCATGATTCAATGGAATCGTCACTAAAATCCTCTCCCAAAAGTAATAAATCATATGTAAGGAAAGAGGGTGATAAATTGAGAAAGAATTGATACATAGTGTTGATTTACCATAAGAAATATCTTGGATAAAATAATACTCTAATTAAAACATAATCAAAGGAAATATCACTTTGAGATGAATAAAAAATAAAACAAGGCTCCCTCATTATATACTTGTTGAAACTCCCCTAATTCTCCCATTTATACATCAAAATAATAATTTTTGTAAAAACTAGAAAACTAAAAAAAATAGTTACCCTTATCAATATGGGGGAATTCACAAGGGTCACAAATATTTAACCTTAAGAATGGTGGAATCTATATGAAATGATAAATAGTAATTATTATTTCTCAAGGATAGATGACTCAGGCTACTGTAACATACATGGCCCTTATACATGAGACCATTATCCATAATCCTTAGATAATTATTTAAATTTGCATAAATAGGGTAAGTCTGTAGTTACCATCATGAATGAACCTTACATAAGGACCCTTTCACATGATATATAAAATTCATGGTTACCCTCACACAACATTGAATTGACCTTTATGCGTTGACTTATAACCAAATTTAGACATCGGGACTAGAACGCAAGGACCTTTATGCAGGGACATCCTTGTAGGACCGTGATTCATAGGACCCTCACACATGGGGGGGAGGAGGCTAGGCAACCCTCATGCATACAGTTAAGATACATGTGTAAGGGTAGATGAATAGTTACCCTTACACATTGGGGAGAATGTGTTAGGGTTCCCTATAACTTAAAAACCCCTTTCATCCAAACTCACCATTTATATAAAAATATTCCCAACAAATATTAAAATATTATACCTCTTATAAAAAACAAATAACACTATATTTTAATAAAAAAAATATACTCTTGAGCCTGACCAACCCTCAAGACTCATTCCAAGGTATATACCAACACTTCCAACGCCTCTACCTAACCCCATGTATAAGGTCGAACAAAAAAATCAGACCTTAATATAATTCATCAATGTGAATCTATTCAAAGAAACCCTTAATACTAATAAATATATATTTAAATTAAAAATAATATTTAAATAAAAATATTAACAGCTTCATGTTTTTGGATAAAATTTAAACAATCCTCATATTGTGGTAGTTACACTAACCCTTATTCTATATTTAGTCAAGAATCTGAGGCATCCCATGGTCTTCTAACCATATCAAAAATCATTACCTAAAAGTTTTTCGACTCTAATATTCTCTATCATAGTCCCAATTCTCAAAATGACCCCACTTGAGGACCCAAAAAGGTGAAAAATTCAAATTTACCCAGATTTTACTATCCCATAATGGACTGTTTCATTACAATAATGAGTGAATAAGATTATGGTTGTAGTAGTAAGGGTGTAATGTGAGAAATTATATAGGTATGAGTCACTTTGGAATTATATGAATCATCTATAAAAGTCACTTTAAAAAAGCTGATGAAAATTGATAAAGTGTTGGGATGTGTAAAAGTAAATATTTTCAGGCATAAGAGTAATTTTAAATCTGTACTCAAGAAATTAAAAAAGTATTTGGTTTTGTATAATATTTATTTTACTAAGAACTTTGTGATTCATAAGTGTCTGTTAATTTTCTTTTAAAAAAATTTTGAGCCTCTGTATATATATAATATTCATCTAAACTCATATATAAAATTCATTTTAAAGACACTGGGTAATAATTGGTAAATTCATGTAATACATATGAGTTATTATTATCAACACAAAAAAGTCTTCTAATCTGTATTCATGTAATTTGGAAAATTATATAAAAGTAGCACTCTGAGATATGTAAAAGTCAACTTGACTCTACACTAAAAAATCATTTTTTATGGTGAAAAAGAGAGTAAAACACATCATCTATTATGATGTATAAGAGTAATATTAAGTAAAACTAAAGAATTTTTCATTTTCAAAATAAAAATAAAATAACAATCCATGAAAAATACAGCCACGTTATAAGGAGTAAATGGTGAGTTTTAAGGTTTCTTCTAATTTAAAGGTTCTTATATTGTGAAGAAAATAGTTTCATGAAGATGTTTCTTAGGCCAAATATGTATAGAGTAACACATGGAAGAAAAAAATCATGGGGGCAATGATAAACAAATTATTAAGAGACATGAATTGGAAAATTCCCTATCATGGCATGTTACATATTCAAATTTTTGAAACCACGGGTCATCAATCTTGATATTTTCATAAATTTAAGTACTTTCTATATCTATTATTGATCTAGAAGAAATAATAAACATTAATGGAATTAAAATAGAGATCTGGGTAAGGGTGTTCACATTAAAATAAGATAAAATATCATAGGGGTTTCATAGAAATGAATGAACAATGGAAAATCTACAGAAAATAATAGGAGTCCTAAGAGATAAGAGGGAGATCGAATTTTTGAGTTTGGATTATCAATTTCACCTATAGATGTATTTTTTATTTTTTTCCACTGACTATTACCTATTGAATGGAAGGGTAAACACCTATTGGTGATTGGGTAGGGGAAATATAACCTTTTAAAAATTATTTATTTGATTACTTTAATAAATAAATTTCTTATTCTGTTAATCGATTTCCACATTCAGTAGCTAGATGATAGTTTCAGTGAAACTTTATCTAAGTATTCCATTCTTATTATTTGATTTATTTCTTAGTTTATTATCATATTTCTCCCTCTATTTATTTTAGCTTACATATAATGTAATAGGCTAGTTAGAGTGATGATTATCAAGATATTTATAATATATGTGTGAAGGAAGTGAAGTATCCTACAATATATTTGCAGAAACTTTTCCTGATTAGGTTTTTACTGAGTATTTTAGAGTTGGATTTTCATTTTGGGTGTCATTTGGCATATTTTCACATGAATAAAAAGGATTAGTGATCAAGAAGTGATTTATTATAAGTCAAACCTCACCATTTCTTTCAAACATGGGTGAATGATGAAGGGATAAATGATTCCTTCATTTATCAATTAAAAAATATTAGTAAACTAGATTTAAATACATGGATAGCATTAAAACTAGAAATCCAACACTTGAACCCATAGCCTCCCATATCTTTGATTAAAATCATTTATTCAAACTATTTTCAAGCCCTCTTAATTTGAAATCACCCTCCCACGCACACACTAACTATGAGAAATGAATTATACAAACCTTTATAGATATAAATTATACATTACACTATACTAAATATATAATATCCTTATTTTTTAAACATATTTCTCCACACACATGAAAATTGTATCAGTGGGGAGTCAATCTCAACCCTCTGTTAATTTCTTTGGAGATGGTAGTTCTTGAGAATCAACTTAGAGTTGATCGAGGCCATCATCAATTCTAGTGTCCAAACATTCTCAGTGGCTATTATAGTGTAGGTGACCATATTCTAGTGAAGAAAAAACAATAGTTACCTATCAGGCCTTATCAATAATAGGTAAGATAGTTTCTTGGTTAATAGAGAGGATATAGAGTAGTAAGAGGGAAACCTTGTGATGTTCTCTTATAACACCTCAATATTTTAGTATATATTATTTAAATAAATATCTTGTTGAATAATATGTGATATATGAAAAACAATAATAAATTGAAAAATTATTTGTTAAAATTAAAGGAAAACATAAATAAATTAATATTTTATAATTTTCAGAAAAAAAATTAACACTCATTGGAAAATGATATGAAATATTTTTAATAACACATTAAGTTTAAAAGGGTATTTTTCCTATGAAAGATATTTATATTTATAATTTTTCATTTAAAAGATAAATTTAGGAATTTTATATTTTTAATTTGATTAAATTAAATAATTTTTTGAATTTATCATATCAAAATTATCATAGGATTATGTTTTGACATTTTTCTAAGAAGAGTAATTTGTAGGTGAATAATAAAAAATGTCATTCTTAAAAATAAGATAACTTTTATAAAATAATCATGATGTAAGATTGAATTAAAATTTTATAAAACCTATGTACTGACCAATAATTTATTTATTGATTATAATAAATAATTTAAAACTATTATGTTTAATTTGGAAACTCATTCTTGACTTTTTTGAACCTAAGTTATATTTTAATCTAATAAAAATATATTTTTGGTTCTTTGAATTTAATTAAGTGTTTTTAATTTTAAATTAGTTTTTTCCATTATATAAATGTATAATAACAATCATTTTTTTAATAATAAACAAATAAAATTTGTGGGAATCAATTATCACATTATTTTTTTGTAAAATAGTTTTTATGCATAAAAATGATTTTTTCTAAAAAATGTTTTGTTGCATTACACGTAATTCGATTAAAAATAATTTTTATCACTTATAGAAATTTAATATTGAAAAAATATTCTATATTTGGAATCATAATATTCATATTTTTAATAAGTTCCATTTAATTTTTATTCATAAAATTAAGTTACCATAGTAAGCATTTAGTCACCATGGTAAAGGTAAAAAGGATTAACGAACGGGTAAAACTAAGAGATAAGGCTAAAAATACATCTAAAACTTATATTAATTTAATTTAATGAATTTTTATTGACACTAAATCATAATTTATTTTAGAAAAATCCATTTGGTTCAAATTTATTTGATTATGACATTGATTTATATTATAAAATCAATATAAAAAAAAATTCACTCTCTATCACATGATACTTTTCATTCTAATGATACAGATAAAAATGATTTTTTGAAGTTTATTATAATAATATTTATTATTATTAAACTAAATTTATTTTTGTAATTATTTTTTAATTCTAAATTATATTATAGGTATCTAAAATTCTTATGCAATGTCAATACAATGCTTGAACAAGGAGTAGAAAAATCAAGTAAATTGTTTTAAAAACATTAAAAGTGATGTGTTTTTGATTAATTATGGTATTACATGAATTTTATAGACAATTATTAAGGATAATATTTGATTAAATTTTTTATATTCTAACTCTATTGTTATCTTTATTTCATTAAAGTTAAATTATGTGAATAATCTTGAAGATGAATTCAAGGATATTTAATGAGAAACAATATTTTATTAATTGATTTAAAAATAATAAAATATTATAATAGGAAAAGTGGGGTGTTTAATACTACAAAATTTCATCTATGGTCTATTTTTTATCCAATTTTAATTTTTAGAATTACTTTTAAGACCCATAAAGACTTAATATTTGTGAAAAAGCTGTTAATTTTTTCCTATTAAAGGAGAGGTAATGTGAAATTTAAAAAGGCACATATGAGTTCAGTTTTCTAAAAATATTATTCTAAAATACCTCTCCCATCTTATAATACCATTTTTTAAATCCCCTATAGTAACCATAAACCTTTGTTCCAAAGGAATTAAGTTCAATCCAAATGAGTATTTCCAAAGAAGTGGTGAAAGTCTTAATCGAATTATTTTATGTTCATTTCTTCTTATACATCTAAAAAATAAATTTTAACTAGAATAATATAATGACATAAGTATATTTAATATACTTAAATGTTATAATTGTAGTGAAACTTCTATTTCTTACCTCTTTTCCATCCTATGAAAAATGAAAATGTTGCTCGTGTGTATATGTAGACTACCACCTCCATGAAGCGATGTATTTTATTATTCATCCATGCCTCACATAGATATTTATAAAGATAAAATTAATTAATATATAATAAATTTATTAAATTATTATTAATACATAAATATAATATATTATATGTCTTCTTTCAATTTTATCTATTAAAAAAATTAAAATGTCACTCATGCGTACATGAAGACTGTTGCCTCTATGAAACTACGTATTTCATTTTTAATTACCACCTTATATGGATAGTTTTAAAAATGGAATGAATAAATAAATATAAAATTTATAACATAATTAATTTTATATAAATATAATTTTGTCATTATCTGAATAACAATAACAAAAAATCATCATCGTTATGTTTAACCGCCTAAAATGAGCTTACTAGGACACTTTGAAGCAATACCTCTTAGATTTTTTTAATTTTTATTCTTTATATAAATCTTATTGAATTTTATATATCACTTTTATAACATATTTTTTAAATATTTAATGTTTTATAAAATTTATAACATCGTTATAAAATAATTTATCCTTGCTCATTCAGTTGTTATAACATGTCCTTTTTTGGGTCTGTTTTACCACCAACGTGAATGATGTGTATCTCATCAATGATTAAGGAATATTATGTACTAGTAATATTATGTTAAAATAATTAATTTATTATGTTTCAAAAATTATTTATTTTTAATGTGTGTGTGTGTGTTTATATATATGTGTGTGTGTGTATTGATAAAATCAATTCTTTATGTGAAGTCAAAACCTCTAAAATGTAATTTTTAAGCCTTCCATTTGACCCGTCACCATGAAATATCCATGTAACTCTAGAATAATATCAAATAAAATCATCATGAACATTATAAAGGTGCTGAAACCATGTCCAATATTCAAATAAAAAAACTACTGAATTGAAACATGGATGTTAAACGAGATAATTAACACATAAACTTTTATTTTAACAAATAATTGTTAATAAATGGGTAATAATAAATTATAAAAAATGATATCAATTTTAATAAATATAATTATGTTTATAATTTATAATTTATATTTATAATAATTATAAATTTATTATATGTGATTTTAAAATGTGTTCGACCAAGAAAAATTCTAAGGTAAGAGGATTCTTAGAAAAATTTCCTTTTATGAGGTTATATCATTTATACATTGACAATGCCATGCCAAGATTATGTGTGTTATGAAATTTCATTGTTTTATTTTTTATTTCCATTTTTTTATATTGATTTACATTTTTTAACATAATAACTTCATTATTTGATCCATACTTTAAATATTACAATTTTTTAACTATTTTTATCTCAATTTCAATTCCTTGAGACATATTTCATGTTGTGCACCATGATTTTTTTTATATGGTGTACTTACTACACCATGAATTTAATTCGTAATATTATTTCCTGGATATAATGGGAATTATAAAATAATATCATGTTCTTTCATTTAATATATTTTTATTCAAGCATTACCAAAGTTGTAAGGGTTTCTTATCTCCAACTTTTTCATTGAGACATGTTTTGATTAATGAAACTATATTAATTTATATTGTGAATACACTAAATCTTTGAAATATAATATATTTATAATATTTATAATATTTATGTTTATGTTCCTTATCAATTTATTTCTTTCAAAAGTGTTTTAAATTTTATAATTCGTATGGTAATTTTCTTTAAAACCTTGTTTTAAATATTTATTATATTTTATATTCCATATCCATGTTCCTAAAATTATTTTATAGAAGTTTTTATATATATAATTAAATGTTTTATAAATCAATTTTATAAAACCTTTTATTTTCTTTAAAAATTATTAAAATTAATCTTTTAAAATGTTTTCTATATGACTAACTTTTGATTTTCCTTACAAAAGTGTGAAAATAATGTTTTTCTTAATATATATGACATGAACAGATTTTCCCACTATAATTTCCTATATTAATTATTAATCTTATTTTACAATTTTCCATGGTTTTTCAAAGAAAATACATTTTCCTATTATTCTAGAAATTTTTAGTCATTAAAATCTATAAAAAGAAAATGATATTTCCTCTTATTTTTTAAAGCATATTTCTAATTCTTTTACAAAAGAATTTTTCATCTATATCAAAGTCCTTTAAATGATTATATTTCTTCAAAAGGTATATTTTATAAAAATTTCATTCATTGTCATTATTTGGATATAATATTATGATCTTTTAAGTAAATTGACATGAAACTCATTTCTGTTCAACACACTAATCAAACTATAAAGGAATGACAATTTTTTTATTATCTTTAAGATAAAATGAAAACTATGAGTTATTGGTTCATGTTATGGTTCTTGGATATTATTTATTTTGATATTAAATCCCATTATATAGATCTAAAATGGATTGTATAACTATTTGGCCCTCAATGATATGATTTAAAATAATCTGTTGGGTTAATACTAATGGAATTAACTAGATATAATTTATTACAATATAGGTTAAACATGAGTGAACATGGGTTATAAACATAATTTTTCAAGATATATACATTGTTGTTCTATTCTTGTTATTATTTCTAATGGTTCTCTTGAACAAAGTTTTATTTTCATTTGGCTATTGATCATTGGTTCGTATGACTTTTATATTATGTTTGGCTAAAGATTTATTTCATAACTCCTAATTTATGAATCATGTTTTATTGGGTATAAATATATTATTCTATGAAATTTGATTATGTTCATGTTACCTTATTCTCACTTATGATCTTAGATTCTTAATGTCTATGATTAAACCTGTAACAACTGGGTCCCGATGACAGCACAGACACCCTACTTTTAACATGGCCATCAGGTCACGGCCTACCAGGTACCACCAGTTGCCCCGCAGACACGTAGTCCCCACACTTGGGCCCACCCATATGTCTGAACGGTTCATTTGACTAATAGAAGTCCCCACATGCCAACACATGTCCTTTATAATGTGCTTTGTCCTTACTCACACACACCCTGGGAAACTTCCCAGAAGGTCACTCATCCTGATCACTACTCCATGCTAAGCATTCTTAACTGTGGAGTTCTAATCTGGAAGGCTTCCAAAAAGAAAGGTGCACCTTGTTGACATGAGCCATATCATTTACTCATTTAACCCTTTATCATTTGGGGGTGTTACAATCACCCCCCCCCCCCTTATAGTACAACGTCCTCATTGTGGTCCCTACATCTCAACCCAGGCAGTGCACCACACTTAAGGTTGGGTTTCTCCTATGAAACCAAATGTAACAATTGGGTCCCAGTGATAGCACAGACACCCCGCATTAACATGGTTGTCGGGTCCTGGCCTTCCAGGTACCACCAGTTGCCCCACAGACAGGTAGTCCCCACCCTGGGGCCCACCCACGTGCCTGAACGTGTCATCTGACTAATGAAAGTCCCCACAAGCTAACACTTGTCCTTTCCAGTGTGTTTTTTCCTAACTCACTCACACCATAGAAAACTCCCTAGAAGGTCACACATCCTATTCACTACTCCTGAACAAGCATGCTTAACTTTGGAGTTCTAATCAGGTAGTCTCTTGAAAAAGAAGGTTCACCTTATTGACATGAGTCATTTCATTTATCCATTTAACCCTTTATAATTCATAGGTGTTACAATCACTCCCCCCCCCCCCTAGAGCACAACGTCCTTGTTGTGGGCCCTACATCTCAACCCAGGAAGTGCACCGCACTTAAGTTTGGGAACCTCCCTCTGATACCAATTTTTCACGACCCGTTCCCCAAGGCCCGTGCGGTGACTACCCCAATCCTGCCTTCCATAGGCCAGGGGCTAGCGACATGCACTGAAAGTTGTATTCCCTAAAATGGGAAGGTGTTTCCTTTATAAACTGTAAACTCACACAAACCAAGCACACAACCAGTTACAAGAAAAAAGTAAACTACATAGTTAACAGGGTGTGTACAAAATGTAAAGGGGACATAATACAAACCCAACTAGATAGTACAAGAAAAAATGTAAAGTAAAAGTAAAACTAAATACAACTCTTGTGAACACCTTCTAAGGATCCTACCTGAAGGGCAGGTATAGCTCTTGAACGATCATCTTTTCGGATCACCTCTTCTTGGTGCAGTAGACCCACGGTGGTTAGTGCCTCTGTGTGACACGTCAAACCCATGGTACTCGATAGGAGGAGTACCTCAGCAAACCATGAGGGGGAGCACCTCTATGTGACGTGGAAGACCCACAGTGTGGAGCGCCTCTGCGTGATGTGGTAGACACACAATACTTGACAGGAGGAGTACCTCAGCAGGACACAAGGGGGAGCACCTCGGTGTGATGCGACAGACCCACGGTGGGGAGCGCCTCTATGTGACGTCGCAGACCCACAATACTCAACAGGAGGAGTACATTAATAGTCCAAGGTTAGTGGGAAGTGCCTATGTGGGACGCGGCAGTCCCACTGTACTCCATAGAGGAGGAGTTCTCCAGTAGCTGAGGTGTTCAACATTGTGACAAGGGATGTTACTTGCTATTATCCCTAGAGAATCTTGTGGATGGATATCAGCTTTCATAGTGATCCTGTGTGGGCCAGCATCATAAACTTGTTTCCAATAGTTTTATACCTAGTTTCAGTTAAGTCTTATATCTTCAGGGTGTACCTGTGTGGTACTTTACCTTTATGGTATCACCTATGTGGTATTCTTCCCTCCTGTGTGAGGTGGTGATATTCTGATAACTTAGGTATATGTATGGGAATATACCTAAGTAGGGTTGACTATTTTTTCTATGTTTTTTGGTTTATCCTTTGTAGATTTTAGATACCTTAAGGGGTTTTAGGGTCACTAATGAGTATTGTTATACTCACCCCTGCACGGGCTACACCCGCACCTTATTGTGTCTGGTGAAGATGCTGGACAGTGCTGACTGAGGACAAGGGTACCTGGACTGGAGACTGCTCAGAGGTCCACCTTTGATGAGGTGATCCACATAGATGATTGTTCAAGAGCTGTATCCACCCTTCAAGTAGGATCCTTGTTGGGTGTTCATAGGAGTTGTACTCAGTTTTACTTGTATTTTCCAGTTTTTCTTGTACTTTCCACTTGGGATTGTATTCTAGCCTCTTTACTTTCCGCACACACAATGTTTACTATATTTTTTAATTTGTGCTTGTAACTAGTTGTGCACTTGGTTTTTTTGAGTTTACAGTTTATAAAGGAAATTTCTTCCCATTTTAGGGAATATTCCTTTCGGAGCTTGTCAACAGCCCCTGGCCTATGGAAGGCGGGCTTGGGGTAGTCACAGCACGGGCCCTGGGGAAAGGGTTGTGAAAAAACCTTACTAAACATTGGATCTCACCCTTCTTATGTTTCCATTTATCTAGTTTATAAAGAAGAGTAATATATATGTTATGTATATAAGGGTATCATGTGTGTATAATTTTTTTGGGATATGTAAAATAATTTTTATGGAATAAGAAAATTTTGGTATAATGTGAAATTTTTCCTTTTGATGAGAAATAAATAGTTTTTGAAAAGTTATGGGTTTTTAATTCTCTAAAACACTAAACCTAAAAAGTATTAGGTATTTAAATGAATCATATATTCATAATACCATTTCTATTTTGGAATTTTAAATTTTTATTTCTTTAGTTGGTATCGAATCTTGTATGTAAATAATAATTTTTTTCATCGTATATTAGGTTTACGGTTTTTAGGTGTTATAGTTAGTATTAGAGATAGGGTTTAGATAACTTTAAAGGTTATAAAGTTATAAAATGAGGGTAATTTAAGAGGTTTATATTCCATCATGGGTTATTAAGTATAATTTTGATCATAATTTTAAAGGCATAGATACCCTTTTGAGGATGTATGTGATTATATTTTAAGGTGACTAATGATATTTTTGGGATATATTTATTGGGTTTTAATAGATTATTTTGGTATATATAACCCTTAGGTTTAACATGTGATTTTTTGTGAAGGTCATTTCATAATAATATTATTACATTTTTGGGAATATGTGTTTTATCATATAGATAACCATGGTATTAAAAAGTGATTTAGTGATTAGGTGGTTAAAGTTATTTTTTAAGAAGATCACTTTATTTATTGGGAACATGTAGTAATAAAGGTAAAGGGGATATTATTAACTAATATGGGATTATATATCAAAGTGGTTGATATTATTTAGAGAATAAATATTGAAATAACTTTTGTAATTATATATGATTTTGTGTAGTTTTATTTCATGGTGATTCAGGTTATTTTGGGGAAAGATTAGTATATTTTGTGGAATATATTATTACGGTATACACATTTTGGTTATGTGACTTTATTATTTATTGGTTTTGTTTAGAGATAAATGTAGATTTTATTTTGGAAGAATATGTGAACAAAAATTTATTTATTGGGGGGGTTTCAAATTTCTTATGGTATATTTTAAATAGTTTTAGGGATAGTTATTTTTAGAATAAATTAAGTTTAACATTGGGTGTTTTTTTATGTTTGTAATATTAATGTATTATTTCTTCATATAAAGTTTTTTATATACTATATATTTTCTTAAATTGTGACAATCATTTTGGTTTTGGTTAATATATAGAAATAGAAGGAATAAATGGTCATTATTTTATGTATTTTATGGTTCATTAAAAGTTAATTTTAGTTCTTTGGGAATTTAAAACTCATCATGATTATTTATAATTTAGAAAATGAGGTGAATCAGATGGGTAAAAATACTCAAAATACAATCAAAGGACTAAATTATACTTATATTATGGAAATAAATCAATTATGTATATTTCCTCTTATTACCTATCTATATGGTAAAATAATTCCTTTGAATAAAGTAATAGGAAGATAAATCTATCAAGTATTATATGGGAAATTTCTCTCATCTATCAAGGTACTCTTTTTAAAATCCATTCAAAAGTACCAATCTCACAATGGTAAATTCATAGTTTAACAAACATTTACCAAATTAAATGTTTTCTAGTCTTAAAATGGTTATTAAATTTATTTTAAAAAGGAAATGTTATTTATGTGGTTTCCTTAAAACCATTCAAAATGACTAAGAGGTATTTATTTCAACTTATATATATTTATATTCCATTACATATTCATTATCTTTTTCTCTATTTTAATGTTCAATTATTAGGTATCCTTTTAAATTATTAGTTTTTGAAGTCCTATTCTGCACCTTGAAAATTAATTCAAAAATATTTTAATCACTTTTCCATTGTATATGAGATGAAAATTGTTATTAAATAATTTCTTTAAGGTGGGGAGAATTCAACCACTCCAAATTTTACTATGTATTACTTTAACTAAATATATTTTTTAATAGTGTGTGATATATGAAAACCCAAAATAAAGTGATTAATACTAAATTAAAATGAAATTTAAATAGTAATTAATTATGATTACATGATTTTTAAACATAAAAAATAACACTCATTTGTAAATTATATAAAATAAGGTCAATAAAACTTTAATTTTATAAGTTTCGTTTTTTTTTTCAGAAAGCGGTTTTTCTTTATATATTTCATTTTTATAAATATAAATTTAAAAAATTTAGGATTTTAATTTTACTAAATGATATTTGTTTTTATAATTTATCATGTAAAAATTATATGTGGGTGATTTTCCTTGATTTTTTGGAAAGGATTTATTTTTGGTTAAATAGTGAAAAATATTGTTTAACAAATACTCCAACTTTTATGAAATTATCATTATGTAATATTTATTTGAAACTTTAGAAAAACTTTTTATTTACCAAATATGTATTTAAGGATTATAATAATGTATTTTAAAAAATTATTTTGAACTTGGAAACACATGCTTTACTTTTTGGATCCTAAGTTCTATTTTAATCTTATAAGAAAACTATTATTCGTTATTCTCATTTAATTAACTGGTTGCAAGTTGAAATTTGGTTTTATATTGATCTATATATCTAATAACCTTAATTGTTTTTATAATAAACCAATAAATTTACTTATTATGAATTCTATAAATGATTTTGGTGTAAAACCGTTTTAAAGATTAAAAAAGAATTTTTATAAAAACAATTTTAATTGTGTTATGTGTTCTTATATTAGAAGTAATTTTTATCAATTATAAGAATTTAATCCTCAAAAATAGATTGAATATTTTAAATAATTATATTCAAATTATTTAATATTTACCATTATATTTCTAGCCATAAAATTAAGTTACAATAGTAAAAAATTAGTTAACATTATAAAAGTAAAAAAAATTAATGAGGGGTTAAACTAAGAGATAAGACCAAAAATAAGCATAAAAAATATCTATATTTTATTTTATGAGTTTATTTATACCCTTAAAAAACCCATATTTTATGATTTTTTCATTTTTTTCTACCTCATTTTATCATGACATTGATTTTATATTATAACAATTATATAAATAAAAATGTCACTTTTGTCACTTAATAATTTTTCATGATAATGATAAGCATAAAAATACTTTATGAATTTTTAAATATCATAATTTTTAATATTAATAAATTAAATTTATTTTGGGGATTTGTTTTTTATTTTAAATGATAGTATAATTTTCTAAAATTCATACACAGCGTCGACACAACACTTGTGAAAGCAATAGAAAATTTAAGAAAAGGATTTTAAAAATATTAAAAGTGATACTTTTTTTATGAATTATGTTGTTAAATTTCATAGATAATTATTAATCATATGTTGTGATTTAAATTTTTATATTCTAAATCCATTTTTATCTTTATATCTTTAAAGTCAAATTATATAAATAGTCTTAAAAATAACTTTAAGGATATTTAATGTTAAAAAATATTTTATCAATTGATTAAAATTTGATAAAAATATTATAAGAGGGAAAATTTTATTTTTAATCGTCTAAAATTATATTCATGTTCCATTTTTTACGAATTTTAATTTTTAAAATTATTATCAAGACCCTTAAAGACTTATTATTTGTGAAAACGCCATTTATTTTTTCCTATAAAAGGGGACTTAATATAACTTTTAAAAAAGAAAAATATGAGTTTATTTTTATCTCAAACTTATTCCCAAATAAATCTCTAAAAATTCCATACCATGTCCCCAAGACTCTTTTTTGTGATCAGTCACTTGATCATGTATAACATCATGAGATTCCATAGCAATCATCAGCATGCCTTCATGCGATGCCATGTTTTTTTGAAGTCTTGGTGAATATCATTGTTTGATCACATAACCCATATAACTTCTCACATAATATTTACATAGTGTAATTTTATGATCACCATCACATGACAATTGGGTTCTTGTATGCACTTCATGCATGAAAAATGATGTTTCACGCATGCCTTAGGGGTCTGGAGCACATCTGGGTTGTCTTGGTTTGATTTATATGATATGTGTATCAAAGAGAAATTTGAGTGATGGATTCAATGTCAGGTTTATCAGGTTTGAAATAGTGGCATCCGTGAATATAGAGGATGCGAAGAGGTTGGAGATTCTCATACGAGGTGATTAGACAAATTAGAGTGCTTTAATTGGATGGTTATAGTTGTCCCTATGTGTTTTTTATAAAGGTACAATGACTTCCCAAAACCAATCCCACGTTGATTTTTTGTATGTATGGACCCCACTTAATAACACTCTTCATGTCATCCATTCATCGAGATGGTAGTTGGGTCGACACCCACAACACATACACTGATTCCCTCACCAGTTTTTCCATCCCTTTGTGCAACTAACATAGGCACCACCCATAGGAGAACTATGTGATCACAGTGAGATCTATGCCTTCCCACACCCTACCACTCAACTAGATGGTTGTACTGGATCTTAGTTATGGTTGAGGTGACTCTCTCATGTGACCTAGTTGAGCTAGTTTACTGGTTAGCTTAGCTGGCTAATTTTTTATCAAAGGTAAATCTCAAATACTTGGAATAAAAATCAAAGTAAAATGAATAAGATAATAGCATAATATGTACTCTTATAAAAACTAATTCCCAATCCCAACCATTATTCTTAAATATTGTTACCTCCAAGGCCATGAAAATTATATTTGCATTCTTAAATGGGATTCATTCTTCTTGAATCTCTGATTGAAAATTATTCCAAAAAATACCCCATTATAATTAGTTTTATTCAGAAAAAAACTTTATTTTATGGTAAATGTAGGTAACTTTATTGTGTATTTTACTATCATAAAGGCTTCAATATTGAGTCATATGAGAAGATTTTTCAGGATTTTTTTGACTGAGGGATTTCATGTGCTATCAAGAGGAGACTCTTAACCTTGAGAACTTGGATGAACCCAAGAAAATAAGTACCCTTGGATTGGGAGATGGATATCCTAAAATTGGAATGTGTATAAATTAAATCATGGAAAAGGGATTGTGATGGAAAATAATTTGTGTTTGGATCCAAGATAAGAAACGTGGACATCTCTAAATATCCCAATGGGATGGGAATCAAGTTATACATAGTTCTAATATGGACTCCTATACATATCAGGATCGTGCATAGGGTATATAGGTTCAATTATGAATAACTCTATAAAAAACCTCTTACATTGATCATATCCATACATAAGAAAGGGGTTTTCATCACTTTATGATGGCATCATGGGTAGGGAACCCTATTTTGGTGGAGATGTTTTACAGATCTATCTCTCATTCCACATTTTAGGCCACATGGAGTGGGCCACTCTAATAAGTTTAAGATATTGTAGTATAGACCAATACTCATGTATTTTTAAGACATGAGAGGACTTGGTACCCTCATATAAGTCCCAAGAAACAGTGATGTGGTATAATTTTAATAGTTTTGGGGTTAGTTATTTTTGGAATAAATTTAGTTTTACTTTGGGTGTTTTTCGATGTTTTTAAGATTAAAGTATTATTTCTTCATATGAAGGTCTATTCATACTATATATTTTCCTAAATTGTGATAATTATTTTTTTTTGGTTAATTTATAGAAATATGAAGAATAAATTGTAATTGTTTTATTTATTTTATGGTTTATTAAAAGTTAATTTTAGTTATTTGGGAATTAAAAACTCGTCATGCTTATTTATAATTTAGAATATGAAGTAAACCAGAGGGGTAAAACTGCTCAAAATACAATCAAAGGATAAAATTATGATTATAGTATGAAAATAAATCAAGTATATATATTTCCTCTTATTATCTATCCAGATGTTAAAATAATTCTTTTGAATCAATTAATAGGAATATAAATCTATAAATTATTATATAGGAAATTTCACTCATCTATTAAGGTACTCTTTAAAACCCTTTCAAAATTACCAGTCTTGCAATGGTAAATTCATGGTTTAATAAATATTTAATAAATTAAAATGTTCCTAGTCTTAACATAATTATTAAATTTATTTTAAAAAGGAAATTTTATTGATTTGGTTTCATTTAAACCATTCAAAATGACTAAGAGGTATTTATTTCCACTTATATATATTTATCTTATATTACACACTCCTTATCTTTTTCTCTGTTTTAATGTTCGATTATTAGGTATCCTTTTAAATTATTCGTTTTTGAAGTCCTCTTCCACACCTTGAAATTTAATTCAAAAATATTTTAATCACTTTTCCATTATATCTGAGATGAAAATTTTTATTAAATAATTTACTTAAGTTGGGGTGAATACAACTCCAAATTTTACTATGTATTACTTTAACTAAATATCATGTTTCATAATATTTTATATATGAAAACCTAGAATAAATTGGTTAATAATTAATTAAAATGAAATTTAAACTTTAATAAATTATGATTTCACAATTTTAAAACATAAAAATAACACTCATTTGTAAATGATATAAAATAAGGTTAAAAACACTTTAAGTTTAAAAGTTTCATTTTTTTTCAGAAAGTGGTTTTTATTTATATTTTTAATTTTCATAAATATAAATTTTAAAAATTTAGGATTTTAATTATATTAAATGATATTGGATTTTTAATTCATCATGTAAAAATTATATTAGGGTGATTTTTCATGGTTTTTTTGAAAGGATTTATTTTTGGGAGAATAGTGAAAAATATTGTTTAACAAATACTCTAAATTTTACATCATCATCATTATGTTATATTGATTTGAAAATTTATAAAATCTTTTTATTGACTAAATATTTATTTAATGATTATAATAAAGTATTTCAAAGAATTATGTTGAACTTGGAAACTCATGCTTTACTTTTTGGAACCTAAGTTATATTTTAATCAAATAAGAAAACTATTATTGGTTCTTTTCATTTAATTAAGTGTTTGGAAGTTTAAATTTGGTTTATTATTAATATATATGTCTAATAAACATAATATTTTTATAATAAACCATTAAATTTATTTATTATCAATTCTATAAATGATTTTGGTGTAAAAGAGTTTTTATTCTTAAAAATGAATTTTTCTAAAAACAATTTTTATTGTGTTGTGTGTTCTTATATTAGAAGTAATTTTTATCAGTTATAATAATTTAATATTTAAAAATATATTAAATATTTTGAATCATTATATTCAAAAAAATGAATAATTTCCTTTACATTTTTAGTCATAAAATTAAGTTACAATAGTAAAAAATTAATTAACATGATAAAGGTAAAAATGTTTAATGAGGGGTTAAACTAAGAGATAAGACCAAAATATGCATAAAACATATCTAAATTTTATTTTATGAGTTATTTTATACCCTTACGTATCCCATATTTTATGATTTTTTCATTTGGTTCTACCTCTTTTGATTGTGACATTTATTTTAAAATTATATAAATAAAAATGTCACTCTTTCTCACTTAATAACTTTTCATGATAATGATAAGGATAAAAATACTTTATAAATTTTTAAATATCATAATGTTTAATATTAATAAATTAAATTTATTTCGGTGATTTATTTTTTATTTTAAATTATAGTATAGTTTTCTAAAATTCTTACACAGCGTCGACACAACGCTTGTGAAAGAAATAGAAAAATCAAGTAAATTATTTTAAAAATATTAAAAGAGATAATTTTTTGATGAATTATGTTGTTCCATTTCATAGATAATTATTAATCATAAGTTATGATGTAAATTTTTATATTCTAAATCCATTTTTATCTTTATATATTTAAAGTCAAATTATGTGAATCGTCCTAAAAATGAATTTAAGGATATTTAATGTTAAAAAATATTTTATCAATTGATTGAAAATGATTAGAATATTATAATTTACTAATTGGTATGTTTAATGGTCTAAAATTTTATCCATGTTCCATTTTGGAACCAATTTTAATTTTTAAAATTATTATCAAGAAACTTAAAGACTTATTATTTGTGAAAACACCATTGGTTTTTTTATATAAAAGGGGACTTAATATAACCATTAAAAATTCAAATATTAGTATAGTTTTATCTCAAAATTATTCCCAAATAAATCTCTATAAATTTCATACCATGTACCCAAGACTCTTTTTTTACACTAAACCTCTCTCCTAAAGACATTAGGTTCAATCCAAAGGATAATTTCTAAGGAAGAGGTAAAAGTATTATCCAAATTCATTTATAGTTATTTATTTATCTACCTATTTAAAATAAATTATACCTAGACTAATATAATTAAATTCACATAATTAATATAATTAATTATTATTATTACTAAATTTTTATTTTCGACCTCCTTTCCATCCAATGAAAAATTTAAATGTTGCTCGTGCATACATGGGGATTACCACCACCTTGAAGCAATGTTTTTCATTTTTCATCACCACCTCACATGTATTTTTATAAAGATATAATTAGTGAATATATATTATATTTATAAATGAATTATTATTATTTAAAGATAATATATTATCTAACTTATTTTTGTTCCATCCATTAAAAAATTTAAACGTCGTCTATACATACATGCAAACTACCACCTCCATGAAATGAATTATTTCATTTTTCATTACCACCTTACATGGATGGTTTTAAAAATGGAATAAATAAATAAATATGAAATTTATAGCATTATTAATGTTCTATAAATGTAATATTTTCATTATATTAATAATATTAATAATAAATTGTCATTATAAAGTTATATTGCCTAAAACGAGCTTACTGAGACACTTTGATGTAAAAACCTATTACCTTTATTTTTTATTATCATTAATAATCTAACTATTATTGAATCAGATTTATCAATTTTATATAATTTTTTAAAAACCATTAAGATTATATGAAATTTATAATATCATTATAAAATAATATATCCTTACTCATTCGGTTGTTATAATGTGTTCTTTTTGGGTCAGTTTTACCACCTACATGAATGATGTTTATTTCATGAATGATAAGGAATGTTATGTACTAGTAGTATTATTTTATAATGATGAATTTATAGTTTTTTCAAAATTATTTCATGGTAATTTATGTATGCATTTATGGATGGATGCATGCTTCCATGCATTCGTGTATGTATGTATGTATGGATGGATGGATGGATGGATGGGTGGATGGATGGATGGATGGATGAATTTATGGATGGATGGATGGATAGATTCATGCATTCATGCATTCATGCATTCATGTATATATTTATGTATGTATATGTGTTAATAAAATCAATTATTTCTATGGAGTCAAAACTTTTAAAAGTGGAAGTTTTAATATTTCCATGGGAATCATCACCATAAGTTCCATGAAATATTCATATAATTCCATAATCATATCAAATATCATCATCATAAATATTATTTAGGTGATGAAACCATGACCGAGATGAAAGGAATGAAACCACTTAATTGAAACATGTATGATAAACTAAACAATTAACACATAAACTTTTATTTAAACGAATAAATTTTCATAAATAGATAATAAGAAGTTATAAGTGAATAGTATCAAAAAATTTAAATATAAATATGGTTATTATGTAGATGTATAATAATTTGAACTTTATTATTTGGGAATTAGGAATTTATTTGATGAAGAATAAGTCCACTGTAAATGTATTATTAACTCAATTTACTTTTATTGGGTTATATCACTTATTTATTGACTATGTTATGACAATATTATGTATGTTATAACCTTGTTTCGTCTAGATAATCTAGTTTGGTGGTAGACTGTGTGGGGATTAGTATAGTTTCATAATCAATGATGTTGGTGGGTTTTATCCATATAAACACCCAATGGTCCCCACATTCATAATAAATCTGGAGCTATTTTCCAAATGCAGGCGGTCATTGGGGTTTCAAGACCAAATACACTTAGGAACTCACATTGGTTGAGAGGATGGTAGTTTGGCCTCATCACACCCTTTTTGTGGAATTATTTCCTATTATGAGGCTCTATTATAGATTTAAGATATGTTAATAAATCCTTCCAAAGCCTCGATATGGGACTGGTTACCCCTATTCCAATGACTTGATCAATACCATGTGTTGACGAGAAAACTACATGTATCTCAGATTCTTTTTTATTCTCAAATCTATTTATGATTCCATATTTTATATCCATATTTAGGATCCCTAGAGTTTATTACTATCCAATGAGGTAGTTGGGGTCGTTTATATGGGATAAAACATCTACGAGGCATTCTACGTTCCTGTGAGAAAAGGAATCAATACCCATATAGATTTTTTTGACATAGTTTAAGGTCATATGACAAGACTATACCTTGGAGTTTAACATTATATATAAAGGACATAAATATAGGGATAGATCCTTGATGAGGCATCCTATATACCCTATTAATATAGGAATCAGAGTTCATGTAATTTGTATTATGAATGTCTATGTCGTGAAAGGTGAAATAGTAGAGACCTTGAGTGGTACTTATGCATATAATGATGCTTTGAACTGCCTCATCAAGAGTATAACCCATTGAGTAAAGATGACATGTAATCAGACTTACATACCAATGAAGGGACCATACTGGGTGTATTCTCATAATGTTATTAGTACAATCATCACTGATCTGTAAACTCACATGATTCATGCTCAGTGTGGGAAAAAATAGATAGCAGAAGATTAGATACATCACATGAGATACAATTTGTATGAGTCTTACACATTAAAGTTGTCCTTATGACTTCTAGTCTTATGGATAATATGCTATAGATATCGGTTATTAGGAAGGTTTCCATTGTATCCTATTTATAACAGAAATCTGATTCCTTATAGTTTAGTTTATACTTAACCCACTGACAGGTTTAAGGTACTTGGGGGAACATCCCAGGAATACACTCAAGATGATGCACTTGTATAAACCCACCTACCATCCTCTGATATACAAGGAAGTATTATAGACTCATAGGATTATTGGAGTTCTATAACCCAAGGTAATATGAATATGGAGGGACTTACACCAAGGTGAATTCTCATTAGAGTGTGATCCTTAAGAAGTAAACCTACACATATTTTTTAAACATGAATCATAGTTATCATAGTTCAAATACTCCTGACCCACTGATGGGTTGGTATATTTGATTACAATCATAGGGATTATTATTAAACCCAAGGTTTAGGAATGTTAATAACTTATACTAGGATATATGCCTGTTTTATATATTTATTCTATATCCTCTAATAGATTAATAGAGATTATGACCATGAAAGGTCTGTCAAATATGTTTGGTATGAAAAAAGTTTCCATCAAAGAGAATAAAAAAATAGGGTCACATTAGTGAATAATACTAAGTCATTAAAGTCACTCCCCTTGTAAAGTGGTGTACTCATAAAAATATTCATGGTTGAAGGTTTACATGGTGTATGTCTAAGTGTGCCTATCAAACATGGTTGACATGTTCTAGGGTGCCTACATGACATGCCTTGGGTGTCTTCCTAACATGTCTTGAGTATCTGGTTCACATGTTCTGAGTGTCTTCCTGATATATCTTGGGTGTCTACCTGACAAGGTTGATATATCCCAAGTTTCTTCTCATGATTGGAGCTGACATGTAAATGGGTTATCTCCTGAAAATACTGACATATCGAAGGTTCTTTACATTATCAAAGAATACATTCCCAAGTTACTTTGCATGATTGATGGAAAACTTGTCCAAGGTTCTAAACATGATCAAAGAATACATGTAAAATAGTCTTCATGTAATCTAATTTGACATGTCCATGTCCTTTTCATGATCACGGTATACATGTCCAGGGTGCTTCGCATGATCAAAGAAGATGTGTCAAAGGCCTTTTGTGTGACCAAGGTCGACATGACCACGTTTTTTCATGAGACCAAGGCTAACATGTCTAGGACCTTTTTAATGACCAATTTTGGAATGTATAGGTCCTTTCTCATGATCTATAAGGATTCATATGATGACATGATCTTAAAATATTCATGTGATGGGATCTCTCAAACATTTCTAAGGTCACATGCATGAATTAGAATTCACATCCAAGGGTTTGAGATGTGTGTCCAAGGTAATTACGTTAAGCCCATATGGACAATGGGTTTCATGTTAGGAGGATTTAATACTCAAGATATCATGTCAAGGGCATGCATAAAAGGTTTTTCATGGTGATAAGAGTGCATGTAGATGAGAATACATGCATGCCAAGGCCACATGCCATGGACCATTTGTATACCAAGGGTGCATGTCTGTAAGTGCCTACATTGCATGGTCAAGAATCTATGAGATTATTTCCTGTCATGGTATAAAGTTTAGGACCACATACTTTTCAAGGGGTTTTTTCATTTCTGTGGCTTACACAACATGGAAAATTGAAGGAATCGTGAT
Source organism: Viscum album (assembly GCA_963277665.1). Taxonomy (NCBI): domain Eukaryota; kingdom Viridiplantae; phylum Streptophyta; class Magnoliopsida; order Santalales; family Viscaceae; genus Viscum; species Viscum album. Next base: position 1,100,830,568 of record OY728138.1, on the reverse strand, counting down.
ATTGAGGGTTCTACAAGTTAATATTTCATGGCAAAGAAGTGCATGCCCAAACCTAATATGTGTATCACAAAAAAGAGGCCCACATGAGAGCATATCATGATGTTTACATCATCAGGTGATCATGTAACCTCTAAGGGGTCATGTGAAGAGTTCTCATGGTGGGTTATCATGGGTACCTATAAGATTTATCTGAAGGTAGCATCCCACCCTTCTTATCTAGCTCACTCTCGCATGTCTTCTTTTCTCCCTCTCCCTCTCATTTTTTTTTCTAAGGGGATCAGGGGTTTATACATGTTGTTTTTAGATTAATATGGAGCTGATTTTTATATTTAAGGTTCTGTGTTCACCATCTTGATGTGGTGGGTGGATTTGTATGATTGGCATCATGTGATTTCATGAAGTCTTGATACCTATCATGGTGGATTCTTGCAATCACATAATCAATTTCATATGGAGGATTTGTTCCAACTTGTATATCCATCATGAGATGGAGTGCCTAGACAACTAATATTGGCCTCACGTGACTACTTCCAAGTATTTTTGTGATTATATAGCTTTCTAATGGATAATCACCTAACAACCCTCAAAAGGTTGATGTGAGAAAATAAAATAAAATAAAAAAGTAAAAATACCTTCATGAAGGAAACATACATTTTTTTATTTGATGTATCGTGTGGTCATCTCAACTCACATGATCTTCATGATCCTTACTTGGGATGGCTTCTCACAGATCATGTGATTCATATAAATTCACATGATGCTTCGGTTCATTTGATCATTCATTGGTGGTATCAAAGCCTTCATATGATATCTTAGTATCTCAAGATCCTATGAAGAAAATCCTTTGAAGGTCCTATGTTGAAGATGATGAATATTTTAAAAATGAAATGGATCTCTGAATATGTAATTTTTGTGATCATTCACTTGATCACGTGACAGCATCATGAGATTTCATAGTGATCATCAGCATGCCTTCATGAAATTCCATATATCTTTGTGATGTCCTGGTGACTATCATTGTTTGGTCATGTAACCCATAGAACCCTTCACACTGAATTTACAAAGTGGAATTTTCTGATCACCATCACAAGATATCTTGGTTATTATAATCACTTAATGCATGATAAACGATGTTTCACGTATGCCTTAGGGGTGTTGAGAACATCTTGGTTGTCTTTGTTTGATTGATACGATATATGAATCATGGAGGAATTCGAGTGTTGGATTCAAAGTCAGATGTATCAGGTTTGAACCAGTATCATTGGTGAACATAGAGGATGATAAGAGGTTGGAGATGTCTGTATGAGGTGATCATACAAAGTGGAGTTCTTTAATTGGATGGATATAGTTTTCCCATATGTTTTTTAAAAGGAATGGTGACTTCCCAAAACCTATCCCACATTGATTTTTTAGATAGATGGGACCCACTTAATAATACTCTTCATGTCATCCTTTCATCGAGATGGTAGTAGAGTCGACAATCACAACACATGCACCCATTCCCTCACCAGTTTTTCTATCCCTTTTTGCACCCCAAATATGTACCACCCACAGGAGCAATATGTGATCACAGTGAATGCTATGCTCACCCACGCCATACCACTCAACTAGATGGTTGTACTAGATCCCAGGCATGGTTTAGGTGACTCTCGCATGTGACCTAGTTGAGTTAGCTTATTGGTTAGCTTGGTTGGCCAATTTTTTATCTAAGATAAATCCCAAATACTTGGAATAAAAATCAATGTAAAATGAATAAGATAAGAGCATAATATGCACCATTAAAAAAATAATTTCCAAGGCCAACCATTATTATTCAATAATGTTACTTCAAAGGCAATGAATATTATAATAGTATTTTTAAATGGGATTCATTTTTATTGAATCTTTGAAAATTGTTCCATCAAAATGCCCCCTTATAATTAGTTTCATTCAGAACAAAAACAATTTGATTCTAAGGTAAATTTTGATCACTTTATTTTATATTTTACTATCTTAAAGGATTCAATATTGAGTCTTATGAGGGGGTTTATTGGGATTTTGTTGACTTATGGATTTTATGTGCTATAAAGAGGAGACTCTTAACCTTGACTACTTGGATAAATCTAAGAAAAGAAGTATCCTTGTCTTGGGAGATGGATATCCAGAAATTGGAATGTTTATAAATTATAGGATGGAAAAGGTATTGTGATGGAAAAGAATTTTTTTTTTGAATCCAAGATAAGAAATATGGACATCTCTACATATCCTAATGGGATGGAAATCAAGTTATACATAGTTCTAAGATGGACTCCTATACATATCAGGATCATGAATAGGGTACATAGGTTCAAATATTAATAACTCTATGAAAAACCTCCTACATTGATCTAGTTAATACATATGAAAGGGGGTGTCATCACTTTATGATGGAATCATGGGTAGGGACCCATGTTTTGGTGGAGGTGTTGTATAGATCTATCTCTAATTCCACATTTTAGGCCACATAGAGTAGGCCACTCTAATAATATTAAGATCTTGTATTATAGACCAATACATGTGTATTTTTAAGACATTATAGGACTAAGTACCCTCATATGGGTCCCCTAGAAATATTGATGTGCTCTAATATTTTCCTAGTTCAGTGGACCTAGTGATCATAGATTGATTTTTTATAGGGATAAATAATGGTCCCTGTAATATTTTTATCTTCTTAGTTTTAACCCCAAATTTTTCCTAAGATTCATATATGGAAAGATTAAGAATGGACTTGTATTTTTCTCAGGCTACCCTTTATGGATTTTCATCCTGATAGGTTTTTTTAATTTTCTATTTCATGAATTCTCAATGTTTCCTAAATCACATAGGGTGTGAATCCAATGCCTGGAGACTTGAATTTTTTCCAAGGTTCCTTTTTCATGTATTTAACTTGGGGGTAATTATTTCTCTTTCAATCAGATATTTAGGGTCTTGAAAACTAGAAAGATTATATGTTGTAGTTTAGGTTCTTATGTCTTGGACCTTTTTTGTTGTAGTTTAGGGTCCTTCAGATCGAAACTTTTTTTATTATTTTAAGGTCTTTTAGCTTAGACCATATGTTTTTATAGTTTAGGGTTTTTTATCTCAGACCATCTATTGCTATAGTTTAGGGTCTTCTTAGCTTAGAACTTATGTTGCTATATTTTAGGGTCTTTTAGGTCGGACAATCTATTATTGTAGTTTAGGTTCTTCAAGATCATAACTTTTGATTCTATATTTTAGGTTCTTCAAGCTTAGAATATATGTCAACACTCTGGGTTAATTATTATTTATGGTTGTGAATCTTGATCCCTACATCATGTGGTTTCGGGTCACATGAAAAGGTCCATCAAATGGTTCAAGAATGAAATATTTCATTCTATCTCTGAGAATGGGTATAATGCATGGTGACATAACACTGAGGATATCAAATCTACTTGAATAGTCTAGTTATTGGGATTGTAACTCATATTTTAGGAATATCTAAGTTAAAAGAATTTAGAAACCAATTGTTATAGATTAACTACTAATAATGGTGGAAGCCCATATTTCACATGGCTAGGATAATAACTCCTAGGTTTAATGGAGGCCTTCCTATGGGACCAAAAATAGTATAGAAACAATCTCTTTAGAATTGTGTCATTCACCAGTGAATCCTAGTATGGTTCCTTTGTATTAAACAATCCTCGTTTCCAGTTTTCTATAGGTATGAACCAAGAGAAATAACTCAAGGCTATGGGGTTCCAGGAGAAGGGTATCAACTCAAAGAATTGGTGCTTGTTAGCTCAGACTTCGAAGGAGTGAAGGTGTTTTATGGAAAATATAATACTCAAAAAGGGTTCAAGAACCCTAAAATTTTTTTCACCATGTAATTAAAACATTATCATGGTGAGGGGATGTGATAAATCATCACTCTAACCTTTTCTTGGAATAGGGTGGAAATGAGCATAGATCATCTTTCATTATATCCATAAGATAGGCCCCACGAACTTTATACTTTTTTTATTTATACTATATATTTTTTAAAAACTCTATAGGCTAAGAGTATAATTATAGGAGGCTTGAATTATTCTCATATATCCCTTTTTGTGTTTTCATCCTGACAAGTTTTATATCTCTTTGACTAAAATTTTAGGGTCTTTCAATTTGCACCATCACATGCTAAATTTTAAAGTTGTATAACTTCGACCAAAGTGGATGAAATTTAATTTCATGATGAATTTAGACCAAGTATCATGGGAGTATTACAAAATATACTAATTAGGATTCCTAGTGTCAATAGTACTCCAAAATCCTTTTGAGCAGGAGAAAAAATGTTGAAAATCATGGATCACGTTTCAAGGGTTCGGATTAATGTTATGGGATAGTAATTACAAGGGTGATAATGAATCAATATATAATTAAAAATATACTACAATGATGTTAGGTATTATAATGATTACAAGTCCCTTTCTATAGGGAAAATATGCCTCTTTTTGACGAGTTTATGGCCCTTATGCAAATCCATCTCTTATATGATCAAAAAAATTATATCCTTTCAAAGGGTCATGGAAGGTTTGTGGAAACCCAATTTTATCAATATATGAAGTGTGATTTATGTATGGAGGTGCTCAAAAATATTACAGAAGTACCCTGAAATTTTTTTGACTAGGGTTAGGATCTTTTGGTTCTTTTATAAGGAGTGATGATGGATTATGTGTGTATAGTTTAGTGCCATGTAGTATGGATGTATTTTTCATGAAGTTTAACATTATGTGATGAGGATTTCTTCCTTGCATTTTTATTTCATGTGGTTAGGACATAAGAACCAATATGAAATTGTGAAATATATCCTTAAGGAAACTTTTCACTGATCGGGGAATTTGAATGTGGGAGGAATGTTTCATCCTTGCACAATTTTACTCGTGGGTAATCATGTACATGATCCCATATTGCACAGGTCTATCTCATACCAAAGAAAATTGTATATAGTTATGATTTATATGTAGGTGAAGTGATTTTGTATGACTTGGTCATCCTTAATAAATTTTATGTCTTTCAAGGTATACTAGAGTTTAGAGGAATTTACAATTTATATGTTTGTGATTCCCTAGGTTTCCCTATGTATGTTGTAAGGGTAGGAATCATTATATAATCATATCCTTTAAGAAGATCCCTCAACATAGATATGAATCACATGAAGGGAAGAGGGGTATTTGTTTTCTTACCTTTGTGAGTCTTGATATCATGGTAAGCTAAGGGTTCCTTTACATAGATGGGTCTCATATATAGGAAATGGAAATTTCCATAATTCATTCTAGTATGGAGGTTGTAGATTCATCTCTATTATAGATTCATGGATATGAAATCTCTCTCTAAGAAATTTTAAGTCTTTAAAGGTGGACCATATGACATGTAGTTTAATTTCATGTGATTATGAAGTTTTTTTTTAGTTTAACTTCATACATCTAGGATGTATCATCAAGAGTAGTGACTAACTCATGTCAATTAGGTCTTCATAGAAGATTCATACCCCAGGATTAAGGGGTAAAAGAATAAAACATTATAATATTTATTTGACAATGGGCATGATGCATAGATGTGTAACATTTAGAGTATATGAATCCACATGAATAGTTGGTTTAAGGGAATATTAAATCATGACCCAAGAATATTTAAGTTAACTCGAGGTGGAAACTAGTGGGTACAGGTCAACCATTGATAATGGTGAAAACCTATATTTTATGCAATCATGACAATGACTCCTTGATTTAAGGGGGGGCCCTTCCTCTAGGAAAAAAATATCCTCTGGGAACAACCTATTTGGCATTTCTTCATTCACTAGTAAATCCTAATAGGGTCCCTTTGGATTAACCAGTCTCCATTACTAGTTTTATGCAGGGGCGAACTAAGAGTATGGAAGCCTAAGGTCCATGGGGTTCTAATAGAAAGATTTTGGCTCAATAATTGGTTAATATTAACTCATATATCAAAGAAATAAATTTTTTTCATGGGGAATATAAGATTCAATAAGGTTTCGTGCACCCTGCTGGTTTTTTCAAAATTTATTGAACACATTTGAGGTGAACAGACAATACATGTGATTACATAGTACACAATCATCAAAGGGGATGGCTCATTCATGAAGACCTCTTGTCGATAAGTTTAACAAAATTTGATAAGGAAATTTTTATGTAGTTTAACAATATGTGACTAAGAAGTTTTTTGGTTAGTTTAACATTATGAAACTAGGACATGGTTCCATTTCTTTGGATAGAACACACTTTGATCACACTAGTAAGATAGGATTTATAGGTTCCATAAGATCACATGAAACATGTTTGGCATAATAAAAAACTGACAACTAGATAGTCGATTGAGTTTTGTGAGAGTTCATGATAGATAATATGTAGGTAGGTTCCCATATATTAGTATGAGTGGTGTTCCCCACATAAATTTGGTTCTCATTGAGGGGAATAGCTAGGAGTGGTGAGAATTCACAACTGGGTCTGAAATGGAGGATAAAGGCATCAATATGTGTCACATAGTATGGTAATAAAGACACACATAGATATGATTTTAGAGAATCACTTATGCAGGTATGTCCTATATGAAATGGAAGAGGAACTTTTTCCTTTTCATTGTGGTTGGACCTAATATTTGATGTCTTGGTTTCATTGTGTATCATATGGTAACAAGAATCAAGGAAAACATAATTCTAATATAAATGCTATGAATTTTAGAGTCATTCCACTATGACTTGGAATATGAAGGAATAATCACTAATTCATTCTCATTGCCTCTTAGATGTGTAAAAAATGGATGATATGTATCATGTATTTAAATTTATATATCAATAATGGTTATTTGATTATTTTTGGGACTAGTACCACACCATTGGAGAAATAAATCTTGGGATTAAATGGGACCTTTCCTCTAGGAAAAAAGTATTCTCTAGGAACAAGCTCTTTTCCATTGTATTATTCACCAGTGAATCCTAGATGGGTCTCTTTAGTAACCAAAACATTCCCTAGCAGTAATGTATTTATATTTCTGTTATTCACCATCAAATCCTAGTGGTGTAACTTTAAGATTGGTAAGTCCCTATAAACCCATACATCATGAAATTATAAGAGAACATGCACTCAAAGTATCTGATGGTTTAGAAATGAAAATAGGGGCATGTATTTTGAGAAATGGGTTTCCAAATGAATTTTGAAGCTCAAGGAAGATAAGTTTTAATGGGGGATACATACCCTTAAGTATAAGGGTAAAAGAATGCAATGTCATAATCTTTATTTAACAATGGGTAAAATTCACATATTAGTAACATTGAGGGTATCTAAATCCACTTGAATAGTTGGGTTATGGGAAGTGTAAATCATAACCCGAGAATATCTAAGTCAACTGAAGATGAGGACCAGTGGGTATTGGTCAACCATTAATAATGGCGAAGATCCCATAACCCACACATTCAGGAAAATAACTCCTAGATTTAAGTGGGACCTCTACTCTAGGACCAAACATCCTCTAATAACAAGCTATTTAGCATTGTTTCATTCACCAGAAAATCCTATTTGGGTCCCTTGGGATTAACTAGTATCTCTTATCAGTTTTCTAGAGGGTACAACCAATAGTAGGAGATCTCAAGGTCTATGGGACTCTAAGATAAGGGTGATAACTTGATTAATTGGTAGGTATTAACTCGGATAAAAAAGATATGAAGTTCTTTCATGAGGAACATAATATTAAAGAAGGGTTATAGCACCCTAATGGATATTAAAATGTGTATTGACAACATTTTCAGGGAAAAGGGATAAAACATACAACTCTTGAATTCACAGTCATCAGGGGGATGACCTGTTTGGAATGAAGACTCCTTTTAATGAATTTTATTATCATGAAACTTGGATATTATTATGTATTTTAACATCATGTTATAAAATATGTTGTCATGTAGTTTAATGTCATGCAACTAGGATGTTTTCATGGAATTTAAAGTCATATGACTATGACTTTATTGTGCAATTTAACATCATGAAACTAGAAAATTCTCATGTTGTTTAACATCATGTGACTATGATGTTTTCATGAAGTTTAACATCATGCTACTAGGACATTATTGTTTTATTTTATGTCATGTGACAAGGATGTTGTTATGCAGATTAACTTCATGAAAATGGGATATTTTCATGAAGTTTAACATCATGAGACTAGTAATTTTTCATGAAGTTTAACATTATGAGACTAGGAAACGATTCCCTATCCTGAAAACATATCTATTTTTCTAGTTAGATAATCATAAAAGGCTCCCTAATATCACATGAATCTTTCTCAGTATAAGAAATAAAGGATAACTAGATAGTTGATTAATCCATGTTAGAGTACGTGATAGGGAATATATAGGGGTACTCACAATTTAATGTAGATAGGAACCTCTACATGGATCTGACTCACATGGAGGAATATTATTGTGAGTGATTGAAACTCATGGATAAGCCTAGAATGGAATATTAAGGCATCACTATGCATATTTTAATGATATTAATAAATAAACAAGTAGTTCATATATGTAAAATTCCTCACATTTCTCGATTTCCTATATGACGATAGGTAATTTTCATCATATTGTGGTCGGGCCTAAGATTTGGGATCTAGGCATCACTACATATCCTGTGGTGATAGGAGTCAATCCACGTGTAGTTGTTTAATGGAAAATTTCCTATGAAATTATGATCTATAAGCAAGGACGGAGAATTTTTTATTTTATATATTGTGGATAGACCCAGGATTTGGGATATGGGTGTCACTACATATCCTATAAAAATAAGAATCAATCCATAATTAGTTATTGAAAGGAAAATTCCCTATGCAGTTCTGATCTATACATAGAGATGGGGGATATTTTCTATTCTATATGTTGTGGATAGACCTAGGATTTGGGATCTAGGTGTCACTAAATATCCTATAGAAATAGAAATCATGTTGAACATAGTTCTTGAATGGAAAATTCCCTATACAGGTATGATGCATACCTAGAAAGGGGGCATTTTTTTCATTCTATATGTTGTAGTTGGACCCAATATTTGGGATCTAGGTGTCAATAATTATCTTATATAAATAGGAATCAATAAAAACATAGTTAATGAATGTAAAACTCCCTACAAAGATATAATACATAGATAGAGAGGGGGGGTTTCATTCTTTATGTTGTGTATGGACCCAGGAATTGGGATCTGGGCATCGCTAAATATCTATTAGATACAAGAATTAGTCCTCACATAGTTATTGAATGAAATATTCCTTGTAAAAGTCTAATCCATATGTAGATAGGGATAATTTTTCCCATTCTATATATTATGTCTAGACCTAGGATTTGAGATCTGGGAATCACTATGTATCCTATAGAAATGGAATCAAGCCACACATATTTTTTGAGGTGTGTTCCCCTATAGGGATCTAAATCACACATAAGGATGTGGTCGTTTCATTATTTCCCATAGATCCAACTGGTTTATAGTGAATTTAAAATGAAATAATGTCCTTAATCAAGAAATATGGAAACCTTTCATGAATGAGTTTCTATTTCTAGACTCAAATGGGACCACAATTCTCCCAACCCTACAAGATGGGGTTGATTTAGATCCATCACTAGAACATTATAATCATGATATTGAGGATATAATGATTCTAGGGATGGTGACTGAGATAAATATTCCCACAACCATGCAGGATAGGGTTGGTTCAAAGATGATGTTGATTTCTCTAAGACCCTCTTAGGGTTTAATGATCCTAAGTGAAGATTCAGTAGTAAAAATTCCCTCAGCCCTATGGGATGGTTCACTCCCAAATGTATTCCATAGTGGATACTATTGTGATTCATACAATTTGGTGCATTATCATTCATGTATGGACTCATTTCAATGGAATAGTGTGATAAAGAGTCACTTTCTATGGGTATTTTTTAGGTAATCTATGACTTCATCTTCCATGATTGAGGTGTATTCTCATTTTGTTGAGAATCCCATCTCATAAGTCTGTTGGCAGTACTCTCCCTCCATTCATAGTGGATTTTTATACTTAAATATTGTTTTATTAATTGTACTAATCAACTATCCCATGAATTTCCTGATCCCATATTTTCTCCTATGTCTATGACATTTTAGGACACCATATTTGTAGAGCTTCACTACCCTAGGGAAAGGGTAAAGTAAAATCCTCTATACTTTCCCCATCCTCATATATGAACATCTGACAGAGATTTTCCAATCTATTATAGGAGAGTTTCCATGATATAGATACAAACATTCTTTAGGTATTTTTTATTCTCTTCTGATACTATGTATCAAGCAATGGAGAACACATCCATGTCTAGCTAATAATGGAGTGTATTTAATATCTAGAGGTGACCCTCATATCTTTGATAAGTGAGGTTCCAATCCTTAAATATCATATAAGTAACCCACGTATTTAGGTGAATATAATGAATTAAATCCTCTTATGATCCATCTTATAACTCGTTATTTGAGGTAGCTATGGTTCAGAACATGGTTGAGAGGTTGTATTTAAAAAACTCTCTCCATATATCCATGTTGGACTCTTTTTCATCAGGGTTGTATGCCTCCACCTAGTCAGCCACATAGGTTTCTTCTTTAGGTCACCTAATAACTGTGGTAAAGTGTTACTCATAGTTGATTGGGAACTATGTATGTTTAACCTTAGTGTTTTGATCAGCTCAATATATGAAGTTGTATGGGAAAGGGGAGTATTTTTTTATCCATGAGAGATATTACCATGGGAAGGTTTTCCTTGTTATAAATATATATTAGAGTCATTATGGTCCATTTATACACTTTTTCAAGTAGTAATATCAAGGTAGTGATTTCTTGTTTCTTCATTTGAAGAGTTGAAGACCCCTTGAGGTGTTGCTTATATGTTTCTCACATCCTCAAGGACACTGAAATTGATAAAATAAAGAATATAAGCCACATTATATGTTGTGGTTGGAATATTCCAACCTACCTTTTAGGGTTGAGAAGATATATAAGCCTGATGAATGAAGGTTACTGGAATATGTTCATAAATTTCTAGTGATATGGGGATCTGAAACCACTATTAATAATATTTTGGAGTATTTCAGTGAGTTTATATATCATCAATAAGAACATGATCCTGACTATAGGTGGTTTTCAAAATATGTTGGTAAACCCTAGATGAAGTAGGGGTATGATCCCAATTTATATATTCATTCCCCATTTTAATATGATAACAGTCCTCTAGAATAGAATAAAGGATATGATCCTCCTCCTGTATATCCTCTTAAAGATGTTGATGCAATCTTTCAATGGCAGGAGCAGGGATGTGAACATGATCCTATATGCTACTGAAATATTTTAAGTAGATTCATTGGTAGGGTTATGAGCCTAACCTGACATAATTTCTATACTATGTTGATGTAATTAAATTGGATAAATGGTATAAAACTATTCATATACCTTTGGAGTATTCCATTATATTTTTTCGATAAGAATTTGTGGCTAACTTGAGGCATGTGACAAACTGAGTTGGTGAGCCCAAATTGGAAATGGGATATTAGCATAGTCTTATACCTTACCCTTTATCATAATATGCTGATAATTCTCCTAGATGAGAGAAATAATGTGTGTTTTCTCTGGAGTATCTACCTATTCATGCTGACCATGTTTGTGTGATACCCTAGCTATTGGGAAACGAACATGTTCCTATCCTTATATCATCGAAAGAATATACTGGTAGAGCTCCCCTATCATTATCAAAAGGTTTTATCACTTTAGTAGGGTATGTACAATAATATATTCATGCATACTATTAGTTTCTAAGATATTATGGTCTTTGACTTTGATTTAAGTGTGCATGTATACCCACTCCTTTCCCCCTTGTGCTATCTGAATATATCGATAGGCTTTTTGTATAGGAGCATGGATATGTGCCTTCCCCATGCTTACTACCCAAATATGATATAGAAAATATTTTTTGTGATGGTAGGTATATGATCCCTATCTCTTTGGTTCACAGATTTCCACATTCAACACGGTTTCCATGATGTCTAAATCTATGTGTCTGAGGAGGTGACATGTTGAGTAACACCCTCAACAGGTTACTGAGGGTCATTGGTGGTTTTTTTATTTTTCTAGGATTGAGAGTTTACTCTATTAGCGGTTAATTCATGGACACTATAACTTCCAATCGATGTTGATGATGTCTCCCAAAGATTAATATGTATTGTATTTTACCATTCTATGATCAGGAAGTATTCAATGTAGTTTTTCCTCATGAATTAAGGACATTGTTCTACAGTTTAACATCATACAAATAGGATTTTATCACGCATTTGAAAGACATGAGATTAGGACATCATCATGAATTTTAACATCATGTGACTAGAATTTTTTCATTATGTTTAATTTCATTTGACTATTACATTATCATGACACAACCTATTAGGATTTAATAATTTTTTTATAGATCTTTAATGACTCTTATACATGTTGTATTAGTTTTATAATCCTTTAACTATATTAATCCTTCATTTACTTGCTCCTCTAGACAATATTTAAAGATAAAGAAACTCTATATTTTGTGCTAGAGACGTCAATTGGTATGGGTAGTGTTTGTCATGTCTAGTCAACTCCACCTCACTCATCCTCTTCATTGTTGGGAGATTTATCAAATCATTCTCTATGGCATAGTCAAAGTACCTAGGGATTAGTTTTGTCTAGAAGGAATAAAATCTTTTCTTCTAAAGCTAATATACGGGCATCTATCACTGGGAGATATGTGGTCCATATTCTGATGCACAACTTTTGTTTCCTTTTCAGAGTTCTCACATGACTGGAGTGTGGATTTAGGTTTCATTGGTTCTAACGTCCCCCCATTTATCTACTCATGAAGGTAGTATTTAAATTTAAAAGAAACTCTATATTTTATTCCTGAGACATTACTGGTAGGGGTAGTGATTTCCATGTTCTTTAAACTATGCCTCATTTGGATTTATCATTATTGGGAGTTCTATCAAACCATTATCCATATCAGAGTCAAAGTAACTCAGGGAATTATTTGACTGTAAGGAATATACCTTTCTCTATCTATCATCTATATATGGGTTCCATTATTCTTTCCTCGTGTTCTATCTATGCCTCTATAAGCATGGGAACATAGTTAAGTTTGGGGCTTGGGATGTAGAACCATAGTATTTTTTGGTTGGGGGTAGGGTCTAAAGCATTGGGGGCCTTGGATGATGCATATTCTTCCCACTGATTGGAGGAACTTGAATCTCTTGGAGGATTTGTGGAAAAATTTGAGGTTGGATATCCCTTGGAGTGCCCTTGGTGTGGGGGTGGAAAATATGGAAATTCCCCCATCCTAATGGGATAGGGTTCTTAAGATTATAAAAAATGCCTCATCCTTATAGACTAGGGTTAGGTGGAACATTGTCTAGATTTCACCCAATGAGGGGAGATAGAATATAAGAATTCTCCTAGCCCTATAGGTTGGGGAACTTCACCACAAGTAGGACCTCTATAGGGCGTGATGGTATGTCGTTATGGGTAACAGTTCCTATAATCATTCCCACAATTATTTCTCATAGATCCTCATTCTATAATTAGATTTTGGTGATCTGTTCTTCCACAGAAAAAATTATGTCATCCTTAAGGGGATGACTAGAAGAATTCATGAAGAGTGTTAGTGCCAAAAGTTGTGACCCCAAAGGCATTAACAATTTCAAGACTGGTTAAAATAAAAATGTATACCCGAGTGGCCTTTAATTTTGGTTAAAATAATTATAGGGGTATGTTTCGAAAAATCTCCTCTACAAAGATGCTTCACAGTCCATCTTTCAAATAGATATCCTCTACATCATCCATCTCCCTTCGTAGAACATCTTGCAAACATATCTCCTATGTGGTTTCTAACTCCTTTTGTGGACTATCTTGCAAATTTATCTTCTCCATGGAATTTATATCCCTTCATGGACCAGCTCACAATGGTATGTCCTCCATGGAATCCATCTCCCTTCACGAACCATCTTGCAAACTTATGTCCTTCACAGATTTACTTTTTCATCATGGCACCTGATTTTTCTCTATGGCTAGCTTCGCGAAACCCTCCAATCTCTTCTCCCTATAAATAAAAAGTCTCACCCCCTCCCTAACCCATTGTTACTCTCACCTTCCTCCTTCCCATATCTCATTTTGTAAAGCTCTTCATGAACACAAAGATGGATAATCTATGGTACTTTGGCTACACGATTTGTGACTCCTTTTGATCTTTATGGCCCCTTCCTATGGTGGGGATTCCCTTTGCGAAGGCCTTCACCCTTCCTAAAGGAGGGATCCCCTTCGAGTTTCTTGAGGATTCATGAAGCATTAATCCTTCTCAGAGCACTGTCAAAATTAATAGCACTTCGCTAAAGTGAATCTCTGTTCCACCCAAGGCTCTCCTTCATGAAGCACCCTTCCTTTGCGAGGCACCATTCCATCGCAAATCCTCTCCACTTTGTGAATCACTATAGCTTCGCAAATCCTATCTCTAAGAAGTATTTTTCTTCGCAAACCCTTCTTTTTTACAGTTATATAGGATTTTATTGAGTGATTTCATGCTTCATTGAGCGGTGTTTCATACAGAGTTTCCCTACCTCATGCTTATTTGCAAAGGCATGCTAATAGCTATTGCATCTTCACAAAGCCACGCCAATGTGGACCCCTAGATTGACCACTCCTCCACCACACTCTCCTCAGTCATTGTTTGTGAATTCCCTCCCCCAAGTGTAGTTTGGTATAAGTTATATATGACCAAGGGATAAGGAGTGATTATTCATCATCCAAGATATATGACATTAAACTACCAAGAACCTTCATCCCCAACACGTGATGTTAAACTGTGAGTTGATGCATGTGTGGAAAGCCTAAGTGGATCAAAGAGAGGATAATACTAGGATCTGTTTTCTTCTCTCCTTTTCAATCCACATTCTCTCTCCCTCTAGACTTTGTTGCCATGTGTGCATCAATCATCCCTTGTGTAATCATTGACACACACCTTGATAGGGTATTCCTTGTATGATAGACATATCCTCCTCATACATTTGGACACCCTCCCCGGGCTTCCATCCAAGAGTACTTCCCAATATCCATCTCATTGGGCCACCTTAGTGCATCAGCCCCATGAAATATCCTTCGTGGTCACACCTCTCATGAAACGATCATTATGTTTGATGCTACCTATTGTTTCTCACACCAATCATGACTCACGTTGGCTTGGAGTAAGAATTGACTGTGAAATCCTCTTTGGAAATAGATGGAGACACTGATACAGCCTGGTGGGAGCCCTCCTTGTAGCTCCCAAGATGAAGTCTTCATAGTATCAATGCCACCATCTGATCCCATAAACCGAGGAGTATGTGTTTCACACCCCTGCCCAACCGTCTCTATTTTGGCTAGACCAGTGCCAATATCAGGTGAAGGCCCAGGAGGATGCCCGTCAAGGGGAGGCATCTTCCACAACTTTAGTGTCCCATGACACCACTTATGTACACTATCTATCCCCTATTACTATAGAGTAGGGAAACTTCCACACCTGATTGAGATTGAGGCCTCAACAACCCATTGTACATGCTGGGTTGACTCTTCCATTTTATGGCCCAAGAAGAATCCATTGATGGACGAATCTTGATGATGGTGTTCAATATGGAGGCCCCCCCCATACCATCACCAGCCATAGTGGAGGTCCTCCCCACTCCCACACTTATCATGTAGTTCCTCCCCATTCCACTGTCACTGACCCAAGAAGAGGTCATCCTTGTCTTGTCGACACCTAGCATGAAGGTCCTCCTTTTTCCCATGATCCCAGGTATGGAAGCTTTTCCCATATTTCAGGTTATCAATGAGAAGGTCCTCCACACATCATTAGCAGCTCAAGTGGAGTTCCTCCCTATAGTAGCGTCGATCAAAGAGAAGATCATTTATACTCTGTCACCTATCAGCATGGAGGTCATCCCCATGTTCTCACTAGCTTTAGCAAAGGCCCTCCCCACTCCAGTACTCCTTGGCATAGAGGGACTCTCCACCAACTAGGTAATAGACATGAAGGTCCCCCTTGTGTTCTGTTCAACATATGTATGGGTTCTCTTCACACCCCGACCCATAATATCGGAGGTCTTATCTATTCCAATGAAAATAGATGTGAAGATCCTCCTCATGTCACAACCAACTTAGGATGAGGTCCCCCCCAATCTATCACCAACCCACATGGGGTCCCTCCCCTTGTTGAAGATCTCCTTTTCCCTGAGGAATCATTTTGGGGTAGGATGGTGAACTATCTCCACTGAAGGAAGATCCCCAAGAAGTTCCAGATGGTCATCCGTCCAATCCACTTCTCATATTCTGAAGTAGAGTATGATTTGATGATGGATGCTTCATCCTAATCTTCCATGTCATCATATGGGTAAAGAATGATGCATATAATATTTTCCCTCCCATAAAGTGTGATACACCGGATCCCCGAATCCCTCCACATATACATATAGAAAGAGAAGGATTTGGCAGATTTCTAAGGTCTCGTTGTGAAGGCATCTCTAATGTCGCCCAATTCACTCTCTATGTTCACAATATATCACTAAGAGTCATTGTGGGGTTTGGAAACTGATGAAAACCATCCTTATTCACTACCCATGACGTCCACCCTTGCACAAGAAGTATCAGTCATCACCCCATCCTACAGAGATGTGGTGATGCATTCAGTACAGTCCTCGAGAGATATCCTAGTATGCAGTGGTTTTTCAGATCACACACTATAATCCCCACTAACTAGTTCACTACCACAACAATATTTATCAGGGTCGTTATCGTTTCCCCATCCACCCTCAATTGATGAATGGGGAAATCAGACACTTGATCCCACTTCTGAGAGAAGGAGCCTATGGGACATTCTCACTACGGATCACTTCCTTGAGATGTTCTAGCCGATTACAACACCATAATTCATCATCTCGGAGTCCATAAACTAGTAATAGGTTGTGTGTCTCTGCCAAACCCTAGTAATGACGCATTTTCATCTCCTCCATCATTGGTTTCCTTATCTAAGGAGACAGGATCACTACAATGATATCATCCAGCAATGCTTCCAAATCGAGTTGGTCGTGCTTCTTGTATCCCAGTACCCTGAATTATCTGGTTATCACTATATTCTTCAGCAATGATGTGTTCAAATCCTCATTATGATCTACCAAGTTATGGTCGAGGCGTCTTTACATATGAGGATATATGGTCGGGGCGGTATGCAGCCCTTCACTTCATCCTAATTCTGTGATAGCCCGAATCACCTGGTGATATTGAGGATATTCCATCAAGCACAGTGATGATCAACATGGCTATTTTCCTAGATAAGGAAGTTGAGATGGGTCTATTTGAAGATAACCTACCCCCTGGGATAGTACCACATCTGTTGGATCCCCCAAGGGTTGTCACTCTTCAACAGCAACATTTTCCTAGCCTCACAGATCCGACCGAGTCATTACCTTTCAGTTGAGACCCCAACAAGGCCAAATACCCCCTATAGATGTTAATCCCTCTGACCTATCACTACTACAAAAATAGGCAAGGGAAGCACCACCTTTTATTAGCGCTAAGACAAAAGAACTGATAAAGGAACCCTTTATTAGTGCTAAAATTTTAGCACTGATAAAGTCATTCATTATCAGCACTTTTTTCTTAGAGCTTATAAAGAGTATGCTTTATAAGCGCTAAAAATCACTGATAAAACCATAGTCCCATATTTTATAAAATCTGGTGCACAGTATCCTCTGTTTATCATGCCCTCAAGCCCTCACAGTGTTGTACCCCTGCAAAAACTCCCCTCCATGTGCGATCTTCTCTTTTCCAGAGCTCTGTTGCTAGCCCTACTCTTTCTCCTCCTCCTTGAACCCCTTCCGTGTATCCTCCTCCCAACAAACCCTACTTCCTACTCTCTGCTGGAATCCCTGCAAACCCTAATCTTATATTTATCAATGGCGGCGGCTCCTCCCATGAACCTCCCCCCCATAGTTGTGCCTTCCCCTCCCGACGTAGCACAGAAGGCTCCCTGACCGCTCGATGCTTCTTCTCTCCCTCCATCGCGGGTGCGATCTACTCTAGGTAAGTCTCCCAATTCCCTTTTTAGGTTTATTTTTGGTGGATAGGTTTTGTGAGGGTAGTTTTCATTAGGGTTATGTTTGGATTCTTCCCCATGATCACCAACCTTGGATTATATGCTAAATAATATAGAGTTCTAACAATCTATGTCACTAAATCACACACATAATGGATTCTTATACTTGGTTAGTAGATTATTTGAACTAAAGTATGACTTTTTTATGATTCCCTATGGGTCCTTATGATGTTTTCAACTAGAATTTATTTTTCACCAAGTGTCATATGTATGTGGGTTTTATATTCTCGTGCAACCTCAAGCTAGAACTTGTTATACATGAATATTCTATTAATGTTGAGTTTTTTTCCTCATCCTTATGGTGAGTGTATCTATACTGGGGAAAGTGGTCTTTTTGTAAACCCCTTCATGAAAAAGAGGAGTTTTGATAGTACCCGCCTTATTATTAATTGGTTACACTTTGTGGGTGTCATGATGTGTTGGTGATTTTGTTTATAGAGAAGGTTCTATTTATGATTGTGTTTATGGGGAAGGTTCTAATTTGGTATGGGCCTCACGGGGGTTGTTATATAGGGAGGATAGAGTGATGGAGAGGTAGAGAAAATTGAGTAGGAATCATCTGTGATACTTGTACTTGGCTTCGGTTTTGGAGAGATCTCTCTCGCAGTGTTTAATTCAGTTTTCTTCCTCCTCGGTTGTAGCTCTCTTGCCATTTTCCATATACTTAGTGTCTGTTCTTAGTTTTCTATCATTTATGTAGGTTGTTTTTGACAGTAAAAAAAAATTGTGTGACACCATTTATGAAAAATGATTTTGTATAAGTGTTTATAGGTTACACAGTTTATTTTTGACATCACTTATTGAAAAGTTCTCACAACTGATCACAATTGATTGTGTATAAGGCTATGTTTGACTGCACTTGGGGTTCATCTTGAAAAAACATATTTATAATTTTTTAAAGAACTTATCAATTATAATAAATGGTTTTTTATTATTTTTTCCATCTTGGTTGTCAGAAAGGTGATAATCTAGCACATGTTTATGTAGTTTTCTTCTGGAATTTAAGTGTCTACTTTGGGTTTAGATAATTGTATGAACATGTGAGAAGTTTTATTTGTGTGGTTAGTTATTTTTAGGATTGTGGTATGTTTCTTGACTTCGATAAATGGTAAATTCCACACATATTTCTTTTATTTCAAGGATAATTTAAGGGTGGTGTCAACTTATTGAACCTCTATGACCAGTTATTCCTAGGTGCTAGTCTAGAAGGTTTTTTCTTGAAATTGGGGAGACACCATGAACTTCATTGGGTAGATAGTGATTCTTCCCTGATACCTATTATGGGTATCAAGATTGTTATTTTGAATGGATACTACTCTATTAAATAACTACCCTTCATTATACTTTTCTTGCAGTACTATTTGAAATAGGTACAAGAAACTATTTTTCCTGATTTTTTCAATTATTTTCTAGGTATATGGTAGGCTCTAATAATCTCTATTTTTATAAAGAAGTGGTTATGTTATGCTATATTTGTAAGTCTTGTTTTGTGTATTTGAATCATAAATACTAATATTTGAGATTCAAATAGGACGGAGATGAATAAAGATTGGATGGATGTTGATAATTTGACAATAGAGTATGAGAAAGGAGTGAAAGAGTTCATCAATTTTGCAAAGGATCATGCAAATGATTCTTCTCAAATCCTTTGTTCATGTTTATGTTGTTTTTATTTTAGAATAATTACTCCAGAGGAGTTTGGAGAACATATGATATGTCACAGAATAGATCAGAGTTATAAATGTTGGAATAAACACAGAGAAAAAGAGAATGTAGCTACTGGCTGGGATAAAACTGCGTTTTATGGATCATCAGATATGAATAAAAATATGGATAATGAAGAAGACCATATGGAGGATGTGATTACATATGTCAATGATTAGGAAGATTTTATTGAGTAAATGACACGGACAGTTTATGATGAACTTCGTGATTTCCCAAAATTGTTTGAGAAGTTAACGATTTGTGCAAAGACGCCATTGTTTTCTAGTTGCACTAAATATACAGCATTGTCAGTTGTACTGAAGTTATATAAATTGAATGTAGGTAATGGATGGAGTGATGTTAGTTTTATGGAACTACTTTCTCTCTTGAATGACATGATCCTAGAAGATAATGATCTCCCAAACCAGACATATGAAGCTAAACGAATTCGATGCACGATGGGTATGATTTCTGAAAGAATACATGCCTCCATGAAATAATTTATACTTTTTTGAAAGGAGAAAAAATCACTTACAGAATTCCCAAAGTGTGGTGATTCTAGATATAAGAAAGATGAATCCAGTCCTACAAAAGTTGTATGATTTCTAAAAGAATACATGCCTTCATGAAATAATTTATACTTTTTTGCAAGGAGAAAAAATCACTTACAGAATTCCCAAAGTGTGGTGATTCTAGATATAAGAAAGATGAATCCAGTCCTACAAAAGTTTTATGGTACTTTCCAATCATTCCAAGGTTTAGCCGTCTATATAGAAGTGAAAAAACTGTAAGATAATTGTCATGTCATGTAGATAAAATAAATAAATATGTGAAATTACATCCCTCGGATGACTCTCCTCAGTGGAATATAATTGATCATGAGTATCCTAAATTTTGAAAAGATCCGAGAAACCTTCGTCTTGCATTATCTACAGATGGAGTGAATATTTTTGGTTTTCAAACTAACACTCACAGTACATGGCCTGTTATGTTGGTAAATTATAACTTGTCACCCTAGTTATACATGAAGCAGAAATTTATCGTGTTATTTATGCTTATATCAGGACCAAAACAACCAGGTAATGATATTGATGTTTATTTGTCTCATTTGATCAAGGATTTGAAGTTATTATGGGATTCATCTGTTATGTTGTATTATTCTTATAAAAGTGAATACTTTTCATTGAGAGTGATGTTGTATGGGATGATAAATAATTTCCCTGCTTATGGAAAATTTTCAGGATATAGCATTAAAGGAACTCAAGGGTGTCCTGTGTGTGAAGAAGATACAAAATCAATTAGGTTGAAACATTCATCGAAAAATGTGTTTCTAGGACATCGTAGATTTCTACCTCGTTGGTATAAGTACTAATCATGGATGAAATCATTCAATGAAAGTTCATAACAACACACAACACTGTCTCCACTAATAGGTGATCATATGTTTAAGAAAGTAAAATATGTGAACATGATTTTTAGTAAACTATTTTCGAAAATCCTTACAAAAATCGGTTGGAAAAAGGGGTCAGTTTTTTTTGAATTGTCATACTATAATTGTTTGTACATCAGACATTTTCTTGATATGATGCATGTGGGAAAAAATGTATGTGACAGTGTTATCGGAACGTTGCTAAATGCCCCTATAAAAACAAAGGATGGAATTAAGGAAAGGTTGTACATAGTTGACATGGGACTACGAGAAGAGTTGGCTCCCGTGAAGGGTGAAAATTGATTGTTTCTTCCTCCAGCTGCTTACACTATTTTCAGGGAGGAGAGATATTAGTTTTTCAACTTCTTCAATGATGTAAAGGTTACATAGGGGTATTAATCAAATATCATGAATGATGTGTCAATGAATGATTTGAATTTAAAAGTTTTGAAATCACATGATTTCCATGTTTTGATGAAAGATTTAATTCCTAAAGCTTTACGTTAGATTTTTTCAAAGAATGTTCCTTATACATTAACCAACATTTTTTCTTTTCCAAAGCTATATGTAGCACATTTTTAGGCCCGGTGAAATTTCCATCTATGGAAATAGAAATTTTCATCATATTATGTGAATTAGAAATGTTCTTCCCGCCAAAATTCTTTGATATGATGGTTTATTTGATTCTTCACTTAGTGATAGATATTTGACTTTTTGGTCCTATGAACTATAGATGGATGTACCCTGTTGAATGTTATATGAATATTTTGAAAGGGTATGTCAAAAATCGAATTCGTCTAAAGGGTTGTATAATGGAGCGATATATTGTTGAGGAAGCCATTGAATTCTGTACCGAATACCTATTTTATGTGGAAAGCATTGGTCTCCCAAAATCTCATCACACTTGATGCATTTAGGGTGAGGGAATTTCTGGAAGAAATGTTGTGACAATCAATATTATATATCGAGAGTAGGCCCACCTTTAGGTTTTTCATAACAGTTGGGAGGTTTCTCCATATATATATTGAAACCCATAAAGAAATTCTTATGTAGTTGAATCCATCAAGGGCTGAAAATGGATATCAAATACACATAATCCTCAGTTTATAGGATGGTTTTAGGACCATGTTTTTAAGGAGTTAGATGAAAATCTGAATTCAATTTCAAAACGACTTTGATGGATAGTCGTTGGAACAAGTGTGTATGTATTATATTACAATGGTTATGTAATTAATGGTTATAAATTCTATACAGATGAACATGATGAATATAGTACCATGAAAAATAGTGGAGTCACACTTGTGGCTGAAGCGATGCATGTTTCTGGTAGTAAGGATAGAAATCCAACTTATGAAAATATGTCATACTTTGGAATTATCAAAAAAATATGGGATTTGGATTATATGACATTAAAATTTCCTGTTTTTCAATGAAAATGGGTTGATAACAATAGTGGTGTTAAAATAGATGAATTGGTATTTGTGAAAGTTTATTTTAGTAAAGAAGGGTACAGAGATGAACAGTTTATAATGGCATCATATGTGGTACAAGTATTTTATGTTCCAGATCCCACAAACCTAAAGTGGTCGATTGTTCTATTATCGTCCAAAACTACTGAAGGGTATGATGAAAATTCAGTTGAGGATGATACATTCAGTGGTACATCGCAATCATTTCACATTGGTCCCAATGTATATGATGTTTTATATGTTATAGGATACCATAATGAAAGGATTTAGATAATTGATAGAGGTTTCAAATCCCTTCAGCTTTTGAAAAAAAGAAAGAGAGTTCAATAAATAGGTTATATTTTATTTTTAATATAGATCTTGTTATCTCATTTTATTATCTTATAATTACTGAATTTATGTAATCTAAATTAACTATTCAACCACTTTTGCAGATAATGACTTTTGCACGTTCTATTACTCTTAACCTCGAGGATGAACAAGTCACTAAAACTATTGTTTTTTTTTTGCTATTGCGGCTGCTCACAGTACAGAGCAACAACAAGTTTTTGAACCTATTTTTACTCCTAGTGTTGAGGTCCAATAACCATTAGCACATAGCGTTGTTATCATTTCAGATGAACATATAGATGATGTTGATATTGATTAAATTTTCAGGATGAAGGACCAATGTTGCAGAAAACACAGGTGCATCGTAGTTTGATGGTGTTAGCCAAAGTTCTTAAGGAAAAAAGAAAAGGCATCAAATTTGATGTTGGATGGAATGCACAAGGTCAACATGTGAATTCCAACAAGGCTATGTTTAGTAGTTACATTGGAATTGTCACTCAGCAATGCCTATCGATTGACATAGATTCATGTAACCATGTTGTGTCCGGGTTGAGGGCTGTGATCTGGGAAGAAATTACGGTAACATTATGATATTATTTATTTAATTTACTAGCTAATAAAATAATGAAATAGTGTCTTACTCTTCTCAATCTCTTACAGAGTACATTTATAGTAGATTATTCACACAAGAATTATGTACTAAGTCTTTCAGGAATGTGTCATCGAGGTTTTCGCACTATTTTAAAAAAAAATTCACCTAAAAGATTACAAAGGTAAAATAAACTCGCACCCAACCCTTGTCTACGCTCACCTGATATCCCAAGAAGCATGGGATGCATTTATTGGCCACTGTAGGCATGGGAAGTTTCAGGTACGTTGTGGTTGATAATACATTGTTTGAGGATACATGTATTCATCACTTTTATTGTCAATATTTCATTTATGAAACAGCAACTCGGTACTGAAAATAAGGAACGTGCATCAAAACCAACATAACCCTATCGTAAAGTAAGGATAGGGTATGCTTCACTAAAAAATAAAATGGTATGTATTTTAAATTTACAGAAATATTGTTTGGTGCTAAGGAACAACATCATAATTATCTTTCTATATTTATATGTAGATTTATGAGTCTAAAAACAAAGACACTTCCATACCACGTCATGTTCTATGGAAGGAGGAATGTGTGAATAAGGAAGGGAAGCTAGTAGATGAAAACACACAAAAATTGTGGGAAATATGTGTAAGTATGACACGATAAAAAGATTTGTTTTAAATTTCTATTAAATAAAAATAATTAGTTATTTTCCTATATCCAATTGTCATAGGAATCAGATTCTCATGTAGAGGATACATACCTATTACCAACGGCTTTGAAGCGGCCAAAAAAATACGGTCGTGTCAGAGGTGTGGGGTTTGCAGTGACACCCTGAGTATATTATGAGAAAAAAACAAATGGATGATAGAGATGAAAAAATGAAACAAATGAGTGAAAGACTATAAAATCTTGAAGAATGATTTCAACGGCAGTGAGAGTTGCTAGAAACTTTTATGGGTGGGAAGCAAGGACAAGACACAACTCAGGAACAACCAGTGTGTGAAGATCTCGCCCCACCCCCCACCAGCTTTGAGGTGAACCATTCCCCTAAAAGAACTGTCTTAGCCGTGGTAATCAATATTCTAATAATTGTTCCCATGAAATTTGAATCATAAAAACACTGATAATTTTTCTGTACTGATCTTATACAGGGTGATAATTACTATGATTTATATCTGTCAACACCCACCTATCACCTTTTAGCAAGGGATATGGTGTTCAACATCCCAGAGGACAAGCTGCATAATAGACCACTTCCGAAAGATCATCTGAAAGTGACGATTACTGTAGCTCATGAGCCAAATGAAAAGTTTCCTATTCCACTTTATGATTATGATATTCATATAGTTTAAAAGGCTATTGGGACATTCATTGCATGGTCGTCACACCTTGTAAGAGTATATGTGGACAAAGAGGTAGTTATTTCCATTTTTTTCAAGATAAACCTTTAACAATTAATGAAAAGGGGGTCTAAACCAATGAATGTTATTATAGATGGAGAAAGGGATGTGGGTGACAAGAAACGTCGGCTCAAAACCATCTAAAGGATCGACCAACTAATCTCAAATAGCTATTGAAAGCACAATAACACTGCCTATTCTCTATCCACATTTACTAGCATTGAAGACTCATGTGGATATAAAGTTAAGAGGTGGTAGTAGTTATATAGTGGTTTTTGAAAAGAATATATACGAAGAGGAAATTCAAGATTTCATTGCTAATGAAAATGTAAATGAGATCCTTGAATACAGCTGGCTAGGCTTCACAGTTTTAAATTTATATATGACGTATGTTTTCATGAATTGATTGTCTAAAAGTTGATATAATGTAAAAATTATGACTAAATGCATTTTATATTATTGAAATACGTATATATGAAAAATAGCTGAAGGAATTTTCCCATGAGAAAAAATTAGGACTCGTTAGTCCTCATACCACATCAACACAACTAACGAAATTAGAGCCATCAAAAAATTATGAAATAGTGAACGGCTTACTGAAAACATTTGAAAGCAAGATTACGGATGAAAGACTCTTCCTAATACCAACCATGCAGGGGTAAAACTCTACGATTAAATCATATCAATTATATTTTCATGTATTTTATTACATATTCCTTTTTGTGTTTTTAGGTAACATTGGATGCTAATTGCGGTGAAATTGGATACTCCAAATATTTATTTTCTAGATTCAATGCAATGATATCCGACAAACCGACCACACATGATGGATTTTGTGAATCTATAAGACATTATATCTTACGTTTTAGGTCAAAACGTCAAGTAATATAATATATATTATCTTTTACTAAGGATTATGTTATGATTGGGTTGTGTATCATTATCATCTAAAAAATGGAATGAGGGCAGGGTCTAAGCATAAGGAGGTGAGCAAGTACTATGTCTGGAAAAATATCAGGGTATATATAATAAAATTTTCATATCCAAACACATATCAACACAAGTTACTTATTCTTCTAATGATAATTTTTTTTTTAGTGTCCAAAATAAACAAACGGTAATGATTTCGGTTATTATGTTTGTAAATTTAGGAAACATATCATTTTTCATCAACAAACTAGCATCCCTAAAGAGGTATTTTCAAAAACATCTACTATTTCATTTAAATTACTTATTAATTAATTATTTATATATTTTTAAGTACTACTATGATTCTATAAAATCATCATACTCACAATACAATATATATTTGTTCATAAATGAGTGGGTCACATACCTGATGGAATATTGTACACAAATAGCCTGAAGATCTGACTTGGGGACGTGTACAATTGGCGGTCATTTTTTGAGAGTGGTTAAGAGGATCAAAAGATGAAACATTATCGTATGTAAATGTTTGTAGGAAAAATTTAATTGTTATTAAATAAAACATCCTTTATCCAATGAGTCATTTTCCCATTTTAACAGATGAAATGCACTAGCAACATGTAAGAATGATGAACCACTTTTCTTTGGGCTTTGGATAAGAAAAAACAGTAAAATCTCTAAAATACCTTCATATCCAACCAAACACATTAATATTGTGTTTATAATTTAGGGGAAAGATCTATGCATCATTTGTGACATTTATGAGTCAACCTTGCCTCAATCTGAGGCATAGTGCAACCGATATAACTCAAAGTGTCTCTCTTTTGTTTAAAATGGACAGAATTTTAAGTGAAAACAACAACTGACATACAGAAATCTAACAAAATGCAATCCAATTGTTTTGATACTTTAGAGTAACAATAAATGGGTCATTTCTTTACATTTATGAGTCAACCCTGCCTCAATCTTAGGCATGTTGTGGCCAGTATCACACAAAGTGTCTCTTTTGTTTAAAATGGACATAATTTTAAGTGAAAACAACAACCGAAGTACGAAAATATGACCAAATGCATTTGGATTGTGTTGATACTTTAGGGGAACAATAAATGGGTCATTTTGGACTTGTACGAGTCAAACTTGCTTCAATCCAAGGCACGGTGTGGCCAGTATCACTCAAAGTGTCTCTCTTTTGTTTAAAATGGATAGAATTTTAAGTGAAAACAACAACTGACATACGGAAATCTGACCAAGTGCATTTGGATTGTGTTGATACTTTAGGGGAATAATACATGGTTCATTTTTTATGTTTAAGAGTCAACCCTGCCTCAATATGAGGCACGATGTGGTCTGTATCACTCTAAGTGTCTCTCTTTTGTTTAAAATGGACATAATTTTAAGTGAAAACAACAACTGATGTAGGGAAATCTGACCAAACGCATTCGGATTGTGTTTATACTTTAGGGTAATGATCCATGGGTCATTTTTGACGTATAATAGTCAACCCTACCTCAATCTGAGGCACAGTGTGGCCGGTATCACTCAAAGTCTCCCTTTTCTTTAAAATGGACATAATTTTAAGTGAAAACAACAACTGCCATATGGAAAACTGAACAAAAACATTTGGATTATGTTGATACTTTAGGGAAACTATAAATGGGTCATTTTTGACATGTAAGAGTCAAACTAACTCAATCTGAGGCACGGTGTGGCCGGTGTCACTCAAAGTGTCTCTCTTTTGTTTAAAATGGACAGAATTTTAAGTGAAAACAACAACGGATGCACGGAAATATGCCAAACACATTAGGATTGTGTTGATACTTTAGTGGAATGATCCATGGGTCATTTATGACGTGTACGAGTCAACCCTACCTCAATATGAGGCATGATGTAGTCAGTATCACTCAAAGTATCTCTTTTGTTTAAAAATGATAGAATTTTAAGTGAAAACAACAACTGACGTACGGAAATATGAACAAACGCATTCATATTGTGTTGATACTTTAGTGGAATGATCCATGGGTCATTTTTGACTTGTATGAGTCAACCTCGCCTAAATCCGAGGTTTGGTGTGCTGGTATCACTCAAAGTGTCTCTCTTTTGTTTAAAATGAACAGAATTTTAAGTGAAAACAACAATTGACGTATGGAAATCTAACCAAACACATTAGGATTGTGTTGATAGTTTAAGAGAACGATACATGGGTAATTTTTGACATGTAGGAGTCAAACCCACCTCAATCCGAGGCACGGTGTGGCCGGTATCACACAAAGTGTATCTCTTTTGTTTAAAATGGACATAATTTTAAGTGAAAACAACAACTGGCGTACGAAAATCCGACCAAATGCATTCGAATTATGTTAATAATTTAGGGGAATGATTCATGGGTCATTTTTGACGTGTAAAAGTCAACCTTGCCTCAATATGAGGCACGGTGTGGCTGGTATCACTCAAAGTGTCTCTCTTTTGTTTAAAATGGACACCCCCCCCCAACCCCTTGGACGCCCTCCAACCCCCTAGACACCTCCACCCCCTAGACTCCCCCCCCCACCCCTCATATACACCACCCCACCACCAAGAAACCCCCACCCGCACCCCCTGGACACCCCCACCCCCATGGAAAGCCACCCCAAACCCCCTGGACACCACCCCACCCCCCTTGGACAGCCCCATCAACCCCCTGGACCCCCCCCCCAACCCCTGGACACTACCCCACCCTTTGGACACCCCCCACCCCTATGGACACCCCCACCCCCTAGAAAGCCCCCCCCCCCCCAACCCCCTAGAACCCCCCCCCCCCACCCCCCTGGATACCCACCAACCCCCTGGACGGCACCCCCACACCTCCTAGATACCACCCCACCACCTGGACACCCCACACCCCCTTGGAAAGCCACCCCCACCCCCTGGACACCACCCACCCCCCTTGGACAACCCCACAAACCCCCTGGACCTCCCCCACCCCCCTGAACACCACCCCAACCCATGGACACCCCCATGGACAGCCCCCACCCCACCCCCCTGGACACCCCCCCCCCCACCCCCCTGGACACCCACCAACCCCCTAGACGACACCCCCAACCCCCCTAGACACCACCCCACCACCTGGACCCCCCCTAGACACCCCCACTCCCTTGGACAGCCACCCCCACCCCCCTGTACACCACCCCACCCCCCTTGGAAAGTCCCACCCCACCCCTCGGGACACCAACCCACCCCCTGGACACCCCCATCACTCTGGACACCCCCACCCACTAGAAATCCCCCCAATCCCCTAGACACCACGCCACCCCCCTGGACACCCCCATGGACAGCCCCCCCCCCCCCCCCCACCCCCACCCCCCATTGACACCCCCACCCGCCCTGGGCACCCACCAACCCCCTGGATGACACCCCCCACCCCTCCTAGACACCACCCCACCACCTGGACACCTCCCCCCCCCATAGACACCTCCACCCCCCCCCCCCTGGACTCCACCCCACCCCCTGGACACCCCCCCCCCCACCCCCTAGAAATCCCCCCCCCAACACCCTAGACACCACCCCACCCCCCTGGACACCCCCATGGATAACCCCACCCCCCCCCCCCACCCCACCCCCCATGGACCCCCCCCCCCCCACCCTCCTCGACACCACCCCACCACCTGGACACCCCCCCCCCCACCCCCTGGACAACCCCATCCCCATGTATAGCCCCCAACACCCCCTTGGACACCACCCCACCCCCCTTGGACAGCCCTATCCCCCTGGACACCCCCCCCCAGACACCCCCACCCCCTGGACACCCCTTACCCCCCTTGGACAGCCTCCCTAAACCCCTAAACACCCCCAAACCTCTTGAATTCTGAATTGAATTATTTATGTATTTAAATAATTTATGAATTATGTGTTAATGGTGTATGGGTATACTTGTGGTATGGGTATACTTGATAAAATTACCTTATGAATTATGTGTTAATTTTGTATGGGTATACTTGTTGATATGCTGATTTTTTTTTCAAGTCTTATTTGGGTGTGCTACTGTGGATCTTTATATTAAAGCAGGCAGGGCATTTATCAGTGCTTTTTTAGCACTGATAAAGAAACCAATTATCAGCGCTTTTTTAGCACTGATAAACATATCCTTTATCAGCACCTTTCTTGCATTGATAAAGTCTACCTTTAACAGCACTAAAAAAATGCTGATAAAGGGGACCCCCCCTATCAGCGCTGAGATTTACAGTGCTTTTTTAGCATTGTTAAAGCCCGTTTTGAGCACTGATAAAGCATTTTTTTTGTAGTAGTGTATCTAGTTTAATACTAAAGTCGAAGGATGATCCCTAAAAGTCTGCGTTGAGATAATAGATTGTGGAGCATAAAAATATTATTGATGATCTCCTTTCTGAACATGTCATAGAGAGACGTTAGGATTACGGTGATCCTGAACTGGGGTATCAAGGGTAGGTACATATCCTTCCCGGTGAGTTAACTCTTGGAGATCTCGACAACCATGCCTATATAGATATGGTGGATGTCAGATTTTATAGAAATAGAACATGGTATGCATCTTCAAATCTACCTAAGCTGTGTGAGACTATTCTATGAGATCCAGCTCTATAGGTTGTTCCCCTAGAATCCCCCCATGTGGCTCTATAGGTTCTTTCTCTAGCTTATCTACAGGTCAAACCTCCAGAAACCCCCTAAGTTGTTCCACCAGCCACTCCATGAGTTTTTGGGCCCACCTACTATGTTGAAGAGACCACTAACATACTAGTGTTTAGGAACCCTCATTAGGATAGGAATTCCCATTATGGTGATCTGATGGCTGATCTCATTTCCCTTCTTGAGGATCTTGAGACCTAGTAGGTGGAAATCCCACCCAATGGAAATCTATATTTGACATGGGTTGATGAAATTCTAACACCTCAAATTTTTAGGAACCCCATGTTCTCCCCCTTCGACGGGATGGGTGATCCACTACAGCACCTAACCCACTTCATCTCAAGATGTGGACCTATGCTAGGGACCCCAGTGCAGCAGGATGCTACTAATCTTCAGTGCTTCATATAGACTCTATAAGGGCCTGCATTTTTTTAGTATAAATATTTACCCATTGGGTATATATCTAGTTGGGAAGATCTATTCAAGTATTTCTTATATTCATTCAGATCCTATACTCGAAATAAAAGTATTTTTGACCTCTTAAAGTGAAAGAAAAGGTCGGATGAGTGCATTGCAGACATTATTTCTAGGTGGAATGGTCTCACATATTCACTAAAAATGTCACTCAGATAAGATTTTTTGCTAAAGATGTGTGTGAGAAATGTGAATAATAAATCAGTTCCTTCCCTTGTCACTCATAATTTCCCTAGTGGATTCTAGGATTTCTCCAAAAAGGCTCAATGCCTGGAGGAAGCCTTACAACAATCTATACAAGCATGTCTGTTTCCTCTTATAGCTCCTGCAGTAAGGGGGACCAAGGGTGAGACAGTCATCGTTGTGCAAGTAGAGGGCCCTAGGTCACTGGAATTTTTTCTGGTATAGTCACCTCCACATCCTCATCAAAGGCCACCACCTCAACCTCATCCTCAGGGTTGGCAATTCTTGACTCAGAATCAGTAGGTTCCACCTCATTAACCACCACCACTGAGGCTCGATAATCATGTTCCACCTCCTCACCAGAATCTAGACCCTCATTAGGGTCAGGATCCCAAAGTCCATTTCCAAGATAGAATGAGCTAGAACTACTCTTTATAAGAGGATCAATTCCCTAGCTACTTCCAAAGTTCCTTGGATCATAGAATTTTGGGGCTTCCAGCATGTAGAAATCCTAAAGAGGCTGATCTGATTGATCACCCAAACTATTTTCCCTTTAACTATATCCTTAGAAATTATATCAAGTAGTGTTATGTGTTCAAGTAATAGATTCAAGAATATGTTGAAAATAATATAGTCATATTGGGTCCATCCCTGCCACAAGTGGTGTGCGTTTCTACAAATCCTGATAGCGATACCAAAGGTGAATGGTAGCAGGTTTCTAGCCATGGATCTCAAACGTTTGATGATTGGGTGGCTCGCAAGGTAGTCACTCGTGATCATGGTATCATCCATGCTTGTTTTAATCATCTTGAACCTTCCAAGGTTTCCACACCTTCCCTAGTTTTAGCTGCTACATCCACATCTCAGACTTCACCCTCTTGAAATAGAAGGCACCGACAATGCAATAGAAAGAAAAGCCCCATTTCGGTGCCAATGTTGTCCCATAAAAATGGTTACTTTATGACCTTGGATATGGAAATTTCCCCCAGAATCCATCATATAATGGAATATTCTTCAAGTGACGACCATGAGTATGCCTTGATAAACACTATCGAGTTGGTTGACACTAACATGGTTCCCAAAAATGAGTAATTCCATGAAAATCCATTTAATGTCCACAGTCAGCGGCATTATTGATGAAATCATGGATATGTGAATTTCCAAAATGCATTGGAAAGTGCTTCTGACCAATATGTGAATGAAACTGAGACTAGATAGCAAGCTCAGCATATATTTCAACACACATAGCCCTCTCATTCTATCCCATCAGATTCACTCTCACCTTCATTTGTGATGATCGATCAGGTTGAGCCACCGTAACTGTGTCATGACCAGTCATGTTTGGTTTTGGACAAACCTCTATCATCTGATAGTCATTTTATGTGGTTTGAAAAGTGATCAGTGGGATACCCTCAACCCCAACTAGAATCTACTAGTTCGACTAGAAGTTCTCATCGTACCCCCTACCACGGAGTGACCTCCTATCAGTATAAATGTGTGCCTAACACGGAAGTATGATGTACTTAAGCACCTTGTCACACCCCGACCCAACACTTTCTCATTATTTTATTTATTTTTGAATCTTTTTTTAAAATATTAAATTAATTAAATTAAATTTATGTTAAAATAAAATTTATTAAATCAAAATCAAAATGAAATAAAATAAATAAACTTAATCTATCCCCCCCTTTGTGCATCCCCCCCTCCAGTCGTGCGATGCTGAGCCCTCCTCTCTTCCTTCAACCCACATCCCATCATCGGCCACACTCTCTCCTTCCGGCGAACATCCCCTATCCATGACATATCCCTCGTCTCTCCTTGGTAAGTTTATTTCTCCCCCTCTCCTATGCTTCTAGACGATTTCCCCTTTTCATGTAGGCTCATTTGTTCCAACCGAACCCTAGGTGGGTTTTGTGTTCTAAATCGATTCTGCTTTGGTCTTTAGGGAATGTGATCTTATTTTTGATTCCCCTTCAACCCATATTCAAGGCTCTACACCATCTACGCTTGATTAAAGGTATTTTTTCCCATTCCATAACCTTTAATTTGTAGAACTGTTGATTTCTTGGATTTGTAATTGATGTTTTAATTTACAATTGTTAATATTAATTATGTTTTATGGATTTTTATGGAGAAAATATAATTTGACCTTAGTTTTCATGGAAATAGGTTGGCCTTTCTATTTTAAATATTTGTTAAAATTTATTTTTTATTAACTCTATGTGTTAGTGGTTTATATCTTTGCCTCGATAGCCCATTAAAATCATATCAAGTTTATAACAATTGTTTTGGATGTTTAAAAGGGAATTAATTAAGGAATTACTTTTCAAGTGATACTTTATATTTCAAGTATTGAAAAAGTTTTGCATGGTTATTTTTTTAAAATAAAGTGTATGGTTTTGAATTGAAATTATATTTCAAGAGGGTTCTTTAAAAGGAAGTGTAAAGGCCTGATTAGCATGACCATGCTATGATAGTTGTTGATGATTTATGTTATATCTCTTTGGTGCTTAAATTTTTTTCATTTTTATTGAAAAATTAAATGGTTTTAAAGAGTCATGTCAACATTTTATGAGTGAAATGGGATTTTTAATGAAAATTGTGTTCCCTTGACATGTTTAACTTGATGGGAACTTTTAAAGATGAATTGTAGATGGTTTTAAATGGTGAAAATCTTGTTTTCAAAATTATCTTGGTTTATGTAAGGTTTTACAAAGGGGCTTCTCCCATGGATTTGGTTGGTTGCTTCCACCCATTTTTATTGTTTCAATTTTATTTAGAGTTTTTAGTAATCTTTGGTTCCTTTTGGGTTAATTAGATTGTTTGGTGGATCCTTGGAGGGTTGAACACACATGCATAGGTACGTATATATATAAATACTCCCTATACATATTCCATCATGGCATGGAGAATATGTGAATTTGATTAAGGGGTATATATATAGGATTGTATGTGTGCATAATTTTGGGGTGATCTTTGTAAAAGGAATCGGGTGCCGATTTGTTCATCCTGGCCCGCTCCCATTTTGAAGTAGGTTTCCCTATGAATTAGCCTTTAAATAAAAGAATTATTGATATCTTGTTTTTTCTCACTTTTATTTAATTCTAGTTATTAATTTAGGGATTTTATAATAATTTCTTATTGTGAAATAAATTAAGACCCTTCCTATTTGAATTGCATGAAACTTTTTTATTAAATGTGCTTATCAAGTGTTTGATAAAATGACCCTTTGGACCTTATAAATGTGCTTTGGATTTAAAGTGGTGAATTGAGTTTCTTAAATGGGTTTCTAAGTGCATTTATAGTTTTAAATTTAGTGGTGGGTGTTGCTTCTTTTGGAAATGATTTAGTGTTAATGATTGCTTGAGGCCTGTTTTTTGTACTTTTTTAAAAATAATTACTTTGAAAATCCTCCTTGGTATTAACCTCTTACCTTTTTGGATATTGATGGGAATGGGTGGTCCTTATATTGTACTTCCCTTGTGTGTTTATGGTTGAAGAAAAGATGGATAAAATCCCTTAGAGTGATTCAAGGGTGATTTTGTTGTGTGTGTTGATGGTGTAAGATAAGAATCCATGTGTTGGATTGCTTGGTTAGTATTTGTTGATTCTCCCTCCCTTTTTAGTATTAAAATGGAAACCTAGCATAGCGAGTGAATTTTAGATAAATGATTACTGCCCTAGTTTAGATTATACTAGTGGCCCATAGTAGGGGATATTTTGTTATTATTGTTAGGGGATTGGGCCCCTCGATTAGGACAGGTTGGGAGATGATTGGGTGTTTGGGCGTTATGATGTCATCGGGTAGGGAATGCCTTCAGGATGATTCACATGTATAGTATGTTCTATATTATTCATGAGCTTTTAGGTTTCACCCATGCCTACTGGAATGAATGTTTTGACGCATTTTTGTCTAGATACTCTTGTGTATTGTTTTCTCCCATTTCCCTTATAGTATGATTGTTGAGCTTTCTTCTAGAATAATGTAGATTATAGGTTAAAATGATATCATTTTTCAGAAGATTATGGAAAAAGGTTTTTGAAATGTTTTATACTCACTCTCTCCTTTATGAATAAAATGTCATACCTCTTTTAAAATGCATTTGGTTTCACCCTAGAAAAGAATATGGTTTTGAATGGTAAAAAAAGGGCAATGGATTGTAATTTTCTTTAAAGGGAAAATGTGTAAAAAACTCACTTTTATATATTGTAGTTCAAACCATAAATTGATGATTCATTTTTTTAAAGGAAACGAATTTGGGAGTATATTACTTGGGTATGCCTACTAGGTTTTTAAACTCACGCCTATACTTCATTCTTGTTTTTAGTATCAGGTGCAGGTTTCAGTTTAATCTTGATCACTGTAGGTGATGTTGAGTCTTGGGATCAGAGAGTGACCCTTGGGGTCACATGGAGTTTATTATTCATCAGGTCCAGTTAGTTTTTATTTTTAGTTCTTTCTTAGTTATTCTATTCAATTTATTTATTTTTGGGTTGATTTATTATTATTTCACTACTTCTATTTATTTATATTAGGAGAAGTCATTCCAATCGTCACTCTATTGATGCCATTGGTGCTTGTCACCAGCCCGAGAGGATCAGGAACGCCTCACGGGCCTTTTTGTGGGTCGACTCGGGTGAATGGTTTAGGGTCAAACCAGGTTGGTTCGTGACAAAATGGTATCAGAGCATAGGTTCTTTAGAAGACCTAGCTTTTAGAGCACCCTTTGTTATTTTGGTTGTCAAGGTAGATGGAGTAGGACTTTCAGATCTTAGGGTGTAGGTTCAGGGGAGTGTCTAGCCAACACTTTCTGGACCTGACCTTTAGTTACCATGGTAAGTTGGGTTTTCTTGGTTTATTTGGTTCTTTTGGGTTGCTTGGTATATGGGGAAATGAAATGAGAGTCGGGTCGGTTGTCTCAGTGAGCTTGCAGGGCCTGGAAAGCCATGTGGAGTCGAGTACATGGCCTTGAAAGACTCTCTGTGATGGTGGTTTGATTGGCATATGGCCGCCAACTATACGACCAAGTCACCCATTGACACTAGTTTCCCTTTGTGAGTTATTTTAGGTCCTTTTGAGATATTGGGATTTTTGACATGTTTAGTTGTAAGTTGCTTTCATTTGTACTTTAGGTTATCCTTATATGGTTTTGGGGTGTTTTTTTATAGATTTTAAAATTATGTTTGGTTTGATAAAATGATGATTGGTTTATCAAAAAAATTAGATTTCCAAAACTAAAACTTTGAATTTTTTTTAGAGTGAAATGGGTTGTTTTGAAAATGGGGGTTATTTTGGAATTTTGGGGGGGGGGGGAAGGTTTTGTGAAATTTGAAATTGGGAAAATTAATGTCTAATTTGGAAAAAAAATTCTATGAAGATGATGTGTGGTATTTAAATTTGTTGAGGTATTTTTAAAGTGGTTTGGAAAGTGATAATGTTTCTTTTATTCAGCCCTTAATATTCCTATGAGTCCTCACATATATGTATATAGATGTATGTATGTGTAAAGTGAATGGTTATTGGTATGTATGTATGGGTGATTAAACTATCATGAGAATGTATATATATGAGACTTCATGGAATACCAATGGTGGGTGTTTGGTTTTGAAGGCTTGTTATGTTTTTTGAAAATGTTTTTCAAGAAGAGAGGAAATTTAAATGTTTTAAAAAGTGGGAGAGTGTGATGTTGCCCTTTCGTGTTTGGATTTTTTTTCTTTTGGGATTTGGATTTGATGTGTTGGGGGTGTGATTGAAATGATGTTTTTAATTTGGGTTATTTATTAAAATATTAGGTGTGTAATTTTAATTTATGATATGTTTTGATTTGGTTTCATACTCTATGTTTTCAGATTACATCCCCACTGAGTTCTAAGGGATTTTGTGACGTATCTAAGGGTGATTCTTCTATAAAGTGTCTTTAGTTTGATAAATTCATACTTTATAAATTCATTTTATCCTATTTGGATACGAATTCTGGTGGTTCTCAATATCAAGAGTTCATCAAGAGGTTCCAAGAGTCAATCCCTCCTCATTTCCTTGGGTAACAGGAACTAGGGAAAGCTGAGTAATGACTAAAAAATATTGAGGAGATATTTTTAAATCATGAATCTCCCAAACCTATCAAGATGGTGCTTTCCACCTTCATGTGGGAAGGTTGAAGTCAGGAATGGTTAGAATCCGTTCTTCAGGCTAAACTGTAGAAGAATTACTCGTGGGAATGATTTAAAGCCTTGTTCATCCAACAATACTTCCCTGATGACATGAAGATACCAATGGGTTCAAGATTTTACAGCCTCAAGCAGAGTGATTCAACGTTGTTGGAGTATGATAATAACTTCACCGAGTTGGTTACGTATCTCCCAAACCTTTCTAGGGATGAATATTTGAAATCTTGGTTCTTTGAAATGAGTCTCCGATCAGAATTCCTTCAGGAAGTTCCTTATTTCACTAATGATTATGAAGAAGTCATGAGACGGTTTGGTCAACTCGAAGCCAATTTAGCAGAATCTCGCCATTTGATAAGAGGTATAAAAATTTTGTTGTTTTCCGCCTAGCTAGATTCATCCAAGAGAAAGTTGTAGCTATTTTTTCAGTGTGGGAAGTCGGGGCATAGGAAGTTTTCATGTTGCGAAGCACCTAAGATCTATTATACATATGGATATTTAGGTCATTTTCAAAGTTTTTTCTAGGTTTTCACTATAAAATTACATGGAGCTAGATCCACTTCCTTGGAGAACTCTCAAGCTTAGTTGGATGAACGTAGCACTGATGCAAGCTCAATCATAAGCTTTTTTTTGTGAATTCTCTTGGTGTAATTAATTTAATATGTGGTGTTGTATTTTTTTGGGTGTGAAAAATAATGTTTCAGGTTCTTTTGGAACTTTTTTTAATGGGAATGTCTTTGTAATGTTATTAATGTAAAATGATGGTGTTTTTTGTCCCATGTTTCGTTTCTTTAGGCTTTTCTGGCCTTTGTTAGGATTTGAGAGTTATTCTAGCATGA
The DNA here is from genome assembly GCA_963277665.1 of Viscum album. Lineage (NCBI taxonomy): Eukaryota > Viridiplantae > Streptophyta > Magnoliopsida > Santalales > Viscaceae > Viscum > Viscum album. The sequence goes on along the minus strand of OY728138.1, from coordinate 1,100,792,199 downwards.
GAAATCAAGGTTTTTATGGAATACTAATATGGTGGGGAGGCCACCATGGGATGAAGTCATGAAAAATTCAACTTCTAGGTGTTCTTGATAGATCACTTTCTTTTTTCCGCTCTGCCCGACCCCGATTATAGTTATTGGTTTACTTGAATAGTGGATCATGTAACATGTGCTCGTAGAGACCCCGATCAGTGCACGACTAGTTTCTTCGATGGTTTTTATGTTAGGGGTCAGGGTGTTCTTCATTGGGTTGTGTTTAGAAAATAGTGAGTCTTCTTTTTCATTTTTTTGTTATTGTTTGAACTCTTTGGTATTGTGTAATTCCTTCCTTGGATGTGTAACTTCTTTTGAGAATAGTCTCCCAATTTGTTTTTAGGAATCATTAGTTCTGGGATCTGAATGAAAGCAAGTGTTGGTTCTTTTTTCTTTGAGTTTCTAGGTTTTTTTGTGGGTTTTAGTTCATCCTTTATTTGTTTTTGATCAACCAAATCTCTTGGGACTTTCTGGGTGTAGAAATTGTCATGGTGGGGATAATTTTTACACCCCGACCTAACACTTTCTCTTTATTTTATTTTATTTTTGAATACTTTTTTAAAGATTAAATTAATTAAATTAAAGTTAATTTAAAATAAAATTATTTAAATAAAAATAAAAATGAAATAAAATAATAAAAAATAAATAAACCTAGTTTATCCCCCCCCCCATTATGTTTCACCCTCCCCCTATTGTGTGACGTCAACCCCTCCTCCATCCCTCCTACCTACATTGCACTGCTAGCCATGATCCCTCCTTCTGGTGAACCTCACTTCTCCATGACCTCTCCCTTAGCTCACCCAGGTAAGGTCGTCACTCCCCCTCTCCTACACTTCCTACTGATTTCCTATTTTCCCATAGTTTCATTTGTTCCAGCCGAACCCTAGGTGGGTTTTTGGTTCTAAATCGATTCTTATTTCGTCTTTAGGGTGTGTGATCTTATTTTTGAGCCACCTCCAACCCATATTCGAAGATTCTCACCATCCATGCCTGATTCAAGTTAGTTTTTCCTATTCCATAACCTTTAATTTGTATAATTATTGATTTCTTGGCTTTTAAATTGATGTTTTAATTAACCATTATTAATATTAATTATGTTTTATAGATTTTTATGGAGAAAATATAATTTTACCTTAGTTTTCATGGAAGGAGGAGGACATTTGTAATTTAAATATTTGTTAAAATTGATTTTTTATTAACTTCATGTGTTAGTTGTTTATATCTTTTCCTAGATATCTCTTTAAAATTGTATCAATATTATAATTATTATTTTGGATGTTTAAAAAGGAATTCATTAAGGAATTAATTTTCAAGTGATACTTGAAATGTCAAGTATTTCAAAAGTGTATCATGGTTCTTGTTTTTAAATAAATAGTATGGTTTTGAATTGAAATTGGATTTGAATAGGGTTCTTTAAAAGGAAGTGTAAAGGCCTGATTAGCATGACCATGTTATGATAGTTGTTGTTGATTTATGATATATCTCTTGGATGTTTAAAATGTTTTCATTTTAATTGAAAAAATTAAATGGTTTTAAATAGGCATGTGAACTTTTGAAGAGTGAAATAGGATTTTCAACTCAAATTGTGTTCCCTTAGCATGTTGAACTTGATGATCACTTTTTAATATGAATTGTGGATAGTTTTAAATGGTTAAATTCATGTTTTCAAAATGATCTTGGTTTATGTAAGGTTTTATAAAGGGGCTTGGCCCATGGATGTGGTTGATTTCTTCTCCCCTTTTTATTGTTTCAATTTTATTTAGATTTTTTGGTAATAGTTGGTTCCTTTTGGGTTAATTAGATTGTCTGGTGGCTCCTCATAGGGTTTCACACACATACATAGGTACGTATATATATATCCTCCTTGTACATATTCCCTCATGGTTTGGGTAATATGTTCATTGGATTAAGGTATATATATATATATATATATATATATATATATTGGAGTGTATGTGTTCACGATTGTGGGGATATCTTCATCTAAGGTGTCGGGTGCTGATTTGTTCATCCTGGTCTGCCCCTATTTTTAGGTAGGTTTTCCTATGCATTAGCCTTTAAATTAAATAATTATTTGTTTCTTATTTTTTCACTTTTATTTAATGCTAATTATTAATTTAGGGATTTTATAATAATTTCTTGTTATGAAATAAATTAAGACTTTTTCTATTCGAATTGCATGAAATTGTTTTATTAAATCTGATTTCCAAGTGTTTGATGAAATTCCCCTTTGGACCTTATAAATGTTCTTGAGATTTAAAGTGGTGAATTGAGTTTCTTAAATGGGTTTCCCAGTGTTTTTTTAGTTTTCAAAGTAATGGCGGGTGTTGCTTCTTTTGGAAATGATTTAGTGTTAAATTATTGTTTGAGGCCCATTTGGTACTCTTATAAAATTAATTACTTTTAAAACCCTCTTTGGGATGCACCTATTTTTTTGTTTGATGTTTATTGGAATGGGTGGTCCTCGGATGGGACTTCCCACATGTTTTTATTGTTGAAGGTAAGAGGGAGAAAATCCCTTAGAGTGATTCAGGGGTAATTTTGTTATGTGTGTGTTGATGGTGTAAGATAAAAATTCATGTGTTGGATTTCTTGTTTAGTATTTTCTGACTCTCGCTTACTTTTTATTATAAACATGGGAACCTAGCATAGAGAGTGAATTTTTGATGAACTATTGTTTCACTAGTTTAGATTACTCTAGTGGCCCATAATAGGGGGATATTTTGTTATTATTGTTATGGGATTGGGCCCCTGGATTAGGCCAGGTAGGGTGATGATCGGGCATTTGAGAGTTAAGATTTCATCAGGTAGGACATGCTTTCAGAATGAGTCACATGTATAGTATGTTTTATATTATTCACGAGCTCCTAGTTTCTACCCATGTCTACTAGAATGAATGTTTTTATGCATTGTTGGATAGATACTCTTGTATATTTTTTCTCCCATTTCCCTTATTGTATGATTGTTGATCTTTTTTCTAGAATAGTGTGGATTATTGGTTAAAATGATAATGTTTTTTTATAAGATTATGGAAAAAAGTTTTGTAAATTTTTTATTCTCACTCTCTCTTTTATGAAATAAATTTCATCTCTCTTTTAAAATTCATTTGGTTCCTCCCAAGAAAATAATATAGATTTGAATGGTAAAAAAAGGGAAATGGATCGTGATTTGATTTAAAGGTAAAATGTGTGAAAAAAAATTACTTTTTTATATTTTATTTCAAACATGAAATTGATGATTATTTTGTTTAAAGGAAATGTATTTGGGATTATATTACTTGGGTATTCCTATTGAGTTCTAATACTCATGTCTATACTTAATTCTTGTTTTTAGTCTTAGGTGAAGGTTTCAGTTTGATCTCGATCGATGTGGGTGATGTCGAGTCTTAGGATCGGAGAGTGACTTGTGGGGTCATGTGGATTTTATTGGTCATTAGGTCTGGTTATTTTCTTTTTTAGTTCTTGCTTAGTTATTCTGTTCAGTTTATTTATTTTTGGGTTGCTTTATTATTATTTTGATTCTTCTGTTTATTTATACTGGGATAAATCGTTTCCAACATCACTTTGTTGATGCCCTTGGCACTTGTCGCCAGCCCGGGAGGATTGGGAATGCCTCTCGGGCCATATCGCGGGCCACCTCAGGTGACTGGTTCAGGGTCGATCCGGGTTTGTTTGTGACACACCTCTCTTTCATTATTACAAATCTCTTGATTATCAAGGCTCTCCGCCTATCCGAATATATGTGTGATTCTCTCATAGAGGCTTTGAGAATACCCCTCTAGTTTCAAATAGAGGTAGAGACCGTAGAACCCTTCCATGTTCAGCAAGTTGAACATGTATAATGTCATTCCATAATTTCATTCTCTAGATAAGATGAAGGTTATTCTATGTGGGTTAACATCCACCCATTGTATATCTCTATCCAATTCAATGTCGTGGAATTCTATCAATGTCTTATCAACACAAACTCAAAGATTAATCTCATCTCGACCCAGATGTTCAGCAAGCTGGGGTTATCTGAATGATATTTGAATCCCTCTGACCTAAATAGTAAAGGATATGATAGGATGGAGTATACTTCAGTCAATAAAATCCATCTAAAGACCCAATCTGGTGGCCTGGTCTCCAACACTGAGTTAATGATTGTCTCACATGATACTGCCTACAATGCATTGATGGGTAGACCCTGGCTCTACCTGAATGTGGAAGTTCTGTCCTCTTATCACCAGTGCCTTAAGTACTCCCTTAATGGTAAAGTGAGAATACTCTTGGGTGACATGTATCCATTTTCCTCTTTTGAATCCTTATACCTAAACACTGACTATTACAAGAGCAAAGGAAAGCAAGTTCAGGCCAATGAGGTTGAACATGTTGCCGATGTGGATGACCTATGGACAGACTTGGATAATTCCTTCATAATCCCAATCCATCGGTAGGAATCCAAAACCCTAGACATGGGACATTACTTTGTCATCTCTGGGAAAAAGGAAAAATGTGTTTCCAAAAATAAGGAATTGTAAAAGATCACTTTGTAATCTTGCATGAACCAATATCAAGTGTTTCCATAGCCCCTTAACCCTATAAGATATCAGGATGTTCACCCCATGGAAACAAAAATACTCTATACTTGTTTGTTTCACTGGGCAGGGTTGAACCGACTTAGGCCAACGTGCCACTACTCCTTCGATGTTATTAAGCATCACCCCTTGGGTCGAAGTCCTAATGGGATTAGATCGACAACCTTTTTCACCATGGTTTCAGTAGTGTGGGAACCTCCTGATGAAGATTCCAAAGCCGCTCAGGCTAGCCCCATCATTCCATCTTGGTCAGCCAACTTAGAGGAATTGATCCATGATGATGATCCTCTCGATCTGGATGATGAATAGGATATGGAGAATTCTCCTTATGCATTTGAGGAAGGTGTCTCCACCACCATCGATGATTTGGTACAAGTGAATCTTGGTACTAAGGTAGACTTGATGCCTATGCTAATCAATGCAGCCATGCCTACTGAGGAATAACAGCAATATATGGATTTTTTTTAAGCATAATCGGGATATATTTTCCTATATATATGATGAGATACTAGGGCTAAATCCTCATATTGTCATCCACCATCTCAGTCTTCTAGTAAGTCATTGTGGGATCAATCAGCCTCCCAGAATAATTCACCCTTCTCATGGTGTCGTGGTTGAAACCGAGGTTGATAATATTATCAAGGAAAATTTTGTTAAGGAATTATAGTACCCCGGATGGTTAGCCAATATCATGCTCATCAGGAAGAAGAACGAACATATCAGAGTCTACATCAACTTTCAGGATCTTAATTATCACTATATGAAGGATGTTTTTCCCCTTCCCATGACAGAGCTATTGATTGACACCACTACTAGATTCCAAGCTCTCTTATTCATGTATGGGTATTTCAGATACAACCAGATCCAAATGACCCCAAGGATGAAGATTATACCACCTTCAGGGAACCACAAGGTACTTTCTATTACTAGGTAATTCCTTTCAGTCTAAAAAATGTAGGATCCACTTATCAACATTCCATGCACTGCATCTTCAAGATGGTCCTCAGGACATTGGTAGAATGAAACATGGAAAATCTTGTGGTCAAATACTAACAGTGTCAGGACCATCTCAAAGATCTTGAGAAAGTGTTCATATTCCTTTTCTCCTTCCATCTAAAGATGAACCCCTTGAAGTGTTACTTCGGGGTTACCATTAGAAAGTTCCTCGGATTTATTGTTAGATATTGAGGCATCAAGATCGATCAAGATAAGATCAAGGCTATCAGTCTGATTCCTCCTCTAACAAACCTTCTAGATCTCCTAGTATTTCAAGGCTGCTAATCCTACACATGCCGATTAATTGAGAATATGGCTGCAAAGTGTAATCCCTTTTCCGAACTCATAAAAAAAGGGTTCATCGATCAATGGGATCAAGATTTCCATACCACTTTTGAGAATATTAAGTAGTACATGCTCCATCCTTCAATCTAGATGTCACCCATTTTTGGTAGGTTGTTGGTATTTTATTTGACTGCTCTGGAAAAATCCCTCAACACCCTTCTCACTCATAAGAACAATGAGGGAACCAAGAATAGTTTATATTACCTCATTCGTATTCTCCTTAACACCAAGACCAGATATACCTCTATCGAGAAGAGATGTCCCATGATGGTTTTTATAGTGAAGAAGTTGTGGAATTATTTGCAGCATCACAAGATATAGCTGGTGTCCCAAGTAGACTCACTAAAGTGTATTATAAACTACCCCATGTTTAAAGGCCTTCTATCTCGGTGGGCAGTGATCCTTCAGTAGTTCGACATCAGGTTTGTACCGCAAAAAACTGTCAAGGGTCGGGCACTGGTATACTTCTTTGTCACCCATACAACCCCAGCAGAGTAATATCTAGACCTTGAATTTATAGATGAGTCCATCCTCTCAGTGGATCAATATATTCCATGTTAGAAGATGTACTTTGATGGTGCTTTTCGGAGTCCAACTGGTAGAAGGCTCAATGATCCCATACTCAATAGAGTAGTCTTGGGTATCATCTTCATCACACATACACGAGTTATCTTTCCATAATCATTATTTTTATTAAAAGGTTGTACCAACAATTAGGTAGAGTATTATACCATCACCACTGGTCTCAAGATGACCCTAGATAATGATGTTCCCCACCTACATGTGAAGGGGGACTCCGAACTAGTCATCAAGCATATTAATGATGATTATGTTGTCAGAAATCCAGAGATCGTACCCTTGTTAGAGTACACTCACCAGTTAATGGCCCGGTTACCTTCTCATCATGAGGTTATTAATGTTCCTCAATCGCAGAATGGTTGAGTCAGCTCCTTGGCCAGCCTTGTTGCTTCTCTCGCAGAGCCAAATCACGGCGATTTGATTATCCATGTGGTACATTGAAGAGTCATCGCTCCTGTCACTGCAGATGATGATGATGTCTAGTGAGTGAGCCATCTCATCACGGGTGCCTCTACATTGAGACTTATAGGTCCCTCTTCCATAGTAGAATAGATCCCTGATTGGACGAATCTCTTCATTTAGTATCTCCAACATGGTCATCTCTTGACAGATAGAGCTGAACGTGGTAGAACCCATTGGCGTGTAGTGTAGTTTACTCTCCAGAGAGGTCATAGCCTCGAGAAGATCCTCTACAGTCATAGATTAGATGGATTCCTCATTTGTTTCATTCATGTAGATGAGATTCCTCATGTTTATAGTAATTTCATGTCATTTTTTGCAGATCTCATCAGGCAGGGCCGAAACTCTCTCATCAGATTCCAAGTCTGGGCTACGTCTAGCCCACCATGGTCCAAAATTGTATCAAGATATACAAGAGGTTTCATGTGTGTCAGATCCATGATAAATTTGTGCATTTACCATTAGATCCTCTTCATACTACCAAGTACCCTTTTCCCTTTGTGGTCTGGGGACTCAATGTCACGGGACCATATCCATCAGCGATAGCTCACCAATGCATGTTCATCCTGACTGCCATAGATTTCTTTTCCAAGTGGGAAGAATTGATCCTGCTCAAATAATTAAAGGCCCATTCTATCATTGAATTCTTGATCTTCAACATCATTCATCGATTTGGAGTCCCTCACATCATTCCCATTCATAATAAAACCAAATTTTGAGTATCCAAACTGAAGAAATTGTATTCCAAGTATAGTATCTTGTCCAAAAACACGTCTCACTATCATGTGCAGGAAAATTGATAGATTGAGGCGTTCAAAAAAACCCTCTATAATATTTTTTAGAATATGGTTGTTCCGAACAAGAAAATTTGACTGGAAAATCTCCCCAATGCTCATTGTGCTTACCAGACAACGAGTTATAATTCCACCCAGGTGACCCTATATTCCCTGGTGTATAAAACAAAGGTAGTAATACCCATAAAAAATTAGTTTGTGTCACTTCAGATAGTTTTATATGATCAGTAGACATCAGAAAAAATACCAGATGTTCGTCTGGCTGAACTGAAAGCCCTCGATGAGAACAAGCTCCGAGATTTGCACAATCTATAGAGGCACCAAAATAAGATATCCATAGAATTCAATAAGAAAGTTATTATTCACTCTTTACTTTAATGTGAAATGGTTTTATCCCTAAAAATGCTAATGATACCTAGAATGAATTCACCAAAGTTGGAGCCCAAATGGGAAAGACCTTATATCATTCACAAGGTTTACCCCAATAGTGTGTACTCTTTGGTCACCATAGATGGTGAACACATTACCCATCCCACCAATGTCAAATTTATAAAGTAGTATTTCACTTGAGTAGATCTTTGTTCTTACCACATGATGTTAAACTGTGTGATCCATCTGCGCTTAAAGACATAAAAACTATACAACTTCATCATTCTGTATAATGATAAACTGCAAATGGTAAATGTATCATATGGTCTAAACCCTACAACATTAAACTAAGATCCATTACATCCTTACCGCATGACATTAAACTATATGAAATTTCAATAACTATGTATGGCATGATTCCTTCCCACACAGGATATGTAGGAATGGATAGACATTTTTACCTTTGGGTTCGGCCCCAAGTTCCTCCATCTTCAGTCTCTCAACCTAGGGATTCTCATGGGAGTATGTGGTGTGTTGTGGGATTCTTTATTCTTAATTCACATCAGGTTTAAAATATCCATGCCATATTCCCCCTTAGGAGAACCTTCTTATTCCTACATCCTTACCGCATGATGTCTAAACTGCACATAATTTTAAGAACTATGTATGGCTTGATTCCTGCCTTAGTAGGATACGTAGGAACGCCTGGACATTTTGTATCTAGGTCCATCTACAGGTTCCACAAACCTTCACATTACTTTGGACCCTTATCCTAATTTCCCTACTCAGATTATGAATGTTGTAGTGTGAGGCCTCTTGGCCTTCATTCGTATTAGGTTTTCTTTATCATGCCATGCACACCCCTTCTTCGAGACCTTATTCTCCCTTCCATTCTAACCACATGATGTTATACTGTATAGTATCTCAATAACTATGTGTGTATTGATTACCATACTTATGGGATACATAGTAATTACCAAACATCTTATCCTTGGGTCCATCCCTAGGTTGATCAACCCATTTTTTCCTTTTCCTTACTCATCCTTTCGATTAATCTCCCTAGTTGAACCCCTTGACCTCTATCTTTCCACATAAACATGCTCAGATGCACCATGGTATGGGACTTAGAGTATTGGATTCTACATGGATATTCTCTCATACCACCATCATGTTTTTCATGCCCTTCATTTGGTTCTACATCACCTTTCACATCTAAAAGGACCCCCAGATGGCCTGGTCTCATGACACTTTGCCTCACCTACCATTCTGGGCCAACATCCAAGAGGATCTCAAATGAAAATTTGATACCAGTCCTACGTTACCAACATGATCAATGGTTTATACTAAATTTTTTATTCCCATTCTAGGTCACACTATATGTATACTGTGCTAAGAACATGGTCAACAGTTATCCTCCATCATCATCGCCTACTCGGTCACATCCCAAATGTTAGTCTCGTGATTCACATTCCTTCTCACATCCTTATGTCCAGAAAAAATTTCAATACCCTCAGTTTCATTCCTCCATACACCTTTGTGAATTGATCAGGAGAACCATTTTCATGGGATCATCCTTGGCTCGAAGAACCCATGTTCCCTTATTATGTGTTTTGTGTCTTGTACAGATCTTTTATACCCCTTGTTTCCCACACCGAGCATGGATCATGTGAGCTTAGAGTTTTTGATATGGTTTATACCTGCATGGAAATTTTCACATCTCCATGGTCCAAACTCTATGAATTTAAACTATATGGTTTGGTCACCAAGTCCAAGTTTCGTGACTTTAAACTATATGTATGTCCTCTTGAGAGTTTGAAATACTTTGTGGAACTCTTTGGTCCTCATTCACATTGGGTTTATTTTTTGACACTAAATTTCATATCTTATTCTCATGGTCTAAACTCTATGAATTTAAACTAATATTTTAAGTGTCCAAGTTTACATGAGATTAAACTGCATAAAAACCTCGATTTTTTTCTTGAGAGAATATTTCCCCCTTTTTGGTATTAGTTTTCTACCATGCCAGCTAAAAAACTAAATTTTTCTTGATTCCTTCCCCTAAAGGATGTGTATAAACACTCATAAATTTTTCTCTTTGGGCCCAGCCCTAGGTTCATTAACCTCATAGTCCCTTTGGCCCATACCACAATCCAAACTCTATGACATTAAACTAGGATCCCTTAGTTCATGTAACGTGACTTTGAACTATTGTCCAGGGTCCATGCATTATAACCTTAAACTATGTGCAATGTCCTAGTCATATGATGTTAAACTATTCCATGTATCGTCCTCACCATATGGCACTAACTATGTGTTTATCATCATCATTTGCATGATGTAAAACTATAATCCATCCTAGTCCCTCACTAGAAAGGTACTTTCTAGAAGTATGTTTGACCTCAATTTATACTAATACACTCACCCAATGTGCTTTCGTCGTGGTGGGGTAATTTTAAGAGTGTTGGCTCCACTTGAACAGCCCATCACTCCATCTTCATGCTTTATGTGCCCTCTATTTGGATCCCCATACTCCTCCACATCTAAAGGACCCCCTAATGTCATGTTCTCATGCCACTTCAACTCACCTACCATTTTTGGACCAATGTTCCAGAAGATATAGGACGACACTTCAAGTTTTCCCCATGTTGTGAACATGGTCATAAGTTGGCCCTTATTTGTTTGTCCCTGTTTTAGGATAATTCAATAAGGATACTTTGTTACAAACCTAGTCAACAGTTATCCTCCATTGTTATTCTATCCTCACTATGTTCCAAATTTCAGGTATCATGATTCACACTTCCCATTCCCCTTTGTTCGGATTGATTCCAACACCCCTAGTGTTATCTCTCTCATGAACCAAAGCATGTTGGGAAAGACAGTTTGGATACTCTAAGAACCTTACTCTCTAAGTCATAGACTCTTCTCTCATTTTGAAACTCTAGGCAGTCAATTAGACCCCTAGTGTTCAATGACTATCCATTACTCTTATATCCCAAGTGAGCGGTTGAGCTATTGTTTCTTATTTCTCACACTGAGCATGACCGATGTGATAGTAGGGATTGATTTTTAGTTGTTTCACAGATACAATTGAAATTCAGTAATAAAAACAAGTAAGAAATATGTCTATACACACAGTTTAAATGGGTAGGTGGATGAAGAAATTATGTCGTAGTTTGGCCAAAACACGTCCCTTATGGATCCACTCCCTCAATAGAATGCTTTTATTTTTCCACTCTCTAGCTTGTAGCTTCCAGGGTTTCTTTCTGCTTCTTGATCTCCTCCTCCTCATTGACGGCTGCAAATTAAAGCTTCATAGCCCTAATCTTCATTCAGTCATGTTCATCTTGAAGTTATACCACTTGACGGTTTGCCTATGCTAATTACTCATGGGCCTCCACCAGTTAGGCCTTCATTCGTTCAGTGAGCCTCATATTCTTAGATATGAATTTGAAATTATGACTCATTTTCCCATCCATTTATTGAATCTATTTTTTAGTATCTTCGAGTTTTTGGATATTTTCATACTTTTCCGGTACAAATTGGCATCCAAGTGTTGACTACTCTCCTATATCCTCTCAGTATGGTAATCCAGGACCAATGTGTGTTGATTCCACAAATCTACTCCTCTTGAACATAGATATCATAGCCATGTTCAAATCAATCCCATTATGCCTATCCACATAGGTTTTGGAACCTCATTAAAGAATCGTTTGATGAGCTTCCATGCTTGGTGTCGGGCCTTTTGATTATCTTATACTGCATCAGAATAAAAAAATTTCAGCTCTAAGGGATCATCCAGTTCATATTCAGAAAATGCATCCAGAAGCTCAACAGTAAAATCTTACTCGAGCATCGAATCTGAAGAATCAGGTTCCGGGTTGTTCAGTTGGTCCTCATTACTTGATTCTCCCTCGATGATGTTAGCCTGAACGGCTCCTTATTCTGCTCCACCAATGACTTCACATATCACCATGATTGATTTCTTTCCTCGAATGGTAGCTTTTCCATCATGGGTTCTTGATTCCATGTGGATTATCACCCCTCTCAATAAAGGGGCCATGGGTCCTCTAGCCATACATACTAGTAGGTAACCTTCCATTCTAATAATTGTTCAGAAAAGGGTTGTGTCAGTCATTTTGATTGAGCAAAACAATAGGTGCGACTAGAAGGATAAGGAGACTTATGATGGTAAAACTTATGGTATCACCTCTAGATTTTCATCACTATAATGTCAGGGTGTGGTCCCGCATATATGATGGTAGGCTCTGTTGGTTCTGAAGATGCTTCCCTTTATTCACCAACACTACTCAATTTTGATGTTGTTGTTTCTCTAGATATGAGTCCCAGTACTTGGTCTTCCACACCCATTATCACCTCTTCATCCCTAACAGTAGGTTTGGTCTACACAAGGTCCTCTTTCACAAGTATATATTGATTCAAGGACCAAGATAAAGTGGGAAGTTTAATAGTATAGCAGATGAGTCTGTCTATACTTAGAGAGTAGGAGTAAATCCTCCCAGAGAATTCTCCTCTATAGCCCTAATTTCTATTTCCTCAGGAGAAACTCCCTTGGAAATTACTTCCTTTTCACCTTTCTAAACATCCTCAGCATCGACCTCTTCCCCCCAGGAACTCTCTGAATCAAACAATGGAAAGTGCTCTACCAGTTGATCTATTGATGATATTGGGGGATGGTCTTGTTCAATAGCACCATTACTCATCTTTTCAGTGGTTTTGCAGTGCCTCGAGAGTATACCAGTTCCTCTATTTATTTTATGAATTTTCTTTCCATATCTGGGGATGCATTTAATACAGCTTTGAAAAATTGAATTTACCCCAACTGCATCCCATTTTTATTCAGGTTCGTCCAGATGTCATCAACTTTCAGGAAGTGTTTGTAGAATTCCTGGTATTTCTAGGCCTCTAAATAGACAACATCATGAGGAATCACCGCTTGACACACATGCTTCCTGGGATCCTGATGGGGGACCTTGAAGAACCCCCTCAATGCTTCTCCTCTCTCTTGGGTCATACTAGTTGGATCCACCGGTTCTGGAACTTCCACATCCCTTGCCTCACCTTGGTGATGGTTCATGGACCACTACCCTTACTTCTGTGACCAAATCACCATGGCATGTGTCAGCACCACCCTCAGGAGATCCCCTTAATTCTACTCAACCTCAACTTTGAGGCATAAAAACCACTTCTTTACTTTCCCGGATTGTTGGAATCTTCAATGTCTCACCTAGGTAAGCAGCTGCCCAACTCAGCAGGTATTCTTGAATCAATCTGAATTTGGAGGTAGGTGGTGAAATCATGTTCCACATATTTCCATCCTCCTGTGTGAACATCAACCATGGTTGTCTCATTGCACATGGGTGGTTCTCATGACACAACCCCCAAGTACACTTTATGATTCAGCCACCGTATACACCTGAATTGTCTTACGAATTGTTGTGGAGTATATGGTTTGAATATGGGTTCATAGTCCACTTTCATGACCAACACACCGCTGAAAAAGGACATAAGATACAACTACTTCTCTTTAGTGTCTATGCCATCATCAGTGAATGCTCTGATTAGTAGGGGAATGGGTGGAAGATGAATTTATTGGATTGCTCAATTTTTCTCAGTACAACCTTCGTGCCAAGTTTGAGTGGGGGCTCCCCTTGATATTCATAATCATTGGTCGAGAGTGTATCCTAGGTGGGAAAATGGGATTGAGGTAATCATATCCTCCCATGTGTGCAGTAATCCAACTATATAGAAAATGTAATGGCCCGCGCACATGCAACGACCTCTTTCCCTTGCTGATGTGTCATAGTAAATGATATAACTTCACTAGTACTGGTATTCCCAGGTTTATTGATTCTTCAAAATCTAGTTGCATCACAATAATAAATGTAATCGGTCACACTCCTATGTTTACTTATCTAACTGGCAGTATCTACACCAAGATCAGTGCCAAAATGAATCCATCCAGCCTGACTATTGGTTGTTGGCCATCTTTGATGTTTTAGCTCCATAGTTTCCAATAACTATCCTCTAGGATCCACCAGTAAGAACATTCTTGTCCCATATAATCTCCCATCATACATGTATTAGGGCTTGTTGGTAGTTTCCCCAGATATGTCGCTCCCTCGGATGGAAAGTTCAGAAAATAGATGAACCAATACTTAAAGTTGACATCTCTGGTATTCTGCTTGTCAACATCCATGCCTAGCACCAGGTTCAATAATGCATTTTCCAAAGGTGGCATCTGTTCCTCATCCACCCCAAAATTCATGTCAGGGAGGAACTCATTGTACATTTTTCCCAGAATCATAATGATAGTGATTTTATGGAGATCCCAAAGGCTGATACCAACCTCCCCATGGTATAGGTGGAATGTGTTGGTATCAAGAGACCACCTTAATATAAGTTCTTGTATGAACTAATTAAATTGGAAAACATGGAATTGGGAATCCCATGCTACTCCGTATAAGCCGAATCGCCTCAGTACATGCTCAAACTTGACACTGGATGCCCACACCCTATATGCCCAAGCCCACTCATTATTGAAGTTTCCCCCTGATAGAGAAAATTTATGTGCATATTTTTGATAAAATAATGAGTATTTTTTAATTTTTTTAGAGTATAAAACCCATATGTTTAATTGTTTTAAAAAAATAATGGGTAATTTGAGTTTTAGAATGAAAAGGAGCTAAATTGTGAAAAATGACTAATTCTGGATTTTTGACAGATTTTTACATCAAGGGTATTTGGGAAATTTCCTAAAACATTAATTTCCAAATTTTCTAATTAAAATTTTTTTAGAATATTTATTTTATTTACTTCATTTTTGTCTTATGTACTAGGAGCTTATTCGGCCATCTAGAGGGCCAAAAAATTCATTGACGTTGGACATTTTTCCGGGAGGAGACCATGGACACCACCAATGTACTAGAACCCAAACTCGGCCTAAACACATCCAAATGAGGTGTTTACATCTGAGATAGAACGAGGACATATAGGACCGACTCTACAACAAATTTGGGGAAGTTTTGAAGTCATTAATGCATCCATTAAATGACATAATTTTGGATGAACCTTCCTGGAAGCTTCATCCAGAAACAGAATCTTTAAATGAAAATTCATAACGCCTACATCTTGCGTCCAAATGCTCTGAAATTTTGGGGGTGAACGACCAAAACATTTATTAAAAACATTTAAGAAGGGGTTCGTGCATTAATCAGCCATTTATTGGGTCAAAAACACGAAAACATTCAGAGGGCAGAATGCTGCCTATAAAAGGATGTCCTCCCCTCCTTCCAAAATCATCAGCTCGAAACCCAAAGCCAAGGAGGGATCCCACCGGGGCATGGGCTGCTTCTGCTCCTCTATTACTCCCTCATTTCTTCTTTTTATTTTATTTTCATTTTTGTTTTGTTTTATTTTAAATTTAAATTGTAATTTGAATTTCTTTTCGATTAATCCATGCATCTGTGTTTCTCCATCCACTTTTCTTCTTTTCTTTCTTTCTTTCTCTCTCCTTCAATCTCTCTATCTTCTTCCACCCACTCCACCAAGTAATATCATACTCTCGGAAATGATAGGCTAACTTGAGACTTGGATTTGGGGGAGGTCAATATATTCATCAATTTTCTTTAAAGTTTGTTTTATTGTTTTTGGTAGATTTGAGGATCAATCATTGGTGAGGCGAATGTCCCC
Organism: Viscum album; assembly: GCA_963277665.1. Lineage (NCBI taxonomy): Eukaryota > Viridiplantae > Streptophyta > Magnoliopsida > Santalales > Viscaceae > Viscum > Viscum album. Next base: position 1,100,776,341 of record OY728138.1, on the reverse strand, counting down.
GATTGGGTGACAACCCCCAATGACATGAAACTCAAAATATTTCTATTCTGTAAAAGATTATTGATTCAAAAACGATATTTCATGTTTGTTTTATCAAACTAAAATCAACATATAAAAAAGAATAATGATTGAATCCAAGACTGAACCCCAAAACCAAGTTCTTTCTTCATCAACTCATTTTTTTTGTATTGCATGATAATTTAGATTATTCATATCAAAAACACCAAAAATATCGTTATCACTTTTATTTAAATATAAAAAAACAAAAAAAGATAGATTCAGTGATATAGAATAAAGTAAGTGAACCACTTTGAGAAGGCTCCTCAAGAGAGACGACCATGGTCAGCCACTATGCTGCACTAGGAAAAATATAATTGTTTTTGTCCATGCCCCGCGATAGACGTGCGTCAAAACTGGCGTCGTTGCCGGGGAGCCAATCAGTTATTCATTTATTTTTTTCTATTTTAAAATCTTAGGTAGATTTAATTTTTTTAAAAAAATAAAAATACTAAAAAAACATTCATGATGGATTCAAATTCAGATTATTATGCATGGATAGATTACTCACAAGTGCATCAACAACAAGAAGAAGAAGATTTTAGAAGGACTCGGGAGAAAGAACTTAGAGAAATCATTAAACAATTAACGAGAAAATCTGAAAGAGCATTTGACTATGTTCGTGCATTAATGGAGCAACCAATCCCTAAGCAGGATCAAGAACCCGAGGTGGCAAAGGAGGAAGACTTTCCTGCTGAGCTACAAGTGGGAGATCCACAAAGATTGGATGAATTCTTGATTAGATGTGAGGAACTGCCTGATATCCTCGTACAATACAAGGAATAAGAGCCATCACCACTAAAGTAAGAAACCACCCAAGTGAAGGAATTTGAAGTCAAGATGGAGGAGCATGACTACCTGCCTCCATAATTAGAGAGTCTACTCCAAGAGGCACTTACCTTTGAGGCAAAGATTGAAGCTAAACCAACTCATAGAGTTTAACCATTATTGGAATCTATCTCTTCTAATTTCATTGAATTAGAATTCTACATCACTCCTTGTGATTTTGATTATACAGAATCAGAAAATCTCTGCTATGACTTCGAGGAAAAGGATGATGCTATATGTGCACCTACTGAGGAACATATGGAGCTCCCTGGACAAGTTGAATATTTATTGAAGGAGGCTCATGAAGAGATGCTAGTGGATTTACCTAAGGAGACTATGACAAAAGCTGCTTACTTTGATGGGGAAGAATTTGATATTAATACTTATTGTTTTAATTTTATTCAAATAGAATTAAATTTTTAATTTCCCATTGACTATTATTTGGATGCAGCATACCTTGAGGAACCATTGGAAAAAGAACAAGAGGTTGCACAAGTAGAAACTGAGATAGAGGGTGATTCAAACTACATCCTACCCCCACCATGCAATCTATACATCATTGGGAGGGGGGATCTGGTGTAGTCTATCCATGGATCATCCCTCAAGAACAAGGATGAAGCACAAATTGGGAAAATCCACATGTGGTGGTTCAAATCAAAAAAGCTTCATCCTCCATCAGATTTTGGATAACAGCTGGTATTACCCTCTGGAGGCAGTAAAAATTCAGGGCCTACTTGGGGGATCGTACCAAGATTTATCTTTACATGCTTTCTAGGAATTTAGATTTCAATTTATTTTCTTAGATTTAGTGCATCTGCATCCCACTCCCTCTATCTTTTTGAGCTTTAATGACATAATGATTATTCTTAATTGAGTTGTTTTCTTTTATAGGATCATGATGGTAGAAGGAAGCCCCAAAAATCGAAGGATGAGGACCAAATATTTATTTTCAAAAGGGAGTTTATTTTCATTGTATATCTTTTTAAACTCTCCACATTTTAGTTCACAACATGTTTTGAGCTTTAACGATAAAATTGCATACCCACACTTGAATTCATGTTTTAATCGACTTATCTAGGATACATGAGTTTCTTAGCAACCCAGTGATGCCATGTTTTCCGTTTCAATGTTTATATGATTAAATGATTGAAATACATAATTGAATTTTTAAATATGAAGCATTGATATTGAAATTATGACTCATGATTTAAAGGAAATAATTAATTCATGTAAATGAAATTTCCCTACCATCTTTCATGCTTTGAATTTCTAAAATTTATGTGAATTTATTTGTTATTATTTTTCATTCCATGAGTGATTTTCCAATGTTATATTTCTCATTACCAAGAGGATTTCTAGACCAAGTACTTCCTATTTATTCTTGAGCATATTTCTTGAGTGATCTTGGGACATGTAACCGACCAGGACTTGTATTGAAACTTTTCAAATCTATGACTGTACAAAAACACATTTAAAATGATTGAGGCATCCTTTTAAAATACACTTATCCTTAAAACACCACCTTTACATAAATCCTTCTTTTATCCCATAGAGACCATGAATTACCTTTATAGGGATTAGCCATGTTTCAATCCATTTTTATCTATTCCTACCCTACTCTTGGTATTTTCATGATATTTTAAAGTTGAAGTGTGGGGGTAAAGGGAATCATGGTGGATGGGATGATACACATTGTGAAGAATAAGTGTGGGGGTGTTATTGTGGGAATTGTAAAATTTAGTAAAATCATTCATTATACTCTATTTTTTTCCCCTCTTGAATTAAAAAAATGAAAAAAAATTGACAAAAAGAAAAAAAAATAGAAAAATGGGTTTTGATTTTGGAGAACCAAAAATCACCATTTTCCAGACCGATGATCTTATGATTTTATGTGGTTAGGTGATGGATGTGAGGTTTTATCTAATCATAAATTTCAAAAAATGAAAAAAAATACTAAATAAAAAAATCAAGAGGGTGCATAAATCATTCATTATGCTTACATGATCATAACTTTTTTTGAGTTTTGGGAAGTGGGTGTTGCTATTTTTGAAGGGGAGAATTTCTTTACACTTTTACTTTTAATATCATGCATTGTACTTCAGAGATTAGCCTCCTCATTGATCCTTAATTTTTAAAGCATCAAATCCTACCAACCTTAATCCTCAGAGTCATTTGATCCTTTATTGAAAGTCCTCATGATTTTATGTGTCTTTTGTCTTTACGAAGTGGAGAAAGTAGTTCATTTACAAGCCTATAGATAAGGAGCATGTTCTCATGATATGAGAATAACTCTAATTGAATTGTATCATGAGTGATTGAAGAAAACAAAAGTGAGTTAAATCATGACATGACATGTTTAATAATGATGAATCAAGGAGCTTGAATGAATGAAAGGATAAATTCCATCAATTTTCAAATGGGAAAAGTAAAATATGTGAATTATTTGTTTCTTTGAAAAATGGGAACAAAAATTGATATTTTATTCGGATTTTTGAAAGTATTATTTTATATCAAAAATTTTTTTATTTTATTCCATTGAAATTTGAATATTGGTAACATTGGTGTTCTCTGATTTCCATGTTGAGATTTAATGCTTGAGGACAAGCATGGTTTAAGTGTGGGGGTATTTGACAGAGAAAATTTACGTGCATATTTTTTATCAAATAATGAGTATTTTTTAATGTTTTTAGATTATAAAACCCATTTATTTCATTTTTTATAAAAATAATGGGTAATTTGAGTTTTAGAATGAAAAGGAGAAAAATTGTGAAAAATGACCGATTCTGGATTTTTGACAGATTTTTACGTCAAGGGTATTTTGGTCATTTCCTGAAAACTATAAATCCAAATTTTCTGACTCAAATTTTTTTAGAATTATAATTTTACTGCCTTTATTTTTGTCTTCTGGACTAGGAGCTTATTCGGTCAGCTAGAGGGACTAAAAATTCATTAAATTTGGACATTTTTCCGAGCGGACACCATGGACACCACCAATGTAACGGAACCCAAACGCATCCTAAACACAACCAAATGAGGTTTTTCCACCTTGAATAGAACTAGGACATATAGGAACGATGTTAAAAAAAATTTGGGGAAGTTTTTAAGTCATTAAGGTGTCCATTAAATGACATACTTTTGGAGGAACCTTCCTGGAAGCTTCATCCAGAAACAGAAGCGTTCAATGAAAAATTCATAACTCCTTCATCCGGTGTCCAAATTATCTGAAATTTTGGGGGTGAACACATATATGAACAAAATTTTATAAGGGTTTCATGCGTGAATTGGAAATTTATTGGGTCAACAACGTGAAAACTTTTGGAGGACAGAATACTACCTATAAAAGGAGACCCTCCCCTCCTTCCAAAATTATCAGCTCGACACCCAAAGCCAAGGAGGGATCCCACCGGGGCACATGCCTCTGTTTCTCCTCTATTCCTCCCTCATTTACTCTTTTTTTTTGTTTTAGTTTTAATTTAAATTTTAATTTTAATTTATTTTCGATTAATCCATGCATCTGTGTTTCTCCATCCACTTTTCTTCTTTTCTTTCTTTCTTTCTCTCTATCTCAATCTCTCTATCTTCTTCCAAACACTCCACCAAGTAATCTCATACTCTCGGAAATGAGAGGATAACTTGAGACTTGGATTGGGTGGAGGTCATGATATTCATGAATTTTATTTAATGTTTGTTTTGTTGATTGTGGTAGATTTGAGTATCATGCATTGGTGTGGTGAATGTCCCCGATTGGGTGACAGCCCCCAATGACATGAAACTCAGAAAATTTCTATTCTGGAAAATATTAGTGATTCAAACATGAGATTTCATGTTTGTATTATTAAACAAAAATCAACATATAAAAGAGAATAATGATTGAATCCAACACTGAACCCCAAAACCAAGTTCTTTCTTCATCAACTCATTTTGTTTGTATTGCATGATAATTTAGATTATTCATATCAAAAAACCAAAAATATTGTCATTGCTTTTATTTAAATACAAAACAACAACAAAATATATATTAAGTGATATAGAATAAATTAAGTGAACCACATTGAGAAGGCTCCTCAAGAGAGACGACCCTGGTCAGCCATTATGCTACACTAGGAAAAATATAATTGTTTTTATTCACGCCCTGTGAAAGGCGTGTGTCAAAACTGGCATCATTTATGGGGATCCAATCTATTATTCATTTATTTTTTTTCTATTTTCACATCTTAGGTAGATTTTAATTTTTTTAAAAAAATTAAAAATTCCAAAAAAAACATTCATGATGGATTCAAATTAAGATTATTATGCATGGATAGATTACTCACAATTGCATCAAGAACAACAAGAAGAAGAATATTTTAGAAGGACTCAGGTGCAAGAACTTAGATAAAGCATTGAACAAATTATGAGAAAAGAGGAAAGAGAATTTGACTATGTTCGTGCATTAATGGAGCAACTAAACCCTGAGCAGGATCAAGAACCTGAGGTGGAAAAGGAGGTTGGCTTGCCTGCTGAGCTACAAGTGGGAGATCCACAAAGATTGGATGAATTCTTGATTAGATGTGAGGAACTGCCTGATATCCCCATACAATACAAGGAAGAAGAGCTAGCACCACTAAAGTAAGAAACCACCCAAGTGATGGAATTTGAAGTCAAGATGGAGGAGCCCAACTACCTGCCTCCATCATTAGAGAGTCTACTCCAAGAGGCACTTACCACTGAGGAAAAGATTGAAGATGAACCAACTCAGGGAGTTGAACCATTATTGGAATTTAACTCTTCTAATTTCATTGAATCTGAATTCTACATCACTCCTTGTGATTTTTATTATACAGAATCAGACAATCTCTACTATGCCTTGGAGGAAAAAGATAATACTATATGTGCACCTGCTGAGGAATATATGGAGCTCCCTGGAAAATTTGAATATTTATTGAAGGAGGATCATGAAGAGATGCTAGTGGATTTTCCTAAGGAGACCATGACAAAATTTGCTTACTTTGATGGGGAAGAATTTGATCTTAATGCTTATTTTTTAATTTTATTCAAATAGAATTTAATTCTGACTTTCCCATTGACTATTATTTGGATGTAGTAGACCTTGAGGAACCACTGGAAAAAGAAGAGGAGGTTGCACAAGTAGAAATCGAGATAGAGGATGATTCAAACTTCATCCTACCCCCACCATGAAATCTATATATCATTGTGAAGATGGAGAATCTAGTTTACTCTATCCATGGATCATCCCTCAAGAAAAAGGATGAATCACAAACTAGGAAAAGCCACATGTGGTCGTTCAAATCAAAGAAGCTTCATCCTCCATCAAATTTTGGATAACAGCTGGTACTGCCCTCTAGAGGCAGTAAAAATTCAGGGCCCACTTGGGGGATCGTACCAATATTTATCTTTACATGCTTTCTGGGAATTTAGATTTCAATTTATTTTCTTAGATTTAGTGCAGCATGAATCCCAATCCCTCTATCTTTTTGAGCTTTAATAACATAATCTTTATGCTTAATTGAGTTGTTTTCTTTTATAGGATCATGTTGGTAGAAGGAAGCCCCAAACATCGAAGGATGAGAAAAGAAGTTTTATTTTCAAAAGTGAGTTCATTTTCATTGTCTATCTTTTTAAACTCTCTGCATTTTAGTTCATAACATGTTTTAAGATTTAACAATAAAATTGCATGCCCACACTTGAATCCATTTTTTACTCGACTTATCTAGGAGACATGAGTTTCTTTGGAACCCAGTGATTCCATGTTTTAGGTTTAAATGTTTATATGATTAAATGATTGAAATACATAATTGGATTTTTAAATATGAAGCACAGATATTGAAATGATGACTCGTGATTTGAAGGAATTAATTAATTCATGTAAATTAAATTTTCCTACCATCTTTCATGCTTTGAATTTATGAAATTTATGTGAATTGATTTGTTATTTTTATTCATTCCATGAGTGATTTTCCAATGCTATATTTCTCATTCCCAAGAGGATTTCCAGACCAAGTACTTCCTATTTATTTTTGAGCATATTTCTTGAGTGATCTTGGGACATGTAAACGACCAGAACTTGTATTGAAACTTTTCAAAGTTATGACTATACAAAAACACATTTAAAATGATTGATGCATCCTTTGAAAATAAATGTATCCTTGAAATACCACCTTTACATCAATCCTTATTTTATCCCATAGAGATCATGAATGACCTTTATAGGTATGAGCCATGTTTCAATCCATTTTTATCCATTCCTACCCTACTCTTGGTATTTTCATGATATTTTAAAGTTGAAGTGTGGGGGTAAAGGGAATCATGGTGGATGGGATGATACACATTGTGAGGAAAAAGTGTGGGTGTGTTATTATGGGAATTGTAAAAGGTTGTGAAATCATTCATTATACTCTATTGTTTTCCCCTCTTGAATTAAAAAAATGAAAAAAATTGACAAAAAGAAAAAATATAGAAAATGGGTTTTGATTTTGGAGAACCAAAAATCACCATTTTCCAGACCGACGATATTATGATTGTATATGGTTAGGTGATTGATGTGTGGTTTTATCTAATCATAACTTTCAAAAAATAAAAAAAAAGTACTAAATAAAAAAATCAAGAGATCATTCATTATGTTTACATGATCATAACTTTTTTTGAGTTTTGGGAAGTGGGTGTTGCTATTTTTGAAGGGGAGAATTTCATTACACTTTTACTTTTAATATCATGCATTGTAATTCAGAGATTATCCTCCTCCTTGAGCCATAATTTTTAAAGCATCAAATCCTACCAACCTTAAGCCTCAGAGTCATTTGATCCTTTATTGAAAGTCCTCATGATTTTATGTGTCTTTTGTCTTTATAAAGTGGAGAAAGTAGTTCATTTACAAGCCTATGGATAAAGAGAATGTTCTCATGATATGAGAATAACTCTAATTGAATTGTATCATGAGTGATGAAAGAAAAAAAAGTGAGGTAAATCATGACATGACATGTTTAATAATGATGAATCAAGGAGCTTGAATGAATTAAAGGATAAATTCCATCAATTTTCAAATGGGAAAAGTAAAATATGTGAATTATTTATTTCTTTGAAAAATGGGAACTAAAATAGATTTTTTATGCAGATTTTTGAAAGTTTGATTTTATATTGAAAATTGTTTGATTTTATTCCATTTAAATTTGAATATTGGTAACATTGGTGTCCTCTGATTTCCATGTTGAGATTTAATGCTTGAGGACAAGCATGGTTTAAGTGTGGGGGTATTTGACAGAGCAAATTTACGTGCATATTTTTTATCAAATAATGAGTATTTTATAATTTTTTTAGATTATCAAACCCATTTATTTCATTTTTTTATAAAAATAATGGGTAATTTGAGTTTTAGAATGAAAAGGAGCAAAATTGTGAAAAATGACTAATTCTGGATTTTTGACAGATTTTTACGTCAAGGGTATTTTGGTCATTTCATGAAAAATATAAATCCAAATTTTCTGATTAAAATTTTTTTAGAATACTTATTTCACTGCCTTCATTTTTGTCTTCTAGACCAGGAGCTTATTCGGCCATCTAGAGGGAATAAAAATTAATTGAATTTGGACATTTTTCCGAGTGGACACCATGGACACCACCAATGTAACGGAGCCCAAACTCAGCCTACACACATCCAAATGAGGTTTTTCCACCTGTTATATAACTAGCACATATAGGACTGACGCTAAAAGAAATTTGGGGAAGTTTTAAGTCATTAAGGCATTCATTAAATGACATACTTTTGGAGGAACCTTCCTGGAAGCTTCATCTAGAAACAGAAGTGTTTAATGAAAAATTCATAAATCCTTCATTAGGAATCCAAATTCTCTGACATTTTGGGGGTGAACGTCCAACACATATATGAACAACATTTAATAAGGGTTTTATGCATGAATCGGTAATTTATTGTGTCAACAATGTGAAAACTTTTGGAGGACAGAATAATGCCTATAAATGGAAGTCGTCCCCTCCTTCCAAAATTATCAGCTCGACACCCAAAGCCAAGGAGGGATCCCACAGGGGCACGGGCCATTGTTTCTCCTCTATTCCTCCCCCATTTCTTCTTTTTATTTTATTTATTTTTTAGTTTTGTTTTAGTTTTAATTTTAATTTTAATTTTAATTTCTTTTCGATTAATCCATGCATCTGTGTTTCTCCATCCACTTTTCTTCTTTTCTTTCTTTCTTTCTCTCTATATCAGTCTCTCTATCTTCTTCCACACACTCCACCAAGTAATATCATACTCTCATAAATGAGAGGCTAACTTGAGACTTGGATTGGGTGGAGGTCAAGATATTCATGAATTTTCTTTAAATTTTGTTTTACTGTTTGTGGTAGTTTTGAGTATCATGCATTGGTGAGACGAATGTCCCCGATTGGGTGACAGCCCCCAATGACATGAAACTCAAACTATTTCTATTCTGGAATATCAAACTAAAATCAACATATAAAATAGAATAATGATTAAATCCAATACTGAACCCCAAAACCAAGTTATTTCTTCATCAACTCATTTTGTTTGTATTGCATGATAATTTAGATTATTCAAATCAAAAGCACCAAAAATATTGTCATCGCTTTTATTTAAATACAAAACAACAAAAAAAGATAGATTAAGTGATATATAATAAATTAAGTGAACCACATTGAGAAGGATCCTCAAGAGAGATGACCCTGATCAGCCACTGTGCTGCACTAGGAAAAATATAATTGTTTTTGTCCACGCCCCATGACAGGCGTGCGTCAAAACTGGTGTCATTTCCGGGGATCCAATCAGTTATTCATTTATTTTTTTCTATTTTCACATCTTAGGTAGATTTCAATTTTTTTAAAAAAATTAAAAATTATAAAAAAAAAATCATGATGGATTCAAATTCAGATTATTATGCTTGGATATATTACTCACAACTGCATCAACAACAACAAGAAGAAGAAGCTTTTAGAAGGACTCAGGTGTAAGAACATATAGAAAGCATTGAAAAAATGATGAGAAAAGCTAAAAGAAAATTTGACTATGTTCATGCATTAATGGAGAAACTAAACCCTGAGCAGGATCAAGAACCTGAGGTGGAAAAGGAGGAAGACTTGCCTGCTGAGCTACAAGTGGGAGATCCACAAAGATTGGATGAATTCTCGATTAGATGTGAGGAACTTCTAGATATCACCATACAATACAAGGAAGGAGAGCCAGCACCACTAAAGTAAGAAACCACCCAAGTGATGGAATTTGAAGTCAAGATGTAGGAGCCCGACTACCTGCCTCCATCATCAGAGAGTCTACTCCAAGAGGCACTTACCATTAAGGAAAAGATTGAAGCTGAACCAACTCAGGGAGTTGAACCATTATTGGAATCTATCTCCTCTAATTTCATTGAATCTTAATTCTATATCACTCCTTGTGATTTTTATTATACAGAATCAGAAAATTTCTACTATGCCTTGGAGAAAAAAGATGATGTTATATGTGCACCTACTGAGGAACATATGGAGCTCCCTGGACAATTTGAATATTTATTGAAGGAGTATCATGAAAAGATGCGAGTGTATTTCCCTAAGGAGACCATGAAAAAAGCTACTTACTTTTATGGGGAAGAATTTTATCTTAATACTTATTGTTTTAATTTTATTCAAATAGAATTAAATTCTGACTTTCCCATTGACTATTCTTTGGATGCAGCATACCTTGAGGAACCAATAGAAAAAGAAGAAGAGGTTGCACAAGTAGAAACAGAGATAGAGGATGATTCAAACTTCATCCTACCCCCTCCATGAAATCTATATATCATTGTGAAGGGGGAGGATCTAGTGTGCTCTATCCATGGATCATCCCCCAAGAACAAGGATGAATCACAAACTGGGAAAAGCCACATGTGGTGGTTCAAATCAAAGAAGCTTCATCCTCCATCAGATTTTGGATAACAGCTGGTACTGCCCTATGGTGGCAGTAAAAATTCATGGCCCACTTGGGGGATCGTACCAAGATTTATCTTTACATGCTTTCTAGGATTTTAGATTTCAATTTATTTTCTTAGATTTAGTGCAGCATGCATCACACTCCCTCTATCTTTTTGAGCTTTAATGACATAATCCTTATGCTTAATTGAGTTGTTTTATTTTATAGGATCATGATGGTAGAAGGAAGCCCCAAACATCGAAGGATGAGGACCGATGTTTTATTTTCAAAAGGGAGTTCATTTTCATTGTCTATATTTTTAAACTCTCCACATTTTAGTCCACAACATGTTTTGAGATTTAACGATAAAATTGCATGCCCACACTTGAATCCATGTTTTACTCGACTTATCTAGGAGACATGAGTTTCTTAGGAACCCAGTGATGCCATGTTTTAGGATTCAATGTTTATATGATTAAATGATTGAAATACAGAATTGAATTTTTAAATATGAAGCATAGATATTGAAATGATGACTCGTGATTTGAAGGAATTAATTAATCCATGTAAAGGAAATTTTCCTACCATATTTCATGCTTTGAATTTCTAAAATTTATGTGAATTGATTTTTTATTTTTATTCATGTCATGAGTGATTGTCCAATGTTATATTTCTCATTCCCGGGATGATTTCCAGACCAAGTACTTCCTATTTATTTTTGAGCCTATTTCTTGAGTGATCTTGGGACATGTAACCGACCAGAACTTATATTTAAACTTTCCAAAGTTTTGACTATACAAAAACACATTTAAAATGATTAAGGCATCCTTTGAAAATCCACTTATCCTTAAAATACCACCTTTACATCAATCCTTCTTTTATCCCATAGAGATCATTAATGACCTTTATAGGGATGAGCCATGTTTCAAGCCATTTTTATCCATTCCTACCCTGCTCTTAGTATTTGCATGATATTATAAAGTTGAAGTGTTGGGGTAAAGAGAATCATGGTGGATGGGATGATACACATTGTGAGGAAGAAGTGTGGGGGTGTTATTGTGGGAATTGTAAAAGCTTGTGAAATCATTCATTATACTCTATTTTTTCCCCTCTTTAATTAAAAAATTGAAAAAAATTGACAAGAAGGAAAAAATAGAAAAATGGGTTTTGATTTTGGAGAACCAAAAATCACCATTTTCCAGACCGACGATCTTATGATTATATATGGTTAGGTGATGGATGTGAGGTTTTATCTAATCATAACTTTCAAAAAATAAAAAAAAATTACTAAATAAAAAAATCATTAGGGTGCACAAATCATTCATTATGCTTACATGATCATAACTTTTTGAGTTTTGGGAAGTGGGTGTTGCTATTTTTGAAGGGGAGAATTTCATTACACTTTTACTTTTAATATCATGCATTGTAATTCAGAGATTAGCCTCATCCTTGAGCCTTAATTTTTAAAGCATCAAATCCTACCAACCTTAAGCCTCAGAGTCATTTGATCCTTTATTGAAAGTCCTCATGATTTTATGTGTCTTTTTTATTTATAAAGTGGAGAAAGTAGTTCATTTATAAGCCTATGGATAAGGAGCATGTTCTCATGATATGAGCATAACTATACTTTAATTGTATCATGATTGATGGAAGAAAAAAATTGAGGTAAATCATGACATGACATGTTTAGTAATGATGAATCAAGGATCTTGAATGAATGAAAGGATAAATTCCATCAATTTTCAATTGGGAAAATTAAATTATGTGAATTATATGTTTCTTTGAAAAACGGGAACTAAAATTGATATTTTATTCAGATTTTTGAAAGTTTGATTTTATATTGAAATTTTTTTGATTTTATTCCATTGAAATTTGAATATTGGTAATATTGGTGTCCTCTGATTTCCATGTTGAGATTTAATGCTTGAGGACAAACATGGTTTAAGTGTGGGGGTATTTGACAGCACAAATTTACGTGCATATTTTTTATCAAATAATGAGTATTTTTTAAAATTTTTTAGATTATAAAACTCATGTATTTTATTGTTTTATATAAATAATGGGTAATTTGAGTTTTAGAATGAAAAGGAGAAAAATTATGAAAAATGACTATTCTGGATTTTTGACAGATTTTTACGTCAAGGGTATTTTGGTCATTTCCTAAAAAATATAATTCCAAATTTTCTGATTCAAATTTTTTTATAATCCTTATTTATTTCCTTCATTTTTTTCTTCAGGACTACGAGCTGATTCGGCCATATAGAGGGTCTAAAAATTAATTGAAGTTTGACATTTTTTTCGGCGGACAACATGGACACCACCAAAGTAACGGAACCCAAACGCAGACTACACACATCTAAATGAGGTTTTTCCACATAGGATAGAACTCGGACATATAGTACCGATGCTAGAATAATTTTGGTGGAGTTTGGAAGTCATTAAGGCGTCCATTAAATGACATACTGTTTGAGGAACCTTCCTGGAAGCTTCGTCCAGAAACAGAAGCCTTCAATGAAAAATTCATAACTCCTTAATACTGGGTCCAAATTATCTGAAATTTTGAGGGTGAATGACCAACACATTTATGAACAACATTTAAGAAGGGTTCCACATGTGAATAGGCAATTTATTGGGTCAAAAACGCGAAAACTTTCAAAGGACAGAATGCTGTCTATAAAAGGAGGCCCTCCCCTCCTTCCAAAATCATCAGCTCGACACCCAAAGCCAAGGAAGGATCCCACCGGGGCATGGGCCGCTGCTACTCCTCTATTCCTCCCTCATTTATTCTTTTTATTTTATTTTATTTATTTTTGTTTTAGTTTTAATTTAAATTGTAATTTGAATTTCTTTTCGATTAATCCATGCATCTGTGTTTCTCCATCCACTTTTCTTCTTTTCTTTCTTTCTTTCTCTCTATCTCAATCTCTCTATATTCTTCCACCCACTCCACCAATTAATCTCATACTCCCAGAAATTAGAGTCTAACTCAAGAATTTGATTGGGGGGAGGTCAAGATATTCATGAATTTTCTTTAAAGTTTGTTTTATTGTTTGTGGTAGATTTGAGTATCATGCATTGGTGAGGTGAATGTCCCTGATTGGGTGACAGTCCCCAATGACATGAAACTCAAACTATTTCTATTTTGGAAAAGATTAGTGATTCAAACATGATATTTCATGTTTTTATTATCAAACTAAAATCAACATATAAAAGATAATAATGATTGAATCCAAGAATGAATCCCAAAACCAAGTTCTTTCTTAATCAACTCATTTTGTTTGTATTGTATGATAATTTAAATTATTCATATCAAAAACACCAAAAATATTGTTATCACTTTTATTTAAATACAAAAAAACAAAAAAAAAAGATATATTAAGTGATATAGAATAAATAAAGTGAACTACATTGAGAAGGATCCTCATGAGAGACGACCCTGGTTAGCCACGGTGCTGCACTTGGAAAAATATAATTGTTTTTGTCCACGCCCCGCGATAGGCGTGCGTCACCCCCCTAACCCATATCCCAGTTATTGATACATCCCTTGTCGGGATTCCCAATCCCTACCTTAATGGTCATCTTATACTAATGTGGAGATGTCTCTTCCATCAAATCCTTACCATCAATGTTGTTGACATGATTATAGAGGTAGTGCATTGTGATAGGAGTATGATCTTTCCTGACGTGTCCATTTTCGGTATTATACCACTGATATTGTCTTAGTATGCCCCTAAACAAGTATTCCATCTCATCTTGACTTTCTTCAGGAATGAAGATGTCATCTTTCAAGACAAAGCTGTACAATAGAAGCCTCTTGCATAGCGGGTAGTACTTCTAACCATTTGACAGTAGTGTCATCAGCGATTCATGATTAGAAGTACTCTGAATGTACTCTTATATTTTAATATTTTCTACCATTTCTCCCCTCTGGGTGGCATTAGCAAGAACTTCTCTAGAATCCCCTTGATCATCCATTGTCCTGAGACTCATAAAATATTTTACGTTTCATTTTAAAATACCATTCGTAGAGACTGTTCGAAGATACCAATCATAGAGTAGTCTTGATCTCGACTCACATCACATAGAAGAAAAGGTTTTCAATGCACCAGTATACTGAAAATCATTCACAGAGCACCAAACCATATAACCCAGTTTTCATAGGTGTGTTCATGGGGCGGATCTCTTCACAAAAAGAGCGCATCATTACTGTCATTCAAGGAGATCCAGGTACGGACAAAATATAATTGTGGCCTTATTTATAGGCAATAGCAGACTCACCCTCCATGGTTACCTTTTGTGGATCCCTTCACAGTGACCTACCACCCTCGTTTCATAGTGGCCATTTCCCGACATGGATTTCCAACGTAGAGCACCCTACCTTCTTTGTGATTCATCTTTACGATTCAACAAGAGTTTTTTCAACAATTTAACCTAAGGAACTCGACCTTATTTTTCCTCGTAGACCCATTCTGAGGGGGTGAATTTTTTTGGTGTCGAAATTCATGCCCCCAATGTCATGAACAAAGTCACGGCCAGTTCAAAGCCAAATGAAGACCCGAGTGGCCTTGAATTTTGGCTAAAACCATCATAGGGGTTTGTTTCGCAAAATATCATCTGCAAAGATGCTTTGAGGAATAGCTCAAAAATGGATCTCCTTCATAGAACATATCCCAAATATATCTTATATGTGGTATCCAACTCTCTTCATGGAACAACTCGCAAATGTATCTCATATGTAGTGTCCAGCTCCCTTTACAGACTAGCTCACAAATATATTCCCTCTATGACATACATCTTCCTTCGAAGACCATCTCATGAATGTATGTACTTCACAGTATTACTTTTTCTTCATAGTGCTTTATTTTTCTTCGTGTCCAGCCCCATGAAACATACTGACCTCCGCTGCCTATATATAGAAGTCCCACCCCCTCCCCAAAAAAATTTACTCTGACCTTTCACCTTCCCAACTCTTGTTTCACAAAGCTCTTTGTAAACCCAAATATGGATCACCTAAGGTACTTATGTTATGTGAGTTGTGATACTTTGGTTCTTTATGACCCTCGCCTATGGTGGGGATTCTCTTTGATAATACCTTTACCCTTCTCAAAGGATGGATCCCCTTCGAGTTTCTTGGGGCTCCACGAAGCATTAATCCTTCTTATATCACTCTCTAGATTAAGATATATTTTCTAAAGCGAAGTTTTGTTCCACCCAATTATCTCCTTCATGAAGCATCCTTCCTTTGTGAGGTACCTTTCCTTTATAAAGACCCTATACTTCATGAATCTTGTCTCTATGAAGTATTTTTCTCCACGAACCCTTCTCCCATGTAGCCCTCTAGGCTTGTACAGAGTGATTTCATGGTTCCTCAACTGGTGTTTCATATAGAATTTTCCTACCTCATGCTTCTTTTCATAGGCGCGCTAATGGAAATTGCGTCTTCGCATAGCCACGCTAACGTGGATCCCTTGATTAAACACTCCTCCACCTCACTCCCATCAGGCATTGCTTATGCCTTCCCTCCCCCAAGTGCAGGTTGGTACAAGTTTTGTAAGTCAAAGGGATGAGGATTGACTCCTCATCGTCCGAGCTACAGGACATTAAACTACCAAGAACCTCCATCCCCAACACATAACGTTAAACTATAAGTTGTCACATGTGTGGCTGGCCCGAGTGGATTAAAGATAGGATGGTACTGAGATATATTTTATTAACACCTTTCCAATCCACCTTCTCTCTCCCTCTATTCTTTTTCACCATGTGTTCCTCAGGAATCCCCTGCGTAAGCCCTGACACACACCTTGATAGGGTATTCTCTGTACGATGGCCATATCCTCCTCATACATCTGGACACCCTCCTCAAGCTTCCCTCCAGGGGTAAGTCCTAATCTCCATCTCACCGGGCCGCCTCAATACATAATCCCCATGAAATATCCTTCGTGGTCACATCTCTCATGACACGATCATTAGGTCCAATGATACCTCTTATTTCTCACACGAAGCATGACTCATGTGGTCTTAGAGTAAGAATTGACCATGAAATCCTCTATGGGATACTAATTAGGAGTAATCACCATGACCCAATTTATCTTGAACTATGTTGACTTTGATCCATATCTTATAGGAAGGGAATGTAGGAATCCTCCTTGAGGTTCAATCCCTTCACCCATCTCTTCCAACCATTTCACATTGGTTCGCTACTCATCCCACATGACGTTAAATTGTATGTTCCTTTCATCATACATGACATTGAAATGTATTCTCAAACTACGTGGTCTTTGATCCATGTCTTTTACATAGGTTATATAGTAATACTCCTCAAGGTTTAGCCCCATCCAATAGTAAAATTTGGTTCTCCCTCCTAGGGACATACCCTCTTGATGAAACATCTTCCCCTCTTGGGATGCATCTCCTAGATCTGCCTCCATTGAGTGTTCTGATCTATACGAGAATCTAACCACACATAAGCCCCAAACTCAATCCATACACCTCCAACCAAGAGAAACCCTCTTGTGATGGGCTACTAACCACATGTAAGCCCCATAATATCTCTGGGTCACTGTTCTTTGTGTACACCCTGATTCATTGCCCCGTCTTAGAACTACATTGACTTTGATCCCTACCTCCCAAGTAGGGTATGTAGGAAACCTCCCTGAGGTTCAAGCCTAAGAAAATAATCATATTCATGTTGGTTTCACCCCACTAATCTCATCCACTTCATTAAATCATCCATAATCCATCCCAATTCTTACCTGGGTCACCACATCCTGGTGGGATCATGCCATTCATATAGGCATCTAACCATGCATAAGCACCAGTAGTCCGCTCCATCACCTCACCCTTATCATGGTGGGTTAATGTCATTTTCTTAGTCCATCTCAGTGCTTAATCCCCATTGATCTATATTATTGCTTCTCCTAGAATCACCCGGTCCATATCAGTGTGTAATCCCCATTCATTTATATGATTGTTGTTCCCAGTAGCACCGGGGCCATCTCAGTGCATAATCCCCATTCATCCATATGATTTCTGCTTCAAGTATCACTTGGTCTATCTCTATGTGTAATCCCCATTCATCCATATGATTACTAATCCCAATAGTACTTGGGAAGTCTTAGTGCGTAATCCTCAATTAATCTATTCAAACTACGTGGGTTTTGATTCCCTTCCATAGGGATACATAGGAAGCCTCCACGAGGTTAAATCCCAGGTAATGGTAAACCATGGTGTCCCCCCCCCATTAGGGTCCACCTTCCATGATCCACCCTCAGTGGTGTCCTGATCATCCTTCATAGTGTGAAATATTCCCTATTTGGGAAATTCCATCCATGTTTCTTCCTCCTTGGTAATTTTGATCCATCCATCTAGTAAACACTCTAGGTGATCCCTCTGGTGGACATACCCATATGGTCTACTCTCATCAGTGTTCCTATCGGTCTAATTTGTCTCTAATAAACATTAAAATCATGGAATACCCCATGTTAAACATGGGGAGACGAGGAAAACCTAGGAGACATTCCTCTGGCATAAGATACCCTATGATCTCATGGGAAGCCTCTATTTTCTGCACCCTCTGATGAGGAATAATATAAGTGTTTCAGTGTTTCAGCATCAAAACATGCCACAAATTCTTCAATGTGACTGATCTCTTAACTAAAGGTTTTGACCCCAACATGACCATTTGGAATATCCTGGAGAAGTCAGCGTAATTAACCAGTGTCCATGAAGATATGGCACTAGAAAATAGTATCATAAACAACATCTTAATCTATGAGGGACACCTGAACTATGAGATGAGTTCTGAAGAGGAATCCACAGAATGAGGAATCGACATCCCATAATCCTATTTTAATCAAGGAGAAGACACCACAGAATATGTGATAAATGTCGCCAACCTTTTTAAATTGGTAATATGGGGTACAGTGCAACCATCAGTGAGTGTCAACACGCACACGATGGGCGCACCACAATAGAATGTGTTAGAATCAAAGACACTTTATCTTATGTCAATGGTAGGGTGACTGGATGATAACGGGGGTCTCAAAATGGACCCCAAATACTCAAACCTATATTGAAACTATCCATATTTTTTATAGACATTCCACTCTGAAACACCAACATGGTCAATAATAACTTATATAGATTCATGAAAAATTGGAGTATACTCATTCGGATTCGTTGATAAGTCCTACTATTCAGTTGATATCATATTGAAAGATACATGGGTGGGCTGGTTCTCCTATTTAATATAGTATCTTGTTTTATGGGTCGATTCCTGATGTGATATTTGGTGGGATGATGACCATTTTATCATTTGGTGGACTAGTGCTTGTTATACCATTTGGTGGGTCAGTGCATGTTGTACCATTTGTTGGGTTGGCACCCATTGTACCATTTGGTGGTTTAACATCTATTGTATCTTTTAGTGGGTAGGTTCCTATATTAAAGATGATACCAAGGTTATAAATGATAAAAAAATCCCCCAGACCTGTGGGCTAGGGTTCTCCCTAGGATTCCACAGTCACCAAGACTTGATATGGTGAGGTTAGAGGCTCCTGGATAGTGATGATATATTATTGATTCATGGAAATTATTAGGATACACCGATGGGTCTTAGATTCATTATAGATAATATAGATATATACCTACTTGGTAGTTTCATTGTTTGGATACCCCATGTGGTCCCTTCTATTGGATACCCCAATTTGTATGGTTGGGATGATCAAAACTTCCTCTACATCCCCCTATATAATTGTAGTCATATATAAATGATGATGAACAGAATGGATGGGAGCCCTCCTAGACATATCATGAGCGGTTGAGTAGACATAATGATTATCCACATCCACCTCCCTAAGGTAGGGAAGGTGTGTGATGTTGTGCTCTTGGTATAATCTCCCAAAGCAATTAAATATGAAACAAAGGGACACCTCCTCTCATATAGCCTCTCATGGGAAAGATGGTTAGTGGGGATTCATCCTCTAGAGGATTTCATGAGCTACCTAAAAATTCAAGATGGTGTCATTTATGTGGTACTCCCAAAACAAGACATTCACTAACTGGCACTAGAGTTGTTGTATTGGTGACAGTGTATTCTAGGTCCTTAGAGATAAGGATTCCTTAACAAAAAACGCCCATGATAGGTGTGTAAGATGGTTTTTCATAGTAGCTTGAGGTGTTCTGTAGGAATTACCATCTTTTACAGTGATCACAAAATATGTTCAAATATTTAATGATTCCATTTGGTTTTTATGGAGTCTCAAAAGTCCTTTACAGGAAACATGACTCTTTATTAGTGTAGCATCATATATAAGACTACAGTGTTGATCAATTACTTTCATAGTTAAAGGCTAAAGTGGTGGTCCCATTTTTATGAAATGTTTAGTATAGTTAAAATATTTCACATTATTTTCACCATTTTGTTTCTGTCAGAATGGTATGGATCCTCAAGTTTATGAAACAAGGTTCTTAATGCCTATAATAGTTCAGTTATTCTATCATTACAAGCTTTCACATCAAGTTCACTATTTTTCTTCATCTATATATTTTGGTTTAGTAGATGATTGTGAGGGTCTCAGTATAGTCTCACAATCAATGAGGTCGGTAGGGTTTATCCATAGAAACACCCAATGGTTCTCACATCCATAATGAATTTGAACCTACTTTAAAAAGGAAAAAATCATTGGGGTTTCAATAAAAACAACACCTAAGAACTCAAATTGGTCTATAGGATGGTAGGTTGGTATCATTTCACACTTTTGGGGGGAATTATTACCTATTTTGGGACTCTGTTGTAGATTTAAGATATGTTCATGAACCCTTCCCAAACCTCGATACTGGACTAGTTACCCCTATACCAATGACTTGATCAAGACCATGTGTTGATGGGAACAACTACATGTATCATGGGTTCTCTGTTATTGTCTAATCTATTTATGATTCATTATTTTATATCCATGTTCAACATCTATGAATTTTATTATAATTCAGGTTGGTAGTTGGTGTCTTATAGATGGGATTGAACCTCTATGAGGCATCTGACATATCCTATTAGTACATGAATCAAAAATCACATAGTTCATTTGACATATTTTAAGTTCATGTGATAGGACCATTCATTTTAGTTTAACATCGTGTGGAAAGGATGTAAATATATTTATCAAGCATTATGGAGGTGTCCCATGTACCCTATTAATATAGGAATCAAAGTACACATAGTTCATATTATGAACATCTGTGTTGTGAAATGTGTGATAATAGATACCTTGAGAGGGAAGTATGTATGTAAGGTTTCCCTAAACTACCTCATTAGGAGTATAACCCTTTGAGTAAATATGAGGTGTAATCAGGCTTACATCCCAATAAAGGACCCACACTGGGGGAATCCTCATCATGGTATTGGTATAATAATCATCAATATCTAAGCCCACATGATTCATGCTCGATGTGAGAAATAATAGATAGTGTAAGATTGGACACATCACATGTGAGAAAATTTTTACGAGTATTACACATTAAAGTTTCCCTTAGAGTGTTATGATTGCTAGTCTCATGGATAATATGGTATGGAGCTCAAGAATTAGGAATTCTTCCTATGTATCTTGTTTATAATAGGAATCAAAGTCCTCATAGTTTAGTTCATCCTTAACCCACTAATGGATTTAAGGTACTTGGGGGCATGGTCGAGGCTTACACTCAAGAGGATGCTCGTGTATGAACCCACCTCTCATCCATTAATAGACTAGTAAGGATGATAGATGTAATGAACTGTATTTTTATGAAGGTATGGATCATTTGTTTTTTGTTTAAATTCCTTTAAACAGACATTGTGATGTTACCCAATGGACTCATGGAGGTCATGATAGTTTCTAGGGATTTTTCAGATCCCAGAACACCAAGAATTTGAAAAATAGACTGGGACTCATGGTTAGAAGAAACCATGCAGCCCAACCCGCATGGTCTCTCCTAATTGTGTGGGGTAGGATAGAGGAGAGATGGGGGTTGCCTGATTTTTTTGCAACTATGATACCCCAGGTGCACACCCGTGTGAAAAATGCATAGGTTTTATAGAGTAATTTTTCATGGTTTGTGTATGGTTAGCGAAATTGTGCACCTTAACCATGAGGGGTCTTTCCTTAAGTAGTGAAGCTAGCAAGGTTTGTGCACAGTTTTTCCAAACTATGTGTCCAAACCATGCACCCTTATTTTTTAGGTTGAAATTACTATTTTTACCTTAATGAAATTATAAACCTAATTTTTCTTCTCTCCCTCTTCATTCCATTAGATGATAAGGATCCCTCTTCTCATGAGAACTTTTCTTATACCACCTAGGTTCTTTGACTAATCTATGATCTGAAGTCTGAATCAAGATCCATTAGAAGCATTGGATAGCTAGAGGTATGTTATCGATTCCTCTTCCTTATGTTCTAAGTTTATATTCAGATCTATTGTGATATTTAGGTGTCAGATCATTTGGCCTATTTTTAGGTCATTGATCTGTTTCTTTGATTTCTCCCAATCTACTATGAATTTGAGGCCGTCATAAAAGGAGGAGTCATCAAAATCCCTAAGGTGGGTGTTATTTTTATTTTCCATAAAATTTTTGGTGTTTTCATATCCACGTAGTTGTGTTTCATGTTGTCATTTCTCATGCATTTCTTTAAAATTTATTCCTTTATTCTAAATTGATATATGTGCCTTGTTATACTCTCGAGGATCATTGTGCAGTAATTAGAGGATTCCAATCTTGATAATGGACACCCATTAGGTGTGATTTCATGAAATTTCCCTTTATAATTAAATGATTAAATTCTTATAATGTCTTCTAAGAATTTTTCAAAAGATGATAAATGGAATTTACCACTGTTAAATAAATTTTTATTGAACCAAAGCACCTCCTAAGTGCTTGAACCTGATATCTCACACCATTGACACCATTTGGATGTTGGGAATGATGCACCATGTCCTTTTCTTTGGGTGTTGACATAATGAATCACACACCATCTTAAGTGTTGAGCATGAAGTCTCTCACTCATTATGAAATGTAGGGCATGTACCATTTTTCTTGATCTTAAAGTCTTATTCAGACTGGTTATGGATGAATGAGTTATGCCCTAGTCCATCCATAACCTAGTATTCTAGGTATATGGATACTTACATCTGCACGTACTTAGTCCATATAGGTGGATGTAGTATATAAATATATTATATATATTATTATATATATACAGTTACTGATCAAACACTCATTTAGAACATGAGTTGAAGAAGATAGATCCTCTAAGTGTCCGTTAGAAACTTGAGTAGGCTGGTAATTTATTTATTCAATATTTTCTATTATTTCATTTATACCTACACATTTTTTAGCTATTAGCACTGATTTGATTTATTCTAAACACCATTGGTGGTGGCCTACTGGGATTTTATCTCACACCCTACTCGAGCCACCTTTGGTACCTGATTATATTACATTTCTATAGGTATATATAAGGGCAGGTTCCCTACTATATATATTTCATATTCTTTACTTATAGATAGAGCATAGAAGTATAAGACTGTCCATATGCTCAAGATTCTATTGGAGTAGAATTTTTTTCTTTTTGTAGTTTTTCATAGAATGTTGTATATGCATGTCCTTTATCCCCCTTGTAAATCAGAATTCCATTAATCAATGTATATGACACTACCTAGTAGATTTTGATATTATTATTTAGTTTTTCAATCATTTATGCTTCCACAGTTTAGTTTTTATATCTGTTGTATGTGTTTTTGCTACAACATTTTACTAGTATAGTGTCATTTTAGTGTTTTCTTATATCATGATTCCGCTATTGTTTGTTTATTTATTGTATTTGTTGTTCCAATTTTATATGAAGTTATAGTACCTCTATTATAACACCTTAGAACCTCGATACTAGTTAGAAGCCTCTAGTGTATGGGGAGGCATGATTGAGGCCAGGTGACCCACTAGCTTGGGGACCCAGTTAGTGGACGTTGGTTTGGGATGTTATAAATTGGTATCAGAGGAGTTATTTTCCCTTTTCCTTACTATTTGGGTATTATATAGAATACTATGAGGTTATGGAATTTTGATTTAACCTTGTGCCTAGATGTAGCTATCCCACGTATAGGGGAAACCCAAATTACCTAGGATGGGTAAATATAGTTATTGATTATGTCATTTACAGTTGATACGACTTCACCATTGGGTGGCGCCCATGTTTTATGATGTTATTGATATTGGTATTATTGGAATGAGATTTCTATTACTTGGCCTGATTAAAATAGGGTGTTTCATTACATGAATCATTATAGGCATGTTTCCTTCATAGATTAAAGTAGAAACCTTAAGTGGTTAGTTACAACATGTTAATCCATAGAACATTTGTCACATGGGCTAGATCGTGTTGTGGTATGGGTTAAGAGGATTCTATATTTTGGTTCATGAGGTGTATGGGACCCTATGGATTGTAAATATTTATCTATCAAATTCAACCATTTAAATATATTTAAATACTTTAATAAGCACAAATTTAAAATTAATATGACTTCTAAAGTGATAATATCCATCCTATACATGTGATATGAGACATATACCTAGACCCAATCTTAGTAGTGGGTAGTGATGTGTCTCTTATATTCCTCTATCTGTTATTGTATTTTCTTTACAGTATGGACCTAGATTTTGAAGTAATCAGATAGGTATAATATGTTCATAAGAAGGCTATGTACATGTGCAAGTTATCTATATGTGATCCCTTGATTATTAAATTATATTTTGAGGCATGCATTTGGCATTGTATCATAATTACTTCACAACTTCTTTTAGTTGCATGCCCTGAAGATATCAATGACCATACACTCGAGGAGGTGGACCTTGAACCAATAATGCTTCCTCCAGCTTTTCCACCTATAGAACCTCTTCCTATTCCTGATATATGAATTGATGCCCAGTTCCATGAGATATTTTTCCATATGATGCAATCTATGCAAGGTATCACTTGACCTACCCTAACTTTGGCAGAGTTGAATTGGGAGTTCTAACAGTATAATTCTCCCACCTTTTAGGGGGATGGAGGACCTCATGCTGCTGATTCATAGATCAAAGTTATTATTTCTATTTTCGAGCATCTTAATATTCCTCTAGAGTATAGGGTCAATCTTGTAACTTATATGCTACACGATTCTTCCAAACGATAATGGTATTTTATTACCTAGGTAGATTAGTATTGTAATATGGTTTGGGAGGATTTACAGACTATCTTATACATCTATTTATATCCACATACTTTGAAGGATGACAAAGCTAGAGAGTTTATGAACCTATAGCAGGTAGCCATGTCTATCACGGAGTATTCTTCTTGATTTACTAAGATGCATTGGTTTGCAATGACTTTAGTGGGTGATGATCTTAGGACCACCAGGAGATTCAAGGATGGGTTGTTATACACCATTCGATAGCAGGTCAGTGTATTCAATTTGACTAATTATTTTGAAATTGTTAACCAGGACCTTATTATAAAGTGAAATTTGAGGTAAGATGATGGTGTAAGTCAGAGTGGTTTGACACCTAAATCTATCAGTGGTTCTTCTAGTAGGCACAAGCATTGCTTTGAGATTTCTCATAGAGTTAGCAGTAGTCATGATCCTTGTTCAGATAGCTTATTGATATGTCACTAGTGTAGTAATCTGGGACATATGAAACCCTAGTGTTTACAAGATTGGGTAGAATATAGAGGTTGTGGCATGATAGGGAATATCCAATGCTTATGTAGTACTTTTCCATCAGTGCCTAGCGAGCATGGATCTACACCTACTCCATGATCAAGAGAAGAACTAGTAATATCATGTCTGATGGGAATATAGAATACTTCCGGCCATTTAGGCTAAGGTGGTGGTCAAGGAAAAGGTATCCAGACTCATGATTCTTAGAGATAGTAGAGCGGTCTTGTTCAGGGCAGTTAGGCAGTGACTTAGGGTCATGGTATAGACCAGTTACATATAGTCAAGCCTATGCCAAAGGAGAAGAGTCCCAGACTTTCTAATATTAGAGGTATTATTCTAGTAACTGCCACTTTAATGTCTACTTTATTTGAAACAGGCATGTATCACTCTTTTATATATAAGTCAATCACAAAGAGTCTGGGAATTTATATCAAACACTTCTATGGTGTTATGAATCTTAATACCTTGTTAGGTATCTGATCAAAGAGAATTCTCCATTGTAAGGATTTTCCTGTTGAGATAAGAGGATACATGTTTGTATGGAATCTTTTCATAATCGACAATATGGGCTTTGATATAATCATCATAATGGTCTAGTTAGTTCCCAATCAATCCCATATAGACTAATATCATTATAGGGTGATGTTTATATCACTAGAGGTAGGTAGGAACATGAATAAGGAAAAATTGTATGTTCATGCGACTCGATATGGACCTGAGAAGTATAGGTTGGTTAGTGTGATGATTCAGGTCATGAGTCTTTTCTTAGATGATCAGCAGTTACAACCTTCCATTTTCCCTTTTGTAGTGGAGCATTTCAATGATTTATTTCTTGATGAATTATTTGTTCCACCTCTAGTGTGAGAGGTAGAGTTCACCATTAATCTAGTGTCAACATTATCACCAGTGACCATTCCTCCTCATAGTATGAAACCTATAGAGCTTCTAGAGATCAAGAAGTAGTTTGAGTATCTAGAGGCTAAAGTTGTTATGCACCCCAATACTTCTCCATGGGCTTCACCAATCCTTTTTTCCAAGAATGAAAATTTTACCCTCAATATTTGTGTGGATTATATATGGTTGAACCACCTTATAGTCAATAATCGATATCCACTGTCTAGAATAGATGGCCTCTTCAATCAACTCTGAGGAGAGAGAGTTTTTTCAAAGATATATTTGAGTTTATTCTATCATCATGTTCTTTTTAAGTCATCATATATACCTCACAAAACATTTATGGGAAGTTATGGTCTATAAGAGTACCTGGTCATGTCATTCAATCTCATGAATGCACCTATAGTCTTCATGGATCTAATGAATTGGTTTTTTCACCCATATCTAGATTCATTTTTTATATTCTTTATTAAATGAATCATAATGTATTCACATTATAGAAAAAACTATTCCAACCATCTTGAGATTGTGCTAAAAACACTAAGAGAGAATAAGATATGTGCTAATATTAGTAAAATTTACTTTTGGATCGAAAAAGTTCACTTACTAGGTCACATTATCTCTGAGTCAAGAGTTTTAATAGACCTAGAGAAAGTGAGAGTTTTAGTTTCCTAGGATAATCCTAAGAAAAAATTTAACATCATGAGTTTCTTGGGGATAGCTAGGTAATAAAGATTCTTTATCTAGGATTTTCCATGCCTTGTTGTGCCATTTACGGTCTTGAAAAATAAGGGTGTGAAATTAATATGTTCGGAATATTTTGAAAATCCTTTCAAGAGTTGAAGGTATGTTTTAAATTAGCACTAATAATGGTTGTTCTATATCTATGAAGAAGATATATGGTTTTCTGTGATTTATCAGGTATCAGTATTGGAGTTTTGATGATATAGGATGAGTGAGTCATAGCGTACATGTCTCATCATTTGAGGCATAATGAGTGGAATTACCCAATGCATGACCTTGAGTTAGATATTTTTATTTCATGCTTTATGATGTTGGATACACTATCTATATGGATATAATTTCTTGGTATACACTGATCATAAAAATCTCTTAAGTACATCTTTACATAGTGTGATCTCAATCTCAGGCAGTGCAGGTGGGTTGAGTACCTATAGTCATTTGATTTTGAGATTTCTTACATACTTGGTAAATCCAATGTAGTAGTTGATTCTATGATATGGAATACTAAGATATAGAAATTTCAGGAGTCTAGTGGAGAATGGTGGATCATGGAAATTTTTTCAGATGTGAACATTGAGGTTTAGTAGGATCACTGTCAGGCTATTCTCATTTCCTTAGCAATGACCTCTAGTCTTCTAGAATGAGTAATAATGAGACAACTATCTGGTCATGGGGGACTTATCCTTAAAAAATGTGTCTCATATGATAATACATATTCTGGTTGGACCATGGATGGGGATGATACTATACTATTTCATGGATATGTTTGGGTCCTAGAAAGAATCATAGAGGAGTTGATGTGGGAATTTCATACCTCATCTTGGATGGTTCATCCTTGTTTCCCCAAGATGTATCGAGACTTGTGGTGCTGGTATTAGTGGAATGGTATGAAAAAGAATATTGTTGGATTTATCAATCGGTGTTCCACCTATCAGTAGGTGAAGGTGGAATATCATCGACCGACATGGATTTTTCAATATTTGTCTATTATTGAGTGGAAGTGGGATGATGTTTCAATGGATTTCATGACTAGTTTACCCAGATCACCTCATGGTAACAATACTGTGTGGGTTTTCATTGATTGTTTAAAGAAGGTCACACACTTCTTACCTAGTCAAGAGACCTTTTAAGTAGATGATCTAGGGAGGATATATGTCAGGGAGCTCATATGTCTTCATGTAGCTCCTTATTATACCATTTCTGATAGAGATTCTCTCTTTACATCACGGTTCTGACAGGGGTTATGGAAGGCCTTGGGTACACAGGTTCTTCTGAGAATTTCCTATCACCCACATACTAATGGATAGATATAGTTCACGATTCAAGTGTTATAGGTCATGCTCTGTGTATGTGTCCTGAACTTTAGGGGTTTCTGGGAGAAACACATACTACTTATTGAGTTCTATTATAAAAATAGCTTTCATGATAGAATTCAAATTTCTCATTATGAATCCTTATATGGTAGGACTTTATGTTCATCTATGTGCTGGCTAGAGGCAAGGGAGGTAGATTTTCTTGGACCTCGTCTTATTCAAAAGACTACAGAGCAGGTTTAGTTGATCAGAAAGTGCATGATGATAGCTCATCCCTGACAGCAGTCATATGCCAACCGAAATTGAATACCTCTTGAGTTAAAGGTTGGAGATGGTGTTTTCTTGTGAGTCTCATCCTGGTTGGGTCATATACATATTCCTAGGTTGGGAAATTTCTCACCTAGGTTTGTTATCCCCTTTCCATCCAAATCTATATTTTTTTAATTTTTAAAAAACACTTTTAAAGGATAATTTTGAACCTTAACAAAGTTCAAAGAACATAATATACCATCCAAAAATAACAAAAAATCAAAAAACTATCAATGTGTTCCAAAGAAACTCGGATTTGAATTTCAAACTATGTTGGGGACTGTGGATTGCCATTTAGAAACTCCTCAGAGATATTGGTCTATGAATAATTTAACTCATGTATATCAGTATCACCAGTATTATCTAGACCCATTACATGTCTTTTATCCTGATGTGGTTGAGTTGGAAATGGATGCTTACTTTGAGGAGTGTTCAGTGTGTATTATGGATCGAAGCATTAAGACACGTTGAGGTGGGTTAGTTCCTTTGGTACGGGTGTTATGGAAGAATAGATGAGTATATGATGATAACTAAGAATGAGAACCTAATATATGATCTCAATGGATGGAAATATTTGTTGATGATACCTCTTTACCCTCATAAGTCCAACTTGGGGATGAGTTACTTTATGGAGGGGAGCTTGTAATGACCCATATTTTCATAAATGTATGGAACGTTTTTTTGTTTAAATTCCTTTAAAAATACCTTATTATGTTACCTAATAGATTCAAAAAGTTCATAAGGTTGTTCAGGGGGGTTTTAGATCCCAAAACCCCGAGAATTTTTAAAACGGACTGGGTTTCATGGTTATAAGACATTGTTCCACCCATCCCGCACAGTCTCTCATAACCATGTGGGGTGAGATAAAGGAGAGATAAGGGCACAAATATTTTCTACAACCACATGACCCTAGGAACACACCAATTCGGAAAAATACAGAGGTTGGACATAGGAATTTTGCACATTTTTCACATTGTTAGGGAAACAGTACACCTTAATTATGCGGGGTCTTTCCTTAAGTAGTGAGGATAGTATAGTTTGAACATAGTTTTTCCAAACCATGAATCCAAACCATGTACCCCTATTTTTTTGGGTGAAATTACTATTTCACTCTTAATGAAATTATAAACTTAATTTTGTTTTCATCTCTCTTCATTCGAGGGGATGATCAGGCTCCCTTCTCCCATGAGCACTTTTCTTCTCCAACTCAGGTTCTTCAATTTCTCTATGATCCAAAATCTTAATCGAGATACTTTAGAAGTGTTTGATATCTAGAGGTTTTTTCTCCAGTCCCCTTTCTTATGTTATAATTTTATCTTCATGTCTGTTGTTCTATTTAGGTAAAATCTCTTTTTCCCTATTTTCAGGTCATTCATCCATTTCATTGATTTCACCCAATATACTTTGAATCTGAGGCCTCCACTGGATGAGGAGTCATCAAAATCCCTAATGTAAGTGGTCTAATTTTTTTCCCATATCTTTTTTTTGTTTTCATAGTATTTTAGTTGTTCCATATGTCGGCCTTTGTCGTATATCACCTAAAATTTTATTTATTCATTATAAATCAATATACACACCTTGTTATACTCCTAAGGATCATTTTTTACTAATCAAAGGATTCTAACCTCGATCATGGACACCCCTTTTGTATTACGGCTTGAAATTACACTTTATAATTAAATGATTAAATGCCTGGAACACCTTTTAAGAATTTGGATTAGATGATAAATGCAATTGAAACTTATTAAATAAATTTATATAAAACCAAATCACCTTCTAAGTTCTTGGTTTGAATTATAAATGAAATTTCACTATTATGTAGTTTCATAATTGAAAATGGAACCTTCTAAGTGCTTCATTGAACCTTGAAATTGAATTTCCATGTTATTATTAATTGAATGGATTTTAATGAGTTGAATGAATTTATCTTGATGGTTGGTCTTGCCTAAATGAATTAAATATAATCCTTGATTAAATTTTAAATGGTGGAAAGTCCATGCATCTTGTTATGTTTCTATTAAATGTGAATTGAATTCCCTTGGTTATATTTTAGATTTATGAATATTATTCATGAGAGGTAATGCATCATGAATATTATTATAAATATGATTAAACCTTGATATAGGTTATGGAATGATGGTAAGGGTCTTGTTGGGAATGAAGTTTCATGTTCCCTTATATTGGGTGTTGATCAAGACGTCTCACACAATTAAAACTATTTGGGTTATGGGCATGACATACCAAGTCCATTTATTTGGGTTCTAACATGATGATTCACCCACCATCTTAAGTGTTCAGCATGACGTCTCTCACTCATTATGAGATGTATGGAATGTACCTTTTTTGTTGATTTTATAGGATCATTCAAACTAGTTATGGATGACCGAGTAATTCCTTGATCCATCTAGCACCTGGTATTCTAGGTATATGGATACTTATGTCCATATATTCTTAGTCCATATAGGTGGATGCAGTATATAATTGTACTATATATATTATTACTATATATATAAAGTTATTGATCAGTCACTCATTCCAGCCATGAGACGAAGAAGGTAGAGTCTCCAGGTGTCCTTTAGGAATCTAAGAATTCCATTGATTAATTTATTCAGCATTTTATATTATTTCATTTATACCTGCAAACTATTTAGCTATGAGAACTTCTTGTATTACTTCTAGACATCATTGTTGGTGGCCTATTGGAATTTTATATCACACCCTACTCAGTCCGCCTTTGGTACCTGAGTAGATTAATTGTTTGTGGATATGAATAAGGTAAATTTCCCTACTATGGATATTTTATATTATTTACTTATATATGGATCATACGAGTATAGGACTGATCATATGCTCGATATTCTAGTGGAGTATCCATTTGTCGTTTTGTAGTTTTTGTATAGAATGTTGTATATGCATGTCACATGTTACCCTTGTATATAATCATGTCATTCATCCATGAATATAACTCTTCCTAGTGTATTTTGATATTATTATTTAGTTGTTTTGTCTTTCACAGTTTAATTGTTATATCTTTTGTATGTGTTTTTACTACAATGGGTTACTAGTTCAGTTTCATTTTAGTGTATGATTATATCATGATTTTGCTGTTGTTTTACATTTATTGTATCTGTTTTTCCAATATGATATTAGGGTATAGTCTCCCCACTATACAACCATAGACCCTCACTACTAGTCGGAAGCCTCTTGCATACAAGGACGTGGACTTGAGGCCATCTAACCCACTGGCTTAGGGGGCTAGTTAGTGGATGTTGGGTCAGGATGTTACAATAGAATCATAGGATTATTTGGGCTCTATGATCCAGGGTAATTGAAATATGGAGGGACTTTCACTAGGTTGTATTCCCATTGGACCTTAGGACTTAGGAAGGCGTCCTACGTATCATGTTTTTATAAATAATCGGAGTTCTTGTAGTTAAAATACTCTTGACCCGCTAATGGTTTCGGATAGATGATTACACTTGAATGGATTATTATTATCCCTAAGGTTTAGGATATTTTGGGACTTATATCAAGATGGACACCCATGTTACATATAAGTTCTCTATCCTATGATAGATAAATAGGGATGATTCCCACATAAGGTCTATCAAATATGTTTTTTATGACCACGCAAGGTATGTAAAATATCTCTTGGGTGTCTAATTAACAAGGTTGACATGTCCCATGCTGATTCACATGAACAAAAATAAAATTTCAATGGGCTATATCATGACAATTATGACATGTTAAAGGTGATTCACATGATCAATGCAGACATTCCGAAGGTTATTTAGATAATTGAAGGTAAACATGTCATGGGTGATTTTCATGCTCAAATAAGACATGTAAAAGTTTCTTTATGTGATTAAATATGAAATTTATAGGGCCTTTTATGTGATAAAGGTTGACATTTCTAGGGTGCTTCACATGATCAAAGAAGATATGTCTAGGGCCTTTCATGTGATCCAAGATGACATGTACAAGGTGGTTTCATGTAACCAAGGATGACATGTTTAGGTCCTTTATCATGACCAAATATGACATGTAAAAGGCCTTTCATGAGATAAATGAGGAGTCATGTGATCAATTTATCTTAAAATATCCATACGATAAGGTCTCATGAACATGTCTAGGATCACGAACATGATAAAGAAAATATTTCCAAGGGTTAGAGTGTTATTTCCAAGGGGATTACACCAAGTCCACATGGACAATGTTTTTCATGTCAGGAGGAGTGAATTCCTAGGAGTTCATGTAGAGGGTTCACATCCTAGGGTTTTCATGGTGAGAGGTGGGAATGTCCATGGGTTCACATACATGTTAAGGATGCATGCCAAGGAGTGTTCATATGACAAGGGTGCATGTCCACAAGTGCCCACATTACACGTTTGAGAGTCTATGAGGGAATTTCATGTCATGGTAAACATTTCTAGGAACACATACATGTCAAGGGGTTCCCACATGACCAGGGTCTTTTACAATGTGGAAAAGAAAAGGAATCATGTGACCAAGGGTTTTTCATGTTAATAATGTATGATAAAGTAGAACACATCCAAACCTCATATCAGAATCACATAACAGAGGACTACATGAGAGAATCACATGATGTTCATATCATCATCTGATCATGTAACCTATAAGGTATCATTTGAGGGGTTCTCATGGAGGGGTCTCATGGTTACCTGGATGGTTTCTCTAAAGGTAGTATCCCACACTTCTCCTCCTCTATGCTCCTATGAATCTCCTTTTCTCCCTCTTCCTCTCATATTTCATGTGTTTTTTAAGGTCATAAGGGGTTTATATAGTAGTTGGTTGGAAAAATATGGTTCCACTTTTCATGGTGAATGTTTTGCATGCACCAGTTTGAGGTGGTGGGTGGCTTCACATGATTAGTGTTATAAGATCACATGAATGCTTGATACCTATTACGATGTATTATCATGATCAAATTATTAGTTTTATGTGGATGATCAACCCTATATTGTATTTCACTTATGAAATGGAGTACTTGGACAACCATTGGTGGCCTCGTGTGACCACTTCGAGTGCTTTGTGTGATTATGCAGTTTTCGAACAGGCACATGCCTGACAACCTTAAAGGGTTCAAGTGAGCAAATAAAATAAAATAAAAATGGTGTAAGGATATCATGATGGAAAAATATGTTGTTTTTTATGTGATGTCGCATGAGGTCATTTGGATCGCATGATCATTATGATCCTTACTTGTGATGGATTCTCGTGGTTCATGTGATTCACAAAAATTCAAATGATGCTTTAGCTCAGTTGATCATCCCTTGGAAATATCAAACCCTTCGGATGATCTCTCATTGTCTCAAACTCCTACAAATAAAATCCTTTGAAGTATGTCGGTTGAATATGATGGATTTTTTTAAAATGTGATGGCTCTTTGAACGCGTGACTGGCATGATCAGTCACTTGATCATGTGAAGGCATCACATGATATCATGATGGTAATCAGCATACCTTCATGTGATGTATCATATTCTTGTGATGGAATTTTGACTATAATGTTTTGGTCACATAACCTATTGAACCTATTGGGTTAGGTTTATGTGTTAACCTCTCATGATCACCATAATTTGATGACTTGGTTCTTCGAAGCACTACATGCATGAAAAATGAAATTGCATGAATTCCTTAGATTCATTGAGAACATCTTGGTTGTTGTAGTTTGATCAATGGTTTAAGGATATCATGGAGGAAATTGAGTAACAAGGTTGACGTAGGGTGTCTCCGACTTGAACCGGTGGCATCAATGAATATGACGGACAAGCATATGTTAAATATAGTCATGTTCTAATCGTGTACCTTGCACATGTTGGATTATTTTTCCTTTATTCCATGTCTCTAACCCTCAGAACACCCCTGAGGCCCATCATGCACCCAATAAACACCCCATTAACCAAAAACAAGAGATTTAAACCAAAATTTAAACAATTTAATACCTTCATTAAGATCGGTATCTTACAACCACCCCACCTTATAATAGCTCATACTCAAATGATGTTCCCAAGCATCACTAAGCTACCATAACAAAGGGATCAGACCACCAGGACCACCTATCCATTCCCATTTCTAGATTTTCTCACTAAAAATTCCAATGTTACCATAGAATTTGAATCAAATGTATGGTCTTTAATAACAATAATTCCTCACCATAACACACAACATTAAATGGATACTTCTTAATGAATTCATCAACTTCAAACATACATCAACCACTAGAACTTCATAGGTAAAACTTAGGCAATAGTTCCTAATTCACAGAACATAGAAACCTTGCACACAGTATCATACCATCATGGAGGAACCAATCAACACCCATCAGTTTGATTCTCTTTGTAATTCATGACCCAAATCACTTGGTTCCATTTTACTCTATTTCAAAAACTCCAATGGTGACCAAAAATCAACATCTCCCGAAGGAAAACACATGGTCTTTCAAAAAAAAAATCCCAACATACATTGATCTTCCAATTGTGTCCTGAAAATATCATTCCATCACCATACATATGAGATGAAACCAAAAATATTGGGGCACTCAATCGATTAAACTCATGCCAACACTCTCTATCAGGGCAAACTCACCCGAACAGTGATCACTTGAGTCCCTCCAACCCAAAACTCTGGTCACATCATCAACCAACCACTTGCCCATTATGGTTTTCTCCACCATATTACATTATTTGAAACTCCACTATCTATTAAAGGCCATCAGAATCTCAACTCGAATTCCATATCATACATGATGTTTTCCCAACTCACCATGCCTGAACATCCATATGGACTTCTCCCTGCACTGGCCTCCAGCCTTGTCATTGAAACTTCCCGGGAGTACATTCCTACTCTATCCATTAGAGGACTAAGATAAAATTAACCTTTATCAAGTAAAAATTCATTTCTGAATGGAACTTTCCACTAAAACATCAAACCAGAGGTGGGTCACTCTCACCACACGCATTCTTGTCTACCATCTCAGGTCAGATCACCCCCAACTATCTTATCCAAGAACGCCCATTTTCCAATGATGGAATATTACCCCCTTTTTTACTTTATTGAGTATATTTATAACTTGAATCTTACCATTATCATCTAATGTGACCATTGAGTTCATTAATATACTTCTTTTAGAATTCTTTTATAATGATATAACCGCCTTTCAAACCATCATCGGGCTCCACCACCCCAATCAACATTCCCAACACAAGAACCCCTACCATTCATACACTAACTAAAGAAGGATAGGTTCACACTCAAACCCACTCCAAAATTTGAAATGTACTTATCATCCCAAAACATCCACCAAAATTGAACTACAACTCTCCACATTCGTCATTTTCTCTAAACTAAGTCGAGCTATCCTCATCTGACTCATCTTGGAATGTTTAGCTTCACCATTGGAATGGCACTACATCACATGGATAAGGTGAATTCAAACTTTCATACATTCCAATACCACCCAAATACACTTACCCGAGTCTACTTCTAATTTTCAATGGTGTTATAGAACCCAACCTCTCTTTCCACCAATTGTTGTTATGTCTCACCATTCCCTTTGATGACTAGATATAGAAATCTAAAATTTCATCAGGAACCACCCTGAGCCCAAATCCAAAGCTTGGATAAATAAACCACTGTAATCAAGGCCTCTCTAAGAGACCCATTTTTCACCTCACAGGTTCCTCATTGACATCCTGGTGTCACTACATCAACTCTTCATTCTCCTCCCCACATCTAGGACTGACTTCTCACTCCCCACCATATAATTTTTGTTATCATTGCTCTCTATTAGGACCTCCAACCACACAGATTACACTCGATCACAAGTCAAACCCTAAAAATTATACATGGATGTCAATATTTCCCCACAACAAGAAAATGAACATCACCAAGTTCCCATTCCTGAATTCCATGAATGCAACCCGTGATTTTTGTTGACATGAGGTCCATACCAAGGACCTCACCTAAAACCATCAATGGTGTAAATCTTGTCATCCAAGTCCACATATATCTCCCCCATGAGCGTAAACTCCATGATTTCCCTCATCCAACCAAAACACCTTCAAGTCTCTTAGCATAAATCCATATCTTCTCAACATACCTGGAATGATGTCGAGATTTTGGGCATGATTGTCACTATATAGGGTATGTTAAGAAGTTTTCAAATAATGCCACCACAAAATTATCTGTTACTGATTTCACCTCCCATTATATTACATCATGACCTTACAAGGATCTCAGGATTCCCTACCACACATATCTCATCAGCACCTAACCACCACCACTCAGGAATGATTTCCAACCAAGACTCGCCACCACTTAATGACCATATTACAAGTATCCATGAACCAATTTTTACTTTGGAACTACTTCTAACACACCCCCAATCTCTTTCAGTATTTCTATAATAGTTAACAATAGAAGCACAATGGTCTGCCACACCAAATCAGACCAACTATCTCTCGCACAACCACACTTCCCAACATGGTTTTATATAGAACGACAGACGCTTATCTCGATCAAAATCATGCCTTACCAGTATGTTCCCACATCTAGACATCATTATATCCCTCAAGGTTTCACACTTTCCTACAAACACTCATACACCAACTTTAGTTCCCACAATCTACCATCACCTGAGTATAGCCCAATACACGCTTATTAACCTAACCATGCCTCTTGGACCATAATTTTCATCATCCCCAAGTAATTCTCAATGTATAACCCAACAAAAAAACCATACATACAAAAAAAATCATACAAGTGACCACCCTCACCTTATTTTTCACCTTCAAAACAAAAGCATCTAATCCTGTTTCAGTCACCCTTGTCTCTTTCACTCAAAAATGACATTGAGGCCTCTATTAATCACCATCCAAACAGATGGGTTAGGCATACATTGTAATGTACCAAGCCATTAAAATATTTTCATGTTAGAATAAATTTTATTTCATCTCTCTTTATACTCAATACCATGTTAATCTTATGTTACACACCACACTGAGTTAGCTTGTGTCTCATGCAAGATAGGGTTTTACCACCTTTTATTAGCACACTTATTTTAAAATTAACTTTTGGAAATTTTATAAATTTTAATTTGAAAAATAAACTTTATTTTTTAATTCATAATTTCAAAATTATGTTAGGGTGAATTTTTTGTATTTTTTTGAGAAGTTTCATTTTTTGATGAATAGTGAAAAATACTGAATTTTAATTAAAAATAGTTTTTTTGTTTAAATAATTATTAGTGAAAAATTATATTTTAAATTTGTTTTTAAATTAAAAATAGATAAATTATATATATATATATATATATATATATCCAATTTAGGTCCTAAAAATATTTTTTATATTAAAATTAGATACAAAAACTTATTAAACTTTTGAACGTTTTTACTTTAAAACCCCGCTTTCTCACCAGTGTTAATCATAATTTTTCCACTTCTGTGATTTTAATTTTGAAAAATGGACATAAGATTTTGTAATCAACATAATATTTTTGGTCTAATAATATCAACTTAATTTTTTACCAAAAATATTAGTGAAGGTGACTAAAATTAATTACAGTTATTGAGGTAAAATTAAGCTCAATAAGGGACTAAAACTTAATCTTAAGGACGAAAATGACCTGGAAACTTGTAAAAAAGACATTTTTTGTCAATAATTCGACCATATACCCTATTATTTATAATTTTATGGTTTATTTGGATATTATTAAATTTAATTTCACTATAAAAAGGTTAAGTAAGGAAAAAAGATAAAAGGGGAACTTATTTACATTTAACATTTATAAAACGTTAAGATATGTAAAAACATCATATTTTCGGTTATACATAAAATTTTTAAATATAAATGGGTTATTTTTATCATAATAATTTATCAATAATTTTTAGAGATGTTTTAGTTATTTAAAATTCTTAGGAAATGCCAACATAGTGATTATTAAGCTAATAATTGACTAAAATAAATGATACTATAAATATTAAAAGTGAGGTGAATTGATTGAATTATTGTATTTAATTATTTATATAGATAAATATATCATTATAAACATATTTAAACTTAATATATTTTAATTCAAATATTTTTTTATATTTTAAAATTAAAATTAATGAAATAATGTCAAAAATTGACATTATTGTTATTTTATGATAAATGATATTTTATTAAAAAATTTAAAATTAATAAAAGTCCTATATTCTACCAAATTACTTTTAAGTGTTAATAAATATTAAATATGATATTTTAATGGACCAATTTATCTTTTATAATTAACATATTGACCCATATATTGTGAAAACATTGTTAATATGGTCTAGGTTTAAACAGTGTTTTAGCACGTCACATGTGCTTGTTTTAAAATTAATTTAAAAAAACACATGGGATTTTTATTTTATAAAATATATATTATATTAATAATTAATTTTATCTATATTTACTAATAAATCTAACTTTATTTTAATTTTAATGGTTAAATTACTTAGGTTTGAAAACAAGATTATTTAGTAAACATAAAAATGATAAAATTGGGGAATATTAGAAGTTAAAGAACCAAATTATTAAAATGCACTTATTTTTGTGTTTTGGAGGTTTTTATTCACAATAATTCCCATTTCATCCATTATTTTTCTTTTTTTTAGGCACATTAGGTAAGTTATACCTCCCATTAATGAATACCCTTTGGTATTTACAAGAGTACCACTCCCCTTCCACTATAAAAAGGAAAGAACTCTACCCCTTCCTAACACCTCTCAAGCCACTTTTTCTCATCCAAATTATGCACAAATAGTCTCCCAAAATTCCTCCCCTAAACCTAGAATAATCTATTTTCTCATAAATCCACCTAAGTAATCCCTTTGGTACAAATCAAAATGAGTTACCCAATTAAGAGATAATGTCTTTGCTCAAGCTCTCTAGTTTCATTTCCATGCTCCACCCCCTCAAATATACTTATTATATTATTATGTAACAACACAAGTATATCCTCATTATACTAATATTTTTTTATGATAAGGGTTCTACCTAAACTTACACACACCTCCATCTAATGGATAATGAGCATATTGTTTCTGTGTACGGTGAACTATTGCCTCACAAAATGATGACTGTTCATTTTTCTTTTACCACCTCTCATGGTGTCCATTATGATGAAAAATCTATTTATATATGATATTTATAAAATATTTATACTTTTTTTATTTTTATTTAGAACATACCTTTATTCTTTACATATTGTGTAAATATGATAATTCCGTTTTGAAGAAGTGTGGACTACCGCCCCCTCAAAGAAAAATGAATCATTCATGCCATATATGAGATGTATAAAGGATGGTCTTAATAAAACTATGTAACATATATAACATAGATATGATACTAGTATTATAATATAAATATATCATTTACTTGTAATACAACAAAAAAAATTAAAGTAGTGTTTATGTGTTCATACGGCTTACCATCTCACTACTACACAAATTCCCTTTAACTATGAACAAATAACATTTTAATAGCACTAAAAAAGTTCTATTAATTACTGCAATGACAAAGGGGTGTCTTCTTTATCAGTGCTAAAAAATCACTGATAAAGGGGGTCCTTTATCCATGCTAAAAAATTGCTGATAAAGGAACCCCTTTATCAATGCTATTTTAGAGATGATAATAGCCTAAACACCTACATTGTGCTATTAATATAACTGAACACCCAGGAAACTTGAAAATACAACCAAACTACAAAAACCAACCAACTAGAAATTTCAAATGCAAAAACCTGTTTTAAATGCTATATACAACCAACCTATAATTTCAAACAATGTTATATACATTCAATTTCTATCATGAATAAAAAATATCCACCCATGGTATATACAAAAAAACACTTATATTTACATTTGAAACAAAATGTTTTATATAATTGTATTTAAAATTAGTCAATAGAAATCCTAAAACATTAATATTTCATATTTTGAAGCCCGTGATCCCCTCCCAAAAATGTCCACCCATGCTATCATTTTATGAACAAATCATCTCAACCTGAGAAAAATATTCCACATATATAAGAGAAAAAATTTATGTTAGTAATACTATAAAGGAATACATTAAACATTAATATGAAAGAACACATTAATAAAATGTCAATATTTAATAAAAATGACACATTTGGAGTTATATCAGTTACACCATGAATCTTATTGAGGTGGGATTGATTTATATATGTTACAAATGAGTTATGTATCATTTTAATAAAATATCAAAACAATATGAACTTGTTTTCTCAGTTTTTAGTATGTCACCTGTTGTTTTTACTTAAATTCACGTCAATTTTAAATAAAAAGAGACACTTTGAGTGATATCGGCCACACTGTGCATTGTATTGAGGTGCATATGATTATTACTTATCAAAAATTACTAATATATCATTATACTAAAATATAAAAACAATACAAATGTGTTTTATTAGTTTTCAGTATGTCACTTGTTGTTTAAACTAAAATTAAGGTCAATTTTAAATAAAAAGAGACAGTTTGAGTGATACCAGCTACAACGTGTATCGTATTGATATTAGGTTGATCCTTACACATCACAAATTAATAATATATCATTCCCCTAAAATATAAAAACAATCCGAATGTGTTTTCTCAGTTTTCAATATGTTACTTGTTGTTTTTACTTAAATTAATGTCAATTTTAAATAAAAAGAGACACTTTGAGTGATATCAGCCACACAATGAATATTATTGAGGTGAGGATTATTTCTACATGTCACAAATAACTAATAAATCATTTTTATAAAATATCAAAACAATATGAATGTGTTTGTTCATTTTTTAGTATGTCACTTGTTGTTTTTACTTAAATAAATGTCAATTTTAAATAAAAAGAGACACTTTGAGTTATAATGTCCATAACATGCATTGTATTGAAGTGTGGGAAATCCATACACATTAAAAATTACTAATATATCATTTTCATAAAATATAAAAACAATTTGAATGTGTTTTCTTGGTTTTCAGTATGACACATGTTGATTTTACTTAAATTCATGTCTATTTTAAATAAAAAGAGACACTTTGAGTGATACAGGCCACACCATGAATTTTATTGAGGTAAATTTGTTTCCTAAATGTCTCAAATAACTCATTTATTTTTTCCTAATTTATAAAAACAATCTGAATGCATTTTCATGGATTTCAGTATGTCACATGTGGTTTTTACTTAAATTAATGTCAATTTTAAATAAAAATAGAAACTTTGAGTGATACCAGCCACACTGTGCATCATATTTAGGTTTAGATAATTCCTACATATCAAAAATTACTAATAGATATTTTTTATAAAATACAAAAACAATCTGAATGCATTTTCTCAGTTTTCAGTATGTTATTTTTACTTAAATTGATGTCAATTTTAAATAAAAAGAGACACATTGAGTTATACCAAACACACCATGTGTCATAATGAGATAAATATGATACATACACATAAAAAATAACTAATATATTATTTTTCTAAAATATAAAAACAATATAAATTCATTTTCTCAGTTTTAAGCATGTTTTTTTACTTAAATTAATGTCAATTTTAAATAAAGAGAGACACTTTGAATTATAGTGGAAACACTGTGCATCGTATTGAGATGAGGATGATCCCTAAACTTCAAAAATTAATAATATATAATTTTCCTAAAATATCAAAACAACCAAATTCATTTTATCATTTTTTAGTATGTCAGTTGTTTTTTTTACTTAAATTGATGTCAATTTTAAATAAAAAAGAGACACTTTGAGTGACATCAACCACACCATGCATTGTATTAAGGTTTTGATGATTCTTACATGTAACAGATGACTAATATATCATTTTCCTAAAATATCAAAATAATTTTAAGGCGTTTTCTCTATTTTAAGTATGTCACTTGTTGTTTTTACTTAAATTCTAGTCAATTTTAAATAAAAATAGACACTTCGAGTTATATCATTCACATCGTGGATCTTATTGAGGTATGGCTGAGTCATACACATCAAAAATGACTCATGGATAGTTTTTCTAATGTGTCTAAACAATATGAATTCATTTTCAAGGATTTCATTATGTCACTTGTTCTTTTTACATAAATTAATGTCAATTTTAAATAAAAAGACACACTTAGAGTCATACCAGTCACACCATGCATCGTATTGAGGTTTGGTTGACTCATACACATCAAAAATGACTCATATATCATTTTAATAAAATATCAAAATAATCCAAATGTGTTTTCTTGGTTCTCAGTATCTCACTTATTGTTTTTACTTAAATTGGTGTCAATTTTAAATAAAAAGTTACTCTTTGAGTTATATTGGACACATTGTGCATCATATTGAGGTTCAGATGATTCATAAACATCAAAAATGAATTATAGATCATTTTACTAGAGTATAAAAACAATAAGAATATGTTTTCTTAGTTTTTAGTATGTCAGTTGTGTTTTTTTACTAAAATTTCATTTCAAACTGGAAACACACATTATGAGTCATATTATTCGCATCATACATTGGTTTGACATTATACTACTTCATATACTTCAAAAATTACTTATGGATCACTTTACTAAATCATCATGACAATTGGATCATGTTTGGTTGGTTTTTAGTAAGTGATGTGTTTTTAACTAAAATATTGATTTTAAACTAATAACGGAGACTTTTAGTCATATCAATCACACCATGCATTACATTTAGGTGTGGTTGATTCTTAAACATCACGAATGACTCACAAATCATTTTCCTAAAGTATCAAAACAATATGAATGTATTTTCTTGGTTTTCAATATGTCACTTGTTCTTTTTTCTCAATTTAATATAAAAATGCACACTTAAAGTCATACTGGTCACACCGTTCATCAAATTGAGGTACGGTTGATTTTTCACATCACAAATGAATCATAGATAATTTTACCAAAATATAAAAACAATCCAAATGTGTTTTATCAGTTTTTAGTATGTCACTTATTCTTTTTACTAAAAGTAATGTCGATTTTAAATAAAAAGACACACTTTGAGTGATACCAGTCACTTGTTATTTTTCTCATTTATGAATAGGTCAGTCACTCTGATACTAATTATATTGATCCATAAATTTCATACATAGATATCACATCTTAGTGGATTAATATTCCTTATATAACATATTGATCTATTCTAGAATAGTTTAGGTCTAGTGCTTTTAAAAACATGAAAACATAAATAACTCGTTCATAAGAGTCTCCTATTAAGTTATTCTTTACTAGAAACCTTCTTAGGAATATCATTTCTAAAACCATTCTTAATAACATAAGTATATGAAACATAAGAAAGGGTGATCATAGATGCTCAATAAGTGTAAACAAGGGAGATATCAATGATCACATAAGGATATCATGATCATAAAGATGTTAGAAGGTGATATTAACATTAGAAATTCATACCATACATATCATAGATCATAATCATGATTCATGGATAAAATCATGGTATTTCAGAATACATGAATCTTAAAGAATCAGAGAATATTATAAACTAAAAACATACACTTCGAGTCATACCGAGCACACTATGTATCAGATTTAAGTGTGACTGATTGAGATGCAGTTGATTAGTACATTGTTCAGGAAAATATTCATGATAGATCTTTTGGAAAGTCATACTATTCATTTAACTACTAATAATTCATAATTTGTATTCAACATGTTCTCTCTTTTCTGAATTGTTTCAGATAGTTGGAAGGAAAATATGACTTCCCAAATGCTCTTTTAAAAAATAAATAAATATTGGATAAAAATGATAAGGAAATTAACTTAAAAATAGTATATAAAATGAATAAAAATTAATTAAATAAATAATTAATAGGAATTCACCTTTATACATTCTTGACCCATTTCCTTATTGTCATTATCTGAGTTGAAGCCTCAAAGTCCAATATCTCAC
This sequence comes from Viscum album, assembly GCA_963277665.1. Taxonomy (NCBI): domain Eukaryota; kingdom Viridiplantae; phylum Streptophyta; class Magnoliopsida; order Santalales; family Viscaceae; genus Viscum; species Viscum album. The sequence continues at coordinate 1,100,731,600 of OY728138.1, read as the reverse complement.
GAACATGAGCATCTTTGAACAAACCGCCCTGACTCAAACAAAAGAATCCACATGTATAAGAAAAAAATTATTAGGTGAGTAATCTTAAAAATAATTAAATTAAATATAAATATGAAATAATCCACTAATTTTATGGAAGTCACGTATTCATGTTATTTGTGTACATTCTTCCATTAGGTATGGTGCCCATTCATTTATAAGCACATCTATATCATCTTCTGGATATGAGTCTTTTCAACAATCATAATAGTACTATAAAAATATAAATACACAAAGGATTAACAAATATTTTAAATGAAATAGTAATTATCTTCGAAATTACCTCTTTAGGGATGCTAGTTTTTTCAGGGAATATGATCTCTCTCAAAAATTTACAAACATAATAATTGAAATATTTTCCATTAGTTTGTTTTAAACACTGTAGAAACATTGAGTAGAATAATTTATTTATTTTGATATAAGTCTAGATAGTGAAATATTATTATATATACCTTGATAAATATCCAATCATAGAACTTGTCTTCATCCTTGTGCTTATCCCCTGGTCTCATTCCTTGTTTTCACGATAGTGATGCACCACCCTCTCATAGTATAATCCTCATTAAAAGATAATATAAATTATATAACTTGATGTTTAGTTATAAAATGTTGGATGTAGTGTATTAAAAATTGACAAACACCATAATTTTTTGGATCGTTTATTAGATATTCATGCATTGAATCCAAGAAATAAATATTTGGAGTATCCAAATTTACCAAAATAGGCATCCAATGCTGCCTAAAAACACAAAAAAATAATAAGTAATGAAAGAAATGAATATATATTTGATATGATTAAATTATAAAGTCTTACCCCTGCATCATTAGTATTAAAGAGAGCCTATCATCTAAAATTTTTATTTGAAACTATTTGATCAGACCTTCAACTATTTCACCCTTTTTTCTATCTATTTATTTTTATTCAATAGAGGTGATATGAGGACTAATGAGTCTGAATTGTTTTCATAGGAAAATACCTTCAATTGTTTTTCATATATACACCTTCCAAAAATATTAAATGTATTTATTTATAATTAACATAGTATATTATTTTTTGGAAAATAAAATCATGAAAACATAACTCATGTATACCTTTACAAATGATCCACCTAACCATTCATAGTCAAGGATTTCAGTTGCACTCTCAACACTTATGAATTATTGATCTTTCTCTCAATATATATTTTCTTCAAAATTAATTATGTGATTGTGACCATATTTTAACTTTTATCCACATCACCCTTCAATGATGGTAAATGTGGATATATAATGGGTGGGGTAATGATGATTTCGGTAGATATTTTTTATCGATTGGATGATAATTTATATGGTTTTGAGATGGTCTTTCATTTCATCCCCTTCTCTTTGTCCATATATAATAACATTCATTAGTTTAAACCTTTTTCATTAATTTTTAAAGTTCTATCTTGAAAATTAAATTGGAAATGAATACCTCTTTATGGACATGATTTTTTACAAGATATGATGGCCATGCGATGAATGTTCCAACAGATTTTTTTATTATATTAATATCATCCTCATGAATTGGAATAAGTAGCTTTGCACTCAACTCATGTTTTATGATAATCAACACTCACACATGACCTTTTGGAAGTAGTTTAGTGTGTAGCATGTTCTTTTGAATATTGAACATCATAGCCCTCGCCATAAGTTTATGGGTGGGTGTTGCTAGATATAAATCACAATCATTATCACCCAATATAATATTAGTATAGAAAAGGTATTAGTGTCTATATGATTCACATTTTATAGAAACATTTATTAGAACACTGATTAAATTTGTTAATACATCTCTTTTAGGGGAATGGATAGCCTCATAGCTGGTGGGGGGTGGGGACGGATCTCCAAGAAGTGGTTGTTCTTGAGTTGATTCTTCTCTTTTCCTCTCCCCCATTAAATTTTCCATCATCTATCTCTTCTATTGGAATTATCCTTAAAGGGTAGATATTATTTCTCTCATCTGTTTGATTAATTCATTTTGATCTTCCTCTTGTTTTTTTCTCAAAATATGTTCAGGGTGTCACCCCAAAACCCACACCTCTGATGTGGCCATATTGTTCTAGCCACTTTAAGGCCACTGATAGTTTGTGTTCATCTAGAACAAGTGTTACTGATTCATGTGACAATTTCAGATAGAAAATATAGAAAAATAAGTGATCATTATTATTTAATAGAAATTTAAATCAAAACAAATTCTTATTATGTAACAATTACAAATGTTTCCCACACTTTTTGTGTGTTTTCATCTATTAGTATCCCTTATTTATTTACATGTAACTCCTTCAATAGCACATGGAGTGGGATGGAAGAGGCTTTGGATTTTGAGTCATCGATCTTCATATAATAAGAGGAACATAATTATGGTTTTGTTTCATGTCACATAAAATTATTAAGGTCAATTTAAAATATGTACCAATTTTTTTCAAGTGAAGCATACCCTATCCTTGCTTTACGATAGAGGTACGCTGGTTTTACTGCTCGTTCCTTATTTCCAGCACTCAGTTGTTATTTCATAAATGAAAAATTTTCAATCAAATTGATAAATACATGTATCATCAAAAAACGTATTACTATCCATAATGTAACTGAAAATACGCATTCACATGACATACAGTAAATGCATCACACACTTATTAGGTTATCAGGTGTGAATAGATAACCGGTGGGTGTGGGTTTATTTTCCCTTCATCATCTTTAAGAAGATGTATTGTTATAATTGTGAGAAATACTCTGTGAATAATTCTAGAAAGCATTAATAAATACTTATTTTGGGAGTAATATACTATAAATTCACTCTGAAATGGATAATGAAGAGTAATTCAATGTTTCATTGTTTTATTTTTTAGTAAAATAAAGAAATGATATCATAATTTTTGTCGTAATCTCTTCCCGCATCAGTGTCTTCAGCCCGGGCACAACATGGTTCCATAAATCTAAATCAATTAGAATGTGTTTACGAGTGATGATTCCAATATAACTACTGAACATGGTCTTGTTAGGTTCAACATGTTGAACCCACACATTCCATCCCACCTCAAATTTGATGCCTTTTACTTTCACCTTAAATATTTTTTCTAACACCGGCAAACTATGGTGCTCTTCTTTTTTCTGTGATGCTAGTCCTTTTCCACCTACCATTTCCCCAGGATCTAAATTGTCGATATGTTCCTCTAGAGCAGTAGAATCAGTATGTGAAGATGTTCATTGTACCTCTGCATTGGGAGAAGCAACAGGTTGATAAACTTGTTTTTCCTCGTGAATGGGAGCACCATCACCTGTAGAAGGTCGTTCCTCTACACTACGAGCAAAAGCAGGTTCAGAGTCATGTTATTCCTCAGGATTGGGAGAACCAGCATGTGTGGAAGTCATTATCTTCATAAGTGGTTTAACATTTAATATAGAGTACATAAATTCAGCATAAAATGGATAATAACATGAGGTAACATGATGTATACTCTCTTTTTCTTTTTTAAAGGATGAAGGGATTTTACCCCTATATCGATGATCCAAATATTTTTATTATGGTCTCCTTTTACATAAAAAACGTCATCTACATTGGGACTATTGTGAAATGATTGTGACATCTCAATGAAAGGGTCATACTCGGTTGAATTTTCATCTGAACCTTTAGTGGTTTTGGTCGATAACAGAACAATTGACCACTTTTAGTTTACAGGATCTACAAAATAAAATACATATACTACCTTTGATTCCATTATAAATGGTTCTCCTTTGTACCCTTCCTTACTAAAATCAACTTTCATGAATCCAGATTCTTTTTTTTAACAACACTCATATTACCAACCCACTTTCACTGAAAAATAGGCACTTTTAATGTTGTATGATCCAACTCCCATATTTGTTTTATGATTCCAAATTAAGAAATATTCATGTAAATTATATTTTTATCCTTATTACCAGAATCATGCATCGCTTTATCCATGAGTGTAACTACACTATTTTTCATGGTACTATCTTCATCATGATCATCTATATAGAATGTATAACCATTAATTACATTACCATTGTAAGATAATACATACACACTTAGTCCTCTGACTATCCATCGAAGTCGTTCTGAAATTGAATCTAGATTTTCATCTGACTCCTTAAAAATACAGTCTTGAAACCATCCTATAAACTATTGATTATATGTATTTGATATCCATATTTCAGTCTTTGATGGATTCAAATTCCTAAGAATTTATTTTTGGGTTTCAACATATGGGTAAACCTCCAAAATTCTATTCAAAATGTAAAGTTGGTCCTACTCCTGATCTATAATATTGATTGTGAAAACATCTCTTCCATAAATTCCTTCACCCGCAAGCCTCCTAGTGTGACAAGATTTAGGTAGACCAATGCTTTTTACACTCGATAGGTATTCAATATATAATTCAATGTCTTCCTAAACAATATATCACTCCACAATACAACCCTATAGCCAACTTCAATTTTTTACATACCCTTTAAAAATATTCATATACCGTTCAATGGGGTACATCCATCTATAGTGTATAGGACCACATAGTTGAATATCTCTCACTAAGTGAACCATAAAATTAACTATCATATCAAAGAATTTTGATAGGAAGAAAATTTTTAATTCACATAATATGACGGCAATTTCTCTTTCCAAAGTCGGCAATTTCGCTGGGTCAATAACATTTTTGTATATAGATTTAAAGAAGAAATAGATCTTGGTTAATATAAGATGGAAATTCTTGGTAAAAATTTAATGTAAATCTATTGGCATTAGATATTGCATCAAAACATGGAATTCATGTTATCTCAGACCCTTTAACATTAAATCGTTCTTTGAAACGATGTTCTTTATATTCAATGAATACCCCTCTAGAACCTTTACATTATTAAAGAAGTTGAAAAACTGATATCTCTCCTACTTGGAAAGAGTGTAAGTATCTGGAGGAAGAAAAGTTCATTTTCACACTTCACTAGCGCCAACTCTTCTCATATTCCCATGTCAACCATGTCCAACCTAGACTTAATTGCATCCTCGGTTTTGCTGGGTTTATTTAGTAATGTGATGATGAAACTATAACATACATTTTTTTCAACATGCATAACATTAAGAAAATGTCTGACATGTAGAAAATTCTAGTATGGTAATTCAAAAGAAATTGATCTCTTTTTTCAACCTTTTTTCTTATGGTTTTTTGATAAGAGTTTACCAAAAGCAGTTTCTGCATCTTTTACTTTATAAAATAGTTGATCACCTATTAGTGGAGATGGTGTTGTACATTATTCTTGTAAAGACCCGTAAAATTCAAGGGAAATTTTTTCTTAATTTTCTTTAGAATTTTACAAGAGCACGGTTTCAGACGGCACCTGATTCCGAGGCCCGGAGTGCCCGGAATTAATTTCCGAAGTTTGGCTCGGGTACGTTCAGTGAACGAACGAGCGGGAATTCCTAACTTTTGATCCGGTGCTCGGAATTGAAATCCGAGGGCACCGATGAACTCGCAGCGCCGATATTCGCTTAAAGAGACCTTTTCGGGAGTTGCGTTTGTTGCGGGTTGAAAGTTAAGTTTTGGGGTTTTCAGTTGAGTTAAATAAAATTTGTGTAAGACAAATTTTATTTTTAGTTTGTTAAAAACCTACCAAAGGGGGTTGGAAGTGGGACCCACACCCACTTAACCTCCCTTGGGAGGATTAAGTGTGGTGGGGCCCACACGAACCCCTAGTCTTTTCAAATTCCCTTAACCCCCCTCTTAATTGACTTAAGTTACTTAATTAATTTTGGGAGTTAACTCTTTTGAATTTCAAACATTTGAAATTCTTTTGTGTTATGTGTTAATAAAATAAGATGTAATCTTATTTGATTATGGGTTGTTTGTTTATTCCCTTGAGAGCTTTTTGAGAGCTTCCTATTCATCTTCAAGCTCTGACGAAGAACGAAGAACGCTCAAACTCCGGCGAAGAACGACGCCTCTCTTCTTCGTCCTCGGTGTCAACAAGAGGGAACGCCACTTCCTCCTCGGGCCTTCTTCGTCGGCAAACGAAGATTCGCCAACGACGTGTCTCTTCGGGCATATCTCTTCGTCAACGGATTTGACGAACGACGACCGCGACGCCCGACCTCCGCGACGCCGTCTTCCGCGGAACGTAGCCGAATCTTCGAATCGTTAACCCGAGGTAGGGGTTGTTGTTTCATTCTTTAATTATTCCATTTCTTGCTCGTGGATCGCATGTCTACGTGAGGCTTTGAAATATTTTATTTAAGTGTTATAGTTAACGCGAGGGGGTCCGGACCGCATGAACACGGCCGAACCCCCCCTCCATCGTTCATGTTTATTTTGCGGAAGAAAGCAAGTGGCGTGGTGCCGTCGCACCACGCGGATGAACGTGCTTATATTTTACGCGGCGCCGTCGCGCTACGCCAAGGAAAAATCTTCAAGAACGCGACGCCGTCGCGCCGCATTGAAAGGATTCATGGCACGGCGAAAGGGGCGCGGTGCCGTCGCACCGCGCCGGACGACGAACACCGCGGCCGGTTCCGGGCCGCGGCGGGACGAGAAGACCGCGGCCGGTTCCGGGCCGCGGCGGAAGAGAAGACCGGCGGCCGGGCCGCCGGCGTCGGAAGCCGAGGAGGGGACCGGAATTTCCGGTCCCGTTGGAGAAAACCGGCCGGCCAGCTGGCCGGCCGGATGTCTTTAAACCGGGGGAAATAATTCCCCCGGCCAGCACATAAAACCCCCCTCTTTAAGAGGGGGGGCGGTTCCATGAAAGGGGGGGCAGCAGCCCCCCGGTTTGACCCTCCAAAACCGGCCCCCACGTGGGGCCGTTTTGTTACCCAGGCGCGGCCCAAAGGCCGCGCCACCTTGAAGAAGCGGGGGCTTAGCCCCCCGCGTGCCACCCACGTGCGGCGCCAGGCGCCGCCGCCGCCGCGGCCCGCCGCCGCCGCCGCGCCTCCGTCGCCGCCGCCGCACCGCCCCGGGGGGGGGGGGGGGGGGGGGGGGGGGGGGTTGGGCCGGGTCGGCCCGGACCCGGACCCCCCCGTTTCGAACCAGATTTGGTTTTTGGCCCATAACTTGAGCCTCGGACCTCCGATCGACGAACCGTCTGCGGCAACGCGATCCTTGGATCGAGACGGTCGTTTCGGTATATCGCACTCAAGGTTTCGGGTTACTTTGAGTTCGGCCGGGTTGGTTCGTTCACGAAACCAACCGGGCCTTCGGAGCGGAAACGCTCATATCTTGAGCTACGGACGTCCGATTGACGTGCCGTCAGTCGCGTAGTGTTCCTCTTAGTGAGACGGATCTTTTGGCATACTCCGCCCGAGGTTTGGACGCAGGTGGAGTACGGTCGGGTTGGTTTTTCCTTAAAAACCAACCGGGCCCCAGAGACGAAAATGCAAATAACTCTCAGACCGGGCGTCCGATCGACGCGCCGTCTGTTGCGTTGAGTTCCTGTTGACGATACGGAACTTTTGGATACATCAACTCTGGTCTTTGTGACAGTTGATGTATCAGCCTCTCGGCTCGTGGAGCGGACCCTCCGTACGTGCTTGCTGTGTGCGGGAACCCTAGTGCTGGCTGCGACTGTTCTACTGCTACGACTGCTACTGTGACTGCGACGACGACAGTACAGAGATCCTGTGTGGATTCGACGACGACAGTACAGAGATCCTATGTGGATTCGACGACGACGACTACAGCACTCAGCGATCCTACGTGGATCAGTGCTACAGGTCCTGTGTGGGCCCGATCCTGTGTGGGTCCTTGCGCTCAGCGGTTCTGTGTGAGCCAGCGCCTACAGGTTCTGTGTGAGCCCGATCCTGTGTGGGTCTTCTGCGGGGGTTAGTTACCTATCGATCCTTCGTGGGTCCGATGACTTAGATGGATCAGTGATCATCTTTATCGTCCTTGAAGAAGTATACCTGTGTGAGCTGAATCCTGTTGCTTTCCTGTGTGGATTGTGTTGTGCAATCCTGTGTGGATTATGTTTTTCTTTCCTATGTGGAATTCGTATACTTTCCTGCGTGGACTGAGTTGTACTTGGGCTCGGAGGTTGGAGCGTATTTTAATTGATGACTTAGGTATATGTATGGGCATATACCTAAGCAGTGTCGGTTGTTACTTCGTGATTGTACTTTTCTTCGTGGTTTATCCTTTGTGGATTTGAGAGACCTTCAGGGGTCTCGGGGTCCCTACTGAGTAGCTTATACTCACCCCTGCACGGGCTTCGCCCGCACTACGTTGTGTTGGTTGCAGACGACGGACAGCGTTGACCTTAGCTGAGGCTTGTAGAGCGGGACGGTACCCGGAGGTGGACCACTGGGCGGGACGTGCACGGAGCGGACGGCGGGACCCGTGGAGCAGAGGAGCTATCTGTACCCACCCTTCAGGTGGGATTTCCGGTGGACAGCTCGGAGTAGCGGCCTTTACTTTACAGTTGCTGTTTTTCCCTTTTCGAGTTGTACTTTACTTTCAGTTTGGGTTTGTATTCTGGCCCATTTACCTTTCCGCACTTTCAGTCGTACTCTGCTTGCTTAGTGTTTACTTTCCGCTTGTTTACTCTGTGGTGTGTGTTTACTTATCAAAGGCAATGCCTTCCCTTTTTACCGGGATTTACGCCTTGGTGCTAGTCGCCAGCCCCTGGCCTATGGAAGGCGGGCTTGGGGTAGTCACGGCACGGACCCCGAGGGCGGGTCGTGACAAATTGGTATCAGAGGAGTTCGGTTCTACCGCGAACTCTGATCTTTTCTATGTGAAGCAATAATGTTTAGCGTATTGAGTGTGGATATCAGTCCAGGGAGTCCAGTGTTGGTGCGGCGGCCGACGTATCCGTACACCAGGACCCTGACTTCTGATTTCCGACTTAATGCACGAAAACATTGATTGCGTGTGTGTTTCAAAGTTTTCTTTGTGATTACTTATATCAGCTCACCAGGTATACTGTTCTGACCGTGGCGCACCTGTTTCCTTTTCAGGATGGCCCCACGACGGCAGCCAGCTAGGGTTCCGAGAGTCGAGCGTGACGACAGCCCACCGAGCGACGAGGCCTCAGTGCAGGGCCCTTTTCCAGTAGTGGCACCGGCGGTAGCTTTACCCGCCGATTCCCCGATGCTTCCAGCAGCAGCCGCTGACGATGCACGTCGCCTCAGCGCACTGCATGAGTTTCAGCACCAGTGACCACCCAGGTTTCGCGGGGAGACGGATCCTCAGGCAGCAGAGGACTGGCTGGAGGCAGTGGTTCGAGTGTTTAGGCTAGTGAGGACACCAGCAGACCTCATGGTGATCCTCGCTGCGAGCCTACTACACGCAGCAGCAGGACGATGGTGGAGCTTGATGCTCCAGGTTCACGATGAGGCATCCTTGCTCTGGACGGACTTCGAGAGCCTCTTCCTCTCTGAGTTCGTCCCGGCCACCCTCTGAGCGGTGCGCATCCAGGAGCTTCTACAGCTGCGGCAGGGCAGCATGACGGTCGCTCAGTACTCGGCGAGATTTACCGATCTCTCGCGCTACTCGACCGACATGGTACGGGACCCATTCTTCCGGGCCCGGACCTTCGAGTAGGGTTTGAGACACGAGATCAGGGCATCGCTGATCTCCCTCAGCATACCGACTCAGACAGGAGTACTGGAGCGGGCCCTTCTGATCGAGAGCTTCCTTGCTGAGTCTACACCAGCACAGAGACCCACCGCAGGGCGGCACGTGGCGGAGTCATCTGCAGCAGGCAGTCGACGGATGACTCAGGGGTCCAGACAGACCAGACCTTCAGGCAGACGATCTCAGGGCACTGGCTCAGCAGTGCGGGGCACACAGCGCGGAGCCAGTCTTCCGAGAGGCAGACAGTGCTACTCATGCGGCGGACAGGGCCACATGGCTCGCGACTGCCCGACCCGTCGTGCCGAGGAGCAGCAGTCAGTTGATGGACCACCGAGGCAGAGGCAGAGGGTCGACCGTGGTGGTCCGCAGGGAGGAGGCGGACGAGGCAGAGGAGCTGGACGATCAGCTGGTGGTGGCCGACGCTTTGAGGCTCTACCACCACCACCACCAGGAGGTCCACCCCGACCACAGGGAGCTGGCGGGCAGCGACATGCACAGCTCCAGGCAACAGAGGCCTACGACCACGGCGCACCTGAGATGATTCGAGGTACTATCTGTGTCTATTCCACCCTTGCTGCAGTTCTTATAGACACAGGGGCGAGTCACTCTTTTATAGCCGCTGCCCTTGTTCGGAGCTCGGAGATTCCGACAGAGCCGTTGGCTCGATCCTTACGGCTAGAGACTCCTACGGGAGCAGACTCGACGATTACGCACTGGTGCCGGAAGTGTGAGCTTACTCTAGGAGGCGAGAGCTTCGGCTGGGATCTTCTTGTAGCAGCGTCGAGGCCTTACGACGTCATCTTGGGCATGGATTGGTTGTCTACGGTCCATGCACAGATTGACTGTTTTAGGCGCTAGGTGCGATGTGTACGCACCGACGGGAGCAGGTTCACCTTCACCGGAAAGAAGGGAGCCTTAGCAGCACAGGATGGACTTCCGCGGAGGAGAGGACAGCCCATCACTCATCAGTTGGCTAGCCTTATCCTTGGAGCAGTTGACGTGCGGAGTCCTGGTTTTCCTGCAGTGGTGGATCAGTTTGCGGACGTTTTCCCCGACGACGTTCCAGGGCTACCTCCTCGCAGGGAGGTAGACTTTTATATTGACTTGTACCCCGGGACAGCCTCGATATCCACTCCAGCATATCGGATGGCCCCCGCCGAGCTTCGAGAGCTACGGGTACAGTTGGAGGACTTGCAGGGCAAGGGGTTCATCCGACCCAGTGTTTCACCCTGGGCTTCCCCGATATTGTTCGCCAAGAAGGCGGACGGGAGCTTGCGACTTTGTGTTGACTATCGTCGCCTGAACCAGGTGACAGTGAGGAACAAGTATCCGCTACCGAGGATTGATGACCTCTTTGATCAGCTCAAGGGAGCACGGTGGTTCTCGAAGATAGACCTCAGGTCAGGCTATCATCAGCTCAGAGTCAGAGACGAGGATGTGCAGAAGACGGCCTTCAGATGTCGGTATGGCCACTATGAGTTCTTGGTTATGCCTTTCGGTGTAACCAATGCTCCAGCAGTGTTCATGGCTCTCATGAACAGGATCTTTCAGCCATACCTCGATCGGTTTGTCGTGGTCTTCATCGACGACATCCTGATTTACTCTACGACAGAGGAGGAGCACGCCTATCACTTGCGAGTTGTTCTTGACACACTCCGAGAGCACCAGCTTTATGGTAAGCTCTCGAAGTGCCAGTTCTGGATACGTGAGGTCCACTTTTTGGGACACGTTATCTCTGAGGCGGGAGTTGCAGTGGATCCCGCAAAGATTGAGGCTGTGTTAGCATGGGAGACACCCAGGAGCGTGACTGAGGTTCGGAGTTTCTTGGGGCTAGCTGGATACTATCGGAGATTTGTGCCGAACTTCTCCAGAGTTGCGGCATCACTCACAGCTTTGACGAAGAAGGGAAAACCCTTCGTGTGGTCAGACAGATGTCAGCAGAGCTTTCAGGAGCTGAGACAGAGATTGACTAGCGCACCTATCTTGAGGTTGCCTGAGGAGGGAGTAGGGTACGTAGTCTACTGCGATGCATCAAGGACCGGACTCGGATGTGTTCTGATGCAGGAGCGGGCAGTGATCGCCTATGGATCACGACAGTTGAGGCCGCATGAGCAGAACTACGCTACCCATGACCTGGAGTTAGCAGCAGTGGTCTTCGCTCTGAAGACATGGTGACACTATCTGATGGGCGAGCGCTTTACAGTCTTTTCCGATCATCAGAGTCTCAGGTATATCTTCTCGCAGAAGGACCTGAACCTAAGACAGCGTCGATGGCTCGAGTTCCTCCAGGACTATGACTTTGAGATAGTCTATACTCCTGGGAAGGGGAACATAGTAGCTGATGCCCTCAGCAGGAGGACGGGCATTCAGCTACTTGAGGAGGCGACGGAGCAGCTAGCCTCTTTGCAGATATCCTTCGTGGATAGGGATGGAGCATCCTTTCTTCAGTCTCTCACAGTCACCCCTCCACTACTGCAGCGAGTCAGGGAGGCACAGCGTGGGGGCGCTGACTGTGAGACACGGCGTGCACAGATATCCTCGGGACAGGCACCTGATGGTTTCTCCCTTGGAGCAGAGCACGACATCCTTTTCAGAGGACGTACCATGGTACCAGTCGCATTGCGAGAGGAAGTGCTGAGGGAGTTTCACACTTCTCCTTTAGCGGTACATCCTGGAGTGGCGAAGATGTACCAGGACCTCAGACGACAGCATTGGTGGCCGGGCATGAAGAAGGCTGTAGCAGAGTTCGTTTCTCGATGCCTCACCTGTCAGCAGGTGAAGGCAGAGCATCAGGTACCAGCAGGCTTGGTACAACCCTTGGAGGTTCCGGAGTGGAAGTGGGACGGCATATCTATGGACTTCGTGACTGGACTTCCACGCACTTCCAGAGGTCACGACTCCATCTGGGTGATTGTTGACCGACTCACCAAATCGGCACACTTCTTACCCATCAGAGAGCAGGGATCAGTGGAGAGTTGGGACGTCTCTACGTTCAGGAGATTGTGCGGCTCCACGGCGTGCCATCATCTATCGTTTCCGATCGAGATGCCCGCTTTACTTCCCGGCTTTGGAAGGGGTTACAGGAGGCGTTCGGTACACAGCTACGTCTTAGCACAGCTTTTCACCCTCAGACGGATGGTCAGACGGAGAGGACCATTCAGACTCTCGAGGACATGCTCCGCGCATGTGTCCTCGACTTTGGTCGTAGCTGGGAGGACCACCTACCCTTGGTGGAGTTCGCGTACAACAACAGCTACCACTCCACCATCGGAATGGCACCGTACGAGGCGTTGTACGGCCGACCATGTAGATCTCCTTTGTGCTGGACAGACCCTGGGGAGTCAGCACTGGTGGGACCGGAGATGGTCCAGGCCACGACAGAGAAGGTCCAGGTCATCCAGGAGCGGATGAGGACAGCTCAGAGCCGGCAGAAGTCATACACTGACAGGAGGCGGAGGCCACTGGAGTTCGAGGATGGCGACCACGTCTTCTTGCGGGTCTCACCTCGACGTGGTATTCGGAGATTTGGCCGAGGCGGCAAGTTATCTCCGCGCTTCATCGGACCTTTCCAGATTCTCAGCAGGATTGGCGAGGTGGCTTATCGCCTGGCTCTACCACCTCAGTTACACCGGGTGCACGACGTCTTCCACGTATCCCAGCTAAGGAGATACGTGCACGACCCGACACACATCATTGACCATGGGGAGCTTGACGTTGACGATGGGGCGACTTTTACGGAGGTCCCGGTGGAGATAGAGGATCGATAGGAGCGGGTCCTGCGTGGGCGATCGATTCCTCTTGTGCGCATCAGATGGCAGCACGGGAATCTCCAGGAGAGCACATGGGAGCGGGAGGCTCTGATGCGTGCTCAGTACCCTCTTTTGTTTCCCTAGTTTTTGTTGTATCTTTACGGGGACGTAAAGCCCTGAGGTGGGAGTAATGTAAAGACCCATAAAATTCAAGGGAAATTTTTTCTTAATTTTCTTTAGAATTTTACAAGAGCACGGTTTCAGACGGCACCTGATTCCGAGGCCCGGAGTGCCCGGAATTAATTTCCGAAGTTTGGCTCGGGTACGTTCAGTGAACGAACAAGCGGGAATTCCTAACTTTTGATCCGGTGCTCGGAATTGAAATCTGAGGGCACCGATGAACTCGCAGCGCCGATATTCGCTTAAAGAGACCTTTTCGGTAGTTGCGTTTGTTGCGGGTTGAAAGTTAAGTTTTGGGGTTTTCAGTTGAGTTAAATAAAATTTGTGTAAGACAAATTTTATTTTTAGTTTGTTAAAAACCTACCAAAGGGGGTTGGAAGTGGGACCCACACCCACTTAACCTCCCTTGGGAGGATTAAGTGTGGTGGGGCCCACACGAACCCCTAGTCTTTTCAAATTCCCTTAACCCCCCTCTTAATTGACTTAAGTTACTTAATTAATTTTGGGAGTTAACTCTTTTGAATTTCAAACATTTGAAATTCTTTTGTGTTATGTGTTAATAAAATAAGATGTAATCTTATTTGATTATGGGTTGTTTGTTTATTCCCTTGAGAGCTTTTTGAGAGCTTCCTCTTCATCTTCAAGCTCTGACGAAGAACGAAGAACGCTCAAACTCCGGCGAAGAACGACGCCTCTCTTCTTCGTCCTCGGTGTCAACAAGAGGGAACGCCACTTCCTCCTCGGGCCTTCTTTGTCGGCAAACGAAGATTCGCCAACGACGTGTCTCTTCGGGCATATCTCTTCGTCAACGGATTTGACGAACGACGACCGCGACGCCCGACCTCCGCGACGCCGTCTTCCGCGGAACGTAGCCGAATCTTCGAATCTTTAACCCGAGGTAGGGGTTGTTATTTCATTCTTTAATTATTCCATTTCTTGCTCGTAGATCGCATGTCTACGTGAGGCTTTGAAATATTTTATTTAAGTGTTATAGTTAACGCGAGGGGGGCCAGACCGCATGAACACGGCCGAACCCCCCCTCCATCGTTCATGTTTATTTTGCGGAAGAAAGCAAGTGGCGTGGTGCCGTCGCACCACGCGGATGAACGTGCTTATATTTTACGCGGCGCCGTGGCGCTACGCCAAGGAAAAATCTTCAAGAACGCGACGCTGTCGCGCCGCATTGAAAGGATTCATGGCACGGCGAAAGGGGCGCGGTGCCGTCGCACCGCGCCGGACGACGAACACCGCGGCCGGTTCCGGGCCGCGGCGGGACGAGAAGACCACGGCCGGTTCCGGGCCGCGGTGGAAGAGAAGACCGGCGGCCGGGCCGCCGGCGTCGGAAGCCGAGGAGGGGACCGGAATTTCCGGTCCCGTTGGAGAAAACCGGCCGGCCAGCTGGCCGGCCGGATGTCTTTAAACCGGGGGAAATAATTCCCCCGGCCAGCACATAAAACCCCCCTCTTTAAGAGGGGGGGCGGTTCCATGAAAGGGAGGGCAGCAGCCCCCCGGTTTGACCCTCCAAAACCGGCCCCCACGTGGGGCCGTTTTGTTACCCAGGCGCGGCACAAAGGCCGCGCCACCTTGAAGAAGCGGGGGCTTAGCCCCCCGCGTGCCTGTAGAGACCCGAAGCCTGACGTACATGGACTTTACATTACTTTTGCGGAATACTTAGTACATTACAAAAACACACACACAAGGACCGTAATAGTTTAGTGTCTTTGGAAACTCGGACTATAATCTTCTAATCGTGGTGAAAGATCTTCAACATCTCCCATAAAGATCTTCTTTTTTTTTTACCTAAAACCTTTCTTTATATCCTGGGGAAAAGAAAACATAAAAGGGTGAGCTCAAATGCTCAGTAAGGGTAAACAAAAGAAATATCAATCACATCATATTCATAAGAACATAACATTTTGGAAATCATAACCTGCAAAAGAGAGCATAATTTCATAACATGGGATAAATCATGGCAGTGAAATGTAATCACAATAATCATAACATAAAACATGGAACTTTGTGGCATACACACATAATCATAGAGAATCATTTCTTGTTAGTCAAGACTCATTGCCAAGACTATCTTAGTGGACAAAGTCCCTTTCTGAATCGAGTAATCCTCGTTTCAGTCCTGTTTCACTGAACCGGTATAACCTACCATTCCAGCCATGTCTATCTCATGAGATATAAAATCTTTACCCAATGCATTGGAGGGAGATATAGGTCCCACCCATCTCTTAATGAATCCTTTCTTATGTGTGCCACAAAATCATAAATCATACATCATTGCATAACCCATGTAATAAAAATGGGATTCTTGAAACATCATGACATCATAAATCAATTCATATAAGATAAAGGAATTCATAAACATAATTCCATCACAACATAGTCAAACCAATGTAAAAATATGGATAGAAACAGAACCCTTTATTATCTTAGATGGAAAATAATTTTGATAAAACACTTGAATTGAATTCTTGAGGAAAATATCCTTTCTTCTTCAAAAACATTTTTCCTTTCATAACATGTCATACAACTTTAAAATAAAAGAAGTTAATTAAAAATAAACTTGAAAACTTGTAAAGGAAGCTTCTTTGAAGTAATGTTTTAAAAATCCATTCATTCCGTATAAGTTAAAAAAAACATTCTTCGTACTTTTGTCGGAAAAGTCAAAAAGTACCTCGTACGGAAAAACGACAAAAGATTCCTTTCATATTCTTTACTAAAAACTCACCTAAGGGTAAAATTGGATTTAAACTATTTCAAGTGGATGGAAACAATATTACATATTGAGGGAACATGGATGTGGATGATAAAATACACCCCAGTAAATACTTACGAATAAACAATCTCGGATAAAAATGAGATTGTGATATTTCCCTTACCTTAGGTCCGACTTGCTTTGTAAGTGTCCGAACCTCCTGTATAATGATTTAAATCATGTTATTGACTTATTACAGAATCATATTCATTGTTATGATATCATATATGGTTCACTTATGACATTATATTACCCGTTCTTTTGTAAATTCCATGTTAAAGAAGCGTTTTGGGTAAAATCGTTTCATTTATCGTAGGTGTTTTGACTTGTTGTTCTTGACATCATTATTACTTATATCATGATTTACTTACTTCCAGAATATAAAATATGATTTATATATCATATATATTCAGTATATATATATATATAATAGATAGATAAATAAAATGAAAAACACCGTTCATGGAGACGGTAGTCCGTACGTACGCATGAACGCTGTTTTACTTTCCTTATTGTCTTGAAATGGAAGTAAGTATATTACATACATATATATATATACATAGATCCAGTAGATTTATAATGTCATATATTTCATTATTATTTCTTATATATACTTTATAATCATTCTTAAATGGTTAACATGGAGAATGAATCTCATCGTGTCGTGGAGACGGTAGTCCGTACGTACGCACGAGCGATGATATCATTTCTATAAATATTGAATTGAATTGGAGTGGATTATACAATATATCAGAATCAATATGATGTTGTAATAACTATGTATAGTTATTCTTTACACCATTATACCCATCCATTTAAGGTTGTGGTGGAAAATAGATTACACCACGGCGTGGAGACGGTATTCCGTACGTACGCACGCGCGGTGATTTCTTTTTCCGTAGGATGGATAGATGGTGAAATAGGGTTGTTTCATACATATAATAACATATCAGTATATGAGTGATACTGATGTTATTACTTCATAATGAAACAACCTAAGAAGAATAAGTGGAAGAAGAAATAAAGATGAAAGAATTGGTAACGGTAATTACCTCTTCTTTGAAGTGCCTCTTTGAGACCTCCTCTTAGGGAACTAAAATTGGTCTTTGAGGAAGACCAGAACCTCTAGGATGTTTCTAGGGAAGTGGAGAGGAGAAATTGGCAGGGGTTGGCCGAGCTTGAGTGCTCAAATTGGTGTGAGGAGGAGGGGGAGGATGTGTCCTTTTATAGGGGAGGAGAGGGGCACCTTAGGAATATCTCAAAATATTATTTTATATTAAAGTCAAAATCGGTTTATAATGGTTCCAAAGGGTCTTATTTCGAAGATAAAGTAAGGATGGGTAGAAATACTATCAACCAATAGAATTTAGACAAGTTTAAGATATTATTTTAACCTTATCAATTAGATTTAACTCTAAGTTAATTAATTTAACTTTTACCGTGTCTTTTTGTTTTCTTTCACTATATGGTTAATACACTTACTATAACATGCCAAACGAACCCAAAATTGTTTATTATTAATATATATATCCTTATCTAAGTCATTTGGCCGAACCTTAGATTTTTAGGAATAAAATAACAATTAATAATATAATATTTGATTTAAAAACTATTTTGTGTCAATTTTGACACTATTTGATATATGATTTTTGTGAAAGTCATAACAGAATTATATGTTCGAACCAAGTTGATTAAATCAACACTAATATATCATAGTAACCTAGAAAATTAGTGGAATTCATAAAAAGTCTTAAATTACATTTATTTTGGTATTTATATTATCAATTATGTCAATATTTCATTAATAAGATAATTACTGCATCATTTTTGTGTCATAAATAAATTATATTATTTGATGTCTAAAAATTACAAATAAAATACCATCATGTAGGAAATCTTTTTAGCTTTCTAATGAATATTTATAGTCGAATTTATCTTATGTATAACCCCATATTAAAAATGATTTACTTATTAAACATTGATTTTAACTATTTTAACCCTTCTTTAAATAAATTAATAATAAATGTCCTAATCTAATCCAAGTTGGCCTAAATGGTCATATTTTATTCCTAAGTTTGTTTTTGGTCGAATTACACTTGTCCAATAGAATTAGGACATGTGTTAGGGTAATATTAATATCATATTTACCCTTAGTTACCTTATTTACTATTAACCGTGGTAAAAAAAGTAAAAAGTTACTATTCACCAAAAAATTATTTTCATCTCATTGAACCACATTTTAGTCCTTGATATTAACCGTGTCTCTCGGATTTTCGAAATTCCATTCACAGAAGCGGTAAAATTATGTTTTATGCAAAATTCAGTTTTTAACCTACCACTTAGTAGTTTCACTATTCATCAAAAATTGATGTTTTTCAGAACAATGCCAAAATTTCATCCCAAGCTATATTTCATATTCCGAATTCAAAAATGAAGTCTATTTTACCAAATTCATAACATAAAAGTTGCATTAATTAATTTTATAATTAAATCCCGCTGTTAAAACAAATAGCGTGTTTTTAAGAAACAATATCTATCAAAAGATTGACACTTGTTTATGTCTAGTTTAAATGTGAAACTACATCCAATGACCAACATTGTATTAAATTGTAAAAATATATTCTAAATATACTTTAAAACCACTCAAATTAATGATTTATCACTATTAATTATTTCGATTAAAAAAGTTGTTTTTAATTATAATTTAGTAATTTTCACTATTCATCAGAATATGAAAGTTATCCGAAAAGTACCAAAATTTCACCTTAGGCTAAATTCGATACTCCGAATCCAAAAATGAAGTCCATTTTGAGAGTTAAAATTTCTAAAATTTAAAAAGTGGTTATTACTATTCATAACGGCTAGTTTTAATAATATTTTAATAGCATATCATTGTTTCGTGAAACTCAGGATTACGTACCACACACGCTATCGAGGAAGGTTGCGATTGCGTGTAATGCAAGGCAAGTCAAGGATGCGTGTTGTGCAAGCTCCTTTTGGTGTAGCGTATAACACAAGAAATTAGTAAAATAAGAAAGAATATTTTTCATAAAATCTCGGGCTGTTACATTCTACCCCCCTTAAAATGAATTTCGCCCTCGAAATTCGTCGGGGTTATAAATGGTTTACTATTCGAAAGTTTCTTTAATAGAAACCCACATCGTAAAAGGGAATACCAAAACTTGGCTTTAAAAACTAAAGTATGAAATGTAACGATTACCCAAATAAACTAATCACTGGGTTTCCACATAGGTGAAAATATGGATATGGAAGAGAAATCTAACCATCATGTTCTGATGGAGAGTGGTAGAGAACATGGCTATGGAAAAGCCAGTAATCACAAATCCATAGATTTGTGATGATATAAGGTACCATCTGATTCATCAGGTATAAGATCACTAGGACAACATTTTTGGTTTTCCAGATCATTTCCTAAAGTTGAAAATTTGAATTAGAATAAATACTTTCTTTATTTTGGTACAATCTCACTGTTGTTCATGCCTTGAACAATTTCCACTTCATCTCTTAAATAAATGAAGTTGAATTTGTTATTCGTGAAGTGTTAGCAGATCATGTGATAGAATGATGGGTCATTCCATCTGTCTCAAACAAAAGGTTAGCAAAAATTATATACATAAGTCGATCTATAGTGGGATTAATCATATATGGTTCCTAAAATGGACTTATACTTCATATATCATACTGCTTAATATAATAAAACTAGTTTCTACTAAACAGGGACTTCCTGTAGGCCAGTGGTAGGCGATAAAGGCCAGTCGCACTTTGGTTGTGGGTTCGATTCCTACAGCCTTGTCCGAAGCGATGGGCTGTCGCCCGTCCTGCAGGTTGTCCCTTTTTCTAAAACTACGTTACTATAACATCCCATCAATAATATCGAAAATCTTCTATCCTTAAACAATACTAACTTATGTCCAACATAATCCAGTCTAATCTTTAGGCTTATACATAATACTGCAGTCCACTCTCATAATATAGTGACAACGATTACCAGAGATTTAATACTGTCGTTGATCCCCACATATCATAAGATATGTCTTGTTGGTCACATTCCAAACATTCAAAGTCCTTAATCGTGTATTCTCTTGAATACCTTAGTGAAAACATGAGTGCAGTTAAAAGTTAACACTTTCCACATACCAAAATCCTCAAAATTCTATATACTCAAACCATGATATCACTTAGTCCTTATATCAATCATGAGCTCATGAATACTATTAAACATTTCATTTTCTCGTCTTCATTATGCGCATATCATCTTATTTCCAAAAAATATCTCAATCACTTTGAATACCACATCAATAAATATTGCAATACTCAATGATACAACATTATTTTGGAATCCCATTACATAAACACTTAATCATTCCACCACATCGTTGTCATATTCAACATTGCCAATAGTGATCGCATGTGATTTCCCTTTGTCCTTTGCCTTCAGTGGTTGCTCATGTTGATCATCACTAACCCTTGGATTAGGGCAATTATTAGCATAATGCCCCATTTCCTTGCACTTGAAGCATTGAAGTGTTGGCGGTGCGTTCTCTGCAGTGTTTGCTTTATTCACATCATTAGAAACCCTTTTTCCATTACTTCGACACTCAGCTGCTCGATGACCTTCTTTTCCACACTTAAAACATTTTCTAGTCCCTTTTAGACAATCTCCACCATGCTTCTTTCCACACTTTGTGCATAAGGAAACATTCATCTTCTTTTCACCATTATCCTGAGATTTCTCCTTGAACTCCATCTTTCGTTTCTTGTCAAAACCATGAGATGGATATGTAACACCAACTTCCATTTCTACCTTGATAGCACAACGCACAATTTCTTCATAGCTACTGAAGTCTCTTATAGAAAATGCCCTTCGAAGACTTGGTTTTAAGCCACTGAAAAATCGATCAACTTTACTTTCAGGTTGGATGATAATTCCAGAAGCATACCTTGCAAGTCTTGTAAAATTTGCTTCATAGGTACCAACAGATTCATCATCCCTTTGCTTTAGTTCAAGAAACTCTTTCTCCATCTTTGTTCGAAGAATACGAGGGAAGTACTTACTAAAAAACAAGTTCTTGAACTCGTCCCATTCCATGGACTCAATTTCATCTCTTGGCCTCGTATTCTTGATAAGATTCCACCATTGATCAGCTTCACCTTCCAAACGATATACTGCTAAGATGACTTTATCATGTTCAGAACATTGAAGAACTGAAAATATCTTTTCAGTAGTACTAATCCATTGTTCAGTAACTAATGGATCAGTAGACCCACTTAAAGAAGGTGGACGTTGCCTCATAAATGACTCAATAGAATATTGTTCCCTTCTCTGCTCATTTGGAAGTCCAGAATGATTCATAGCTTGTGTAAGTATAGCAATAAGATTTTGCACTCCATCTCCCATAACATTTGTTTGTTCAGGAGGGCAATCATTGCATTGTCCATTGCATTGATCAACACGGTTCCTTCGGGTTCCAGCCATCGTCTAAAACCCATAAAGAATAGTGTGAGAGGAAAAAATCATGCTAGGGAAAACAACATAATAAAGGGGGAGTACCTTCAATATCCAACATCTTAGGTTTAATTCTATGATCGTTAGCGTAATTCTATTACTATAACCTATACGTATACTTAACCTTAGAGACATCCCTAGACATACCTTAGAAATATTTCTAGGGATCTCACTAACGTTTTCGCATCCTAGTTTCCAAAGGTTGACTAAACCTTTCCTCTGATACCAACTGTAGAGACCCGAAGCCTGACGTACATGGACTTTACATTACTTTTGCGGAATACTTAGTACATTACAAAAACTCACACACAAGGACCGTAATAGTTTAGTGTCTTTGGAAACTCGGACTATAATCTTCTAATCGTGGTGAAAGATCTTCAACATCTCCCATAAAGATCTTCTTTTTTTTTACCTAAAACCTTTCTTTATATCCTGGGGAAAAGAAAACATAAAAGGGTGAGCTCAAATGCTCAGTAAGGGTAAACAAAAGAAATATCAATCACATCATATTCATAAGAACATAACATTTTGGAAATCATAACCTGCAAAAGAGAGCATAATTTCATAACATGGGATAAATCATGGCAGTGAAATGTAATCACAATAATCATAACATAAAACATGGAACTTTGTGGCATACACACATAATCATAGAGAATCATTTCTTGTTAGTCAAGACTCATTGCCAAGACTATCTTAGTGGACAAAGTCCCTTTCTGAATCGAGTAATCCTCGTTTCAGTCCTATTTCACTGAACCGGTATAACCTACCATTCCAGCCATGTCTATCTCATGAGATATAAAATCTTTACCCAATGCATTGGAGGGAGATATAGGTCCCACCCATCTCTTAATGAATCCTTTCTTATGTGTGCCACAAAATCATAAATCATACATCATTGCATAACCCATGTAATAAAAATGGGATTCTTGAAACATCATGACATCATAAATCAATTCATATAAGATAAAGTAATTCATAAAAATAATTCCATCACAACATAGTCAAACCAATGTAAAAATATGGATAGAAACAGAACCCTTTATTATCTTAGATGGAAAATAATTTTGATAAAACACTTGAATTGAATTCTTGAGGAAAATATCCTTTCTTCTTCAAAAACATTTTTCCTTTCATAACATGTCATACAACTTTAAAATAAAAGAAGTTAATTAAAAATAAACTTGAAAACTTGTAAAGGAAGCTTCTTTGAAGTAATGTTTTAAAAATCCATTCATTCCGTATAAGTTAAAAAAACATTTTTCGTACTTTTGTCGGAAAAGTCAAAAAGTACCTCGTACGGAAAAACGACAAAAGATTCCTTTCATATTCTTTACTAAAAACTCACCTAAGGGTAAAATTGGATTTAAACTATTTCAAGTGGATGGAAACAATATTACATATTGAGGGAACATGGATGTGGATGATAAAATACACCCCAGTAAATACTTACGAATAAACAATCTCGGATAAAAATGAGATTGTGATATTTCCCTTACCTTAGGTCCGACTTGCTTTGTAAGTGTCCGAACCTCCTGTATAATGATTTAAATCATGTTATTGACTTATTACATAATCATATTCATTGTTATGATATCATATATGGTTCACTTATGACATTATATTACCCGTTCTTTTGTAAATTCCATGTTAAAGAAGCGTTTTGGGTAAAATCGTTTCATTTATCGTAGGTGTTTTGACTTGTTGTTCTTGACATCATTATTACTTATATCATGATTTACTTACTTCCAGAATATAAAATATGATTTATATATCATATATATTCAGTATATATATATATATAATAGATAGATAAATAAAATGAAAAACACCGTTCATGGAGACGGTAGTCCGTACGTACGCATGAACGCTGTTTTACTTTCCTTATTGTCTTGAAATGGAAGTAAGTATATTACATACATATATATATATACATAGATCCAGTAGATTTATAATGTCATATATTTCATTATTATTTCTTATATATACTTTATAATCATTCTTAAATGGTTAACATGGAGAATGAATCTCATCGCGTCGTGGAGACGGTAGTCCGTACGTACGCACGAGCGATGATATCATTTCTATAAATATTGAATTGAATTGGAGTGGATTATACAATATATCAGAATCAATATGATGTTGTAATAACTATGTATAGTTATTCTTTACACCATTATACCCATCCATGTAAGGTTGTGGTGGAAAATAGATTACACCACGGCGTGGAGACGGTATTCCGTACGTACGCACGCGCGGTGATTTCTTTTTCCGTAGGATGGATAGATGGTGAAATAGGGTTGTTTCATACATATAATAACATATCAGTATATGAGTGATACTGATGTTATTACTTCATAATGAAACAACCTAAGAAGAATAAGTGGAAGAAGAAATAAAGATGAAAGAATTGGTAACGGTAATTACCTCTTCTTTGAAGTGCCTCTTTGAGACCTCCTCTTAGGGAACTAAAATTGGTCTTTGAGGAAGACCAGAACCTCTAGGATGTTGCTAGGGAAGTGGAGAGGAGAAATTGGCAGGGGTTGGCCGAGCTTGAGTGCTCAAATTGGTGTGAGGAGGAGGGGGAGGATGTGTCCTTTTATAGGGGAGGAGAGGGGCACCTTAGGAATATCTCAAAATATTATTTTATATTAAAGTCAAAATCGGTTTATAATGGTTCCAAAGGGTCTTATTTCGAAGCTAAAGTAAGGATGGGTAGAAATACTATCAAACAATAGAATTTAGACAAGTTTAAGATATTATTTTAACCTTATCAATTAGATTTAACTCTAAGTTAATTAATTTAACTTTTACCGTGTCTTTTTGTTTTCTTTCACTATATGGTTAATACACTTACTATAATATGCCAAACGAACCCAAAATTGTTTATTATTAATATATATATCCTTATCTAAGTCATTTGGCCGAACCTTAGATTTTTAGGAATAAAATAACAATTAATAATATAATATTTGATTTAAAAACTATTTTGTGTCAATTTTGACACTATTTGATATATGATTTTTGTGAAAGTCATAACAGAATTATATGTTCGAACCAAGTTGATTAAATCAACACTAATATATCATAGTAACCTAGAAAATTAGTGGAATTCATAAAAAGTCTTAAATTACATTTATTTTGGTATTTATATTATCAATTATGTCAATATTTCATTAATAAGATAATTACTGCATCATTTTTGTGTCATAAATAAATTATATTATTTGATGTCTAAAAATTACAAATAAAATACCATCATGTAGGAAATCTTTTTAGCTTTCTAATGAATATTTATAGTCGAATTTATCTTATGTATAACCCCATATTAAAAATGATTTACTTATTAAACATTGATTTTAACTATTTTAACCCTTCTTTAAATAAATTAATAATAAATGTCCTAATCTAATCCAAGTTGGCCTAAATGGTCATATTTTATTCCTAAGTTTGTTTTTGGTCGAATGACACTTGTCCAATAGAATTAGGACATGTGTTAGGGTAATATTAATATCATATTTACCCTTAGTTACCTTATTTACTATTAACCGTGGTAAAAAAAAGTAAAAAGTTACTATTCACCAAAAAATTATTTTCATCTCATTGAACCACATTTTAGTCCTTGATATTAACCGTGTCTCTCGGATTTTCGAAATTCCATTCACAGAAGCGGTAAAATTATGTTTTATGCAAAATTCAGTTTTTAACCTACCACTTAGTAGTTTCACTATTCATCAAAAATTGATGTTTTTCAGAACAATGTCAAAATTTCATCCCAAGCTATATTTCATATTCCGAATTCAAAAATGAAGTCTATTTTACCAAATTCATAACATAAAAGTTGCATTAATTAATTTTATAATTAAATCCCGCTGTTAAAACAAATAGCGTGTTTTTAAGAAACAATATCTATCAAAAGATTGACACTTGTTTATGTCTAGTTTAAATGTGAAACTACATCCAATGACCAACATTGTATTAAATTGTAAAAATATATTCTAAATATACTTTAAAACCACTCAAATTAATGATTTATCACTATTAATTATTTCGATTAAAAAAGTTGTTTTTAATTATAATTTAGTAATTTTCACTATTCATCAGAATATGAAAGTTATCCGAAAAGTACCAAAATTTCACCTTAGGCTAAATTCGATACTCCGAATCCAAAAATGAAGTCCATTTTGAGAGTTAAAATTTCTAAAATTTAAAAAGTGGTTATTACTATTCATAACGGCTAGTTTTAATAATATTTTAATAGCATATCATTGTTTCGTGAAACTCAGGATTACGTACCACACACGCTATCGAGGAAGGTTGCGATTGCGTGTAATGCAAGGCAAGTCAAGGATGCGTGTTGTGCAAGCTCCTTTTGGTGTAGCGTATAACACAAGACATTAGTAAAATAAGAAAGAATATTTTTCATAAAATCTCGGGCTGTTACAGTGCCACCCACGTGCGGCGCCAGGCGCCGCCGCCGCGGCCCGCCGCCGCCGCCGTCGCGCCGCCGCGCCGCCCCGGGGGGGGGTCGGCCCGGGTCGGCCCGGACCCGGACCCCCCCGTTTCGAACCAGATTTGGTGTTTGGCCCATAACTTGAGCCTCGTACCTACGATCGACGAACCGTCTACGGCAACGCGATCCTTGGATCGAGACGGTCGTTTCGGTATATCGCACTCAAGGTTTCGGGTTACTTTGAGTTCGGCCGGGTTGGTTCGTTCACGAAACCAACCGGGCCTTCGGAGCGGAAACGCTCATATCTTGAGCTACGGACGTCCGATTGACGTGCCGTCAGTCGCGTAGTGTTCCTCTTAGTGAGACGGATCTTTTGGCATACTCCGCCCGAGGTTTGGACGCAGGTGGAGTACGGTCGGGTTGGTTTTGCCTTAAAAACCAACCGGGCCCCGGAGACGAAAATGCCAATAACTCTCAGACCGGGCGTCCGATCGACGCGCCGTCTGTTGCGTTGAGTTCCTGTTGACGATACGGAACTTTTGGATACATCAACTCTGGTCTTTGTGACAGTTGATGTATCAGCCTCTCGGCTCGTGGAGCGGACCCTCCGTACGAGCTTGCTGTGTGCGGGAACCCTAGTGCTGGCTGCGACTGTTCTACTGCTACGACTGCTACTGTGACTGCGAAGACGACAGTACAGAGATCCTGTGTGGATTCGACGACGACAGTACAGAGATCCTATGTGGATTCGACGACGACGACTACAGCACTCAGCGATCCTACGTGGATCAGTGCTACAGGTCCTGTGTGGGCCCGATCCTGTGTGGGTCCTTGCGCTCAGCGGTTCTGTGTGAGCCAGCGCCTACAGGTTCTGTGTGAGCCCGATCCTGTGTGGGTCTTCTGCGGGGGTTAGTTACCTATCGATCCTTCGTGGGTCCGACGACTTAGATGGATCAGTGATCATCTTTATCGTCCTTGAAGAAGTATACCTGTGTGAGCTGAATCCTGTTGCTTTCCTGTGTGGATTGTGTTGTGCAATCCTGTGTGGATTATGTTTTTCTTTCCTATGTGGAATTCGTATACTTTCCTGCGTGGACTGAGTTGTACTTGGGCTCGGAGGTTGGAGCGTATTTTAATTGATGACTTAGGTATATGTATGGGCATATACCTAAGCAGTGTCGGTTGTTACTTCGTGATTGTACTTTTCTTCGTGGTTTATCCTTTGTGGATTTGAGAGACCTTCAGGGGTCTCGGGGTCCCTACTGAGTAGCTTATACTCACCCCTGCACGGGCTTCACCCGCACTACGTTGTGTTGGTTGCAGACGACGGACAGCGTTGACCTTAGCTGAGGCTTGTAGAGCGGGACGGTACCCGGAGGTGGACCACTGGGCGGGACGTGCACGGAGCGGACGGCGGGACCCGTGGAGCAGAGGAGCTATCTGTACCCACCCTTCAGGTGGGATTTCCGGTGGACAGCTCAGAGTAGCGGCCTTTACTTTACAGTTGCTGTTTTTCCCTTTTCGAGTTGTACTTTACTTTCAGTTTGGGTTTGTATTCTGGCCCATTTACCTTTCCGCACTTTCAGTCGTACTCTGCTTGCTTAGTGTTTACTTTCCGCTTGTTTACTCTGTGGTGTGTGTTTACTTATCAAAGGCAATGCCTTCCCTTTTTACCGGGATTAAAGCCTTGGTGCTAGTCGCCAGCCCCTGGCCTATGGAAGGCGGGCTTGGGGTAGTCACGGCACGGACCCCGAGGGCGGGTCGTGACAAATTGGTATCAGAGGAGTTTGGTTCTACCGCGAACTCTGATCTTTTTTATGTAAAGCAATAATGTTTAGCGTATTGAGTGTGGATATCAGTCCAGGGAGTCCAGTGTTGGTGCGGCGGCCGACGTATCCGTACACCAGGACCCTGACTTCTGATTTCCGACTTAATGCACGAAAACATTGATTGCGTGTGTGTTTCAAAGTTTTCTTTGTGATTACTTATATCAGCTCACCAGGTATACTGTTCTGACCGTGGCGCACCTGTTTCCTTTTCAGGATGGCCCCACGACGGCAGCCAGCTAGGGTTCCGAGAGTCGAGCGTGACGACAGCCCACCGAGCGACGAGGCCTCGGTGCAGGGCCCTTTTCCAGTAGTGGCACCGGCGGTAGCTTTACCCGCCGATTCCCCGATGCTTCCAGCAGCAGCCGCTGACGATGCACGTCGCCTCAGCGCACTGCATGAGTTTCAGTACCAGCGACCGCCCAGGTTTCGCGGGGAGACGGATCCTCAGGCAGCAGAGGACTGGCTGGAGGCAGTGGTTCGAGTGTTTAGGCTAGTGAGGACACCAGCAGACCTCATGGTGATCCTCGCTGCGAGCCTACTACACGCAGCAGCAGGACGATGGTGGAGCTTGATGCTCCAGGTTCACGATGAGGCATCCTTGCTATGGACGGACTTCGAGAGCCTCTTCCGCTCTGAGTTCGTCCCGGCCACCCTCCGAGCGGTGCGCATCCAGGAGCTTCTACAGCTGCGGCAGGGCAGCATGACGGTCGCTCAGTACTCGACGAGATTTACCGATCTCTCGCGCTACTCGACCGACATGGTACGGGACCCATTCTTCCGGGCCCGGACCTTCGAGCAGGGTTTGAGACACGAGATCAGGGCATCGCTGATCTCCCTCAGCATACCGACTCAGACAGGAGTACTGGAGCGGGCCCTTCTGATCGAGAGCTTCCTTGCTGAGTCTGCACCAGCACAGAGACCCACCGCAGGGCGGCACGTGGCGGAGTCATCTGCAGCAGGCAGTCGACGGATGACTCAGGGGTCCAGACAGACCAGACCTTCAGGCAGACGATCTCAGGGCACTGGCTCAGCAGTGCGGGGCACACAGCGCGGAGCCAGTCTTCCGAGAGGCAGACAGTGCTACTCATGCGGCGGACAGGGCCACATGGCTTGCGACTGCCCGACCCGTCGTGCCGAGGAGCAGCAGTCAGTTGATGGACCACCGAGGCAGAGGCAGAGGGTCGACCGTGGCGGTCCGCAGGGAGGAGGCGGACGAGGCAGAGGAGCTGGACGAGCAGCTGGTGGTGGCCGACGCTTTGAGGCTCTACCACCACCACCACCAGGAGGTCCACCCCGACCACAGGGAGCTGGCGGGCAGCGACATGCACAGCTCCAGGCAACAGAGGCCTACGACCACGGCGCACCTGAGATGATTCGAGGTACTATCTGTGTCTATTCCACCCTTGCTGCAGTTCTTATAGACACAGGAGCGAGTCACTCTTTCATAGCCGCTGCCCTTGTTCGGAGCTCGGAGATTCCGACAGAGCCGTTGGCTCGATCCTTACGGCTAGAGACTCCTACGGGAGCAGACTCGACGATTACGCACTGGTGCCGGCAGTGTGAGCTTACTCTAGGAGGCGAGATCTTTGGCTGGGATCTTCTTGTAGCAGCGTCGAGGCCTTACGACGTCATCTTGGGCATGGATTGGTTGTCTACGGTCCATGCACAGATTGACTGTTTTAGGCGCTAGGTGCGATGTGTACGCACCGACGGGAGCAGGTTCACCTTCACCGGCGAGAAGGGAGCCTTAGCAGCACAGGATAGACTTCCGCGGAGGAGAGGACAGCCCATCAATCATCAGTTGGCTAGCCTTATCCTTGGAGCAGTTGACGTGCGGAGTCCTGGTTTTCCTGCAGTGGTGGATCAGTTTGCGGACGTTTTCCCCGACGACGTTCCAGGGCTACCTCCTCGCAGGGAGGTAGACTTTTATATTGACTTGTACCCCGGGACAGCCCCGATATCCACTCCAGCATATCGGATGGCCCCCGCCGAGCTTCGAGAGCTACGGGTACAGTTGGAGGACTTGCAGGGCAAGGGGTTCATCCGACCCAGTGTTTCACCCTGGGCTTCCCCGATATTGTTCGCCAAGAAGGCGGACGGGAGCTTGCGATTTTGTGTTGACTATCGTCGCCTGAACCAGGTGACAGTGAGGAACAAGTATCCGCTACCGAGGATTGATGACCTCTTTGATCAGCTCAAGGGAGCACGGTGGTTCTCGAAGATAGACCTCAGGTCAGGCTATCATCAGCTCAGAGTCAGAGACGAGGATGTGCAGAAGACGGCCTTCAGATGTCGGTATGGCCACTATGAGTTCTTGGTTATGCCTTTCGGTGTAACCAATGCTCCAGCAGTGTTCATGGCTCTCATGAACAGGATCTTTCAGCCATACCTCGATCAGTTTGTCGTGGTCTTCATCGACGACATCCTGATTTACTCTACGACAGAGGAGGAGCACGCCTATCACTTGCGAGTTGTTCTTGACACACTCCGAGAGCACCAGCTTTATGGTAAGCTCTCGAAGTGCCAGTTCTGGATACGTGAGGTCCACTTTTTGGGACACGTTATCTCTGAGGCGGGAGTTGCAGTGGATCCCGCAAATATTGAGGCTGTGTTAGCATGGGAGCCACCCAGGAGCGTGACTGAGGTTCGGAGTTTCTTGGGGCTAGCTGGATACTATCGGAGATTTGTGCCGAACTTCTCCAGAGTTGCGGCATCACTCACAGCTTTGACGAAGAAGGGGAAACCCTTCGTGTGGTCAGACAGATGTCAGCAGAGCTTTCAGGAGCTGAGACAGAGATTGACTAGCGCACCTATCTTGAGGTTGCCTGAGGAGGGAGTAGGGTACGTAGTCTACTGCGATGCATCAAGGACCGGACTCGGATGTGTTCTGATGCAGGAGCGGGCAGTGATCGCCTATGGATCACGACAGTTGAGGCCGCATGAGCAGAACTACGCTACCCATGACCTGGAGTTAGCAGCAGTGGTCTTCGCTCTGAAGACATGGCGACACTATCTGATGGGCGAGCGCTTTACAGTCTTTTCCGATCATCAGAGTCTCAGGTATATCTTCTCGCAGAAGGACCTGAACCTGAGACAGCGTCGATGGCTCGAGTTCCTCCAGGACTATGACTTTGAGATAGTCTATACTCCTGGGAAGGGGAACGTAGTAGCTGATGCCCTCAGCAGGAGGACGGGCATTCAGCTACTTGAGGAGGCGACGGAGCAGCTAGCCTCTTTGCAGATATCCTTCGTGGATAGGGATGGAGCAGCCTTTCTTCAGTCTCTCACAGTCACCCCTCCACTACTGCAGCGAGTCAGGGAGGCACAGCGTGGGGGCGCTGACTGTGAGACACGGCGTGCACAGATATCCTCGGGACAGGCACCTGATGGTTTCTCCCTTGGAGCAGAGCACGACATCCTTTTCAGAGGACGTACCATGGTACCAGTCGCATTGCGAGAGGAAGTGCTGAGGGAGTTTCACACTTCTCCTTTAGCGATACATCCTGGAGTGGCGAAGATGTACCAGGACCTCAGACGACAGCATTGGTGGCCGGGCATGAAGAAGGCTGTAGCAGAGTTCGTTTCTCGATGCCTCACCTGTCAGCAGGTGAAGGCAGAGCATCAGGTACCAGCAGGCTTGGTACAACCCTTGGAGGTTCCGGAGTGGAAGTGGGACGGCATATATATGGACTTCGTGACTGGACTTCCACGCACTTCCAGAGGTCACGACTCCATCTGGGTGATTGTTGATCGACTCACCAAATCGGCACACTTCTTACCCATCAGAGAGCAGGGATCAGTGGAGAGTTGGGACGTCTCTACGTTCAGGAGATTGTGCGGCTCCACGGCGTGCCATCATCTATCGTTTCCGATCGAGATGCCCGCTTTACTTCCCGGCTTTGGAAGGGGTTACAGGAGGCGTTCGGTACACAGCTACGTCTTAGCACAGCTTTTCACCCTCAGACGGATGGTCAGACGGAGAGGACCATTCAGACTCTCGAGGACATGCTCCGCGCATGTGTCCTCGACTTTGGTCGTAGCTGGGAGGACCACCTACCCTTGGTGGAGTTCGCGTACAACAACAGCTACCACTCCACCATCGGAATGGCACCGTACGAGGCGTTGTACGGCCGACCATGTGGATCTCCTTTGTGCTGGACAGACCCTGGGGAGTCAGCACTGGTGGGACCGGAGATGGTCCAGGCCACGACAGAGAAGGTCCAGGTCATCTAGGAGCGGATGAGGACAGCTCAGAGCCGGCAGAAGTCATACGCTGACAGGAGGCGGAGTCCACTGAAGTTCGAGGATGGCGACCACGTCTTCTTGCGGGTCTCACCTCGACGTGGTATTCGGAGATTTGGCCGAGGCGGCAAGTTATCTCCGCGCTTCATCGCACCTTTCCAGATTCTCAGCAGGATTGGCGAGGTGGCTTATCGCCTGGCTCTACCACCTCAGTTGCACCGGGTGCACGACGTCTTCCACGTATCCCAGCTGCGGAGATACGTGCACGACCCGACGCACATCATTGACCATGGGGAGCTTGACATTGATGATGGGGCGACTTTTACTGAGGTCCCGGTGGAGATAGAGGATCGACAGGAGCGGGTCCTGCGTGGGCGATCGATTCCTCTTGTGCGCATCAGATGGCAGCACGGGAATCTCCAGGAGAGCACATGGGAGCGGGAGGCTCAGATGCGTGCTCAGTACCCTCTTTTGTTTCCCTAGTTTTTGTTGTATCTTTACGGGGACGTAAAGCCCTGAGGTGGGAGTAATGTAAAGACCCGTAAAATTCAAGGGAAATTTTTTCTTAATTTTCTTTAGAAGTTTACAAGAGCACGGTTTCAGACGGCACCTGATTCCGAGGCCCGGAGTGCCCGGAATTAATTTCCGAAGTTTGGCTCGGGTACGTTCAGTGAACGAACGAGCGGGAATTCCTAACTTTTGATCCGGTGCTCGGAATTGAAATCTGAGGGAACCGATGAACTCGCAGCGCCGATATTCGCTTAAAGAGACCTTTTCGGGAGTTGCGTTTGTTGCGGGTTGAAAGTTAAGTTTTGGGGTTTTCAGTTGAGTTAAATAAAATTTGTGTAAGACAAATTTTATTTTTAGTTTGTTAAAAACCTACCAAAGGGGGTTGGAAGTGGGACCCACACCCACTTAACCTCCCTTGGGAGGATTAAGTGTGGTGGGGCCCACACGAACCCCTAGTCTTTTCAAATTCCCTTAACCCCCCTCTTAATTGACTTAAGTTACTTAATTAATTTTGGGAGTTAACTCTTTTTAATTTCAAACATTTGAAATTCTTTTGTGTTATGTGTTAATAAAATAAGATGTAATCTTATTTGATTATGGGTTGTTTGTTTATTCCCTTGAGAGCTTTTTGAGAGCTTCCTCTTCATCTTCAAGCTCTGACGAAGAACGAAGAACGCTCAAACTCCGGCGAAGAACGACGCCTCTATTCTTCGTCCTCGGTGTCAACAAGAGGGAACGCCACTTCCTCCTCGGGCCTTCTTCGTCGGCAAACGAAGATTCGCCAACGACGTGTCTCTTCGGGCATATCTCTTCGTCAATGGATTTGACGAACGACGACCGCGACGCCCGACCTCCGCGACGCCGTCTTCCGCGGAACGTAGCCGAATCTTCGAATCTTTAACCGGAGGTAGGGGTTGTTGTTTCATTCTTTAATTATTCCATTTCTTGCTCGTGGATCGCATGTCTACGTGAGGCTTTGAAATATTTTATTTAAGTGTTATAGTTAACGCGAGGGGGGCCAGACCGCATGAACACGGCTGAACCCCCCCTCCATCGTTCATGTTTATTTTGCGGAAGAAAGCAAGTGGCGTGGTGCCGTCGCACCACGCGGATGAACGTGCTTATATTTTACGCGGCGCCGTCGCGCTACGCCAAGGAAAAATCTTCAAGAACGCGACGCCGTCGCGCCGCATTGAAAGGATTCATGGCACGGTGAAAGGGGCGCGGTGACGTCGCACCGCGCCGGACGACGAACACCGCGGCCGGTTCCGGGCCGCGGCGGGACGAGAAGACCGCGGCCGGTTCCGGGCCGCGGCGGAAGAGAAGACCGGCGGCCGGGCCGCCGGCGTCGGAAGCCGAGGAGGGGACCGGAATTTCCGGTCCCGTTGGAGAAAACCGGCCGGCCAGCTGGCCGGCCGGATGTCTTTAAACCGGGGGAAATAATTCCCCCGGCCAGCACATAAAACCCCCCTCTTTAAGAGGGGGGGCGGTTCCATGAAAGGGGGGGCAGCAGCCCCCCGGTTTGACCCTCCAAAACCAGCCCCCACGTGGGGCCGTTTTGTTACCCAGGCGCGGCACAAAGGCCGCGCCACCTTGAAGAAGCGGGGGCTTAGCCCCCCGCGTGCCACCCACGTGCGGCGCCGGGCGCCGCCGCCGCGGCCCGCCGCCGCCGCGGCCCGCCGCCCCGGGGGGGGGGGGGTCGGGCCGGGTCGGCCCGGACCCGGACCCCCCCGTTTCGAACCAGATTTGGTTTTTGGCCCATAACTTGAGCCTCGGACCTCCGATCGATGAACCGTCTGCGGAAACGCGATCCTTGGATCGAGACGGTCGTTTCGGTATATCGCACTCAAGGTTTAGGGTTACTTTGAGTTCGGCCGGGTTGGTTCATTCACGAAACCAACCGGGCCTTCGGAGCGGAAACGCTCATATCTTGAGCTACGGACGTCCGATTGACGTGCCGTCAGTCGCGTAGTGTTCCTCTTAGTGAGACGGATCTTTTGGCATACTCCGCCCGAGGTTTGGACTCAGGTGGAGTACGGTCGGGTTGGTTTTTCCTTAAAAACCAACCGGGCCCCGGAGACGAAAATGCCAATAACTCTCAGACCGGGCGTCCGATCGACGCGCCGTCTGTTGCGTTGAGTTCCTGTTGACGATACGGAACTTTTGGATACATCAACTCTGGTCTTTGTGACAGTTGATGTATCAGCCTCTCGGCTCGTGGAGCGGACCCTCCGTACGAGCTTGCTGTGTGCGGGAACCCTAGTGCTGGCTGCGACTGTTCTACTGCTACGACTGCTACTGTGACTGCGACGACGACAGTACAGAGATCCTGTGTGGATTCGACGACGACAGTACAGAGATCCTATGTGGATTCGACGACGACGACTACAGCACTCAGCGATCCTACGTGGATCAGTGCTACAGGTCCTGTGTGGGCCCGATCCTGTGTGGGTCCTTGCGCTCAGCGGTTCTGTGTGAGCCAGCGCCTACAGGTTCTGTGTGAGCCCGATCCTGTGTGGGTCTTCTGCGGGGGTTAGTTACCTATCGATCCTTCGTGGGTCCGACGACTTAGATGGATCAGTGATCATCTTTATCGTCCTTGAAGAAGTATACCTGTGTGAGTTGAATCCTGTTGCTTTCTTGTGTGGATTGTGTTGTGCAATCCTGTGTGGATTATGTTTTTCTTTCCTATGTGGAATTCGTATACTTTCCTGCGTGGACTGAGTTGTACTTGGGCTCGGAGGTTGGAGCGTATTTTAATTGATGACTTAGGTATATGTATGGGCATATACCTAAGCAGTGTCGGTTGTTACTTCGTGATTGTACTTTTCTTCGTGGTTTATCCTTTGTGGATTTGAGAGACCTTCAGGGGTCTCGGGGTCCCTACTGAGTAGCTTATACTCACCCCTGCACGGGCTTCGCCCGCACTACGTTGTGTTGGTTGCAGACGACGGACAGCGTTGACCTTAGCTGAGGCTTGTAGAGCGGGACGGTACCCGGAGGTGGACCACTGGGCGGGACGTGCACGGAGCGGACGGCGGGACCCGTGGAGCAGAGGAGCTATCTGTACCCACCCTTCAGGTGGGATTTCCGGTGGACAGCTCGGAGTAGCGGCCTTTACTTTACAGTTACTGTTTTTCCCTTTTCGAGTTGTACTTTACTTTCAGTTTGGGTTTGTATTCTGGCCCATTTACCTTT
Organism: Viscum album; assembly: GCA_963277665.1. Classification (NCBI taxonomy): domain Eukaryota; kingdom Viridiplantae; phylum Streptophyta; class Magnoliopsida; order Santalales; family Viscaceae; genus Viscum; species Viscum album. The sequence goes on along the minus strand of OY728138.1, from coordinate 1,100,695,516 downwards.
CCGCACTTTCAGTCGTACTCTGCTTGCTTAGTGTTTACTTTCCGCTTGTTTACTCTGTGGTGTGTGTTTACTTATCAAAGGCAATGCCTTCCCTTTTTACCGGGATTTACGCCTTGGTGCTAGTCGCCAGCCCCTGGCCTATGGAAGGCGGGCTTGGGGTAGTCACGGCACGGACCCCGAGGGCGGGTCGTGACAAATTGGTATCAGAGGAGTTCGGTTCTACCGCGAACTCTGATCTTTTCTATGTGAAGCAATAATGTTTAGCGTATTGAGTGTGGATATCAGTCCAGGGAGTCCAGTGTTGGTGCGGCGGCCGACGTATCCGTACACCAGGACCCTGACTTCTGATTTCCGACTTAATGCACGAAAACATTGATTGCGTGTGTGTTTCAAAGTTTTCTTTGTGATTACTTATATCAGCTCACCAGATCAGTACTTATGTCATCAAGGTAAAAATTTGCGATGTCCTAGAAACATAATTTTCGATGAATTTCTCAACCTAATTGACTATGTACCTTGTTCACAGATGGGATGACCTTGAGTTCCTTTAATACTATATCTTGACAAATTTACATAAGAAAGAGTCATTTATCATCTCATGCAACATGGATCTCAACGTAAAATCTTCATTTATGTAAGAATCATACAACATAACACATGAATCCCAAAATAATTACAAATCCTCGATCAATGGAGACAAATAAACATCAATATTATTACCCAGTTGTTTCACTACAACAAAACCAGCAATTAGCGGCGGTTTTTTTTCATATCGCAGCGGTTTAAATCACCGCTATATGGTTTGGAGGAGGTTTACAGAAACAGCTGCTAAACAGGGCGTCAGCAATCTATTAGCGGTGGTTTTTTCTATTTCGCGGAAGTTTAAGGGAAGAGTCGTAGATGCCTCATTTAACGATAGTTTTTGTGACTTTAGCAGCGATTTGACGGGTGCCAGATATTTTTTTATGCATGGCAGTTTTAACCGCCACGATATTCAGGCATTTGATGTGGCTCTTTCGCGGCGGTGAAAACTGCCGCTAAATATAAACTGATTACATTTCACGGCTGTTTTAACTGCCACTATTGTTTTACCAGTAAATAATTAGTGACTGTTATAACCACCGCGAAATGATGACCAGTAAAGCATTAGCGACGGTTAAAACCGCCGTGAAATTCTGATCAGAAAAAAAATTGCAGTTTTTCTTCTATTGCCCCACTGCCCTGAAAAACAAATCAAACCAGAAAATGGAATAGGATACATCATACAAACAAATAAAATGTTATTTCTAACTTGGTATCCCCAACATGATGAAACAGTAGACATCATACAAACAATCAACCCTAATTCTATAGTTATAATAATAAATAATGGATCTATAGGGAAGCATGAAATCCATTCCAATAATTACATCATACAGTTACATGATGGGAAATAATGAATTCTAAATAAAAAAACATTTTCCTATCTGATGGGGAAAATAATTCCATCGGTGAACAATCATTGATCGAATAACCAATTTAGTTTACAGATTCTTAATGACACATAAATACACTATATCAAGCACCAGAATCTCTAGAAATGTATCAAATATAACATTTTATGATGCACTAGTGTCAAATAATGTAGAATTTATAGTATATGTTACTAGATTAGTACCTCAAACAATAGATGAATTTTAATTTTTCTCCCTATCATATATTGAACGTCATTTAGTTTTCCCATACCATGACTCTATGCTACAACCTGACTATTCTTAGTGGGATAATATTTCATGCACATTAATTCCTGAGTCTAGTATCAACTATGTCAACTACCACCTTGGCCTCAACCGTATGTGGTATTATAGCTACATCCCTACTAAAAATTAAGAGGACCCACATAATAATGTGGAATATGTAAAGATCTTATCCCCCTAGGAGGAACTGGTGGAAAAAATTTGAATATGTTCAAGATATGACCCAAACTCCTATAACCTCTGCATTCAACTAGATACACCATACGTTGGGCCTTGTTGGCGTAATAAGGGCCTTGTTTATATCTTAGTAATTGTAAGGGCCTTGTTGATATCTCAATAATTGTAAATACTTTTGTTCTTAGGTGATAAATATTGGACCATATAATTAGGTAGATTTCATGCACGAAATATTCCAACAACACCTATGGAATGTTATATTGTGGAGTGGATAATGGCTATAACATGACTAGTATATTGTCTTTATAAAAATGGTTCTTTAAATTTTTCAAGAGACTCCTCAACCTGGTCTGACCAAAGTGGTTGTTTCCCCACTTCTTTACTGTAAACAATGGGATTAGAAGTGGTTTAACCTATTATATTGGAAGGAAAGTGGTCCAAGTGTGGTTTGGATAATTACCATTCTCTTGGGTTGTCCTCCTATTGAGAAAGGATGTCAGTTGACAATATTGAGGCATCAGGCATGACTAACCTCATTTTCCCAAGTGAATTGTGATAGGAGGTCTTTCTCATTGTCAATCTAACAAGGGGAGGACCTCCTTGATGCAGTAAACTATCAATGTAGAGAGGACCTTCATAATGATTTTCATCATGGGTAGTACTACAATAACAACTTGAATTCAAGCCATAAGGAGAATTCCAGCAATGTGTACCCTAGAGAAGACCTTTTGGGTGGATGATATTAAGGGAAATAAATCCTTGTTTTTTGATCATCCAGACATTTATAGCATATTTTCAGTGCTGATCAGGATATTGAATCTCATAATCAATCATATTCTAAGAATTAAGTGATCCTTCATGGAATAGTGTATGGGAAGGACCTTCGTAGCTACTGGCAGCAAAGTAGATAAGAGGACCTTCACAAATGAAACTACTATTTATGTAATTTGGTAAAAAAGGAGTAGGATCCTGATCATCTATAGATAAACATATGAGGGTTCAAGAACACCAATATGAAGTAGATCAAGATCATAGACCATATATTCATTTTCCAATCACCTTTGGTGTTGCTTCTTTTTGGATTCTCTCTTGTGGGTGATAGAGGTTGCTTTCTATGGATATCATCTTACATATACTTAATCTTGTTTGATTATCTCTCATGTCACTATGATACTTTTATGATAGGTCTACAGAATTTTGGTTGGGATATGTTCATACCCTATAGTGCCCACCGGGGTAGACCGATGACCTTTAGATGGAACGGGGGTATGGTCCCGATCTGGTTGTCCATATAACATGGGATTTGGCCCATGACCCTCTTGAATGGGAGAAAAGATGTGTATCTTCTCTAAATCTCCTCATATTGTGTTAATGAGTCACCCAAATTATGGTAGAATAGTTGTGTGTCTTCCCTTTAACCATTTTTTAGAATATTCTAGGTGACTTCAGTGACCAAAACATACATATTTTGTTATTTTATTGTTGGAGAATGTGTATGGGCCTGATCTTTTCCTCCATTTCATATAGGTATATACTGATGTTAATCAGGTCAGTGGGAAAGGATATGGGTATTCCCTATATTTTTTACCAAAATATTCTTGGTGATTTCTTTGAATAATACCATATTATACCAACAAGCTTAGTAAATGTGGGAAAATGTGTCCTCTTGCTCATAGTTTACCACCATATTTAGTTAGTGGGATTCTTTGGAGGGTATAGATGTAGGGCCATGTTCTTGTTTGATTGTTCACTACCCTCAGTGGGTTTTTCTGACTACCTAGGTTTGGGAGACTTAGGTCAAACTCCCGAGGTAAACACACACATCATATAGAGGTTTTATTGCTTTGTAGCATTGGGGATGGTGAATGCTAGAAGGAGCCCTTTAGAGGGTCCCTTATGCTATCAAGATGAGTCCATCAGTGACCTCTTGATCAACCTCTCTAGATAAGGGAGGAAAATGTTATTTCCTTCCATGGATATGACCATGAAATGCTTTGAGATGGAAACTATTTACAACAAATTATGTTCCACTAATCATTGTCGAGTAGACATCTAGTAGGGATTTTTGAGATGAATGGATTTTTTAGCTTCCTCTGAAGATGGGAAGGTACCATTTAGGTGTGACTACCAAACTAGTGAATTTGAGACCCAATGTTGAGGTTGAAAGGTTGATAATAGATCCCTAGTTTTAAATGAGGATCCAACTTGTGCAGTAGTTGAATCATATGTGTTCTTAAAGTAGTAAAATGTCATTTGGATCAAAGGGGGTTCTAGTTGAAAGTGCCAGAATACTTATGAGAAACATTTAAAAGAAATCCTCATGAAATCATCATATCAATAAATAAACACATGTATAATCAATTGTATCGGATCCGTATTTGTCCACATTTCATATTTTGAGATAGAAAAAGGAGCCTAACATGTGGGTGACACATACATTTTTTTAAGGTTCCATGTTAGGTTCACCATTTTTGTTTCCAACTACTTTTATTGGTGATTATATGATTTGTATCACATGATTGGGCTAAACCACATTCCCATCATCCTCTTATGTTTGGTCTTTATACTGCCTACTAGGTTCCAATTTATATAACCAGAACAAAATAACAAAAGGATCACTCTTTAGTCATCCAAAATATCGACTAACAATTCAAACACAGGCCTAAATGGAATGATTTATACCACACTTGATAAATCAATACATAAAATGAAACATCATAAATCAAAAAAATGCATAGAAGGAAACATGAGAAATAAAGAAAATGTTAGGACATGGAAATGTTTGGTGGAAACTATGTTACATACATGTTACATATACAAACCAACCATTCTCATATTTGTTCAACACATCAAAAATACTACTACTCATGGTCCGATGATGCATCGTCACCCTCTCCACCTCCATCTCCACTACTTGCTTCCACCTGTAAGAACATTATATTAAAAATTAAATATTGTTTCATATTTATAATTAAACTTAAAACCAATAAAGTTTTCAAACTAAATGATTTTGATTTTTTGTGATTTACCTACTCACCGCTACTCAATGCACCACCACCAAGGGCATATCTGCTCATCTTCTGATATATATCAGTCAACGCTTTCTACATAGTGGATATTTGAGCCCCCTGGTCTTGAACTGTGGCTCGTAGAGAAGACATCTCCCTCTGAGCATCTTCAGGTATGAAATGAATATAACCAGGAGTAGATGCATCTGGAATCCCTGGTGGCCTACCAGAGACCTCAGATGGTACGGGTCCCAAACCCATCCCGCGCACTCTACCAGGATGCTCCTTCCCAAGGACTTTAGCAACCGGGTCATCTCGGGAGACTGAGTAGGACTGCCCAGGATTGTCATCCCATATTTCTTTAATTTTTACCTATAAATCAAATATCAATATATATTAACATAGTAAAAATTGATAATAAGTTATTATAATAAAAAATTGACTTCATACCCCAACTTCTTTAGTAGGCTCATTAACAAAACTTCTATCCGGTTTTTTGTGAACATCCAGCCACAGTTCAGTTAGGGATGCTTCATGCCCTAATCTCTGTGACTGCATTAAACAAAGTTAAATCAAAAATTCAATATGTTAAATAGATAATATTGTCTTATAAATATTTAAACTAATTAAAAGATTACCAATGACATATGACTTCTAGAAAAGCTTTTTGAGCCTGCAGTGTGCGGGATGACTTGATTTTCCTGGTTTGATGCATTCTGTCTTGAGAGATCCTGAAATAAATAAAATTCAATTTAACAGTAATGTATTCAATGTCATATCCTCTTCATATACATGTATAAATGTAAAATGAGAATAATATAATACTATATATTTCAATACCATCCACTTCTCATCACGATGTCTATCAACAAAAACTTTCCACTGTTCTTTCGGTACCCCACTAGGTAGCTTCTCATACATTTTCTGCATGGTCAATCAAGCATCATTGATATTACACAACAACCTCCATTTGAAATCTTTCCATTTTTTACCAAGATTTTTTAATGTCCACTTCCGTGCTATCACATCAGCAATGGTAAAGTGGAAGAACATCTGTATACAGAATTTCATTTTGAACATAATAGTAACATGACATTAAATTAAACCATAACGTAATAAAATTGCCTTTATCTAAGAATCAAAAACTTCATTTTTCCATTTTGGAGGCATATTCCTCTATTAATCAGATGAAATAGGCAGGTAAATGGGCTCCGCTGCCAGCTGACCTATAATCTGGCCAAGTAACCCTGCGGCGTCATCCGTAAAGACCCCATAAGAATCAAATGGCACGACTATCTTCTCGCCATTCATTTTCCAAAAATCTGAACATTTTATGTGTTTTTTCATGGTTGCATTTTTTTCATCTGTAATGATCAAAAAAATATTATAAACAAAATGCAATAAATTTATTTAATTAAAATTTGTACCTATGACTGTGACCCTCCAGAATGTCTTTGCTGAACTGGAAGGGGCGTGTCGCGGCCCCACTGTTGAGGCTCCTATAGGGGGATTCGATGACTCATCCTTTAATGAGACATCCGCAGATGGTGTCAGAGATGGTGTAGGGGGAGATGGTGCAGTGGTGTAGGTAGCTGGTGCCTCAGATGCCGTGGGGACAGACGGATCGTCATCTGTCGTAGAACTAGATGAAATAGTGTACTGAGTCCTCCTTGGCATCCCTGTCATTTAATCAAATAAAATTAAGTTCATAATATATATTTCAAAAAAATTAGGGAGAAAAAAAATTTAAAATGATAATAGATGCCCATTACTAACAAACAAAATATATATAACAATGAAAATGAATGACTGCAGAAATGAAACAAGTGGTTGATGAATGAATAAATAATTGTACATACAATCATTTTACCCTTCAATCATATCGATTTCCTACTCCATTCCTTCATCCACTTCATTCATCCTTGCTAGACTAATATTTTCAATATCATGATGGAAAAATAATTCGGCTTCTTGTTGTTGATGAAATTCAATTGCAGAGGTCAAATCTTCCACTTCATCCCCCATATCATACAAATCTCTTTGTATTACGTGAGTAACTACACTCCACCCTTCATCCACAACATCATTCACATAATATGCCATTTTTTCTTGCGATGCTAAGATATATGGATCATGCGGTTCACGATCACCAACATCCATCAAGCGAGAGAAGTTTACAGAAGTAAATTTCAAGGAATCTCTTTTAACACCTCTGATAATATCGACCCATTTTCATTTGAATAAAACAACATAAAAAATGCACGTGGTAGTCTAATTCAATAATATCATGTAGCTTTCCATAGTATCCCACTTCAGAAAATGTAAATATACCACTATTCTGTGTTTTCAAACCCACTTCTCGATCGACTGTACGAAATCTAAAGTCATTCACATTATAAGCATTGAACTTTCTAACTTGTTTTATAGGAACTCTAGCAAAAAACTTCAAATCTTATGAAAAGTTTTCTCGAGTATCAGTATTCATGATCTGAAAAAAGAAATATAATTTAATAGATTTACAAATTGTATGTGTCAAACTAATATTCATATTTATTGCAATATTTATAAACTTACACGTCGTGCAAACCATTCTACCAGCTCTTTATTCACATCTTTCGTTATATCTTTATCATTTCATGTTTGGCCTCTCATTAATCTCTTTGTTTGTATCCTCAACTCTTCAATAAATGGATCTTCAATTTCACTATTCAGCAGCACGTATCTATTGCCTGTAATAATTCCAATTCTGTCAGTGTCACATATGAGGTCCTCCCAACTGATCAGCCAATAGCAGGAAATATTTTTGATTTCTGATGCATTTGAGATTGAGTTGATGTGTTGTCAACACATCCAACTCTATTAAATATTATCTAAATATCATCCAAATATCTGGAACAAAAGGTGAGACACTCCTCGACCAAATAGCCTTCAGCAACAGAGCCTTCTGGTTGAGCTTTATTTCTCACGTATGCTTTCAAATGACCAAATATCTGTGAAATAAAATAATAATATTATGAATTTATTTAAATTCCAAAAAATGTTTACTTAACTAGAAAAATATAAATAAAATACCTCTCAATTGGATACATCCATAGATAATGAACGGGGCCTCCTAATTTATCTTCTTAAAGAAAATGCACAGTTAAATGCATCATGACAGTAAAAAACGATGGAGGAAAGATCATATCCATTGCACAAAGGGTCTATACAAACCTCTGCTGGAGGTTTTCAAGATGAAATGGATGTAGATCTTTCTCACATAATTTTTTGAAAAATGTGCAGAATTGGAGTACAACAACAGTAACTTTTTCAGGTAATAATGTACGCAATGACAATGGTAGTAACTGTTGTAACAAAATATGTGAATCGTGACTTTTCAATCCATATAACTTACGATTCTTCAAGTCAACACACCTCAAGATTTTACTCTAATACCCATCAGATACCTTCACATTCTTCAAAATTCGAAGGAAAGTATCTTTATCCCTGTTTTTTATTGCAAAAATAGCCAGAGCATACTTTTCATTCTCATCTGGCCAGAGATCACGTTTTATGTTCATTACTTGTAAGTCTTTTCGAGCATTGATATGATCCTTCGAATTTATATGATCATTAAGTAATGTGAAAATCAAATTATCACATAAATTCTTCTCAATATGCATCACATCAAGATTGTGGTGCAACAAATTAAATTCCCAGTACAGAAGTTTGAAGAATATACTTTTTTTCTTCCATTGTTGTGTTCTGATTTCACTTGATGATGCACTTCAGACTCGTTTTCCACTATCATTCAAATAATGAACCTTCCCAAATTCTGTTTTAACATTTTCAAGTTGTGTCAATATTTCAGAACCGGTTAACAACTTTGGAGGTGGTCTACAATCAATGGGACCATTAAATTTTTATTTGTTCAACCGAAATCTATGATATGCATCAATAAATCTTTGATGGCACAAGAAGCACCATTTTCTACTGTAAGGTAGTCATTTGGGCTCAAAATCAAAGTTACAAATGGGACAAGCCAAACCCGTATAAGTGTTCCAACCAGATAAATTCCCAAGCCCAGGGAAGTCACTAATGGTCCACATTAAAGAAGCATGCATTTTAAACATTTTTTTAGAAGAAACATCAAATTTCTCAACACCGTTGCTCCATAACTCCTGTAATTCTTCAATCAAAGGCTGCAGGTATACATCAATATCATTTCCAGGCATTTGATTTCCAAGAATAATCATCGAAATGATAAAAGATGTTTATTGCATACACATCCATGGAGGAAGATTATAAGGGATCAAAACAACTGGACAAATGCTATAACTAGTACTCAAAGTCCCAAATGGGTTGAATCCATTGGCATCCAATCCCAATCGAACATTCCTAGGATCAGATGAGAAATCTGGATGTAATGAATCAAATTTCTTCCATGATTGGGAATCTCGTGGATGTATCATTAACCCATCATTGTTATTATCTATCTAATGCCACTTCAAGTGTTCGGCAGTTTTTGATGACTTGAATAATCTTTGCAATAGAGGCTTCAAAGGAAAGTAACGAAAAACTTTTTCAGGTGTGTTCCTTTTCTTCTTCTCTATGAAATTATGTTCAGTCAGACTTCTAACATCACCCTTTGACTACCATCTAGAAGAAGAACATTTCTTACAATTCTGTCTACTTGAATCCTCTCCCCAATAAAGCATACAATCATTGGGACATGCATGTATTTTTGTATAATTCAGACTAAGCTTGTTAACAACTTTTTTCATATCATAAAAATATTCTGGGATTTTTGCTTCAGGAAATGAATCACGAATCAATTCCAATAACCTGGACATTGCCTTATTTGTAATTCCACATAGACATTTGATATGGTACAACTTTAGTAGAAATGAAATCTTTGAATATTTCAAACACCCACTATACAACTCTTGATTTCCATCGTCAACTAAATCATGAAATGCATTTTCCTCACTGAAGTTTTCCCTTACATTTGGCTTCACAGAATCAAGAGGAGGATCAAATGATATATTAAAATCTTGATCTGCTTGTGTTACAGTATCAAAAACATCACTTGTCACGTTGAAATTTGTAGCACCCTCTTCTAGTTGTTCTGATATGTGTTGATGCTCATAGTGGTGTATTGCAGTGCCGAATGCATCATTTATGAGGTTTTGCATTTCATTTTCCATTGTCGACGAACTTGGGACTTCATTCTGTGGATTAACATCAGTGCTCAATCTTTTTTTATTGTTTGATTCTCCATGAAAAATCCAACACAAATATTTACTAGGGAATTGATTCAGTATTAAATGTTCATAAACTTCATCTCTCTTCAACCATGTTCTAAATTTACATTTAGGATATGGACATCTTATTCTCCCTTCAACATATCGGTTAGAAATTGAAAAATATAAAAACTCATTCAAACCCTAAACATATTGAGGTGTGTTCCTCGGTAATGTGATCCAGCTTTTATCCATTTATATCACAATGTACCTACACAATAATAAAAAAAACTAAAACACATAGTTATTAATAAATAGAGAAAGAGTTTCATATATAAGATAGTGTAAGATTACATAAACATAATATAATAAATATGACCCATTGATCATAAAATATTCATAATATAATAAATATGATACATTGATCACATTTACCACTTACTTAGCATGACCAGAAAAACCGAACAATTCTGGTTCCTAGGAGACAGCGTCAACACCTCATTGAGGAGTAATAAGAATATCGGGTTACACACTTATCATAACACTGTCGATCACACATTTATGTTGCCTCAAACAACACCCCATTGAAAGTGATGTCATTGAACACACCAAAGATGCATGATTTTCATACCATTAGTACAACGGCATTACTAGAAATATTTATCCCTTATATAACACCCTTTGAGACTTATCGCAGGCTATATTGGGTACCTGGATTATGGTTAGCCTAGTTCAATTCATGAAAATTGGTCATGTTTCATCACTCTTTAAGTTTTTCAATCTTTTCACTATCTATTTCAATTTACCTCTCTCTTTGAATTTGATAGTGTTTCTTATTTCTTTGAATTTGGAGAGACCTTTGTTATTCATTATATCATTAGGTTGTGCAAGTTTAATTCATCCACTTGAATTTCCATAGTGGTGTTATCATTAAAATATATTTTAAAAACTAATGAATGATGTATGTTATTTTCACTTAAATATGTTTTGTGTTTAGTACTATAAATATTTATCTTCAATATTTCAAATAACTCATATTAAAAAAAATCATGCAAACCATAAAATTTGGATTTGATATAATAAAAAGGACATGTCAAATTTTTACTTCAAATATTTATGTATATTTCAAGTCCTAAGCTCAATTAATTTGAAGTAATTGTTTAGAAATGAATTTACAACTTTAACACAAACTATTATACTTAATTCAATCATAATAATTTTAAAATATTTAGTAAGTGACACTAGTTCAGAACTTATGAAGATATTTGCTAACATGTTTGACTCAAGGTTCCTTTAAACATGCCTTAACTAGTGATCGGGAATAACATAATAGTTTCATTTATTTATTTTTATTATATATCATAGTGATTTCATTTCATAGTTCATATATCCATATATATCACATGAAATGAATATGTACCTATTGTGAACAATGCATGTCATTATTAATCCCTATGTACCTATAATGATGAATAGATACTCCTCTCATACCATAGTGGTACATGATAGAAAATATCAATAATATTAACATCACACAATAAGTGAATTGCCCAAGGTGAAATGACATCAATTGTAACAAGCAAACAATGTGAACAATAATCCATTCCCTAAGAACTAAGATTTTTTTCCACACATGGGTTAGATACACGCATGGATGATCTCATTACCAAGACTCTACATATCCTAGTCTCCATTACACATTTCCCAAATAGTAATGAAATATAAAAGAAACTATACTTTGATACCACTTTGTAACACCACGACCCATTCAATAAAATACTCTAAAAACCAGTTCCCTAACTCCATGGCAATATCATCTCCAAGATCCAACCCATATCACAATCAATCAACCAACACAAGGCTCTTTATCCTTGTCCATAATTGCATCCATGAAATCTTTTAAGGTTCCAAATTGTGGCCAAAATAGGGTGAGTTTAACTCAGTATTCCACCACCAATGGTGTCTAAACATGTCTAGTCTGAGCATATAGTGTATGCAATAAAGCGATAAACAAGGGTGTTAATTTAATAAATTAATTATATATATAAAATACACCCAAAGAACCTTAGGCTCTAGGATGACACCCTATGTTAGCCAAACCATCATCAACTCCATGTGGGGTGTCTCTTTCATGAGGTGGATCCTCCTACATCAGGACATATTTCCCCAAAATACTGGAAGATCCTATTAAATCGGGATGAATTTCCAATATCATGATTCAAGTATCCAGTCTTGGTATAGACTTTATAGAAATACTTTCTTCTTCCCATGGATTTCACTCCTAATGGAAAAAGTAGCCATCTCACCAGTCCTAGAATTGATATAACTACATACATCTTCCCATGGAACATGTTTTTAAGAGTAAATAAACCATATAACTGGGCTAAGACATTCTATAACCACTTATGTCTTCCCATTGAATGTGACACTAAGGGGAAAATTAATAATCTCATATCAAATGGTGGATTCTCTTGTATTAGGATGAATCACTGATAGTATATATCAATCAGGTCTAAAATATTATTACAAGACATATTAGTTAATTCATCCCATCACTTATTAATTTTACCATTTATTCCTAATTTTCAAATCCTCCTATAGATACGAATCACCAAAATAATCTTAAACCATTTTTCATATTTCACATGAAATGTAAAGATCTTTAACTAAGCCATGATTCCAAAGGATCTCATAAAATCATGAGGGGTTGGAACACCACAAATGTTAATGCAAGTGCTAACCATAATTCTAAGAGAGAGAAAAGGTATCCTTGGGAGGGATCAACAAGATGATTTTATAAATAAGGGATAATTACAATTATTTAGGTTGTGCATGTGGCATGTCGATGTGATCATAATTTTTCACATACTAGCATAATCAGAACAGACTAAAGGGAGTTTTCCAAGACCACCTAACTCAAAATAAGAAATGTTTTTCAATAATCCTCATGTTTGTGGTAGCAATCAGATTCCCCCTTCCCTTCAATGAGATCTATAATTTTAATCAACAATAGATCAAGAAGCGGAAGATGAACTGGAAGGTTTACCTTAAAAATCTATGTTCAGAACACCAATATACAACATGGTCTTGATTATAGATCAAATAATATTCTCATACGTCATCCATGGAAGGTTTTATGGAATCATAAAAGAGATATGAAATTTTAGAACATAGGTGTTGGATTGTTAAAATTCCTGGAAGATATAATTCTTGATGTGAATAGGGAATTCACATCATGAATTCCTCAATTCCCATATATGTTGAAAAATTTATCACCTCATTTTAAAACCTGAATTAAACCAATTTCATGTAATGAATATATTTAATGAAGTGAATTATTGTTTCACGGATTTCCCAAAACCAATCCATGGCGTGAATGGGTTCATGGGGTTCACCTGGAAAATTCACATAATGAGTTCGGAGTTCATAACATCAATTCGTTTTACATCTATAAATAAACTCTCATACTTCTTCAATATGAAACAACTAATCCAACTAGAAAAAGGCTTAATAAACAAGGTTTAAATGAAAGGAAACCTAACTATAAGAGATTTATCCAAAAACTTAAATGGATAAATACCTGGAAAAGACAGGGGTCGCTGGAGATGGAGGTCGTGGGGTCGCCGGAGACGGAGTTTGCGGGGTCGCCGGAGACAGAGGTCGCGGGGTCGCTGGACGGTTGGGGGTCGCGGGTCACTGGGGGGGTTAAAGGAAGAAGGGAGGGGGCAAGGGTCGTGAGGTTTTGGGGGGGTCTCAGGTCATTGGGGGGGTTAGGGTAAGGGTTGGGATTTTAAAAAAAATTATGGGTTTCGCGGCGGTTTATTAAAAACCGTCGTGAAACCTTTCAAAAAAAACGTTTAGCAGAGGTTTTGTGAACCGCCGCCACAAAACCACTTCTAAACCTGGTTTTTATTGTAGTGTTTTGGTCCTGATATAAGCATAGATAACATGATGTTTTTTTATTTCATGCATAACCATAGTGGAAAGTTATAATTTACCAACATAACCATCCATGTACTGTGAGTGCTTCTTTGAAAACCAAAAGGATTCACTCCATTTATAGATAATACAAGACGAAGGTTTCTCAACTCATTTCCAAATTCAGGATATTCATGATCAATTCTCTTCCACAGAGGAGAGTCTATTGGGTGACATATTTTCCAATATTTTTTTCTTGTATCTACATTCTACATCAAATTCCCTATAGTCTCCTCACTTTCATATAGAATCCTAAACCTTGGAATGATTGGAAAGTACCATAAAACATTCATAGGACTGGATTCATATTTTTTGTATCGAGAAGCACCACACTTTGGGCATTCTCTAAGTGATTTTTGGTCCTTGTGAAATTGTGTATAGTAATTTGGGTAAGCATGCGTTCTTTCCGAGATCATACCCATCGAGCGTTACATTCATTTGGCGTTGTATGTTCAGATCGGGAGCTCATTATCTTCTGGGATCATTTCATTAAGGAGAGTAAGTAATTCTATAAAACTGGTGTCACCTCATCCATTTCCTGCTTTCAAATTATACAGTTTCAGTATGGATGACAATGTTGTGTATTCAGTACAACCACCATACAATTATTTCATTGCAAAACTCTAACTTCTCAAAAAAAATTGGGAAATCATGAAGTTCATATTCAATTGTCCTTTTAATTTCCTCAATACGATCTTAATCATGATTCACATCTATAATGACATCCTTGATATAGTCTTCTTCATTGTCTACACTTGTAATCATATCAGATGATCCATAAAATGTATTGTTATCCCAGCCACTAGATACATTCTCTTTTTCCCCATGCTTATTCCAATATTTATAACTTCAATATATTCTTTGATAGATAAAGTGTTCTTCCAACTTCTCTGTACTAATGTTTCTTGATTAACAATAGTGTAAACATGGAAAAAGAATTTGATAAGGGTCATATGCATGATCTTTTTGAAACTTCATGAACTCTTTCACTCCATCTTTATACTCTTTTGTCAAATGATTGGCATCCATCCATTCTTTATTCATATCCATGCTATTTTATTTGTTAATATTAATATTTAAAAAAATAAATACACAAAAAAATTATATTAAAATTAACCAAGGATAAAAAAAGTTATAAAATTTAATTCTCCTTTGAAAACTATTTATAAAACCATAATTGAAATACCATTAAAAAACAACCATTTACACAAATTCCTCTTTAAAATAACATGACCTTTTTAAAATAAACTAATCAGTTCCAAACACTCTTTATAAAAACTCCAATTCCTTTTTTAAATCATTTTAAAGCTATTTAAAACCAAAAAAGGTTATTTTGAACACAAATAATTTTTGAAGAAACATTTCAAAACACTTGAATCATTTTAAAAGAGCCTCTTAGGAATTTTCACAAATACATAAATCCCAAGAGAGGAACTTTATAAAGGTAATACCAATAACATCTCATGGAAAGTCCCATTATTCCCAAAACTAGGAAAGGATTTGGGAAGTTTCTATTATGTTTCCTTAACTGTCTAGACCCATAAGAAATCACATGACCATCATGGACTAGAACTGTTCGAATCCTAACTCCTGATACATCAAAATATAAGACATACTCATTACCCAACTCATTTATGACTAAGATTGGTTTTTTTATCAATCTAAAATTAAGAACTTAGAATTATCTCTCATGAAAATTTAAGAAAAGGAACCATACCACAGTTTTTGTTAAGGCCTTCTTAGTGCTTCCAATCAGGAAGAATCCTAGTTGAACCTTTGATATCAAATCAATCCTAGAGAACATTTTAGAACCTATAAGTTCATTAAATAGTCCATCAATACATATAAGTTGATATAAGTTCATTTCTATCACTTATAATAACCACTAATATTCCACACATATTCTCAATGATTCATTTGAATTTTTATGGAAAAAACTAAGGCACCCCAAGGGGACATAATCATTCATATGAACCCCTTCACCTCAAAATCATTCAATTTATCCTTCTTCTCTCATAGCTCTACATGATCTATATTATATGGTGGAATAAATATATGATCCACACCTAGTAAGAACACAATCATAAACTCAACATATACCGTAGGTGGTAACCTAGATAATTCCTTTGTAAATACATCTAGGATGTCTATTAAGATGTTATATATATATAAGTATGAGTCTCTATACCAGGGGTGGTATTAATACTGATTATAGGGACTCTTCTCATAATGAACATTGAAAAATATAAGCTTCTAAACCTTATAAGGTCATTAATGAGAGTAAATTTACAATTTTACCAACATAATAGAACAATACCTACAAAAATAAAAAATACATTATCTCTTACTTTTGAAAAATATAAGCCACTACATATTACTGATCATTAAGCCATGTAATATCTATAATACTAAGAATACATTATCTATTACTACTAGGGATAGATATTTTTATCTCCTCGTGGTAATCTCTACACTCGTTCCTATTCTGGTAGGGACAGAGAAAATGGTGAAAGCTCATGTCATGTAGATTATACCCTGATTTGACACCAATTATCTTTATAAAAATTGATCATCAATCCATATATTAGGATGAAAACCAATAACTATAAACATCATCCTTATATTTTCCCATAATGAAGGGTACCATCAAAGAGAGAATTATAGAACACACCTTTATTGAGAAATGAAAAAACCAAATGCTCACATAAATTGTTAAAATTCTCCAAGTTGTGATATGATTTCTTCATAAGAAAGAAACCTATGATTGTATCATGAAACAATGTCAAAATCATCAAACCATTATATAACATACTCAAAGCTTATCGTTTACCCAGTCAACCATAATTTCAAGAATACAATAATGATAATTCAGATAACCATGTACTATATGCTATAGACCTCTAAATAACACTTAACAAACTTGACTGATTATAAATACAACACTTGGAATGAATTCATTCATCATGTATCTAAAATATCCACACATAAGACATAGATTTTCCAATATTACCACAATATCAAAAAAAAATAGGGAACATGAATTCTAAAAAAACTTCACTACCCTTGATAAGCCTTTACAATACCTTAATTAATTTATAAAATAAATAAAGAATGATTCCCGCCATTAAAAGAATTCTTATGGGGAATAATTATTGAATTTTGGAATCAAAATAATCTATAATATAATGATTCCAAAATGGTTATCTTGTGTTCATATATATAAATTGAGTTGTGAAACTGATGAAAAATAGTTAATCTATTCATCAATACTAAAGATCTGAGTCTAGATTCTCAAACCTCAAAAACATCCACTAATCATAGAAGCAATTACTAGGGGTATAAACTACAATAACACCAATTTTAAATCCAAAATGATACCGAAAATGCATTATATATAAGTAAAAAACATGAACACTGGCCTTGAAGATGATGTGAAGCATGAAACCTGTGTATGAGAGCTAGGGGTGATGATTCGGCAGCATAGGAGGAGGCGTTGGCAGTGACAAAGGAGGATTCGACAACAGAGGAGGAGGAGGATTCAATGGTGACGGAGGAGGAGGAGAAGGATTCGGTGGCAGCGGCAGTGGAGGATAGAGAGGAGGAGTCAGCATCAGAGGAGGAGGAGGAGGAGGAGGTAGGGTTCGGCTTCCACAAGAGCTTGAGGCGTGCGAGAGGAGGATGAGATGGTTAGGGTTTATTTATAAAAGCAAGTAAACCTTTTATCAGTACTAACTAAAAAGTGTTGATAAAGGTATGTTTTATCAGCCCTAAAATAGAAAGCGTTGATAAAAAAACTTTTATCAACACTTTTTTACCACTGATAAAACTATAATGATAAAAAATATATTTATATTTTTATATATATTTATAAAATTATATGTATAATAAATATATATTTATTTATTTATAATAATAAATATAAATAATATATATTTATTTATATTTATATATACAATAAATATATATTTATTTGTAATTATAAATTAATAATAAATATATTTATTATATTTATAATTATATATAATTAATATCTTTATTCTAATTTTATAATTATTTAAATATATCTATATTTATTTAGAATTATAATTGTAAATATTTTTACATATTTATTATAATTTTATAATTATTTAATAACTATAAATTTATATATATTTATTTATAGTTATAATAAATATATATTTATTTATAGCTATAATCATAAATATAAATGTTTATTTATTTATTTATTTATTTATTTCAATAATTATAAAATTTTAGCAAATGTATTTATTACAATTATAATTTTATAAATATATATAATTAATATATTTATTATAATTTAATAATTATTTAAATATATCTGTATTATTTAGAATTTTAAATATAAATATTTGTATTTATTTATAAATATTAATATATTTTTATAAATATACTTATATAATTATATATATTTATTTTAATTTTAGAATTATTTAAACAATAAATATATTTTTATTTAAATAATTGTAAAATACTTATAAAATAAATATTTTTTTTATAAATATATATTTATTACATATATATATTTTAATTATAATCATAAATATTAATAAATTTTTATATATATTTAAATAATTGGGAAATTATAATCAATATATTTATAATAATTTAAATTTTATAAATATATATAACTATAGAAATATAATTACAAATATAAATATTTTTATATATGTATAAATGTTTGTATATATTTATAAATATATTTATAAAATTATAAATATTATAAATATATTTTTTATAATTTTATAATTATTTAAATATATATATATATATTTATTTATAATTATAATTATAAATAAATATATTTATAAATATTTGTATATAATTATAAATATATTAATATATGTATATATATATGTATGTATGTATATTAGTATATAAATATATATAATTATAAAATTATAATAAATGTATTTATTGTAATTTTATAAAAAGTGTTTATATATAATTATAAATATAATAAATATATTTATCATTTGAAAAAATTACAATAAATATATATCTTTAATGAATATATATATATATATATATATTCGTTAAATACATATATTTATTTAAATATATGTATATTTATTTATAATTATAATTATAAATAAAAATATTTAAAAGGTATTCATATATAATTATAAATATAATAAATATATTTATCATTTCAAAAAATTAAAATAAATATATGTATTTACTGAATATATATATATATATATATATATATATATATATGTTCATTAAAGACATGTATTTATTTATATATATATATATAATTATAAATAAATATATTTAAAAGGTATTTATATATAATTATAAATATAATAAATATATTTATCATTTAAAAAATTGCTGTAATTTTATAATCATTTAAATATATATATATATAGTTATATATAATTATAATTATATATATTTTTTAAAAAGGATTTATATATAGCAAGATATTTATAATTATAAATATAATAAATACATTTATCATTTAAATATATTTATCTTGATTTTAAGAGTTTATGAGAACATAATAGCTTCATGAGAAGAGGAATGAATCATATACACCGAGTAAAGTATAGATCATAAAAAAACAAGTCATCATATATATGGACAACATGAATAGTAATGAGGGTGTAATGTATAAATGAACATTCATGATGAATACATAACATATGAACGTTAATTATATTCATGCATCAATTGACCAAATTCATTGGAAAACATATATTTATTTATTTATTTATTTTTAATTATAATAATAATTATACATATTTAAAAAGTATTTATATATAATTATAAGTATATAAATATATGAATATAATAAATATATTTAATATTTAATGAAATTTTTCATATATATATTTGAATTATTAAAAAAATAATTATAAAAATACCTTTTTTATTTATTGTATACAAATAAACATTATTTTTGAATATAAATATAATAATTTTATATAAATTAATAATATTTTTTATTAAAAACTTTTATCAGTACTAAAAATAGCACTGATAAAGGGTAGATTTATCAACGCTTTTAGATAGAACTAAAAAAGGCCCCCCTTTTCTTAGTGCTTTTTGCTATGCACTCATAAAACCTGGTGCATCCCTTACCCGGATCTATGGTAGTGTCTCCATGAACGGTGTATTTCATTTCTTATCTACAAACTTTATAGATTATCCTAAATTCATATGTACTGAATAAATATGATAATTAAATCATGGTTTACATTCTGGATATAATGAAATCATGATCTATGTAATAGGAACAACAAATGAAAAGTCAAAACGTACATGAGAAAACTAGGCAATTAACACCCAAAGTAGTTAAAATAATGAAAGTGTGTTAAAAAATGGGTAATAAAATATTATAAGGAATTAATATATGATATTATAGACATGATTATGGTCCTAGAATAAATTAGTAACATATTTTAAACCACTATACAGGAGGATAAATACCACACAACAAAAGGAGGGTTAAGGTAAGGGATTTTCGTCTCAATTTACACTCCATTGAGACTTAATTGTTGTTATGCACCTAGTTTATTTTATATGGTGTATATACTACCTTTGACATGTCATATCATGAATATTATTATTCTCATGATATTTAAAGTTTCATTTAATTCATGTGTAATTGTGATTTGAATGTTTCAAAGTGTTATGGTACACTTTGGAATTTTTAAAGATTATTTTCTTTAAGAGTGTTTTAATGGTATTTAAATAGTATTTCCATTCATCAACATCAACAACCCTTATGGTTACTTATACTCCACTAATAAATTATTTATAAAACCATACTATTTATTAAATATGGATATTTAATGATAAGTCATATTATTTATTAATTAAATTAATTTTTCTACATATGAGGAATGCATTGGATTTAGTATGGGATGGGTGGGGCCCATTATATCTCCTCGATGCATCGGTAGGTTTCATGAGACAAACTACATATGTTTTTGGTTGAGTCCTTAATCATTTATTAGATTCATGGCATAAATCCTTGATAGTATTAGATTTTTTTCATTAATCCTTAATATTATTATATTCTTTTCATGAATCCTTGATGGTATTAGATTCTTAGCATGAAGCCTTGACAATATAATATTCTTGGAATGAAGCCTTGAAAGTATTAGATTCTTGGAATGAAGCCTTGAAAATATGTTTTAGATATCCATCATTATTCATTCCATCATTATGTATTCAATTATTTCTATTTCATGTGATTATTCAATTAGTTATAATATCCATGGTTAAGTTTCAATCTCATATTATTGATTAAATGGCATGTGTTTCAATTATATATCTTTCCATGTGAATTTATTATCATTGTTTCATTATTTCTTTCACTTTACTTACCCTTACTGAGAATTTGAGCACACCCTTATTATGTTTTAGTTCCCTAGGATATGAAAAGGAATCCTTTGAATGAGTTTCAAGGATGTAGTTTATTTTATTGTATTATGTATCATGTTTGTATTTTATATTTCCAAATGTATTATAGGTATCATGTATGTAATCTAGCTTTCCAAAACTGCTAAACTAATCGGTCCTTCAGGATTTGATTCCTTGTAATCATTCTAATTTAATAAAATAATGCACTAGATATGGGATTTTAGGGCTAGGGTGTTATAGTTGGTATCAAAGAAAGTTTAGCAGAAACATTGTAAAGTATATTTAGAAAACATAGATTAGCGAACATAACCCTGAGGTATAATTTGAGGATAAATATAGAATAACATCCTATAAATTTTGGTATGGTAGAGATTATGTGGGTATTCCAAGTAATACATCCCTGTATGGATAATACAAGTGGACATGGTTCTGGAACATATGTACCTAGGAGTAAAAACTCTAATAAGGTGTTCCAGACCTGACTCGTTCTAACTTAGTACACAAAAAAAGGCCTTACTATGCACATAGTTTTACACTCCTAGGGGGTACGCTTAGGATAGTTCATATTTTCTTTAACTACCATTATGAAGGATTTATAAGTAATGATATCCCCAAATAATCCATGTTTTTATTATGATATTATCTATGCATAAATTTCTTAATTTATGTCACGCCATATTTAGAGTTATACAAAGTTCATACTTTTATGAGCTAATCTAGTATATATCATTATTCAAAAATAGAACGTGGAAGGAACAATGGTGTTAGTGCTTGTGGAAAATGTTGAGATTTTTCTTTTAAGGATACCGATACAACTGCTATTGGAACTAAGAATGTTATGGAAATATTAGGGAATCTTAATCAAATTATGACATGTAACCCTTCTTGGATGGAGCGACCTATTCCACAATGAGACTCTCATGTTTTATTAATTTATTTGATAGTGTCTCCCATCCTTTAGTGAGAATACTAATCCAATTATAGTTGAGCAATGGATTAAGTCTTTAGAGAAGATATTTGTGCCATTGGGATGTGGAGAAAAGGAAAAGGTTACACTTGCAGTGTAGTATCTCAGAGATGATTCAATCAAAGGTGTTTGTTGATCCAAAATACCAAGGAATAAGAAGAGATAGAAATAAAGGAATATAAATCTTTTAAGGAGACATTATTCAATAAATAATTCCCTCATGAGCAGAAAAATGTGATGAAGAGAAATTTCCTTAATTTAAAGAAAAAGGAGGAAGAAAGTGTTGTGAAGTAAGAAGTCACCTATAGTACCCCCAGTTTGAGGTATGGAACCTTTATTTATGACTTTTTATGTGTTTAAAGTGGTTGGGTATTGTTTGGGAGAGTTTGGTAGGGTTTTTAAAATGTTTTGAGGCTTTTATAGGGATACACGGTTTGAGACGATTAGTGGAAACTGTGCAACAAACCCAGATAACCATGCAAGGGAAGTAAAAGGCATGGGAGATGGTGCATAGTTAAGGTGAATGGTTTCCAAACCATGCGGCCAGCCCAGGTAAGCCATGAAGGTTGAGGTAGTGGGATTTCACATGGTCGATGCAAGATTTTTCTAACTGTTCAGTCCAACTATGTGCAATCCCTCTTGATGCAATAGCAGCAGCACAATTAGCATTCGATTTGTCCAACCATGTGAGCTAACCATTCGTGACATTAAAATTTGGGTTTTCAAAAACGAGTTCACTCTGGATTTACCCTGAAACACCAATTTCCTCTCCCACTCGAACCCCAATTGGGATTTATTGTTCTCAAGGGTTAAGAGGCCTCTCCCACTTGTTTTAGAGGCGATTCGAAGGGTTTTCAAAGTGTGATATAGGTTATTACCCTTCGTTATGTATCTTATCTTGTTTGTTTCTTGGTTTTCCTTAGATCTAGTTCTCCCTCTCCTGATTTTCTATATCTACATCCACTGCATGTAGATATAGGTTTTTTGTTTCCTAAAATGATGGTAGTTGGGATTTTTGATGTTAGGAAAAAAGATCTAAGGCATTTTTTTAGAGGTTTCACCCAGATTCGGTGTGCGGTTGTGTTGTGGGTCAATTTCTCCAAACCCTAAGGTAGGTGGCTTCACTCTCATCTATATTTTGATAGAACTAGAAGGCTTAAATTTTAAATTGATGGTTGTTGCTTTAAATTTATGATTTTTGTGATGTGTGAAGCTTGTTTGACACCCATTTTGTGATGATTTGTGGATTTTGGGGGAAATAGGTTATTATTGTGAAATATGTCTGTTTTAGGATTTTAAAATGGTGGTCTTAAAATCAGCGGATTTGGGGATTTATGGAAAATGGTTTTTGAAAATCTGGTTTCAATAAAAATTCTGTTTTATTGAAGTTTTGTTTGGAATGAATAATGTATTAAGGGTGATTTTAATAAATGGGTGATTTATTGAAGTGGTTTGTCATGTTCTGTTGAAATATTGTTGGGAATAATTGGTTAATTTGGTGTTTGAAATTGTTGGGTGATATGATTTTGGTAAATTTTTATTGAATTTTTTTTGTGATTTTGGTAAATGTTGATTGGCATGAGTTGGATGGATGGTGGTCATGAATGCAGCACCATCAAGGTGATGGATGTGAAGTGTCGTCATTAAAGGGATGGGTGATGGATGTGAATGTCCTGCACCATCAAGAAGATGGGTTTGGGAATGAAATTCCCACCATCAATGGTAACACCGAGCTAGTGTGTGTGTGTGTGAGTCTTGTGTGTATGGTCTCATGGTTTTGGGTTGCTTTCCTTAGAATTATGTTGATTTGGGTGAATTTATTTGGGTAAGGATGTGTTTTTCTTATTATAAATTATGATACTATTTATTTACTTTATATAATTATTTATATAAATTGTGTTAATTGTTCTATCCTAGTGGAGTGTGTAGGGAATTAATTTTGTGAGAACATACAGAGTATTATTACTCACCCCCTACTTTGGAACTTTGGTGATTTTTTAGATGTTGTATTCTGGGACATGGGAAAAGGTAAGGAATCTCATTCTCTTAGTGTTGTGTCATGATGCTTGGGTGGTATTGTGGTTCTTGGAACATGGAGCTTGGTGTGGATCTGTGGAGTTGTTTCATAGCTTCATTGGGTTTTTTTGTTTAGTCTTATACTTGTTACTTTAATTATGAATTATTTTAGTATTGGTTATATTGGTCTTGATGAGTTGTGAAACATTGTTGACATGCATCATGTAGTAATTTTACTATTGGCATGTTTGGTTGGGTGTTTTTATTTCAAAGGTAAAATCATCCCCTATCTTTCATGAAGCCCTCATCATTTATTACCAGCCTTTAGCACCTTGGGGATGTCACCTAAGTCCAAGTAGCACCTCCGCCTCAAATCAAAACAATGAAGAAAGGTGATATGTTACAAGTAGTATCAAATTTTTTGGTCTTTTACGTACAAGTAAAGTCAGTCTTGTTCAGTCTAGGAATTTGTTGTCATTATTGGATTTAACACTCATTCCTAGTGTACTAATTGAGTTGGGATGGTAGCAAGGAGTAGGATTTTCGGAACTTGAAATGTGCATCAAAAAAAGATGTAGTTAACCCTTTTATGCTGAAATTCGTGTTACCGGGGAGTTGGGTACATAAGTGTTTTGGAGTCACTTACAGGTGCATGATCTCATTATCGTGGGTGTAACCAATGATATGAGCATGGCATTCATGGTATAAATTACTTCCCACTAGGATTATATATTTCATTTTTTATAATGATTTATGTTTTTACTGTGAATTTGTTGACTTTTGAAAAAACTAGAAATTGCTTTCAAATGTGTAGTTTTAAAAAATAGATGGTTATGGTATTTTAAAAATGGTCAATTTTTAAAACATGGTGGATTTTTCAAAAATGGTTGAATTTGGAAAATTTTGGATTTTTAAAAGCATGGTTGTGATAGCTACAATGTAATTGAACTTTAAATTATAAGTTTTTAGTTTCTAGGGAGCGAGACTTATAATGATCATTGTGTTAATAGAAATGGCACCAGGCAGGCATTGTAGTGACCAACAAGAGGACGGTGCAGAAAATGTGGTTTAACTTGATCCCCAGGTGAAACAGAAGATAGTTCAAAGCATAGTTAAATCCTTACAAGCTATGGAAAGTGGGAATATAAGTGATGATCCAAGGCATTTGGATCACTATGTTTAGTTTTAGAAGCATAATCCACCCATCTTTAGGGGTGATTCAGAACCGGAAAGGGTAGAGGCATGGTTGAACATAATTAATTGAATATTTGATTACCTAGTCATGCTGTCAGAGTTGAAATTGAATTTAGTAACATACATTTTGAAAGATCTTGAACAGCAGTGGTGGGAGGTGGTGGTCCAAGTTTGAACAGACCAAGGTATGACATGGGAGTAATTTGAGGAATTGTTTAACAAAAAATTCTACCCTCACACATTCAAAATTTAGAGAACAATATATTTCTTAATCTTGAAGCAGTATAACTTTTTGGTGATGGAATATTCCACTAAGTTTATGAACTTTGTCCGGTTTGCGCCTGATGTTGCAGCTAGTGCATCCTTGAAAGCACGAATCTTTGAATCAGGTTTAACTCAAGAAATTCATTCCAAATTGTTGTTTTATGTATAAGTGATTATATGGAAATATTTAATAGATAATTAGAGGCTTAAATGGATATCTTGGAGGATACAAGAAGGGGAATAATGTTGGTACCCATTATTAATAGTGGGAACTCTAACACGGAGATCAAATAGAAGAGGGACACTTATTTCTAAGGTGGTATTATGACTCAAAATTTGACAGTAGGATCATTGAATATTCCTATGGATCCTAAAAAGTAATATAGGATATTTTAGTGTGGTTCTATAGGCCTCATGAAGTGGGATTGTATGGCACAACCTTGAGTATTTAATAACTACAAGAAGATGGGGCGTCTTCAGCATTATTGTCATAATGCTCTGAGGTCGGGTCTTCATGACACTCCTCAAGGGTCATAAGTGTCATATGCCTTGACAGGGTGGGGGTAGAAGCATACTCCTCATCATCAAAACTGATTTATTTCATGGAAATTCTAGGAGTACCACAACTCCTCAGTAAGAGAAATTTTAGCAGGGTAATAAAGAGCAGAGTGTGGAAAGAAAACAGTTGTTTAGAGCCGAGCAGGTTGTGGTGGATGATCAGTTGTGACCATCCATGGTGTGAGGTACAATTATTTTGAATTCTACCTTTATGCAATTTTTGTTTTATATAGTTGATTCTCATTCTTTCATTGCCTCTTTTTTTGTTGATTTTTTGGGTTTGTGTGTGGAAATTATGCCTTTTATTTTAAAACTTCAAACTCTTCTTGGTCAAAGAGAGAGTTGAGTCTTCTTATGTAGATCATGTGGTATAGTTGTCAATGAGGTTGAGTTTATGTGGGGCTTCTTTGTACTTTATATGGATTCATATGACATAATCCTAGGTATGGATTGGTTGGCATTTTTTAAGACCCACATTTATTTTTATATACTAACTGTTATTATTATGATGGGTGATGGTGTCGAACATCTCTTTAGAGAAAAGAAAAATGTGAAGGTGGGTGTAACAGGCTTGTTTGAACCATCAGTTGGGACAATATCATGTCAATTGGTGGCATTGTATTTGGAATAAATGGAATAGGTTGGGAGAAGCAATTTTTTAGCAGTGGTTGATCAGTTTATGGATTTTTTTTCTTGAAGAATTCTCAGGGTTATCACTCATGAGATAAGTGGAGTTTATGATTGATATCCTTCTAGGTACTATTCATATCTCACTTATCTCATACTATATGACACAAAAAAAAATTGAGGGGATTGAAAGTTAAGTTAGAGGAGCTCGAAAACAAATGGTTCATCTAGCTTATCACTTCTCTATGGGTAGGGTTAGTGTTGTTTGTTAAAAAGGAATATATAACTATTTGGTTGTGTGTTTATTATCATAAGTTTAACTAAGTTATGATAAAGAATCGATATTCACTTCCTTCTATTGATGACCTATTCGATCAATTGAGGGGATCCCAATGGTTCTCTAATATTGACTTGCAATCAGGATATCATTAGTAGTGGGTTCAGAAAGATGATATTCTTGAAACAACTTTCAGGAGTAGATATGGCCATTATGAGTACATGGTTATGCCCTTTGGTCTTACGAATGCACTAGTGGTGTTTATAGAATTGATGAATTGGATATTTCATATATATTTGGATTCTTTTGTGGTGTTAGTCATGGATGATATACTGGTATATTCGAGAACAAGGGTGGAGCATTATCAACACTTGGTATTAGTGTTGGGAATCTTGAGACACCATCGATTATATACCAAATTGTCAAAGTGTGACTTTTGGATACAAGACATATGTTTTATGGGCCGTGTTATTTCTGAGAGAAATGTTTTAGTAGATTCATAGAAGATAAAGTTTTTTATCTCTTAGAGACCGTAGAAGAATTTTTTTTGATACAGAGATTCCTTGGTCTAGCTAGGTATTATTGATGCTTTGTTCATGAATTATCAAAATTAGCTTCTCCAATGACATATTTTACAATAAATAATGTTCCATTTCATTGGAATGGGAAGTTCCAGAAATATTTTGAAGAGATTAAGGATCGTCTTACATCATCACAAATATTTGTTTTTCTAGAACCAAAAAAAGGGTATGTTGTGTATTGTAATGAATCGGGATCAGGTTTGGGATGTGTTCCCATGCAAGTGGATCATGTGGTTGTGTATGGTTCATGGTAGTTGAGGTTTCATGAGAAGAACTACCTAACACATTATTTCAAGTTTACAGTATTTGTTCATGCTTTGAAAATTTGGTTTCATTATTTATTTGGTGAGAAATTCATATTTTATACTGATCATTAGATCTTGAAGAATATTTTTTGAAAATATATTTGAATTTGAGGTAGAGGAGATGGATTAAGTATCTTCAAATGTTTGACTTCGACTTTATGTACACACCGGGTAAGGTAAATTTGGTGGTGGATGCATTAAGTAGAAAGTATTATGCTCAAGTAGTGAAATAAGAATTGGATCGGTGTAAGTTGATGTCATTTATAGAAAAAATGAGATTATAATTTGAATATCAGGGTGATTTATCCATTTTCTTTATGGCTTGTTGGTTCCTGACTTGGGTGGTATGGTTAAAGCGGAGCAGATGTCTAATTCAGAGTGTGTGACTATGAGGTCAAAAATCAATGGTGGGGAGACCATTGAGGTCTATAAACTATATGGGAATTTAGTTTTTTCCTTTTGAAATAAAATGGTTGTAACAATATCTTTTCAGGAACAACTCTTTAGTGCTTACCATCATTTGATATGGGTTGTTCATCCTGGAATTCATAAAATGTATAAGGAATTGAAAGCACAGTTTTGGTGGGCTGGTGTGAAAAGGAATGTGTCCAAGTTTGTATCAAGATGCTTGACTTGTCAGCAATCCAAGGTAGAGCATCAACAACCAGTAGGTATGTTGTAGTCTTTACCTATCCAAGTGTAGAAATGGGAGCAAATAGTGATGGATTTTGTTACAATTCTTCTAAGAACTTTCAGGAAGAAATATTCCATATGGGTTAATGTGGATCAGCTCAAAAATTCAACCCATATCATCCATATTTGTGAATCTCATGTGGTGGAGGACCTATCCAAAATCTATATCCATGAGGTGGTTAAAAGGTATGGTGTTCCAGTTTTGATTTTATTAGATAGAGATCTGAGGTTCACATCATGTTTTTGAAAATCCTTGAAGTAAGCCCTTGGGAATCAGTTGATGATGAGTACGACATATCATCCCCATACTGATGATCAATCCAAGAGGATGATACAAATGTCAAAAGATATGTTGTGGGTTTTTGTGATGGATTTTGGAGTCTCATGGGAGGAGCACTTGTTGTTGGTGGATTTCGCCTACAATAATAGTTATCAGGCCTCCATACAAATGTATCTATTTTAAAAATTGTTTGGGAATCTATGTCAATATCTACTATGTTGGGTGGAAACATGTTATACTTTTTTGGTTGGTCTGAGCCTTTTCCAAGAGACAGCATAAAATATTGTGTTGATCATGAAGAGAATGGAGACGGTACGAAGTCATCAGAAATCGTATATGTACCGTCATCAAATTCCTTTGTCATTTGAGGTGGGTAATCATATATTCTTGAGAATCTATCCAAGTTTGGGACATTGTTAGTTTGGTAATTAGGGTAAGTTATATCCAAGGTATATTATTCCTTTTGAGATACTTGAGCTGGTTGGAGAGGTGGCTTGTCAGTTTTCCTTTCCACCATGGTTCAGTGTGGTGCATAATGTCTTTCATGTGCCTTAGTAGAAAAAGTATTAGCTGGATCATAACCATGTGATTCATTGGGATCATGTTGATCTAGATTTTGATGCCTGTTTGGTGCATGTGATTGTGTAGATTATGGATAAGAAAGATAAAGTCTTGTGTGGTAAAATCATTGGTCTAGTTCAGCTATTGTGGAAACATGGTCAGATTCAAGAGGAGACTTGGGATAGGGAGAAAAAAATGGTCAAGCAATGGCCCAATCTCTTTTAGTAAATTCAGGGTCCTTTACTTTTCAAGGAGGGAAATTACAATGGTGGGGAGAATTTATTACCCCTGGTTTGAGGTATGTAACTTTTATTTATGAATTTTTAGATGTTTAAAGTGGTTGGGTGATGTTTGGGAGAGTTTGGAAGGGTTTTTAAAAGTTTTTGAGGATTTCTAGGGGTGAATGGTTTGATCACGGTTAGTGGAAACTTTTCAAAAAATACCTAGGTGACCATGAAAGGGAAGGTAGAGGCATGGGAGATAGTGCACGGTTAAGGCGCGCGATTTCCAAATCGTGCAGCCAGCCCAGGTAAGTCGTGCAGGTCAAGGCAGTGGGATTTCACATGTTCAGCGCATGGTTTTTCTAAACATTTCGTATAAATGCATGGGGTCCTTCTTGAGGTAGTATAAGTAGCACATTTATCACACGGTTTTTCCAATCGTGTGATCTAACCATGCACGGCATTAAAATTTGGGTTTTAAAAATGGGACACTCGGGATTTACCCTAAAACACCCATTTCCCCTTCCACTCGAACCCCACTCAGGATTTCTTATTCTTAAGGGTAATTAATCCTATCCCACTCATTTTTTAGTCTATTCAAAGTGTTTTCAAGGTGTGTTAAATGCTATTCCCCTCTGATAAGTCTCATTTCTTGTTTGTTTCTTGGTTTTTCTTAGATCATGTTCTCTCTCTCCCAGTTTTTTAAATCAACATTCATTGAGTGTAGATCTAGGGTTTTTGTTACCTAAAATGATGAGATTTGGGATTTTTTATGTTAGTAAAAGAGATATAATTTGTTTTTGTGGAGGTTTCACCTGGATTTGGTGTGTGGTTTTGCAGTGGGTCGATTTCACCAACCCCTAAGGTACGTGGATTCACTCTCATCTCTATTTTGATAGAACTAGAAGGATTAAATTCCAAATTTATGGTTTTTTATTGAAATTGATGATGTTTTTGATGTGGGAAGCTTTCTTGGAAACATTTTGTGATGATTTGTGGATTTTGTGGAAAATGGTTTATTATTGTGAAATATTCTTTGTCGTTGCATTTTAAAATTGGTGGATTTGGGGATTTGTGGAAAATGGTTTGTGAAAATTTGGTTTCAATAAAAATGTTGTTTATTGAAGTTTGGTTTGGAATAAATAATTTATAAAGGTTGATTTCAATAAATGGGTGATTTATTGGAGTGGTTTGGCATGTTATGTTGAAATTTTGTTGGGAATAATTGGTTAATTTGGTGTTTTAAATTGTTGGGTGATATGATTTTGGTAATTGTTGATTGGAATTTTATTTTGATTTTGGTAAATGTTGATTGGAATGAGTGGGATGGATGGTGGTCATGAATGTAGCACCATCAAGGTGATGGACATGAAGTGCCATCAGTAAAGGGTCAGGTGATGGATGTGAATGTGCCACACTATCACGGATATGGGTTTGGGTGGGAAAGTCCCACCATCAATGGTAACATTGAGCTAGTGTGTATGTGTGTGTGTGTGAAAATTGTGTGTATGATTGCATGGTTTTAGGTTTCTTTCCTTGAAATTGTGTTGATTTTGGTGAATTTCATTGGGTAATGATGTGTTTGTCTTGTTGTAAATTGTGATACTATTTATTTACTTTATATAATTGTTTATATAAACTATGATAACTGTTCTATCCTAGTGGCATGTGTAGATAAGTCATTTGGGGAGAATCTACAGAGTATTATTACTCACCCCTATTTTGGAACTTTAGTGCTTTTGCAGATGTTGTATTTCAGGACATGGTCAAATGTAAGTCATATCATTATCTTAGTGGTGCATTGTGATGCTTGGGTGGTATTGTGGTTCTTAGAGCATGGATATTGGTGTGTAGTTGTGGAGTTATGCCATAGCTTCTTTGGGTTTTGTTGTTTAGTCTTATGCTTGGTACTCTGATTGTGAATTATTTTAGTATTGGTTGTATTGGTCTTTTTGAGTTGTGAAACATTGTTAACATGCATCATGTAGTTATTTTGGTATCGGTGCATTTGGTTGGGTGTTTTCATTTCAAAGGGAAAATCATCCTCCACCGTTCATAAAGCCCTCGGTATTTATTATCAACCTTTGGCGCCTTGGGAATGTCTCATAAGGCCGACTATCACCTACTCCTCTACTCAATAAAATGATGAGATTCAGGATATTACATCACCTTTATAAGGTTATCAATGTACGCTACTGATTTCATAAGTAACATAGAATGTGAGATTGATAATTTCTTTAAAAGATTTAATCCAAGTATCTGAAGGGAAGTTGTGTCTCAAACCTTTTATTCATATGATGAAATAGTTTTATGTGCTATCAAGATCAATTAATAATTATCCAAATCTTATGGATTAAAATGGAATCAAGATTAGAAGAGGACATTAGAGAAATATGTTGATAAAAGGAAAAAGGGAAATAAGGATTTTCCAAAATGTGATACTTGTGGAAGGAAACACCTTAGAGCCTATTTAAAAGGGAAAGGAGTTTGCCTAAAGTGTGGAGGAAAAGGCCACCATTCTCAGAATTTTAAGGGAAATAAAAATATTCTAATGTTAAATGCTTCAATTGTAAGGATATGGGGTACTATCCAAATTAATTCCCCAAGATCCAATAGAATATACCTGAGAAGAAGATAAGAGATCAAGGTAAAGCATATATTGTTAACACAACTAATATGGAATGATTAATGTACTTATGTATTTTGATATAATAAATATGTTGTAGCAATATTTTTTTTTGATTATTTTCTCATCATATGATTTATGAAATATATAAGGATTATATTGTAGTACTTTTTATTAAATATTTGAGATTACATCTTGAATGGTACCATGAAAAGTGATTCGGTACCAAGTTATTTTTTTTTTAAACATGTGATTAAGGGAAATATAAGCCTTAATATGTCTGTAATGTTGAGTTAATTTTTTATAAAGAGATTATTCATATGAATAAAGTAAAATGGACACTACTAACTATTATAGGAATGATTCTAATGTGTTGGATCATAATATTTTGGAATGTTTAACCATTTGGGAAATGGTTTAAGTTGTAATTTGGATGTGGTTTTAGATATTGATATATTACATCACTATAGGATGAATCTTGTTCTAATAGATGAATTATAAATAGTTCAAGGAATGACCAAAGGATAATATTGTGATTATATAAACTTACTAAGTAATTATATTTACTTATATTCTTAGAGAGTAAAAAAATTATTCAACTCCAGAAAAAATGATCTTGAAAAAAAAATTCCTAGTACCTTTTATTCTGATGAATCAAATAGACTCTTAGATCATTGTGGATGTGTGGCCTTGTGATTGTTAACTTTATCCTAACCATGTTCTCTAGAACTCTACATTAGAACTTGATTGTTAGTTTTTATTCCATATCCATGTTTCCATTTACAACCTATGTTCTCCTACTAGGGGACCTAGTTACATGACCATTGTACATTCCTTTATCTCTTTTGACACTCTTTTTTTTCACTTAGATGAAAATTCAACAAAGGTAAAGGCCTTAAAAAAAGGAGAAAATAGATGAAGAAATCCAAGAATCACACAGCCCAAAAGAGAAGTTCGCCCAAGATATCCCTAAGCAACGCCAGTGTGTAAGCACCTATGTGCCACCAACTTGCATGCCACCCACTTGAACGAATAGAAACCTTCACCCAAGGTCCCATGTTTTCCTATAAATAGACCTTTGGGGTCTTCATTTGGATGTATGACTTTTCCCAAAGGATTATTGCTTCTATGCTTGCCCTAGTTCCTCACTCAAGTCCTCTAAAACCTTATAGGTAGTTTTATAACACCTAAAGAAGAGGGAATTAAAGGGTAATAGTGGAACTTAAGTCCTCCCGGGGTTTAAAATAAATAACACCTTCACGAAGAATTTTCCCAACCTCTAATCAATGAATACTTGTGTGAGGTCCCCTCTTTAACCAAGGACTTACATGACTTACCTCCGAGAACACCTATGGATACACTTGAAGGCTTGAAAAAGATCTCACCCAAGTGTAGTCACCTAGGTGGTCCGTTTCCCAAGGTGCTATATGTTCACCCAAACCTACCTATGCAGAGCACCCCCACCCCCTCATGATCCTCTTTGGTTTGCCTAACCTTCTAGTCTTCACGATCCATCCATCAGGCCTTCTTCCAATCCATTATTGGCCAGCCCTCTCATTCTTTGTCTCTCATGTCTTAGAGGGATCAAATAAAAACCTACACCAAGGCCCTAGATTTACACAACAATGGTGAGTGGCACACCATTGTGTCCTCCATTTGGGTTTGTATTCTTATGGTTATAGGTTTCCTACACTTGTCTGGTTGGTTAGTCAGGGTTCTCAGGGTGCATGTGGGTATGTATCCCTATGGTCACAAGAACCCTTACCCCAGGGACAGTTTTGAGGAGGTCCCAGTGTCTGATTCTGAGGATATCATCATGTTTATCCCTTATCTTCTCTAAGACATGTATCCTATGGTCCCCAGCAGGGAGGGTAAGGATCACACTTTTTTCCCATTCAACATGGAATGAGATCCTCCTCCCATTTCAGAACTAATTTCAAGGCATCCCTCTTGGTGTAATCCCATATCCTTTCCTATGGGAGGTTTTAGTATTTATCCTCTCCACCACCATGTCCTTCACCTTCATTCCTTACTTACCTTGGAATATCATCCAAATTAAAGGGAATAAATGGAAGTTTCTTAGCCTCGGTCTCTTCTTCCAGTGAAGGAGGAAAAGTGAGTCGTTTTTCAAATATTATAATTCCTCTTGTTTCTCATACTAATCATGACTCATGCAAGCTTATAGGTTAGTGATGATCATGAAACCCACACAATTCACCTAAAGGATGGAACTATGAGAACTCTGATTCCTGTTAACCAAGATATATAGGAAACCCACTTAGGGTCTGAGCTCAATCGGCATCCTCCTTAGAAATAAGCCTCAACTATAATTTCATTAATCTAGGTATCCTCATCAAGATTAAACCCATAGTTAATTCCCCATATCACCATGAGTGAAAATATACCTTATAATCCCTTCATAGGGGATATCCTTCTTAGGAGTAAGCCCCAACCTATCATATCAAAGGGTTATACTCCACTACAATACATACCCTTAAGGGCCCTCATAGGCATTGGTTCTCACTACCAAACTACATGGGAATTTATTCCCACATAAATGGGATATATAGAAAGCATATTTGAGGTTCAAACTTGACCCCTAAATCAACCCTATTCTTTTTAGGCCATATCTCCAATAGGGTCTAATTCAACCTGGAAACTCATATCCCTTCCAAGTTCCTTGGGTTGTTTTGACATAAGTCCCATACTAAAATTTTACTAGGCACCTTCCACCTAGAGTTCCTTTCCACATGACATTAAACTATATGGTTGGGTCCTCATCACATGGCCTTAAAAGGTATGATATTACCATTAAGCGGAACCAAAATATGTGGGTTATGATTCCTTTCACAAGGATATGTAGGAAGCCCATTTATGGATTCGATCCCAACATCAAACAATTATCGTCTCCCTAGATGATGATAAAATCCAAAGTGACCTTCATCTTCCAGGATAAAAATAAAGTATGTAGTGACATTCTTCTAACTAGATGATAATAAACTCTAGAGTGTCCCATTGTGTAGATAGAAAACCATCATCGTCATAATAATGACCAAAGAATCTCTAAGTAATATATGAGTAGATACCATTGATGGAGAACCTCATATACATACAGATATCTTAATCAATGAATAACCTCAAATATATATAGATGATTCTGAATTCTACACATGCTAAAAATTGATTTCTAATATTGGGGTAACTCACATCATACTTGGGAATTAATGAAGGATTTGTGAATATATCTTAAATCTATAAGAGAGTCTTGAAATAGGAAACAATTTCCCCCCAAAAGGGTGTGATGAGACTAACCTCCCATCCTCTGGACCAATGTGAGTTCTTAAGCATCGTGAGTCAAAATACCTAATGAGTGCCTGCCTTTGGAAAGCAGGTCCCTATGGATACAAATCCATTAGGTGTTTTCGGTTATACGAATTAACCTATTGGAAACCATTTAGAAATAGAAAACCATTATGGGGTGATAAATCCAAGGGAAACACTCTTTTATTAGTAATATTTGTTATTAACCCTATTTACGATTTGGGTTTTTCAACAATAGTTTATTTTCAAAAATCAATCCCTTGATTACTGAGATCAAGTTTAAATTGTGAGGATGTAATTTAAATAAGATGGGGAGAATGTAACACCCCAAGACATTAAAATTTTTTCATATTAGAATAAATTTTATTTAGTCTATATTTATATTCAATACCATGTTGATCTTATGCTACACGCCACACTGAGTTATCATGTGTTGCATGCAAGACTAGGTTTTACCGCCTTTTAATAGCGCACCTATTTTAAAGTTAAATTTTGGAAATTTTATAAATTTTATTTTTCAAAATAAACTTTATTTTTGAATTTATAATGTCCAAATTAGGTTTGGGTGAATTTTAGGTATTTTTCTGAGAAGTTTCATTTTTTTAATGAATAGTGAAAATATTGCATTATAATTAAAAATAGTATTTTCATTTAAATAATTATTAGTGTTAAATTATATTTTAAATTGGTTTTTAAAGTCAAAATATATCAATTATAAATATATTAATCCAATTTAGGTCATTAAATCGTTTTTATATTAAAATTAGATATAAAAACTTATAGAACTTTTGAACGTTTCTACTTTAAAACCCCGCTTTCTCACCACATGTGCGAGATTAATGTTAATATTAATTTTCCCACTTCTGTGATTTGAATTTTTAAAACATACATATACAATTTTAATCAGTAAAATATTTTTTTTAATAAGATAAACTTAATTTTTTACCAAAAATATTAGTGAAAGTGATAAAATTAATTATGGTGATTAAGGTAAAATTAAGCATAATAAAGGACTAAAACTTAATATTAAGGACTAAAATGACCTGTAAACTTGTAAAAAGAACATTTTCTTCTAATAATTAGACCATATCCCCTATTTTTTCTAATTTTATTGGTTATTTTGATATTATTAAATGGAATTGCCCTATATAAAATGTTAAGTGAGGAAAAAAACAAAAAGCAAACTTTCCTTACCTTTAGAATTTATAAAACATTGAGATATGTAAAAAAAATCATATTTTTGTTATACATGTATTTTTTAAATATAAATCAGTTATTTTTATCATTATATTTCACCAATGAATTTTAGAGATGGTTTAGTTACTTAAAATTCTTAGGAAACTCACTATAAAATTTAAAAGTGAAGTGAATTGACTGAATTATTGTCTTTAATTATTTATGTAGATGAATATACCATTTTACATGTATTTAACCTTAATATATTTTAAGTCCAATATTGTTCTATTATTTTAATTTAAAATTAAATAAATAATGTTAAAAATGACATTATTGTTATTTTACGATAAATGATATTTCATTAAATGATTTAAAATTAATAAAAATACTATATTCTTCCAATTTTTTTAAGTGTTTATAAATATTAAATATTTTATATTAGTGGACCAATTTATCTTTTATAATTAACATATTTACCCATATATTGTGAAAACTTTGTTAACCGGGTCCAGGTTTAAGCAGTGTTTTAGTGTGTCAAATGCGCTTGTTTTAAAATTAATTTAAAAAAAATAGGATTTTTATTTTATAAATTATATATTATATTAATAATTCTTTTTATATATATTTAATAGTAAATCTAACTTTATTTTAGTCTTAATGGTTAAATTACTTAGTTTGGAAAACTAAGTGCTTTAATAAAAATAAAAAAGATAAAATTGGGGAATCTTAGAAGTTAAGGAAAAAATTATTAAAATGAACTTATTTTTATGTGTTGGAGGATTTTATAGACCATTATTCCCATTTAAGACATTATTTTATTCATTTTTTATGAACATTAGGTAATTTGTACCTCCCATTAATGAATACCTTTTGGTATTTACAAGAGTGTCACTCCCCCTCCACTATAAAAAGGAAAGCACTCTACCCCTTCTTAGACCTCTCAATCCACTTTGTATCATCCAAAATATGAAAAAATAGTATCCAAAAATACCTATACTCAACCTATAATCATAAATTTGGGAATAAATCTACCTAAGGAATCCCTTTGGTACAAACCAAAAGGAGTTACCCGATTAAGAGGTAATGTCTTCTCTCAAGCTCTCTAGTTTCATTTCCATGCTCCACCCCCTAAAATATCATTATTATATGATTATGTAAAAACAAAAGTATCATAAATATACTGATATTTTTTTATTCTAAGTGTTATAACTACATGACACACCTCCATCTAATGGATAACGAATATATTGTTTCAGTGTACGGTGAACTACTGCCTCACGAAACGATGATTGTTCATTTTTCATTTACCACATATCATGGTGGCCATTATAATGGAAACCATATTTATATATGATATATATTATATTTATAATTTATTTATACTTTTTTAATTTTTATTTAGAACATACCTTTATTCTTTCCATCTTGTGTGAATACGATAATTTTGTTTGAGGAAGTGTGGACTACCGCCCCCTCAAAGCGATGTGACTCGTTCATACCATACATGAAATGTATAAAGTATGGTATTAATAAACCTATTTAACATATATAACATATATATGATACTGGTATTATAATATATTTTTATATATATAATTTAATTTTAATACAACAAAGAAATGAAAGTAGCATTCATGTGTACGTATGACTTACCATCTCCATGAACGGTGCATTTCATTTCTTATCTGCACACAGTATAGATTATCCTAAATGAATATGTAATGAATATATATCATAATTAAATCATGGTTTAAATTCTAGATATTATTAAATAATTATCTATGTAATAGGAACAATAAATGAAAAGTTAAAATTTACATGAGAAAACTAGGCAATTAACACCCAAAGTAGTTAAAATAATGAAAGAGTTTTAACAAACAAGTAATAAAATATTATAAGGTATTAATATAATATATTATAAACATGATTATATTTATGGTATAATTTAGTAACATGTTTTAAACCACTATAAATGAGAATAAATACCACACAATAAAAGGTGGGTTAAGGTAAGATATATTCATCTCAATTTACATTCTACTGAGACTTAATTGTTGTTATGCACCTAGTTTATTTTATATGGTGTATATACTAACTTTGACATGTTATATCATGAATATAATTATTCTAATGATATTATAAGTTTCATTTAATTCATCTAGAATTATTATTTAAATTTTTTTAAGTGGTATGGGACACTTTGGAATGTTTAAAGATTATTTTCCTCAAGAATGTTTTAATGATCTTTAAATGGTATTTCCATTCATCAAAATCAAAAACCCATGTTGTTACTTATCCTCCACTAAGGAATTATTGATAAAACCATATCATTTATAAAATATGTATATTTTATGATAAGGAACATTATTTATTAATTAAATAAATTATTCTACGTATGAGGAATGCATTGGATTTAGTATATGATGAGTGGGGCCCGTTATAGCCTCTCGATGCATTGGTAGGTTTCATGAGACAAAATAGATATGGTTTTTTATGAGGAATTACCCATTTATTATATTCATGGAATAAGGCCTTCATAGTATTAGCTTCTTGTAATGAAGCTTTGATAGTATTAGATTCTTTGCATGAAGCCTTGACAGTATTTGATTCTTGGCATGAAGCCTTGACAATATTAGATTCTTGGCATAAAGACTTGAAAGTATTAGATTCCTGGCATAAATCCTTGAATATATATTTTAGATATCCATCATTATGAATTCCATAGTTATTTATTCATATATTTTTATTCCATGTGATTATTCAATTAGTTATAATATCCATGTTTAAGTTTCAATCTCAGATTATTGATTAAATGGAATGTGTTTCAATTATCTACCTTTTCATGTTGATTTATTCTCATTCTTTCATTATTGATTCCAATTTACTTACCCTTACTGATCATTTAATCTCACCCTTATTATGTTTTATTTCCTTAGGTTTTGAAGAGGAATCCTTTGAATAAGTTTGAAGGATGCATTTTATTTTATTTTATTTTATTATGTATCATGTTTGTATTTTCTATTTCATAATGTATTATGTATATCATGTATGTGATATAGATTTCTAAGAATGTTAAACTGATCAGTCCTTCAGGATTTGATTCATTGTAATCATGAAAATGTTATACAATAATGTACCAACTCTAGGCTTCTAGGGTTGGGGAATTACATCCATATGATACAGCCCTTAGAAACAAACCTTGCAACCAACCTCATGCACTCAGGTGCCCTTCTAAAAGAACCATGGAACAACTATACCATTTACCAAAACTCGATGGTACTCATTATGCATTGATTTCACCAGGGAAGCATCTCCCATGCTTCGTATACTAAGGCACCTACATCACTAGGCTATCCTCCCATGAAGTCACCCTTGATTTCCACAAATCTATCAATGTGTAACCACAACTTTTGTCGCATCACCAAACCATCAACCTTCCCACTTAGCCATGTAGGAAAAACCCAAGGTAACACTCTTTGTGTCCCACTAACGAAGTCCAAAACATACACTTATCTGACACACACCCAAAAGCACTTGGAACCCCATCCGAACTATCTCATAGGTCACCATGAAGGTCGAATGATACCAACCCCCTAAATTGCAGTCATGACAAGTAAAATCCATTGGTACTATTTCCAAACCATACACATACATCAGCACTATGATCCAAACACCCTCTCTGGGGTACAAAACACAACTCACAAGGTCCCTACTCACAAGGTCACCAAAATCCAGGTACCATCCTTAAGTTACAATATACACTTTTTATTTTCATGACCCATGAGGGTTTCTACACTTGCATTCCCAAACAACACCTCATAGCCCAAAGGCCACGACCCTATTGAGAGTGTCCTAATCACATCTTCTATGTTATATCATAACCAAAAAATCCTCACAACTCAAATAAAAGGTCTCAAACTAGGTCACTCTCACTACCCAGAACCACCCATACAAAGGGTAAAATTGACAACACAAGGAATACCAACTACCTAGTTCACCCAAAAGTTCCACCATTACACATCCTTTTATAATTAACTTCACCATTTTTGAACTCAAACATTCAAATTTTAAACTTCCCATTTCACAACTTGTTACAGTCATCAGTTTAAATCATCTACACCTTTAATTAGGAAAAATTCATTAACCATTTTACAGTCACTATGAAAATCCTTCTATTTAGACTCTATTCAATCTTTATAATTTACCACAACCCAAAATTTTAACCCAGTCATAATATTTCTTTGTACACGCTATTCCTTAACTATTCATTTATATTCTTTTCATTTACCCACCTATATAACCATTATTAGACACCATTTTATTCAAATTTTTCAAGGAAATAAAATGTATTATACTCTCTTTTCCTTATAGTCTCATCATGTGTGTGCCTATCTAGACTCATGCCACTTATATCCTTAGGTGCCTAAAATGATGTATGAAAGAACAACCTCATGAAATTCCAAACATGATAAAATATTATTAAATGGTAACATCACATAACATGTGCATCACCCAATGTTGAGATATCATTCAACTATAACAACACACATTAAGAACAATAATTCCCACCCTGGGTGAATTGGGTTTTCCTACGTACATGGGTTAGATACTCCCAAAAATGAGCTCATTACCAAGGCCCAACACATCCAAACCTCATTTCTACCACCCCAAATAACAAGAACATAGAAACAAACTACTCGGATACAACTTTTTAATGTCCCCATCCTGGGAGACACTAAATTGGTGCCCCAAGTCAGGTCACCACATGATGTCAAGCATGCCTCCCCATACACTAGAGGTTTCTAACTAGCATTGAGGGTAAAATAAGTTACATGGAGAGGTTATACCATCTTTATGAGATTAAAACACATAAGATAAAAATTAAATAACTGAAACAATATATAATATCCAATGAATATTCAAAATAAACCATTTCCCAACATGCTACAAGTCCACAACCAATCAGTAAAATATGTAATGTAATGAAAATTAGTGCCAAAGTGAACAAAAACCAAAAGTAAATACAATAGTGGAACCCCCAAATAGTTCCTGACTCTAATTCCATATCCTCAATCACGTATTTCCCAATCCCAACTCAACTCCCTAGCATAAGGACCTTTCCCTTGTCCTGACTTGGAACCATGATATTTACTTAGGTACCCAAAAGCAACCCGAGTAGGCTGTGAGTACAACTCAGTAGGCCACCACCAATGGTGTATAAAAAATATCTAGTCTAAATAGATAGTTCATGAAAATGATAAATAAATGAAAAGTAAACAAAATCCAATTTTTGTGACATTAGTTAACAATATCTACTTTAATCATTCCTAATATTAGCACCATTTTGATTTTTTGTGTCATATTTATTACCAAATTCATCATCGACATGTGTTCTATATAGTAGGGATACTCATAAAGTTCAATGCATAAGGGGAATGAATCAAATTACATATCTCACTAGGTATAAACATATAATAGGAATCCCCTTGTCCTTGCCTCGAAGCCTCAGCCTGGGTGGAATGTAACCATTAGGGAAATATAGATCCATCCCCTTCCCTAACCCGTATATTGTGGGGTGGAGTTTATATCCTTAGTTTAACTCAACCAATTGGTGTAGAACCTCATATAAATACCCCATTATAACAATCCATGTGAACATTATTATTTACCATTCACCACATGCATACTTTATCACAACCAACCATATACAATACCAATAAAAATATCAAAATCCATGACAAATAATATGGAAATTAATATTATGCCACAATCCATTAACACATTTACCATTTATGTCACATGGTCATTTATCCCAATTCCCATTTCTTCTTCCTAATTCACTAAGAATATTCACTATTCCCCTTACATTAATTGTTTAACATATTCCACAATTTCAACATGTTAATTCACTTAACACATTCATCATTTCCCATGAATTAACCCACTTATGCATTTCCAAGTACAAGTCACCATTCATTTAGCATATTCAAATTGATCCCTTTAAGCCCATTTTCATGCCACGTCTCATTCAGCATACTCAAAAATTTATTTACATTACTCATTAATCATATCCATCAATTCATGAGCCATTTTCAATTCAAAATGTTCAACATTTCATACACACTAACTCTTATAGGGATTTCAACATAATTCATAAGTCCTATGAATCAATGTCACGAACCAACCCGGGTCGACCCGGAATCGGTCACCCAAGTCGGTCTGTGGCATGGTCCGAAGGGTATTCTCGATCCCCAGAGGCTAGAAAATAGTGTCGAGCATCAAAACCTAATCGCTGGGAATGATTTGGCCCAAAAAGATAAACATAAATAAACAGAAAAATAAAACTAAACTCTATCAACAGAAAAAGAATAAAACTGGACAACTCAACATACCTCCATGTGACCTTATAGGTCACCTCCCAACCAAGGTCCAACCTTTCTCTAATAATGATAAATCTAGCTAAGAGAAACTGAGAAAAGGGAACTTGTAACTAAAATAATAAAATAGGCATGAGAATAAAAATTCTCAGTAGGGATCCCAAAAATGAACCACAGAATCCATGCATTTTCCAATTCAAAAACAAACCAATAAAACTGGTTTAAACTAAAATTGTAAAAAAAATAAGGTTTTCACACATACAATGCATTTTGAAAACTAACAATCGCAATTCCATTTCCCTTATAATTTAAAAACAAGGAAAATAAATAAAGAGGGGCGAACACAAACATTTCCAAAACAGGTACTTTGAAATCCTTTTTAAAACCAACCACACATACAAAGTTTTTCCAAGAAAACACCAAAACCATGTTCAAGGGTATGATTACACACACACAGCAAGGGAAATGGTACTAACAGTGCTCGTATAAAAGGATCATGAAAAACCTAGGAACTCAGAGGAAGAAAAAAATGTACTATACATGTGACTCATCCTAAAGGCATGCCTACTTTCAATGACGTCATAACGCCCAAACACTCAGTGTTTCCATACCTGGCCTAACCGACGGGTCCAATCCTCTGGCAGATCAAAGTCTGTACTAAGGGCCACTAGCAAGTGTGTGGTCTAAACTAGTGCATCAATTGTTCTTATTAAACCCCCTTTTATGCTATGTTTTTGTGATATGTTCACAAGGAGGTGTTGTTGAAATAGTGGGTGCCCTAGACCCAACTATGAAGTACTTTTATTACCATATCATGTGTACAGTTATCTATGCATGATGTAATCTTACCATTATAGTGCAGACTTTTCTGCGTCCACTATAATAATGGTAATGTCCAAAGGTTAATTATCGTGTTGAGATGTTATAGCAGATCCTAGGATATAATGAGAACCTCGAGATACAATGACATTGATCATAAATATATGTTCTATAGTATAGATACATCTTTCTGACTGGACACAGCATATTTCTAACTATCAGTTGATGGGGGCTCATAAGCATTGAGACTTCTTCTCATAAAGTTTGCACTTGGTGATCTCTAGTAGTGAGATCATGAGGACAGACCCACCAATAGAAACACCACATGTTTTGGGTGTCATTGGTTGTTCCTATCTATGGACATGTGCATTGGTCTCCTAACTTAAGACCATTAACAATGTATATCATTTGATTACGGACTTTGATGAAATTAAAAACCCATGGAAGTGATGTCATGGAGAGGTAGTTTTTGTTGGGTG
Source organism: Viscum album (assembly GCA_963277665.1). Lineage (NCBI taxonomy): Eukaryota > Viridiplantae > Streptophyta > Magnoliopsida > Santalales > Viscaceae > Viscum > Viscum album. The sequence goes on along the minus strand of OY728138.1, from coordinate 1,100,650,658 downwards.
TGTCGTTGGTGGTATGACATTGGATGAATGGTCAAGAAAGGATTTGTTACCTCTAAGTTCATGAAGTTTTATATCTCAGACCTGGTTGATCAGGATGGTGCCACCTTTATAAGTCTTTTTCCAAATAATTAGAAAGAAAAATCCATCCGGATAGATCAAAAAATAATAAATCAAGATAAGGACGATGACACAAGTGTTCGTCCTACTTTATGAGATATTTAATGACAAAGAGATTATAGTACAGAGTCAGTGTTTGTAGGATAATATTCATTGTTATGACTATCCTTATCTCTTTAGGGGCTATGAAGGGTTACTAGACTCCACTCTTGGTCTGTGGATTTTATTCATTTCTATCAAGATAAGGGCCTAGAGGGTCACAGACAATAGCACATTCAAGAATCCACCATATTCAGTTGAATAGGTATATAGACCTAGTGGGAGCCACCACAGGGTCCAAGCATTTTCCAAGTTATCGATCACCAAGGAATTAAATAAATTCATTATTATTCAAGTTATGAATATTTGGGATTGAATTTATTTAATGTATTTATGAGGTTAGTAAATGAAAGAAAATATTAATCGAACGAATATTATTTTAATATTCAAGGTTTGTTTAATATTAAGCGGGAAAGCGAGTCAAATTAAATGGATCATATTTTATCACGTAATATATTTCGTATATATTACAAGTATGTGATAAAATAATAAATAATATTGGCACAGTTTAGTCTATCAAAATTATTTATTTATTGAACGTTGAAATAAACGGGGGTTGGGGAACCTTATCTGGTATTTATCAACGTCACTATAAATATAGGAGGAGGCTCTATATTATGTTGTAAAATTAATTATTCATTCATTTTCATGGAATGAAAATTGAGAGCCTCTCTCTCCTCCCGCTTCCTAGAGAGATAAGCTGATGATCCAAGAGTTCGGATCAAGTTCTTTTTCAAGCATCAAAGAGATCTCACTGTGTTGATCATTGGGACATCGAATGCTTCATCAGATCACCGTGCTAGCACCCGAAATTTGATGATAAATGTTCCAGCATATTTTTAGAGCATGTGTGGATGATCTAGAGGGATCCTGATTTGGATTCTTCAAGTGACGATTGCCATCGACTAGTTGCAGTCAACCACGGATTTGGATTTGAAACAGGTACATTTTAATTTTAGTTGTGTGCTCTTAATAATTTACATGAGATCCTCAAACCTCTCTGGGGCTTAGATCGTCAGTGACGACAAGTTCCGTCATCCCACTGATGAAAAGTTTGAAATCCCTGGCCCACCAGCTTCCGTTGTGGGCCCTGAAAACTAACAGTGGTATCAGAGCGATCATGTAAATTTTCTGAGCCTAGAAAATTAAATTTGCATTATAATTAATTAGAGGGTTCAAAGACAGTCTCAATGGTTGAAACCGCACGGCGATCCAATGTCGAAGGACCAAGTTATGGTCAGTTTAAATTTTGGTATTAGATCAAATTCGCGGTTTGATCTCAGGTTCTAATTTTATTTCATCTTGTTGAACTGATTAAAATTCAATCGGTTCATTAGAAATAAAATTAATTGTAAAAATTATAATTTTATAATTTTATAATTTGCATAATAATTTAATTATTATAATAATATTTACTTTATTATTATAATAATAATAAATTATTATTTTGTTATAATAATTTTATTATTATTAAATTTAAAAGGATATCATTAAGCCTTTGGAAAATAATGAGGAGAATTAGAAATATTTTTGGGAAGACTTAAAGAAAAGGGGGGGTAGGGGGGAAGACTTCCAAATAAGTTTAAAAAAACAAAAAAACAAAGACTTTAATAAAAAAAGCGGGTTGGCGCGTGGAAAAATAAAGCAAAAAAATGGGGATTTGAAGGGGTCCGAGCGGACCCCCTCTCCCTCCCACGATGCAATAGAGGCTCCGTAGGTCACCGGCACACCAGGCATCGACTGGGCTGTCACCTCCAGGCCGGCTCAAGTCTTCAGTAGCTGCGCTCTCGGCCCGACCTCCTTCCCTTCCCTGCTCCCGCACGAGGCACTGCAACCGCCGCCCCAGCTACCTCTCTTGGTGCCGCAGCAGGCTCCCGCACTACCTCCTCCATCTCAACAAAGCCCATGTCCCTGGACTCCCCAGCTTCCCATTGGCTCATCGGTGCACCATGCATGTTGATCTATACCTACCTGCTCCCATGGAGAGCATCGCATGCAGTCGGCCCTACAGCAAGCCGCTGCTGGCGCACCCGAGAAGCCCGCCTACTCTTGCTCCCACCACCGCAACGCGCAAGGCCACCGCCTCCAAATCTGGGCCTCCCCTTCTCCGCCTCCTATCTTCACCCACCCGCGGGAATGATGCACCCTGCAACACCATGCGCAGTCGCGTCCCCTGTTTCTGGTTCCCACCAGTGCACCTACATCAGGCACCCGAGGCGCCTCCCGTAGCACCGACCTCCTTCCCTACTAGTTCAGACACCAAGCCACCACTCCTAACCGGTGTCGGACTCCTTCGTGCAGCCATTACTAGATCCTAGCGTGACTCCCTATAGATGCATCTAGACTTCAGCACCGTCGCCATCGGTCATGACCTAGGAGGTACAATTTGTATCTGTAAGTATCTCCACAGAGCATTTTTGGCCCTGAAATGGTCCGAGCGGACCTACCTAACCCGGAATGGGTTTGGGAGGATCAGCCCAACCCAATTCACCCATGGCATGGCCCTACGCGGGTTTGGCTCGACCCACACAGGCCATGCAACGATGTTTTCAGGGATCGACCAATTTAAATTAACCAAGATTAATTAAATTAATTAATTTAATTTTAGTTTATAAATTAAATTAATTAAAATTAATTTTGGTTAATTTTTTTTAATACTTGGATAAAATTAATTCAATTTAATAATTAAATTGAATTAAGTTCAATTAATTTAATTTTGGCATAAAAACTAAATTCATTAGCGGACCGATTGTTAATTAAATTATTTGAATTTATTAATTAATTTAATTTAATTAAATAAAATCTAATACTTAATTAATGAATTTTAATTTTTATCACGCTTTATTTTACCCGCCTGCTGGTCTGTAGCATCGACCTGTGTATGTTGTCTTTTATTTAATTAATTATTTTAATTGTGTGTGATGATTATAATTAATTAAATAGATGGTATGCGCATCATCTTTATTTTTCGGTTAAAATGTATAAGGGAATGCGCACCCAATATTTATTTGATGTACATTTATACCCAAGTCCCCCTCACCTGCGTACGAGTATTATTGTACTTCGGATAAAGACGGTGAGCGACATGGACCCCACCAAGACAAGGTGGTGCACGTTGATCAAGACGATGCAAGACGACACGTGGACCCCTCCAAGACGTGGCGATACTCCAGAAGATCAATAGACATACATGATAGGGAAAGCTACATCAAGAGTCAAGCTTCAACTCAGGTATGATGCACTTAGGTCGTTTAGATGCTCCAGACCAATCGGGTAGTAGTTTAACCTTTATGCATTTATTTATTATTTTATGCATTTTATAATAGCGGGAAATACATAAAATAATAGATAATAAAATGCATAAAGAAGAAGCATATGTTTTTTTATTAATGTTCAGTTGTGAGTGCGACAACATAGATGAACAAGTTTAATAGAAATGGATTACATTCATTGAGAGAGAAAACCAATAAAACCCAAAAATAAAATATTAAGTCACAAATAGACTTCCATCATTCAGGTTTTAACAAAACCGGGTGTTCAAGGTGTCGTTCATGCCTTAGCTGAGGGTGCCTCTTACTACCTGGGAGTTCTTATTCATGTGGTGGGTCGACTTAACTAAAATTTCAGCAAAGAAATAGTCATATCTAGCTTTTTTTAATTTTAGAGGCAAGCATTGAGTAAATTAGTAAATGATTTTTGAAGCTAGGACTTCACTCAACAGATCAAGGAACCGCGAGTTAATGCGGTTGGGCAGCCAAAAGCCTACCTTAGACCCTCTGAGTAGTGGCATAGCCATAGCTTGTAAACTATGAGTGAGGTTCAGGAATCCTTGACATTAGAATACTCAATAGTATTCCTATTCTAGTATAGAGGGTTCCTATAATTCGAAAAATTAGTGGGTTACATTCAATGATTAAATTAATCAATTATGTCTAAAATGGTAATCACATTAAAGTAAAATCTACTAAATTTTATTTGTAGAGAATGTCAAGTAATACCATAATAAAAACTAAGATAAATATTGTACATAGTTAATGTCCAAACAAGAACAAAATTCCAAGTGTAGTATAGGCGCTTGTGCACATTGCTACCATAACAGAAATTCAAGGTGTTTGTGTCCCAACCTTTAAACCACCTTAGTAAGAAAGGGTGTAAAAATGCTTACAGGAGACTCATGAACAAAGCATATGATGGATCTGTCATAATTCTATCATCAACGTCTGATGTTAGTCATGGTCGCTACATCATGACTTGGATGATGATCACATGTAGTCTCATCTCCAAGAAATTTTTGAGGAGAAAGCTAAGCAATATATGAATGTGGTGATAACACTCGGTTTGTGTAAAGTGAAAGAAAATTCACAATATTTCATGCCATCCCATTCTTATACCTTTTACAACTAATTACTCTATTTTCTTTTAAGGGTTCAAATGAATGATATAGAGTAAGCGCTTCATTACCGTTAAGGTAACATTATCCAAGTAATAAGAATATTAGAGATAATGCCATCTTTTATTCTTATGGAGAATAAATTGAAAGGCAAGGTGGAAAGGCCTATGGAAAGTTACACCAAAGGCACCTACGTCATGTACTTCAAAGAAAAATGGTTGGTTATTTAACAGGAGGATATTTACATCACATATAAATTCATGGAAGTTTAAAAACTGAAATACTAGAAGCAAGTACCTGCTTCTCATTCAGTTAATATTCATCAAATAAAAGTATTGTTTCTCACATACTTCTTGGGTATTAATTGCAATATGCTTTTCACATATATGTATACAGTAAACAAGTGAGTAGAGAAACATTACTAGAAGTAAAGTGTCTTCTCCAAGTAGTTGAGAAAGGGTGATTCCCAAGTCAGCGGTGAGAAACACATAACTTCTAATTTCCATGTGATTGATTCAAATTGAACAAGTTGTGGAGTATAACCAAAAACATTTATCTCATGTGCCTATTTGGACATGATGAGACATCATTCCATGTTTTTGGAATGAATATTGTTTCTGGTAACATACTCAGCAAATATTTCACTACTACTTGAATCAAAGACAATACATGATGAATATAAAATTGTAAGACCTACCCAGTTGTGGAAATATGATTCTTTGTCAAGTAAAACTAAAAGTGGACGTCAACTATATAACTAGTATGGTATTTAGGCTCAGCACAGCTAAACACCTTTAGTATTATTGACATCCTTAGTTTAGACAAAGAAACCTTTAGAAATAAAGTTATGCCACAAAGCATCTGAGGATTAGTTAAAAAAGAGAGTGTGAACTATTACAAAGGAGAGTTAGAGGTAAACATACTTCATAATATTCCTTTAAATCATTAAGAAATTTACCAGTGAAGTATAAGTTTGGTAAGAAGATATGAGTTGCTTCGGATTGGTATGCTGAAGAATATCTTGACCAAAAAATCATCGATCATGATAATGTAGCGTGGAGTAATTCCTAAATGCATGTTACCTTATCTACATCACCGTATTGATGTTCATAAAGAGGATTTATGATGAGTCTTACATATTAACATTGATCAACAAAATGTAGCATTGATAAATTCCTAAACGCACATTTTATACATCAAAGTTGTGATGTAAGTTGTATCAATGTTACAACCTACAGAAACTTCCATTATATTTCATGACGTGCTTTAAAAATAACAGCATAAACCCATAACCAATATACCAACTAAAATGAAAAAAGGATATCATATGAGTCATAGTATGATGAAAATCCATTATTCCATAGATCACGCGTTTTGGATTCAAAGATTTTGTTAGGATTTAAACAAATATTCATCAAGTTAAACACGTTGTGCATATAAGGTAATTATCCTAACAGTTTCTTAAGATATTACCTAAATCCCTAAGATAGAAAATATGTAGTCAAGTATTGGACTACATTTCTATACAAGGGTGCACATCTCTATTAGAGATAGTGGGAGTTGTATTGACTTGGACTTATTCAATGCTCGATAAGCACAAATGGTTGGAATAGGAATAAGTTCCAAAAGTACATGTGGAATAGGCATGTTCCAGAGACACATACTATGTAGGAAGTATGAAACCATGGTGATGGTTTTATATTCACCATGGCCGGTGATAAATTATCCATTAATAATAATAAATCCTACAAGTAAGCAGTATAAGGAAATGAGATAAGATTGACAAGATCAATTAAAATTCAATAATGGATTCCATGTATCAAATTGCAAAGAGGCTTATAAATTGAATACTGCGGTGGGTATTCAAGTGAGAAGATACATGGATGGTACAATCCTGGTACTAATAAGGATCGATTGGTTATACCAGGTCAGTACGCCTAAATCAATTAGAATTTTACTTGTCATAACTAACTTATAAGATCATTCTATTGGTCATTGGATGTCAAGATAATCTTTTGTGGAAGGTGTCTATACGACGCAACCAGAAAGAGATGATGACATCATATGATTCCAATGAAGGTTGCAAGTTACTGAAATCCAGTTCTGGATGAAAGTAAGAAACAAGATCTTAGAGAATTCATTATAAATCAATCTTTGCCTTGTTTCTACCAAAGGTTAGAGTGAGTGCCAATGTTTTCCAATTGAAATATGTTCGACAGAATATGGAAAATAGATCTTGATCTTACAGTTAGATAATATTAGAATAAAATCAATTCTCCAATGATTAACTTAAAGTAGGAACCTAAGTTCTAGGGAATAGGATCTACTGAATAGATCCATAGGTTGCTTGGTCCTAGTAAATCTTGTACATATAGTAACATTTTATTCAAGAGATGAATTGTTTCCTATGTCACATGGATTAATCTCTTCAAATTAACATGTTCGGAACATAGGAAGAGATTAAAGTTGTGAGTTGAGTACCATATGATTCAGTGATTGATCAATCACATATTCCATATTATGTACAATAATTGATATTTCCAAGATATACTTTATTATTGGCAGATATCAATTATATCCAGGAGAATTGCAAGTGATGCAGTCAGAACTATCATCTTGTACTTCGGCAAGTACAAATGATATGTACCTGGAATATAGAGAAGAAGGTATACTAGTTATTGTGGGGAAAAAACTATTAATCCTTAGATAAATTTGATCTAGTATTTCATTTAAGCAAAGGTGATGAGTGAGTCAAGCTCATAAAGGATAGTGGTAGCAATACTTACAAATATCGAGTACATTGCAGCTTCTGAGGCAGTTAAGAAGTAGTTATCAATTGCAATGATTTTTTCCGGTTCTTGGATTCGCACCTAGTGAGAAAAGTATTATCATAATGAGAATTATGATATTCTTACTAGCCAATTTTTCAAGTTATGAAAATGAAAAAAAAAGTAATATACTTGGGGATACCTTATCTTGAGAAGTTTTAATCAAGGATCTGAGTTCGCATACAGTAGATATGCCACATGGTGAAAACATGGTAGGCCCAGCAGTTAAATCCATTACTCATCAGAAGCATGATATTTATCATGTGAGTAGCTAACAAGTTTAGTTATAAAGTTGGATCTAGTTCAAGTTGGAGTGTTGAAATAGTGGGTTCCCTAGACCCAACTATGAAGTACTTTTGATTACCACATCATGTGTACATTTAGCTATGAATGATGTTATCTTACCATTATAGAGAATAATTTTTTACATCCACTATAATAATGGTAATGTAAAAAGGTTAATTGTCATGTTGAGAGGCTATAGAAGATCCCAGGCTATAATAAGAACCTAGAGATATAATGACATTGATCTTAAATATATGTTCTATAGTATAGATACATCTTACTAACTAGACACAGTAGATATCTGACTATTAGGTGTTGGAGGCTCATAAGCATTGATACTTCTTCTCATGAAGTTCGCACTTGGTGATCTCTAGTAGTGAGATCATGAGGACACACCCACTAATAGGAACACCACACGTTTTGGGTGTCATTGGTTGTTCCTATCTATGGAAATGTGTATTGGTCTCCTGACTTGAGACCATTACCAATGTATATCATTTGATTACGGACTTTGATTCAAGACAAAAACCATGGCAGTGATGTCGTGGAGAGGTAGTTTGTGTTGGGTGTGTCGTTGGTGATATGGCATTGGCAGAATGGTCAAAATGGATTTGTCACTTCCAAGTTCAAGAATTTGTATATATCAGGCCTGGTTGATTAGGATGGTGTTGCCTTCATAAGTCTTATTCCAAAGTAGTAGAAAGGAAAATACATCTGGATAGATCAACAAATAATAAATAAAGATAAGGACGATGACATAAGAGTGTGTCCTACTTTATGTGATATTTAATGACAAAGATATTACAGTACACAGTCAGTGTTCGTAGGATGGTAGGTGTTGCAATGATTATCCTTATCTCTTTAGGGGTCATGATGGGTTGCTAGACTCCTCTCTTGGTCTGTGGATTTTTTTCACTGCTATTGAGATAAGGCCCTAGAGGGTCACACACAATAGCATATTCAATAATCTTCCCTATTCAATTGAATAGGTATATGGACATAGTGGGCCCCACCATGGGGTCTGAGCGTTATCCAAGTTATCGATCACCAATGAATTAAATAAATTCATTATTATTCAAGTTATGAATATTTGGGATTGAATTTATTAAATGTATTTATGAGTTCAGTAAATACAAGAAAATATTAATCAAACGAATATTATTTTAATATTCAATGTTAGCTTAATATTAAGCGGGACAGAGAGTCGAGTTAAATGGCTCAGATTTTATCATATAATATATTTCATATATATTAAAAGTATTTGATAAAATAATAAATAATATTGGCGTAGTTTAGTCCATAAAAATTATTTATTTAGTGAATGTTGAAATAAATGGGGTCGAGGAGCCCTACCGGGTATTTACCAACGTCACTATAAATATAGGAGGAGGATCTATCTTATGTTATGAAATTCACTATTCATTCATTTGAATGGAATGAAAATTGAGAGCCTCTCTCTCCTATTGCTTCCTAGAGATAGAAGATAATGATCCAAGAGTTCGGATCAAGTTCTTCCTCAAGCATCAAAGAGATCTCGATGTGGTGATCGTCAGGACGTCAAAATCTTCGTCGGATCATCGTGCTAGCACCCGGAATTCAACGATCAACGTTCCAGTGGATTTTTAGAGCATGTGTGGATGATCTAGAGGGATCCTGATTTGGATCTTTCTAGCAACGATCGTCATCGACTAGTTGCAGTTAACTGCGGATTCAGATTTGAAATGGGTAGGTTTTTGTTTTAGTTTTGTGCTCTTAATAATTTATGTGAGATCCTCAGACCTCTACGGGGTTCGGATCATCAGCGATGACAAGTTCCTTCATCCCGCCGACAAAAATTTTGAAATCCCCGGCCCACTGGTGTAACACCCCGAGATTTTATATTCTTTTAATTTCATTAATGTCCTGTGTTGTATGCTACACCAAGATTACCTTGCACTATACGTAACACCGTATTAGCTTGCAGTATATGCAACACTATTCTTGGATTGTGTTCCACACAATTTTGATAATAGTTATTCTACACAACATTGAGTGTATATATATATATATATATATATATTCAATGTATAAATGAAATATGGTTGGATTGTGTTATACGAAACAATGAATGATTCTTGCACAACACGCAACCCTGACTTGGCTTGCATTACACGCAATCACGACCTTCCTCGATTGCGTGTGTTGTACACAATACTGGGTTTTACTAAACAATGAAATATTATTATAATATTATTATGAACTAGACGTTATGAATAGTATTAACTAAATTTTGAATTTTATAACATTATTATTCATATTACACATTTTCTAGAACATGGTATAAGAACAAAATAAATTTTTCGGGTAAAATAAGTATTTTTCAAAAAATGCAGTTTTGCCGCCTTTTGATGGCGCACCCACTTTAAATCTAGTTTTTGAAATTTTTATAAGTTCAATTTGAAAAAATAAAATTCTTATTTGTAATAAAGAAATAAAAATTTACTTTGTATAAATTTTTCATATTATTCTGGTAACTTTCATATTTTGATGAATAGTAAAAACACGCTATATTTTAATTAAAAACAACATTTTTCATCGCAATAATTTATATGGATAAATTATAATATTGAATGGTTTTAAAGTATAAATAGAATATATTTTTACCATTTAATATAATATATGTCATTATCATTGATTTTACCTTGAATTCGTAGATTAAATCAATTCAATCTTTTGAAATGTTTTAAACAAAAACTCGTTTTCTTTCGACAACGAGATTAATTTTAATTTAATTTCTTCAACTTCTGTGTATAGAATTTGGAAAAATGGATTCCATATTTGGAATCATTGGGTCCAAATTATATTAATAGACTACTTTTTATTTTTGGGCATTATGAATAGTAACTACGGTAAATTTTATTTACCATAGTTAAAGGTAAATCAGGTAATTAAGGGTAAATATAAGATTATAAAATTACCCTAACATCTGTAAAAATCCTATTGGATGACTAAAGGTCGACCCATATCACCTAAGGGTCATATTAGAATCATTTAATGGACTTTTTTCCATGAAAATACCTTAATTATTATTAAAACCAAAGAAAGTGACAACATGTCACTCTCTTTAATCTTATAAGTATATTAATTTTAATTAATGATAAACTTCATGAAACTTCGAACATGAATAGTCTCCAGAAATAAAATAAAATTATCTAGATAATGATAATTTATTTAGAATTTTTAGGGATTAAATAATTGTCATTAATGGTGATACATTAATGATGCAGAAATTATTTATTAAGTGAAAAATCAGTAATATAGTTTTTATTGAAATAATAATACCCATTAAAATTTCCACAAACCTGACCAAAACTTATTGGTAGTATATATCTACACCATAATCATCCAATGACCTAATATATAACCGTTTGGAGTCTTATAATAGTGATTATGACACTTATATTATTTTATTTTAAATGATGCCAAAGTTGTCACCTTCATAATTTAATAAATATAACAATTTAAATATTGTGATTTTAAGATGATACATTCGAGTAAAAGTATTATTGTGAATGGTAATATATTTATCTACATCATATAATTTTATTTTTAATTTTTATGCAACAAATAAGTATATTAAATAATTATACAAAAATGTTGTTGTAATTATTTTATTAAGAGATAAACCAAATAAATGGTTTTAAAAATAATAAAATAAATATTATATGAACTATTTAATGTTCTCCACTAATTTTCTAGACACATATGACCTTTTATGAATCTATTAAAGATTTTAGTTCGAACATATATTCTGTATTTATTTTATTTAAATTCAAATAAATGAATAGTGTCAAAATTGACAATATTGTTATTTTGTAAAAATAACATATTTTAAAATTGTTTAAATATTACAAAAATATATAAAAATTATAAATTTAAATTTATATGGTCTATAATTTTATGAAGTATCCAATTATTGAAAATTCACAACAAATAAGTAATTATTTGTTATAATGTAAAATTTAGAATGTTATTACCACAAATAAAATTAAATTGATTAAGGATAAATCAAGTTGATAATGTTTAAAATAATTTCCTAACATGTCTAAATTTTATTGGATGATGAGATTACAACCCTATATCATCTTATATTAGAATATGAGTCATTTTTGGAGGTTTTTAAGTGGGGTTATATTTATTATAAATTAATATTTTTAAGATTTCCAAAGGTGCCCCTCTCCTCCCTTATAAAAGGGCACATCCTCCCTCTGCTCATCACACCAATTTGAGCCTTCAAGCTCGGCCAATCCCAGCCCATTTCCATTCTCAATTTCCCTAGAAACATCCTAGAGGTCCTGTTCTTCTTCAAAGACCAATTTTAGTACCCTAAGAGGAGGATTCAAAGAGGCGTGTCAAAGAAGAGGTAATATCTATTATCGATTCTTTCAATTTTCTTTCTTCTTCAAATTCTTCTTATTTAGTTGTTTCATTGTGAAGTAATAACATAAATATCACTAATATACTTATATGTTATTATAATTATGAAACAACCATATTTCACCATCTATTCATCCTATGGAAAATGAAATCACCGCGCGTGCGTACGTACGGAATACCGTCTCCACGCCGTGGTGTAATCTATTTTACACCACCACCTTACTTGGATGGGTATAATGGTGTAAATAATAACTATATATGATTATTTTAAATTGATATTGATTCTGAAATAGTATACATACACTCCAATACAATTCCACGATCATGAGAACGATATCATCGCTCGTGCGTACGTACGGACTACCGTCTCCACGATGCGATGAGATTCATTCTCCACGTTAACCATTCATGAATGATTATAAAGTATATATAATAAGTAATCATGAAATATATGACATAATAATGATACTGGATTTATGTGTATATATATGTATGTCATCTACTTAATTCCATTCAACTCAATAAGAAAACGAAAACAACGTTCATGCGTACGTACGGCCTACCGTCTCCATGAACGGTGTATTTCTTTCCATCTACTAATATATTATATATATGTATATTCTGAATATATATTATATATAAATCATGTTTTATATTTTGGAATTAATTAATCATGATCTAAGTAATCATATGAATAATTACAAGTCAAAACACGGAAGACAAATGAAACAATTTTACCAAAAACGCTCTTTAACATGGAATTTACAAAAGAACGGGTAATATAAATTCATAAGTGAACCATATATGATATCATAACTATGAGTATGATTCTGGAATAAGTCAATGACATTATTTAAATCATTATACAGGAGTTTCGGACACTTACGAAGAAAATCGGACCTAAGGTAAGGGAAATATCACAATCTCATTTTTTTCCGAGATTGTTTATACTTTGGTATTTACTGGGGTGTATTTTATCATCCACATCAATGTTTACTCAATATGTAATATTATTTCCATCCACCTAAAATTTTTTAAATCCAATTTTACCCTTTGGTGAGTTTTTAGTAAAACATATTAAATGAATCTTTTGTCGTTTTTCGTACGAGGTACTTTTTGACTTTTCCGACAAAAGTACGAGAAGAATGTTTTTTTAACTTATATGGAATGAATGGATTTTTAAAACATTATTTCTAAGAAGATTCCTTTACAAGTTTTCAAGTTTATTTTTAATCAACTTCTTTTAGTTTAAAATTGTATGACATGTTAAGAAAGGAAAATGTTTTTTAAGTAGAAAAGATATTTTCCTCAAGAATGGAGTTCAAGTGTTTTATCAAAATTATTTTCCATATAAGATAATATAGGGTTATTTTTCTATCCCTATTATTACATTTATTTGATTATTTTGTAATGGAATTATTTTTATGAATTCCTTTATCTTATATGAATTGTTTTATGATGTCATGTTGTTTAAGAATCCCATTTTTATTACATGGGTTATGCAATGATGTATGATTTATGATTTTGTGGCACACATATGAATGGTATCATTATGAGATGGGTGGAACCTATATATCCCTCCAATGCATTGGGTAAAGATTTTATATCTCATGAGATAGACATGGCTGGAACGGCAGGTTAAACCGGTTCAGTGAAACAGGACTGAAATGAGGAGTGAACTCGGTTCAGAAATGGACTTTGTCCACTAAGATAGTATTGGAAATGATTATTGACTAATAAGAAATGATTCTCTATGATTATGTGTGCATGCCACAAAGTTTCATGTTTTAAGTTATGATTATTGGGATTACATTTCACTACTATGATTTATCCCATGTTATGATATTATGATCTCTTTTGCAGGTTAAGATTTCCAAAATGTTATGTTCTTATGAATATAATGTGATTGATATTTATTTTGTTTACTCTTACTGAGCATTTGAGCTCACCCTTTTATGTTTTCTTTTCCCCAGGATATAAAGAAAGGTTTTAGGTATAAAAAAAGGAAGATCTTTATGGGAGATGTTGAAGATCTTTTACCACGATTAGAAGATTATATTCTGAGTTTCCAAAGACACTAAACTATTACGGTCCTTATGTGTGTGTTTTTTGTTATGTACTAAGTATTCCGCAAAAGTAATGTAATGTACATGTACGTTAAGCTTCGGGTCTCTACAACCGGATTCCGCTACGAACCCTAGAAACTAACAGGTGTGCCACACATTCAAACAGTAATCCATATATATATATAACCAAGCACGCGACACAATCTGACATCACCCCGACCACCTCAATATTAGTCTCATGCATTAAAATAAATATTCTCAAAAGGAGACCCATACCAAGGACCCTTTTATCTCATGATCAATCAACAAGGTAAGAGACCTAACCAAAGAAGGGTTTTTCAACATACTGTTTCAAAGATTGTAAATGGGCCTTTAGATTTACCTCATTAAACCATTTACCAAAACTTGGAAAAATGTTTCAAAAATAATAATAAATGTCATTTTTTACAAACATGGTTATATGGACCAAAATATTCCAATATTCTTTCACAAAAACATGCGTTTACCAAAACACGCATTTACCAAAATAATCTAAAACAATAAACATTTATGAACCATTTTCAAAACAACACTAAACACCAAAACATGTTTCAAACCAAATGGTCAAACCTTAAAGAAACCATTAAAAACCATGTTTTCCAAAACACTTAAAGAAAAACTTTACAAGACCTCACTTAAAAATCTCCTTAGAAACCATTCAAGGGGACCAACTTTATTTGAAAATTTAAAATTCATTTAGAAAAAACAAGAAACTTTTGAAAACATGTCAAATGGCCCCTTAACCAGATATAACCAAGAACAAACCCAAATACCTCACATTTTTCAAGTGAATGGTTTTCCTTTCCATACTCACACCAAACCATATTCACTATGTCTTTAAAGAACTCTAAAGTGATGGAAACTTTATAAAACAAACCAAACAATTTTTCAAAAATTACACGAACAAGACAAACAATTTATAAACAATTTAATAAACAGACCAAATGATTTATAAATAGTTTTATAAAGAATCAAATAGTTTATTAAAAAATTTATAAATAGATCAAACAAATTACACAAACTATAAAACACTATACACACTACTTTTAACAAAACCAATTAATATGAAAACACTATAGTAGATTGACCAATTATTTTTCAATATGAAAATCAAGTAAAAGAATTAATTACGCTATGAAAGAATTAAATGGAATTATTCATAAAGGAAAATGTGGATTCACCTACCTCAAAGAAAGAGTGGATGCGAAGAAACCTCAATGGAATTATGAGCAATGCCCTGAGGATCGAGCGCACACCTAAAAAAAGAGTAAAATGCACAAAACTTAAACCGAACACAAGGTTTTTCTAAATTTGAAGAAAGAAAGCAAAACTAGAAGAAGAACACACCGGAAGGGAGGATTCCATGCGTCAGAGTGGAGGAGGAGTCACTACGAAGGAGGTTCGAGTTCACACTGGAAGACTGTTAGAAACAGCACGTGTAGGGGGGGTTGGGGCCACCGGAAAATAGGGCACACAGGGGGGTTCGGGGAAGTGGGTTAACAGAGCACGGACTAACCGGAGGTGTGGAAGGTCTGAGGTCGAAGAATGGAGTATCAAGAAGTCTTGGGGAGCATGGTTGTCTAGAGAACACTGAGAAGGGGAGCTCACTGGAGAAAACTATGGTCGGACGGAGTGGGATGCTGGAGTAGGAGGGGGCATGGGGAGCATGGCTGGTCAGTACAAGGTGGAGGCGAGGTCAGGGATCCGGCTAGGAAGTGAAGCAGTGGTTTATGGAGTAAGGTCAGTGCTGGGGTGTGAGGTGAGGGAGGATGGGACCTACTGGGGGCATGAGGATGGGGTGCAGACAAGAGTTCGGGTGTGTGGATGGCGAGCACAGAGCTGGGGGTCGAGGGTGCAGGCATTGTGAGGATAGGGCGCAGGCGAGAGGTCGGGTGTGCGGAGGGAAAGCGCATAGTTGGGGGTTGAGGGCGTAGGCAGCATGAGGTTGGTGCATAGGTGGGAGGATGGGTGTGTAGAGAGTGAGTACAGAGCTGGGGGTCGAGGGCGGAGGCGATGTGAGGCTAGGGAAAACGGAGGGTCGAACGTGGGAGGGGTCTCGGTGTAGCGCCACTGTGTGTAGGAGTTAAAGTGGGTGGCGATGAGATTAGGGTTTGGATTGGGTTTTTTCATCCGTATAATAATAATATTATTACAATAATAATAATAGTAAAAAATTATAATGATAATAATAATAATAATAATCATACAAATTATAATAATAATAATAATAAAACCAAAAATAATAATAATAAAAATGAAAATAATAAAGATAAAAATAATAAAAATTAATAACAATAAAAATAATACTTATAATAATAATAATACAATAATAATAATAATAATAATGAGAAAAATGAGCAATTTCCTGACTCTTGGGCCGATTGTGCGGCTACTGCCAACCGCGCGGTGACCGCACACGGGTCCGAAGCCCAGTAAAAATATTGAACGACAGAAATTTTAATCTAGGAACCAGATCGGACCTTGGCGCGAGAACCCAGATCCAAGAATTAATAAAATAAAAATTAATTTAAAAATTCAGTTTTGAAAATTCCCCCCACCACAGACACTATGCCCCCAAAAATTCAACTAGTCGAACAATAGACCGAACAAGAACCCATGGTCGAATGAAACCAAAGGAAACCACAATAAAAGATAATGAAAGAACATCAAAGGGTTCTCCCCACCATAATAACTCAACTAAAGTAGAAAATTAACACCCAAACACATCACCCCGGAAGGGGGGGCGATGTGGGAACTCCCAACCGATCCAAACTAACTTTTATAGCACGAGCGAACAACACCTACGCGGAAACTTGGAACTCTCTACCTAGACTAAGAAACTCCAACACTAAAGAAAATCCTCTGAGAAAAACTTAACCCAAGTATTGAACCTGGGTATAAATACAAACATCGACTCTTCCATAGGAACTTACATCTCCAAATGAACACAGCTAAACCAAGATCAACCCAGACAAGGGCCAAAAACACTTTTAAGAAAAACTCATAAAATATAAAACCACATCCACACAAATATGACTGCTTGTATTATAACAGAGCGAGTCCATCATAACTTCACAGAAAAACAATGAACTTACAACAACTTCAAGACTTTAACAATATAAAAACAAGAACGGAAAGACTTTAAATGTTCTACTAGAAATACGAAACATAGAACCCAAACCCCGGCTCCATACCCCTAGAAACTCCTTACTAAGCACAAACTTCACCTCAAGACCTGTGGCTAGGGATATGATGGTTAAAGAATCTTCTTCCTCACATTCAGAAACTAGAATTCCCCAGCCACAACATCTTCTTTAGGCGATGATTCTAGAAAAACTTCTCCAAGTGACTCAGACAGCTGCAACGATGACACATCTTCAGTGGGATGTGACATGACGTCTTCACATGCCCAAACCAGCCATACTGGTGGCACACCACTGAGTGGTCCAATGAACTAGACGCTAGAACTATTGCAGATGACTCTTTAGAAATAGGTCCTTCTGGAACACCCTACTCGCCAGATGGGGAACCTTCATGAGCAACTGGATACGCTGGATTTCCAACCACCTGCACACTAGAGGCCAACTCAGCTGAAAACACCTCATCCACCAGCTTCTCAAAATTATGTTCCCTAGAAGGAAGGATTCGCTCCTTGATCTCTAGATGAAGAACCCTGATGAATAGAGAAGTCTTCATCATATCCTGTGATGCTACCTTCAAAGAAAAGGAAAGTAGTTCCTTGAAATGGTCAACATATGCTTTCATCGTCCATTGACCTTGTTGAATATGCATGAGCTCTTCCTTTTTCTTCATCGTCACATTTTCAGGTATGTATCATCATACAAAGATGGATTTAAATACTTCCCACATCATCCCAACTTTCATTGATGGTGGGGAGAACAACTCTCATTCGTCCAAAGTTGGACCCTCAAATAATCCCATGATAGCTCGAACTCTAACAGACTCGAGAGTTCCCAACATCCTAAAAACAAACTCGACCTCTTCATACCACATAATTTCCTTTAACGGACCTCGATCATCATTAAGGAAAGACAATGTCTGAGAAGGACAAAAAACTAGGCATGACTTATCAGAAACCTTGGGGACCTTTTTGGGAATCATTTTCTGAACAACATATAAAACACCAAGATGAAACCAATATCGAATAAAATTATAATTAAAAGTAACATTCTTGAGCCAAAATGACTATCTCAAAAACCAAAAAAATACAAATACAACCCAAAAAATCCTTTTTTTCAATTTAAATTTCAAAATTGCCTTCTTTCAAGGCTACTTTAAAAATACCAAACCCACTTTTCAAACCAAATTCAATTTCCAAAATCATTTCCCTTTTTGAAATCACTTTAGAAAAACAAGGTCTAGCCTTTAATTCCAAGTACACATCCCAGTAATCCCATGAGTCGTTGCACATGACTTCATCTGATTTCATCCATATGCACCAACATGCACTTACCATGCATTCTCTCACATGTGCAAATGTTCATTAAGAGTGCTCGAGGTTGCACCAAAATCATTTCTATACCAATTCCCAATAAACACCAGATTTTTAGGCCAAGATATCTTGGTTTTAAAACTCATTTAATGCATTTAAAGTCATTTAAAATAATTTATTCTCATTTCAAAAACCTTTTTCCACTTTTAAAAGCATACTTATACCAACCAGAACCAAAAAGACTCTCAACATTCTTCAAATTACTAAAGTGAGGGACTAGTAGTTATACTTAACCTGGAAACTGTTGAGATGGTATTTGGAGTATGATATACTCTATAATACCAAATATAGGATCGAAATTATATAGATACTGAATGAATTATTTAATAATGTTCAAAATAAAATAGGGGGGGAATTTTATACTTTAAAAATTATTTAGAACTTCTAAAGATAAAGATGTTTAACAAGGAAAAACAAGGTAATTCACAATACCTCTAGTTCTACACACTTTATAGATTCCGGAAATATGATTCTGAGAAATTGATTCTGGAAAAGATGGTTTCGGAAAAGAAACTTAACAAAAGTTTACAAAGATAAAGATTCTACCTTAAAGCGTATAGAATCTTAATAAATCAGAGTATAAAAGTATAATGAAGTATGAGATAGTTATACTTTCCTCAACAATCAAAATACAGTGGAAAACTTGAAACAAACAAGTAACAAGTATTAAGTATTTTAATCCAAAGAGAAGGGTATCCAACAACCTTGGATAAAGGTCCTTTGATTTATACTTTCAAGAAATTCTGTCTTACCCACACCAAGGTAAGGCCTTGATATGAAGATTGGAGTCTGTCTTGCTATCCCTGAAAGCCCTCAACTTCAAGGTAGTCGACACCTCTGTCTTCCTCAGCAAGGAAGTCCTTAAACTTTAAGGTAGTCAGCACCTTTGTCTTCCTATCCCCTGAATCCCTCGAATGTACTCAGCAACATTCAGAGTCACACGAAGCAATTCTGAACAAGGTGTTCAGTACGCACATAGAAATAAAGTCTATCTCTCTCTAGAAATCACTTTAGCGGCATGTAATCTCTAGATTTATTAACTTATTATGATCTCTTTCAAATGAGCTCCTATTTATAAGCACAGCTCTAACGGTCGGCTCCCTCCTCCAACAGTCATATTTTTACTTGAATTTAGGAGGGATCTGTACATGTGTCACTCAAACAAAGGTTAGTTAGTAACTGAATGCACAACATCATTTTATAACAAAAACAAGTGTAAGAAACAATATGGTTACATAAATAAAATCAAATATTCGGAATGTAAGAAAATAAAATTTCGAGTCTAACCAAAAACATATTCGGTGTCTATAATACAAGGATATTCAGATTCTGTTTTCTAAGGAATTCAGAACCTAAACTCTATAGAATTTCGGAGTCTAAATTTTAAGGAAATTCAGAATTTGGATTCACAAGAATTTAGAAACTGAACTTACAAAGTTCGGAGTCATAGTTCATGAGAATTCGGGGTTAGAACTTACAAAGTTCGGAGTCAGAATTCACAGAACTCGGAGTCAGAACCCATAAGAGTTTGGAGTCTGAATTTAGAGAACTCGGAGACAGAACTCATAAGAGTTCAGAGTCTAAATTCATAGAACTTGGAGTCATAACTCACAAGAGTTCGGAGTCTGAATTTAGAGAACTCAGAGTCAGAACTAATAAGAGTTCGAAGTCTGAATTCAGAGAACTTAGAGTTAGAACTCATAAGAGGTCGGAGTTTGAATTCAGATAACTCGGAGTCTGAATTTATATCCTGAAAACAGAATTCTCTTTATCTAAGTATTATATGATTCCAAGGTTTTAGATATGAAACTGAATTTTACACTTAGACTAGATAAACAATGAAAAACATGGTAAGGATAAATTTACTTGGGGAAGGAAAATTTTCCTTATGAAAGTAAAACATAGGGTAAAATGAAATTTTCCTTAAGATAAGGTGTTTTTTATTTTCAAAACATGGGGATTGGTAAAGTAATAATGAAACCTTATTGACTCAATAATCTCCCCAGTCATGAAGGAATGAAAAATTCATAAGGAAACCTTATTGACTCAACAATATATACCTTTTTGGAAAGCACAAACATACTTACGAAAAAGAAAATAAGGGCTTAGAAAATATTTTTTTGGACTTTGAAAATAAAATTTATCTCCCTTATCATATGGGAAAAGACGAATATGACTAACTCCCCATTAGGCTTTGGAACACTAAGGATCATATTCTAGATTTATAGAATGAGATTTTTCATTATCTTGAGTACGAAAATCTCTTGTAATGAAAACTCCCCCTTAGATAAACTCCCCCTTACTTAGGGATATTTCTTCTTTACTTAGTATTATTTTTCCTTTCTCCCCATTTGTGATTTTCAAAAAGAATTTGTGGGAATGGAAAATAAATTATGGTACCTGAAAGATTAATACAACACATCCAAAAGACAAGCAACCAAAAATTCCATTATGATTAGAAAGAATTTGTACAAGGAAGAAAATTACAACAAAAGAT
Source organism: Viscum album (assembly GCA_963277665.1). Taxonomy (NCBI): domain Eukaryota; kingdom Viridiplantae; phylum Streptophyta; class Magnoliopsida; order Santalales; family Viscaceae; genus Viscum; species Viscum album. Next base: position 1,100,629,408 of record OY728138.1, on the reverse strand, counting down.
CGGATTGGAACATAGTTGTCCTTCCTTTTTCTTTGGCATCAACTTCTTGACTATAGTCTTCAGTTTTTTGAGCTCCTTCGTTTAAGAAGCTAATCTTGATCCTCAGATTTCTTCTCTAAAGCCTTGATTCTTTCTTCCTGAGACTTAAGAGACTCTTCCTGAGCCTTCAGGACTTCTTCCTGCTTAAAAATATTTTCTTCTATCTCAATCCGAAGATCCTTTTCTCTCTTCCAACTTTGAGAAACTGAATACAACTTTCCATTTAAATCATTTACTTCTTGAATCTGATAATTTTTCTCAAGAGTCAGTTTTTCTTCAAAATTGTTTGTGAGATCCTTGATCTTACCAACTTCAATGTCAAAAGTATCCTTGATACCATATTGAAACTCACCAAGTTCTCTCAAATATTCAAATGTCTTCTTTTACCATCCAACCATTTTCTTATAGGACCTTTTGTGGGCATGGTAGTTAATGAAGAAATTCTAGAAATCAGCCTCAAGCTTGAAACACTTGTCCATCACCATGGATACTGAATTCGATTTCTGATTTAGTGTATATTGAAGCATCTGAAATCTTGAGTCTATGCTTGGAAAAATCGGAATGGTCCCAACCAACTTTTTCAATGACTGCACAATAAAATCCTATCCTAGAGATGATGATTCTGAACCTGAAACTTTTCTAGGTGAGTCTTCTTTCTCTAACTCAACTGCCTTCCTCTTCGATGATCCACCAATTTCCTTCTTCTTTACAAAATATTTGGTAGGTGTCTCAAATACCATCTTTTTTCCTTTATAACTTCTTGAAATGGATTCCTCATCAGGAGATTTGTTTTCACTATTAGACAGTTGAACAATTCTATCTTCATCTATCTTCTCCTTCTCAGCTCCTACCTCAGCATCTTCAGGATGGATAAAATGATGATTAAAACTTTCTTCCTCAGACAGATTGTTCACTTCATCTTTATATTTCTCATCCTCTTCTTTCTTATCTTTCCCATGTGTAGCAAGCTTTGAAGATTCTGCTTCTAAAGTTCAGATTGACAATTTCTCGGATGGAATTTATTTCTCATGGAATTCTTCAACTTGTTTTATGAGATCTTCAGTATCGCCACTGCTTTCTTCTTCTTCCACTTTTTGTACTACTTCTTATTCTCTTTATTTCACATTTTTTGTAGTGAAAAACCTTTTACCTGGAGTCTCAGGTAAAACTTCTACCAAGAAATATTTTGGCACTGGGATACTCTCTGATGCTTTATCAACAGACTTAAAAAGATATTGAACAATCTATGCTTCATCCATCTTCTGCTTTTGCTTCTTTTCCTTCTCTTCCCTTTCAAGATACTCAGTTGTTTTGGTATTTTGCTTCAGCAGGGTCTAGTCCGAACTTGGGATCCCCTTATTTTCTGTACTTCTTATCTTCCCTCCACTTAGCAACTACCTCATCTGGATATGCTTTCTGATTCTTAGGTTTTGGAGGTGCGGATTGAGCTTCCTTAGCTTTTGGGGTTTTCTCTTCCTCTTCTACTTCCTTAAACTTCCTCTTCTTTCCTCCCTTTCTTGATAATTCAGGAACTTCTTGTTTCCTTAGAACAGCTTCATCTTCTTCCACTGGTAGGTCATAAAATTCTCCGGAGTCATTGTAAAAACCAATGTTCATCCTCTTCAAATTATCATCACTGACTAGCATGACTTTGCAATTCCTTGGATTCTAAGTACAAGTAATTTTGAAAGATTCTAGACACCAAACAATTAACTTTGATAGAATAGTTGGATACATGATTATCTGAGCCTTCAAGTTTCTATTCTTAATATTCTCAATCGTAATGAGAATATGCTTAACCAAATTGACCTTCCTCAGATTCTCTAGAAAATCTAGGATGTACATGTCACTCTTCTTCAAAGTTTCCTTGTCACCTTTTCTCGGAATGATAAATCCTTGAACCCATAATTCAAGGATCCTATTATTTGTAGAGAGGTGAGAAATATTCAGAGTCTTGACATCTGTAAGACCTAGGCACTCCATAGATTTCACCTTCACAAAGCTTCCTTAAACATCCGGCAACTTATGATAACAAAATTCAGTTTCTCCTTCATACGGAACTCCAATAAAACTAGTTTCCTTAGTGTATGAAAGAGCATAAGTCTTTCCATAGCTTTTGAAGGAAAACTTCTCTCTTCCATCTTCCTTAAAGAAACTAACTGATTTATAAAACTCAATAATAAAATTTGGATATACCAAATCTTGATCCCATGCCTTTGATATGAAAACACTCTCTCATCCATTCAGCTTAATGTTTTTCGAAATGATTGAATCATACTTAGCGAAAAAAAATTGGATACACCAACCTTTCTCTATACACCTGCCACTCCGTAATTGGCTTGACATTAGACATATCTTTCTAAGAGGATTCTTCTACATACATTCGGAATTGAGAAAAATCTGAGAAGTTCAGAATGGGCTTAAGTAGAGGTTCAGAACTTCAGCACGTGAGATCTTGAGATCTATGTGGGACAACCCTTAGAGGGTCATTTATATAGGTGTTGGAAGTGACAATTCATCTTCCAAACTCAGTGCAATGTCTGAAAATCCTTCTGATCAGATCTAACAGTTGATATGATAGTTGCAAGGAAAATTTGATAGAATCCGATCTTTTGAGGTTTTTAAGAAAAAAAATCATATTTAAGTAAAATAGAATCCGAAAAATTTAAAAACAAATGAAAATACCAACAAGTAAATGATGATTATGAAAACTTAGGAAAAGAAACATACCTTTCATATTTCTAGGAAGATTATTCATATTGAGGAAAAAAATTCTTGAAGAACATTAGATTCCGAAAAATTTTGATTACGAAAAAATTTAAAAATGAAAAATTTTGAGTACAGAAATCTCCATTATGAAAATTGTGAGTACGAAAATCTTCATTACGAAAATTTTGAGACTACAGAAAAAAAATTAGACAACAAAAAAAAAATTAGACTATATAAAATAACTTCATTATGGAAAAATTTAGAAAATCTTACTACGAAAAATTCCATTATGAAAGATTTGAAAAATCTGGGTATAAAAATTTTCATTACGAATGATTTGAAAAATCTGACTAAGAAAATTTTCATTTCGAAACATTTTGATCTATCTAACAAGAAAATGCACTCCTCTTATGAAAATGATTTTATTACTGTAAGTCGATTGGTTATAATAGAGAGTTAATAAATATGATTACCTTATGGTTATCATTCATAACTTTTGTTTAATGTATTCAAATCTATCATAGGGTAAATATTTTATGAAAATATCAGCAAGTTGATCTTGTGTTCTGATAAATTGAAGAATGATATCTTCTTTTTGTGTGTGTTCCCTAATAAAGTGATGCCTAATATCTATATTTTTGCATGAGAGTGATGTTCAGGGTTTTTTCTTAAAGTAATTGCACTAGTATTGTCACAAAAAAAATTTGTTTTGGTAAAACTCATACCATAGTCTGTGAGTGTGTGTTGCATCCACAACACTTGAGCACAACAACTTCCAGCTGCTACAAATTCAACTTCAGCAGTGTAAAGTGCTGCTGAGTGTTGCTTCTTTCATAACCAAGAAACTAATGAATCTTCTAAGAAATGACAAGTTCTGGATGTACTTTTTCTATCCATTCTACATCCACCAAAGTTAGCATTCAAAAAAATTTAAAACAAAATCATTTCCGAAGGTATAAAAGAGTACAAGATCCATGGTTCCCTTTAAGTAGCAAAAAATTATTTTCACTACCTTTAAATGAGATTCCTTAGGATTGGATTAATATCTTTCACATAAGCATACTGAAAACATTAATTCTGGACGACTAGCTGTCAAGTAAATTAAACTTCCTATCATACCTCTAAAAGATTTTTGATCTACTGGTTTCCCAAATTCATCAAGATCAAGTGTGTTTGAGGTACAAATTGGAGTACTAATACTCTTAGTGTGGTTATATCCATACTTTTTAAGAAGATCTTTAATATACTTATTTTGGGATATATAAATTCCTTCTGGTTTTTGAGAAATTTTAAAACCAAAGAAAAATGTTAACTCACCCATCATACTCATTTCAAACTCATATTTCATTTGATTAACAAAGGAATCAGTTCAAGACTACTGAGTTGAAACAAATATAATGTCATCAACATAAATTTGAATAATCAAAAAAAAATTCTTATCTTTCTTTATAAAAGGGTTATATTTTCATTTCCCTTAACATAATTATTTTGAAGCAAAAAACTTGTAATCTTGTCATACCAAGCTCGAGGGGCTTGCTTAAGTCCATAAAAAGATTTGGTAAGTTTATAAACATGTTTAGGATGTTTTTTATCTTTAAAACTGTAAGGCTTTTCAACAAAAACTTCCTCTTGTACAAAACCATTAAGGAAAGAATATTTCACATACATTTGAAAAAGTTTGAAATTGAAGAATGCTGCAAAGGAAAGTAAAATACGAATAGATTCAAGTCTATCTACTGGAGCATAGGTTTCTTAATAGTCTATTCCTTCTTGTTTATTATAGCCTTTAGCAACTAATATAGCTTTATTTCTTACTATGATTTCATTTTCATCACACTTATTTCTGAAGACCCATTTTACTCCAATAATACAAGTTTACTTAGGTCTTTCAATCAAGGTCTAGACTTTATTCCTTTTGAATTCATTTAGTTCATCTTGCATAGATTTTATCCAGTCATCCTCACCTAAAGCTTCATCAGTGCTTTTTGGTTCTAATTGGGAAAATAATGCTAGATGTTCTACTTCATTTCTTAAAAAACTTCTAGTCCTTACAGGTTGATTCACATCACCAATGATACTGTCACTAGGATGATTCTTTAGAAACAACTGATTTGGGTTTTGTAAAACCTGTTCATCAACATAGGGTAGGAAATATTCTGGGGTAAATGCTTCAGAAACATTTCCTTGGGCATCTTCCTTATCAGAAGGATCTTCTAACAAAGGTTGATAATCAGTTTTTGAAAACACATTTGAATATGTAGGTTGGTATTGTTTAAAAACAAAGGGATCAGTTTCATTAAATTTTACATGTACCGTTTCTTCAATAGTACAAGTATTTTTATTAAAAACTCTATAAGCCTTAGAATTTGTGGAGTAGCCTAAGAAAATTACTTCATCAAATTTTGGTGCAAATTTATGTAAATTATCTTTAGTATTCAGAATTAATACTTTGCAACCAAAAACCTTAAAGTAGGAAAGTCTATGTTTTCTACCATTCCATAACTCATAAGGAGTTTTATTAAAAAAATGTCTAATCAAAACTCGATTTATATTATAACAAGTAGTACTTACAACTTCAGCCCAAAAATGTTTGGCTACAGAATACTCACTCAACATGGTCTTTGTTATTTCTTGAATAATTATGTTTCTTCTTTCAACAAACCCATTCTGTTGAGGTGTTCTAGGTACTGAGAAGTTATGAGCAATGCCTTTTCTACTACAAAAAGTTTCAAAATCAGAATTTTGAAATTCTCTTCCATGATCACTATAAATAGTTATCAAAGGAAGTTTTTTCTCATTTTTAACTTGGTCTCTATAACTTTTGAAATAAGAAAAATCTTAAAATTTCTTTTCTAGAAAATAGAACCATGTAAATCTAGTGTAATCATCAACTAAAACAAATACATAATACTTGCCTCCAATGCTTTCAGTTTGTGTTGGACCAAAGAGATCCATATGTACTAACTGTAATGCATCATTAGTTGAGACTTCATCGACTGATTTAAAACTTGATTTATGTTACTTGTCATATTGACAAGGATCAAAAACTTTTGAATAATCAAATCTAAGCTCTGGTAGATCCTTAAATAATCTTTTCTTTGAGAGTTTTCATAGGTTTATAAGGTTATAGTGTCCTAACCTTCTATGCCACAACCAAGAATGATCTTACATTGCACTAAGGCAAGGTAATTCTTGGCTCTTAAGGTATTCTAAGTTTAGTGTATATACATTCTCTTGCCTATTGGCAGAAAGAATAAACTCTTCCTTGGAATTGTGTACTAAACACTTATCATTCATAAAATTCACAAGGTAACCTTAATCACATAATTGACTTATTCTAATGAGTTTGTTCTTAAGACCTTTGAAAACAAGAACATTTTAAATCAATGTTTTTCCAAGAATAACGATGTTACCTATAACAATAATTTCTCCCTTACCATTATCTCCGAAAGTTACTTTTCCTCCTTTTATCTTGATAATATTTTCAAAGTAGTTTTTGTTTCCATTCATATGTCGGAAACATCCAATATCCATGTACCAAGTATTGTTGTTGGTACTTTCTCTATTTTCTTGAAAACAAAAGAGTTGGACTTTCGGAACCCAAACTTTCTTGGATTCAAAAATTTCAGAAAGCAAAATCTTAGGTACCCACATTTTCTTAGAAAACTAGGATTTATGAAATCCTAAAGACTGGGTTTTGTTTAGGGAAAAATTTTTTGCCTAGTTTCCACCACACTGACACTTAGTGCAGAAAGGATAACTTTGAGGAACAAAATAATTATTAATAAAAATCAGTTTAGAACTAGTATAACCAAAACCATAATTATTCCTTAGACATTGTATTTGAGAATATATTTTATCAAAATTTTCCTTACCTAAGGTAAAGTTTGACAAACACTTCCTCAAGGAAAAAATCTCAGACTTCAGTCTAATAACTAAGTTCTTATCTTCCAAAACATTAGCTTTAGAACTAGAGTTAAGCTCGAAAAAAATTTTCTTATAAATTGCATTTTATAGATACTTAGAAAGTTTATCCTTCTTAGAATTTACTTCCTCAAGATTTTTTGAAATATTTTCAAAATCGAGGGTTTTATTATTAAGATCTTTAGAAAGATCTGATATTTATTTAGTAAGTATAGAAATCTTAGAATTTTCCTTATCATTCTTTTTGTTGACTTTAGAATTTTCATTCTCAAGAAGCTTAGAAAACCTAGAAACTTCTTCATAGGTAGGTAAAGTATTATCCTCATCAGAAGAAGATTCTTCATTAGAAGATTCATAGTATTTATAATTACTATAATTTTCATTCAAAGAAACATTGTTCATTTATTCAGTATTGTGTACCTTATCCATTAAGCAATGATTATCAACAGGTAGTCTGGCTATTAGAAAAAGATTCTTCTATCCATAAGATTTGTAATCTGATGATTCATCAGAAGAATCTCCTCCACTGGAACTCAAGGTGTCATTAGCTTTCAAAACTTTCTTAGCTTTTGCTTTATAGTACTTATTTCTATTTCTATTAGAATTATTTTCCTTTCTTTCCTTTCTCTTAATCATAGGACAATCAGGTCTTATATGTCTAGCTCTATTGAATTAATAACATGTAACTTATGAATCTTTCTTATCTTTTTTTTATTTCTTCTTGTATCTCGATTGAAAGTTCTTCTGTCCAACAATCTTGTTCATCCTTCGAGCAAGATTGGCTAGTTCATTTTCTGAAGATTCACTTCCACTAGATTCAGATTGTATAACAACCTTCTTATATTTGGATCTTGTAACTCTCTTAGGAATCTTGGCTTTCATATGATTTGAAGTTGTAGTAAAAGCAACACTATCATTCTCATTCTTCTTCTTAATGGTGTCATCATCTCTCTTCATTCTAGTCTCATGTTGAAGAAGAGTTCCAAAAAGTTCATCAAGAGAAATCTGAGTAACCCTTCTATTCTCATCAATAGTTGTTCTCTTATATTCCCACTCATTGGGAAAGATGTCTATGATCTTATCCACAAGAGCTTCATCATCTAATCCTTTCTCACCCATGTATTGTAAACTATTTATGATATTCATAAATCTCTATTGCACCTTACATATGGGTTCTCCATAAGGAAAGAAAAAACCATGATATTCAGCTCTGATCATGGCTCTTCTTGTTTCAATAACTCTAGAAGTTCCAAAGTGTGTAACTTCAAGTTTCTTCCAAATACAATTTGCTGCTTCACAGGATGAAATTTGGCTATATATATTTATAGTCATGGAACAAAGCAATGTATTGTGTACCTTATAATTCAGTTTATATTCATGATTTTCTTGATTTGTGAAAGTACTAACTTCCTTGTCAGGGATTTTATATCCTCCAGTAAGCATAATAAAATTTTCTACTCCAGTATTGATAATAAATTTCTTCATGAAATCTATCCAATATTCGTAATCATTACCATCAAAAATAGGTGGTCTTGTTGAATTTAGGTTGTCAATGGAACCAACATTGATTCCTTCCATCTTAAAGAAAATCTTCCACACAAAATTGTTAGTAATAAAATTTTGTAAACAAGGAAATATTACTCATCAAGAAAAATTTAGAACAAGAGTAACTTTAAGGAAAATATGAATATGAACTTTATGTGTCTGAAAAGATGATTCTGGAAATAAGAAGAAGATGAATTCTATCCTGAATCTAATCATGAGATTAATTCATATTGAACCAATCCTTTGATACTAATTGTTGAGATGGTATGTGGAGTGTGATATACTCTATAATACCAAATGTAGGATTGAAATAATATAGATACTTAATGAAGTATCTAATAATGCTCAAAATACAAGAGGGGGTGAATTGTATACTTTAAAAATTCTTTGTAACTTTTAAAGATGAAGATGTTTAACAATGTTAAACAAGGTAATTCACAATACCTCTAGTTCTACACACTTCCTAGATTCTAGAAATATGATTCTGAGAAATTGATTCTGGAAAATATTATTTCAGAAAAGAAACTTAACAAAAGTTTACAAAGATAAAGATTCTACCTTAAAGTGTATATAATCTTAATAAATCAGAGTATACAAGTATAAAGAAGTATAAGATAGTTATACTTTCCTCAAAAATCAAAATACAGTAGAAAACTTGAAACAAACAAGTAACAAGTAGTAAGTCTTTTAACCCAAAGAGAAGGGTATCCAACAACCTTGGATAAAGGTCCCTTGATTTATACTTTCAAGAAATTCTGTCTTACCCACACCAGGGTAATCCCTCAATACGAGGATTGAAGTCTGTCTTTCTATCCCCGCAAGCCCTCAACTTCAAGGTAGTTGGAACCTCTATCTTCCTCAACAAGGAAGTCCTCGAACTTTCAGGTATTCGGCACCTCTATCTTCCTATCCTCGGAATCCCTCGAATGTACTCAACAACATTCAGAGTCGCACGAAGTAATTCTGAACAAGGTGTTTAGTACGCACGAAGTAATAAATTCTCTCTCTAGAAATTACTTTAGCAGCATGTAATCTCTAGATTTATCAACTTGTTATGAGATCTTTCAAATGAGATTTTATTTATAGGCACAACTCCAATGGTCGGCTCCCTCTTCCAACGGTCATATTTTTCCTTGAATTTTTTAGGGACCGATAAACGTGTCACTGAAACAACGGTTGGTTAGTAACTGAATGCGCGACATCGTTTTATAAAAAAAACAAGTTTAAGAAAGAATATGGTTACATAACTAAAATCAAATATTTGGAATGTAAGAAAATAAAAGTTTGAGTCTAACCAAAAACATATTCGGTGTCTATAATACAAGGATATTCATATTCTATTTTCTAAGGAATTAAGAACCTGAAATATATAGAATTATGAAGTCTAAATTTCAAGGAAATTTAGAATCTGGATTCACAAGAATTCGGAACCTGAACTTACAAAGTTCGGAGTCAGAGTTTATGAGGATTCAGAGTCAGAACTTACAAAGTTTGGAGTCAGAATTCACAGAACTCGGAGTCAGAACCCATAAGAGTTTAGAGTCTGAATTCAGAGAACTTGGAGTCAGAACTCATAAGAGTTCGGAGTCTGAATTCAGAGAACTCGGAGTCAGAACTCATAAGAGTTTGGAGTATGAACTCAGAGAACTCTGAGTCAGAACTCATAAGAGTTCGGAGTCTGATTTCAGAGAACTCGGAGTCAGAACTCATAAGAGTTCGGAGTCTGAATTCAGAGAACTCAGAGTCTGTATTCGTATCCTAAAAACAGAATTCTATTTATCTAATTATTATATGATTCTGAGGTTTTTTATATGAAAATGAATTTTACACTTAGACAAGATAAACAATGAAAAACATGTTAAGGATAAATTTCCATGGGGAAGGAAAATTTTCCTTATGAAAGTAAAACATAGGGTAAAATGACATTTTCCTTGAGATAAGGTGTTTGTGATTTTCAAAACATGAGGATTGGTAAATTCATAAGGAAACCTTATTGACTCAACAATCTCCCCAATCATGAAGGAATGGAAAATTCATAAGGAAACCTTATCGAATAAACAGTAACATGGTAGTGGGCCATGCCCTAAGAAAGTGTCAACAATCAGGAGGGACTTAAGCTGTGTAATCAGACTCCACATGGGTTAATACTCCATGATAAATAACGATGTAACATCAGATTGCATCTGTTTTCATCCCTAAATAGAAAACAAACCAGAATGAGACAATGACTCAATTCCCGGACTACCCCTAGTGACTCGAGGTTTGGAACAAGCGAGGGTTCATGACGCTCTTCCCGTACTTACCTCCTGAGTCCTGACAGTCATAATCTCCATTTACCAGACACCCCAAATAACAGGGGCCTCCTCTAATACCATTTTCTCATGAACCAACCTGGTTCGACCCTAAACCGGTCACTCGAGATGGTCTGCAGCATGGCCCGAAGGGCGTTCCCAATCCCTATAGGATGGCAACTAATGTCGGGCATCAAAACCTAATCATTGGGAATGATTTGGCCCAAAAAGATAAACAGAAATAAATAGAACAATAAAACTAAAATCTAGCAGCATAAAAAGAATAAAACCGGACAACTCAACATACCTCCACATGACCTTCCAGGTCACCTCCCAACCAAGGGTCGACCTTGCTCTAATCATGAGAAATCCAGCCAAGAGAACCTGGGAAAAGGGAACCTGCAACTGAAATGATAAAATAATCGTGAGTATAAAAATGCTCAGTAGGTATGCCAAAAACGAACCATGGAATTCATGAATTTTCCAATTCTAAAACAAACCAATAATACTATTTTGAACTACAGTTATAAAAAAATTAGGTTTTCACACATACAATTCATTTTGAAAACTAAAAATTACAATTCTATTGCCCTTATAATTTAAAAACAAGGAAAATAAATAAATAGGGGTACACACAAACTTTTCCAAAACAACTACTTTGAAATACTTATTAAAACCAACCACATATACAAAGTTTTCCAAGAAAGAACCAAAACAACATTCAAGGGTATTATTCCACACACACATCAAGGAAAATGGCATTAACAGTTCTCGAATGAAAGGATCACAGAAAACCTAGGAACTTAGAGGAAGACCAGAATGTACTATATATGTGACTCATCCTGAAGGCATTCCTTCTCTCGATGAAATCATAACACCCAAATGCTTGGTGTTTCCCTACCTGGCCTAACTGAGGGGCCCAATCCCCCGGAAGAGAAAATTCCATACTAAGGGCCACTATCCAGTGTATAGTCTAAACAAGTGTAGCAATCATTCTTAGTAAACCCCCTTGTTATGTTAAGTTTTTATGCTATTTTCACAAAGAGGTGTGCCACACATTCAAACAACAAGCCATATATATATATAACCAAGCATGTGACACAATCCAGAACCACCCCGACCACCTCAAGATTAGTCACATTCCTTAAAATAAATATTCTCAAAAGGAGGCCCATACTACGGACCCTCTTGTCTCATGATCAATCGATGAGGCAAGAGACCTAACCAAAGAGGGGTTTTTCAACATACTGTTTGAAAGATTCCAAACGGGCCTTTATCTTTACCTCATTCAACCATTTAGCAAAACATTTAGAAATGTTTCCAAAATATTAATAAATTTCATTTTTTACAAACATGGTCAGATGGACCAAAACATGCCAATATTCTTTCAAGAAAACATGTATTTACCAAAACACACATTTACCAAAACATGCCAAAACAATAAACATTTACGAACCATTTTTAAAACAACATTAAACACCAAAACATATTTCAAACCAAATGGTCAAACCTTAAATAACCCATTAAAAACCATGTTTTCCAAAACACTTAAAGAAACACTTTATAAGACCTCATTTAAAAATATCCTTAGAAACCACTCAAGGAGACCAACTTTATTTGAAAATTTAAAATCCATTTAGGAAAAATAAGAAACTTTAGAAAACATTTCTAATGGCCCCTTAACCAGATATAACCAAACACACACCCAAATACCTCACATTTTTCAAGAGAATGCTTTTCCTTTCCAAACTCACACCAAACCATATTCACTATGTCTTTCAAAAAATCTAAAGTGATATAAACTTTATAAAAAAAACCAAACAATTTCTCAATAATTACACGAACAAGACAAACAATTTATAAAAAATTTAATAAACTGACCAAATGATTTATAAATAGTTTTATAACGAATAAAATAGTTTATTAAAAATGTTATAAACAGATAAAACAAATTACATAAACTAGAAAACACAATACACACTACTTTTAATAAAACCAACTAACATGAAAACACTATAGCAGATTGACCTATTATTTTTTAAGATGAAAATCAAGTAAAAGAATTAATTAAGATACGCACAAATTTAATGGACTTATTCGAAAAGAAAAATGAGGATTCTCCTACCTCAAAGCAAGAGAAGATGTGATGGAACCTCAATGGAATGAGGAGCAACACCATATGGACCGAGCGCACACCTAAAAAAAGAGAAAAACGCGCGAAACTTAAACTGAACATAAGGGTTTTCTAAATTTGAAGGAAGAACACAAAACCAGAGGAAGAACACATCAAAAGGGAGGAGACAGCAGGTCGGAGGGGGAGGGGGAGGCACTACGAAAGAGATTCGAGTTCGCGTTGGAAGACCGTCAGAAAAAGCACGCGTAGGGGGGGTTTGGGCTGCTGGAAAATAGGGCACACAGGGGGGTTTGGGGTAGTGGGTCGCCAGATCACGACCTAACTGAAGGTGCGAAAGGCCGGAGGCCGGAGGATGGAGATGCAGGAGGCCATGGGGAGTGTGGCTGACCGGAGCGCGCTGAGAAGGGGATCTCACCAGAGAAAACTATAGCCGACCAGGGTGGGAGGTTGGAGTGGGAAAGGTCATGGGGAGTGTGGATGTTTAGAGCAAGGCGGAGGCGAGGTCAGGGCTTCAGTAGGGAAGTGAAGCAATGGCTGGTGGAGTGAGGTCGGTGCAGGGGTGTGTGGCGGGGGTGGAAAGGACCTGAAAGGGGCGTGAGGCAAGGGTTCAGGCGGGAGGTCGTGTGTGTGGAGGGCGAGCGCGAAGCTGGGGGTCGAGGGTGGAGGCAGCGTGAGGATGGGGCGCAGGCGGGAGGCTGGGTGTGTGGAGGGAGAGCACGGAGCTAAGGGTCGAGGGAGGTGGTGGCGTGAGGCATGGGTGCAGGTGGGAGGCCGGGTGTGCAGAGGGCGAGCGTGGAGCTGGGGATTGAGGGTATAGGCGGTGTGAGGCTGGGGTGAATGCAGGGTCGAACGCGGGAGGGGTCTCAGTGTAGCACCGCTGTGTACAGAGGGTAAAGTGGGGCGTGATGGGATTAGGGTTCAGTTTGTGTTTTTTTCATTCTTATAATAATAATATTATTACAATAATAATAATAATAATAATAAATTATAATGATACAAATTATAATAATAATACAAATAATAATAATAATAATAATAAAACCAATAATAATAATAATAATAATAATGAAAAAAATAAATATAACAATGAAAATAATGAAAATAATAATAATAATAATAATAATGATAAAAATAATAATAATTAAATAAATATAATAATAATAATAATAATAGTGAGAAAAATGATCAATTGCCCGACTCCTGGGCCGACTGCACAGCTACCGCCAACCGGACAGTGATCGTGCACGGGTCTGAAACCCATAAAAAATATTAAATGAAAAAAAAAATTAATCTAGGACCCAGCTCATACCTTGGTGTGAGAACCTAGAGCCAAGAAGTAATAAAATAAAAATTAATTTAAAAATTCGGGGTGTGACATGCAATTTCAAGTAACTCAATTTAACCCATTACTATGTCATGCCAAACAACACTTTAAGAAATCATAAAATCTAGGCACACTATCATATTGCATTTTCAACTCAACTAAACATATTAACATGTTCAACAAGGGATCTATGTTATCATGCATGAACTCTACACATAACATAACCACTTTCTAGGTTTAGGAATATCAGTGCACCCTATGGGTGGCCCTAGATCGTTATAATCATCCCCCATGCATCCTATGGGGATCATGAGGGTTTAAGTTCGTCAATTAGACACCCATTTTACAAAAACAAACTAATGTAATCAAGTTCACAACAATGTGGTACCAAGAACACAATATGAAAGCACAAATCCACATCAAAACTATGAGGTATAACTTGTATACCACCTACCTCGAATCTGTTGACAGACACACTCTTAATCGTAGACTTAGATCCCGATGTAAACACCCCTTAAATTTCAAACCTATGTTCCATAAAAAAAAGAAGATTTTATTGCTTCAAAAGAAGATGGTAGAAACTACAAACCGTAATTCTGAGAAGAGAATCAAGATGAGTGTTAGACTTACTTGGGGCTTCGATCTGCAACCAACGATGCTCCAAATAGCTAAGAATCAAAGGAGAACCACCCTTGGAAATCTTGGGTTGATTTGGTTCATCCATAGGGTTTAGAAGGGGATAAATGAGGGAGAAATTGGGTGGGGATATAAATATCCTATAATGGAAAAACTATAAATTTCTCAACTTTTTAAATGGCACACATTTTACCCTCACGGTTTCCCAAACTGTGCACAAACCGTGTGCAAGCCACTATCCAATGAAGTTTGGGTCACACAGTTACTGGGGAGACCTACATAGTTTACAAACTGTGTGCCAACTTTTCGATGTTACACTATCCAAAATTGCACAATTTGGCCTCCCACATCGCATGGTTTACTTAACCATGCTCTAGCCATGCGTTAACCATCCGCCTTGCACAAGTTGGCCTGTTTTTCCTTTATTTCATGTCCCAAACCCCCAGAACACCCTTGAGGCCCCTCATGCACCCAAGAAACATCAAATTAACGAAAAAAGAGAGATTTAAACCAAAATTTAAGCAAGGGCATGCTTTCACAAAGACCGGGATCTTACAGCACTGATAAAGATCATATTTTATCAACATTTTTAGCACTGATAAATATACCCTTTATAATCATTTTTTCTACCTCTAATAAAATTACCACCCCCCCCCCATCAATGTTTCTTAGTACTGATAAATTATAGCACTCAATCATCATGATTCTATAGTAGTATGTGTTATGTGTCTACATGTGTTCTAAGTGTTATATATATTTTCCAGGTATGTTTTTTATTTTTTATATACATATACAAACACAAATTGTTAGAAAAATTACTAAAAAGACATATCCATAAAATATGTGTTCAGTGACCTCTATAAGCAGGAGTGGGAAAATGTATGATTAAACATATGATTAACCAAAAACTAAATAGAAAATAATTGAATGGTTATACTAAAATAGGTTTTGGTTTGTAGAAATTTTATTTGGTTAATAACCAAAAATATTTGCTTGGTTTGGATAATTAATTTTAATAACCTAAAACTTAAAAATAATTGAATTTATAAATTTAAAATTTTTTCTTAATTTAATATTTAAATGACCTTTGAGATTGATTATAACCATCAAAAAAACAAAATATATTTCTTTATAAATTTATGTTTGTTTATAAAATCTAAGGATTTATTTATCATCCTGAGTTTTTTTCCAATGTGATTAGTATTGTGAATTTTTTTATATAACGGTTAACCAAAAAAACAAAAAAAAATATTTAGAAAAAATTTACAAATAAAATTTAAAAATTATAAAAATTTCTATTAGATTTGGTTATTAAAATGATAACTGAAAAACTAAATTATTTTTTATATTTAATTTGGTTACTGAAATCAAAATTTTCCCTCCCTTATCTGTGAGGGGATTTTTTTTCAATAAAAAAACCAATTGTTACATTATTGGACCTCTTAGTAAAATAAAACTATCGAATGGTAAATAGATTAAAAAATGATTTTATCGATATATTTATATAATAATAAAAAATATAAAATTAATTATTATATTTAATAATTATTACCATCATTATTATTAATTATGTTTAATAATTTTGATAAAAAAATATTTTTAATAACAATCTAAATTGATAATTATTTATTAACAAAACTTAATTTTTTTCACAAATACACCAAATAATAATATAAAATAATATTAGCTTCATGGATCCTAGCCTAGTGGTTTCACCTTTTTGAATGTTTATATGTTCCCATGTTCAAGCATCCTCAGCCACTTGTATGGGTTTTTTTCATTTCCCTCATTCCCTGACCAGTTATTAATATAAAATAATATTCATCATTATCACATATAATATCATAAAAAAAATAATTAAATATAATTTTTATTTTTAATAATTATTTTTATTATCACAAAATACTAATTATAATCATAATAGTGATAATTGAATGATAGGTGTGTCATTAAGTGGGTGAAAGTGAGTCCCTTTTATAGGTGAGAAATAATGACTTTGACTTGGAAATAAACGTTAGGTAAGTGGTAAGAATGTAATTACATGAGAGTTAGGTGAGGAAAGGTATATGAGACATGTGGGTATGGTTTTTAAACCTGCCAAAGGTATTTTAAAAGGTGTTATCATCATGTAAACTTAACTAAATTCTATCCATTAATTTATCCATTTTTATCCTTATTAACCTTGATTAAAAATTAACCATGGTAATTATTATTTTTACTAAAAACATAAGATGAACCTTATTGCCAAATTTTTATGCATTGATTCCAAATTTTCAATCCATTAAATCCAATTTAATTTATAAATATATGAAAATTAACTTTTTTATTAAAACATAATATATATAGAAAAAAACAATTTTTATAGAAAAATAACTTTTTATACATGAATTATTTTTATTCTTATTTTCAATAAACTAATAATTAAATTAGTGTTAATATATTATTCATGTAAACAATATATTTTTTCACCATTTAACTGTTATATATTTAGTTTATTTAAATATAAATACATAGTGAATAAAAAACCAAATTTATAAGAAATACATTTTTAAGCATGAAATGATTTTATTAGTTAATTAGATATACTAATTGAATTTTATAAATGCATTAGTGATAAAAATGAACTTTATTTTTATTTCTAAAAGTATTTCATAATGTTATTACCATTATTAGTACCTATTAATTCAATGGATATAACATAACATCTATATCGTTATTTTTTTTGTTCACTGTTGTGTGTAAAACAAGTTATCGAACACATTGAATTTATTTAAGATAAATATATTCTAAAATTTCAGGTTGTAAAATTCTACCCCATTATAATAATTTCTATCTATTTTTATAATGTGTAACACCACAAGATTTCATAGTATATTATCTCTTCAAAGTAATTCAATAACTTGCACTACATGCAACACCGAGTTTGAGCGCACCACGACTTACCAAACTAGTCATTCAAAAGGCGGTTATGAATAGTATTAACTGCATTTTGAATTTTACATACTCCATATAATTTTAACATCCATATTATGTGTTTCTTAGACATAATATAAGAACAAATTCAATTTTTCAGATAAAGGAAGTATTTTTCATAAAATGCAATTTTACTGCCTTTTAATGGTGAACTTTTCTTAAATCCAATATTTGACACTTTTATATATTCAATTTGACAAAAATAAACTTCTTCTTTATAATTAGGACATAAAAAATTATTTTTGATAAATTTTTGGTGTTTTTTTGACAACTTTCATATTTTGGTGAATAGTGAAAAATACTAAATTTTAATTGAAACCAACTTTTTTAATCAAAATAATTTATAGTGTTAAATTATACATTTGAATGGTTTGGAAGTATAATTATATTATATTTTTATCATTTAATACAATTTAGGTCATTATAAGTAATTTCACATTTAAATTTGACATAAACACATGTCAATCTTTTGATAGTTTTTACTTTTTAAAAACCCACTTATTGGTTTTGACAACGGGAATTAATTTTAAATTAATTAATGAAACTTCTATGTTTTTAATTTGATAAAATAGAATTCATTTTTTAATTATGAATATCAAAATTATCTTAGGGTGAATTTTTGGTATTTTTTTGAAAATTTTCAATTTTTGATGAATAGTGAAAAACACTGCGTTATTGTTTAAAACCAACTTTTTATTTAAATAATTATGTATTTTATTTAAACTTATTTTAAGTCAAAATAGATATATAATACCTATATAAGTTCAATGTAATTCATTGGAGTTGTTTTATAATAAAATTAGATGTATAAAATTCTATTGAATATTTTAATGTCTTTTACCCACCTTTTAGTCATGTTAGCAAATTTGCATAAAAAGTAATTTTACCGCTTCTGTAAATTAAATTTCAAAAATCCGAGAGACACAGTTGACATAATTAAGTAAAATGTGGTTCAATGAGATGGAAATAATTTTTGGTGAATAGTAACTTTTGACTTTTATTCACCATGGTTAAAAGTAAATAGGGTAATTAAAGGTAAAAATGATATTATTATTACCCTAACACATTTCCTAATTCTATTGTATAAGTATTTTTTGTCCAAAATCAACCTTAGTAATAAAATATGATCCTTTTGGTCCACTTGGATTAGATTAGGACATTTATTATTATTTTATTTAAAGAAGAGTTAAAAGTGTTAAATTCAAAGTTTAATAACTAAACCATTTTTAATATAGGGTTATAAATAAGATAAATTTGACTATTAATATTCATTAGAAATATAAAAATATTTCCTACATCATGGTATTTTATTTATAATTTTTATACATTAAATAATTAAATTTATTTATGACACTATGATGATACAGTAATTACCTTATTAATGAAATATTAAAATAATTTATATTTTAAATATCAAAATAAATATAAATTGAGACTTTTAATGACATCCACAAATTTTTTAGGTTAATATGACATGTTATGGTTGATTTAATGTATTTTTTTTTTTTTTGAAGTAATCAACTTGTTATGACTTTCACAAAAACCAAAAACCAAATAGTGTCAAAATTGACATAAATGAGTTTTTAAAAAAATACTATATTATTAAATGATGTAATAATCATAAAATATAAGGTTCTGAAAAAGGACTTATATAATAATATATATTTCATTAATGAACCACTTGAGGTTCTCCTGGCTTTTTATAATGAGTTTATTAACTATTTATTATAATAATACAAGAGGACATGGTAAAATTTAAATATTTAACTAAGAGTTAAATCTAATAGATAAGGTTAATATGGTGAACTAAACTTGTCTAAAACCTATTGGTTGAAGGTATTTAGACACATAACCACCTTATATTTGAAATAAATCAATTTTTATCCATTAGAAACCGAATATAATTGTATAATAAAATAATATTTCAAGCTTTTCCAAAAGTGACCCTCACCTATCTTATAAAAAGGTACTTCCCCTTCTCTTAAAATCACACCTCTAAAGCCATTTGTCTAGGAAAAAACCTACCAAAATATCCTTTAAACTTCCCTCACTTCAACCTAGAGTCATTTCCATGAGCATAAATCCAACCTAAGGAGCCCTTTTGTCCAAATCAAAAGGAAACACCCAAAGAAGAGGTAATTATTTTATCACCTCTTTTAAAGTTCTTTTCTTCTTCCACTTTCTCTTTATTTTTTATTTACATACCAAAATAATAACTCTAGTACCTTATAAATACTGTGATGTTATTATAAATATGTTACGACCATTCTGGTTATTCTATCCATCCTATTAATGATAATGTCACCATGTGTGCGTACGTATGGCTTATCGTCTCCACGTCGTGGTGTAATTTGTTATTCAACACTATGTTATTTGGATGGATATAATGATGAGTAATATGTATATAAATAATTAAAATAAAATGATAATTTCTCTTAACAATTAATATATCATCCAATTCCACACCTTTTAATCATTAATAAAATGATATCGTTGCTCGTGTGTACGTACGACTTACCGTCTCCACGACACGATGAGATTCATTTCCAGGTTCACCATTTAACAATGATTATAAAAATATATATAATTAATAAGTATGTAATATATGACATAATAATGCTACTTTATATATATTTATATATGTACTTATGTACTTACATATATCTTATTCACTTACTTTCGTTCAATACGATATGAAAACGAAAACATCGTTTATGCGTACGTATGGTCTACCATCTCCATAAACGGTGTTTTACATTTCATATATCTATCTATTACACATATTTATATTCTGAATATATATTATACATAAATAATGTTTTATATTCTGGAAGCAATTAAATCATGATATAAGTGATACGATCAAGAATAACAAGTTGAAACATGTACGATAAAGAAAGCGATTATTAGCCAAAATGTTATTTTAACATGGAAATTATTATTAAATGGGTAGTATAAATTCATAAATGAATCAATTATGATATCATAAATATGAATATGGTTATGGTATAATTTAATAACCTACTATGGTTATTATATAAAAGGTTAAACGTACCCTCGACCAAAGGAAAGTACAAGGTAAGGGTTAATTCTTCAATCTCATTATTATCTGAGATTGTTTATGTGTAAGTATTTTTTGGGAAATATTTATTATCTAGGTCCATGTTTTATAAAATACTTTTCAAAATTATTCTTATAAGGGACACTTTAACTAAAAGATCATTTTAAATTTTTTAAATTTTTATTCTTCTAAATCTTTCTCATTAATGTCCATGTTTTCCAAATGGTTTAAGGACTTATTTATATGGACAGGATTATTTTAAAATGTTAATTAATTTAAAAAGTTTCAAAGTGTTATTGAAAACTTTTATTCAAAAATCTCTTTTAAATTAATTCCTTTATAAATGTGTTAATTTTAAATGATTTCACAAAAAGGGATATTTCTCTCAAAAAGTTTTACTGATCATTTTCAACTATGTCAACATCCTTTACTGGATATTATTCTTGATTGAGTTTGATTTATTATAATACAATCTTACATATTGTATTGAATGAGTTGTGATATGTTTGACTGTGGATGTTATATTTTTATACCATTCATGGTTTATGGTTAAAGTATTAATATTTTGTATGCTAGTTTTAATACGAATGTTTATGTTATGATTCAACATTTTCATATGAGGAATGCAGTGGACTTATTAAGTAATGGGTGGATCCCACTATAGCTCTTCGATGCATCGGTAGGTCTCATGAAACAAATTAGTGTCTTGGCACAAGTCCTAGACAAAAAAATTATTTTTATTCTTAGTATGAGGCCTTGACTATGTGGTAATGATGTACGACGTTAGGCATTCCCTCATTATGAAATTTATTATTACATATGATTATTCGACTATTAGAATATCCATGTGCATGTTTATATGGTAATGATTTATTTATTTTCTCTATATTATGTTTAAGTTTATGTTTAATCGTATATTATTTTTATTACACATCTTTCCTTAAAAGTTTATAGATTCCGCTAAATTATTTACCCTTACTGAGCATCTGACCTCACCCATTTATTATGTTTTATTTTCCCAAAATGACAAGAAGTGTATTATGATTTTATATTTCGATTTAAGCTATAAGAATAATGTAATTTTCAAAGGATTATATATGTTGTATTTTATGTTAGAAATTTTAATGTAAAGTTAATGTATGTAATCTATTTTCCACGACTGCTAAACTGGTCGGTCCTTCAGGACTTGATTCCTTGAAATCATGCCAATGTATTAAAATAATGCACCGAATTTGGGTTTCTGGGGTTGGGGCGTTACATAATGGAAACATATGAGGATAATTCTTCCACATTACATCCTTGGGTTCCCACATACCTTCATCAAATTTATGGTTTCACTGCAAGACTATGACCAGGAGATTGTTATTGTTCTATAACACTTTATCTCTCTAATACAGAATATCCACTAATTATCACTCATAGTAAAGATCATGCTTTATCTATAAAACCTCTGATTTTATCACATGGGATGGATCATGTATATACTTACTCAAAAGTGATATATGGAACACATCATGAATATGATAGAATTTTATTAGAAGAACCAAGAGATAAGATAACACACTGATATGATCAAGAATCTAAAAATGACTAATATATATAAGGATTTGATTTCCCTTATTTACAAATATAATAAATTTCTTACAAGGATATATTCATAAGAATACCTTTTCACTAACTTTAAACTCTAGAACTCACCGATAATTGTCTGTATAACTCTTCTATCGACTTCGAGCTTCCCTTACACATTATTGAATGACTCTAACTTTATCTTCCATTTCCTCAAATATATCAGGTTCTAATAACTTATGTTCTCTAACTTTATCCGAAAATATTGTATTTTCTCACTTATATCCATAGAAAAATTCATAAGGATCCCTTTGAATTATTGATAGAAAGTTATTGTTATAAGAAAATTTGACTAGATAAAGGTGTTGATCCCAACAACCTTTGAAATATATAGATAAATATCTCATTATAACTTATAGGTTTTGAATTTTCCTCTCATAATAACCATCTATCTGAGGATGATATATAGTTATAAATTTCATCTCCATATTCAATGCATTCTAAAAACTTATTCAAAATTTTGAGGTAAATCTCATATCTCAATTAGATACAGTTGAGAATGGTACCTCATGAAGCATTTTCACTTCCTTAATGTATATCCTGAAAATTTGATCAATAAAGAAATCTTATTAGATATAAATGAAATGTGCTAACTTCATAAAAAAACTTACTACATCCCAAATAGTGTTATGGATTTTAGATGTCTTGGGAAGTCCTATGAAAGAATCCATGGTGATGTTTTTTAATTTCCATAAAAGTATGGGTAATGGTTACATCATACCCTTAAACTTATAATGTTCAAACTTAACTTAATGACAAACCAGAAATCAGGATACATACTTATCAGTACACCTATTCATGTTGTCCCACTATAAATTCTCCTTGAGATCTATATACATTTTTTTAATCTATGATGATGTAAAATAGTTCCTTATTTAATTATTTTATTTAAGGGAAACATATACAGTTACAAAATCTTAACACTCCATCATGGTCAAGGTTGAACTATGGAATAACTCTTACTTTCTTTTTCAATTCTAAATAATACTTTTTTTCCTATTTAATCTTTACATGGATGGATGGTTGAACAGAAATTTGGGAAAGATAGGATTTCTCCCCTTCCCTCATGATTTCAAGGTCTGTCTTTTGAAAATCCATAAGTATTGGATATTTTCTAATTCTCATCATGTACAAGCTAGTATAATCCTTTTGACTCAGCGTATTACCCACCTTATTCAGATTCCTAGGTTAGTAATGTTTTGAGAAGTCGTAATCTTTAATCAACTCCAAACATCTACTTTGTCACATATTCATCACTTTTTTGTGAATATATAATTCAATATTTTATTATCAATATATATATATATATCACACCTTTCTCCATAAAGATATTTCCTCTATATTTTTAAGGAATAAATTACTATTACCGATACTGAATCATGGGTTGAGTAATTTTTATCAAGAACCTTCAATTGACATCAAACATACACTACCACCATGTCATTTTTTATGAGAAAATATTTCAATGATTTATCTATTGCATCACTATATATCACATAGTATTATCCGTAGTAAGGTAGTGTAAGCACGATTTCACTAGAAAAAATTCACTTAAATTCCCTGAAATTTGATTTATAGTCATTTTTTCCAAAGTATATTGGATCCCTTCCACATAAACTTGGTTGTTGGATTTGATATCTATGAAATATTTCTCACAAATAATCAGTAGTATCCATCCAATACAGAAAAAACTATAGTTATCAGTCACTGAGATTAGTTTGGGCCTTTGTTAATGTAACATCCCACCACTCTGGACCATTTATTGGTGCTCTAACTGGTGGAACACTACAATACCTCAGGTGAACCTCCCCATATACCAAAGGATACTAACTAGTGGTGAGGGATAATAAGATACCTTATAGAAATTATACCCTTTTATTAGAGTGAAATAATAAGGAAAAATAAGGGAGATAATATACATCATATGATACCGCATAAGACATTAATAAATATCCAATAAATAAATATAAATAATTAAATATCCTAAAAATGATGCTACAATAGTCAGGAGTCATTCATAACAGCATTCATGTACAATAGGTATCAAAGTATACAAAAGGGTAATACCCAAAACTACAAGACACAAAAGTGGCATAAAATATAACCCTACACCCATCCCCTAGCTTCATCCCAGCATGAAATCACATATCCTTCATCGAGTTCTTTCCCTTTTCCCTACCAAAATATATGAATTCTACTTAGGTACCAAACAGAGTCTTGATCAAGGTGTGAGTACAAATTGGTAGGCCTCCACCAATGACGTTGCTAAATAATCCATATTGAATAGTAAATTCATTTGTTGGTGACATTTATAAATAATTTTGATAATTAGAAGAATAATTCATAAATAAAACTCTAAATCTAGGCTCTCTAATGACACCTAAGGTCGGACCTTCCTGGTTTGGCTAGTGTTAGATGTATCTGAGCAAATCGTGGGGACTATGCCAATCCAAACCACTCATAATCAGGGGTAATATACCTATCCTTGATCTAACAAGAACCTTAGGGTAATAAACTCATCCTTGGGGACCAATTTTCTACTCAGGGGGGGGGGGTATATTTACCCTGAGTTTAACCATCAACCAAAGATCTATCAGTCGCATTATCCACCCAGGGGCCAGATTTACCCAAGGTTTAACTGTCAATTAGAAACCCATAAGTAACCAAACCATGAAATCATGATGTTAATGAGTCATAACTCATCATTATAATGATAAAATATAAATAGTTAAAATTATAAGGGTTCAATTAACATTCCTATTCTGGAATAATTCCAACTACCATTATCTATAAATGTTCACAATTTCTATTAATAATTATCAAATAAAAACCAACAAGGGCCAGTTCAATTCACCAAGTTCATTTACAAAACCAAATGACATTTTTAAAACTATAACCCATTTAAATGAACTTTAAAAAGGCAAAAATAAATATCTATTTACAAATTCTTCATTTAATTTCCAAAACTAACATCAACCTAAAACAATTTCCAAGGGTGTCATCTAAGAGGCACAAAACTTCTAATGGTTCCCATGATTCTACCCTTATTTCATAATAAGAAAAAAAAATCAAGGTTTTTATATCATTCCATGATCATGGTTTAAGTAAGTGAACAAAAATTAATGTCAATCATGACAACTTTCTTGAGGAATATTACTAGTACGTAAGAGAAAAATAGTGATACTATGGGAAAATACTTAGGTACCACCTAACTTATTCCAAAAGGATTCCACATTCACAAAATAGAGATTCAATTTATCTTAGAACTATTAAATTATAAAGTATATAAATACTCTGAAAGTTGGTCATATGTTCTAAACATGAAGAATCGCTTCTCAACAAAAAAATAAAAAAATAATATAAGGGGAAAAATTCATAGAATTTACATATTCTTCTAATCACAATAAATGACACTTTGAATATGTAATAATCAAGGGATAAATACCAATATCCAAGGGTGAAGATAGGGGTGTGAGAAATAGGGATTTATGTCCAAGAAAGTGCCTAAAAATTGGGTAAATAGCCTTTAGGGTTATAAGTGAAAACTTATAATTTTCAAACTTTAAAGGGAAACATGGTTTGGTTACACTATTTTAGAAACCATGTGACAACCATCCGAACATCTCTATTTGAAACATTACATTTCATATGGTTACAGTGCATAGTTTACAAACCATGTTCCAACCATATGAAATGCCTCTATAATTTTCTATAGATATTCACATGGTTTTCTCATAGCTCCACGCATGGTTTGAAAACTTTGTGCCAATACATTTTAGGTCACGCAGTTACAATTTACAGTTATTACTAACCATGAATTAATCGAGTGCCCTAATTTATAACTCCAAAACCTATATTTTTTAGCATTAAACCATTGGTTTCTTCCCATAAGCCTTCCAACTTCAAAAAATTCTAAAGAAAAAAAATCATATGTGAGGTTTTTATAAAAATTAAAGGGGAATGTACCTCAAGAAGGGGGTGGGTGTTAAAAACTACCAACTATAATAGTATCTTATCCCTGAGATACATCCCCAAATGTTACTGAGCTTTATCAATGAAAAACTCCAATCATTAGGAAAGGACATTAGATTCTCACTTCCAAATCTCCTCCTAATTGTTCCCATGCCACCATGAGAAGCATACCAGAGGGATGGTACTTCCATGGAGGGTTTTCTCACCACAATCCACAATGTGAATTGTTCATTACTTAAAATATGCATCATCCTCCAGTTCAATGTCATCGATATCAATCTCATGAGAAGGGTTTGGATAATACCATTGAAGTTAAGATACATGGAACAAATCATGCATGGTTGTGTAACTCGATGGAATATCCAAATAGTAATCCATGATATTGATTTTCTCTTTAATCTCGAACAACCCAATGAGACTTAGATCCAACTTCCCATGCCTAAAAATCTGATGCTTCCCTTACCTTGACGACACACATAAGAAAACTATGTCACCCACCTCAAACTATAGGGGATTTTTTCTCTATTTCTCATATGATTACTTACTATTATGAGTGGTATTAAACTACTTCCTATTCAAATGGATATGTTTAGAGTTATCTTTTACTATAATAGACCCAATCATTACAGACTTACCAGATTCCAACTTGTATAAGGTAGATCATCACAATCTTTCATACAATACCTCAAATGGATCCATCTGAATGGATAATTGATAATTATTATTGTAATTGAATTCCACCAAATCCAAATGAATCTCCTAAGAGCCTCTAAAATAGATGAAAATTTATCAGATCATGTCCTTGAGTACCTATATTGTACAATTATATTTCCAATCCATTTTTAGGTGATAGGTGGTACTCTGATCGACCTGTGTTCCCATAATCTTTTAAAGGCCTTGACAAAACCTCAAAGTGGAACAAGTATATCTATATGATATGATTCTTTATGGTTCCCCATGAAAGACTACCTCATAGATATGAAACCATCCAAGATCATAAACTTTATAAGTCTCATTGTGAAGGTTTTTGTTAGAGTCTAATAACAATTTTCAAGACAAGTGGAAGTGATTTAAATCCTTTTTTGAGAAACTCCATGCAAGATAATATGAAACATATATAATAACTTAAATGAAGAACGTGTTATAAATATGAAATATCTTACACCAAATAGACACTAAATTAAATCATTATCTCCTTTATTTAATGAGTTTGAGAGAGATCAGTAAGTGGAAAATAAAATCATCCCATCTTTGTTGGTATCCATGGGTTATACCTAAATAATATAAGGCTTGGATGGGGTCCATCTTCTCTATATGGTATGCTAGTGACTCAATATCAAAAAATTAATATTAATATATTTATAGGTATTAGTGATATTTTTTCAAGCATGAAGATCTTAATCCACGCACACCACATTTCCCACACATGGAAGTGATATATATAACACTCAAGGATTCACCAAAGGTGTTGTATCATTTATTAATTCATTCAAACTCATATATAAATACCATGTATGGTTCATGTGTCATATTTATTTACTCTATATCATTTAATATCATGAAATTATTCATTAATGATAGTCTTTTTTGGTATAAAAAATAAATTATAATTATTTATTATTTTACAACATTCATAAATTGCATGGGAATGCAAATCATAATTTTCATGCAATAGGATATTTATTATATATATCATATATACATATAAGTATTTAGGGAATATTCCCATAAATATCCCACTTGTACTAAATCTTAA
Source organism: Viscum album (assembly GCA_963277665.1). Taxonomy (NCBI): domain Eukaryota; kingdom Viridiplantae; phylum Streptophyta; class Magnoliopsida; order Santalales; family Viscaceae; genus Viscum; species Viscum album. The sequence goes on along the minus strand of OY728138.1, from coordinate 1,100,601,415 downwards.
AAGTATTCATGTCATTTCACATTATATTTTATCATATACAATAACTTGTGAAACTATATCCAAAACTCATTTTGGATGTCTTCCAAAAAAATTAAAAATCTATCATTGACTTCACCTTGTATCACATCCTATGAAATACCTTATGGATACACATATTTATGTGACCATATGATAAAACCATCCAACTAAACCTTTTAGTGAGAAACATCTATGAAGTAATCCATTTTGAATAATGGCGATACCTAGGAATCATATTCCTAATTTTTAAAATCTTTTAACATATTCAAACTTTATAACTTCACAGTATCAAAATTTATGATGTTAACTTCTTTTTTATACTTAAAATTATTCTAATTTCATCATTAGCATATTTATAACCTTATTCCATCAAAAATTTTACTTGAAATAATATAAATACTTACATTATTATTTACTAATACATCCTAACTCTTTTATGATATTAAGTAAAATTCACTTTAAACTTAGATTAGTTTAATACTTTTTTTTGTTAACTTTGAACTTATCTAAGTCTAAAAATACACCCACTATCCTCTTAAACACTATATTCTTTTCAGAATATCTTTCAAATATACACAAACCCTTTTTGTATTATGAAATAATATTTATTTCCTTTTATTAGGAATATTAAAAAAATAAACTATTATTTGAAAATCATATATGGTATTCTATGTGTTTGGAACATTTTTCATTTTAAATAATACTTTATTAAAATATACTAATGATAGGTAGTGGGAAAAAATTCCCTCATATTTTAATAAACATATGGATAAACATTTTATCCTGGATAAACTCTTTTATCCGTATTTACTTTCCTAAATTTTTTTATAAATTATGTGTATATAATTAGTCATCTAATGTTTGTTTATAAAAACTATTTTTAATATAAAAACTTCTCTTAACACATAAGGGAAATGCGATGAAGATACACATATTTTATTTAGATTAATTTGAGATTGATAAAATCCTTTTAATTCAAATATTTGATGTAGTAACTATTTACTACATCTCATGAATATGAACTATAAGATCAACCAACTCTTACTTTGACTTTGAAAACATGAATATTTACAACAATTTGTAAAATATATGTTCAGTATCACATACATTTCAAAATTGAATAATTAATTTCTATAAAATATATACCTAACATGAACATTATATAGAGTTTCACAAACTCTTTCAGATATATCTTGGATGATCCAATCATATTGAAATATTATTATTCTGACACATAGAATTTTCCTTAAGAACTGTTCTTATATAACAAATATTTCTTAATAAATTTTCTTAAGTTACTGGTCTAAGGATTAACTTACATTAAGTTTCTCCTTTTCAAGGATTAATTACAAATTTTAGTTTTATGATAATGATATTATCTACAATAGAAGATTTTATAAAATGAGCATCATGTATTATAACCATTCAATATAGACTTTTATTAAATGGGCTCTCACTAAAATGATGGCCCCATTTAAAATTATTTATATCAGTTAGTAGGCTAAAATCCATATTTCACTAAGTAATGAGTCTTCCTAGTAATTCATCTCACCACTTAATTATTTAGGTAGGGAATCATCCCAATTATATCATTTATGAATCTTAGATAGCAGAGCATACAACCCCTTGTCTAACCTATCATATGGATAAACTCAACTCTATTCCTCTAGTATCCTAATAATTAGGAATTACTAGCTAATCATTACCCAAATAAAATGAAAAAAAAAACAAGCTAATTAAGGATAATCTAGGGATACCCATATTTAGAAGAAAAAAACTACCCAACAAGACAATCTAGAGATAGTTATTACTTTCTTTCCTTACACAGGATAACCAAGGGGCACCTTGTTTTAGCATGAAACTACGTAGTTGGATGATTTAGGTCTTGAAAAGTGTCTCTTTTGAAGGAATCTCACACTTAGTATTTTAAGGGGGTTTTAATCTAAACATATTATCTCATGTTATTCCCTTTATATATTCATGTTACTATTAATTTTGTTTCAAATCATGTTCCCTCCACCAAACCAATATGTTTAAACCATATTTATGTTTAGCTCTTTACACAACCCATAATATTGTATTATTTTCCCAAAATTAAAAGTAAAACATATTCATACATATCCAAATTCATTATATTCATAAGGTACATGAACAATTTATATAAAAGAATAAAGTAACATGATATTTAAAATCATCACATGAGTAAAACCAGAGTGAAAAATAGCCAACCCCATTCACCATTTTAGATAGGGAACAAGCCTCCAGGTAGGTAGGTAGTCTGACCCCAAGTCCCTCTACCTCAAGATACTTTACACAAGTGATAATCCAATTGATCATAAATATAACACCTAATATCTATAAACTATATTCAAAAAGTAAATTCAAGTTCATAAAATCAATTAAAAACTGAGGTCAAGGTATATTAAAAACCAAATTCATTATGGAGTTAATCCTAGAATGTAATGAAAGGCTCTATCCTAGAGGAAATTTAACATTTTAAAGTAAATCATACACAACCTTCACATTTCTTAAAAAATTTACTAAACATGGATATAAAAAAAGAATAAACCTTAAATAAATGATCAATTCAAATATTTAAATATGATATAAACATTTATGAACAATTCCTAAATCAAATATAATTATAAAACATTTTATAATTTTTAGCTTGAAAATTATGGACATTCCATAATTTTGAATGTAAACATTTTATATTCATTCTGATATAAACTATTTCATATTAATCATTATATTGAATTTCTATTTTAAATATATTATATTACATGTATTATAAACAATTTATAATTAAATTTCTATTATGTAAAATTTTATATAATCTAAATATCATATTTAAGTTATTATTTCAACCTTGATCGCATCAATCATAAAAACACTTTTTGATGTGGCTTAAATAATATCAAAGTAAGGGTCCTTTTTATTTTGAATAATTCAAAATAATTAATTATGAGAAATTCATAATTTAAATATAAACATTTTATATTTTGGTCTTATTTCATAGTTTATAACCTTTTATAAATTATTTATTATAATTTATAAATAAAAACTTTTATTTATATATCATAATAATTTCTATATAATTTATTAAAAGGTATTTCAAATATTAACATTTAATATTTAGGAAAAATAAAAGTTTCATAAACATTTATTTAATTAATTATAAACTATTTATAATTAATTAATTAATTTATAAACCGTTTATAAATTAAATATTCCCAAAATACCTTTTATAATGTTTTGTAAACATTTTATAAACCATTAAAAACATTTCAAAATTTAAAATAAATAAATAAATTCTTTCTATTTACCCTTATCTGGGAACTCATTCCTACATAAAGGTGAGATTACTCTACAAATACATAGACACTTTTCATAAGGGTAATTTGATTCTAGAGCCCTTTTGTAAAGTTAACCAATTGGTTACCTTTATGTATCCATGTTTCACATAAGGGTATGTCCAGATGCCCCTTACACAACACCAATTTCATAAGGTATAGGAGAAAATATCCCTTACATAACACCTCATGTATAGGTAATACCTATACACATGGAACTCTAAATAATGTTAAGTCTCACATAACCCTTATATTGATCTTTTGGGATCATAGTGTAATGGTAAGACACCATTTTACTTTTACACAGCTCTAAGAAATATCACTACATAAGGGTATGACCTTTATGTAGCCTTAGGCAAATATTTTTTACCCTTACATACCAGTGTATCATACCCTTACATAACCCATTATGCATAAGGGTAAGATCATGTGACCCTTATATAGGACGGTATATGTAAGGGTAAAGTGATATGACCCTTACATAGACCACTCTACATAAGGATAAATCCTTGGTTACACTTATTCATCTAGTCTACATAAGGTAAAGGTCTTAGTTACCTTTACATAGCCTATCTGTATAAGGGAAAACCCTTTTATTATACCAAACTTCCAAAACGTTGCACTGTTTTTATGATTTGTTCTTAATTTTATCAGAATTTTCATAAAAATAAACATGGATCATTCTGATACTATTGAATGGTTTTGTTAATGTCTAATAACAATTATCATAACATGAATAAGCAATTTAAAACCATTTCTAAAGATCTCTATGAAAGATAATATGAAACCTATGTAAAACCATAATGAAAAACATGCTATAAATATGGCGTACTTTTCACCAAATCACTACTGCATAAAATATTGATATCCTTCATCTTATGAGATTTAGAGAGATCACTAAGTGGAAAAAATCATCCCACCTTTGTTAGTTTCCATGATTTTTACCTCAATCAACACACATTTCACTGTCATCACATGGTAATGATATATATAACACCTATGGATGATCCAAATGTGTTTTCTCATTTATTCATGCATTGGAATTCATTAATAAATACATGGTTGAATCATACTTCATATGAATTTACTCTATTTCATTTCATCTCATAAAATGGTTCATTAATGATAATCCTTATGGTAGAATCAATAAATGATCATTATTTGTCATTATTCCATAATCATAAATTTCATGGGCATGAAAATCATAATTTTTATGCAATATGATATTATATATATATATATATCATATATATATATATAAGGATTTAGGTAATATTTCTATAACCTTTATGGATAATAAGTGGGATACCTTCATAAAACGATCGATGATAACCCAAATTGGATAGTTTCCATGATTATTCCTCAGTAATTTCATCACATAATCCATCGTTATATCATCCCACTTCCACTTTATAATGGTAAATGATTGGAGTAGACTTTCAGGATTCTGATTCTCAGCCTTCACCTACTGGTAGGTGGATCATCGAGAAACAAAACTAGTTATGTACTTATTCATTTTGGGCCACCAATATTACCTACATATGTCACCATACGTCTTGGTCATCCCTAGATACATAACCCATCTTGAGGAGTGGAATTCTCTCATAATCTCCTCATGCATACATGTGGTTAATACTACTCGGCCTTAGACATAAAGAATATCATCATCATCCAGGGACCAATCAAGAGGGGTCTCCCCACCATAAATATTGTTCCTTATCACCAGATAGTCATAATCTGACAACTATATCTCTTTCACCTTGTCAAGGAGTGAGGAAGTAATGGATAGAGAGGCCAATGCTTCTCTACCCTAGTACTCCTAGATATCAAGATTCATCATTGTTAACAAGACCATGATCTTTCACTCAAAACTTCACTCCTGAATAACTTATAACTAATTTTTCCTGCTAAAATCATCTTCCACTACATTCCCTTTCCCAAGTGTATAATCCATCTTGGAATCAACTGATTGTAGGAACTCCTTCCACCTCCCCTAGAGAAGTTTCATTTCACACTAATAGAATAGGTATTTTAATCTTTTTTTATATGTTTAAACCACTAACCTCTCCCTGATGAGGTAGTCACACCAACATATCAGAGCATGTACCACTTCAGCAAGCTCTAAATCATGGTTCAGGTAGTTATGATCATGTGGTATCAATTACCTAGACTCATAAGTTACTACCCACCCATCCTTCATAATAATTGCAACCAAATTGACACCTAAAGAATCACAATATAAATTATAGCCCTTACCTAGCTTGGGTAAGGTAAGAATTGTCATAGATTCCAAATGCTTCTTTTTCTCCCCAAAGGTTGTCTCAAAAACATCAGACCAAACAAACTTTGTTCCTTTCTTGGTTAGGCCTATAAATGGCACTGATGAGTGGGATAATACCTTTATAAATTTATTTTAGTATCCATCTATCCTTAGGAATCCTCAAATCCCAAAAACAATCTTAGTACTCTCCCAATAAACCATGTAAGAAACTTTATCAAGATCCATATAAACTCCATCCTTAGATATTACAAGGACTAATAAATGCACTTGATTCAACCAAAAATGACATTTGAATAATTTAAAATAAAGTTGTTGACCCTGAAGCTTGATCAAAACTATATCCATATTTCTAGAATGATCCTCTCTAGACTTGGATTACACCAAGACATCATCAATAAATAAAACCATAAAGGATTACAAATATGGATGGAATACTCTATTAATTAGATCCATGAATACCAATGGCATGTTTTTTATTCCAAATGGCATAATGAGGTGCCCATAAAGACCATACCTGATCTAAAATGTTGTATAAATAATGTTAGACAATAACAATCTGATCTGGTGACACCCTGATCATAAATCAATCTTGGATAAAATTCAGGCATCCTGGATTTAGTTGAATAAATCATCGATGCATAGGAGTGGATATTAGTTTTTAACCATTACCTGGTTAAGCCTATGATAATATACATATAGTCTCAAGGAGTCATCCTCATAATTAGTGAACAAAACTAGATCACATCAAGGTTATGTTCTTAGATGGATAAACCCATTTTCTTATAAACCCTTTAGATAATATTTCAATTCCTAAAGCTCTATCAGTTATATCCTATAAATAGGAATAGAGATAGGTTTCATACCAAAAAAGAGATTGATCATGAACTCAATTTCATGGTCGGTGGTAACCTAGATAATTCCTCAAGGAATACATTGTGGAATAGATCAACCTAATTAATAAAAATAGTTTGGTGAGTCTCTCCCTCATCCAAGATAAGACTATCCACCTGGGTGGTGATTCCACCTCGTTGCTGAAGTCCTAGTCCAACACAATCTTCACAAACATCCCACTCTCCAACATACTCAAATTTTCAACCCTCCAGAGATGTAAAAGAAACCTATCAATGATAAAAATATATTTGATCTAAATTATGAATGTTCTAATCCATCCCAATAATTACATCAAATCCACCCATTTCCAGCACAAAGAATTCTCATAGGGAATGAAATTTACCAATGAATAGAGAACGACTGGAACACTTCCAAATCCCCTATGAATTTTTTCCCAATAGTGAATCAATTGAGAGCATACTATTTAGGTACTCCACCACCACACTTAATACTCCAATAAAATAAGTAGATATAAAATATTTTAAGGCTCCAGTGTAAAATAAGTGAATATCAAGAGTAGATACAACCAAAATAATACCTTGAACGATCAATGGACCATCATCATACTCTATCAAAGTAGGCTCCATTTTATGATATATTCCCACCCCATGACCCTATACTAAAACCTGACTACCCTGAGTCATACTCCCCTGCTAACATATCTTTCCTCATCCCTAATCACCATGACCACCACTATGGCCCAAGAAGCCAGTAAACAGCCAACTACCTGACTATTGTGGCGTGGTAGTCTCCCAAAACCATAAACCCTGAGATGGTCTTGAGCATCTACCACTTCTAGCCTACTTCACTCAAAAAAATGATGTACATGTCCTATATTCCCACAAATATGTCACTCCATAAGTGGTCATGGGCACTGAGATCTCATGTTTCCCAATCGACCACATTGATAGCACCATACCTCACTAATGCCTCATAAAGAAAGAGAAGGTTCACTAGCCTGCTTAAACTGACCACTACCGCCATAGTGTGAGTCTGACTAAATAGACTGAAGTCCTTCTTTTTTATTGATTTTTTGATAACCCCCATTTCAAGGGATTAGTGGGAACCCTTACAAGGCCTGTAGGCTTAATAATTACATTGCCCGTAGGCTTGGAGACATTACATGACCCGTAGGTCTTAAAGAAATCATACAGACTATGACTACTTGAAATTACTCCTCCCCAGCATCTATATCGTGATCATCTCTCCACCTTTGCATGACTGTTCGGCTAGCATGTCCATGTGTAGGGGTTCACAGGCACGGTACTGATGGCAAATGTCATACCCTCTCATTATTCCAAATCCCATTTATCCCTGATATGGTGGATGTGCCCTACTCTTTCCTCCTCTGGAGTGGTTCCTTGTAGAATCTGTCTGTGCAACTGCAAATCAGGTGGACCTGAGGGCCTTGAGGTGGCACAAAGGCCATGAGGTGGCCCAAAATCCTTATTTATGAGAAGGCCTAGGGTGGCCCGAAGGCCTTAAGGACTCCAAGCCCAAACCAGTGGCCCAAGGTGAATAGTTATAGAAGCTACAGTACTGAACAGTACCAGCTACAGTACTGCACAGTGCCTACTACAGTGCCTGCTGCAGTAACTGCTACAGTGCCCCTAAAATTATGCCTCCGCCTGGTTTTGAACCTGGGTCTCATGGATGCACTTAGAGAGACCTCACCAACTGGGCTGAGGCTCAAGTGAAAATGTGTGTATAGTTAACGCTTGACTCTCACTGAGGGGGCCCCACCAGGCCCCAAAGACCGTCGCACGTTCCCCAGCTAGGCAGATGGATTTGAATCGCCCTGTGCATAATACGCACAGTGTCCGAGTCTGGCGGGACTTGATTCTGGGTCAATTCCCACAGAGATTGAGGGGTACAACCAGCGGGTACCACTCAGCTAACACCCCATGGGAAAAACATGTGTATGGTTAATGCTTGACTCTCACTGAGGGGGCCCCGCCAGGCCCCAAAGCGCGTCACACGTTCCCCAACTAGGCAGATGGCTTTGAATCACCCTGTGCATAATACTCACAGTGTCTGAGTCTGGCAGGACTCGATCCTGGGCCAATTCCCACAGAGAGCGAGGAGTACAACCAGCGGGTACCACTCGGCTAACACCCCATGGGAAAAAATGTGTGTATGGTTAACACTCAACTCTCACTGAGGGGGCCCTTCCAGGCCCCAGAGCACACCGTACGTTCCCCAGCTAGGCAGATGGCTTTGAATCGCCCTGTGCATAATATGCACAGTGCCCGAGTCTGGCGGGACTTGAGCCTGGGCCAGTTCCCACGGAGAGAAAAGGGTACAACCAGCAGGTACCACTCAGCTAACACCCCATGGGAAAAACGTGTGTATGGTTAATGCTCGACTCTCACTGAGGGGGGGCCACCAGGCCCCAGAGTGTGTCGCACGTTCAGTAGAAGGCTTTGAATTTCCCTGTGCATAATACACACAGTGTATGAGTCTGGTGGGACTTAAGCCTGGTCCAGTTCCCACAGAGAGTGAGGGGTACAACCAGTGGGTACCACTCGGCTAACACCCCATGGGAAAAACGTGTGTATGGTTAACGCTCGACTCTCACTGAGGGGTCCCCACCAGGTCCCAGAGCGTGATGCACGTTCCCCAGCTAGGCAGATGTCTTTGAATCGCCCTGTGCATAATACACACAGTGTCCAAGTCTGGCGGGACTCGAGCCTGGGCCTGTTCCCATAGAGAGCGAGGGGTATAACCAGCGGGTCCCACTCGGCTAACACCCCATGGGAAAAACGTGTGTATGGTTAACGCTAGACTCTCGCTGAGGGGGCCCCGCAATGCCCCAAAGTGCATCGCACGTTTCCCAGCTAGGCAGATGGCTTTGAATCACCCTGTGCGTAATACGCACAGTGTCTGAGTCTGGCGGGACTCGAGCCTGGGCCAGTTCCCACAGAGAGTGAGGTGTAAAACCAGCGGGTACCACTCGGATAACACCCCATTAGCGCAAAATGTGTGTATGTTTAACTCTCAACTCTAACTGAGTGGGCCTCACTAGGCCCCAGAGCATGCTGCACGTTCCCCAGCTAGACATATGGATTTGAATCGCCATGTGCCTAATACACACAGTGTCCGAGTCTGGCGGGACTTGAGCCTGGGCCAGTTCCCACGGAGAGAGAGGGGTAAAACCAGCGGGTAGTACTCGTCTAACACCCCATGGGAAAATGTGTGTATGGTTAATGCTTGACTCTCACTGAGGGGGGCCCTCAAGGCCCCAGAGTGCGCCACACATTCCCTAGCTAGGCAGATGGATTTGAATTGCCCTGTGCATAATACGCAGAGTGTCTGAGTCTGGTGAGACTCGAGCCTAGGCCAGTTCCCACAGAGAGCGAGGGGTACAACTAGTGGGTAGCACTCGGCTAACACCCCATGGGAAAAATGTGTGTATGGTTAACGCTCGACTCTCATTGAGGGGGCCCCGCCAGGCCCTAGAGCGCGCCGCATGTTCCTCAGCTAGGCAGATGGCTTTGAATTTCCCTGTGCATAATACGCACAGTGTCCGAGTCTGGTGGGACTTGAGCCTGGGCCAATTCCCACGGAGAGTGAGGGGTACAACCAGCAGGTACCACTTGGATAATACCCCATGGTCACAAAACGTGTGTATGGTTAATGCTCGACTCTCACTGAGGGGGCCTCGCTAGGCCCCAGAGCGCGCTGCATGTTCCCCAGCTAGGCAAGTGGCTTTAAATCGCCCTCTGCATAATATGCACAGTGTCCAAGTCTGGCGGGATTTGAGCCTGGGTCATTTCTCACGGAGAGTGAGGGGTATAACCAGGGGGTACCACTCGGCTAACACCCCATGGTCACTAAAATGTGTGTATGGTTAACGATTAAATCTCACTGAGGGGGCCCGCTAGGCCCCAGAGCATGCCGCACGTTCCCCAGCTAGGTAGATGTCTTTGAATTTATCTGTGCATAATATGCATAGTGTCCGAGTCTGGTGGGACTCGATCCTGTGTCAGTTCCCACGGAGAGCGAGGGGTACAACCAGCGGGTACCACTCGACTAACACCCCATGGGTGAAAAACGTGTGTATGGTTAACGCTTGACTGTCACTGAGAGGGACCCTCCAGGCCCCAGAGCGCATCACATGTTCCCCAGCTAGGCAGATGGATTTGAATCGCCCTATGCATAATACGCACAATGTCCGAGTCTGGCGGGACTCGAGCCTGGGCGAGTTCCCACAGAGAGTGAGGGGTACAACTAGCAGGTACCACTCGACTAACACCCCATGGGAAAAATGTGTGTATGGTTAACGCTTGACTCTCACTGAGGGGGCCCCTCTAGGCCCCAGATCGCTCTGCATGTTCCCCAGCTATGTAGATGGCTTTGAATCGCCCTGTGCATAATACGCACAGTGTCCGAGTCTGGCGGTACTTGAGCCCAATCCAGTTCCCATGGAGAGCGAGGGGTACAACCAGCGGTTACCACTCGACTGACACCCCATGGGGAAAAACATGTGTATGGTTAATGCTCGACTCTCATTGAGGGAGCCCCGCCATGCCCCAGAGCGTGCCGCACTTTCCCCAGCTAGGAAGATGGCTTTGAATCGCCCTGCACATAATACGCACAGTGTCCGAGTCTAGTGGGACTCGAGAATCTCTTAGTGATCAATAATAGTCTTTATGGACTCGATCCACTGTTCTGCCTCCTATGGACCACCTTTACCTATGAAAATCATAGCATGCTGATGCTAAAAATCATGAGTGAAATTTGGAACATTCAAAGTAGTCTGATAAGGTCTTTACTCCAAGGTCTTTACTACAAGTAGAAGGCTCTCATAGAGATTCTCATCTAGAATTGATCCAGGAGCTAAGAGATGTTTTGTTCCACCTACTGGAGGGGCATGCTCCCCCTCTCCCTCTGGGTCTAGAACCACAACTCTCTATGGTGTAATAACTCTATAACTTAGACATAAGATCACATAATGATACATATAGAAATCATTTATCAGTAATCAAGGTAAAGGTAGTTAGGCACAATAACCCATTTCCTTGAATGGTATATCTCTAATTCTCATTCATCCATATTTTTCAAGAATTTTACATTACAATTATATCATTATTTGACATGGTATTGTACTTATAATATTTACATTCTAATATTATAAGTTTATCTCAAGGTTTTAATTTCCAAGGTATGGTAAAATAGAGTGTCATTTATAAGCTATAACGAAAAATTCATTATATGTTTATTACTAACACTTTATTTAACTAACCATCATCTAACAATCTATTTACATATGCCTTTATATCATGGTATTGTCCAAGGAATTGGCCAAGTAAGATTCCACTATAGAATTATATGGTAAAATAGTACATAAGATGTTGTCAAATCTTTAAATGGTAACACACCTTTTATCCATAAGTAGATGTAAATATGTATGTGTGTGTGTGTTAGTCAATCAAAGTCAAGGAAAAAATTATAGGAAAAACATATGTGCCTAGAATAATGCATGAAATCACACAAACTCTCTTGCAATATTGACCCAAGTGATAAAATATCAATAATCAATACCAACTAAAATTAAGTTCACTACTCAAGGTGGAAATATATCAACTATAAAAGTACAAATCAATAACAATAATCATATCCCTGGCGACTTGGAGTTTTCCCTATATGTGGGTAAGTTACTCCCAAGAAGGAGCTCATTACCAAGCCCCAAAAAATTCCTAGACTTCTATTTACCATACCCAAAATAATAATATAAAATAAATTACATTATCTGATACCACTTTTCAATATCCCTCTACCCCAGACTAGTGATCAGTTCCTAGACCAAAGAAAGGTTGAAATGTCACAAGAATGCCTTCCCATACTCTAGAGGTTTCTGACTATTAGTGAGGGTCTGATAAGATACCTTGGAGAGACTATACCCTCTGGTTAGAATGAAATAACAATAGAAAATAAGGTAGATAACATGAATCACATAATACCACATGTGACATCGAGACATAACCAAGCACTAAACAAAAACCATGCAATATACAAAATATAATGGTACAACGTTTAGGAGTTATATGATATGGATGGAGGTCATCACATCCCTAAAAATATTATTTATAAACCTACACTAGTATAGTTGTGAAGTATTGAACTCATGGGAAGGTTGAGATACCTAAATTTTTCAAAAAAAGGTCCCATTATTGTCAAAATTGGGTAAAAATCATTTTTTAAAATGTTTCTCTTAAATTTTGATAAATATAGTATGATGAAATAACTATTTTTCTAAGGGACTAGGTTATAATTGGAGCTATAATGAACAAATAGGTAAAAATTTAAATCAAATATAGTAACAAATATTGAATTGAAATTGATCAAGGAAGATGGTCAGGAAACTCTAACATTTCCAGTCTAAAAAGGATACTTTTCCACAGAAATTATATTGTAATGCAACTTGGAAAAATATTTCTTTAATCTCCCTCTCTAGGAGATAAAAAACTTATAAGGATGAAATCTTGGAGTTCTCCACTCCAATAATTCATCAAACTTCTATAGAAATTGAAATAAATCAATGAAATAGAACTCACTGTAATTTTATAATGTTTTGAATTTTAAGCTTGAAGAAAGACATTCAAGATCAATCTCATCGATTGATCTTGAAGTTTGGATGTTTAAAACAAAAGGTGAAAAACAATTTTAATGGATTTGAAATTGATCTTGCCGATCTATTTTGAATTCATTGTAAAATATTATACAAATAAATAAAATAATTAAGCAGTAGAATTCTAAATTTTCAAGTATAATAAGTTTAGAAAAAATTCATATTAAATTCATAAGAAATGGATAAAATTGAAATTTAAAGAAATAAATTACACATGAGAAAAGATATCTCCCAAAAATTTGACTGTAATTAGTGCTGCTGAAGCTCTGTTCTATAGGTCTTTATTCTCCCCCTACTCCTGCCCTCCGAGTCTCCCAGAAAATGTATTGAATGAAAGTTTGAATGAATCATATCTTCCTTCTGCTATCTCAATATTTAAAATCATCTGTCATACTTTGTTTTCTCGCTAAAAGCAATCACAGACTCATCCTTTTCTTTCTCCAAGTCATCGAACGTGTGGCTACCTTTACTTTCAAGCTCATCACTTTAGAATCACCCTTGTAACAAACTTAATAGACCCACTAGTGGTCTGTTTGAAGTGAGCCTGTATATCATTTTGGGATGGGTTCTACAAGTTAAAAACTAATAATAATTAAATAATTATTAATCATTTATTAAAAGATTTAACTTTTAATTAATAAATATTAATTTATTTAATTAATTAATTATGAGATTAGTATAAATATTAAATTATTATGTTAATTAATTTATAAAATTATTTTTTATTATTAAATATTTATTAATTATTATTTTAATTGATTAATATTTTAATTTATTTATTTTATTTAAAATATTTGTTAATTATTATTAAATTATTTATTTATCATTATTGTTAATATTTTAATATATTTATAAAAGATGATTAATTTAACTATTTTTTAAAGATTATTAATTTTTTTATTATTTTATTAAATGATTTGTTTATTTTATTTAATATTATTATTATTTTTAATGTTATTAATTTATTTATTATGTTTATTTATTATTATTAATTAGATTTATATAAATATTAAATTATTAAGATATATTTAATTATTCGATTATATTATTTTATTTTAATGATAAATTTTATTTTTAAATATTATTATTATTATTTTAGTTTTATTTATTTTATTTTATTGCTAATTTGTTTTATTTGCTTTTTTATTTTTATTTTTTTCTCCCTATTTCCCTTATCCGCATGAGCAGGAGGAGGGGTCTTCTTTTTCATAGAAACGCTCAGCCAAGTAGTAGGCTCTCCTCCTCCTTGTAGCTATGGTGACCAGCATCAGCAACTCTGGATATCGAGCAACTACGACACCTTCCATGACCGACAGTAGGGGTTATAGTTCATCTAGTAGTCAACGGTTCTTCAGTGGCTTGAGTATGGAGATCTCAACTCAGGTGGATTTCAGATATATAATGCAGACAAGGCCTTGGCTTCATCTACAATGGACTCAAGTTCCTCCCTTGTTGTGGTGTGTAGGAAGGAGGTAGAGTTGGTGATGTCTCGAAGCTGGTGGTGTGAACTCATGAGACATTTGTGTGACAATGGCGATGACTCATTGTGGCAGTGAGATAGAGCAACTACCACAATGGTGACTCATGGGACTAAGAATTTGGCAAAGGAAGAGCCACTATTGGAAAGCTAACAGTGTGTGAAGAGAAATAATGACAAAGGGAAAAATAAGACATTGTTGTCAAGGTTCCACCAGAGAGAAATCTAGCAGTGACTCAATTTTACCTACAAAATTAAAATGAATAATCACTTAACAAATAGAAATAAATTAAGACATTTAATAATTATATAAATTAAAAATTAAAATCTAAATAAATTAAACTAAAATAAAATAATGAATTAATATAATTTTAAAACAATTGAATAATTGATTAAATTAAAATTAATATTATAAGAAGTTATAAACTAGACATAAATTAAAACTAATACTAAAACAATACAAATGTTGAGCAATTAAATAATTTTAAACTCAAATATTAAACTGAAATAAAACATTAAACTTAAAATATTTAAATTAATTATTGAGATCAAATTAAATACTTAAATTAATAATAAAAATTATATTATATTAAGAATACATAATTAAAAGATTAAAAATAAAATTAAATATTTAGTTAATTAAATGAAAATAAATTGAATAATTCTTTAATTATTAAAAATATTCATGACATAAAATTAAAATAATAAGTAGAATTAAAATTTTAAAAACTAATTATAGAATCAATGCTCATAAAATAGGTAAGACAAAACTAATAACTTTAAAAGCTAAAAATAAAAAATTAATTATAAAAAAACAATTATTTAACAAATTAAATTATAAAATTACAAAAGTTAATTCATTAAACAAAAACACCATAAATAATTAAATAAATGATTAAATTTTTAAATAAAATATTTGGAAAATTAAGTAAATTTAAGGCCACATAATCAAACATAACAACAATCATATACAATAGGTATAAAAGTGTATAAAAGGGAAAAACAAAAACTATAAGACTCAAAAGTGGTATGATTTCTAACCCAACACCCATCCCCCATAACTATCCTAGTATGAAATTACACATCTGTCGTAGGGAACTTTCCCTTGTCTAAACCTACATCCCTAAATTATTTTCAGGTACTAAACGGTGGCCCAAGCGGGGTGTGAATGTAGATTCCAGGCATAGAGGAAACAACTTGGTGGGTGTTAAATTAAAATTTATTTTAATTTAGAGTTTTCTAAAACCCCAATAGAGGATCTTTCATGTTAAATTTATAATTAATTTATTTATGAATCTGATTTCCTCATCTTAGGATCCTTTCTTTAATTATGTTGTTGATATTTTTAAAATCCATTTTAATTACCTTCATTGTGATTTAATTATCCAAGTGTAGAATCCCTCTAGAGATAATCCACACGTGCTCCTTTAATCTTTGAGAAATGTCGATTAATTTCTGAGTGCTAGCATGGAAAATCAATCATCTTTTATTGTTCATCTTGATCACTCCAAGATCCTTCTTTCTTAGAGGAGTTATTCTCATTCTTTAGAGGAAGATATGAGAAGTTTGAGATATAGAGAGAGAGAGATAAGTTTTTTGTGCGAAAATATTCTCTATTCTCAATTTTCAACCAACCCTATACAATAGACATAACCATTTATTTATAGATCTAGGGTTTGGGTTAAAATATTATTTAATTTCATGCTAGAACTTAAATAATATCATAATATTTATTAATCCCCATACCAAAATATTATTATTATTATTATTTTATGGAGGATGTGCTAACTTGAACAATAATAAATATTATTTAACTAGCTTGTAAATTAATATTTTTCACCGGGCGTGGTTTTGGTCCATTCGAACTTAGAATTTATTAAATACTCAAATAAACACTTTATTCATAAATACATATTTTATCCACAAACTAGTGGAAAAATATTTATAAAATTTTCAATAAAATAAATAAATATATTTTATTCACAATCCAGCGAATAAATATTAATTTAATTTATGCGATAAATAAAACTGGAATAAAATTATCACTTAGTATTGAGAATAATATTTATTCAATTAATTAAATTCAAATATAATTTAATCAAGATCAATTTAAACACTTAGTGTATGACCCTCTAGTATTCTTACTTGTTGGAATTAGATGAGATATCCTAAAGTCCAAGATTATTGTCTAGTAATGGGTCAAGGTACCAAAGAGAAAAAACATAATGTCATAATGATGACACTCATATACGAACACTCATTGTGTAATATAATCTATTTTTTTTAATATCTATTCAAGTAGGTTTCACATATATATCATCAACCTATATGCTTTATGTCTTTCTTTGACCATATAAAATAAATTTCCTTATACCATGGACATGCAATTTAATGTGAAGGTTATATTTCAATCAAAGGGCCAAGATATAAACTTCCATAAAGATGGAGGGGACAAATCCTTCCTCTATTTATTGATTAAAAACATGTCATTCATGACGCACCCAACATATCCAAATTTTTCATGAACTGTTATCATCGTGGTCTATGAAATACATATAAGTGAACGAATCATAATATGCATTAATAATAATCTTAAAATATAAGGACCATTACACACACTTGTAGATAGGAATATCTGATGACACCAAAACATGCGAAATTCCTACTGATGGGTTTGTTCTCATAAATCTCCCGTCTTTTATATTACCAAGTGAAACCGTCGTGATAAGAAACCTCATTCTCTTATGAGTAATCGCACGTAATGATCTATATACTATGTGCTCTATCATAATACGTTATTCGTCTGTAGAACTATTTTTAATACTATCATCATGACATTTTAAGTTTCTCATCATAGAAGGGAACTTATATGACCTTATCAATGTGATAGATACTCTAGTACATTATCACATCAATGTTATGTAAAATAATAATCAATATGAGATAATATATTTATATTAATATTTACTCCTTTTAATATTCATGTAATCTAAAGTATAAATTAGTTGGTTCTAGGGAACCAACTCCCATAGTGAGTATGACTCAGTAGACCACCACCAATGACATCCTTAAATAATCAAATCTAAATAGTAATTGCATGGAATGGTACCATATATATAACAATTTATACAACTATAAGAATAATAAATAAATAAAACTTTGAACTCGGGATCTATGATGACACTCGAGGATGAACCCACATACTTCGTCCAAGACTAAATATCTATAAGCATATCTTGGGGATGGTTCCAACACAAACTAGTCCTAACTATGGGTAATATACCCATCCCCGGTCTAACTAGAACCTGGGGGTAATATACCTATATTTGAGGCCCAAGTTTCCACCTGAGGGAAAGATTCACCCCAGGTTTAACCATCAATCGATGATCCTTTAGTCTTTGTGTCCAACAGGGGTCAGATTCACCCCAGATTTAACCATCAATCAAAAAACAATAAGTCACTTAACCATGAAAATACAATATTAATGAGACAAAACTCATCATTTCCATGAAACAATATAAACATTTAAAATTTTAATGGTTAAATTAACATTATAATTATGAAATAATTCCAACCAAAATTATCTAGAAACATTCACAATATTCATCCTTCAATTCTTATCAAATGATAAACAATAATTTCTAATTCAATTTACCAAGTTTATTTCCAAAACCAAATATAATTTTTAAAATCACAACCCATTTCAATGAACTTTAAAAATCAAAAATTAAAAATCCCTTTTCAAATGCCACATTCTACCAACTGAAAATACTTTTTATTTGATTTTCTAAGAATTTACTTTAAGGGAGAGTGGTAACCAGCAGGATACAAAATCAAAAGATAAAAAATCAAAACATGCCCTATTCAAAATTCAAAAAGAAACCAACGATACACAAAACCCAATACGATCAGATCATTACACCAGTTTCCAACCAAGCATGTCGTAGAACATCATCACCATGTCATCAGTCGAAATCTTATCATCTACAACCAGCATCATCACCGGCGATACACAATTTTCAAGTGTGTATTATAATGGTAATAATACTACTAAGGGTTCCCATGATTATACCCATATTCCCATAATAATAAAATCCTTTCAAGGGTTGTATAGAATGGCAATATCATGTTTTAAGTTAGTGAACAAAAATTAAGGTCAATATGGACAACCTTCTTAAGGAATATCACTAGTAACTAAGAGAAAAATAGAGATACTATGGTAAAATACTTAGGGAACACCTACCTTAGTATAAAATGAGTCCACGTGCCCAAAACAGATCTTCTATTAATCTTATAATGAAAGTAAATAATAAATAAAATAAAATCCCAAAAAAATAGGGAATATGAACTAAACATGACAAAACATCACTCAACATCAAAATAAAAAAATAATGGAAGAGATAAGAGTTATATACTTACTAAAAGAATCAAATATCAAGTTACAACACTAAGAATAGGAAATAATCAAGAGATAACCACAAAGATCTAAGGGTAAAGATAGGGGTGTGATAAAGAGGGAGTTCTTTCTAATAAAGAGCATGAAAATTGGGTAAATTGGTTTTAGGGTTGTAAGGGAAAATGTTAATTTTAAGTTTTTAAATGGGTTCATAACAAACCATTCACAAATAGTGCAAGAATCATTATCTAAAACTTGACATTTCAAACTATTATAGTTCATGACTTATAAACCATATGCCAACTATGTGAAATTCTACTGTAATTTTCTTTGGAAATTTTCATAGTTTTCCCGGAGCTCTGTACATGGTTTACAAACTGTGAACCTATACATTTTAGGTTTCATGGTTTGGGTGCATAGTTATCATTAACTATGTGTCCTGGGAAATAACTCCAAAACCTAGATTTCCAAGACGCAAACCCTTAGTTCACTCCTGCAACCTTTAAAAACTTTTTTAAAACTGACATCATATATGATGTGTTTTCGATAATTAAATATTATAATACCTCAATAAGGGGGAAGGTGTTACATTTCAATGGACTCCACCTTATAAGGATATATATATATATATATATACTCTCAATGGTGATTAATGACTCAATAATGATTCTTTCTATATCTAGAATTCACATTTGATAAATTTTGAATATAATTTATTATTTTTCAAGGTATTTAATGAAATCCTCAAATGATCTTAAAACTATTCCTTTCTCATGGAATATATTAGAATATCATCTAAAAATACTACCACAAACTGGTCAATCTAATCTATAATTAATATATTCATTATATCCATAAATATACTAGAGGCATTAGTAATTCCAAATTCCATCACAATAAATTCATAATTTCCATACTTCATTCAGAAGGTTGTCTTAGGTATATCCTAGATTTTGACCCATAACCAATGATATCCATATCAAAGGTCAATATTCTAAAATCATTGAGCTCCACAAAATTCATTAAACATGTCATCAATATAGGGTAGAGGATACTTTCTCTTGAAAATGCTCTGTTAAAGCTCCTGATGATCATGCAAAGACATATTAACCGATATTTCTTCTTAACAAAAAGTGCATGTACACCCTATGGTCATGCACTAGGGCATATGAACCCCTTTTCAAGGTTCTCTTGGAGTTTATTATTCAATTACTACATCTCAATTCGGTCCATTATATAAAGAGTTTTTGAAATATTAATATCACCTGGTATGAGTTCTATTAAAAACTCTACTTCATGATTTGGGGGAAGGCTAATAAACTCTTTAAGAAATATGTTGGAATATTCATGAATGATAGAAATATCTTTAATATTTATTTTCTTCCCAGTCATTTGGGATAAATACCCATCATGAGTAGGTAGTAAGACCCATATAATTGAATTAATTTCCATTGGAAGCTTATGTTCATCCACACATTGAAAGGTAATTATAGGTTGATTTGGAATATCAAATGTGACTTCCCTTCCTTAATAGTTAATATGGGATATATATAGAGATAGAGTCAATACATGCCCAAAATCACATCAAATCCAACTATAGTGAGAATAATAAGACTTGTATGAAGTGTATTCCCATAAAATTTTATCAAATAGGGGTTATATACTTGAGATAAAATCATTGTACCATTAAAACTTTTCACCAATAATTCAATATCTAACTGTTAAGTTGGTTATTTGGTACTCTTGGAAAAAAATTTAAATATAAAATAGTGGGTAGAACCTAAATCAAATAAGGAATTTGAATTTCTATAATAGATTGTAAGTGTACCATTCAACACTTCATTCTCATGACCCGCTTCAAAAGTTGTGATTGCATTGACCTTCCCTTTGTCCTTTGGTTGAGGAGGTTGATAATGTTGATTATCATCATTGACCCTTAGTTTAATGCAATTGTTGGAATAATTCCAATACTCTTCACAATTGAAGCATTAGAGTGTGGGTTATACTTTTGGTCGATATTTCTTTTCACCTATATCTTCTCAACACTCAAGTGATTTATGACCTTCTTTTCCACACTTGAAACATTTACCTATGCCTTGGATAAATTTTCCCCCATGATTATTCCCACATTTTTTTCATAAAGAAAGATTAATTTTATTTCCTTTATGGGATTTATTATTTCAATATCCTTGAAACTCCATTTTCTCTTATCATACCCAAAAACATGTGAACAATGATAGTATCCACTCCCCATTTCTACCTTGATAGTACATTAAATAATTTATTAATAGTTATCAAAGTCTTTTATATCCAATTGCTTTTGGAGACTTTATATTAAGACACTAAATAATTGAAAAATCTTATATTCAGGGTCGATGGTATAACTAGAAGTGTACCTTAAAAGTTTTTTGAAGTTTTAATCATAAGTGTTTATGGATTAATCATCCTTATTCTTCAGTTCTAGAAATTACCTCTCCATTTTAGTGTGAAAAGTTGAAAAATGCCTTCTTATAATTTTCCCATTTCATGGACTCAGTCTTTTCCTCTTTCCTTATATGATTTATAAGATTTTTGTAACATCCTGGCCTGACCCATTAACTTTGGAACGACCAAATGCCACTAAGATTATGTGACATACCACAAACACCAAAGGTTAGAAATTAATGACAAGGGTGTATGTAATAATAGGGTGATGATTTACCCTAACACTGTATAATTAGTAATATAAAACTCAATAGTACTAGATGAATATGATGAATGATACTAAAATTAGTGATAGAATAAAACCAATTATGTGGAAACATCAAGAGAAACAAATGGAAAATGATTCAAAAAATATTAAAAGGGGAAAATAAAATAATAATAATAAGACCACAAGACACGGTGATTTATGTGGTTTTGGAAATGATCCTTACATCCATGAAGAGGTGTAAATTTCACTATGATCGAGTGCATAATTACATGTAAATTTCAAAGTTTTAGACACACACAGAACCCCTAGATTGAATGATCTCATAAAGAAGATGATTAGACTATGATACCAACCACATAGTAAGTCCATTGTGTTATAGTTATTGGTGGATGGAAGCATGTGGATATAAAGTACCACTATCTATAAATTCTGAGATGTTATATTAACCTTTCCAAAGTATACACTGCTACAGTGTCCTGTCAGTTCCGACTGTTCATCTTTGCTATAGTACAGTCAAAGTTTTTATAGTGGCCAAAATTTGGGTTGGGTCTTCATCCTTGGTCCCCTGAGTTGGGGTTTGTTACCCCTTGAAACCCCCAATGACCTCACTATGGAATTCGAACCATGATATTTGTTGTCTATTGTGTAGTTTGGGCCCCTATAATCCATCCAAACTTCATCCAAAATAGATCAAGATACACTATTCCAATAATATCCCACTTGAAGCCTAATCTGGAATGTTGTCCTACTTCAATGCTACTAAATTAGACAAATTAATTACTTTGATCTTCTCCCCTTCTTCACTCACCAGTATGTGCTTCTATTCAAAGATTATATTTCAATATGATGATTGATTAAATACCAGTTTTTTCCTTTTTTTTCTCCCATAACATTCTTCTATATTCTACCTCTCAATATTAATTCATCAATGAAGACCAAAAGAGGCACAAAAGTTCCTGGACTTCTCCATCACCATCAACTTTGTCAACATGTCTACTGGATTGTTGGTTCCATGAATCCTCTATAGTGTCAAAAATACATCTTGTACAAGCCACTGATAAAATGGTAATTCAATTGAATATGATTCATTCAAGCATGAAATACTGGGTTCATTTCAAAATGTATGAATCTTTAACTGTCATATAGAAAATTTGACCAAGCGATATTGACAGGGAACTATAGTAGCTCAAACTTTTCCATGGTTATTATAGCATCTTGAACTTTTGGAGATAGTGATATTGTAGATCCATGAAATTCCATCCACTGGTCACTATAGAACAGTGGACTCACTATGTAGTTTATGGCATAGTTGAATCATCTTATTTATGAGCTCATTCAATCTAGGGTTTTTATGTGTGTCTGAAACTCTAAAATTTCCCTATAATTATGCTCCCAATCACAATTAAATTTCTACCTCTCTGTGGAAGTAAGGATAATTTCCTAAACCACATAAATCATTTTTTCTTATGATCTTCTTCTCATTATTTTATTTTTATCTTTTACACTTTTATGTATCATTTTTTATTTGTTGCTCCTAACATTTCTGTATAACCTAGTATCAAATATTGAGTTAGAAAGATCAAGTTTCAATTTTCTCAAATTAAGAATTATATTTGGAAGAAGTCAAGGTAAATATTTATTACTTCAATAGGACTAATTTTTGTTACTAGAGTAAATAAACCAAGGATTATCATAATTAAAAAAAATATGCACTTACTGCTTATGGGTGTAAAATCAATACATATGGAGGTAACAGAGTGTTAAATACTAGATTGATATTTTATTGGTTTTTTGAACCTTAAATTTTCCAAAAATATAGTTTTAAATGTCATTTAGGATAATTGGTAGTTGGGTTGATGAAATATCTCATGAATATGTATGAGAAGCCTTCAACAATGAAAACCTTGTACCTTATGTGATGACTATTCAATCTAAAAATGATTGAAGGGAAAATTTTTGTTGATCAAATCAATGAATTCAATGCCATAAAAAGTCACTTTTCATCAATGGGAATTATTATTTATGATGAGGTATGTGCACTAGTTTAATTGTCTTAATTTCCTAATAGTTGGGAAGTAACTATAACAGTCATGAGCAGTTCTTTGGGGAATAAAAATCTGGTTCTAAAGTATGTGTGAGACCTAATCCTCGTCAAAGATATTCAAAGATTATAATAAATAAGATTATATGGTTATTCTATAAATGTGGAAGGAATAATATGATACACACAGTGATATTATCACATAGGATGATCAAAATAATGGGTAAAGATAAAATATGAGGCAAAGGGGACCAATCCTACTTGCAAGATTTGTAGAAAGAAAGGACACATCAAGGAGTTTAGGGGAAAATGAAAGGTTCTCAAAACCAATATTGAAAACATGGTGGATAAAGGAACTGGTTATATTTTTTTGATGAGTGTGAACACCCCTATAGAATCTTGAATTTTAGACTCAGGGGAATCTTTCTATTCCACATCGAAGGAGGGTTTTCTAAACAGTTGTGTTTCCAGATATTTTAGCAATGTACATATTACTGATGATGAACCCTTTAAGATTGTGGGGAAGGGACATATATAGATTAAAACCAACATTGGGAGTTTTCTCATTTTGGAAAATGTGATTTATATACCTGTATTAAAAAAATATTATTTCTATTGAGCATCTTGATGATTTAGGTTTTATAACCACATTCATAAGTGGTGAAAGGAATATTACTAAGGGACCTATGGTCATTTCCTAGGGAGTAAATAATATAACACTAAAAAACATGATAGAAACATTCATGAAAATGGTTAAATCAATAAATTATATCAAGTATTCACAACTATGGAACTACAGGATAGTCCACATGAGTGAGAAGGGTTGATGGTGTTGAAAAAAAAATAATTCTACTAAATATGAAGTCAGTGTAAGTTGGATTGTGTTAAGATTGTATCATTGGAAAGTTGAAGAAGGTATCCTTTGCATACATGATTCTGTAGTGATAATGGAATCCACATAAAAATTAATACAATGTATACATCACCGAAAGACTTGAAATAGTATTATTGATCCATTCTATATCAATTGTATGCATTTCTTCTCATGAATGTATCAAAATTATTATTCCACTACCTGAGTTCCATCTTTAACCCATATAATCTCTTTTGGAGTTTTCACACTAGGTATTCCTTCCCTAAATCAATGTATCCCTCTGGTTGTTGCATATAAATATCCTTATTTAGATCTCTATGAAGTAAAGTTGCCTTTGTATCAATCTAATCAAGATGTAAATCTTATGATGAAAATATATTGAGAACCACCCCGATGGTGGTAAGCTTCACTACAGGTGAAAAAAAATCAATGAAATCCACACCCTCCTTATATTGAAAACCTTTCACCAATTTTTTGTCCTTATAGATCCTATTACCATTATGTTCTTCCTTGACTCAGTATATCCATTTGTTCATGAGAGCTTTCATCATCCAATTTATCATCTTGTCTTCTATGATGTTGAACGTCACTTCTTGACCAACGTAAGGTACACAGCACTGAGAACCTTTCAATCTAGTATCTCCCACTTCATCTCCTCCATATCTGTTGGTTTTACACCTATAATTGGTATATTCATATTTTTATGATAAAGATAATCCTTAATATGAATCCTCTAGTAACTAAAATTAGTTCCATATATGAAATTATTCTTCACCTTGCCTTATTCTATATCCAATGTTTAATTTGAGAAAACCAAAACTTAATCTTTCAAACTCATGCTTTGATACCAAATGATATAGAAATTCTAGGAGAAAAAAATTACTAACAATTCATATAAGAGAGAAAAGGAAAAGGAAAATAATAGGAAGGAGATCACATGACATGGAAATTTATGTGGTTTTTTAAATGATCCTTATATCCAGGGATAAGCATAAATTTCACTATGATTAGGATTAGAATTAAAAGGAAATTTTAGATTTTCAGAAACACATAGAAACCCTGGATTGAATGATCTTATAAAGAAGATGACCCAATTATGCCACCAACTGTACAATAAGTCCACTATGATACGTGATCAATGGTTGGAAGTTCATGGAACTACAGTACCATTATCTCTAAAGTATGATAAGCTACAATAACCATGTCAAATTCCACACTACTATAGTGACCTTTTGATATCGCCTGGTTATATTTTCTACCTAAAAGTCATAGTTCCATACATCTTGAGAAGAAACCATCATTTGATTCCTAGATGAATCATATTCATTTGAAGTACCATTTTATTATAGGATTGATATAGGATGGTTTTTTGACATTTCATAAGAATTTTAGAACTAAAAATCCAAGATACATGTTGAAAAGGATGATGGTGATAGAAAATTATTGGTACTATTGTGCTAATATTGGTCTTCATTGATGAATGGAGTGTGAGAGGAATAATATGAGAGAACACTATGGGTGAAAAGAAGGGAAAATAGTTGGTATTTCATGATTTTTCATCTTTAAATTGAATATTTGAATGGAAGAACACTCTTGTGAGTGAAAATATAAGGTTCTCAGATTAAGTAAGATTTATACATTATTTTCACCAAATTAGGTCATCATTTCGGATTTGTAATGACCCGGACCCAGCCAGCCACCTGAACAGTGCCGAACAGGTCGGGTGTTACTACCTTAGGCGCACCTCCCCTGAACGCCAAAGGCTGCCGACTAGTAGCGAGGGTCTATGAGGTATAGTGGGGAGCCTATACCCTCTCGGAGGATCATAATAAGGGTACTGGTCCAAGTATAATAGTAAATATACAGCAGAAAGAAAGACTCAGCTGACTTGAACCAGACCCGCAGAGCGGAAGCATAATCAATATAGATAAACAGCGGAAGCAGAATATATAAGAATAGCAGCGGAAACAAACACAACAAAATATTGATAACATGTAACTACTACTGAATAGTAAAACATGCATCCAAAGCAGGTCATACACAACGGAATATAAAAAGGGCACCAATAGATAACTAACAGTAGCTACATTAAGCATGCCGATACAGAAAAGTAAACAAAGAAAAGTAAACCCCAGCTAGGCATGACCTCAAGGTCCATACCATCTCTACGCAATAACTAACGCAGCCCAAATCCTGAAGCTGGCCTCTTTCCTGCACATAAATCCATAAAGTCTGCACACGTCCTGAAGGGCCCGTGTAGGGTGTGAGACAAATCTCAGTAGGATATCACCCAACGGTACGTACCAAATATATGTGTTTAAGCAGTCATGCATTTACAATAAAAGTAGTAAACAGTACAATGCACAATTAAACACAAACTCCACTGGTGCTCAACAGCCACCATGGAGCGTCACCTGCTTCGGCCAACACCGGAATCTCTGTCGTGTACCCCAGCACCACGTGCCACCTGACACCTCGTGTCTCAAGTACCGACGTCCCGAAGGCATGCCCAAGAATAGTAACCTGGAACCATCTGCCTCTTGACACCACGTGTCTCAAGTACCGATGTCCTGAAGGCACGCCCAAAAATAGTAACCCAGCACCATGTGCCTCCAGACACCTTGTGTCTCAAGTACCGACGTCCCGAAGGCACACCCATTCCCTGAAGGCTCCTCACCTCCCCCATGGATTTCTATGGAAATCACCCCCAACCAAAATACCTAACCGCAACTACGGGGGCCTCTACCCACACGAGTGGTCAAAACCACCTCATCATGGAGTATCTCTATGTGCACACTACTCAAAGTCCTGGTGAGCGATAATCACCAAAATAGTACCTAATCCACCAACACGTCTGACACCTCGTGTCCCTGCGACCATGTCGCTCAAGTCCGATGGCATCGCCATCCTAGTATCCCGGTACATGCCCAACCTGACAGTTGTACTGCCTCAAGCCGATGTCCATGACGCCCAATATCGTGGTCAAAACCACCCAAAGTAACTCGGGCAAAGCCCCAACCTGTGATCACCATCCCTCAAGCGTAACCGGGCCAAGACCAACACAACCCTAAAGGTCCAGCATATGCAATCCATCAATTTCATATATACATATTTAAACAGAAAACATAAACCAGAAAAACAAACTAAATAGTTGAATTGCACTCTACCAGGTGTTATCCCATACCATCACTGAGGTCTTAAATGCCTCCACAATTTATATAAAACATCAATAAATTAAACTAACAGTTTATAGAATTAACATTTCAGTTAAAACCATTTTGGTGTTCCCCGGCCAAAATGCCCCAATGAGAAACGACCCCTCATCCGGCCCTGCTCATGAAAACTGGTAATCGGGCATACCCAAAAGCATCCCAGGGGTCCTATAACCATTACAGTATGGGAAAAAAATAAAACGGGTCCCGCTCAAAATACCCAAAAACGCATCGAAGGTCACTTTACCCAAACAACCACGAAAACACAAAAAAAAAGTATGCACCACCTACCTGAGACTCGCACGATGCTACTCCTCCGGTAACACCAGCCAATTCGGTCTAAAACGTGGTAAATCTACAAAAGATTCAATACCGTTCAAATGACTATAACTCATTCTAGAACGAAAATCAGACCAAATGGCCAAAGGGGGATCGAGGGCTTACCGAGGGGGTTCCAACGCACTAATCGGAGTTCAGATCGGGTCTCGGGCGGATGATCGGGAGGAGAAAAGGGGTTCGGCCGGCCTGGTTAGCGTATCTGGGCGGAGGGTATGAGGTTCTGCCTCAATATGAGGCTACTTCCCATTTTAAGTGAAAAAAAGAAAGTACACGGCGTGTACTTTAGGACTACACGCCGTGTATGATTCATTTAACTGTTCATAAGATGGCAGAATTCTGCCGATTTACTTTCCGAACCTGCCGACATGAGTACACGGCATGTACCTAGGGGTACATGGCGTGTACTTGGTTCCTCTTCCTTTCCTCACTGACAGACCTACACACCCAGTGTTTCCCTTATACACAGCTAGACTACACGGTGTGTCCAAAGGGAACACGGCGTGTACCTGGTTCTACCCGTCCAACGGCCCACACGCCATGTATGGCCACCACACGGTCGGGTATACATGGCGTGTTAAAAACTACACGTCGTGTAGTAAGAAACTACTACATGGTCATCCCACACCATGTACTCGGCGAGCACATGGTCGGTCACTCACCTACACATACACGGCTTGTACTTAAAGTAAACGGCGTATAGTCTGGAAATTTCCAGAAACATCCCATTTAATTCAGTTTTCCTCAGAAACCAGACAAAAATTCAAACAGGGTCGGGATTTTGAACCGTTCCAAAAACTCGGGTTCTTACAAACTCCCCACCCTAACTTAGCTCGTCCCCAAGCTACCAAACGAAACCCGGAGATGGCACCGAACACGCCCATCCCAGTTAAACAACCTGGACTACCCCAGTCCCAAGGTTCTGGCTAAATTCTGCAAGGGGATCCCCACCTTAGGAATTTCCTACTCGGTCTCAACCAACAAAATTTAAAGCAAACAAGGTTTACTAACCTGTTTTCTAGATTCATAGTCCTCCCGTGACGCATCGTCACCCTGATACCTCGTTGGTGCTCTTGTGTCGCTTCTGACACCCAACGTAACCTGCACTGCATTGGTGTCTGCCTCCACGAGGTCCTGGTGCCTAGCACCTCCAGTAACCCGCATCTACGATGCCCCGATGCCCATGGCACCTCAAGTAACCCGCATCCAGGATGCCCCGATGCCCACAGCACCTCATACATATATATATATATATCATGCACCCTATATGGTTCCAATCCCACTGACTAGCATCTAGTCAGTACAAATAGATCATGTGCACCACGTGCACTCAAACAGACATGCCTCTACAGGTCGTGCCAAAAAGGAAACATGGAGGTCACAGTCACACCGCGATGTACCTCTAACCGTCATTGGTTCACCAGCTTGCTCAGCCTCTGCCAGCTCCATGGCGTGCACCTGGCCTGAAACACGGCTTCCTGACGCCTGACCTCCCGATGTTGCTCTGTTCACTGGCCACTAACCCCTCAACTGGTTCCCAGCATCTTTGTCATACCTCCGCGCACAGCTGAACCTCGACTACCCTCTCTGGGTACCGAACCTGAACCAACTCCAGACGCTACAGTCTGTCCGGGTCCCTTCCTACCGGCTATCTGAGAAGGCTGCCTGCAAAACCTCTCCAAATGTCCATCCTGTCCACATGCCTGGCACTCCTTTGTAGGCATATCACACTGAGCCCGAACATGCCCCGGCTGTCCACACTGGAAGCAAATCACCAAAAAACTACCATGAGGTGGTAAGGTGAATCCCTGGCCTGACTGCCCTGCTGTAACTCATCACGTCCTCGCTTCCTGTTGTCTGAACCATCACCTGGAGTTGTCGCCCTTCCCAAGAGAGACTTTTCTCTCTCGTTTCCCTCAGCTATGAGCACCTGGTTCACCGCCTCGGAGAAGGATCCCAGCCTGAAGATGTTCACCTGGACCCGAATAGCATGTCATAATCCATCCTCGAAGCGCCTCACCCTAGCTGCGTCGTCGCTTACCATACCAGGTGCAAAGCGAGATAGCTCAGTGAAGGTAGATGCATAGTCTATAACGGACATGTCTCCCTAATTAAGACTCAAGAACTCCCAAGCTCTCTCTGTCCTCAGTGTCTCTGGATATAAGTGCTCGAAGAACCTGTCCTCAAAGTCCTTCCATGCTAGTCCCTCGTGCCTACGAGCCTACACCTGTACATCCCACCAACGCGTCGCTGGTCCTCTCAATATGTATGTTGACAAATTGACCCTCCTCCCTAGAGGCGTCTCTAGATACTTTAGGATCATCTACATACTCTCTATCTAGTTCTCAGTCGCCTGTGGACCACCCTCACCCTGGAAAAGCGGCGGGTGCGGCGACTGGAACTCCCGTGTCAAATACGCCATAGAAGGCTCTGTACCCTACGCACCTCTGTCAATCCCCTGAAAGACACGTACCAGGCTAGCTTGGAGCCGATCGTCAATCCACGGCCCAAATGATGCCAAACCCGGCTGTTGTCCTGCCTGCACTGGATCCTGAACCTGATCCTGTCCCTGAGCTTGTACCTGTGGCTTGTGCTCTGCCTGTACCGAATTCTGACCCTGATCCTGTGGCACTGTATCATCTCCTGCCTGACGCTCCATCGAGCTGTGAAGGAGTAACCCACTAAATACCATAAATGGTTAGATGGATCATATATATATAACAACATATTCTACGCAGATAAGGAAAGCAGTAAAAGGAAGTGCATAACAACTACCCTTACTCCCCCTCACTGCAACCCATGCCCCACAGCATCCCGGCCTCATGGTCTCCTTACCCGCCCTCAACAGAGCCAAGTATCAAAAGTAACTCGGGCCATACCCATCCTGGAAACTCACGTTGCCTCAAACCGATGACCGAGTCGCCTAATCCTGACAGTTACACTGCCTCACCCATAGTACTTGCCTGCTCTCATAAGAGTTAGACCCAAATATCCTGCAGCATGCAATTCTAAAAAATATAAAGCATGGAATACACATTTTCACAACTAGCAGTTCTATCAGGAATTTCACCAATTCACATTTTAAAGCATATAAAGCATGGCATCAGATGTTTCAATCACATGGCATTATCACTTCACAAATCATATGTGCAATTATGAAATTTAAATACCCTAAAAATGTGCCTATCAAATCCAAGAAACCAAGCCTTGCCATATCGGGCCAAGGTCTAATTCTCCCTTACCACACCGGGTCAATGGTCACATATCACAATCAATAACATCACACATCAAGTGAGCCGCTGAGGTGGAAATCATATCAACTGTAATCTGAGAAAAACAAATAGCAGTTCCTACCCGCGGCAACTAGGTCCATCCCTCGTATTTGGGGCTGCAGGCACCCAAGCACAAGCTAGAAACCCAGTCCCTATAACAAACTATCTCCAGTCTACCATATCCCCAAATAGTAAAACCAGTAGAAAGAAACGAGAAGCCTCAAACTCATTAGTATCCAGTAAGACACTGCTACTAAATCCCTGTCAAGAACTCCTCTGATACCACTTTGTAATGACCCAGACCCGGCCAACCACCAGAACAGTGCCGAACGGTTCGGGTGTTACTACCTTAGGCGCACCTCCCCTGAACGCCAAAGGCTGCCGACTAGAAGTGAGGGTCAATGAGGTATAGTGGGGAGGCTATACCCTCTCAGAGGATCATAATAAGGGTACTAGTCCAAGTATAATAGTAAAGATGTAGCAGAAATAAAGACTCAGCAGACTTGAACCAGGCCCACAGAGCGGAAGAATAATCAATATAGATAAACAGAGAAAGCAGTAAATATAAGAACAGTAGCAGAAATAAACAAAAAAAAATGCTGATAACATGTAAATACTACTGAACAGTAAAACATGCATCCAAATAAGGTCATATACAACTAAATATAAAAAGGGCGCCAATGGATAACCAACAGTAGCTACATCAAGCATACTGATACAGAAAAGTAAACAAATCAAATTAAACCCTATCTAGGCATGACCTCAAGGTCCATACCATCTCTGCACAATAACTAACGCAGCCCAGCTCCTGAAGCTGGCCTCTTTCCTACACGTAAATCCATAAAGTCTGCACACGTCCCGAAGGGCCCGTGTAGTGTGTGAGACAAATCTCAGTAGGATACCACCTAATGGTGCGTACCAAATATATGTGTTTAAGCAGTCATGCATTTACAAGAAAAGAAGTCAACAGTACACTGCACAATTAAACACAAACTCCACTGGTGCTCAACAGCCACCATGGAGCGTCACCTGCTTCGGCCAACGCCGGAATCTCTGTCGTGTAACCCGGTACCACGTGCCACCTTACACCTCGTGTCTCAAGTACCGACGTCCTGAAGGCATGCCCAAGAATAGTAACTCGGCACCATGTGCCTCCTGACACCACGTGTCTCAAGTACCGACATCCCGAAGGCATGCCCAAAAATAGTAACCCGGCACCATGTGCCTCCTGACACCTTGTGTCTCAAGTACCGACTTCCCGAAGGCACGCCCATCCCCTGAAGGCTCCTCACCTTCCCCGTGGCTTTATATGGCAAGAACCCCCAACCAAAATACCTAACCGAAACTACGGGGTCATCTACCCACATGATAGGTCAAAACCACATCATCACGGAGTATCTCTATGTGCACACTACTCAAAGTCTCGGTGAGTGGTAATCACCAAAATAGTACCTAAGCCACCAACACGTCTGACACCTCGTGTCCCTGTGACCATGTTAATCAAGTCCGATGGCATCATCATCCTAGTATCCCAGGCCATGCCCAACCTGACAGTCGTACTGCCTCAAGACGACGTCCATGACGCCCAATCCTGTGGTCAAAACCACCCAAAGTAACCCGGGAAAAGCCCCAACCTGTGATCAGCATCACTCAAGCGTAACAGGGCCAATCCCAAGACAACCCAAAAGGTCCAGCAGATGCAATCCAGCAATTGCATATATACATATTTAAACAGAAAACATAAACCGGCAAAACAAACTAAACAGTTGAATTGCACTCTACTAGGTGTTGTCCCATACTAGCATTGAGGTCTTAAATGGATCCACAATTTATATAAAACATCAATAAATTAAACTAACAGCTTATAACATTAACATTTCAGTTAGAACCATTTTGGCGTTCCCTGGCCAAAATGCCCCGACGAGCAACGGCCCCTCACCCGGCCCTGCTCACGCAAACTGGTAACCGGGCATACCCAAAAGCATCCCAGGGGTCCCATAAGCATTACAGTATGAAAAAGCAGATAAAACAGGTCCCTCTAAAAATACCCGAAAACGTTCTGAAGGCCGCGTTACCCAAAAAACCACGAAAACAAAAAAAGAAGTATGAACCACCTACCTGAAACTCGCACGATGCTACTCCTCCGGTAACACCCGCCAATTCGTTCTAAAACGTGGTAAATATACAAAAGATTCAATACTATTCAAACGAATATAACTCATTCGAGAATGAAAATCAGACAAAACGGCCAAAGAGGAATCGAGCCCTTACCGAGGGGGTTCCAATGCACTAATCGGAGTTCGGATCGGGTCTCGGACGGACGATCGGGAGGAGTAAAAGGGGTTCGGTCGGCCTGGTTCGCGTATCTGGGCGGAGGGTATGAGGTTCTGCCTCAATATGAGGCTACTTCCCATCTTAAGTGAAGAAAAGAAAGTACACGGTGTGTACTTTAGAACTACATGCCGTGTATGGTTCATTTAACTGTTCATAAGACGTCATAATTCCGCCGACTTACTTTCCGAACCTGCCGACATGAGTACATGCCATGTACCTAGGGGTACACGGCGTGTACTTGGTTCCTCTTCCTTTCCTCGCCGATGGACCTACATGCCTTGTGTTTCCCTTATACAAAGCTAGACTACACGGCGTATCCAAAGGGAACACGGTGTGTACCTGGTTCTACCCAGCCAACGGCCCACACGCCATGTATGGCCACCACACAGTCAGGCATACACGGCGTGTTAAAAACTACACGCCGTGTAGTAATAAACTACTACACGGTCATCCCACGGCATGTACTCAGTGAGCACACGGCCGGTCACTCGCCTACACATACACGGCGTGTACTTAAAGTACATGGCGTGTAGTCTGGAAATTTCCAAAAACTTCCCATTTAATCCAGTTTTCCTCAGAAACCAGACAAAAATTCAAACAGGGTCGGGATTTTGACCCGTTCCAAAAACCCGGGTTCTTACAGATTAGTCTCCAAGTGAGATATTGTTGGAAGGGTGTATATTAATCCATTTTGAATGAATTTGGTCGAAATGAATGTTTCAGGAGCATAAGGCTACACTCAGGGTTACCTCAAACTTTCTGGGAATAGGTGGTAAAAATGGAATCATATCTCATAAACCAAAACTATAATCAGAGTCATAAAAATAAAACAATACAATGAAACAGTCTAAAAATCTAAAATATGACAAGACCTAAGTACCAAGGTGGAATTACACTAGACTCTAACACTCAAACAACTCCAAGATCCATTCACTAACAACCACAACATCATAATGCAACACTAGAGAAGTATAGAATCTTCACTTTACTTGTATCATGATAAATGGTGTTTTTATACATACTAAGGTGAATATGTAGGGTTGAGTATATCGACTCATTAGGAAAACCATGAGACTTCCCAAACACGACACTAAAACAAGAACATACTTTCTCATGTTTATAATATAAAATAGGTAGAAGGTATAAAAACCACTAATCAAGATAGATATGAATAATTTAGATAAATAACCCAAACCAATGTATTAACCATGAATGAACCCACACACCCATGAAATAAACTAGCCCAACACATCTCTTGTTAAAGAAGGCCCTATAAATAGTCCAAATAGTGAGCAGAAACCCATCCCTCAGATCTCAATTCATCACTCAGTGTTGTAATCCAATGTGATTGAATTTGAATCACAAACATATATAAACCACAAGGCCCTTTATATATGCATATATATTCACACTAACTATTTCCATTCCATGTTCACACACCCAAAACCTTCTTTATTTGAAACTACATTAAATAATTTTATTAAACATGTTGTGGGTGTCACCCACAACCCAATGATTTAAAACGAACCATTAATTTAGGTTTCCAAAATATATTTAGAATGATTTTTCTAACCAAAATCAAAATAAATTTTATTTATAAAACTAGGATCCTTTTTTATAGGAGAAAGTTTATAGAGATGGAATCCACTAACCTCTGATTTGTTCAACATGAAGAATCATCTCATGATCTCATATATTCGGGATCTGATTTCCATTCCTTCAATGAATCCTAAGAAGTTCCCATAAAATTAATCCCTACACCATAGATTTAAGAATATTATCCTTGGTTTAGGGTTTTTCTCTATAGGTAATGAGAATATAAAAAATATAAAGGAAGAACAAGGCTCTTACCTTTCACTTTCTAGATCCAACTCTCTCAGATTCTTTGGAATCATCCACTAGAATGAAATAAATCATAAAATCACCTAGAGGAAGCTTGGTGTTTGAGAGATTAAGTCAGGGAATGAATAATGAGGGTTTTAGGGAAATTTTTAGATCTTAAAACAAATTTAATTAATCATTCTACACAGTTAGGTCACACAGTTTGGAAAACCATGTGGGTTTTACTAGAAAAAGCTCAGGGTCGTACAATTGGGCCACATAGTTTGGTAAACCATGCACCAGTTGTGAAAAATACAACTATTTAAAAATTTTAAAATTTTCACAATTAATTCATATTTTTTTCCAAACTATGCATTAATCATGCTCCTTACTATAGAAAATTCTTTCCCTTTGAATTATTACCTATGAAAACCACACAGTTTCCCCAAACCATGGTCAAAACATATACCCTCTAGAATTCCTCCAAAACTCCTCAAAACCTTCTAAAAGATATAAAAACTCAACCTAATAATTATATAAATTCAAAATACATAATAAAAGAGTAAATTAACTTAAAACAAGGGTGTTAAATTCTCCCCACCATTGGGTTTTATATCCTTAGAAAGCTAATGGTTGGTAGTTTCATGGAATATATGCGTCCATTGCTCCAGCATAAACTTTTTCCACTCCCAAGTTTCCTCTTAAATCAGGACATAATTCCATAATACCCATACTTTGGGTATTAATCTTCATCATAATTAGTTCTATTATCTATTTAGAATATAAATCATGGTATAGAAAAATATATCATTCAGTTCAAGAGTAACATTATCCCAATCAATCACATAGCTAGGATCATGTTGGTATTTCTTTAACTAGGATACATGGAAAACATTATGGAAAAAAATAAATCTTGTCCAATAAAGATAACCTATATGTAGTGTATCTAATATGTTCCATAATTTCAAATGGTCTAACATATCGAGGAGAAAATTTTCCTTTCTTACCCAGTCGAAGATGACCCAATATTGGTGACAATTTCAAGAATAAATGGTCACCTATGTTAAAAAATGAGGATAAATGGTGATGATGTGTATATTATTTTTTATGGATCTATTTTGTATCCATATATTTCCTAATCATCAATATTTTCATAGTAGTCTCGAGGATAATACTTGGTCCAATCAATGAATTTTCCCCAGTCTCTACCTAATAAAGTGGAGATAAACATATATGTCCATACAATTCCTTGAACAAATCCATATGTATCGTGGACTAATAATTGTTATTATATGAAAAATATACTAATGAAAAATGATCTTCCCATGAACCAATGAAATCCATAACACAAACTATAAGCATTTATTTTAGTTTCTTAATAGTATATTCTTACTATCCATATATTTGGGGATGATATGTCATGCTCATGGATAATTGAGTTCCAAGGTCTTGTTGCAAGGATCACTAAAACGGTGAGGTGAATCTAGGGTACTAGTTAGTTACTATATAATCTATCACTCCATGTAACTTATTCACTTCTAAAATATAAATATTCTCTAAGTATTCTCCAACTTTTTGATTTGGTCCATAATCACCAAAATAGCATAATGATTCTGAAGTGTCTATGGTATACCGATAATAAAATCCATTATAATATATTTTTATTTCTATTCAGATATTTTTATAGAATATAATATTCATTATAGTCATTTATTTCCATCCTTTACCTATAGAAAATTGAGACATCTCATAACATAATTGACCAAATTTCATTTCACACCCTACCACCAAAAATGGGTTTTAATTTACTAGAACATTTTATATATACCCAGGTGGATGGCCCATTTAGAATTGTGATAAATAGAAAGGATATATACTTTTCATGATGAATGAACAATGGTTTGATCTTTAAATCATAACACATAGTTTTCATCCTCTCACCAATCCTCAGCAGTCTCCCCGTCATTGAGGTTTAACCTAATGGTAAGGTAGTTTAAGTATGTTTTTTGAGCCTTTTTGAATGGGATAATTAAATTAAGAATATAAGTAACTGGAAATAAAACTATATCTTGATTCTATTTTATAAATTCCAAATTCATGTTTTAAATTACTCCCATATTATACCACTATTTATGAGCCTCCCTGATGAATTCATTATATGATTTCCAACTCAAAGAATCATCCACTAAATTGAATTTCCTTAGAATATAAACCAAGTAAAATTTAAATATCTGGAGATATTCTATTCATCACCATTGCATTGGGTTCAAGTTATCTTTGGAAAATAAGCATTTTAAAATTTTATGGTCAATAAACATGGTAAAATTTTCACCAAATAGGTAGTGATTCCATGTTTTTAATTCATGGACTGCCATAGCTAATTCCAAATCATTAATTGTATAGTTATTTTCACATGTTCTCAATTGAATCAATCCATAAGCTATGATATTATTTCCTTGTATATGAATACATCCAAGTCCATATCCATATGCATCACAATACACCACATTTACTTGTACTTATTCTAGAAAGATAATGATAGGTGTTGAAGTAAACTGGAATTTAAGTTTATAAAATAATTTATGGAAATACTCATTCCATTTGAATGGAATACCTTTCCTTGTTCATGTATTCATAATAGAGGTGATTCTTGATAAATATTGGATGAATCAATGATAATAGCCTGATAATCTCAAAAAAATGTGTATCTCAAAGAAATTATTAGGAGGATTCCAAGAAATGACTACTTTGATCTTTTTAGGATCATCCAATATTTATTTTTTAAAAATTAAATGACCAATTAAATGAATTTATTATATCCAAAATTCAATCTTATAGAATTTAGCATAGAGACAGTGTTCATGCAATATACTCAATACAATATCCAAGTGCTTTTCATGGTTATTTCTAGTTTGAGAGTACACCAGGATATCACCAAAAAATACCATGAAAAATGAGTCAAGGTACCTGTAAAAGATATGATACATTAAATCCATGAAAACTATAGGTTCATTCATAAGACCAAAGAAAATGACCTAGTATTCATAGTGAGCATACCCACTTTGAAATTCTATATTTTGGATATCCTTTCTACTCACTTATAGTTGGTGATACCCCAATCATAGATTAATTTTATAGAACCATTTGGATCCCTTAAATTGATGAGATGGATCATCAATTTAAGGAATTTGATAACAATTCATGATCATAACTTGATTCAGTTTATGATAATCAAAAAACCCATCATCCTTCTTTACAAACAGTTTTGGTTGGGCCCAATGTGATGTAATTAGTCTAATAATCCACTTTATTTCCAATTATTCCAGTTGTACCTTTAATTACTATAATTATATTGGTGTCTTTATATATAGTGGAAGTGAAATAGTAATCGTTCTTGGAAGTAGATTAATAAAAAAAATATTTCCCATTTAGGTGTTAACCCAAATAAATATTGCAGAAATACAATAGGGTATTAGTCTACATGGAAGGAAGACTCTTATTCCTTGTTTCATCGAAATCACCCAATGTTATCTCCACTAAATAGTAAGATATTTTTTAATCCATTATCACTAAAGTCCCTAATTTTCCTACATTTCTATCTCAATACCCTTTGAATAAAAGAAGAGAATCGTCAAGGTATTTGAAGTTTATATGTTTGGAATAATAGTCAATATGAGATTTTAATACTACCAACTAGTCCATTCCAAAGATTAAGTTGATGATTTTCATTCCAAAGATAGTAAAATTCCATAAAAATTACACAACATCGATGGAAATAGAATACATTGGACACGTAAATAATCTACATTATCATTTCCTAAGAGGTGTATTGATGCTTAGAACATGAGGAATCATTTCCATGTTCAACCCTAATTGATTTATTACATGAGAAACAATAAACAAGTGGGAATTCCCAATGTTAAACAATATATGCATAAGTGTTGAGTTAAGAATGATGGTACCTTGCACTATTGAGGGGCCTAGTTTCCTAGTTAAAATTTAATACTTAGCTTTATATAGTTTTCGATCATCTCACACTCAGTAGTCCTTATTCCCTAGCTAAGTTTGTATTGGCTAGATAATCAAGGCATTCCTATAATTATCTTGGTCCACCTGATTTTGGGGGTGAGAACTGATTTAATAAGATCTTCCTAGTTGAGAATTATAGAAATGATATTGATTCGAACCATGAGACTAATTTGATCCATCCCTACTTGTTGAATTGTGAGGTTTTGTACAATAACACTTGTGGTGTCCTCTTTAGATGCAATTGTGACACTCTCGAGATGGTTTCATGAATTCCTTCTTCTTATGAATTAACTATCCACATTGAAATCAACCTTATTGATTACTATGAATTGAAGTTAAGGAGACTGATCTAGTGGAATGGTTCTCTAGTGCTCTTCCACCTTGAGAGTAGTTATCTCATCTTTTCTTATTCTCTGTACTAGATTTACCACCTATTTTTAGTTGGCAAAATATTTCTACTCTTATATGGTTCTGAGTAATATATTTTTCTACTACTAATGATTTTTTCACCATGTCCGTATTGTTTTAAATACATAACATGATGTACTTGGAGTAAATATCTAGTCACGAACCCAACTCAAATATACACACCTTTATATATTCACCAGTAACTACCTTTACATCAAATCATGCCAAATAAGTAAATTGGGCCACATATTCTATCACTAAAATATTTCCTTCTTTTAAATCAAATAAGCATGTCATTTTTGATATATGGAATGCATGTGAGTAGAATTATTTGTTAAACAATTCCTCATTCCATACCAAGTAAGACCTTAATTGAACTTAGCTTGGATAGATAGGTCCCACAAAGTTCATGTCAAGACCTCGAGTATGTGCACTGCTATCTTGACCTTAATTTCAGATGGATTTATAAAGAAATCAAATATTCTATCTGTCCTACCCATCCATATTTATGCTTTCTCAGGTATCAAGTCACCCTAAAATATCAGTGGGTTTTGTCTTTATAATTTCAATGAATTGTCCACATGATATAGTTCCTTAGTTTGATTTACCTTATCAGTATCCTGAAATTATTGTACGATACTCTAAATAAGCTATTTGTTCACCTGAACCATATTCTTTACCTCACCCTCTTGTTGGTTTCCAAGTCTCTTGGTTCTTGGAATCTTTTTATAACCACTGTAACATTCTCTAGACAGTTACTACACATTTTTTAAATCATATTTTATGAAAAATATTGCAACATGATTATAAGGGCCTTAGTAATTTAATTTAAAAATAAATAATTTTAAATAACATATGAATGATGCAATCATAGAGAGTCTCCTAACTAATACATGATATTACACACTCATTGGATAAACCCACGATAATGAGTTGACAACGCAACTATAAGTGATTAAAAACACCTTTTTTACTAAAACCACCACAGTAAATTGAAGTTAAATATAAGTATGTTAGATATTACCTTTTATACTATATATTTTGAGTTTTGACATATCCTATCTCCTTGATACTATCTCAACTAACAGGCAATTTCAACAGATACCATTTGTAACATCCTAAACCAACCTATTAGCTTGGGAAGTGATTGAAACACCACTAAACTTAGTTAACATACCCCAGACACCAAAGGCTGGTAATAAATTCCAAGGGTATATATAATCATTGGGGTAAGATTTACCCTAACATCATACAACCTGTAATAGACAAACTCAATAAAACAACATTAATATGATGAATGGTACAAAAACTAATGATATAATAAAACTAGAACTAATCAAAGTTTCAATAATAATAAAATACATTTAATAAGTCAAAAAAACACAAAGATGACATGAATCGAGTACCAAGGTGGATCTATAGCAGACTCCAATGCTCAACCAACTCTAAGATCCATCCACTAACTAAGTATCATGATACACCATTAGATAAGTATGAAATATTTCTTTTACCTGTATCATGATAAAAATCATCTGCATACACACCAAAGGTTCATATACAGGGGGTCAGTATATATACTCCATAATAAAACCTTGATACTTCCCAAACATGCCACTAAATCATTATCATATTATCTCACATTTATAATATAAAATAGGCATAATGTATGAAATACAATGATCAATATAGATATACATAAAGTAGTTAAATAACCCAAAAATGTATAAAATAGTCATGAACGCACATACCCATGAAATACACCAACCCAATGAATCTTTTATTAAAAAAGACCCTATGAACAAACCAAATCATGAGAAGAAACTTGTCCCTCCAGTCCCAAGTTATCACTTGACTGTATAATCCAATGTTCTCAAATTATCATTACAGCTATGTCTAACCCAAAATGACCATTCTATATGAATATGAACATGAAATAACCATTTCTATACCAATTTCACACAACCAAAATATTATTTATTTGAAATTACATTAAATCATTTTATCAAACATGTTGTGGGAATCACCCACAACCCAAGGTCTTTAA
This sequence comes from Viscum album, assembly GCA_963277665.1. NCBI lineage: Eukaryota > Viridiplantae > Streptophyta > Magnoliopsida > Santalales > Viscaceae > Viscum > Viscum album. The sequence goes on along the minus strand of OY728138.1, from coordinate 1,100,559,305 downwards.
ACCAACTAACAAGAGAGTTTTACAAAAATTTTCAGTAAGATTTCTCCAAAAAAAAGTAGAAGAAATTTTATTTGGAAAACTAATATCCTTCAAGTTCTAATAGAATATTGAAATATGAATAATCCACCTATCATCAATGCATTCAACAAAAATAATCATCTCACAATCTCTCATATTTGATATCACCTTTCCATTCCTTAAAAAACTAAAAATGTCCCATAAAAACAATCCCTAAACCATAAATTGATCCATATCAACCCCAGTATAGGGTTCCTATCTAGAAAAAATAGTAAGATCAAGAAGATAAAAGAAGAATAAGGTTCTTACATTTGACTTTATAGATTAAATTCTCTCTAATTAATTATAATTTTCCTTCAAATAGAAAGGAATAATAAAATATGCCTAAAGGGATCCTAAGGTTCAAGATCCTAAGTCAAGGGAGTAATAATGAGAGTTTTAGGAGATTTTTTAGGTTTTAAAACAAATTTTATTATTTAATTAATTACTTTGTATGGTTATGATGTGTGGTTTGGTAAAATGTGCACTAACCATGTGGGTGAAACTGTACAAAACCTAGGTAAATATGGTTGTGCCACATAGTTTGGTAAACCCTACACTAGCCATGAAAAACACCAGTATCCAAAAAATTTCCAAATTCATATAACTACCAAAAAAATTTCTCAAAATGTGTGCTTGTATAGAGAGGTTCCTTTCCCATTGCATGATTACCTGGAAAAATTGAATGGTTTCTCCTAACCATGATCAATTTTCATGATTATCATGGTCTTAGAATTGGAGAACAATAAATATATTTTCTATAGCATTTACTTATTGCTCAGAAATAATTGGACTAGAGGACCCATTGAGGGATGGTGGAATTTATCACATAAATAACTCAATGGAAATTTTCCCCTTCCTTGGTGAATTCAGGAGCTCAACATGGTTCACATTTTTATTCATAACTTATAAAATTTGGGTGAGCATTTTTATGTGGTTTTACACCCCATATCCCATACCATTTTGTTTATCATAGGGATAATCATCAAATTTTCCTTAATAACCATTCATAACTCAATTACTCCTAGTTACAGTCATTAACTAAAACAAAAAAAACATAGTGTGTGTATAAATCAACAATAATATATTAAGAAATCATATTATAATGAAAATCATTCCTATGTTTTCCTAAATTATGACACCTTCTTATTAACCCATGACATTATAGGTTTCAATATAAAATATATTCAAATCCTTAATAATGGTTTATAAAGAGAATTTGAATTAACTACATCATATTTCCTAGGAGTTTCAAACTAGGTTTTTAGTTAGGATTCTTTTTCATGCACTGAGTGAAGATCGAGTTAATACCCAACTATCCTTTTTTAGGTTTATTACATCTAGGTTCATTAGTGTTGGAACCTGTATACACTTTTTTTTGTATATATATATATTTAATTTTTAGGAAATTACAAAATTTATACTTTACCAAAATTTTAACATATTTTTTATATTTAGTATTATCCCTAGGGTTCTCACCAAAGGTTTCTAATCTTAATATCTAAAATAATTAAACCCTACTTTGATACCAACTGAGGAAACATGAGCATTATGTACATAAATATTACATAATTTTAAAAGAATATTCAATATATATCACATTAATACATGGTTTATAACCATAAAGGTTTAGTTTCTTTGAGTACTAAATACATAATCAACTTATTTATAAATAATATCATATGTATCCCATAAAAATTATTCACATTTGGTACCCTTATAGAATCATATTACTTAATACCCTTTATTATAACCTAAGGAAATGGAAATATTATAAGGGTGATATCAGATGCTCAATAAGGTTAAACATGGTAAATATCAATTGATGATAATAAGTGGGAATAATATAAGAAGAACGGTATAATAAAATTATCATAACTTATGAAAACATACCAAACAAGTCATAGGCCATAAATCATGAGTCATGGCATAAGGATTTTTCATAACAAAATACATGAGTCATAAGGGTACAGAATCATCAATAATCAATTATAATCCATGAGAACATATCTTAAGCATAATATATAATTTTTTTGTAATACACATAATCATATAAATTATATGTAAAATATACCCACTAATACATTCAGCACATAATAGGCTTAGGATAACCACTTGTGTACATTATTGGGATTAGACTAACTGCTTGTGTACTATCTTAGCCTTATTATAACCATATATATTCCATTTAAGATCATGAGATATAAAACATTATACAATAATTTTAAGGGATAGATAATTCCAATCTCACCCATCACATAATGAAAACCATACATAACTATGCCATAATATCATAAAATCATTCATCATTTCATCATATATTAATAAAATCGTGGTAAGGAAAATGATTTCATGAAAAATTACATAAAACATCACCATCCTAATCCATATAGATAAATAATTTGTATGGTATCATAAGAACATATTCCATTTATAACATAATAAACACCAAAGGATGTTGACATACATGAAAAAAAATTATGATTATTGGATAAAACAAATTGAAAAATTAGAATAAATATCCCTTTACTTTTCAAATAATTAAGAATTAAAATAATTTGTAAAACCATTTTAAAACATGGAAATTATACTTCATAAATAAGAATAATCATAACGATGGAAGAATTTCTTTAATTAGAAACATTAAAATGGGTTACTTTTTTCAAAGGAACACATGTGGAAAATGTTAAAATATTATTTTCAAAAAAATTAAATAAATTTAAAATAGTATAAAATGACCTTAATAAATTATTTAACCATGTATAATTAAATCCATAAAATGGATATAGACAATTATGATGAATATTTTTGACTAAAAAAATAGGTGGGTCAGTTTAATTTTCAAGCATCACATCAAATAAATTATTTACTAAGGGAAACACAATTGATAGAGGACTTATAAAACCCAAATAATAACCATAGAAGAATAAAATGGTTTAGTTTTTATAGATAAAGTTCATATAATATTTCCCTGTATGTAAATTCATTTATAATAATCTATATTTAAAAATGATATTGCAAATAAACCATTACATTTTTCTCCTGAATTTCATAAAAAATATTTAACCTCCTGTATAATAAATACAACCATATTAATCACTTATTTTATAACCTTATTCATATTTATTAAATTTTATATTATTCAATTATAATCATTAATTACACATTTATTAGTTAATTAATGTTTATTTTCATCATCAACTGTTACTAATTTTAATTTCTTTGTGTGTGTTTTATAATAGAGACACCAGACCCTGCTCTTTGATACCAAGTTTATCATTACCATATTATAAAAAAAATATTGAAATCATTATTTTTTAATAATTTATTCATCTCCATATTCACTTTATGGAAACTATTGGCATGGTTCGTGGTAATGGGATACATGATGAACTTGTTTCAGTTAATTTACTGATATTAACATATTACTTTATAATGATCATTAATTTTTATGTCATAATTTTAAAACCATATCCATGAAATGTATTAATCCTTAATATCATATATATTTATTCATAAAGTATTATAACCATATCCATGAAATGAATTAATCCTTAATATCATATATATTCATCAATTATATTTTAGAACCATCCATGTAAGGCGGTTATGAAAAACAAAACATGTCACTCTATGGAGGCGGTTGTTTACACATACACACATAAAACATTTTAATTTTTTATAGAATAGAAAGAAGGTATAAATTGATTTATATTTTAAAAATATTATCAATTGTATAAATATAATATATATTAATTTTATATCCCTTATAAACCAAACATTTAATTTGGTTTTGAAAAACAAAATATGTCACTCATGAAGGCGGTAGTCCACACGTAATACAAGTGACGTTTTCATTTTTTAAATGTTTGGGAGGCAGAAAGATAATTTTTTACATTAAAATAATAACATATAAATATACTGATGATTATAATTTCATTATATTAGAATTGTTATAATATGTTTGGAATAGGTTGGATGAGATAGATAAAGAGGAGAAAGTTATAGAGTGGGTAATACGTACATTGAGAGTTTGAATCTTCTCTTGAAGGATCCTTTGGAAATGGAGGAGTTAGGGATTCTTCATGGAACAAATGGATTCCAAAAGTGTAATAGGAATATAGGTGACATAAAATGGGTAGAGTTTTAAAATAATTTTAAATGATACGTTCATCTTTAAGTGGGTGTAATTGAGCTCCTTTTATAAGTGAGAAAAAGGTACTTTGGCTTGGAAATGAATGTTAGATAAGGGGTAAGAATGGAATTTCATGAGAGTTAGGTTAGTTGGGAGAGGAAAGGTTTGTGATACATTTGGGTATGAATTTTCAACCTACCAAAGGTATTCTAAAAGGTATAAGTGTAAGGACCCAAGATTTTGGATTTTTTAAAATACATACTATGTTCTATAACTTGTGTCACACACTACACCCAACATAAAAAAACTACAACATATTAAGAAGACATTATTAATAAATATATAATAAACACTAATATGGTAAACCATTAATGGTTTTTACCTTTATAATATAAATAATTAATATGAATTAATATTTAAAAGGTTGTTTTCAATAAAAGACATTTTCTTTATATTATATATTTTCTTTAAAAATATATAATTTTTAAAAATATTAGAATTTAAATTTTCTTGAGTAAAATTAATTTTTGAATTCATATCAACAAAATTATCTTATTACGTATTTTAATATTTTTCTAAAATAATTTGTTTTTAAGTGAATAGTGAAAAATATGATTTTTTCCAAAGCGGTGACTTTTATAACTATATCGATATATGTGCAAGGACTAAAATTTTATAAAATATTTTTATTGGTAAAATATATATTTTAATGTTATAATTATGAAATATAAAATATTATTTTTAACTTATAAATTCTTTTTTTAATATTTTAGGACTTAAACAACATTTTATTAGAATTCAAAAACTTTTTCAATTGTTTCTTTTAATTAAACATTTTCATGGTGAAATTTGGTTTTGTCAATATTTTAAAGACACAATAATTTTATTTGTTTCATAATAAATCAATTATTATCATGAAAATAATTAAGCATCAAAAATTTATCTTATACATAAATTTAAATTTTAAAAACACTCTTTTATTTAAAAATAATTTTTATATATTATTTGTGTTTAATTTAAAATAATTTTTTATCATATTTATGAAATTAATTAGGTTAAATGAAGACAAAATTAAGAATCATCATGTTGAAATTTGGTAAAAATGGTCAATTTATATTTTTAGTAACAAAATAATTGACATGATTAATATTTAATTAAGAGTAATAAGTGTTTAACTGACTAATCTAATGTGGCTACAATTTTCCTAAATTAAATTGACCTTTAGAACTTAAAAAAATAATTTTTTAGGTTGTAGTATATTACATACATGTATTACTGTTTTTCCTTTACCTAAATCACCTAACTTTCATGACATTCCATTCTTACCCCTTACTTAATATTCATTTCCATGGAAAGGTCCCTTCCCTTCACTTATAAAAGGAACCACTTACACCACTTCTATGAACACCCATACATTTGAATTACTTGGTTAAACTATAACCATTTTTTCATCATAGAACCCTCTCACATGAATAAGGTTATTAAATATATTATTAAGATAGTTGTGGTTTTTTTAGAGGAAGTTATAGTGTGACTAACTAAGTGGGGAAATATGGTAAGATATTTTCATCTCAAAATCCCTTCATTGAGACATGTTTTACTTTATGCACCAATTTACTTTTATATGGTGTATATACTTCCCAATTTTTATGTTATCATGAATTATATTTTATTCATGGTATCTTAGGTTCATTTTAAAACTATTTATCCTTAAATGTTTTAGATTAAAATGTTGCTCAAGTTATAATTGTTTTCTCGACTCAAGTCCTTTTCCCCATGAGTCATGAAATCTCATATTGATTTTGATCTTCCAAGTCTCTTCTTCCTAAAATTATCTTTTAAAATGATATATTATATTTTTATATGGGGATATTACTTCTATTTATTAATATCATCCCCTTTTATGAAATGTTTCCTTAAATGAAAGCATGATGTTAATAGAATAACTTATATACTTTCTGATGGATATTTTTTTCCATATCCATGTTTTACCTATCAAAATTATTTTCTATAATGTTTCAAGTGACCTTCTCTTAACTTTTTATCACTGAAATGTTTTATAATCATTTTTATGATTTGGGTTTCACCTGGATGCCAATACATTGATCGATTAGGTAAATTGTTGTTTAAACCATTTATCCATTTCATATATAGTGTAAATACTATATGCATAGTCATATTTATTGATTGGTATTTAACTATAATGATTCTTAAAGTCATTTAATACCCTTTTATTTTCAATGGTTTTATCATGTCATGTTTATTGATGAAATCATGAAAATGACGACTCTAATTTTTTGGATTTAGTCCTTTAAATATTTATAAATATATCTCTAGATTATTCTTAGGATTTAGAACTATGTTTGGGTTTCTCAAGATACAGAAATTAATAAATTAATAATATTAAATATATTTTAATACATGTTCATGAATTGCTTTAGTATAAATTGTTTTCTTGTTATTTGGGACCTCGAATGGGAAATATAAGATCACAGTTGAATCGTAAATATAGGTTTTACACTAGGTATGACATAAGGTTGGTCAGTGTTGGACGTTCTGTGGGAGGTGACTGTTGGAGGGTACATTTAATAAAATAAATAATTTATTTTATTTATTTATTTATTTATTTTAATTAAATGAACTATCCTAGACTAATTATCTATAAATACATCATTAGGATGTTTCTATAGGGTTATTAACATAACTATAGTAGTATTAGAGGAGGTGATCATTCTTCGTTGATAGATTGGGATTAGATAACAACATCGATCATATTGAGCTAGATCGAGAGGTGGGAATCGAACACTACAAATCTTATTCATTACTAGATAATGAGATCTTCCCTAATGATTGATCCCAAAAAATTTAGGGATAGTTATTTATGTTTTACTCCCTATTTGATTGATGAGTATATATTTTCATATCTTCTTTTTATTGATCTATGATTACCTGCCCTTTTTATGAGCTCGTTTTATAAATTGACCTATTAAATCTATTTTATTTTTTTTGTGTTATTATATAACCATTTATCTTTTACTTTATGATCATTTTTTAATATCTCATTGGCCAAGGATGATTATAGCCTTTTTTTTGTTATTTTCTCTCATTCTTCTTCACATTATTCTCTATTGTCTCATGGGGTTGTGGTTCAACATTATTGGGGAGGGTTCAAGCATGATCAAACCCCCATATTTGTGATTTTTTCATGAAAAAAAAAAGTTTTGAAAATTTTTGGATGGATCGTGATGGGATTGTGAGTTTTTCTAGATGGTTATGGGTTTTAGGACTCCAAATGATGGAGAACAAATGATGTACCCATGCACGGGTGATCGGATTCTGATTTATGGACACTAGAGACTAGGAATCTATAGTCATAGATTTTTTTCCTTTAATTTAAGGTGTTAAAAAATATTTATTTGTAGTGGTGAGATTGGATCTAGAAATCATGTGAAGACCAAGATTTACTTCCTATGAAAAACCTGACTACACAGCATTTAGTTCTAAAGAACGCATGTCATGTAGTCCACTAGTTGTGGCAGCTAGGGTTTTAGGTGAAGATAATGATCACACATTGTGTATGGAACTTACATGCCATGTTAACCTATGTCGGTGTCTCGTCATGTACTCTAGGAGTACATAAAAATAAGAACAACTAGGCACACAAACATGACTATGTACACAGACACGACCAGTGTCCAAGGGCATGACCATTGTACACAGGCATGGGGTAGGAGGAAATAGGTGGTCACCGGATGGAGATAATTGAGTGATTTTAAATGGTTATATAAGATATATAAATTTCATGAAGACCAAGATTTACTTCCTATGAAAAAACTTGAATACACATCATGTAGTTCAGAATAATGCATGTCGTTTTTTCCAAGCTGCAGTAGTTAAGGTTTTAGGTGAAGATAAGGATCAAAAAACATGTATGGACCATACACACCATGTGAACCTATGTTGGAAGGTCTAAATGTACTCTGATAGTTCATATTAATAGGCATTTCTAGTCACACCATCATGAATAGAGTACACAATCATGACCATGTACTCGGATATGGCTAGTGTACACGGGCACGATCAGTGTACATGGGCACAAGCTAGGAGGACACAGGTGGGGGCCCAGTAGCTAAGACACACCTCGTACCACCTATAAATGACATGTATTATGACATGGATTCCCAATCCATGTCCATGGTAGAACACACCCTGGAAATTATGCGAGGTCACATAATGTGTGACCCCATATACATGTCGTTTACTTCTCCCAGGAACTTCTACCTTCCATGTCTACTTCTTAGGGACTAGGAATTTGGACCATGAGTAGCCTATATTGAGTTTTCTTTCACATAGAACATTATTTTATCCTTTATTTTGGAATACAAGATATGATGTGAGGTGTTACAAGCATGATGATTCTTCAAGTAATGCATGACCGATGACAGTGATCAGGCAGGTCCATCAAAGAGATTTTAGGGTTGGTACTCCCCTATAGCACTAGGTCATGGGTCCCCCATACTCTTTACTCATGTAGAGTTAATAATCCCATATACTACAATAGGGTGTGGTTCCTCTATCTTCATAGTGTCACTCTCCCATCTTTGAGTTCCAGCGGGGAGTGGGTCCTCCACTAGAGTTGTGGTTCCCTCAGCTGTAGAGCGCAGCGGTGAGGTAAAGTCCCTTATCCATAGATTGTTGTGAGGTTGTGTATGATGGTGGGAATCATAGATAGACCTTTGTATCTATTAGTAGACTCATCATACATAGATGGTCTATAGAGATAGATATTTTCTTTCTCTCTTGCTTGGGTTTCTTTATGAGCATATATATATGTTGGGTTTTCATTTCCCTCATTTTATGGGTTAAGTTGATTTTTGTTATAACTTTGTATTTCTCCATTTATAGTTTTCAAGGAATCCTGTAGGGTATGTATATACTCACCCATACATTGTATTTTCACTCATGTGTCGTATCTTATGCGGTGTCAAGAAAATCAGGTGTGACATCAATAGATCTTAGTGATACTTGGGTTCATTGAATGCCTTTGGTGGTCAGACTTATAGATAAAGTTTCAAGCTCTAATAGTTTTCCTATTTTATAGTTTTTGTTAGGTTGGGCCTTAATTTCTATTTAGGTTTGTATTTTTTCCCTTTATTACTTTTATTTTTATTTTAATACTCTTATGTATTCCCTATAGGTTATTTCATTCATGGTTATACTCTATATTTTTCATTATTTTATTATTCCTCTGCACTTTCCTATGGAGAAGGTTGTGTGTGTGAATAAATGTACATTAGGATAAGAAATCATATTTTATTTTATGCCTTATTGGTTCTTTTCACCAGTCTCTAGCCTATTATAGGTAGTTTTGGGGTTGTTTCACCTAGCTTTCCATTGGCCAGGCAGGCCCTGGTGGGTTGGGTCATGACATAGTGGTATTAGACCAGTTCATCCTTGAGTTGGTGTTGGAGTGGTACCCATGGTAAGGATTGGTTGGGAACTTAGGGAAATGGTGTTGAAATGTATCGAGTGTATCTTTCAGTCCAAGGAATCTGGTTTTGGTGCGGTGTCCAATGTATCCATTCACCAGGAATCTGACTACCTTCTTGTCAACTCAGAATACCAATACATTGGTTGTAGGGAATCATTGGTGCATGAATCATATAGGATCGAGTCCTTTGACTATCCTTCTTCATTAATATCCCCATATATATATTATCATATAACTATGGTACATCTTGATCACTTTCTATATGCCTCTACAAATACATCCATATAGGTTACCAATGTAGGATCATGATGATGATCTATTGAGTGATGAGGCCTCGGTTTATAAACCATCTCCTGATGTGTTTTCTCCAAGCAGTTAGGGATAAGTTCCCCTACCTCTCTATTAGAAGATAGTCCTGGTAATTTAGGATAATGATTTGTACAATCTTAGTGCACAACATGATTTCTAGCATCATAGATTGTTGAGGTTCCAAGGTAATCCAGACTCATAGGTGGTGGAGGATTGTCTTGAGTCAGTGATCTGAGACTTTAATATTTTTTAGACCCAGACTAGTCAGATGGTTGTGGTTTTATCCAACCTATTCATGGATAATCAGGGCATTGCTGGAGTCTGATTATATAGAACCATTATGAGACACACTCTCATGATCAAACTTCCAGTATCTGTTTCGTGGTAAGTATTACCCCTTGATATTGTGTTGTAACGCCCTGACCCCAGTTACTCAGAGTCAGTGCATTATTACATAACATTGGCATGATACAAGGAAATAATGTCCCGAAAGACCGATCAGTTTAGTATCCTTGGAAATACTAGAGACATTCATAAGGTCAACATTACAACTTGAAAATAAAAACAACACTAAATTATTCCATTAGAAACATCCAAGCTTCCTAGATTATGCCTGCAAGTCACTCATAACTAACTTCTTCACATCCTGGTAAAAATAAAACATAGAAAGGGGTGAGATCAGATGATCAGTAAGGATAACAATATATCTGAAACTTTCATAAATAAGAATAAACATTTAAGGCAATGAAAAACTAAAACAAAAGCCTTTTAAACTTGAACTTCAGCATAATATGGAAAAAAAATAAAATGAAATAATGTTATTTACCTATTCACATGGATATTATACTAGTCGAATAATCACATGCAATATCAATAACCACTTTCATAATGATGGAATGCATAGTTCCAGACTATCGTAACCTCATAGTCAAGGCCTTGTGCCAAGACTACAAATAAGATTTTGTCAAGGCCTTGTGCCAAGACACTAGTTTGTCCCATGAGACCTACCGATGCATCGAGGATCTATAGAGGGCTCCAACCATCACTTACTAAGTCCAATGAATTCATCATATGAATAGGTTTAAACATAACATAAACCACTATGGGAAAAATGGGTAATAGCGACGGGGTATTTGCGACGGGAACCACTACGGGAAAAATGGGTAATAGCGACGGGGTATTTGCGACGGGAATTATTCCCGTCGCAAATAGTTTGGCGCGAAATGTGCGCCAAACCGCGCGACGTTTATTTGCGACGGGGATAGAACCCCGTCGCAAATAACGGGTGGCGGTTAAAGACTATTGGCGACGGGACTGCAATGTCGTCGCCAATACCCCAGCGGCAGGAATTATTTGCGACGGGACCCGTCGCTAATAACCGTTTTAATGCCGCCCATAATTAAATGCGGTCAGGGTTATTTGCAACGGGGTTCTATCCCCGTCGCAACTAACCGGTGGTGGTTAAAGACTATTTGTGACGGGCCTGCAGGCCCATCGCAAATACCCCAGCGGTAGGGGATATTTGCGACGAGCCCCATCGCAAATAACCGTTTTAATGCCGCCAATAATTAAATGCGGTTAGGGTTATTTGCGACGGGTCCCGTCGCAAATACCGCTTTTTGCGACGGCAAACCCGTCGCAAAAATGCCCATCGCAATTACGCCAACCTATAAATACTGTCAACCATTACAATTTCCTTACTTCACTCTCAACTCTCAATCGTTCCCATTTTTTCACTCTGAATTTTTTACGACTTTCAGTTGTAAAATTTTTTTTCCAGCTTCGAGGATTCAGTTGGTGGTGTTCTACAATTACAACGGCTCGAAATTGACATCAAGTTTAAGGTTTTTATCTGAATTTTAATTTCATATTTATTTTATTTATTATATTTATTTAGTTTAAATTTTTAGATTTTTTTTTGATTTCTAATTAGAAATAGTTATGAATAAGTATTAATAATTAATAGTAATTAGAGACAATTAAACACTAATTAATTTTTAATAGTTAGCTGTAATTATAATTAATTAGCAGTAATTATGAAAAATTAAAATTAATTTGAATTAATTAATAATTATTAGAAATAATTAACATTAATTAGTAATTATTTATAATAATTACCAATAATTAGTAATAATTACTAATAATTAGTAATAATTAATAATAATTCCCAATATTCAATAATTGTTAATATTTGTCAATATTTTTGCAATAATTACCAATATTTACCAATAATTGCAAATAATTGTCAATATTTACCAATAATTAGGAATAATTACCACTAATTAGGAATAATTACCAATAATTAGGAATAATTACCAATAATTAGGAATAATTAACAATAATTAGGAATAATTACCAATAATTAGTAATGATTCGTAATGATTACCAATAATTAGTAATAATTTCCAATAATTAGTAATAATTTCCAATAATTAGTAATAATTTCCAATAATTAGTAATAAATAGTAATAATTAGGAATAATTACCAATAATTAGTAATAATTAGTAATAATTGGCAATAATTATCACTAATTACCAATAATTAGTAATAATTACCAATAATTATTAATAATTAGAAATAATTACCAATAATTAGTAATAATTACCAATAATTACCAATAATTAGTAATAATTAGTAATAATTACCAATAATTAGTAATAATTAGTAATAATTACCAATAATTAGTAATAATTAGTAATAATTACCAATAATTCGTAATAATTAATAATAATTACCAATAATTCGTAATAATTAATAATAATTACCAATAATTCGTAATAATTAGTAATAATTACCAATAAATACCAATAATTACCAATAATTAGTAATAATTATCAATAATTAGTAATAATTAGAAATAATTAGTAATAATTATCAATAATTAGTAATAATTACCAATAATTAGTAATAATTAGTTATAATTACTAATAATTACCAATAATTACTAATAATTAGTAATAATTGCCAATAATTCCCAATAATTACTAATAATTAGTAATAATTGCCAATAATCAGTAATAATTACCAATAATTAGTAATAATTACCAATAATTAGTAATAATTAGTAATAATTAGTAATAATTACCAATAATTAGTAATAATTACCAATAATTAGTAATAATTACCAATAATTAGTAATAATTACCAATAATTAGTAATAATTAGTAATAATAACCAATAATTAGTAATAATTAGTAATAATTACCAATAATTAGTAATAATTACCAATAATTACCAATGATTACTAATAATTAGTAATAATTGTCAATAATTAGTAATAATTGCCAATAATTAGTAATAATTACCAATAATTAGTAATGATTACCAATAATTACTAATAATTACCAATAATTACCAATAATTAGTAATAATTACCAATAATTACCAATAATTAGGAATAATTACCAATAATTAGGAATTATTATCAATAATTAGGAATAATTACCAATAATTAGGAATAATTACCAATAATTATGAATAATTACCAATAATTAGTAATGATTCGTAATGATTACCAATAATTAGCAATAGTTACCAATAATTAGTAATAATTACCAATAATTAGGAATAATTACCAATAATTAGGAATAATTACCAATAATTAGGAATAATTACCAATAATTAAGAATAATAACATTATTACATTATTAGTATATTTTATTATTAATATTAAAATAATATAATTTTTGATATTATATACAATTCTCCTTTCATCTGTGTGTTTTCTGTCTCCACATGTAATATTTGTATGTGGAGACAGAAAACACACAGATGAAAGGAGAATTGTATATAATATAGAAAATTATATTATTTTAATATTAATAATAAAATATACTAATAATGTTATTATTCCTTATTATTGGTAATTATTCCTAATTATTGGTAATTATATGAATAATTACCAATAATTAGGAATAATTACCAATAATTACCAATAATTAGGAATAATTACCAATAATTAGGAATAATTATCAATAATTAGGAATAATTACAAATAATTAGGAATAATTACCAATAATTAGGAATAATTACCAATAATTATGAATAATAACATTATTACATTATTAGTATATTTTATTATTAATATTAAAATAATATAATTTTCTATATTATATACAATTCTCCTTTCATCTGTGTGTTTTCTGTCTCCACATGTAATATTTACATTCTTTTTCAAAATTATCAACCTACTCACTAATGGAGAGGTGAAAGTGAATGCAAATATTACATGTGGAGACAGAATGTTAAACACACAGATGAAAGGAGAATTGTATATAATATAGAAAATTATATTATTTTAATATTAATAATAAAATATACTAATAATGTAATAATGTTATTATTATATAATTAATATTTATGAAAAAATAATATTAGTACTATTAAAATAATAAAAACAATTATATAATATTAAAATTATCAATATTTGTAACAGGTTTTGCTTTATTCTCAACATATTCAATTCTTAAAAGGTCAATTTTTAGGTCTATATCAATAAAAAGTTTGCGTCAGTCGTGTATGATGTAAACTCTAAAATTATCCTTGCTTGAGTGTTTTTTCTAAAAAATTATTCAAAACTAGTAATGATTTTATATTTTATAGAAAAATATGGAACAACGAGGTCGTCAACAATCATTATTAGATGACCGCATATGGATAAATCAACGTAGAAATCCAAACAGTTCTGGTTTAAATTCAGTATATGTAGAGGGTGTGGAGACTTTTTTATCATTTGCGGCATCAAATCCAGAATTTGTTTCAGAAGGAAAAATAAAATTCCCTTGTAGAAAATGTGCATTGAGAACGTTTGACATGTTTGACAAAGTGGGGGGACATCTCTTGAGTTTTGGTTTTCAACCAGATTATGTTTTTTGGTATCAATACGGTGAACGCAGTTCCAGAGCAGGTGATACCAACTTGATTCCGGATCCATCCCAGTTTCAAGATTTAGTACATGATGTTGTAGGTTCATCTGTTCAACATACAGAAACTCCAGCTGATATAGCTTCAAATCCTGAGTTGGCACCATCTGAATTTTATGAGTTGTTGAGGTCTGCTGAGGATGCATTATATCATGGCTACAAGATGAACAAATTATAAGAAGTTTCAAAATTTATGGCTATCAAATTAGATAATGGAATGTCAAACACCTGTTTTGACCAGATATTTTCTTTGCTTAAAACACTGTTACCCGAAGGAAATGTTTTGCCTGCAAATTACTACGAGAGTAAGAGACTGGTTCGAAATTTGGGACTTACTTGTCAGAAGATTCATGCATGTTCAAATGACTGCATTTTATATTCTGGGGAAAATGAGTCGTTGGATAGTTGTCCCACATGTGGGCAACTGAGATATAAAGAAGGGCAACATGGGAAGTCTAGTTTGATTCCTATAAAACAGTTGAGATATTTTCCGCTTACATCCAGACTTCAGCGTTTATTCATGTCTAAGAATATAGCGACAATGATGTCATGGAATAAAGAGAATATTTCAACCGATAAAAGCTTGAATCATCCAGCCGATGGTGATTCATGGAAACATTTTGATAGAGTGCATCCATCCTTTGCTTTAGAAGCTAGAAATGTTCGACTGGGCCTTTCCACTAATGATTTCTGTCCGTTCGGATCTTATGGTAGTCAATATTCATGTTGGCCTGTTTTTTTAACTCCGTACAATTTACCTCCATGGATGTTGATGAAGGAGCCATATATCTTTTTGACTTTACTAATTCCAGGACATCCGAAGAAAAATATTGATGTTTATTTAAAACCATTGATTGATGAATTAAGTTTATTGTGGAGTACTGGTGTCAGTACATATGATGTTGCAACGAAATAGAATTTCATACTGAGAGCAGCATTGATGTGGACAATTAGTGACTTCTCGGCTTATGGGATGTTATCTGGCTGGAGTACACATGGTCAGAAATCATGTCCTTACTGTATGGGAGAGAACAAAGCATTTATGCTCATTCATGGAAAGAAACCTTGTTATTTTGACTGTCATCGCAGATTTCTTCCAACTGATCATCCTTTTCGTAGAAACAGATCTCATTTCAGAAAAGGAACAGTTGAAAGGGATGGACCTCCAAAAATGCTATCAGGTTCGGAGTTAAAATCAGTTGTATTTTCATTACCTCCCATCACTTTTGGTCCCACAATAAACTAACAGAAAATTTCTGGTTTTGGGAAAGAACACAATTGGATTAAACGTAGCATATTTTGGGATTTTCCATATTGGTCTGATTTGTTGGTCCGACACATGTTAGATGTCATGCATATTGAGAAGAACTGTTTTGATAATTTGTTTCATACAGTTTTGGATATGCCAGGAAAGAGAAAAGACAATGTAAATGCACGTTTAGATCTTGCCCAAATTTGCAGGCGTCCAGAACTGGAACTGTTTGAGAATGTCAGAACAAAAAGGTTACTGAAACCAAAAGCAGCTTATACACTGTCTAAAGAAAACCGTTTATTATTTTGTCAGTGGATTGCATATTTGAGACTTCCATATGGTTGTGCTTCCAATTTGGGTAGATGTGTAAAGAATGGTCATATTAATGGATTAAAAATTCATGATTGTCATGTTATAATGGAAAGACTTCTACCCATTGGATTAAGAGGTCTATTGAATTCTGTGATTTGGGATTCCATAACAGACATGTCTCATTTTTTTCGGGAAATTTGTGCGGCTACAGCAGATTATGATGCTCTATGCAAACTTGAAGAAGATGTTGTTGTAATTATATGTAAACTGGAAAAACTATTTCCGCTATCTTTCTTCGACTCAATGGAACATTTGATGTTACATTTGCCATATGAAGCCAAATGTGGAGATCCAGTACAGTTTCGATGGATGTACCCATTTGAAAGATGCATGCAAAAATTGAAAAGAAAAGTACGTAACAAAGCATCTGTTGAAGGATCTATTGTAGAAGCTTATTTGAAAGAGGAAATATCTTTTTTCTGCTCCCATTATTTTGAATCTGAGTATCCTTCAAAACACAACTGAATGGTATGGAATGAGAGGAATATTGATGAAATCGATAATCAATTATCTGTTTTCAACCAGCCAGAGCTTGTTTTTGGTGGAGTTTATGAACGCTGGCTTTCGGATGATGAACATCACAGAGCTCATACGTATGTTCTGCTCAACTGTGAAGAGATGACATCAGTTGTACTATAAGTGTTTATATCACTTATTCTATCATTTATGTTACAGTAAATAACTTTGTTTTTTATAGGTTGTATGATAATCATATCAAGAAACAAATTCCACAAATTACAGCAGCTGCTCTCGAAGAACGCCGACTGAAAAATTTCTCTCAGTGGTTTCAAAAACTGGTAACATAAATTCTTTATCTTTTAGCAACTCATTCAATGTATAGTTCTCTATATTGATAATTATTTCACAAATTTTCAGGTGTCTCGACATGCTGATAAAATTGACAAACGGCTGTGTATATTGAGTAACCCACCTTCCAAACTTGTTAAAACTTATAATGTATATGTGGTGAATGGATTTCGATTTCACACACATGCATATGGGGAATCGAAAAAAACAATGAACAGTGGAGTTAGCTTGAGAGGATCTCATCATCGAGAAAATGAAGTTGACTTTTATGGCATACTTGATGAAATCATTGAACTCTATTATCTTGGACAAAATTACATAACCATATTCAAATGTTGGTGGTTGGATATAGAGAGAGGCGTGCATGTTCATCTGACTCATGGAATCATCGATATTAAATGTAAAAGTGTTCGCGCAGTAAATGAACCATTCTTATTGGCTCAACAGGCACATCAAGTTTATTACCCAAAGTACTGTGCTACATCAAGAGACTTGACTGATTGGTGGAGTATAATAAAAATCAAAATTCGAGACAATCAGTTTAGTCAAAGTGAATGTGCTTTCACTGATGTGCAAACAATTGAAGTTTTTCAAGAGAGTACTCAAAATCAATCTTTTTTACAAAGAGACATGAGTATCGATAACGACACCCCACATTTAAGAGTCGGTGATGACGATGATGTTGATGATGTCACATATGAATTTGAAATGGTAAGAGATGAAGCAACTGGAACTCGAATGGATATCGATGATGTTGAGGAGGAATATGAAGATGACATTGACATATATGAAGATGATGATGAAGATGAACACTGATAGAATTCCATGGTAGTTATATACAATCATAACTAATATGTATGTATATATAATAGTAATTATCAATTATTTGCTAACAACATTAACATTTTCTGTTTCAGATGGACGATGACACATTTCGTGAGTTGGCGGATGCTGACCTGTCTTTCGATGCGGATGCGTTGCTGGCAGATGACCCTCAGCCTGCAGCCGCTCCAGGGAGTACGCAGAGGGGGCGCGGTCTTGCACGATTGATGATTCCTGACCCCATCCCCGAGCGACGTCCACGTCTTGGGTTTGATCCACGCACACAGAGGTGTAATAAACTGTGTGATAACCTGTGGATTTGACTAAGATTTCATTAATCTATTCACATAATAAATGTTTATTATTTTTACAGTTTTCTGCATATAGCAGTCGGACAGGGCAGCGCTATTTTGCGCAACTATTTCTCTCAGCCTTGGACCACATGGGAGCAGATTCCCATTGATGTGCAGCAGGTCATGTTCGGCCATTGGTTGGTACGTACGTAAATAAATAATTTTTATTTTGAAAATTATTTCATTTCTAACTTGATATTTTGATTTATTTGTATGGTTTATGGTATCCGATTGAGGATACCATGCGTGACGCCATCCACGAGGCATGGGAGGTGGCCATGCGTGATCGCTTTCATCAGTTTTTGCACAATTTAAGAAAAGTTGCCACGAAGAAAGCAGGAGTGTCAGTTTTTGACGATTCATGTAGAGCACACCGACCAGAGTACATTTCATCCCATGTATGGGATGGATTATGTGCGCACTGGTTGAGTGATGCCTTTCAGAGGAGATCATCGGTGGGGAGGCAGAATCGGGGGAGACAGGAGGTGACTCATTGAGCTGGGAGTCATACTTTCAGTACTCATAGACAACATCTGGTACGTACATTATTTATAAATATTTTATATAACTATAAATATTAACAGTTTATTTTTTATTCTTATAGGCTGTCGGGCACTCCGATATTACGGAGTACGACGTATATCGGAGGATGTATAGTGATCCTGTTACTGGGGAGCTCAGAGGTGATTGTCAGTGTCACATCGTGGTCAGTATTATTTGTTTTCAAGTTTAAAAATTAACTGCATATAATATATTCACAATTTTAATTTTAAATTGCAACTACAGGAGTCATATGAGGCCGCAACGTCACAGACCCGACCTGAGAGTCAGGCCGAGTCATCAGATCAAACCAATGGCCGTCCGTTTGATGAGGCGGCATGGATGCAGGCCACCCAGTATGCCTTCGAGAAGGGCCGGGTAGTTGGTATCAGCTCTCGACTGACTCCTGGAGATTATTATGGCAGTGCTGCGATGTCGGTGTCCAGCTCGAGAGGAGATCGTGCATCTTCTTCTACTAAACAGTATGAGGATCAGTTGCGATCTCAGACTGCACTGATAGAGAGTCTCCGACAGACTCAGGAGCAGATGCGTCAGCAACAGCAGCAGCATGAGGAGGAGCGTCGACGCCAGCAGCAGCTATACGAGGAGCAGATGAGTCGGTGGCAGCAGCAGCATCAGGAGCAGATGGAGTACATGCGCCGACTCACTCATGCTTTAGGGATGGAGTTTCCTCCACCAGCATCTGCAGATCCCCCCCTCCCCCCCCCCCTCCTTCATATTAGAGTTTTATTTTATTTTATAAAGTTTTTTAAATCAAAATATGAATTTTTTTTCTATTCGTAGTTTCTGTCTCATTATAAAATATTAATAATATTATATTTTGAAATAACAATATTAATATGAATAATAATATTATTTATATTTTATAATATTAAATTTTATATATATATTAAAATTTTATAATATTATAATTTAATTATATTTTTTTGTAATGTTAGAATTATTTTAATATTTGAATGTAAAATAATTCTATTATTTTTATATTAATTAAAATAACTTATTAATATTTTTTTTATTTATGAATTATAATTCAAATATTATTATATTAATTAAAATAATTTATTAATATTCTATTATTTCTTATTTTTGAATTATAATTCTATTATTATTATATTAATTAAAATAATTTATTAATAATTTATTATATTTATTTGTGAATTATAAATCTAGTATTATATTAATTAAAATCATTTATTAATATTTTATTATTTTTTATTTTTGAATTATAATTCTATTATTATTATATTAATTAAAATAATTTATTAATAATTTATTATTTTTATTTTTGAATTACAATTCTATTATTATATTAATTAAAATCATTTATTAATATTTTTTTATTTTTGAATTATAATTGGATTATTATTATATTAATTAAAATAATGTATTAATATTTTTTTTATTTTTTATAGTATTTGCGATGGGATACTATGCCCGTCGCAAATAGTATTATTATTATATTCATTAAAATAATTTATTAATATTTTTTAAATTTTTTTTTTTAAATACTAATTGCGACGGACCCATCGCAAATACGATTTTAAAAAGTTTTCACAAATATACGGACTAATATTTGCGACGGGAAGGATCACCGTCGCAAATAATATCTTTCGCGATGGGCCCGTCGCAAATAATTGTTGTTGTGACGCCATTTTCCGCGACGGGCTATTTGCGACGGGCCCCCGTCGCAAAAGCCTATTAGCGACGGGATCCCGACGCAAATGCCCCGTCGCAAATTCCATTATTTCCAGTAGTGAACATTCGTATTAAAACTGGCATACGAAATGTCAATACTTTATCCACAAGCTATGAATGGTATAAAAAAAGCACATCCACAGTCAAACATGACTCATTCAATACAATATGGAAGATTGTATTGTAAGAAATTAACCTCAATCGAGAATAATGAAGGATATTGACATAGATGAAAATAATCATCAAAACTATTAGAGAGAAATATCCCCCTTTTTCTTGAAATCATTTAAAAGTCACACTATTTGTCAAGAAGCCATTCAAAAATAGATTTTTTGAATCAAAGTGTCCCATACCGATTTGAAACTTTTAAAAGAAATTTTAATTTTAAAACTTTAATTTCCATATAAATAAATCCTTAAAACCATTTTTAAAACATGGACATTAATGAGAAAGATTTAGAATAATAAATCTTTAAAACATTTAAAATGATATTTTAGTTAGAGTTCCTAACTAAAAGAGAGACACTTGAATACAAATAATTGAGGTAATCAAAACTTTTTAATATCATGAGAATAAATGGATTCATGATATACTATGTAAAAGTACATTATATACACCATATAAAAGTGATTTGGTGTATAACAACAAAGAAGTCTCAATGGAATGTAAATTGAGATGAAATCTCTTATAAAGATTGTATCCTTATGTTAAGGATAAATCAACGAAATAATTTTGTGTGAAAAATATAAATACACTCAATGTGATTGGATATTCAGTGTAAATCAATCATAGGACATTCACACATATTCTTGTAAAAACAATGCCAATGAATTGGATATTTAACTCAAAAAATGGATATTGAGTTAAAATTACTCTTATCAAGTTCATATCGATGACTTGAGAATTTATCAATGGAGTGATTATGTGTATCAAAAGTATATCCACATAAAGGGGAGTGGAAATTATGACATAACCAAATGAATAGTGATTCCACACATAATCTTGGAGTAAAATAATCAATGAAGTATGCATAAAGCCTAATGAGTAGAAATTGAAATTTCAAATTCCCTTATCGATTTGGTAACTTACGAAAAATACACCAATGAAAGAAGGATCATACAATGATGATGTAAATATCCATAAATTAAAGTATATTACACAATGAATACAATCATGGGCATTACACACACCACATGCAATAAATAAGTGGTGAACAATGGAAATCTCACGGAATTAAAAGTGAGATAAGAAACCCCTTAATTTGTACTTTTTCTTTGGTATAGGGTAGTTTAACCTCATGTATAATGGTGAAATAATTTTTATTTAATTATACAAGAATCATATACATTAATATGATATCATATATGATCTTTTAACATTGATTTGTTAATAATATCTTAGTATTATCGTGGTTTCAGGTGTTAACGGATTCATTTTCCTTTATATTCTTTGTTATATGAGCCATATTTTTTATAGATGTAATGTATATTATTCATATCCATAATTATATCCTGTCTCTAAACATTATTTTTAATCATCAAGTGAAATTTAGTCTTGAATGGATATGATGGGTAATGGATCTCATCGCATTCGTGGAGACGGTTATCCGTACGTACGCACGAGCGACAATATCATTATTTTAATATTAAAATAATATATAATTAGATGGTATATCATATATACAGAATCATTATCATGTTATATTTTATTATTTACATTAATTACACATCATTATCATACCCATCCAAATAATAATGTATTGAATAACAATTACACCACGACGTGGAGACGGTAATCCGTACGTACGCACGTATGGTCACATGTCATTCAAAGGATGGATAGAATAATGAATATGGATGTACCATATTTATAATAACATAAAATTATATAGAATATATTATAGTTATTATTTTATAATGTAAATAACAAAGAAATAATAATTGAAAGAATAAAAGAACTTGAAAGAGGGTGGTGAAATTATTACCTCTTCTTCGGATTCTTCCTTTTGATTTGATCAAAAGGGCTCCTTGAGCTATCTTTCTGACCAAAGGAGGGAATCTAGGATTAATTTAGGAAATTTTAGAGGATATTTGGCCAGGGTTTGTCCAATCCAAAAGGCTTTTAAGGTGTGAATTTGAGAGAAGGGGAAGTGCCCTTTTATAAGAGGGGTGAGGGGCACCTCATGAAAAACTTAAAATATTATTTTATAATAAAATCATTTTCGGTTATAATGGCTCCAAAGTGGATTATTTAAATTATAATGTGAGGATGGGTCAAAAACCACTCAACAAATAGTTTTAGACAGATTTGGGTCACTATATTAACCTTAACTTTTAGATTTGACTCTTAGTTAAATAGTTTGACATTTACCATGTCTCTTTGTATTTTTATATTATATGGTTAATAAACTTACTATATACTTCCAATCAAACCACAAGTGGTTCATTAATTATACATCTATCATTATATAAGTATTTTGGCCGAAACTAAGATTTTTAAGAATAGAATATCAATTAATAATATAATATTTGATTTAAAAACTCTTTTATGTCAATTTTGACACTATTTGGTATTTTGTTTTTTCTAAGTTCATAACAGCATTATTAATTCGAAATAAATTCATCTATACAACCCTAATATGTCATATTAACCTAGAAAATTATTGTAATTCATAAAAACTCTCAAATTAAATTTATTTGGATATTTATAATATCAATTATTTTAATATTTCATTAATTAGGTAATTACCGCATCATCATTGTGTCATTAATAAATTAAATTTTTTAATGTCTAAAAAATATAAATAAAATACTATTATGTAGGAAATCTTTTTATCTTTCTAATTAATATTTATAGTCAAATTTATCTTATTTGTAACCCTATATTAAAAATATTTTAGTTATTAAACTTTGATTTTAACTCTTTTAACTCTTCTTTGAATTAAATAACAATAAATGTCCTAATCTAATCCAAGTGGACCAAAGAGGTTCATATTTTATTTATAAGGTTTTTTTTGGTCTAATTATACTTATCTAATAGAATTAGGACATGTGTTAGGGTAATAATAATATCATTTTTACCCTTAATTACCCTATTTACTTTTAACCGTGGTAAATAAAAGTAAAAAGTTACTATTCACCAAAAAATATTTTTATCTTATTGAACCAAAGTTTACTCATTGATATTAATTGTGTCTCTCGAAATTTCAAAATTCAACTCACAGAAGCGGTAAAATTATGTTTTATGTGAATTTACAAATTCTCCTATGAGGTGGGTAAAAGATTGTGAAAAGTTCAATAAAATTTTGTATATCTAATATTATTACAAAATGACTCCAATGAATTACATTGAAATTATATGGGTATTATGTATCTATTTTGAACTAAAATAAATTTAAATAAAATAAATAATTATTTAAATAAAAATTTAGTTTTAAACTATAACTCAGTGTTTTCACTATTCATCAAAAATTAAAAGTTTTTAGAAACATACCAAAAATTCACCCTAAGCTTATTTTTATATTCTGAATTCAATAATTAATTCTATTTTACCAAATTCAAAACATAGAAATTTCATTTATTAGTTTAAAATTAATTCTCATTGTCAAAACCAAAAAGCGTATTTTTATGAAATAATAACTACCAAAAGATTGACATTTGTTTATGTCCAATTTCAAAGTGAAATTAATTCCAATGACCAACATTGGATTAAATGGTAAAAATATAATCTAATTATTCATCCAAACCATTCATATTTATAGTTGAACACTGTAAATTATTTTGATTAAAAAATTTGTTTTCAGTTAAAATATATTATTTTTACTATTCACCCAAATATGAAAGTTATCAGAAAAACACCAAAAATTTATTGAAACTAAATTCTTATGTCCCGATCCCAAATAAGAAGTTTATTTTGTCAAATTTAATATATACAAGTTTCAAATATTGGATTTAAAAAATGTTCTCCATTAAAAGGCGGTAAAATTGCATTTTTTGAAAAATACTTCTTTTATCTGAAAAAAAATAATTTGTCCTTACATTATGTCTAAGAAACTCATAATATGGATTCTAAAATTATAAGGGTTATAAAAAGTTCAAAATTCTGTTAATACTATTCATAACCTCTTTTAAACGGCTAGTTTGGTAAGTCGTGGTGCGCTTGAACCTGATGTTGTGTGTAGTGTAAGTTATTGAATTACTTTGAAGAACTAACATACTATGAAATCATGAGGTGTTACATTCTTCCCTCCTTCAATAAATTGCATCCTTGCAATTTTTAAAATTGGGATTGGGAATATAATGGAAAGTCCCACATCGGAAAAAGTGTCAATAAAACTATCACTTTAAAAGAAAGAAAGAGAAGTACAAAGGTCGGCTAAGATAACCCATACTAGGATTCCATGTAGGAAAACATGGATATGGAAGATAAAATAAGTGTCAAGTTCTAATGGAGAGGGATAGAAAACATGATCGGGAGAAATTTAACAAAAAGAAAACCAAAAACTTGTGATGGGACAAACGATCATTAGTTTCCCAATAGGAAAAGTAAATGGAAAACATTTTTTTTAAGTTACATTTCATAAAGATGAGGAATTAATTTATGATATTGACTAAGAACCTAAAGAGATATACTAACTTTTTAAGTAGAGTTTCATTATTTAATAAATTTCTACCACTAACTCATTTTTTTAAACGATGAGTATTCAAGAAGACTTGGTCACACCGGAAGAGCTTGAATAAACTTCTATAGAATCACATGATCCATGAAGGATAAAATATATATTTACCTTGTCTTTAGAGATTAATCAAAACGAAAATGGTTAGTACAAGATCTGATGATCCCCCAAAAGGATATTCCTTTAGAGAAAGAAACACTAATCTTAATTTCTAAAATTAAACCAACAATACCCCAAAGTTAAGTAAATACCATTTAATAAACAATTGTCCTTAAAATCCTTCAATATAATCCAAACTAATATTGAAACCCAAAACTTAGAAGAATTTGGTATGTAGTCTTCCACGTTAAATTGTATCTCCAAATGACATCAACTACTCTTAAAGTCACATACTTAAAATTAATTAACCTAATCACATACTCTCTATTATAGGTTATTCATTTCCATAAATAACCCAAATCACTATAAATATACAATAAAAACATATATAAAAATACACCATTACTCCTGAAATAAAATCTCATAGTATTCTATTTTCCTTGGGCATATAGTGTTCCCTGCAAAGCGAACATCTTCCAACATAACATTTATCACTTAATCACCAAATCATTTTCCTATACTAAGAGTATTCATTTAATAAGACATAAGATCCCAAATCAACTTATTATTGATCAATAAAATCATTTAACTAAAAATAATTAGTCACACTAACCAGGGACTTCACGTAGTCCAGTGGTAGGCAATAAATTTTAATTGCACTCTGGTTGTGGGTTCGATTCCCACAGCTTTTTCTGATGTGACGGGTTGTCACACGGTCTGCGTGTTGTACTTTTTCAAAAACTATATTTTATAACATTACCAAAATGAGATAAATTCATCAAAATAACCATAACATAATTTAACCACAAATTTTATCTCATACCTTGCATTTTCATCCCAAAATATAATAACTTGTAATTGCCTCAAACCCAATGATCATATAAAACCAAATGGTTATTTATAACTATATCCACAAGAGAAAATATAAGTCTTCCTAAAATATCATTTTCACATGACAAACTGCAGGGTTACAAATACAAGAGAAAATTATTCCAAAGTAATCCCATCAACAAGGAGCACTAGTACTTTTAAAAATTTCTCCAACAATTTATTTCCACATAGATTCTTATTTGACCAAGAAAATATCCTATAGAATAGGGAATTCACTCAGGTAATGGTCAGGTCCCCTATATTTACAGAAAATGACTATAAATGGATTCTTGGGACCATTTTTATTTTCTTCCATAGCACTCTTCATTTTTTATCTGAAATTCTTCACTTGATGTCCTTTTTTCCCACACATAAAGCATTTCCTTGTTTCATTGAGACACTTTCCTGGGTGTCTCCTTCCACATTTCCTACATGATGGAAATTGAGGATTCTTTTCTCCATGGTCTCCACTGCTGGAGGTCTTATCATTCATCGCCTTTCCCTTCTTTATTGAGTCTGGGAGTTAGTTAATATATATGTTGTTGATCATATTTTTGGAAAACTGATTTGGCATAAACACGATATCTTTTACACCTATCAACATTCCATTTTTTCCCATTTCCACCATTGTTCCCACCTTTTACATCATTCTCTAAATTACTATGACTTCCTTGGAATCCAGCCATTGACTAAAACCAGAAAGTATTTTTTGAGTAATAGTAGTCATAAAATCATTTAAAGAATATCATGATAACATATTTTTAATTTGAAACACATTAGAATTAACCAAGGTCTTTTATTCTCATCTTATATTAAAATAATTCAAATCAGTTTGTAAAGAAAATGTAAATTATCCTAAGTATATCCCCCACGAGTGTCATAACCAATAGTGCAGCAAGGCCCATTATCATGCACCAGTTCCCGTTCGAGTCTAGCTCAAAGCATTGTTTTCGGGTTTTACCCCTAGATAAATTTGTGCCAGAGCCGACTCTACCTGCTTGTATCCAGACAGGGATGTATTGCTTGGAAAACTCACAAAATCTCTACAATAACAAAATTCTGTGAAGTTCTTCTATACTAATCCTCAAAGTCTATCGTAGGGATATGTGCTCTAATCAAAGTTTATCTAAATATATCTTCCAAGGTTTGTACTAAACTTCCTCTGATACCAACTGTAACGCCCCGACCCCAATTACCCAGAGTCGGTTCATTATTACATAACATTATCATGATACAAGAAAATCATGTCCCGAAAGACCGGTCAGTTTAGTAGCCTTGGAAATACTATATACATTTATAAGGTCAACATTACAACTTGAAAAGAAAAACAACACTGAATTATTCCATTAGAAACATCCAAGCTTCCTAGATTATGCATGGAAGTCACTCATAACTAACTTCTTCACATCCTGGGAAAAATAAAACATAGAAAGGGGTGAGCTCAGATGCTCAGTAAGGATAACAATATAGTGGAAAATTTCATAAATAAGCATAAACATTTAAGGCAATTCATAACTAAAACAAAAGCCTTTTAAACTTGAAATTCAGCATAATATGGAAAATAAATAAAATGAAATAATACCATTTAATTATTCACATGGATATTCTACTAGTTGAATAATCACATGAAATATCAATAACCACTTTCATAATGATGGAATGCATAGTTCCAGACTATCATAACCTCATAGTCAAGGCCCTGTGCCAAGACTACAAATAAGATTTTGTCAAGACCTTGTGCCAAGACACTATTTTTTCTCATGAGACCTACCGATGCATCGAGGAGCTATAGCGAGATCCACCCATCACTTACTAAGTCCAATTCATTCCTCATATGAACAGGTTTAAATATAACATAAACATTCGTATTAAAACTAGCATACAAAATATCAATACTTTATCCACAAACCAAAAATGGTATAAAAATAGAACATCCACAATCAAACATAACTCATTCAATACAATATGGAAGATTATATTGTAAAAAATTGACCTCAATAGAGAATAATGAAGGATATTCACATAGATGAAAATAATCATCAAAACTATTACAGAGAAATATCCCCCTCTTTCTTGAAATCATTAAAAAGTCACACTATTTGTCAAGAAGCCATTTAAAAATAGATTTTTGAATCAAAGTGTCTCGTACCACTTTAAAACTTTTAAAAGGAATTTTAATTTTAAAAATTTAATGTCCATATAAATAAATCCTTAAAACTATTTTTAAAACATGGACATCAATGAGAGAGATTTAGAATAATAAATCTTTAAAACATTTAAAATGATATTTTAGTTAGAGTTCCTAACTAAAATAGAGAAACTTGAATACAAATAATTGAGGTAATCAAAACTTTTTAATATCATGAGAATAAATGGATTCATGATATACTATGTCAAATTACATTATATACACCATATAAAAGTGATTTGGTGTATAACAACAAAGAAGTATCAATGGAATGTAAATTGAGATGAAATCTCTTATAAAGACTGTATCCTTAGGTTAAGGATAAATCAACGACATAATTATGTGTGACAAATATAAATACACTCAATATGATTGGATATTCAGTGTAAATCAATCAGAGGACATTCACACATATTCTTGTAAAAACAATACCAATGAATTGGATACTTAACTCAACAAATGGAGATTGAGTTAAAATTACTCTTATCAAGTTCATATCGATGACTTGAGAATTTATCAATGGAGTGATTATGTGTATCAAAAGTATATCCACAGGAAGGGGAGTGGAAATTATGACATAACCAAATTAATAGTGATTCCACACATAATCTTGGAGTAAAATAATCAATGAAGTATGCATAAAGCTTAATGAGTAGAAATTGAAATTTTAAATTCCCTTATCGATTTGGTAACTTATGAAAAATACACCCATGAAAGAAGGATCATACAATGATGATGTAAATATCCATAAATTAAATTATATTACACAATTAATACAATCATGGGCATTACACACACCACATGCAATAAATAAGTGGTGAACAATGGAAATCTCACGGAATTAAAAGTGATATAAGAAACCCCTTCATTTGTAATTTTTCCTTGGTTGAGGGTAGTTTAACCTCCTGTAAAATGGTGAAATAATTTTTATTTAATTATACAAGAATCATATACATTAATATTATATCATATATGATATTTTAACATTGATTTGTTAGTAATATCTTAGTATTATCGTCGTTTCGGGTGTTAACGGATTCATTTTCATTTATATTCCTTGTTATGTGAGCCATATTTGTTATGGATGGAATGTATATTATTCATATCCAGAATAATATTCTGTCTCTAAACATTATTTTTAATCATCAAATGAAATTTAGTCTTGAATGGATATGATGGGGAATGAATCTCATCGCGTTCGTAGAGACAATTATTTGTACGTACGCACGAGCAACAATATCATTCTTTTGATATTAAAATAATATATAATTGGATGGTATATAATATATATAGAATCATTATCATGTTATATTTTATTATTTACATGAATTACATATCATTATTATACCCATCCAAATAATAATTTATTGAATAACAATTACACCACGACATGGAGACGGTATTCCGTACGTACGCACGTATGGTGACATGTCATTCAAAGGATGGATAGAATAATGAATATGGCTGTACCATATTTATAATAAAATCACAGTATATAGAAGATACTTGATTTATTATTTTATAATGTAAATAAAAAATAAATAAGAAGTGGAAGAAGAAAATAACTTGAAAGAGGGTGGTGAAATTATTACCTCTTCTTCGGGTTCTTCCTTTTGATTTGATCAAAAGGGATCCTTAAGTTGGATTTATGGCCAAATTAGGGCCTCTAGGATGAAGTGAGGGAATTTTATAGGATATTTGGGTAGGTTTTGGCCGAGCCAAAAGTCTTTGAATGTGTGAATTTAAGAGAAGGGGAATTTCCCTTTTATAAGAGGGGTGAGGGGCACCTTAAGAAAAAATTAAAATATTATTTTATAATAAAATCATCTTCAGTTTCTAATGGCTCCAAAGTGTATTATTTAAAGGATAAGGTGGGTATGGGTCGAAAACCACTCAACCAATAGGTTTTAGATAGTTTTGGGTCACTATATTAACCTTAACTTTTAGATTTAACTCTTAGTTAAATAGTTTGACATTTACCATGTCTCTTTGTATTTTTATATTATATGGTTAATAAACTTTCTATATACTTCCAAGAGAACCCAAATTGGTTCAGTAATGATAAAAATATCATTATATAAGTCTTTTGGCCGAACCTTATATTTTTAGGAATATAATATCATTTAATAATATAATATTTTATTTAAAAACTCTTTTATGTCAATTTTGACACTATTTGGTATTTTGTTTTTTCTAAATTCATAACAGCATTATTACTTCTAAAAATATTCATCTAGTCAACCATAATATGTCATATTAACCTATAAAATTAGTGTAATTCATAAAAGTCTCAAATTACATTTACTTTGATATTTATAATATCAATTATTTTAATATTTCATTAATTAGGTAATTACTGCATCATCATTGTGTCATTAATAAATTAAATTATTTAATGTCTAAAAAATATAAATAAAATACCTTTATGTAGGAAATATTTTTATCTTTCTAAATAATATTTACAGTTGAATTTATCTTATGTGTAACCCTATATTAAAAATGTTTTAGTTATTAAACTTTGATTTTAACTCTTTTAACTCTTCTTTGAATTAAATAACAATAAATGTATTAATCTAATCCAAGTGGACCAAAGAGGTTAATATTTTATTTCTAAGTTTGTTTATTATTGAATTATACTTATCCAATGTAATTAGGACATGTGTTAGGGTAATAATAATATCATTTTTACCCTTAATTACCCTATTTACTTTTAACCGTGGTAAATAAAAATAAAAAGTTACTATTCACCAAAAATTATTTTTATCTTATTGAATCAGATTTTACTCCTTGATATTAACTGTGTCTCTTGGATTTTCTAAATTCAACTCACAGAAGCGGTAAAATTAAGTTTTATGTGAATTTACAAATTCTCCTAGGAGGTGGGTAAAAGACGGTGAAAAGTTCAACAAAATTTTATATATCTAATATTATTAAAAAATGACTCCAATGAATTAAATTGAAATTATATGGTTATTATGTATCTATTTTGGCCTAAAAGAAATTTAAATAAAATAAATAATTATTTAAATAAAAATTTGGTTTTAAACTATAACTTAGTGTTTTTCACTATTCATCAAAAAATAAAAGTTTTCAGAAACATACCAAAAATTCACCCTAAGCTTATTTTGATATTATGAATTCAAAAATTAATTCTATTTTACCAAATTCAAAACATATAAATTGCATTTATTAGTTTAAAATTAATTCTCTTTGTCAAAACCAAAAAGCGTATTTTTATGAAATAATAACTACCAAAAGATTTACATTTGTTTGTGTCCAATTTCAAAGTGAAATTACTTCCAATGACCAAAATTTTATTAAATGGTAAAAATATAATATAATTATACATCCAAACCATTCATATGTATAGTTTAACACTATAAATTATTTTGATTAAAAAATTTGTTTTCAGTTAAAATATATTATTTTTCACTATTCACCCAAATATGAAAGTTATCAGAAAAACACCAAAAATTTACTGAAACTAAATTCTTCTATTTTTATCCCAAAGAAGAAGTTTATTTTTTCAAATTTATTATATAAAAGTTTCAAATATTGGATTTAAAAAATGGTTCGCCATTAAAAGGCGGTAAAATTGCATTTTTTGAAAAATACTTCTTTTATTTGAAAAAATTAATTTGTCCTTAAATTATGTCTAAGAAACTCATAATATGGATTCTAAAATTATAAGGGTTATATAAAGTTCAAAATTCTGTTAATCATATTCATAACCTCTTTTGAACGGCTAATTTGGTAATTCGTGGTGTGCTTGAACTCAATGTTGCGTGTAGTGTAAGTTATTGAATTACTTTGAAGAACTAACGTACTATGAAATCATGGGGTGTTACATGTGCTTTTCCTAGATTCAATATATTCTAGAGCTGAAAAAGGTTGATATGATGGTTTTTGAGTATGTCGTGATTTTCATTGACCTCATTCTCAACATAGTAAGAGGTGGTTTCTTTTGGTAATGAAAGTTTGAGTAGGACCTATGTAGAGACATTCATTCCAGCATAGTCTCATTGTGTCTCCTTACTTATATTGGAGTGATAGAGTGATAGAGTGGGCTCCAGTGACTGAGATATTCCTAGAATAGGTACACTAGTATGTTGGGCTAGAAATGGACATCATTTGGATAAGTCATCTATAGATGCTAGCATGAATTAGACATAGAGGTCTCGACATAGGAGGCATATTCATACCCAGACTTAGATGTGTGGATTTGTGGCTCAAAAATTTCATAGAGGATCCAATTATCCATGTGAGGCCTAATGTTATTATTGTGATGGGATAGGTCACATGGAACATGATTTACCAACCCATCATGTTGATTGGGATAGGCATACAGTGGATAGACCACCATGGATGAGGTATCTCTATGACTGGGAATCTCCCATGCATGCTCAAGGTAGCCCCCAGGGAGGTGGTTCTAGTAGAGGAGTAGTTTGAGCTATGGGTGGAGGAGATACTTGTGGGGGGAATTATGCAAGATAATCCCACCACCACCACTAGGTGTCCCATTCTAGGCTCATGGAGCTCGAGTTTAGGTCCTTGGGAAATTGTAGGCTATATAGGTATATGACTAGGAATCTCACGATATGATTCAAGGTATGATTTGGGTATTTTCTACTCTCGCAATAGTACTTGTAGACATAGTCACAAGTCATTCATTTATCTCTGGATCCATTATTCAAGAGTTATAAATTCTCATTAAGACTTTATCCTGGAATTTATGGCTATAGGTTCCTACTAAGAGTGATTTTTCAATATCACGTGTCTGTCGGCAGTGTGAGACAGCACTCAAGGGAGAGAGTTTCTCATGGTACCTATTAGTAATCATGATGAAAACTTATGATATCATCTTGAGTGTGGAATTTTTTTCTATGTTTCATTCACATATTTACTATCATCACATGTGAGTTAATTTTCCCCAGATAAATGGGATGATATTCTCCTTTATGGGCAAGATATATCTCATGGATGAGCGAGTGGGTCTTATGAGAAAAAATCTCCAACCCATCACCTATTAGTTGTAAAGTTTATCCCTTATAATAATATTATATTCAATCATATAGATTCATTTAGTAGTATATTATTACATGGAATTCCTCCTCAAGGATATTATGGGACTACCTATGAAGTGGTAGATAGACTTCTATATCGACTTACACCATGGGACCGCACCGATATCTTCTACAAAAAATTTAATGGACCCTATAGATCTCCAAGAGATGAAGGTGTAATTTTAGGACCTTCACAAGAATGTTTTTATTAGACCCAATGTGTCCCCTTGGGCAGATCTAGTTTTTTACATGAAGAAGTTGGAAGGGTTCTTGAGGATTTTTGTTGATTATCGTTACCTAAACCATGTAATGAAAAAGAATAAATACCCCTTTATAAGGATTGAGGACCTCTTAAACTACTTCAAAGGTGTGAGTTTGTTCTCAAAGATCAATCTCAGGTTTAGCTACCACTAGTTGAGGGTTCCTGAGGATGATATTTTGAAGACAGAATTCTGATGTCACTATGGACACTATGAGTTCTTGGTGATGCATTTTGGTTTAAAAATTAACCTAATGTTTTTATAGATATTATGAACCAGATATTCCAACTGTACTTGTACTTATTCATGGTTTTGTTTATTAAAGACATACTCATTTACTTTACATCAGAGTAGGAGCATGAAGATCATTTTAGGATGGTCCTAGACATACTTCAAGACCACTAGATTTATGGTGAGCTCTCAAAGTGTAGGTTTTAGATCTAGAAGGTTCAATTTTTAGTGAATATAATGTTTGATCATGGTTTATCTTTGAACCTGTTGAAGATTTATTTGATGCTTTATTTGGAGATACTCAAGATCATGTTAGAGGTGCATAGTTTTTTTGGCTTGGTGGGGTACTATAAGAGGTTTTTATTAGAATTCTATAGGATTACAGCCCCTTTGACCACCTTGATAAGAAAATGGAATTTGTTTACTTGGACTGAGAAATGTTAGGGATCCTTTGAAGATATAAGGTTGAGGTTGACTAGTGCTTCTATGTTGAGACTACTAGAGGAGAGAATGGGGTATGTAGTGTTTTGTATGGTTCTAGGGCTAGGATCGATTGTGTATTGATACAAAGTCAGGCAGTGATCACTTATGGGTCGAGGCAGTTGAGACCCCAAGAGTAGAACTAAGTGAATCATAACTTAGAGTTGGAAATAGTAGTATTCAATCTAAATATATGTAGGTACTATATTTTGGGAAAGCATTTTTTTGTTTACTCAGACCACCAGAGTCTCAAGTACATCTTCACTTAGAGAGATCTTAACCTAAGATAGAGGTGTTGGTTATAGTTTATATATGAATATGACTTAGAGATAGTTTATACTTATAGGAATGAAAATGTGATGGAATATTCCCTTAGTAGGAAGTATCATTCTCACTTGGTGGAGGAGGCATCTAAGTCATTGTCTTCATTGCATCTATCCCTAATGGAGGAGAGGGTTCAGTTTTTATTTAGTCTATGGTGGTGACTCCTATACTTCTTTAGCGTGTGGGAGAGGCTTAGTTAGGATACATTAATAGTGAGGTTCTATGTGACCAAATATCCTTAGAAGATGCACCAGATTGATTTTTTTAAATAGGGGAGCATTTCATCCTTTTCCAGAGATAGATAGTGGTTTTAATCACATTGTGTGAGGAGATTATGATGGAGTTCCACACATCCCCCTTGTTTGTACATCCCAATGTATACAATATGTACAAGGACCTTCATTGGTAGTTTTGGTGGGCTGGCATGAGGAATAGTGTTGTTGAGTTTGTCTCTCGGTTTCTCACATGTCTGTAGGTGAAGGATGATCACCAGGTTCTAATAGGTTTGACACAACCTATTGAGATCCCAAAGTGTAAATTGGATGGAATATATATGGAGTTTTTGATGGGGCTTCTAAGGATAATGAGAGGATATGATTCTATTTGAGTGATTTTTGGTCAACTTACCAAGTCGTCACACTTCCTTTTCATCAAATATCAATGCTCATTTGAGATTTTGGGGAAGTTGTATGTGTGGGAGATCATTAAGCTTTATGGGGTACCCTTGATTATCATATCTGACAGTGATGGTTAGTTTATGTTATGATTGTGTAGAGGACTACAGTAGTCTTTTGGTACCTAGTTATGGATGAGCATAGTGTTTCACCCCTAAATGGATGGCTAGACCAAGTGGACTATCTGGGTGTTTGAATATATTCTTAGATCTTGTGTGTTGGGATTCATCCAGATCTGGTAAGATCACTTTCCATTGGTATAGTTTTTTTATAATAATTTTTATCAATATACTATCAACATGGTACCTTTGGAGGACCCATATGGGAGACCATGCAGGTCACCCTTAAACTGGACTAAGATTGGTGAGACTTCTCTTTTTGAGCTACAGATGTTGTAGGCAATGATAAATAAGGTACGTGTGATTTGTGAGCATGTGAGGATAGCCTAGGTATGATAGAAATCTTAGAAAAATCTATTTCATGGGACTTTAGAGTTTGATCAAGGAGTCTATTTTTTCCTAAGAGTCTCTCCATGATGAGGATTGTGGAGCTTTGGATGGGGAGGTAATATATACTCAAAGTTCATTGGTTCATTAGAGATCCTATGGAGGGTTGTCACATACCACTTGGCCTTTCCCCCAAAATTGGATTGAGTGCATGACATATTCCATGTGTCACAGTTGAGGTGATACATGCATGGCCTAATGCATGTTATTGACTGGGGATATATGGACATCAATGATAGATCCACCTTTGTGGAGTACCCAATGTTGATCAAGGATCGGTATGAGAGGATCCTTTATGGATAGAACATTCCTTTAGTTCATGTACATTGGCAGAATGGGAGCATAAAAGAGAGATTTTGGGAGAATGATAGTTAGAAACAGACTCAGTACCCCCACCTTTGTGTTTATCTTGTGCTTTTCAGGGTGAAATTCATTGAATAAGGGGAGAATGTAATGACTCTAGTTTTATAGATTTATTCCTTTGAATATTTCTATATATATATCTTTTTATTATTCATCAGAGTCAGAACTATGTTTGGGTATCTCAGGACCCCGGAATTAATGTATTAAAAATATTAAATATATTCTAATGCAAGTACACACATCATTTCAGTATAAATGGTTTCCCCATTATTTAAGACCTTATATAATAAATCCATTTCCATGATTGAATTTATAACATGGGGTTTACTCTATGTGAAACATAAGGTTTTTTTGGCATCATATGTTCTGTGGGAGGTGGTATTTGGTGGGTGTGTTTCATAAAATAAATATTTTGTTTTGTTTTTTTTATTAAATGACCTAAGCTAGAATAATATTCTATAAATTCATCATTATGATTTTTCTCCAGGGTTATCCACATAACCCTATGAGGATTATAGGAGGAGATATTTCTTCATTGATAGATTGGGATTAGAGAATGATAGTGATCAGATCGAGCTAGATCGAGAGGCAGGCAGTGAACACAGTGGATCTTCATCATCATTGGGTAATGAATTATTCCCCAAATATTTATCCATAAATTAGGTAGGGATCATTATTTTTGGTTTATTTCCTATTTTATTAATGATTATGGATTTTCATATCTTCTTTTTTTTATCTTTGATTAACCACCCTTTGCATGAGACCGTTTTATAAATTGAATTGTTAAATCCAGTTTGTATTTTTTATGAAAATATATCACCCTTGATCCCACACTTTATGATCATTGGTCAGGATCACATCATATAATGATTCTCATCAACTTTTTTCATATGTTTTCCCCCATTATTTTTTTTGTTCTTCATCTTTAGCCCATGGGGTTACGGTTTGACACTATCGGGTGAGTTTGATTGTGATCAGACCCTAGAATTCATGGTGATTTCATGAAGTATATAATTATTGATTATTTTGAGATGGATCATGATGGTATTGTGAGTTTTTGTGTTTGGTTATGGTTTTTCATACCCTAAATGGTGGTGGATTCTCAACGAACTCCCACACAAGTAATCAGATTTTGATTTCCATCCACCAAAGGTTGGGAATCGATGGATGGTGAAATTTTAATTTGATTTCAAGTGGTAAAATAGATTGATTTATAGTGGAGAGATAATATCTAGAAACAACATGAATACCAAGATTTACTTCCTAGGAAAAACCTGACTATACGATTTTTAGTCTAAAATAACACAAGTCATGTAGTCCCCCATCTGTGGAAGCTAGGGTTTTGGGTAAAGATAAGGATCAAACATCGTGTATGGACCTTAAATATTGTATGAACCTATGTTGGTGGCTCGATGTGTACTCTAGGACTACATGTTCATGAGCATGGCCAAGCATGCGGTCATGGCCAGAGTACATTGGCACGGTTGTGTACTTAGACATGGGTAGGCCCCCAATGGATGAGACACACTATGTACCACCTATACATGCCATGTATTATGACATGTCTTTAAAATATGTGCCTAGGGAAGAGAACACCCAGGTGATGATGTGAGGTTACACACTATGGGACCTCAATTACACATTGTTTACTTCTCCCAAAAACTTCTACCTTCTACATCTCCTTCTCCACAACTTGTATTTTGGCCTATGAGTAGCCTATCCTCAATTTTTTTCATATAGAATTTGATGGTAGCCTTCATTATAGAATATGAGATATGATGTAAAGTGTTTGGAGTGTGGTTATTCTTTAGGTGATGCTTGACCGATGGTAGTGATCGGGTAGGATCATCATAGAGACATCGAGGTTGGTACTCCCCTATCTCACCAGAGAAAGGGTCCCCCATACTCTTTACTTAGGTATATTTAATACTAACCCATAATACATCAAGGTGAGGTTCCTCTATCTACAGATTAGTACTCCATCGTATTTTAGCTTTGATGAGGATTGGGACCTCCACTGTAGTTGTGGGTACCTCAACTATGAAGCGCAGCGGCAAGGTGCAGGCCCCTCCACACATATTATTATGAAGTTTTGTGTGATGATAGGCATCCAAGATGGATCTTTGGAACTACAGGAAGACTCGTCATCCTTGGATGGTTTGGGAGATAAATATCCCATTTATCTATCCCTTGGGTTTCTTTATGAGAATATATATATATGTTGGGTTTTCATTTCCATCATGATATGTATTGAGTTTATTTCTGTTGTATCCTTATATTTCTCCCTTTATAGTTTTTAGAGTGTCCTACTGGGTATGTATATACTCACCCATTCATGGGAATTTCCCTCATGTGTCTTGTATTATGTAGATGATAGGAAGATTGGTGCTGAATTTGGTGGAGTTTAGCGATACTTGGGGGAATTGATCGTGTTTAGTGGTCGGACTTGGAGATCAAGATCTAGGATCTCTCAGTTTTCATATTTTCTAGTTTTTTGTTAAGTTGGGACTTCATTTTTTGGTTGGTATTTTATTTTTATTCTCTATGTTTTGGATTTTTATTGTCATACTCTAATGTATTCCCTAGTGGTTATTTCATGCAAGGTTATTGATAGAGATAATATTTCTACTGTTCTCACATCTAATTTATGGATTTAAACCCCACCAATGTGTGATTTTATGTGAAATTGCATTGTTTTTGGAATTTAGGGGTGTTTTGAGGTTAAAATATAAAAGTGAACAATTTTGGGCTTTTAACTATTTTT
Source organism: Viscum album (assembly GCA_963277665.1). Taxonomy (NCBI): domain Eukaryota; kingdom Viridiplantae; phylum Streptophyta; class Magnoliopsida; order Santalales; family Viscaceae; genus Viscum; species Viscum album. The sequence continues at coordinate 1,100,520,031 of OY728138.1, read as the reverse complement.
AGTAGATTCCATATTCCAGGATTGTATCTAAAGGGCACTTTGCACCGCTTCTCTTCACTTGCGGCATGACACCGAATTTTTGAGAAAGAAGCAGAGCTAAAAACTGAAGCAGAATGATTACACGCCATGTAATACCATTACACTCTATGAATTTTCCAAAAAGAATTTGTCATATAAGAAAAATCATGACATCATTAGAATATGTGAAGGACTAATACACATTGTGTAACTTCATTATATGACGTGAATATTTTTAGAACACATTTTTGGATAAGATCAAACTGATATTTGTGAAAACTATTGACCGAGAAATTACATGTCATATAATTCCATTACACGTCATGTAACGGTAGACATGTATAAAAAAAATAAAGATGAAATGGGATGAAGTTTTGACGGAATTTCTTATAAAAGGCACCCCATGGTCACTTCTTGGAGATAGTCCTGGTCCAGCAAGAGCAGTGCAACACCACCGAACATCTTCCAGATGATCTGGAGACTTTATTTTATATGGTGGAGACCAATATATTGAGGAATATGTCATTAATTGATGTTATAATGGAGAATATAGAGTCTTCTCAAGTTATGTGTGGCTAAACACCAAGTGGTTACAAACGGAGACACCTGACATACACTCTCTTCCGATTTGCGTGCTTATCATGTAATCTATTTTCGAATTTCTCTTGAACATATATTTTTGAATGAATGCAGTTTTTTCCTTCTTCATTATATTTTCATTAAATTGGTTTGGATTTTTGTTCCGTCTATGAATTAAACTAATTTATTTCACTATTTAAAATTATTTGGTGAGGTCTTTCCATTGAGAATAGCGATTTCAATTAGGTTTGATTGCTTAGAGGTCCTCAATCAATTGAATCACTTCTATAGGTAGGAAAATAATCATATTGGGGTCTCGATATAATGTCTATTCAAATTTGAGTGTTCACATAGGGGTCCTTGGGGGTGAATTTATAAATTCAATTGAGGATATTTTTTAAAACAAGGAAGAGGGAATTGTTTGAGAGGTTTAACCTTGTCTGTGACCACTATTTTAATTATGATTTCAAACCCATTTTATTTTTTGTTCATTTTTCAATCTTTCCATTCATTTTTTTTGCAGTTTACTTTTTAATTTTATTATATTTTTTGAACTTTAAATTAAACCCCCTAAAATTTATCTTCTTTTAAAAACAAACAAAACAAAAGTTACAGTTTTGAAACTCAATTTTCAACCTCCTCAAGACACAACCTTGTGGTCACCACTATACTACATTATAAGGGGGGGAATATTGATTGAGGTTTTATGTGACTAAAAAATGCTCACATAAATTATACTCTAGATTTTTTAGTCTTTTATTATTCATATTCACTTTCCCATGGAGACAGTTGTGTGTGTGTAGGTACTTTAGTCTAAGGCCTCTCATTTTAGCTTATGCCTTCTTAGAACTTGTCTCTAACCCCTAGCCTATTATAGGTGATCTTGGGTTTATCACACATAGCTTGTCACTGACTAGGAAGACCCTGGTGGTTCGGGTGATGATAATGAATTCTTCCTTAGGGAACCACTTGAAAAGGATATAAATCCCATTTTATTTCCTTTTATTTTGATTATATATTTATTAAAACCATGTGACACACATATTTATGCTTTTCATTATTTGATGGGTGGGCCTATAATTATATATACCTCCAATACATAGGGTAATGTTTTTATCTCATGAGATATCATGGTGTGTGCATAGAGATCCTGGACAACTATGGTATGTGGGTAGTTATCCTAGCCAACTATGTTATATTAATAAGGTAGGGATACTTGAATTGTGCTTATGATGTCATTTTTTTGTTAACATCACATTCCTATGATTCAATGCTCTTGTGTTATGATCATTTCTTAATACATGTGTATATGATATCATCTCTTTATTCCATGATTCCATGCTTATGATCATCCTAATTATAGTATCATGTTATGTATCATGCCTCTCATTTTATTCTTTATTATTATGTTTACCCTTACTAAGTGTTTGAGATCACCCCTTTGTTATGTTTACATTTAATCAAGTTATGAAAGAAGTATTAAGTATGATAAGCCTAGAAGAGTATCTTATGTAGAGAATTTATGGGCGAAGTTAAAGACTTGTTATGGATTTATTATCTTCTTATATAATGTAAAAAAGTGTCCATTTTATGAGAATACTGAGATTTATTAGTTATTGATTTATCCTAATTCTCTAAAACTCTAAAGTAAAATTTCCTTGGATTTTAAATGTGTGAAATATATTGTAATCATCAATGTGTATCAAATTCAATGTTTTAAGTTATGTTTTTTTAGCACCATATATAGAAGTGTGGGTATTAATGCACTACAGTTGGTATTAAAGCAGTGTTTAGATAACTTTAGAGGTTAGGATGATAATGGCTAAAGATGATTTAGGATTTAGTAATAAAATCAAGGGTTGATGATTTAAGGATTATCTTAGTTTAAATGGTATAGATGAACCTTTAGGTTGGAAGTGTTGAATATTTTATATTATTTTGGGATTAGGATAAGATAACATTAGTAGAAACCCTAGTTATAAGTCTAATTATAGGAGAACCTCCTGAAGTTTTGGTAAATTATAGATTGTGTGGTTTTTCCTAGAAATTGCATCCTTGTATATATAATGGAAAGTGGATGTGGTTTTTGGAATAGGTTCATCTTGGGATAATAACCCCAAAAATATTTGGCTGGGTATATCTCAGTTATCATTTCAGTGCATGGTGAATGAGCCCTAACTGTGCACCTAGAAAAACACTCATGGGGGATATCCTTGGGCTAATTCACATTCTCTTTATAAACTATTATGAAGGATTTAAACATATGATTTTATAGAAGTTAACTAAATTAGAGAACCTAATATCAAAATGACCATGGATAACCTAAATTTAGCTAAATAATCATAAGTTAGGGTATGCACATTATTTATGAATTATTTCTTATAAGATCATATTTTTTCTTTTGTACATTTACTAAATTAAGTATTCTCATCCCTAAACTTTTTTTAAAGTAATAGTTGGAGTAAGAAGGAACTAAGCTAACCATGTATATAATGGACAATACAGTGATTATCCTAACCTATAATCTATTGGTACAAGAACTGGTGTTAGAAATATTATTATTATACTAAATCATCTATCATGAAATATGATTAAAAATTTGAACGAAGTTGTAGTCCAAAACACACCAAAGAAGAGAAGGATGGAGTCTCATAAAAATTTGGGTGATGAAGATGATAAAGTAAAAGAGATATGATTTCCCTCATGTAAAAAAATTGGTAATAAACATGTCGGGGAATATCTCAAAGGAACTAGCAAACATTTTATGTGTGTGAAAGGAGGACATAAAGTATCTAGATACCAAGGGAAAATGAAGCATTCAGTTAACTTAATAGAGGAATAATGTTTGTTTTCTAGTTTTAATGAAGATATTAATATAGAAATTTCATTTGAAATTTTATCATAATTCTTGTATAAATTTTTAAAATCCTTAATTGATGTATTTGTAAAAAATTTGAGGATGCAATTTATTTAAGGGGGTAGAATGTAACAACCCAAGATTTTAGATCATTCAAAATACATATTATTTTCTATAACTTCTGTCACATGTTACACCAAACATAAAAAAAACATATTAAGAACACATTATTAATAAATATATAATAAACACTAATATGGTAAACCATTAATAGTTGTGACCTTTAGAAGGAAAATAATTAATATGAGTTAATATTGAAAATCTTATTTTCAATAAAAATCCATTTTATTTATATTTTATATTTTATTTTAAAAACTAGATTTAAAAATTTTAGAATTTAAATTTAATATATTAAAATTAATTTTTGAATTAATCACAAAAAAAAATATCTTAGTATGAATTTTTTTATATTTTCTAAAATAATCGATTTTTAGGTGAATAGTGAAAATACAGTTTTTGGAAAAATGATGACTTTTATCACATTATCAGTATATGTGCAAGGCATAAAATTTTATAAAATTTTTTAATTGATTAAATATATATTTAAATTTTATAATTATGAAATCTAAAATATTATTTTGAACTTATAAATTCTATTTTTAATATTTTAGGACTTAAGTAACATTTTATTAGAATTTAAAAAAAATATTAATTATTTTAATTAAACTTTTTCATGGTAAAATTTAGTTTTGGATTTATTTTCAAGACACATAACTTTTATTTTTATTATAATAAATTAATTAATATCATGAAAATCAATGACCATCAAAAATTTATCTTATACATAAGTTTAAAGTTTAAAAAACTCTTTTATTTAAAAATAATTTGTATGTGTTATGTGTGTTTAATTTAAAATAATATTTTCTAATATTTTTGAAATAAATTAGGTTAAATATATCCCAAATTAGGAATCATCATGTAAAAATTTGGTAATAATGGTCTACTTATATTTTTAGTAATAAAATATTTAACATGATTAATATTTAATTAAGAGTAATAAGTGTTTAAATGACTCGTCTAAGGTGGATCAAATTTTACTAAATTAACTTGACCTTTATTCCTTATAGAAATAATTTTTTAGGTTTTTAATTATTACATATATGTATTACCAACCTTACTTTACCAAACTCACCTAACTTTATGTCATTCCATTTTTACCTCTTAACATTCTTTTCCATGGAAAAGTCCTTTCCATTCACTTATAAAATAGAACACTTACACCACTTATTTACACACCCATACATTATAATTAATTAGTAAAAATATTCCATTTTTTAATCCTATAATCCTATCCCATTAAACATAGACTTTGGATAGCCTTATTTATCTTAATCCCTTCATTTCCGAGGATAATTCCAAGGAAAATCTCGATATAAGTATTACTCTCCTCTTAGTATTTCTATTTAATTTTAATATTCTTAATAATTCATAACTTTTTTAATATAAAGAATTAATTATTATATATATAATTAAATTTAAATATATTAATTTCACAACCATTATTCATTAAATCCATAGCATCCACTAAGAAAAAAATAAATGCTTCGATCGTGCATATGTGCGGACTATCATCTTCACGACATGATGTGGCTTGTTTTTCATCACAAACTCTTATTAATGGTATAAATTATGGGTTTTATGAATAATTATGTTTTATTTAAATTATAAAATTATTAAATTATCACCTTTTTCATTTACCTTCATTCCATACATTCATTAAGGATTGAGATCTTTAATCATGTGTATGTGCGGAATACCGCCTCCATGAACAATGTGTCTTATTTATATTGACCAACTAAAATGGATGGACCTAAAAGTGTAATTAAGGAACTAATATTGTTTTTATAACATTATTATTATTCTTAATTGATAACTTTTCATATACTATTACTTCTTATATTCATTGAGAAATGGGTTTGTTGATCATGAGTATGTGTGGATTGCCGCCTCCACGAACGAAGAATTTAAATTTTCATCACCAACCATAATTAATAGTTATAATAATGTATTTTATGGATATATATGATATATATTACATGTATAATCTTCTATTAATGTTATATTAATACTATGTAATATCACTTTCTTACTCATTTGATCATTACGACATGCTTTTTTTGTTGGTTTACCGCCTACATGAGCGATGTTGTAATGTTTATATAATAAATTATTTAAGAATATTATATACTATTAATGAAATGTAATGATATGGTATTAAATATTTTTTCAATTTTATAGAGTTATAATATTAAAATGTAAACATGTTAATAATATATCATCTTCGTTCATTAAAAATTGTCGAAACAAGTTTGTCATTGACTTTATCTTCAAGAGTTATAAATAAAACTCCCATGGGATGAAATTAAAAATAATAATGGGATATTTATTATATAACCATAGGTAATATAGGAATAATTAAATTTTTAACAAATATTAAGGATCAAAACTAACATTACAAATCATGTAAAATACAATTAAAAGTATTAATACTCGAGGTTAAAAATAAGCTATAACAAACCACTATATTCATAGTAAATAATTATAAATTAAGTATATAAAAGGGTTATAGAGATTAATAAGGTTATATAATAGATTACTAAGATATTTATGTTTTTTTATAGTAATTTAGTGTGTGATTAACTAATTAGGGAGATAAGGTAAGGTATTTTCATCTCAAACTCCCTTTATTGAGACACATTTTACTTTATACCCCAATTTAATTTTATATGGTGAATATAATACCCAATTTTTATGTTATAATAAAATATGTTTTATTCATGTTATTTCATGTTCATTTTAAAGATCTTTATTTTTCATATGTTTTAATTAAAATTTCAATCAATTCGTGATTTTTTTATCAACTCAAGTCCTTTTTCCTGTGGGCCATCCTGGGATGAGCCCGTAAGGGGCGCCGCAGCTTTTAGGGTTTTCTCGTCGCCGCCCCCCTCCTCCGCAGGGCTGCGTTTTCTTCCTCGGCTTCCCTGGCATGTTCGCGGTGCGGCGGTTCGACGGAGTGTGGTCTCGTGGGTGTTCTTCTGCCGCATGGATGGACACCGCTTCGGTGGGATTGGGGTCTTCTTCCAGTTTCTCTGCGACGTGGTGTCGCGATCTGGTGCGGCATCGGTGCCTTGGTCCTTCTCTGCGGCGATGGACCCTTGTTCTGGAGCGCTAGGGTCAAGGCCCGCTGCTTCGATGGGGTCGTTCCTGTTCTACGCAGCGTCGGGGCTTCGATCCGTTTCTTTGGGATCGGGATCTTGTTTCTCTGCGGTGGTGGGGTCTAGATTCGGTGCTTCTCTTGGTTTGTGTTCCACTATGGCGTGTGCTCGTTCTGGTGCGACGTCGTCTTGCTGAGGCTTTGGGGTCACGCTCCGGCCTTCCAAGACTTGCCTTCCTCTTCCGCGGTGGTGGCGGCAGCTTCGGTGGTGTGGAATCGTGCTCCACTTCACAGCGAAGGGGTCATGCTCCAGTTCCGCGCCGAAGGGGTTGGTTCGTTCCATGCTTCGAGCACTGTCCGAGGTACCTTGGTTGGTCTCTTGTGGTATCTGTGTGCAGGGATGAGGGCGGCGACGGGTACTACTGTGATGATTGTGGGGTGCGTTTGAGGTGCTGGCTATGTTCCTTTGGATTGAAATTTGGTTGTTTGTGTTGTTTTGGATCTACTTCAATTGCTAGTCTGGTGCTGCTGTTTGCGGGTTCTGTTTGGTTTGGAGGTGATGATGGAGTGATGAATTGGCCATGGAATTGGTGATTTTTGGTGGTGAAAATGGTGGGGTTGGCAGTGATTCTATATGGAGCAGGGTGCGGCATCAGGGCAGACTGATCTTCGCTCTAGTTTCTTTAACATCCTTTTGTGGATAGATTCTCTTGGAGGTTCATCTCACTTCGCTGGACGGTTGGGCGAACTTCGTCTGAAGTTTGCTGATGGGAGGATTTGGGCTTGTGTCGATGGTCACACCGGTGGATGTTTGAGGAGGCTGGCTTGGAGATTTGGTCTGCTTGTCTGATTTTTGTGCCTTGGTTCATGGTTTCTTGGCCTTGTTTTTGTTGTTTGAATGTGATGAAGTGATGAAAGGTGAAGTGGTGTCGTGGTGTTTTGATGGTGTGGTGTGGCAATGTTGTGATGTTTGGTTTCTCACTTTTTCCTTAAAAGTGTTTGCATAATAAAAAATTTAATTTTCAGTCAGTCAAGTCCTTTTTCCTGTGAGTCATGAAATATCTTCTTGATTTTTATCTTACAAGTATATTTTTCTTACCATTGTATTTTCAAATGTTATATTTATTTTTTATATAGTAATATTACTAATCTTTATCAATATCCTCCCCTTTGATGAAATGATTTGTCTAATAAAAGTATGATGTTGATAAGAATAAATCCTACACTTTCCAATGAATATTTTTATATTATCTCCATGTTTTTTCTATCAAATATATTTTCTAGTATGTTTCAAGTAAACTTAATACTTATATTAAACTATTTTAAATGAAATTTTTTATCATACCTTTTATGATGTGGGTTTAAATAAATGGTTTTAATGGAATTTAAAAAAATTCCACATGATTAGTTTTAGAAAAATATTCTAAATTAATGTTTTAAAATGTTCCAAAATGAATGTTTTAAAAAAATTAAGAAGGGGGTTTTGAACTACCTTGAATTTATTAAAAAAATGTTTTTAAAAGTAAATATTTTAGATGTTTCTGTATGGGTCATTTTTTACCAAAATGACTCTATTTTACATGTTTTCATGTGAACGTAACTTTATACCACCATTTTCATTTTATAAGATAATTTCTCTCCCCATTTTTTAAGTTTTCAAAAAAATTAAATTATTATTATCATTGTTTAATAAAATATTTTAAAATGTTTTCCAAGGATAAGGGAAATTCTTATTTTCAAAGAAATTTTCTTAATTCTTCTAAGTGTGTTCTTTATATATGTCGTATTCTTGATCAAGGGTATTATTCAGATGATACCTTACACCTTATTTATCCGAATGGATTATGAAATTGTCTTTTACATCTATGGTATAATTCATCACTACTTTTGTATTTCCTGATCATCCACTTGTATAGGAATGATTTACTTTCAATGATTTTCCTATGTGAATTACTTATGTTCCATTACTTCATTGAAGGTTGTTTACCTAGATGCCCAATACAATTATTAATTGGGTAAATTTTTGTTTACACTATATACAATTTTCCTATATAGTGTAATTACTATATTTATAGTCATATTTTTTGAGTGGTATTTACCTAGAATGATGATTAAAGTCATTTTATATCCATTTATTTTCCATGGGTTTATCATGCCATGTTTATTGGTGAAATAATGAATACTCACTTAGGAAACTGTTTTAAAAGGATATAAAACCCATTTTATTTCATTGGATTTTTATAATATATTCATTGAAACTATGTGAAACACATATGTATGATTTTAATTATGTGATGGGTGGTCTCAAAATTATATATCCCTCCAATACATTGGGTAATTTATCCATATCATGAGATATCATGGTGTGTGGGTAATGATCATAGACAACTATGGTGCATGGGAAGTTATCCTAGCTTACTATGTTATGTTAACATAAAAGGGATCCTTGACTTATTCTTATGATGTCATGTTTATATTATCTCCAAATTCCTATGATTCCATGCTCTTATGTTATTATATTTTTTTAATCCATGTACATGTGATATAATATTTTTATTACACGAGTCCATGATTATGTTCATCCTCGTTATGATATCATTTTATGCCTTTCATCCCACATGTTATAATTTATTATTATGTTTACCCTTACTGAGTATTCAAGATCACCCCTTTATTATGTTTCCATTTCCCCAGGTTATGAAATAAAGTATTAAGTATGATAATCCTAGAAAATTATCTTGTGTTGATAATTTATGGTCAATATTGAAGACTCATTATGGATTTATTAGATTATTATATAGTATAAAAAAGTTTTTGTTTGATGAGAAAATTTGAGATTTATTAGTTAGTGATTTGTACTAATTCTCTAAAACTCTAAACTAAAAAGGTATTTGGATTGTAAATGTGTAAAAGATATTATAATCATATATGTGTATAAAAAATTATAAGTTATTTGTTTTTGGAACTAGACCAGGAGAGTGAAGTATCATGTAAACTTAACTAAATTTGACCCACTTAAGTTTCCCATTTTTATCCTTATTAACCTTGATTAAAAATTAACCATAGTAATTATTTTTTTAGTAAAAATATAATATAGGACCTATTACCAAATTTTTATTTTATGATTATGAATTTTTAATTAATTTAATATAATTTAATTTAAAAATATTAAAAACATTAACTTTTAAATTAAAACATAAGATATATAGAAAAAACTATTTTTGCAGAAAAATGACTTTTTATACATTAATTGTTTTTATTCTTATTTACCATAAATTATTAATTAAATTATTGTTAATATATTATTCATATAAACAAAATAATTTATCATCATTTAACCATAATATATTTAGTTTCTTTAAATAAAAATATTTAGTGCATAAAAATCCAATTTTATAAAAAAATAAATTTTTAAGCATAATATAATCTAATTAGTTATTTAGCTATGTTAATTGGCTTTTATTAATGAATTAGTTTTAAAAATGAACATTATTTTTCTTTTTAAACATATTTCATAATGCATGTACCTTTATTTATACCTACCAATTCAATGACTATATCATAATGTTTGTATTGCGATTTATTTTGGTTTTTTTTCATGTGAAACAAGTTATCAAATGCATCAAATTTGTTTAAGATAAATGTACTCTAAAATCTTGTGGTATTACATATAGTACTTTTCAACACACAATTGGTTGTGTTATGATTCATTTACTATGTTATTATTCCTCTAATCCATCATATCTAGTCTCACACCTACTTCTCCTAGCTTCACATTGCGACATGTCTTCATCCCAAAGCCCTCTATTCACTATTTTTAATCCTATATAACATAAATTGTGGCATGACCACTAGATTCATGGTGAAACACTCTGAAATTATCAGGGGTTTATCCTTACATAACTTATTTGATTTAATCTGACATATCTTTCAAATATCATAAATTATTATTATGTGAGATCCATTTGTAGCATGGTTTGTTTCTTCATGGTGAAATGCTCCATTCATCTTCAGATTTATCTTACACTAGATCTACTTAATCTCACATCGATCCTTTGGGTTTCTTTATGAATATTATGTGATTCATATTATTACATGGTTTATATTTCCATGATTCAACCATCTAACTTGCTCCTCCATTTTATTAATCTTTAATTAACATTGTGGCATGGTAAATACTATTATGGAATAGTCTATCCATATTCTTCTAAATGATTCTTATTTAGCCTCTATTTTAATATAATGTGAGACTATATTGTGTCATGGTCACTACTAATTTATTCTAGTATTTTCTAATCCATTCCATACATGCTCATTCTTCCTTTAATACCTCAATAAACCAAAATAAACCAATGCATAACTCTCCAAAATCTAGATCAACCCATGTACATTATCTACTTTCCATGATCTTGATATATAGAAATATCATGGCAGTGTTTTCTTTGTTCTAATAAATTCTTCCATATCTCCATTTTAGTACTTATAATACTTCCTCACCATATATGATATGGTCATCCTCAAAATTCCAATGCCATGTATATCATTTTTATGCAACATCAATTACCCAAATGTGGTTCCCACATGTATGGTAACCATACTCTTATTCATCTATGTATTCTTGTATTTCATATCCTTACATCACCATAATAAATTGAAAACATATCCAATAATAATTTAAAGAAAATCCAACTCACAACCTATGGTTTCAATAGTGTTGTTAGGTATATTGTTGATCATGTAATCAGTTGGAGCTTAACCAAGATGAGATTTTTCCTCTACTCTGATGTAGTTAGTTGAAACAAATATAGTGATACATGTATTTGATGGAAACCATGATAGATCCCTTTCTATATTGATTAGAATTTATAATTTATAGATTTCACTCTTTGTTTTCATTTTTTAAATTCAGGAACTCATATTTTTTTAATGCTACAAAACCATGTGGGGTTATATTTTGTGATTGACTGAATGGGGATTGATCTTTACTTAAAGAGATATTCTAAAAATGTTTTAGAGTTAATACAAAAAGAGATTTGGATGGTTATTCACAATGAATTTTATATGATGTGTTATAGGGTGAAGTTAATAATAGTTTTCTAAAAGTATTTTCAAAGATAACTAAAAAGGAGTTTTGGATATGGATTCAAAAGTCATTATATTTGATACAATAAAATGTTAAATGAAAATAATACTATGAGTATTTAATGAAAGTTACATATTAATGGATATATTCTCTAAATCCATTTTTATATGATATATAAATATAATATAAGTAAAAAAAGTCATATTGTACACCTTGTTAAGGGTGTGTCATAGAGCATGGTTATATCATATTATTGCCAGTAAAATTTTAAGCTATTAATATTTAGATCATTCTTCCATGAAATCTATTTTTAACACATGGACATAGTGATATAAATAATTTTCACCATATGGAATTTACTCATGCATTATGTAACACGTGTGTAAATATATAGAGGCTCATAGAGAATTATTAAAGGATGTGATCACCATGGTATGGTGATTAATCAAATTTCCCAAGACTTAATTTATTCTATCGATCTCTCTTTCTCTCTTAAACTTTTCCTAGGGGGTACTAGAATATCATGGGCATGAGGATTCTCCTACCTGAGCATCGGGTGATTCAGCTTTAACATGTGGATACACCATGGAGGATGGGGTTCCTTCAGCATTCACTAAGGGATATTCACTAAGTTCATGATCAGACATAAATATAAAAAAATCACTAGTGTAAGGTACATAATAGTTTCTTCATTTTATATTTATACATGTTTTCATATTTCATTCTTAGTGGATTTTTGGAATTTATGTTTGTTATTGTTTTTGCTAAATTGATTTAGTGTTGATTGATCCTTAGAAAACCATCACACATTCATGTACTAATATAAATCTACACTATAATATTGCATTGTAAATTTTTAGTGAAAATTTATAATATAAATTTTTAGTTTATACATACATACATACAAAAATATTAACACAAATAAACAATGTAATTTTTTATTGGAAATTTGGAGTGAAAATTTAGACTATAAATTTCAAATGAAAATTTATAGTGTATGTTTTAATGGATATACACATACATACATATATGTATATACAAAAATACAAATATACAATATAATTTTATAGTGTAAATTCACACCAAAAAAATTATGCATATGTACATACTCAAATGTAGATTTTCACTAAACATTAGTATTATATATTTTCAGTTACTAATAGAAATTTCTACTTGGAATTTAATTTTCAAAGGAAACTTATATAATTTTATTCAAATTTTTAAATGGAAATTCATAGTGAAAATTTTCAATTTATAGTGTAAATTTTGACAAGAAATTCAAATTTTAATAAAAAAATATATAATTCCAATATGATATTTTCAATGTAAATTCAAACCAAAAATTTCATTTTCTAGTGGGAATTTGTAAATGGAATTTAATTTCCAATGAAAATTTCAAAAAACAAATCAAATTTTCAATTTCACACTAAAAAATTTCAATTTTTAGTGGAAATTTAAACATACATATATAAATATTATATAAAACTATACTAAGGAATTTATATTTATAATTTATATTGTAAATTTGAAATGAAAATTTGACACTGAAAATTTTCCAAGAAAATATTCTATGAAATTTTACACTAGAAATTTCTAGTGTATCACACACATGCACACAAATATAAATATACATTATAATATTTCATTTTAAATTTATATTGTAAATTTACAATGTAAATTTTCAGTACAAACATATATACATACAAAAATATTAAAACAATGTAAATTTTCATTGGAAATTTACTGTGTAAATTTACACTAAAAATTTCAGGTGAAAATATCTAGTGTAAATTTGAATAAATATATACATATGTATAATATGTATATATAAAAATATAAATATACAATTCAATATTCTAGTGAAAATTTACACTATAAATTTTCAGTACATCTATGTAATTTTTTTGTTATCCATGGAAATTTATTTTCCAAATTTAATTTTAAACTAAAATTTCCAAAATACTTAGAGAAATTTTCAATGAATATTTACCACAAACCATATGGAAATTTATTATTACTAGTATAAATTTATACTTAAATTTTAATTTTAAAGGGAAACATTCAAAATTAAAATATAAATTTTCAATGATAATTCACAATGATAATTTACAATGATAATTTACACTGAAAATTTCTGATGTAAATTTTTAGTGTATACTTCCTACACATTGCGTAAAAATTTCAAGTTACCAGTGAAATTTTTTGAGTCAAATGGACTCTTTCCTATTATTTTCCTAAAAATCATGATACACTTCATATTAAATTTATGATAACTTAATGATTTTTTAATTTATGTTGGTATATAGTTTTTAACTTTTGATTTACATAAGTTATAGTAAGATAGATGTAACTCTTATGTTCCATATCTTTGTTAAGTCGCACTAAATTCATCTAGTAGAAGACAGAGCTGCGTTTTTGTTTATTACAACTAAACTTATAGATTTTGGATATTATAGTTAGAATATCATTACAATGTTTTCTATAAATGGTGATCGATATTTGAGGAACGAAACATGGTGTGACATTAAAATTTCTAAAATTTTACATCAGGTTTCATATTATCTCAATGCTTTGAGAATTATAGATTGTAATTTTTTTGGTTTGTTTACTTAGAACTTTAATTGTGTGAGAATTTTCATTATAAAATATCTAATTTTTCTTCTTGAAATCATTACTTTCTATCTTTTTGATTGATGAGTTTCAGGGGAAAGAACTTGCTTTCTTTTAAACTTTGAAGTTTAATAAATTTTGGGTGTTGGACTTTTTCTGATTATGATGATCAAAGTGTAGTCCAAGGATAGATATAACTGTTGTTGATGGGTTTTTTGAAGAAGTTATTGGTGTAGAACATGTATCTTCTAATGGGTTTATTGAATAATTTCCTAGTGAAGAACTTGTATACCTTGGTTCTGGTTACTAAACCTTCTACTACTTTGGTACAAAAGTGAATAGTTCCTATAAATTTTACCAGTTGGTAATAATATCCTTTTTAGAATTTTTTTATATTTTCATATGAAATATGGTGTTTTTTTTATTTGTATTTTTCTTAATTTATGATTGATTTATTGTCTTGGTTAAGTGTTTAAATTATGAGATTTTTTGTTTCTACTATGTAATTTTGTTTGTTTCACTGTGATTTATTCAAAGGTTGTGACTTTCTGAAAACTTACATTCTAGAGTGGTTAAAAATTATAAGTTCGATTGGACTTAAATTCACCATTCCACTTTAATATTTCATACTTTTATTATTTCAGACAACACTTAGTATCATTGTTTTTCACTTTACTATTAGTTTTTTATATATTTTATATCAATATTCCTTGCACTAATGTGTAAAAAGGGGAAAGATCTATTTCTTTTTCTCTAGAAAAAATACCAATCAAAAAATTAGAAAACTTAAATCTAATCCTTCCACCTATTTTTGATAAATTTGATTATGAATACTAGATAGGTCAAATTAATATGTTTATGATTAATACTAGGGTCAATAATTATCAAATGGTGATCATAAATTACAATATTCCAAAGAATAAAATTTATGATTTTACTCATGAATAAAAGTTAGAATATTGAGCTAATTATAAAGTCAGTAATGCTTCATTATGTTCTATTATGATTAATATTTACAATCAAATTTCTTCATGTGAAATGAAAAATGGTGTTTGGAGTAAAAAAGGAAATCACCCATTCTATAACTTCTAAAGTCCTTGAGAATAGAATATTCATGCTTTGAGAAGATAAATCAATAATTTTAATTTCTTCTTGGTGAATATGTGGCCCAAATTCATCAAATATTTATGATGATCCTTAATGTTCTACAATCTCTTTGATAAAAGTAAATTATGAATGATAATATGGTTGAAAATTTTGTCAAAATTCTTCTAAAAGAATGGGAATCTAAATGAATGTTTATATATGATATGAAACATCTTACAAAGATGAGTTTTGATGATTTAATTCTAATTTTGATGTTGTAAAAGAATCATTTAACATGATATACAAAGAAGTAAAAGAGTAATAACATAGTTGAATTTACTTCAACTTCTAGTGTTTTAACTTTTGGATCTAATACTTAAAATTCTACTACTATGAAGAGAAAATCTAAATGAAATTTGAATAGTAGTAGTTTGAAAGTTAGTGATGAATAACTTGATCTAATTAAAAGTTGTATGAATAGTATAATCAAAAATAAGTAATTGAAGAATGATCATCAGAAGAAAATAAAATATAAATGTGATAATAAATATTTGTATGACGTTATTTATTATGAATGCAAGAATCATAGTCATATCTAATTGGATGTTCTAAAATTGAAGAAGAATGGTGGATATTATAGAAGAACTTAAAAAAGGAAATGAGAGAAAATATTGAATTATATAGAAACCTGGAGTGCTAGTGAAACATATTTTACTTCAAATAGTTCATTAAGAGATGGTAATTATGACCATAAAATTACCATATTTTATATTATTGCTCTGCATAAAAAATGTGCTTCATGGAAAAGATAACTCTTGAAACCCTTAATAATTTATCTTTAGACCCTAATTTGTCTTTTAATTTGGATGATAATGATGATAAAACTCCATAATTTTAAAATATGTATAGATATGTAACTTTATTAAAGAATAAAAATAAAAATTTGAAGAAAGACTATTATTTGAAAAAGTCATAACTTATTACAAATAATGATAGAATTTCTAAACTTACTTCTGAGTTATATGATAAATATATTTTTGTTTAAACTAATGATGATCATAAATTAGTTTTGAAACTAATTTTTAAAGTTTAAAGTTTTAAAAATATTCTTTCCGATTTTACTTCTAGTGGGGAGAACTTTGATAAAATTTCTAGGTAGTTGAAACCTTCTAAAACATATTCTAGAATCAGTTTTGATTTTGAAAAGTAGCATTTCCATTCTAACTATTTAATTCTAAAAAGTTCACTTTTTTACTAAATTTTAGATGGGAGGTCAATGAAGAATTTATGTTCATTTAATATGGTTCAATCCTTCATAAATTTTAGGGGTTACATTTTGAAAGAGATAACAATTGTTCAACACTATAGGGTTGAAAAAATATGGTTTCCAAAAGTTTTATTTTCTAAAATTCATTATCTAAATAAATTTTGGGTACAAATATTTTAGATCTATCTATTTCAAGATAAATAGATGAGTACCACCAGCATAAATACTTGGTACATAGATAGTGGTTTTTTCAGCACATGACATGAAACAAGTCCAACTTATGGAACTTACAAAAAATAAAAGGTAGATATGTTACTTTAGAGAAAATTCACAAGGAATTTTTTTTTGGTATTGGTGATGTATCATTTATTTATGAGAATTTAATTTTAAATATAAGTTATGTTTTAGGAATTAAGCTCAACCATATCGTCATAAATAAATTTCGTGATCAAGGTTACTCTGTAAACTTTGGGAATGAAAAATGTATCATCATAAATTTGGAAGGAGTTCACATTTTATCTATTGATAGGCATAATAAATTTTACACTATTGACCTAGAAGACCTTAATTTCCAAAACTTAACTTATCTAAGTGTGGTAGAGGAAAATTCATGGCTTTGAAATAAGAGGCTAAGAAGCTAAAATATTCAGAACTTAGCTAAATTTTCTAGGAAAGGCATTTTGAAAGAAATTTGAGAACTTAAGTATAATTATTCCAATGTTTATGACCCTTGAAAATATTATAAGAAATTAAACTCAAGATTTAAACCAACTGGTGAGATCTCAAATTTCAAATCTTTATGGTTAGTGTAGATGGACATTTTTAGACCTCCACAAACTGGGAGTATCAGAAGAAATCATTATGTGTATGTTTTAATTAATGATTACACCAAGTATACTAGGGTTTATTTTATCAATCTTAAATTAGAAGTTCTCTCATGTTTTAAAAGGGTTTTTTTCATGTTCAAAATATGAAAAACTGGCTTATTGTCACCGTCTAGAGTGATTATAGTGTAGAGTTTTTAAATTTATCTTTTAAAACTTTTTTAGTGAAAAAATCATTGCACATAACTTCTCGATACCAAGAACTCCACAATATAATGGTACAGTTGAAAGGAGGAATAGAACACCCCATGAAATTTCTCGAGCTATATTTTTTGAATATTATGTTGATAATAATTTTTAATTTAAACTATTGGTAATTTTTTACACTATAAATTGAGTTTTAATTCATCCATTTTTAAATTAAACACCTTATGAACTATGAAATGGAAGGAATCCAAAACTTAGTTACTTCATAGTTTTTAGATATAAATTATTTATCTTGAATATTAAATATAACTTATATAAATTTGATCTGAAGGTTGATGAAGGAATTTTTCTTGGTTATTACACCACATTTAATACTTATCATGTTTTCAATAGTTTGACACATACCATTAAATAAATTTTACATATTAAGTTTTCTGAGCCAGATCCTTATGTGGAGTTAAAAAAATTATATTATGAAAATAATACAGACTGTTATTTTGAATCACACTCTATTTTACTTCAAGAAATTGAACCACATACATCATTAATTATCTTTTCATAATCTATTCCAACAAAATTTAATCATCTATTATATGAGTAAAATCCTTTATTTTTACATAAAAACAAATTATATTATATAATCATACCACTAATAACATTATTAGAGATATAGATCAAATAGTTAGAACTAGAATTTCCTTAGAAAATGAATGTGAGCATCTTGAATTATTATCTCAATTTGAACCTAAAATAGTAGATGATGAATTTGGTGATAATATTTGGATAATTCTTATGCAATAAGAGATTAATAAATTTGAATAGAATAAATCTTAGACTTTGTTTTAAAGGATGAATGATATTCCAGTTATCAGATTCAAATAAACCTTTTGAAATAATTTTGATGAGAATGTAACAATTGTTTAAAATATGGTGAGACTAGTTTATAAGGTTTATAATAAAAAAAGATAGTATAAACTATGTAGAAAATTTTTCTCTAATTGCTAGACTTGAATCTATCCAAATTTTATTAGCCTTTACGGGTTATCTAAACTTTACTCTATTTCAATGGATGTCCTAACTTGAAAATTCTTTTTTTCATTTTCAAGAAAGCCACTTTATGGATAAGAGGTAAACCACATTACCAAGCATGGAAATCCAAATTTACATAAAATTTGAAATTCAAAACCCACACCAAACCTAAGGAGACCTCGATCCAAACGACGCCAAATCAGCTGGAGTCGTGTAGCTGCCATCCGCCATCATCTCAAAGGTACCCACTATCTTCAACATCAACACACTTATCATCATTGTCACCCTATCACCATCAGAGCCAATTTCCGAAAAAGGAAATCCGAGATGAAGAATCAGGATAGAACATTTGCCCACCGTCGTCAAGAACATCATCACCATCAACGTCATCATCTGAAACCCTCCATTGCTAATGACCAGATCTCTGTAGC
Organism: Viscum album; assembly: GCA_963277665.1. Classification (NCBI taxonomy): domain Eukaryota; kingdom Viridiplantae; phylum Streptophyta; class Magnoliopsida; order Santalales; family Viscaceae; genus Viscum; species Viscum album. Next base: position 1,100,500,826 of record OY728138.1, on the reverse strand, counting down.
GTCATTGGTCTCTCGAACTCACATCCCAAAACAACTTGGAAACCACCATGAAGATCCATCAAGGAGAATATTGGTGTAATAATATTGTAAGAGAAAAGTATGGAGTGAACAACGGACTCAACAGGGTCACGTCGCCATGGTCACCCAACTCCGACTGCCACCGCCACATCCAGAAACAAACATCACAAAAACCAGAATCATAGAACGTTATCACAAGAAAACAGACAAACCAGATTTGACTCCGGTAGTGCTAAGAAAACCCTCATCTGCCACACCAAAACCCAAAACCTCTAAGTTGAAGCTGCTCCATCTCCGACCTGGAGAGTCGTAGCATAATAAGGGGTCAGAGCAGGGCATGAGCAGCCTCGGACTTCGACAGCACAACTTTTGTCAGAACCACCAAAACACCAATGAGAACTGTCTCCATGAGAAGACCACCAACTTGAAAGAGTCATCATTGTCAAGGTTGGAGCACAGAGCATCATCGAGAAATCAAAACTGACGATAGAATGGAAGGGGGGAAGGAGAGGAGATATGAGAGGAAAAGAGGGAGGGGGAGGCACCCGATAATTCACACCAAAACCTCCCCCTCCAAATTGCCTCCGAGGAAAACCCTAGGGTGAGGACGAGGGGAAGCCGATGCCCTTCAGAGTCCTTTTCCCATCAAATGATAAATATTGAATTACTTAATGGTTTTGTTCAAGATGACTTTTATATTTAACATCCTCCTTTATTTAAATATATCAATTTTTTAGAACAAATTTTTAAAAATACCCAGGAACTTTGCAAACTTAAACAAGCATCGAGAGCCTAGTATGATAGATTTTCTATATTTTTACTTTAAAATGAATTCGTTAAAGGAATCATATATCCCACTCTTTTTATTAATAGAGTTTTTAACAATACCATTATTGTAAAAATATATTTTGATGGAATTATTTTTTGTTCAACTTGAAAGACACTTGTGGATAGTTTTTCAAAGCTTATGAAAATTGAATTTGATATGAGTATGTTGGGAAAACTTAATTACTTTCTTGGATTCCAAATAACTCAGAGATCATAAGGAACTATTTTAACTTTTTATAAGTACATTATATATTTATTTAAATGTTTTGGTTTTGATAATTATTCGAGCATTAGTACTCCATTAAATAACTCATGTAAACTTAAACTTGATGAATATGAGAAACTAGTCAAACAGAAATTTTTTAAAGGGGTGATTAAAAGTTTAATGAATGTAAATTCAGCCAAACATTATGTATTATGTGCGTTTTTGTGTGAGATTCCAAACCAATTTAAAATATCCCCATCTCAAGGTTGTTAAATAGATATTTTTTCTATATTAATAGAACTTTAGAACTTAGTCTATTTTATTATTCCATATTAGAGTTTACAATTAAGAGTTATTATGATATAGATTTTGGAGGTTATAGAATGGATCACAAGAGTACCTTTTTAACTTGTCACTTTCTTGGTGAAGCTTTAGTCTCATGGTCCACTAAGAAGAAAAATTCAGTTGTAATTTACAATACTAAAGGCAAATATGTGGCATCTAGAAATTTTTTCACTCAATTGTTGTGGATACAACACAAATTCTCTGATTTCATAATAATTTGTACTTAAACTCTAATTTTTTGTGATAAATAAAGTGATATTTATTTTTCTAAAAACCCTACACATTATTCATGATATTAACACATATATAAAATACATCACTTCCTCTTGTAAAACACATATAAAGGATATATTATTCTTTAATTCATAATAATTGAACATCATCTTGATAATATTTTTACTAAACTTTTACATTCCAAGATATTCAAATACATAAAATATAAATTAGGTATGATTAGTTCTAAGTGATCACTTTTCTCCTCTTGTTTAAATTTCTCTTAACATTAAAAAAACTCCCTGAGAAATGGGGAATTAATTATTTGTTTAGAAATGTGATAAATTTTTTATGTAGGTACTTTATATATTTTATAAATAATATTCATAAAAAATTATAAAACATATTTTGAACAAATTTTGGAACCATGCCTTATGGAAGTTATGGTATTTATTGAACTTAATGGTAATCATATTTCAGAAGGTTTGTTTTATTTACTATGATATTTATTCTTACGATAAGACCCCCTCTATCATTTTTTATCTCACTTTTACGTATCCCTAATTTTTACCTTTACATGTGTTTTTTTACTCTTAAATATTAATAGTATTATTAGAAATTTCACCCTTACACATGATATTTTTATCTTATATTTTGATTCCCTTTAGTATTTTTCTTTAAAATTTATGCTTCATATTTTGATTTACTACTTGAAAAGGGGGAGTTTAGTTTTTTATAACTCTTTTATAGAAAGTTTATATTTTTTGAGAATCCTTATGGAAGTCGAGTATATTTTTTCAATATAAATTCCCAAACCATATTAATCAAAATAAGATCATCTGTTTTTATCAAAAGATAACTTCTAAAAGGTTATTTTTCCTTTTTTACTTAACTCCTTGGTTTACTCTTTCTAGATTATTTATTATTTTCTACTTGATAATACCAAAGTTGTAGAAAGTTTGTGTTTTTATAAAAGGGATAAAATTTATAAATTAAGGAATTTGAAGGAGGATAAGTAAATTTTATAAGGTTATTGTATGTATTTTTTAGTAATTTATAGGAAGATGATTGAGTAAAGGGAAGACTACTTTCAAAACATTCATTGCACGTGTTAAGGAAGAGTAAGTTTAACATAACAAATAGGGAGTTTTCTTATTTACATCATTTCATTTAAATTTATCTCCTTAAATACCATATTTTATGCTTATTGTTTAACCTTATATTTTTTTATCATCTTGTGATTATCTTTTTGAAAATCACAAAGGTGGATACTTTGAATAATTTGGGGAGAAATTTGAGAATTTTGGATATGTTGTAAGTTTTCCTTTGATTAAGGGAGATTTTTCTTTTTTTATTATTTTTAAATTTATGTTTAATATGGTTATAATACTAGATTATTCATATATTATACCCAAGGTAAGTTTCATCAAAATTTGCAATGATTTTAATTTTTTATTTTAGTAAAAATTAACATTTTTCTTTTTATTTCTTATGCATCTTGACATTATAAAAAAGGGGGGGATTTTTGAGTCAAATAAACTCTTTCATATCATTATTTTTAAAATCAAAATATTCTTCATGTTGAATTTATGATAACATGGGGATTTTTTAAGTTCTTTATATGTGTTATTTTTAACTTCTGATTCACATAAGTTTTAGTGAACCAAATGAAACTCTTATATTACTAAGCTTTGTGAAGTAATACTGAATTCATCTAGTTGAAGATATAGTTTATGCCATTTTTATTACAACTTAACATGAATATTTTAGATATTACCATTAGAAGTTTTTTATAACATCATCTATAAATGGTGACCGAGATTCAAGGAACAAAATATAGTGTGACATTACAATTACTAAAAGTTTACTTCGATATATGAATTATCTTGATGATTTGAGAGTTCTTTATTGTAATATTTTTCAATGTGTTTACTTAGAGATTATATTGTGTGAGGATTTTCATTATAAAATATTTGAGTTTTCTTCTTATAATCATTACTTTCGATCTTTGTGATCGATGATGTTTTTTGGATAGGAACCTTATTACTTATAAATTGTAAGGTTCAATGATGTTCGGGTTTTAGACTTACTGGTGATTGTTCCAATTGAAGAGGGCCTCAGAGATAGAGTTACCTATAGTTGATAGGATTGTTGAATAAGTTCATGATATAAAACATGTATCTTCCAATGGGTTTATCAAATAATTTCCTAGTGTAAAACTTTTATACCTTGGTTATGGTTACTGAACCTCTTACCACTTTGGGATAAAATGAAGAGTTCCCATGAATTTTAATTGTTTGTAATAATATATTTTTTATAAGTTTTGAGATTATACACATGGTTTATGATTCATCAGATTCATTGACATACTAGATAGGAATAAAAGGATAAAAATGTTTTATCTAGGATAAAGTTTTTATCCATATATTTATTAAAATATGGGAAATATGTCTGTACTACTCATACGATGGAATATTTTAAAATGATAAATTCTTCTTTTCAAAAAAATCTCCAAATTCATATAATTCCATATCAGATATGGAAAAAATATATTATTTGTTATATATTACCACTAAATGGAAATAAATGTTATTTTTTAACACAAAGGTGTTCTTATATCTTAACATGGTGTTTATAAAGGAAAAAATAGTATATAAGAGGATAGTAGAAGCATGTTTGGACTTTGATAAGTTCAAAATTAAAAAATAAATGATTATTCAAATATAAATACAAAGTGAATGCTTCTTAATATCATAAAAGGTTTAGGGTATGTCAATAAAAGATTAATGTGAAGAGTTACATTAGTTTCCAAAATATTTCAAGGAAAAAATTGATGGAAAAGGTTCTTAGAAAGATTATGATAATGAAATTAGAAATAATTTTTAAGTATATAATGGAATTTAGTAACATCATAACATTAGATGTTATGTAGTTAATAAGTTTGAATGTGTTCAAGGAGTTTAACATTAGGAATATGATTCCTAAGTTTCACCATTATTAAAAATAGAATTATTCATGTATGTTACTCACTAAAGAGTTTAATGGGAGACTTTTATTAGATAGCCACATAAAGATGTGGTGGGAATTACATATAGATGTTATGAGTTTAAAAAACCTAAAAATTATAGAAAACATAAGATGGATATGGAAGTATGTCATATATTATATGATAATAAAAATGCTTATTTATTGTTTTGTTAAAATTATTAAATGAGTTAAAGAATGTAAATGAATAATTTCATCCAAAAGGTAATATTCATTTTATCATTATTTTGGGCTATTTGTATATATTTTGTAATGTGAAATGATAATTTGACCTCTCAAAATATGACTTTGTTATCCCTAACTAATGTTCATCATGTAATATTATTAGGTTATGGTAAAATGTTAAGTTTAGTGTGAATATTATTATTTTATCAAGATAAAAAATATTTCCATGATGCAAAAAATAGTTTTTGTGGGATGAATGACCCACTAGGTATATAGCATATTGAGTGTCATGCACTATGTCTTTAGTATAAAAGGGGTTCATAGTTCATATTTGGATTCCCCATTATCTGAGGTTAGTGATATTCCTAGTATGAGAACATTCATACTTTTATACCATTCTTATGAAATACTTCAGGCTTATATAATCAAAGGGTGTTTAGACTAGGTTGAATATAAAAACCTTAAGAGGAGGGAGGGGTGGATTAGAGTGCACACCAATTAAAACTTTTTACCTTTGACAACCCTTTTCCCATACAAATATTTTTTACTATTTGAAGGAATAACTTTGATCTCTGAACCTTGTAATATCTCCCTCATCGAATCATGAAACGTATACTCTGAAATGTAAATAATTCACAAGACATAGGGATTTTACTTAGTTCACCACAAAGGGCTATGTCCAAGGAGCACACACCTTGATGATGTTTCAATGTTCCAAAATCCAATACTACACTAATTTGGTGGATATAATTTTTAGTTCTTGGTCACTTCATTCTAAGGTGCACTACCCTTGTAAGGTTTAAGAAATTCTCATTATCGATCCAAGGGCTACTACCTCTTCTTTCCCTCCACACATTGCTTAATTAAAGGAATAGTTAATTTATAGACATGGGTGTCTCTCTATGATTAGCATATAAAACTGATTCTTCTTACATCATTATGTCTAAATTTTATGATTAATTGAAGTCCACATTCATTTCAATTTCAATCCTCCAAGTAAAATTGATAATGGACACTCAATGTGAATGTTAATTAGTTTCCTTCTGCATAAACATGTCAACATCAATTCTTACTCTAGATGAGGATAATCTATCACTGGAATTATCTTGGTTCTCTCATTCTTGAATAACTGGATGTAACTGTGAAACTCCTTCTTCTTTTCCTTCTTCTCTCTAAGAACCAGATATGGAAATGAATCACACAACTCTCTTTCATCTATTTACCTCTTTCAAAGTTAGATATTCAATCATGTTCTTCAATCACTCTATTCTAGAACTACTATAAGTAGTTTTTATAATCTCTCCAAGTATCTAACCCTTAATTTAATTTTTTGGGGATTGATCTTCATTTCTATAATTCTCTATGATCATTCCATGTTCCCTTTATGATTAAATGTGGTCAAAGTCTTCCAAGAGAGACGATTTAACTTCAAAAAATCCAAGATAGATATTCCTATTTTAAATTCAAAATAGATCTTCAATATATTATGGAAATAACATGATCAAAACATGATACTAATCACTATGGAATGGCATGCCTCAACTCTAGTTGAACAATGATGTGTTATTCTTCTACCCCAATCTGATTGCGGCATGTCATCCTCCTTCGCAGCATGATTCTCAGTCAACAAACAAATCCAAAAAGTCCTCATAATATCACATTTAAAATTCCTCAAAACATCACATATTTTTCTCTCAAATCTTTTAGATTATACTATGATTTTAAACACACTACAGTGTGACACTATTCTTCATGATGCAAGTCCCCAAAACCTTAGCAAACTGATATTTCCACCTTTATTACAAATAAAAAATCTATATGATAAAACCTATATGTCACAGTGTATTCCTTCTTATCATAAAACTAATTAAATCATGATTCATGTACTATGACATGATTACTCTAATATTTCATGTTTTAGGGTCACGCCAATTTCTCATAACTTCACACTACTGTGTAGATTCATCTCGCGGTCCACTCTTCACCATTTTTTTAATCTTTTGTGACATACATTGTGACATGGTCTCTATATTCATGGAACGACACTCCAAAATTATCCAAAGTTTATCCTTAAATAGATTTTTTTTTAATCCGATGTAACTTTCAAACATTACAAATTATTCATACATGATATCCTTTTGGGGTATGGTTTTTTTCTTCATGAAAGAACCATCCAAATAGATCCTCTATTTTATTCATCCATAATTACCATTGTAAAATGGTAAATACTCTTTAATTATGTTCACTCTATATTCTCTTGAATTATTCTTATATAGACTCTATTTTAATCTCATATGAGACTATATTATGGTGTGGTCACTTCTGTTTTAGCATGATTTTATTTCTTCAACAAATGTCTTCTAATATTTATCAATAAATTCCATACATTCTAATTCTTATTCCAATAACTTATTAGACTATAACAAACCAATGTGAACATCTCCAAAAATTAGATAAACCCATTTCCATTATCCACTTTCAATGATCTTGATATATTGAAATATCAAGGAAATATTTCCTTTTTTTCACACAACTTCCTCCATATGACCATTGTAATGGCTCTAACACTTCTTCACTATACATGACATGATCATCCTAAAACATTTAATGAAATTTATGTCATTAATATGCATACTCAATAACCTAAAATTGGTTCCCATGTTTATGGTAACCATCATATTCTTCATCAATGTTTTCTTGCCTTTCACAACCTTCTATCACTATCATCAATTGACAATATCTATAAAAATAATTGATAAAAAATCAAACCCAAAACCATCAGTTTCAACATGGTGGTTGGGTATGTTTTTTACCATGTCATCAGTTGGAGCTTAACCAATATGTGATTTTTTATCACATATTATGAGTATGAAATTTGTTCCTTCGATTGAGATAGACTGAGGAAGTGTATGATTATATATAGATAAGACATTTGATGTTGTTATCTATTTAATAAGGATCATGTGATGTGATCATCCATGAGGATGAATGATATGTGATGTATTCATTGACCTGGTTAGTCTCTATCCAGATAATCAATAGCATATAAGTAGGCTATATGGGATTGACATACTTTGTGTCCCATGTTTACTCAATGTCTTGGAAAAATGGATCATATGAAAATTCATGTTTTCAAATGATGTAGATAGTGGAAACATATATAAATATGAATTTTTTTTATTAAGGTCACTCAAGATCCCTTTGTATCTTCAGTATCATTGATGCTTTATTAGAGACCATTATTTAATTACATTTATGATTTTGAGAAATTATATTTTTTACTAAATATACAAAGGCCTGTTGTTTTTACTTTTCATTTGACTGAATGAGGATTGATTTTTACTCAGATAGATTCTCTAAATATGTTTTAGATTTAATCTAAAATGATATTTGGATGGGTATTCACAAGGTATTTCATACGATGTGATATACAGAGAAGTTAATGATAGATTTCTAAAAGTGTTTTGGAATATATCCAAAAATGGAGTTTTGGATGTGGTTTCACAAGTTATTATATAAGATATAATATTAGGTGAAATGAAACTAAGTCTATGATGCTTTAGTGCAAGTGGGGATCAAAAAAGAAATACCATAAATCTAATTACATATGATTTATGCATATGGTATAAGTAAAAAAAGGCATATTGTATGCCTTATTAAGGGTGTATCTTAAATCATGGATTATATAATGCTACTAGTAGTCAAATATTAACTTTTTAAAATTCATATCATTATTATATGTAAGCAATTAATAAAATATGGTTGAGGTATAAGGCCCCATCCTTAAAACTTACTTAATATTGAATTAAATGAATAATTCACATTTAGGATCTTTTCAGGTTTAGAGTTTTAGAGAATTATGACATAACTATTACATCTCAAAGATTACAAAGTAGATACATCTACTCAGCTTCCATTTTTTTCACAAAATAAAAACTCTTGAACAAAGGATTCATGTATAGTTCCTTGTTTTAGACAGCCTGACATTTCCTTGATCCCATCCTTGACCCTATTCAACTTTATGTCCTGTGAAAAACATTTCAAAAAAACTTGGGATGAGCATAAAAAGCTCAGTAAGGGTTATAACAATACGGAAAGAAAACATTAGTTCATGTATAAAAAAGAATCAATGAAATCATACATTACTCATAAAACATAATCACATTAACATACCTCATGAAATCATAAGATTTATGAATAACTCATAGAAATCATAAGACATAAAGGTAACTTGAGGCATTCATAACATTCTTACATAGGGAGTAACCCTCATGGTTACATTTGGAATACCCATCACAGTATATTCCCTAAATCTCTTTGGAGAAACCTTAACGTTTAACCCCTTCACGTTACCCAATGAATTGGAGAGCTATATCGGGCTCACCCGCCCTTAGTTTATCACAGAACCACCCGTCTTCATAACAATTCCCAAGAACCATAACATAATTGTATCACATAAAACATGCATAAAGAAAACATAACATTTCCACATTTCAATCACAAGATATCAATACAACACATTGATATAATAAAAACATTATGAAAACCATTTTCAATACAAAAATAAATGAAAAGTAAAACATGGTATTTATTTTTCATTTTAAAAAAAAGGTATGGCTTGTAGAGGAAGCCGAAACTCAAATAATGGTCACGGCGGCGGAGAAGTCATTGTTGCCGCATACGTACGACAAAAAAAATATTCCCTTTTGTAGTTTAGTAAATGCTTCATATAAAAAAGATTCCTTTTGAATAAACATAAAATTAAAAGGGGTTTATACACCGTATAAAATAAATTAGTGTATAAAACAAAATAAGCCTCAATGAAAGAAGATTGAGACGAAGTCCCTTACAAAGACGGTATCCTTGGATTAAGGATAAATCAATTACGTAATTATGTGTGACAAATGAATACACCAAATATAAGTGGATATTGAGTTTAAAACAATCAAAGACCATTCACACATATTCATATAATGACATATTCAAGAGGTACAAGTTTATCCCAAAGAATCAAAATTGGGTTAAGAAGTTCCCTTGCAAAAATTTGACAGCCTAACGGCATCACTTCAAAATTCAGAAAATGAGTTGATGAGAGATAAAAAGGGTATCTCATCACTTGGACATAGAATTTACATCAATAAGGATATAGAATAACATATCCCAACATTACAATATGTAAATTAAAAGACCCAACAAAATAAGTCTTTTAAAAAGAGGAGGGTGAAAGGTTCCCTTACCGACTTGGGTATCTTTCGAAACATACACCCCATGAAAGAAGGAAGATACAAAATTGATGTAAATACCCATAAACGAAATTATATTACACAAAGATTATAATAATGGTCATTACATATACCACTAAAAGTAAAATGTAGCATAAATCTCACGGGAATAAAAGTGAGATGAAAAATCCCTTACGAAAACTCGACAGCCTAACGGCGCCACTTAAAACATCCAAAAAAATGGATTGATGAAATCAAATAGGGTCTCCAATAATATTAACATAAAGTTTACAGAAATAGGAATATAAAATAACATCCCCCAACATAACAAAGGGGAGATTAAAAGAAGTGACATAAAGGAGAGTACTTAAAAAGAGAGAGATTGGATCTCTTACGAAAATTCGGCAGCCTAACGGCACCACTCAAAACATCCAAAATGTACTAATGAGAGAAAATAGGGTCTCTCGTCATATGAACATAAAAATTACAGTAATATTAATATAAAATAAAATCCCAATCATAATAAATATTAGCTTAAAAGGAATGACATAAAAGAGTGTACTTAAAAGGAAAGAGAGGGGTAGGATCCCTTACCTCGTGTCCGACATGACTCGATCGTTCTTTAATCTCCTAAATAATAAAATTTTGTCAATTTATAATTGCTTAAGTACCTCCTCTAAAGATTATTATTCAGTTCATATCACATATTATAATGTTATAATAATTGGTTAATAAAGTGAGTTCATATCAGACGTTTTTGTCGATGTTCGGTACATGAGTAAAAATTGAACTTGTTGGAAAAGAATTTTCCATGTCATTATAGGTACATCATCTCCAGAATAGTATTGATGTTTTAAATATCATATATATCCAGTATATATTCATTTTATACTATTCCATAACATTTGGATATAAAAATTAAAAGCACCGTTCATGGAAATGGTAGGTCGTACGTACGCATGAACGCTACTTTCATTTCTTTGTCATATTAATGGAATTAAAGTTAAAAGAGAGATATATATATATTATAATTCCAGAATTATATCCATCATTTAGATGTAATATATTACATATATATCCATTATATATATGTACTTATAATAGTACATAACATTTGAAGATAAGAAATGAAATGTACCGTTCATGGAGACGGTAAGTCGTACGTACGCATGAACGCTACTTTCATTTCTTTGGCACATTAATGGAATTAAAAATAGATGAGATATATATATATATATTATAATTACAGTATAATATATATGTTATATATATTACATAAGTTCATAAATTTAATTCTTTATACATTCCATGTATTGCATGAACGAGTCACATCACTTGAGGGAGCGGTAGTCCACACTTCCTCATATGAAATTATCGCATTTGAACAACATGAAAAGAATAAAGGTGTGTTTTAAATATAAAATATAGAAACATATAGAAAACATAAATACCATATATATAATATATAAATTATAGTGACATCATAATGGCCACCTTTAAAGGTGTTAAAAGAATATTGAACAATCATCGTTTCGTGAGGCAGTAATTCGCCATCCACAGAAACAGTATGTTATTTAACCATTAGATGGATGTGTGTGTAAGTGTAGCTCGAATACTTATTATAAAAAAAATCCAAGTATATTTAAGATACTTTTTTTGTTACAAAAGAAAGGAATAAAAAAAGTTAAGGGGGTTGGAGAAGCAAAATAAAACAAAAAAACACAAGAGAAGATATTACCTTTAAATCGTGTAACTCTTTTTGATTTGAGCTCAAAGGCTTCCTTGGAAAGAATTCTGCCCAAAGTTGAGGCTTCAATGATGAAGAGAGGAATGTTTAGAGATTAAATGGGCAGGTTTTGTCTGAGCCAAAGGCTTGAGAGGTGTGGGTAAGGTGGTAGAGGTGGGGGCCTTTTATAAGAGGAGAGGAGGGGCACTCTTGGAAAGTTATAAAACATTACTTTATTATAAAATGATTTTTGGATTTTAAAGGTCCCAAAAGGATATATTTCTAGGATAAGGTGATAAGGTTTCAAAATACACCCATCCAATAGGTTTTTTACAAGTGTAAGACTTAGATTTCACCATATCTTCTCATTTTATTTAAATCGTTCATTTATGAGGTAATCACTGCATCATCACGGTGTCATAAATAAATTAATTTATTTAATGTCTAAAAATCATAAAAAAAATATCATGATGTAGGAAATATTTTTATCTTTATAATTAATATTTATATTCAAAAATAGGACTTGTATAACCCCATATAAAAAAAATTTAGTAAAACAACACATGTTTGTGACATTTTAATTTTACCTTTAAATAAAAAGGTATTAATTTCATTTTCCAACCAAAGTGGCTCCATGGGGTCCCCAAGTTGACCCATGGATTTTCTTGGTTGTCCATGACTCATCCAATAAGGGTAGGACATATTTCAAGGTCATTTCATATTATTAAAACATTATTTTTACCTTAAATTACACTAATTACCTTTAATCGCGATTAATAAAACTTAAAAGTTACTATTCACCAAAAAATTATTTTAATCTCATTGAACCACATTTTACTTCCTAATGAAAACCATGTATGTCGGATTTTTTAAAATCAAATCACAGAAGTGGTAAAGTTTCATTTAAACGAAAAATCAGTTTCTTTAACTACCACTTATTGGTTTCACTATTCATCAAAAATTAAAGTTTTTTAGAAAATTAGCAAAAATTAACCCTAAGCTATATTTGATATTCCGAATTCAAAAAAGATGTCTATTTTAAAAAATTCAAAACCAATAAGTTGCATTAATTAATTTAATAATTAATTCCCGCTGTCAAAACAAATAGCATGTTTTTAAGAAACAATATCTATTAAAAGATTGACACTAGTTTAAGTCCAATTTCAAAGTGAAATTAATTCCAATGACCACTATTGGATTAAATGGTAAAAATATATTATAATTTCACTTTAAAATAAATTCAAAATATAATATAATCATATAAATAAATTAGATTAAAAATACATTTTGAATTAAAATACAACATTTTTCACTATTCATTAAAAAATGAACTTTATCGGAAAAATACCAAAAATTTACACAAAGTAAATTTTGATGTCCCGATTCTAAAGAAGAATTTTATTTTGTCAAATATAACACATAAAATTGTCAAAAAGTGGATTTAAAATAGGTTCTCTATCAAAAGGTGGTTAATCGACCTTTTAAAGAATATTAGAATGTTTAAGCTTAAAATTGGATTCATTCGCATTTTCAATCCTCTAACATTTATTGGATAAAAGTAAAAATATTTGACAAACATATATAATCATTTTGTAGTTAGTTCCGTTCATTCCCGCCATTATAATGTCTAGGCATTCACTACCATTTAAAATAATATCATTTTATTATTAGAGTGCAACGTAAGATTTCAAAGAAACTCGTTGTTGCGTATTGGGTACTCCATCGAGCATAGTGTTCTCTTTAAATTAATATTAATACTTTATTCAAAAATATGGATAAATATAAAAATTTCATATTCTTTATTTACTTGGGGTGTTACATCCTTCCCCCCTTTTGGGAATTGCGTCCTCGCAATTTTAAAATTGGGCTCGGAAACTTCATTGAAAGTCTCACGTCGGAGCAAGAGTCAGTAAAACTATAACTTTAAAATAAAGAAAGAGAAGTATAAAGGTCACCCAAGTTAACCCATACTAGGATTCCATGTAGGAAAACATGGATATGGAAGAAAAAACAAAGGTTCATGTTCTGAGGGAGAGTGATAGAAAACATGTTTAGGAAAAAGTTAACCACAAGAAAATCACAAACTTGTGGTGGGTTAAACGGTACCCGATAGGAAAAGTTAACAGACAACATTTTTGTTTTTAAGTTACTTTTCATTGAGGAATTTATTTATGAGGTTAACTAAATCATAAGGAAACATACTTACTTGTCGTGTTGACTTTCAACTTTTACTAGATTTCTTACATGAACTATATTTTCTCCAAAATATGAGTATTTAGGATGACTTGTTCACATGAAGAGTGCTATAATCAAATTTTATTGAATCACCTAATCCAAAAAAGATAACTATATACTTCCCATGTCTTTAGACCTTAACCAAAACTAAAACCAAAAAGGTTAGTATGAGATCAGATAATACCCAAAAAGGATAATCCTTTATAAAAAAAAATCTATTCTTAATCTCAAAAATTTGTCAAACAGTACCCAAAATCAACTTACTCTTAATTCCTAAAATCCTCTAACTAAAAAGAATAGATCTTACTAACTAGGGACTTCACGTAGTCCAGTGGTAGGAGATAAATACCAGTCGCACTTTGGTTGTGGGTTTGATTCCCACAGCTTTGTCCGACGCGACGGGTTGTCACACGGTCTGCGTGTTGTCCTTTTTCCAAAACTATATAATTCTTATAACATTAACCAAAAAGCGATAAAATCTTCAAAAACAACCATAACATAATTTTACCTCAAGTTTACCTCATGTCGTTCATATTCCATCATAACATGTAGTAACCCATAATTACCTCAAAAGTAAGGATCATATAAACCCTAATTGTTACCTTTATAATTATTACCTGAACTTCCACATCGAGTTGGTTCTCTTGTACATGATGCATTAGAGAACTCACCAAGGTTCAAGTGTTTGATCATGACTCCTGATAGTTGGTTTAGAATAACCACGAGATTTCTCATTGAATCCTCCATTTCATCCAATCTCTTAATCAGAGAACCACCACAGTTCCCTTCAAACCCATTGTCACTTTGGTGCCTGCTAGATCCATCCATTTACTAAAACCCAAAAATGTCAGTGTGAGTATATCAACAAAACCATCATGTAATAATGAAGAAGATAAACACTAATATATACTTACTCGTCCTCTTTATCTAAAACTAGGACTCTTTCTGAAATCCTAACCATTATGGTAATGTCACTTATGCTTAGAGAATACCCTAACCTCTAAAGTTATCTAAACCGACCTATAATACCAACTATAAGGCCCCAGCCTTAAACCTTACTTAATATTTAATTAAATGAATAATTCACATTTAGGATCTTTTCAGGTTTAGAGTTTTAGAGAATTAGTACATAACTATTACATCTCAAAGATTACAAATTAGACAGATCTACTCAGCTTTCATTTTTTTCACAAAATAAAAACTCTTGAACAAAGGATTCATGTCTAGTTCCTTGTTTTAGACATCCTAACATTTCCTTGATCCCATCCTTGACCCTATTCAACTTTATGTCCTATGAAAAACATTTCAAAAAGACTTGGGATGAGCATAAAAAGCTCAGTAAGGGTTATAACAATACGGAAAGAAAACATTAGTCCGTGTATACATAAGAATCAATGAAATCATACATTACTCATAAAACATAAGCACATTAACATACCTCATGAAATCATAATATTTATGAATAACTCATAGAAATCATAAGACATAAAGGTAACTTGAGGCTTTCATAACATTCTTATGTAGGGAGTAACCCTCATGGTTACGTTTGGAATACCCATCACAGTATATTCCCTAAATCTCTTCAGAGAAACCTTAACGTTTAACCCCTTCATGTTACCCAATGCATTGGAGAGATATATCAGGCTCACCCACCCTTATTTTATCACGGAACCACCCATCTTCATAACAATTCCCAAGAACCATAACATAATCGTATCACATAAAACATGCATAAAGGAAACATAACATTTCCACATTTCAATCACAAGATATCAATACAATGCATTGATATAATAAAAACATTATGAAAACCATTTTCAATACCAAAATAAATGAAAAGTAAAACAAGGTATTTATTTTTCATTTTAAAAAAAAAGTTATGGCTTGTAGAGGAAGCCGAAACTCAAATAATGGTCACGGCGGCGGAGAAGTCGTTGTCGCCGCATACGTACGACAAAAAAAACATTCCCTTTTGTCGTTTAGTAAACGATTCGTATAAAAAATATTCCTTTTGAATAAACATAAAAGTAAAAGGGGTTTATACACCGTATAAAATAAAGTAGTGTATAAAACAAAATATTCCTCAATGAAAGGAGATTGAGACGAAGTCCCTTACAAAGACGGTATCCTCGGATTAAGGATAAATCAATTACGTAATTATGTGTGACAAACGAATACACCAAATATAAGTGGATATTGAGTTTAAAACAATCAGAGATCATTCACACATATTCATAGGATGACATATTCAAGGGTTATAATTTTATCCCAAAGAATCAAAATTGGGTTAAGAAGTTCCCTTGCAAAAATTTGACAGCCTAACGGCGTCACTTCAAAATTCTGAAAATGAGTTGATGAGAGATAAAAAGGGTATCACATCACTTGGACATAAAATTTACATCAATAAGGATATATAAGAACCTATCCCAACATTACAATATGTAAATTAAAAGACCCAACAAAAGAAGTCTTTTAAAAAGAGGAGGGTGAAAGGTCCCCTTACCGACTTGGGTATCTTTCGAAACATACACCCCATGAAATAAGTACAATACAACATTGATGTAAATACTCATAAACGAAAGTATATTACACAAATATTAGAATAATGGGCAGTACATATACCACTCAAAGTAAAATGTAGCATAAATCTCACGGGAATAAAAGTTAGATGAAAAATCCCTTACGAAAACTCGGCAGCCTAACGGCGCCACTTAAAACTTCCAAAAAAAATGGATTGATGAAATCAAATAGGGTCTCTCATAATATTAACATAAAGTTTATAGAAATAGGAATATAAAATAACATCCCCCAACATAACAAAGATGAGCTTAAAATAAGTTACATAAAGGATAGTACTTAAAAAGAGAGAGATTGGATCTCTTACGAAAATTCGGCAGCCTAACGGCACCACTCAAAACATCCAAAATGGATTAATGAGAGAAAATAGGGTCTATCATCATATGAACATAAAAATTACAGTAATATTAATATAAAATAACATCCCAATCATAAGAAATATGATCTTAAAAGGAATGACATAAAAGAGTGTACTTAAAAAGAAAGAGAGGGGTAGGATCCCTTACCTCGTGTCCGACATGACTCGATCGTTATTTAATATCCTGAATAATAAAATTTGTTCAATTTATAATTTCTTAATTACCTCCTTTAAAGATTATTATTCAGTTCATATCACATATTATAATTTTATAATAATTGGTTAATAAAGTGAGTTCATATCAATCGTTTTTGTCGATGTTCGGTACATGAGTAAAAATTGAACTTGTTGGAAAAGAATTTTCCATGTCGTTATAGGTACATCGTCTCCAGAATAGTATTGATGTTTTAAATATCATATATATCCAGTATATATTCATTTTATACTATTCCATAACATTTGGAGATAAAAATTAAAAGCACCGTTCATGGAGACGGTAGGTCGTACGCACGCATGAACGCTACTTTCATTTTTTTGTCATATTAATGGAATTAAAGTTAAAAGAGAGATATATATATTATAATTCCAGAATGATATCCATAATTTAGATGTAATATATTACATATATATCCATTATATATATGTACTTATAATAGTACATAACATTTGGAGATAAGAAATGAAATGTATCGTTCATGGAGACGGTAAGTCGTACGTACGCATGAACGCTACTTTCATTTCTTTGGCACATTAATGGAATTAAAAATAGATGAGATATATATATATATCTATTATAATTACAGTATAATATATATGTTATATATATAACATAATTTCATCAATTTCATTCTTTATACATTCCATGTATTGCATGAACGAGTCACATCACTTGAGGGGGCGGTAGTCCACACTTCCTCATAGGAAATTATCGCATTTGCACAACATGAAAAGAATAAAGGTGTGTTTTAAATATAAAATATAGAAACATATAGAAAACATAAATACCGTATATATAATATATAAAATATAGTTACATCAAAATGGCCACCTTTAAAGGTGTTAAAAGAATATTGAACAATCATCGTTTCGTGAGGCAGTAATTTGCCATCCACAGAAACAGTATGTTCTTTAACCATTAGACGGATGTGTGTGTAAGTGTAGCTCGAATAATTCTTATAAAAACATCCAAGTATATTTAATATACTTGTGTTGTTACAAAATAAAGGAATAAAAAAGTTAAGGGGGTTGGAGAAGCAAAATAAAACAAAAAAACACAAGAGAATACATTAACTTTAAATCGTGTAACTCTTTTTGATTTGAGCTCAAAGGCTTCCTTGGAAAGAATTCTGCCCAAATTTGAGGCTTTAATGATGAAGATAGGGATGTGGAGAGATGAAATGGGCAGGTTTTTTCTGAGCCAAAGGCTTGAGAGGTGTGGGTAAGGTGGTAGAGGTGGGGGCCTTTTATAAGAGGAGAGGAGGGGCACTCTTGGAAAGTTATAAAATATTACTTTATTATAAAATGATTTTCGGATTTTAAAGGTCCCAAAAGGATATATTTCTAGGATAAGGTGATAAGGTTTAAAAATCCACCCATCCAATAGGTTTTTGACAAGTTTAAGACTTATATTTAACCCAATCTTCTCATTTTATTTAAATCGTTCATTTATGAGGTAATCACTGCATCATCACGGTGTCATAAATAAATTAATTTATTTAATGTCTAAAAATTATAAAAAATATATAATGATGTAGGAAATATTTTTATATTTCTAATGAATATTTATATTCAAAAATAGTACTTGTATAACCCCGTGTAAAAATTGTTTTAGTAAAACAACACATGTTTGTGACATTTTAATTTTAACTTTAAATAAAAAGGTATTAATTTCATTTTCCAACCAAAGTGGATCCATGGGGTCCCAAAGTTTACCCATGGATTGTCTTGTTCGTACATGACTCATCCAATAAGGTTAGGACATGTTTCAAGTTCATTTAATATTATTAAAACATTATTTTTACCTTAAATTACACTAATTACCTTTAATCGCTATTAATAAAACTTAAAAGTTACTATTCGCCAAAAAATTATTTTAATCTCATTGAACCACATTTTACTTCCAAATGAAAACCATGTATGTCAGATTTTTTAAAATCAAATCACAGAAGTGGTAAAGTTTCATTTAAATGAAAAATCAGTTTCTTTAACTACCACTTATTGGTTTCACTATTCATCAAAAATTGAAGTTTTTTAGAAAATTACCAAAAATTCACCCTAAGATATATTTGATATTCCGAATTCAAAATGATTTCTATTTTAAAAAATTAAAAACATATAAGTCTCATTAATTAATTTAATAATTAATTCCTGCTGTCAAAACAAATAGCGTGTCTTTAAGAAACAATATCTATTAAAAGATTGGCACTAGTTTAAGTCCAATTTCAAAGTAAAATTAATTCCAATGAACACTATTGGATTAAATGGTAAAAATATATTTTAATTTCACTTTAAAACCAATTCAAAAGATAATCTAATCATATAAATAAATTAGATTAAAAAGACGTTTTGAATTAAAATACAACATTTTTCACTATTCATTAAAAAATGAACTTTATCGGAAAAATACCAAAAATTTACATAAAGTAAATTTTGATGTCCCGATTATAAAGAAGAATTTTATTTTGTCAAATATAACACATAAAATTGTCAAAAAGTGGATTTAAAAGAGGTTCGCTATCGAAAGGCGGTTAATCGACCTTTTAAAGAATATTAGAATGTTTAAGCTTAAAATTGGATTCATTCGCATTTTAAATCCTCTAACATTTATTGGATAAAAGTAAAAATATTTGACCAACATATATAATCATTTTGTAGTTAGTTCCATTCATTCCCGCCATTATAATGGCTAGGCATTCACTACCATTTAAAATAATATCATTTTATTATTAGAGTGCAACGTAAGATTTCAAAGAAACTCGTTGTTGCGTATTGGGTACTCCATCGAGCATAGTGTTCTCTTTAAAGTAATATTAATACTTTATTCACAAATATGGATAAATATAAAAATGTCATATTCTTTATTTACTTGGGGTGTTACATCCTTCCCCCCTTTTGGGAATTGCGTCCTCGCAATTATAAAATTGGGCTCAGAAACTTCATTGAAAGTCCCACATCGGAGCAAGAGTCAGTAAAACTATAACTTTAAAATAAAGAAAGAGAAGTACAAAGGTCACCCGAGTTAACCCATACTAGGATTCCATGTAGGAAAACATGGATATGGAAGAAAAAACAAAGGTTTGTGTTCTGAGGGAGAGTGATAAAAAACATGTTTAGGAAAAAGTTAACTACAAGAAAATCACAAACTTGTGGTGGGTTAAACGGTACCCGATAGGAAAAGTTAACAGACAACATTTTTGTTTTTAAGTTACTTTTCATTGAGGAATTTATTTATGAGGTTAACTAAATCATAAGGAAACATACTTACTTGTCGTGTTGACTTTCAACTTTTACTAGATTTCTTACACGAACTATATTTTCTCCAAAATATGAGTATTTAGGATGACTTGTTCACATGAAGAGTGTTATAATCAACTTTTATTGAATCACCTAATCCAAAAAAGATAACTATATACTTCCCATGTCTTTAGACCTTAACCAAAACTAAAACCAAAAAGGTTAGTATGAGATTAGATAATACCCAAAAAGGATAATCCTTTATAAAAAAAATCTATTCTTAATCTCAAAAATTTGTCAAACAATACCCAAAATCAACTTACTCTTAATTCATAAAATCATCTAACTAAAAAGAATAGATCATACTAACCAGGTACTTCATGTATTCCAGTGGTAGGAGATAAATACCAGTCGCACTTTGGTTGTGGGTTCGATTCCCACAGCTTTGTCCGACGCGACGGGTTGTCACACGGTCTGCGTGTTGTCCTTTTTTGCAAAACTATATAATTCTTATAACATTCCCAAAAAAGCAATAAAATCTTCAAAAATAACCATAACATAATTTTACCTCAAGTTTATCTCATGTCGTTCATATTCCATCATAACATATAGTAACCCATAATTACCTCAAAAGTAAGGATCATATAAACCCTAATTGTTACCTTTATAATTATTACCTGAACTTCCACATCGAGTTGGTTCTCTTGTACATTATGCATTAGAGAACTCACCAAGGTTAAAGTGGTTTATCATGGCTCCTGATAGTTGGTTTAGAATAACCATGATATTTCTCATTGAATCCTCCATTTCATTGAATCTCTTAATCAGAGAACCACCACAGTTCCCATCAAACCCATTGTCACTTTGGTGCCTACTAGATCCATCCATTTACTAAAACCTAAAAATGTCAGTGTGAGTATATCAATAAAACCATCATGTAATAATGAGGAAGATAAACACTAATATATACTTACTCATCCACTTTATCTAAAACTAGGACTCTTTCTGAAATCCTAACTGTTATGGTAATGTCACTTATGCTTAGAGAATACCCTAACCTCTAAAGTTATCTAAACCGAACTCTAATACCAACTATAAGGCCCCATCCTTAAAACTAACTTAATATTTAATTAAATGAATAATTCACATTGAGGAACTTTTCAGGTTTATAGTTTTACATAATTGGTTCATAACTATTACATCTCAAAGATTACAAATTAGACACATCTACTCATCTTTCATTTTTTTCACAAAATAAAAACTCTTGAACAAAGGATTCATGTCTAGTTCCTTGTTTTAGACAGCCTGACATTTCCTTGATCCCATCCTTGACCCAATTCAACTTTATATCCTATGAAAAACATTTCAAAAAGACTTGGGATGAGCATAAAAAGTTCAGTAAGGGTTATAACAATACGGAAAGAAAACATTAGTCCATGTATACATAAGAATCAATGAAATCATACATTACTCATAAAACATAAGCACATTAACATACGTCATGAAATCATAAGATTTATGAATAACTCATAGAAATCATAAGACATAAAGGTAACTTGAGGCATTCATAACATTCTTACGTAGGGAGTAACCCTCATGGTTACGTTTGGAATACACATCATAGTATATTCCCTAAATCTCTTCGGAGAAACCTTAACGTTTAACCCCTTCATGTTACCCAATGAATTGGAGAGCTATATCAGGCTCACCCACCCTTATTTTATCACATAACCACCCATCTTCATAACAATTCCCAAGAACCATAACATAATCGTATCACATAAAACATGCATAAAGGAAACATAACATTTCCAAATTTCAATCACAAGATATCAATACAACACATTGATATAATAAAAACATTATGAAAACCATTTTCAATACCAAAATAAATGAAAAGTAAAATATGGTATTTATTTTTCATTTTAAAAAAAAGTTATGGCTTGTAGAGGAATCCGAAACTCAAATAATGGTCACGGCGGCGGAGAAGTCGTTGTCACCGCATACGTACGACAAAAAAAACATTCCCTTTTGTCGTTTAGTAAACGCTTCATATAAAAAATATTCCTTTTGAATAAATATAAAAGTAAAAGGGGTTTATACACCGTATAAAATAAAGTAGTGTATAAAACAAAATATGCCTCAATGAAAGGATATTGAGACAAAGTCCCTTACAAAGACGGTATCCTCGGATTAAGGATAAATCAATTACGTAATTATGTGTGACAAACGAATACACCAAATATAAGTGGATATTGAGTGTAAAAAAATCAGAGATCATTCACACATATTCATAGGATGACATATTCAAGGGTTATAAGTTTATCCCATAGAAACAAAATTGGGTTAAGAAGTTCCCTTGCAAAAATTTGATAGCCTAATGACGTCACTTCAAAATTCAGAAAATGAGTTGATGAGAGGTAAAAAGGGTATCTCATCACTTGGACTTAAAATTTACATCAATAATGATATATAAGAACATATCCCAACATTACAATATGTAAATTAAAAGATCCAACAAAAGAAGTCTTTTAAAAAGAGGAGGGTGAAAGGTTCCCTTACCGACTTGGGTATCTTTCGAAACATACACCCCATGAAAGAAGGACAATACAACATTGATGTAAATAATCATAAATGAAATTATATTACACAAATATTAGAATAATGGGAAGTACATATTCCACTCAAAGTAAAATGTAGCATAAATCTCACGGGAATAAAAGTGAGATGAAAAATCCCTTACGAAAACTCGGTAGCCTAACGGCGCCACTTAAAACTTCCAAAAAAATGGATTGATGAAATCAAATAGGGTCTCTTATAATATTAACATAAAGTTTACAAAAAGATTAATATAAAATAACATCCCCCAACATAACAAAGAGGAGCTTAAAATAAGTGACATAAAGGAGAGTACTTAAAAAGAGAGATATTGGATCTCTTACGAAAATTCGGCAGCCTAACGGCGCCACTGAAAACATCCAAAATGGATTAATGAGAGAAAATAGTGTCTATCATCATATGAACATAAAAATTACAGTAAGATTAATATAAAATAACATCTCAATCATAAGAAATATGAGCTTAAAAGTAATGACATAAAAGAGTGTACTTAAAAAGAAAGAGAGGGGTAGGATCCCTTACCTCGTGTCTGACATGACTCGATCGTTCTTTAATCTCCTGAATAATAAAATTTGGTCAATTTATAATTTCTTAAGTACCTCCTTTAAATATTATTATTCAGTTAATATCACATATTATAATTTTATAATAATTGGTTAATAAAGTGAGTTCATATCAATAGTTTTTGTCGATGTTCGGTACATGAGTAAAAATTGAACTTGTTGGAAAAGAATTTTCCATGTCGTTATAGGTACATCGTCTCCAGAATAGTATTTATGTTTTAAATATCATATATATCCAGTATATATTCATTTTATACTATTCCATAACATTTGGAGATAAAAATTAAAAGCACCATTCATGGAGACGGTAGGCCGTACGTACGCATGAACGCTACTTTCATTTTTTTGTCATATTAATGGAATTAAAGTTAAAAGAGAGATATATATATTATAATTCCAGAATGATATCCATAATTTAGATGTAATATATTACATATATATACATTATATATATGTACTTATAATAGTACATAACATTTGGAGATAAGAAATGAAATGTACCGTTCATGGAGACGGTAAGCCGTACGTACGCATGAACGCTACTTTCATTTCTTTGGCACATTAATGGAATTAAAAATAGATGAGATATATATATATATATTATAATTAAAGTATAATATATATGTTATATAGATCACATAAGTTAATCAATTTCATTCTTTATACATTCCATGTATTGCATGAACGAGTCACATCACTTGAGGGCGTGGTAGTCCACACTTCCTCATATGAAATTATCGCATTTGCACAACATGCAAAGAATAAAGGTATGTTTTAAATATAAAATACAGAAGCATATAGAAAACAGAAATACCATATATATCATATATAAAATACAGTTACATCATAATGGCCACCTTTAAAGGTGTTAAAAGAATATTGAACAATCATCGTTTCGTGAGGCAGTAATTCGTCATCCACAGAAACAGTATGTTCTTTAACCATTAGATGGATGTGTGTGTAAGTGTATCTTGAATACTTATTATAAAAACATCAAAGTATATTGAAGATACTGGTGTTTTTACAGAAGAAATGAATAAAAAAAGTTAAGGGGGTTTGAGAAGCAAAATAAAACAAAAAAACACAAGGGAAGACATTACCTTTAAATCGTGTAACTCTTTTTGATTTGATCTCAAAGGCTTCCTTGGAAAGGATTCTTCCCAAAGGTGAGGCTTAAATGATGAAGATAGGGATTTGGAGAGATGAAATGGGTAGGGTTTGGCTGAGCCAAAGGCTTGAGAGGTGTGTGTAAGGTGGTAGAGGTGGGGGCCTTTTATAAGAGGAGAGGAGGGGCACTCTTGGAAAGTTATAAAATATTACTTTATTATAAAATGATTTTCGGATTTTAAAGGTCCCAAAAGGATATATTTCAAGGATAAGGTGATAAGTTTTAAAAATCCGCCCATCCAATAGGTTTTTTACAAGTGTAAGACTTATATTTCACCCTATCTTCTCATTTTATTTAAATCGTTCATTTATGAGGTAATCACTGCATCATCACGGTGTCATAAATAAATTAATTTATTTAATGTCTGAAAATTATAAAAAAATATCATGATGTATAAAATCTTTTTATATTTATAATGAATATTTATAGTCAAAAATAGGACTTTTATAACCCCATGTAAAAATTTTTTTAGTAAAACAACACATGTTTGTGACATTTTAATTTTAGCTTTAAATAAAAAGGTATTAATTTCATTTTCCAACCAAAGTGGCTACATGGGGTCCCCAAGTTGACCCATGGATTTTCTTGGTCGTCCATGACTCATCCAATAAGGTTAGGACATGTTTAAAGTTCATTTCATATTATTAAAACATTATTTTTACCTTAAATTACACTAATTACCTTTAATCGTGATTAATAAAACTTAAAAGTTACTATTCACCAAAAAATTATTTTAATCTCATTGAACCACATTTTACTTCCTAATGACAACCATGTATGTCAGATTTTTGAAAATCAAATCACAGAAGTGGTAAATTTTCATTTAAACGAAAAATCAGTTTCTTTAACTACCACTTAGTGGTTTCACTATTCATCAAAAATTGATGTTTTTCAGAAAATTACCAAAAATTCACCCTAAGCTATATTTTATATTCTGAATTCAAAAATTATATCTATTTTACAAAATTCAAAACATATAAGTTGCATTAATTAATTTAATAATTAATTCCCGCTGTCAAAACAAATAGCGTGTTTTTAAGAAACAATATCTATTAAAAGATTGACACTAGTTTAAGTCCAATTTCAAAGTGAAATTAATTCCAATGACCACTATTGGATTAAATGGTAAAAATATATTATAATTTCACTTTAAAACCAATTCAAAAGATAATATAATCATATAAATAAATTAGATTAAAAATAGGTTTTGAATTAAAATACAACATTTTTCACTATTCATTAAAAATGAACTTTATCGGAAAAATACCAAAAATTTACACAAAGTAAATTTTGATGTCCCGATTCTAAAGAAGAATTTTATTTTGTCAAATATAACACATAAAATTTTCAAAAAGTGGATTTAAAAGAGGTTCGCTATCAAAAGGTGGTTAATCGACCTTTTAAAGAATATTAGAATGTTTACGCTTAAAATTAGATTCATTCGCATTTTTAATCCTCTAACATTTTTTGGATAAAAGTAAAAATATTTGACAAACATATATAATCATTTTGTAGTTAGTTCCGTTCATTCCCGCCATTACAATATCTAGGCGTTCACTACCATTTAAAATAATATCATTTTATTATTAGAGTGCAACATAAGATTTCAAAGAAACTCGTTGTTGCGTATTGGGTACACCATCGAGCATAGTGTTCCCTTTAAAGTAATATTAATACTTTATTCAAAAATATGGATAAATATAAAAATTTCATATTCTTTATTTACTTGGGGTGTTACATGAGGTGTTATAAATCATTGTAATTGTATAGAATTTAATCATGTGTTATGTAATGTATGAGTAAATTCATGGAGGCTTGCTAAGACTTATAAAAGGAGGTGATCTCCATGTGTTAGACCATAAGAAACACTTTCCTTCTAGATTTAATACATGGTCTTAATAGCCCTCCTATTTTCTGGTAGTATGGTACTACAGAGTGATTTTTTAGATTTCACCATTGCCCTCGATGTTGTGGTGTGGTCTATGAGGTTGCGCAATAGACCTATATCCCAAGTCCCACATCAGAACATGAGGGATTCCAAGTCATGAATATAAGTCTGGTGAGGTATCTTACCTAGTAATATACCTTTTCCAATTGTGGACAGTGAGCCCTGGGAAAAACCAAGTCATGAGGTAGTGAGCCAAAGTGGACAATATAGTGTTATGAGGGGTGGTCGGGCCCTACATCTAATATCAGATCCAAGGGTGGGTTTGATCCTTATGAAATGTGATAAGGGGGATATTTTTGAACTATAAATAGTTTATACCCTAGGTATTTTAGGTATGGTCCGAATATCCCTCATTCTATCTAGCAACAGGGTGTTGTGGTGTAATCTATGAGATTGTACAGTAGCCCTTGGTGGTGCAGCATGGCCTATGAGGTTGTGTCTTAGCCCTATATCTCAAGTCTCACATCAGGTAATGGGGTTCAAAATAATGAATATAAGTCTTGTGATATCTCTCCCCCAATAAGATTCATTTTCTAAGTGTGATAAGTGAGACCTCGGAAAAACAAAGTCATGAGGCACTGAGTCAAAGCAGACAATATTTTGCTAGGAGGGGTGGTTGGACCTTGAATTTTTGGAAAAACTCCCTTTGGTGTTATTTTATGGATTTTTTTGGGTTGAAAATTTCATATAAAGGTTTATTTAAAAAAATATGGATTATATTGGAGAATAAATATTCCTATAAGAAGGAATCTATGTCGCGATTCATGAGGTTGTGTCGTAGGATTATATTTAGATGAATATGTTATGTTGAAGTGTATTAGGATACATCATAAGGTTCATGAGAATCTTTATGTAATGGTAATGGCAGTCTCTTGATCTATATAGAGGTTTGACTCATGCTATATAAAATAAGATTGATCTATGTAAGGGTAATACGTTAGGGTCATCAGGACTCTATGTCAAGGTAAATAGCTACCTACATCATGGAAGAATAGCTTACACCACAGAGTAATGAGCTACATAAGGGTCATAATAAAGAAATTTATGTAAAGTTCATTATGTGACCTACATAAAGGTGATCATATATTTGTGTATATTTGGTTTCTAGATCATGTAAGGGTAACCCTTCTCACATAAGGGTAATCTAATTTACACCTATGTTGTGGAGAATAGGCTATGTTACAGGTTCTATTGAAAATAAAATTTCCATTCCATAGAAACTATTTGAGATGTGTAGGGTGTTATTCTAATAGAGTAGATTATTTGTGTTTTTCAAATCCTACAATAATTAACACTATAAATGAAAGGAAACACCATAACTAGTTTGATGGATCAAATAAGTTGAGTAAATCATGGCATGATTAGTTTATAAGAGTTGTTCATGTGATTTTTATGGATCTAGTCAACTACAAGAAGATATGTTTTAGGAAAAAAATCCATGCCATAGTTTTTTATTGAACTCGCTTTCTATGATGTGGTGTAAGGTGCTACATCATAGAGGTAAAGATCACACCATAGTAAAGTGATTATAGAAAACCTAGAAATTATGTAGGGAATTATGAATTGAACTTTAAGGGACTTAAAGTGACATAAATGTGCCTTAATCTCCACATTTAAGTGTGGGTGACATGTGAATCAATATCAGGTGGAGAGAGGAATAAGACTTGATCCCAACCCTTGGATAAAGAGAAGTTGATTGGATTATTTGTAACTACATGAAATAGTTTGATAATTCAAGGAGAATTTTTATTATACCTCTCACTCTCTTGGGTGTTTTAATGATAAAAAACATCATTTGGTGTTCTAAAATTTTATTTTGAGTGTATTTCATCTTTTATGTTGAGATATGAAGTTAGGAAGTCAACTGGATGAAAGAAAGGTTCAAGAAATTCTTGGAGATCCATTTCAAAGGCTCTCACTGCACAATAGCATCGGTCAGTTCAGGATAAGGAACCAGAAAGTTGGTAGGCACAACAAAACCACCGAGGTTCTTCCAGTGCCCACTAGCTTTCTACTGGTAGGATACCAACCATCTGATGAGGTTGGCAGTGGTAACTGATCTCTTCCTAGTCCCACCAGCTAGCCAATGGAACCTGTACAACCCAAGTGATCTCAAAGCATCCCACTAGATATCTAGTGGACCCTAGAATCTAGTCGGTGGGAATTTTCTATATAATAAATAGTCATTACAAGTGGTCCCTATCAGCTTTTTTGCCTTTAAATAGCTCTATTTGAATCCCAAGGCCTCAAAAATCATTATAGAACCTTTATAGGATATAAATACACCCCCAAAAGGTTTTTATGCTAAAATTTTCCTTAAATAATTATCTTGAGATAAATTGTGATTGATTTTTTTTAATTCTTGTTCTATCTTATATTTGTCTTTCTTTTCCCATTCTTTCTTATCCAATACTTACAGGGGGATTTGAGATTAGGTTGTAAATGGTTTGTGAAAATAAAAACTCTTCTTATTTCCTATTCTTGGGTGATCACTACCACTAAAAGTGAAGGATTTAGGGTACTCGCTACCACTAAAGTGAGGGAATGTGGTTTTCTTACTTTCATTATTTAAAAGCATGTGTTGTATTGGGTTTATTGCTTATACCATTAAAAATAAATTGTCTTTTTATTTCTTGGGTATGTTGGATGCCATTAAAGACATTGATTTAATAAAAAACACTCAAGTAATTGAGAAGAGGAGATGTAGGGAATCATCTTGATTTATTGTCAACCTCCTTTATCAAATTATTTTGTCACTTTAATTTTCATTGTGTTTACTATTTTTATTTATTTTTACTATGCTTTAACTATTTTAGTTTTTCATTTATTATTTAATTTATTTATTACATAATTTTATAACTTCTTTTGTTTTAATTTTTAAAAGGAAATTCAACCCCTCCCTCTTTCCGTCATTATTTGGGAAAAAATTGGTATCAGATGCATCCTTGGTTTCTAAACCGTTACTAGTTTCACGGAACGATCATAAAGGATAACCACTTCTTTTAACACCCAAGGTGATCCCAAAGGAGACTCAATCGGAATACCCCATTTCTTTGATGGATCATACTATAGTTATTTGAAAAATCACGCATTTACTTTTCTTAAAAGTATAGGATATTCTGTTTTGAAAATATTTGTGCATGGTTATACTCCTATGAAGGAATCATAGGAAAAATGGACTCCTAATGATATTTCCAGTTTTAATCTTGATGGAAAATCCATGAAAGATATTCATTGTGGACTAGAACAAAATGAATTTAATTGAATTTATACTTGTAAAACTACCCATGAAATCTAGAAACTTCTTGAAGTCACACACGAGGGAACTAACAAATTTGAGGATATTGGGCTTGATATGTACCTTCAAGATTTTGAAAGTTTTAGCATGCATCCTAATGAACCTATAACTGAAATATTTACTCATTTTACTAAAATTTTAAATGGTATATAATCCATTTGTGATGATCTTTCTACATAAATTCTCATTAAAAAGATACTTTGGGTTTTCTAAGTTCTTTGGCACCCAAAATAACGGCGATTCAAGAATAGAAATATTTAAAAATATAATAGTAGAATAACTCATTGGTTCACTCATGGACTATGAGATTACTATGAATAAGAAATATGAAAAAGAATCCAAATAAGTGAAGGAAAAAAATACAATTTCCTTCAAGGCAATTTATGATGAATCTTTTGAAATTGGTGTCAAAATTGCACACTTGGACAAAAAGATGAACAAGTTCATAAATAAGAGGAAATCATTCCACCATTACAAAAAAAAAATAAACATAGTGAACCGGTGGTAACTTTCTGTGGATGTAAGAAGAAGGAACACATCAAACTAGAGTTCCCCAAATTCAAAAAAAATATGAAGAAGAAGAAGGAAAGTAAGAAAGCCTTCAAGGATTCCACATGCAGTGCAAGTGATGACTCCCTCTCCTCAACTGACTCAAGTGATGGTAGCATCAAATGTCTCATGGCCAACATTATGGTAAATGATGAGGTAAATTATTATTCTTCCACCTATTCTTGTTTTTTCTAGTCATTTAAATTATGAAGGTCTTAAATATTCTAAAGATCAATTAGAGGAAGGATTTTTTGAACTCACCTCATAATTCAAAGAAATTAAAAAATAAATATAATCAAGTAGTCAATAAAAGGAATTAATTCTAAAAATAGAATGGGGATTTATATTTAAAATTAAAAGATCAACCTAATGTAGAAAAATTGGAATCCATAATTAAATAACTTAAAAAATATCTTTCTAAGTTCACCCAATGTGAAAAAAACTTAAATAAAATGTTGGGTTCCAAAGTTCATGTGAAAAAATCATTATGATCTTAATTTTTCAAATCATGCAAGCACCTCTAAAAATACCACTTTTTTAAGAGGTTTCTCTCAAGATAAATTTTTCAATTGTTATTTTAAAACTAATAATATCATTTATTAATGTGATTTAAAAAATATTATAAATGGTAGATTAAAAAGTTTCTATCTACCTTATAATATTTTTTCTAGAAAATATTTTTCAAAAAAATTATGGGTTCTAAAATATATTTTAGCTAACACATGTGGACCCAAAATTTGGGTACCAAAGTCTTTAGTCTCTTGATTATTTTTTATAAAAATATGTATCAATAGAAAATACCAAGGAGTTACATGGTACATGTATAGAGGGTTCCTAAGACACATGTGTGGTGACTACTCTAAGTTCAACCATATTGAAAAGCTTGATGGAGGTCATGACACCTTTGGCAATAAATCAAGGAGTAAGATCATTGGTTTAGGAACCATTGGTTTTTAAATTCTACTATTATTAAATACATTTTATATTTTAATGTTTTAAAATATAATTTAGTTATTATTAGTCAATTATGTGATAGCGGTTTTAAAGACTATTTTGAAAATGATTTTGGTAAAGTTTTTTATTCCAAAGGAAAACTTTTATTTTCAGCTTTTAGTTTTCAAAATTTTTATGTTATTGATTTAAAATATCTTTCTATTAAAAATGTTAAATTTTTTATTGCATAAGATAGTGATTCATGCCTATGGCATAGATTCCCTGGTCATTTTAGCACAAACACGCTTGTCAAACTCAACTGAAACCAACTAGTACAAGATTTACCTAAATTTTATTTCAAAAATAACATTGTGTGAGAGTCTTTCCAACTGGGTAAACAAAAAAAATATTCCTTTAAATATAAAAAGTAAGTTTCCACCTTAAAGTACCTTGAGCCTATACACCTTGATCATTTTGGACCTACCCAAGTTGTAAGTATAGGAGGAAAATCTTACACTTTTGTAATTATCGATAACTATATAAAATTTACTTGGGTTTATTTATTGGTACATAAAAATGAGGCTTGTAAATTATTTATTAAATATACCAAGAAGGTTGAAAATGAAAAGGGGTATAAGATCATATCCATTCAAATTGATCATGGGGGAGAGATCAAAAATAAATATTTTGACGAACTTTGTACTTCACAAGGTTCACTACTAGAAAAGAAGGTTATACCAATGGTTCTAAACCGTTGGTATAGGCTGGAAAACCATTGGTATAGCCTATACCAACGGTTTTCCAAAATGTTGGTTAGTAAGTCGTGAGGAAAGACTTATACCAACAGTTTGATCTAAACTGTTAGTATATTGTTTTATTAAATTTCTCCTAATGTATACCAACGGTTTATAACCGTTGGTACTGTATTTTTTGAGAATTATTATACCAACGGTTTTCAACTGTTGGTAATGTGATTTTCCAGAACACATATACCAACAGTTCTAAACTGTTGGTATTGTGTTTTTTCAAAATTCCATAACACCTATACCAACGGTTCTAAACCGTTGGTATTGTGTTTTTCCAGAATTCCAGAACACTTATACCAACGGTTCTAAACTGTTGGTATAGTGTTTTTCCAGAATTCTAGCACTCTTATACCAACGGTTTAGAACCGTTGGTATTGAGTTTTTTCAGAACTGTTGCACAACATCCCCCTCCAGTAGCCCTCCACTATACACCTACACCTGCATAAAAAATATCACAAAAACCACATACAAACTTAAAACAGTATAAAAACACCTAAAATAGCACAAAAAAACACATAAAACCATCAAAATATTCCAACCATGTCATGTACTACAACTCCCTATTTCAATATTTATATGACAACAATCATTCGATAGTAATTCACCTCACCCCTGCACAACCCCGCAACCAGCACAGCCCCCCCCCCCCAACTCTCCATAAAATTCTAATAGGTATAATAGTATGAGAAATACCTATTAGAGTTGAATAAGAGTTTGAAATTGGCTCATATCCCATTTTTTCTGATCCTAGATTTGGGTATGTAATGATTTGTGATGAATTTTTCATTGAACTTGTATTATTTATAATATATGGTGAAAAGGTATTTTCTCAGGAGTCTTGTCACTTATGACCCCATGAGTGAAACTACCAAACTCATGAAAAAGAGTTTGCGACTATCGTTGATGAGTGTAAATTTCAGTTGTATTCACTTAAAATGATGTCCTTTTCAAACAAAAGATATACTTTGAGTAGTTTCATCCACACCGCACCTTGAATTGAGTTGGGGTTGACACGTACACGTCACATATGACCCATGGATCGTTTTTCTAAAGTTTCAACAGAATCTGAATGCGTTTGGTCAGTTTTCTATATGCCAGTAGTTGTTTTCAATTAAAATCTTGTCAATTTCAAATAAAAGTGAGACAGTTTGAGTGGTACCGGTCACACCGTACCTCATATTGAGGTGGGGTTGACTTTTAAACATCACAAATGACCCATGGATACTTTTCCTAAAGTATCTACATAATTCGAATGTGTTTGGTCCATTTTCCGTATGTCAGTTCTTGTTTTTACTTAAACTGTTGTCCATTTCAAAGAAAAGTGAGACACTTTGAGTGGTGTCGGCCACACCGCACCACGGATTGAGTCGGGGTTGACTCTTACACATCAAAAATGACCCATGGATCATTTTCCTAAAGTATCAACACAATACGAATGTGTTTGGTTGGTTTTCCATATGTCATTTATTTTACTTAAAAGCGCATCCATTTTAAACAAAGGAAAGACACTTTTAGTGGTATCAGCCACACCGGACCTCGGATTGAGGCGGGGTTGACTCATACACATCAAAAATGACTCATGGAAACTTTTCCTAAAGTATAAACAGAATCTAAATTCGTTTGGTTGGTTTTCCGTATGTCGGTTGTTGTTTTCATTTAAAATCTTGTCAATTTCAAATAAAAGTGAGACAGTTTGAGTGGTACCGGACACACCGTGCCTCATATTGAGGTGGGGTTGACTCATAAACATCAAAAATTACCCATGGATACTTTTCTTAAAGTATCAACATAATCTGAATGTATTTGGTCCGTTTTCCGTATGTCAGTTGTTGTTTTTACTTAAACTATTGTCCATTTCAAAGAAAAGTGAGACACTTTGAGTGATTTCGGCCACACCGTGGCTCAGATTGAGGCGGCGTTGACTCATACATGTCAAAAATTACCCATGTATCGTTTTCATAAAGTATCAACACAATCCAAATGTGTTTGGTCGGTTTTCCGTATGTCGTTTATTTTACTTAAAAGTGCATCCATTTTAAACAAAATAAAGACACTTTGAGTGGTACCAGCCACACCAGCCATCGGATTGAGGCGGGGTTGACTCATACACGTCAAAAATTACCCATGTAAACTTTTCCTAAATTATCAACAGAATCCGAATGCATTTGGTCGGTTTTCCGTATGTCGGTTGTTGTTTTCACTTAAAATCCTGTCCATTTCAAATAAAAGTGAGACAGTTTGAGTGGTACCGCCCACACCGTGCCTCAGATTGAGGTGGGGTTGACTTGTACATGTCAAAAATTACCCATGGATACTTTTCCTAAAGTATTAACAGAATCCAAATGCATTTGGTCTATTTTCCGTATGTCAGTTGTTGTTTTGACTTAAACTGTTGTCTATTTCAAAGAAAAGTGAGACACTTTGAGTGGTGCCGGCCACACCGCACCTCGGATTGAGGCGGGGTTGACTTTTACGCATCAAAAATGACCCATGGATCATTTTCCTAAAGTTTCAACACAATAAGAATGTGTTTGGTCAGTTTTCTGTATGTTGTTTATTTTACTTAAAAGCGCATCCATTTTAAACAAAAGAAATACACTTTGAGTGGTACCGGCCACACCGGCCCTCAGATTGAGGCAGGGTTGACTAGTACACGTCAAAAATGACCCATGGAAACTTTTCCTAAAGTATCAACAGAATCCGAATGCGTTTAGTCAGTTTTCTGTATGCCGGTTGTTGTTTTCACTTAAAATCATGTCCATTTCAAATAAAAGTGAGACACACTAGTGCAGAAAATGTTTTTTACGTCGGTTATTTTTAATTTTTTACGTCAGTTTCTAGCCGACGTTAATACGTGCGACGTTATAAATAAGGTTTTTGACGTCGGTTATTTAAAAACCGACGTCAAAAAGCATAAAATCACGATGTTTATCACATCAGTTATTTTAGAACCGACGTGATAAAGGGCCTGGAGAATGGTTTATCATGTCGGTTATTTTAGAACCGACGTGATAAAAGGCCTGGAGAATGGTTTATCACGTCGGTTATCAAAGAACCGACGTGATAAATGGCCTGGACAATGGTTTATCACATCCGTTCATAAACAACCGATGTGATAAACAGGGGGTGAGGGGGTTTATCACGTCGATTCATATAGAACCGACATGATAAACTGGGGTGAGGGTGGTTTATCACGTCCGTTCTATAAGAACCGACGTGATAAACCGGGCTGAGCATGGTTTATCACGTCGGTTCATATAAAATCGACGTGAAAAACCGGGGGAGGGGGGTTTATCACGTCGGTTATTCTATAACCGACGTGATAAATCGGTGGGAGGGGGTTTATCACGTCGGTTAGTCAATAACCGACGTGATAAACCCTTGTCCAGGCCGTTTAGCACGTCCGTTATTTAATAACCGACGTGCTAAACCATTCTCCAGGCCCTTTATCACATCGGTTATTAAATAACCGACGTGATAAACCATTCTCCAGGCCTTTTATCACGTCGGTTATTAAATAACCGACGTGATAAACCATTTTCCAGGCCTTTTATCACGTCGGTTATTAAATAACCGACGTGATAAACCCAATTTTTTTTTAAACAGAATGCAGTGATCTTCTCTCCACCAGAATCAACCAGAAAATAAATCAAGAAATCATACCACAAAAACAGAAGTACATCAAAAATAAGCATGTAAATAGATAACATATAAAACTTACCCACTAGACAGCATCCACCCTCATTTATACCCCATGGACAGCCCTCCCCCACCCCGTTGGAGCCCTCACCCTCATGTATACCCCCTGGACATCCCTCCCCCACCTCGTTGGAGCCCTCACCCTCATTTATACCCCCTGGACAGCCCTCCCCCACCCCATTGGAGCTCCCACCCTCATGTATACCCCTTGGACAACCCTCCCCCACCCCATTGGAGCCCCCACCACACTCCTGGACTGCCCCCCGACCCCCGGACACCCCCAAACACCCCTCGACAACCCCCCAACCGCCTGAACAGCACCTCCTCACCCCGTCACCCCACTTGACAGCCCCCACCACACCCCTAAACAACCCCCCCACCCCTGGACAGCACTCACACACCCCTGGACCGGCTTCCCACACCCCTGGACATCCCTGCCACCCCCCAAGACTATCCCCCCACCCCACCGGACAGCCCTCCCAGACCGCTGGACACCCCCAACCCCACGGAACACACCCCCACACCCTGAGAACCCCTCCCCCACAGACCCAAATCCATACCAGAAGAACCATCAAAAGTAGACCAAAACAAGAAGTATAGAAAAATTAAACATTCACTTATATAACATTCAAAACTTACACTGTCAACTTCAAAAAAAAACTAAATCAAACCTAAACAACTACCAAATAGACAATTAAAACGACAATATTCAAAATTACATTTTACATTACAAACAACTAAAATTCAATCAAACCTGTAAAATAATTTGACCACTCCACTTGTACGTGTTTGATGTCTTCAGCAGTATAGGGTTGAGGGTCATCAAAAATATACAAATGAAAAAGAAGATAGTTAACGTGTATAATGAATAAATCAAATTGAAATATAATGGAAAAGTTTAAGAGGAAATCGTACCAGGTCAAAATTCACAACTGTCCCAATTGTTATTATTTCATACATAAATCTTAACATATAATATCCGCATTCGATGAGGCCTTGTTGTTCATGACAATTCTGTTTTGAATGAGTGTAAATTCAATATATTATTTTTATGTAATAAATCAAAAAGTACAAATTATAAATGGAAATTTACCTTCACCTTTACATATTTGATCTTTGCATTTCTTTTCTTTGTGTTTTTTCGAAAGTAGGCCCATGCACTGTTATAAAATAATACGAATGGGGTAAATTTAAAATTTATTATAATATATAAAACTATTGAGAAATTGAAACTTACTATTCCAATATATTCTTAAAACTTGCTCGCACATCACCATGAACAGAGCATATCCAATAAAGAGCTTTCTCCCTTGGGCAAAAAATCCCTAACATCCAATGATTATTGATAAAAGGAAATTTAATGTTAGTGGTTTTTTATGTTAAAAGATAATTAACTATTTGAGAGAAATGTGTTTCATACCTCTCACAAAAAGGCATCATCCAACATTGTTGGATTATATTCTTTTCAAATCTTTCAGCAATATAAACCATTCTTTGTTCCCCAGTCAATGCACATGCTTTAGGGGAAATCAATTGCGGGTCCATGAATCCATATACTTCTGTCAGTTCATTCCTCTCACAAATTTTATAAAGATACCTAATACAAAACATATATAAGTATACATTTTTAATAAATATAACGCAGGGAAAAGGTGTTAAGACTTACATGGAAAAAATTTGCACCACGTTGATGTCCAACTTATCTCCAGTAACAAGCTCCATGATATCAGATTTTGTAATCCCCACACTTATTTCACGTCCACAAACATGAGATTCCATTGGAAACTCATAAAAACCCAACAACAAATGTGAATATCTTGACAATCTGTCAAGACCACTGGAATCTGTATCTGATGTCATAGCCTGTTGTCTTTGTTGTTGTCTATACAGTATTTCTTTACCTTTGAAGTATTCCTGTGAAAAAAAAATTGAGAATTATAGTAGTTTTCAAATGATAAAACTTTAATAAAAAAATAAAATAAAATATATAACATTCATACCTCTATGGTAATGAGTCGAAGAAGTCTAGATGGGCAAGCTAAAAAATGGACGATACTCTTTCCAACTGTCGCCACCTCATCTGTAGGTATTGGTACCCTATCTGATCTATCTATAATATCCTGTACAGTGACCCTCTGATTCTCTACCTCTAATTGTTGATGATGAACTGTATCTCCTATACAATATACCAACCCGTATGCTACTATATGATGTTGAGAATCATCAACATACAACTCGCAATATGTAGGAAGCTGCGGCGGAGGCGTAGGATAAAAAATGGGGTCCGCAGGCTGAGGTGGGGGAGTGGGAGCTACTGGTGGAGGTGGAGGATAAATAATGGGGTCTGCAGGGGGAGGTGGAGGAGTGGGAGCTACAGTCTGAAATTTTCTTTGCATTTCTGCAAACATAGACTGCACCGAATCTCTAATCTTGTCTTCCATCGTCGCATTAATATTTTGAACTTCAGCCTCCAAGGATTCTATTTTTTTTTATAAACCCCCTAAATGTTAGAAGTTGAAGAACGTGGAAACACTTTTCTTACCGATACACCTGTCAGATATCCTCTTACATGACCAGGATGTTCGGGCCTTCCCAATGCTGCAAATAAAATATCTTCCCTCCCAGTAGCTGTAAATGTCCCCTCTGAACTTTGCTCCTCAAGAGAGTCCTGTATTAATTAATTGAACATTTCTATAATGATTGAAACTTATATGAAGAAAAAAGTTAACTTAAATAAATTAAATAGA
Source organism: Viscum album (assembly GCA_963277665.1). Classification (NCBI taxonomy): domain Eukaryota; kingdom Viridiplantae; phylum Streptophyta; class Magnoliopsida; order Santalales; family Viscaceae; genus Viscum; species Viscum album. The sequence continues at coordinate 1,100,462,106 of OY728138.1, read as the reverse complement.
TATCTTACAATCCTCTCAGCTATGATTCTCGATTCTTCCGAAAGATATTGCCCTTTTTTTCCCTTCCGAGCTCTCTTCCATTTTTCATGTCTAGATGGAGGGGATGGATGGGCCACCTCTCCAGAGCTTGAAGACTCAGCTCTTAGTTGTTGAAATTTTTCCGCTATCATTTTTTCTTCCAATAATGTATACCCTCCCCGAGATAAACTATGAGGGTATACATTTTTAGATTGGATCTCCTGATGAGCTTTCCTTGTTTGCTTTAATTTAAGAATAAGAAATCATTAACAAAACATTAATAAAATCATTTATATAAGAAAGTATATAAAATTTTACATTACCCTTACCAGAAATGACTCTTTTTTTCTACTTTCAAAAAATTGTCTCCATGTGTTTTCATCTATAAAAGGATATATACGACATGGATTGTCATGACTCCTATGACCATAAATGAAATCAGATGTGAGGATTGATTTGAAATCCCTCCATCTCCTGGCAGCCAACGATAAGCATTTCTTCCTGACTCCTCCAGTGTCAGGAATATCAAATGTCATCTGATAAAGAAGAGGTTAAACATATTATATATACCAGAAACATTAAAATAATGGTCAAACAATGAAAAAAGATCTTACCAAAATCGTCTCCCACAACTGAGAGATAATCGCTTTATCCACACCTCTCCAATCATCATACAGAATGCTTACTTTGGTCTTAGCCTGAGTTGCAACAAAACTCTTAAAATCTGTGGCATTCGGACCTCTAGGAATATCATCATCATCAAACTCAACTACTATCCTCTGATCCTGCGTACGGGCAAGTGATAATTTTGGTAAACGTGTGCAACCACGTTTACCAACCTTTGAACTCTTTGTCGTAATAGGAGCATGTGAATGTTCATCCCCAGAGGTATGACCAGAAATATGCTCCTCCCCAGAATCATGTGGTTGATCATCTGAATGATCTGTCATTATCCTTCAAATCAAAAAAACAAATGTCAGTTCACAAATATACAAATTCAAATATTTTAATACTACTGTAATCAGAAAATAGAAAAGTGTACTAGGTTACATAATAGTAAACATTGGTAATATGAGAGGTTTGTTTTAATCCAAACCCAATGAAACCCAATTGAAAGAAAGAATAGAAATGAGAGGTTTGTTTTAATCCAAACCCAATGAAGAACTAAACAAATAAAATAATACAAACACACGGAAGCCTTGAGCGCCAAAAGTGTGAGAGCAGCTGATGGAGAGGGAGCTCAAGCTTCAAGGATGGCAATGGATCACAAGAGGCCTTGGAGATTTGTCATTAGAGCGTCAAGATATCAAAATATATTTTGGTTGTGTTCCCGGCATCCATGGTTTCTTATTTATAGGAGAAATACCCATAAACACTTCAATATGGCCGTTGGAGGGCTTCCGGAGCCGTTGGGGGTCAAAAGTACAAGTCTGGTCAAAGCCCAACGGCTAGTTTGACTGGGCACACCGGCTAGCCGGTGGTGTCTCACCAGCTGGCTGGTGGTCCACCGGTTGGCCGGTGCTGAGCTCCCGGCTGGCCGATGGTCCAGACAGAGCAGGCTTTTTGTCTGGGTTCCATCGGCTGGCCGGTGGTCATCCACCGGTTGGCCGGTGTCACCAGGCAGTGGGCAAGCCTACTGCCTGGGTCCTCCGGCTGGCCGGTGGGCAAGAACCGGTTGGCCGGTGCCCATACCGGCTGGCCGGTGCGCTAACACCGGCTGACCGGTGGCTCTGGCAGAAAGCAATGCTTCTACCAGAGACCACCGGCTGGCCGGTGGGAATCCACCGGTTGGCCGGTGGACTCAGAGAGTCCACTATCAGCCTTCTTGGGCCAACTCCTGGGCAACCTTTTTCCTAGCATCAAAAAACTTGAAAACAAGTTAGAACACGATGAGAGTGATTGAGATCATTAAAATCCAAGAGAGAGGGGTACAACAATAAACATGATAAAGTAAACTAAACAAACTTAAAACAAACAATAACATATAATTATTTTATTTTAAAACATGTTTTAATAAATAAAAAACTTACAATATCTAACATTTATGGAAAAAATAAATGTAAACAAGAAATAAACATATGTTACCTATAATTTTAGGAATGTACAGATGGATTTTTTTCCCAAATTCATTCTTCGTGATCGTTCCTTATGGCACAAACTATGTCTTCAACATGATCTTCATTATGTTCTGTTAATATTTCCATTGAAGTAGGGATCTCACATAAATCAGCATATTCATCAAGTTCATCCTCACCAACATATTGTTTTTTCCCTTGTAAAACAATAGCCCACTGCATATCTGATTGATCAACTACATAAAAAATTTGTTTTGCATGTGTTACCATTATAAAAGAATCAGCTGTGTCTTCCAATCTATTCAGATTAACAAGTGTCATTCCAAATTCATCGTGTCTGACACTGTTGTTACCGTTAAACCATTTACAGTTAAAAACGGGAACTTTAATTTTAAAGTAATCAACCTCCCATATGTCTTCAATCACTCCATAATATGCATTTGATGCAGAAATTGGGTTTTTGTCCTTAGCACTCGAAAAATGCATTGCTTCTGCAAACACCAATACACCACTATTCTGAACTGCACTTCTGTTGTCCTGAGCTTTTGTATGAAATGTATAACCATTAATGTCATAACCAGACCATGTTATCACATTTAAACATGGACCACCCACTGTCCATTTTAATGTCTCTGATACATCTGATCTACCAAGCAAAGTCTTTTTAATCCATGAAAAAAAAGTTTTGTTGTGCTCATTCAAAATCCACATTTCTTTCTTATTTGGATGACATTGTTTCAACTCATTAATATGCAATGTGATATATGGTTGAGCATCAGCTATGTTCTTCAAGATGTATGATTCTAACTTCTTCATATGTTCAGCTGACAATGATTTTACTTTCAAGCCGCGAATCCCCTTTCCCTCATTATTAACTCGTTCATGGTGAGATGGAGGCAAACCTATGTGTTGCGCCGCAGCCAAGTAGCTCGTACAAAACTCTGCTACCTCCTTAGAAATATACTTTTCAATAATGGAGGCTTCAGGTCGATATAGATTTTTAACATACCCCTTTAATATTTTCATATACCTTTCAAAAGGATACATCCAACGAAGATATACAGGTCCACAAAGCTTTATTTCTCGAACCAGATGAATCATTAAATGCACCATTATATCAAAAAAAGTTGGAGTAAAATACATTTCCAATTGACAAAGTATTAAAATTGAATCATTTTCCAAAATGTTCAAAGCATTCACATCAATTGCCTTGTTACAAATTGAATTGAAAAAATAACACAACTTCATTATAGTCTTTCTGACACGAATGGGCAATATTCCACGCAATGCAACTGGTAGAATTTGTTGCATCATGACGTGACAATCATGTGATTTCATACCTATCAACTTCAAGTCCTTCAATGAGACAAAATTTTTTACATTATAATAATAACCTTGAGGCACTTTGGTATCATGAAGACACTGACAGAAGCTAATTTTCTCCCTCTTCGATAATGTATGACAAGCCGGGGGAAGAAATGTTCGTCTTCCTTTAGGAGTGGGAGCTAACTCCAAACGTATTCCCATTGATAGTAAGTCTAATCTTGCATTCAACCCATCTTTAGTCTTTCCTTTAATATCTAACAATGTTCCAATCAAAGAATCACAGATATTCTTCTCCACGTGCATGACATCAATATTATGTTTAACTTCATGATACCTCCAATATGGTAGCTCAAAAAATATTGACCTTTTCTTCCAAATATGTCTATCATTACCAGATTTCTGTGTCTTTCCCAATGTCACGTCAAGGTTTTTCACCCTCTCAAAATACAGATCATGGGATAAAGGTTTTGGAGCAGTATCAAATTCTTGTGAGCCATTAAATGACTTTTTTAGTCTTCTATAAGGGTGTTCCATAGGCAAAAACTTTCGATGACCCATGTACACTGTTTTCCTCCCATGATTCAATTGACAATAGGACGTCTGTTGTTCGCAAATTGGACATGCTTTATGCCCTTTAACACTGTATCCAGAAAAATTTCCATACGCTGGGAAGTCATTTATAGTGAACAGAAGCACTGCATACAGTTGAAAATATTCCATTTTATAAGAATCATACACCCTAATACCATCAGCCCATAACAGTTTCAAATCATCAATCAACGGTGACAAGTAAACATCAATATCATTACCGGGTTGCTTTGGACCAGAGATCATTGTACTCAACATGACATATTTGCACTTCATACAAACTTCAGGAGAGAGGTTTTAAATTACCAATAAAACAGGCCATGAACTATGTGTGCTACTGAGTGTTCGGTATGGATTCATTCCATCTGTGCACAACCCTAGTCTGAGATTTCTTATTTCATTTCCAAATGTAGAATATTGCACATAAATTTTCTTCCATTGTGGACAATCAGCTGGATGACGTATTTTTCCATCACATACCCGCTCTTCAGCATGCCATGTTAACCTTTTTGCATCATGTGAATTAGCAAATAAACGTTTGAAACGATTAATTATAGGAAGATACCAAAATACCTTTGAAGGGAGCTTTGTAATATCTACATCACCCTATGATTTTTCTTTCACCTTATACCGTGATGTCCCACATTTTGGACACTCTGACAGAAATTCATATTCCTTCCTATATATAATGCAGTCATTCGGACAGGCATGTATTTTCTTGTATCCCAATCCCATCGGGCATAATATTTTCTTGGCTTTGTAATGTGAATCTGGAAGATCATTATCTTTTGGAAGAATGTCTTTCATCAATTGTAGCAGCTTTGTAAAACTTCTGTCACTCCATCCATGCTTCGCCTTTAGGTTAATCAATCTTAACACCGCCGACAGAACCGTAAAATCTATACAACCGGGATATAATGGTTTTTCAGCATCACCATATAGACGTGCAACTGTTGGTTCTATCTCAATTTGTTCTGCTACAATATCGCGAATCATTTCTTCAATTCCATCGGAGTTACCATCTTGCGAATCATCATCATCAGTGACATTCCGTCCAGTTTCACCATGCCAAATCCAAGGGCTGTAACTCGGATTAAAACCATGACATATTAGATGATCTTTTATCTCTCTACTTTTCAACTTCTTCATATTCAAACATTTCAGGCATGGACAGAAAAAAATGTCACTACTTGGAACATTTCGTTTTGCAAATTCCAAAAAGGCATCAACACCTTCCTCAAATTCATTGCTCATTCGATGTGTCGTAATCCAACTTCGACTCATTATTACCTATAAAAAATATCAACAAAAAATATATATTTTTAAGATAAGACAAAACATGTTTATATGAAAAAAAATCATAATTTGAATGTAAAACAATTTAAAATATAAAACAAATCTTGAAAGTAGTAGTAGTTTTCATAAGTACCCAACACCAAATAGCTATACATCGTAAGTGTCATGTTAAAAATATGAATATAGACCATTTGTTTTATGTTTAATAATATTTTCATATTATCTGACCATTCTGATTATATATTAGAATTACTATATCCTTTTGATCCGATATATAATCTAAGGACATTAATATTTCTTTAGAAAAAGTAATGTTAATATCATGGTAATGTAATAAAAAGTATATGTCGAACTATATATATGTAATACCAATAAAAAAATACATATGTGTTTGGCCTGGGTTTCACACATAAAACAACTCATCTCACAGATTAAATTTTTGAATCATCCTACATAATACTTATTTTTATAACTTAGGGAATGAAAATAATAAAAGTTTTGATTTATGATACTCATTATGGGTAAACATGATATATATAAATATAATATCTAATCTCATAAAAAGATATCCATGGGGGTATAAGAGCATACACAAAGCACATGATCAAAAAGATAAGTGAAACAGTTCTATATAATCATAGATCATAAAACCTGAGTCCAAGTATAACAATTTTAGCATAACATAAGACATGATTTATATGATAGTGGGAACATGATTTAAAAAACCTTATTCACAAGATCACAACATTGGTATGTGGAATAACATAAGAGTGTGACACAAACATAATCATATAAGTCATAACATATGTCAAGGGAAAACATAGTTTCATTCACCTCATATTGGGATATGTTAATCAGCTTTCCTATAATTTATTATAATATTTCTTACTAGGCACATCACATAACACATTGGACATGGTATAACCATCTGTATCCCATATTGATCTATGATATATAATGCATTGTCGAATGCATTAGAAGGATATTATGGACCCAAATGTCACATAATTACTAACCATATAAATGGGTGAATCGTGATCATCAAATCATTTATAACACTTTCGTAGATCAATTAACTAACAAAAATGAAATGGGGGTCATAATTGTTTTTACAAAACATAATAATTATTAATACATAAAAATGTGTTTGGATGGTAAGATAAGATAATATACCTAATTCAATCTAATTATCATTAAATTATTTCTACCTAGATAGAAAAGACCTTTATAAAAAATATAATTTAACTTGAGAATGAAAAGAAAGTACCCTTTACCTTTTTTATAATGAAAAATATGAAAAGGATGATAATAATATTTAGGTATTATAATTTTTTTATGAATTATTAATAATAAAAGAAATCACCTCACTTGGTTTTGTTGAAAATCGGACATACCATCATATTCAAGAAATCAGATACACTTTGCATGAAAAGGTCCATCATTTTTAGGAGATGACTGAAAGAAGAAATGTATTATCAGACTCACCATGAGTCCAGAATGAAATATTTGATTGTAATAGGTATGAATTGATATTTTTATGAATGCAGATGAAAACAGATGATGGTTTTCTGATCTAGGAGTTCTAAAAATCATAATTTTTTGAAAAAATATTATGATGTAAGAATGTTGAATGAAATTTTAAGGATAGGTATTACCGATTGTACCTGGTCCAATTTCATTCATGAAAATAATTTTCTGGACAATCATATTGAAAATGTGATTTTAAGAAAATAAGTACTACCAATCTTCATCCAGAAAGACACATTCCAGATAAGTAGGAAATAATAATGTTGCTGGAAGAATGGAACGTTACAGTACCACCCATTATTTTTCAGATTTTGCTGAAGCTAATCCACAATGTTTTAATAACCATTTGCGAGTTAAATGTTGTGAGTTGAATGAACATAATAACCATTTGAAATAAAAAAAATTCCACGAGATTCAAAAACGAACGAAAAGCACATCAAGAATCGAAACAAAAACGAACGAAATAAATTCGTGGAAGGCTTACTTGAATGTCGCGAGTTGAGATGATAGATCCGAGAGTAGTGAAGAAGATAAACAATGAAGCCAAAATGAGTGTAATGCAGGTGATCGACGAGCCGATTAGGGTTTACCGCGCGAGAGAGAGACGATCCGGCGACTGTCAATCGAAAAAATCGTAAATGACAGAACACGAGCTTTAATTTTTTTAAATGCTTTATAACGTCGGTTATATAATAACCGACGTTATAAAATATTTTTTAGCTTTTTTAAGTCGGTTATCTTAAAACCGACATAAAAAGGCTCCCGTGCTTTGGTTTTTTACTTCGGTTATTTGATAACCGACGTAAAAAACGCGTAGATATCGGGTTTTTTTACGTCGGTTTCCAAATAACCGACGTAAAAAAACCTGATATCTACGCGTTTTTTACATCGGTTATCAAATAACCGACGTAAAAAACCAAAGCCCCTGGGGGTTTTTTACGTCGGTTATAAAATAACCGACGTAAAACACACCGCGCTTTGGTTTTTTACGTTGGTTATTTGATAACCGACGTAAAAAACGCGTCGATATCGGGTTTTTTACGTCGGTTAAAAAATAACCGACGTAAAAAACCCCCCGCGCATTGGTTTTTTACGTCGGTTATTTGATAACCGACGTAAAAACCCAACAGGCGCAATTTGTAACGTCGGTTATTAAAATAACCGACGTGAAAAATCTACTGGCCGCATTGTTACGTCGGTTATATATAACCGACGTAAAAAATGGTGACGTAAAAAACGATTTCTTCACTAGTGACAGTTTGAGTGGTACCGGCCACACCATGCCTCAGATTGAGGTGGGGTTGACATTTACACGTCAAAAATGACCCATGGATACTTTTACTAAAGTATCAACAGAATCCAAATGTGTTTGGTCCATTTTCCGTATGTCAGTTGTTGTTTTGAATTAAACTGTTGTCCATTTCGAAGAAAAGTGAGACACTTTGAGTGGTGCCGGCCACACTGCGCCTCGGATTGAGGCGGGGTTGACTCGTACACGTCACAAATGACCCATGGATCGTTTTCCTAAAGTATCAATACAATCTGAATGTGTTTGGTCGGTTTTATGTATGTCTTTTATTTTACTTAAAAGTGCATCCATTTTAAACAAAAGAAAGACACTTTGAGAGGTACCGGCCACACCGGCCCTCAGATTGAGGCTGGGTTGACTCGTACACATCAAAAATGACCCATGGAAACTTTTCCTAAAGTATCAATAGAATCCGAATGCGTTTGGTCAGTTTTCCGTATGCTGGTTGTTCTTTTCACTTCAAGAGGACATCATGAATGATCAATATTATGCACCTTATAACAATATTAGTTTACAACCAAGGAGAATTTTTTATACCGTGTTTAAAACTCACAAGTTGGCCCAAATGAGATTCCAATTTAGAAATAACCATTTTGTGCTGACTTCATATCATAAATCCCAGCAGGTCATGCTTATAAGCTCTCCAAAGCTCTCCTAACTCTTTTAAACACGCTGGTCGTGCACCTTTGCCATCAGGGAAGTTAAACCGAAGCTGAACCCCAATAGATTAGTTCATATAAATACAAAAAAAATACTGCATTAAATCCAATAGATTTTTTACCCATATTTGTTCCCACGCGTTATCTTTGACTTCATGTGGCAGATGTCTCCAAGAGAGAGGGATGACCGGAATGATATCGGATTATTTGGATAGCGTCGCCAAAAAACCCCGACATTCCTGCCCATATTTCTCAATCATTTTTCCATCAACATTGTATTCAACCATCAACTGTGTCTGGCGGTTCCATACCGTACGCAAGCGAGTATGCCCCCTCCCCCGCCTCCTATCTGTAGATGAATCTGTTATTAAAGAAAAATAATATCAGTACAAGTTATAATAAAATAAATTTTGGTATAAAAATTTGATAGAGTTATATAAATATACCTGTGGTATTCGGATCAATGGGCGTCACTAGATTTGCAGAAGCTGAAGGCATATCCTGTACAGGTTGAGTGTCCCTTAGTGTACGCTCCTCAGCCACATACTGTGTCGCAGCAGGAGTCAAAGAAGGTGGAATATAATAGCTCGGAGATAATGAACCAGAAGAAAAAGATGATGGCATAGACGTCTGGCCAACTGGTAGTGTAAACATCGGAGGTCTAAATATCTCATGTGTCCCTAAAGAAACGCCAGGATCAAAATTGGGCGAAGAAGATACGTCTGTGGTAGTGGATCTTCTAACTCTCTCCCCACGAGTCCTCGTACCACCGGCCTCAGTACCAGGACCACTAGATGATCGTCCATCTCTGACACCACCCCCCCCCCCTCCTACCACCAGCCTCTCTACTGGGAGCAATATCAGGCTCCTCTTCAGATATCTCTCGTCTAGGGGGTCGATCCTAAAAAAAGTTTAACACAAAAGTAAACACATGATATTATAAGTTATTGAAATATTTATATTTGAAATAAAATACTCACAACAGGGATGAGTGGAGGAACACACATCTGTACCATGCGATGATTATTATCTGTCATCTTTTTCTGTCACCTCTCTTCAATGGGTGTCATTTCCTGCAATGAAAACAAATATGGAAGTAATTAGAAACAAATAACTAATGTGTAACCCAAAAAAATATAGAAAAACCATTCTGATAAAAAAAACATAAAGTAAAATAAGATTTATGGTGGTTTGAAGGTAAGTACTAGGATACACACTCTAAATGATGTAGGTGAAACATGTAGGTGAGAACATGACTGTATGATTCTATATATTTCCCACCACAACTTCGGGTTCACAATCAACTCTGACAATTGAGCTATTGGCGTCATCATAAGTAATAAATGTATTACTTCCAATTGCAGTAAGGATTGTGTCAACTTCATCATCACCATCATCAAAAACATGTATGGGATTTACTTTAATAATTACACCGAATTTAGGATGACGATGATCTTTGACATAAAAAACTTGTTTCACCATTGATGCCAATACATATGGTTCATCGGTGGCAAGAGTGCGAGTCATGTCAATAACTCGAAATCTACAATCATCAATAAAGGTGTCTTGTCTCGTCATTAAATCAAACCATTGAAATTTCATCATCGTGACTCGACCATGCGAGTAATAATCCAAAATTATTATTTTCTCCATGACTCCATAATAAGCAACATTTTCAGAATGAGGTCTAGTATCTGATGAACTGGCATAACAGTCTGTTGTGGCAGTTATCATAACACCATTATGTTGTGTTCTCATGTTTCTTTCTCGTTCAGTGATAATAAATTTGTATCCATTGATCACAAGTGATTTACAATCATAAACCATGGTATTAGGACCAAAATACAAACCTCTTATTTCCTCAAAAACAAAGTCTACAGGCAAACTCGATACCTGAAATATAAACAAATAGTAAACTTAATTAAATATTATTTTTATTTAGTTATTACAGAAATATTTTTACCTTCAATTTCAACCAAGAAGAAAACCCTTTGCTATGAAAAGTCTCTTTCCTTCTCAAAGATAAATAACTATGCTTTCTATATATCAATTCTTTATGTTCCCTGTAGATAAAAATAATAATAGTTTAACAAATATTTAAAATTACAAGATATGATATAAGAGATACATGTACAATTTACTTACTTGATATACTCATCGAACAAATCACAATTGAACAACACTGTGCGATGTGCCATCTCTTGCTCTTCAAGGCTTAATGTCTTCAATGTATATGATCCCGGAATACCACCTATCTGAGGAAGTGATGGAAAAATGGGTTCAATTTGCCCATATTGTTCTTCTTCATTTCTCATTGGTTTGTTTATTCTTGTAGTAAGATCAGACAAATACATTGCGCAGAAATCCATACATTCTTGAGCCAAGTAGCCGTTCACAATAGAACCTTTGGGATAATTCCTGTTCCGAACATATGATTTCAATGTGCACATGTTTCTTTCAGTTGGATACATCCAACGGAAAGTAACGGGTCCTCCAAGAAGTATTTTGGTTGGAAGATGGACAGTCAGATGCAACATGCATGTAAAAAATGATGGAGGGAATATTTTCTCTAACTCACACAAAATTAATGGTGTCTTTGCCAACAGTTTTTGCAAGAAGGATTTGGACAACCTCTTAGCACAAAGATCTCTAAACAAATATCACAACCGAATAAATTGAGACTCTAACATTATTGGACAAGAGATGACGGATTGTTATTGGAATCAACTCATGCAAAAGGACGTGATAATCATGAGTCTTCAAAGATTTTAGCTTCAACTCTTTGTTGTTGACCCGTTTTGATATATTGCTTGAATATCCATTAGGAACTTTAATAGTCTCTAGCACTTCCAGAAATTGATTCTTTTCAGTAGGTGTCATCACATAAGAAGCACATGGAACTTTCCATTTATTTTCACTGATACAGACAGGATGTAATTCTGGTCTGATCCCCCAATCTACCAAGTCACGCCGAGATCTTAAATCATCTTTTTTCTTCCCATTGACATTTAGAAGAATCGAAAGCAACATTTCACATATATTCTTTTCAATGTACATTGCATCTAAGCAATGACGTAACAAGTTGGTTGACCAATACAACAACTCAAAGAATGTACTCTTCTTCTTCCAATTGTAACAGGTATCATTGGAAACATTTTTCCTCTTTCTAGATTTCATTACACCCTTCCCAAATGAATAACTGAAATCTTTCAATTCATTAAGCACATCAGTTCCATACATACGCTGAGGTGGATCGTCATTCTCCATGGTATTGTCAAATCTTCGGCGATTGTTTCTATATGGATGGTTCATTGGAAAGAATCGTCAATGTCCCATAAAACTAAAACTACAACGATATTTCAGTCTTCTCGATCGAGTATTCTTCATACAAACAGGACATGACAATTTTCCTTTTGTGATCCATCCACACATCATTGCATAAGCAGGAAAATCATTGATCATCCACATAAGCGCAGCACACATCTGAAATATGTCTTTTGAAAATGCATCGTATGTGGGCACACCCACATCCCAAAGAAGTTTCAACTCTTTTATTAAAGGTTGCATGTATACATCTATATCATTGTCGGGATCAGAAGGTCCAGATATCAGTATACTCAAGAAAGTGTAAGGCTTTTTCATACACAACCAAGGGGGAAGGTTATAAATGTGTATGAAAACCGACCATGTGTTGTGAGAAGTAAGCATCTGCCCAAATGGATTAAAATCATCACATGAAAGACCTAGTCTCACATTACACACGTCGGCTGCAAATTTAGAATATCGAGCATCAAATCTCTGCCATGCAAATCCATCTGTAGGGTGAACCAACTCTTCATTATTCTTTTTTCTCTCGGTGTCATGCCATCGTATTTTTATGGATATTTTATCAGACATGAAAAGTTTCTATAATCTAGGGATCAATGGAAAGTGCCACATTACTTTTTGTGGCACACGAGATGGTGTTCCATCATCTTTTGGCTTCCATCGGGAGGTTCCACATTTGATACAATCATTTCTTTCAGGAGTTTCCTCCCAAAATAAGCTGCAATCATTCAGGCAAGCATGAATTTTCTTTTTTTGAGAATCCAAGTTCATAAACTAACTTCCATGCCATATAGTGGTTTGAGGTAATATCTGCATCATCTGGAATTAATTCCTTCAAGAAGGTAAGAATGTAATCAATTGAAGTATTTGAAATCCCATACATAGTTTTCCCATGAAACAATCGGATTAAAAATTCAAACTTTTTCATTTTACCACATTGCCGATATACTGGAGTCATCGTAGCATCATTCAATTTTTTCACCCTATCAACATCATAATTTTCATTGGACGCATCATGTGTGCTTGTATCGAAATCTTTTTGGCTGGACATCCTATCCTTCTCATGATGCCAAATAAATGGAAACCGATCATATATCAAACTCTCCAATTCAGTTCTATCATTTGGATCATCAACATTTTGAGATTCCATTTTCTCTCCATTGTGATACCACACATAATAGTTTGTTTGGAAACCATATTTGGTTATATGATAGCTAACTACTTCATGACTCAACCAAGGTCTTCCAACACAATTAAAACATGGGCAGTGTATGTGACCACTATCTAAAGCCTTGTCAAATGCAAAATCTAGAAAGATGTTCAAATTATTTTGAAAATCGGTTGAAATCCGATCCGTTTCGTACATCCAACTTCTGTCCATTCTGTAAAAAAATTGAAATAATTCATTTCAAAGCAATTCAATAATATTGAAGTTTAATCAAAAAAATATTTAGGTAAATTACAATTGTTTACTTTATATAAAAGCATAACTGACACATTACTCTATATGAGAATCATATTAAGAAATACAACAAAATACAGTGTATATAAGAAAATAAGATACATAATTTCTAATGCCTATATTCAAGGATTGCCCAGTAAGATATTGGAAGTGGATCAAGGAATACATAATCCTTAAGGATCTTGTTGGGAGTACATGAGTTTTATACTTTAACTTCTTCAGGGAGATCAGGATGATGAGTAGGATGAGGATCAGGGGAGTGGCAGGACTGTCCAAGGGGGGTGCGGGGTGTCCAGGGGGGTGCGGGGTGTCTAGGGGGGTGGTGGGATCGTCCAGGGGGTCGAAGGTGTCCAGGGGGTGGGGGTTGTCTAGGGGGGTCGGGGTGTCCAGGTGGGCGGGTTGTCCGTGGGGGTGGTCAGGCTGTCCAATGGGGTAGGGGGAGTCCAGGGGGGTGGGTGGGCTGTCCAAGGAGGTGAGTGGGGTGTCCCGGGGGTGGGTGGGGATGTCTAGGGGGTACGGGGTGTCTAGGGGGTGGGCGGGCTGCCCATGGGGGTGGTGGGGCTGTCCAGGGGGTCTAGAGTGTCCAGGGGGTGGGCGGGCTGTCCAGGGGGGTGGGCGGGCTGTCCATGGGGGCGGTCGGGCTGTCCACGGGGGTGGCGGCGCTGTCCAGTGGGGTCGAGGGTGTCAGGGGGGGGGGGGCTTTCTAGGGGGGGATTTCCAAGGGTGGGGCGTCCGGGGGGATGGGGGTGTCCGGGGGTGGTGGTCAGGTGTCTGGGGGTGGGGTGGGCGGGCTGTCAACAAGGGTGGGGGGCTGTCCAGGGGGGCACGGGCTGTCCAAGGTGGTGGGCGTGTGTCCGGGGTGTAAGGGTTGGTGTCCTCAGAACCAACTGTTTTGTACTTTGATTACATAAATGTTCACTTATTATATATTGTTCATTATTCTGCATGACTATAATATAATAATGTCCTGGAATATTTGTTGCATTAATAAGGTCATAGCAGATCCCCGCTATGATGAGAACCTTGAAATGCTATAACAATATTCTTAAATAAAGTTCTGCGGTTGGATGAAATACTATGATAGGACACATATTATACAGACCGTCATGTGCGAGTACTCGTAAGAAGATGAGACTCTCTCTCATGGAGTTCGCACTTGGTAATCTCCAAGATGGGAGATTATGAGAATATACCTGCCAGTAGTAATTCTGCATGTCTTGGTGTCATCGGATATTGCTATCTGCGAGCGTGTGTAATGGTCCTTAGACTGGAAGATTATCATTAACTCATGTCATGACTCACGCACTTAGATTTACTGACGAAAACCGTCACACAGACAGTTGGCGGGAAGTAGGGTACGTTGGGTGCATCACGAGTGACGTGTTGTTAATGGATAAGTTGAGGAAGGATTTGTCCCTTCCAATTATGGAAGTTGATATCTCAACCCTTTGATTGAAATAGAACTGTCGCATTAAATTCCATGGCCATAGTGTAAACGACGAGTTTATTTCAGGTAGTCAAAGAACGACGGATCAAGCATATAGGTTTATGACGCTTCCATGAAAACTGCTTGATGAGATATTGAGACAAATGGATTAAATTACACAGTAAGCGTTTGTATGAGGTGATACGTCAATGCGGCATCAACTTCTTTCTCTTGGGTGCCTTGACCCGTTGCTAGATAGTAATCTTGGACTTTAGGCAAGCCTTCCTAATGCCAACGAGAAAGAGGCCTAGAGGGTCCCACACTAAGTGTATCCAAGTATCTCAAGTTGAATAAAGATTATTCCCATACGTGGTTTAATAATTATTTAAGGAAGCCTAAGTTGTTTTAAATGATGGAGGAAAAATAAAATAAAACAAGTACACACCGTGTATTATTAAATGTACACGCCGTGTAGTTTTATTTTGGAAAGGAAATGAATAAATGAAAATAAGATATACACGCCATGTACATTTAATGTACACACCGTGTAGTTTTCAATGAAAAACATGTACACGCCATGTATTTATTATTACACGTCGTGTAGTTTTTCCAGTCGGGATTTTAAGGATATAATATCGTTTTATTAAATGATATTTATTATAATCAGCGTGAGCGCATGTCAAGGAATTAATTATTCGACATGGGGGTTTTCAATAAGAGTTAATGAAATAAATGAAACGTGTAACGCGTTTATTTATTGTCATAACTCTACAACCTCAAACTCAATTATAAATATCCTCACAACCCCAACTCTTTTCCTACACAAGAGAATCGTTGTGCACAACATCTCTGGAGAATTCTTTCAAGACCGAAAGAACCTCTTCCTCCAAGAACGCTCTCAAGACCGAGAGAGATCCTCTTCCATCGGATCAAGATGATCTAAGGTGGACAATGCAAGCAAAGGCTTCTCCATGCTAGCACCCGGAGAATCCTTTGGCGACGTCCAGAGATACAAGGTACACGTGTGGATCACCGCTAGAGGGAGTCTACACTTGGCTTCTACGACGCAATGACGGATCACATTGACAACGTGATCGAGAACATCAAAGAAGAAAGAACACCCAAAAGGTATTTCTTTATAATTAATTAAATTAACTATAATCAACCTGTAACGATCTTTGTTTGTGGTTCCGGGACAAACCATCTTCTTTGTATTTTTCTTTGATTCGATCCATGGAGACTGGCGTTTATCGTCGTATTGATCCCGAATTGATCATTGCTAATGACAAAAATCCAAGTGGGCACATCCACCCATGCGCTTCCGCTGTGCCCGGAACCTTCAAATGGTATCAGAGGGAGGTTACAACGTTGATTATAGTTATTTAATTTTTTTTGATAATTTACGCATTCATATTTGATTCAATTCGAAATAAATCGTTCTATAAATCTGAATTAACGAGATCTATTCTTCCTCCTTCGTTTCTTGATTCATATCACAGAAACGACCTTTTAATTTTGATTTTGATTAAAATAAAAACGAGGAACTCGTCCAGAGGAGCCGCTCTTTCTGTCTGTACAACACGGGATTACATGACGTGTAATTAAAACTACACGTTGTGTACTTAGGTTCAACGAACCGGCACTGGTCTGCCAAACCACGCCGTGTGAATTGATTATGCCTAAGTTTTAATCACGCCGTGTTGACCATAATAGAACGGCACGTGGAAACCGGAATACATGGCGTGTATGTTGGAACAACAAGCCGTGTAGTCCGTTCTGACCCAGGTGAAAACGTGTACAAAGATAAGCCGCGTACCGCGTACACGGGATCGCCAGGCCGGTTACCGCGTAACAAGGAAGTACACGCCGTGTATGATTCATCTACATGCCGTGTACTCTAAAATTTATAAAGTACAGAAAACACGCCAAAGCCCCGGCGTGTACTTTGGATAAATGGTGAAAAGAAAAATGCATGTCGTGTAATTATAAACTACACGCCGTGTACTTTCCAAAATGGAATTTCACCAGGTTTCCTCCAATGTACAAAGACTCGTACAAGGAATATGGATGAGAAGAATCTCAAGGAAATTCATAAAGGAATTTAAGATAAAGAATTGATTAATTATAAGATCATAATTAATTGAATTCGAGCATGTATTATCTTAAATAAAAGAACGATTGAAAGAATTTGAATTCTAAATATGCGTAAATGTCGTTGCATACTATGGATGATCATGAGCTAGACCAAAGACCCTTTGTATGTGTATGGTTTCATTTAAATTTATTTAATTTTGTTGGCCTGCGAGCCTTCTTCCAATAAAATGTAGGGCCTGCGTGCCCATGGTTTCTTTAATGTAAACCCATGTAATGGAGGATCTCCCAAGCCAGAGGAGACAGTTAAAATCCCGAAGCTGAGGCGAAACTAACGCAAGAAGATACAAAGGTGGACAGGTGGGAGCTGCAAAACACGAACCAACAGGATCAAGGTGTTTTCCCTAGGTCAGGGTTAGCTTATCAAAACCGCTAGATAAGCTAACCAATAGAAGCTCATGACCATGCCATCTTATTTTATTTCTGTCTGATTGCATGGTTTATTTATTATGTATGTGTTGTCACGATCACATAATTAATAAAATGAACAAGCATGCAAAGATGGAATAAAATAAAAAAACTGGACTATGCGTAAACATTATCGGAACATGGTTAATCACTTAAGCAAGCATCACTTAATATTAACAAGCATGTGATAATGAAAAAATACTCATAAATAATAAAATCCCTCAAATACCATATTAAGTCAGACCAAGCCTTCTGTTACTTGATTAAGGGAAAGACTCAATAAAACTATGTGTTTGACCAACCCTTGTTGGGACACTTACTTTTATAAAGGAATACCTTATGAAAGGTTTCGGGTTGACTTAACCATATTACATCAAGAGAAGTAGACCTTTCTAGACTTGATGTAATATTGGAGGCAAGAGTTGAGGAAATCCAAGTCAGGATTTCAGGATTGGGGAGTCCACTCAACATATCAAGGAACTGTAAGCTCGCAGTTGGCAAAGACCTACCTACCTAAATACCTTTAAATAGCTTGACCAACCCTTGTTGCGGTTATGTGAAGGGAAATATGGATCCTTGCCACTAGAATGTCAAAGCAACGGGACATTTCGAGTTCAATGGTGAGGGCCATTGAGACTTGATAAAATAGTGGGAAAATTAATTAATTTATTATTATTTCTCATAAAAATGTAATCAAGAAAGTACTAATAAATCTTCTCTTTTAAAATTGTAGAATCAAGATGACAAACTCGTCAACCACTTTTTCTCAGCGATCAATACTGGATAAAGACAATATCCTCACTAGTAGTAACTTTCAGGAATGGTTTAGGCGCCTTAGGGTTATCCTACGCCATGAACGGAAGTTTTACGTGCTGGAGTCCTCACTTCCTGATTCTCCTGCCCTAGGGGCGATTGATGAAGATTTCCTAGTCTATGATCAACATTTGAACGATGTTCTCGATGTTCAATTTTTGATGTTGTCATCTATGTCTAGTGAGCTCATTAAGTCTCATGAAGACATGGATGCCTACAACATACTCGAGCACCTCCGTGGTTTATACCAGGAGAGAGTAAGATAGGAAAGGTTTGAGATCTCCAAGGCTCTGTTTTAGAGAAATCTTGGAGAGGGTGCCCCAGCTGGGCCTCATGTAGTCAAGCTCATTGGCTACATTGATCGCTTGGAGGTTCTAGGGTTTAAAATCCCTGAAGAACTGGGTACCGATCTCATTCTCACATCACTCCCCCAGAGCTTCTCAAACTTTGTTGTTAATTTCAACATGAACAATATTGAGAAGTCTCTATCTGATCTTCTTATCCTTATTTTCCAAGTGGACAATGACATGAAGTGTGAAAAGCCTTCTGTCCTTATGGTGAATAAAAGGAAAGAGAAGGAGAAGAGATTTAAGCCCAAAGATTCTTCAAGGCCTTCCAAGAAAAGGAAGATAAAAGGGGAGGCAAAGGAACAGGATGTTGTTTGTTTTGCATGTGGCAAGAAGGGCCACTGGAAGAAAAACTGCACCCAGCCAAGGAAGCAAGGGGAAGCTTCAGGTACATTTGTTATTGAATGCAATCTATCTGTTTCTACTAATTGGGTATTAGATACTACTTGTGGTGCTCACATCTATATCCAAATATAGGAACCAAGTAGATTCGGGAAGATTGATCGAGGGGAAGTAGATCTACGAGCAGCCAACGGAGTCAGACTCGCTGCTGTAGCTATCGGAGACTACCACCTCACATTGCCTACTGAGATGGTCTTGGTTTTGAAAGGTTGTTATTATGTGCCTTTTGTTACTAAAAACATTATTTCAGTACCCATATTAGATACTGATGGATTCATATTCAAGTTTGGAAATTAATGTTGCTACTTTTATAAAGATAGCATTTGTTTTGGTAGGGCACATTTATATAACGGCCTTTATGTGTTAGACTACACAAACCAAGTAATGGAAATCGATAACAAAGTTAATTCACATGACTCATACCACACCCAACTTTGGCATCATCGGCTAGGTCATGTCAATGAGAAACGTTTGACAAAATTACATCAAGATGGGTATTTAGATTCTTTCGAACTAAAACCACTTGATGTATGTCATGCGTGTCTACAAGGCAAAATGACCAAATCCCCATTTAGTGGGAAAGGTGAAAGAGCTAAAGAGCTTTTAGAATTAGTTCACACAGATGTGTGTGGACCATTTCCAGTTGAAGCAAGGGGTGGGTTCTCGTACTTCATAACTTTTACTGATGATTTTAGTAGATATGGCTATATCTATTTAATGAGGTATAAGTCAGATTCTTTTGATCGGTTCAAAGAATACAAGAATGAAGTTGAGAATTAGCTTGGAAAGAAGATTAAGAAATTCCGCTCAGACAGAGGAGGAGAATATCTTAATCAAGACTTCATTTATTTCTTACGGGAGTTTGGGATTCTATCTCAACTCACTCTTCCTTACACACCGTAGTGGAATGGTGTAAGTGAAAGGAGGAACCGCACCCTGTTAGACATGGTGAGATCAATGATGAGTCATGCGAGTCTTCCATTATCCTTTTGGGGATATTCATTACAAACAGCAGCGCACATACTAAACCAAGTACCAACTAAATCGATAAATGGTATTCCATACGAATTATGGAGTGGACGCAAAGCCATGTTATCGAATTTACATGTGTGGGGTAGTGAAGCATTTGTTAAGGCCTCTTCAGGTAACAAACTTGCACCCCGAGGCACAAAGTGTATCTTTATAGGATATCCCAAGGAAACAAGGGGATATTACCTATACAACCCCTCATACAAAAAGGTTATAGTGGCAAGACACGCCATATTCCTTGAGAGGGAGCACATCTCCAAAAGAGATAGTGGGAGCAAGATATACTTCGATGAAGTTGAGGCTCAAGATACACATGAGTTGGTACAAGAACAGATTCCACAAAGCCTCGTGGAAGAAAAATCTGTTCCAGAGACACAAGAACTACGTAGGAGCACGAGAGAGGTGAGAGAACCATAACGATATGGTTTTCTTGTCACCGAGGATGGTGACTCATTATTGGTTGACAATGATGATCCTCTTACCTACAAGGAAGAAGTTGAAGGTACAGACGTTGCCAAGTGGCAAGAAGCCATGAATTCTGAAATGGATTCCATGTACCAAAATCAAGTCTGGATTTTGGTAGATCCTCCAGTTGATGTAAAGCCTATTGGTAATAAATGGGTATTCAAGAAGAAACTGGACATGGAGGGGCAAGTCAGCACCTACAAGGCACGACTGGTTGAAAAAGGTTTTAGACAGCGTCAAGGAATCGACTATGATGAAACCTTTTCACTGATTGCAAGGCTGAAGTCCATCAAAATCCTATTGGCCATTGCTGCTTACCATGACTATGAAATTTGGAAAATGGATGTCAAAACAGCTTTCCTTAACGGGAACCTCTAGGAAGATGTCTACATGACACAACCTGAAGGGTTTGTGACTCCAAGGGATGCCAACAAGGTATGCAAGTTGCAGAAATCCATTTATAGATTAAAGCAAGCATCAAGGTCATGGAACATTCGTTTTGATGAAGCTGTTACAGAATTTGGATTTGTTAAGAATGAATGTGAGCCTTGTGTCTACAAAAGGTTTAGTGGAAGTGCAGTCATTTTCCTAATAGTATATGTTGATGACATATTGCTAATTGGAAACGAAGTACCTGTCTTACAATCAGTTAATCCATGGTTGCATAAATGCTTCTCCGTGAAAGACTTGGGCGAGGTGGCATATATTCTTGGGATCAAGATCCATCATGATATATCCAAGAGAATGCTGGGCTTGAGTCAAAGTACATACATTGACAAGATACTGAAGAGATTCAGTATGGAACAGTCCAAGAGAGGATTGTTGCCAGTGTCACATGGCATTCATCTTTCCAAGAAAATGTGTCCTCAAACACATGAGGAAAGAAATAGGATGGAAAGGATCCCTTACGCATCTGCGATTGGGTCAGTCATGTATGCTATGCTATGTACGAGGCTAGATGTTGCCTACTCATTAAGTGCGGTAGGCAGATATCAAGCTAATCCAGGAGACCGCCATTGGATGGCAGTCAAGACTATCCTTAAGTATCTGAGGCGTACTAAGGATATGTTCCTGGTTTATGGAGGAGATGAGGAACTAGTCATCAGAGGACATGTAGATGCTACTTTCTAGACTGATCAAGATGACATGAAGTCGCAGACTGGATACATCTTCAGTTTGAATGGAGGTGCAGTGAGCTGGAAGAGCTCAAAACAAAGTGTGGTGGCAGATTCTATAGCAGAGTCCGAGTATATCGCAGCTTCTGAGGCAGCTAAAGAAGCAGTATGGATGCGAAGCTTCGTCCAAGAGCTGGATGTTGTACTGAGCAGTAAAGATCTTATCACACTCTATTGTGATAATACTACAGCGGTGGCACTTGCAAAAGAGCCAAGGTCACATCAGCGGACAAAGCACATACTTCGGAAGTATCATCTCTTGAGGGATTTTTCTCAGAGAGGTGAAGTTGCAGTGAGAAGTATTTCCACGGAAGACAACGTGGCGGACCCATTGACTAAAGCCTTGACTCAGCAGAAACATGATCATCATGTGAGGTCTAGCGGACTAAAAGTCATAGGAAGTTGGCTCTAGTCCAAGTGGGAGTTTGTAAGGGTTGGTGTCCTCAGAACCAACTGTTTTGTACTTTTATTACATAAATGTTCACTTATTATATATTGTTCATTGTTCTGCATGACTATAATATAATAATGTCCTGGAATATTTGTTGCATTAATAAGGTCATAGCAGATCCCCGCTATTATGAGAACCTTGAAATGCTATAACAATATTCTTAAATAAAGTTCTGTGTTTGGATGACATACTATGATAGGAAACATAGTATACAGACCATCATGTGTGATTACTCGTAAGAAAACGAGACTCTCTCTCATGGAGTTCGCACTTAGTAATCTCCAAGATGGGAGATTATGAGAACAGAGCCTCCAGTAGTAATTCTGCATGTCTTGGTGTCATCAGATATTGCTATCTGTGAGCGTGTGTAATGGTCCTTAGACTGGAATATTATCATTAACTCATGTCATGACTCGCGCACTTAGATTTACTGACGAAAACCATCACGCAGACAGTTGGCGGGAAGTAGGGTATGTTGGGTGCGTCACGAGTGACATGTTGTTAATGGATAAGTCGAGGAAGGATTTGTCTCTTCCATTTATGGAAGTTGATATCTCGGCCCTTTGATTGAAATAGAACTGTCCCATTAAATTCCATGGCCATGGTGTAAACGACGAGTTTATTTCAGGTAGTCAAAGAACGATGGATCAAGCATATAGGTTTATGACGCTTCCATGAAACCTGTTTGATGAGATATTGAGACAAAGGGATTAAATTACACAGTAAGCATTCGTATGAGGTGATACATCAATGCGGCGTCAACTTCTTTCTCTTGGGTGCCTTGACCCATTGCTAGACAGTAATCTTGGACTTTAGGCAAGTCTGCCTAATGCCAACGAGAAAGAGGCCTAGAGGGTCACACACTAAGTGTATCCAAGTATCTCAAGTTGAATAAAGATTATTCCCATACGTGGTTTAATAATTATTCAAGGAAGACTAAGTTGTTTTAAATGATGGAGGAAAAATAAAATAAAACAAGTACACATCGTGTATTATTAAATGTACATGCCGTGTAGTTTTATTTTGGAAAGGAAATGAATAAATGAAAACAAGATATACACGCCATATACATTTAATGTACACGCCGTGTAGTTTTCAATGAAAAACATGTACACGCCGTGTATTTATTATTACATGCTGTGTAGTTTTTCCAGTCGGGATTTTGAGGATATAATATCGTTTTATTAAATGATATTTATTATAATCAGCGTGAGCGCATGTCAAGGAATTAATTATTCGACATGGGGGTTTTCAATAAGAGTTAATGAAATAAATGAAACACGTAACACGTTTATTTATTGTCATAACTCTACAACCTCAAACTCAATTATAAATATCCTCACAACCCCAACTCTTTTCCTACACAAGAGAATCGTTGTGCACAACATCTCTGGAGAATTCTTTAAAGACCGAAAGAACCTCTTCCTCCAAGAACGCTCTCAAGACCAAGAGAGATCCTTTTCCATCGGATCAAGACAATCTAAGGCAGACAACGCAAGCAAAGGATTCTCCACACTAGCACCCAGAGAATCCTTTGGCGACGTCCAGAGATACAAGGTACACGTGTGGATCACCGCTAGAGGGAGTCTACACTTGGCTTCTATAACGCAATGACGGATCACATCGACAACGTGATCGAGAACATCAACGAAGAAAGAACACCCAAAAGGTATTTCTTTATAATTAATTAAATTGACTATAATCAACCTGTAACGATCCTTGTTTGTGGTTCCGGGACAAACCATCTTCTTTGTCTTTTTCTGTGATTCGATCCGTGGAGAATGGCATTTATCGTCGTATTGATCCTGGATTGATCTTTGCTAATGACAAAAAGCCAAGTGGGAACATCCACCCACGTGCTTCCACTGTGCCCGGAACCTTCATGGGGGTGGGGTGGGCGGGCTGTCAATGAATCTTAATTAGTTAATAGAGATGAAGAAGTTCTCTATAACAAATATTAGGAAAAATTGATCTGTTATAGGACATTTTGTTGCTTTCTATGGATTAATATCCTTAAAAATACCATTAGTAGTGGGTCATATAAAGAATAATTCCCAAGATTGAGTTTAGGAGTATATATGGTTTTTATTATTTTTTTCCATGACTTTTGGGTTGCTAAACACTATAATTTTATTCATAGATCTCATGAATATGATTTTCCATCCATATAATGTCTCTTTAATCATTATATTTATAGATGAAATGACAATATAGTTTATGAAATTATTTTTTAATGATTGACGTTGTGACATATTAATGATTACAATTCAATAAAATTTGATTTATAAAAATAATTTTGTGTGTTAATATTGGATACAATAGACTAAGAGCTATTGAAATTAGAGAAGCACCAGGATTTTGGTCTATCTCAATCTCAACATCATGTCAAGGAAGTATCATCACAACCACCTCGTAAAAAACAAAAACAAAAACCCTAACAACCTTGGTATCCTCCAACATAGTAGCTTTAATCTATTCTATAAAAGTATGAACAATCACATAAAATAGGTGGTCCACATATCAAATTCCCACCTAAAATTCCCACTCAATAACAAAAACTACATTTTTTCTATCCCCATATGATTAAACAACCCTCCTTTAGAATCATTTGATAAAAATCTGTAAGGAATATAACTAGTTGATTCATTTGATGACATAGTATAGGTATATTTATATGAAAAGAATACCCCCACAATAATCATGCAGCCCTGTCATCAGTCTAAACCCCTAGAACACATAAAAGAAACTAGTATGGAAATTTACTAAAATATTTAACACCATAAGAATAAAAATACACTCTAAATATAGTTTGAGAGGATATAATGGTGTGTGTGAAAAAAATTATATTAAATCAATTTAAATTAATATGGAACAAATGAGGGTTTACAATACACTAAGAGTACCTCAAACAATCCAAAACCACTATAGCGCCGCATATTCAACTTCATGAAACAGGACCTGGAAATCTTACCTACGTCTTTACTGATGAACACCTAATTGGAACACTCTATTTATGGTTCTTGAACACAAGGAACAAACTATGTTTGGTCTCTACCAACTCAATCACCCCCTTGTAGATCATAATCTTGTTTCCCCTTATACTAAAATGGTCTCACTGGAAGCTACTTCTAATGCTGGTCCTAAACCATTCATTCTCCACAAAACAATGATCAAAGAACCATTGGACACATCTTAATGACGATACAAGCTCATCACATATAGGTTAAATAAAAACAGAAACAAAAATATATACACATCAAAATCAAAACTAAAAACTAAAATATTAGATAAATTTCAATAAAAATAAGGTACCGGTTAAGAAAATACCTAATTTAGGATGGGTCTGATAAGATTCGGAAGAAGATTCAACACCTTGGATGGGATGGAGGAAGAGGAAGCCGAAGGAGCTCTAAGATCGCCAAACTTATCCCGCCGAAGGAGCTCCAAGATCGCATGTTGCTCCCGTTTAGGGTTCTGTATCGCGAATGGGGGAGAGGAAGGGCCGCTGGTAATTTGGGGGAAAGTTTTACCAACGGTTTTTAAAAACCTTTGGTATATACCTTCAGGCCAAACCTATACCAACGGTTCCTTAGAACCGTTGGTAAAATCTTCCCCGAACCACACCTATACCAACGGTTCTTATTGAACCGTTGGTAAAACTCCCCTAAACTACATCTATACCCACGGTTCTAATGAACCGTTGGTAAAATCTCCCACAAACACACCTATACCAACGGTTCTAAGGAACAGTTGGTAAAAGCTTCCCTAAACCATCCTTTACCAACGGTTTCATGAAACCGTTGGTATGGAAGTGTGGGGAAAAATCCACATTCTAGTAGTGGTTATAATCATTCTTTTTTTATCCTAGTACTCCCCAAAAAAAATGGGTTAATGAAAGATAGAATCCTAACTCTTAAAGATATTTAAATAACTCTCTTGATTGAATTTAAACTCCCTCTATATTTTTAGTCTGAGGCAGTCATTACCTCTTGTTATACTTTGAATCACGTCCTCTTAAGATCCATCCATAAGAAGACCGCCTTATGAACTTTGGAAAGGTAAACAACCTGAAGTTGGATATTTACGGTGTTTGGGTGAAAATACTATATTCTTATACTAAATATAACTTAGGAAAATATGACCCCAAATCTGATAAAGGTATTTTTCTTGGGTACTCTAAATCAAGTAAAGCATATTGAGTCTTTAATAAAATAACTAAGGCAGTAGAAGAATCAATTCACATCAAATTCGATGAGAATTTTCCTAAACCTAATCCTCAAATTGATGATGTTGAGGTTGACCTAGAATTTATTCTTGAACAATCCAACCCCTTCGAAAGAAATTGAAGTTGAGTCAGAACCATATTCTAGACCTTTACCCAATGCATGGGTGAAATCTAAAGACCATCCCTTAGAAAATTTCATAAGTGATTTACAAGTTGGTACTCATACTATAAGGTCAGTTTTAAATGAGGTTGAATATCATGCTTTTGTTTCATGACTAGAACCCCTAAATATTTATTATTCCATTAATTTTGGAAATTGGGTACTTGCAATGCATGAAGAATTGAACCAATTCATAAGGAATAATGTTTTGGCTCTTTTTAAAAGAACCAATGATCATCCCATTATTGGTATCAAATGGGGTTTTTAGAAATAAGTTAGATGAACAAGGTAACATCACTCTTAACAAATCTAGAGTCCTTGACAAAGGATATAATCAAGAAGAAATCACTGATTATAGTGATACCTCTCCCCCCCCCCCTCGTATCATGATTGGAATCTTATTGGAATTCACCGCTCATTTAAATTTTAAGCCTTTTTAAATGGATCTTAAAAATGATTTTTTGAATGGTTTAATTTCTAGAAAGGTTTTTATTAAACCACCTCCTAGTTTTGAAGATTCAAAATTTCCCAATCATATTTTTAAGTTAACCAAGGCTCTTTATGGTTTAAAACAAGCCCATCGGGATTGGTATGAAAGGTTAACCAATTTTCTTTTAGAAAATGATTTTAAAATGGGATCTACTTATTAAAAAAATTAAAACATATTTCAAATGATTTATTAATTATTTGAATTTATTTTAATGATTTATTTTTTTGTTCTGCAAAAAAATATCTTTGTAATAAATTTTCATATTTAATGATAAAATAATTTGAAATGAGTTTTATGGGTGAGTTAAAGTTTTTTCTTGGTTTTAAAATTTCTCAAAACAAGGATGGTATACTTTTCTAAGACAAGGAAAATACATTAATTAAATTTTAAACATTTTGGTATGGATCAGGTAAAGGAAATAAGTACACATATGAGTACTTCATATAAGCTAACATTAGATGAAGATGGTAAACTGGTTGATAATAAACTTTATCAAGGTATGATTGGGAGCCTTCTTTACCTTATCGTGACTTGCTCGAACATCATGTTTAGTGTTTTTATTTGTACTTATTTTCAAGCCAATCCCAAAGAGTCTCATTTAAAAGCTCTTAAAATAATGTTTAGATGTTTAAAAGGTTCTAAAAATCTTGGTTTATTTTATCCAAAAGATACTTCTTTCAGACTTGTAAGTTTCTTTGATGCTGATTTTTGAGGATGTTAATTAGATAGGAAAAGTACAAGTGGTACATGTCACATACTTGGAAAATCCCTTGTCTCTTAAAGTAATAATAAGAAAAACTCTATTGCTCTTTCTATGGTCGAAGTAGAATATATAGTCACGAGGAGTTTTTGTGCCCAAATTATATGGATGAAACACACTCTCTTAGATTATGGGCTTACATATGATCATGTTCCTATTAAGTGTGATAACACTAGTGCCATTAGTATTTTTAGGAATCAAATTCAACACTCTTGCACTAAGAAAATTGACCTTAGGAACTACTTCATAAGTGATCACTTTCAAGAGAGAGATGTCGTGCTAGAATTCATAAGTATGAATCATCAATTGGATGATATTTTCACTAAACCCTTCACTCTGGATCATTTTGATTTTATTAAGGGGGTTAGGGATAGTACACTTGTGACACTCTATTTTAAATTTGTAAAAGCATGAGGTCATATCTATTCTTTTAAATATTTTTTATCTTTATTTATTGAATTCATTGATCTATTTATCTCACTCTCTTGGGTAAGTGTTTTCTCTTAAATCTATATTTTTCATTTCATGTCTTGGATCCTTGAGGTTTTTAAAGTATGTATTTAAGAGGAATTCTCTTCCTTCTAGGATGAACCATTTGATGGGGAGCTAAACCTATTTTAATTCTAAAATGTTCCTAAAGGGAGACACCTATTTACAAAATTTAACTTTTTGGAACTTTGAAGTTATATATTATTGTAGTGTGTGATTTTTAAATTTGTCTTAGAAAGATTAAATCTTTTAAGATTTAAAATTTGTTTTTATTTTTAAAATATATTTTTATAGAAATGTCAGTTTTAGTTCTTTAAAATATTTTCGGTTTTTCTCTCTTGAAGAATATTAATGATGAGTTATCAAAAATTCAATTCCTTTTTTCTCTTATGGATGCCTCTCCTTTTTTTATATTCATTAATTATCTAACATTTTTTAGGAATTTTTGATAATCAAAAAGGGGGAGGAGGTTATTCTATCAAAGATGTATCCATCTTGTTAAAGGTTTTCAAATCCTTTTTAAGTTCCAATTATTTTAAACTCAAATTATCTAATGGTCCTTTTTGTTCATTGTAAAGGATTTTAAAATCTCGTTTGAATTTCATTATGAAATATTAAAATTAATTTCAAAAATTTCATGGATATATTTTTTATTGAAATAAATCTTTTCATATGTCAATCTTTCTCTTGTTTATTTCAAGTCTTTATGATCATCAAAAATGGGAAGGTTGCTTTACCTCTAACTCTCTTAGGTGTTTTAATGATCACAAACATCATTTGGTGTTCTAACCATTTCTTTTGAGTGTATTTCAACTTTTAGGTTGAGATATGAAGTTGGGAAGTTGATTGGGCGAAAGAAGGGTTCAAGAAGTGCTTGGAGGGCCATTTCAAAGGCCCTAAATGGGAAGCAACACTGGTCAATCGGAGCCAAGGCACAGACCATCCAGTAGGCACAACAGAACTACCTGGGTTCTGCCAGTGGCCATCAGCCAGCCGATGAGGCTAGCAGTGGTGCATGTGCTTTACTCAGGCCCACTAGAAATTCAGTGGAACCTGGACAGCCCAAGTGAGCCCTAGGAAACTCGCCCGCTATCCAATAGACCCTTATGACTAGCTAATGGGTATTTTTTAGGAAAAAAAATCATTTCAAGTGGTCCCCACCAGCCTGTTTTTCCTTCCAATGGCTCTATTTAACCCCTAAGGCCTCAAGAATCATCCTAGAACCTTTGGAGGCTATAAATGCACCCTTAAAAGGCTTAGATGCTACTAGTTACCTTCTCTTGAGAAAATTTGTGCTTCATTTTTGTAATTCGTGCTCTCTCTTACATTTGTTTCTCTTTCTCCCATTCTTTCTTGTTCAATTCTTGGTTGGAATTTTAGATTGGGTTGCAAAGGGTTTTTGCAAAGAAAACCTATTCTTCTTTCTTCTTCTTGGGTGCTCACTACCACTAAAATGAGGGGGTATGGGTTTCATGCTTTCTCCATTTAAAAGCAGGTGTTGAACTGGGCTTCTTGCTTACACCATTAAAAACAAAGTGTCTTTCTCTTTCTCGGGTATCTTGACTACCGTTAAATCCAAGTGTTTAATACAAACCTCTCAAGCAACTGAAGGGGGAGACATAGGGACTCATCTTGAGTTATTGTTGAACTTCTTTATCAAATTGTGTTTCCCTTTTAATTTCTGTTGTGCTTACACTTTTAATTCATTTATATTGCATTTTAACTCTTTTAGTTTATCGTTTTTTCTTTAATTTTATTTATAGTATAATCGTATTGCTTATTTAGTTTTAATTTTTAAAAGGTAATCCCCCCCTTGTCATCCTACCATCCTACTCTGACCAACACTTTTGAGACAGAAATTCATGAGAGAGAAGAGAGGCGAAAAAATACAAAAGAGGAGAAGGGGGTTCCATATATTCAGGAAAGCTAAAATTGTTAGAGAAGGAAAGCATTTTGGGTGTCCTATCTCGTTATAAACTCATCAAATATGTGCAGAATTGGCACACCATTTCAGGTGTGATATCTCATCATACATCTATGGAGAAGAACATCACGGTGTGAGAAGTGAAAACCTATCTGTGGAGGAGGATCATTGAGTTCCTCATTATTGGAAAATGTGAGCAGTGAGTTTTCTTTATCTATGTGTGAACAATGAGTTCGGAGGGCTTGTGCAGCCTGTCACGGGTTGAGCGTCTCAGCACAGCAGTTCGCCCGTGCGGCACCCTAGCCCCCTCTAAGGTGGGTGGGGTTCATCCGTTCAGCTCTTCATATGTAAGGTTCACTGGTTTCGTCCTGCCATGGACTCATCAGGAGAGTGGCCCCAACTCCCAACCAGTGGTATCAAGGTTGACACGCATCATCCTTCTCTTTGTCGGGGCAACTCTCATCTCTTAGATAGGGACTAACCAGATGAACCGCAGCTTTGATGTTCTTGCTGGTGTGGGACAGGACCCCCATGATTGGGTCGTGACATTCTCCCACCATCATTCCATGCACGCTCTCGTGCATGCAGGATCGTGGTCTTTTGTGTGTCCGCGACTGCTTCCAACTAACCGGCTACCAAGCATGGCCACAGGGGACGCTTCTTCTTTGTCGTTGGCATCGATGGTCCACCCACTCTCTGGGTCGCAAACCACCGTGGTTCACCCTCTCTCTCAGAGTCGAAAACCACCTCCACGAGACCCACCCTTCATAGTGGCGTCTCTGCCTTTGACTTCTCTCGAGCGCGACCTTCTCTGTCGTGTCACCTCCGCATGACACCCCGGGACTCCACTCCCACCACCAAGGTTCGTTCTACAGCATTCTGCAACACCACGAGGCACACTCCCTTTGATACCACTTGTCACGGGTTAAGCGTCTCAGCACAGCAGTTCGCTTGTGCGGCACCCCAGCCCCCTCCAAGGCGGACGGGGTTTAGTCGTCCAGCTCTTCATATGTAAGGTTCACTGGTTTTGTCCCGCCACGGACTCATCAGGAGAGTGACCCCCAACTCTCAACCAGTGGTGTCAAGGTTGACACGCACCATCCTTCTCTTTGTCGGGGCAACTCTCATCTCTTAGATAGAGACTAACCAGATGAACCGCAGCTTTGATGTTCTTGCTAGTGTGGGACAGGACCCCCATGATTGGGTCGTGACAAGCCGCTCCATTGTGTAAAAACAATCAAAAGTCATGCACTTTATTGTCTCGGCTGCATAAACACATTTCCATGCATGTTCCTTGGATTAGTCTGTTCAGGTGAACTATGTAAAATGTAGTTATTCATTCTTTACTGCTTTATTTGCTCAAGAGAGTTTGTAAGGGAATGAAAGAAATGCTCCTCCAAGGCATATGTATTTGAATGATACATACATGCATGTATAAGTATAAATATAAATATACAATGTAATTTTCTAGTGAAAACTGGCACTAAAAACTTTCAATGCATATATACATACTTACATGTAGGTTTGCATTGAAATTCAGCATTGAAAATTTTCAGTTACCGATAGAAATTTATATTTGAAATTTAATTTCTGAAGAAAACTTTCAAAATTTTACTCAAACTTTTCAATGAAAATTCATGGTGAAAATTTCCAATGTCCAATGAAAATTTCGGTAAGGAATTCAATTTTCAATGAAAACTCTTATAATTCCAATATGATATTTTCAATGAAAAATCACATTGAAATTTTTCATTTACCAGTGGGAATTTGTACATGAAATTTAATTTCCAATGAAAATTTCAAAACAACAATCAAAGTTTTCAATTAAAATTCACTCAAATTTTTCAATTATTAGTGGAACTTTATACATACATAAATAAATATTGTATAAAATCACACTAAGGAATTTATATTGGAAATTTGCAGTGAAAATTGACTCTGAAAATTTTCCATGTAAATGTTCACTGAAAATTTATATTAGAATTTTCTAGTGTATAATGACTACACAACATAAACAATGAAAATTTGCACGAAAATTTACATATACGCAAACTAATATAAATATACATTGTAATATTACATTATAAATTTCTATTGCAAATTTACATTGTGAATTTTCAGTACATGCATACATAAAAAAATATGAAAACAATGTAAATTTGCATTGGAATTTTGTAGTGCAAATTTACGTCGGGAATTTCATGTGAAGATTTCTAGTGTATATTTGAATAAATACATACATACATACAATATGTATATATACAAATATGAATATACAATTTAATTTTCCGATGCAAATTTACACTAAAAATTTTCATTATATTTGTTCAAAGTTCTAGTTATTGGTGAAAATTTCTTTTCAAATTTTAACTTTTAATGAAAATTTTCAAAATCCTTAGATAAATTTTCAATGAATATTTCTACTACTGGAAATTTCTACTTGGAATTTAATTTGCTAAGAGAAATTTTCTAAATCCCAATAGAAATTTTCAATGACAGTTCACGAAGAAAATTTACAATGAAAATTTATATTGAAAATTTTCAAAGCAAATTTCCGATGTATACTTTTTACACACCATATGGAAATTTCAAATTACCAATGAAAATCACTACTTGAAATTAAATTTATAATAGACTTCAAAATTTTCAATAGAAATTTTCAATGAAAATTTCAGGTTACAAATGTAATTTTATCTACCGTAAAAAATCCTATACATATTTACAATGTGATTTTTCAATGCAAATTTAGAGTAAAAAATTTGTATTTAAATAATATATATATATATAATTTATATAAATAAGCAATGTATATATTTATTCACTTATATATGTAGTATTTCAGTTTGTTTATATCTACGTATTTATATTATTTATATAAATACAATCATACACATATATATGAATGCATGTATGCACATTACATTGAACATAAATATACATTTTTTTATTTTAATTTATGTGTTTTTTTATTAATCTACCACCTCAACAAAAATTTCCTCCCATGTTCTCATCCTAGCCATCAACTGGACTGTTCGTGCCTTCCATGTGACACCACTCCATTAACATCCACATAAAAACTTTATAAGATTAGATTGATCGTGCCTTCCATGTGACAAATATCTATATAAATTTTATAAAATTTGACACAGGTGTTGATGAGATGTTGGAGAGGTGTTGACACCTCCCCTTCCCCAAGAAAACTAAAAACAGCCTTCTTTATGAACTCTACACTTGGGCTGTGAACAAGCAATGCACCACTCCTACACAAACTGCCCTAAAAAGGCAGCCCATCTCATTAGAGGACCAAAATCCTCTCCAGTTCCCGGAAGCTGGAGAGTCAAGTACCTCATTTTTAGTTCAATTTCACTGAAAGTTGAACTAAAAATGATAATTGGACCCTCCATTTACATGAGATTCCCCCCATAAGAAACCAAACTACCTCTTGTGCTTTTCAATCACTTGGCTTGACCTCCCCATCCGCCCACGCCGAGCAGCTTCCCGGATTCTGTGCTCATGATCTCTGAGCATTTGGTTGACGTTGTTCGATGGAACAACCAACGGTCCCGAGAAGTAGTCGTTGGTGGCCTTCGACTTATGACAGTTTACCGCAACAAAAAAACACAAGTTCTAAGCAATGCCCTTTAATCCCGAACCATCAAAAAAGGAGTTTAAAGTGCAATCCTTACCACAATGGGGGCTTTAACCTCCTCCATTTCATCTTCGAGCCTCCGTGAATCCCAGTGAAGAATTTTGTCCTGCATTTTTATCACAAAAAACTCATTTCCTTGAGTGGTTCGGAGCATCGGTTTAATTGGGGAACACGAGGGTCTCACTTGGCGATTTTCAAATAACAGTCTCTTGGCTACTAAATCGGAAAATAAACCGGTATCAACCCTTGGAGGGTCGTCATGCTTCTTCTCAGTCTTCATCCAGCCACCACCTTGAACTAACGGACCTGAAAATGTTGATTTGCATGGAAGGTAGTTTGGTTGGTCAGGCGGGTCAACCGTAATATCAGAAGCAGCATCCTCCACTTGAGCATCGAACCTTTCACCCTGGCTCCTTGCGTTGCAACACCGTCGGCTCTTCTACAAATGGGAAATGGCCATCAGAACGGGTGGGTGCATTAAGCATTGGACTCTAAATGAAGTCAACCAACGCCCATTTGAAATAATTAAGCATGTTTATAACACGTTATTTATTTTAAATGGTTTAAGAGGGTCAACTTGCAACGTGGATGACATATGTTTCATATTAATCAAGTTATTTTTAGTCTAAATGAGTTGATATATTTAAAATCAAACGGGTTGACAGGTCGGGCAACGGTTGAGCCCTTTATAAATGAGTTAGGTTTGTTCACCTTGTTTAATTAAATGGTTCTGGTTAAAGTTCGATTTAAATGGGTTCACAGGATGGTCAACCCAACATGAACACGACCTGTAGACCCAAATTGCCAACCCTGAGACTAAATAAAAACATTTAAAGGTGAGGGCATAATGATCACTTTAGTTTCATTCCTACTCCTCAGAAACTAGATGAACACTATTTGAGGTGTTAATTGTCCATTCTAGTATTTTTTGGAATTGTCTCTTTCATGTATTCTCTTTTCATCCAATCAAACGGTAGAATGACATACTAGCTTATCAACATTTGTTGCTCATCTTTTCTTTGAAGGGTCCAACCAGAACAAATAAATTTAAGATTTTTATGCATCAAAGAACAATTTCACTTTAGATTTGATAATGATAAAAATCACCTGCATTGACGTGACAGACTCAGCATTGGCTGTATGAGCAGGAATTTCCCTAGAAAACTTCTGTTTTCTCTTTTCCTGACCACCTCTCATGGCCTTGCCTCCTCCTTCTCTTTGCCTGTGAATGACAAAATGAGAATAGTAACAATAAAACTTGTTAGATTGTTGTGAGCTTCATCGTGTTAGCGTAACCTATTTTGAAATAACATAAAATTGTCAGAAGAAGCATAAGTTAAATGCCATAAGGTTGCATTTGATTCATGAAAACATTTTTGCTTTCAATTTCCAAAAATGTTTCAGAAAATTTCTGATGGGACAGAATCGCAGTATACACCTTCTGGCTTCTTCACGCAATTTAGCATCCATTTCCTTGCTGGGAGGATATTTCGGCAAACTTGAAGGATGGCACGCTAGCGGTTTTGTCGTGAAGAACTGCAAAGTATTTGATAACAGGCTTAATATAAAGGCTCTTGATTTGTTGGAACAGTCTATTTTGGTCTTAAAATGCAAGCTAAGAAAAGACCATCAGAAAAATTATTCATACACATATCAACTTTGGTAAAAAAGAGAGATAGAAACAACTCACTTCACTCTTAAGAGCAGAAGTCGCGGTTCCTCGGAATTCAGGTTCTATAGAGAGTAAGGTATCCATGAGCTTAATGACGTCCATGGGATGATCTTTAAATGCCTCCACCAAACGCCGCCTATAAGGTCGCAGAGGCTTGAATACTGTTGAATGGCGTAGTTTTGACTTCCTCCAGAATTCATCAGATGGTGAACCACATAGCTTGAAAATCTTGTGCATCTGTTCAACCTAAACAAGGTATCAACCTATGTTTATGAGAATTAATGTCCATGATAATGCAGAGAAGAGAAACAAATTTTATCACACAGAATTAATGTCTTTTCTTTTCTTGTTTAGAATTGGAATGTGTGATCAACAGTTTAGAAAGAGTGGTCCAAGAAACCGAATGAGGACGGAACACTCAATTTATAGAGACTGATATGAGATACAAAACTCGGGATATATATGAAATACAAAATTCAAACCAGAGGAAAAGGGGGATAGGATAGACTTGGTCAATACCCATATCTTAAATATCTAAATACTCAAACACTATTGATAGACACCTATGAGCTGGAAGCAGTTTGTATGGGGTTAATTTGTTGGGGGAATTTGTTAGTCTGTTGGAAGTGGGGGAAGTAACTAGCTCCACGTGTCAAGGGGGGTTGTTATAAGAAGAAGCAAGGAGGAGTGAGGGGAGGGGGTGAAAAGAATATTTGAGAATCGGCCTTTGGCTTGGGAAATCCTACGGGCTTGGGCGGAGCACTTTGAGTCCTCCAATCTTCTTCCTCCTCTTCTTGTACTTCTGTTGTTTTTCTGCTACCTCTGTATTTTCGGTTTCTTTTCACACATAAATATAAGAAGCTGGTCCTCTGGTCTCTATCAATTTGGTCCGACCTGCCGGCGCGCATTGTGTGTTTCCAATCCGTATTGGTACGCACTCCATCAACGACTCTCGTACAGTACTCAGCTGGAAGAAACATTTTGTTTGCCTTCATTTGCTAGAGACAACCACTGCCGCCAACTCCTCTTCTCGTACAGAGGACGCACGATCTATTGGATCGCCAACTTCGGTGTTGTCGGCTTTCTCTGCTGGATTGCCCATCACGGGGGGGAGCATCCTGCGAAAACGCGAGTTGCTGGTTCGTACTCAGAAGTCCCACGCATTGCCAAAAAGACACCCGCACGACCTGTTGTTAATCCTCCACAGCCTCGACCGCACGGCTCATCGTCTTCCTCAACCTCTGTTGCCAGTTTCATCGCGCCTCGAGGCGGCATGCACCTAGAACATCTTCCGGACGGCTCGCCGGGGTGGCTACGACCCTGAGGCGAACGGCGACGCTCTCTTCTACACTTTTTTCCGACACACACCGCCGAATCGTTTTCCTCCATCGATGGACTATGATCCCCTCTCAGCAGCTAGCCTTTGACAGACAACGGTCGTCATTCGGAGGAGGCGCGTCCTACCCGCGTATCGCCCCCTACAGCCCTCTTTCCACAACGTCACACCCCGCTACAGGGGAACAAAAAAAAAACAGCCCTTTTGGCCAGTGTGGACAAACAGATTGTGACGCACAACCAGAGCAGAGTGCGATGCACAGACCAGGGAAAATTGCGACGCACAAACCAGCATCCCACTCCCACACTGTTTGCTCCCGTCCGGCACCCCAGGCACTGTCAAATATCTTAATGGAAACTCGTAAGCAAACTCGCCAGGACGAAGTCGAGCAGCGATGTGGTCGACTCGAAGCTTTATTGGAAACCTGGGGACAAGAGCAGGTTTGTCTTCCGACAGTCTACAACGCACGACATTGCTAAACTCACCAAGACAGTTTTTGGCTTGGTCCGCCGCCTGGACAAGACCCCACAGCCGAACGAGGTGCGTCCATCACTTATGACAGATGTTTCTTCCTCACACAACCAACAATCAGCCAGACCCCTTGCGCTCGACCAGGAGGTTGGTGTAGCTGCCCTCCCTTTACACACTGGCTTCGGGCAGCAGTTTCTTGCTCAGCAATTGGAGCTCTCGGTTTTCGCTGGCACGAATCCAAGGGGTTGGATCGTGCGTGCTGAGATGTTTTTTCATATTCACTGGTTTACAATTTTAGTTGAGGTGTACCCAACTTTAACGTGGGCGATATTCAAGGTGGAGCTTCTCGAACGTTTCAGCGGCTTGGAAATTCAGAAACCCAACAAAGAGCTTGCGGCCCTCCAGCAGCAGGGACCAGTCCAAGATTATATTAAGCAGTTTGAGTATTTGGCGTCCTTGCTACCCCGCTAACCAGAGACCCAGTATGTCGGTTATTTCCTGCATGGCCTAAATAACGACATTCGCAGTTGGGTTCGCATTCACAACCCACCGACCCGATTGCAAGCCATTTGCTTAGCTCAAAATGTGGAGCTCGCTCTCACGGGAGGCACTAATGCTCAATCTCATAGCGGAGGGTCCCACAAATTCACTAAGGTCCGTGAGTTTGAACTGTGGCATCCTCCAATTCGCTCGAAATCGCACCAATCAGATAGGGTTTTTCTCCCCCAACCAAACATGGCGAGGTCGTTGGGAAGGGAGCTCCTCGCGAGCCTCCTACTCACATCACCCCTGACGGGCGAGGTGTTTGCCACTTGACTACCCGAGAGTGGGAGGATCGACGCCGCAAGGGCCTTTGTTTCCGATGCGGTCAGCTCTACAGACCCATGCATAGGTGTCCCAATCCACACTTGAGGGTGCTATTACTGGGCGAGAACGATGCTGGAAATGATGTCGGGGCGACAAACTGGGGCCCCGAGGCAACCCGCGACAATGAGGAACCTATTCCCCACATCCAGCCTTGAGGACAAGGCTGTTTTCAAGGGGTGGCGAGTGATAAACACCTATGAGTTGGAAGGAGTTTGGGTAAAGCGTATGATGGTCTTTGTCTGAGGTTAGTTTGTTAAGAGAATTTGTTAGTCTGTTGAAAGTGGGGGAAGTAGCTAGCTCCACGTGTCAAGGGGGGAAAGTAGCTAGCTCCATGTGTCAAGGGGGGGTTATAAGAAGAAGCAAGGGGGAGTGAGGGGAGGGGGTGAAGAGAATATTTGAGAATCGGCCTTTGGCTTGGGAAACAGCCTACGGGCTTGGGCGGAGCACTTTGAATCCTCGGATCTTCTTCCTCCTCTTCTTGTACTTCTGTTGTTTTTCTGCTACCTCTGTATTTCCGGTTCCTTTTCATACATAAATATAAGAAGCTGGTCCTCTGGTCTCTATCACTCCCCCTCAATTTAGAGCATAATCCAGCTTGCCACTCTAATTCAAAATACTTGATAAAGAGATAGCAGCAAAGAGGCTCAATTGAGGTCCGGTCGGCAGCAAAAAAACCTGATGGAGGTCCGGGCAACAACAAAGAGGCCCGAGGGAGAACCAGGCTGCAATCCTAGTGTTTACCCATCTCTAATACCTTGTAGAAAGAGTAGTCCAAGAAACTGTCCATCTTGAATGAGGATGGAACACTCTGTTTTTATAGAGACAGATATGAGATACGGGACTTGGGATAAATATGAAAAACAAAATTCAAACTAGAGAAAAAAGGGGATAGGATAAACCTAGTCACCTGCATCCTAAATATCTAAATACTCTAACAAATGGCATATTTAGTGTGTGTTTGGGTGGGCGGTCACACCACTACCTAGACTAGCTTCTACATTCAGGAGTTGTCCAACCATGCTTTTTGACCCCTGAACAAGGAAACAAACACACCCTTAAAAAAACATGATCACGATAAGCAGTAAAACCCGATCATATATTGACACCTCTGTTCTTCCAGGCATGATAGGCTTGCCAGAACATAATTCACCCAATATGCAACCAGCACTCCATAGATCCACTGCAGCTCCATAGTGAGAGGCTCCAAGTAAAAGTTCTGGTGGACGATACCAAAGCGTGACAACCAAGCTTGTCATGGGAAAGCTGTGATTTGGATTGAAAAGGCTTGCTAAGCCAAAATCAGCAATTTTCAAGATGCCACTGTTGTCAATTAGGAGATTGGAACCCTTTATGTCACGATGCAGAACATTGCGACTATGACAATGCTCGAGTCCTCTAAGGAGTTGTCGCATGTAACACTTTACCTGCATGATTATATTATACAAGTCCATAAACAAAGAAAATTCAAATGCAATAAAATTCTGAATGATCATTAAATTAACCATTACTCTATACCTGTGGAATTGTGAACTTGATGCTAGGACATGCTGCAAGTCCTGTAAGATCATGTTCCATATACTCAAAAACAAGGTACAAATTGCAAGACACCTTGGACGTAACTAGACCTTCGAGCTTGATAACATTTGGATGGTCAAGGCGGCGCAAGATGAGAATCTCCCTTGCCATAAACTTCACGCTTTCAGGATCCATATTATCAAACCGTATTCTTTTCAAAGCAACTATTTTCTGATTTATCATGTCGCGGGCCTTGTAAACACTACTATATGTTCCCTGTCCAATCTGCAAGAATAACATGTCATCATGCAATGAATCCAAATTTAAGATTTAAGAGACATTAACATGCTGATCAAACATGATGCATAGAGTTCGAGATATTATGGAAGGGATTTGGTTGATCCTGTCCCATGTGTGTAGGATTAGGATTATCCTATCCTCATATTTAAATTTTAGTTTCCTGTGCAAGTATTCCTGCTTGTATTTTGGCTTTGTGCATCTGTAAATAAAGGACTGGATCTCGTGAGGGTCACGGATTTTGATGCCTAACTTCTACATGATATCAGAGCATGAGTGCTCTCCAACACATAGGAAACTTGGAAGCATGACACGAGATATCAGATATATTTAGTCATACAATAGAGAACCATGGTAGCCGCTGCCATAACTGGAAAAATGGACTTTGAGTTGCAGTTAAATGAATAAAATTCTGTGAATGTTTAAATTTATAGCTGAGGTTGCTGTGAAAGATAAGATTACAATAATTGCCATATTAGTTCATTAAATAACAGTATCAAAACCAATCAAATCGGTCACTTTCCCATATTAATTTTTTGTAAAAAAATTAACAGAAAATATTAAGCACTGTTTTGACTTTTGCAGTTAAAAAAAGCAAGTGAAAAATGAAAGAATAACATCTGAGACAAAACAGATTCAAAATGGTTTCTTCAAAATTTTAAGTGTCTACAAACCACCAAATCCCAATAACGCAGGCTAAAGACATGGGTTAGCGCCTTTGCAGAATACTAAGGCTTCGTTTGACAGAACTTATTGAAAAGAGTTTATAGCAATTACTAAGGATAAGTGCCTTTGTATAACTAGGTTGTTTATTGAAAAAGTGTTGTGGTTTTCTTATGGAATTCAAGCCTGATAAGTGTTATAATCAGTTATCAATAATAGCTGTCAAACAGAGCCTAAGATTTTGAATCTGCTCATGAGAAGAAAATGGGGAGAAAAGGATGTGGCAAGATATAATGTCATTTTAAAGGGTTTATAGCAATTACTAAGGATAAGTGCCTTTGTATAACTAGGTTGTTTATTGAAAAAGTGTTGTGGTTTTCTTATGGAATTCAAGCCTGATAAGTGTTATAATCAGTTATCAATAATAGCTGTCAAACAGAGCCTAAGATTTTGAATCTGCTCACAAGAAGAAAATGGGGAGAAAAGGATGTGGCAAGATATAATGTCATTTTAAAGGGCATACTTTGGCTAATTTCTCAAAAGAATCATCCCTCCGTGGCACCCATCCCTTAATGGCTTCTCCAGCCACTTCAGAAAGCCAAGAGGGCCAACCAGCAGCAACCTGCTCTCCCTCTACAGCCTTAGGAATGCTTCTCATACCAATATAGTCAAGCGCACAACCATGTTCAGATTTCTCCCTCTCCTTCTTCTTTATCATCTCAACAACATCATCATGATAACGCGACGAATCACAGGCTCTCCGATCATCGCGGCACACATTTCCCACGTCACTGCTACGGTTACTCAATCTACTGCTCAATCTAAAACTCAACCTTCTCCTTGAAGATGACAGCCTGGAAATCACCGATCCTTTACCGGATCGCACCTCCTTAGGGCTCTCCTTGCTATCTTGGATAGCTGCCGGAGTTCCATACACACAACCCATGATTAGCAACTCCTGTAAAAAAAACCCTCCCCCCTTCACGAACATATACCAGCACGAGTTACTATATTGGCAGTAACCGCACAGAACAATAAATTTGAATCAACCATGTCCACACCAATGAAAAAAGGACAATGCATAACGATCAGTGACATGGACAGGGATACAGTTCATTAAAACTCCGCAGCACAACGTTGCTTTCACTCATCGAATCCAAGAAATCCAATCTCCCACGAGAACTGATCCCCGCATCTCGAATTTTGGAGTATATGCAGATGAATCGATTGACGGATACCTGGTTTGTGCACTGTAGGGAGAAGAGAGGATGAACTATTCCACATTAGATACCATTGACCGTTAAACGCGTGGTGTGTGATGATATCATATAATACGGGGAGAGGAAAGAGAGGAAAATTTGAAAAGTCGCCTTTGAAGGCAAAATGTAGTCAAGGAAATTCCGTCTCCTCCTCTTTCTCTGCAATGACTGCAAAGAAGGTAACGCTCGTACCCACCCTTTCCCCGCACGCAGTTATTGAATTGTCATTTTCAGCTGGAATATCAGTTGAGGTCGCTGAGAGCGACACTGTTGGGTCGTAAACGGTTTCCGATTAACGCGTTATTGCCAGAACGACCCAACGCAAGTTAGGGGAGATGATTATGACAATCGTGGAAAATGAGGTTTATTTATCAATTAATAAATCTAATATAAATTATAATCAAAATAATTAAATATATTTTATAATTTTTCTTTTCACGTATTAACCTCGTCTCATCAAACCCATACAATTGGTAGGTTCGGAGATGGGGTGCAAAAGAAACAAATTTGCAGCTAATCGTTTTCTAACCCGAAGCTGTTGATTTTGATTGGATACGATGATCCTCCCAACACCGGAATACTCCTCCAACTTGGATTTGTAAACATTTAATCCCAGCCGTGATTTCCGCGGGAAGGCGAGCCAAATTACTCCCCAGCCGTCGATCACGGAAACTTGAGGAAATAATTATATAAATTGACAATATTTATTTAATTTACAATAAATCCCAAACGAGGATAGATACAAATAAAACAAACAACTCACTCGAAGATACTCAAACTCCATACCTCCTACACTCCACAAAACTGAGCCACATTGGGGGCTTATTTAATTTACAATGATTGTCACCAAAATACTAATATGATTATTATTATATGAACATTTAATTGTTATTATTTTTATTATCAATTATTTTTTTAGTGTCACACTGTTGATGGTAGGGTGGTTTGAGTTTGAGAAGGTGATGAGTAGGTCGTGAGGTCAAACTCTTGACCCTACATGTTTAATATGGTTTTCTCCTTGTGTAGTGTTTCGGTGGTGATGGATGTAATCTACCTATTAATTAACTGCTATTTTTCAGTGTTATTTTATGCATCATAACAAATGGTTGGTAAAATTTTAAAAATGTCGTTATAATTTGCACTTCAATTAATCGATGATATTATTATCATTATCATTCACTACTACAAAATGTGCAGTATCAAGCGCCGCCCTTTATCAACGCTACAAAGAAGCGCTATTGAAGGACGATTTTTAAAAAATTGCTGATAAAATACCTTCTCTATCAGCGTTTTTTAGCACTGATAAATGACGTCCTTCATCAGTGTTTTTTAGCATTCATAAAATATTTATTTCACACACACACACATATATCATTAAAAGTATGTATTAATATATAAATATATTTATATTGTTATAAATATAATATATTTTATTAAATTTGATTTATATAAGACTAAATATGCATTTATACTTAATATATAAGATATTTAATAAAAATGGCATATAAAATAAAAAGTATATATTATTAAAATTCTTATTTCATATATAAATATATTTTGATACACACGCAGGCACGCTATTTATTGATTTTTAATTGATATATATATATATATATATATATATATATATATTAAATTTATTTATTTTTAATTTTTATCGGTTTATTGTTTTTTAAATTTTATTCGTTTTTAATATTTATTTATATTTATTTATTAACATTTAATATGTTTTTAA
The DNA here is from genome assembly GCA_963277665.1 of Viscum album. Classification (NCBI taxonomy): domain Eukaryota; kingdom Viridiplantae; phylum Streptophyta; class Magnoliopsida; order Santalales; family Viscaceae; genus Viscum; species Viscum album. The sequence goes on along the minus strand of OY728138.1, from coordinate 1,100,418,340 downwards.
TACAATTATGATTTACATATATCAAACTTGTGTTGTGTTAATTTTAAACACATATATGTAATTAATATAGAAACACACACGTAATATTTCCGTAATTCATTCAATTTTTAATACTCATTTTAAAATTTTATTTATCAACACAATATATATATTTAATATATATTATGTTTTTAATCAGTAATTCTCATTCATTTTTTATATTTTTATTCAATATATACTATTTATTACTTTTTAATATTTTTTTCAATATTTATTCATTTTTAATACCATTTATTCATTAATAATTTTGAATATTTTTTAAATATTTTTGTAATTTATTCATTTTCAATTTTTATTTGTTTAATATCTTTGTAATTTTATACATTGTTAATATTTATTTATACATGTTTATTCATTAACATTTAATGTTTTTAACATGGTTGTAATTTATATAATTAACATGTATTCAATATCATTAACATATATTCTTTTTTAATTTTTTAATAATCTATATAATTAATAACAACTATTATTTTTTTAAATTTATTCATTCTTATTATTATTCACTGCTGTAAATTAAACTTATACCAACAGTTTCAAACCGTTGGTAAAAGCCCCAAAACCGTTGAGAATTTCTTTCCCAACGGTTCACTGAACCGTTAGGGTGTGAGGCGTGGGGATAGCAATATTCCAACGGTTCAAGCTGAATCGTTGGGATCAGTCGTTTGGATTTTCAAAATACCAACGGTTTAGTATTAACCGTTGGTAAATGTCTATCCCAACGGTTAATAACCGTGGGTTTATACAACTACACCAACGGTTAAAAACCGCTGGTATACACCAATTGCAATGGTTCAAAGTGAACCGTAGCCATAATTCGGGCTGTATGGATCTGTATACCAACGGTTCTATGAACCATTGGTATTTAGTAATCTCTACAAAAAAAACCGTGGGCACCTCTTCCTACCAACCCCTCTTCCAGCCAGCCAGAACTAGCATACAACCTCCCCTCCTACGCAATTCCGGCGGCCTCCCCTCTCCAATTCCAATACTGCAATTCCAACAAGCAGCAGGTAGCTGGCTCCACTCTGGAATTACAATACAAACCTGCATAATAATGATGAATACCAAAAAGAAACACTCATGCAGACAATACAATGTACAGAATTCAAAAAAAAAACACCCCCATAGCCCCCCTGAACACCCCCCTGCACCCCCATGCCCCCCTGGATAGCCCCCTTGCACCCCCTGGACAGCTCCAGTGCACCCCCTTGAACACCCCCCTGCACCTCCATGCGCCCCCCTGGACAGCCCCCTTGCACCCCAACTGGACACTCCCCCCCAATAGACACCCTCTTGGACACCCCTCCCCCTAGACACCCCCAAGACACCCCTACCCGACACCCCCTGCACCCCATGCCCCCTGGACAACCCCTTGCACCTCCCTTGAACACCCTCATGCCCCCCCTGAACAGCCCCTTGCACCCCCTGGACAGCCCCCTTGCACCCCCACTAGACACCCCTCCCCCCTAGACACCCCTCCTGGACAACCCCCCCCCCCTAGACCCTCCTGGACCCCCCTGACAGGCCTTGGACACCCCCTCCTAGACACCCCACCTGCACCCTTCCCCCTGCCCTGCAGACCCCCCAGACAACCCTTGGACACCCCCCCGAACCGCCCCCCTAGACACCCCACCTGCACCCTGCCCCCTGCCCTACAGACCCCCCGACCCCCCCCACCCAAACAGCCCTTGGATACCCCCTAGACACCCCCTCCTAGACACCCCACCTGCACCCTCCCCCTGCCTTGTAGGCCCCCCGACACCCCCCTCAGACAACCCTTGGACACCCCCCCTGGACAACCCCTCATAAGAATCTTGTTATCCAGGAATTATTGTGGGGCTACCATCTTGATTTTGGGGTTCCTAGGTGTGCCTTCAAGATCGATTTATTCAAGGCTTTTGATTTAGTATGGTGGGACTTCTTATGGGATGCTTTCAATCTACTCGGCTTTCTGGCTAGGTTCTCGTCTTGGGTTAAAAGATGCGTCTCTACCCCAATGTTCTCGGTGAACATTAATGACAGTTTACATGGCTACTTTTCGGGGGAAAAGAGGGCTCAGGCAAGGGGATCCTCTTTCACCTTTCCTTTTTGTGATTTGCATGGAGTTTTTCTTGCGCATCCTGGACTCCCTTATTTCATCTTCAGATGCTTACAAGTTTCATTGGCGATGTGGTAAAACCTTTATTTCTCACCTTTGTTTTGCAGATGACCTTATCTTCTTTTCTTATGGTGATTTGGATTCAGTTTTAGTCTTGAAGCATGCTTTGGATCTTTTTTCTTCCCTATCTGGATTGAATGTTAATCTTTCGAAGTCCCTAATGTTTGCGGCTGATATCTCTCCTGATGTTTGTAATTCTATTGAGGATGTTATGGGGGTTAGGAAGGGTTCTCTTCCTCTTTGTTATATGGGAGTTCCCCTCATCACTTCCAAGCTTAGAGCTTCTGATTGTGTGGTCTTGGAAGAGAAAATTGTTCGAAGAGTTAAAGTCTAGACTAATAACTCTCTCTCCTATGCTGGGCGATTACAACTTGTTCAATCATTTCTTTTTAGTATGCAAGCTTATTGGTGTTATCACTTCATATTACCCAAGAGAGTGGTCAAATCCATTGAATCCACCCTTAGGAATTTTCTTTGGAAAGGTCCTTCGCTGGCTTCCTCTGGGGGTGGTCTGCTGTTTTTTTCTGTGCTAGAGGTGTGGTTTAGATGGGGCCTGGAGTATTGGTTTTGCAGGATGGTTGTTTTCGCTGTATGTAGTGGCAGTGGTTTTCGGGTGGATGGGGTGCTGGTTTGTTGTGGAGCTGGGTGTGGGATGGTGGTGTGCAGGGGCTGGGGTTTTTGGCTGTTGTGGTTGGTGTCTGTGGCTGGTTTGGGCTGGAGTGGCTGGTGCGGGTTGGAATGCAGGTGGCAGGGGCTGGTAGGGGGTTGGAATAGGTGGTATGGGGTTGTTTTGTAGGTGGCAGGGGGTTGGTGTGGGTTGGAATGCAGGAGGCTGGGGGCTGGTGCGGGCGGGAAGGCATGCAGCAGGGGGATGACAGGGGCTGGTGCGGGCTGGAATAGGTGGCAGGGGGCTGGTGTGGGCTGGATTGCAGGTGGTTGGGGGGCTGTTGGGCATGTGGCAGGGGCTGGTGCGGGTTGGGATGTAGGAGGTCGGGGGCTGGTGAGGGCTAGAACTAGTGGTTGAGGCTGTTTTGCTGGTGGCAAAGGGCTGACATGAGTGTTTTGCAGGAGGCTGGGGGGTGGGGGCTGGTGTGGTGACTGGTGTAGTGGCCGGTGTGGGCTGGATTGCAGGTGGCTGGGGGCTGGTGTGGGCTCGAATGAAGGTGGAAGGGGGCTGGAATGCTGGTGGAAGGGGGCTGGTTGCAGGTGGTGGGAGGATGGTGCGGGTTGATTCGAAGGTGGCAGGGGGGCTGCTGCGGGCTGGAATGCTGGTGGCAGCGGGCTGAAATGAAGGTGGAAGGGGGATTGTGTGGGCTGGATGTGGCTGGTGCAGGCTGGATTGTGGTGGTTGTGGTGGCTGATGGTTCGTAGGTGGACTGTGGCAGCCTCCTTGTGTTGGTGGTTGGGAGCCTACGTTCGTGTGGTTGGGTGCGTGCGTGTGTTTTCGAGTGTGGGAGTGTGTGCTCTCTGTGGGTTGGTTTGTGTGGGTTCGTGTGGGTGGGTACGTGTGTTTTCCTCTTGGTTGTCACTTGCGTTGAGTGGACCTTGGTGCTTTCATGACGGCGTGACCGCGGCGTGACCGCAGTGTGACCGTGACATGATCGCAGTGTGACCGCGGCATGTTGGCCCGATCCAGCGACATCCGTGGGGCAACATCTTCCGGCCAGGAGCTAAGGGAGTAGGAGGAGGCGGGGCAACATTCCGGTCGTCGCCTCCCTCTCCATTAACTATGGGTGGGTAATGTATCTAAAACTCTATCTAGGTATAATACATCGAATTCCGATAGGACTGCAAACCGCCACGAGGTGTCGTCCTGGAGCAGGGCCAAATCACGACATTACCGCGGTGTGACCGCGGCGTGTTGGCCCGGTCCAGCAACATCCACGGGGAAACATCTTCCAGCCAGGAGCGAAGGGAGCGGGAGGAGGCGTGACAACATTCCAGTCGTCGCCTCCCTCCCCATTAACTATGGGTGGGTAATGTATCTAAAACTCTATCTAGGTATCATACATCGAATTCTGACAGGACTACGAACTGCTGCGGGGTGTCGTCCTGGAGCAAGGCCAAATCACGGCATTACCGCGGTGTGACCACGGCGTGTTGGCCCGGTCCAACGACATCTGCAGGGCAGCATCTTCCGGCCAGGAGCAAAGGGAGCGGGAGGAGGTGGGGAAACATTCCGGCCATCGCCTCCCTCCCCATTAACTATGAGTGGGTAATGTATCTAATACTCTATCTAGGTATCATACATCGAATTCCGGCAGGATTGCGAACCGCCGCAGGGTGTTCTCCTGGAGTAGGGCCAAATCACGACATTACCGCGGCGAGACCGCGACGTGACCGCGGTGTGACCGCAGCGTGTTGGCCCGGTCCAACGACATCCGCGGGGCATCATCTTCCGGTCAAGAGCGAAGGGAGCGGGAGGAGGCGGGGCAACCTTCCGGCCATCGCCTCCCTCCCCATTAACTATGGGTGGGTAATGTATCTAAAACTCTATCTAGGTATCATACCTCAAATTCCGATAGGACTGCGAACTGCCACGGGGTGTCATCCTGGAGCAGGTCCAAATCACGGCATTACCGCGGTGTGACCGCGGAGTGTTGGCCCGGTCCAGCGACATCTGCGAGGCAACATCTTCCATCTAAGAGCGAAGGGAGTGGGAGGAAGCGGGGCAACATTATGGTTGTCGCCCCGCCAACAGAAATTGTGATTAGTGAGTCTCAACATTTATCACAAGAATCATGGAATGCTATCACAGAGCTGATCATCCATCAGATTCCCCATTGTTGTAGAAAGCTCCAACTACACTATATGAGGTGTGTGTTGTTTACTGTTCTCACACAGAAAAAAAGATAATGTAGAAGCATTTTCTCTACAAGGGTCAAAACACTCATCAGATCACCGGGATCATAAAAATATCAAACTCTGAAGGAAAAGGATAAGTACAAAGCAAAAAACCATACATAAATGGTTTCATCAAATCTGTTGAGAAAGTTAATTAATCATATTTTAGTATAAAAGCTTTTATTCTTATTTTTATCAATCATGTTATATAATTTCATATGCAATTAATGACTCTATAGAATGGAAAAATCAGGATAGGAATCCACTCTTATAGAACATGGAACCAAGTGGTCATGGCATGAAGTGGGGAGGACTAGTGATCATATAGAGTTTTTAAGTATTATTGAAATTTTATTCTACTTATCAATGTCTATAATAGATATCAAAATTTTGATTACTCTTTATACAAGATTCCAAATAAATCCTATGTAGTTGTCCTTCACATTATAGAAACCGATCTTATGTTATAAAAAACAAACTCTTGATTCGAGATTGTGGTATGATAAAGATATATATTTTATATTTTTTGTTTTTAAAAGTGGTACTTGATAGTTGAAACTACCGATTGAGAGTCAAATTATGCAGGTGGATTACTTATCAATGGTATATGCATTTCTTGGAACTCTAATAATAAAACTTCAGTCACCTTGAGAACAATAGAATTTGAGCATGTTTTAACATCTCAGGATGCAACAAAAATCTTATGGGAGAATTCATATATGTAAAAAATTAGATGTGCATCGAGGCCAGGAAAACACCCCAAACGGTGTTAAGATGAAGCTTATGGTGGGGAGCACCATAAGCCTGACATGTGTTAAACAATGACACCATCAGTGTTTTTAGATATATAGGCTCAGGTAAACACCCAAAGGGGTGGCCAAGAGGCCAGGAAAACACCCGAAACGGGTTTCACCATAAGATAAGGTCACAACGGACATGATAGAACAAATAAACTATTTAATATGTTATAACAAGGGATCGTTGAAAGGTTGTAGTGAGCGGAACAATGACGCAACGTCTAAAGGGAAACGAAACGACGAAAAATAATCATACACCCTAAACTATCACTGTGAGTTTTCGCAGATAGCACACCTCCGTTGGAGGGATTTTATTATAAAAACATGACTTTATTTATTAAATGAAACAATTATATTAAAGAACACTTATTCAAGATATGAAATTCAATATAATTAAGTAAAATTAAGAAAGAAGCTAAATTCAGTTTAAAGCATTCTTAAATTAAAGAGGCTACAAGAGGGACTCTACCTCAAGGTGGAACCAAGCTGTCCACTTTGGATCTTGGAGCTTTCTAACTAAAAGATGCTACTCCTCCACTGGGTATACACACCGTCACACACATGCAAGGAAACCTAGCCCCTATTCACACACCCGCATGGCCATGAGCATGTGCAAGGGGATCCTTGCACATATGCTTATATGCATATACCAGTCTCCACTCACCTGCGTATGCATTTATGTATATATACATGGGCACACCTATCTCCATATGCGCATAATCACTGCCATGGGTGACTATACATGTAATGGGAGAACCCACATACATATACTTACTTACCTATGCACACGCAGGCGAGTCACCCTTGACTTGGCGACTCGAAACCAACGAGCAGGTATCAACACACTACACAAAGGATATTAAGAACCTTAAAACACATGAAGGGTGCTACATAACCAGTAATAAACAAACCAATGTCATTAAAGCCTTACCTAGATTGGCAGTGGAGAACCAAATCCACCCGAACCAACACAAAACGATCCAACTCCCTACCGAAAACATAATATGGAGTCAAAAACACTAAATCCCCAAATACATGAGGTGCGAGACAAGTAGTAACCATAGAATCTTACCTCAGATCAAAGCTGATGGACTGAATTAATCTGAACTCCTTCTGGCCCCCTTCGCAGAATATAACTATCCTCTGTCCATATAAAGTAGTCAAAGATCTAAGTGACCAATGCGATAAAGAAAATAAAATAAAACCTAAAATAAAACATACCCGTCTCTTGTGACTATACATGTCACCTCCCAACATATAAGAATCACAGTGCCCCATGGGTCAAATCATGTTCCTTCAAGAAAAGGGGAAACATATCAATGTTTCAAAATGATACTATCAAATAGTACATTCCTATTAATTAACAATTACTCTTCCTATTAATGGTATATAATCAATTTGGCCTGAGTTTCAACTTAGTTTGGTTTTGTTCGATACAATGGATGAGGTCTTATTATTCTTGGTTTTTATGTTTACACTTGAGATATTTATTTAAAAACAATGCATGTATTTGGCATTATTATTTATGGTTTTAGTTCTTAGCCTGTTGGCATGGGGCCTGTCCACATGAATAATTCTTGGAATGTAGGGTTCATTTGACATTTATGCACTTTAATGTGATTGATGTCACTAACGATGAGGACTCAACTGTTCAAATTAAAAAAAACCCTATATGGTGTTTTCCTATATAACTTATTGGAAGTATTCTACATAGTTGAACCACAATATTACTTCTAATTAATGGTATTATGGATCATATGGTGAAATTTTCCTTGATGACGACTACATAGACTCTCCATGCAAGGGATGTATATTGACCCTTGGTGAATACTAGGCATTGGTGTTTGTAGTTACAGAGCCAAAAATCATTTGATATTACAAGATAAGATTCAATGAGTTATCTATAAATTAATGATCTAAGTAGGCCATGATTGATGGCTAGATTATCACTATATAATATAGGAAATCCTTGAACATCTATCTATGGTTTATGCATGTTGTTCATATGAATCCGATATGTGGTCTCACCATGCAAGGGATGTATACCTCCGCTGGTGCCACCTCTAACTTATCAAATGCAATCCCCTTTTGAAGGACTTACCTCAAAAAATACATACAAGAGGAAATGTGTGAGGTAGTCAGCTAAGAAACCTCATCCAAATTCATCAATTAGTGTGTTTTTTGACTTTAATCATCAAATTTTTAAGTATCTATTCCTATATAAAGAAAGTATTAAGAGCCTCTACAAACCCTTAAACACTAACATGATTATTCGGTCATTGATTGCCAAGGAATTAATTATAATGGGAGTCATGGACTCTAAGGATGGTAAATTAAAGGAAATATATTAACATAGTAGATCTATAGATATGGTGTTCACAATCCACCTAGGTTTAGAGAAGGTTCTTTAGTGATTTTATGGAAATGAAATCACCTTGTCACTAGGTCTCCAAGTGGATAAGATATCAATTGGGATATGAGTGGTCTAACATATGTCTTAAAATTGTGATGATATGTGTATAAACTAGATGGGGATTTAGATCAAGTAAAATATTCCTAAGAGGATTGTTCCTTGTAGTGATAGGTGTGGCAATTGTACATCTAGCATTTGATGAGGAAATACTTATGAGGATGGATTGGAATCTTGGTAGGTTATTAGAGTGGGTTGGTCCCTCTGAGTATATAAAATGTATTATGAAAGGTTTTACTCCATTTAATGATTCAATAGTTTAAATAAAGAGATGAAGGATGAGATGCTAGTGTGGGTATTGGGTATTATCGGACAGATTGGCATTATAATGCCAAGAGGCTTGGTTTGATTTAGCTTAGGATGGAACCTGGTTAGTGGGGATGGGTTATAATACATTTTGATGAGGTTCTTGACCGGATTATTGAGAATATAATGTAGATGGGTTCGACATGGTGTGCTTTTGTGACTAGGACAATCATAAGGTGAATAATCCTCTTTGTCTAGTTGGATGATGAGATGCGCATCGAGGCATGGGATAATCCTTGAGAGATGAGTCTAAATTATGTGACTAAGAGGATAGACTAGGATATGTTTGATAGGATTGGGTGAGTGGCCAACCCATGTGAGGATGATACGATGTATGGAGACACTTGGAGACACTTGGGGTTATTTCATGACTCCAACATACTCTAGAAATGTTCCCACGCAATGTTTTAGAAAAACAATTCCATATCATGGAAGACCCCAAGGCTCCTCTAGCTTCCAATGTTTCCTCACACTCACACCTCATGGTATTACAATATACAAGTGATCTATGTCAACTAGTCAGGATAGCATCACTACCCTCTGTCCTTAGAAAGAAGTAAAATACCTTAGTGGCCAATGTGATAAAGAAAATAAAATAAAAACTAAACAAAAACATACCTGTATCCTGTGACTATACATGTCACCGCCCAATATATAAGAACCAAAACACCCCATGGGTCAAATCATGTTCCTGCAAGCAAGGGGGAAATAGTTCCATTTAACAATCTCTTCATTTTTCATTATGTTCTTTATATAAAACGTTGTTAGAAACACCATACTAGTACACTTAGCCATTGAATATGCAACTATTCTACATTATTTGAGTTGAATATTGTGAACATAACCCTCTTCACTATGGAAAGAACCTCATAGGGACCACAATCAATGTTTAGTAGTTGATCCTACTCTTGAACCTGGTTGGGCACTAGTCCATGAACCAGATGGTCTACTTTATCATGAGGGTGTAAACGATTTCATTATAATATACTAAGAATAAAGGTGTTGGTATCTTTTCTACCAGTAATGGGAATTTCTCAAGGCTTGAGTGCCAATCGACTTCAGTTCCTAAGTTAATGGCCCCTTAACAATCTGTAGATGTCAAGGGGTGTCTCCCAAGGGTGTCTTGTGGTGTGTAGTGTCTATCTATGATTTATGTGGTGCTTCCATATTGTGGGAAATGTGTATTGCATGGTCAGTTTAATAAATACATCAGTCAATTGGAAAATACACCCATAGTCAATAGAGATATACCCACTTTTGATAGAGAATACCATCCAAATAACCAACTCGGAAATCTGAGACCAACATTTTACTTTACCAATTCCAATTACATAATATATGCAGCACCAACTTATGTTTTATGAACCAATCAATTAAAGAGAAAGAAACTCCTCACAATAACCAATAAAATCTCATATAGCATCACTCACCTCCAATTAACCCACATCATTGCACATCTTAATGATGATACAACTACATCACATATATATCATGATTAACAAAAAAAATCCAACACAATATAAGGTCTAATAGGAGTCTATAGAGGAAAATATGAGGTTTTTAAAAAATCATGAACTTTTTATTGAATGAACTGTTTGAATGAATGGAATACAACCTGTGAATCTAACCCTACATTTATAGAAGACTCTATTTTGAAAAAATTCACAATTTACCCAATAATTCACCACACCATGAGTTGGTTACTACCCAAAACTCTAGAAAATGTATGATTAATATGAATGGTTATCCTAACTATGAACCTAACAATGCATTCCTTGTTGCCTCATTTTTTAAAAAATAAGACTAATTCTTACCTGGAAGTACCGATCAAGAACCTTGGTAGGAGGAGAGGGAGTTGAGAGAGGGCAACATCCCGCGGGGTGTTCGGCCATGGGGGGTCTCGTGTGCGACTGGAGAGGGGCCCATGGGATTTCTTCGGAGGATATTGAGCTAAGAGGGGAGGGGGATGTCTCTAGGAGAGGGAGACGAGAGGGGAGGGGGGAACGTCACCGAGAGATGAGTGGGGAGGGGGACATCGTCGTTGGAGAGGGAGCCGAGAGGGGAAGAGGAACGTCACCGGAGGAGAGGGAGGGGGGCCGGGAGGCAGAAGTGGAGGCTAGGAGGAGATTGAGATCGGAGAGGGAGGGAGGGGGTTGGGAGGTGGAGGTCGGGGACGGTTTACGTGGGATGAAAAGTTGAGAGGGAGCCCTAAATTGGGTGTATTTTTTCCCTACGGTTAATAAAAACCATAAGTAAATTTTTTCTTTCCCAACGGTTTTGTTAAACCGTTGGGAAAACCCAACATATAATACCCTATACCAATGGTTTACTATAACCATTGGTATAGGTTCTTTATCCCAACAATTTTTTCAAACCGTTGGGAAATAAGTGTTGGTATAGGCCTAAATCCCACTAGTGATTCAATGTGACGTCCCAAACCCAGATGCCACTTAACCCATGTCCCAAGTCCGGTTGGCCACATGACCCCTGGCGCGTCTCCCCATAAGACAAGGGGTTCCAACAAGCAGAAAAGGTGTGTAGGTAGTACAACAGGGAGATTATACCCCTCATGTCAAAGTAACGCAGTGGATACAACAAATAGTAAATACTAGTAGAAATATATAAAACAAACAAATAAAGTAAACAATGGAAGCATAACAGATAACTAAATAACCAAGCAGCAGAAGAAACAAATAACTGAATATAATAACCAAAAGCCTTAGAGGCTAGTCTATAATACATATATGGATGCATGATATATTGATAATACAAAAGAACCAATAGGTACAATCATGCTGTACAATAGTTCAAAAAGGAAACAAAAGAACAAAAACAGCTCCACGAGCATCTCGAGCCTAAACCCGATCCTGTGCTCCTAAGATCCAGCTAAGAAGTACAAGTTAACAACCTGTAGAAGTGCCTTTACCCTTTCCAGTACTTGCATCAAAAAAATCTTCTCAGGTGCCAAGGGCAGCCCGAGTAGGGTGTGATATAAAATCTTAGTAGGCCACCACCAATGGTGTCTACGCGTAATCCAAGTAGGCGCTTGTAAGTAAATAATGTGCAATAATAAGAAGGTAAGTAAAACAGTGTAGAATAAATAAATAAACTCGTGCTCAGGTTCCTAAAGGATACATGGAAGGACTACCTACTTAAACCCAAGGTTGGTATGTCAGATAAAGTCACTATATATATAAATATGTACATATAGATTATAACTATCGTGGGGTAAGAATGTCTCCCACCCCATCCATACATACACATATATATAGCTGGCATGAGGTAAGAATGTCTCCCATCCATTAAAATTTATATTGCTAGCATGGGGTAAGAATGTATCTCACCCATTCACATTCATATATATCTAGAATGGGGTAAGAATTTCTCCCACCAATTCACATTTATATATAGCTAAAATGGGGTAAGAATTTCTCTCATCCATTCACATTCATATATAGCTCATAAGCATAGCAGTGGCATAACCATTTATATCATGTAACAAAATGAAAAACCATCTTATATCATTTCAATTTAAACATTAATCAAGACATGATCACATGTTCAATTCAAGGCATGAGGCAATCCCTCTCATGCATTCTATTATCCATTCCCAATTCCCTTTATATCGTTTCATTTGACATATGCCATTTATTAAAAATATAGGCACAAGACATGGGTCCAACCATCCTATATAAGTTAAATTCATTTAATTCATTTCAAGGGGAACCATTCATTACATGCGAACCATTTTAATCAAGAAATCTCATTCACTTTTTCTAACATGGAAAATCCAATTACAATAGCACAAGCCTTGGAAAAGGTCATATAAAATATTCATATGCCCATTTTGGAAATTCTGAGCCTAAGAGGTCCAAACACCCATGGGGTGTCTTGGGTTTATCAAAATACACATGGGACAAGAGTCAATTCAATTTAAACTCAAACTGGGAGATACAAACAAGATTCAGTAATCTTGGGAAATTGGACTAAAATGGACAATTTAGTTGGCACACCCCTTGGGTGTCCCTATAGAGCATAGGTGATATCGAAACCCCTAAAGGTGATTCAATTAACCTATGTCTACTCACTAGGGTCAATTAAATATGAAGGAACCAACATATTAAGGATGCCCGATGAGGTCCAGTATATGGAATGATGATTATAGATATGAAACCACAAAAATCAAATGAAAAAATACATGACCACCTACATTAGGGCCGTAGATGAAGCTTCGCTCGATATCAACCTCAAATTTGAAGCAGGTTTTAAGAGATCTTAGTTTTAGTACAACACACTAAAATTAGGGAAAATGAGCCTGCATCTAAATAGCATAATAGATGGAGAGATTGATCAAATAAAAAGGAGTGTGTAAGGTTAGCCTTACCTTGGGCTATCCAATGCCTTCGACGAAATTGAAATTTCCGAAGGAAAGAGTAGCAAGAGATTAAAGTTTTAGAGGTTTTGAGATCAAAGGAGAGGATAACCAACTAGTTTTATCTGTTGGAGGTAGGGGAAAATAGAAATTAGGCTTTAAATTGAAAAAGGGGTAAAATGGTAAATTTTCCACAAAATTTGGGCTCACACAGTTTATGCGCACGGGTTACAAACCATGCACAAACCGTATGGATCCAATCTATTCAAAATAGTAATAAGCCACACGATCGTGCGCCTGGGTTCGCACAGTTGTAGAAAAACTGTGTGGACTTTCATGTGCCCTTGTCTGCAACCACACGGTTTACACTAACCATGCAGCCTAGCCTACAACCCATTTTTCTAGACCTTCGAGCTCCGAACCAGCCTCAGACGCTCCTCGGGTCTTCTCTAGGCCATAGTATACCTTTACCATGATTAAAGGAAATATTCAACATAAAAAACCAACGATTTGTACCTTGGTTAAAAAGTTGGGTTGTTACAACCTCCCCTCCTTATATCAACTCGTCCCTGAGTTGACCTTCTAAGAGTAAAGAGGTGCTGTCAGCAAAGAGTTCCAACCATTGAGATTGTATATCAACTTCCTACTCCCAAGTCTTTTCCTGCACTCGTTTGTGCTGCCATAACACCCGTATAAGTGGAACAAACCTACCACAGAGTGTCTTTACACTCCAATAAAATACACACACCAGATACTCCTCAAAGGAAACATCCATTTCCAACTCAACCCCATCAGGCTGAAAGACATGAGTTGAGTCTGGATAATATCGGAGAATCTGAGATACACAAAATACATTGTTCATAGACCAATATCTTTGAGGAAGTACAAGCTGGTAAGACACTGGTCCAACTTGTTTCACAACCTTGAAGGGTCCAACGAATCTTGGTAATATCTTAACCTACTTTCGAATATGTCTATTCCCCAACCTGGGCAAGACTTTCAAGAAAACCCAGTCTCTAACCTTGAATTTGAGAGATCATTGATGTCTGTTAGCATAAGACTTCTATCAGAACTGTGTTGTCAACATGGGATTCCTAATTAGCTGGACCTACTCTGTAATCTCCTATACAAGATGTGGTCCAAGAATATCTTCCTCCTTACCTCTAGCCAATATAGCGGTGAGCAATAAGGCCTACCATACAAGGCTTTATAGGTAGCCATCTTAATGATTTTCTGAAAGATGTTGTTATAAGAAAACTCAATGTGGGGAATGTATTTATCCTAGAAACCCCCAAAGTTAAGAACACACACATGGAGCATATACTCTAGTACCTGAATTGTACGATCTGTTTGTCCATCAATCTACGGGTGATAGGAAATTCTCAAAAGTACCTGTGTACCCAAGGTGTTCTATAACCCCTACTAGAACCATGACGTGAAATGAGTGTCTCTATCAAAAATGATAAAACAAGGAGCTCCATGGAGAGGTACCACCTCTCTAACATACAATATTCTAATATCATCCACCGAGAAGGTCTCTCGCATAGGTAAGAAGTGTGAAACCTTCATCAGATGATCAACGACAACCCACACTATGTCGTTGCCATGAGGTGATCCGGGTAGACCAGTCACGAAGTCCATCGAAACATCATCCCATTTCCACTTAGGAACGGACAACTGAAGAAGCCCTACTGGATACTAATGTTCCACTTTCACCTATTTATAGGTAGAACATTGAGTGATGAAATCAACTATCTCATGTTTCATGCTAGGCCACCAGTACCGGTGTCATAAATATCCATAGATTTAAGTGACACCGGGGTGAACCTCCCATGCTGAGGCATGGAAATCCCTCATTAGTTCATCTATGATGTTTTCTAGGACCCATACACACCCATAGAATAATATAATATCATCCCCATCGACCATCCAACCAAAATATGTATCGTCATTTGAAACACTTTCTCATAGGATAAGGCATTCAAGATCAGATAACTATCTCAACCTTACCCATTCCAAAAGAGTATATGTCACTGCTAAGGTTGAGAGAATAGTCTGACCACAGTCCTATTGAACCTCAACGTGCATCTTCGAGAATAATTCCATAATCTTTCATTTATCACTGGATTCCTGAACTGCTTGAGTCTAAGTATTCTGGCTTAGAGCATCAACTACTAAATTTCCTTTCCCTGGAGTGTAGGCAAGATCAAAATAAAATGATTATAGGTACTCAACCCACCTATGCTACTTGGGATTCAGATCTTATTGAGTGAAGATGTACTTGAGGATTTTGTGGTATGTGAACACCACAAAATGCGCTCCCAATAAATAGTGTCTCCAATAGCATAAGGCATGAACAAAAGTAGTGAGATCAAGGACGTGCGTCGGATAATTCTACTCGTGAGGCCTCAACTGACGAGAACCATATGCAATGACTCACTCATCCTGCAATAGAACAAATCCAATCCCTAAAATTGATGTGTCACAATAGACTATATAGGCCCTGCCTAGATCCGAAAGAATTAGTATCAGTGCTAAAGTCAGTCCACCCTTCAACTCCTGAAAGGCTGATTCACAAGATTTAGACCATTTTAATTTCACACCCTTCTTCTTCAAGCCTGTAAGCAGTTATGCAAGACATGAGAAATCCAGAATAAAGCATATTTAATATATGACAAGCCCCAAGAAACTCCTTATGTCAAATAAATTACTGGGATGCTCCCAAGAAACTATGTCTCTCACTTTCTATGGGTCAACAAAGACCCATGACTCTGAGATGATATGACCTAGGAAGTAGACTTTATCATTCCATAAGTTTCATTTACTGATCTTAGCATAGAGCTAATGCTCTCTCAATGTATTCAGCATGATGTCAATATGGGTTCCATGGTCGTGTATGGAGTGTGAATACACTAAAATATCATCAATAAAGGCAACCAAAAATGAATCCAAAAATAGGTGGAAGACCTGATTCATAAGATCCATAAAGAAAAAAGGTGCATTTGTGAGTTTTAAGGACATAACCAAGTACTCATAAAGACCATACCTACTCCTAAAAGTTGTGCGAGGTATGTATGAAGTCCTAACATGCACATGATGATAACCTAACCTCAGATCCATCTTTGAAAACACCTTATCTCCTCAGAGATGATCAAGGAGGCCATCTATTCTAGTTAATGGATACCGATTCTTGATAGTCAGTTGATTCAACCGATGGTAATCCATACAATTCCTAAGGGTACCATCCACCTTCTTGGAAAAGAGGACCGGTGAACCCTAAGGAGAAATGTTGGGGCATATAAAGCCTTTTTCCTCCAGATCCTCCAATTGATTCTTGAGCTCCATAAGCTCCTTAGGTTCCATCCTATAAGGAGGTATGGTCACAAGTTCTTCTCCTATAACAAGACCAATGCTAAACTCTACCTCTCACACCGGAGGTAAACTAGAGAAGTAATTAGAAAAACATCTCTGAATCGCTCCACCATAGGAGGGAAAATAGCAGGTTTTAACCCATGGTCATCAAGATAAAGACTGTATACCTATGTTGTAGCACTACCCAACCTATTCTTCTCAGGTACTGCTCATGTCACATTGATATCCCATTCTCCCTTATGCATGTGTGTAATGCCCTCTGGTGATGTAAACATCACCCTCCAACGATAGCGGTCAATATAGGCTCTGTATGGAACTAGCTAGTCCATTCCAATGATTACATTAAAACATGACATGTAAAGGACATATAGGTTCCATATGAATAGGTAACTACCCAACTCAATTGGGAAATTATGACAATGATGAACACCCTTTGAATGGGCACCTAAGGGTGTATCTAGCGTTAAGATGCCAGGATATAATTTGATGTTGAGGCCCAAAATCTTAGTGATCATCTCATATATAAAAGAGTGAGAAATGACAATATCAAACAAAGAAAAAAACTAAAGTGGAGGCTACTAGAATAATACCTCATACAGTAGATGGTCCGACGCTCTGCTCCCACAACATAGGTTGGACTGCATGTAACTGGCCTGCACGCGGTCCTGAGTCACTGCCTAACTGTTCTGAGCAGGCCTGCTCTACTGGCACTGAGAATCATATGTCTGGTTGCCTCTATATCGACCACCACCTTAGCCTAAATGACTAGTAGTATTACAACTACCTAACTGTTGCGATCATGCTGATCCAACTTCTTCCCGAGGAGTAGGTGCATATCCCTGCTCACTATGCATTGGAGGAAAGGTTCTGCAGAAACGGTGGAGATGTCCCATCCTTCCATAGCCTTTGCACTCAAACGGATTCCATGTAAACTACCTATTGAAGTGCCCTGATGCTCCACACTGGTGACAAATTGTAGAACTACTTGTGAAAGGAGCCTGACCACTACTACCACCATGAGATTCTTCGAAGCATCGTTTTCGCCCAGAAGAAGATCTACTAGAAGCCTTAGGTTCCGAACCACCCTAAATAGCACTGTCAACATCCCTGAAATTTCACTCTATAATTAGGGTCTGGTTAAAGATTTCAATAATGGTTTTCAACTTGAAGACATTGACCTACAATTGAATGACATAACCCATCCCATCTTTGAATCGCCTAACAGTCATCAGATCATCAGCAATAAGAGAAAGAGTGAAACACCGTAGCTCAGTGGAACAGGATGAGTATTCCATAACTAACATGGTCCACTACTACAGATTCATAAACTCTCTAGCTCCATCAGCCCTCTGATTCTAGGGAAAGAAGTAGTTGTAGAAGACGACATGAAAGTCAACCCAAACCATATCCCTATGATGACCTACCTGGGTGATGACATCCCACCACCTCTTGGATGAATCCCAAAGCATGTAAGCAACTACCTTAACCCTATGCTCTAGAGGCGTCTCTAGATACCTGAATATAAGTAGGATCGCTTCAAGAAAAGACTCTGTAGTAAGAAATCCACAATCCTCAGAGAAAGTAGGAGGATTTTTCTACTAAAACTCACGAGTCAACTCTTCCATACTCGGGGTAGGTCTATCTCCGCCTTGCATGTTATGAAACATATACAGGAAATCCTCTTGAAACTAGGCATCAAAAACCATATCAGTTATAAGAAGAGGATCCATGAATGTCTCAATAGGATTAATAATCAGAGGCTCATGGACCACTATCTTAGGAACATGATTGTCACTACCTTTAGGGCACGTAACTTGAGGACGTCGTGGCGGCATAACACTACAATGCCAAACAAACATCTTAGAAAATATTCAAGAAATTTAGAAGGTTGATTTCAAGAAACTAGGACAGGTACTAAAGCCTTCCTAGAAGAACATACACACCTCTTTGCCTGCTTCTAAATCCAGGACTAGATATAGGAACTGTAACGACCCAAACTTTTGAATAATATGATATTTCCTGAAAATGTACGTTTTACTATGTCATAATAAATAAAAATATATAAGTATAAATGAAATTTGACCATCAAATTTTGACTGTTATATGACCATTGGTTAATATGACTGTTGGAAACAATAATAATTTTTAACGTTATAATTATTTTTTATAAATATAAATGATAATGGATAATTAATGCAGAAAGAAGAGTCGATGGCCTCATCCAGTAGACTCGAGCCATATGAAGCCCATTTTTTAGAGATTGGGAAGGATTTATCATCACTAGGATTTTCTCTGGACCAAGACCAAGTTGAGCTTCAACATGTTAAGCTTGAAAATAATTGTCTACGGGAGAAGTTCAAGTTTTTGGAGATTACCACTTGGGTGATGTTATCCATGCCGCCCCAAGAGTCCATCACCATCACACACCTTACCCTTAGGTCGTATACGGGTGTTTTAAGGGGTTATGTTTCAAGGCCATAGTTACTTAAAATGTAATCCCATTGTTTAAATAAAATTTTTATTTCATCATTTTTGTTTTAAGAATACTTTTTCTTAAATATTGTGATGGAATTTGATAAATTTATTTTTTGGGTAAAATAATTATTTATTAATAATTTTTATTATAATGAAATAGTGTTATAAAAACACTCCTTTTCACTTAAAAATGATAAAATATTTTTTTTCAAGTGTCAAAATTTTTACTATGCATGTTACTATGCATTTTCTATCTGCTATTATTTTTAAAAAATGAGTATTTTTATAGTTAAAATAAAAATTTATAATATTTATAGATTTATTATGATAAAATAAATTTCATTTTTGAATTTATAAGTTCGATATTAGTTTACAGTGAATTTATGATAATTTTATAAAATACTTTAGTTTTTCGTGAATAGTAAAAATATTGTTTGAGTTTTTCAATAAGTTTAATGACATCATAGCTATGTCATAATGGTGTAGTAATTAATTTAAAATTATGGTTGAATATTATGTGTTAAAGTAACTCAAAATGTTTCCCAAGTGTCCAATACCATGGGAAAATACCATGGGTAGGCCCATGCTTTTGTAAATACCACTAATGAGGTGTTTAAGGAAATTAATAAAAATCTTCCTCTCTTTTTCTATAAATACCCACCCATTACTTCATTTACATTCATTAAAAAATCATTATACATGAATTTTTGATAGTATTACCTACGAATGAGTCCTCTTAAGGTTCTATTAACCTCTTATGGTCATAATATTTTATTTTTAGGAGTTACTCTTCAAGGTAAGGGAATCTACCACCCTTCTTTTTTTCAAGAACTCCTTTTATATTGTGCCTTTTTAAATTTATATTTTATTACGTTGGGATATATCATTATATACCCCATTAATGTACATATTATTTTAAAATTATGAGATAAAACTTTCTCTATCATCAATACATTTTATGAATTTTTAAGTGACGTCGTTAGACTATCAAAATTTCGTAAGGAAATTCTCAACTTCTATTTTCCTTTCAAGTTCTCTTTTATGTGGTATGTCTTTCAAATTTCCATAAAATGTTATTATTTATATTTTATTCTATCCCTAAACTATATTATGAGTCTTTTATGAATGATTTACCCTTGTTCCCTCTCTTTTTAATGTTTTATAAACCCATGTTTCATACCCGTTACGCTGTAGAATTTTCATCTCAAAATCTCTCTCTTTTTCTCAAGAAATTGTTTTATTTTTTTGTTTATGTGAATACCAAAACATATTTAATTTCCAGGGGTATTAGATTTATTTTATTCTTAATTTGAAATACATAAAACCCTCATTACCTTTCTATGGGTTATAAATGACATAAAAACCTTGTTTTTAAGCACTTTTTAAAACGCCACGATTTTGATATGAAACCCATTTACTTTATTCTATTTGGGTTATTTATGAAATATTTGATTATGATATATGTGGATCAAATTAAAATAAATACATATTAAGGTTGTTCCCTTATATCACTCCAATGCATTGGGTAAATAAATTAATCTCTAGAGATGATAAGTTTTACGATACCTTAGTGAATAACCTTGGTAATTTTTATGACACCTTGGGGATAGTCCTTGGTGTTATGATTATGAATGTCTAAATTAAATATTTTATCCACATTTTCAAGTTATTATTAAAGTTATTATTATTATTATATTCCTCTTTATCATTACTTTATGATATTGCTCATGTTCTTATTGATATTCCTCAAGTTCACATGTAAACTGTTTCACTTATTTTCCCTTACTGGGACTTCTGCTCACTATTTCCTTTGATTTATGTACCTAGGTTACGAGATGCAATAAATTTACTTCGGATGAAACTTTAATAATCCTTTAATGTGTAATAAAAGAATTTTTCAAGTTTTCATGTGTCATGTACCTTATTTCTAAGACACTAAACTTTAAAAGATCCTATGTTCGTAAAATTTCATGTAAAGTTATATAATAAAAAGGCAGTATGCTATAGGAACAGACCATAATAGGCCACAAGAACAAAGAAAAAACCCACTAACCACTACTAAGGTTGGGTTCGGGTCAAGTTTCTGGGTTAAACATGTGCAAGATGGTTGTTTTCAAGTTATAATTCATCATGCAATTGAAAGTGTGCTCTTTAAACATTTAAAGAATTTGAAAAAGTTGAATCCAAGGATATGAAAGTTTCTAGTCCATAAAGGCCTATACACCTTGTGAATCAAAATATGAAATTCACTTGGATTTCATTTCCATTTAAACTGTTCTTATTCATGTAATTATACCATTTTTAAATGGTTGAGCTAGCTGTAATGCCATCCTCTGATCCATAAGGGCCCATACATCTTATGAATAAAAGAGTGGTACACACTAATATCACACCATAGTATGATCCAAAACCCTTAAATAAATATTAGGACAATTTTATATATAATAAAAGGCACAATGACTATGAAACAAGTAATGCCCATTGAAATTTAAACACGACATGGCAAAAATGCTTGGCCTATTCATACCATGCCTTTCATGATGCATGATCTAATGTAGAGCCCTCGAATCATCAAGAAATAGTAAAGAAATCATAATTCCAGTAACATCAGTATCTATAACATCACAAGTCCTATGTATCACCCAATGGTGAAATTGTATCAATATTAAATAACAGAATCAATAATAATCATAAGTAAGAAAACTTTGTCTTTACCATGTACATGGGTTCACAACGCCTAAGCACAACTTATGAATAAATCCCTAAGTATTCCAAATATACATTCTATTTTTTACAAATAGTAAAGCAAGTAAGGAACTGCCTCTGATACCACTTTATGACATCCTAGACCCAGATGACACTTAAACCGTGCCCCAAGCCCGGTGTCCACATGACCCCTGGCGTGTCTCCCCATAAGCCAGAGGCTGCTGACTAGCAATGAGGGTGTGCATGTTGTACAACAGGGAGACTATAACCCAATGTCAAAGTAACATAATAGATACAACAAATAGTAAACAGTAGTGGAAGCATACACAACAAATAAATACAGTAAGCAACAGATTCATAATATATAACTAAATAACCAAGAAACGGAAGAAATAGATAACTGGAAATAATAATAACCAAAAGGCTCAAAGGCTAGTGTCTGATACATATATAGATGTATGGAATGTTGATAATACAAAAGAACCGGTAGGTACAAGCATGATATATAATAGTTCAAAAAGGAAACAAAAGGACAAAAACAACTCTATGAACATCTTGAGCCTATGCCCGATCCTGTACTCCTAAGCTCTAGCTAAGAAGTACAAGTCAAAAACCTGTAGAAGGTCAACCTTTTCAATACCTACAAAAACATAATATTATTGGGTGCTAAGGGCGGCCCGAGTAGGGTGTGAGATAAAATCTCAGTAGGCCACAACCAATGGTGTCTATGTGTAATTCAAGTAGGCACTCACAAGTAAACAATGTGCAATAATAAGCAGATAAGTAAAGCAGTGTAGAATAAATAAATAACCTCTCACTCAAGTTCCTAAAGGATACTTGGTAGGTCTAACCGATTCAGCCAAAGGTTTTTATGTCTGATCAAGTCACCATATATATAAATATTTATATATATATTATAACTGGCATGAGGTAAGAATGCCTCCCACCCACCCATACATACATATATATAGCTGGCATGGGGTAAGAATGCCTCCCATCCATTCACATTTATATTGTTGGCATGGGGTAAAAATGTCTCCCACCCATTCACGTTCATATATAGATCATAAGCATAATAATGACATAACCATTTATATCATGTAACATTATGAAAAACCATCTTATATCATTTCAATTTAAACATTAATCAAGACATTGTCACATATTCAATTCAAGGCATGAGGTAATCCCTCTCATGCATGCTATTATCCATTACCAATTCCCTTTATATCATTTCATTTGACATATGACATTTATTAAAAACATAGGCACAAGACATGGGTTTAACCATAAAATATAAGTTAAATTCATTTAATTCATTTCAAGGGAAACCATTCATTACATATGAACCATTTTAATCAAGATATCTCATTCACTTTTCCTAACATAGAAAATCCAATTATAAGAGCACAAGACTTGGAAAAGGTCATATTAAATAGTCACATGCCCATTTTGGAAATTCTGAGCCTAAGAGGTTCAAAAACCCACGGGGAGTCATGAGTTTATCAATATACACTTGAGTAAAGGGTCAATTCAATTTAAACTCAAACTGGGAGATACAAACAAGATTTGGTCATCTTGGGAAATTGGCCTAACATGGCCAATTAAGTTGGCACACCCCTTGAGTGTCCTTATAGAGCATATGTGATATCGAAACCCCTAAATGTGATTCAATTAACCTATGTAAACTCACTAGGGTCAAATAGACATGAAGGAAACAACATATTAAGGATTATCAGAAAGGACTGACATATGGAACAACGATTATAACTACAAAATTAAAAAACTCAAAAGGAAAACTATGCGAACGCCTACCTTTGGGCTGTAGACAAAGCCTCGCTTGATATCAACCTTAGATTCGAAGCATGTTGGAAGATATTTGAGTTTCAGTCCAACACCCAGAAAACAGGGTGAATGAGCCTACATCTAAATAGCGCAATAGATGGAAATATTGACCAAAGAAAAAGGAGTGCATGATGTTAGCATTACCTTGGGCTATCCAACGCCTTCAACGAAATTGAAATTGGACACCGGAGGAAAGAGTAGCAAGAGATTGAAGCTTTGGAGGGTTTAATCTCAAATAAGAGGAGAACTCACATGTTCTGTCCACTAGAGGTAGGGGAAAAGATAAATTAGGTTTTAAATTGAAAGAGGGAAAAAATGGAATTTTCCCCCAAAAATTGGGCTCGCACGGTTGATGTGCACAGTTTACAAACCATGCACAAACCGTGTGGATCTACTATATTCGAAATAGTAGCAGGCTGCACAGCCATGCTCCTGGGTTTGCATGGTTGCAGACAAACTGTGCAGACTTTCATGTGCCCCTATCTGCAACCACATGATTTTACCAAACTATGCAGCCCAGGTCACACAGTTTACACTAACAGTGTGACCCAGCCTGCAAACCATTTTTACAGAACTTTGAGATTCGAACCATCCCTGAACACTCCCCAGGCCTTCCCTAAGTCGTAGTATACCTTTACCATGATTAAAGGAAATATTCAAAATGAGAAACCAATGATCCATACCTTTGTCAAAAAGTCGATTCGTTACATTCAATTCATTAATAGACGTTACATATTATATAATATCATTGTTCAATTTAACATATATTAAAATTGTGTTACAAACACACACACATTTACTTAATTAATGAAATAATATATAGAAACACATACACACACATAAAATTTATGTAATTTATTCAAATTTTAATATTCATTTTAGAATTTCATTTAGTAAGATAATATATTTAATATATTATGTTTTTAATCAGTCAGGTTTATTTATTCATTTTTAATATTATTTATATTAATATAATTTATCCATTTTTAATATTTATATTTTTTGAAATTTAATGTAATATCCTGATATTTTAAAAGTAAATTATGTTCGATAACGTGTACAACACACAACACTGAATTTAAACAAATTGGAAAATATCATCATTTAAATGTGACTATTATATCCTAGCCATTGAATTGATAGGTATGAATATGATTAACCAAATTTTGAAATATATATATTTCTTAATCAATTAAAATTTATCTATTAATGTTTATTAAGTAATCAATCAATTTTCGTAAAATCATTTTATTCATCAAAAATATATTTTCTTCAAAAATTATTTTATTACTTTTCATGAGTAAATATTATAATTAATTTCTAGAAATTTTAGAAAATATTTTTGATAAAATAAATCTCATTTTTTAAATTAGTATATCAAAATTATCTTAAGGTTAAATTTTTATATTTTTTTGAAAAATATGATTTTTCAGTGAATAGTGAAAAATATTGTTTTTTATTGAAAAATATATTTTCTTTTAAAGTCTATATCAAGTCCAATTATATTTTGGATTAGTTTTAAAATTTAATTATTTAATTTTGATTTAAAATAATCCAATTATGTTTTTTTAAATGAATTTTATATTTAAATTTATTATAAAAAAATTTTATATTTAAAATGACATTTGTCTGAAAAACCGTTTTTCGTCACGTTTTTCCAGTTCAATTTTAAATTAAATTATGTCACTTATGTGTTTTGAATTTTAAAAAATGGATTCCATATTTGGAATTAGGAGGTCTAAATCTGGTAAATTGATCCATTTTACTCATTATTAGTAGTAACTATAGTAATTTATTTTACCACAGTAAATGGTAAATCAGGTAATTATGGGTTAAAAATAACATGATAAGGACTAGAAAATAACTATAACTGTTAACGGATCAGGTCAGACCATCCCATGGGGAAATCCATGCGGGCTATAGATTTAATAGAATAGATCATCCCAGTCCTAATAAAATGAGGATCATAAAATTAAGACCCTAACCCCACCCTAATAGGACCCACAAACTTGCGGATCGGTTCACAGACCTAAAAAAAATATATATATATATAAAATTTGATAAAAATAGAGAATAATGAAAACAATATACATTGAAAAACATATACATTGAAAAAAACATACATCCCATCATATAAGAATAAAATAGTATTTCAAACATCAAATTTGATTGCAATCACATACAACCCTCCTGAAAAATGTCTGAATATATAAAATTTTCCAACATTCCAATAACCATGGAAAATAATAAGAAAACATCCAAACCATGATTTTCTTGAGATGCATCATTTCACAGTAAAAAAAAACTAAATTATATTTATTAACATAATAAAGTAAACATAAAAATTCCTTTACAAGATCATTTGATAATCAACATAAGATAATGAGATTGGTTAAAATGAACCTAGCCTTCAGTTTTCATTCAAGGCGATTATAGGACTCCGGGAGGTGGCATTGTTGATGAAACTTGTGTAATATTTATTAAAGGAAGTGTTTCCACTGCACATATCCTACTGAAGAAATGATTCAATAGATTTCTCATCTTTTAAAGAAAATGCAACCTCCTCTATTTTCTTTTCCACATATACAACATTATTATATACATGATAAATAAAAGGCATTTACATTTAACACATATTTTCACATAACCTTATATAATCACCAAACCAAACCTTACCAAAGTAAACCACCCAATATCTCTTGTCTTACAAACCATTTCTATCCGGCACAACCTGAAAGTCAAAAAATCAAACCATGAGTGAAACCACTTAAAAATGATGAATTTAAAAATTTATTTTAGAATTTGACAAAGTTAAATGAATTCACCTATTTAGTAAGAAAAATGATTAGTATTTAATGAAATTTAACCATCAAATTCATATCTTTCATATAAACAAATAATATTATTTAGTGCAAGTCAAAATAATTTTTCTCACATAAAAATTTTCTCTCATGTTTATAGTTAAAAATATATTTTATATACTAAATTAAAAACTATCAATTGTCAAAATAAAAAGGAAAATATACTCAAATCAAGAAACTATGAAATACAAACAAAAAAATTAACTTACAATTGATATATCTCATATCATCATCTCCTCTATAGATATCTATACAATTAAAATCTTCTTTGGACACACCATCACCCTCGATATCATGATAGTTATCTTTATCTATAGTAAAAAAAACAAGTTTATTATAAATTATAAAAATGAAAGAACATCCTCTTTTATTACACCAATTCCAGTAATCTTATTTTACTGCTCAACATTATTTTCACTGTTTCTTGGTTGTGAATATCATCATAATTACATCCAATTTCATCAAGATTATAATGATTCATACTGTAAAAAAATAAAAATATTATATTAGAATTTGTTATGTGTTGAATTTCAATGAATTCATTAAACTTGGTTTATGGATGGTTTGCGCCTCTGTGTGGTTGAGCAGATATGGTTTGTTGTATTGACTTAAAACCCTACCTTAAAACTCTGCAATAAATAACAAAATATTTAGTAGCTGATATGCTGATGGAATCCTCTCACAGTATTATCCTATCCCAAATTATATCTATTTATCTATCTATCAAAATGAATGATCAAATTTGAATATGGTGAACATAATTTAGGAAAAAATTGAAACCAATACAATAACATTAGTCCATTAAATTACCTATAAATCCAGTTTCCCACAATCAATATCGTGTCTCTTTCTAATAAATAACATCAAAAATTTAAAACTAAAAATTTCATAAACCTTTCTGCAATTAAGAAACCTTAAAAAAGGACAAAGAATAATTTCTATGCACAACCCATAGAAAAATAAACAGAGGGAGTAAGTTTGATATTAACAAACCATAAAATAGAGGTAAATGATCCAAAAGAATGGAACTCACTAGTATCCATAGAGATATTTATCCATACTTGAGGAACCCACAACGATCTTTGGCTGAACCGAAGGAAGCTGAAAGAAGGCACAACGACCATCTTATAGAGTGAGAGGAATCCACAATGGTCTTTGGGTGAGGATGGAGCTGCAATGATGAATAAGAAGCTGGAGGGATGTTGACCAAAGTGCCAGAGAGTGTTTTTTGAGAGGATTTACGATGTGAGGTATTTTAGGGAGATATTTGAGGGGATGAGATGGACGAGAGAGGGAAAGGAGAGGAATGGGATTCACATTGGCAAGGGGAGGTATTGGGGTAGGGGATCATGTGTTGGGAAGGGGTCTTGAGGGAGAGGAAACATTTTGATCAAACAAAATGATAAAAGGGGAAAAAAAGAAAAAGTCAAAAATAAAAAAATGTATAAAGTCAAATATATGATATATTTTATGAAAAAAATGAAAAAATATATGATAAAGATTAAAAAAATACATTATAAAGTTTTTATAAATAAAACATTTTAGTTTATAAAAAAATATATGATATATTTTATGAATATTTATTTTATGTAAAATAAAATATTTATAGTATTAATGGGACCCACATATACCCAGTGGGGTTTTTCTTCATGGTCTGTGGGTTTCATGGACCGGGCCATTTGTGGTCTAGATTCATGCAGAATTTAATATTCAAAACCCTACCCCACAAAAGTCCACGGGCTAACGTATCAGCCAGTGGGATTGTGGTTTTTTAAAAGATCTAAAAATAACCCTAACACTTGAATTAATTTTATTGTATGAGTTAATTTCATCTATACTCATCCAATGTCTATTTATATGACATTTTTTGTCATTTTGATGTGATTATGACCTTTATAATATTTTATGCAAAGAAAAGTAAAAAATGTCACACTCCTTTTTTAATAACTATAATATTTTTAGTATGGGGATAAAAAAATGATATGTTTAGTTATAAATATTAATTTTAAATATAAATGATATATATTTATCATGGTATTTTATATTTAATTTTTATTTAATAAATTATTACATTAAATTCTTACACAATGTTGACGCGATAATTATTCAGTTAATAGAAAAATAAAATAAATGATATTAAAAAAATTAAAAGTAATATAATTTGAAATAAATAGTGTGATACACAAAATTTATAGATAAATATAACATTTTAAATATGTATTAAAAGTTTTTATTCTAATTTCATTTGTTTTCTTGATGTTATTATAGTGAAAGTAAATGAATAGTTCTAAAATTGATATTATTGATATTTTATAAAAATAATATTTTATCAAATGATATAAAATTTCTAAAAATACCATATTCACACAAGTGATTAGTATATGGTTTAAAATATCAACCATGGTCCATTTATGAGTTTTTTTATCCATTTATAGTAACTATTATGACCCTCAAAGCGTTAAAAACTTTGTTGTCGTAGTAAGTGTGAAAAGGGTTAACGAGGGGTTAAAACCAAAAAATAAGGGTAAAAACATATTTAAAACCTATTTAAATTTAATTGGATGAGATTATTTAGAATAATACTCATATTATATTCTAATATTATTAGTTTGAATCCATTTATAATTAGAAATTAATTTATATTAATTTAATACTTTAAGGATTTGCAAGAGTTCTCCTCGCCTCTCTTATAAAAGGTCACATCTTCTTCTCATTTGTTCACACCTCAAGAACCATTTTTTTCAGCCAATCCATGAAAAAAATACTTTAATTAGATCTCTATACATGTCATATATATAAGGCCCCATCCTTAAACCTTACTTAATATTGAATTAAATGAATAATTCACATTGAGGATCTTTTCAGGTTTAGAGTTTTAGAGAATTAGAACATAACTATTACATCTTAAAAGATTACAAAGTAGACACTTCTACTAAGTCTCCATAAAAAAAACTCTTAGAAAGAAAGATGTCTAGATTCCATGTTTTAGAAAGCATGACTTTCCCTTGATCCCATCCTTGACCCTATTCCACATTAAGTCCTGTGAAAAACATTTCGAAAAACTTGGGGTGAGAATAAAAAGCTCAGTAAGGGATACACAAAGAATGAAAATTGTTAGTTTATCAAAACAACAAGTAAACCATGTATACTTTATCAAAGTAATACTTTTCACCTTTATGAAGTAATAAAAACTCTTCACTGAATAAAGTATCATTACTTACCTTTTTGTAACCGAAGAATTACCATAAAACCCATATAAAGAACGCATAACATATATAAAGGTAACTTGGGACATAAACATACTTAAGTGGAATAACCATACGGTTGACTTCCACACATATAACTTAATGGAATAGCCATACGGCCAATTTCCATACATACTTAATGGAATAGCCATACGACCGACTTCCATACCCAATGCATTGGAGGTTATAACGTAACCACCCATCCTGGTATTCACGGCACCACCCGTCATATGGTTTATAATGTAACCACCCGTTAAATGTCCAAGTACCAATATAAAATCATAAAACATAAAACCAATATAAAGGAATGATAACATTTCCACATTTCAATCACAATATATCATAAATATATTGACATAATAGAATACTTTATCAAAACCATTTTCAATACCAAAATACATAAAAGAGTATATGGTATTTATTTTATTTTAAAAACATCACGGCTTGTTGAGGAAGCCAAAGAACAAATAATACTCGCGGCGGTGGAAAAGGTCGTTGTCGCCGCGTACGTTAAAAGAAACATTCCTTTTTGTCGTTTTGTAAAACGCTTCGTAGAAAAAGATTCCTTTTGTATAAAAGTAAACTTCAAAGGGTTTTATACACTGTATAAAAGAACATTGTGTATAAAATGAAATATGCCTCAATGAAAGGAGATTGAGACGAAGTCCCTTACCTCGGGTCCGACTTGACTCGATCGTTCTTTAACGTCCTGAATAATAAACTTGAGTTAATTTATACTTGATTAAGAACCTTTTTAAAGTTCATTATTCCTTTTATATCACTTATTGCCATGTTATAAACATTATGTAACCATTTAAGTTAATAATGTTTGTTTTTTCGATATTTGGTTCTTAAGTCGAAAGTTGACTTCTTACAATTACATGTTGTTCATGTGGTCAAAAGTTATTTATATCCAGAATGAAATTCCCGATTTGGATATAATATGTATCATATATATCCAGCATATACATGTATTTATAATATTACATAATCATTTAGAGGTAAGAAATGAAATGCACCGTTCATGGAGACGGTAAGCCGTACGTACGCATGAACGCTACTTTCATTTCTTTGTCATATTAGTGGAATTAAAACTAAATGAGAGGTATGTATATTTTAATTCCAGAATTATATTCATCATTTAGATATATCATTAATTAAATATATACATTATATACATGTAATTTTAATAGTACATTACATTTGGGGATAAGAAATGAAATGCACCGTTCATGGAGACGGTAAGCCGTACGTACGCATGAACGCTACTTTCATTTCTATATCATACTTTAATGGAAATAAATAATAATGATATAGAGGTATATTATAATTACAGTATAACATCATATATAATAACTTTAAATCCATCCTTTACACGTCCCACATATGGCATTAACGAATCACATCACTTTTAGGGGGCGGTAGTCCGCACTTCCTTAAATGAAGATATCGTGTTTACCCATAATGGAAACCATAAAGGTATGACAAAAATGAAAAATACAGAATCTTAAAGAAAACATAAACATATTATATATTATATATAAAAATAGTGACATCATAATGGCCACCCTTGAAGGTGTTAAATGAGTATTGAACAATCATCATTTCGGGAGGCAGAATTTCGCCATCCACGGAAACCGTATATTCTTTAACCATTTGATGTAGTTGTGTGAGAGTGTAGCTCAAATAAATATTATAAAAACATCCTAGTATATTGAAGATACTGGTGTTGTTACAAACGAAGTAAATAAAAAGAGTTTAGAGGGTTGGAGAAGCAAAATAAAACAAATGAACAAGAGAGAATGAATTACCTTTAAAAGTGTAACTCCCTTTTGATTTGAGCCTAAAGGCTTCCTTTGAAAGGATTCTGCCCAAAGGGAATCCTCTATGATTAGGAGAGGGATGTGGAGAGAGTAATTGGGCAGGGGTTGGCCAAGCCAAAGGCTTGAGAAGTGTGTGAAATGAGGTGGAGGTGGGGGCCTTTTATAAGAGGAGAGGAGGGGCACTTTTGGAAAGTAAAGAAATATTACTTTATTTGAAAATGTGTTTCGGTTTTAAAAGGTACCACATTGATATAATTAGTGGATAAGGTGATAAGGGTTCTAAATCCACTCATCCAATTGGTTTTGTCCATGTGTAGGTTTTATATTTTTCATTATCTTTCCATTTTATTTAAATCGTCAAATAATGATGCCATCGCTGCATCATTATTATGTCATATATAATTTAATTTATTTAATGTCTAAAAATTATAAAACAAATACTATGATGTAGGAAATCTTTTTAGATTTCCAATGACTATTTATAATCAAAATTTGAACTTGTATAACCCCACACAAAAATTATTTTAGTAAAACAATTTATGTTAGTGTCATTTTCACTTTAACATTAAATAAAAATATATTAATGTCATTTTCCAACTAAAGTGGCTCCATGGGGTCCCCAAGTTGGCCCATGGCTTGTCTTGGTCGGCCATGACTCACCCAATAGGTGTAGGACAAGTGTCATGGTGTTTTCACATTCTTATAATATCATTTTTACCTTAAACTACACTAATTACCTCTAATCGCGATTAATGAAAAAAAGTTACTATTCACCAAAAAATTATTTTAATCTCATTGAACCACATTTTACTTCTTAATGATAATCATGTATGTCGGATTTTCAAAATTCAATACACATTAGTGGTAAACTTTCATTTAACTGAAAAATCAGTTTGCTTGATTACCACTTAGTGGTTTCACTATTCATCAAAAATTGAAGTTTTTCAGAAAATTACCAAAAATTCACCCTAAGCTATATTTGATATTCCGAATTCAAAAATGAAGTCCATTTTACAAAATTCAAAACATATAAGTCAAATTAATTAATTTAATAATTAATTCCCGCTGTCATGACAAATAGCGTGTTTTTGTGAAACAATAAGTATCAAAAGATTGACACCAGTTTAAGTCCAATTTCAAAGTGAAATTGATTCCAATGACCACCATTGGATTAAATGGTAAAAATATATTCATATTACACATTAAGACCAATTCAAAAGATAATCTAATCATATAAATAAATTATATTAAAAAGAGGTTTTGAATTAAAATACAACATTTTACACTATTCATAAAAAAAATGAACTTTATCAGAAAGGTACCAAAAATTTACACAAAGTAAATTTTGATGTCCCAATTCTAAAGAAGAGTTATATTTGGTCCAAAATAAAGTATAAGAGTGATCAAAACTATATTTAATGACGGTTCACCATTAAAAGGTGATAAGTGAACCTTTAGTGAAAATTAGAGTATATATGCCCTAAAATTGAACTCTTTCCGTATTTTAAGCCTTTATCTTTTATTGGGTAAATGTATAAACATTTAAAAACATATCTAATCATATTTTAGTTATTTCTATCCATTCCCGCCAGTACAACGGCTACTCGTTAACTAAAATTTAAAATAATATTATTTTATTACTTGTGTGCAACGTAAGTTTTCAAAGAAACTCATCGTTGCGTACCGAGTACGCTATCGAACGTAGAAACCCCTTTTAATTAAAATTAATATTTAATTCGTAAATATTAATAAATATGAAAATTCTTTATTCTTTATTTACCTGGGATGTTACATCCTTCCCCCCTTTTGGGAATTGCGTCCTCGCAATTTTATTCACTTATCAAAATAAGTGGGGGTATTTATCCCTCACAGCATTTTCAGATTTCCACGTTGCCTCTTCAATCAAATGGTTTTTCCACAAAACCTTTACCTAATGAATCACCTTATTCCGTAACACATGCTCCCTGTGGTCAAGAATCTGGACCGGTTGTTCCTCACAAGATAGGTTCTCTTCCAGCTAAACTACCTCTGGACTCAAAACATGAGATGAATCTGGAATATACTTTCTCAACATTAAAACATGAAAAACATTGTGTACCTGAGATAAATTCGGAGGTAAA
This sequence comes from Viscum album, assembly GCA_963277665.1. Classification (NCBI taxonomy): domain Eukaryota; kingdom Viridiplantae; phylum Streptophyta; class Magnoliopsida; order Santalales; family Viscaceae; genus Viscum; species Viscum album. Next base: position 1,100,384,904 of record OY728138.1, on the reverse strand, counting down.
GCCACTCGGTATGCAACTGATCCAACTCTCTCCAGAATTTCATATGGTCCAATAAACCTTGGACTTAGCATTCCTTTCTTACCAAATCTCATCACACTTTTCCAAGGAGAAACCTTGAGAAAAACATGATCACCTACCTCGAAAGATAGATCCTTCCTCCGGTTATCCGCATAACTCTTCTGCCTGCTCTGAGCTGTTCTTATGTGCTTCTGAATCAACTGAACTTTTTCTTCCATCTCTTCTACCAATTCTGGTCCCATCAGCTTCCTTTCACCCACTTCATTCCAAAATGCTGGAGTTCGACACCGCTTCCCATATAATGCCTCAAATGGTGCCATCTGTATACTGGAATGAAAACTGTTATTATAAGAAAACTCAACCAAAGAAAGATGTTGGTCCCAACTTCCCTGATAATCCATAGAACAAGCTCGTAGCATATCCTCCAATGTCTGGATTGTTCGTTCTGACTGCCCATATGATTGAGGATGAAAAGCTGTACTAAAATTTAATTCAGTACCCAATGACTTCTGAAGGCCTTTCCAAAAGTTAGAAGTAAACCTGGGATTACGATCTGATACAATGGAGGGAGGAGCTCCATGTAACTTGACTATCTCTTTAAGATACAAACGGGAAAGTTGATCAAGAGATAAAGTATCTCGTATAGCAAGGAAAAGAGCAGATTTAGTCAAGCGATCAATAATAACCTAGATTGCATTATTACCTCGAGATGTCTTCAGTAATCCAACAACAAAGTCCATGGATATATTCTCCCATTTCCACTCTGGCATTGGTAAAGGCTGAAGCATCCCTTTCGGTAACTGTCGCTCTGCTTTAACCTGTTGACATGTCAAACACTTCACAGTAAAATCAGCAATATCTCTTTTCATTCCATCCCACCAGTAATACTCCCGTAGATCTCTGTACATCTTAGTACTGCCAGGATGAACTGAAAACGGGGAACTATGAGCCTCACATAACAACTCATTCTTCAACTGTGAATCAAAAGGCACACATAACCTCTTACCAAACCTCAAAACACAAACAAAAACTTATCCAAGAACTCATGGAAAATTTTATTCCTAAGGTCCATGAATATAGCAGGTGCATTGGTTAACCCAAAAGGCATAACTACAAATTCATAATGGCCATATCTAGTACGGAACATAGTCTTCGGAACGTCTGCTTCTTTTACTTTCAACTGATGGTACCCCGACCTCAAGTCAATCTTCGAAAAATACTGAGCTCCCTGGAGCTGATACCACTTCATTCGATGGCCCAATATCTGCTGAAGTTGTTGCAAATGATTTTACCACCCCTTTCTGCTTGTAGTCTAGTTGCATTCCCCCAGTTGAGTTCTTCGTTGGACACTCGTTTGCATAATGACCCATTTCATTACACTTAAAACATCTTACCGTTGGCTTTTCATTTCCTACTTGATCATCTTCCTTACAGTTACGAGCAATATGACCAGACTTACCACACCGAAAGCACTTACCATACTTGGATAAACATTCTCCAGGATGCATTTTACCACACTTCTCACAGGATGGATATTTGGTTTTCTTACCTCCTTGCTTCTTTGATGAATTCTTCCCCTTTGCCTGCCAACCAGACCTCTTATTCTGTTGTTTGTCATAGAACACCTGATCATCGGCAAACTCCATTTCCACCTTCTACGCACATCGAACAAGCTTTTCATAACTTTTAAACTCACGAGAAGCTAATGCCCTTTGATATTTTGGCTTTAATCTTGAGTAAAAACGATTTATTTTACTATCAAGGTCCCGGATAAAATTTGGAGCATACCTTGCCAATCGAGTGAACCTTTCTTCATAGGCAGCCACTGAGTCTTCCTCTTGCCTCAATTACAAGAATTGCTTTTCCATCCTAAGTCGAACAGCCTTAGGAAAATACTTCTCAAGAAACATACCTTTGAATTCATCCCAGTCAAGAGCATCAATCTCATCGGCGTCCTTGATATTTTTAACCATCGACCACCACTGATCTGCCTCACCCTCCAAACGGTAAATAGAAAGACTAACCTTTTGATTGTCTGAACACCCCATGACATCGAAAATCTTCTCCAGTGCTTTAATCCACCCTTCAGCTTGCACAGGGTCAGATGATCCTATGAATGATGGGGGATGTTGCCTCATGAAATGTTCCACCACTGACATGTTCCTCTGTGGTTGATCTGGCTGATCTCGTGCATGGATACCACCACCATTTATAGCCTGAGTCAACTGTGCCATCACTGCAACAAACTGTTCAGTTCCGATTCCGACCATCTCAGGTTGCTGATTTGGAAGGTTATCTTCTTCCTGATGTCGTCCCAACATAGCTGCTTTGTTTCCTCTGCGGAAAACCATTCTGAACACAGAAATATCTTAGGCGAAGCAACATGGTAATCCGTAAATGCTATATCATTTCAATCATATTATAATTTAACACTTTTCTAACTCCTAAAGTTTTCTAAACCGACCTCTGATACCAACTATAAGGCCCCATCCTTAAACCTTACTTAATATTGAATTAAATGAATAATTCAAATTGAGGATCTTTTCAGGTTTAGAGTTTTAGAGAATTAGAACATAACTATTACATCTTAAAAGATTACAAAGTAGACACTTCTACTAAGTCTCCATAAAAAAAACTCTTAGAAAGAAAGATGTCTAGATTCCATGTTTTAGAAAGCATGACTTTCCCTTGATCCCATCCTTGACCCTATTCCACATTAAGTCCTATGAAAAACATTTCGAAAAACTTGGGGTGAGCATAAAAATCTCAGTAAGGGATACACAAAGAATGAAAATTGTTAGTTTATCAAAACAACAAGTAAACCATGTATACTTTATCAAAGTAATACTTTTCACCTTTATGAAGTAATAAAAACTCTTCACTGAATAAAGTATCATTACTTACCTTTTTGTAACCGAAGAATTACCATAAAACCCATATAAAGAATGCATAACATATATAAAGGTAACTTGGGACATAAACATACTTAAGTGGAATAACCATATGGTTGACTTCCACACATATAACTTAATGGAATAGCCATACGGCCAATTTCCATACATACTTAATGGAATAGCCATACGGCCGACTTCCATACCCAATGCATTGGAGGTTATAATGTAACCACCCGTCCTGGTATTCACGGCACCACCCGTCATATGGTTTATAACGTAACCACCCGTTAAATGTCCAAGTACCAATATAAAATCATAAAACATAAAACCAATATAAAGGAATGATAACATTTCCACATTTCAATCACAATATATCATAAATATATTGACATAATAGAATCCTTTATCAAAACCATTTTCAATACCAAAATACATAAAAGAGTATATGGTATTTATTTTATTTTAAAAACATTACGGCTTGTTGAGGAAGCCAAAGAACAAATAATACTCGCGGCAGTGGAAAAGGTCGTTGTCGCCGCGTATGTTAAAAGAAAAATTCCTTTTTGTCGTTTTGTAAAATGCTTCGTAGAAAAAGATTCCTTTTGTATAAAATTAAACTTCAAAGGGTTTTATACACTGTATAAAAGAACGTTGTGTATAAAATGAAATATGCCTCAATGAAAGGAGATTGAGACGAAGTCCCTTACCTCGGGTCCGACTTGACTCGATCGTTCTTTAACGTCCTGAATAATAAACTTGAGTTAATTTATACTTGATTAAGAACCTTTTTAAAGTTCATTATTCCTTTTATATCACTTATTTCCATGTTATAAACATTATTTAACCATTTAAGTTAATAATGTTTGTTTTGTCGATATTTGGTTCTTAAGTCGAAAGTTGACTTCTTACAATTACATGTTGTTTATGTGGTCAAAAGTTCTTTATATCCAGAATGAAATTCCCGATTTGGATATAATATGTATCATATATATCCAGAATATACATGTATTTATAATATTATATAATCATTTAGAGGTAAGAAATGAAATGCACCGTTCATGGAGACGGTAAGCCGTACGTACGCATGAACGCTACTTTCATTTCTTTGTCATATTAGTGGAATTAAAACTAAATGAGAGGTATGTATATTTTAATTACAGAATTATATTCATCATTTAGATATATCATTAATTATATATATACATTATATACATGTAATTTTAATAGTACATTACATTTGGGGATAAGAAATGAAATGCACCGTTCATGGAGACGCTAAGCCGTACGTACGCATGAACGCTACTTTCATTTATATATCATACTTTAATGGAAAGAAATAATAATGATATAGAGGTATATTATAATTACAGTATAACATCATATATAATAACTTTAAATCCATCCTTTACACGTCCCACATATGGCATTAACGAATCACATCACTTTTAGGGGGCGGTAGTCTGCACTTCCTTAAATGAAGATATCGTGTTTACCCATAATGGAAACCATAAAGGTATGCCAAAAATGAAAAATACAGAAGATTAAAGAAAACATAAATATATTATATATCATATATAAAAATAGTGACATCATAATGGCCACCCTTGAAGGTGTTAAATGAGTATTGAACAATCATCATTTCGGGAGGCAGAATTTCGCCATCCACGGAAACCGTATGTTCTTTAACCATTTGATGTAGTTGTGTGAGATTTTAGCTCAAATAAATATTATAAAAACATCCTAGTATATTGAAGATACTTGTGTTGTTACAAAAGAAGTAAATAAAAAGAGTTTAGAGGGTTGGAGAAGCAAAATAAAACAAATGAACAAGAGAGAATGAATTACCTTTAAAAGTGTAACTCCCTTTTGATTTGAGCCTAAAGGCTTCCTTTGAAAGGATTCTGCCCAAAGGGAATCCTCTAGGATGAGGAGAGGGATGTGGAGAGAGTAATTGGGCAGGGGTTGGCCGAGCCAAAGCCTTGAGAAGTGTGTGAAATGAGGTGGAGGTGGGGGCCTTTTATAAGAGGAGAGGAGGGGCACTTTTGGAAAGTAAAGAAATATTACTTTATTTGAAAATGTGTTTCGGTTTTAAAAGGTCCCACATTGATATAATTAGTGGATAAGGTGATAAGGGTTCGAAATCCACTCATCCAATTGGTTTTGGCCATGTGTAGGTTTTATATTTTTCATTATCTTTCTATTTTATTTAAATCGTCAAATAATGATGCCATCGCTGCATCATTATTATGTCATATATAATTTAATTTATTTAATGTCTAAAAATTATAAAACAAATACTATGATGTAGTAAATATTTTTAGCTTTCCAATGACTATTTATAATCAAAATTTTGACTTGTATAACCCCACACAAAAATTATTTTAGTAAAACAATTTATGTTAGTGTCATTTTCACTTTAACATTAAATAAAAATATATTAATGTCATTTTCCAACTAAAGTGGCTCCATGGGGTCCCCAAGTTGGCCCATGGCTTGTCTTGGTCGGCCATGACTCACCCAATAGGTGTAGGACAAGTGTCATGGTGTTTTCACATTCTTATAATATCATTTTTACCTTAAACTACACTAATTACCTCTAATCGCGAATAATGAAAAAAAGTTACTATTCACCAAAAAATTATTTTAATCTCATTGAACCACATTTTACTTCTTAATGAAAACCATGTATGTCGGATTTTCAAAATTCAATACACATTAGTGGTAAACTTTCATTTAACTGAAAAATCAGTTTGCTTGATTACCACTTAGTGGTTTCACTATTCATCAAAAATTGAAGTTTTTCAGAAAATTACCAAAAATTCACCCTAAGCTATATTTGATATTCCGAATTCAAAAATGAAGTCCATTTTACAAAATTCAAAACATATAAGTCAAATTAATTAATTTAATAATTAATTCCCGCTGTCATGACAATTAGCGTGTTTTTGTGAAACAATAAGTATCAAAAGATTGACACCAGTTTAAGTCCAATTTCAAAGTGAAATTGATTCCAATGACCACCATTGGATTAAATGGTAAAAATATATTCATATTACACATTAATACCAATTCAAAAGATAATCTAATCATATAAATAAATTATATTAAAAAGAGGTTTTGAATTAAAATACAACATTTTACACTATTCATAAAAAAATGAACTTTATCAGAAAGGTACCAAAAATTTACACAAAGTAAATTTTGATGTCCCGATTCTAAAGAAGAGTTATATTTGGTCCAAAATAAAGTATAAGAGTGATCAAAACTATATTTAATGACGGTTCACCATTAAAAGGTGATAAGTGAACCTTTAGTGAAAATTAGAGTATATATGCCCTAAAATTGAACTCTTTCCGTATTTTAAGCCTTTATCTTTTATTGGGTAAATGTATAAACATTTAAAAACATATCTAATCATATTTTAGTTATTTCTATCCATTCCCGCCAGTATAACGGCTACTCGTTAACTAACATTTAAAATAATATTATTTTATTACTTGTGTGCAACGTAAGTTTTCAAAGAAACTCATCGTTGCGTACCGAGTACGCTATCGAACGTAGAAACCCCTTTTAATTAAAATTAATATTTAATTCGTAAATATTAATAAATATGAAAATTCTTTATTCTTTGTTTACCTGGGATGTTACAATATATCTCTTATATAGGGAATAATACTGACCTTAGAGGTATTAAGGTGTAAAGAAAATGAGATTGTACGAAGAAGAGATATCGTTCTTAACTGAGTGTTTTTGTTTTATTTATTTTTACACCTCCTTAAAATATTATTTAACCATGATGAGATAATAACATAAGTATATACAATATAATAATATTTTATCATGTTAATTAAATAACCTACATCCATTTACAACCTCCATCAAATAGGAAATGAATCCATTATTTGTGTGTGCGGTGGACTACCACCTCATAAACTAATGTAATTCATTTTCCATCACCATCTATCACGGTCATTTATAATGATTGAATTAATTTTTATATATGATATTAAATATATATTCATAATTATAAAAAGATAATATATCATATATATTTTTACCTTTCCATTTACTAAAAAATGATAATGTTGTTCGTGCGTACGTGTGGACTACCACCTGCACGAATCAATGTGATTTGTTTTTCATCACCACATCATATAGATGGTATATATAAGAATATTTAAAGTAATAATATTACATTTATAATAATACTTACCTTCTTTCCATAATTATCATTGAAAAATGGAAACGTTACTCATGCGTACGTATGACCTACCATCTCCATGATTGTAACGTAGTTCATTTTCATAACCATATTTAATGGTTGGATTTAAAATTATAATTGATATATAAAAGTGATAATAATTTCATTATTATTATTCTATAAATTATGTAATAATGATCTCTTTGACCATAGTCAACCTACCAAAGTCATTTTGGACTTATGAGAAGAATATCGTCAAAACATCCAATGTAAAATTAAATGATTAAGTAATTATTTATAACATTGTAATAAGTGAAATAAAATTAATAATAAAATTGAAAAATATTCTAAATAATGTAAATAATTAAAATAATTTTATTATTTAGGAAGATAAATAACATACGTGATGAGTCAAACTTAAGGTAAGGGACCTTCTTTTAAAAATCCTCTTTTAAAGTTTCCCTTAAAACTATTTTTCTTCCATGTTCATATTTTTTTTAAAATATATTATTTATATGGAAATAAAATAATTTTAAATGAAATTTTATGTCACTTTTACTTTATTTCAAAGGTTTTCAAAAGTAATCTTTTTTCCGAATGTTTTTACTTTCTTTACAAAAGACAAAATAAATGTTCTATTTTAATATATATGGTGGCAATGAATTTTCCCACCAACATAAACATTATTTTATGTTTGGATTACTTTTTAATATTTCATATTTTATTCAAAGAAAACCATATTTCCATTTGTTTTGGGAATTTTATTTTTGATAAATGGGTTTTAAAGGAAAGGGATATATCAATATTTGAAAATGTTTTCTTATGGATGCAAAGAATGTTTTTATGATGAAATTTTTTATCTATTATATTATGGTTCTTGGGAACTATTTATGATGATGGGTGGTTACATTATAAACTACGATTAAGTGGGCCTGTTATAGCTCTCCAATGCATTGGGTAAAGCGAAAGAGTTAACCAATTAGGTTTCTCCCAAGAGATTATGGGAATATACTGTGATGGTTATTCCAAGTATAACAATGATGGTCATTTCAAGTGTAACTATGATGGATTAATCTAATTATTTCAAGTGTAACTATAATGGTTATTCTAGGTATTTAAGTGTAAATATGATGGTTACTCCAAGTATAACCATGACAGTTATTCCATATGTAACCGTAAGGGTTAATCTGTATATAAGAGTGATAGGAAAATGATACACCAAGTTTCCTACATGTTTTATCTATTATTTATATGGGTTTTAAAGGTTTTATTTGAGAAAAAAATGTGTGTGATTTTCATTTCGAAATGATTTCTTGCATCCACTCAAATAATATTGAGATAAAGGTAAATGTTTAATGGGTTTTCATGTTTTTTGTTGTACTAATGGATTTATTTATTTTTATGTCCCCTAATGATATTTTTATTCTAATACCACATTATAAAATGATTTTTATTGGGTTTAAGGATTGGTAAGGGAAAATAAGAAGTCAAGTTTAAAATTGTGAATATTTTTCATGAAAAGAAAACACGTTTCATTTTAAATGTTTTATTTTACGAGAAAAATTGATACTGAGTAGAAGTGAACACCTTGTAAAATATGATTTTTCTATGTAATATTTATGACCTAATTCTATAAAATTATAAACCTAAAATATCTTTGGGAACAGAAGAAAGTGGATTCTAGTTTAAAGTTACTAGAATATGTAATGTTTAAGGACAGTTCCTTACAGTTTCTATCAGAATAGGATTTAGATAATGAAGTGCCCAGATCAGTGTGAATCACTGAGAGGGGGAGGGGGTGAATCAGTGATCCTTTAAAACTTTTTACTAATTGATTCTTAATCAATTAAAACTCTATGGCTTGTTAAGGCCTCGATCCACTCTTCTTATGTCTCTCAACCTTTCCCGGATAATGCAGTAATGAAAAGGCACAGGACACAAGGATTTACAAGGTTCGACACCAAAGGCCTACATCCTTGCCATGCTCTCCCAACATGGATTCTCCCATTATAATCTGTTAGTATTACAATGGTCGATACAGCTTCCCACCGTATCTCTCCTGAGTCCCACAGGAGGGTCTTTATACTGCGTCCCACAGTGTTACCAGAGTCCCACTGGCCTGCTCCAGAATCCCACTGAAGACTTCTTCTCCCTGAGTCCCACAGGGTCTTCTCTTGGCTCCTCGAGTCGTACGAGTATCTCTTCTTCACTTTAACTTCTTCAAGTAACTTCAGCAGTCTGGGATAAAGACTGCTGGCCTTGCTCTGTACCTCTGATCACTTGTGATGATCAGGTCTTCTCGTCTTTCTTAGGCTTTATCTCCTTCTTCTGAGGATGACCTGGATTCTCTCTTCAAGAATCTTCAACAGCCTCTGATAAGGTCTGTTGGTCTTTCTCACAACTTCTGATCACTTCACTTGATCAGGCTCTTCTCAATTACTAAATACTCAGACAACTGATGTCTTTAACTTCAGTCTGGTCCAGTCTCACTCCACTTCAACATCATGCACTGAGTGCATGGCAACTCTTCATCTTCATGCACTGATAGCATGGCCTTCTCAATTTCTTCAAGATCCTCTGGTCTTGGTCAACTCAAATGCACACAACCAGATTTGGCTTTGATTACGTGCGCATGTGCATGCATGCACTCTCCTCTTTCTCCTCTTGGTGCAATAAACCCTCAAAGGGTATATTCTCTTTGAGCACACACCTTCTCACTCCTTCACACGTTTAATTCCTTTTGATTACACACACATAAATGTGTGTTATACTTTGTGTGTGGGTCTCCTCTTTCTTCCTTCTTCTAAGTGTGTTCACTTCACTTAGTGCACACACATTAGGTTCGGCCACTTCACTTTGTTGTTTTGCACACACAACTTTGTTCTTTGATTTTCACACACACAATGAGTGTATATTTTGCCTTCACTCTTTTTCTTGCACACACTTAACCCGTAGATCCTCTTCTTGTTTTGCACACACAAAAGGTGTGGTCTTCACTTGGTGCACACAAAAGGCTATGCCTCGGCCTCCTCTTGCACACACCCGAATACCAACACAAGGGCTACGACCTCCTCCTTTTCTTTTTGCACAAAAGGCACAAAATGCCACGACCTTCACTTTTGCACACACACAAATGCTTGAGGCTCAGGTCTTCTTGTTTAGCACATAAGCACTAAGGCCCTCGGGTTCTTCTCCACTTGTTCTTTAAGGCGCGCAAGGTGGTGCGGCCTCACTGTCTTCAACCGCGCAAGTGAACAAGGCACAAACGGCGTGCAAGCTCCTCGGATGCAAGGCACCTCAACCACGGGGCGCACAAGTGCTACTGCCCCGGGTTCTTCCTGCCGCGCAAAGGGAAGGCGCGCGGGGGTCTTCCCCTTTCTTCTTTCACGCAAGGAGTGCGCAAAAGGAACACAGCCGCGCAAATGGGTTGCGCGGGGCTTCAGCTTCGCGAGGCACAAAGTGCTCCGCGGGACTTCGGGTTTTCAATAAAACTTCAGCAAGCTTCTAAGAGGGCTCGGGCTCTCTTTTTATAGGCAGAGGCGGTGCTTAACATCCGCAGAGTTATATCTTTGAATCCCCGAATTTATCGGGTTTTCAAGATTTTGCAAATCTTGAACTTTCTCTCTTGTTTCACGCGGGTTCCTTTATTTTCTCTTCTTCACGTGCATGCGACTACAAACGCATGCACGGCCTTTGTTAAAGATCAACCCATGCAAATCATCAACCCTACATGGCCTCGGAAACTTCTCTTGCCTCGGCCTCAACCGAAATCTTCTGTATATTGCATGCACACCACTTTTTATGCATGGTCGTGTTCGGTGTGGAGAGACGAGCTCAATGGAGCCTTCGGCCTCGGCAATGGTGGCCGGGAACTCGAGATACGGTGGTCGGATGGCCTCTGGTTCGTCGGCGGCTCGCGGGTGGCTTCGGGGAAGCCTCGGTTAAGCTCAACGAAGGAGACGAGCCGGGAGCCGTCGGATCGGGCGATCAAATAACCTCGGACGACCTGGATCAGATCGCCTCGCCGCGGATCAGATGTGCGGCCGAGATCTGGCGCGCGATCGATCGTGCGGCCAGGATGCGCTCCCGGGAATTTTTCCGCGTCCCACATCGAAACGGCGGCCATTTTCCATGCGGTTTATCAAACACCGCGTGCCATCCTCAGTTCAATTGAACTTCTCCCCTCCCGGTGCCGCCCCGCACCGGGTTCTGTCTGCGGGCGCGCTCTTGCCCCCACTCCTGCCACTCGGGCGCGCGCTATGCGCCCTCTATGCGCGCTGACACTCTTGGGGGCGCGCTCCTACGCCCCTGCCGCGCTCCTTCGGGCGTGCCCCAGGCGCCCATGCGGTGTCTTGGTTGTGCCCCCTGCCGCCCTGGCTCGCCCCACGGGTTCCCCCATGGGCGTGGTGCCCTAGTGCCCATGCCTTGGGGTTGAACCCTCAAGGTGCCTTGGCTGGCCATATTTTTTGCTCAAGTGTAGAACCTAGACTTTGTATAAAAACAAAGTACTCCCAATATAAAATGCCAAATGCCAAACCAAGTGCCCTTCTTTCTCTTCTTCTCTTCTCTTCTTCTTAAGAATTCCACAAATTCTCTTCAACATTTATTCATCACTTACGAATGGAATTCCCGAAGGTTCTTCTTCAACCGAAGCTCCTGAATCAAATAATTCTTCAACATTCTTCAATGATCCAATCAGAGATCAAGCTGGATCATCTTCAATTCATCATGCACTAAGAATTAGTACATGGACTTCATTAGCACCAATTCATCCACTTAGTGATTCTGGATGGATCACTTCAACTCCTCATGCATTGTCAATACAATGCATGGTCTTCAATTATTGTTGTGACTTTGTATCATCAGGATACAAGTTCTTAGAACTTAAAGAGAAGCTCAGAAATCGTCTGATTTTCATAGAGAATGTTTCAACCACAACATCCTATGTTACTTAGTGAATCTCCTAAGTGACATGCATCTTAGTACCATGGCCATTCTCCATCACCACCAACACCATCACAACCTTTGGCATTCACATATTGACAATTATTGACATCCATTCATTCTAAGACAACAACATGTCTCATTGACAACAAATGCAACACAATGCACTTCAATCTCCCCCTTTGTATTTGTTGTCAATACACTCCTTTAGCACATATGAATGGGTCAATATGTGTGCCAATATTTTCTCCCCCTTACTGGCAATCAAATGCAAAGGTGTGGTGTGGTACTCTTCCACAATATCTCTTCCTCCCTTCGAATAACATCTTCTTGAAAAGCACTAAGAGAGGGATGATGTCACATGTTCTCTTTAGCAAAGAACCTTTAGTAAATCAACTCTAAGTCTACGTGGGCTAACCCGGTGTAGAAAACAAGAGTGATGTAACCAAGATTTTCAATGCTGTCCAAAATTCACTACACATGTGAGATCATGCTTCAAGGGGCTTGAAATTTTTCAGATATAACAATGAATTTGCTAAATCCTGCACAACTTCACAAAACTCATTAGAAAGTTCAGTGCAAAGATAAAGCTCCCCCTTTCATCCATTTGTCTTCAATCCATACTCCCCCTTAATTGACAAGATAAACTCAATTAAGAAACAAGGGATGAAAGTATTATTGGAATACCTTCACTTTTCTCAAGATGATATTAAATATTAGAATACCATCTTCTCCAGATTGGCTCCCCCTCAAGGGGTGCACTCCATTCTTTCCAAACCATCCTCCAGTTGAGAATGATCATCATCTTCAATTCCCTGCAATGTCAGCACATGTAAATACAAGTGATTAGGGAATAAGATGGAACCTCCTTGGTTCATCAATGTGAACAACAAGGTTGAGAAGATTCTCTCAACCGAGATGTCCCATTTTCACCATTCTTCACACTTGCACATTTGATCTTTAATGATGTTGGTGCTGGTGTGGATCTCAATACATCTTCATGTGAAATATTCTTCTTCCATTTTGCCTTAGCAATTGCCAGAACTTCATCTTCAGCTCTTTGCAGATCTTTGGCAAGTTGCAACTGATTTGGCCATTTGACTAGTAAGTCACTTGGAAGTGTGGCCTCAGTTCTGGATATTCCACATGGTTCTTTTGATGCTGTTAAGCTACCTTTCTTAGGCAACTTATTTTCAATCAATCCCTTCTGCTTCTTCTGGATTTATTGTCTTTTTGAGTCCAGTCTGCTTCTATTCAGTTCCATGGCTTGTTTGCAAATATCCATGGTATGACCTTTCTTTCCACAGTAGAAGCATGTATTCTTGGTGGCTCTTCTTGACGCATCACCCTTCTTGGATTTAGACTCCAAGGACTTCTCTTCCTTTTTAATAATCTTCTTGGGAGCATCTTCCACTTTCTTATGCTTGCTTCCCAAGGATTCTTTCTGAGCCAGGTTCTGTGATCTTTTCTTCTTTTGAGCTCTGGATACAGTTGGAGATTGACATGTATCTTTTTGACCACTTTTGCAATCATCCCAGATGTTGTCAAGTAATCCAAATCTATTTGCAGTAAACAGATGTCTCTGGACCTGTGGATGCTGCTTCTTTTCTTCTGGCTTGCTCCCCCTAGGCATGGGCTTCCTCTGTGCTTTGGAATTTAGTGGATTGTACCAACAATCCTTTGCACAATGCCCATACTTGTTACAACACCAACATTGACCCACAAATCTTGACTTTTTGATTCCTTCTGATTGTAGGGTACTTGTCTTGAATTGTTGTGCTGCTTCAGGAGAGCTCTCTTTCTTCATTTTCTTCATCCATACTTGATCAGAGTTATTCTTCCATCCTGCACTTTTTGTGGAAACACATTTAGAAGCATGAGTACAAGATGGTATGGATGGTACCTTCTTTTTAGAAGTTGTTTCCCTTTTATTAGAGGATGTATTTCTTTTAGAATCATCCTGCTCAATGCATACTTGAGTAGCAACATTTCTCCTTTCAGCTGACTGGGAGGCTTTGGCTTTGGGTGATTGCTGATTGTTCAATATCACCTCCAGTTCTAAGCATTTCATATTGAGGGAGTTCTTCTCATCCTCAATAGTTCTTAGCCTTCCTTCACATTTCTCTTCCAGCTGCTTTATCTGGTCTTCATGCACCTTATTCATTTCAAGCAATGAGTTGTCAAGCTCCTTCACCCTTTTTACTTTGTCTTCATGTTGAGCATCTTTAACAACCATTGATACTCTATGCCTCTTCTCTAGTGCATGGTAAACATCTTTGATTATTACTTTAAAGAATTCTTTCTCAGAAAGGCTTCTTTTCAATTCTTCAGCAGTGTCTTCATATCTTTCATTGCAAAGAGAAACGGTTTCATCTTTGGCCTTCACCAGCTTTCTGAGAGTGTTGGTTATGCCAACCCTTTTGGCCAATTGATCTTCCATTGCATTGGATTCTTCTTCTAACTGTGATTTTTCTTCTTGAAGATCAAGGATGCCTGTAGCTATACACATTGCCACTTCCTTGGGGACTGTCTTCTGAAGATATTCGATTGCACTTTGAAGATCTTTCATTGTTCCAACTTCATCACAGCTAGGACAGGCTTTCTTCATCTTCTTGGCCTGTTTCTTATTTCTATTTTTCTGAGTCTTGGCAGATATCTCCATTTGAGGCTGGTTACTCATTTCCTCAAATCTGCACTTCATAAAGACTCCCTTGGATCTTTTAGAGGTAACCTTCCCTCTGATACCAATTGAAGTGCCCAGATCAGTGTGAATCACTGAGAGGGGGAGGGGGTGAATTAGTGATCCTTTAAAACTTTTTACTAATTGATTCTTAATCAATTAAACCTCTATGGATTGTTAAGGCCTCGATCCACTCTTCTTATGTCTCTCAACCTTTCCTGGATAATGCAGTAATGAAAAGGCACAGGACACAAGGATTTACAAGGTTCGGCACCAAAGGCCTACATCCTTTCCATGCTCTCCCAGCATGGATTCTCCCATTATAATCTGTTAGTATTACAATGGTCGATACAGCTTCCCACCGTATCTCTCCTGAGTCCCACAGGAGGGTCTTTATACTGCGTCCCACAGTGTTACCAGAGTCCCACTGGCCTGCTCCAGAATCCCACTGAAGACTTCTTCTCCCTGAGTCCCACAGGGTCTTCTCTTGGCTCCTCGAGTCGCACGAGTAGCTCTTCTTCACTTTAACTTCTTCAAGTAACTTCAGCAGTCTGGGATAAAGACTGCTGGCCTTGCTCTTTACCTCTGATCACTTGTGATGATCAGGTCTTCTCGTCTTGCTCAGGCTTTATCTCCTTCTTCTGAGGATGACCTGGCTTCTCTCTTCAAGAATCTTCAATAGCCTCTGATAAGGTCTGTTGGTCTTGCTCACAACTTCTGATCACTTCACTTGATCAGGCTCTTCTCAATTACTGAATACTCAGACAACTGATGTCTTTAACTTCAGTCTGGTCGAGTCTCACTCCACTTCAACATCATGCACTGAGTGCATGGAAACTCTTCATCTTCATGCACTGATAGCATGGACTTCTCAATTTCTTCAAGATCCTCTGGTCTTGGTCAACTCAAATGCACACAACTAGATTTGGATTTGATTACGTGCGCATGTGCATGCATGCATGCATGCACTCTCCTCTTTCTCCTCTTGGTGCAATAAACCCTCAAAGGGTATATTCTCTTTGAGCACACACCTTCTCACTCCTTCACACGTTTAATTCCTTTTGATTACACACACATAAATGTGTGTTATACTTTGTGTGTGGGTCTCCTCTTTCTTCCTTCTTCTAAGTGTGTTCACTTCACTTAGTGCACACACATTAGGTTCGGCCACTTCACTTTGTTGTTTTGCACACACAACTTTGTTCTTTGATTTGCACACACACAATGAGTGTATATTTGGCCTTCACTCTTTTTCTTGCACACACTTAACCCGTAGATCCTCTTCTTGTTTTGCACACACAAAAGGTGTGGTCTTCACTTGGTGCACACACAAGGCTATGCCTCGGCCTCCTCTTGCACACACCCGAATACCAACACAAGGGCTACGGCCTCCTCCTTTTCTTTTTGCACAAAAGGCACAAAATGCCACAACCTTCACTTTTGAACACACACAAATGCTTGAGGCTCGGGTCTTCTTGTTTAGCACATAAGCACTAAGGCCCTCGGGTTCTTCTCCACTTGTTCTTTAAGGCGCGCAAGGTGGTGCGGCCTCACTGTCTTCAACCGCGCAAGTGCACAAGGCACAAACGGCGCGCAAGATCCTCGGATGCAAGGCACCTCAACCACGGGGCGCACAAGTGCTACTGCCCCGGGTTCTTCCTACCGCGCAAAGGGAAGGCGCGCATGGGTCTTCCCCTTTCTTCTTTCACGCAAGGAGTGCGCAAAAGGAACACAGCCGCGCAAATGGGTTGCGCGGGGCTTCAGCTTCGCGAGGCACAAAGTGCTCCGCGGGACTTCGGGTTTTCAATAAAACTTCAGCAAGCTTCTAAGAGGGCTCAGGCTCTCTTTTTATAGGCAGAGGCGGTGATTAACATCCACGGAGTTATATCTTTGAATCCCCGAATTTATCGGGTTTTCAAGATTTTGCAAATCTTGAACTTTCTCTCTTGTTTCACGCGGGTTCCTTTATTTTCTCTTCTTCACGTGCATGCGACTACAAACGCATGCATGGCCTTTGTTAAAGATCAACCCATGCAAATCATCAACCCTACGTGGCCTCGACAGCTTCTCTTGCCTCGGCCTCAACCGAAATCTTCTGTATATTGCATGCACACCACTTTTTATGCATGGTCGTGTTCGGTGTGGAGAGACGAGCTCAATGGAGCCTTAGGCCTCGGCAATGGTGGCCGGGAACTCGAAATACGGTGGTCGGATGGCCTCTAGTTCGTCGGCGGCTCGCGGGTGGCTTCGGGGAAGCCTCGGTTAAGCTCAACGAAGGAGACGAGCCGGGAGCCGTCGGATCGGGCGATCAAATAACCTCGGACGACCTGGATCAGATCGCCTCGCCGCGGATCAGATGTGCGGCCGAGATCTGGCGCGCGATCGATCGTGCGGCCAGGATGCGCTCCCGGGAATTTTTCCGTGTCCCACATCGAAACGGCGGCCATTTTCCATGCGGTTTATCAAACACCGCGTTCCATCCTCAGTTCAATTGAACTTCTCCCCTCCCGGTGCCGCCCCGCACCGGGTTCTCTCTGCGGGCGCGCTCTTGCCCCCACTCCTGCCACTCGGGCGCGCGCTATGCGCCCTCTATGCGCGCTGACACTCTTGGGGGCGCGCTCCTACGCCCCTGCCACGCTCCTTCGGGCGTGCCCCAGGCGCCCATGCGGTGTCTTGGGTGTGCGCCCTGCCGCCCTGGCTCGCCCCACGGGTTCCCCCATGGGCGTGGTGCCCTAGTGCCCATGCCTTGGGGTTGAACCCTCAAGGTGCCTTGGCTGGCCATATTTTTTGCTCAAGTGTAGAACCTAGACTTTGTATAAAAACAAAGTACTCCCAATATAAAATGCCAAATGCCAAACCAAGTGCCCTTCTTTCTCTTCTTCTCTTCTCTTCTTCTTAAGAATTCCACAAATTCTCTTCAACATTTATTCATCACTTACGAATGGAATTCCCGAAGGTTCTTCTTCAACCGAAGCTCCTGAATCAAATAATTCTTCAACATTCTTCAATGATCCAATCAGAGATCAAGCTGGATCATCTTCAATTCATCATGCACTAAGAATTAGTACATGGACTTCATTAGCACCAATTCATCCACTTAGTGATTCTGGATGGATCACTTCAACTTCTCATGCATTGTCAATACAATGCATGGTCTTCAATTATTGTTGTGACTTTGTATCATCAGGATACAAGTTCTTAGAACTTAAAGAGCAGCTCAGCAATCGTCTGATTTTCATAGAGAATGTTTCAACCACAACATCCTATGTTACTTAGTGAATCTCCTAAGTGACATGCATCTTAGTACCATGGCCATTCTCCATCACCACCAACACCATCACAACCTTTGGCATTCACATATTGACAATTCTTGACATCCATTCATTCTAAGACAACAACATGTCTCATTGACAACAAATGCAACACAGTGCACTTCAGATAACTTTAGAGGTTAGAATGTTATTTAAGCGTAAGTTTAAAGTCTTATATAACCACAAATGATAGTATATTATGGAGAATTACAATTATTTTGGATAAATAGAAATAGTTGAATAAAGGATGACATGGTTAATGATATCTTAGTGTTTTTCTTCCACATAAGATGGTTTATTATGATTTTATTCTTACGATCACACTAAAACTTTTTGGTTTCAATAAATGGCGGGATCCAGTAGGAACCAAAGTAATAATGGATAAAAAATGTGGTGGTTTTCTGAATGAGAAACAAAACCAAATGGGATTTTTAGTGAAAACTCTTGCGGTGATTTTTAAACAGATACCACAAGTTATGATAACCTATGTGAATTTCCCAATGCATCAAATAAGAGATAAATGAATATACATATAATTTTAGGTGATAAAATTCATAAAGTTAAAAATATTCAATGAGCTATGTGTAAATAATGTGGGAATAAACACTCAAGAAAATGTATTAATGTCATGAACCAACCCGGGTCAACCCTGAACCGGTCACCCGAGCCGGTCCGCGACATGGCCCGAGAGGCGTTCCCAATCCTCCCGGGCTGGCAACAAGCACTAGGGCATCAAAAGAGATCAAGAGGGAATGATTTCGCCTGATAAAAAAAATAAAGCAGCGGAAAGAAAATAGAACAAACCCAAGCATCTAAACACCACGAAAAAGAAAGAGTGACCAACAACAACCAACTAACCTGACCACGACCAAAACTCCTCGTAACCTCGAGAGTCACTCTCCAAACCCCAACCAAGTCTCACCCACGACAAACAAGCTCAAGTCAAACCTGCAACAAAACTAAAAAACAGGAAAACACTATAGGTGTGAGTATTAAAAACTCAATAGGTAGGCCCTACTAATTCTATTCCCTATAAACATACCATTAAATAAAGAATTTGTTAATTCCAGGTTTGAACTAAAAGATATAAAATATAAGTTTCCACAAACACTTTCATTTCTAAAACAAGTAACAATCCATTGCCATTTTTAGTTCAAAAACAAGTTAAATGTTTGAAAGGAACAGGTGCATTGCATCTCAAAACATTTTTTTTGTGAACAATTTAGAATTCCAAATTTTTAGTTGTTAGTCAAAATTAAAACCACACACAACACACAACACACACTAAGGGCGATGAAGAAAGTGGCACACAAGGGCCAGAAACTGAACTAGACCTCTCAATCGTCCGCCACATACAAACAAACACTAAAGAAAACATGGGTCGAACCTAGGAGATCATGAACAATCCAGAACGTACCATACATGTGACTCATCCTGAAAGCATGCTCTAACTCGATGACGTCATAACACCCTAACGCTCGGTATATCCCTACATGGCCTAATCGAGGGGCCCAATCTCCATAGCAGCAATAACTCAGTATTCCACTAATATGGGGCCACTAGCCAGTGCGTAATATAAACTAGTGCGACAATCGTTCTCAGAAGATTAACTCACTATGCCAGGTTCCCATGTCAACACAAACAATAAAGAGGGGTGTGTCCACAATGTAAATCAATTAGTCACGATGCACAAACATCACATATAGCTCACGCAATCAACGCACACCAAAGATCACCCCTGAGTGGGTTTTCTAAAATAATTTATTTTATTAAAGTTCCAAACAGACATTCACTAATTTTAAAGAAAAACCTCATTTCTCAAGAAAAACCAAAACACATGTTCAGAAGAAATCATTTATCTTTAAAACTAGAACTACATTTGAAATTCCGTGAATTATGTTTAAAGTCCAAATGAGAATTCTTTCAATACTGGGTGTCCGCTCGTCAATAAAATGTTTCAAGTGTCGTGTATAAAATAAATGGATCTTTTTACACCAAATAATCATTTAAAAATCAATTATCTTATATTATTTATCATTTATTAAAATTAATAAAACATCAAGAAATTAATAAATTCTATATTTAAAGGTGAGTGCAGTGGGGGACTTACCTCAGCTCACAGACTAGTCACGACGACGCGACACGCCCCACACGGGCGCGCAAGCACACACAAGCTGACGATCACAGGACTATGGAAAAACCTTGTCAACGTGCTACAATCATAAAGATAAATAAAATACATTAACATGGACCTAAACAATTCAAACGAACAAACAATGAAAAATAACTACCTCGACATGTTTTCAAAACACAATTCGCACCATCTTCACTATTTAATAACCCACTTTAAAATTTATTAAACAACTCCAAAGATAACCCCATGACTTTACACACCCAAAACCTGTTTAATAACCCTTTTATAATTAAACGTGCACCCACAACACACCATATTAGAACGCGCACTACTTTCACAGTAAAAATAACAAATTGAAGAGTTTAATAAAAGCTATTAAATAAAACACAACTGGCTTTCATCAAAACACACCTTAATTCACCGGAGTGGGCTACAAAATATAAAATGCAAACTAAGATCATTTAAAAACTAAAATTTTCACTGAACTAATTAAACAAAGTCAATTATTTTAAAAACTACGTTCACACCAATTTTAATTAAACAAAAAAAAACACACTAAAATAAATATATGATACTAAAGAAGGGACAGCGCAAACCTCACCTTGACATGGAGATGTGCTTGAACAGAGGGGTCATGCGACCATCAGAAAGGGGAGGCGCGCACCGGCAGGAACTGTCGCTGGCCAGAAACAAGTGTGCGATGCACCGGTGGGGACTGGACAGAGCAATGAAGGAAGGAAAATGCTGACGACTCGGAAAGAGGGAGCGCAATGGCTTCCATAAAGTGTAGCAGGGGGGGGGGGGGCGTTCGATGCCTGCTTGTAGGAAAGGGGGTACACCGACAGGGTGAGATCATGTCTGGGGTATTGCACCACTGCTGGCCGGATGGTAGGTGCCTGCTAGAAGTGGGTTGGAGGCCAAACGGCGGAGGCAAGGTAAGAGGTCAGGGGTGGTCCGCAGAATACGGAGTCAGTGCAATGATCACTGGAAGGAGGCAGGTGTCGGCTAGGTGGTGCAGGCTGCGGTGGGACAACGGATGGAAGGCAGGCGACTGGATGTTACGGAGCGGGGAAAGAGATCCAAGGAGGGGATTCGCATCTCGGCCGGTTGGAGGTGGAATTCCGATGTTAGGGAACCGATAGGAGGGCGACACGTTGTCCAGTGCAGGGCAGGAGAAGCTGACAGAAGGTGCAATGGCAAGGTAGAGGCAAGTTTGAGTGGTAGGAGGGCGGTGGATGAGGGAGGCGCGTTAGCTTGGTGAAGGAGGGAGTGTGGCTGAGCTGTGAGCAAGGGGTGGGGGCGCTGCCATGAGGGGAGAGAGAGAGGACAGGGGGTTCCGTGATCTGCTGGACAGGGGGGCACCAGTGGAGGTTGCACGAATGGTGGTGTGGGGCGACATAGGATGCGCGTACAGCAGGAGGCGAAGCCGAAGGGTGCTGGGAGGTGCCGCCTGTGCAGCTGGACGGATGGAGCAGGGAGAGGGCGCAAAAGGGTGGTGATGTGCTGGGAAGATGTGCTACGGGAGAGAAGGAAAAAAAGAAGGGGAGGCTGCGCTAGGTTTAGGGTTAAGGAAAAAAAATAAATAAAAAGAAATATAAATTTTTTTAAAAAAAGAATATTAATAATAAAAAAAAGAAAAATAAAATAAAATAAACAAAACAAAACAAAACATTGATCTATAATAAAAAAAATACATATAAAAATAATAAGAAGAAAAGGATAATAATAATAATAATAATAACATTAATAAAATTAATAACAAAAATATTGATAATACACCTAATAATAATAAAAACATCTTTCATAATAATAATAATAAAATTATTATCATGAATAAAATTTTTAAATAACACAATAAATTAGGAAAGTTTATCATTTTAATTTTCCAAAGACAGGCGGATCATGTCGTTGCTTGGTTGAAGCTGTGCGGGGTTTCCAAAATGCAGTCTGCTCATACGCCCAATGATGTCAACTAGAAAAAAACATGAACTTTTTAACCAAACTTAAAAATATTGTTCGGGTTTCAACCCGAACCCCGAAGAAAATTTTTAAAATGAAAGAAAATAATAAAATAAAAATAATAGATAGATCAGGGTGTGACAATTCTCCCCAACATAACGCTTTCCGCCCTTGAAAAGCCAAAATAAGATCAAGACCTAAAGATGAAAATACTTAAGTGTCACTCACCCCCAAAAGTTTAAGCGCCTCCAGTTGATCTATCTAAGCAAAAACTGAAAAACCATGACACACAACTCATCCATAAAACAATATCACCTTAATCGTCACCAAGCTAAACTCAAACCATCTGTTTCAACTAAGGAACGAATGAACTTAAATCACCTCCAAGACTTATCCCTATAATCTAAGTCCAATGAAACTGTTGGGTGTACTCCAATCTCAACGTTCACTTGAGAGGACGAACTCAAGATTAGGTGGTTCCACACGAGACCACCTACCACAAAATGATACATGAAAAGAAACTCTGATACTGACACGGGGAGGCCTGAACAGACTCCCCACCATAAGGATCAGGCTAACCCTAAATTAATTTCGGTGTAACTCTGCGAGACCCAATGTTGGTCTCCCCACCATAAGAACTGATGATATTAAATGAACTTACTAACTTTCCACATGGACCAGAAACCCCCACCATGGGTGGGGGGGGGGGGGGGGGTGAAGGGAAGGGCCCGACTGATAGAGCATCAAAACTATTATCATCTCCCCATCAACAACGTCGCACCCTCATAAACACACATACCATGCCACACTAAGGATGAAGATTAACCCAAGGCCCTTCTTCACCACTGGGATCCTCATGACTACGCGCTAGCTTCACTCCGAGGCCTATGGCTGGAGCACCGATGATTGAAGCATCTCCTGCCTCATAGTCAGGATTCAGAAATTCCCAAACATAACACATGAATCAGAATTTTACCAAGCACACTTCCTTTCAAAGAGGTTCAACCACAACCATTCTTACCACTAAAAGAAAAGAAACACCACAAAATTCCACAAGAGACAACCACTACATCCAGGGAACACTATAAAGAGAAAACCTCAAATTGTTATCCAAACATCTCCCTACTCCTGCTGACGGGCTGTGGTGACCTTCGACGAGCCACGTCTAGATTTAGCGTGCTTCTTGGAAACACTGTGGTAGAATCACTGCAAGTGACCCCAACATCGATAGGTGTGGGAGAGTCTCAGATCACTCATACACGTCGGCCTCTTGTGACCCTGCCTACCACACTGGTGATAGATCACGACATTGCGCTTTGGAGAAGAATACTGAAGGTTTGAAGGCCTCTTGAATCCTCTACCAGCACCACTAGCGTCAGGTCGCTTCTCACTCTTCTTATCACCATCCTCTGCACTGATTCCTAAAGCTGGAGGATTTTCCACCTCAAGTCCTCCTGCTAACCCAGCTTCAACCAAAAAGGCTTTCCCCACAACATCCGAGAAGGTGGTTAGGTTGAGCTCTTCCACTTTCGATCGCATCTTAGGTCGGAGTCCAGATTCAAATTGTCGAGCCTTCCCGAGATCATTTGCAAAAACCCACTGATCATATGGAACTAGATATATGAAACGTTGATAGAATTCCAGTACCGATTCAACGCCCTACTGAAGACAACACAACTCCATCCTCTTCCTCAGCTTCGTCAACTCAGAGAAGTGTTGTTGGATAAACGATGACTTGAAAAACTCCCATGTTAGATCTTCCTGAGGATTATTCCGAGACACGAACTTCCACCATTTCTAATTTGGGCCTTCAAGCATAAAGGTAGCCAACTTCACCTTTAACGACTCAGGCAACCCAACAAAACTGAACTTCCTCTCAATCTTCTGCAACCACTCCTCCACCTCAAGTGGATCTGCTTGTCCATAAAAGAGAGGAGGGTTCAAATTTCAGAACTCCAGAACATAGTCTATGGGCTGATCAACTGGAGGATTCTCTAGGGGTGCACCACCCGAAGCTGCACCTTGGGAATCCATCAAACCGTCGTGGGGGTGAACACTAAGGAACAAGGAAACAAGGAACATAATAAAAACATGGTCATTGCCATTTCAATTTCAACTTTTCTCAATTTAAAAATAAAACTTTTGAAAATAATTCTTAGAAATAAAGAAGACCCCAAATGATCCACAAGGAGAACCTAGCGCCAATGGGTGACTCAGACATATGGTTGGTGGCCATACGCCAATCACACCACCATCACAAGGAGCACTCTAGGGAAATGTCTCCGGCTTCACATGCCTTTCCAGACCATGCGAGCTCATGAATGTCACTTTCCTGGCTGCCATTTCATTTTCCAACATAAAAAAATTCAAAATAACCAAAATACACCAACAACCCGAACATCCCATGGTAACCTGAGGTTCAGAATGAGCAAGGGTTCATAACTTCCTTCTCGTCCGTACTCCCCGAGTCCCAAAAATTACACTCCTTATAACATGACAACCCCAAATAATGATGGGCACTCTGAAAACAAGGTCATCTCAAAAGTAAACCTCTTCTAATACCATTTTTTCATGAACCAACCCGGGTCAACCCTGAACCAGTCACCCGAGCCGGTCCGTGACATGACCCGAGAGGCATTCCTGATCCTCCCAGGTTGGCGACAAACACTAGGTCATCAAAAGAGAGTAAAAGGGAACGATTTCTCCTGATAAAATAAATAAAGCAGCAGAAAGAAAATAAAACAACGTAAAGTATCTAAACACCATGAAAAAGAAAGAGCGACCAACAACAACCAACTAACCTGACCACGACCAAAACTCCTCGTGACCTCGAGAGTCACTCTCCAAACCCCAACCAAGTCTCACCCACTGTGAACAAGCTCAAGTCAAACCTTCAACAAAACTAAAAAATAGGAAAACACTATAGGTGTGAGTATTAAAAACTCAGAAGGTAGGCCCGACTAATTCTATTCCCAATGCACATACCATTAAATAAATAATTCGTTAATTCCAGGTTTGAACTAAATGATATAAAATATAAGTTTTCACACACACTTTCATTTCTAAAAAAAGTAACAGTCCATTTCACTTTTTAGTTTAAAATCAAGTTTAATTTTTGAAAGGAAAAGGTGCATTGCATCTTAAAACATTTTTTTGTGAACAATTTAGAAATCAGAATTTTTAGTTGTTAGTCAAAAGGAAAACCACAGACAACACACAACACACACTAAGGGCGATGGAGAAAGTGGCACACAGGGGCCAACAACCGAACTAGACCTCTTAATCATCCGCCACATACAAACAAACACTAAAAAAACATGGGTCGAACCTAGGAGATTGCGAACAATCCATAACGTACCATACATGTTACTCATCCTGAAAGCATGCTCTAACTCGATGACTTCATAACAACCTAATACTCGGTATAGCCCTACATGGACTAACCGAGGGGCCCAATCCCCATAGCAGCAATAACTCAATATTCCCCTGCTATGGGGCCACTAGCTAGTGTGTAATCTAAACTAGTGCGACAATCGTTCTCCGAAGATTCACTCACTATGTCAGGTTCCCATGTCAACACAAGCAATAAAAAGGGGTGCATCCACAATGTAAATCAATCAGTCATGATTCACAAACATCACATACAGCTCACGCAATCAACGCACACCAAAGATCACCCCTGAGTGGGTTTTCCAAAATAATTTATTTTATTAAAGTGCCAAACAAGACTTCACTAATTTAAAGAAAAACCTCATATCTTGATAAAACCCAAAACACATGTTCAGAAGAAATCATTTATCTTTAAAACTAGAACTACATTTTAAATTATGTGAATTATGTTTAAAGGCCAAAGAGGTATTCTTTCAATACTGGATGTCCGCTTGTCAATAAAATGTTTCAAGTGTCGTGTATAAAATAAACGGATCTTTTTACACCAAATAATCATTTAAAAATTATTTATCTTATATTATTTCTCATTTATTAAAATTAATAAAACATCAAGCAATTAATAAATTCTAAATTTAAAGGTGAGTGCAGTGGGGGACCTACCTCGGCTCGCAGACCAGTCATGACGACGCGACACGCCCCGCACGGGCGCACAAGCACACACAATCTGACGATCGCAGGACCGTGGAAAAACCTTGTCAACGTGCTGCAATCTCAAAGATAAATAAAATAAATTAAAACGAACCTAAAACAATTCAAATGAACAAACAACGCAAAAGAACTACCTCGACATGTTTTCAAAACACAGTTCTCACCATCATCACTATTTAATAACCCACTTTAAAATTTATTAAACAACTCCAAAGAGAACCCCATGACTTTACACACCCAAAACCTGTTCAAGACCCCTTTTATAATTAAACATGCACCCGCAACACACCATATCAGAATGCACACTACTTGCACAGTAAAAATAACAAATTGAAGAGTTTAATAAAAGCTATTAAACAACACGCAACTAGCCTTCATCAAAACACACCTTAATTCACCTAAGTGGGCTACAAAATATAAAATTCAAACTAAGCTCATTTAAAAACTAAAATTCGCAATGGACTAATTAAACAAACTCAATTATTTTAAAAACTATTTTCGCACCAATTTTAATTAAACAAAAAAAACATACTAAAATAAATATATGATACTCAAGCAAGGACAACACGGACCTCACCTCGACGCGGAGATGCGCTTGAACAGCGGGGTCACGCGACTGTCAGAAAGGGTAGGCGTGCACCAGCATGAACTGTTGCTGGCCAGAAATGAGTGTGTGATGCACCGGTGTGGACTGGACGGAGCAACGAAGGAAGGAAAATTCCGACAAATCGGTAAGAGGGCACGTGATGGCTACCAAAATGTGTATCAAGGGGGGGGGGGGGGGCGTTCGAGGCCTGCTTGTAGGAAAGGGGGTATGCCAGAAGGGTGAGATCGTGTCCGGGGTATTGCACCACTGCTGGATGGATGGCGGGTGCCAACTAGAAGTGGGTTGGAGGCCAAACGGTGGAGGCAAGGTGCATGGGTAGGGTTGCTCCGTAGAATAGGGAGTTGGTGTAATGATCACTGGAAGGAGGCGGGTGTCGGCTAGGTGGTGCAAGCTGTGGTGGGACATTGGATGGAAGGAAGGTGACTGGATGTTACGGAGCGGGGAAAGGGATCCCAGGAGGGGATTCGCATCTCAGCCGGTTGGAGGTGGAAGGCCGGTATTAAGGCACTGATAGGAGGGCAACACGCTGTCTGGTGCAGGGCAGGAGAAGCCGGAAGAAGGTACAGCAGCAAGGCAGAGCCAAGTTTGAGTGGGAGGAGGACGGTGGCTGAGGGAGGCGCGTTGGCTCGGTGAAGGAGGGAGTGTGGCTGAGCCGTGAGCAAGGGATGGGGGTGCTGCCATGAGGGGAGAGAGAGAGGCCAGGGGGTGCCGTGATTTACTGGACAGGGGGGCACCAGCAGAGGTCGCACAGTCGGTAGTGCGGGGCGGTGCAAGAGGTGTGCACAACAGGAGGTGAAGCCGAAGGGTGCTGGGAGGTGTGGCCTATGCAGTTGGACGGATGGAGCAGGGAGAGGGCGCAAAAGGGTGGCGGCGCGCTGGGAAGAGGCGCTGCGGGAGAGAAGAAAAAAAAGAAGGGGAGGCCGCTCTAGGTTTATGTTTAAGGAAAAATAATAATAAAAAGAAATAAAAAAATTGTAAAAAAAAGAATATTAATAATAAAATAAAAAGAAAAAGAAAAAGAAAAGAAAAATAAACAAAGCAAAACAAAACATTGATCTATAATAAAAACAATACATATAAAAATAATAAAAATAAAAGTATAATAATAATAATAATAACATTAATAACATTAATAACAAAAATATTGATAATACATCTAATAATAATAAAAACATCTTTAATAATAATAATAATAAAATTATTATCATGAATAAAATTTTTAAATAACACAATAAATTAGGAAAGATTCTTATTTTTATTTTCCAAAGACAGGCGGATCGTGTTGTTGCCTGGGCGAAGCCGCACGAGGTTTCCAAAATGTAGTCTGCTTCTGCGCCCAGCGACGTCAACTAGAAAAAAAACACGCACTTTTTAACCAAACTTAAAAATCTTGTTCGGGTTTCAACTCGGACCCCAACGAAAAATTTTAAAACCAAAGAAAATAATAAAATAAAAATAATAGATAGATCGGGGTGTGACAATTAAAATAATGGGAAGATGATTTGTATGTGGTGAAAGAGGGCATAAAGCAATAATCTATCAAGGAAAAAGGAAGCGGTCAGTTAACACCACGAATAGAAATAGAGTCCTTCTCAAGGAATCCATTGATTTTTTTAAATGTGAAAATTATGGGCATTATGAAAATTGATTTCCTAGGTGGAAATATAAAGAACGAGATCATAAAGACCATATAAATGAATGTTTAACAATGCCTAATTCCATTATTGTTTAAGATGAGGAAACTGAAAATGACATATGAAAGGTATGAATTATATCTTGGTCTATGTTGTGATATTATTAAATCTTAAGACATGATTCATATATATTTTTAGGAAATAAGTATTATAGAATAAGATGTAAAAGTATAGTTAATAAAGAATGTTAAATGATAAAGGTATCTATATATAGTGATTCAAGAGCTATAATGTAGTGGTATATTTAAGGTTGATCATAAGTTAAAAGGCTTAGACACCCCTTTTTAGGTTTTATGTGATAGGGATAGTTTGGGAGACATTTATTGAGTTTTGGTATATGTTTTAGGTATATGTAACCCTTAAATTTAACATGTGAAAAAGTTATTTAGGGAAGAATTATCTTTTCATTTTGTGTACATGAGTTTAAAGGTATTGACAACCTTTAGGGTTTATATGATCTTTGAAGATTAAGGTTATTTTTGATGATGTCTGTAATATTGTTGGTAACATTATAGAAATTATATTTATATAGTTTTAGTAAAATGAAAAACCATATGTCAAGCGACAACCTGTCACATATATAAAGGCAGCAATGCTTGAACCCACAACTGAATGGCGAAAAGGGTGTAACACCTACCATTGGTCTATGTGATTTATTGGTTAGTATGAAATCATTTTATACATAAATAGTTTAAAAAATAATGATTATGTTGATTTTGGGAACATATGTTTTATTATATAAATAACCATGGGATCAAAAATTAATTTGGTGATTAGGTGATTAATGTTATTTTGGAATAAATTCACTATTTTGAGAACCTTATTTTATTAAGGTAAATAGAATCTTATGGGATTTTATTTGAGGATTAAAGTTTGAATTATGTTTTGAAGGAACATATGATTTTAAGGTGGGTTTATGGTTATTCAATTCATTTATGGAATGATTAACATATCTTGAAGATTATATGACTAAGTCATATACATTTTTTTATAAGACTTTAAGAGTGATTGGCATGATTTAGAGACAAATGTCAAATTTATTTTGGAAGAACATGTGATTAAATCATTCTAATATTCGGGTTTCAAACTTAGTTTGGAATATTTTAAAGAAATTTATGGTTATTTATTTATCAAATGATTTAAGTTTAACTTTGGGTGTTATTATTGAGGCTTTGGAGAATAATGTTATATTTATTCATATGAAAGTTTATTCATTTTCAGAATTATCTCATCTCATTTTAAACATTTTGGAATTTTCTTAATGTATAAATACAGGAGGAGTAACTTGTTATAATTTTGTGTATTATGTGATCCATTAGAAGTTGTTTTAGTGATTTATAAATAAAAAAATTTATCTCAAATACTCATTGTTTGGAGAAAAAGATGAGATTGTGGTGAAAATTGATTAAAGGATGCAATTATACTTTTCAAGTAAGTTTATTTCTTTATGTTATTACTATATATGGTAAGAAATTCATCAACTCTAAGGAAAAGTATCTTAAAATATTATCCTATTACCTTCATTTTTTATGAATCGTTGGTCTCTTCACCCATCATAGATTTATGATTTTTTGGTCATTAAATTTCTCCTGACCATGTTCTATATCACTCTTTATCGGTCCTTGGGCATTAGTTTTCCTTTTTGTGTCCATATTTTTACTTCCCACCAATGTTTTCCTACTTGGAAACCTTATTATGTGTTATTATATATGACCTTCAAACTCCCCTTTCTCTCTTACAAAGAGGAATTTTTATTAACGCTTTTTATGATGTGGGTTTCCACAAATGAATTTTCAAATTTCAAACCCTTTTTTACCAAGCAAAAGTTCAAATTATTTGGATGAAATTTATTAAATGGGGGAGAATTTAATATCCCAAGATTTTAAAAGGAAATTATGTTTGATAATGTGTATGAAAAGTAGCACTAAGCTTAAAATAACCACAAAATATTATTATTTAAATGCAACCATTATCACCTAGCCGTTGAATTGGTGGGTATGAATCAGAATAACCAAATTTTGATATATACACATATATATGTCCTAATTAATAAAAATTTATTGATTAATGTAACACCCTATTACTTTCTTATAGGTACTTCTTGATACTTATTTTGGTTTTACTTTAGTTGGGGTTTATTTAGGGTGGCTTCAAGTGAAATTTATAAATTTTTAGTGCTTTAAAAGGATATGCATGGTTGACACATGGTTAGGAAAAACCCTGTAGTTTGGCCTAAGAAACCATGCAACTAAGGATGTGCCACTAGGAGGGGACACATAGTTTTTCCAAACCATGTGACCTCTCCCTCAAACCATGCAGCTTCGAACAACAGGGGTTTGAATAGTTGGAGCATAGTTAAAGTATCCAAGAGGCAAAACCATAATCGCCAAATAGAAGCCCATGGAGGGTGCATGGTTAGGGTGTATAGTTACTACTAATCATGTGATCTGTGCAGAAAACCATGTACACAAGTTTTTAATCCCCCAAAAATTAATTTTAAAATCCAAGGACCCCCAGTTTAACCCCTAATCGACCCCTCTCAACCCTAAATATATTTCCTTGGTCTTGAAGTCTCTTAAGAAGTGGTTTTGGATTATCAAACCCCTTCTATTTGTGGATAAAAGCATGGTTGATCTAATTTTATTTTCTTCTGGTAAGTAGATCTTCTATTGTGTAGTTTTCTTCTGATAATTGCTTCTATCCTCAGAGATTCGTATATCATCATGATATTGATGGATCTGATCTCTGTTTTGATGGATCTTGATTCTAGGTTGTGTTTCTTGATCACCTTTGCCTCATTATTCATTGGAGATCCCATTGCGAGTGTTGTATTTGACCACATGATTAAAGATAGGTGGTTCCATAAATATTTAATCTTAAATTAAAACATTTAATTGCTTTATTAAATTGAAATTAGTTTTTTAAATTATTTTAAAAACCTAAATTTGAGATGATTGGAATTTAATTTTGTGATCGACATGGAATTTATGAAAAACCCCCCAATTCCAATGTAATTGAATTTGTTGGAATAATTTAAGAAAATTAATTCCTTGATTTTAAAACTAATGTAATGTCCTGACCTAGGATCTACTTAACCCATTCCCCAAGTTGGTGGGTCACATGGACTCAAGAGTGCCTCCCCATATTCCAGAGGCTTCCGACTAGCAGCGATGGTGTAAAGGTGGTACAATGGGTAGACTATACCCTCATATTAGAGTATCAAAATTGATATCCCAATAATCATACAATAATGGAAGCAGATATAAAGAAACATAATAAATAAGCATTAGAAGAATAGATTACCAAACAACTGAATAATAATATCAAAAGCCACTAGGTAGTGTCATATACATGGATGCATGGCATTATGATATACA
The DNA here is from genome assembly GCA_963277665.1 of Viscum album. NCBI lineage: Eukaryota > Viridiplantae > Streptophyta > Magnoliopsida > Santalales > Viscaceae > Viscum > Viscum album. The sequence goes on along the minus strand of OY728138.1, from coordinate 1,100,352,987 downwards.
AAAGGGGATCAAGGTTTAGACATATATAATCATGCTATACAAAAATACAAAAAGTAAAAAGGCTTCTCTACTAATATCTTGATTATATACTTGGTCCTCTACTCATATACTCTATCTAAAGGTAAATAATATCAAAACTCTATAGCAGGGTTCTTGACTTTATCTGTACCTATAGAAAAATAATATACTCGGGTACCAAAGGTGGCTCGAGTAAGGTGTGAGATAAAATCCCAGCAGGACACCACCAATAGTTTCTAGAAGTAATACAAGCAGTTCTCATATCCTAACAGTGTGATGGTATAAATAATTAATTAAAAAATCTGAACAAATAAATACTAGCCCGCTCAGGTTCCTAAAGGACACTCGATGGCTCTACCTGCTTCGAATCATGGTCAAAAGAGTATCTGGTCGCTATCTATATACATATAGTAATAATATACATATATATAGTATAGTTATATTTCTCATCCACCTATATATACCAAGTGCGTGCAGACGTAAGTGGCCATATACCTAGAATACTAGGTGATGGATTGACCAGGGTGTAATTCAGATATCCATAACTAGTCTAAATGATCCAATAAACTCAAGAAAAAGGGTACATTCCCTACATCTCATAATGAGTGGGATACTTCATGCTCATCACTCGAGATGGTGGGTGTGTCATCATGACAACACCCAAAACAAGGGGCATGGTGTGTTATTCCCACCATCCAAATAGAGTCAACGGTGTGAGACTTCATGCTCAACACTTGATGTAAGGGAGCATAAATCATCATGCCCAACATAACCCTTACCATCATTCCAAAACCTATATCAAAGGCATAATCATATTTATTTTAAAATCCATGAGGCATTACCTCTCATGAATTTTATTAGTAAATCCCAAATAAAAAAAGAAATTATAATTAAATTAATCATTTAATAAAGATACAACAAGTGGCATGGACTTTCCACCCTTAAATCATTTAATCAATTAAACCATTTAATTATTTAGGTAAGGCCAACCATCATGAAATAGGCCATCCAATTTAATAAAATCCATTTATTTAACCAAAACATGGACATTCATCTTATAAGTAAAAAATTTAATTTAGAAGGTTCCATGGGAAATTATGCAAATAACTATAAGGGTAATTCCATTTATAAATTGGGCTAAGCACTTGGGAGGTGCCTTGGGTTCATGAAACATTTATATAAAATAGGCAATTCAAATTATAGACCAATTCAAATGATTATCAGGAATTCTAGGAATTTAATCATTTAATTATAAAGGGGAAAATCAAGCTAGCACACCCAAGGGGTTTCCATGATCAAGGTAAACATCCTCTAACCACTAAATAACGATCCACATGAGTATAGCAAGGTGCGTACATCAATTTAGAATGAAGAAAACCATTTTAAGGCAATGCACGATGAAGGATGGAATAAGAAACAAGGTAGAGGCTATGAAAACAATATTTTTTTTGGTAAAATGATGATACCACCTACCTTAGGGCCTTTTACACCTCCTCATCCGACGGTGGCCTCATATTTGAAGTAGGTTGGGAGAAATAGAAGAAATAGTCCAAAGCTCTGAAAATAGGGAAAAAGAGATTTCACTTAAATAGCAAAACATATTCGAAGATAAACCAAAATAATAAAGGATAGGAGGGTATAAAATACCTCTATCTATCCAATGCCTTCAATAAATCTTGATTTGGACTTCAAACGTGGGAGATATTGAAGAACCTTGGTTGTGGAAGATGAGTGCTCATGGGAGAATAAAGGGATTCCCATCTGTTGGAAATGGGAAGGAGAAAGAGGAAATATGGTTTTAATTTTAATTAAGGTAAATATTATAATTTCACCCTTAAAAATATGGTCACATGGTTTGGATGCACAATTTTTCCAAACTGTGATAAGCCCACTATCCAAGGAGAGACCCCGTATAGTTTCCATAACTGTGTAAAAACCATGCAAAAAGCCTTTGTCAAAAACTATAGATGTCCCACATGGGCATGTGACTTGGGTTACACGGTTGTAGAAAAACCGTGCAACCCCTTCTACTCAAAAGGTACCCTGCACGGTTAGTACTAACCATGAGATAACCATCTGAACTACACTTTTTCCCCATTTTCTAGAACTCTAGGCCCTGAACAAGCCCCACATGTTCCTGGGACCTCCCTTAGGATGTAGTGCACATTTACCATGATTAAAAAAAGGAAACACATTGAAAAAAAATATCTATAACTTTATAAAAGAAACGAGTCATTACAACCTCCCCTCCTTAAAGAAACTCATCCCTGAGTTGGCCTTATGAGGGTTAATAGGTATCATCCAAGAAAAGATCTAGTCACTGAGCTTGTATATCAGCTTCCTTCTCTCAAGAATAATTATATACTTGATCATGCTTCCATAAAACCTATACCAAAGGAACTAACCTTCATCAAAGTGTCTTCATGATCCTGTCCACAATATACACTAGATACTCCTTGGAGGAAGCGTCCATTTCTAAATCTTCTTCATCAGGTTGAAAGACATGTGACAAGTCTGGATAATATCAAAAAAGTTGAGATACATGAAAGATATCATGCATAGACTAGTATCTCTATGGAAGTTCTATCTGGTAAGTCACTAATCCAATCTATTTCACAACCTCTAAGGGTACAACAAACCTAGGTGAGAGATTACCCTGACTCTGAATATGGATATGGCCCAACCTAGGTGAGACTCATAAGAAAACCTGACCTCCGACGTCAAACTTGAGAGGTCACCGGTTTCGATTGGCATACAAATTTTGTCTATACTGAGCTGTCATCATGCACTTTCTGATCAGTTGGACCTGCTCTGTAGTCTCCTACATGAGACATGGTCCAAGCATAGTTTCCTCCCCTACCTCTATCCATCACAGAGGTGAAAAAATGACTACCATATAAGGCTTCATAAGGATCCATCTTAATGGCAGGCTGAAATCTATTATTATAAGAGAAATCAAAAAGGGGTATGTGTTTCTCCTAAGAACCCCCAAAGTCAAGGAAACATGCATGAGGAATGTAATCTAGCACCTAAATCGCATGATATGTCTTTCCATCATTCTATGGGTGATAGGATGTGCTCAGAAGCACAAATTTACCCAAGGCCTTTTGAAACCCCTTACAGAACCATGATGTAAAGTGAGAGCCTCTATCTGAAATGATAGAATAAGGAGATCCATGAATACATACAACCTCCCTAATGTACAACCTCCCTAGGTAAGAAATGTACAACCTTCATCAAATGATTAATGAAAAACCACATTGTATCGTTTCCCTGAGGTGATCTAGGTAAACCATTCAAGAAATCCATCAAAACATCATCCCATTTCTACTTGAGGATGGAAAATGGATGTAAAATCCCTACCAGACATTGATGTTTCTCTTTCACCTATTGATAGGTGGAACACTGAGTGATGAAGTTGATAATCTCCCATTTCATACCAGACCACCAATACTGGCATCATAATTCTTGATACATCTTGGTGACACCAGGATGAACTGCCCATGTCAGGGAATAAAATTCACACATCAGCTCCTCTATGATGTCTATTGGGACCCATACACTCCCATGTAATAGTAAGGTATCATCCTCATCCATGGTCCAACCTGAAGATGTGTCATTATATAATACACTTTCCCTTAGGATAAGGCCTTTGAGATCAGATAATTGCCTCATTATTACCCATTCTAGAAGAGTATAGGTCACTGCTAAGGCTGTGAGGATAGTCTAACAATGATCCTCTTGAACCTCAATGTGAATCTCTAAGAATAAGGTCATGAGCTTCCATTCACCACTGGCCTCCTAAACCACTCGAGTTTGAGTCTTCCGACTCAGATCATCAGCCAATGCATTGCCTTTACCAGGTGTGCAGGTAAGTTCAAAATCAAATGACTGTAGGTACTCAACCCACCTACACTACTTGATATTCAGATCCTTCTATGTAAAGATGTACTTGAGGATTTTGTGATTAGTTTATACCAAAAAATGTTCTTCAAGTAGATAATGTATCCAGCGACATAGATCATGAACTATAACAACTAGCTCGAGGTTGTGTGTTGGGTAATTCTGCTCGTGAGACCTCAACCGACAAGACCTGTACACAATGAATTGCTTTTCCTACATTAAAAAAACTCCAAGCCCAATACCCGATTCATCACTGTAGACTATATAGGTCTTTCCTAGATCTAGAAGAATCAGTATCGGTGCTGAATTCAATCTACCCTTCAACTCCTGAAATACTGATTCATAAGATTTTAACCATATGAATCTCAAAACTTTCTTTATCAAGCATGTAATTAGTGCGACAAGGCATGAAAAATCTTGGATGAAGTGTCTGTAATACCCAGCTAGTCCCTATAAACTTCGAATTTCAAAGAAGTTCTTGGGATACTACTAAGAAACTATATCTATCCCTTTCTCCAGGTCTACTTAAACTCCTGATTCCAATATGATATGACCTAGGAAGTGGAATTTATCGATTCAAAAGTTGAATTTTCTATGATTTTCATAAAACTGATGCTCTCTCAATGTATTTAGTATGATCTCAAGATGGCTGGCATGGTCATGTATGGAGTGTGAATACACTAAGATATCATCAAAAAATACTACCAAATGAATCTTGATATGGGTGGAAAACCCGATTCATAAGATCTATAAAAATATTAGGTGTGTTCATGAGACTGAACGACATGAACAAGTACTCATAAAGACCATAACTACTCCTAAAATCTATAAAAGGTATGTATGATGACCTGACACACACCTGGTGATAGTCCTACCTCAAATATATATTTGAAAACACACTCTATCCTCGAAGCTAATCAAAGAGGTTGTCTATTCTAGGTAGTGGATACTGATTCTTTACTGCGAGCTAGTTCAATCGATGGCAATCTACAAAAATTCTGAGGGTACCATCCAATTTATTATAAAAAAAGACTGGTGAACTCCAATGATAAGTTATGGGGGGCATATGAAGCCTTTAACCTCTAGGACCTACAACTATTTCTTAATATCTAGAAGCTCCATAGGTGTCATCCTATAAAGAGGAATGGTCATTAGTGCTGCTCCTAGGACAAGATCAATGGTAAAATATACCCCTCACACTAGAGGTAGACTAGATAAGTCATTAGGAAAGATGTACTAGAAATGATCCACTAATGGAGGGAAAAAATTGGGTCATAACCCTTGATTATATAGGAAAAGAATGGAAATATGAGTTTTCAGACTAATCAACCTCTATTGTTCGGGCCCAAATCTAGTTGCACTAACATCCCATTCTCCCTTATGCACATGCCTAATTCTTTTTGGTGATGTAAACAACACCCTCTGATGATAATAGTCAATATAGTCTTGATAGGGAACTAAACAATCTATCTTGATGATTATGTCAAAGACCATCATGTCAAGGATGAAAAGATTCCATACAAAGAGATATCCACCTATCTTAAAAGGAAAATCCTTACAATGGATAACACCCTCTAATCGAATACCTAATGGGTTATCAAGCGTCATAACACCATAGAAGTGATCGATCTCAAGTCCCATACTCTCCAAAATAGTCTCAAATATAAATGAGTGAGACATGCCTGTTTCAAATAAATAATACACTAAATTTGAGGCTACTAGAATAGTACCTAAAACTATAGAAGGTTCTATGATATTCTCCTTTGTCATAGGCTGAACTGCATGGAACTGGCCTGTACTGTGACCCTAAGTCATTGCCTAATTTCCCTAAGAAACCCACACTATTGGAACTATGAATCATGAGTTTTACTACCTCTGCATGGACCACTACCTCGGTTTGAGTGGATGGTGGTATTGTAGCTACCTTTCTGACATGATCATACTATCCCCACTCCATAACATGGGGTAGGAGTAGATCCTCGCTTGCTAGGCACTGATGGAAAAGTTATAAATAAATGTCGAATATGGCCCATCCCGCCACAACCTCTAAATTACATTGGATCTCGTAAGCACTAAGAATTTGTGTTTCCTGAATTCCCAAACTGATGACATATCAAAAAGATTTCAGTATGAGGAGCATGACTGCTTCTACCTACCTGAGTAACCTGAAAACGTCTCTTTTTCCCAGAAGAAGAAAAACTAATATATCTAGGTTTCAAATCACCATGACTCTCACCATCATATTCCCTCAAATTTCAATATTTAATAAGATATTGGTTGAATATCTCTAATATGGTCATTAACTGAAAGACATTGAACTACGATCAGATGGAATATACCAACCCATCCTTGAATCACCTGGCAGTCATAATATCATCACCCACTAGAGTAGGAGAGAACTGTTGTAGCTCTGTAAAGTGAGTAGATTATTCCATAACAGAAATACCTCTATTCTGTAGGTTCATAAATTCTCTATCTCTATTAGCCCTCAAATTATTGGGAAAGAAATAGTCATATAAGATAGCCTAGAAATCTTCCCAAACCATATCTCTATGCTGATATTTTTGGATAATAACATCCCACCATCACTTGGTAGAATCATGTAGCATATACACAATAAGTTTGAACCTATGATCTAGAGGCATATCTAGATGCTAAAATATATAAAGAATATATTCGATCCAAGGCTCAACAACATGAGGTTTTCCATCCCCAAAAAGGTGGGAGGATAATACTGTTAGAAATCACGAGTTAACTCTACCATAATCGGGACTGTTCAAACCACACCTTTCATAGACTATAACATATGTATAAATCCCTCTAAAAACTAGGCGTCAATTACCATATCAATAATAAGAAGAGGTTCCATAGGTGAACTTGTAGGAAGGATCACTGGTGGATCAAGTCCCACCACCTTAGGTGCATAGTCGTCACCACCTTCAAGGCATATGAATTAAGAACATTATGGTGGCATGATACTATAATTCCAAACATATGCCTCAGAAGATATTTTAACAATTGAAAAGATTGAAAATAGAAAACTAGGACAGGTTCATAGCCTTCCTATAGACAAATCATACCCCTCTTCCTACTCCTAAAACCAAGATTGGGTAATAGAGAAAGACCATAATAGACCATAAGAACATAATAAACTCACCAAATACCCACTAATAAGGATGAGTTCATGTTTAGGTCTCTATTTAACATGTATAAGATGGCCATTCTTACTTTAAAAGCAATATTCATTTTAAATTTGTGCTCATTCAAATATTTAAATTTTTTTAAAAGGTTGAATGATATGGATCACCATTTCCAACCCATAAGGGGCCATACTCCTTATGAACCAAAATATGACATCCAATTAACCCATACTAAACATGATCCAGCCCATGTGACCAATGGTCCATGGCTTAATGTTCCATAATTAACTGCTCAAGGTGTCTTCTTTAACCTATACAGGAAAAAACTATTAGGTTAAGGTATACACTTTAAGTGTCAATTATGTTTTCAAAACCCTAAAAGGAAAGTTATAACAATTCCTTATAATAATCAAGGCACCATTAATATGCAATAGGAAAATGCACGCTGAAAGTAGATGTGACATGAAAAAATGCATAGTATATTAGTCCTATTATGCCTATAATTATGCATTTAATGAAATACACTCATTTTATTAGGCCTAGGTAGAATAAATCATCAATTAAATAATACTAATATCAATAACATCACAATACATATGTGTCACCCAATGGTGATGTCGTATCATCTATAAATGGAATAATCAATAACTCCAATTTTCCCATCCTAGGTAATTTGGGTTTCCCCTGTGCATAGGTTAGCTACATCCAGGAATAGGTTCATTTACAAATTCCTTTAACTCCTAGTATCCTATATAATACACAAATAGTAATAAAAATGAAAAAATATGATATGATACCACTTTGTAACACCCCAACATGGGATCCACTTAACCCGTGCCCTGAGCTGGTGGGTCACATGGCCTCAAGCACGCCTCCCTGTACGCTAGAGGCTACCGAATTGTAGAAAGGGTGTAAAGGTGGTATAGTGGGGAGACTATACCCTCATATCATAGTAGCACAATGGATATCCCAATAATAATACAATAGTAGAAGCAGATATAAACAAACATAATAGATAAGCAGTGGAAGAATAGATAACTGAACAACTGAATAATAATATTAAAAGCCACTAGGCAGTGTCATATACATGGATGCATGGAATTCTGATATACAAAAGGTGAACATGGGACATGAATATAAAATCATTCTATACAAAAACTAAAAAAATAATAAAATTCTACTGTAATAGAATCTTGAGCATATGATCGGTTCTCTACTCCTATACTCCATCTAAAGGTAAAACATATCAAAACTTTGTAGCAGTGTGCTTGCCCTTATTCTGTAAATATAGACAAATAATCTACTCGGGTACCAAAAGTGGAACGAGTAGGGTGTGAGATAAAACCCTAGTAGTCAACCACTAACAATGTCTAAAAGTAATCCAAGCAGTGCTCATAGCCTAATAGTGTGCAGGTATAAATAATTAATTAACAAAGTTGAACAAATAAATACCAACCCACTTAGGTTCCTAAAGAACACCTAGAGGCTCTACCTGATTTAGATCATGGCCATAAGAGTATCATATCAGTATCAATATACATATAGTAATAATATATATATATACAATATAGTTAAATATTATATCCACCTATATATACTAAGGGCATGTGGACGTACGTGGCCATATACATGGAATACTAGGTGCTAGCTGGACTAAGGCATAACCCATACATCCATATCTATTCTAAATGAACCTATAAGCTCACGAAAAAGGGTACATTCCCTACTTATCATAATGATTGGGAGACTTCATGCTTGTAACTCAAGATGGTGGGTGTGTCTTCATGCTAACACCCAAAATAAGGGACGTGGTGCGTCATGCCCACCATCCAAATAGAGTCAATGGTATGAGACATCATGATCAACACCCGATGTAAGGAAGTGTGAATATTTATGCCCAGAATAACCCTTACCATCATTCCATAAGCTATATCAAAGGTGAAATCATATTTATTTTAATATCCATGAAGTATTACCTCTCATGAATTTTATTAATCAATCCCAAATACAAATAAGGAATTAAAATTCAATTAAGAATTTAATAAAGATACAAAAAGTGGTGTGGCCTTTACACCCTTTAATCATTTAATCAATTAAACCATTCAATTATTTAGGTAAGGTCTAACATCATGAAACAGTCCGTCCAATTTAGTACAATCCATTTATTTAATCAAAACATGCCCATTCATCTTACAAGGAAAAAAGGGCATTTAGAAGGTGACATGGGAAATTAGGAAACTATATACAAGGGAAATTCCATTTATAAATTTGTCCAAGCACTTGGGAGGTACCTTGGGTTCATTAAATATTTATATAAAAGTGTTAATTCAAATTATAAACAAAGACGAATGCTTAGAAGGTGTTCTAGGCATTTAATCATTTAATTATAATTGGTGAAATCGAGACAGAATACTCAAGGGGTGTCCATGATTGATATAAACATCATCTAACCACTAAAAAATGATCCACATGAGTATAAAAAGGTGTGTACATAAATTTATAATAAAGAAAATCATTTTAAGGTGATGCATGATGAAGTCCGGCATGCAGCGCAATAACACAACTATTAAAACACCAAAACTTTTAGGGAAAATGATGAGACCACCTACCTTAGGGCCGTTGAAAAATACTCATTTTATGGAATCCTCCGATTAAAAGTAGGTTGGGAGAAATTTAAGAAATACTCTAAAGCCCTGAAAACAGAAAAAAATAGCTTTCATCTAAATAGAGAAATATATTCTAAGATAAACTGAAATAGGAAGGTAGAGGAGGGTAGATCATACCTCTAGATATCTTATGCCTTCGATGGGTCTTGATTTGGACTTCTAATGTGGGATATATTGAAGAACCTAGGTTGAGAAAGATTAGTTCTCACATGAGAATAAAGGGTTTCCCATCCACTATAAATGAGAAGGAGAAAGAAGAAATATGGTTTTAAGTTTAATGAAGAAAAAATTGTAATTTCACCCTAAAAAATAGGGGTGTTATGTTTGGCCGAACAGTTTGGCTAAACCATGTGAAAACCATGCGAATCCCACTGTACAAGGAGCGACCCCGCATGGTTAAGGTGTACAGTTTCCCTAACTATGTGCAAACCATGAAAAAAACCTCTATCCAAAACTACATATGGCCTGCATGGGTATAAGGCCCCAGCCTTAAACCTTACTTAATCTTGAGTTATTACAAGATTACACATTGAGGATCTTTTCGGGTTTAGAGTTTTAGAGAATTAGATTATAAAACATGCATTACATTCCACATATAAACAAAGTGGTTACATAAAGATAGTATTCTTCATTCCCATCAATGGAAACACATTTAAAATAAAACATGGATTATTTCTTGACACATACTTGACTCTATCATCTTATCATGTACCTTTCCCTTGACCTGTGAAAAACATTTCAAAAACTTGGGATGAGCATAAAAACTCAGTATGGGTTATAAAAAGAACATGGAAAGGAAACATGAGTTCATATATACATAAGAATGAAATCATACTTTACCCATAAAACATAGGCACTTTAACATACCTCATAAAATCATGAATAAATCATAGAAATCATAAGACATAAAGGTAACTTGAGGCATTCATAACATTCTTACGTAGGGAGTAACCCTCTTGGTTACGTTTGGAATACCCATCACAGTATATTCCCTAAAATCTCTTCGGAGAAACCTTAACGTTTCACTCCTTCGCGTTACCCAATGCATTGGAGAGCTATAACGGGCTCACCCGCCCTTAGTTTATCACGGAACCACCCGTCTTCATAATAATGCCCAAGAACCATAACATAATCATATCACATAAAACATGCATAAAGGAAACATAAAATTTACACATTTCAATCACGAGATATCAATACAACACATTGATATAAAAACATTATGAAAACCATTTTCAATACTAAAATAAAAGAAAAGCAAAACATGGTATTTATTTTTCTTTTAAAAAGAAGGTATGGCTTGTAGAGGAAGCCGAAACTCAAATAACGGTCACGACGGCGGAGAAGTCGTTGTCGCCGCATACGTACGACAAAAAGATTCCCTTTTGTCGTTTAGTAAATGCTTCGTATAAAAAAGATTCCTTTTGAATAAACGTAAAATCCAAAGGGGTTTATACACCATATAAAAGAAAGTTGTGTATAAAATAAAATATGCCTCAACGAAAGGAGATTGAGACGAAGTCTCATACCTCGTATCCGACTTGACCCGACCATTCTTTAATCTCCTGAATAATAAACTTGAGTTAATCTATACTTGCTTATGAATCTTTTTCAAGTTCATTATTCCTTTTATACCATGTTATGAACATCATGTAATCAGTTAAGTTAATAATGTTCATTTTGTCGGTATTTGGTTCTTAAGTCAAAAATAGACTTCTTTCACTTACATGTTGTTAATTTGGTCAAAGGTTCATTATATCCAGAATAGTATTCATGATGTAGATATCATATATGTCATATATATCCAGTACATACATGCATTTATAATATTACATAATCATTTAGAGGTAAGAAATGAAATGCACCGTTCATGGAGACGGTAAGCCGTACGTACGCATGAACGCTACTTTCATTTCTATTTCGTATTTTATAGAATGGAATCATAATGATATAAAGGTATATTATAATTCCAGTATAATATCATATATAATATCATAGTTCCATCCTTTATATGTCCCACATATGGTATTTAACGAATCAAATCACTTTGAGGGGGCGGTAGTCCGCACTTCCTAAAATGAAGATATCGTGTTTACCCATAATGGAAACCATAAAGGTATGCCCAAAATGAAAAAAACAGAAGCTTAAGGAAAACATAAACATATTATATATCATATATAAAAATAGTGACATCATAATGGCCACCTTTTAAGGTGTTAAATGTGTATTGAACAATCATCGTTTCGGGAGGCAGAATTTCGCCATCCACGGAAACCGTATGTTCTTTAACCATTTGATGTAGTTGTGTGAGAGTTTAGCTCAAATAAATCTTATAAAAACATCCTAGTATATTGAATATACTGGTGTTGTTACAAAGTAAGTAAATAAAAAGATTTTAGGGGGTTGGAGAAACAAAATAAAACAAATGAACATGAGAGAATGAATTACCTTTAAAAGTGTAACTCCTTTTGATTTGAGCCTAAAGGCTTCCTTTGAAAGGATTATGCCCAAAGGGAATCCTCTAGGATGAGGAGAGGGATGTGGAGAGAGTAAATGGGCAGGGGTTGGCCGAGCCAAAGGCTTGAGGTGTGTGAAATGAGGTAGAGGTGGGGGCCTTTTATAAGAGGAGAGGAGGGGCACTTTTGGAAAGTAAAGAAATATTACTTTATTTGAAAATGTGTTTCGATTTTAAAAGGTCCCACATTGATATAATTCGTGGATAAGGTGATAAGGCTTCGAAATCCACTCATCCAATAAGTTTTGGACATGTGTAGTTCATAGATTTTACATTATCTTTCCATTTTATTTAAATCGTCAAATAATGATGTCATCGCTGCATCATTATTATGTCATAAATAATTTAATTTATTTAATGTCTAAAAATCATAAAAAAAATACTATGATGTAGGAAATCTTTTTATATTTCCAATGACTATTTATAATCAAATATCTGATCTTTATAACCCCATGTAAAAATTGTTTTCGTAAGACATATTATGTTTGTGTCATTGTTACTTTAACATTTAATAAAAAGCTATTTATGTCATTTCCCAACCAAAATGTCTCCATGGGGTCCCCAAGTTGACCCATGGCTTGTCTTGGTCGGCCATGACACAACCAATAAGGTTGGAACATGTGTCTAGGTCATTTCCTATTATTAAATCATTATTTATACCTTAAACTACCCTAATTACCACTAATCGCGATTAAAAACTTAATAAGTTACTATTCACCAAAAAAATATTTTAATCTCATTGAACCAAATTTTACTTCTTAATGACAACCATGTATGTCGGATTTTCAAAATTCAATACACATTAGTGGTAAACTTTCATTTAACTAAAAAATCAGTTTGCTTGATTACCACTTTGTGGTTTCACTATTCATCAAAAATTGAAGTTTTTCAGAAAATTACCAAAAATTCACCCTAAGCTATATTTGATATTCTGAATTCAAAAATGAAGTCTATTTTACAAAATTCAAATCATATAAGTCACATTAATTAATTTAATAATTAATTCCCGCTGCCAGAGCAAATAGCGTGTTTTTACAAAACAATAAGTATCAAAAGATTGACACCAGTTTAAGTCTAATTTCAAAGTGAAATTGTTTCCAATGACCACCATTGGATTAAATGGTAAAAATATATTCTAATTTCACTTCAAAACCAATTCAAAACATAATCTAATCATATAAATAAATTAGATTAAAAAGCGGTTTTGATGTAAAATGCAGTATTTTCACTATTCATTAAAAAATGAACATTGTCAGAAAAATACCAAAAATTCACACAAGGTAAATTTTGATGTCCCAATAATAAAGAATAAGTTTATTTTGACAAACATAGTTTATAAAATTGTCAAAATATAGATTCAAAAATGGTTTGCCATCAAAAGACAGTAAACCAATCTTTTGAGAATATTAGTGTATTCCATGCATAAGATTGTATTTATTTTCATTTTAAGCCTCTATAACACTATCTTAATCATTAATAGACATAGATAAAAATATCTATTATTCATTACTTACTTGGGATGTTACATCCTTCCCCCCTTTAGAAAATCGCATCCCCGCAATTTATTTACTTATCGAATAAATGGGGGTACTTATCCCTCATTGCATTTTCAGATTCCCATGTTGCCTCTTCAATCATGTGATTTTTCCACAAAACCTTTACCTGCTTAATCACCTTATTCCGTAAAACTTTCTCCCTGTGGTCAAGAATCTGGACCGGTTGTTCCTCATAAGATAGGTTCTCTTCCAGCTGAACTACCTCTGGACTCAAAACATGAGATGGATCTGGCATATACTTTCTCAACATCGAAATGTGAAAAACATTGTGTACCTGAGATAAACTCGGAGGTAAAGCCACTCGGTATGCAACTGATCCAACTCTCTCCAGAATTTCGTATGGTCCAATGAACGTTGGACTCAACTTTCCTTTCTTACCAAATCTCATTACACTTTTCCAAGGAGAAACCTTGAGAAAAACATGATCACCTACCTCAAAAGATAGATCCTTCCTCCGGTTATCCGCATAACTCTTCTGCCTGCTCTGAGCTGTTCTCATGTGTTTCTGAATCAACTGAACTTTTTCTTCCATCTCTTCTACCAATTCTGGTCCCATCAACTTCCTTTCACCCACTTCATCCCAGAAAGCTGGAGTTCGACACCGCTTCCCATATAATGCCTGAAATGGTGCCATCTGTATACTGGAATAAAAAATATTATTATATGAAAACTCAACCAAAGAAATATGTTGGTCCCAACTTCCCTGATAATCCATAGAACAAGCTCGTAGCATATCCTCCAATGTCTGAATTGTTCGTTCTGACTGCCCATCTGATTGAGGATGAAAAGCTGTACTAAAATTTAATTCAGTACCCAACGACTTCTGAAGGCCTTTCCAAAAGTTAGAAGTAAACCTAGGATCACGATCCGATACAATGGAGAGAGGAACTCCATGTAACCTGACTATCTCTTTAAGATACAAATGGGAAAGTTGATCAAGAGAGAAAGTATCTCTTATAGCAAGGAAATGAGCAGATTTGGTCAAGCGATCAACAATAACCCAGATTGCATTATTACCTCGAGATGTCTTCGGTAATCCAACAACAAAGTCCATGGATATATTCTCCCATTTCCACTCTGGCACTGGTAAAGGCTGAATCATCCCTTTCGGTAACTGCCGCTCTGCTTTAACCTGCTGACAAGTCAAACACTTCACAGTAAAATCAGCAATATCTCTTTTCATTCCATCCCACCAGTAATACCCCCGCAGATCTCTATACATCTTAGTACTGCCCGGATGAACTGAAAATGGAGAACTATGAGCTTCACATAACAAATCTCTCTTCAACTGTGAATCACAAGGCACACACAATCTCTTCCCAAATCTCAAAACGCAATCATTATCAATGTTGAATTCAGGCAACTTACCTTTCTGAACCAGCTCTACCTTTTTCTGCAACTCACTGTCTTGATTCTGTGCTTGCTTGATTCTATCTGATAGAGATGATCTCACTGATACCTGAAACAAAACAGAAGGACTTCCTGCACCAACAACTTCTATGCCAAAGTTCATCAAATCCTTAACCAAAGGATCACGTTCCAACCGCAACATTGTTAATGAAGCATTACTTTTTCGTCTCAAATCATCAGCCACTTTATTTGCTTTTCCCGGATGGTAATGAATTGTACAATCATAATCCTTGATTAATTCCAGCCATCTCCTTTGTCTCGTGTTTAACTCTTTCTGAGTGAATATATACTTTAAACTTTTGTGATCGGTATATATTTCACACTTTACTCCATACAAATGATGCCTCCAAATTTTTAAAGCAAAAACAACAACAGCTAATTCCAAATCATGTGTAGGGTAATTTACCTCATGAGTTTTCAACTGTCGTGAAGCATAAGCAATTACCTGATCATTCTGCATTAGGACGCAACCAAGTCCTTTCAATGAAGCATCACTGTATATAACAAACTCACCATTCCTGGAAGGTAGTGCCAAAACTGGAGCATTCACCAATCTTCTTTTCAATTCCTGAAAACAATAATCACATTCTTTTGTCCAGATAAACTTAACACCCTTCCGAGTTAGCTTAGTCATTGGACTAGATAACCGTGAAAAATTTCTAACAAACCTTCGGTAATAGCCCGCCAAACCAAGGAAGCTACGAATCTCGGTTACATTTGTGGGTCTTGGCCATTCTTCCACAACTTTTGTTTTTGCAGGATCAACAGTTATTCTATCTTTAGAAACAATGTGACCAAGGAAAGAAATTTGTTGCAACCAAAACTCACACTTTCTGAATTTCCCATACAGTTTCTTTTCTTTTAAGGTTTGCAAGATAACCCTTAAATGTTTTTCATGCTCCTCTTTACTTTTAGAAAACACCAAAATATCATCAATGAAAACCACCACAAACTTATCCAAGAACTCATGGAAAATTCTATTCATTAAGTCCATGAATACAGCAGGTGCATTGGTTAGCCCAAAAGGCATTACTACAAATTCATAATGGCCATATCTCGTACGGAATGCGGTCTTCGGAATATCTGCCTCCTTTACCTTCAGCTGATGGTACCCCGATCTCAAGTCAATCTTTGAAAAAAACTGAGCTCCCTGGAGCTGGTCAAACAAATCATCGATATGAGGCAAAGGATATTTGTTCTTAACAGTGATATTATTCAAGGCTCTATAATCAATGCAAAGTCTCACAGAACCATCTTTCTTTTTAACAAATAAAACAGGAGCACCCCATGGTGATGTGCTAGGTCTAATGAAACCTTTCTCTAATAAATATTGCAATTGCTCCTTCAACTCTAAAAGTTCAATTTATGCCATTCAATAAGGGGGTTTTGAAATTGGCTTAGCATCAGGAACTAAGTCAACAGTAAACTCAACTTCCCGATCTAGTATTATTCCAGGCAACTCATCAGGAAAAACATCAGGATACTCATTTACCACTGGCACATCATTAATCTGAATAGTTCCTTTATTTTCAACGACGTGTGCAAGGTAACATTCATTTCCATCTTTTACAAGTTTCTTGGCCTCTTGATATGTTATCAAAAGTAAGGGTTCATTCTTGTAAACAAACTGAAAGTCTTTCTGAAATGAAACTTCTTTAGCTCTACAGTCAATCTTAGCATGGTAAATAGAGATCCAATCCATACCCAGGATAACATCAAACTCTAATAGAGGTATAACAATAAGGTTTGCAAGTAGGTTCTTTCCACAGATAAGGATAGGAATATTCTTATAAATTCTTTTTGCCTCAACATTTCCCCCAGGTGTTTTTACCAAAAGTTCAGGAGTCATTTCTTGAGATGGTATTCCCATTTTACTAGAAAAGGTTTCAGAGATGAAAGAATGTGTAGACCCCGAATCAAACAACACACTGGCATAATCTGAAAAAACAAACAAAGTACCTGATACAACTTCATTTGATGGCCCGACATCTGCTGAAGTAGTTGCAAAGGATTTCACCACCCCTTTATGCTTGTAGTCTAACTGCTTCCCATCACTCAAGCTCTTTGTCGGACACTCGTTTGCATAGTGACCCATCTCATTGCACTTATAACATTTCACTAACTGTAAATCAAATTTTTTATTACCTTCACCTTGATCCTTTTCAGTGCAATCACGAGCCTTATGTCCCATCTTACCACATCGGTAGCACTTTCTAGAATTCAGAAGACATTCCCCAGCATGCCTTTTGCCACATTTATCACAAACTGGAAACTTAGTTCTCTTACCATCAAACTTTTTTGAAGAATTCTTACCTTTCTCCTGCCACCTCGGTCTCTTCTTCTGCTAGTTGTTATAGAAAACTTGGTCATCGGCAAACTCCATTTCCACCTTCTCAGCACATCGAACAAGCTTTTCATAACTTTTAAACTCACGATAAGCTAATGCCCTTCGATATTTTGGCTTTAATACTGAGTAAAAACGATTGATTTTACTATCAAGGTCCCGGATAAAATTTGGAGCATACCTTGCCAATCGAGTGAACCTTTCTTCATAGGAAGCCACTGAGTCTTCCTCTTGCCTCAATTCCAAGAATTGCTTTTCCATCCTAAGTCGAACAACCTTAGGAAAATACTTCTCAAGAAACATACCTTTGAATTCATCCCAGTCAAGAGCATCAATCTCATCGGCGTCCCTGATATTTTTAACCATAGACCACCATTGATCTGCTTCACCCTCCAAACGGTAAATAGCAAGACTAACCTTTTGATTGTCTGAACACCCCATGACATCAAAAATCTTCTCCAGTGCTTTAATCCACCCTTCAGCTAGCATAGGGTCAGATGATCCTCTGAATGATGGTGGATGTTGCCTCATGAAATGTTCCACCACTGACATGTTCCTCTGCGGTTGGTCTGGCTGATCTCGTGTATGGATACCACCGCCATTTATCGCCTGAGTCAACTGCGCCATTACTGCAACAAACTGTTCAGTTCCAATTCCGACCATTTCTGGATGCTGATTCGGAAGGTTATTTCCTTCTGTATTCCTTCCTAGCACTGCTTCCCTGTTTCCTCTGCGGAAAACCATTCTGAACAAACATGTCTTAGATGAAGCAACATGGTAATCTTTAAATGCTATATCATTTCGAAAAAAAAATATTTTTGGATAATCATTTAATAGAATTCTAACTCCTAAAGTTATCTAAACCGACCTTTGATACTAACTATAAGGCCCCAGCCTTAAACCTTACTTAATCTTGAGTTATTACAAGATTACACATTGAGGATCTTTTCGGGTTTAGAGTTTTAGAGAATTAGATCATAAAACATGCATTACATTCCACATATAAACAAAGTGGTTACATAAAGATAGTATTCTTTATTCCCATCAATGGAAACACATTTAAAATAAAACATGGATTATTTCTTGACACATCCTTGACTCTATCATCTTATCATGTACCTTTCCCTTGACCCGTGAAAAACATTTCAAAAACTTGGGATGAGCATAAAAACTCAGTATGGGTTATAAAAAGAACATGGAAAGGAAACATGAGTTCATATATACATAAGAATGAAATCATACTTTACCCATAAAACATAGGCACTTTAACATACCTCATAAAATCATGAATAAATCATAGAAATCATAAGACATAAAGGTAACTTGAGGCATTCATAACATTCTTACGTAGGGAGTAACCCTCTTGGTTACGTTTGGAATACCCATCACAGTATATTCCCTAAAATCTCTTCGGAGAAACCTTAACGTTTCACTCCTTCACGTTACCCAATGCATTGGAGAGCTATAACGGGCTCACCCGCCCTTAGTTTATCACGAAACCACCCGTCTTCATAATAATGCCCAAGAACCATAACATAATCATATCACATAAAACATGCATAAAGGAAACATAAAATTTCCACATTTCAATCACGAGATATCAATACAACACATTGATATAAAAACATTATGAAAACCATTTTCAATACTAAAATAAAAGAAAAGTAAAACATGGTATTTATTTTTCTTTTAAAAAGAAGGTATGGCTTGTAGAGGAAGCCGAAACTCAAATAACGGTCACGACGGCGGAGAAGTCGTTGTCGCCGCATACGTACGACAAAAACATTCCCTTTTTTCGTTTAGTAAATGCTTTGTATAAAAAATATTCCTTTTGAATAAACATAAAAGTCAAAGGGGTTTATACACTTTATAAAAGAAAGTTGTGTATAAAATAAAATATGCCTCAACGAAAGGAGATTGAGACGAAGTCCCATACCTCGTATCCGACTTGACCCGACCGTTCTTTAATCTCCTGAATAATAAACTTGAGTTAATCTCTACTTGATTATGAATCTTTTTCAAGTTCATTATTCCTTTTATACCATGTTATGAACATCATGTAATCAGTTAAGTTAATAATGTTCATTTTGTCGGTATTTGATTCTTAAGTCAAAAATAGACTTCTTTCACTTACATGTTGTTAATTTGGTCAAAGGTTCATTATATCCAGAATAGTATTCATGATGTAGATATCATATATGTCATATATATCCAGTACATACATGCATTTATAATATTACATAATCATTTAGAGGTAAGAAATGAAATGCACCGTTCATGGAGACGGTAAGCCATACGTACGCATGAACGCTACTTTCATTTCTATTTCGTATTTTATAGAATGGAATCATAATGATATAAAGGTATATTATAATTCCAGTATAATATCATATATAATATCATAGTTACATCCTTTATATGTCCCACATATGGTATTTAACGAATCAAATCACTTTGAGGGGGCGGTAGTCCGCACTTCCTAAAATGAAGATATCGTGTTTACCCATAATGGAAACCATAAATGTATGCCCAAAATGAAAAAAACAGAAGCTTAAGGAAAACATAAACATATTATATATAATATATAAAAATAGTGACATCATAATGGCCACCTTTTAAGGTGTTAAATGTGTATTGAACAATCATCGTTTCGGGAGGCAGAATTTCTCCATCCACGGAAACCGTATGTTCTTTAACCATTTGATGTAGTTGTGTGTGAGTGTAGCTCAAATAAATCTTATAACAACATCCTAGTATATTGAAGATACTGGTGTTGTTACAAAGGAAGTAAATAAAAAGAGTTTAGGGGGTTGGAGAAACAAAATAAAACAAATGAACATGAGAGAATGAATTACATTTAAAAGTGTAACTCCTTTTGATTTGAGCCTAAAGGCTTCCTTTGAAAGGATTCTGCCCAAAGGGAATCCTCTTGGATGAGGAGAGGGATGTGGAGAGAGTAAATGGGTAGGGTTTGGCTGAGACAAAGGCTTGAGGTGTGTGAAATGAGGTAGAGGTGGGGGCCTTTTATAAGAGGAGAGGAGGGGCACTTTTGGAAAGTAAAGAAATATTACTTTATTTGAAAATGTGTTTCGGTTTTAAAAGGTCCCACATTGATATAATTCGTGGATAAGGTGATAAGGCTTCGAAATCCACTCATCCAATAAGTTTTGGACATGTGTAGTTCATAGAGTTTACATTATCTTTCCATTTTATTTAAATCGTCAAATAATGATGTCATCGCTGCATCATTATTATGTCATAAATAATTTAATTTATTTAATGTCTAAAAATCATAAAAAAAATACTATGATGTAGTAAATCTTTTTATATTTCCAATGACTATTTATAATCAAATATCTGATCTTTATAACCCCATGTAAAAATTGTTTTCGTAAGACATATTATGTTTGTGTCATTTTTACTTTAACATTTAATAAAAAGTTATTTATGTCATTTCCCAACCAAAATGTCTCCATGGGGTCCCCAAGTTGACCCATGTCTTGTCTTGGTCGGCCATGACACAACCAATAAGGTTGGGACATGTTTCTAGGTCATTTCCTATTATTAAAGCATTATTTATACCTTAAACTACCCTAATTACCACTAATCGCGATTAAAAACTTAATAAGTTACTATTCACCAAAAAAATATTTTAATCTCATTGAACCACATTTTACTTCTTAATGACAACCATGTATGTCGGATTTTCAAAATTCAATACACATTAGTGGTAAACTTTCATTTAACTGAAAAATCAGTTTGCTTGATTACCACTTAGTGGTTTCACTATTCATCAAAAATTGAAGTTTTTCAGAAAATTACCAAAAATTCACCCTAAGCTATATTTGATATTCTGAATTCAAAAATGAAGTATATTTTACAAAATTCAAATCATATAAGTCACATTAATTAAATTAATAATTAATTCCCGCTGCCAGAGCAAATAGCGTGTTTTTACAAAATAATAAGTATCAAAAGATTGACACCAGTTTAAGTCTAATTTCAAAGTGAAATTGTTTCCAATGACCACCATTGGATTAAATGGTAAAAATATATTCTAATTTCACTTCAAAACCAATTCAAAACATAATCTAATCATATAAATAAATTATATTAAAAAGCAGTTTTGATGTAAAATGCAGTATTTTCACTATTCATTAAAAAATGAACATTGTCAGAAAAATACCAAAAATTCACACAAGGTAAATTTTGATGTCCCAATCATAAAGAATAAGTTTATTTTGACAAACATAGTTTATAAAATTGTCAAAATATAGATTCAAAAATGGTTTGCCATCAAAAGACAGTAAAACAATCTTTTGAGAATATTAGTGTATTCCATGCATAAGATTGTATTTATTTTCATTTTAAGCCTCTATAACACTATCTTAATCATTAATAGACATAGATAAAAATATATATTATTCATTACTTACTTGGGATGTTACAATGGGTGTGTTCCTTGGGTCGTACAGTTGCAAAAAAACCATATGTACCCTTCTTCTCAAAAGGTACTCTACATGGTTAACCTACACGATTAGTACTAACCATTGAAACTACAACTTTTTCCCATTTTCTAGAACTCCAGGCCCTAAACAATCCCCAAATTCTCCTGGGACCTCCCTTAGGGTGCAATGCACATTTACCATGATTAAAAAAAGTAAATGAATTGAAAATAAAATGAACTATACCTTCATGAAAAAATGAGTTGTTATAACTAATTTGATGAAATTTATTTTATGTTTATCTTTTAAGAAAATGGATTAAATTAAAAGATGATTTTAATGAGCATGAATTTTATAAAATCCATGATTTGGTTTTGAAATGAAAAAGGCATATTGAAAACTAAAATGGGAAAATTGTATTTAAATTTATTTGAAAGGTTTTATTTTCCCAAGATTGATTTTTTGATTTATTTCCCATAATGGGATGCCATAATGGGGTGTAGATTGAATTCCTGATATTATCTCCCCTAATTGGGTGTAGATTAATTTCCCAATATAGGCTCTCTTAATGGGGTGTTGTTTAATTGATTGAAATGAGACCCCCTAACGAGGTGTTGATATGAGTATTCAGATATATATATTTTGAGCCTTGATCTTTGATTATAGAACTATTTTATTCATGAAAAATGTTTTATATAAAATTTTTTATATAAAATATTCATTTAAGCCTATTTTTGAGATATCTTTCATCATTTTCTTTGAAATATTGTTTTTTTGAAAATATGCAAACAATTTTCCATCCATTGTTTTATTTAAATTGATATCATAATTGGTTTATTTTATGGTATTTTTTATGGAATACTTGGTGATACCCTACTAGTTTTTTATCTCACAGCCTACCTTTTCCTTCAGGTGTTTGTAGATTTTATTATTCTAGGTCCAAGAAAAGGGAAAAAAACAACTTTTAGGTGTCAGATGTTATTGATTGTTGGGACATAGAGTCATGGTGGTGATTGGTGGAGATGTTATCCACATGTTTCATGGGATGTTTTGATCTTTATCTTGGCAGTTGTTGAGCCTTTGATGATGCACTATTTTGGGTTTGTTTTACCTGGTTATTTCTAGTATGTTTTCCTTGAGGAGTGTTGATCATACTAACTTGTATCCATTATCTTTCACTATGTTTTGGAAAAATCATTCCCTTATATTTCTTGTATGACGTCAGGTTCTAGTCACTAACCCATGGTGATTAGGAATTCCCTTTGAGCCATGTGAGAGTTGGATCGGGTATCAGGTCACTAGGGTATCTAGGATAGTTCATGAAAAAAATGTGATTAGTGGTGTGCATTTGTGTATATTTCCTTGATGTTAGTATGTAGTTGAGATGTCCTGGTATATAGGATATAGGATTTTTGGAACTTATAAGGTATTTAAGAGTGAGTGCCTAGCCAGATATCATAGTAACAAGACTTAAGTCACCATGAGTGTTTGGGAAAAGAATATTGAGGAATGTTTATAGTTACCATATACTTTTACACATATTATTAAAATATTTAAATCACAATTATCTATCAAATAAAAACCAAGGATCGATAAGTCTAGTGTATTTATAATAATAGGTACATAATTTAAAAACATGAAACCAGAATAAAACATCCTTTTATTAATATTCATAATGACCTCATAACTTCCTTTGAGCTCTTACATTTGTATAAGATAACCTGGGGAATACATAAACAAAATGGATGAGCTAAAAATCTCAGTAAGGGAATAAACATGGGAATAAAGCATAACACATGAGTTAGCATGAATAACATGATAACATAAAAGGCATGGATCATGAATAAATATATAGAATCATAAAATATATAACATGGAATCATATGATCATAGAAATATTGGAATTTGGAAGAAACATATAACATTACATAAACATGATTCAAAACTAACTTCCAAGACTATATCACATGGTGGACAAAGTTCCATAATGGATTAGGTGTACTCCCTAATCTCATACATAATGTCTCATGAGATAAAAAATTACCCAATTTATTGAAGTGGAATATAGGTGCACCCATAATAACTTGTTCATGTATACATGTTCCACATAAATAAATCAAACATAATGAATAAACATATGGGTTACCCATAGAAGGAAGGAAATGGGTATTGTAATCATGTCACAAGGAATAACCAAAGTACGTATCATAATGGTATCCATGAAAGAAGGGATTTAAATAATTCTTGGAAATTAATAAATTAAAAATAATAATAGATATTGCATAATTATTTCTAGCTAAATTAAAATCAATAAATATAGTGGTTAGGTAACATTAGAAATGTGCCACTTAAGTGTGGTTTTAGGGAAAAGAATAAAGATTCTTTAAAGGGGATAAAGGAATAATTGTTTTTATAAAACCATAAATGAACTAAAATAGTTTTTCATGATAAAATGGGTGATTTTAGAAAAATATTTTTGGCTTAAAACAATTTATAAAGTGTACTTGAAAATGGGTAAGAAATAGAGAAGTTCCCTTTAATCAGGATTTCTTATTGAGAGGAACTGAGAAGGAAACCTTTTAAAACACGTATTTACCCATCAAAGAAAGACAAATTGAGATATATAAACATGTTTGGAACATATAAAAAGAATTTAGGATAATTATATAATAATAATTAAGAAATAAATTGGGGTAAATCAAGAGAAAGCGTAACCTAAAGGAAAAATGGACGTTCAGAGAGATCCCTTACCTTATGTCCGAATGTGTTCTGCACTTGCACTTAATGTCATGGATAATAAAATTATATTAATTAATTATTTAATTTATAACCTCTTACACATATATTTTATTTATTATAATTTTATTAAGTTTATTTATGGCCATTTTTATGAGTTATAAAGTTTGTTTTTGTCGTTCTGGGAGCATTCGTTTCATGGTTTCATGATCGGTTCACTTATATATAATTATAGAAGTTCTTGTAAAATGGGAATAATTATCTAGAAGAAAAATTATATAGTATTAATTAAATTACATATTTTTAAATGTTTTAATATAACATTTTGTTTTTTGTTATGAGGATGATTTATTTGATAAAACGTTAATAATAATTGTTTAGTTTATTTTTGGTGGTTTTTCCGACCATCATGAATTAGTTTCGTTTTATTAAATATAATGTTTATATATTAGTTATAGAACAAAAAATAATTTATAATATATATATTAAAATATTATTTGACCATAATAATTTTTTTATGATTGGACTTGAAATTGTTAATGGGAAACAAAAACTCATTATCCATGGAGACGATAAACCGCCATAATTTGGACAATGATTTTGTTTCTTTGAATATAAGGAGATGAGAAAAGGGGTGGATAGAAGATATTCAATTATAAACATAAAATTATAGTATATAAATGATACTATATTTATTATTATTTTATGGATGAAGGAGGAGGGCATAAGGTAAGAAAAAATGAAATTAAAATAGATGGTTTGAGAAAGTTACCTCTTGAATATCAACTCCTTGAAGGACACCTTAAAAAAATGGAATTAGAATTTTATTGAAACCATAAGCTATTAGATGTGGGTAAGAGTCTTGGGAATATAATTGGTCTGAATATTAACAATCTATAAGGCTTAAAATGTGTGAGGAGTAGAATTGGTGAGGGGTGGTATTTATAGGTGGAGGAGAGGGGTGTTTTTTATTATTATATTCATTAGTTTATTATTTTGGATCAAGAATATAAATAGTGTTTATTAATATTAATAAATATAGTAAAAAGTGAATTAGGTTTTGAGATAATGGTTTTTATATCATCCATGACTAAAAAATTCATGTATATAGCTTATAATGTTAAATACCGTAAATTACTGTATTTCACTATTCACCAAAAATTCAACTATTTTAGAAAAATAAAAAAAAATAACCCTAAAAATATTTTGAAGTAAATATTTAAACAATGGAATTAATTTTATGAAAATAATTTTCTAAATATAATAAATTTAATTTTTAAATAAAATCATCATTTATTTTAAAAATATCGATTTTAATATTATAATCGATTTTTAACCCTTTGAAAAATTAATTAAGGTCGCATAAAATTTCTTATAATCATAATAAAACATAATATTAATTTATGAATCTATTTTATAAAAAAAATTCTTTTAAATCATTATATTAATTATAAAATTTTAAATATGTATTTATGTTTTACAAAAATACTAACACATAATTTATCATTCTTAAAAAATTTATTTACTTCTACCATGATATAAATATATAGTTTTTTTATTTATAAGATACCTAAATTTTATTTTATACTTTCATAGGTGAGGTTACTATTCTAATGACCAGATTACTATTCCTAATGGCTATATTTATATTCCAATGGTTAGATTTATAATAGTCATATAGGTTCCTTAATTTATATAAATACCATTTATTTCATTCATTCTTCATTTACTTCTACTTTATCTCAAGGTTATATATTTTCATATTCAAAATTAATATTATGTTATTAACATTATGTTTTATTTCTATATATTTTTTTCATGAGTGTAGTCATTCTATTGGATCGAGTAGATCTAAATTTTCCTATTCTTATTATCTTATTTTCTATTCTTTGTCCCACTATAATACCAAGAAAGCATGGGAGCCAGCGAAAGCTGAACCCATAAAAATATATAAGAATGAAAGAAATATAAAAGTAGAGTCAGAGTTACAAGGGGTTATTACATATCCGAGAGTGAATTACTCCACACATATCAGCATTCACCATTACTTCACAACAATTAGGAGTTGTAAAAGACCAAAACATACCCGTCTCACTGACAACATCTTGGACAACACATCCACAACTTTATTTGCTTCTCTATATGCGTGGGAGAATTTCAAATTGAGGTGAATGATCTTGTTGAGACACTCAACCCAAAGAGGTATAATTATCCACAGTACATACCATGTCCTCACCTTTAAAGCTTTCACAGTAACTTCAGAGTCAGATTCAAGCCACAATGGTGTCCAGTTGTACTGAATAGAATAATCAATTGCATATATCAGGGTCAATAACTCAGCCTCATACTCCATTTTAATTCCATTGGAGTAATAAAAACACCCCTTGATGAATCCATGATGAGTATGAAATACACCTCCATATCCCGAGGGGCCGGGCATTCCTAGCGCAACCCCATCAATATTAACTTTTAACCATGATGCGATTAGATGAATCCACTATAATACCTAACATTCTTATTGGTTTATTTTCTGACTAATGTATCATTATTAATTTTTTAGAATAATGGTTTTATTGGTTTATCTATGTGATGTATGTGTTTTATGACATAAGAAGGGAAATTCCATTGATAAAATTATGGGTCATTATATTCTCCCCCCTTATGAAATTTTAACCTTAAAATTTCATTTTACATACTAAGGTGAAAAAGGTGAGCATGTTTCTTTTTCATCGCTTCCCATGGTTCCCATTTTTACTCTTCATACTTATGGTTTCTCAATAATACCTTGACCAGGTGAGTGGTCTATGATCTAAAATCTTCACCGACTACTCCTCATAAGAGATATCATTTTCCAGTTGTACCACCTATGAGCTGAGTATATGTAAGGTATCTGGTATGTAATTCCTCAATAGGGATACTTAGAATACATCATATACTTGAGACATGGTTGGTGTAAGTGCTAGTAGATAGTACACAACTCCGACATGATCAAGAATCTTGAAGGGTCAGATGTACTTGGTACTAATTAGTTTTTATTTCTTCCCAAATATCATGACTCTATTCCATGGAGATATGCAGAGGAATACCATGTCTCTAACTTCAAACTCTACATCATGTCGATGATTATATGCATATATCTTCTGTCGAATTTGGGTAGCTCAGATATGCTACCAGATGGTCTTCACCTTTTCTACCATTTACTCAACCATTTCAGGTCATAGAAGCTTACGATCACCAACTTCATCCTAGAATTCATGTGTTTAACATCTTTTCCCATAAAGGGATTCATATTCATCCATTTGGATGCTTGAGTGGAAACTATTTTTATAAGATAACTCAACTAGTGGAAGATGTTGATCCCACCCTCCTTTGAAATCCATTGAGCATGCTCTCAATATATCTTCCAATATTTTAATAGTCCTCATAGATTGGATATAAATTTAAAGATGATAAGCCATACTAAAGTTCAAATCCATGTTTAGAGAATGTTGGAGACTCTTGTAAATCTTGAATATCAATAATATATAATCAATAATGGAACCCCATGTAGCCTCACCACTTATATAATGTACATCTGTTCAAGTTTATAGAGTTATAATTCCTCTCAAATTGAAATTAAGTGATCAATATTTATAATATTATCCATAATAACCCATATAGAATTATTTCCTCTTGATGTATTCGAAAGTACAGCAAAAAAGTACATCGTGGTGTTTTCCCATTTCCATGTAGGTATGGGTAATGGTTCCATAATTACATTATAATTCTTCCTTTAATCCTTAACATGCTAACATATCAAAAACTTTGATGTATATTCAGTGATCTCCTTCATATTGTCTCACCAATAGTGCTCACAGAGATCTCAATACATCTTTTTTCTCCCTGGGTGAATAGAGAAGTTTGAGCTATGTGCATCATTCAAAAGTTATTTATTTATATCTGAATTGGATGGTACACATATCCATGACCCAAATATTACAACTCCTTCCTCATTAATTTTGAACTATGAGGATTTCCCATTTCTAATAGACTACACCTTCTTCTAAATTTCCACATCATTTCTTTGAGAATCCTTTATCTTCTCTATAAGGGATGGTTGAGAGATCATTTTATAAATTAAATATGACATTCCTTACCTTATTATTCCCATGTACATCCTTTTTAAGTCTAATAATATTGTATCCTTATTAATTCTCATCATTAATAAAGTTACAAGATTCTTTCTACTTAGATCATCTGCCACTTTATTTGCTTTACCAGGATGGTAGTGAATTGAGCAGTCATAATCCTTAATGAGTTAAAACCATATTCACTAGTGCATATTAATACCATTTTGTGTGAATATATATTTGAGGCTCTTATGATCAATATATATCTCACACTTCTACCAATAGAGATAATTCTGCCAAATTTTTAATGTGAAGATCACAACCACCAACTCCAGATCAAGTGTGGGATAGTTTTTATCAAGAACTTTCAACTACCTTGAGAAGTAGGCTATCAATTTATCATTTTTCATCATTATACAAATTAATCCTTTATTTTAAGCATCTCTTTATACCATAAATAGTTCCCCACTTTTCAGTAGTGTAAGTACCGGTGTAGTGATAAGCTTATTTTTCAACTCTTTGAAACAGTCTTTTCATTCACTAGTCTAGATAAACTTCACTCCCTTCTGAGTCATCATGGTTATTGGGTTTGTAAATCATGTGAATTTCTTAAAAAATCATCGGTAATACCTAGATAAACTAAGAAAACTATGAATCTTTATTACAGATGCTAGTCTGGGCCACTCCTTAATTTAATTTATTTTAAAAGAGTCTACATATATTCCTTTACTGGTGATAACATGACCCAAGAATGATAATTAATTCATCAAAAACTCACATTTACTATAATTTTCATATAGTTTCTCCCTTATCAAAGTCTTTATCATAGTATTCAAATGCTCCTCTTGTTCCTCCTTACTCTTGGAGTATATCAGAATATCATCTATAAAAACTACCACAAATTTTTCGAGGTAATCTATAAAGACTCTATTCATTAAATCCATGAAAGTTATTGGAGCATTAGTGAGTCATAAGGGAATCAATATGAACTCATAGTGTCCATAACTCATTCAAAAGTAAATCTTGATAATATCCTCCTTATTTACCTTTAATTGGTGATATCCTGACCGAATATCCACCTTAGAGAAATACTTTTCCCCACGTAGTTGATCAAATAAGTAATATATACATGGTAGGGGATATTTTCTCTTTATATTTATTTTTTTAAGTTCACAATAATCAATTAATAGGTTCATTGATCCATCCTTATTCTTCATTAAGAGAAACGAAACACCCCACAATGAAGCACTCAGGCATATAAAACCCTTGTTTAGATTCTCTTACAACTGATTCTTTAGTTCCTCTAACTCAATAGTGGACATCCTATAAGGAGTCCTTGATATGGGAAGAGATCTAGGTATAATATCAATTTATAACTCAATCTATTGGTCAGGAGTAAGACTATGAAATTATTTAGGGAACACATCAGTGTGGTCCCTTATAATGGGCATGTCTTTGAGCATGACCCTATCACTTGTCTCAATCATTTGAGATTGATATGATTGCTCATAAGATAATAATATATATAATTGAGATGATGATTCTGAATGAGATTCATCATCTTCCTTACACTTGTACAAAATTTGGGGATGCCTTGCGATGTGAAGAGTGATCTATATTTCCCAAAAGTTGGTGTTGGATTTGTATAAAGATATCCAATTCATGACTAATATAACATCAAACTTCACCAAAAAAAGTAAGAAAATATTTTCTAGGAGGTTTATTCCATAAAAATTAATTGGGGAGGATTTATATACTTTATATGTAATAATTTCCCTATTCATTTTTCTCAAAGATAACTCAACCTTTATACTTTGAGGTGGTTTTTGAACAGTTCTACTAGACTTGTAAGATATAAAAGAATGCATAGAACCAAAATCAAATAGTAAATTCACTACTCTTGAATTAATAACCAGCATACCTATCACCACATCATTTTCAGGCTCCATCTTAGCAATAGTAATATCATATTCCCTTCCTTACTTCCTTGGAGGTTGTCATTGTTGATTGTCTCCAACAACCCTTGTCTTAGAGAATTGGATTGAATAATTCCAATGTTATTTATAGTTAAAACACTGCACTATAGGCTAATAATTAATCCAATCCTTCCTTTCTCCTTCTTAAATAGTAGACTTATTCAAATCCCTTCAATAATAATTAGGATGATTCCCCTCTCTTCCACATTTGAAGAATCTCTTGGTTCCCTTTAGTAAATCCTCAGGATAATTCTTTCCTAACTTTTGGCACGTGGGATATTTAGTTTTATTTCCTTCATGGGATTTATATGTTTATCCACCCATATTAAACTCTATTTTCCACTTTTTATCTTCGATCCCATGAGACCACTGGGATTAAATAATCTATATCTCAACCTTTAGGGAACATCGAACAATATCCTCATAGATTTCAAAGTCTCAAATAAAAAAATATTTTAATATAATTGGATTTAATTTAATAAAGAAGCGATACACCTTACTTTTAGTCATCATGAAAAATATAGAGGCATATTTTGAAATCCATGTAAAGTTTTCCTCATATGACCTGATAGATTCATCTTCCTTTTACTTCAGTCTGAGGAGTCCCCTCTCCATCTTAAGACAAAGAGTTTTGGGAAAATATTTATTGAAAAATATTTTCTTGAATCCTTCCCAATAAATATAATCAATTTCCTCCTTATACATGTTGTTTTCGATCAGTGTCCACCATTGATCATCTTCCCCATCAAAATGATATACTACCAATATGAATTTCTCTTATTTTGAGTTTTAAAGGAAAAGGAATATATTATCAATAGAGTTAATCCATTGTTCAATGATGAGGGGATCATAAGATCCACTAAAGACAGGAGGCCTTTATCATATAAAGGATTTGACCTCAACTTACTCTTTCTTAGGAGAAGGAGGGTGTTCCACATGATTCAATATATTATTCATAACTTAATCCAGTTGATCTAATACTGTCATGAATTTTTGGGCTCCCGTTCCCATCAGGTTTGACAACTCATTAGGGAAATAGTCACATTGCCTATCACATTGATTATTGGCATGGGTTCTCCTATTTACCACTATTAAATAAGAAAAAGAAATAAAATAAAATTAGGGGGCTTTAATAATAATCTAATTAGAATATAAAAAGGAAACTATGAACATATAAGGGATAACATATAAATGAAAATTATATCCTAACTTATGATTCCATAAGTTTCAATATAGGTTATCCATGGTGATAGAATTATCCCTTGGGTTCTTACTAAAGTTTTCTAGGCCTAATCCCCAAAAATAAATAGAACCTCTCTATGATACCAACTATAAAGACCCTATTATTTTACATATATTATTACAATATTTAAATCATAATTATCCATCAAATAAAAATATAGGATTGAAAAGTCTACTTTATTTGGAATACTAGTTACATAATTAGAAAACATGAAACCTGAATAAAAAATCTTTTTATTAATATTTATAATGATATACTAACTTACTTTGAGCTCATAAATCCTCATAGGATAAACTGGGTAATACATAAACAAAATGGATGAGCTAAAAATCTTAGTAAGGGAATAAACATGGGAATCAAGCATAACACATGAGTTAGAAGGCATAACATGATAAAATAAAAGGCATGGATCATGAATAAACATATGGAATCATAAAATATATAACATGTAATCATATTATCATATAAATATTATAATTTAGCAACAAATTATAATATGACATAAACATGATTCAAGACTAACTAGTAATACTATATCACATGGTGGACAAAGTCCTATATTGGATTAGGTTTACTCCCTAATCCCATACATAACATCTCATGAGACAAAAAATTACCCAATGTATTGGAGATATATCTAGGCACATTAATTATAACATGTTCATGCATATGTTTTCCACATAGAGAAATCAAACATAACAAATAAACATAGGGGTCACCCATGTAAGGAAATGGGTATCATAATCATGTGACATGGAATAACCAAAGGGAGTATCATAATAGTATCCGTGAAAGAAGGTATTTAAATCATTATTGGTTATTTATAAAGGAAAAATAATAATAAATCTTTAATAATTATTTCTAACTTAATTGAAAACAATAAAGAGAGTGGTTAGATAACATTAGAAATGTGCCACTTAAGTGCAGTTTTAGGGAAAAGAATAAAGAATATTTAAAGGGTATAAAGGAATAATTGTTTATATAAAATCAGAAATGAAATAAAATATTTTTTTCATGATAAATTGAGTTATTTTAGAAAAATACTATTGTATTAAAATATCTTATGGAGTGTACTTCAAAATGGGCAAGAAACAAAGAAGTTCCCTTTAATCGGGATCGCCTATAGAGAGGAATTGAGAAGAGAACCTTTTAAAACATGTATTTACCCATCAAATAAAGATTAATTGAGATATATATACATTTTTGGAGCATATAAACATAATTTGGGAAAATTATATAAGAATAATTAATAAATAAATTAGGGTAAAGAGAGATAAAGCGCAACCCAAAGGAAAAATGGAGGTTTGGAGAGATCCCTTACCTTATGTCAGAATGCATTCTACACTTGAACTTAATGTCATGGATAATCAAATTAGATTAATTAATTAATTAATTAATAGAATATTACACATATATTTTATTTATTATAATTTTATGAAGTTCATTTATGATTATTTAGACGATTTATAAAGTTTGATTTTGTCGTTCTGGGAGCATTCGTTTCATGGATTCATGATCAATTGTGTATAATTATGAAAGTTCTTTTCAAATGGGAATAATTATATAGAAGTGAAATTATATAGTATTAATATAATTAAATAAGTTTAAATGGTCCCATATATCATTTTTTCTGGTATGATGATGATTCATTTGATAAAACGTTAATGACAATTGTTCAGTTTATTTTTGGTAGTTATTCTGACCATCACAAACTAGTTTCATTTTATCAAATATTATGTTTATATATTAGTTAAAGAACATTAAATAAGTTATAATATAAATATTAAAATATTATTTAACCATAATAATGGTTTTATGACCAGCATTGAAGTCAGTAATGGAAAATGAAAACTCATTATCCACGGAGATGATAAACCACCATAATTTGGACAGCGATTTCATTTCTTTGAATAAGAGGAAATGAAAAAATGGGTAGAAAAAATATATAAAATTATAAATAAAACATTATAATATATACATTAAATTATATTTATTATGATTTTATGGATTAATAAGGTGAGGAGAAGGTATGAAAAAAGAAACGAAATTAAAAGAGATGGGTTGAGAAAGTTACCTCTTGAATATCACCTCCTTAGAGGACCACCTAAGAAGCTTAGAATTGGTATTTTATTGAGACACATAGCTCTTGGATTTAGGTAAGAGTCTTGGTAATATAATTTGGAAGAATATTGGCAAGATAAAAGGCTTATAAGGTGGTAGGAGAAGGGGTGGTGGGGGTGGTATTTATAGGGGGAGGAGAGGGGTGTTTTTGATTATTATATTCATTAGTTTATTATTTTGGATCAAGAATATTTATAGTGTTGATTACAATGGATGAATATAATAAATAGTGGATTATTTTTCTATATAATTTGTTTTTACATCATCTATGACTCAAAAATTCATGTATTTATCTTATAATGTTAAATATCGTAAATTACAATATTTCACTATTCACCAAAAAATCAACTGTTTTAGAAGAATCCCAGAAATTCACCCTAATAATTTTTTGATGTGTATATTTAAAAAATGGTATCCATTTTATTAAAATAATTTTCTAAATAAAAAAAATTTAATTTTTAAATAAAATCATCATTTATTAAAAAAATATCGTTTTTAATATTATAATCGATTTTTGACCCTTTTATAAATTAATTTAGGTCAAATAAAATTATATTATAATTATAATATGACATAATATTAATTTATGAATATATTTTATGGAAATAATTTTTATTTTAAATCATTATATTAATTATAAAATAGTAAATAAACATTTATGTTTTATAAAAACACCAACACATAATTTATCTTTTTTAAAACATTTATTTACTTATACCATGATATAAAGATATCATTTTATTTATTTATAAGATAAATAAAATTTCTTTTATACTTTCATAGGTTATTTTACTATTCTAACAATCAGATTACTATTCTTAATAGTCAAATTACTATTCCAATGGTCAGATTTATAATTGTCATATAGGTTCCTTAATTTCTATAAATACCACTTATTTCATTAATTCTCCATTCATTTCAAATTTCTCTCAAGGTTATATATTTTCATCTTCAAAATGAATATTATATTATTAATTTTTTTTATTTCTAAAACTTTGTTTATGAGTACATTTATTCTAGTGGATCAATCAGATCCAAATTTTCCCATTCTTATTATCCTATTTTCTATTTATTATCCCTCTCTAATATTTTACATTATTATTGTTTTATTTTTTGACTAATGTATCACTATTAATTTATAATAATAATGTTTTTATTAGGTTCTCTATGTGATGTATGTGTTTTATGACATAATAAGGGAAATTACCTTGATAGAATTCTGGGTTGTTATAATATTTTGATTTGATTCTATCCTTTTCCTTACCTTTGATTTGAGTTTTTTTAAATCCAAAACTTGGATTCATTTTTATGGAATTGGTATTCATTTATATTTGATTTGTGTATTCTTGGTCTATGTAATATTTATGATTCTTTCATTGTTGTATGTTGATGTTATGTAATATCATGCCTCTGAGAAGACGTTTGAATAGTCCTCAGGAGGAAGTTGCTAGTGAACCATAGTGAGAAAATCCTCTAGTGGACTAGGTTCTTGTTGAGATATTAGTACATGCTATCCAAGCTCTAGGATAGGAACCGACACCCATTCCCATTTAGGCTCTAGTTGTAGAACCTCAAAGGGATGAATCTCAAAATTTTTCTCAGGAGTTTATTTTCTAGAAGACACCTGCTTTCCAAGGATCTAGTGATCCTCAAGAGGATAAGGATTGGTTGAAAAGGGTCAATATTTTTTTTGAGTTCTTGTAAATTCCTAATTTTATTAAGGTAAAGTATACTTACTTCAATATGGAAGTACCTAGTAGGAGATGGAGGGATTTGATGGTGACAACAAAAAAACATGAGGGATTGGACTGGAAAGACTTTAGATTTATTTTCATTAATTAGTTCTATCTAGAATCTATGGTCTTGGAAAATTATATAGAGTCTCTCAACCTCCAACAAGGTGATGGGACCATGAAATAGTATAAAAACCATTTTACTAAGATCATGTAGTTTTCTCCTGAGGTTGCAATGAATAAAAAACTGTAGGTTTGAATATTTGAGATGGATAATCATGATGACATCCAATATTAAGTATTCATGTTAAAGATCACTTCTTATGTTGATGTACTGGATAGGGTGTTGATGGCTGAGCTTGATCTGAATGGTAAGTCAGGGTTGATAGGAGTTCCCTTTTCTCACAGTGGAAGTTTAGTGAGTTCCTTTAATGGAAAGAGAAAGCGTGATGAGCCATATAGTGGATCTAGATAATAGGCATCCCATATACTTTCTACAGTTTTTGGAATAATCTCTATTATATTCTTCTAGTGTGGAAAGTTTTAGCATTTAAAATGGGTTTTCATTGATTCACTTAAGATTTATAGTTCATGCAGTCATTCAAGAAACTTATAGAAATTATGCCATATATTTTATACTTCGTTCAGTGTCATAGGATCATCAACACCTAAAATTACTATGGTAAAATAATATGTATCATGGTCTAAGGTTTTACCATCACAAACATTCAGAATGAAGATTATTTGTGTAGTGGAAGAGTCACCTAAGGAAGTGGATGTGGGTCTAGTGACCGTGAGAGGTACCATCACTATAAATTCATCTTTGGTGAATTATTTATTTGATACCGGTGAATCTCACTCATTTTTATTGAATAATCTTGTTAACTTACTAAATATTCATATGAATCTTTTATCTCATGTGATGGATATTACTATTCCCCTAGAAACAAAGATAGATAAGGTTATTCGATGTCTTACTGGTGTTTTCTTCTTATAAGAGTTTGAACTTACCTAGGATTTTCTAGTTCTTGACATGAAAACACTTAACACCATCCTCATGTTGGATTGAATTATTTCTAATAGGTCTTGAATTGTTTTTTATCTTCAATTGGTCTCCTTTACTACACTTTATGGGGTGTTCCATGTCTTTCAAGGAGAATGAGATCTGAGTTCGAGTAGATTTAGGCTGTATTTTTTGGATTCAGGTAGGGTAATATTAGTGTTTTCTTTTGACTTAGAGTGATAATATTTGAGTGATGATCTCCCTATAGTTTTCATCGAGTTTCCTAATGTGTTTACTTATGATTTATATGGTCTTCCATCGATAATAGAGGTATATTTATCTGTTTATTTAGTACCTAGTACTCAGTTGGTATTTATTACTTATTACCATGTGGTACCAGTAGATTTGAAAGAATTAAAGACTCAGTTTTATGATCTATTAGAGAGATAATTTATATGACCAAGTGTTTCACCTTGGGTGACACTTGTTCTCTTTGTGAATAAAGCTAACATAAAACTCTTCCTCTGTGTTGATTACCAAAAACTCAATCGAGTTACGGTAAAGAAAAAATATCTGTTACCATGTATTGATAATCTATTTGACCAGTTAAAGGAGAAAAGTGTTTCTCGAAGATTGATCTTCAGTCTGGTTATCACCATTTGAGAATTAAAGTATCTAAAATTCTAAATACCACCTTCAGGAGTAGGTATAGTCACTTTGAGTATCTTGATACACCCTTCATCTTGACCAATTATCCTAAAATATTTATGGATTTGGTAAAAAAATATTCAATGAGTACCTTAATTCACCCGTGGTAGTATTTGTGGATGATATTTTGGT
Organism: Viscum album; assembly: GCA_963277665.1. Lineage (NCBI taxonomy): Eukaryota > Viridiplantae > Streptophyta > Magnoliopsida > Santalales > Viscaceae > Viscum > Viscum album. The sequence goes on along the minus strand of OY728138.1, from coordinate 1,100,315,229 downwards.
TTAATTAAAAACTGACAAGAATAATTTAAGCCATCTAAGAGAATTAATATAATCTTGAGAGATCATATAATTTAAATGAAACTTTCAAAATGTAATTTATGGATACGGGAAGTGAATTTTTTGGGAGACGCGGTCTTATAAAATGGCATCTTAGTCAATATTGAGAAGGTGAAGTTTATTATAAAATGGGAGAAACCACATAATGTTTTTGAGATATGAATATTCTTGTGCATGGTGGGGTATTACCACAAGTTTGTTAAATATTTCTCAAAGTTGGATTCTACAATGACTGCCCTAACTCGGAAGGGAGTGAAGTTCTTGTGGAATGAAAAATTTATGAGTTATTTTGATGAGTTGAAATGTATTTTTACCTCTATGTAGATGTTGACTCTTCTAGAGGCTAGGTAGAGCTATGTGGTATTCTATGATCCATTGATTTTGGTTTTGGGATTTTTTATTATGTAGGGTGATCATGTGGTAGACTATGGATCCAGATAACTTAGACAACATGAGAAGAATTATCTAACCCATGATCTCGAACTTGTAGTTGTGATGAATGATATTAAGAGTTGGAGGCATTACCTTTTTGGATAAAGGTTTACCATTTATTCCAACCACAAAATCTTGAGTTATATATTATCTCAAAAATATTTGAACCTATGAAAGAGGTGCTGGGTGAAGTGCCTACAGTATTTTGATTTTAAAATTGACTATACCCCAGGGAAGGGAAATATCATTATTGAAACTTTAAGTAGGAAGCTTCTAACCCAAGCTATGAAAAAATTATCAGAAAAGTGGAATCTTATGGTTCTCTTTGATTAGTTTCACTTGAAATTCCAGGAGGAAGAGGTCGAGGTTATCTTTTCTAGTGTTCAGTTGAACTTTTCTTTTCTCAAGATGATTCTTTAGGAACAATATCTTGATGATGAATTCCATAACATTAAGGACTCTATTTATGGTAAGTAGACCATCAGTAAGTGGACATTATCCTCTGAGGGAATCCCGTGTTTCCAAAATCAGTTTTTTGTATCATTTCCTATGAGAAAGGATCTGTTAAGAAATTTCCATAATTCCCAATGGGCAATGCACTCAAGTACCATAAATATGTTCTATGATATGTGGTGATAATTCTAGTGTCTAGGTATGAGATAAGACATATCTAACTTTGTTTCTTGTTATTACACCTATCAACATATAAAAGATGAGCACCAAAGACCTTCAAGTCCACTTCATCCACTTCCAGTGCTGACTTGGAAGTGGGATGAAATCTTCTTAGAGTTTTTTTTGGGTTTCCACATACACCTTAGGGTAAGAATGCGATATGGTTTTTGATCGATAGGCTGACCAAATCAACTCACTTTATACCCATTCAAGATACAACAAAAGTTGGGGACTTAGGACATCTCTATGTGAAATATACTGTCAGATTTCATGGAGTTCTTTATGTTATAGTCTCTAATAGGTATCCTCTCTTTACTTATCTCTTTTAGAGGGGAATCCAGAAGGTATTGGGATCTTAGGTGTGTTTGAGCATGGAATATCATCCATATATGGATGATTAGAAAAAACGAGATATATATATCCTTGATGAAATTTTAGGCTCTTTCATTCTTGACTTTGGTGAATCTTGGGACATCCATATGGGACCGGTTGAATTTTATTATAATAACAGTTATCGGTCTAAAATTCAAATGGATACTTTTGATACCTTGTGTGAAAGGACATATAAATCTCCATTATGTTGGTTAGAGATTTGTTAAGCTTCCTTGGTTGGATCTAGTTTGGTCAAAGATATGATGATGAAGACCCAGTTGATTTATTAGAGAATGGTTATGACAATGAGATCATATAATTCCTATGTTGATTTTCATCAATGACTATTGGAGTTTTTAGTTAGTAACCAAGTTTTCTTGATAGTTTATCCTTGGTTGGATCACTAATATATTGGGAAATAGGGAAATATTGTGCCAAGGTTTGTGGGTCCTTTTTATATTGTTTAGTGGGTAGGGAAATTGGTTTATCATTTAGAACTTCCACTGTATTTGACTTCGAACTACAACATGTTTCATGTTTCATAGCTTTAAAAGTATCTTGCTAACAATTATCATGTTTTGAGCTAGGAAGATTCTGATGTTGAGTTTGATTTATTCGTGATTGAATATCCAGTCATGATTATTGATTCTGATACAAAGTTACTTAATGGTAGGAAAATGAATTTTAGTCAGTGTTCTATGGTAGAATAGTCCTAATTCACATGAGACATGGGAGCGTGAGGTGCTGATGAGATACAAGTGGCCTCATATCTTTGACATGGAATCTTCTTGACATGCTTTTTGGGGACATAACACATTTATGGTGGGTAGGAAATAACATCCTGTTACCTTATTATAGGTACTCATTGACCATTATTTTGGATTTAATTTATTTGGGGTTAATTTTGGGTGGTTTTGGGTAAAATTTGGAAAATTTTATATCTTTAAGGGGATGCGCATAGTTGGCACACAATTAGTGAAACTCGTGCGGTTTGACCTAGGAAACTATGCGTCCAATGATATACCACTGGAAGGGGGTGCACAATTTTTCCAAAATATGTGAACTATCCCTAAAACCATGTATCTTTTAATAGTGGGGTTTTTCATGGTTAGAACATGGATAAAGTAACCATACGGCCAAACCGTGTTCCCCAAACAGAATCCCATAGAGGGAACATAGTTAGAGCACATAGAAACTACTAATCATACAACCTATACAGAAAAAAATATACATGAGTTTTTAATCCTCTAAAAATTAATTTTAAAATCCTAAGACCCCTGGTTTAACCCTTAATCAACCCATATCAACCCTAAATTGATTTCCTTGGTCTTGAAGGCTATCAAGAAGTAGATTTGTCTTCTAAAACATTCTCTTGGTGGATTAAAGCACGATTTATCTTGGTTGATCTCCTTCAGGTAATTAGATCTTCTCTCATGTGGTTTTATTATGATATAATATTCAATATTACTTAGATATTGATAGATCTTCATGATATTGATGGAACTAATCTCTGTTTTTATGGATATTGATTTTAGGCTGTGTTTCACTATCTCATTCACCTCATTCTTCTTTTGTGATCCCGTTGTGGGTGTTGTCTTTGACCGTGCGATTAAAGATAGGTGGTTCCACAAAGAATTACCCTTCAATTTAAAACTTTAATTTATTTATTAAATTTAAATGAGTTTTAAATTATTTTAAAAACTTGGATTTGATATTATTGGAATTTTATTTTGATACTGACACTGAATTTATGAAAAACCCCCAATTTCAATAAAATTGAAATTGTTGGGAGAATTTGATAAAATTGATGGATTGATTTGAAACTAATTTGATGAAATTGATTTAATGTTTATACTTGAGGAAACTATCTCAAATTTTAAGATGATTTTAATGGTAATGAATTTGATGAAATCCATGATTTGGTTTTGGAATGAAAAAGGCATATTGAAAACTAATATTGGGAAACTTTATTTTGAATTTATTTGTAATGTTTGATTTTACCATGATTGATTGGTAGTTTTACTACCCATATTGCAATACACTAATGGGGTGTAGATTGAATTCCTAATATGGACTCCCCTAATAGGGTGTAGATTGATTTCTTGATATGGGCTCCCCTAATGGGATGTAGTTTGATTTCCCAAAATGGGCTCCCCTAATGGGGTGTTGATGTGAGTACATGTGTATATATATATATATATATTTAGCCTTGATCTTTGATTATAGATTTTTTTATCCATGGAAACTATCCTATATAAAATGTTTTATATAAAATGTTCATTTAAGCCTATATTGATATATCTACCATCATTTTCTTCAAAAGCACGTTTTTTTTGAAAATATAAAAATGATTTCCATCCCCTTTTTTATTAAAATTGATACAATAATTGTTTATTATTATGATATTGTTTATGGAAAACTTGGTATGAACCTAATGGGATATTTTTCTTAGACCCAAACTTTTCCTTCAAGAATTTGTATATTTTTTTATGCTCTGTCTGATCAAGGGGAGAGCATCACTTGGAGGTGGTAGATGTTCTTGATCTTTGGGACCCGGAGTCATGGTGGTGACGAGTGGATATGTTATCCACTTGTTGCATGGGAAATTTTGAGATTTATCTTGTAATTTTTTGATAATTTTTTGATGTAATATTTTGGGTTTGTTTTACATATTTGTTTCTGGTACATTCTCCTTGAGGAGTGTTGATCATATCAACTTTCATCCATTATCTTCCACTGTTTTGTGACAAAATCATTTCCTTCTATTTCTTGTATGATAATAGGTGATAGTCGCTAACCCATGGGGATCGAGAACATAATTTAGGACATATCTGGTCTAGATTAGGTAATAGGGTACTAGGGTATCCAGGATGGTTTGTGACAATTAATTCTTAGTAAATAATCAATCAATTTGAGTAAAGTCATTTTATTCATCAAAAATATGTTTTTTAAAAAATTATTTTATTTATTTTCATGATAATATATGATAATTAATTTCTAGAAAATTTAGAAAATTTACTTGATAAAATTAAATTCATTTTTTAAATGAACATATCAAAGTTATCTTAATGTTAAATTTTGATAATTTAATGAAAAGTTTTTTTTTCAATAAATAATGAAGAATACTAATTTTTATTGAAAATTATATTTTATTTTAAAAAATTTATAAATTAAAATTATATTTTGGATTTTTTTTAAAATTTCATTAGTTCCTTTTGATTTAAAATAATCCAATTATGGTTTTTGAAATTAATTTTATACTTAAATTAAGTATAAAAACATTTTATATTTAAAATGACATCCCTCGGAAAAATCATTTTTTATCACATTTTCCAGTTTAATTTTAAATTAAATTATGGAACTTATGTTTTTTGAATTTTTAAAAATGTATTCCATATTTGGAATCATAAGGTCCAATTTTTTTTAAATATTTACCTTTTATTAATTATGATTAGTAACCATAGTAATTTTTGTTACCACAGTAAAGGGTAAATCGGGTAATTAAGGGAAAAAAATTATATGATAAGGACTAAAAAATGACTCTAAAACTTGACTCAATTTTATTTAATGATTAAATTTATTTCATACTCATCCAAAATTTGGTTATATGGACTTTGTTTTTCATTTTTATGTGATTATGACCTTTATAATATACTATGTAAAGAAAAGTAAAAAATGTCACACTCTTATTTTTAATAACTATAATATTTTTAACATATTTATAAATAGAGGACATGTTCAGTTATAATTATTAATTTGAATGATAAATTATTTATATTCATCATAGTATTTTTTTAATTTTTTTAATAAATAATTACCATGAATTTTTACGCAACACTAATGCGGTAATTATTCAAATAATCGAAAAATAAAATAAATGATATTAAAAATATTTAAAGTAATATAATTTAAAATAATGAATTTGATAAAAAAATTATATATATAAATATAATATGTTAGGTATGTATTGAAAGTTTTTATTCAAATTTTATTTTTTTCTTGATGTTATTAAAATCGAAGTAAATGAATACTTCTAAAATTGACAATATTGATATTTTATGAAAATAATATTTTATCAAATGATATGAAATTCATAAAAATAATATATTTATTAAATTTATTAGTATATGGTTTATAATATCAACCATGATCCATTTATTCACTGTTTTTCCATCTATAGTTACTATCATGACCCTCATAGAGTTAAAAACCTTGTTGTTAGAGTAAGTGTGAAAAGGGTTAATAGAGAGTTAAAACTAAAAGATAATGGTAAAAAATAGTTAAAACATGTAAAAATTTAGTTTTATGAGATTATTTAAACTAATAATAATCTTATATTTTAATATTATAATTTTTGTGACATTTTTAATTTAAAATTAATTTATATTAATTTAATACTTTAAGAAATTCCAAGAGTGACCCTCCCCTCTTTTATAAAAGGGAACCTCTTCTTCTCATTTCTTCACACCTGAAGAACCATTTGGTTCGAAAAAACCCAGAAAAAATCCATTAATTTCATACCTATCCATGTCTTATAGGCCATATTTAGGTAATAATATCAACCTTAGCAGTCTTAAGGTGTAATGAAAAAGAGTTTGTACGAAGATGAGGTATCGTTCTTAACTGAGTGTTTTTGTTTTATTTATTCTTCCACCTTCTTAAAATATTATTTAAACATGATGAGATAAAAATTCATTATATTATATATAATAATATTTTATTATAACCTATATCCATCTCTAACCTCCATCAAATGAGAAATGAATTCATCGTTCGTGTGTATGGTGGAATACCGCCTCACGGACTGATGTAATTCATTTTCTATCACCACCTCTCAAGGATAGTTATAATGATGGAATTAATATTTATATATGATAATAAATACATATGTATCATTATTAAAATATAATATATGTTATATTTTCTTACCTTTCCATTCACTGAAAAATGACAACGTCGTTTATTCATATGTGTGGACTACCACCTCTACGAAGTGATGTGATTCGTTTTTTATCATCACATCACATGGATGATATATATAAGTTTATTTATATAAGTAATATTATATTTATGATATTATTATCATTATTGAAAATATATTAACACTTACCTTCTTTCCATAATGATCGTTGAAAAATGGAAATGTTACTTATGCGTATGTACGACCTACCATCTCCATGATTGTAATATAGTTCACTTTTCAAAAACATATTTAATGGTTGGATTAAAAAGTATAATTGATATATAAAATTGATAATGATTTAATTATTATTATTATATATATTATTTAATAATGACCACTCTAACCATAGAAAACCTACTGAAGTCATTTTTTACTTATGATCCAAATATCCTCAAAACTTCTGATGTGAATTTAAATGATTAAGTAATTGGTTATGACATGGTAATAAGTGAAATAAAAGGAATAATAAACTTTAAATTTTTTAGAAATCAAGTAAATAATTAATATAAATTTATTATTTAGGAATAAACAGAACGTACGTGATGAGTCAGACTCAAGGTAAGAGACTTTCTTTTAAAAATCATCTTTTAAAGTTTCCATTAAAACTCTTTTTCTTCCATGTACATGTTTTTAAAAAATATATTATTTATATGGAAATAAAATAATTATAAAGGAAATTTTATGTCTCTTTGAATTTATTTCAATGGTTTTCAAAAAGAATATTTTTATGGATTTTTTGAATTTATTTACAAAAGACAAAAGGAATGTTATATTTTAACGCATACGGTGACATCATGTAACATCCTAGGTAATTATAGAATAATAATTTTTCATATATATTAATATTTATGAATTAGATATGAATTTTATTTTATATTGGATTGTATGTCATATAGCGTACTCGACATGCAAAAATGGATTTCTCTGAAATCCTATACTGCACACAAGACTGAGTTATACCAAAAAATAATATATTATTAATATTATTATTTTAAATGGTAGTTATAACCTAGTAATTATATTATAAGGAATGAAAATAAATAAATATATTTTGTTTAGAAATGTTTATTTAATATTTTTAGTTTTTTACACTAAATTTTAGAGGCTTAAAATGAAAATAAATCCAATTTTAAGTATAAAATACTCTAATATTTTTAAAAGGTAGTTTTACTACCTTTTGATATATAAACATTTTTAAATATTATTTTTGTCACTATATATTCTATTTTTTTAAAAAAATTCTTCTTTGGAATTATGACATCAAAATTTACTTTGTTTGATTTTTTTGGTATTTTTCTGATAAAATTCATATTTTAATGAATAGTGAAAATACTGCATTTTAATTCAAAACTGCCTTTTCGTCTAATTTATTTATATTGTTAAATTATAATTTTATATGGTTTTAAGGTATAATTATATGAAATTTTTATCAGTTAATTCAATATAGTTCATTGCATGTAATTTCAAATTAAAATTAAATAGAAAAATTAAGTGAACTTTTGAACGTTTTACTTAAAGAACCCATTTTCTCGATCCGTCAATGAGATTAAATTTAAATTAATTTAACCACTTTGTTGAATTTAATTTTCAAAAATGGACATACATGGTTGTAATAAGTATGAAAAATTGTATTTAATAGGATTAAAATAATTTTTGGTGAATAGTAACTTTGGTATTTTATTTACCACGGTTAAAGTTAAACAAGGTAATTAAAAGTAAAATAAATATTATAATATTATAAAATTATCCAAAAACTTGTCCTAATGTTATTTTATGAGTTATTATTGACCATGAACATCCTTGGGCCAAAATTGTGACCTTTTAAAGCCACTTGGGTGTGATTATTATAGGTTCCAGGCACAGTGGAAGCGTGGGAGGGGCGATGTCCAAATTTTATTTTTTCCATTATCAATGATTAATCCAAGATCAAGATATGATTAATTACATGATCAATAGATTTTAATCAAATAAAAATCATGGGTTATTAACCTTGAACCAAGAGAGAGGAGATCAACACATTTTTTTTTACAATTAATTTAATTAAATGAGAATTTCCTCCAAGGTTATTCTTTATTTATTGATGCATCCAGTCACAGATATACAGTGCGCCACCATTTCATTGTAGAATCCAAGAATAGGATTCCTCTAGAGGTGATCTAAAAATTCTCCACAAACCTTCGTACATCACCGATGGAGTCTTCAGGTGCTAGCATAAAATATCCTTGCGGTTACGATGTCTGCCTTCGATCACCTTGAGAACCGCTTCCAAAGAATTCTCCTTGATCCAGTGGAGGAGGATCTCTCTCATTCTTGAGAGAGTTCTTAGAGAGGGATGAAATATCTAGGCTTGAGAGCTTCTATCCAATCTATTTTTCACAACGATTTTCTCGACTAGGGTTATGAGAAAATAATCATAATTGGGTATTTATATCGGTAGGGTTAAAATAACATACTTTCACAAGTGCCCTTATTTATTTTATTAATCCTAGAAAAACCCCATGTCAAATAATAATAGTATTATTATTATTTCTTGACATTTTCCTAACTTGTGAATTATAATTAAATATTATTTAATAAAATAATATTCAGGATTATTATTTCTCACCGAACCCTTGAACTCGATCCGCCAATCCTCAACCATATTTATTGGATCTTGAATAATGTATATTTATTTATTAAATAAATATCATTGCATTATTCTCTAATAAATATATAAATATTATATTCACTTAATAGAAAATAAATATTTATTAAATATTCCACCCACAATATATTTTCTCCAATAACTAGTGTTGGAATAAATGCGACCAGGCATCCATGAATAATTATTAAACCACAAACGAGAATAATATTTATTCAACTTTTTAAATAATAAAAAATATATATTATTCAACTGAGAAACTAGATACACTCAGTGCATGACCTTCTAGGCCTCTTTCTCAGTGGAATTAGACAGAGTATCCTAAAGTCCAAGGTTAGCATCATGCAACACACCAAGATACCCATAGAGAAAGAAGTTAATGCCACAAAGAAATGTAACCTCATACGAACATTTACCATGTAATGTAATCCCTTTATCACAATATCTCAAATCGAGCAGGTTGCATGCCAGTGCCATCAACCTATATGCTCGATATCTCTTTCTTTGAATTTTCGAAAATAGAATTTGTCAATTTATCACCATGGCCATAGATTTATTTAGACTATATAATTTCCATCAAAGGGATTGAGATATTATCTTCTATTAAAGAACAGAAGGGATAAATACTTCTCACATTATTCATTATTGCGACATTACTCATGACACACCCAACATATCCTACCTCACTACAAACATCTGTCATCACAATTTTCATCAATACATCTAAGTGTGTGACTCATAATACTCATTAATAATAATATTAAAGTCTAAGGACCAATATAAATGTCCAAAGATAGGAACATCTAATAACATATATTAATGTGGATTTCCTATTGGTGGGTCTAGTTCTCATATTACCCTCCTAGACATTACCAAGTGCATAAACCATGAGAAGGTGCCTCAAAGTCCTATGAGTCTCCACCCATGATATCCTACATCATTTGTGTCCCTCAAATGATATGTTCTGACTATAGAACATATATTCAAGAAAAGTGTCATAGCACTTTTGGGTTCTCATTATAGCAGGGATCCTCTATGACCTTTTAGTTCTACAATTACTCTTAGGACGTTATTAGATTCAATGTCACGTAGAAGAATAATCGTGATGTGATAAATAATTTATTAATATTAAAAATCATGAATATAAGTTATCATAAAGTATAAAATAAGTTGGTTCTAGGGCCCCGACTCCAATAGACTCCCACTTTCACTAGAGCCAACTACTAATAATTTTCAGTCTACTAGATCTCACATGATATTCAAGCTTTTGATAAGATTGGCCTTTAGTCAAGGGGTATTCCACGTTCTCTTCCATGGGTACTCTACTCACTGCAACTTCACCCCTCTGATAAAAATCCCTCAAGAGGTGATACTTCTAGAGTATGTTCTTTTTCCACTGATGTGGCCTTGGATCTTTTTCAAGATCCACCACTTTAGTATTATCATAATACAATGTGATAGTGTATTTAATACTAGGTACCACATCAAGCTCCTAGAAAAAGTTTCGAATCAAGATGGATTACTTGGATGCATCAGAATCCACTATGTACTCAGACTCTGCTATAGAATCGGTTACAAATGGTATCTTTTAACTCTTCCATCTCAAAACTCCTTTGTTGAGATAGAAAAATTATCCTGATTGCGACTTCAGATCATTCATATCTTTCTAAAAACTAGCATCATTATACCCTCTGATGACAAGATCCTCATCTCCTCCATACACTAGGATCATATCCTTAGTTATTCTCAGATACTTAAGGATAGTCTTAACATTAGTCCAATGATGTTCTCCTAGATCTGATTTATATCTTCCTACCATGATTAATGCATAGGAAATATCAATTCTAATACATAACATGACATACATGATTGATCCTATCACCGAAGTGTATGAGATATTACTCATTCTATCTTTCTACTATTATGTATGAGGACACATTTTCTTAGAAATATGTAAACTAGGTGACACTGGAACTAATAAACTCTTGGATTGTTCCATACTAAATCTCTTTAGTATCTGATCAATATATGTACTTTGAATTTGTCCAAGAATCATATTGGATCTATCATGAATGATCTTTATTCCTATAATGTAGGATTCTTTTCCTAAGTCCTTCATGGAGAAACACTTGTTCAACCAGTACTTAACTAACTATAAGACTATTATGTCATTTCCAATAAGTAATATGTCATCAACATACACTACTAGGATAATGACTGCATTCCCATTAAACATTTTGTAAACACATGACTCACATTCATTCTTAATGAAAGCAAATTCTCTTATGGATTTATCGAATCGAATATTCCATGACCTGGATTCTTGATTCAATCCATAAATGGATCTCTACAACTTGAAAGCCCTTTTGGAATCACCTAGTGTCACAAACCCTTATGGTTGTGTCATATAGACATCTTCTTGAAGGTTCCCATTAAGGAATACAGTTTTGACATCCATCTACCTAATCTCACAGTCATGGTAAGCTACTATGAAAAGTATTAATCTTATGTATTTAAACATGTAAAACGATGAAAAGGTTTCATCATAGTCAATACCTTGATGCAGTTTAAAACCTTTAGCCACTATCCTTGATTTATAGGTATTTACTTCACCTTATATGTCCAATTTTCTCTTAAATACCCATTTACACCCAACATGATTTACATCAACTAGAACTTTGAACAGAACCCGGACTTGGTTATGATACATGGAATAAATCTCAGAATTCATAGTTTCTAGCTATCTTGTAGCTTCTGATCTCTCTACTGCCTCCTTTTAGGACTGTTTCCTCTGGAAATGGGGATGACCTTGTTTGATTAAGGTTCAGACATTCAAATCGATTTCTAATGGGTTTGTTCATAGAACCGGAAACATCCAATGATTCTATATCCATTTGGACCTACTTTCCAAAGGTAGGTGCTCATTATTTATGGATCGATGAGGCTTAATAATTTGAATTGGTTGAGAGGAAGGGAGGTCGGACTCATCACACCTTTTTTGTGGGAATTATTGTCTACTCCGGGACTCTCTTTATAGATTTAAGTTATGTTCGTGAATCCTTATTACATTACCAAGTATGAAAATGATATTTTCTTAAGATCTGACAATCAATGATAAATATGTATGAGATTTAGAGAATATTTTATATGTATTTGAGGTTCTTCATCGATAGATAATCATCTATATTTGTTAGAGATTCTTAGTCAATGGTATCCTTTAACACATTATATAAAGATCTCTTGGTCATTATGATAACCATACTGGTTTTAAATCCACTCAGCGGGACACTTGAAGCTTACTGTCGTTCAGAAGGACATGAATTATTTCAGAGTTGGGATCGTACCCACAGATGGGCTACCTACGTATCCTTATTTAGAAAAGGAATCAGAACCCACGTAGTTTGGGAATTAAGATATAATTTAACGTCATATGGGATAGATGAGAATTAATGGATGATAGTCTTGAACCTTATAAAGGCTTCCTACATACTCCAATTTTGAGGTAGAGATCAAAGTCCACATAGTTTGGTTAAGAATTGTGGGGCTTATGTATGATTAATGGCCTGAAGAGATGTGTCATGGTTACTTTTACACTCTAAGCTCATGTGAGTTATGTTCAGTGTGAGAAATAGTAGGTATTAGTAAACCTAATGATTTGTGGAACAAAAGATGCAGTCACAAGGAATGATGTGGGGCTTACATACATATGACTGCCCAAAAAGATGAAGATCGGGACTTACTTCAGGGAAGAAGCCCGAGAACAAGGTCCATAAAGGTATATGTGCTTTATGGAGATTTTTATACTTAACTTAGGACTTAATCCTAAGAAGGATGCCCAAATTAGAGGGGACTTATGATTGGGGATTATTCCTGAGAAGGAGGCCCAAGTTAAAGGGACTTGAAAACTAGGGCTTACTCCTGAAAAGGAGGATTCCCATTTTAAGGGAACTTGGACTGGGGATTACTCCTAGAAAGGAATCCTAGGTTAGGGGACTTTTGATCTAGGGATTATTCCTGAAAAGGAGGTCCAGGTCAAAAGAACTTAATACTTGGGGCTTACTCCTAAGGAGGATGCCCAGATTAAATATCTTATCATCTTAAAGGATGAGGTTGAATGAATGAAATCTCTAACCTTAGTGTCGTAAATAATTGTAAATCACTAAGTTTTGAGAGATGTTCCAAAGAATTCCTTTTATATAAGGAAGCCAAAAAAGTAACCATGTCATAAATGAATTTGAAAAGGGTTTTGAAGGCTAAATCTTGAAGAGGGGAGGTGGATTTGAATAAAAGAGATGAATAAGTAGGAGGGGAACCCAAAAAAAGGTAGGCGCGCAAGTCCTGTTGGGGCGCGCAAGTATGGGTCATGCAAGTATACTGGCGTGAAACATGTATACTTGCACGACGGTCAACCCATAGGTTAATACTCGGGCGAGGATTGGCTCAAGCCTTTAGTATTATCCCTAGAGGCTTCCAAAAGAGTGGAACACAAGTTCTGTTGAAGGGATAAGGTGGCGCGCTAGTATTTCCAATTTCCCTTAAGGGTTAGACACTTAGGCGCACAAGTTTTGGTGAATTTCAACAGTTAAACCTTGTCCCCCCCTCTTTAGATTTTCCATTCTAGGTAAGAAATTACCTTATAAGTGTTCGGAAGACTTCAAGTAGAGACTAGGGCGTCGGGAGCTTAAATCTGACTTTTGGAATTTTCTATCCATGAAATGGGGGGCCCATAAGGGGTATTTATAGGCTACTGAAGACCTTGGGAGAAAATAAAATAGGGCGCGTAAGTCACCTGCACGCCCAATATGTGGTGCGCAAGTATACTTGCGTGACCATGATGAAACTTGCGCGGCCCTTAATGGAATCCTTGTTCATGCCTTTGTCAATTTTTGATGTTTCTTCAAAGGATGAATCTATTTATGCTAAGGTATTCCCCTTCTTCAGTCATTAGACTCTGTGATGAAAAAGGAGCATAAAAAAAGTCTCCCCTCAGATTTGGATCCAAAAGGAAGGAGTATTTTACTCTGAGGTAAAAGAGAAAACTAAGGAAGGGAGGTGCGCAAGTTTTGAGCGCACAGGTAGCGGCACACAGGTGAGAGTCACGTAGGCTTCGATGCACAGAGGTGCGACCTGGCCTATAAATATGTGCCCCATTCTCACAATAAGCACCCGACTTTGAACGCTTCTGAGCTCTCGCCGCACAGGTTTCTCTCATCGTGCAAGTGACTTTTTTTCCTTGGTTTCATTGCTTCTGTTCATGTCGTGCTTCTACAGGGGTATTTGAACTTGCGCGGTGATACCTGCGTGCCAAAACTTTCACGACACAGTTACACTTGCGCGCCAACATTGGAATTGTGCGCCTTAATGCCTTATCCATTTTTTCACTTTTCTTCTCAAATTTTATGAAAAATCAACTTACTTAAGAGTTAATTATTCAACCTTTGTGTAGATTAAATGGCTCCTAGAAGAATTGGAATGGTTGATGAACTGGAGAGTAACCGAATTGATGATATGATGAACACTATTGGACATGATTATTATGATATCTATAACAATACTCTCCCAGATTTGGCCAACTAATTGAAGAAGTATCATCTTAATTTTCCACAAAGAATCTACTTGCCTCTATATGGCCATGGTCATTTACAAGCAGTCAATGTTCCAGATGAAAAGAACTATATGTCTGAGATGCAGCCGCACTACTACTCCTCTATTTTAGTTATGATATGCATTAAGAGAAACAACAATGGTGTGAACTTTTAAATTTTTACTCCATGCCATTTCTTTGCAGATATGAAAATGGAAAACCCATGGGATGAAATGTTTTTCGCTGTCGGTTGGTGGAGAAAATACTATCATGGAATTAGAACAAAATCTGAAAAGAGTGCTCTCTCAAAATGGCTCTTTCCTTTCAATGCTTCATTCTCAAATCCATGTATCCATACTACAAGTATCTTGTACAGAAATAGATTCACTATTTGATCAGCAGAAAATTTTCTCAAACCACACTCAAGAACATTCTTTTACAATTATTCCAAGAAGAGATGGTATCATTGAATCTCTTATTGTATCTAGTTGAATGAATGAATTCCAGGTGGCTTCTGATGAAGCCCGGGATGCCATAAATCAAATGAAGAGTTATGTTGATAGCCTCTTTTAATTCTTAGAAAAGAGAAGAAAATACAATATGTGGATGTCCTTATAACTCTTGTGCATCAATGAAAAATACTTTCATCTTTAATAATTTTTTTCTGTATTCTTTTTCTACCCGCTTTAAATTTTTTACTTAAGCCAATGGGCCTAGTAAACATAGTTTGATTTTTACCAGGATTATAAAAAATAACCCTACAAACTTTAAATATTTATATTGCACAATGTTTCCTAAATCATACAAAATGTATGTTTAGTGAGCTTGGACTTGACTTTTGTTCAGAGTTCCCTTGTCTTTTGTGGGCAGTTTAAAGTCATGCACGTCGAACATAAAAAGGATAATGTTTAAGGTCGAATAACTTTGACCGAATGGATTAAAATTGACTCAATTCCTTGATAATTTATTTGAAAACATATTACCATATTCAAGTATGAGGGAAAAAATGTAAACCATGACTTAAGAAATTTTGAATATGAGGAATGATATGAAAAAATGGCTAAAAGGCATTAGAAGAAGTATCCTCCCAAGAATGAAGTTACCACTATTTTACAAACCCATTAGGGGGTTGAATTATGTAGGGCCACTTAAGGGCATTGGTTGCATATTAAAATAATATAATCTTTTAGCTAACAGGTCTGTTATATAGACTACTTATGCAAGGCCGCCTAAGGGAACGTGCTGCATAGTTAGGAAAAAGAACTCTCAGAAATTTTACTTTTCTATTGCTAAAAAGACGGTGAAAGTTTATGGAGATCCAAATTTTCCAAAGAATAGAGTCTGCTGTATGGAGAGAGGTACTTGAATATAGAGTGGATATTTCCAATCAAGATTATCAAAGAATTGGATGAATGTCACTCCTACGAAGGTCTGACCCAAACGTAAGGAAGGGAAATATAAACCATAGACTTAAATACTTTTAGATCATGAAAAAGAGTACGGGACAAATATGTTAAGGATGACTATTTTTGCGGATCCCTACATATTTTCATTTAAGAAAAATAAGGACAAAATAGGTTTTTCCTCCCAATAATGAAGTTACCATTATTTAACAAACCCGTTAGGGGGTTGAATTATGTAGGGCCACCTAAGGGCATTAGCTACATAGTCAAATAATAGCATCTTTCGGTTGACAGGTCCGTTATGTAGACTACTTATGCAAGGCCGCCTAAGGGCACATGCTGCATAGTCAAACAAAAGAATTCTAGAGTATCAAACATTTTGTGACCAGAAGTCAATAAAAGGATTATGAAGATCTGTAATTATTTAAGGTTAGGAGTATGACACATCAAAATGGGCATTGTTTAATGCATGTAGAGATACACAGACCAATGCTAACCATACTCATGTTGTGTCTAGGTCCTGAATTGAGGTACTTGACTTCACTAGATATCTCATTAGGATGAGAATCAATCCAAATGTAGTTCTTGAAATACAGTTTAACGTCATGTGGGACGAGAGTGTAGAAGATCTTAGTTTCGGGTTATAGAGCTCAGACCATAATGAGGAATACACATTGTGTGTTTTATAAACCTGATGTGAATGAAGACCAGGGTTTTCATACAACATTCATGTTTTCACAAGAGGACTTTTTAGCCAAGATACTGAAAGTGGAATTTGGGGTTTGGCCCAAAGACTTGGGGAAAGATTCTAGGGATGCTCGAACATTCCTACGTATCCCATAAGGATGGGAATCAAGCTGCACATAGTTCTTGAAATACCCTTTGTACAGATTTAGTTCGTACAAGTGAAGGGTGAAAGGGTACTTTAGTGAAATGATGGTTTGACCGAAGATTAAAGGTTCGGGAATTTCCATGTATGCACGTAGTCTTTGGAATATAACATGATTGGAGATCAATGTAAATAATGATTCCCTTTCAGGTGAGGGTGTCAAAGAATGTTGTAGTTTATTTTCGTACAAGACAAAAATTACAAATAGTTTAACGTCATATAGCAAGGACGATGGTGATCCAATGTAAAAAATATTGGTTCTAAGGGTGGCTTCACAAATCATCATCGTATGAGATGAATGTTAACTGATGTGAATAGATTGGTTTTGGGCTTGAACCTTAGGAGGTTGCCTACTTACCCATCCTAGAAGGAAAGGATCAAAGTCCGCGTAGTTTGATTAAAGAATGAATTGGTGATCAAGTTATTCTTGAGGACAATGATCTAAAAAAATGGTATTGGGACTCACACATGGTTAGTATCCCAGAAAGGGTGTTATGGTTGAAGTTTACTCTAAGCTCACGTGAGTCATACTCAGTGTGAGAAACAAGAGGTAGCAATCAACCCTAACGATGCACAGTTTAATGTCATGTAGGACATATAAGGGACTATATAGTTTAATTTCATGCATTAAGGACTTAGGGGGGGGGGACTATATAGTTTAATGTCATGCAGTAAAGACAAAAGAGGGGCTATATTGTTTAACGTCATATAGCAAGGATGGGTTCTATATAGTTTAGTGTTATGTAGCTAGGACGTATGGCTATGTAGTTTAATATCTTGTAGTGAGGACAATGGGGACACAATTTAACATCATGTTGGACGTATTAGGGAATTTTTCACAGTTTAACATCACGTTGGATGACACAGTTTAATGTCATGTTGGATGTAAGGGGGAAAATATAGTTTAACGTCATGTTGGACGAGTGCTGCACAGTTTAGCGTCATGTAGTTAGGATGTCGGTTATATAGTTTAACATATTGCTGGAAGTGAAAGTATTTGTGTTACACAAAATACTTCTTCAGAAATCTGGCATTGGTTGGAGTAGTGATGAGTTCTCCATCCATTGATATTAAAGAATAAGCTCCATTGGAGTAGACCTTATGTATTGAGTAAGGTCCTTCCCATTTTGGCTCAAGCTTGGGAGGTTTCTTTCCTGGTATCATTGGATTTCTGAGAACCAATACCAATTCTCCTTGAATGAATGAACGAAGATGAACTTTTTTGTTGAAAGCTCGTGCTATTCGATTATAATAAACTTCCAAGTAGTGCAGGGTGCACTATCTTTTGTCATCTAATCATTCTAATTCATCCAATCGCTTTTGAGATTGTTCATCTGTAGATGAATGATCACAAATAGATACTCTGAGAGAGGGTAATTAAAACTTAATGGTCAAGACTTCTTCCATTCCATATACCAATGAATATGGTGTTGACCACGTTGCAGTGCGGGTGGTGGTCCGATAAGCCCATAAAGCATGAAAAAGTTTATCAGGATATGACTTCTTATCTTTATCCACCATCTTTTATAGTATGTTTGAATGATTTTTGTTTAAGGCTTCTATTTGGCCATTGGCCACTGCATGATACCGAGATGAATGATTAGATTTGATGTTGTATTCTTGATACAACTTCCTTACCTCAGATGAACAAAAATTGGTGCCATTGTCTGTCAATATGGTATGCGGGACACCAAATATGGTAATGATGTTTGACTTGATGAAGTTAACAATGATTTTAGAACTAAATTCTTTGAGAGGTATTACCTATTCCCATTTGGAAAATAAGTCAGTAGCAGTAAGATTATACTTAAACTGCTTAGATGTAGCCGAAGGGTAAGGTCCTACTACATCCATTCCCCATGTGGAAAATGGCCATGAGTATTTAGATGTATGAAGAAACTTTGGGGGTTGATGAATGAAGTTATCATGTAATTGGAAAGAATGACACTTCTTGGTGAAATCAATACAACCTTGTATCATTGACGACCAAAAGTATGCAAGCCTTCGAATTTGATCAGATAGTCTATGTCCAGACTGGTGGGCACCACAGACTCCTGTATACACTTCTTTCATGACAGCCATTGTCTCTTCACCATCAATGAATATGAAGAGAATTCCATCAAAACCTCTTTTGTAGAGAATTTTCTCTAGGTGATCTGGGCTATCATAAAGAGTAAAATTGAACACACGTCGCCAGATTTGTTCTTTCCTGACTCTATCAGGTGGGAGTGTTCCATTTTTAATATATTCCCTGATAGGTGTCATCCATCCTGTAGTATGACCATATGGTTCATAAATGGGACTAATTTCATTGATTTCTCTATTCTGATTTTAACATAAGGTGAAATTGTACGACGGTGGGTAATACTGATTATTGTCTCGTCCTGATTTGGATCTACCAGAGCTGTGGCTATATTAGCTAATGCATCAGCTTGGGAATTTTGTGATCGAAGGACATAAGAAAATGTTGGTTTCAAAGGAAATTCATCCATTAACTCTATGACATAATCATACAAAGGGATTAACTCTTCTTTTCTGATTTCATAATCCCCATTGACTTGTTTGATTACCAGGTTTGAATCACCTTTCATCTTTAAGTGATTCACTTATGCCTGAAGCGCCAAATCCAATCCTGCAATGAGAGCTTGATATTCTACTTCATTATTTGTACCAACTTCCTGCAATAAGAAGGAATAAGGTAGCACTGCCTTTTCCAGGGAAATAAGCACAATTCCTAACCCAACTTTGTTGAATTTATGATCTTCCATTTTCTTCCCTGTT
The DNA here is from genome assembly GCA_963277665.1 of Viscum album. Lineage (NCBI taxonomy): Eukaryota > Viridiplantae > Streptophyta > Magnoliopsida > Santalales > Viscaceae > Viscum > Viscum album. The sequence goes on along the minus strand of OY728138.1, from coordinate 1,100,295,435 downwards.
GGACTTCTGGAAGAACCATCAAAGTACATTTCCCATGTTTGAATATTATCTTAAATAGAGAAGACTTAATCATTAGGAAGTTAAATATCTAAAGATGTATCTTCCATTGGAGGGTGTTCAGCAAGGAAATCAGCCAGATCTTGGCCTTTTATTGCCTTTTGAGACACATATTGGATATCAAATTGCTGCAAAATAACTGCCCATCTTTCCAGTAGTCCTGTAAGCATTGGACGACTAAGGATGAATTTGAGAAGGTTATTGCAAGATACCAATTGGACCTCATGATGTTGCAGGTAGTGTCTCAGTTTCTGAACTGCAAATATTAACACCATGTAGCACTTTTCAATACTTGAATATCGGGTTTCTGCTTCAAGCATAGTTTGACTGAGATAGTAAAGGCTATTTTCATTCCCAACACCATTCTTCTGGGAAAGGAAGACACCCAATGATCACTCTAAAGCTATCACATAGAGGATAAGTGGTCTTACTTCAATAGGTGGCATTAATACCGGTGTACTCAAGAGATATTTATTGATAATATTGAATGATTCTTGAAATTCTTCAGTCTACTAGTAAGTGACTCACTTCTTCATAAATTTGGTAATGGGAAAACTTTTTCCTACCAGATTGGCGATGAAACACTGAATATAGGACAAGTTTCCTTGAATTAATCTTAATTATTTCAGATTTTGAGGAGGTGACATACCAAGGATTGAATTTGTCTTCTCAGGATCAACTTCGATACCATGATGGCATACAAAAAAGCCGAGAAATTTTCCTAAGGTTACCCCAAAAGCACATTTCAAGGGGTTCATATTCAAATTTTGTTGTCAAAGTTTGTGGAATATGACTACCAAATCAGCCAAGTGATTAGAACGTTGCTTGGATTTAACCACCAAATCTTCCATATAACATTCAACAAATTTTCCTAAAAAGGGTTTGAAGATATGATGCATGGCACGCTGATATGTTGCGCCTGCATTCTTCTGGCCAAAGGGCATTACCCGATAGCAAAACACACCCTGAGGGGCTCTAAAGGCTGTATATTCTCCATCTTATGGATCCATTTGGATTTGATTATACTCAGAATATCCATCCATGAAGGAAATTGCTTCATAGCCAGCTGTTGCATCAATTAATAGTTCTGTGATCGGAACTGGAAAATCATCCTTAGACAATGCCGATTAAGATCTCTGAAATCAATGCAGACTCTAATTTGTCCATTCTTATTTTTCAAAGGGACAATATTATCCAACCATTTTGGATATTGAACTTCTCTGAAAAAGTTATATTCGATAAGCTTATCCACTTTAGCTTCAATTTTAGAAGCATAAGTTGGGTGTGTTCTTCTTGCGGCTTACTTGAATCCTTGATGTTCTTCTGGAAAACCCAAACGATGAGTAGAAACATCAGGATCATGCCCTGGAATTTCTGTATAGTTCCAAGAAAATATATCCTGATTTTTCTTTAAAAACGAAATATACATTTCTTTCTCTTCAAGAGTCATAACTGCACTAATTAAAGTGGGGCGTGGATATTCTTTTGTACCCATATTTATTTCTCTGAGTTCATTCACAGTACTCGAGATACCCTCTTCAAAAGATGGAGGAGCATCCCTAATATCTTCATCTTCTTCTTCAACACATGTTATCTCTTCTGCTTCTACTTGCATAGTAGATGATGAAGCAGAATTTCCATGATCAAGAGAGATGTTAAAATTTGAACATCTTGAGGAAGAAGCTTCCATTTCTGACCCTATTTATGATGAAGGTTATTCCTTGGGTAATAAAGAGGAGATGATGGATTGATAATCGACATCATTATTCACCTATGACATTGCTATAACTTCTTCTAGCCTGGTTGGCGAAGTATAGAGTTGCTGGATTTCAGCGGATGAAATGAAGACATCTCCATTTGAGCTTTCATCATTGCTTGGTGAATCACCAATTTATCCCATGTTTTCTAGCCTTATTGTCGTAATTGACATTATGTAAGTTTCTATAATAGTATTTGGATTTAGTTCTATCCTGTCAATTTGACTGATAGGAAACACATAATCTGTACTCACATGTGTGAATGAGTTTACTAGAATCTTTTCCAAACCATATGGAGCATTAACTTTGGTAACCTCCCTTGTTGTGGATTTATCCTTTCCCTCCATGTGATAGAATTCCGCATCAATGTATTGAGATTAAAATGTTTTGAATGGGGTCTTATCACCATACAATGTTCCAATTTGACCATTGAAACAATATTTGAGACATTGATGGTATGATGAAGGGATAGCCACATGTTGATGTAGCCAAGGTCTTCCAAGCAAAATATTAAAGGCTGTTTCATGTCAAACAACCATGAAATCTGAATTGGATACAAGATATCTGAACTAAGTTCTAAGTGTGATCATGCCCAGAGGTTCTTTTTCATTTTTATCATATCCTTGAAACATCAAAGTAGAAAGAGATAAATCAGATTCAGTGAGGCCCAATCTATGAAGTTTACAAATGGGGATTAGGTTGACTCCGGAACCATTATCAATGAAAGATCTTCAGATATCCACATCATTGACCTTTCCATATTAGTACAAAGGTCTAATATGTCTGCGCACAACATCATCTTCATCTTTATCTGTAAAAGATATCACTGCATGACATTCTGCAGGACTATTCTCTACATGGTAGACTTCATCCGCATCAATTTTAGTTTCAAATTCACAAGGACTTGAAAAAGCATCAATGAGTGCCTCCTGAAGATCCTTTGATAAATTCAAGGCATCCAGAATTGATAACTTGGCTGGTACATGGGCCAAATGCTTCAATACATCATACTTTTGATCCAAAGGTCTGCGTTTTCCAATAGGAACATGTGATTTTGCAGGTGCCTTAGAAGTTGATTCTTTGGAAGTAGATGCTTCTTGTATCGGGGTAGGAGTTGGAAATACTCCTGGATTTGGAAGATTAGACCGACTAGGTCTATTTACTTGTTGATAGGAAGAAGGTGTAACATTCAATCGATCCTCCAAAATAACTGTACCAGGACTGAATCTGCCTTGCATGGAAGAACTTGCTTGTTCTTGTTGAGCTCGCTGAAGGGCTCTACCACGAGTTTCTGCTGCATACACAGTTCTAGCAGGGGTAGAATTGGAATAGTGGTTTCTGGGATATCCACTTCTTCCTCTGTATCCCAGACCTTTGGAACTCCCTCTAATTCCTCTGTTTGATACAGGGAACTCAGGCTCATCAAGATCGAAGCTATGACTGGCATAAAGATTTGTTAAATGAATCATATTAACAAAACCAAAGATTAACTCTTCATCTGATGAAGATTCTACCTGATTATCCCATTTAGGTTGTGCCATTTGGCGGGGCGGTTCTCGTGGCTTTGAAGTAGATGACATAAAATTTTCCAGAGTCAAAGACAACTTGGGCTTTGACATGATCTCATCTTCTTCTGACTATTCCTCTTTCTTTGAATTATTCCCTTTCTTTGAGTATTTTTCTTTTGCTAAAGGAGGTTTTACTATGGAATTCATAGTAGAAGACACAATTGGTTTCTTCAATTGCATCCGTAAAATGGCATGAGTTTGGTTGATTGTTTTTCTGACCATCCAATCATCATATTTTTGTGCATTTTTGCTTTTTACTTCTTGCCACTCGCTTTCTTCCTCTGGATTTGTAGCAGTAAAAAATGCTACCTGAGCTGAAGAACCTTTCAGTTTGACTTGTCCCGAGTCCACCATATTTTACAAAAGATCTTTAAAGACAAAACACTCCTGAACGGGATGCACCAACATCTGATGAAATGGGAAATAGTTGGGACGGTCTTCATCTCCTTCCTTGTTCGGTCTTTTGGGCCTTGGAAACTGAACCAAATTATTTTCCAGAACCAAAATGAAGTAACTAGGAACTTGTTCATTTCATAAAGAATAAACTTTGTTTTTGGATCCTCAATTTTTTTTCCGTCTTTGACCTCTTTGATCATCTTAACAAAACGACCTCTGTTTTTGATGCTCAGGAGGTGGATCCCTTCGATAAGATGAAGGTTTTAAAGTAGAAGCAGGTACAGGTGCGTGTTTAAGCGTAACTATAACATTATATGCTTTAACCATTATATTTCCTAGAGCTGATGGAATTACATGAGTTTAATCCTTAGTCTTTGTAAGAGAGTCTTTGATCTTCTAAGCAATCGAAGTAAGGTCTCAAAACACTTTTGTGTATTTCACAGGGATCAATGGTGTGCGTAATTCATCACACAAATTTTCCACACAGATTGGAAACAAATCTTCTTGAGGGAGTTCTAAGCTTAGGGAATATGTTAATCTATTCTAGCGAGCAATGAAATTTGAAAACCTTTCATTCTCCCTTTTCATACAATTTATAAGATCAAAAACTATTTTCTTTGGAAAAGTTGAGCTGAATTAAAGAAGGAATCGTTGACGGAGATCCTCCCACTCAGTAATTGATCGGGATTGCCAGCTTGTATACCAGACAAAAGCAGGCCCTTGTAATGACTGTACAAAACACCTGAGCTTAACTGCTTCTTGCTGCTGAGGAGTTCCTATCATAGGATCAAAACTAGAAACAAAATGTGTTAAGTGTTGATCTGGGTCTCTCAAACCATTAAATATTGGGAATGTGGTACTTGAAAAATTTGATGGGGGAGGAATTGCATCAACCCATTCAGGGTAAGATCTATTTTATGGTTGAATTTGTGCACACTTTCCCTCCATAGCTTCCAACCGAGCTGTTAATGAATCAATGGTAGTCATTAACTTTTGAGAAACATCTGGATGATCTTAGACCTGAGCAGGTGCAATAACTAGAGCTTGGAAAAGTGTGGTGGCTGGTATTGCAACTAATGGTATCACCACCAATTGTTGTTACTCATGACCCATAGGATTAGACCTATGAGGGTGTACTGGTAAGGGAGGATAATCTTGATACATCTCAGTAGATGCAACAAAATCCCTTGGCTGACTGACCCCAGCATGCTTAGGAGGAAGACTACCTTGAAGTAGTTCTACATTCAACCTCCTTAATTCCTTCATTTATTCCTCTTTTTGTGCGAACCTTTTATCTAGTGAGAGTAATTGTCCTTCTCCAGAGGAATAGTGGAATGTAACCTAATTCTTCCCTTTCCCCTTGTTGGACGCCTTTCGAAGAGGGGGGAGTTGGTTATTGGAAGGAATACCTAAATTCTGGGTAAGCCTTTGATTCCAGGTATGCAAACCTTATTCATTTTCCTCTGTGTGCACAGTCTCTTGAGCAAGAACTTACTCATCTGATCCCTCTGAGTGACCCTCATGTTCTAGAGGATCATCAAAAATGGAATTGATGAAATTTATTGATGCATAATGCATTGCATCCCTTCTATCGGCATTTCTGCGATATTGTCTTCTTCCATGTCCCTGATGAGACACTGCCTTCTGTTGAGTTGATCCCTCAGGAACTTCTTGATGAACCGTAATTTGGAGGGAATATCCTAATAATTTGGCTCTTTGTTCCTCTTGGGGCTTCTTCCCTAATCGAGAGAAGACTGAATTTCTCTGAGGAAGAGATTGAGGATTTGAAAAAGTCCCCAGTCTGGTGAACTGGGGCTGTTCCTGCTATTCCTGCTCAACTCTTCAAATCCTATTTGTTGATTCCGAGGGTTGGGATAAAAGTGTCCCCAGTCTGGAAAGATGGGGTGGTTCTTGAGCTGCTATATCTGAGACTTTCTTAAAATCTCTCCTGATCTTGTGGACTTTAGTTCAGAAATTGGCTGGATGCATTAACTTACATCCACTCAAATCACCTGGCTCAAATGACCGTTGGATGATTTCTGACACTTCCGTCACTTGATGATGTGCTTTCTCTAAATGAGAAGCCTGTTCGATATTCTCATTTGCCTGATGAAAAAGTAATTCGACAACTTTTTCTTTGTATGCCTGACTTTGAGAAGAACTAGTTGAGGCCTGTTCTTGATAAAGCCTTTGATTATGCACAAAATCAGCTAGATGTGGCCAATTCTGGGAAACAACATTTCATGAGACCACCTTTGGTGGAATTTGTTGACTGGAGAGTACGGTGAAATGTAGTGATCCATGAACACCACATCCCCTGATATGAATACCAGATGAGGCATTAACAATTAACTGGAGAAACCTTTTTAGTGTGCCAATGCATGAATGCTGAAGGGCTCTCTGCTTCTTTTCAGCCTTCGGATATTGAGAAACTGAGAGAGATTCCAAATCAATTTGGCATTGTAACCCTTATATTATCTTGAAATGATTTTCATATTCATCATAAGATAATATTTTCTTTTTCAATTGACAAAGAGTTTTCCACATGTTGAGACAAATATCATGAATACAATCTTCCATCAACATTTATGGAATGTCATACTGAGAGTCAGCCAAAGGCCAAAACATAACTGGTACTTCACCTTTTTCCAGTTGTTTTCTCATATTCAGCATTTCCTCTTTATCATTCAATGGATATTCTTCTACCTGATTATACCAGAGTTGGGGCTTTCTTGTTTCTTTATCATATTCAACAAGATTGATAGAGAATTCATTTATCAAACTAGAAGATGAATGACCCAGGGGTGGTTCGGATAATGACCTACATCCCAGGATATATTCTAATTGAGAAAGTATTTCACCTGCTAGAGGTAAAGCATCGGACATGATTGGCTTCACATTTGAAAGTGACTCAAGATAAGAGGGATTTCTCATTACTGCATTGTCCTTTGAAGAATTTTCCAGGAAATTAAAATTACTACTACGGAGAGGACTTTCGTAGCTAAATTCATCATCATGGGGAGGACCACCATGGTGGGTTACAACAAAATATGAAACCCTTTTCTCCTTGGTCTCCTAGCCATGCAGGGGGTTATCGTGGCTCTCATCTGAAGATGATACTTCAAGATCGACCAAACTGTCATAAAGTAAGCCTTCATGAGGAAGTGTTGGTTGAAGACCTTGAAAATTAATTTTCCCACTATTGGGAAGTGAGAGAGTAGAATCTTGAGTTACAACAGATAATTGTCTGAGTGCATCAAGAACTCCACCATCAAGCAAGGCCTTATTGCAGATTGGCTCTTGATTTCTCGACTATGCTGAATGGGTTTTTTCTTAGACGCATTCTTACTCACTTGAGGAACCACTTGTTGACGAAAGTGGTTATTATGGGCAGGTGTATATTCCTGATCAGGTGAAATGGTCAGGTTAGGTGGACGATCTCCATTCAAATCGGGTTTATGTGCCTGACTTGATTGTTCGTATGACATAGGGGAGTATTCCCCACGACCCTCCTGGAATGGAATAGAGGTGAGTATCTGCTCCGAAGTGACATGTTGATGTGTCACTCCACTAGTAGGGATAGATTTACATTTATTTCCCTGTGATGATGCAGAAGCTATTATAATATTCTGACAGGCTTCCAGAATATGAGCAGGGATTTTATTCTGCTTTTTCATCATCATCAGAATGTTCTTAGTGACTTTAGCTGCCGGAATAGAAATATAAGTCCATTCCATTCTTGGAGTAGGTGTGTATTCCTTCTCCTATACTCCTTTTCCTGTCAGTGAATTCTGACAGTACTCATGTGTGGGAGTAGAGAGTTGAGTCTGCTCCAAATTTGTCATCGGAGATTTCCGACTGACTTCTCTGAGTGCTACCAAGTGAGACTGTTGGCAGGATTGATTAACAATGGCAGGTGTATGTGCCTACTGTGTATTCTTTGTCAAGTATGGTTGATGATTTTCCTTCAATACTAGTAGATGAGACTACTGACAGAATTGTTGATTGTAAACAGGTGTATGTGCTTGCTTATCAGTTTCCACCATATTAAATTGGTGAGCTTATTTGGATGTAGTTAGACAAGACTGTTGACTTGTTGATGAATTATAAACAGGTGTATATTCCTGCCTATAATACTCCATTAGAATTGCCTAGTGGGATTGGTGGGTTGCTGCCAGACGAGTCTGCTAGATAGCGGGATTAGAACCGACAGGTGTATGTGCCCACTCATTTCTTGCCATAAATTTAGGTTGATGGACTTCTCTGGAGAGATAAATAAGTAATAACCTTCTCCTTGTTGCCTAGATTTCACCTCTAGTGGTTCTTCTTGCGGACTCGAGTCTGAGGGACCTGAGTCAAACCCCTAAAGGTGATACCTTCATCATGTTGAGGGTGCACTGTCACACGAGTCTGGCGGCGATTGTTGATGGGAGTCCTCTGTAAGGACTTCTGTCTTCTTGAATTAAGTCCTTGAGTAACCTCTTCATTCACCTCCCTGTAATATGGGAGAGACTGGTTGTTGCGTTCTGGGGATAACGACCCAAAATGGTTGGAGACGGTGGTTAGCACTGCCAGCTTCTTGATCGTTGGTCGTCACTGTCCGGACAACCAGGGTGAATTATTAACTTGAAGGGCTTGTCGAGCGGCCTCTAGAGTCAGAATAGTACCGTGTCGATGATATTCCTTAACCAGTGCATTTGAAATCCAGTGTTGCAGATACTGAGTAGGTGACGTCGTCCTCAGAGCAGATGAGGATCCAACAGGGGTAGCAGCAGAAGCATTTACAGGTGTGAACTTTAGAGAAGCCATTTCTGAAATGCAGAGAGATATTGGAAAAGATTTACTTTTTGATATAACAGAAATAATCAAGATAAGTTTGACCACTACATATTTTGGATGAGCACATATGTTATTGATTTCTTTGTTGGCCCTCACATTAAGTTAAATAGGGTCCTAACAAATAAGTAAAACATCATTTAACTTTGTTAAGGATTCACGTTGGGTTAACCATTTTTTTGTTTCATCTGGAAATGGGGATGACCTTGTTTTCTTAATGTTCAAACATTCCAATTGGTTTCTGACGGGTTTGTTCATAGAACCAGAAACATACAATGATTCTATATCCATTTGGACCTACTTTCCAAAGGTAGGTGCTCATTAGTTGTGGATCAATGAGGTTTAATAATTTTCATTGGTTGTGAGGATGGGAGGTCGGGCTCATCACACCTTTTTGGGGGGAATTATTGTCTACTCTGGGACTCTATTTATAGATTTAAGTTATGTTCGTGAATCCTTATTACATTACCAAGTATGAAAATGAGATTTCCTTAAGATATGACAATCAATGATTAATATGTATAATATTTAGAGAATCTTTTATATGTATTTGAGGTTCTTCATCGATAGAGAATCATCTGTATTTGTTATAGATTCTTAGTCAATGGTATCCTTCAACACATTATATAAAGATCTCTTGGTTATTCTAATAACCATACTAGTTTTAAATCCACTCAGTGGGGCACTTGAAATTTATTATCGTTCAGAAGGACATGGATTATTTTAGAGTTGGGATCATACCCACAGATGGGCTACCTATGTATCCTTGTTTAGAAAAGGAATCAGAAACCACGTAGTTCGGGAATTAAGATATAGTTTAACGTCATATGGTACAAATTATAATTAATGGATGATAGGCTTGAACCTTATAAAGGCTTCCTACATACTCCACTTTTAAGGTAAAGATCAAAGTCCACATAGTTCGGTTAATAATTGTGGGGCTTACGTATGATTAATGGCCGGAAGAGATGTGTCATGGTTACTTTTACACTCTAAGATCACATGAGTCATGATCGGTGTGAGAAACAAGAGGTATCAGTAAACCTAACGATTTTTTCCACAAAATATGCAGTCACAAGGAATGATGTGGGGATTACATACGTATGACTGCCCAGAAAGATGAAGATCGAGACTTACTTCAGGGAAGAAGCCTAGGAACAAGGTCCATAAAGGTATATGCGCTTTATGGAGATTTGGATACTTAAATTAGGACTTAATCCTGAGAAGGATGCCAAAATTAGAGGGGACTTATGATTGGGGCTTAACCATGAGAAGGAGTCCCAGGTTAAAGGGACTTGAGAACTGGGGCTTACTTCTGAAAAAGAGGATGCCCATTTTAAGGGAACTTGGACTGGGGCTTACTCCTAGAAAGGAGGCCCAGGTTAGGGGACTTGTGATATGAGGCTTATTACTGAAAAGGAGGCCTAGGTAAAAATAATTTAATACTTGGGGCTTAATCCTAAGGAGGATTCCCAGATTAAAGATCTTCTCATATTAAATGATGAAGTTGAATGAATGAAATCTCTAACCTTAGTGTCATAAATACATGTAAATCACTAGGTTTTGAGAGATGTTCCACAAAATTCCTTTCAGATAAGGAATCCAACAATGGAACCATGTCATAAATGACTTTGAAAAGGGGTTTGAAGGCTAAATTTTGAAGAGGAGATGTGGATTTGAAGAAAAGAGTTGAATAAGCAGGAGGGGCACCCAAAAAGAGGTAGGCGCGCAAGTCCTGTTGGGGTGCGCAAATATGGGTCGTGCAAGTATACTTGCGCGACACATGTATACTTGCACAATGGTCAACCCATAGGGTAATACTTGGGCAAGGCTTGGCTCAAGCCTTTAGTATTATCCCTATAGGCTTCCAAAAGAGTGGTGCACAAGTTCTATTAAAGGGATAAGGCGACGCGCAAGTATGTCCATTTTCACTTAAGGGTTAGAGACTTAGGTGCGCAAGTGTTGGTGAATTTCAACACTTAGTCCTTGTACCCCCTCATTAGATCTTCTATTCTAGGTAAGAAATTACCTTAGAAGTGTTTGGAAGACTTCAAGTAGAGACTAGGGTGCCAGGAGCTTAAATCAAACTTTTGGAATTTTCCATCCCTGAAATGGGGGGCCCACAAGGGGTATTTATAGGCTACTGAAGACATTGGGTGAAAATAAAATAGAGTGCGCAAGTCACCTACGCGCCCAATATGTGGCGCACAAGTATACTTGCGTGACCATGATGAAACTTGCACGACCCTTAATGGAATCCTTGTTCATGCCTTTGTCAATTTTTAATGTTTCTTCAAAGGATGAATCTCTTTATGCTAAGGTATTCCACTTCTTCAGTCATTAGACTCTGTGATGAAAAAGAAGCATCAACAAGGACAGAGGTTCATTGTTGTCCAATAATAATGAGTCACCATATTCAATGACTAGAAAACCATATCTCTCTGGTTCCCTTACCTCTCTTACACTTATACGTAGTACTCATGTTTCAGGAACTACTTATTCCATAGGGACCTATGGAACTTGTTCTTGTACCAACTCCTGTGTATCTTGAGCATCAACTTCATTGAAGTCAATCTTGATCCCACTATCCTTTTTGAGGATGTGATCCCTCTCAAGAAAGAAATCTTGTCTTTCGATAGCCACTTTCTTGTTTGAGGGGTTGTATAGGTAGTATCCCTTTGTTTCCTTAGGATACCCTATAAAGATACACTTCGTGACTTGGGGTGCTAGTTTATTACCAGATAATCCCTTAAAAAATGCATTGCAACCCAATACATGTGTATGCAATAAAATTGGGTTCTTTCCACTCCATAGCTCGAAGGTAATCCAATTTTCCTCTTTAGTTGGTACTCGGTTTAATGTGTATGCCGTAGTTTGTAATGAATATCCCAAAAAGGATAATGGAAGATATGTATGAATCAACATCGAACTTACCATGTCTAACAAGGTATGGTTCTTACTTTCACTAACACCATTCCACTATGGTGAATAAGGTAGAGTGAGTTGAGATAGAATCCCAAACTCTTATAGAAATTCGATGAACTCTAGATTAAGATATTCTCCACCTCAATCCGATCAAAACTTCTTTATCTTATTAACAAGATGATTATCTTCTTAATTTTTAAATTCCTTTAATTTATCAAAGGACTTGGACTTATACCTCATCAATTATATATACCCATATCTACTCAAGTCATTAGTAAAAGTTACGAAGTAAGAATATCCACCTCTATATTATACTAAAAATAGTCCACACACATCACTATGTACCAATCCTAGAAGATCTGTGGCCCTTTCACACTATCCAACAAATGGTGGTTTGGTCATTTTCCCTTGTAGACAAGCATGAAATTTATCAAGTGGTTTTCGATCATAAGAGTCTAAATAACCATCTTGATAGAGCCTTGTCAAACACTTCTCATTTACATGACTGAGATGGTGATTCCACAACTGGGTGTTATATGAGTCATGTGAACTTGATTCGTTATCAATTGAAAACACTTAGTTTTTTTTAATTTTATAAATAAATACCATTATTTAAATGTTCCATACCATAACATATGTTTTCCTTGTAAAATAAGCAACTTTTATTTAAAAATTTGAAAAAAAACCCATCTGTATCTAAACTTGATACATCAATTATGTTTTTGGTAACAGTAGGTACATAATAAAAATCACATAAAACCAAAATCATTATCGTTGGAAATGAAAGGTGTTAGTCATAAATGGAAAGAGCATCCAACCTCAAACCATTGGAAGATCACAGATCTACCTCTCTTCTAGAAATTTTCTGAAATCTACTGGGTTCCTACATTTGGATATAAATTTGAGCACTAGAAGCTATATCTAATACCCAATGTGTAGACATGGAAATATTGCACTCGATAATGAATGCACCTTTATATTTCCCTTGATTCTGGCTGTAGTTTCTCTTCTAGTAGCCTGAATTTCCACATGAAAAACACACTGTCTCTTTTTCCTTACCCTGCCTCTGGATCTTCTTCTTCATGGTAGGATGGTGCTTGGGAGATTTAGAATATTTATAAGTCTTGGGCCCATTTTCATTTTCCTTCCTCTTCTTATTCACCATAAGGACTGTGGGTTTATTATGCCCCATGTCCTTAAACACTTGGAGAATTAAAGTAATAAGTTTCGAAAGACTCTTCTCATTATTGCTCATATTATAATTTACATTAAATATAGAGAAGGTCTCAGGTAATGATGAAAGTATGAGATCTGTATGAAACTCATCTGAGAATTTAATACCTAAGATGTCTAAGTGTTCAATGTATCTAATAATCTTGACTACATGAGGCCCATTTGGCACAAGCTCTCTAATATTAGTTGTAAACAAAGCGTTGGATATATCATACCTCTCTTGTCTCACCTTCTCTTGATAGAGATCCTGAAGGCGAGATATCATGCTATATGCATCAATTTACTCATTTTTCTTTAAAATATCATTGGACATAGATGATATCATGAAGCAATAAACATATATAGCATGATTCAGATGTTTCTCATAGAGAGATAGCTCTTCATCACTTACCTCATTTCTAGGTGAAATTGTTAAAGGTTCTTCCAACACATATAATTTTCTTTCATTGAAAAAGATGACCCGTAGGCACCTTTTCCACTCCTGAAAATCAATTACAGTGATAAGGTTTTCCTTCTCATGGATGGATAATAATGATATGTTTTATGTCATTTTAATGATGTTTCTAAAAATAATATAAGTAGATATTTAGTACTTTATCTGAAAAATCTAGACAAATAAATAAATATTATATTTATTAGTCTCTCAATATTTTATCAAAACCCAATAGCCCTCACCATTGGCTTCAAAATATCTTGTTTCTTATACATTCTAGTGGAAATGATCCATATTTCCCTTCTCATTACCCCAACTTTGTCTAGTCAAGAAACTTGAATGGTTTTAGGTAGGCATTCCCAATGCCAATTGCATTAACTCACAGTTTCTTGATCTATTGAGTGGACTCCCTAATTATGAAATCCTTTAATTGGATTTCCTAAACCTTTTCCTCTCAGTGACACTAATTCCTTCATTTTAAGTCAACCCTCGATGTGAACCAAGTCAAGTAAATCTAAAACCTCATATTATAACTCCTCTATAATTGAAAGAACCCCAACTTTGGCTGGTCAAGCACTTTGAACTATGGTTTGATTCTAACTGAAGTAATGGAATGATATACCAAATTAATATTTTATTGAGATATTTTATCCTTTATGCATAAATTTCCAATTATTATCTTTATCACATGCTTATTAATATTAAGTTAGATTTACTTAAGTGATTAACCATATCTTTAAATACTATTTAGGCATAAGCCAGTTTATTTTAGTTCTATATTTAATGATTTTTAATTCATTAATTATGTGCTCGTAACAAAACATATATAATTAATATCATGCAAATGATAGAAATAAAATAAAGTGTATGATCATGAGCTTATTTTAATGGTTATTTTATCTAACGGTTGATAAACTAACTGATAACCTAGGGGAGAAACACCTTGAACCAATCTGTGGTTTGTGTTTACAACTTTCCATCTATCCACCTTTGTATTTTACTTGGATTGGTTTCATATCAACTCATAACTTGAACCACATCCACTAGCTTGGGAGCTCCATCCATTACATATTCTTTTACTCACACACATGTGAGGGGTAAAAGGGGTTTTACATAAAATAAACCATGGGCATGAATGCCCTACATATTAATGAGTAGAGAAGGAATATAGGCCATCAATTTAATTTAATAATAAATTAAAATGAATCCAATCACATACAAAGGTCTGGTCTAGCTCATGATTATCCACTAGCATGCAATGAATTACCCATTTAATAAAACTAGCATTAAATTATTAATCATTTTTATTTAAGATAAATCATGCTCTAATCAATTAATTATTATCTTTAATTAATCAATCCTTTTATATTAATTCTTATTCTAATTTCCTTAATATTCTCATCCTTTATAATTTTAAAAAAATTAAAAAAATTCTTTTAAAATTAACTACTTACATAATTTTTACCTTGGAGGTAACTCAGTGAATACCTGTCCAAATCTTCCCTACATGTATTATACTTGTATACACTATTCTTTGTGACATATAGCATGCATGACTTATCACGTACTTTCATGATGTGCACTTCATAAATGATTACATGAATTATATTAATTTTTGGTAACATGTCATTCTTTAATGTACGTAAAATAATAACTATAATACAACTCATACATGACATGAAGATCTTGAATATTACACATATATTAATTAAACACCTAAATATTTATGTATATTAAAAACTATCACATGGAGTGTCCTATATTTACAACCACATGCAAGTACATGTCTCATGGTTTACATAGTAAAATAAATAAATTTTAAATCTGTATAATCTGGTAAAAGTATACGACGTGTAGATCCGATCTACACAGCGTGTAAACCCTTCACCGTCTATCCGAAGTACACACCTAGGGACTCAACATGTGATGTATACTTCTTAAATCTTGGATTACATGACATGTACAATGGTCCATATGCCATGTTGACTCTGTGCTACATGGTCACCAGTTAGGTAAGCTGTGTATGGAATACACGACCTAAACCTTGACCCAAAGGTACTACACACCATGTCCAGTGGGACACATGGCATGTAGTCTGGCTGAACATGTGCCAGTTAATATTGGTCCATACATGGTAAAATAATGGTTTCATTAATTCTCTAATCAAGTAAAAATATTGAATTGATCTCTGAATCAATCTTGATGCGTTGAACATGACTACACAATGTGTAATTCCAATTACATGTCGTTTAGTCTTGTGTTGTATGACCAAGATCCTTAGAACCTCCAAATGAGATCCTTGATTTTATTTTAATCATAAAATAAATAATTTCTATTAGATTTGTGAGAAATGATAGTGGAAGAAATAGATCTCGTAATTAATATTTAAAGAGTGATTAAAATCGAATTGAAAAACTAAATTATGAATGAATAAATCACCAAAAAAACTAAAATATTATAAACAACTATATGCCCTATATGATACTTCTAATAGGTTCTGGGCACAACAAAAGTTCGGGAGGGGAGGTTCCCAACTTTTCATTTTTATATTATCAATGATTAATCTAAGATCAAGCGACAATGAACCCCATGATAAATAGATTTGAATCAAAGAAAAATCAAGGGTTATTAACCCAGAACCAAGAGAGAGGAGATCAACACATGTTATTTACAATTAATTTAATTAAATAAGAATGATCTCCAAGGTTATTCTTTCTTCATTGATGTGTCTAGCCACATATTTGCAGTGTATTACCATTGCGTTGTAGAATCAAAGCAAAAGATTCCTTTATCAGTGATCCACACGTGCTCCATGAATCTCCATACATCACCGAAGGAGTCTCCAGGTTCTAAAAAAAAGATCCTTGCACTTATGATATCTGCCTTTGATCACCTTGAGAACCGCTTCCAAATCATTCTCCTTGATCTGGTGGAGGAGTATCTCTCTCATTCTTGAGAGCGTTCTTGGAGAGGGATGAACTCTATAGGCTTGATATCTTTTCTCCAATCTATTTTTCAAAATGATTTTCTTGGCTAGGGTTATGAGAAAATAATCATAATTGGGTATTTGTATCGCTAGGGTTAAAATAACATAATTGCACAAGTGCCCTTATTTATTTTATTAATCCCAGTGAAACCCCATGTCAAATAATAATAGTATTATTATTATTTCTTGACATGTGCCTAACTTGAAAATTATAATTAAATATTATTTAATAAAATAATATTCAACATTATTATTTCTCATTGGACCCTTGAACTTGGTCCTCCAATCCTCCACCATATTTATTGGAATTTGAATAATGTCTATTTATTTATTAAATACATATCACTACATTAATCTCTAATAAATATATAAATATTATATCCACTAAATAGAAAATAAATATTTATTAAATATCACACCCATAATATATTTTCTCGAATAACTAGTGTCGAAATAAATGTGACCAGGCATACATGAATAATTATTAAACCATAACTAGGAATAATATTTATTCAAAATTTTAAATAATAAACAATATATTTTATTTAATTGAGTTATTGGATACACTTAGTGTGTGAACCTTTAGGCCTCTTTCTCAATGGAATTAGGTGAAGTAGCCTAAAGTCTAAGTTTAACATCTATCAACATGCCAAAGAACCCATAGAAAAGAAGTTAATGTTGTAATGAAATGTCACCTCATAGGAACGTTTACCATGTACAATGACCCATTTATCACAATATCTCAAATCGAGTAGGTTTCATGCAAGTTCCATCAACCTATATGCTCAATATCTCTTTCTTTGACTTTCTGGAAATAGAACTTGCCTATTGATCACCATGGCCATGAATTTATTTAGGTTATATAATTTCTATAAAAGGGCCTGAGATATTATCTTCCATTAAAGAATATAAGGGATGAATCATTTCTCGCATTATTCATTAATGAAATATTACTTGTGACGCACCCAACATATCCTACCTCACCACAAACATCTGTCATCACTATTTTCGTCGATACATTTAAGTTTGCGACTCATAATACTCATTAATAACAGTCTTAAAGTCTAAGGACCGATAAAAAATCCACAGGTAGGAACATCCAATGACATATATAAATGTGTATTTCCTACTGGAAGGTCTTGTTCTCATAATATCCTCTTGGACATTACCAAAGACGTACAACATGAGAATGTGCCTCAAAGTCTTATGAGTCTCCACCCATGATAGACTGTATCATTTTTGTCCCTCAAATGATATCATCCAACTATAGAAAATATATTGAAGAATAGTGTCATAGCACTTCTGGGTGCTCATCATAGTATAGATCCGCTATGACCTTTTTGTGCGATAGTTACTATTAGAACATCGTTACATTCAATGTCACACAGAAGAAAAATATTGATGTGATAAGGAATTTATTAATATTAAAAACCACAAATATAAGTTATCATAAGTTAAAAAATAATTTGGTTCTAGGGAACTAACTCCAACAATTATGACATTTATAACTTTTAATTTAAAGGCAAATATGTCATAAATATTTCTCTCCTTACTAATTTTTTTTAACATGGTGGTATATAAGCTACATATTCAACTATGAATAGTACCTAGAAATATAAAAATATTAAATACATCATTTTAAATTATTTATAATTTTCAGGAAATAAATAATTAAATTAAATAGTGACACAATGATGATGTAGTAATTGATTTATTAAAGAAAGAATCCAATAAATGATATTAATAATATTAAAAGAAATATAATTTTAAATATTTGATTCCATCCACGAATTTTATGGATTACTATGACATGTTAGGATTGATTTAATGTAGTTTTTTTGAAGTAATCAAGATGTTATTATTTTTTTAAAAAGTCATGCGATGAATAGTGTCAAAACTGACATAATTCATAACTTAAATGATAAAATATCTAATCAAATGATATAAAATTTATAAAAAACTAAGATTCAAAAAAAAGTTTAGATAACTCTAAAAATTTCATTAATGACTCATTAATTGGTCTTTTTCCAAGATTTGGTAATTATTTTAACTCTCAAAGTGTAAATTACTTGATAAAATGGTAATAGTTAAAAAGGTTAAAACAAAAAGATAAGGATTGAAAATTATTAAAAACTTATATAATTCTCATTGGATGATTATATTTTGACCCATACTTTTCCTATATTATAAATAAATCAACTTGTACCATTTGGAATTGAAATTGAATTTATATTAATTTAATACTTTTAGTAATTCAAAGGGTTCCCCTCACCTATCCTATAAAAATTCACCCATTCCTCTCTATTACTCACACTTCAAAAGCCATTTTGTTCAGAAAATATGTGCCCATAAATCTTCCTAGAATTTATCCCCACATTCTTGAGGCCTTATTTTAGGCACAATACCCTTCTTATAGGTGTTATGGTGTTAAGAAATGTGCTTATCCGAAGGAAATGTAATGTTTTTATTTAAGTATTTCTATTTTATTTCTTCTTAAACTTACTTAAAATATTCTTATTCCAAGATGAAATAATAAATATATCATCCTAAATATAATGATATTTTATTATGTTAATATCATCACCTAAATCCATATCCACTTCCAATAAATGTAAAAGGAATTAATCATTCATGTGTACATGTGAACTATTACCCCCACAAACCGATATAATTCATTTTCCATAACCATATCTCATGAGAGGTTAAAAAGATAGAATTAATGTTAATATTTGATATTAATGAAATATTAATCATTATATGATAATAATATTTCAATTTCATTCTTACTTTCCATGCACATAAAAATGATAACGCCATTCGTGCGTACATGTGAATCATCACCTCCACAAAGTGATGTGAATCATTTTTATTCACCACATCACTTGTATGATATATATAAGTATATTTAAATTATTATTTTTATGTTAATAATATTATGATAAATATTTAAAGATAAAATAATAATTACCTTATTTCCATAATGATCAATGAAAAATGGAAACGTTATTCATGCGTATGTACGACCTATCATCTCCATAAATATAACATTGTTCATTTTTCATAACCATAATTCATGGTTTGATTTAAAAGTATAATTTATGTATAAAAATGATAATAATTTCATGAATATTATTCTAGATATGATGGAATTATTACCACATAGACTATTGACATCATACCGGGTTCATTTTCGACTCAAGTATCGAATATCGAAAAAACGTCTGATATGAACTTAAATAATTATGTAATTTTTATAAAATGGTAATAAGTGATAGAAAAGAAATAATAAAATTTTAAAAGTTTCCCAAGAAAGTATAAATTAACATAAATTTATTATTCAGGAAAGATAAATATTGTACGTGTTGAGTCAGAATCACAACAAGGGATGTCATCTCAATCTCCTTTCATTGAGCCATATTTTGATGTTATACACCACCTTATTTTATATGATGTATAATTAAACCATTTTATTTTTAATTTAATTCAAAGTTTTTAGAAAGTAATATTTATTTACAAATCATTTTACTAAACATAAAAATGAATGTTTTGATATTTGGATTCCTTTATAAGCCTTAAGTTTTTAAAAGTAAAATAAATACCATATTACCTTTTCATGTATTTTAGTATTGAAAATGGTTTTGAGGATGGATTGATTATGTCAGTATCTTGAAATGATATCTTATGATTGAAATGTGGAAATTATATTTTTCTTTTATGCTTGTGATTATGTTATGGTTCTTGGGAATTAATTATGTATACCAGTGGTTCCATAATAAACCAAGGGTGGGAGAGTCCTTGATATATCTCAAATGATTGGGTAATGAGATGGAGTTAAACGATAAGGTTTATCCTAAGATATTTAGAGAATATACTGTGTTGGTTATTCTAAACATAACCATGAAGGTTACTACTTATGTAGATGTGAAAGATATAATGTAAGTATGATATGGATGAAACAAGTTAACTTTATGATTTATAATTAATAAAAAGTTTTTGAAGAATATTATGTTTTCATGAGTTTAAAATATTCATGGACTAACCGTTTCATTCCTTATTTATATCCCTTACCGAAGTTTTTGAAATGTTTTCCACAAGGTATAAGGATGGTTAAGATAAAGGAAGAAGAAAAGATGAATGTTATGAATAATTTTATCAAGAAAAATAATTCATGTTTTATTTTAAAATGTTTTAGATTATGAAAAAAATGGATAGCGTGTAGACTTGTCTACTTTGTAATATTTAAGATGTTATGTAATAGTTATGGCCTACTTCTATAAAACTATAAACCTAAAAAGATATTCAATTTGAATGAATGTACATTCTTAACTTAACTTAAGATTATGTAATGTTTAAGGCTGGGGCCTTATACATCGACTTTTACCACCTTCATAACCATTATTTTATGTTTATATCCCTTTATAAGCTTTCATGTTTTATTCAAAGAAAAAATCTCTTTAACTTTGTTCTGGTAATTTTATTTTTGAAAAATGGGTTTTAAAGTAAATGGATATATTAATATATGAATTTTTTTTCTTATAGTCACAAATAATGTTTTTATGATACAAGATTTTTCGTATTCTATTATAGTTCTTGGGAATTGTTTATGATGATGAGTGGTTCTATTTTAAACCTAGGGAGGGTGAGCACATTATAGATCCCCAATACATTGGGTAAAGTTATGTAGTTAATTGATTATGTGTCTATTAAGATATTATGGGAATATACTGCAATTGTTATTCCATGTGTAACCATGAAGGCTATTTCAAGTGTAACCATGATATTTACTTTGAGTATTTCAAGTGTAAATATGATGGTTACTCTAAGTATTCACATGTAATTGTGATGGTTACACCAAGTATAATCATGATGCGTATTCCATATGTGACTGTGACAGATACTTCATATATAAGAGTGATATTAAAGTGATACCCTAAGTTTTCTATATGTTTTATTTATTCTTGATATGATTTTTAAAGGTTTTATTTGAGCAAAAATTTATGTGTGGTTTTCATGTGGAAATTATTTCTTGCATATGTTTAAAGAAAAATGATATAAAGCTAAAAATTTCATGGGTTTTCATGTTTTTCACAAGACCAATATATTTATTTCTTTCTATATACCTAACTTATCTTTTTGTGCTCATCCAATGTTTTAAAATGTTTTTCAGAGGGTTCAAGGATGGGCAAAAAAAAAATAAGAAGTTAAGTTGAAAGTCATGAATATTTTTCATGAAAAGAAAACATTTTTATTTTTTAAAGTTTTACTTTATGGAAAAATAGATATTAAGTAGAAGTGTCCAAATTTTAAAATATGAGTTTTATATGTAAGATTTATAACCCAATTCTCAAAAACTCTAAATCTAAATGATCTCTGGGAATGAAAGAAAGTGAATTATAGTTTAAAGTCACTAGAATACGTAATGTTTCAGGCCGAGTCCTTACATTTAATCATTTTGTAATATTTAATTTTATTTATTTATTTACTATGTTTTAATATTTTCAAAATTAATTCTCTTTATTTTAATATATATCCATATTTTTTTTAATAATTTGTATAATTAATAAAAATTATCCATTTTTTAATATTTTTGAAGTTAAATTCATTTTTAATTATTAAATTTAACTCATTTATAACATTTATGCATTTTAGATTATATATTAATTAATAATGTTAATTATTTTTTTAGTTTTTTTAATTTATTATTTTTTAATATATATTTATTGAATATTTTTTGTATTTTACTTTAAAATTTTTTTATAAGTGCTTTCAAAAAAGCACTAATAAATATGGGTTTTATTAGTGATATAATATGAGTTTTATAAATACATATTTATAATTCTTTAAATATATTTATAATTTTATAAATGTTTATTTATAATTATATACATTTATATTTATTTATAATTATATATATTTCATTTTTTTTAATTATATTAATTATATTATTAAATATTATTTATATAGGTATTTATCAGTGATTTTTTAGTGTTGATAAAGATAGGTCCTTTTTAGCATTATAATATAAAGTGCTGATAAAACCTATTTTTATCAGGGATTAAAAAGCGTTGATAAAAATTGGTTTTACCAGCGCTTATTATTTTAGCACTGATAAAACCCACATTTATCAGTGCTTTTTTGAAATCTTTGATAAAACCATTCCTAATATTATAAATTTAACCCTAACCAAACCCAGTTCTGTCACGCTATTCAAGATCTCGTAGAAGTCTACCTCTACTACCGCTCCCCCATGACCTTCTCGAATGAATCGACCCTCTCAAAACCTAATGCATGTTGTTATTTGAACTCATATTTAGTTGAAATCACATGTTCGACTTTATCAGTGTATTTATCCTTGTGATACTATCCTCGATGTGCGTTACCTCCCTCATGCATACCTGATATGGAACCACCATCACACACTACTTCCTACCGCCGCTCCTCCTCGACCTTCTTGACAGTCTGCTCGATTCTTCTCAACCATGATTTGTTTTTATTTTGATTTTAATTTCATGTGATTTATACTTGTTAGTGTCCAAATGTCACATATGATTAAATATTTTATAATCTTTTTATTTTTAAGGATGCATATTTTGGGAGAGAAGGGATTTATCCCATGGATTTTCATTTCTATTTCGAATAAGGTTTGAATAAATATTTAGGGGGTAGATAATGAATAATCATAGGGATACAATGACTATATATAGAGGGAATCACAATTGAGAAATGATATTTCAGAAAAATTAAAATCATGACCTAAATGAGTACTGTAGAACTATTATAGGTTCTGCCTTAATTAGAGTTGTTGCATGATTTGTATAGGATTTATTATAATTAATTGACTTATAAATTTATTTTTATAAAATAGTCCTCAATTTTTGAATCATCATGTTGAAATTATCTTATTGTGAATGTTTTCTATTTTTCTATAAAATTTAAGTTTTTAGTGAATAGTGAAATATTGTTTTTGCATATACCACATGTTTTATGACATCATAATGATGTTAAAATGAATCAATAATTTTTAAAACCATTTCTATGACTAAAATGTGATTTAATGATAAAAAATAATCATTTACAAATAATAATATTTATTTCCAAACCTAAAAATGAATTTTCAAATTCTCAATCATATTTTATTCTAATAAAATACTATTATTGATTTTTTTATTTAAATAAAATATTCCACCAATACCATTCAGTTTTGAAAGTGTTAAAATGAATAAAAATATATATTTTGTAATAAAATTATATTATTAGTCACATAAATCATGACTATTCATAGTATTCTGCTTTAATAATAAAACACTCAATATTTTATTAAAAAAACACCCCTCTCATTCCCCTATAAATTCAACCCTCCTCCACCCATTACTCTTCAATTAAAAAATATCTAAAAAGCCAAATATATACCAAATTCCCACCCAAAACTACCCCCACCACTTTATAAAGTCATGTTCTAACAAAAAGATTAGTCATCGAGGTCTTAAGGAGTAATCCAGGGGATCTATTTCTATAAAGGAATGTTTTCTCACCACACTTATTTTAAATTTTCATTCAATTATTACATAACCTAAACCTCATATTTAAACTCTAATAATATTATTAAAATATAATAACTCTAAAATAATGATACTATATTAATAAAGTGTTTATTATTATTATTCTCATTACTTTATTTTAAAGAACACCACTCACACTATGGTGGGTTTATACCATATATGTGAGCGATGATATTTTCCATCACTAACTTTATCATATGATTTAAAAAATGATTTTCAAGAACAATAATAATATTAGGAATCATTTTGAGTCAATTTGGATTTTATAATTATATAATAACCATGGTATTAATAATATCAATGATAAAACTTCATAGTGAGTTTAATTACTTTAAAAGAGAATTTTAATGAAAAACACTTTACAATTTGAATATTTTTTTTGTATTGACATAAATATTGGTAAATTATAATATTTTTATTTCTATGAAAATATATGATAGGAATTTTAGCCTTCATCCAAGCTAGGTGAACTGTTTATATTTTAACCATTCATTAAACCCCAATTAGATCATTCTTTAGTTTTTACTATAGCTTGACAAACCCAACCTGAGACTTCTAGTTTACTGGAGTTAAATTCAATAGTTTCTTCAAATGTTTGATTCTCAATACCATATTATTAGGCCCTATAAATGTTTTAAGCAAATAAAAAAATATCAATTTAGGCTCCTAAGAATCCTATTACAAAAATACCACCTGGCCCGACACCAACCAAGTGAAGAAATAAATAAATATCAAATCCTCCCTATTATTTTACTCCCACCTAGAAATTTTAAAAAAACATTTGAGAGTTATTGAAGCAATAATGGTAATATTATAGAGATAACGTTGATATGATTGAGGTCTTGGAATTCTTAAATCTATAGAAAAAATTTGGAATCATGACCAAAATTAGTTGGAGGTGGGGACTCCCAAAACTCTATTTAACACTCTACTAAGACTTCACTTCACTATTTAAATTAGTATCATGACCATCATTTAAAAAATTCATATCTTATTCCATCTTATTTAAGCTTCACTCCTAGTTTCTACAATGAAATTTTTACAGAGTTGATTCCCTCTATTGGTTCTATTAAGGTTGAGTTTTATTTTTAGGTGATCCCATATAGTTGGGATTATACTCCAATCATTAGTTTGAGATGAGGCTTTTTGCTTATCCCACCAGGAAACTTATTAAAATTGTGATGAATTTGATTATTTAATTATCTGATAAAAGATCATCAACATTGGTTCCTAAGAAACCTGTCACTAAAACACCACCTGGCCCACCATGTACCAAGTTAATAAATGAATAAACATTAAATCCTGCCTCTTTTTGTACTCCCATCTAGAAAGGTTATAGAAATAATCCTAAAATTACCATTATTTTATCCCAAAAAACATCAAATCAAGAACCTAGATCAACAACTACATGTTTATTCCATGTTTTTTTCTTTTCATGTCACCCTTGTGTAGAATTATAATTTTTTAGGAATCATCACCAATAATATTCAAATGTTAGGTTTTACTTATACGAATCCTATATAACTTTATAATTTGATTATGAATATCATATGTTCATTTTTTTTATAAAAAATGATTATTTTATAAACCTAATAGGATGAATATGAATTGAAAATGGATAGACACTAATTGTAGGAAAAAATAGTATAAGGATGGAGTTAAAGAGTTCATCAAATTTGTAATAGAGAATGCATACAACCCTTATGAAATCCCTTTTCCATGTTTATGTTGTTCTTAATCAAAAAAAATTCATCCATAAGATTGGAAAACATTTTATTTTTCATGGATAGATCAGAGCTATAAATTTTAGACTAAACATGAAGAGAAACTGAGAGTACATACTTATTAGAATGATACTATGATTTATTGATCATTTGATATGAATACCAGTGTAAATGATTATGGAGATCATATGGAAGAAATGATAATGGAAATTGAATATGACCTTCATGATTGTCCAAATTTTTTTTGAAGTTAAATAATTGTACTAAGAGACCATTGTATAATGGTTGTTATAAATACATAACATTTCATTCTATATTGAAGTTATATAACTTAAAATCTTGTAACAGATTTAGTAAAACCAAATTTATAGAACTACCTGGTCTCATAAATGATATTATACCATTAGAAAATGAGATTCCTCATCAAAGATAAGATTATAAATGAATTGTAAATTCAAAGGGAATGATATCTAAAAAAATACATGCCTATCCAAATGATTGAATATTGTTTCTCAAGGAATATGGATCACTCAAAAAATGACCTAAGTGTGGTGTGAATCGATACAAGAAAAATGAATCAATTCATTGAAAATATAAATGGTGCTTTTCTGTCATTACAAGTTTTAAATGACTATATATATTCCATTAAACCACTAGAAAATTGACATGGCTTTTAGATAAAAAAATTAAATATGGGAAATTAAGTCACCCAACAGACTCTCCTTAGTGGAAGAAAATTGATTATGGGTATCCTGTATTTGGAAATGAGTTGATAAACCTTTGACATGCATGATCTAATGATTGAATAAATGCTTTTGGTGTATATAGTAGTACCCAAAGTACATGTCTTGTTATGTAGGAAAATTATAACCTGTCATTATGGTTATTAATAAATCACAAATACATTATATTGTCTCCACTTATATATAGACAAAAAAACCTAATAATGATATTGATTTCTATTTAGATCCATTAATCTATGATCTCAAACTAATATGAGATACATTTTTTACATTTTATAATGCTCATAAAAGTGAATAATTCATATTGGAATCCATGTTATATGGTATGAAAAATTAATTTCATACATATGAAAATTTATCAGGCTATAACATTAAAGGAATTTTGGAATTTCCCATTTGTAAAGAATTCACACACTTAGTTTGGTTAAGTCATTCCTTAAAGACTTTTTTTTAATAAATCACAAAATTTTACCCATATGACATAAATACCAATACTAGATGACATCATTCGATGGGAATATAGAATAATGTACAATTTCATCTCCTCTAATATGTGATTAACTATTTGAGAATGTAAAATATATTGACACTATTATTGGTAAACATTTTTTTGAAAAACCTTAGAAAATTAGGTTTAAAAAAGAGAACATTTTTCTTTGATTTATCGTAATGGAATTGTATGTACTTCAGAAATTTTATTAATGTTATGAATGTGGAAAAAATTTATTTGATAGTGTTTTTGTCATGTTACTAAATGTTCTTGATAAGAGAAAAGATGGAATCAAGGCTAGGTTGGACATGATCAACATGAGGATAAGAGAAGAGTTGGGACCAGTAAAGGGTGAAAGATGAACTTTTATTCCTCCAGCAGCTTACACTCTATCTAGACCAGAAAAATTGAAAATTGAAAATTGAAAATTTCTTTAATGATGTTAAAGTTATAGAGGGGTATTCATCAAATATAAAGAATGCAGCATCAATGACTAATTTGAAATTAGAGGGTATAAAATCACATGATTTTCATATTTCAATGAAATATTTGATGCCCATCACTTTACATTGAATTCTTCCTAAAAATGTATGACATACATTAACCAGACTCTTCTTATTTTATAAATTCAGATACAGTAAATTTATAGGCCCAGTTAAGTTTCCAATCATGAATTTGGAGATTATAGTCATATCATGTGAATTAGAGATGTTATTCCCACTATTATTCTTTGATATAAATTTTCACTTGATGGTTCACTTAGTTAGATAGGTTCAACTATGTAGTCCTTTTCATTACTGATGGATGTACCCCTTTGAATGGTATATGAAGATTTTTAAAGGGTTCTATAAGAATTGAAGTCAAATAGAAGGTTGTATTTAAAGGTGATATATTGTTAAAGAAGTTATTGAATTCTATATGGATTACCTATCAAATTTTGATAGCAACGATATACCAAAATATTTTCACAATGGATACCTTAAGTGAGAAGAGATTTTTGGAAGAGATGTTGTTACGATTACCATCATAGAACGGGAGCAATGTCACCTTTACATTTTAAATAATAGTGCATAGGTTTATTTATACATTGAATCCCACAAAGAAATTCTTATACATTTGAATATATCAAGGGATAAATAATGGACATCAAATAAACATAATCAAAAGTTTATAGGATGATTTTGAGATCATATTTATAAAAATTTATCTAAAAATATGAATTCAATTTCCGAATGATTTTAATGGATAGCTAGGGGACTGAATTTAAATGTTATATATTATAATATTTTTGTAATTAATGGTTATATATTCTATAAAATGGAATAATATATACATAGTATAATGAAAAATAGTGGAGTTACACTTGTGTAAGAAGCGATGAATATATCTGGTTCCAAGGATAGAAATCCGATTTATGATAATCTGTCATACTTTAGCATCATTGAACAGATACACGAGTTGGATTATACCATATTTCAAGTGTTTATTTTCTATTACAAATGGGTTGAAAATAGGAGTGTAGTGAAAGTTGATGAATTGGGATTCATGAAGGTGAATTTCTGTATGGAAGGGTATATGAATTAGCCATTCCCAATGGCATTACAAGTAGTGTAGGTATTTTATGTCACAGATCCTATAAACAAGAATTGGTTAATTGTATTTTTGGAGAATAAAACAATTGTAGGGTCAGATGAAAATTCAATTAAAGATGACCATTTAATTGGGAGATCATAATAATTTCATGGCGATGACAATGTAGACAATGGACCACAAATATGGGATTTGGATACTTGATAAAGGATCCAAATCCTATTTACCTTTACAGAAAAAAAGAGAGTTCAATGATTAGATTACTATGTTTTTAATACAATTTAATTTTCACCATAATATTATGTGTTCTATACTGTATTTATATAATCTAAATTAAATGTTTGACTACTCATAAAGATAATGACTTCTACACATGATGATGTTACCAAACCCAAGGAATAACACATGATTGATGTTGAAACTATAGAATTATTATGGGATTAACAACATGTTGATGAAAAAGAAATAATTATGTAGTATCACTGTGTTAAGTAAACTTATCATGTAAAGAAGCAATGGTATAAAATTTAAAGTTGGATAAAATCAGCACAAACAACCTATTGACCCCAATAAGCCAATTTCAATCATTATGTTGGGATCACTATGGGAATTCTTGTGCCAATTGATATAGATATGTGGTACCATGTCTTGCCTACATTGAAGAAAACCCTTTAGGAAGATATTAAGGTAATGTTATGATATACTTTCTCTATTTTACTGAAAAATTATATAATGAAACTTTTTTTACTTTTCATTTTGCCTTGAAGAGTCATTTATTTTAGATTATTTCCATAAGAAATATTTCTTAATAGTCACTAGAAAAGCTCATAGAGGATTTTAAACACTTCTTCAAAAGTATCATCTCTAGGATGCTAAGGGAAAAGTAAAACCCCACCCACTAGTTACATACGCACACATAATAAAAATTAGGAACACTAAAATATTTCATTAGTTATCATGATGAGAAATCATTTTAGGTGAATTGTAGTCAATAATATTTTATTTGAAATTATTTATTTTATCCAATTTGATTAAAAAATATTAATTTATGAAACAAAATATAAGTTCTGAAAATAAACATGCAACAAGACCAATGTAACCCTACCATAAAGAAACAATGAGGTAGACTTTACTTGAAAAGAAAATGGTATGTATTTTAAATCTACAATAAAAGTTTTATGTGATATGAAACAATATATGTTACTTTTATTATATTCATATTGATGAATCAAAATCAAAATCTACTTCCATCCGACTTCATGTGCTATGGAAGGAGGCCCGCATAAATAAAGATGGTAAACTAGTTGATAAAAACACACATGCAGTATGGGAATCATGTGTAAGTATGAAATAATAGTGATTCATTACGATTTATAATAGTATTAAATAAAAATATCTATTTATGTATGTATGTTTTTTATATGGTGTAGAAATAATAATTAGCATCAAGTGTACCTAAAGAAAAACCAATTTCAGTAGCTTTGAAGAGACCATAACAATATGGTCATGTTAGAGGTGCATGTTTTGGAGTTTCACCTCGAACATATTTTGAGAAGACAAATATTCAAGGAGATAAATATAAGACAATGAAATTACTACATACACATATGAATTCTTTAAAAGATATTATTACATGGTCTGGTTTGACAAAAAAATATATGAAAAAGGATCAAAGTGAACTGACAGTGGAACAAAGATCAGTACATGAAGATTCAAATGAATTCACTATCTTTGAGGCTATAAATTAATCTCATCTACCTACCTTACCCAAGGAAAAAAATTTGTAATTACTCTTTCTATTAAATTCAAATCAAACAACTTCCAAAAAATTTATATTGCTAAAATTATATAGGGTGAATTTTTATGTGATTTATATCTATCGATACCCATGAATCACTTTGTTGAGATGGTTATAATGTATAATATACCAGGATATATTCTAAAAAAAAACAACTCTCAAAATATCACATAAGAGTAGGGATTGAAGTAGCTCATGATCTGATCACTGAGTTTCCAATTCTGCTTAATGTTTTGGATGTTACCACATTTGATAATTCTATTATAACTTTCATATAATTTCCATCTAATATTATAAAGATACACAAGGTATGTCATTAATAATTTTTTTCAAATTAAAAAACTTCAATAGTTGATGAAAAAAGGTCTAAAATGGAGTATGGTATTACAGATAAAAAAATGACAGGGAAACAGAAGGTCATATCAAGAAAATATAGCTAAACATCTAAGAAATCAAAAGGAACTTATGGGAGTACCTTCTCCTTGACAATTCCAATAATGTATAAATTAACACTAAAAGTTCATATAGACACAAAATTCAAATATGGAAATATGTCCTAAATTCAATATGACGAATAAATATTTAGAGATTTCATTACAAACACAATTGGTCTAGAGAGTATGAATAATATTATAACATTTTAATAGATGAGAGTTTAAGTTATAAATACATATATGAGGTATATTTTCATAATGCTTCTATCCCAAAAAAGATCTACTACGTTAACTATAATTAATAACTATTCATATTTTCTATAGGAGTATATATTACTACTATATAAATGGAAAACTCTATGAAGCATGATTTGGAATCATTAATCCCTATATCATTTTTTTGCATTAAATTTATTTAGAATAATAAGAAATAAAAAATAAAAAATATGCACTAAGTGAGGCTTTGAGAATAAAATAATAGATGAAAGTCTCTTCTCGATACCTGAAATATAGAGGTAAAACTCTACAATCTAATTATATAAAATATAATTTTATTTTTTTCATTACTAATTTGTTTTTAGGAAGAACTATATTATTTTCTCAATCAATTAGGATTCCCTAAATATTTATTTTTTTGAACCTAATGCATAGATTTCCATCAAACTAAACACACATGATGTCTATTGTGAATTTTCAATGCACTAAAATCAATATTTTATAGATAAACATCAAATTATATGTTTTAGTTTTTGTTTTAATGAGAATTTTGTTATGATAGGGAGATCTATAAATATATTCTAAATCATGTTATGAGGTTTAATACTAGATATAATAAGCATATGTATTTCTTCAAATGGAAACATATTAAGGTATATATAGTAAGATTTAACTATAAAAACATATTTAAAATCAATTTACTTATTTTGGTCAATGTTTCTACAATGGATAAAGAAAAATAATGACAATGATTTTTCATATTACATTTGAAAATTTATGAAAGATATCATATACCATAAAAAGTGTATCATCCTCGAATAGGTAATTTCTAAAGGTAATTTCAATTTTATTAAAAATATTTATTAATCATTTTTTGTTGATATTTTCTCAATACTACCAAAATTTACGACAATATAATTACTCAAAAGAATAAGTAATTTTGTTTAGATATGAGTAGGTAGAGTACATAGTGTCAAAATATTTTCTGACATCAAATTTAGGTGATTACCTATTATGTTTGTGATCTAGTATGGGCTATGACCTTAAAGATACATTCAGGATGTGAAGAATTAGTATCATAATGCTTGTATATTATTTTATGACCTGTTTCTCTAGGAGAAGTATACTATAGGGTTATGCTTTATAAATTCTAGTAGAGATATTAACATGTTCGAAGATGCTCATGCTCATGAGATATAGGAATTTTAGGCCACAAATGAAATAATGGTGATATGGAAATTGGACAAGAATATATATAAACATCATGAAAAGGTGACTTCCCACTACTTATTTAGTTAATTTTCTCATCATTTTATCTAACAGTTTTTATTTAATTTCTTTATAATTATTATATAATACTTATTTAGTTAATTTTAATAGATATAATTCTTAAAGAAAAAAATAGTGGTGTGATAGTTGAAGTCTTGTTGTTATCAAAAGCATGTGCTCTTAAATTGTATCACATCCATAATGAAAGTTTATTATCCCCAAGAATGTAAAACAATTCAAAAGCACCTTATTTTTAGAATAATAATAAATGGTGTGACATGTATAAATCAACCACATCTCAATCTGATACACAGTGTGCCTGATATGACTTGAAGTATATATTTTTAGTTTAAAATTCACACATTGTTTCAAAAAACATGTCAAATATTCAATACTGAGTAAGAAAAATAATATTCTTTTAATAATTTATGAAAAAAATCCACAATTAATTTGTGACATGTAATAATTATCTGCACCTCAATCCGATACACGGTGTACCCGTTATGACTTAAAGTGTGTTTTTAGTTTAAATTTTTTAGTTCAAAATAGACATCACATAATCAAAATTGATAAAAACCATTTATAATATTTTTATACTTTATAATAATGATCCATAAGTCACTTTTGACATGTATGAATCAACCTCACCTCAATCTGATACATGATGTTCTCGGTATGACTCGAAGTGTATGTTTTTAGTTTAAAATTGAAATTCTAGATTAAAACAAACATTACATATTTAAAATTAATAAAACACATTAAAATTATTTTGATGATTTAGGAAAATGATACATAATTCATTTTTGATGTGTAAGAATAATCCACACCACAATCCGATACACGGTGTGACCAATATGACTTGAAATGTGTGTTTTTAGTTTAAAATTAACATTTTACTTCAAAACATACATCACATACTCAAATCCAAGAAAACAGATTAAAATTGTTTTTTTAATTTAATATAATGACTCATAAGTCATTTTTGATGTGTAGGAATTGACTAAAAATCAATCCGACAAATGATGTTGCCGATATGACTCAAAGTTCATGTTTTCAATATAAAAGTTCCATTTAAGTTTAAAAATGAATGTCACATAGACAATACTGAGAAAATAAGCTTGGATTGTTTTCCAACATTAAGAAAAAAAATCCATAATTCATTTATTTCATGTAGTAATATATCACAGATAAATTTGACACACAACATGGTTGGTATGGCTCAAAGTACGTGTTTTTAATATAAAAATGTAATTTTAGTTTAAAACACGTCACATAGAATAAGCTAATAAAATAAGAAAAAAATATTTTCAAATATTATGAAAATGATCCCTAATAAATTTTTGATGTGTAGTAATTGAATATATATGAATCTTATAGATGATGTGGTAGGTATGACTTGAAGTGCATGTTTTTAATATAGAAGTTCCATTTTAGTTTAAAATGTGCATCACATTTCTAAAATCGAGAAAACAAGCTTGTATATTTTTAAAATTTAGGAAAGAAAAAAATAATTCATTTTAAATGTTTAGTAATTGATCACATTTCAATCTGACACATGATGTGGTCTGATGACTCCGAGTGTGTTTTTTCAATATAAAAGTTCCATTTTAGAGTAAAACGTGCATCATATATCCAAAACTAAGAAAAAATGCTCAGATTATTTTTGAAATTTAATATAATGATCTATAATTAATTTGTGACATGTATTAATTTACGACACATCAATTCGACTTACGATGTGTTCAATATGACTTTAAGTACATGTTTTCAATATAAAAGTTCCATTTTAGTTTAAAACACACATCACAGAGCCCAAACCAAGAAAATTATCTTAGATTGATTTCAAAATTTAGGAAAATAATTCATAATTCATTTGTGACATTTAGGAATCAACTTAACATGAATATGATTCATGATGTGGT
The DNA here is from genome assembly GCA_963277665.1 of Viscum album. NCBI lineage: Eukaryota > Viridiplantae > Streptophyta > Magnoliopsida > Santalales > Viscaceae > Viscum > Viscum album. Next base: position 1,100,261,499 of record OY728138.1, on the reverse strand, counting down.
CACCCCAACTTGAAGTACACGTTTTCAATATAAAAGCATCATTTTAGTTTAAAATGTGCATCACTATCCAAAAATGAGAAAACAAGCTCAACTTGTTTTAAAAAATTGAGAAAATGATCGTTAATTATTTTTTGATGTGAAAGAGTTTACCATATTCCAATCTGACACACAATGTGTCTGATATTACTTAAAGTTCTTTTTTTTCATTATAAAAGTTCTATTTTAGTTTAAAACACACATCACATAGCCAAAACTAAGAAAACAATATGAGATTATTTTAAAAATTTAGAAAAAAGATCCATAATTCATTTATGATGTATGGAAATCGACCACAGATCTATCCAATGCATGATATGAATGGTATGACTCAAAGTATATGGTTTCAATATAAAAGTATGATTTTATTTTAAAATGCGTGTTACTATCCAAAATTTAGAAAAAGAGTTAGTATTATTTTTAAACTTTAAAAAAATTATCAATAATTATTTTTTAAAATGTAGGAATCGAATGCACATCAATCCAATTCACGATGTGGTCAGTATGACTCAAAGTGTGTGTTTTCAGTATAAAAATATCATTTTTGTTTAAAACCCATGTCACATAGCCAAAACCAAAAAAATGAGATCATATTGTTTTAAACTTTTAGGAAAATGGTCTTTAATTCATTTGTGATGTGTAGGAATAAACCACATATCAATATGAGACCTGATGTGGTCGATATGACTCAAAATGTGTGTTTTCAATATAAAAGTTCCATTTTAGTTTAAAACATGTATTATATAGCCAAAATTAAGAAAATAAGATCATATTGTTTTCAAATTTTAGTAAAATGATCCATAATTCATTTATGATGTGAAGGAATTGAACACACGTCAATATGATGCACAATTAACTCATAATACCATTAATATATATAGTAATTAATAATATAATTTATTATATACAAATTATATTACATTAATTTTTTTACTTACTATTACTAAAATCAAAATTGATTTTATTATAGGGACAAGATTTTGTGAAAAGTTTGATCTTTGGAGAAAGCCTCCCATAAGATTTATGATTTTCTATATTGGTGGTAATTTTTTTTGATTAATTGTAAATATCACATCAATATAAATATTTTGTACGAAAATTTTGAATTAAAATGATAGTGAAATGTTATATTTTTATTTCAATATGACTTTTTTGTATATTTTTATTTATATCTATTTGGTTTCTAATTGGTTTTGTTGTTATAGGGATGTTGTAGGGCCACTGTAGCTTTGCAGCGGCTGCATAGACTTTATCAGTGCTACCAAAAGCAATGATAATGGACCCCTTTATCAGTACTAAAATAAAGCATTGATAAAGGCTATACACTTCTAACAATTCTTATATTGTTAGTGTTTTTTTCATTGACAAATCCATTTTCTATCATTGTTAAAGGCCTCATTTTTAGTAATGATTGTTTATAATAATAACATATTATAACTATAAAGACTATATATTTGAAATTATTATATTTTAGTAATATAATAAAAACTAGTATTATCCCACATGAATTTTCACAAGGAAGAATATCTTGTAAAACTAAAAAAATAATTTTTTATAAAAATATAGTTAAAAATAAAATATAGAAAGAAAACAAATGCTAAAATTAACATTAAATAAAGAAAATGTAGAAAATAGTATTTAGTTTGTGTTATATTCCTACATAAGTATTATGAATGCTACATTTACATATAATATACAATATAATTGCATACTATAAAAAAATATATACATGTATAATTTCACTAATAGAAGAGTGTGCATAAAAGTGTAAAAATATGAAAACAGATGTAATTTCACTAATTTATGAATATGATTTTAGGTGTAAAAATATGCATACATGTGTAAATATAGATTTTAATTGAACCAACTTAATTTTTATGCATACTTTAACATATTTGGTATTTTTTAATATGTTGAAGTGTTATTCATGTTTCATGCATACTGCAAGAGGCATACAATATACAATGTATGCAAACTATAATTTCATACAACATGAATCTAAAAAAGGCATGGGAGGCATGAGGGTATTAAAATTTTATAATTTATATAATATACTGTATATATATAGGTGTATGTAGTTTCAAATAATGTATGCATTCTATATTCATACACATGTATGTAATTTGAAAATTTTTATTCATATTGTATTGTAACAACTCATCACCCATAACCACTAATCAGTGCCCATACCAGCGATCACTACATAACCTCAAGCAGATATCCCCATATTTTGGAGGCTACTGACTAGAAACATGAGTCTAAGGTGGTATAATGGGGAGACTATGCCTGCATATCATAGTAACTAACAATGAAAATAAAATGAATCAAGTTTAACATTCAGATAAGTGTTGAAAGTAATAAATAACCATACAATAATTAAATTAACCATGTGTGATATCAGGAAGATATACATCAACAAAAAACATATACAACATTCCAAAACAAAATATAGAAATTGTAAAGACCACCAAAATAAACCCAAGTCCTATCAAATCCAATTCCCAAGCTCCATTCTAGGATTCATTCAATCGACAACACATGTGCTTTCCCAAACCTAGACCTGCAATGCAATAATGATAACTACTCGGGTAACCAAGTTCCATAGAAGCCTGGTTAGGGTGTGAGTATAACTCAGTAGGCCACCACCAATAGAATCCCTAAAATAACTAGTTTATAATAGTACATAAAAGTGCAATAAATAAACATATACCATTCAGTAGATTACTATTTAACAGTTTCACAATTTAAATAAAAGATGATAAAACAACCACCGATGCCTGGGCTATACGATGACACTCGACACCAGTCCAAACTTGCTTCAGCTAACACTAGTGAGTCTCTAATAATGATATACATCATAGATCTACTAGTTACAAGGTATGCATCCTAGACAACCCTAGTCGTAATAATCCGATGGAACCCACATAGCTCAACTGGGCATTCCCTCTCAATAAGTACTCTAGGGAATCCAAGGGGTACAACCCTTGGAATTTTACTATATCTAACATAATAAACTCAAGGAACCATCCTTGAAATTCAAAATCATGAATTGAATGGAATCCATGGATTACACCTGATTCATTACACCCAAATATATCAAGTTGAATTCCAGGAACTCATCCTATGGTATTCAACCAAGGTACCTATCAATAATTCATGACATTAATTTGTGGCATTCAATACATAATATGTTACCCAAATCCAAGGGGTAACCTCCTCAAGGAATTTACAATAACTGATCTAAGTTGAATCTAATGGCTCTCTCAAGGAATTATATAGAATAATATATCAATTAATCTGTGGGTGTCACCATACCTCAACATTCATATGAGCCCCCTATCAGAATCCAGAGTTTTCTCATTACATTCCACGCTAATCAACTCTACATGGAATCCTTGGAATCTCTCCAAGGAATTCCTAGAACATTATCTAAAATAAAGATAAAACTCATTCCAATAAATCCTTTGATTTATTCTTTAATTAACATAATAAACTCCTTGATTCCAAAATTCCATTTACAATATTTATCTCATTGGGAAACCACATCCCTTAGTTCCCATTTACCAACTTACTATCAAGGATATAATATCATTTCCAAACATGTCACTTGTTTCATTATATTCCCAATTTCAAATTTAATATCTCAAAATTTGAAAAGATGTTCTTACTTATAAGGCTTGAATAAATAGGGTTCCATTCATAAGATATAAGGGAAATCACCTTTTAAGTTTATTAATAGATCTCTATTTACTCCACACCAACCTTTAACAATTCAATTTTAAACACATTACCTATGGACCCATTCATGGACCTTTATACCAAACAATTACATTATGCCAGATCTAAATTCAAGTGCTAAGTGGATCATCCCATTGGGTCCTCCTTTCATAAGGGTCTATAACACATTTAAAGAGAGATTTAACAAAGTCAAACACATAAAGAAAAATTCCAATTAATTACTAAGGTCATCACTCAGGGAAACTGGTGAGACTACATTATCAATTAATTTTACATATAAAACATGACTATGGGTTAATTATATGGACCACCTACCTCATGCATGAAGCTTTTCCATTTAACTCTATCTTGACAACCCACCACTCGAACTTTTCGAAGGCCGTTGGCCAATACAAAAACCATCCAAAAACCTAACTCACATATAAAAAACCATAATTAATTACTTATAATCCCATTATAATTAATTAATGACTTACAAAAAACTAATCAAATTGAACAACTTAAGGCATAAATGACAAACCACTCACCAGATACTCCCGTTGTACCTAAGTCAATACCAAAAACCCTCCAGAGATCTGTGCCAACCTATGAGTACTTACTCAGGCCAAATACTTATAATCTAGAACTAAAAACACATGACAAGACAAAAAATTAAACTCAACAACCTAGAAAACCCACATGGTGACTTACCTATACTGAAATGATAGGTGATAACATACAATCATAGTCTCAAGACATCCTCTGGCTAAGCAGCACTGAAGCACTGTCACACTGAGACAATTTTACCATTCTTTGATGGAATCCCTACTCAAATCCATAATTGGAACAACAAATAGATTATGGGAAAATGAGAATAAGAGTAAACATATTAAAATCCTTACCTGTAGATCACGAACGCTTCAAAAGGAAGGAGAATCAGACAATAAGAGAGGGAGATCCTTCAAATAGGAGAGGGGGAAATATATGGAATGTGTGGGAGTTACTGGGTTAAGGGAGAGGATAAAATAAGGGGTAATGGGTTATAAAATTGTAAGGGTATTTTGGTTAAATTACACTTTCTATTGTATGCATGGTTAAGTCATATGGTTTGATAAACCATGCAGTCATTACTGTCAAAAAACCTCCACCTCACACGATTATACCATACAATTTTCAAACTGTGTACCAACTGTGAACTCCTGCTCTAAACCCCTCTTAAATGAGGTGCATGATTTCCCATTAATCTTAAAAATTTTAAACAAACCATACAACTAAATAAAACAAGCTACACAATTGAGGGGCACAATTAGAACTAACCATTAAACCCAAGCTATTTCCCCCAAAGTGAAAATTTCAAACCACCCGAGCTCCTAAGACTTATCTGAGCACCCGAGGTACCCCTTAGGCCTTGAGACACATCAAAAACACAATTTATAGATGTCCAAAATCTCATAATTCCATTTCAAACTCTGATTCAAAATCCATCTCATCCACCAAACAAAAATTCAACATTCTTATGAATTTCAAATGCCTATATAGAACATTGGGTCTTAAAATCTCCCCACCTTATAAAAAATCATCCCTAAGTTATGACTCATAGTATTAATGATATCTATAGAACATTATCTAAGATCTCCTACATGAGTATTTTTTTAACAACACCAACTTATTAGCCTCCCACTAGTTATTTCTAGGTTGAACCACCTGAACCCAACCACAACATTGAAATACTCACTATCCCATGCATCATGAAACCACTCATTTAATCAAATCTAATATAACATTGCATATCTGGTGGAATTCATGAGCTCCCCAAAACTACTAACATTAAACCATACTAGTTGATTCCATTGGTTTACACCAATACACACTCACCTGGTCGCTTCTCTAAATCTCACATTTCACTTATAAGACCCTTTAAGATATGAGGCCTTACCTCAACATTTTAATCAGCATAACCCACCTCAATACAACACTCCTAACTACCATATGACACTAAGATGGTGCTCACTTTCACTCATCCTCATCGATATTATCCCACAATGGATGTTTCCAAACCAAAACCTACAAGTCCTATTTTTCTAGGACATGATTGGAAAAAAACTACTAAAAAATACCCATCACATTCATAATGACACCCCTAATGCGGGTTTTGACTCATTGCATCCCACTTCACCCAATAACACAAAATGAAACTGCTCTGAATGACCTTCCTCAAAAATCTTTGCTACCCCCTCCGATGTGTCATCAATAATCCCGACCCCAGTTCGTTAAGTATTAAAGTCACTCTATAATCATAATATTACATCCAATGAAGTATTTATCATACTTAAAACAAAAAATCATGTTTAAATCCTCAACTGATTGTGTCTACTGCCATGACATATGATGAGCACCAACTTACCTACAATCCAAATAATTTACAACTACGCCAATAACAGCCTAAGGATGAAGTATATTCCAAGTCCCCAGAAAAAACTATATGAGAAACTATAAAATGAATTCAATATAAAATAAATACCTCTACCCACAATAGAAGCATCCTTATCATCACATCAAAAATCCACTCTCTAAAAACTATATCCCAAATTCTACCTATCACTAAAATGATTTCTAGGAAAATCTAAAACAACTCACCCCTAAAAATTTATTAAAAAGGAAACTCATCACTTGTTACCATTTCATGGGAATGTAACACAAGGATTTTTCCAGAAGGAATACTAAAAATGGTGCCCATGCCTTAAAAAAATGATGGTGTATCCCACACCAGCCGGTTAATACCTTACTCCAACTAGAGTATTGAAACTAATGGGTCTTATTGAAACAAAATGAGTTTTCCTCCTCACGATCCATTCTTACTTTCCTGATATGTTAACCTTTGATTCTCCCATCAAGGTTCCACCTCAAATCATCCATGTCAGTGCATTCGATCTATTCATATTCCTATATATACCACCAAAACATCACCATTCACACCCATAAGCCTCAAGACACCAATCCTACAAGAATCTTATCACATCTACAATGGACCTCATACCACTCACAACTACTTATCACTTAATGTTAATGGGAATATAATATCATTACACCCAAAATGTAATCCTTATGATACAACACATCTCTGATGCGTGCATTCTTATACAATTCCATCAAAGTCCAATGGTTTCATGACACTGTGAAACCCACCCACAAGGACCTGACTCAACTCTATCAGGTTACAATTCATGAAAACTAAGCTTACAATACCTAGCCATTGGCTATTCCTATCCTGAATTCCAATTTCACCAAGTGTATATCACCCTTGGTGCTTCTCAAAATCAGAGACATCACACCACAATGAACTATTCACATGACTACTCATTACCTGAGCATGATTCTAGAATCCCATTAGGATTCATTTACACTCCCACAATATTCATTAAGACACATAATAAGTCAAAAGGGATTGAAACCTAACTATTCCTACCTCTAAAAACCATATGTTCTACTAAAATACTAACACTTAGGGCGATTCCAATTTCAAAGTACTAGGAATTAACATATTCATAACACTAAAAAACCTTTGAGGATGTCCTTATCCATAGGAACCTCACACTCAAATAACCTCACAATTTCCAGATATACATAACCTATACCATAATTCCCAAGGAATCTCATACACCTAAAACCACACCTTTTTGAGAACCTCATATGGTCTAATATACAATAAGGAATAGCCTTTTTGAATTGGTTATGGGCTTACCACCCACAATACTCATTGAAAAACCTACCAGAAAACACACCAGGGAATCAATAGGGCTAAATGTCTAAACTATCCTTCCCTCCCTAAGACTAGCCTCAAACTGAAATCACTCTCATGCAATGCTTCCTTCCAAAACTATATGGAATATAACATGACTAAAACACACACACAATAATACCCTTTATATATTTAGATCTCATATATTGAAGTATCCACCTAATCTTCACTCTTCTAAAGGAATTCAAAAACTTGGTTGACCCCTCTCATGAGTTACCTTCAAACATCACAAGACACAAACTCCCTAACATGGAGTCATTCCAAATAATTTTACTAGTATCTTCCTCCAAGCTAGTACTTCTAATCTCACATAGACCACAAATTTTGGGATAAAGATCACTCCCATTCCAAGGTCACATGACACTAAACCACCAAACAGTCACTATAAGGTGTTACACAAAGGTCTAAACTAAGCCTATTCCACCCAATCTTGGGTCAAGAACACCACTAGGGTCACAAGAAAACACAACCAAACATGATTCACTATAAGCTAATAAAGACAAATCTCATGAACATCACGTAACTCATGCGATCTCAAAATCCCCAACTTCCTATACACAAGATCCAAATCAACAACATACTAGGTCTTTATAGAATACATATATATAAGGTTCACCAATTTTTTATTTTCCATTTTACATTATCCAATACATCTAGATAAGGGCTCAAATAAATGAGATTTCAAGTAAAAGTTATAGAGGAAAACAATAATTAATTTGTAATTGAAACTTTATTTAGCTGGCTATACATAATAATCAGGGAAAATCATCACATAATTTTCTTTTAAATATTTAATTTATCTATAAGTTATCATAACTAAGGCTTAGTTAAATAAAATGTTAATTATAAGTTATAGAGGAAAACACTCTTAATTTTATAACTTCCATTTTAATTAACTAATGACTCATAATAATAAAACTAAAATAAAGGAACAATATGTATTTTATCTATTTAGAGGGTCATTTAAGTAATATTTCACCATACAATTATACAAAAACATCATATAAATGGTTGTAGACACTTTAAATAACCAACCCAACTCATAATATAGGTAATTATACAACTAATTATAGGAAATCATATGAATGAAATGTGAATACTATATGTCTGATATGATGCATGAAAACACACATATCTTTCCATATTGGGATAAGAGACAAATCCTAGAAATCAATAACACCAAAATCAGATGCATCACTCGAGGTAAAATCAGATCAACCATAAAAATGAATAAAAATAATGACAATCCCATCCCTGGAATCATGGAATTCCATCATATATAGGGTGTCCAGTATCAGGAACATGATTCATACCATTTTTTGACACATTCCTATTCTCATGTATGTTGTCCCTAAATATTAAGATAAACGAAAATATCTGATACCATTTTGTAACACCCATTCACCTCGAACCACTAATTATTACCCATACTAGTGGTCACTACATGGCCTCAATCACACCTCCATATATATGAGAGGCTGCTAACTAGCATGGGTCTAAGGTGGTAAAGTGGAGAGACTATACCCGTATATTAGATTAATTAATAGTTGAACTAAAATAAAATAATTATAATATCTAGATAAGTTCTGGAACTAATAAATAACCATGCAATAATAAAAGGAACCATGTGTGATATCAATAAGGAATACATCAATATATAACATATACAACATCCCAAACTAAAAGATAGAAACTGAAAAAACCACAAAAAAGACCTGAGCCCTACCCAGTCCAACTCCCAAACTCTTTCTTAGGAATCATATAATTTACAACACATGAAATTGCCCAAACCTATACCTACAATGAAATAATAATAAATTCTTAGGTACCCAAGTGCCTTGGTGTCCCAAGAAACATGTGAGTATAAATCAATAGGCCACCACTAATGGTTCCCCTAAAATAACCAGTCCATAAAAATGCATGTGGTTGAAATAAATAAACAGAAACCATTTACTAGATTAATATTTATGTGTTTAACAATTTATATAAAAGATGATAAAACAGCCACCGATGTAGTAGCTCTGTGATGAAACCCAAAACCAGTCCATACCTTCTTTAGACAATGATAGTGAGTTTTTGATCATGATATAAATCATGGATCAAATAGTTTCAAGGTATAAAACTAAGTAAAACCTAGTCATAATAGAATCCACTACATTAATCCATGGAATTCGATGTATAAGATATTAATGGAATCTAAGGGGGAACCACTATAATGAATTCAGAGTAAAAAATCTAAGTGTAATATAATGGGTCACTTAAGGCATTCTATAGCATCAACCCTTAATGAATTTGAGGGTGTCACAATACCCTTGTGTTCATTTGATCCCCTATCGGAATCTAGAGATTTCTCATAGAATTCCATGCTAACCAAGTATATATAGAATCCTTGGAATATCTTCAAGTAATTACTAGGAAATTATAAAAAATAAAGATAAAACTAATTCCAATCAATCATTTTATTTATTATTTAATTCACATAATAAATTCCTTGATTCCAACATTCCATTTACAATCTTTATCTCATTGGGAAACCAATTCCCTTAGTTCCCATTTACCAACTGAACATCAAGGATAGAATATCATTTCAAAACATATCACTTGTTTTATTATCTTCCCAAGTTCACTTTAAATCTCTCTATATTTTATAAGATCTTATTATTTTCAAGGATTGACTAAATATGGCTCCATTCAAAAGATATAAGGGAAATCACCTTTTAGGTTGCTCACTAGATCTCTATTTACTCAACACCAACCTTTAATAATTTAATTTTAAACAAATTACCTATATAACCCTTTGTGGACCTTTATACCAACCAATTACATTAGGCCATAACTCAAGTCAAGTTCTAAGTGGAGCATCTCATTGGGACCTCCTTGAAAAAGGGTATCAAACACATTTAAAAAGGGATTTAACAAGTGTAAAAACATAAAGGAAGAGTATAATTAATTCATAAGGTCATAACTTGAGGAAACCAATGAGTCCACGACATATATAAATTTTAAATATATTAGATGGACATTGGTTAATTAGAGGGACAACCCATCTCATGCACAAAGCCTTTCCATTTAACTCTATCTCGTTTTTTTTTTCTTGAGCTCATCCAAGGACTTCAGCCAATGACCAAACCATCCATGACCCTAAATTACATCCAAAAAACCAAAATTACTTAGTTATAATCACATTATAATTAATTAACAACTTACAATAAACAAATCAATTTGAACAACTTAGGTATAAATGATAAACCACTCACCAGATACTCCCTCCATACCCAAGTCAAGACCAACAACCCTCTAGAGGTCCATTACAACCTATGAGTACTTAATCAATACAAATACATATAAATTGAAACCAAAAACATAATATAAAGCATAAAATTAAACTCAAAAACCTATAAAACCCACACATGGACATACCTCCACTAAAATGATGAGTGACGACGTGTAGTCATTGTCTTAGGACATCCTTAAGCTAAGAAACACCAAACTCCCTTCACCTCAAGATAATACCAAAATTATTTTGTGGAATAATAAATCAAATAAATAATTATAATAACCAAGATATTATGGGGAAATGAGGAGAATATGAAGCCGACTCATAAAATTACCTCTATCTCTCCAATACTTCAAATAAAAGGATAATTTGACAAGAAAAGAGGGAGATCCTAAAAATAGGAGAGGGAGGAAGAGTGGGAATGAACATGAGATGATGGCTCTAGGGGGAGGGGAAAATAAGGGGCAAGGGGTTATAAAATTATAAGGGTATTTAGGTAAAGTTCTATTTTTATGGGGCATATGGTTTGACTGTATGATTTTAAAAATTATGCGCTAACCGTGCGGTCAACACTGTCTCAAAACCTCCATCTCACATGATTTTAAAACCATGAAGTAACCATAAACTTCAAATATATATCCCAATGAAAAAATTCCCATAGTTCCCCATTCATCTCACACGATTTAAACAAACCATGTGCTTGTACAAAACAGGCCGCACAATTGGGGTGCACGGTTAGAACTAATAGTGCACCACATGCTATTTCCCATCAAAATGAAAATTTAAACCCATGAGATCCCAAGAGTTATCTGAGCACTCAAGCCACCCCTTGATCCTCAAGACACATAAAAAACCCCATATAGACATAAAAACTCTCATAATTATTTTCTAAACACCTATTCAAAATCTAGCCTATCCACTAAATGAAAATTCAAAATTATTCTAAATTTTAGATGGTCGTATAGAACACAAGGTCTTAAATGTAAAATATACTTTATATACCTATACATATATAGTATACAATGTATTTATACTTTAATTGTGGAAAATATGAATTAATAAGATTCATGGGAAGCATAATAGAATGTAATTGTAAATTCATATGAAATAATCATAAGTGAGCATCATATGCATGAGAGGCATGGGGGCATAAAATTGTAAATTCATAGGATATTATGATTCTAGAAGATTATTATTATCTTATATTTTATTTCAATCATTTTTTTCCATGAAATAAACATTTTATTGTAAATTAACATTTATATATTGAAATTTTTTATTTATTAAAACAAAATATTCATTAATTGAACAAAATATATTGAAAATATTTAAATATCAATATATGGTTTTGAATAATTTTATAGTAAAAAATCATGTTAATGAAATAAAAAAATACACGCTAAATGAAATGTATAACAAAATCTTCTACCTTTAAATAACCCAAACAAAATTTTTATCCAAAACACATGAAATTATCATATGAAGTCAATCTACCATGAAATATTATTTATAAAAAAACTTGGAGGAATGATATAAAAAAGAAATGAAGAAATAAATTTAAGAATTAAATAAGTAACACCACACTGATTTGAGTATACAATAAATTACCTTTATCAAGTCTTCAAAACCATTTCTTCACTAAGGTTAATATCACTAACACAAAAAATTCACGTATTCAACATCCAAAATATGGAAAAAATTCAAAATTGGAAGAAAAAATAAAGAAAAAATTTATATTTATAAAATTATTTAGTATATGAAAACATGGAAAAAAGAAAACAGATAAAAAATTACATAGTAAATACCTTTTAAGAATTTTTCTAATTTTAAGTGATTTGTTTTATCTTTATAGTTCCCCTTTTTTTGGATGCATACTACAACCATAATAGCATGTTGGAGGGTAAAACGTGGGAGGTAAATTATTCCTTTAAAAATTTTACTTTAATACCCATTCAATAATGAATTACCGAGATCTTTATTAGTAACTAAATTGTCAAAAATTTATTTATATATAAAACCTATAGAAAAAACGATCAAAAAAATGAAAAAATCATAAATTTACATTAAAAGTATTTGATTGACTACATAGATTATTTAATTTAAAAGCATTATGTGGTCTAATAATTAGTCCAATATCTCTAGTGTATTCTATAATAATGAATCAAATGTACAAAATGAAATAAAACACATGAAAATAAAATAAAAAGTCTAAAAAATGCAATTATTTTGTAATTATCACAATATGTGTATATTTCCTCCCATGTGAGTATCTGTCTAGGACTTCAAATGTGTAAATCTAATCCATATAATTTTAAACATCTAAAAATACAAAACATACAGATTTTCTAATAAATGTAGATATTGATTTTATATTTATAAATATGTAAGTGGAAAATATACAGAGTTCATTAATCGATAATATATTAAGAATGCAGACTTATGTCTTTCATACCTATTAAATGAAAAAATTCTTATTCTCCCTAATTAATAGAATAAACTGAAAATTTTATGAATTTGTATCTGTGGGAAAATAAGAAATCCCACAATTTCTGGAAAATGCATATAGATAAATCAATTAAAAAAGGTATAGGGTTTATTATGATGACATTAATTCACTATTATAGTTCCAAAGGATACAATCTAAACCATAGTTTATCAAATTGGGGTTCAGTAAAAGACAAACTATGAAAACAAAATAAAATGGCTCTATTACTATAATTTTTGAGTTTTTTTAATATCATTAGTGTTGAAGAAATCCTTTAATGGAGAAATGTATTTGATGGATAAGATTAACATTGTTGAATATAGATAAATAAACTAATAAAATGTTACTCATTTAGACTTTTACATATATTTTTTCATTTATAATTCACATTTTATTTCTTTCTCATTTATATTCATAGCATAAATGGTAAACAATAACAATTTGATTGTAACTTAAATTATTATCAATAATAATTTATTCAAACTGATAATGTATTTACTCAAGTAAGCTGATATTAGTTTGGTTTCTCAATTTAGTAAGTTACTAAATATGATAATCAAGTTACTCTAAATGATAATCATTCAAATTATATACATTTTATCCAGTTTATAAAGTAAATTGTAATTAGTATATACATTATATTTATATAAATTAAATTTGATAAAAGAAAAAAAAATTAAAAAAGATTATACTTAACAAATGAAACATTATAGGAAAGTATTTTTATAGAAATAAAACTAGTATATACAACCATAATATTGGAATTATAATTAGTTAATGCAATATCAAATGGTTAGAAAATAAAAACATAGAACCATAAGTTTACAAAATTAAAACCATCTAGATAATTAAAAATAGTAAGTAATGATTTGGACATCATGAAATGACATAAATGAAATAAAATTAAAGTATAAATAGTTTAAACTTAGTTAAATTTGGAAAATATATGAGATCAATAAGAATAAAGTGAATTTTATGAGCATTCAGGGAGAATTCTACAAGTGATTGAAGAGAAATAAGATAAAAAAATAGAGGGAATAAAAATAATTTTTAATAAATTTATAAGAAATAGATGGGAAAAAACCTTTGAATAATTATAAAAATTAAAGAGGAAGTAAAAAAACAAGGACACAAATTTAAATGATAATTAATAGAAAAATATATTAGGATAAAGTAAAAATAATATACCTCACAATGTATGATTAGATTAAACTGTTAAGAATGAAAAAATAATTTTATCACCTTTAAATATATAAAAAATAGTATCTTGATCCTTATGGAAAACATGGTTGGACCTATAACTACTATTTTTGATAAAATTAACCTCAAATATTTATGAAAATATAAATGAAATGGAAATAATTTCCACAATGAAAAATTACCTTGAGTCTCTGTGACCATTACATAAAAAAACTAAATGCAGTGATGAAGCAAAGTTATACTAATAACCTAAATAATAATCATCGATCTCAATTTTTAGATTCTGGTAAAAATTAAAATCTTAGGCAAATGTGAAAAGATAAATTAGAATATAAGTAGAAACCAACTTTAGAATAAAACAACCAATCTAATTTTTAATGCTGTAAAAAATTACACGGGACACTTAAATAGTTTATATTTATAAATAAAGTTTTAAAATTTCTATATAAAAGGTCTAAAATAACATGATAAAATAAATATTAGAAAATTATAATTGAATTAGAAACTTTAAAAATATAAAATATCACATTACAGTGACATAAATTCAATACTATAACATAGATCATATGCTTAGAAAGATGATAAAATAAATCTAGGATAATATAATTAGATATAAGAAAATAGAATGAATTACATAAGAAATTAGGGGAGACCATTACATTATACCCAGATTAACATTATAAATTGTGAATATTCAAGTTAATGTTTGATTTATGGGGGAATTTATTTCACAATAGATTTACAGAGTCATTGATCAGAACAGAACAAAGTTGAAATAAGGGGGAATCAGAATCGCCAAAATTAGTAAGAATTAGAGTTATTCAAAACTCACTATTTGAACCCTAGGATGAATCCCAGCTGATATGAATAAGTGATGAACACTGATATTTTTGAGTGAACCTAATGGAAATTGGAAATCATATTTTTTATGTAGGGGCCTGGAGAAATTAGTGATGTCAATTGACTAATGATGAGGTAACCTGATTGAAAAACTTCAATCAAATCTTAAAGAATGAAGCACTGATATTAAGGATGATCGAAAAATATGATGAAGGTGAATATAATTAATGAGTGGGTGATCAAATATGACTCTAATAGCCATCAAGGTGAGAAAACCCACTTAGGATTTTAGATAGGGAAGGTGAAGTTTGGGGGGATGATAGGGTGGTCTGCATGCATAAAGAGGAGGAGGCAGAGACGGAAAGACAAAGTAGGGAGGAAGAATTAGGATAATAAAATGAGATAGGTTTAAGGACTAGTTTTAGGAAAATGGTATCAGGAATAATAGATCTTTATTAAGGGAGTGGGATTCAAAATTTGAGAATAGGCAGAGTAGTGAAGAGGTGGGGCATCAGAAGAGTTAGAGGTTGGGGGATGAGGATATGGGGAGGTGGAAGTGATGACACCAGTGAGAGAAAAGACATGGGGAGTATGTAGTTATGGAAATGTAGATAGGTGGGGGGTTTGAAAAGGTAAGAGTAGAGTAGGGGAGGTAGTGGTGAGTATGTGAATTGAGAATGAAAATTAGAGGTAGGAAAATAATGAATGTGGAGGCAACACATGTACAAAAAAACACAATAATTAATATAATTATAGATTTATTTACAACTATGAATTTTTATTGATTATTATTATGATAAGTAATTAAGAGTAATATTTATTTATTATTATAAATAGATAAATAATATTTAAAATAATAAGATATCAAAAAAGGAAGAAAATAATTATTTTATTTGTAGTAATATCTAAAACAGTTAATAGAAAAAAGTATAAAATTAGTATAAATTCAAGTCTTAAGAAATGGTTATTTTGGTTATAGGTATACTAGGTATTTGTAATCATTTTCATTAATTATATAAAATATCCTCACAAATAATTTCCCAAGTTTCACTATGAACATGAAAAATTGATAAACAATGTTTGATAAAAGCATGTGGGAAAATAGTTTACAAAATGAATATCTTATATCCCAAACAAAAACATCTTGAATAGATTTAATAAATTAATTATCATCTTAAAGTAACCTAATCTTATCTAGGTTTGTGAAGTACCCTCTTTTTTTGGTATGTAACCCTTTATTTGTGCCTTTTTTATGTATATAAATTAGTTTGGTAAAATTTGAAATATTTTGGAAGGTTTTGGGTCTTTTTTTAAGGGTTCATGGTTTGAACATGGTAAGTGAAAAACATGAAACGCATGCAGGAAACTGTGCACCATGTGGCAGGGGCCAGGGAGAAGGCACATGGTTTGCGCATGGTTTTCCAAACCATGCGGCCTCCCCAGTCTAACTGTGCAACTTGGGACAGTGAGATTATGAATGGTTTTCACACAATTTTTCTAACTATCTGGGAAAACTTTGTGAGGTTCCCCTTAATATAGTGGCTAGTGCATAATTATCATAAATTTTTCTAACCGTACGACTAACCGTTCATGGTTTAAAAAGTGGGTTTTTTTAAAATAGACCTCACATGATTTTAACCCTAAAACCTCATTTGGGACCCATTTCAACCCTCACTTGGGATTTATTCCTCCCAAAGTCTAGGAAACCTATACCCATCATTCTGGAAGTGATTCAAAGTTTTTTCTTGGTTCTTTGAAGGAATATATTCCGTGGTAATTCTCATTTGTGGAAGTTTTCTTGGTTTTTATTAGATATACTCTTCTCACTCTACCTATTTCTTATATATAGTTTCATTTCAAATATATATAGGGTTTTTTATTATAATCATGGTTATATTTGTTTTTTTGATGTTAGGGGAAGGAATCTAAGGAATATTTGTGGAGTTTTTACCCAGATTGGTGAGTGTTTTGTGCCATTCATCGGTTCTGTCAAAACCCTTGATGTAGGTGGATTCACTCTCGACTCCTCTTGCAAGAACTTGAAGGATTTTTTTCTTCAAATTAATTATTTTGATTGAAATCGATTGTGAAATTGATGTGTAAATCTTGGATGAAACCCATTTGGTGATTATTTGTGGATTTTGTGGAAATTGTGATATTGTTGTTCAAAATGATTTGTTGTGGATTTTAAAATGATGATTTTAAAATTGTTTGCTTGGGTTGATTTATGGAATTGTTTCATGAAATATTTAAATAAAAGGCTTGTTTTATTGAAATTTTTTTGGCATGTTTGGTTGAAATTTTGTTTGGAATGGCTGTTGGATTAAAGGTGTTTTCAATAAAAGTATTATTTTATTAAAATGGTTTGGAATGTTTGGTTGAAATGTTGTTGGGAATAAATGGGTGGTTTGGTTTTAAAAATTGTTGGGTATCATGTATTGGTAAAATGTTGGTTTGGAATTGTTTGTCTTAAATGGTTAAGAATGAGTTAGAATGGGGATGTTTAGTGGTCATTAAGAACCACCATCAATGGGTTAAAATTTGGTTGTGATGTACCACAATAAAAATGGGATGGGGGTATGGACGTGAAGTTACAACATCAATGGTAACACTAAGATTGGGTGGTTGAGTTGTGTGTGTGTTTATAATGGGAATTTATGGCTAGGTAAAAAGGAATGGGTTATGGAAATATGAAATGGGAAAAATTGTTAATGACTTGTTTGGATGCTTTCCTTGGAATGTGTATTTGGGTAAACTAATTTGTCAAGGATGTGGTTGGATTGTTGGATATTTTTCAACTATTTAAATGGTTTTATATAAAGTGTTTTATATAAATGTTTTAACTTGTTCTATCCTAGTGGAATGAGTAGGGAATTAATTTGGGGAAAGACCACTAAGTTTCATTATTGACCCCCTGCTTGGGCACTTTAGTGATTTTGCACATGTCGTATTCCGGGACACAGATAAAAGTAAAGAATATATTTTATTTATCGGTACTTTATGATGATTTATTCTATTTGTGGAGTGGATCATGGATCACGTATGTGTTTGGAGTCTTTGAGTTTGTCGATACATCTTCCATTGTGTACTTTGATATGTGTAGTCTTCTACTATGGTACTTTTGTAGTTTTATTTTGTTATCAATGATAGACCATTGAGTTGTTTTACTATGTTATCATGCATCATGTTTTGGTTATGTTGACATGAAATGTTTGGTAGGGATATTTTATTTTAATAGGGAAAATTTTCCCCCAACTATATTTAATCCCTTGGCATTTATTGCTAGCCATTGACTTCTTGGGGATATAACTTAAGGCCAAGTAGAACTTCTTCCTCAACTTAATCCAATGAGGAGGGGTTGGATGTTACAATTTGTCTATATGTATGATGCATGGTATGGTTTATAGTCAATATGTCTTTATAATATATAAGGCCTTTAACCTTAGTAATACGTATTATCAAATAAAAGAGATTACCAATTCTGGGAGGTATATAATATAATATACTAAGTAGAAAACCTCTCTTTAAATGATACCATTTTCTATCATGTGTGTTGTATACAAATTTTATTGGAAATTATACATAAGTTAGAGTCCTTTTCCCATTATAAAATAAATTTAATTCATATTAAGATGTAAGCATTTATTGAGAAACCATGTTCTTTTTCAAAATTTCCTCAATGTTATCATTATCAGTATATATAATAATTTGTTCACATGGTAAATGAAAATGTAATCTTTCAATTAGATTGGAATCTGGAATATATATCATAAATAAATATTATCCAAGTAGCCTCAAATGATGATATATATATCAATAGTCACAGTATATCTTAATCTCATCAACATGATTATCAAATTTATGAGTATTATCATCTTTATAAAATGAATCATTCACATAATCATGACTTTTTTTGACATATTTAAACAAATAATTGATTAAATGAGGATTATTGAAAATATATATATTAAGATGAGCTTTATATTTCATCAATGAAAATGGATTTTAAGGTACAACACACCTGTTATCAAGTTGAACACAATTCCACAATTCTTCAATATAGAATTATTAGTATCTCTTAATATGAAAAAAAATCCATCATCATATATAGTTGTACTGGTAATAATATTTTTGGAAAAAACATTAAATATATCCCATTTTTCATTCATGGCAATCAAGGATTATTGTTTCCACATAGATCACGATGAAACTTTTTATTAATTCATACAATTGTGGGTGATCATTTTTACTTGTAATTTCATCCATATTTCAAATATTATATAAAATTATTAAAAGGATACAATAATTAGTTTACAAAAACTATTTTTATTTTAAAATCAATTATTTTTCTTTATTTTATTAATATTATTATTAAGAAAAATTACCAATATCTATATAATAACTAGAGATTTATTATTTTCAATCAAACTAACATGAATAATTATTAAACTACGTGTGAGAATAATATTTATCCAACATGTTAAATTTATGTGGAATTTAACTAAGTTTATGAATACACTTAATGTGTGACCCTCTAGACCCCCTTCTTAGCGGCATTAAGCTACACTTCATAAAGTATAAGGTTAGTGACCAACAACATGACAAGGCTCCCATAGAGAAATAATTTAACATTACAATGACATGTAACCTCTTAATAAAATAAAACATGTAATATAATACATTTATCTCAATATCTATAATCAATAAGGTTGTATAATGGTGTCATCAACCTATATTATTTATGTCACTTTCTTTGAATTTTAGAAAAGAACTTGCAGGAAAATCCCCCATGATTGTGGACTTAATCAGGCAGTTCAATTCCCATCAAAGGGACTAAGATATCAAATTTTATTAAATAATATAATGTATAAATCCTTTCTCATGTTATTCAGTAATATAATATCACTTGTGACACAATCAACATATCCTACTACACCGCAAGCTTATGTTATCACAGTTTTCATAAATACATCAAAGTACATGACTCACGACATCTATTAATTATAATCTTGAAGTCTAAGGATCATTAAACATGTTCAAAAATATAAATATCCAATGAAACATATAAATGTGGATTTTTTATTCATGGTTAATGTTCTCATAATCTCCTGTACTGAATTTTACTAAGGGAACACACCATGAGAAATTGTCTCAAAGTCCTATGAGTCTCCACCACTGACAGCCTGTATCATTTGTAACTTGTAAAATTATATCATAAATATATAGAACTTATATTTAAGAATACTATCGTGGAAATTATAGGTTCTCATCATATCATGAACCTACTATGAACTTTTAGTGTGACATTTATTCTTAGAACATTATCAGATACTATGTTATGTAGTTGAAAAATCATGGTGTTGTAAATACTTTATTATAATAACTAAAACAATGAATACAAGTAATAATAAAGTAATTAGAAGTTGGTTCTAGGGAACCAACTTTAAAAGAATACCACTTGTACTAAATCCAATTGTTAACAAACTTTAGTCCACTATCTCCTACATGATGTTCATGATTTTTCTGAGATAAGGCTTTGGTAAAGGGGTCTACCAAATTTACCTCTTTGGAATCTCTACTAAAAGTGACTTTACCCCTTTGATAAAAATACCTCATGAGGTGATATTTTCAGAATATGTGATTCATTAATTGATGTGACCTTGAATCCTTTATGAGAGACACCACTATATTTTTATCACAATATAATGTGATAGGATCTCTACTGTCGAGAACCACACCAAAATCTTAGAAAATGTTACAAATTCAAACAACTTATTTGGTTGTATCAGAAGCCTCTATATAATTGGAATTTATTATAGAATCGATGAAAACTTTCTACTTTGAACTATTCTAGCTCAAAGATCCTCCATTGAAACTGAAGACATATCTTTACCATGACTTCAGACCATTCTAATCTATTTAGAAACAAGCATCAGTATATCATTTGATAACTAGTTCCTCATCTCCTCCATATACTATGAACATATTCTTAGTATGACTATGATACTTAAGGATAACCTTAACATCATACCAATGTTGTTCTCCTAGATCATCTTGATATCTACTTATTATTATTAAATATTAGTCAACATCAAGCCTATTACATAACATGGAATACATGGTTGATCCTATCATAGATGCATATGGAATCCTAGTCATTATCCCTATTTACTATTGTATTTGAGGACACATTTTATTGTATATATTTATACCATGTGACAATGGAAACAATCCCCTATAGGATTATTATTTACTAAATCTCTTTAGTATCTAAAAAATGTATATAATTTTACTTAGTCTAATTATCCTTTTGGATATATTATTAATGATCTTGATTCCAAGGACATATTCTTCTTTACCTAATTTATTCATAAATAATCACTTGTTTAACCATTCCTTAACTGACTGTAAGACTGATTTTTCATTTCTAATAAGTAATATTTCAGAAATATACAATACTATGAATATGAATATATTCCTACTAAATTTTTTATAAACACATGGATCACATTCATTATTTATGAAACCAAACTCTATTATGGATTCATTAAACTGAATGTTCAATGACCTAGATGCCTGATTTAACTCATAAATAGATCTCTGTAACTTATATATATTATTATAATTTCCTAGAGTCAAAAACCCTCCAGGTTGTGTTATATGGATATATTTCTAAAGTTTTCCATTAATAAAAAATATTTTGATATCATATTCCCAATATCATAGTTATGGAAATCTGTTTTGAAAAGTAGACTTTTGATGGATTTAAACATGTAAACTGGAGAAAAGTTTTTCATAGTCAATGCCTTGATGTTGTTTAAACCCTTTATCCACTATCCGTTATTGATAGGTATTCACTTTACCTTTCATATATATTTTTATCTTGAATACCAATTTTTACCCAATGAGATTTACATCAAATGGTGTAACTGATGGTTTTGGGTGCAACATAAACACTTATTGGGGAAGATCCTAACTCAAAAATTACTGGATTTGATGGATAATTATCATATTTTATAATAAATAAAAATAATTACCATTTTAAAAACAAATAATATTGACAAATAAGGTCTCTATAATTAATATAAGATATTTTCACATTAAATTTATATTTAATTTAAATAGATTGAAGAAAGAATACCTCGGTCTTAAGATATTTCTTCAATGAAGATATTGATAATCCAAAAACATTTTCATTCAACCATTTTTGTGCTTGTAGGATCTAAGAGTATAATCTAGCTAGTGATGATCCATATGTGCTCCTTTTATCTCTAGACAATGCCAATTAATTGATGGGTACTAGTATGATAGATCGATCATCTTGTGGGGTTCCCCTTGATCACTATGATGATTACTTTGGGCTTGTATAATTTCCCTTGCACTCTCATTATTAATATAATGGAGGAGGAATGAGAATATATAGAGCATTCCTTGTTCTTTAGAGAGATCTCTAAATATCATTGTACATAAGAATTATCAATTTTTATCAATCTATAAAAAATATAAATAATCTTCTATTTATAGAGATTGGATTAGGGTTAAAATATTATTTAATTTCATAATATATTAAATAATATTTTAAACCTTATATGACCCCATTACATGAAATAATAACAATAATAATTTTTTTCTCATGGAATGCAATAACTGGCACAATGATAAATATTATTTTACCAGCTTTAAAATTAATATTTATCACCAGGAAAAATCTTGGTCTCCTAGTCCTCAACATTATTCAAATACCAAAATAAATATTTATTCATTCAATAAATAAATATTATATATACACATAATCAAATAATTACCTTGAGAATAAATATTTATTTAATTTATATGATAAAAAACCTTAATAATATTATTCCTCAGAATTGATAATAATATTTATTTAAATAATTAAATTCAAATAGAATTTAATTGAGATAAATGGAAACATCTAGTGTGTGAACCTCTAGGTTTTTTTTCTCATTGGCATTAGGTAGGCTTGATAAAAACCTAATATTAATGTATTAAAATGAGTCAAGACACCCAATATAAAGAATTTAATGTGTCAATGTTGACAACCACATATAAGTATTCACTATGTAATATAATCCCTTTGTCTTGATATCTAATCAACCAGGTTTCACAATTGTGTCATCAACCTATACGATTGATAAATGTTTCTTTTAATGTATTAAATAAACTTGTCACTACACCACTTACATGTAATTTAATTATATTTCAATAAATGGGTTGGGATATCAACTTCCATAAATACGTTAGGGGAAAATAATTACTTCACTTATTTGTTAATAAAATTCCATTCATGACACACCCAACATACCCAACTTCACCTTGAACTGTTTTCATCATAGTTTATGGAAATACATCTAAGTGCATGAGTTGTGACATGAATTAATAATAATCTTAAAGTCCAAGGACCATTACAAACTCTCACAAAAAAGAATATCCAATGACACATTAATATGTGGAATTCCTACTAGCAGGTCTATGAAGGTCCTGGGCACAGTGGAAGTACCTTTGGTGGGTGTTATATTTAAATTTCTTTTAATATAGAGTTTCTTAAAACCATAATAGAATATCACTGCACATTAAATTTATAATTAATTTATTTAATATTGTTAGAAATCATTACATCATCTTAGGATCCTTTATTTTATGTAGATGTTGATCATCCGAAAATTCCTTTCTAGATTACCTTCATTGCGCTTTAAGGATCCAATTGTATAATCCCTCTAGTAGTGATCCACATGAGCTACTTTAATCTTGAAGAAACACTAATTAATTTTCAGGTGCTATCATGATGAATCAATTGACTTATTTCATTCGTGTTGATTACTCTTCCTTCAATCTTAAAGGAATATATATTTAATTTCTCATTCTTGATAGGGATATAAAAGATTAATTTGAGAGATAAATCCATTGTGCCCAATTATTATCTATTTATTGATCAAACCTACACAATAGGAAAAACCATTTATTTTTAAAGATGGGGTCTAGGTTAAAATATTATTTAATTGTATGTTGAACCTTAAATAATATAATATTATTTATTAAACCCCATGAATAATAATAATAATAATATAAATATTTTTATGGAACACACACTAACTTATGTGATAAAAAATATCATTTAACTGGCTTGTAAATTAATATTTTTCACTGGACATGGTCTTGGTCCATTTGAAATCTTATATAATTTATTGAACACCTAAATAAATATTTAGATTAAATATTTTATTCATTAATCAATATTTTTGATCAATAAAATGTGAATAAAATTATTTCTCGGTCTTGAGAATAATATTCATTCCTTTAGTTAAATTCAAATAGAATTTAATTGAGATCAATTGAAACACTTAGTGTGTGACCCTCTAAGATTATTTTTCATTGGAATTAGGTGGGATTACTTAAATTATAAGATTACTTTCTAGTAATGGGTCAAGTCCCCCAAGAGAAATAACTTAACATCACAATGATTAAAACCATATACGAATTCTCATTGTGTAATATAATATCTATGTCATAGTATCTCATTAAGAAGGTTTCACATCTGTGTCACCAAATTATATGTTCCATACGTATTTATTTGACTATCTAAAATAAAAATATTTTTCCACCATGGACATGGAATTTCTATTTCAATAAATGGGTTGATATATAATATTCCATAATGATAGAGGGGATAAATCCTTCCTTGACTTATCCATTAATAAAATGTCATTAATGATGAACCAAATGTACCCTAATTCATTCCAACATATGGAGTGATAGTTTTGGTTAGTAAATATAAGTGTGCGAATCATGAAATTAATCAATAATAATCTTATATTCTAAGGACCAATACATATTCTCACTAATATGAATATATGATGACACCAAAACATGCATAATTTCTATTGGTAGGTCTATTATCTTAATCTACCATCTTGTAGATTACCAAGTGAAAAATTTATGAGAATAATTCTAATCCACTTATGAGTATTTGTACCTGACATTCATGTTCTATGTGTCCCATTATAGAATGTTATCTGACCGTAGAACTATATTTAACAATATCATCATGGTATTTCAAGGTTCTCATCATAGTAGGGAACAACTATGATGTTATCAATGCGATAGATACTCTTGTATATTATTACATTAATGTCATGCAGAAAAATGAAAAATATATATTAAGATGTTTTATTAATATTAAAATATTTAAATATACATGTTATCAAAGTGAAAATAATTGTCCCTAGGACACCGACTCCAACAAAATCCCACTTGGACTAGAACCAACTGCATACGAATTTCAGCCCGCTATAACTCATATGATAATAATGTTTTTACTTAGTGAAGGATTTAGTTAAGGGGCCCTCTAAATTATCTTCTATGGAAATAATACCCATTGAAACCTCACATATTTGAGAAAAATCACTCAAGAGATTATACTTCCAAAGTATATGCTTCATCCATTTATGTGACCTTAGATCCTTGGAAAGGGCAACAACTATAGTATTATCACAATAAAGTGTGATAAGATCTTTAATTATCGGTACCAAATAAAGCTCTTGGATGAAGTTTCACATCCATACTACCTCTTTATCTACCTCAAAAAGTGAAATATACTCAAACTCTACTATATAATCTGTGTCCACAACCTTCTTTGAGTTCTTCCAGCTCACAACAACTACATTTAAATTGAAGAAGTATCCAATTTTCAATTTCATGTTGTCTTGATTTTTTTTGTAAACTAGAATATTAATATACTCAGATTCTTGGTTCATCATCTTATCCATAGACCATAAATATATCCTTATTACGCCTCATGTACTTAAGGATAATCTTTACTACCATCCAATGGCAGTCACTCAGGCCTGCTTGATATTTTCATACTTCACTTAATGCATAAGAAACATCTGGACTAGTATATAGAATAACATACATGTCTAACCCAATAATAAATGCATATATAATCCTTTCCATTTATTTTCTTTTCTCCTATGTCCTAGGACACATTTTACGGGAAAGATAAATTCGATGTAGCACTTGAAATAATCCCCTCTTGAACTATTGCATACCGAACCTCTTTAGTAACTTGTAAATATATGTACTTTTTCTTAGGTTGAGTATCTTCTTGGATCTATCCTGATGGATCATGATCATAAGAATACATGTTTCCTCATCCAAGTCCTTCATGGAGAAGTAATTATTCAACTAGGCCTTAATAAACAGTAAGGATGGTATCTAATTTCCAATAAGTAATATGTCATCAACATATACTATTAAGAAAACTACAACACTAATACTAAACCTATTATATAAATAAGGCTCACATTCTTTCTTTATGAAACCAAATTCTATTATAGCTTCATCAAATTGAATGTTCCATGACCTAGATGCTTTTTTTAATCCATAAATATATTTTTGTAATTTTCATAACTTGTTGACATTCTTTAGAGTCACAAAACCTTCGAGTTGTGTCATATAGACATATCACTAAAGGTTCCTATTAATAAATTCTATTTTGACATCTATTTTCCATATCTCATAGTCATGGAAGGACTTAATGGAAAGTATAATTATGATGGATTTTAGCATTGAAACTGGTAAAATGGTTTCATTATAGTTAACGTATTGACACTATTTAAACCCCTTTTTAACCAGCCATTATTTATAGGTACTGAATTTCCCATATATGTATAATTTCTTCTTGAATACCCATTTAAAACCAATAGTATATACATAAAATTGAGGATCTATGATGAAGCTCACATTTTCATATATTTTATACTGTAAAACATTGTTTATAATCCCACAAAAGTGTTATTGAATGGGTAATTATCATGTTTTTAGGTTTTAGTGCTATTTTGAACCCAAATGTGAAAAAAAGCTAATTCTGGATTTTTGACAGAATTTTACGTCAGGGGTATTTTGGTCATTTCCGGAAAAATAAAATTCCAAATTTTCTGATTAAAATTTTGTTAGAATCCTTATTTTATTTCCTTCAACTTTGTCTTCTGGACCAGGATCTGATTCTACCATCTTGAGGTCCAAACAATTCAATGAAGTTGAAGATTATTGAGGAACACCAAGGAAGCTTCCAGGAAATTTCTTCCAGAAAAACGAAGGTTCAGTGAAATATCCATAACTCGCTCAAAACGACTTTAATGGAGCTGAAATTTTGTGGATAGACGGTTAAGAAGATTTGGAACAAGTTTCATTAAGGAGGCCACGCCTGAAATGGCCGTGTTCATGGACATTAATTCAGTACAAAACGGTGTTTTTCGGTTTGATGATTCTGACTGGACAGAATAAATTGTCATAGGAAATTGGCCATAACTCTCGGAATACCTATCCAAATCCGCTGA
Source organism: Viscum album (assembly GCA_963277665.1). Lineage (NCBI taxonomy): Eukaryota > Viridiplantae > Streptophyta > Magnoliopsida > Santalales > Viscaceae > Viscum > Viscum album. The sequence continues at coordinate 1,100,233,789 of OY728138.1, read as the reverse complement.
GATTTTGAGGGGATACGGCCAAGACAATTAGGAACAACATTGAAGAAGGCCTCAACGCGTGAAGAGGTCATTTATGGGGTCCAAAACGCGACAACTTTCGGGGGTAGAATTCTGCCTATAAAAGGAGGAGAGCTCCTTCCCCTCAAACCATCCCATTCTCCATCCACTTCTTCAAGGCACCAAGGAGGAGATCTCCACCGAGGGAGGCCGGCCGCAAATCTTCCACATTTCTTTTTACTTTATTTCTTTTCTTTATTTTTAGTTTTTAATTGTAATTTAGATTTCTAATAAATTCATGCATTGTTTTTATTTTTGTGTCCACCGATTCACCCTCTTTTCTTCCTCTCATCTTACCATCGTGAACTATAATACTCATGATCATGAGTAACTAATCCGAGGAATATCCCGAGGGAGTAATCAGGTTCTTGAACCCAAGACCATGTTTTTAATATTCTTTGAGTTAATTCTAAGGATAATTTATAGTGGGTGTAATCCTCACTATGGTTGTCTAAAGATTAACTTCTTAATCTACAACCATTTTCCCTCGATTGAGGAGGTGGATGGAAGGTGTGCTTGACGATCGCTAAGTAGGCTTTTCATTCACAACAGGGGTAGAATAAGGTGTGCACACATACGATGGAGTGTGTACACTAAGAATATTTGAAGCTGGCCAATGAAGGTGCTCCCTGAATATTCTCTCGGGAGAACTTCCTTTCTTCCCTAATTACATTCTGTTTAGCATTGCATGGTAATTTAGAATTAAATTTTAGTTTCATATGATTTATGAATTTAATTTATTTTATTAAATTACATTTATTTCATAAAATATTAAACAACAAAAAAAGAATTAGATTAGGTGGAATAGAAGTAGTGATTTATTAACCACAAAAGCTCCTCAAGAGAACGACCTAGGTCAGCCCCTGTGCTGCACTTAGCTATAAATATTTTTGAGAGCGTGCACGACAACGCTTCGTCAAATTGGCGCCGTTGCCGGGGAGCCAAGTGGTTTTAATTCACTATTTTTATTCACATTGTGTAAATAATTTTCCTTTAATTTAAAAAAAAAACAACAAAAAAATCATAAAAAAATCTTCTTTGTTCATCATGTCTTTCAATTCAAATTTTTATTCATGGACTGAACAATCTCATGTACCAGAAAATGTTTGCAATGAACTTGATGCTCAATTTCATAGGATTAGTGATAAAGTTCAAAAACTGGAGAGCCAAATAGAATTGATTGCAGAATATGTATGCGCATCCCAAGAACAACCGGAACCTGAACCGTAACATGAACCAGAACGAGTGGTGGAAGAGATTTCACCCATCATTTTTTATGCTAAAGAACCTGGGGAGGGTGAGAAGGAGCTACTAAAAGAATTAATCACATCATCCCGCACTCAACCATTGCTTGAGGAGGTCCCAGAAGTACACATTCCAACTGATGCACTGATGGGAGGTCAACATTTTTTGGAAGAATCTTGGAATAACTTTGTCGAAGATAACTTGAAACATGATCATCCCATACTTAATAATGAAACACCAGACACTTTCTACCTCTCTCTTGCTTTGGAAGATAAGGAAGAAGACGCACCTGCTGAGATTGAGTTTCCAATGGTCATGCCTGAAGAGATCAATTACCAAGCTGAATTACTTGAAAGGGAAGATTTCTTTATTAATTCTTCATGTTTTAATCTTATTCAAGCTAAATTGTTTTCTGACATCTCTTCTTTTGAAATTTCTGATACAACACAAATGGAGCAGACCATGGATGATATGAAAGATACCACTAAATTAGTGGTGATCATGGAAGACGATCTGGAGAAGGTGGCGGTGGTGCGACTACCTCCTCAACAAAAATTTTCATACCATATGGAGGAGAACACCACCAAAGTTTTACTCATGGATATCGGCAAAACTCACATGTGGTGGTTCATCTCAAAGAAACCACATCCACCTTCTGATTGGGGATAATCTACTGAAACTGCCTGACTAGGGGCAGTAAAAACCTAGCACCCACTTGGGGGTCTAAACCAAGCATTATCTCTTTTCTTTTCCCTTTCTCATTCTTTTTATTTATTTTTCTTATGTATTTTCATTACTTTCATATAGTTTTAAAGTGGCTGCTTCTAGGAGCTTAACTCAAGGCATCCACCTCTAAAATAATGTCAGGTTGTATCTTTCCTTCCCTTTGAATTTCTATATTTATATTTATATTTTGTTGAGTTGAAATAAGGGGTAGTTAAATTTAAGTGTGGGGGAGTGTCAACCTGCTTAGTTCTTCTTGTGTGCTTTTCATTTTTTTTTTTTAGGATTTTTGAGCTTTAATGAATATTCTTATCACTTTTCACACATCAATTTATTTTGAAAGAGTTGAAATGATTTTTGAAATAATGGATTTTAAATGATTGTTGATGTGAAAACATTTTTCTTGAATTGGATTATCAATCATTTTTATGAGTTTGACTGATTTTTGAAATCCATGACCATGAAACACTGACTCAAAATATTTTTTTCCAATCCTGTGAGGTATTCTAAACCACTTTTACATATTCTTCCTAATACCCACACTTTCTTGAGGGAAACTTGAATTTTGTGTGAGAACCAGAATTTGTGAATATTCTCTTTCGAAGCTTTGGATTTCATGGAATGTATTTAAAATGATTGAGGCATCTCATTGGCTAGCCACATTTTATCCTGAGACCCACCTTTATATTTATCCTTCGTAATCCCTTAGATGCCATGAATTGCCTTATAGGTTTAAGCCACATTACAAGCCAATTTTTCCATACCTACCCGCACTTTTAGTATTTTTGCATGGATATTTCAAGTTTGAGTGTGGGGGAAGGGCCTTTCGTGTGCGTTCATTGGAATGTGTATCATTTATCGGTAGTGTGAAGTGTGTGTCAATATTTTGGGAAGTGGATAACAAGAGAATTGGGCATGTGTCATCATTTCATTGTGCTTTATTTGGTTCATCCATTTCTCCTAAAAAAAGAAGAAAAAAATGGAGATGAGCTTGAATTCCTCATTATACATTCTTTTATGACTCATGTCCCTCCCAAAAAAAAAATCAAGGGCATGAATTGTCATTCATTCATTTTATTCAATTTTCAGCTCATCCTCCATAAAAAAAAAGAAAAAAAAAAGAAAATAAAGCTGTGCCTTTCTGGAGCTTTGAAAAAAAAAGAGGAGAACTTAGATGATATAATCACTTATTGGCTCATGTACCATGTCATAAAGATGGGTGGGGTTGTTTTTCACATTTACAAGCAGTATTGAGTGAGGAATTTCCTGTGTTTTCACTTGATTTTAAATTCATTTTCATGTTTCACGCTGTGGAGAAATGATAATTTTCACAAACCTATGGTGATACATGTGATTTTCAAGTATGAGCATAACTCCAGAATCAATTTCTCTTGAGTGAAGAGTGACATAAAAATCAATGTGAGGTAGGTTGTGATTGGGCCATGGATTGATTTTTGAGGTTGAACAAATTGTAATGATTGAAATGAAAATGAGAGAATTATTATTCATAAATGAGACATGATGGAATTCTATTTTGGATAAAATCATTGATATTTTCTCATTTTTGATTGTTGTGTGGATTTTGATTTGGATGTAAGATGATTGCCCAGGAGTGCAATGTTTAAGTGTGGGGGAGTGATGAAGCTCACATTTTCATATATTTTATACTGTAAAACATTGTTTATAATCCCACAAAAGTGTTATTGAATGGGTAATTATCATGTTTTTAGGTTTTAGTGCTATTTTGAACCCAAATGTGAAAAAAAGCTAATTCTGGATTTTTGACAGAATTTTACGTCAGGGGTATTTTGGTCATTTCAGGAAAAATAAAATTCCAAATTTTCTGATTAAAATTTTGTTAGAATCCTTATTTTATTTCCTTCAACTTTGTCTTCTGGACCAGGATCTGATTCTACCATCTTGAGGTCCAAACAATTCAATGAAGTTGAAGATTATTGAGGAACACCAAGGAAGCTTCCAGGAAATTTCTTCCAGAAAAACGAAGGTTCAGTGAAATATCCATAACTCGCTCAAAACGACTTTAATGGAGGTGAAATTTTGTGGATAGACGGTTAAGAAGATTTGGAACAAGTTTCATTAAGGAGGCCACGCCTGAAATGGCCGTGTTCATGGACATTAATTCAGTACAAAACGGTGTTTTTCGGTTTGATGATTCTGACTGGACAGAATAAATTGTCAGAGGAAATTGGCCATAACTCTCGGAATACCTATCCAAATCCGCTGAGATTTTTAGGGGATACGGCCAAGACAATTAGGAACAACATTGAAGAAGGCCTCAACGCGTGAAGAGGTCATTTATGGGGTCCAAAACGCGACAACTTTCGGGGGTAGAATTCTGCCTATAAAAGGAGGAGAGCTCCTTCCCCTCAAACCATCCCATTCTCCATCCACTTCTTCAAGGCACCAAGGAGGAGATCTCCACCGAGGGAGGCCGGCCGCAAATCTTCCACATTTCTTTTTACTTTATTTCTTTTCTTTATTTTTAGTTTTTAATTGTAATTTAGATTTCTAATAAATTCATGCATTGTTTTTATTTTTGTGTCCACCGATTCACCCTCTTTTCTTCCTCTCATCTTACCATCGTGAACTATAATACTCATGATCATGAGTAACTAATCCGAGGAATATCCCGAGGGAGTAATCAGGTTCTTGAACCCAAGACCATGTTTTTAATATTCTTTGAGTTAATTCTAAGGATAATTTATAGTGGGTGTAATCCTCACTATGGTTGTCTAAAGATTAACTTCTTAATCTACAACCATTTTCCCTCGATTGAGGAGGTGGATGGAAGGTGTGCTTGGCGATCGCTAAGTAGGCTTTTCATTCACAACAGGGGTAGAATAAGGTGTGCACACATACGATGGAGTGTGTACACTAAGAATATTTGAAGCTGGCCAATGAAGGTGCTCCCTGAATATTCTCTCGGGAGAACTTCCTTTCTTCCCTAATTACATTCTGTTTAGCATTGCATGGTAATTTAGAATTAAATTTTAGTTTCATATGATTTATGAATTTAATTTATTTTATTAAATTACATTTATTTCATAAAATATTAAACAACAAAAAAAGAATTAGATTAGGTGGAATAGAAGTAGTGATTTATTAACCACAAAAGCTCCTCAAGAGAACGACCTAGGTCAGCCCCTGTGCTGCACTTAGCTATAAATATTTTTGAGAGCGTGCACGACAACGCTTCGTCAAATTGGCGCCGTTGCCGGGGAGCCAACTGGTTTTAATTCACTATTTTTATTCACATTGTGTAAATAATTTTCCTTTAATTTAAAAAAAACAACAAAAAAATCATAAAAAAATCTTCTTTGTTCATCATGTCTTTCAATTCAAATTTTTATTCATGGACTGAACAATCTCATGTACCAGAAAATGTTTGCAATGAACTTGATGCTCAATTTCATAGGATTAGTGATAAAGTTCAAAAACTGGAGAGCCAAATAGAATTGATTGCAGAATATGTATGCGCATCCCAAGAACAACCGGAACCTGAACCGGAACATGAACCAGAACGAGTGGTGGAAGAGATTTCACCCATCATTTTTTATGCTAAAGAACCTGAGGAGGGTGAGAAGGAGCTACTAAAAGAATTAATCACATCATCCCGCACTCAACCATTGCTTGAGGAGGTCCCAGAAGTACACATTCCAACTGATGCACTGATGGGAGGTCAACATTTTTTGGAAGAATCTTGGAATAACTTTGTCGAAGATAACTTGAAACATGATCATCCCATACTTAATAATGAAACACCAGACACTTTCTACCTCTCTCTTGCTTTGGAAGATAAGGAAGAAGACGCACCTGCTGAGATTGAGTTTCCAATGGTCATGCCTGAAGAGATCAATTACCAAGCTGAATTACTTGAAAGGGAAGATTTCTTTATTAATTCTTCATGTTTTAATCTTATTCAAGCTAAATTGTTTTCTGACATCTCTTCTTTTGAAATTTCTGATACAACACAAATGGAGCAGACCATGGATGATATGAAAGATACCACTAAATTAGTGGTGATCATGGAAGACGATCTGGAGAAGGTGGCGGTGGTGCGACTACCTCCTCAACAAAAATTTTCATACCATATGGAGGAGAACACCACCAAAGTTTTACTCATGGATATCGGCAAAACTCACATGTGGTGGTTCATCTCAAAGAAACCACATCCACCTTCTGATTGGGGATAATCTACTGAAACTGCCTGACTAGGGGCAGTAAAAACCTAGCACCCGCTTGGGGGTCTAAACCAAGCATTATCTCTTTTCTTTTCCCTTTCTCATTCTTTTTATTTATTTTTCTTATGTATTTTCATTACTTTCATATAGTTTTAAAGTGGCTGCTTCTAGGAGCTTAACTCAAGGCATCCACCTCTAAAATAATGTCAGGTTGTATCTTTCCTTCCCTTTGAATTTATATATTTATATTTATATTTTGTTGAGTTGAAATAAGGGGTAGTTAAATTTAAGTGTGGGGGAGTGTCAACCTGCTTAGTTCTTCTTGTGTGCTTTTCATTTTTTTTTTTAGGATTTTTGAGCTTTAATGAATATTCTTATCACTTTTCACACATCAATTTATTTTGAAAGAGTTGAAATGATTTTTGAAATAATGGATTTTAAATGATTGTTGATGTGAAAACATTTTTCTTGAATTGGATTATCAATCATTTTTATGAGTTTGACTGATTTTTGAAATCCATGACCATGAAACACTGACTCAAAATATTTTTTTCCAATCCTGTGAGGTATTCTAAACCACTTTTACATATTCTTCCTAATACCCACACTTTCTTGAGGGAAACTTGAATTTTGTGTGAGAACCAGAATTTGTGAATATTCTCTTTCGAAGCTTTGGATTTCATGGAATGTATTTAAAATGATTGAGGCATCTCATTGGCTAGCCACATTTTATCCTGAGACCCACCTTTATATTTATCCTTCGTAATCCCTTAGATGCCATGAATTGCCTTATAGGTTTAAGCCACATTACAAGCCAATTTTTCCATACCTACCCGCACTTTTAGTATTTTTGCATGGATATTTCAAGTTTGAGTGTGGGGGAAGGGCCTTTCGTGTGCGTTCATTGGAATGTGTATCATTTATCGGTAGTGTGAAGTGTGTGTCAATATTTTGGGCAGTGGATAACAAGAGAATTGGGCATGTGTCATCATTTCATTGTGCTTTATTTGGTTCATCCATTTCTCCTAAAAAAAAGAAGAAAAAAATGGAGATGAGCTTGAATTCTTCATTATACATTCTTTTATGACTCATGTCCCTCCCAAAAAAAAATCAAGGGCATGAATTGTCATTCATTCATTGTATTCAATTTTCAGCTCATCCTCCATAAAAAAAAAGAAAAAAAAAAGAAAATAAAGCTGTGCTTTTCTGGAGCTTTTAAAAAAAAAGAGGAGAACTTAGATGATATAATCACTTATTGGCTCATGTACCATGTCATAAAGATGGGTGGGGTTGTTTTTCACATTTACAAGCAGTATTGAGTGAGGAATTTCCTGTGTTTTCACTTGATTTTAAATTCATTTTCATGTTTCACGCTGTGGAGAAATGATAATTTTCACAAACCTATGGTGATACATGTGATTTTCAAGTATGAGCATAACTCCAGAATCAATTTCTCTTGAGTGAAGAGTGACATAAAAATCAATGTGAGGTAGGTTGTGATTGGGCCATGGATTGATTTTTGAGGTTGAACAAATTGTAATGATTGAAATGAAAATGAGAGAATTATTATTCATAAATGAGACATGATGGAATTCTATTTTGGATAAAATCATTGATATTTTCTCATTTTTGATTGTTGTGTGGATTTTGATTTGGATGTAAGATGATTGCCCAGGAGTGCAATGTTTAAGTGTGGGGGAGTGATGAAGCTCACATTTTCATATATTTTATACTGTAAAACATTGTTTATAATCCCACAAAAGTGTTATTGAATGGGTAATTATCATGTTTTTAGGTTTTAGTGCTATTTTGAACCCAAATGTGAAAAAAAGCTAATTCTGGATTTTTGACAGAATTTTACGTCAGGGGTATTTTGGTCATTTCAGGAAAAATAAAATTCCAAATTTTCTGATTAAAATTTTGTTAGAATCCTTATTTTATTTCCTTCAACTTTGTCTTCTGGACCAGGATCTGATTCTACCATCTTGAGGTCCAAACAATTCAATGAAGTTGAAGATTATTGAGGAACACCAAGGAAGCTTCCAGGAAATTTCTTCCAGAAAAACGAAGGTTCAGTGAAATATCCATAACTCGCTCAAAACGACTTTAATGGAGCTGAAATTTTGTGGATAGACGGTTAAGAAGATTTGGAACAAGTTTCATTAAGGAGGCCACGCCTGAAATGGCCGTGTTCATGGACATTAATTCAGTACAAAACGGTGTTTTTCGGTTTGATGATTCTGACTGGACAGAATAAATTGTCAGAGGAAATTGGCCATAACTCTCGGAATACCTATCCAAATCCGCTGATATTTTGAGGGGACACGGCCAAGACAATTAGGAACAACATTGAAGAAGGCCTCAACGCGTGAAGAGGTCATTTATGGGGTCCAAAACGCGACAACTTTCGGGGGTAGAATTCTGCCTATAAAAGGAGGAGAGCTCCTTCCCCTCAAACCATCCCATTCTCCATCCACTTCTTCAAGGCACCAAGGAGGAGATCTCCACCGAGGGAGGCCGGCCGCAAATCTTCCACATTTCTTTTTACTTTATTTCTTTTCTTTATTTTTAGTTTTTAATTGTAATTTAGATTTCTAATAAATTCATGCATTGTTTTTATTTTTGTGTCCACCGATTCACCCTCTTTTCTTCCTCTCATCTTACCATCGTGAACTATAATACTCATGATCATGAGTAACTAATCCGAGGAATATCCCGAGGGAGTAATCAGGTTCTTGAACCCAAGACCATGTTTTTAATATTCTTTGAGTTAATTCTAAGGATAATTTATAGTGGGTGTAATCCTCACTATGGTTGTCTAAAGATTAACTTCTTAATCTACAACCATTTTCCCTCGATTGAGGAGGTTGATGGAAGGTGTGCTTGGCGATCGCTAAGTAGGCTTTTCATTCACAAAAGGGGTAGAATAAGGTGTGCACACATACGATGGAGTGTGTACACTAAGAATATTTGAAGCTGGCCAATGAAGGTGCTCCCTGAATATTCTCTCGGGAGAACTTCCTTTCTTCCCTAATTACATTCTGTTTAGCATTGCATGGTAATTTAGAATTAAATTTTAGTTTCATATGATTTATGAATTTAATTTATTTTATTAAATTACATTTATTTCATAAAATATTAAACAACAAAAAAAGAATTAGATTAGGTGGAATAGAAGTAGTGATTTATTAACCACAAAAGCTCCTCAAGAGAACGACCTAGGTCAGCCCCTGTGCTGCACTTAGCTATAAATATTTTTGAGAGCGTGCACGACAACGCTTCGTCAATCTACCAAAATATACACTTGGTTTTGGTACATGGAATCCATTTCATAATTCATGTCTTTCTACCACTTAGAAACATCTGTGCCACTTACTGCTTCCTTATAGGTTAAAGGATTATTATTATCAACTAATAATGAGTCACCATCTTCGGTGACTATAAAACCATAATTTTATGGTTCTCTAACTACTCTTGTACTTATATAGAGTACTTGTGTCTCTAGAATAACTTCTTATTCCATGGGTATTTGTGGAATTTGTTCCCGTGAAAACTATTGTGTACTTTGAGCCTTGACTTCATCAAAGTCTATCTCACCCCCACTATCTCTTTTAAAGATTTAGTACCTCTCAAGGAATATAGTGCGTGTTACCACTATTACCTTTCTTTTTGAGGGGTAGTATAGGTAATAACCAATTTTTTCTTTAGGTTATTCTATAAAGGTACAGTGCATGTCTTGGGGTGAAAGTTTGTTAGCTGGAGATTCCTTAATAAATGATTCATAACCCCACACCTGTAATTATGGAAACATGAGTTTCTTTCCATTCCATAAATGGTATGGTATACCATATTCCACCATTGGAAATCGGTTTAGTATTTGTGCGACTTCTTGTAATGAATATCCCCAAAAGGATAATGGAAGACTCATATGGCTCATCATTGATCTCATAGTGTATTAAAAGGTGTGGTCCCTAATCTTACTTACACCATTCTAATAAGGTGTATAAAGAAGATTGAGTTGTTATAGAATCCCAAAATTTCATAAATAATCAAGGAAGTCTTGATTAAGATATTCTCTACCATAGTCTGAGTGAAGTTTCTTAATCTTCTAACCAAGATGGTTCTCAACTTCATTCTTGTATCCCTTGAATCTATCAAAGGAATCCAACTTATACATCATCAAGTAAACATATCCAAAGCTACTATAATCACCAGTAAAAGTTAAGAAGTATGAGTAACCACCCCTTGATTCAATAAGATATATCCCACACACATCGGTATAAAATAATTCAATAAGCTCTTTGTACCTTTCACATTTTCCACTAAATTGGGTTTGGTCTTTTTTCATTATAAACATGTGTGACATACACCAAGTGGTTTTTTTCAAAAGAATATAATATCCATCTTTGTGTAATTTAGTAAAAAAAAATTCATTTGCATGACCTAACTGATTATTCCAAAGTTGGGTGTGGTATGAGTTATGCGAAGTAATTTTTTTATCAATGACCATTACTTATCTTGCATAATCTAATGCATAAATACCATTATTTAAATGTTCCTTACCATAACAAATGATATTCATATAAAAAAACAACATTTATTCACAAATTTAAAAATAAATCCATCTGTATCTAGTCTATATACAAAAATAATTTTTTTGGTAACTGATGGAACATAATAACAATATTTTAAAACCAAGATCATTTTAACTAGCAATGCGATGTGGTAGTAACCGATAACTACAAATTTTTTTTAGCTCTGTTGGATGCTCATAGATCTACCTCCCCTTAGTCAATAATTATGAATATACTTGGTTCCTATATTTGAATACATATGTGATCTACAAAATCTATAGCTAATACCCAATTTTATGAAATAGATAAATTTCACTTGATAACAAACACACCTGAAGCTTCCCCTTTCTTCTTAGGATGGGTGCAACTTTCTTCTAGCAGCCTTTTTTTCCACATGTGAGACAAATAGAATCCTTCTCCCTTGCTTAACTCTTGATCTTTCTCTTATTATAATGGTGTAAAGAATCTTTGGGATTATATATATTCTCTTTCCCTCTCCTTTTGTTCACTATAAGGAATGAAGGATTTTCTTCCTTTTTCTCCTTATCTACTTGGTAAAGAAGAGTGAACAGATCTGGAAGAGACTTCTAAATGTTTTTTATATTAAAATTAACAACAAAACCAGAGAAGCTCTGAGGGAGTGATGCAAGAATGAGATAAGTGCACAGTTCTTCCGAGAGTTTAAACCCTAGAACTTCTAGGCGCTCAATGTAGCCAATGATCTTGACAACTTGAGGCCTAACTAGTGAAACCTCTCCAAGTTTACCCTGAAAAAATCCTTGGAGATATCAAACCGTTCCTAAATAGATCTCTCCTAGAATAGACCATGGATATTCTTAAGCAAGCTATAATAATTCCTATTTTCATGAGATTACATAAGTTCACTAGACATAGATGATATCATCAAACATTTAATTTCAACTGTATCATTCATATTTTTTTCATAGACATGTAACTCTTCATCACTCGCCTCCTTGGTAGGAAGACTAGGAATTGAGGATTCTAGGATGTAATATTTCTATTCATGGATCATCATAGCCCAAAGGCATCTAAACTACTCCTAGAAGTTACTTAGAGTAAGGATATGGTCTTTCTCTAATATAGATCATATATATAATGTAGATAATGAACTTTTCATTTTCTACAATTATAAAAGATTATATTATTATTACTTTTATTGATTACAAATTATTTGATAAATAATAAATTAATTGATTTTATTAAATCTACCACTATTTTATCAAGTCTCAAGACCCTCACTACTAAACTCATAATGTATATTTCCTAGGATATTCTAGTAGAAATGATTCATATGACCCTTTTCATGACCCCAATGAGTGTTGTTCAATCTACTTGTAGGTATTTAGGTAGGAAAGTCTTTGATAACTATGTGATTGTAGCTCATTTATCCATTAAGTAGACTCCCCAATCCTGAAATCCTGACTTTTATTCCTCCAAACTTTCCTACAAGTTACATCAAGTATAGAGATGGCTAATTATCTTGATGTAAGATGATTAATTAAGCCCATAACCTTCATAAGAACTACATGTTAAATATAAGTGTCCCAATAATGGTCGTTCAAACACTTAGTTATAAGGACTTTATTCCTAACCAAGTAATGGAAGGAAAAGTCAGAATTAATATATATTTGAGGTATTTTATTTTTTTATGCATAAATTTTATCATGTTTTATCCTTTACATAACTTGTTAATATTAAGTGGATTTTTCTTAAATAATTAACCATATTGAATAAAACATTTACACATAATCCATTTATTTAAATTATATATTTTCACATTAATAAATTTATTTATGTGATACCAATCTTTCATCCATAAAATAAATAATGCATGAGAAATAAATAAATAAATAAATAAATAAATAAATAATAAATGACCTGATCATGATATTATATAACAGTTGATTTATTGAGAGGACAATAAATCAACCTTTTACTTAGGGGATAATTCCTTGTGCTGGTCTTAGAATGAGTTAGAGAATTCCACCTATACACCTTTGTATCACCTAGGTTGGAATCATTATGGTTTCATCTTGAACCATCTATATATGTCTTGGTATAATCCATTAATTACAAGTATTTATAACTCACATACAGGTGATAGGAACCAAATTATTGGTTAATGGAGATTATATAAATAACCATGTGAATGTAGTTCCTACATAATATCAGAGGGAGGGATCACAAACATGCCATCTTGAATGGTTATACATGTAATGTATATAAAAAATTAAAGTAAAAAACATTAATTTATATTTTTTCTTTATTAGTAATATAAACACACTTGAATTAATTAATTAATTAATTATTTCCATTTCATCTTAATGATCATCCAAATTCTCTTAGAGATACCCATATTAATGGAATTCATGGAAAATAAACTATAGAACTAATTATTACAATAAATTAATTGATAATTTTAATAGTTCTTTAAATCCATTATTAAAATTTGAAAACATAAAGTTTCAATCAAAGCAATAAGATTTTAATGATTAAATTCTCAATTTAAAGTAATTTAATTATGTCCTTTATTGGGAGACTATAAGGTGTGTACTATCGAGATGAACACCGTGTATCTCATTTTCCATCTCTGATTACATGCTTGTGATTTTGATGTGTATCCTGGTTAGACTACATGACACATACATGCCAACTACATGACATGTATCATGGTTGTTGTGTGTCCACACAACCCATCAAAGGACTCAGAGTGTTTATCAGATGTAGGACTACATGATGTATACAAGCCATCTACACACCATGTATCTCAAATTTTATGTGTCTGTATAAATTATAAAGGAACTCAACGTGTATTTAAGATGAAAGAAATAATGAACCACATGATGTGTACAAGCTATCCGCACACTGTGTATGTCATTATTGCTATAGGCTGCCAGTCTCACGTGGTTTGACCGTGTTTATAACCACACAGGATGTGTAAATATTTCCACCAAACTATATAGACTACACACCATATATGACGACTCCACATATTGTAATATGATATTTCATGTTCCGGGTTGGCTTGATCTGCATGTGGTATGTAATAAATTCACCATGTGTAACTACTACTCGACACGTCGTGTATCCCATGACATGGATAGGTGCCATGAACTTGGGCACATGACGTGTACTTCGATTACACACCGTGTAATCCCATGATATCTAGGTAGATTCCTTGAAACTTCTTAATGACATATCTGATCATTCTTCATCTATTCTTAGACTTAATAAATTTTAAATCTTGAATGAAGAAGTTTAAATTCCAAAAACATGTTAATTCAAATCGTATTAAAGAATAAATAATATAGAATGAAAAATTAAACCATGATTGTGAATATTGATCAACAATCAAATAAATAATTATAAATTTAAAACGTGAACCCTTTGATACCACTTGAGGGTTCTGGGAACAACATAAGCACCTTTAGAGGGAATTATATTTGAATTTATTTTAAAATAGAGTTTCTAGAAACCCTAATAGGGGATCTTTTCATGTTAAATTTATAATTAATTTATTTAATATCGATAGAAATTATCAATTCATATTAGGATAATTTTTTTGATTTAGATATTGACCATCCAAATATCCTTTTCTGGATTAAATTCTTTGAGCATTAAGGATCCAAGTGTAGAATCAATCTAGCGGTAATCCACATGTTCTCCTTTGATCTCTGAGAAACATAAATTAATTTTCAGGTGCTAGTGTGGCGAATCAATTATCTTAAATCATTTGTGTTAATCACTCATACTTCTATCTTGAGGAAATATCTCTTGTATTTCCCATTCTTTAGAGGGCGTGATAAAGAGGAATTCGAGAGAGACATCAATTGTTCCCAATGATTCTCTATTTCTTGATTAACCCTCACAATATACATAACCATCTATTTATAGAGATAGGGTATAGGTTAAAATATTATTTAATTACATACTAACCCTTAAATAATATAATAATATATATTAAACCTAATACCAATTAATAATAATAATATTATTATTATTTTTATGGTGCGCAATCTAACTTGTAAAATAACAAATATTATTTAACCAGATTGAAAATTAATATTTGTCATCAAACACGGTCTTGGTCAATTTGAACTACTCTAGAATTTGTTGAACACCTGAATAAATATTTAGATTAAATATTTTATTCATCAATAAATATTTTTAATTGATAAAATGTGAATAAAATTATTCCTATACCTTGATAATAATATTTATTCCATTAAATAAATTCAAATATAATTTAATCAAGATCAACAAAACACTTTGTGTGGGACCCTAAAGGATTATTTCTCTTTAGCATTAGATGAGGCTCCCTAAATTCTAAGATTACTATCTAGGAATGGGTCAAGGTCCCCAATAAAAATAACTTAATGTCACAAAGAAGACAACCACATATGAATGCTCACTATGCAATATAATCCCTTTGTCATAATATCTCATCAAGAAGGTTACACATCCATGTTAAAAACCTATATGATCAATAAATTTTTCTTTGAATATATGAAATAAACATGTCATTACACCGTGGCCATGAAATTTAATGTTACTATTCTATTCCAATAAAAGGACTAAGATATAATATTTCATAAATATGGAAGGTACAAATCCTTCCTTGACTTATATATTAATAAAATGTCATTTGTAACACACCCAACATACCCTAATTCTTTCCAACATATGGCATGTAAATTTTGTTCAGTAAATATAAGTTCATGAGTCATGAAATGAATTAATGATAATATTAAAGTCTAAGAACCATTACGCACACTCGTATATAGGAATAATTGATGACACCAAAACATACATAATTCCTACTGGATGATCTTTTCTTATGATCTCCCATCTTGGAGATTACTAAGTGCGAAATTCCTGAAAAAATCCTCACATTCTTATGATTACTCACACCTAATAGTCAAATTCTATGTGTCCCATAATATAATTTTATCCAACTATAGAACCATATTTAAGAATATCATCATGTAATTTCAAGTTTCTCATCATAATGGGGAACTACTATGACCTTATCAATGAAAAAAATACTCTAGGACATTATTACATTAAATTCATGAATAAAAATGAACAATATGTAATAAGATATTTTATTAAAATTAAAATCATCGAATATACATGTAATAAACGTACATAAATTTGGTCCTAAGACACCAACTCCAATGGTATGTTCTCATAATCTCTTATCTTGGAGACTACCAAGGGTAAACTTTATAAGATAAAGTCTCATATGTTTATGAGTACTCACACCTAATGGTTAATATAATATATTCCGTATCATAAAATATTATTTGAATATAGAAAAAGGTTTAGTAATATCATCATGGAATTTTAAGGTTCTCATCACATTGGGGAACTGATATTCCCTTTTCAATGCTACAAATACTCTAGGACATTGTTCCATTAAAGTCATGCAGAATATGAATGATATGTAATACGATATTTTAATTAATATTCACTTATTGTAATATAAATTCCATCCAAAGTACACATAGTTGGTTCTAGGACACATAGTCCAACAAACTCCCACTTACACTAGAGCCAAATGCCAATGAATTTCAATCTACAAGATTTCACATGATGATCATGTTTCGATTGAGTTAAGTCTTTAGTCAAGGGGTCCACTAAATTTTCTTTCATGGAGACTCTACTCACTACAACTTCAACTCTCTGAGAAAAATCCATCAAGAGATGATATTTTCAAATTACATGCTTCATCCATTGATGGGATCTTGTGTCCTTTTCAATTTCCACCACTTCCATATTATCACAATAGAGTATGATAAGATCTTTACTACTAGGAAAAAAATCAAGATATTAGATGAAGTTTTTTTTCAAAATACTTCTTTAACCACCTCATAAGTTACAATATACTGAAAATATACTATATAATATACAACACAACCTACTTTAATCTCTTTTATCTCAAAAAAACTCTATTAAGAGTGAAGATATATCCTAAATATGATTTCAAATCATCTTGATCTGTTTAGAAACTAGCATATTCATATGCTCTAATGACTATCTCTTCATCTTCTATATATAAAAATAATATATTCTTATTTAGCGTCAAATACTTAATGATAGTCTTGAATTCTATCCAATGGCAGTCACCTGGGTTATCTTGATCTCTTCCTACCATGTTTAAGGAATATACGACATTTATCCTAGTACATAACATGGTTACATGACTAAAATAATCATTGATGCATAAGGAATCATTTATATATTATGTATCACCTCATGTTTCTGAGGGAACATTTTCTTGGAAAGATGAATTCCATGTGACAATAGAAAAAATCCCCTCTTGGATTGTTCCATACTGAATCTTTTTAGTATCTTTTCAATATATGTACTTTAAATTAGAGAAAGCAGCCTCTTGGATTTATCATGATGTATCTTGATCCCTAGAATATATTATACTTCACCTAAGTCCTTCACAGAGGAGCATGTGTTTAACTAGGATTTGAAAGACTGTAAGACTGGTATTTCATTTCTATTAAGTAGTATTTCATTGATATAAACTATCAAGAAAACAACCACATTTCTATTAAATCACTTATTGACAAAAGTTTCACATTCATTATTTATGAAACCAAATTCCATTATGGATTAATAAAACCAAATTTTCCATGAACTAGATGCTTTCTTTAATCAATAAATGGATCTCTATAACTTGAATACATCGTTATCATCATTTGGAGTAAAAAAACCTTCATGTTTTTTCATATAGGCATCTTTATAAAGGTTCCTATTAAGTAAGGTTTTTTTAAATCCATATTAAAAATCTCATAGTCAAGGTAAGATTCCATAGAAAGTAGAATTATGATGGATTTATGTATATAAACTAGTGAAAAGGTTTCTTCAAAGTATATTACCTCATGCTGTTTGATTACTTTTTCAACCAATCATGGATTATAAGTAGTGAATTTTCCATCCATGTCTAGTTTCTTCTTGAATACCCATTTATAAACAACAATACTACAATATAAGGCTATAGACACAGTTTCAAACTGTGGATATATGCCCCAAAACCGTGGTCGATATTAGCGTGGATATAGGGAAAAGCCTATGGCCATGATTTCACCCATGACAACAACCCTATAGCCACAGTTTGAAAACTATGGTAGTATGTTAAGTAATGAAAGACCTATAGATATGTTTTAAAACAATAGATATATGTCTATTTCTACAGTTTGGAACCGTGGCTATAGGGCTATAACCATGGTTTTAAACCATGGAAACATCATCCCCATTCCATAAAAAATCATCACGGTTCACCCCCTAGTGCACCCCCTGCACCCCCTTCACACCCCTTTAACACACTTTACCCCCTTACACACCCCCTATAGACCCTCCATTGCACCGAACCTACAACCACTTGCACCCCCTATCCCCTTGAACACCCCTGTCCCCCTTGCACACCCTAGTACCCCTTAAACCACCCCTACAACCCCACCTGCACCCCCCCTGCACACCCCCTGCACACCCCTTGCACCACTAATACACCCTACCCTTTGCACCCCCTGCCCCCTCCCCTTAAACCCCTCCCCTACACACCTCTTACCCCTTGAACACCCTACCCCTACACATACGATACCCCCTACACCCCCACATACCCTTTCCACCTCCCCTTGCACCCCCACCCCGCCAGTTCACCCCCACCCTACCAGTTTTCCCCCCAACTCTAGCCCCTTTTAGTTTTCCCTCCCACCCATGCCAGTCCTCCCTAACCCCCACCCTTGCCAGTCCCCTCACCCCCTCGCACCCCCACCCCCACCCCTACAACCCATCCCTGCACACCCCCACCCATATGAGTCCCCCACCCCTACTATTTCTCCCTACTAATTCACCCCCAACCCAACCAATTTTCCCTCTAAATCAGCCCCCACCCCACCTCTTCCAGTCCCCCCACCACCCCTAATAGTCCCCCACCACCACCCTTGACAGGTCCCCACCCCTACTAGTCACCCTCCACCACCACTACCAGTCCCCCCCCCACCTACCACCCTACCAGTTCCCCCACACCTATGCCATTCTACCCTAACTTCAATATCCTTAATATGAAACAAAAAAAACATTGAAGTGACTTCGTAGGATGTCTATGCATGTGGGAATTTATCAGACCGTTACTGACCACAATGTGTTAAATAAAATATTCACAGTATCTATATGGTAAATCAATAATCATCACAACCACAATAGTGACATAAATAATTCTTAGACATACTTAGTAAGTAGCTATATGGTTTCGAGCATTTGATCACAAAGGATCAATCTGGTCCTTCGATAGTGTGAGGTACTATTCTTATAAACTGTATTCTAATAAAAGTTATTTCTTAACTAGAATGTCATACTATTTTATTAATTATTGTGTTGTGAATATGATGGAGTTACATGTTTAAATGATGCCTCATGTCTTGAAACATCAAATACCACTCATACAATGAGAATGTCAATTATTTAAGTGTAAATGTGTTATAAAACTATTGATTAAGTTGAATTTGTTTTTTATTTATCTATTCTTGAGATAGACATCTTGGATGTGATTTTGAGAATGGATTGGTTGACATCATTGAATTACCACATCGATTGTTATGCCTGGTGGGTTAGTTTCATATATTCGAATGGTGTTAGACATATATTTAATAGAGATTGTGATGTGAATTCAAAAAGAGTAGGACCTTTGGTATTAGTGGTTGGTACTATATTTTTTTAGTAGGAAAAAATTACTTTGGAAACTGTTGATGCAACCAAACATAAATATTTTCCAACCATCATGGATAAATTTCCTGATTTCTTTCCATAATTCTCTATATTTCTACTTGAAAGAGAAGTAAAATTCATAATTTATATCCTACCAGATACCAACTCTATTTCACAAAATGATGGATTTTACTACATCATACCATATACTTGAGTGCATATTTATAATAATCTACCACTTTCACATATACATCATATTTTTTATTCAAATAATTGAAAATCATTGTGAAATAATACTGAGTATTTTGGATATGATATTTATATAAATACCCTCAAACATTGGGAGAAAAAACCGTACCAAAATTTTGAGAAACTGGAAGCCCTCTACAAGAGTTTTGGTGGACATATTATAGTTGTGAAAGATGACAATATATATTTAAGAGGTGGATGAATAAATAGTGATGTGGTCATGTAGATGGTTGTTTTGCCTAATGATTAACTACTCAATGCTACGGTGTCAAGAAGAAGGGTATTTCATTGGGAGTGAAGTCTCGAGAATCACTCGAAATGATATGGAAATTTTTGTTATTTTATACAACATTGATGATCGTATGACTTATAATGTCATATGAAAATGTTGTGCATAAGACTTTCCTAAAATTATTCAAATATATAAAATATGACATTGTTTGACTATGTGATCAAATAAGATATGGCAATATAGTCTTATAGGTGGGATTAACACTACCCCCCACACATCCCATTAACCCCTGCACTCCCCCCTACACACCCCCTACACCCTCCCCCTACCCCTTGCAATAGAACCTAGCACACCTCCCCTGCCCCTAGCACACCACCCTGCCCCCTGCCCCCTCACCTGCACACACCCCCTACCCGCCCCTACCCACCCCATGCACCCCCTATTCCACCCCCCACATTTAATTTTACTTAAACCACTTAATGCAAGGAAAATCCTAGAAAAACACTCAAAGACATGTCATTAAATTTAAGTAAGCATAATAATTCATTTTATTCTAACAAGTTCCTCTCAATTTAAACAGTCAAGGAAAAAATTTTCACAATGAAAATCCATTACATCCAAATCATGCTATTTACTTTATCAAAACAAGGTGATTGGATTTAAAGTGGCAATAAAACACTTAGAATGTGCAATGATCAAGAGGGAATACCTACTTAGGTGATCCCTTATACAAATAAAGTCAAACTCTTAAGATGTGTTTGGTTATAATTGGACATTTACAACTTTCCCTTAATATATTTCAAAAGTGGAGTGCAAATCACCATGAATAATCTACTCTATTTATTTCATTCCATCCAATTAAAATTTAGAAAGGATGCATAAAAATTACATAATTCAATAAATGAGGCATTACCTCTCATATGATAAGTTAACAATGTTCAGTTCAATTTAACTCATTCAATTCATTAAAACATGGAAATTATATTTATAAGATCAAAGGTGGGTCATTTAGTGGCGACTTGGTCTATACAACATTTTCCTACTTGGGAAATTCCATCTTAAAAGTCCAATGGAACTTAAAGGGTTTTTTGGGTCAAACAACCATTTTAATAAAAAGAGGAAAATCCCCTTCAGGAATATAAAAAGGGCCAAGTACGATGTGTGTTTTACCACTAACAATGACATCAAGTATAAGGAAAACCTCAATGCAATAATGTAAATCAAGCTATATAAGAATAAACTACCACTGTGAGTTTTCACAGACAACGTACCTCCCTTAGAGGGGTTTTATTACAAAACCATGACTTGTTTATAAAACAAAACAATTATCTTCACTAACAATTATTAAAAAATTGAAATTTAATATAAACAAGAAGAATTAATAAGGCACCTAGATGAAATTTAAAACATTCTTGAATTAAAGAGGCTCAGAGAGGGACCCTACATCAAAGGATCTAAGCCACACTCAGTGCTCGACACTTTTATTAGTGACAAATCTAAGTTGCTCGATACATCCTTTGGGAATATTCACCTTTTCATATACGCAAGGATTCCCTAACCCATATGTACATGTCTTTATGGCCTTGAACATGCACAAGAGGATCCTTATATATATGCTCCCATGCATAAGACCGTTAGCACCCACACACATATGCATTTTCCATATATATACATAAGAACACCTAGACCCTTATATGTAATTGCACTTCCATGGGCAGATATATGTATAACAGGAGAACTTATTATATATATGCTTACCTATTAATATGCGGTGATTCAACTTTGACTCTAATTATTGCAACACACACGAACCAGTCTTGGAAGACTTTAAAAAATGACAGTGATCTGATGAATCATCATTAATTGAACCTAAAAATTAAATTGGGAGGAACATGATTAGTGAGAAAGACAATAATAGAACATATGATGATGATAACAGTATCAACATGCAATATCGTTAGAAAATAGAAGAAACCTTACATGAATTTGATGTCAAACTCATTGGCTTTGATGGTGGTGGATAGAACTGTCATAATCATAAGAAACCACCTATAAGTAAATAATGGGAAAGAAGTGAGATATAATGACTTTTTATATATATTTGATCAATGTGTCAATTGTACATGATAACTGATACATAACTCCATAACCAATAATGAACAAAGAATATTGAGAATTATATGTAAGTGAAATAGAAGATTTTTATTAATAACAATTTTTGTGAGAAGTTAATCATGAATTCATTATTCTATATCTTAAATTACATATGTTGTTATAATAATATAAATTTTTTATATTAATAGAAAAAAGTTGATCCAATAACAAATATAGCATAACAGTGACATAAAATATTATATTTGAAAATAAAAAATCATTATATATTTGTCATCTTAGGAATATGAATGTTATGTTTACATTCTTCCTGTAGTCCTCATCAGTTAATGTTTTTAATATCATCACAAAGAAATCATCAGGTATCACTGTATACATGATGGATTAAGAAAATAATGTTAAAGAAAATCATGTAAGAAAATAAACTGTGTAAATCATATAAATTACCCCTTAAAAAATCTTTAATAGATTCAATAAATTCATTATCATCCTAAACAAAACTCAAGGAGTAACATGTCTGTCTAAAAGTGTGATATATTGAATGATTATTAGTAAAAATATCTTAATAAAATGTTGGGGATTTGACCTCAGTAAGCTGAATTCACAAAAATATATTATGAAAGGTATTGAACTTCATCATACCTGATAGGACAAGTTTTTGGTTTATGCTGTGTCAATATGAAATAAGGATTGTAAGATAAGTAGGTAGGAAAAACAATAAGGATGTGATCATGTTTGTGTGTTTATGTTTTGGTTTTTAGTAAATTCATAAATTTCTTTATTCATGTAACAAATGTGTCAAATATCTAAAAATAAAAACTATAATATGCCAAAGAGCTACCTATAGAACAGTTAAATATCAATACATTTACATCCCCAAACTATGCATTATAAGAAGAAATAAAAGAGAACAAAAATTTAAGTGAAATATATTTTTACCATTCAAACTACATGGATCAATCTAGATACACTATATAACATGGCCTAAAAATACTTAACAAATGTTAACTGAATTTAATATTGCATGATGAAATAAGAAATTAGCACTGTAAATATGTCCTAATTTTAAATAAATATAAGATAATACTCCAAATCATAGTGTAACAGCTCCGGTTTTATGATTTTATCGATTCTTTTTAGAATCATAATCCAACCCTTGTAATTTCAAGTTGGATAATTGAATATCACTACATTTGTAAGTTGGATTCCCAGAAATCTATGCACCAAATTTTTTTTTCTTCATAGGGAAAATTGTGAAAAAGGAAAAAATCAACATTATCACAACAAAAAACAAAGTCTAACTTAATTAGTGAAGGATTTCTCTGCCGATTCGACGTTGGACCCTTGTGATTCTTATATTATTTAACTTATTGAGAAAATCATATGGTATATGCAATATTAATGATGTGGATTGAAAAAGTGCACATCACAGTTTCTTTATGAAACATAACACGGTGAAAGGACATTGATGTGATTCCCATGAGATAAGGATATTTGGGACCATAGGAAGTGGTGTAAGAATAATAGTTCAAAGGGCCATCCACATGCTCATCTATAGAATGATTTCCTTGAAGAAGATCAATATATTTGAGAAGGAAATAAGAAAATAACTTCTTACTGTGATACTGATACTTTGTGAGGCAACCTTCTATAAATAACTTGTATAATTCTATGGGGCATTTATAGTCCTGATTCTAGACACATAAGCATAGATTTGGATCACATGGATGGTGGGTCATTAGCAAAAATCATTAGAATAAGGATGCGTATAATAGAACCAGTCCTTTCATAAATGGATCAAAAGCTTCTACATGGATTAAGATACTTTCATGGAGTTAGACATCTAGTTCAGAGGGATATAAAACCAGAAAATTTGATTATGAACCTCAAAGGATATCCAAAGATAATAGATTTTGGTGTAAGTGCTGGTCTGGACAATTCCATGGCAATGTGTGCTACTTTCATCGGAACTATTACATACATGTCTCCTAAACATATACAAAATGAAAACTATTCCTATAAAATTGACATTTAGATCCATGGTCTTGCACTATTTGAATGTGGTATAGGAGAGTTTCTATATATGACTAGCGGATGACCTTTTAATCTTATTCCTAGAATATTTGTTCTAAAATATTACTTTGTTGTGTACTAGTGATTTTAAGTGTATAAGTGTTCAATGAATAGGTGGACAATACACACAAACTTGGGGCATGATGAGGGTGTAAAAAATTATTTGATTGATTTTCATGGACTGTAACATTATTTTGATTATTTATAACTCTAATTTAGTGCAATATAACATAATAGAATGATAAAGATATCACAATCCATGACGATCAATAGGAAACCTAGATCTATAAACTTTAGTCGCAAGCAAGAGTAAAGAGAAAAAAAATTAAAACAATAACAACAATGAATGGATTGGAAAATATATTAGAGAAAGACTTATTAAGAGAGGATATTGTGGGTGGTAAATGAGTCATGATGAGGGAAGAGATTGTGGGTGGGAGATGAGTCACGAAGGAGATAAATCCTTTGATGAGCTGCTTCCAAGGGCACATTTTTCCCATGAGATTATTTATTCTAAAGCCATGATTTTTAAATAACTATGGATATATTTTAACCTCTAGCCACAGAACAATTAAACTATGGCTATAGTTCCATGTCTATAGGTTATTTTTCTAGTAGTGTACATACCCACATATAAAATACATAGAAAAACTAAAGATATAGGTATTAAATAATATAGAGGTAAACCTTGAAGCATAGTTTTTATATAAATATCCAACAATGATAACACAATATATAGTTTCAATATCATAACACTAAACATGCTATACATCATAGTAATAAACATGATCTATATAAAATAATAAAAATTCTTTGCATTATAGCAATAAACATGTTCTATGTCAAAGTTGTAAACATACCATATGGGAAAACATTAGACTGGGTCCATGCTAAAGTAAATAAATATGCACTAAAAGTAAAGAATATCGCACATGATCACTATGTACTATTATAAAACCATTATATTATGATAATAATAACCATGGTGTGTAAACATAAAAGATATTTTAAACTATCCATAAATAAAATATAATAATACTATAATGAAACATGATAATCTCAATCCAAATGAAGAACATGTATGAAATTTTAAATCTTTAAGACATACTAGGGAGATTTCAAATGAATTTATATTCATTTAATGCACCAAAATATCACACATGGTATAGACAACACAAATGAGGCATAAAATAGAGACCAACTGTAGTGTTTGGATAAAGTATCAAAACATTGCCAATAATCAGAAGTACAAGGTTGTAAGGTATTATTTATCATAAATGGGTTAGTCAAAGGTCCTTCATAAATGTTAATCTAGACTAATATATTTTAAATCACCACTTGATTAATTTAAGACTTCACCTTTAAGGAAAAACATATCTCCTATAGAACACATAAGTAAATTATTTTTTAATCTATAAGTGATCATGACCTAAAAGAATGTTTGGAAACCAACTTGCTCAATCACTATTTTAATAGTGTTACAACTCATATTTAAAAAAAAATTGGTTTAGAAGATAAAAAATAAAATATAAAAAGGGAAAATAGGTGAGTTCATTTATAAGAAAATTTTGATAAAACATCTAAAGGAATAAATGAGTTTAACTAGGAAATTTTTTTTCAAAAGTATTCAATAACAAAACATGGGTTTTAAATAAAACTTCACTCACTTTAAACCATATAAAAACCATTTTAATTATCACAAACCAATAAATAAGGTTTAAACCAAAACCATTAGGATTTTTAGGTTAATTAAAATCCTCACTTAATCAATCCAACCACTAAATTTCCACTAAATCACTCAACTCTCACTACGACACCTATGATCCCATGACTATAAGAAATGTTGGAGGTGAGTAAACAATGTATATATTATATCTAAATCATAATATATATAATCTATGCTATTACTAACTCCTGACACCATCCATGTGAATTCCCCCTAAATGGATAATATTTATAAAGGTGACTATTTTTTCAAGAAAACCCCATAAGGCACTAATTGGGACTAATTATTTGAAAATAAACAATTACAATGTGGAAAAATAATTTAAAAATCTTTAGAAAATCATACAATTCATTAAACCATTTTAAAAATACTATCCAAAAGGCCAAAACATTATTAAAATTTATAATTTGTTTAAATAAAACCATTTGAAAGATAACCCAAGTATTTAATGTATTTAAATTTTCAAAACACACTTTAATTTTTTTTTTACTGGGTGAAATCCATATCCATGGATTAATAAACATTAAAAATACAGAGGAGGCTAATTTCATGCATCAAAATCATTCTCCATGATTTAATTATCACGAAACATCATAAATAATACCTAATAAAGAACCCAAGTAAATTGTGAACACCACATTTAATTATATTTATATTCTCTTTTGAAATATCAAATCACTTTTTAAGATACCAAAACTCATTTACAAGGACAACCCAATATTATGACAAGTAATTTGTGTGAAAAGGCAGATAGAAAAATTTCAAACAATTTAATTTAAAGAGAAAACTAATTAATTTCATTTCAAATAATTGTTATAAACTTTACATACCACTAATTAGAATCAAAACAAGGTGAAAACATTCTTAATTTTAAAGAAAAAACACATAGGGAAACCTAGACAACAAAAAATAAAAATGAGAAATCGTGGAAGGGAGTATTTTTCTAGGGTCGGCCAAATGAGTTTAGTGATAAAAACCATTAAATTAATAAACTAAACAATTAAAACTAAAAATCACAGATCATAATAAATGTTAAACTCCCTGGATAGCTTCATGGTACCCAAACCTCGAGCAACTCGGTGTGGTCCACTCATGGGAAACACCCGAAATTAATCCACATGAAATCCCCAAATTAAACACCCAAATAGACCACTAATTTCACCCAAAATTTCTATAAAAGCTAAAAAAATCTGTAAGGAAACATACCTCAAGTGAAATGATGAACTGCGGCTTGAAGAGGAGAGCTCGATCGTGAAGAGGGGAAACACTAGCCGATGCACCGAATAGAGGAGGAATGCCTGAAGAAGGGTATGGAGGAGGAAATGAACACACAAGTGATGAAGGAACCATGAATAGAGAATCCAATGAGGGAAAGGGGAACCGTGAAGGAGAAGACGATGGGGATCAGATGAGGGAGAATCAGTCAAGTAAAAATCGACTGAGGATAAGGGTTTTAGGAGAGGAAATCCAGAGTGGGAGGGTGGGAGAGGAAATATAGAGCACAAGTGTGGGAGAGTAAAGCCTGAGCATGAATAAAATTAGAGGTAGATGTTGGCACGAGGGACAATATGCCCATGTCTTTATCATACTTATAGCCACAAACTAATTAAACCGTGGCTATTGAACTGTGGATATAGGTTGTTTTTCTAGTAGTGAAATAAGATTTATAGTGACCCTAGACTTTTACAAATATCCTTACATGATTTTAAGCATAATTAAATATCAAATTATAATCCAAGGATCATAAAGTCTAGTGTCTTAGAAGACTTGGTACATAAAACTGAAAACATGGGACTAAATAAAAAATTTCATTATTTATCATCCATTATGAGATCTTAACTTTATTTTATCCTTTACATCTTAACATGATAACCTAGGGATAACATAAAAAAGGGATGAGATAAAATCCTAGTAAGGGAATAAACATAAGAATAAATCTTATCACATGGGTTATAAGGCATAACATAATTATATAAAAAGGAATAGAACATGATTAAATATAAGACATCATAACATGGGATCATATAATAATGGATTAATAGTAATGTTTAAGAAACATAAAACATGTATTTATGAAAATGAAAGGATATTTTCATATAGAGGGGTACAATTCAGGGCACATTGCACATAGAGGAGCATGATTCAAGGTTAACCACCAAGACCACTGCACATGGGGCACACGTCAAGTCTAACAACAAAGACCATTACACATAACGTATCATGAGACTAAACATTACCCAATGAATTAGATCACTATCTAGGTGAAACCATCATAACATGTTCCTGAATATGTTTTCTATATAAGTAATCATACATAAGAAATCAAACATAAACATAATGGTTACCCATGGAAAGAATTGGGTATCATAATTATGTAAAAATACATATAAAAATGTAATATCATAATGGTGTCCATGAAAGGATGTATTTAAATCATAAATGTAAATTCATAAGGGAATATAGGCATATATCATGACTATTGATGTCAAATTGAAGTGAAAAGAGTGTTTAATAAACTTTAGAAATAAAAAATTTTAGTACAATTTAAGGGAAAACTTTCAAGATTCTTTAAAATGGAAAAGGAATAATTGTTTGTATAAAACCATAATTTAACCACTGTAGTTTTTCATGATAAAATGAGTGATTTTATAAAAATAATGTTGGATTAAAATAGATTATGGAACATACTTGAAAATGGATAAGAATTCAGAAAGTCCCTTAAATCAGGCTTGCTTATTGAGAAGAATTGAGTAGGGAACCTTTTAAAAATATGTACACCCCCAAAAAATAAGGATGAATGGATATTGATACATGAGTTTGGAAAATATAAACAACATTTTGAATATGTACATAAAAATAAAAGAGAATTTCATTTGGATAAAAAGAGAGAAAGAGTAACCCGAAGGAACAATGGAGATTCGGGTAGAATCCTTTACCTTATGTTCGAAATGATTATGTACTTGATCTTAATGTACTGAATAATAAAATTAATTAAATAAATAAATTTATAACCTTTTATACATGTATTTTATTTATTATAATTTTATCAAGTTCATTCATGTATATTTTTATGGTTTATGAGATTCAATTTCATCGTTCGAGAGCATTAGTTTCCTTGGTTTTCATGATCAGTTTACTTATATATGTGTATGGAAAATAATGTATAATGAGGATATTTGTTCAAAAATGAACATATATATTATTAATTAACTTATATATCATTAAAATACTATTTTTTCCTAGAATTATGGATGAATCATTAGATAAATCATTAATGATAATTGTTTAAATTAATTTCGTGTTTTTTGATCACAATGAACTCATCTTTTTAATAAATTAATATCATGTGTAAAAAATGATTCCAAAAAAATATATAAGATATAATACATATATTATAATCTAGTTCAACCATAAAAATTCTTTCATGACCATCCTTTTAGATGGTAATGGAAATTGAAAACTTTATCGTCCTTGAATGTGATAAAATAACACACCAGAGATGATGTTTTCATTTTTAGGACAAAAGGAGGGGGAAAGAAAGATGATGATGGATTATTCCATTATAATAACAAAATTAAAGTATATTTAATGAAATGGAGTTATCTTACCATTTTTATTAGGGTAGGTGATGAGATAAAAATACAAGAAAGGAACTTGAAAAGAAATTAAAAGAAAAGGAATAAGGTTTTACCTCTTGATTCCTTCTGCTTGAGAACCTCCTTAGGGGATTGGTTTTGGTATTATATTAAGACCAAAAGATTTTGTACATGGGTAAGGGGTTTGGGAGGATATTTGAGTATAATTTATACAAGTCTCAAGGCTTGATAGGTGTGAGGAGAAGTGGTAGGTAGGGGTAGTATTTATAGTGGAGGAGAGGAGTGTTTTCTCATTATTTAATTCATTAGTTTATTATTTTTCTCAAGACAAGAAATAATTTTGATTATTGAGACTAAATACAGTAATTATATCATGTGAGTTTGAACCAAATGCGGTTACATTATCCATGACTCAATGAATAGTATATTTAACTTATAATGTATAGATACCATAAATTACCATATTTTACTATTCACAAAAAACTTCAAGTATTTTAGAAAAATAAAAAAAAATTAACCCTAAACATTTTTAAACATGTAGAATTAAAAAATTAAATAAATTTTATGAAAATAATTTTCTTAATATGAGAAATTTTAATTTTAATTAAAATTATCATTTACTTGGAAAATAAAAATTTGAAAATTATAACTGCTTTTATAATACTTTCAAAAATTAATTAAGGTATTAGAAAATTATATTAAAATCACAAGACAAAAAAATAATTATTTATGAATTCATTTTATGAAAATAAATTTTATTTTAAATTATTAAATTAATCACAATATTTTAATTATTTATTTATGACCTATAAAAATACCAACACTTAATTAATAAATTTTAAAACACTTATTTACTTATACTATTATGTAATTATATCATTTTACCATTTATAATATGCTTAAATTTTATTTATAATTTCATAGGTGAGGTTACTATTCTATTGTCTGGTTTACTATTCATAAGGGTTACATTACTATTCCAAAGGTCAAATTATTATTTCATTGGTATAAGTTTCTTAACTTTTTGAAATATTTATTATTTAATTAATTATTCATTTATAAAGTTTATATTGTGTTATTTATGTGATTTAATGCGATTTATAGTACATGACATAATTATAAGAAGGGAATTTGCATTGATAGAATTTAGGGTCGTTACATTCTTCCCCACTTATGAAATTTTTCACTTGAAATTTGGTTATACATCCTATATTGAAAACAGGTGTGGGTAATTTTCCTTCATTACTTCCTCTGGTTCCCATTTCCCCTCTTCATAATTATGGTTCTACTGTAGTACTTTTGTCACAGCACGACCTCGTACACTTTTTTTTAATTTATGTTATTCTTTTCTCAGTCCTACATCGGTTTGACGAATTTTAGTTAGAGTTATGGTTTGAAATTTTTGAAGCTTAATTTTTTTCAATTGGGTTCTGGTCCGGTGCGCGGGCACCGCACCGTTAGTGGTGACCGTGCGTTTGGCCCAGGTTACCATGTCTTTTCCTGCTGCTTAATATATATATATATATATATATTTGTTGATAATATTATAATTGTAGGTGTTATATTGTTATGATAATAATAATAATTAATATTTTTATTTTCATTTTTATCTTAAAATATTTTTTATTTTATTTCTTTGTTTCTTCTTTTTCTGTTTCTTTTTTTTTCTCTTCCCTTCTTTTCCTAATCCTAGCCCCCACCCCCATCTTCCCCTCTCTTCTCACCCGCTACAGCTCGCCGCCCCGCGCACCCCCCCTGCCGGCCTCCCGTCGCCACCCCGTGCCTCCCCCTCTCCTCCAGCGTAGCCGCCCTGTACGACCCCCCTTTCCTCTGGCGTAGCTGCCCCGCGTGGCTCCCCCTATCCTCCGGCTACTGCCGCATCCTCCAAGCCGCCTCCCCTCCTTCCCATCGGCGCCGCCCCATGCACCTCCTCTGTCCAGCCGCGCTGCGCCGCCGGATCCCGCTGCCCCGACCCCGACCCCGTGCCCGTCGCCGCCCCTGTTTAGCCCGCTGCCAGATGCCCCTCCATTGCCGCCCTGCCCTTCTCACTGGCCGCCGTGTTGCGACAGCCTTCTGCCGTCGCCACCCCTGCCGGCACCACCCCTGCCGGCGCCGCGCCTGCCGGTGTCGTCCCAAACATCCCGTGCCCTACCGGTGTTGTCCCGGCTTGCGCACACCCTATCAGTGTCATTCCAGCTAGTGCGCGGTCTGCCGACATCGTTCCGGCCAGCCCGTGCCTTGCCGGCGTCGTCCCGGCCTTCTCGCGACCTTTTCTGGTGTTCTCTCCGGCCATTCACCCTTTCGGGCGACCTCGCCAGTTGAGAACAACTCCGCGCCGAGGTGAGGTTTGCACTATTTTTTTTCTCATTTGAAATATTTTAAATCTATGTTTTTTTGTATTTTTTGAGTCCTTGGTAATGTTTTTGTACTGCATTGGTAATTGCTGTAGTTTTTTTCAGTGTTTGCCGCCAAAGGCGAGTGGTTTGGGTTGTTTTGATCCACTTGCTGCTGTGTCGAGGTGAAATTTACGCTTCTGCTTTGATTGAGTTATTTTAAAATAGCATTCCTGTGTTTTTTTAGATGCTTTGCCTTTGTTGCAGTGTGCTGGAAAAGAAAGACACGACATTGTGGTCACCAGCTTGTGTAGGTGCTTGTGCACTAGTGTGAATCGTGTCGCAGCGTCATGTTTCGAGCTTCGAGTCGAGGTAGGTTTCCCCACTGCACTTACCGTTAAATTTAAAAATTATTAATTTCTTGTTATTTTATTAATTTTTTGTAAATTAGAAATAATATTTTTTTAGAATATTTTTTTGCTGTAAGTGAAGTTGTTTATTTTTATAAAATGAACTGAAATTGTTTTTCTTGATAAACTATTGCATCATGGTGAAAATGCCATTTGGATTTTTAAAAATTAATTTATGAATTTTCAAGTGTAGTTTCGGTTAGATGAGAAATGTATATTTTTGATGAAAAATGATGTTTAATTAAATAGTGGTTTGACATGTGAATAAATGCATTGGTTTCATTTTGAAAAACACTTAGAGGCCCAATTGGCACTTTTAAAATGGTTTTGAAATGATTTTAATGAATGTACCTAGGGATGGGTACAATTAAAGGCCCAGTTGGCATTTTGTGATAATTATTGTGAAAGGGGACGTGTGAAATCTAACCAAGGCCCGTTTGTCATTTTGAATTGATTTTTGGTAAAACCCTTCTTGGGTTGGGTTCCTTTACTAGTTCCGATCCATGTGATTGGGAGGGTCCACAGTATGAGACCTCCCTTGTGAAATTTATGTTGATGGCAAGGGACTACCCTTAAGGTGGACGTGGTGGTGCCAGATTGCATGATGTGTTTGGATTATATATTTATATGCATGACTTGTGTTTGAATTATATGGAACACCCTCCTTAGAACTATACATGGGAACCTGGCATAGTGAGTGGATCTTCTAAGAACGGTTGCTGCACTAGTTTAGATTAGGCACTAGCTAGTGGCCCCATAGTAGGGGAATGCTGAGTTATTGCTGCTATGGGGATTGGGCCACTCGGTTAGGCCATGTAGGGATATGCCGAGCATTAGGGCGTTATGAAGTCATCGAGTTAGGGTATGCCTTCAAGATGAGTCACATGTCTGGTATGTTTTGGATTGTTCATGATCTCCGAGGTTCGACCCATGTTTCCTTCAATGCTTACTTGTTTATGGCAAATAGTTGAGGTGCCTAGTTCGGTTGATGGACCTCGTGTGTTACTTTTCCATTTCCCTTGTTGTGTGCTGTGTGTGGTTTTCTTCTTGGATAAAAACAATTTGGATTTTAAATTGGCTAAGATTTTTTAAAAAAAATGTAATGTACTTTTCCCTTTTAACATTAAAACTTGTTTTTTTTAAATTTGAATAAGGGAAATGAACTGTTACTTGATTTAGAAATGAAAAGTGTATGTGAAACCTGTATTTTAGGAAATTTAGTTCAAACATGAAATTAATAGATTCTTTATTTAATGGTAGTGCTTTGGAAATAAATTTATCAGGCTAGCCTACTAAGTTTTAATACTCACGCCTATAGTGTTTTCATGTTTTTAGTTCTGCTGCAGGTTCTAGCTTCAGTTTTTCACCTTGAGCAATGTTGGTTGTGGTTTTAGAGGGTGACCCGAGGGGTCACGTGGAGTTTTGGTCGTGGTCAGGTTAGTAGCATTGTTGGTTGTTCTTTCTTTATTTTCTTTTGTTCTTTTTTTTATTTCCACTGCTTAGTTTATTTTCTTTTGGGCCATATCATTCCCACTTGTTTACATTTGTTGCCCGACACTAGTTTCCATCTCGGGGGGATCGGGAATGCCCCTCGGGACTTGTTGCAGACCAGCTTGGGTGTCTGGTTTGGGGTTGACCCGGGTTGGTTCGTGAAAAAATGGTATTAGAGGAGGTTGTTATTTGGAGTGTCTGGTAGTTGGAGATTAGGACTGTCAGGACTCGAGAGGTAAGTGCGGGAAGAGTATCGTGAACTCTTACTCGCACTGATTCTCGAGTTTCCAAGGGTAGTCTGGGATTTGAGTCTTCTGCTTTTGTTTTTTATTGAGTAATGAGAATGGAGGTGATCCAATGTCATGTCGCGACCTCACATGGAGTAGTTACCCATGTGGAGTCTGAGTGCACAGTTTAAGATCCTCCTAGTTGTTGTGGCTTACCTGGGCGTGGATCACTACCATGTCGCCAGGTTAAGTGCGACTGCTAGTTCCTCATTTCGGTTCTTCATTGTGGATTGTGTTTTGTTTGGCTCGGGTTGGTGTAATTGTGCTTTTGGAAATGAACGTGGATCTTGAAATGAAAGTGTTTTATCTAAAATGGTTTTTAATCGGGAAAAGAGGTTTTTAAATGGAAGGATCTTTGGTTTGAAAGTTAGTGTTTATTTGGAGTTGGTAAAGGATGGCTTGGTGTGACCCTTGGTATTCATTATGGAGGATCACATGTGTGTGGTTATGTATGAAAAGTGCGTGAGGCACTTGTTTATGGATGATGTGGATGTACGCACATGTGATGACTCATGGGATGCCATGGGTGATTTTTTGAAATATAAAGGAATTGGAAATTGGTTTTCTCAGACAAATGGATTTTTGGCCTGTGAAAAGTGGCTTTTGTTTTTGAAAAATGGCCTTGGGATAAAGTAGTTTTGAAGTTTTAAATGAAAATGGAGATTTTGAAAAAGAAAATTTTGGTTTTATTTATATTTGTTTGACTTTCAGGCCAATCGTCTCGGCTTGGGGTGTTCTATTCAATTATGTTTTGGCTTGATGCTGGTTTTGGTTTTATTCCCTATGCGTTGTTCAGAATATGTCACCCAAGAATGTCCTCAAAACTTGTAAATGGGTCATACCCAATTTTGGTTTCTTTCGAGTGTTTCTTGGATTTCGAGGCATTTGGGGTTATTTAGGGTTAGTGAAGTGGGTTGAGGGGAGTAGGCCATGTCTTCGAGTGGTTATGAACTTCCGAGTTTCTTAAAGTTCGTATTGTCTTGGATTTAGTGAATGGTCCAGCTTTGGACCAATGGGGGTGGATGTCTCATCATACTTGGAGTTGGGATGATGTGGGAGGTGTTTACGTCCATCTTCATCCAATGGATCATACCTGAGGAGGTGAAGGCAAAATAGGTGAGAGCCCGTCTGTAGTTAACAAGGCCAATGGTTGGCAAAGGCCTGTGTTGGCCGCTTTAAGGAGTCGACATCTGGAGTGCAAGAGCTTGGAAAATCCAGTGCCTTTGTTCATTCGTAATGGTTCCCCATTTCACGAACGGGGTGTATGAGAAGAACTTAACTCTGAAGAAATCCTTTTTGTCGGTGTCAACTTCTAGTTTCTCAGACTACTTTCTAATGTGCCATTAGTGTTGTCTGTTCAATCATCCTAATACATCTCCTCCAAAGTCCTACTATTGTGTGACCGTTCAGGTCACCGGGAAATGTTCTGAAATAAGTGTCGTTCGAATAAGGAGTCTAGATCGGGGGATGCTCGTGTCTGACTGTGAGGTATAAAATGCTTCAACCATCAGAGCCCCAGCCACAGGTCTCGGGGTGAAGCTCGCGCACAGTCAGGAGTTGTCGAGGGTGTGAAGCCTCGGCCCAGGTTGTGTTTACCATGTTGGGATTGAAACATTTTAAAATCTTCTTGTTCTTGTTTCTCTGCTACTAAATTTGTTTCATCATTATAAGGTCACTATTTCAATGGAAGAATGCGATGGACTTGTTCTATTTCATTCTAAATGGTCTTTTTTGTCTGAATAGGGTCTTCTGAATCATGCATTTCTCTTAAAGTGTGTTTGACCCTTGTATGGGTTGATCTTGGTTTAGTTGTACTCATTGGAGATGTTTGTGTCTTGTGGAACTGAGGAGCAGTGTTTCTGACTTGCTGTCAGGGTTAATTCCTTCTTGTGAGTTATCTTTAGTGTTGTAAGTTTTTGGTTTGAGTCGAGAGTTCCAAGTTTCAATGGAGGTGTTCCCTTACTCATGCTATGGAAATTGGTTTGGATCGGTTGGGAGTTACCAGGTTGGCCCCCCTCCCTAGGGTGGAGTATTTGAGTATAAATTTTCATACTAGTTATGTCCTTGTGATGGGGAGAACCCTCTTACGTTCTACCATTCTCCTATGTTGGGGTTTCTTCTGAGTTGGTCGGGTGTTACTTGTGGAGTGAATAGTCACCCCGAGGTTTTTGTTTTGTCTCTCAGTTTTGTTTGGGAATGGACTCTAGTTTGGAAAGTCCTTTGGCTTGGTGACTTTCTGGGGGCAGAAAGTGACTGTGGTGGGGAGAATTGTCACACCCTGACCCCTTGCGGTTTATTTTATTTTATTTTATTCTTTTCTCAGTCCTGCATCGGTTAGACGAATTTTAGTTTGAGTTTCGGTTTGAAATTTTTTAAGCTTAATTTTTTTCTGTTGGGTTCTGGTCCAGTGCGCGGGCACCACACCGTTAGCGGTGATCATGCGTTTGGGCCAGGTTACTGTGTCTTTTCCTAACAATTAATATATATATATATATATATTGATAATATTATAATTGTTGGTGTTATATTGTTATAATAATAATAATAATTAATATTTTCATTTTCATTTTTATCTTATAATATTTTTGATTTTATTTCTTTATTTCTTCTTTTTATTTTTTTATCTTACCTTCTTTTCCTGACCCTAGCTATCACCCCCATCTTTGTTGGATCAAAATAATGTTGTAGATACCCAATATACAAGAGGGGGGGGGGGTGAATTGTACACTTTAAAAATTCCTTAAGCAAGGAAAGATCTAAGTTTAACAAAGTTAAACTATGAAAATTCACAACACCTCTAACACCAATTGGAAAATTGGAACTGAAGTTTACAATATGATATTCTACCTTAAAGCGTATAGAATCTAAACTAATCAGATTACAAGTGTAAGGAAATATAAGAAGGTTATACTTTCCTTATAATACAAAAGTGAAGAGGAAAAAAAATTAGTAATACTACAAGTAACAAGATATAAGTCTTTTAACCCAAAGAGAAGGGTATCCAACAACCTTGGATAAAGGTCCCTTGATTTATACTTTCAAGTAAGTCTATCTTACCCACACCAGGGTAAGCACTCGATATGAAGTTCAGAGTCTCTGTCTTTCTATCCTCGCAAGCCCTCAACTTCAAGGTAGTTGGAACCTCTGTCTTCCTTAGCAAGGAAGCCCACAAACTTCAAGGTAGTCGACACCTCTGTCTTCCTATCCCCGAAAGCCCTCGAATGTAATCACCAACATTCAAAGTCGCACGAAGTAGTCTGAACAAGCAGTTCAGTACGCACAAATCATGAAAATATTATCTCTCTAGAAATCACCTTAATAGCATGTGGTCTCTAGATAGATCAACTTCTTCATCTCATGTCTTGAACTCTTTCAAATGAGATCCTATTTATAGGAAAATTTCAAATGGTCGGCTCCCTCCTCCAACGGTCATATTTTCCATGAAATTCAGAGGGACCTGTACATGTGTAACTCAACCAATGGTTAGTTTGAAATAGAATAGATGACATCGTTTAATAACAAACCAAGTATAACTGAATGCACGACATCATTTTGTAATGAAGCATTTGTAAGTAAAAACCATACTAAGTTCGGAGTGTAAGAAAATTAAAAGTTCGGAGTCTAACCAAAATGAAATTCGGAGTCTATGTCAAGAATTTTTCAGATTCTGTTTTATAGGAATTCGGAGTCTAGTTTCCCCAGAGATCGGAATCTGAACTTGCAGAGATTAAAGTCGAACTAGTAAAAGTTCGGAGTCGAACTATTTAAGAGTTCGGAGTCAAACTTCATAAGAGTTTGGAGTTGAACTACTTAAGAGTTCAGAGTCTAACTCATGAAATTTCAGAGTCGGACTTCATAAGAGTTCGGAGTCGAACTACTTAAGAGTTCGGAGTCAAACTCATGAAAGTTCGGAGTCGAACTTCATAAGAGTTCAGAGTCAAACTACTTTAAGAGTTCGAATTTGAACTCATGAAATTTTGGAGTTGAACTTCATAAGAGTTCGGAGTCAAACTACTTAAGAGTTCGGAGTTGAACTCATGAAAGTTCGTATCCATAATTCAGAGTGGAACTTCATTATAGTTCACATCCAGAATTCAGATCCTAGAAACAGAATACTCCAATACTTGTCATTATGTGATTCCAGGATTTTGGTTAACAATTTGGTTTTTGTACTTAAGAAAAATATTGCTATGTATAAGAAACTTTAGTTTAGGGTAAATTACCTTATGGAAGAAAATTTTCCTTATGGGGGTAAAACATACATTTGTTTAAGTATAGGGTTTTTGTGATTTTCAAAACAATAAGGAATGGAAAAGTCATAAGGAAAACCTTATTGAATCAACAATCTCCCCCTTTTTGGAAATCACAAACATCCTTAAAAAAGAATATAAGGAATTTGAAAAAAATTTCATTAGGCTTTGAAATTAAAACTTATCTCCCTTTGTTCATGAATGAAAGTGAATACAACTAACTCCCCCTTAGGCATTGAAACTCTAAGGATTTTATTCTGAATTTCCGAAGTGGAGTTCTCATTATCATGGTAATGAAAAACTTCAAAGTGAGAAACTCTCCCTCACATTAAGAATATTCCACTTAGAAATTTTTATTTCTCCTCTTTAGGAGTAGTTCGTTTTCCTTCTCCCCCTTTGTGATTTTCAAAAATAATTGAAGGGTATGGAAAAGAAAATATGGTACCTAAAACATTAGTATATGACAAGATACAATGAACCAAATAACATTTCATTAGAGTTGGGAAAATTTTACAAAGAAAGACAATTAAAACAAAAGATCGGAGTGGGTTTATTTGTCTTCCTTTTCCTTTGGAATCAGCTTATTTGACAAAGTTTTGAGCTTCTTTAGGTCTCTTTGATCTTCCTCGACTTGCCTCTCCAAGGCTTTTGACTTTTCTTGTTGAGCTTTCAAAGTCTCTGCCTGAGCCTCAATAGCTTTTTTCTGCATCTTTATCAACTCATCTTACTGAACGACTCTTTTCTCAAGCTCAATCCGGAGATTTCTATCATTTATAAGATTTTGAGCCAGAGAATTTTCCTTGTCATTAAGTTCCTTCACTTGTTGACTCCGGGAACTCTGCTCAATAATCATCTAATCTTGAATATTTTTAATCTTTTTATCTGCTGTGTCAAAGGCATTTTGAACTTCAGCCTGAAAACTTTCAAACTGAAATAAATCTTCATCAAATCTCTTAGACCACTTTGTCACCTTACTGCATGACTTTCTATGCACATCATAATCGATAAAGAAACTTTTCTATTCCGTTTCTATCTTCACACACTTTTCCATTAGCATAGATAGTGTCTCTGATTTTTAATTTTGGCTTAGTTGAAGCATTTGGCATCTAGAGTCAATGGTGGGAAAGATTGGAATGACATCCACCAACTTTTTCAACGACTCAACAATAAAATCATGCCCATGTGATGATGATTCGGAATCAAATACATCTCTTTGAGATTGTTCTTCTTCAACTTGCACTAGCTTCCCTCTAGAGGTACCACCAACCTATTTCTTCCGGATAACATCTTTTATAGGAGTATCCATGAGAACTTGCTTCCCCTTTTTAGCTCTCGGAATGGGTTGCTCACCAGGAGATACTTCCTTGGATTCAGAAACTTGAATAATCTGATCTTCATCTAGTTTCTGTTTTTCTTGACCTTCCTCAAGGAAATTCCTCTCATAGGATTCTTCCTCATCATACAAGAAATTTTCTTCTTCTTATTCTTACTATTGTTTACTAGATTTGTCATCTCCCTTTCCTGGAGTTACTAACTTTGAAGATTCAGCCTTATCTTTATAATCCTCTACTTGCTTTATCAAGAAATCTAAATCTTCACTTCCCTCTTCTCCTTATTCTTCAACTTCTTCCTCTATTTCTTCAGCAACTTCTTTTTCAGCTTCTTCAACTACTTATTTACCCTTGGATTTTTCCGGAGTGGCATAGTTCTTAGTAGGAGTTTCTGGTAAAGAAGGTTCTGTAGGGAAAGATTTAGGAACCGGAATCAGCTCAGAAGCTAACTCTGTAGCTCTCAGCAAAGATTGTACCACTTCAGCTTCAGACAGATTCTTTTTCATCTTCTTTTATTTTACTTGTTTCTCTAGCTCTTCAGCAACTCTTTCTTTTAAGGCCTTAGACTCTGTAGGGTCCAATCCGAATTTTGGATCCCCTTCTTTCCTATTCTTCTTATCTTCCCTCCACTTCGTAGCAACTTCATCAGGATAAGTTTTTTGTTTCTTCGGCTTGGGGGGAGCAGACTGTGTTTCCTTAGATTTAGGATTTTCTTCATCAGCCGCCACTTCCTTAATCTTTCTCTTCTTCCTTTGCTTTTTGGATCATTCCAGATTCAATATTTATTTCTGAGCTGCTTCAATCTCTTCCACAGATAGGGGGTAAAATTCTCCGGATTCACTGGAAAACCCCTCTTCATCCTCTTCAAGGTATCATCACTCACTAACATAAGCTCGCAATTCTGGACCTTTTATTTCCATGCAACCTTGAAAGATTATGAGCACCGAACTATCATCTTAGATAGTAAGGTAGGGAACATGATTATCTGAGCTCTTAAATTACCTTCCTTGATGTTCTAGATTGTAACCAAGACACGCTTCATCAAATTTATCTTTCTTAGATTTACCAAGAAATCTAAAACATAGATATCACTCTTCTTCAAATTATCTTTGTCGCCTCTTCTTGGAACCAGAAATCCTTGAACACAAAGATGAAGAATCTTGTTGTTCGGAGTGAGATGAGCAATCTTAGTGGTCATAGAATCCTAAAGTCCAAGGAATTTTAAGGCCTTAAACTTGTTGAAACTTCCTTGCTCATCTGGAAGCTTGTGTGAGCAAAACTCATCTTCCCTCTCATAGGACAAACCAACCAAGCTCGCAGACTTGGTGTAGGATAGCTTATAAGTCTTTCCATAAGATTTAAAAGAAAACCATTATCTTCCATCTTCCATCTGGAAGGAAAAAGACTCATATAACTCAATCAACAAATCAGTATACACCAGATCCTGCTTTTTTGACTTGAACATACAAATATCTTCCCAACCCTTCAACTTTATATTCTTGGTTACAATAGAATTAATCTTGTAGAAATCTGGATGAACTAACCTTTCCCTGAAGACTAACCACTTAGAGATTGGT
The DNA here is from genome assembly GCA_963277665.1 of Viscum album. Taxonomy (NCBI): domain Eukaryota; kingdom Viridiplantae; phylum Streptophyta; class Magnoliopsida; order Santalales; family Viscaceae; genus Viscum; species Viscum album. The sequence goes on along the minus strand of OY728138.1, from coordinate 1,100,192,579 downwards.
TTCGTAGTTGACATATCTTGATATGTGGCTTCAACAGACATTCAGAGTGAATAAATCTGAAAGATTCAGAACGGATTTGCAAAGATCAGAACCGGTCTTAAGAAGAGCAGTAGGGCTTCGAGACGTGAAATCTTTGGAAAACTGATGTGGGATGAGTCTTGGGGTCCCCTTTATATAGGCGATGGATGTGACCTTTGGTCTTCCAAAATCCATCAAACGGTTGAAAAACTTTTCGATCTGATCTGATGGTTGAGATTATTACCACAAGGAAAACTTGACTCTGATCTTTTGAGGTTTTAAAGAAAACATTCGGACTAAAGGAAAACTAGAATCTGAATTAATTTTAAAAGAAACAGGAAAAATACTAGCAAGCAAAATATGATTATAAAAACTCAAGTAAGGAAATCATACCTTTCAGATTGGCTATAAATATTGTTCGTAATTGGTAATATTGAGAAACAAAACTCATTTCAAAAGACCATTACAGGGAAAAAATGTTATGAAAGTTCCAGGTTCCAGAAATTTCCATTTCGGAAATTTTGATTCCGGAAATTATCATTCCAAGAATTTTCATTTCAGAAATTTCCATTCCAAAACTTCCATTCCAAAACTCCCATTCCGGAAATTATCATTCTAGAAAATTTTAGTTCCGGAAATTCCCAATCCAAAAATTTTATTTTCAGAAATTTTTATTCTGGAAACTTCAGTTCCGAAAAGTTTGAAAAACTAACTATGAAAAATTTTAGTTACACTAACAATCAAATGTACTCCCCCTATGAAAAGGATTTTGTTAATTTTAGGAGAATTGTCTAATAAGAAGTTAATGGAGAATTATTAACTTATGGTTATCATTCCTAACTTTTGTTTAATGTATTCAAATCTATCAAAGGGTAAAGATTTTGTGAAAATATCAGCATGTTGATCTTGTGTTCTGATAAACTGAAGAATGATATCTCCTTTAAGTGTGTGATCCCTAAGAAAGTGATGCCTAATATCTATGTGTTTATCACGAGAGTGATGTGTAGGGTTATTACTTAGGGAAATGACACTTGTGTTATCACAAAAAATTTGAGTCTTAGTAAAACTCAGGCCATAATCTATGAGTGTGTGTTGCATCCACAACACTTGAGCACAATAACTTCCAGCTGCTACATATTCAGGTTTAGCAGTGGAAAGTGCTACATAATATTACTTCTTGCATGACCAAGAAACTAATGAATCTCCTAATAAATGGAAAGTTCCGGATATACTTTTTCTATCCATTCTACATCCACCAAAGTCAGCATCCGAATTTTTTTAAGACAAAATCATTTCCAGAAGTATAAAATAATCCTAGATCCATGGTTCCCTTTAGGTAGCGAAAAATTCTTTTTTACTGCCTTTAAGTGAGATTCCTTAGAATTGGATTGATATCTTGCACATAAGCATACTGAGAAAATTAAGTCTGGTCAACTAGTTGTTAAGTAAAGTAAACTTCCTATCATACCTCTAAAATATGTTTGATCTACTGGTTTCCCAGCTTCATCAAGATCTAAGGGGTTTGAGGTACCGATGAGAGTACTTATACTCTTAGTGTTTTCATAACCATACTTTTTTAGAAGATTTTTATTATACTTATGTTGAGATATATAGGTTCATTATGGTCTTTGAGAAATTTGAAAACCAAGGAAAAAAGTCAACTCACCCATCATACTCATTTCAAACTCATATTTCTTTAGATTTTCAAAAGAATCAGTTAAAGATTGCTGAGTTGAACCAAATATAATGTCATCAACATAAATTTAAAAAATCAAAACATTTTTCTTATCTTTCTTTATAAAAAGGGTTGGATCTGCGTTTCCCTTAACATAGTTATTTTGAAGCAAAAATTCTGTAAGTCTATCATACCAAGCTCATGGGGCTTGTTTAAGGCCATACAAAGATTTGGTAAGTCTAAAAACATGATTAGGATGTTTTGTATCTTCAAATCCAAGAGGTTTTTCAACAAAAACTTCCTCTTGAACATAACCGTTAAGAAAAGAACATTTTACATCCATTTTAAAAAGTTTAAAATTGAAGAATAATGCAAAGGTAAGTAAAATAAGAATAGATTCAAGTCTAGATACTAGAGCATAGGTTTATTCATAGTCTATTCCCTCTTGCTGGTTATAGCCTTTAGAAACTAGTCTAGATTTATTTCTTATAATGACTCCATTTTCATCACACTTTTTTCTGAAAACCCACTTTACTCCAATAACAGTAGTTTCCTTAGGTCTTTCAACCAAGGTCCATACTTTATTCCTTTCAAATTAATTTATTTCATCTTACATGGCTTTGAACCAATCATCATCACCTAAGGCTTCATTAGTGCTTTTTGGTTCTAATTGGGAAAGAAATTCTATATGTTCTAATTCATTTCTCAAGGAACTCCTAGTACTTACAGATTGATTTACATCACCAATGATGCTATCACTGGGATGATTCTTAAGAAACACCTGATTTGGGTTTTTTAAAACCTGTTCATCAACATAGGGTAGAAAGTCTTCTAGGGTAAATGTTTCAGAAGTATCTACTAGAACATTTTCCTTATCAGAAGGATCTTCTATAAAAGGTTGATAATCAGTTTTTGAAAACACATCCGAGGATGTAGGTTGGGATGATTTAAAAACAAAAGGATCAGATTCATCAAATTTTACATGCACTGTTTCTTCAACGGTACAAGTATTTTGATTGAAAACTCTATATGCCTTAGAAGTTGTGGAGTAGCCTAAGAAAATACCTTCATCATATTTTGGTGCGAATTTGTGTAAATTATCCTTAGTATTTAGAATGAATACTTTGCAACCAAATACCTTGAAGTAGGAAAGTATAGGTTTTCTACCATTCCATAACTCATAAGGAGTTTTATTAAGAAAAGGTCTAATCAAAACTCGATTTATAGTATAACAAGCAGTATTAACAGCTTCAGCCCAGAAATGTCTAGCTATAGAATATTCACTGAACATGGTTCTAGTTATTTCTTGAAGAATCCTATTTCTTCTTTCGACTACACCATTTTGTTGAGGAGTTCTAGGTGCGGAAAAGTTGTGAGTAATGCCCTTTTTACTACAAAAAGTTTCAAAATTAGAATTTTGAAATTCTCCTCCATGATCACTATGAATAGTTTTCAGTGGAAGGTTTTTCTCATTTTTAACTTGGTCTCTAAAACTTTTGAAATAAGAAAAATCTTCATACTTCTTTGCTAGAAAATAGACCCATCTAAATCTAGTGTAATCATCAACTAGAACAAATACGTAGTATTTGCCTCCAATGCTTCTGGTTTGTGTTGGACCAAAAATATCCATGTGCACCAACTGTAATTCATTATTTGTTGAGACTTCACCAATTTATTTAAAACTAGATTTATGTTGCTTTCCATATTGACAAGGATCACAAGCTTTAGAAGAATCAAATCTATGCTCCGGTAGATCCTTAACTAGTTTCTTATTAGAGAGTTTACATAAGTTCCTAAGGTTACAGTGACCTAATATTCTATGCCATAACCAAGAATGATCTTCTATTGCACTAAGGCAAGGTAAATCTTGGATTCTAAGGTCTTCTATGTTCAAAGTGTAAACATTCTCTTGCCTATTGGCTGAGAGAATAAATTATTCCTTGGAATTGTGAACTAAGAACTTATCATTCTTAAAATTCACAAGGTATCCTTCATCACATAACTGACTTATGCTAATGAGGTTGTGCTTAAGACCCTTGACAAATAAAACATTTTAAATCAAGGTTTTACCAAGAAGAACAATATTACCAATACCAACAATTTCTCCCTGAGCATTATCTCTGAAAGTTACCTTTCCTCCTTTTGTTTGATAATCTTTTCAAAATAGCTTTTATTACCAGTCATGTGCCGGGAACACCCACTATCCATTTACCATGTATTGTTGTTGGTACTTCCTTTATCTTCCTGAAATCAAGAAAAGAATTAGACTTTGGAATCCAAACTTTTTTGGATCTGAGATTTCCAGATAACAAAATTTTGGGCACCCACATCTTCTTTGAAAAATATGCCTTATGAATACCTAAAGATTGGGTTTTATTTAAAGAAAAATTCTTTGCCCAGTGCCCACCACATTGACATTTGGTACAAAACGGGGCACTTTGTGGAACAAAGTAATTGTTACTAAAAGTTGGTTTAGCATGGGTATAACCAAATCCGGATTTGTTTCTTAAAGGTCGTATTAGGGAATACATTTTATCAAAATTTTCTTTACCATGGGTAAAGTTTGATAAACACTTCTTTAAGGAAAAAATTTCGGACTTAAGTTTTATAACCAAGTTTTTATCTTCAAAATCATTATATTTTGAACTAGATCTAGGCTCGAAGACACTTTTATTGGAAATTACTTTTTATAACTCTTTAGAAAGTTTGTTCTTCTCAGAACTTACTTCCTAAAGATTTTTTGAAATATTTATAAAATAAACATTTTTCTCATTAAGATCTTTAGAAATATCTGATATTTCTTTTATAAGAATAGAATTCCTAGAGTTTTTCTTATCAAATTTTTTATTGAGTTTAGAATTCTCAATCTCAAGAAGTTCAGCAAACCTAGAAACTTCTTCATAGGTAGGTGAAGTATTTTCTTCATCTGAAGAGGATTCTTCATCTGAGGAGTTATAATACTTACCATCATTAGAATTTAAGGATAAATTGGTCAATGATTCAGCATTTCGTACCTTATCCATAAAGAAACAATTGTTAATGGGTAATCTAGCTATAAGACCAAGATTCTTCTGTCCTGAAGATTCATAATCAGAAGATTCATCTAAAGAGTCACCACCACTGGCACTCCAGGTGTCATTTGATTTCAGAACTTTCTTAGCTTTGGTTTTGTAATACTTCTTTATATTCCTGTCAGAATGCCTTTATTTCTTTTATTTATTTTTGAGAAAAGGGAAATCTGGTCTAATATGTCCAGCTCTCTTGCATTCATAACAAGTAAGTTCACCATCTTTCTTGTCTTTCCTTTATTTTTTCTTATACTTGGATTGGAAATTTCTCTGGCCAGCTATCTTGTTCATCCTTCGAGCAAGATTTTCTAACTCATTTTCAGAGACTTCGCTCTCAATAGATTCGTATTGGATAATGACTTTCTTAGACTTGGATCTGGTTACTCTCTCAGGAGTCTTAGCTTTCAAAAGATTTGATGTTTTTGTAAAAGCAACAGTACCATTCCCATTCTTCTTCTTGATGTTGTCAGCGTCTCTCTTCATTCTTGTTTCATGTTGGAGAAGAGTTCTGAATAGCTCATCTAACGATATTTGAGTGACCTTACTATTCTCATCAATAGATTTTATTTTGGATTCCCACTCATTGGGAATAATATCAATTATCTTATCCACAAGAGCTTTATCATCTAACCCTTTCTCTCCCATAGACTGAAGATTGTTCACTATAGTCATAAATATTTGTTGAACTTTGCAAATTGGTTCACCATAAGGAAAATTGAAGCCATGGTATTCAACTCTAAGCATAGCTCTCCTAGTCTCAATCATTTTAGAAGTGCCAAATTGTGTAACCTCTAACTTCTTCCAGATACAATTAGCTGTTTCACAAGAAGAAATTTGGCTATATATATTTCTAGTCATTGAACAAAGTAAAGTATTGCATACCTTATAATTGAGTTGATACTCTTGCTTTTCCTGGTTAGTGAAAGTTCTAACTTCCTTTTAAGAAATTTTATAATCACTAGCAAGTATAATGAAATTATCCACTCCGGTATTGATAACAAAAGTCTTCATTAGATATCTCCAGTACTCATATTCATTACCATCAAACATTGGTGGTCTTGTAGGATTTAGATTGTCAATAGAACCAACATTGATTCCTGCCATTCTTAAAACAAATTTGGCAACCAAACTAGTTAGTAGAAAAAGTTTGTAACCACAAAGTTTGGAATGACAATTCGGAATGAGAAAATTCGGAATGAAAATTAAGAATGACAAAATTCAGAATGACAAAGTTTGGAATGAAAAAGTTCGGAATGACAAAGTTCCTTTATAAGCAAGGATGAAGAACAATGAAAAAGTGAGCAAGAAAAACTTATATGTGAGTACAAGTATTTCTGATACCTGCTCTGATACCAATTGTAGGATCTAAATAATGTTGTAGATGCTCAATATACAAGAGGGGGGGTGAATTGTACACTTTAAAAATTCTTTAATCAAGGAAAGATCTAAGTTTAACAAAGTTAAACTAAGCAAATTCACAACACCTCTAACACCAATTGGATAATTGGAACTGAAGTTTACAATATGAGATTCTACCTTAAAGCACATAGAATCTAAACTAATCAGAGTACAAGTGTAAGGAAATATAAGAAGGTTATACTTTACTTACAATACAAAAGTGTAGTGGAAAAAAAGTAGTAATACTACAATTAACAAGATATAAGTCTTTTAACCCAAAGAGAAGGGTATCCAAAAACCTTGGATAAAGGTCCCTTGATTTATACTTTCAAGCAAGTATGTCTTACACACACCAGGGTAAGCCCTCGATACGAATATCGGAGTCTCTGTCTTGCTATACCCGAAAGCCCTCAACTTCAAGGTAGTTGGAACCTCTGTCTTCCTTAGCAAGGAAGCCCTCGAACTTCAAGGTAGTCGGCTCCTCTATCTTCCTATCCCCGGAATCCCTCGAATGTAATCACCAACATTCAGAGTCGCACGAAGCAGTCTGAACGAGCGGTTCAGTATGCACAAAGAATGAAAAGATTATATCTCTAGAAATAACCTTAAAAGTGTGTGGTCTCTAGATAGATCAACTTCTTCATCTCATGTCTTGATCTCTTTCAAATGAGCTCCTATTTATAGGAAAATTTCCAACGGTTGGCTCCCTCCTCCAACGGTCATATTTTCCATGAAATTTGGAGGGACCTGTACACATGTAACTCAACCAACGGTTAGTTTGAAACAGAATAGAAGACATCGTTTAATAAAAAACAAAGTATAACTGAATGTCCGACATTGTTTTGTAATGAAGCATTTGTAAGTAAAAACCATACTAAGTTCGGAGTGTAAGAAAATTAAAAGTTCAGAGTCTAACCAAAATGAAATTCAGAGTCTATGTCAAGAAATGTTCGGATTCTGTTTTATAGGAATTCAGAGTCTGGTTTCACTAGAGATCAGAATCTGAACTTGCAGAGTTTAAAGTCGAACTAGTAAAAGTTTGGAGTCGAACTATTTAAGAGTTCGGAGTCAAACTTCATAAGAGTTTGGAGTTGAACTACTTAAGAGTTCGGAGTCGAACTCATGAAAGTTCGAAGTCGACCTTCATAAGAGTTCAGAGTCGAACTACTTAAGAGTTCGGAGTTGAACTCATGAAAGTTTGGATTTGAACTTCCTAAGAGTTCAGAGTCAAACTACTTTAAGAGTTCGGAGTCAAACTCATGAAAGTTCGGAGTCGAACTTCATAAGAGTTCGGAGTCGAACTACTTAAGAGTTTGGAGTCGAACTCATGAAAGTTCATATCCATAATTCGGAGTGGAACTTCATTATAGTTCACATCCAGAATTCGGATCCTAGAAACAGAATACTCCAATACTTGTCATCATGTGATTCCAGGATTTTGGTTAACAATCTGGTTTTTGTACTAAAGAAAAATACTGCTATGTATAAGAAACACTAGTTTAGGGTAAATTCCCTTATGGAAGAAAATTTTCCCTATGGGGGTAAAACATACATTTTCTTAAGTATAAGGTGTTTGTGATTTTCAAAATAATAAGGAATGGAAAAGTCATAAGGAAAACCTTATTGACTCAACAATCTTCCCCTCTCTTCTCTCCCACTGTAGCTTGCCGCCCGACGCACCCCACTGCCGACCTCCCGTCGTCACCCCGCATACCCCCCTCTCCTCCAGCGTATCTACCCCGCGCCCCCTTTCCTCCGGCGTAGCCGCCCTGTGTGACACCCCCTATTCTTCGGCTACTACTGAATCCACCGAGATGCCTCCCCTCCTTCCCGTCGATGCCGCCCCGTGCACCTCCCCTGTCCAGCCACGCTGCGCCACCGGCTCCCGCTACCCCGACCCCGCGCGTCGCACCCGCCACCACCCCTATTTAGCCCGCCACCGGCCACACCTCCATCACTGCCCGCCCTCCTCACTGGCCGTCGTGGCGTGGCAGCCTCCTGCTGACGCCGCCCCTTCCGACGACGCCCCTGCCGGCGCCACCCCTTGCCGGAGTCATCCCGGACATCCAGTGCCCTACCGGCATTGTCCCGGCTTGCGTGCATCCTGTCGGTGTCATTACGGCCAACGTGCGGCCTGCCGGCGTCATTCTGGACAGCCCCTGCCTTGCCGGCATCGTCCCGGCCTTCTCACGACCTTTTCCAGTTTTCTCTCAGGCCATTCACCCTTTCGGGCGACCTCGCCGGTTGAGAACACCTCAGCGCCAAGGTGAGGTTTGCGGTTTTTTTCTCATTTGAAATATTTTAAATCTATGTTTTTGTATTTTTTGAGTCCCTGATAATGTTTTTGTACTGCATTGGTCATTGGCGTAGTTGTTTCAGTGTTTGCCACCGAAGGAAAGTGGTTTGGGTTGTTCTGATCCACTTGCTGCTGTGTCGAGGTGACATTTACTCCGCTGCTTTGATTGAGTTATTTTAAAATAGCATTCATATGTTTTTTAGATGATTTGACTTTGTTTCAACGTGATGGAAAAGAAATCCACCACACTGCGGTCACCAGCTTGTGTAGGTGCTTGTCCGCCAGTGTGAATCGTGTCGTATTGTGGTGTTTCAAGCTTCGAGTCAAGGTTGGTTTCCCCACTTCACTTACTGTTAAATTTATAAATTATTAATTTCTTGTTATTTTTTAAATTTTGGTAAATTAGAAATAATATTTTTTTAGAATAATTGTTTGTTGTAAGTGAAGCTGTTTATTTTTATGCAATGAACTGAAATTGTTTTTCTTGATAAACTATCGCATGATGGTGAAAATGCCATTTGACTTTTTAAAAATTAATTTATAAATTTTCAATTGTAGTTTCAGTTTGATGAGAAATGTATATTTTTGATGAAAAATGTTGTTTTATTAAATAGTGGTTTGACATGTGAATAAATGTGTTGGTTTCATTTTGAGAAACACTTAAAGGCACGATTGACACTTTTAAAATGGTTTTGAAATGATTTTGATGAATGTACCTAGGGATGGGTACAACTAAAGGCCCAGTTGGCATTTTGTGATAATTATTGTGAAAGGGTGAAATGTGAAATCTATCCAAGGACCATTTGGCATTTTGAACTGATTTTTGGTAAAACACTTCTTGGGTTGGGTTCCTTTCCTAGTTCCGATCCATGTGATTGGGAGGGTCCACGGTATGGGACCTCCCTTGTGAAATTTGTGTCGATGGCAAGGGACTACCCTTTAGGTGGAAGAGGTGGTTCCAGATTGTGTGATGTGTTTGGATTATATATTTATATGCATGACTTGTGTTTGAATTGTATGGAACACCCTTCTTAGAACTATACATGGGAACCTGGCATAGTGAGTGAATCTTCTGAGAACTATTGCTGCACTAGTTTAGATTACGCACTGTCTAGTGGCCCCATAGCAGGGGAATACTGAGTTATTGCTGCTATGGGGATTGGGCCCCTCGGTTAGGCCATGTAGGGATATGTTGAGCATTAAGGCATTATGATGTCATCGAGTTAGGGAATGCTTTCAGGATGAGTCACATGTATGGTATGTTCTGGATTGTTCACGATCTCCTAGGTTCGACCCATGTTTCCTTCAGTGCTTACTTGTTTGTGGAAGATAGTTGAGGTTCCTAGTTCGGTTGATGGCCCTCGTGTGTTACTTTTCCATTTCCCTCGTTGTGTGCTGTGTATGGGTTTCCTCTTGGATAAAAAAAATAAATTTTGGATTTTAAATTCACTGAGAAAAAAATGTTTTAAAAATGTAATTCACTTTTCCCTTTTAACATTAAAACTTGTTTTTTTTAAATTTGAATACGGGAAATGGACTGTTACTTGATTTAGAAATGAAAAGTGTATGTGAAACCCATATTTTAGGTAATGTAGTTCAAACCTGAAATTAATATATTCTTTATTTAATGGTAGTGCTTTGGGAATAGATTTATCGGGCTAGCCTACTAAGTTTTAATACTCACACTTATAGTGTTTTCTTGTTTTTAGTTCTGCTGCAGGTTCCAACTTCATTTGTTCGCCTTGAGCGACGTTGGTTGTGGTTTTGGAGGGTGACCCGAGGGGTCACATAGAGTTTTGGTCGTGGTCAAGTTAGTAGAGTTTTTGGTTGTTCTTTCTTTATTTTCCTTTGTTCTTTTTTTATTTCCACTGCTTATTTTTTTTTATTTTGGGCCAAATAATTCCCACTTGTTTAATTTTTTTGCCCGACACTAGTTGCCATTCCGGGGGATCGGGAATGCCCCTTGGGACTTATCGTGGACCGGCTTGGGTGTCCAATTCTGGGTCGACCCGGGTTGGTTTGTGACAACTTTGACCAAGTGAGTAGTCTTATTGCATAGAAATTTATCTCTACGATCCAATATCTTCATTGTCTGCTCCTCATAAGAGATATCATTCTCCAATTGTACCACCTTTGAAGTTAGTAAATGTGAAGGATCTGGTATGTAATTCCTTAATAGGTATACATGAAATACATCATGTACTTTAGAAACGGTAGGTAGAAGTGCTAGTCGATAGGCCACAACTCTAACACGATCTCGAATCTCTAAGGGGACAATGTACCTGGGTCAAAACTTCCATTTCTTCCCAAATCCCATGATCCTATTCTATGGAGATATGAATATGAATACCATGTCTTTGACCTTAAACTCAAGGTCTCACCAATGATTGTCTACTTAACTCTTTCTTTGACTTTGGGATGCCTTGATGTGCTGCTGAATGGTTTTCACCTTCTCTACCATTTCTTTGACCATTTCAAGTCCTAGTATCTTACATTCACTGACTTCATCCCAGCATGACGATGTTCTTCACCTTTTACCATAAAGGTCTTCATATGGAGCCATTTGGATGCTCAAGTGGAAACTATTGTTGTAATAGAACTCAACCAAAGGCAGATGTTGGTCACATCCTCCTTTGAAGTCCATAGAAAACTCTCTCAACATTTCTTCTAGCATCTGAATCTTTTTCTCATATTGGCCATCAATTTGAGGATGATAGGTTATAGTGAAGTTTAGCTTAGTTCTTAGAGTATGTTGGATACCTTTCCATAACTTAGAGGTGAATCTTGGATCTTGAGAGAATAAAATCCATAGTGGTACTCCATTCACCATTACAACTTCGTTGATATATATTCATGAAAGTTGATCCAGTAAGAAGTACTCTCAAATTTAGATAAAGTGAGATGTCTTTGTAAGACAATTCTCAATAACCCATATAACATTATTTCCTATGGATGTTTTAGGAAGTCTAGTGACATAGTGCATGGTGATGTTTTTCCATTTCCATATTTGTACGGGTAATGGTTTCATCATCCATTTATAATTTTTCCTTTTATCCTTCACTTTCTGACATGATAGACACTTTTATGTATATTAAACAATATCCTTTTTCATATTGTCCCACAAAACGTTCTCTTAGAGTTATAGATACATCTTTGTGCCCCCTGGGTGAATAGATAATATTGTACTATGTGTATCATTAAGAATCACTTTCTTTATCTCATGATTGGATGTTATACATATTCATGAACCAAATCTTATGACTCCATACTCATCAATATTGAACTTGGAGAATTTCCCATTCTTGATAGCTGCCACATTTTTTTGAATTTTCACATCACTTCTTTGAGCATCCTTTATTTTCTCTATAAGGGATGTTTGAGTGATCATTTGAGAAAGGATTGATGATATCACTCCCTTAATGATTCCCATTTCCATCCTTTGGAAGTATAATAACATTTTATCCTTCTCAATTCTCATCATTGATAAAGATGCATGATCCTTTATACTTAGAGAATATGGCACCTTATTTGCCTTACCAGGATAATAGTGGATTGAGAAGTCATAATCCTTGATGAGATCTAACCATATTTGATGTATTAATCTCCCTCTATGTGAGTATATATTTGAGACTCTTTTGATCAGTATATATCTCACACTTCTCCCCATAGAGATAATGCCACTTGATTTTCAATGCAAAGATCACAACTGCCAACTCCAGATCATACGTAGGATAGTTTTGCTCATGAATTTTCAACTGCCTTGAGTCATAGGCTATCAATTTATCATTTTCATTATTAAAAAACCTAATCCTTTCTTTGAATCATCACTGTACACCACAAATATTTCTCCACTTTTTGGGAGTGTGAGTACTGGCAAAGTGATAAGCCTCGTTTTGAGCTCCTTAAGGATTTCCTCACATTCTTGAGTCAAAAAAACTTCCCTCCCTTCCATGTCAACATGGTTATTTGGTTTTATAATCATGATAAGTTCTTCAAAAATCATCAGTAATACCTGACTAGACTAAGAAATCTATGAATCTCCTTTACAGATGTTGTCCTGGGCCACTATTTGATTGCCTTTGTCTTGGAAGGGTCCACATATATTCCTTTTATGGTGATAACATGCCCCAAGAATGATACTTTATCCATATAGAACTCAAATTTACTATAATTTTCATATAGTTTCTCCCTTCAAAAAGTCGTTAGCACAGTATTCAAGTGCTCCTCATGTTCCTTCTTTCTCTTGGAGTATATCAGAATATCAACAATAAAGAATACTACAAATTTCTTAAGGTAATCTCTAAAGACTATATTCATTAAGTCCATGAATATTACTGGAGCATTAGTGATTTTGAAATGAATCACTATGAAATCATAGTTTCCATACCTTGTTCGAAAGGCATCCTTGGGAATATCTTCCTTCCCCACCTTTAATTAATGATATCTCGACTGAAGTTCCACCTTAGAAAAATAACTAGCCCCACATAGCTGATTAAAGAAAGAATATATCTGTGGTAAGGGATACTTGTTATTTATCATGATTTTATTGAGATCATGATAATCAATGTAGAGGCACATTGATACATCCTTCTTCTTGACAAAGAGGACTAATGCACCCCATGGTAAAGCACTCAGGCATATAAAACCCTTATCCAAATTCTCCTGTAACTGCTTCTTCAGTTCTTCCAGCTCAACAGTGTCTATTCTATAAGGTGTCTTTGATATAAGAAGATATATAGGAATATGTTTAATTGAGAACTCAACCTCATGATTAGGTGGAAGACCATACAATTATTTAGGGAATACATCAGTGTAATCCCCCATGATGGGCATGTCTTCGAGCATGATCATATCCTTTATCTCAATAATTTGAGCAAGATATGATTTCTCATAAGGAATTAATATCCACACTTGCTATGATGAATTTAAAAGAGATTAATCTTCATCCTTAAACTTCTATATAATTGGAGGATGATTTGGATTGTGAAGAGTGATATCACTTTCCCGATAGTCGATGTTAGATTTGTATAAAGATAACCAGTCCATGACCAAAATAGCATCAAAATCAACCAAAGGGAGTATGAAAAGATTTTATGGGAGGTTCAGTAAAAAACAATTAATCAGGGCAGAGTTAAGTACTTTGGATACAATAATTTCCCCATTAGTAGTTGTCACAGATAACTCAAACTCTAAATTTTGAGTTGGTGTTTGAATAGTTATACTAAAATTGCAACATATGAAAGAATGTATAGAACTATAATCAAATAGTATGTTCTCTATTCTTGAATACATAACTAGCATACCAATCACCACATCATTTTCCGACTCCAAATCAATAATAGTGATAACATAATCCCTTCTTTGTTTCCTTGGAGGTTTTTGTTGATTACCTCTAAGAACCCTATGCTTAGAAAATTGGTTTATAAAATTCCCATGTTCCTTGTAGTTTAAACACAACACTACTGGATGAGAGTTGACCCGAAACTTCCTTTATTCTTATACATTAGTGTAATTATTCATATCCCTTCTGTAGTTATTATCCAGATTCCCCATTCTTCCACATTTGAAGTATTTCCTGGTTCCCTTTAGATAGTTCTCAGGATGATTGTTCCCATAATTTTGACACAAGGGATATTCGGTATTCTTTCCATCATGGGATTTATTTTATGATCCACCCATATTAGACTCCATTTCCACTTTTTTTCACCAGGACCATGTGACCATTGAATGTCTATGATATCCATTTCAACCATGAGAGAATAATATACAATCTCCTCATAACTATCGAAGTCTCAAATCACTAACGCTTTTTTGTAGAATTATCTTTAGTCCATTAAAGAAGCAATCCACCTTACTTTCAGTGTTCATGAAAAATCCGGAGGGATATTTTACAATCCTTGTAATGTTTTATTCAAACACCCTGATAGAATCATCTTCCTTATGCTTAAGTATGAGGAACTCTCTTTCCATATTGAGATGGAGGGTTCATGGAAAATATTTACTGAAAAACATTTTATTTAATTCCTCCCAATCCATCGAATCAATTTATTCCTTGGACTTTGTATTTTTGATCAGTGTCCACCACTGATCAGAGTTCCCATCAAAACAATAGATCCTCAACACAAATTTCTCTTATTATGAGCACTGGAGGACAAATTATATCTTTTCAATGGAGTTAATCCATTGTTTTGTAAGGAATGGATTAGAAGATCCACTAAACATGGGAGTCCTTTTCCGCATGAAGTAATTTATGGAAACTTGATATTTTCTTGGAGAAGGAGGGCATCCCACATGATTCAAGTCATTATTCATAATTTGAGCTTGTTGAGAAAGTACTATCATAATGTTTTAAGCACCCATTCCCACCATATTTGTAATATCATTAGGGAAATATTCACATTTACTATTACATTGATTTTTGGAATGTGTTATTCTATTTTCTTCCATTAACTAAAAAAATAATGTTCAATTTAGGGGTCTTGAATACTTAGCTAATAAGCATAAAAAAGAAACTTTAAACATAAAATTTTAATGCTTAAAGGAAAAGTATATCATAACTTGTGATTACCTAGGTTTAAATTTAGGTTATCCATGATTTATTTCCTAACATATTTTCTCATGGATTTTTTTGTTCCCTTAATAATAGTTTGTAATTAGATTTTTAATTTACCAAAGCATTTCCCCTGGGATTGTCAAACCAAGTGTGAAGTAAGGCCAGTTGTTGTGTACAAGGTTACCCGGATTCTGGACTGGAACACCTTGTCAGTGTTGTTACTCCTAGGTACATCTATGCCAGAACCATGTCCACTTGTAGTATCAATATAGGTATGTATTTTCTTTATAATCCACTTACTCTATACTTACCAAAATTTAGGGATGTTTTATTAGACTTAGTCTTATCCCTAAGGTTCTTACGAAAGTTCTCTATTCCTAGTCTCAAAAAATAACTAAAATTTTCCTCTAATACCAAATATAGTGACCCTAGCCTTTTACACATATCATTACATGATTTTAATCATAATTAAAAATCAAATTACAAGACAAGGATTATGAATTTTAGTGTCTTGGAAGACTAGGTACATAAAAATGAAAACATGGGACTAAATAAAAAATTTATTTATTTATCATACATTATGATATACTAAATTACCTTTATCCCTTACATATACATAGGATAACCTGAGGATAACATAAACAAATGGATGAGCTAAAAGCCTAGTAAGGGAATAAACATAAGAATAAAGATTTTCGCATGGGTTAGAAGGCATAACATAATGATATAAAAGACATGAAACATGATTAAATATATGGAATCATAACATGGGATCATATAATCATGGATTCATAGTAATGTGTAAGAAACATAAAACATGAATTTATCATAAATCAAGGCTCGTTGCATATAGAGGAGTATGAGCCAAGGCTAACCACCAAGACTAGTGGACATAGAGCACGAGTCAAGGCTAACCACCAAGACTTTTGCTCATAACATCTCATGATAATAAATATTACCTAATTAATTGGTGTTATATTTGGTTTCAACCATCATAACATGTTCATGAATATTTTTTCCACATAAAGAATCATACATAAGAAATAAAACATAAACATAAGTGTTACTGATGGAAATAATTGGGTATCATAATTATTTCAATAGGTGTATCAAAAGATAATATCATTGTTGTGTCCTTTAAAGGAGGGATGTAAATAATATATGGGCATTAATAAGTTAATATAGGCACATATCATTATGATTGATGTCAAACTGAAGTGAAAATATTGTTTAAGAAACTTTAGAAATAAAAATTTTTCGTACAGTTTAAGGGAAAAATTTCAAGATTATTTAAAATGGAAAAGGAATAATTATTTGTATAAAACTAGAATTGAACTGAGGTAGATTTTAATGATAAATTTAGTGATTTTAAAAATATAATGGTGGATTAAAATAGATTATGTATAATACTTGAAAATGTGTAAGAATTCAGGAAGTTCCCTTAAACCGAGCTTGCTTATCGGGAAGAATTGAGTAGGGAACCTTTTAAAAACATGTACACCCCCCAAAAATAAGGATTAATGGATATTGATACATGATTTTGGAACATATAAAAAAATTCATAATATTTAATGAAATAGAATTTCATTTGGGTAAAAAGAGATAAAGAGTAACCTGAAGGAACAATGGAGGTTCGGGTAGAATCCCTTACCTTATGTCAGAAATGATTATGCACTTGATCTTAATGTACTTAATAATAAAATTAAATACATTAATTAATTAATTCACAACATTTTATAATTTAATTAAATTTATTATAATTTTATTAATTTCATTCATACCCATTTTTATGGGTTATTAGATTCAATTTCATCGTTCGGGAGCGTTAGTTTCCTAGGTTTTCATGATTAGTTTACTTGTATAAGTGTATGGAAAATCTTGTAGAATGAGGATAGTTGTCTAGAACTGAAAATATATGTTATTAATGAACTTATATAATATTAAAATACCATTTTTACCATAATTGAGGATGATTCATTAGATACATCATTAATGATAATCATTTATATTAATTTAGTGTTTTTTGATCTCAACGAACTCATTTTGTTTTATAAATTAATATAATGTTTAAAAAATTATTCGAGAACATTAAATAAGATATAATACATATATTATAATCTGGTTAAACCATAAAAATTATTTCATTACCATCCTTGTATATGGTAATGGAAATTGAAAACTTTGTAATCCTTGAATGTGATAAATTAACACATCACAGACGACGTTTTCATTTTTAGTATAAAAGGAGGGGAAAGAAATGTGATGATGGATTATTAAATTAGAATAAAAAAATTCCATTATATGTAAGTTACTTGATTTATCATACCATTTATATTAGGGTAGGTTATGAGAGAAAAAGAAAAAATGGAACTTGAAAAGAAATTAAATGAAAAGGAAGAGGGTTTTACCTCTTGATTCCTTCTTCTAGAGAACCTCCTTAAGGGATTGGTTTTGGTCTTTTACTAAGACCAAAATCTCCTAGAAGTGAAGAAAGGGCTTGGGAGGATATTTGAGTATAATTTGAATAAGGATCAAGCCTTTAGAGGAGTAAGGAGAATAGGTGGTGAGGGGTGGTATTTATAGTGGAGGAGAGGGGTGTTTTCTCATTATTTAATTCATTAGTTTATTATTTTCATCGAGATAAGAAATAATGTTTATTCTTGAAACGAAATATATTAATTAGATCATTTCAGTTGGAACCAAATTTTCTCAAATTAGCCATGACTCAATGAATATTTCATTTAACTTATAATGTATATATACCGTAAATTACCGTATTTTACTATTCACCAAAACTTCCAGTATTTCAGAAAAATTCAAAAAATTCACCATAACCATTTTTTGTCATGTAGAATTAAAAAATGAACTCAATTTTATGGAAATAATTTTCTACATATGAGAAATTTTAATTTTAATTAAAATCATAATTTACTTGGAAAATATAGATTTTAAAATTATAACTACTTTTATAACACTTTGAAAAATTAATTAAGGTCTTATAAAATTATATTAAAATAATAAGAAAAGAAAATATTAATTTATGAATTCATTTTATGAAAAGAATTTTATTTTAAATTATTAAATTGATCACAAAATTTTAATTATATATTTATGAACTATAAAAATACCAACACTTAATTAATAAAATTTAAAACACTTATTTACTTATACTATGATATAATTATATCATATTACCATTTATAAGATGATTAATTTTTTTATGCTTTCATAGGTAAGGTTACTATTCCATTGCCTGGTTTATTATTCATAAAATCCACATTACTATTCCAAAGGTCAAGTTACTATTTCATCGGTATAGGTTCCTTAGCCTATTAAAATACTTATTATTTCATTAATTATTCATTTATAAAGTTTATATTGTATTATTTATGTGATTTAATGTGATTTATACTATATGAAATAATTATAATAAGGTAATTTACATTATATAATTTAAGATTGTTACAAGCTTTACATCCACTAGAGGATCTACCGAAACCCATAATTGGTTTTTATACATGCATTCTATTTTATAATCCATGGATTTTTGACACCTGGAAACTTATATTCCACTCATCGATTCATTATAGGTTACAATATCATTATTGTCAACTAATAATGATTCAACATCCTCAGTGACTAGAAAACCATATCTTTCAGGTTCTCTAACCACTCTTGTATTTCAATATAGTACATATGTCTCCAGAACATATTTTTTCACAAGGCCTTGTAGAATTAATTCTTGTAACAACTCTTGTGTATCTTGAGTTGTGACTTCATTGAAGTCTATATTTCTCCAACTATATATTTTAGTGATGCGGTCGTCCTCAAGGAACATGGAATGTATTGCCACTATTACCATTTTATCTGAGGGGTCATATAAGAAATATCTCCTTGTTTCATTAGGGTATCTTATAATGATTCATGTCTTTCCTTGGGGTGAATGTTTGTTTCATAAATAGGCCTTAACAAATGATTCACATCCCCACATATATAAGTACGACAACATGAGTTTCTTTCTAATTCAAAATTGGTATAGAATACTATCTTCCACATTAGTTGGAACCTATTTTAGTAAATGTATTATTTTCATTAACACATATCCCCAATAGGATAATGGAAGACTCACATGACCCATAATTTATCTCACCATGTCCAATAGGGTGCAGTTCTACCTTTAAAATACACCATTCCATTATGCTGTATAAGGAAAAATGGGTTGGGATAAAATCCCAAACTCCTTTAAACAATCAATGAAGACTTTATTAAGATATTATCTGCCATGGTCTAAGTAGATATTTTTAATATTATTACCAATATTATTCTAATATTCATTATTATATTCCTTAAATATGTCAAATGAATTGGAATTATACCTCATTAATGAGATATATCCATATCTACTAAATTCATTAGTAAAAATTATGAAGTATGAATACCCACCCCTAGATTAAACTAAAAATTGTATACACACATATTTATAAACCAAAATAAGAATATTAGTGTCCCTTTCACCTTTTTAACTAAATGGGGAATTTTTTATTTTTCCTTGTAAACACACATGACATACACCAAGTGGTTTTAATTCAAATGAATCCAATTATCCATGTTGGTGTAATTTGGTAAAGTTATTTTCATTTACATGGCCTTGCCGGTGATTCCATAATTGGGTATGGTAAGTTTCAAGTGAAATTTATTTTCTATCAATTTCCATTACTTGGTTTTTGTAATCTAAAATGTAAAGACTATTATTTAAATACACCTTACCATAAAAAATTATTTCATTATAAAAGAATAAACACATATTTCCATATTTGGAAATCAATCCATCCACATCAATTATGGATATAGAGATATTTTTTTAGTAAACGGTGGAACATAATAACAATATTTTAGAACCTAGATTATTCGAATCAGAAACATGATATAGTAGTCCCCAATAGACACAACAATGAGTCTAGATCTTTTGGATTCACATAGATCTACCTCACCTTAGGAAATTTTTGGGAATTTACGTGGTTCCTATATTTGAATATATATGTGAGAACCACATACCTTATATAAAACCCAATTTTTTGAAATAGATAGATTACACTCGATAAAAAATTCACTTGAATCTTACCCTTGCTATTTAGCATGGGTGATGTTTTTCTTTCAGTGGAGTCTTATTCCCTTGATTTCCTCTTGATCCTCCTATTATTGGAAGGGTGTTACGAAGAATATTTAGACTTGGAATTAGTATTGGATCTCTATTTTTGGACTTTATAATTTTATTCACCATAAATATAAAAGGTTTTTTTTCTCTTCATATCCTTGCCAACTTGGAGAAGTAGGGTGATAAGATCTATGAGAGATTTATCTATGTTGTTCATATTGAATTTAATAAAAAAGATAAAGAATATCTAAGAGAGTGATGAATGAATAAGATCAATTCATAGTGAGTTAGGTAGTTTAAACCCTTTATCCGCTAGGTGCATAATGTATCTAATGAGTTTCACTACATGATTCATAGATGGAGTACCTTCTCTAAGTTTTCTCATGAATATTTCCTTTGATATATCAAACTGTTCCTTACTTGATCTCCCCTGATAAAGATCATAGAGTGATGGAGCATGTTATATGCATCTATGTTTTCATGTGACTTCATTAGTTTATTAAAAATGGATGAAAGCATTAAAATATGAATGTCAACTTCATCACCCAGCTGTTTATCATAGACAGTGAACTCCTCACCACTTTCTATTTTTGTAAGAGGATAAGACAATGAGAACTCTATCATGTAAAACTTTTTTTCATGGTGAAACACTACCCATAGTCATCTAAACCATTTCTAGAAGTCACTATTAGTTATAAGATGATATTTATTCAGAATCGATCATATGGATAAGGTGGTGTATATATTTTTTCATTATTATACAATAATAAAAGATCTTATTATCAATATGTTTCTTAATTAAAAATTATTTGAGACATGATAATGTTAATTTTATTAATTCTCCCACTATTTCATCAAGTATCATCAACCCTCACCATTAAACTCGAAATTTATAGTTGTATAGACATTCTATTAGAAAGGATACATTAACCCCTCTTATAACCCAAGCAAGGGATTCATCAATTATTAAAAGGTATTTATGTGGGTAAGTCATTGATAACTATGGTCTTGCAGCTCTATGATCTATTGAGTGGATTCCCCAATTTAGAAACCCTTTCTTGAATTTCCTCAACACTTACCTTCAAGTTTCATTATGTTTAGCAAGATATACTACTCTTGATGTGAATTGGTTAAGTCAACCCAAGAATTTCATCAAAAATCCCTAATAAATGTAAGCATCTCATTGAGGGTTAGACTAATACTTAGTTATATGGTTTCATTTCTAATCAAGTAATGGAAGGATTAGTCTAACTTAATATCTTGTTAGAGGATTTTATTTATTATGAATAAAATTTTCTTATTTTATACTTTACATTTAGTTTTAATATAAAGTAGATTTTTATTTAGGGATTAACCATGTCTTGATAAAATATTTCTCATAAATGATTTATTTTAATTCCATTATTGTATATTATTCTATTTATTTATGTGATCGTGACCTTGTATTCATAAAATAAATCTTACATAAACATAAATAAAAAAAAAATGACTAAGCCATGAGATTATCTAATGGTTTATTTATTGAGAAGAAAATAAACCAACTTATTAACCTAGGGTAAAACTCTTTGTTCTGGTCTTAGAACAAGTTTTAGTATTTCACCTATCCACTTATGAATCACATGTGTTGGTTTCATCTTAGCTCCATATTGAATTGTATCTTCTTTATCTCCATCTTGAACCAACTTCATGCAACTTATGATACTCTTTTTATTATATATGTTTTATAGCTCACACACATGTGAAAGGAACCAAATGATTGGTTAAGGGGAATTACATAAAACAAACTTGGACAAGTAGGTCCTACATTATAAAAGCATGAAGGATAAAACACATGCCATTATATTTAATTAAATAATAAATGATTTCAAATCCATGAAAAAAAATTAAACCAACACATACATAGGTTTGTTCTAAGACCATGATAGGTCATACACATGTTATGATTATGAATTTAAAATAACTATATAGTATTCATTTCAATTCATTCTTTGATTAGATATAACAAACTCAAATTTACCTGATTAATGATCTTATTAATCAATTAATCCATTTTATCTTATTCCATAAAATCATTATAAAATTTACATTCACTATGATTTTAAATAAAATAAATAATTTTTTTTATTTAAAAATAAAAAAATTAGTATGAAACTTTGTACATGGAAGAAAAATAGTGAGTAACTATCCAAACTATTCAGTATGGTTATTTTTGTATATAATGAACTCATAAATCATATTTTGTACATGTAATGTTTTGTAATTTCATGGAATGTATTTTCAAATTAATGACACATGGAATGCATGAATATTACATTGCCTGTATAATTTATTATATTGAGTATCTAGTATATAATAACTGTATATGATTTATAATTTTGAAAATTATGCATAATTAATTAATAATTTAATATAATATAAAACCAAATGATTTTCATGTACTATGAAAATAATGACACATAGAACACATGTTAATGAGTTTAATGGAGTAATTAATTAAATTTAATATTTTTTGTGTAAATAGGTAAAGTACATAGTGTGTGAAAGCTCCTTAAATAGCATATAATTTTCTTCTAAAAATATTCACATCACATAACTAGGGATTCAACATGTACTTATTATATATGTTTATGAATTTAACAATGTCTAGATAGGATATATGGCATGTACATCTAGTTACATGGTTGTCATCATGGATGAATCTTGTATTAAATACATGTATTGTATTAATTACATGACACATATTTCTGAAAATTGTTTTTTTATTATAATGAAAACACTTTTTAGGAAAAGGTGAGAAACCAAACACCACTTCACCACTTCACCACTTCACCACTTCACCACTTCACCACTTCACCACTTCACCACTTCACCACTTCACCACTTCACCACTTCACCACTTCACCACTTCACCACTTCACCACTTCACCACTTCACCACTTCACCACTTCACCACTTCACCACTTCACCACTTCACCACTTCACCACTTCACCACTTCACCATTTCAACACTTCATAGCTGGAGTTGAAATCGTCAAGAGAAGGCCGAGGAACCACGAACTAGGAAACACGAACATTAGAAAATCAAGACAAACCACAGAACCGGTCTCCTCGAATGCCCACCGGTGCGACAGTCGACACCAGCCCAAATCCACAAACCCTCCAGCAGAATCCAGTCGGAGTACACCCAAACCCTCTAGCAACGTGAGATGACCCAAGAGGAAAACCACAAAGAGTGACGAAGAAACTATAATGAGGAAAATCAGGTCGTCCGGATGCCGCATCCTAATCCACATACACCACAGCGCAACCACGATCCAGTCGACTCCGCATTCTGAGCAACAAACCAAAGCTCCATCTCTTAACCACAGACACCACCATAAGAAAAAACACTGAAATAAAACCTATAATGAAATCCTCATAATGATGGAATCTAGAACTGAAAATCATACCCCCTCCGTGAAACACTGGGACCAGCTTTGAGCTTCACCTGAAGAGCCAGACGCCTGGAAATCGCCAATCCCGGTCAAAGACGAAGCTGAAACCACGCCATATCCTTCATCGAAGCCAGATCCACGCCTTCACCAAGCCGATGCTCTAGATGGAACCATGCCAGAACATCCTCGAACAAACGAAGATAGATCTACACCTTTGAAGACAAGAAGATGGAGTCAAGGCCTCGCCTAAACCAAATCTGGGCCAACATGACTAGAATGGCGATCGAAACCGAGGCATGCCGACACCGAGCAAAGGACGCCGACCCGCACCGTACCACGCCAGAAGAGGGGGGAGGGAGAAAATTGGAGGATGATAACCCTAGCCTGTAAGAATACATGATGCATATTGACCCCATGTTTTCCACCTTGAAGAAACATGGACTAGATTCCATGTATTCCATCTACATACTGTGTAGTTATGAAACCCGTGTAGTATCCTAAATAGTCAAAACATTGTGCATTTAATGCACATGGAATGTATTTATCACATGATAACCTGTAGGCCATGTGGGTTTCTTGGTACAAGGAAAAAGGATACATGATTTGTGAAAAATGAGTATAATTTATGTAACCTTGTATTATCCATCCATAATTCTTGGAACTTCCAGATGGGTTCTTCAGATGTATTCTTCATTAACAATTAACCAATACTGGTTATGTGAGTGATAAATGAAGAGGATAAAGAATAAATTTAAACAAAAAATCAATAAATAATTAAAACTTTAAATGAAATATAATTTTTAAATTAGTATTTCTCAATAAAAAAATAAATAATTATAAATTTGATTGTGACTGCTGTGATACCACTTGATAGTTCCAGGTACAGTAGAACCTCTTATTGGGGCTGATACCAACTAATTTTTTTTAGATTTTATAGATCATTTTCATATTGTACAAGATGTAAACATCATGATAATTGATTTAAAAAAAAAATATTTAAAAATAATGAATTCAGAACAAAGAGAAGATATTTTCACATTAAATCTATAATTAATTTAAATAGATCGAAGAAAGAATACTTCGGTTTTGAGATCTTTTATCAATAAAGATGTTGATCATCTGAAAACCTTTTCACTCAACCATTATTGTGCTTGTTGGATCCATGTATAAAATCCATCTAGTGGTGATCCACATATTCTCCATTAATATCCAAACAATGATGATGAATTTTTTGGTGCTAGCATTGCATATCGATCATCTTGTGATGTTAAACTGAATTGAAAATTAATTTTTTATTTCAAAAATCACTTTTATGGGAAAAGTGGGAACCCTCACAAGATTTAGGATACAAGGATCATCAAAATATATAATAAATACGAGGCCATTCCAGAAACTTTTAAGATTATTGGAATTATTCACCCTATATAAGCTCCATTGTAATGAAGTTACCCTCTTATTTGGGTCATCCTTGTTAAGATATTCTAAGTGGTAGGCCATCTTGTCCCAAGTTTGAATATACCCCTCAATATTTATCTTCATTTTTTAAATACTCATGCTAAAATCCAATCTTGTTTTTTGATCCAAGAACTTTTTTCCTCATTTGTATTAACTCTAATAATTCTCTCATACATTCTATTAACACCCTCCTTTAAATTTTTGATAGAAAAAACCTCCTCCATCATTTCTTCCTTAGAGTAGAGATTAAGCTCTATAGAATTTTCCTTATCTTATCAATCCTTTATTTCAACCTTATTCATAGAATTATAAAACTATGATTCCTAATACACTAATACATCCTTAGCGACCTAAGGCATTTTGGGTTTGAAAATGCTATTAGGCTCACCTACAACCACATAGCCTTCTTGCACTTGATCTGGAACTTTAATTTACTACTCTCCCTTGTACCTTAGAATCATCATAGTAAGACATATTATTTTCAAACTATTTCCTTATTATTGGAATGGTCATACATAATGGGTTTTCATTCCAGCACATTTCTAGACCCAATCTTATTGAAAAACCTTATCTCCATAAGTTTTGGTAGGTGAGAGTAGTCTTTATGGCCTTTAGATTTATTTAACTTATGCATAATGAAACTCCAAGAGTCTTTAATTCTCTTATTAACCTTATTTATACTTGGTATGTGTGGTCCTATAACTTGAATTATACCTTCATGTTCCACTGAGGATCAGATGGAGATGTCATCACCCGACTCTGCCTCAATGGAACCATGAAATTCAATATTGATCTCCTTCGATGTAAGTATTTTGGTGTTAATCTTTGGATTAAATATTCCTTTTCCTTTATATGTCACCATATTATTTACCCCATGATCTTTAAACAATCATTTAACTTCCAAAAATTCAAATTGGTCACTCAAATTTAGAATTATATTTCTCTTCTCGGGGTTCAATGTATTTACAACATTCACCCTACCCTCCTCCTTTGACACTGGTGGATCCAACATTGAGCTACTATGGGGAATGTAGAGAGATGTTCCTTCCTCATTTTATTCCTTTTAATATCTTCATGGGGATTTATATTTCTAGTTCATACTACTTCAATATAATATGAAGGCATTGGGATGATAGTTCTTTGACTGTCACATGCATCCCCTCAAGCCCCCTCTACCCTGAAGAGATATCACAAGTCTGGATCTATTACTTCATACCTACACTAGAAGAAAAAGAAAAACCATTATCACCTTGACCAATTCTAATACGCATTTTAGTATCAAAATTCTAGTAAGTGACAAAATCATATTCCCTATAATAATTCCTATGGCTACACCGACACACTAACATCAATTGTCCTAGTAACTTACAAGAAGAATAAAAATCAACCCAATTATCAAAGAAAACCGATTGATTGCAACAAAAATCTTCCCCAACCAAAATCCACACACATTTCACTAGGTGATTTGAAACATTGAATTCAAAACATATTCATGGTGAGATAGGGTGACAAACAAATCTTATTCTACTGTTGGAACACTAATATCGCTCTACCATATTTCATAACATTAGATGATCAAAAAAATTTGGAAAGGAAGAGGTAGTTTTGGGAAGCTTACCCATAACACCATGGTTAAGGAATTTCATTTCATGTGAAAATCATAATATCATTTGAATAGGTAGAAATGATATCCATTATAGATTCATGGGGCACTGGACCAGGCCAAGCTCAAACCACCCTCATAAGAAAAATTAATTATGATTAGCCAATTAGGAAGAGGTTCAACAATAAACCATTCCTATAATACCAAGACCTAAAAACAATCATGTTAAAAAAATCGACTGAAGGGATATGCTTTATGAAGCAAACCACCAAATTCATATTCATGAGGGATGAGGCTTCTTTAAACTCTGAGGTCAAGGGAATGATTTGAGGGGAACTGTCAAAAAATCTAGGACTTCAGGGATTAGTGACATATTAGGGAAATCAGGTAGAAAATCATGGTTTGATAAAGGAATAAAATAATGAGGATGAGTGTAAGGTCCCACATTTGGTACCGGGTATAATTTTCTTACGGAAATTGAATTTTCTCTTTTGGTGGATGGGTCAATTCTGAAGTTTACCTTCATAATGTAAATATGAACCTTTGAACCCTTAATAGTATTATTTTTTGATGTGGTTTGGGTCTTGTGTAGATTTTTAGGAGTCAAACTGTGTTTAAGAGGCATCAGGCTCTAAAGGATCCATTTTTTGGGAAGGCTGCATGAGCCATAATATTGGTGCATGATTATTTTAACTGTGCGGGTGAACAATGTAGCCCCAATTCTTTAGGAGTATGATTTTTATAAATTTTGTGTTGGGTTGGGAGGCTGTGTGGATTATTGGAGGTGTTCATGGGGTGACTCACATGGGATTCACATAGTTTTCCCAAATTGTGCAGCTAGCTTTCACCCTTAGTACCACTTAAATAGTAGCACAAAATGGTTGGTGAACATTTATATAAACCGTTCATCCAAACAATGAGAGGTTTGGATCCTAGGATGAGGAGGGAATAAAATTGGTTCATGGTTTGCCTAACCATTTGGCCAAACCCTACAGTTCTTTAAAAAACTGTTTTCCCCCTAGTTCATTTTAAAGGAACTCCTTAATTTTATTCTTATCCATGCAAACAGTAGAGGTGCCTATCAAGATACTCATCCTATCCTCTTCTAGGAATGGATAGATATCCTCCATCCAGTGTTGGAATTTATTTCCATCTGTCTCATTGGATGCGTACCAATAAGCTCTTTGTTTCTCTTTCCCCTTTAGTTCTTTGCCTCACCATCTTGGATGATATCTTCATGCGAGCTAATTCACCCTATTCTTAGGGAGTTTGTTCATTTCTTAGATTTCTCTTAAACCAAATCTAATCAAATCTTAATATTGGACTAGTATACCATATTAATCATTATTTAGGTGGTCTATATCATTTCTATCAAATTTTTATTTTTATATATGACACATCATTGTTCCACATGCCAGTATTTCTGTGAAATACCTCTAAATTGTGAAATTCCTGATATAGATCCTAATTACTTGAAATAAATGCATGTTACCACTAAATAATATCATTGGTGGTTTCTCACCTCAATGAATACCACCCCTTAGGACGTGTTCTTAATTTTTTTGATAAATCAAGTATTTTTTTTCTAATTAGACAAACTATGGAGGTGTGATTTACTATAAAATGTAAATGGGTTAATCAAATGAAATTAATTGGAATGTGGAGGTGTGTGACACTCCACTATATCATCACCTAGTGATTAAACCATCTATAAAGTGTTTTTGTAATAAATTATTATTAAAATAACTCAACGACTTATGTGTGGAGTGTATATTGACATGACCTATCTTATTCCTTTTTCATGTATAGTGTTATCTATTTATGGATAGTTCACATGGACCTTAATAATTTCAGATAATACTTGGGATCACTTGGAAAGTGGATTTATAAAGGCATGGAATTTCCTAACCAATTAATGAATTGAACTTTACATATTGAAATTAGTGTAAAGACCCTGACCCCAATAGCACAGAGTCGGTGCCTTACTTAATTACATTAGTACTATAAACAAGTGTTTGCATACCAAAAGACAAAATAGTTTATTAGTTTTGTAAAAATAGATACAAACATAAGCTTTACATATAACTTGAAAGGAATAACAATATAATAATTCCATTGGAAATATCCTTAACTCCTAGATTATCCCTGCAAGTCATTCATAATATACATATTCACATTTTGGGGAAAAATAAAACATAATAAAGGGGTGATCTTATATGGTAAGTATGATTAATCAATAAAACATTAGATATAAACATAAATAATAAGGCATGGTGAATATCCAATAACACATGTTATAATATTGAACATAATACAACATGAATAAAAGATGATCAAAATAATGTCATATAAATAATCACATGAGAATAAAACTTAACTATGGATATTTTAATAGTAGAATAATCACAAGGACTATCAATTAATAGTATCATAATGAGGTAATTCATAATTCCATACATCTAAAACATACCATTGAGGCATTAAACAAGACATCTAAAAATAAATGGTTAAGACCTCGACCAAACCCATATATGTTTTGTCTCATGAGACCTAATGATGCATCGAGGAGATATAGTGGGACCCACCCATCAATTACTATGTAAAAATAAGTCCTTATATGAATGGGGTGGTACATAAACAACATATATATATGAAATGTAAATAAATTTCCCAAATCAATAAAATAATTACTAACCATTCTGATTAATATGGTGAATGGTATCAAGATAGCACACCCAAAGTAAAACTGATCATAAACCATTTAATAAAATATGGTATATCATATCATAAAATATCAATACCTGTTATGCATAATATTCAATATATGGTATTTAAATATAAAAAAATACTCTAATAAAATCATTGAGAAATTCTTGGGAGAAATACCCCTTTTTTACTTTGCAAAGAAGAGTTCTTTTGGAAAAATCATTTGTATTTATCATGATATCATATTTTAAACATTTATATCCTAGAAAATAAAATGAATTTACAAGGAAATTATGTTTTATGCATAGAATATGCCAAAATGAAATGAAAACATTTAAAAAGAGTCATTATAAATGATCCACTTTAGTGTGGTTTAAGAGAAAATATAAAATAGTATTTAAAGAAGACAAGGATTAATTGTTTGCATAAAACCAGAAAATAATTAAAATAGTTTTTCAAGATAAAAATAGTGATTTTATAAAAGTATTGGTGACTTGTAAAAAATTATAGAATGTTCTTGAAAATGGGCAAGAAATTGGAAAGTTCCCTTTAATCGAGCTTGCTTATCAGGAAGAATTGAGAAGGGAACCTTATAAAACATGTATTTACCCATAAAATAATGATGAAATAATCTATATGTATGATTTTGGAACATATAAACAGAATTTAGAATAATTATATATAATTAATTAAGAATTAAATTGGGGTTAAATAGAGATAAAGCGTAACCCAAATGGAAAATGGAGGTTCGAGAATAAACCCTTACCTTGTGTCCAAAAGTGTTTTTCACTTGTACTAAACATCCTAGTTAATAAAATTATATTAATTAATAATTTAATTTAGAATCCTAATAAATATTTATTTTATTTATTATATTTTTATTAAGTTCATTTATTGCCTTTTTTATGAGTTATAAGATTCAATTTCATCGTTCATAAGTGTTCATTTCCTTGGTTTTCAAGATTGGTTCACTTTTATACATGTAAAAAAGATAATGTGAAATGGGAATAGATATCCAGAATTAAATTTATGTGTTATTAATGAAAATACTAAATATTTAATGGTCTTTTTTTCATATATTAGGATGATTCATTATATATAACTTTAATGATAATATTTTAGATTATTTTGGTGGTTTTTTGATCGTCATGAACTAGTTTTGTATTATTAATTAATATCATGTATATATACTAGTTATAAAATGATAAATGAATTATAATATGTATAATAAAATATTATTTAACCATAATTATGATTTTATAACTAGTATTGAAGGTGGTAATAGAAATTGAAGTCGCATCATCCATGATGGCGGTAAATTTGCACACCACAGACGATGTTTTCATTTTTATAATAAAAGGGGGAAGGAGAGGGGGTTTAATGATGGATATTCCATAAAAATAATAAAATCCCATTATATATAAGATACCTAATTTATCATTAATGTTTTTATAGAAGAGTTAAGGATATAATAATAAGAAAATAAATTAAAAGAAATTGAAAGAGAACGAAAAAATATTTACCTCTTGAATTTTTCTCCTTGAGAACTTCCTTAAAGAACTTTGAAATGGTCTTTTGGTGATATCAGAAGGAAACGAACGTGGGGAAGATGTTTGGGAGATAAAATGGGTAGAATATAATCAAGATTCAATACTTTGGAAGTGTGAGGAGAAGAGGTGGTGAGGGGTGGTATTTATAGTGGACACGAGAGGTGTTTTTTGAATATTTTATTCAGTTGTTTATTATTTTGGCTCAAGACTATGAATAATATTGATTATTTTGAATAAATAAATTAAGGGGTGCATGTGAGTTCCAAATAATGATTCCTATATCATATATACACCAATCATGACTTAATAATTCATGTATTTACTTAATACCATAAATTACCGTACTTCACAATTCACAAAAAATTCAAATATTTTAGAAAAATCCCAAAAATTCACCATAATAATTTTTAGGCATGTTGAATTTAAAAATGGAATCCATTTTATAAAAAATAATTTTACAGATTTGTGAAATTTAAATTTTAAATAAAAACATCATTTACTCAAAAAATACAGATTTTAATATTATAACCAATTTTAAGATACTTTAAAAAATTAATTAAGGCCTCATATAATTATTTTATAATCATAAGACAACAAAATATTGATTTATTAATATATTTCACGAAAATAACTTTTGTTTTAAATAATTATTTAAATTATAAAATTGTAAATAAACATTTATGTTTTACAAAAATACTAACACTTGATTTTTCATTTTTAAAACATTAAATTACTTATACTATGATATAATTATATCATATTATTATTTATAAGATGCCCAAATTTTATTTATACATTCATAGGTGAAGTTAATATTCTCTTTGGTCATATTACTATTCCTAATGGTCATATTACTATTCCAATGGTCAAGTTAGTATTTCATTTGTATAGATTCATGAATTTCTAAAAATACCTCTTATTTCATTCATTTTTCATTTATAAAGTTTTCATTGTGTTCTATATGTGATTTAATGTGAATTATACCATAAAACATAATTATAATAAGGGAAACCTTATTGATAAAATTTTGGGTCATTATAATGAGAGTAAGGGAATGGACATTAACATGTCCCTCCTTTTGTATAACTTATAAGTGAGTTGTTTAATGAATTGATTATGAATGATTTAATTTTTATTGGGTATGGACACTAATATAGATAATTCCATTTAATATTATTTACTTGATGTGGGAGAACTTAGTATGGAACCAACTTCTTATGAAGGTATGGAACCGATTGTATTACAGTATGGAACCAACTAGGGTATTGAGGTATGGTACCTATAACCCCTAGGTAAGATTACTTATGGTGTGTAACTGACTAGGGGATCAAGTTATGACACCTACAACCCCTAGGTATGATTAATTACAGTATGAAACTGATGAGGGGGATTGAGGTATGCCACCTATGACCTATGTATACATTCATATCTCTAAATGTAGGTCATCCTAATTATTACCTTAGTACCTAGCTCATGTAGGTCATATACTATTATGATATTACCATTGGACGAGTTCCTTGGTCCTGATGAGGTTGACCAAGTCATCTCCCTGGGACCTAGCCCTCATAGGTATGATACATGATACATGATATATCCGACGCATGTCACAGTTGATGCCTCACTATTTGATGTTGTTTCTTTTTATTCATAGGATACCTTTGACTAGTTTTCATTTATAAATTTGGGAATAGTGTTCCTTATATTATATTTATAGGTATAGAACCTTGGTATGGTATCCCTATTTATTATATGATCCCCTTATATGGATTCCTAGGCACTAATCCACAGGTCCACACCGGTGTATGTATATCTATGAAAATGATTTTATGACATATAAATATATATAAATGATGGTAGGTGTGTAGAGAAATTCCATATTAGGCCTAATAAGGCATGTTCGACCAGGTATCCTTGAAGAACCTAAGCCTAACTAGTTTACTTTTATTTAGTTATTTATTGTTTTATTTGTTATACCTGCACATTGACATTATAAGATATTGAATTTTCTTTTAGGTACATAGCCTTTTAATTTAAGTTTTAACCATTTTATTTATACTTATAAATATTAAACATGGGTTAAGTAAGGGTTAGATATCATCCAGGGCTTTTTTAGAGCTTCGAGATCCAGTTTTTGGAGGAGACAGTAGAGGCGCATGATTAGACATGGTTAATAAAAATTGTGCACCTCAAATCGTGAATCCATGTAAGGGTGATTCATGGTTTTTATAAACTTTGTGAGGGTTTTTTGGACATGTGGGACTAAGAAAGTTATTTCACATGTTCTACACATAGTTTTTCTAACCGTGCGCTGCAAACCATGTGGGGTGTGTCCCTGGGCAGTGGGGTGGAAATGGCTGGTACACAATTTAGACACCTATGTGGCCAAATCTTGTGACTGACAAACTTTGGGAGAAATAAAGTTTTACTCTATTTATTTTTATGAACTCACCCATCCTTATTACTTATTTTTCAATGGAAAACACCCTTTTCTTCCTCCCTTTTGATCCCTCTCAAATTTAAAGTTAGGATTTGGAGATGTTCTTCCATTCGAACTTCGATTCAGGATCCGTTTATCATGTTGGATTTACATTAGTAAGCTCTACATTCCTTTAGCTCCTCTATTTTTCTTATTATTTTCGATGGATTTATTTTGGTGTGAGCCCAAATACCCTATTTTTAAGGTGTTTGTTTGTTTTTCCATTTTCTTCCAATCTGGACCAAACCAAAGGCTGATACTTGATGAGTGCTTCTCTACTAGAATAAGGTAGGTGGTCTATGAATTTTATATCAAATTATGGATGTTTATATTTGTTTCCATTGTTATACACACCATTTTCATCTAGATTTTCCCCTAAAGTGAATATTCTGTTAATTGGTTTCCCTATTCTAGAACCTAATGACTCTTTTAGATCCAAAAAAGATGTTGGATGTCATCAAACTCAGTGAGATGCCCCTTTAGGTGCGTCCTTTATATTCTTTTCAACTTACATGGTTAAATAACCAAAACACCCATCGATGTGTTTAGTAAAACTTCTAAAATGTGACTTCATAAATGATAATAGATAAATGTAGTGGTATAGAATGACTAACAAACTAATCATAATATACTGAATTAAATGAAAAGTGAGTGGTACGCCCATGTAATGTGTTTAAATAGAACAATTGTTATAACGTTGTTAAAAATTAATTATAATAAACTATGAATTATCAATTGGATATTACTAAATAATTTTAAGGATTATTATTTTTATGAGATATGAGCATGGAATCCCTACTGTTATGACATAAGGGCATGGGATCCCTAGTGTTATAAGATTTGGGCATGGAAGCCCATATAATTTATGATATTTGGGCATGGAATCCTTAATGTTATGAGATTTGTGAATTAAGACCATTATGATTTATGATATTTGGGCATGGAATACCTACTCTTATGAGATATGGTAATGGTGTCTTTATTGTTATGAGATACGGGCATGGTGTCTCTACTGTTATGAGACACGAGCATGACATCCCTACTATTATGATACTTGGGCATAAAATCCCACAAAAAGCGATACTTAGACATGGCATACCATATTCTAGTGATGTTTGGGAATAGAGACCCTTATGATCTATGATACTTGTGCATGGAATTCACTATTATCTTATGAGATACTAATGACTAGACATAGAAATTTGTGTTACGTCACAGGTCCTGGATAACACTACATATTTATATATATGGATATAAAAACCACAAAATATATAGTGTATATAAACATATATACATACATATACACTTATATGTATATTTTTGTGGTATCATCCATTCAAAGGTTTTCCAAAATGGGCAGAAACAGGCAGTGTCATCCTGATGTCCTTCAGGAACCAAAGCTGACCCTCTATAGTTTAAATTACTAATTACCATTATTATATCTTCACATTTCTCATATTATATGCATAGGATCAATAGTCATAGATACTATCAGTGGTTTCCTATTGAGTACATCTTACACCCTTTTTAGGATATTGATTGATACCCAAACATACTTCATGATGTAGGTAGGGATAGGGGAAAGCACCTAGTTATCGATGCTTGATTGATCATAGCTTGGGAGTGAGGGAGCACAAGAATGATTTATGGATCATGATGCTATCTAAAGATAGTATTTTGGACTTTTTGGTCTTTTGATATACCTATATGTATGTGTTCCTAATTCCATGTATTACTATTTCTTTTACTTAGATACATGACATACTCATCATTAATATATGGTGACACTATTTGAAACATTGTTTATTTTCATCCGGATGCTTTAATTGCATTGATCTATTATCATTGTTATGATTTTTCTATTTATTAATTTATTATACCATTGTGCTACTATAACATATGAGGCTATAGTCCCCTGAATGTATCTTCATAGATCCTCACTAATAGTCTACAACCTTTGGTGTATGGGGAGGCATGCTTGAGGTCATGTGACTACCAGTTTGGACACTGTTATCAAGTGAGCTAAGTTAGGATATTAAAAAGTGGTATTATAGATTTATTTTCTTTACCTTACTATTTTGGGATGCTAGAAAGGAGACTAGGACATATCAAAATTTGGTAATTATACTATGATTGGGATTAACTAACCCATGCATAGAGAAAATACAAATTAATAGGGATGAGACTTTCTATTTTGGATTCTGCTTGTTACAACTGATTTGATTCCACTATTGGGTGACACACATGATATGTGATGTTTATTATTATAATGACTGAGGATTCCATTTTACCCTTATCTTGACATGATAAGGAAGTTTTGGTCCATGCTTCATCGTATCCATGTAGAGATTTACATGTCATGCATTATTCCATGCCATATAAGTACATCCCATCGCTTGTATTTCCCATAAATTATATGAGTTCCTTGACTATTATCTATAAAATTACGCTAACATTATTTTAGGGGAATGAGAAACATAATTGATTACTTAAATTTCTTGCATCAAACTAACATTTTTTTTCTTGTATAGATTTATTCATACACCTTAAGAATTAAATTATGGCATGTTGAGCCAAGGACCATTGGTTTCCTGAGCTAAAACATGTTTATAGTTGTGATCACATGGATTCAAAAGTTCAATTTATAAAGTGTATGTAAATTTATAAATTGAAAATGGTAATATATATAATTCAATAATTTAAGAAGTTTTTCAATATAAATAAGTACAAACTTAAATGAAATTAAATACTAAAATGAAATAGTCACCATTGAATGATAATTACAATTTCAATTTAAAGGTTTTTTCCTCTATAACTTGAAATTGACACTCAGTATATTGGGACCCTTGAATTATTGAAAATAACTTAACCCTGACCCAACCATAGTAATGGGCAGTAGGCAATATCTCTTATGTTCTTATGATCTGTACATCGCTTAGTATTAGATTTAGGATCAGGCATAGGGGTGTGGCCTTTATATAGAAACAAATTACACCTATTCTATATTTATACATGCAGATTATGCTATTATCCAATCCTATCTAAGGAGTGTTCTTAGAATTTTTATAGATATTCTACCATGATTTCCCTGAGTTGTTTTCTAGGAGGGCGGTGACAACCATGCTCCAGAAGTGGTGGGACCTGAGCTATGAGTGTTACCTCTAGTAGTGACACCTATATCACCTCATGTTTATCCTGATATAGTAAATTATGCCTAGTTTCAAGAGGATTTATTCATCTTATATAGACCATGAAGGTATACCCATGAACTTCCCCTTATATGGAAGAGTTGATGTGAGAGATTTAGTAGCAGTATCCACCAATATTTTCAAGGGATGCCAACCTTTAGGATGAAAATTCATGGATACATTCAATGATAACTATTTTTTAGAACCTTGAGACACCTCTTGATAGGTGAGTGAAGATCAATCTGTATATGATTTAAGATTCTTCCAAGCGATGGTGGGATGTTATCACCCAAGTAGATCATTATCAGGGTACAGCTTGAGATGTTTTTAAGGAAGTATTTTTTGATTATTTCTTTTCTAAGACACTGAGGATAGACTAATCTAGAGAGTTTATGCATCTACAATAGGATAATATGTACATGATAAGATATTCTTATTAGTTCATAAAGCTCTAGCACTTCACACTGAATCTTTCTAGTGAAGCGTTGGTGAAAATGAAAAGTTTTGAGAATAGGATCATATGTGCCATCTGAACTTAGTTAAATGTTTTTTTGGTTTACCACCATTTCAAAGATAGAAAACTATGCCCTTATCATTGAGTAGAACCTGAGATAAGATGAAAGTGTGGGTAATGGTGGTTTTGAATTGAGATAGGGAAGTAGTTTGACTAGTGGTTGGAAATGATGATTTGAGACTGCACACGGGAGCAGTTGGAATGAGGTGACAACCACTGATAGTTATGTGATTTTTCACTAGTGTGGGAATCCATGGCACAAGAAGCTGCAGTCTCTTAAAGACCCTGTTGAGTGATGAGGCTGCAACAAATTAGGCTATATTTTGTATTTTCATAGGACCTTCCCATATATTCCTAGTAGGAGAGGGTCCATATTAGATCTTACTTCAGGATCAAGATCAAAAACACCTTTCTTGGTAGGTATCTAGAGTAATACTAGCCGTTCAGATAAAGGAGGTCATGGATGAGGTAGCCAAGATTCAAATATATATCTCCAGTAGAGCAGGCCTACTTAAGGAAGGGAAGTTAGGTTGTATCTTAGAGTTGTGGATCTATAGATATTTATACAGTGTATCCTTTTCTAGAGGTGCAAAGTGCTAGTCCATCTAGAGTTTGTGGTAATATTCTAGTATCATCTAATTCAGTTTATATCTTATTCAACACGAGCGCTTAATATTCATTTATATCTATGATAGTTGTGGAAATTCTCATACATGAAGATACCTTGGTGGGATGATAGCCATTGATACTCCTTTGGGCATACATTTAGAGAGTGTATTACAGATCGAGGAGTTCCCCCTTAATATAGGTGACTATCATTTTCTATAGAACCTATTCATCCTTGAGATGGATAGTTTCGACATCATTACTAGGATGGACTATTTGGTTTCTTACATGCTTATGCAGATTGATATCTCTATAGTGTGTATTTTACATCACCCGATTGACATGGTTCCCCTATTTAGTGACGATCCTTTAGTGTGGTTGTTGGGTCTTTTAGCCTTGGGTGGTGTTGGCTTGGCTTCTCACATCTTAGATAATCTGGTTTCTTTGGGTTGCTCGTCTTTGGTTTCAATTTTGGAGGGAGCCTCATGTGTTCATTATAGTAGGGCTATCTTTCAATGACGGTTCAGGCAACCTGGATGCATACAATGTCATTTATGTTTTTCTGAATTCTTTTTTTTTTTGACTTTGTGAATGTTCTTTATAGTGGTTGGGGTTGTGACCTGTGATCTGCATTCAAGGGACTATGCAACCAGACCTTCTTTAAGAGGTTTCTCAAGATGAGTTTTATAGAAGGTAGTTTTCACTAGACCATTGCTATCCGAATTTGGATGTTTTAGAGGGTATGACTTTTTCCATCGGTACCAGGACCATGCAAATTTACACGGGACAACTAGCCAATCAACGATGAGAAGGTGGAAGCTAGAATTAATGTTTTTAATTCTAGGTAGGTGATTTTATTTGTTGTCCTGATTTGGTTGTTGATGGATCTTGGACTATTGAGGTATAGTTTATGTCTTTAAGTTTTTTGATGTTATGTTGGGTTCCTCCTCACCCTATAAAAGGGGTTTATGTTAATAAAAAATTAATTTCCAGTCAGTCTTTTATGTCACTATATGGAGGTAGTTATATATTTAAGGGTGAATGGGATATCTAGTTGAGCCGATATGGACTAAAGAATCATGGATTTAGTGGAGTGATAGTCCATATTGATACCCTTTTTCTTGGATATTAGGGTGTATTTCAAGATTATTTCTCGCTGGTAGTCAATCGTTTCAATAACATTTTTTTTAATTTTTTTCTAGAAGACCTCCTGAGAGAGATGTAGAGTTTACTATCGATGTAATTCTAGAAGCTACACCAGTATCCATTCCTCCTTACATAATGTCTACTACCGAGTTTTAGGATATCAGGAGACAACTATAGGTTTTGAAAGATAAGGGTTTTAGATGAACCAGTTCTTCACTGTGGGGTTAACCTATTATATTCACCAAGAAGGAAGATGTTTCCCTCATACGTTATTTGGATTAACATTAGTTGAATATAATTATGGTTAAGAATCGATATCCATTTCCTCAGATAGATGATCTATTTGACCTGCTCTAAGGAGTAGGGTTTTTTTAGGATTGATCTGAGATTGAGTTATCACCATGTTCATGTTAGACCATCTGATATAACGTGTACAATATTACATAATAGATATGGCATGTATGAATATTTGGTCATTCTGTTCAGTATAAAAAATATGATAGTAGTTTTCATGGCACTAATGAATCCGATTTTCCATCAATATCTAGATTAATTTGTGGCAGTTTTCATGGATGATATCTTGGTGTATTATCATACTCAAAATAACCATGTCAGACATCATGATATCATATTGAATACACTAAGAGAGAACCATATGTATGGTAATCTTAGAAAATTCCACTTTTGGATAGATAAAGTTCACTTGCTGAGTTATATTATCTCAGAGATAAGAGTATCAGTTGACCTAGAGAAGGTGAGAGCTATAGTTTCCTAAGATAATCCTAAGAACATTTTGATATATGAAGTTTCTTAGGGATAGATGGTTATTACAGGTGATTCATATATGACTTATCATGCCAAAAACACCTATTAAAAGCTTGAATAAGAATAGTGTGAATTTTATATGGTCAGAATCCTGTGAGACATCCTTCAAAGAGCTGAATGAAGACTGACTTCATCACCAATCCTAATTTTTCTAAAGGTGGGAAGAAGCTATAAAATCTATTATGATGCATCAATTATCAGTCTAGGAGAAGTTTTTATGAAGGAGGAGTGGGTCATGGTATATGGGCGTTATTAGTGGAGGCAACATGAGAGGAACTACCCAAAGCATGACCTCGAGTTAGCCTCTGTTGTTCATGCCCTATTCTGTTGGAGGAATTAATTATCTGGAGATCATTTTATGGTGTTTATGGACAACAAAATCCTCAAGTAAATATTTACACAGTTTGGCTTAAATCTCATGAAATGAATTTGGGTTGAATACCTATATTCCTTCAACTTTTATTTTTCCTATATACCTAGAAAGGGAAATGTAGTTGTTGATGCTCAAAGCAGTAAGACTTAGACACAAGCAGTTTAGAAGGATAGTAACGAGTGAAAGCTTTTAGACCTATTTTATAGAAGGAATTTTGAGGTTCATTATTATCATTAAAAGTCTTTACTTTCATCATTATGATTGATATATTCACTTCTGTAGAGAGTAAAGATGAGGAAACTATTAGATCCCGAGGGTCTGATCCTACTAGAAAGAATTACATTCCTGAATCCTAGTTAGGTTGTTGATGAGAACGATATATTTCACATTCATGGATGCATCTGAGTTTCTACTGACATCTTAGACAAAACAACCCACAATTCTAAATTAAGAACATTGTATTCGATAGCGTGTATGACACAAAACACTAAGCACATAAGGGAATTTAATATCCTGAAAATTTATAATATATTTACTATTTTAAATAAATTCAATCTATGATATAGATTTAAATGCATGTGATACTGATTTAGTGTGCATCACACTCAAAAATGAGTTTCTTCAATGTCTTGTGTTATATACAAGACTGAGTTTTACCGAACAAAAATATATTATTAAAATCCCATTATTTAATATAATAAGATATAACCTAGCCGTTATATTAGGGTTAAGGAATATTATTAACTAAATTATGAAAATATATGGTTTATAAAAATATAAAATAATTTCATAGGCTACTATTTCCTCTGGAATTAGGGATGACCTCATTGATTGAAGGTTCAAACATTCCAATCGATTTCTAACATGTTTTTTCTTAGAACCAGAAACATCCAATGATTCCATATCCATTTGGAACTACTTTCTAAAGGTAGGTGCTCAATAGTTGTGGACTGATGAGGCTTAGGAATTTGAATTGGTTGAGAGGATGGGAGGTCAGACTCATCACACCTTTTTTAGGGGAATTATTTTCTACTCCGGGACTCTCTTTATAGATTTAAGCTATGTTCGTGAATCCTTATTACATTACCAAGTTTAAAATGAGCTTTCCTTTAGATCTGACAATCAATGATTGATATGTAGGAAATTTAGAGAATCTTTTATATGTATTCGAGGTTCTTCATCGATAGAGAATCATCTGTATTTGTTAGAGATTCTTAGTCAATGGTATCCTTCAATACATAAAATTCTCCTGGTCATTATGATGACCATACTGGTTTTAAAGCCACTCAGTGGGGCACTTGAAGTTTAGTGTCATTCATAAGGACATGGATTATTTTAGAGTTGGGATCGTACCCGCAGATGGGCTACCTACATATCCTTTATTTAGAAAAGGAATAAGAAACCACGTAGTTAGAGTAAGGAAGTATGACGTTTATGCATGATTGATGGCTCAAATAAAGATGTCATGACTACTTCTACACTCTAAGATCATGTGAGTCATGCTCGGTGTGGGAAACAAGAGGTATTGGTGAAACCAGACAATTTGTGCCATGAAAGATGCAATGATGTGGGGATTATGTATGTATGACTGCCCAAAATAAATGAATATTAAGATTTACTTTAGGGAAGAAATCCAGGAACAAGGTCCATAAAGTTATTTGTACTTTATGGAGATTTGGATACTCTAATCTTGGGGCTTACTCCTAAGGAAGATGCCCAAATTAGGAGGGGACTTATGATTGGGTTTTACTCCTGAGAAGGTAGCCCAGATCAAAAGTAAATTAAGAATGGTTAAGAGAAATTAAGACTGGGGCTTACTCCTGAGATGGAGGCCCGGGTTAAAGGGATTTGAAAAATTAAGGGACTTGGGGCTTAATCCTAAAGAGGATGCCCATATTTGCAGAATTTGAGATTTGGGATTATTCCTAAAGAGGAAGCCCAGGTTAAGGAAACCATGGTTGGGGCTTACTCCTGAGGAGGATTCCAATATTTGGGAACTTGGAGACTGAGGCTTACTCCTAAAAAGGAATCCCAGGTTAAGGGAATTATGACTGGGGTTTACTCCTAAGGAGGATGCCCAGATTAGAGGACTTGGGGCTTACTCCTGAAAAAGAGGCCCAAATGAGTACATGGGTCTTACTCCTAAGGAGGATGCCCAAATTAATGAGAATTTGTACTGGGGCTTACTCCTAAAAAGGAGGCCCAGGTTAAGGATTCTCTCATCTTAAAGGATGAGGTTTAATGAATGAAATCTCTAACCTTAGTGACATAAGGATATGTAAATCACTAGGTTTTAAGAGATGTTCCAAAAAATTCCTTTCAGATAAGGAAGCCAACAAAGAAATCATGCCATGAATGGATTTGGAGAGAGTTCTGAAGGCTTAATCTTGAAGAGGAGAGGTGGATAGGTGTAAGAGGGGTGAAATGGGCAGGAAGGGCACCCAAAAAG
This sequence comes from Viscum album, assembly GCA_963277665.1. Classification (NCBI taxonomy): domain Eukaryota; kingdom Viridiplantae; phylum Streptophyta; class Magnoliopsida; order Santalales; family Viscaceae; genus Viscum; species Viscum album. Next base: position 1,100,150,091 of record OY728138.1, on the reverse strand, counting down.
ATAGGGGCGCACAAGTACTGCGCAGGCGTGCAAGTACTGCGTGGGCACGCAAGTCCTGGTCACACAGGTGTACCTACGTGACACATGGGTACTTGCGCGACATCAAATACTTAGGGTAGAACTTGGGCGAGGCTTGGCTCAATCCCTTAATACCACCCCTAGAGACTTTCAGAAGAGAGGCGCGCAAGTTATGTGGAAGGGGTAAGGCGGTGCGCAAGTGTGACCATTTCCCTTAAGGGCTGGTCACCCAGGCATGCAAGTGTTGATGAGTTTCAACACTTAGGCCTTCCTCCTCCTCTCTAGATCTTCCGATCTAGGTAATAAATTACCTTAAAAGTGTTCAGAAGCTTTGAGAAGAGACTAGGGCGCCGGGAGATCAAATCTGAGGTTCTAGAATTTTTTTTTCCGTTTTTTTAAATGGGGGGCCCACAGGGGGTATTTATAGGCTAGAGAGACCCTGGGTGAAATTTCAAAGAGGGTGTAAAAGTCACCTGCATGACCACTGGGCGTCGCGCAAGTATACTTGCGCGACCTTGATGGAACTTGCGCAACCCAAGTGTAAATGACTCCTTGTTCATGCCTTTGTTGATTTTTGACATTTTCTTCAAAGGATGAATCAATTTATGCTAAGGCATTTCCTTTTTCATTTTTTTAGACTCTGTGATGGAAAGGAGTGTCAATAGCTACCAATCAATTAAAAATGAATATAAAAACACTTTCATCTTCAATCATTTTTACCTGCATGCCTTCTTTTGTTACTTTCTCTAAATTTTCACTTAAGCCAATGGGCCTAGTAAGAATTGTTTGATTTTTACGAGGATTATTATAAATAACCCTACAAACTTTGAATCTTTTTATCACTCAATATTACCTAAAATCATACAAGATGTATGATTAGTGAGCTAGAACTTGACTTTTTTTCAGAGTTCCTTCGTCTTTTGTGAGCAGTTTAAAGTCATGCACGTTGGACATAAAAAGGCTAATGTTTAAGCTCGAAATAGCTTTGACCGAATGGATTGACTCAATTCCCTGATAATTTATTTGAAAACATATTACCATGTTCAAGTATGAAGGAAAATATGTAAACGATGACTTAATAAATTTTGAATTTGAGGAATGATATGAAAATGGGCTAAAAGGCATTAGAAGAAGTAGTTCCCCAAAATGAAGTTACCACTATTCAACAAACCCATTAGGGGGTTGAATTTTGCAGGGCCACCTAAGGGCACTGGCTGCATAATCAAATAATGGTATCTTTTGGTTGACAAGACTATTATGTATACTATTTATACAAGGCCGTCTAAGGGCACGTGCTGCATAGTCAGGTAAAAGAACTCTCAAAAATTTACTTTTCTACTGCTAAAAAACCAGTAGAAGTTTATGGGGACTCAAATTTTCCAAAGCATAGAGTTTGCTGTATGGAGAGAGGTACTTGAATATGGAGAAGATATTTCCAAAAAAATTGTCTAAGAATTGGATGAATGTCACTCCTACGAAGGTCTGACCCAAACCTAGGGAAGGGAAATATGAACCACAGACTTGAATACTTTCAGATCATGAAAAAGAGTATGAGATAGATATGTTAAGGATGGCCATTTTTTGTGGATCCCTATATATTATCATTAAGACAACTAAGGACAAAAGATATTTTCTTCCCAAGAATGAAGTTACCACTATTTGGAAAACCCGTTAGGGGGTTGAATTATGCAGGGCCGCCTAAGGTATTTGGATTCATAGTCAAATAATAGTATCTTTTGGCTGACACGTCTGTTATATATACTGTTTATGCAAGGCCACCTAAGGGCACGTGCTGCCTGGTCAGGAAAAAGAATTCTAAGAAATTGGACATTTTGTGACCAGAAATCAAGAAAAGGGTTATGAAGATCTGAAAGTATTTAAGGTTAGGATTATGACACATAAAAATGGGTATTATCGAATGTATGTAGAGATACATAGATCAATGCTAACCATAATCATGTAGTGGTTGGGTCCTGAATTGAAATGTTGGACTTCACTACGTATCCCATAAGGATGGGAATCAAGCCATACGTAGTTCTTGAAATACAGTTTAACGTCATGTGGGATGAAAGTGTAAGAGATCTTAGTTTAGGTTCATAGAACTCAGACCATTATAATGAATACACAGTGTGTGTTTTCACAGGGACTTTTCAGCCAGAGGACTGAAAGTGGAATTTGGGGTTAGGCCCAAAGACTTGGGGATAGATTCAAGGGACACTCAAACGTTCCTACATATCCCATAAGGATGGGAATCAAGATGCACGTAGTTCGTGAAATACCCTCTGTATAGATTTGGTTTGTACAAGTGAAGGGCGAAAAAGGGGACTTTAATGTAATGATGGTTTGACCCAAGATAAAAGGTTCAGACATTACCTTGTATGCACATAGTCTTTGAAATATAACATGATTGGATATCAATTTAAATAATGATTCACTCTCAGGTGATGGTATCAAAGAATATTTTAGTTTATTGTCATACAGGATAAAAAATTTGTACATTTTAACGTTGTATAGCAAGGATGAAGGTGAACCAATGTGAAGAGATTGGTTTTAGTCTTGAACCTTGGGAGGTTGCCTACGTACCCAGCCTGGAAGGAAAGGATCAAAGTCCGCTTAGTTCAATTAAATAATAAATTAGTGATCAAGTTATTCTTGGGGACAATGACATTAAAAAATAGTGTTGGGACTTACGCGTGGTTAGTGGCCCAGAGAGGGTGTTATGGTTGAAGTTTGCTCTAAGCTCACATGATTTATACTCAGTGTGAGAAACAAGAGGTGGAAACAACCTTAATGATGCATAGTTTAATGTCATGTAGGACATATGAGGGGACAATGCAGTTTAAGGTCTTGCAGTTAGGACTATTAGTGCTGCACAGTTTAGTGTCATGTAGCAGGGACAAAATACAGTTTAACGTCATGTAGGACGTATTAGGGTGCTGTAAAGTTTAGCATCTTGTAGCTAAGACGATGGGGAAAATACAGTTTAATGTCATGTTGGACAAAAAAAAGGGGACTCTGCAGTTTAATGTCATGCAATAAGGACAAAAGGGGACATAATTTAACGTCATGTTAGACATATTAGGTACTTTTTCAAAGTTTAACGTCATGTTGGATGGAAAAGGGATGATATAGTTTAGCATCATGTTGGACGATGGTGAGAATAGTTTAAGGTCATATGCATGGACCATAACTGTATAGTTTAACGTCGTATAGGATGATGAAAGGGACACAGTTTAACATCATGTGGGACGAAAGTTCGAATAGTTTTAGGTCATATGCATGGACCGTTGGTTATGCAGTTTAATGTCTTGATAGATGTAAGGGACTTATGTACAGTTTAGAGTCATGTAGTTAGGACGTCATAGTTTAACGTCATGTTGGATGAAAATTACAATAGTTTAAAGTCATATGCATGGACCCTTGATGCTGCAGTTTAACGTCTTACTGAAAAATATCACTTTTTAACATCATGTTGGACGTAAGTTCCAATAGTTTAAAGTCATATGCATGGACCCTTGATGCTGCAGTTTAACATCTTACTGGACAATATCACAGTTTAACGTCATGTTGGACATAAGTGCCAATAGTTTAAAGTCATATGCATGGACCCCTAATGCTGTAGTTTAACGTCTTACTGGACAATATCACAGTTTAACGTCATGTTGGACGTTAGTGCCAATAGTTTAAAGTCGTATTCATGGACCCTTGATGCTGCAGTTTAACGTATTACTGGACAATATCACAGTTTAACTTCATGTTGGATGTAAGTGCCAATAGTTTAAAGTCATATGCATGGACCCTTGATGCTGTAGTTTAACGTCTTACTAGACAATATCACAGTTTAACGTCATGTTGGACGTAAGTTCCGATAGATTAAAGTCGTATTCATGGACCCTTGATGCTGCAGTTTAATATCTTACTGGACAATATCATAGTTTAACGTCATGTTGGACATAAGTTTCAATAGTTTAAAGTCGTATTCCTGGACCCTTGATTCTGCAGTTTAACATGTTACTGGACAATATCACAGTTTACCGTCATGTTGGACATAAGTTCCAATAGTTTAAAGTTGTATGCATGGACCCTTGATGCTGCAGTTTAACATCTTACTGGACAATATCACAGTTTAACGTCATGTTGGACGTAAGTTCCAATAGTTTAAAGTCATATGCAAGGACCCTTGATGTATTTTGTGTTCATACAAAATATTTCTTCAGAAATCTGGCATTGGTTGGAGTAGTGATGAGTTCTCCATCCATTGAGACTAAAGAATATGCTCCATTGGAGTAGACCTTATGTATTGAATAAGGTCCTTCCCATTTTGGCTCAATCTTGGGAGGTTTCTTTCTTGGTATCATTAGAGTTCTAAGAACTAATACCAATTCTCCCTGAATGAATGAACGAAGATGAACTTTTTTTGAAATCTCATGCTATTCGATTCTGATAGACTTCCAAGTGGTGCAAGGTGCACAATCTTTTCTCATCTAATCGTTCCAATTCATCCAATGGCTTTTGAGATTGTTCATCTGTAGATGACTGATCACAAATGGCTACTCTAAGAAAGGGTAGTTGAACCTCAATTGGCAAGACTACTTTTATTCCATATACCAATGAATATGGAGTTGACCGCGTTGCAATGCGGGTGGTGGTCCGATAATCCCATAAATCATGAAAGAGTTTATCAGGCCATGGTTTTTATCTTTATCCACAATCTTTTGCAGTATATTTGACAGAGTATTATTGAATGATTATATCTGGCCATTGGATGCTGCATGATACTGAGAGGAATGATTGGATTTAATGTTTCATTCTTGATACAACTTCCTCACCTCGGATGAACAGAAGTTGTTTCCATTGTCCGTCAATATGGTATGAGGGACACCAAATCTGGTAATGATTTTACACTTGATGAAGCTAACAATACATTTAGATTTGACTTCTTTGAGGGGTATTGCCTCTGCCCATTTGGAAAAGAAGTCAGTAGCAGTAAGAATATACTTAAACTGCTTGGATGTAGCTGAAGGATAAGGTCCCACTACATCCATTCCCCATGTGAAAAATGGCCACAAGTATTTAGCTGTATGAAGTTACTCTGGGGGTTGATGAATGAAGTTGGAATGTACTTGGCATGAATGAAAATTATTTGTGAAATCAACACAATATTGTATCATTGAAGGCCAAAAGTATCCAAGCCTTCGAATTTGATCAGATAGTCTGTGTCCAGACTGGTGGGCACCACAGACTCTTGCATGCACTTCTTTCATGAAATCCATTGTCTCTTCACCATCAATGAATCTGAAGAGAACTCCATCAAAACCACGCTTGTAGAGAATTTTCTTTGGGTGATCTGGGCTATCATAAAGAGTGAAATTGACCACATGTCTCCGAACTTGTTCTTTCCCAACTCTATTAGGTGGAAGTGTTCCATTTTGAAGGTATTCCCTAATAGGTGTCATCCATCCTGTATTATGACCATATGGTTCAGAGATGGGACTAATTTCATTGATTTCCTTTGTTCTGGATTGAACATAAGGTGAAATTGTACAATAGTGGGAAATACTAATGGTTGTCTTATCCCGATTTGGATCTACCAGAGCTGTGGCTATATTAGCCAGTGCATCAGCTTGGGAATTTTGTGATCTTGGGACATAAGAAAATGTCGGTTCCAAAAGAAACTCTACCATTAAATCTCTAACGTAATCATAAAAAGGGATTAATTCTTCTTTTCTGATTACATAATCCCCATTTACTTGTTTGATTACCAGGTCTGAATCACCTTTCACCTTTAAGTGATTCACTTGTGCTTGAAGTGCCAACTCTAAGCCTGTGATGAGATCTTAGTATTCCGCTTCATTATTTGTACCGCCTCCCAACAATGAAAAGGAATAGGGTAACACCGCCTTTTCTGGAGAAATGAACACAACTCCTAACCCAACTTTATTGAATTTAGGATTTTCCATTTTCCTCCCTGTTGGACTTATGGAAGCACCATCAAAGTAAATTTCCCATGTTTGAAGATTTTCTTGAATAGAGAAGACTTCCTCATCAGGGAGTTCAATATCTGAATATGTATCTTCCACTGAAGGGTGTTAAGCAAGGAAATATTCCAGATCTCGGCCCTTTATTGCCTTCTGAGACACATACTGAATGTCAAATTACTGAAAAATAATTTCCCACCTTGCCAGTCGTCCTGTAGGCATTGGATGACTAAGGATGAATTTGAGCGGGTTATTATGAGATACCAATTGGACCTTGTGATGTTGTAGGTAGTGTCTCAACTTCTGAAATGAAAAGATTAATGCTAGGCAACACTTCTCAATACTTTAATATCAGGTTTCTACTTCAATCATAGTCCAACTGAGATAATAGAGGCTGTTTTCATTCCCAGCATCATTCTTCTGAGCAAGAAAGGCACCCAAGGATCGCTCTAGAGCTGTCACATAGAGGATAAGTGGTCTTACTTCAACAGATGGCATTAAAATTGGTGGACTCAAGAGATACTTCTTGAGAATATTAAATTCTTCTTGACATTCTTCAGTCCACTTGTAAGTGACTCCCTTCTTCATCAATTTGGTGAAGGGTAAACTTTTTCCTACCAAATTGGCGATGAAACGCCGAATATAGGACAAGTTTCCTTGAAGTCCTCTCAATTATTTTAAATTTTGAGGAGGTGACATAACAAGGATTGAATTTTTCTTCTCAGGATCGACTTCGATACCACGATGGCGTACAACAAAGTCGATAAATTTTCCTGAGGTGACCTCAAAAGCACATTTTAAGGGCTTCATCTTCAAATTATGTTTCCAAAGTTTGTGGAATATGATTTTCAAATCATCCAAGTGATTATAAAGTTGTTTAGATTTAACCACCAAATAATCCACATAACATTCAACAAACTTCCCTAAAAAGGGTTTGAAGATAAGATGCATGGCATGCTGATATGTTGCGCCTGCATTCTTTAGGCCAAAGGGAATTACCTGATAGAAAAACACACCCTGAGGGGCTATGAAGGCTGTAGATTCTTCATCTTCTGGAGCCATCCAGATTTGATTATATCCAAAATATCCATCCATGAAGAAAAGTTCTTCATATCCAGTTGTTGCATCAATCAAGAGTTATGTAATCGGAACTGGAAAATCATCCTTTGGACAATGCCAATTAAGATCTCTGAAATCAATGAAAACTATAATTTTCCCATTCTTCTTTTTCACTAGGACAATATTATCCAACCACTTGGGATATTGAACTTCTCTGATGAAGTTAACTTTGATGAGCATATCCACTTCAGCTTCAATTTTGGAAGCATAGGTTGGGTGTGTTCTTCTAGCGGCTTCTTTGAATCATCGATGTTCTTCTGGAAAACCCAAATGATGAGTCGCAACATTAGGATAAATCCCTAGCATCTCTGTATATTTCCAAGAAAATATATCTCGATTTTGATTTAAAAATGAAATATACATCTCTTGCTCTTCAAGAGTTATGGCCGCACTAATTAAAGTGGGGCGTGGATCTTCTTTTGTACCCAGATTTATTTCTCTGAGTTCATCCAAGGTGGTAGAGATAAGCTCTTAAAATGTTAGAGGATAATCCCTGAGATCTTCCTCTTCTTCTTCAGCATGTGTTATTTCTTCCATTTCTACTTTCATAGTAGATGATGAAGTAGAATTTCTATAATCAGAAGAGATGTCAAAATTTTCACATCTTGAAGAAGAAGCTTCCATTTCCGACCCGATTGATGATGAAGGGTATTCTTAGGGTAATAAAGAGGAGATTATGGATTGAGAATCGACATCATCATTTACCTCTAAAATTTCTATAACTTGCTCTGGCCTGATTGGCGAAGTATAGACTTGTTGGATTTCAGCAGATGAAATGAAGACATCTCTATTTGAGCTTTCATAATTGCTTGGTGGATCACCACTTTCTCTCATGTTGTATGGCTTGATTGTTGTAATTTACATTATGGAGGTTTCCATAAGAGTATTTTTATTTGGGTCTATCCTATCAATTTGACTGATAGGTAACACATAATATGTACTCACATGTGTAAATGGGTTTACTGGAATCTTTTCCAAACCATATGGAGCATTAAATTTGGTAATATCCCTTGTTGCAGATTGTTCTTTTCCCTTTATGTGATAGAGTTCCGCCTCAATGTATTGAGATTCACATGTATTTAATGGGGATTTATCACCATACAATTTCCCAATTTGATCATCGAAACAATATTTGAGACATTGATTTTATGATGAAGGGATAGCTGCATGTCAATGTAGCCAGGGTCTACCAAGTAAGATGATGAAGGATGAATATTGATCAATAACCATGAAATCTGAATTGGATACAAGATCTCCAAACTGAGTTCTGAGTGTAATCTCACCCAGTGGTTCTTGTTCATTTTTATCATATCCTTGTAACATCAAATTAGAAGTAGATAAATCAGATTCCATGAGGCCAAATCGACGAAGTGTACTAATGGGGACGAGGTTGACTCCTGAACCATTATCAATGAATAATATTCAGACATTTACACCATTGAACTTTCCAGATAAGTATAAAGGTATGATATGTCCATGCACGACATCATCTTCATCTTCATCTGTGAAAGATATCACTGCATGGAATTCTGCAGGATTATTCTCAACATGGCAGACTTCATCTGATGAATACTCTGCCTGATTAGACTTTTTAGTCTGTGCCATTTGGTGGGGTAGTGCCCGTGGATTTGAAGTAGATGGCATGAAATCTACCAGAGTCAAAGACAACTTAGGATTTGACACATACTCATATTCTTCTGATTCTTCTTCTTTCTTTGAATCATGTCGTTTCTTTGAGGATTTTCCCTCTGATGAAGAGGGTTTTTCTGTGGCATTCATGGTAGAAGGCACAATTGGTTTCTTCAATTTTTTTCACAAAATGTCATGAGTTCGGTTGATCATTTTTCTGACCATCCAATCATCATATTTTTGCACATTTTTGTTCTTGAATTATTGCCACTCGCCCTCCTCCTCTGGATCTCTAGCAGTAACACATGCTACCTGAGCTGAAGAATATTTCATTTTGACTTGTCCCAAATAGACCATTTTTTGTAAGAGGTCCTTGAAAACAAAACACTCCTGAATGGGATGCCCCAACATCTGATGAAATGGGAAATAATTGGGAAAATATTTATCTCCTTCCTTATTCGGCCTCTCGGGCCTTGGAAATTGAACCAAATTATTTTCCATAGCTGAAATGAAGTAACCAGGAACTTGTTCATTTTAGAAAGAGTATGTTTTTCTCTTCAGATCCTCAAATTGTTTTCGTCTTTGATCTCTTTGATCATCTTGATGAAAAGAAATCTTTTGTTGACGCTCAGTAGGTGGAGCCCTTCGAGAAGATGAAGGCCTTGAAGTAGAAGTAGGTAAAGGTGCTTGTTTAAGCATAACTGTAGTAGTCTCTAATTTACCCATTCTACTTCCTAGAGCTGATGAAATTATACGAGCTTTATCCTTAGTCTTTATAAGAGAATATTAAATCTGTTGAGCGATTAAAGTAAGGTCTCAAAACCCTCCTGTGTATTTCACAGGGATCAGCAGTGTGCGCAACTCATCACGTAAATTCACCACACAGATTGGAAACAATTCCTCTTGAGGGAGTGTTAAACTTAGGGAATATGTTAATCCCTTCCAGTGAGAAATGAAATCTAAAAACATTTCATTCTCCCTTTTCTTACAGTTTGTAAGATCAAAAACTATTATCTTTGGAAAAGTTGAGCTGAATTGAAGAAGGAATCGTTGTTGGAGATCCTCCCATCGGGTAATTGACCGGGATTGCAAGCTTGTGTAACAGACAAAAGCAGGTCCTTGTAAGGGCTGTACAAAACAACTGAGCATAACTACTTCTTGTTGCTGAAGGGTTCCCATCATAGGATTGCAACGAGAAACAAAATGTGTTAAGTGTTATTATGGATCTCCCGAACCATTAAATATTGGGAATGTGGTATTTGAAAAATTTGATGGGGGAGGAATTTCATCAACCCATTCAGGGTAAGCTCTCTTTTCTGGTTGAATTTGAGCACGCTTTCCCTCCATATCTTCCAACTGAGCTATTAATGACTCAATAGTAGTTATTAAATTTTGAGAAACATCCGGTTGGGCTTGGACCTGAATAGGTGCAATGAATGGAGCTGGTACAGATGTGGTGGCTCGTACTTCATGTAAAGACCCGAAGCCTGATGTACATGGACATTACATTACTTTTCTGGAATACTTAATACATAAGAAAAACAAACACACAAGGACCGTAATAGTTTAGTGTCTTTGGAAACTCAGAATATAATCTTCTAATCGTGGTGAAAGATCTTCAACATCTCCCATAAATATCTTCCTTTTTTTACCTAAAACCTTTCTTTAGATCCTGGGGAAATAAAACATACAAAAGAGTGAGCTCAAATGCTCAGTAAGGGTAAACAAAAGAAATATCAATCACATCATATACATAAGAACATAACTTTTGTAAATCTTAAAATGCAAAAGAGATCATAATATCATAACACGAGATAAATCAGAGAAGTGAAATGTAATCCCAATAATCATAACTTAAAACATGAAACTTTGTGGCATACACACATAATCATAGAGAATCATTTCTTATTAGTCAAGACTCATTTCCAAGACTATCTTAGTGGACAAAGTCCATTTCTGAACCGAGTCACCATCATTCCAATCCTATTTCACTGAACTGGTATAACCTACCATTCCAGCCATGTCTATCTCATGAGATATAAAATCTTTACCCAATGCATTGGAGGGAGATATAGGTCCCACCCATCTCTTAATGAAACCATTCTTATGTGTTCCACAAAATCATAAATCATACATCATTGCATAACCCATGTAATAAAAATGGGAATCTTAAAATTCGTGACATCATCAAACAATTCATATAAGATAAAGTAATTCATAAAAATAATTCCATCACAACATAATCAAATCAATTTAATAATAGGGATAGAAACTTAACCCTTTATTATCTTATTTGTAAAATAATTTTGATAAAACACTTGAACTCCATTATTGAGGAAAATATCCTTTTTGCTTCAAAAACACTTTTCCTTTCTTAACATATCATACAATTATAAACTAAAATAAGTTGATTAAAAATAAACTTGAAAACTTGTAAAGGAATCTTCTTGGAAATAATTTTTTAAAAATCCATTCATGCCGTATAAGTTAAAAAAACATTCTTCGTACTTTTGTCGGAAAAGTCAAAAAGTACCTCGTACGAAAAACGAAAAAAGATTCCTTTCATATATTTTAATAAAAACTCACCGAAGGGTAAAATTGGATTTAAACAATTTTCGGTGGATGGAAATAATATTACATATTGAGGAAAAAATGATGTGGATAATAAAATACACCCCAGTAAATACCAAATTATAAATAATCTCGGATAAAAATGAGATTGTGATATTTTCCCTTACCTTTGGTCCGATATGCTTTGTATGTGTCCGAACCACCTGTATAATGATTTAAATAATGTTATTGGCTTATTAAATAATCATACTTATTTTTATGATATCATATATGGTCATATTCTTAGCTTATTATTAGTAATATTTCATTATTACTTGTTATTCGGGTGTTTATTACTTTTTGTTCTTATGCGTGTTTTGTCGAATAAATTCTTATTCTTCTCTTTAGGTTATAGATACCTCATTTAAAAAATGGTATTAGTGTAATATATATCATATTAATTAATTTAATTCATTTATATAATCATTATGAAATGAAGATCATGCAGAACGAGTCGCATCACATCGTGGAGACGGTATTCCGTACGTACGCACGAGTGATGATATCGTTCCTATGACCGTGGAATTGTATTGGAGTGTATGTATACTATTTCAGAATCAATATCACTTTATAATAGTCATATATAGTCATTATTTACACCATTATACCCATCCAAGTAAGGTGGTGGTGGAAAATAGATTTCACCACGGCGTGGAGACGGTATTCCGTACGTACGCACGTGCAGTGATTTCGTTTTCCGTAGGATGGATAGATGGTGAAATAGGGTTGTTTTATACTTATAATAACATATAATTATATGATTGATACTGATGTTATTACTTCATAATGAAACAACCTAAGAAAAAGAAGTGGAAGAAGAAATAAAGATAAAAGAATCGGTAATGGACATTACCTCTTCTTTGAAGCGCCTCTTTGAGATCTCCCTTTAGGGCACTAAAATTGGTCTTTGAGGAAGACCAGAACCTCTAGGATATTTCTAGGGAATTGGAGAAGAGAATTTGGCATGGGTTGGCCGAGCTTGAAGGATCAAAGTTGTGTGAGGAAGAGAGGGAGGAGGTGCCCTTTTATAAGGGAGGAGAGGGGTACCTTTGGAATAACTAAAACTATTGTTTTATTATAAAGTCAAATTCGGTTTTAAATAGCTCAAAATTGATTTATTTCAAATATAAGGTGGGGATGGGTCTAAATACTCTCATCCAATAGAATTTAGAGAAGTTTAGGTTCCTATATTAACCTTATCTTTTAGTTTTAACTCTTAGTTAATTAGATTGACATTTACCATGTCACTTTGTATTTTTATATTATATAGTTAATAAACGTACCATATACATCCAAGATACCCCAAAGTTGTGTTTTAATAATATATATAAACTTTTTTAAGTCATTTTTCCGGACCTTAGATTTTTAGGAATAAAATAACAATTAATAATATAATATTTGTTTTTAAAAACTATTTTATGTCAATTTTGACACTATTCAATAGTTGATTTTTTTGAAACTCATAACAGAATGATTACTTCGAAAAAAGTTAATTAACTTAATACTAACATGTCATATTAACCTAGAAAATTAGTTTAATTCATAAAAAGTCTTAAATTATACTTATTTAGGTATTTATAATATCAATTATGTCAGTATTTCATTAATAAGATAATTACTGCATCATCTTTGTGTTATAAATAAATTAAATTATTTAATGTCTAAAAATTACAAATAAAATACCATTATGTAGGAAATATTTTTATCATTCTAATGAATATTTATAGTCGAATTTATCTTATGTATAACCCCATATTAAAAATGATTACTTATTAAACTTTGATTTCAACTATTTTAACCCTTCTTTAAATAAATTAATAATAAATGTCCTAATCTAATCCAAGTGGGCCTAAATGGTCATATTTTATTCCTAATGTTGTTTTTTGTTGAATTACACTTGTCCAATAGAATTAGGACATGTGTTAGGGTAATAATAATATCATTTTTACCCTTAATTACCCTATTTACTTTTAACTGTGGTAAAAAAAGTAAAAAGTTACTATTCACCAAAAATTATTTTCATCTCATTGAACCACATTTTAGTCCTCGATATTAACAATGTCTCTCGGATTTTCGAAATTCCACCCACAGAAGCGGTAAAATTAAGTTTTATGAAAAATTCAGTTTTTTTAACTACCACTTAGTGGTTTCACTATTCACCAAAAAATGAAAGTTTCCAGAAAAATACCAAAAATTAGATCTAAGCTATATTTGATATTATGAATTCAAAAATGATGTCTAGTTTATCAAATCCAAAACATATCAGTTGCATTAATTAATTTAAAAAATTAATTCTCGTCGTCAAAACAAATAGCGTGTTCTTAAGAGATAATAACTATCAAAAGATTGACACTTGTTTATGACTAGTTTAAATGTGAAATTACATCCAATGACCAAAATTGTATTAAATTGTAAAAATATATTATAAATATACTTTAAAACCACTCAAATTAATAATTTATCACTATTAATTATTTCGATTAAAAAAAGTTGTTTTTAATTATAATTTAGTAATTTTCACTATTCATCAGAATATGAAAGTTATCCGAAAAGTACCAAAATTTCACCTTAGGCTAAATTCAATACTCCGAATCCAAAAATGAATTCCATTTTGAGATCTAAAATTTCTAAAATTTTAAAAGGTGGTTATTACTATTCATAACGGCTAGTTTTAATAATATTTTAATAGCATATCGTTGTTTAGTGAAACTCGGTATTGCGTACTACACACATTGTCGAGGAAGGTCGCGATTGCGTGTAATGCAAGGCAAGTCAAGGATGTTTGTTGAGCAAGCTCATTTTGGTGTAGCGTACAACACAAGACATTAATGAAATTAAAAAGAATATTTTTTTATAAAATCTCGGGCTGTTACATTCTACCCCCCTTAAAATGAATTTCGCCCCCGAAATCCGTCGGGCTTATAAATGGTTTACTACTCGAAAGTTTCTTTAATAGAAACCCACATCGTAAAAAGGAATACCAAAACTTGACTTTAAAAACTAAAGTATGAAATGTAACAATTACCCAAATAAACTAATCACTGGGTTTCCACATAGGTGAAAATATGGATATGGAAGAGAAATCTAACCATCATGTTCTGATGGAGAGTGGTAGAGAACATGGCTATAGAAATGCCAGCAATCACAAATCCATAAATTTGTGATGATCTAAGGTACCATCTGATTCATCAGCTATAAGAGCACTAGGAAAACATTTTTGGTTTTCAAGACCATTTTCCTAAAGTTGATGAAATTGGAATTAGAAGAAATACTTTTGTGATTTTGGTATAGTCTCACCATTGGTCGTTCTTTGGACAATTTCCACTTTATCTCTTAAAGAAATGAAGTTGAATTTGTCATTCGTGATGTGTTAGCAGATCATGAGATAGAATGATGGGTCATTCCATCTGTCTCAAACAAAAGGTTAGAAAAGTTATCAAAAAATACATAAGTCCATCTATAGTGAGATTAATGATATATGGTTCCTAAAATGGACTTATACTTCATATATCATAATGCATAATATAATAAAACTAGTGTCTACTAAACAGGGACTTCCTGTAGGCCAGTGGTAAGCGATAAAGGCCAGTCACACTTCGGTTGTGGGTTCGATTCCAACAGCCTTGTTCGACGCGATGAGCTGTTGCCCGTCCTGCAGGTTGTCCTTTTTCTAAAACAACATTACTATAACATCCCATCAATAATATCAAAAAAAATTTCTATCCTTAATAATACTAACTTATGTACAACATAATCCATTCCAATCTTTAGGCTTATCTAAAATACTTCTATCCAAGCTCATAGTATAAAGAAAACGATTACTTGAAATGTCATCAACCAAGCATGTGAATACCATAATTTATCCCCCATATATCTTGTTGGTCACATTCCAATCATGTGAATACCTTAATCATGTATTCTATTGAAAAATGAATATCCATTAAACCTTAGTGAAAACATGAATTCTGTCAAAAGTTAACTCTTTCCACATACCAAAATCCAAAAATTCTATATACTCAAACCATGATATAACCTTTTCCTTATATCAGTCATGAGCTCATGAATACATTTAATTTTCTCCTTATACCTTCATTATGCGCATATCATCTGCTTTCAAAAAATATTTCAATCATTTTTCATGGTTACCTATGCCATAAAATTATTGAAAACCACAATAGACCAAAACATAAATATTCCAATATTCCACAATACTATATACAACATTATTCTGGAATCCCATTACATAAACACTTAATCATTCCACCACATCATTGTCATATTCAACATCACCAATGGTGATCACATGTGACTTCCCTTTGTCCTTTTCCTTAAGTGGTTGCTCACGTTGATCATCACTAACCCTTGGATTAGGGCATTTATTAGCATAATGCCCCATTTCCTTGCACTTGAAGCATTGAAGTGTTGTTGGTTCATTCTGTGTATCCCTTCCTTTGTTTGCATCATTAGACATCTTCTTCCCATCATTGCGGAATTCAAATGCACGATGACCTTCCTTTACACATTTGAAACATTTAATTGTTCCTTTAAGACAATCTCCACCATGCTTCTTTCCACACTTTGAGCATAAGGAAACATTCATCTTCTTTTCACCATTATTCTGGGATTTCTCCTTGAACTCCATCTTTCGTTTCTTATCAAAACTATGAGATGGATAAGTAACACCAACTTCCATTTCTACCTTGATAGCACAACGCACAATTTCTTCATAGCTACTGAAGTCTCTTATAGCTAATGCCCTTCGAAGATTTGGTTTTAAGCCACTGAAGAATCAATCAACTTTACTTTCAGGTTAGATGATAAATCCAGATGCATACCTTGCAAGCCTTGTAAAATTCGCTTCGTATATACCAACATATTCATCATCCTTTTGCTTTAGTTCAAGAAACTCCTTCTCCATCATTGTTCGAAGAATACGAGGGAAGTAATTATTGAAAAATAAGTTCTTGAACTCGTCCCATTCCATGGACTCAATTTCATCTCTTTGCCTCGTATTCTTGATAAGATTCCACCATTGATCAGCTTCACCTTCCAAACGATATACTGCTAATATGACTTTATCATGTTCAGAACATTGAAGAACTGAAAATATCTTTTCAGTAGTACTGATCCAGTGTTCAACAACAAGTGGATCAGAAGACCCACTAAAAGAAGGTGGACGTTGCCTCATGAAGGACTCAATAGAATATTGTTCCCTTCTATGCTCATTTGGAAGTCAAGAATGATTCATAGCTTGTGTAAGTATAGCAATAAGATTTTTCACTCCATCTCCCATAACATTTGTTTGTTCAGGAGGACAATCATTGCATTGTCCATTACATTGATCAACACGGTTCCTTCGGGTTCCAGCCATCGTCTAAAACCCAAAAAGAATAGTGTGAGAGGAAAAAATCATAATAAAGGGGGAGTAACTTCAATATCTAACATCTTTGGTTTAATCTAATATCGTTACCATAGTTCTAGGACTATATCTAATACGTATACTTATCATTATGGGCATCCCTAGACATACCTTAGAAATATCTCTAGGGATCTTACTAACGTTTTCGCATCCCAGTTTCCAAAGGTTGACTAAACCTTTCCTCTGATACCAACTATAAAGACCCGAATCCTGACGTACATGGACATTACATTACTTTTTCGGAATACTTAATACATAAGAAAAACAAACACACAAGGACCGTAATAGTTTAGTGTCTTTGGAAACTCGGAATATAATCTTCTAATCGTGGTGAAAGATCTTCAACATCTCCCATAAATATCTTCCTTTTTTTACCTAAAACCTTTATTTATATCCTGGGGAAATAAAACATACAAAAGGGTTAGCTCAAATGCTCAGTAAGGGTAAACAAAAGAAATATCAATCACATTATATACATAAGAACATAACTTTTGGAAATCCTAACATGCAAAAGAGATCATAATATCATAACATGGGATAAATCATAGAAGTGAAATGTAATCCCAATAATCATAACTTAAAACATGAAACTTTTTTTCATACACACATAATCATATGGAATAATTTCTTATTAGTCAAGACTCATTTCCAAGACTATCTTAGTGGACAAAGTCCATTTCTGAACCGAGTCACCCTCGTTTCAGTCCTGTTTCACTGAACCCGTATAACCTACCATTCCAGCCATGTCTATATCATGAGATATAAAATCTTTACCCAATGCATTGGAGGTAGATATAGGTCCCACCCATCTCTTAATGAAACCATTCTTATGTGTGCCACAAAATCCTAAATCATACATCATTGCATAACCCATGTAATAAAAATGGGAATCTTAAACATCGTGACATCATCAAACAATTAATATAAGATAAAGTAATTCATAAAAATAATTCCATCACAACATAATCAAATCAATTTAATAATAGGGATAGAAACTTAACCCTTTATTATCTTAGTTGGAAAATAATTTTGATAAAACACTTGAACTCCATTATTGAGGAAAATATCCTTTTTGCTTCAAAAACACTTTTCCTTTCTTAACATGTCGTACAATTATAAACTAAAAGAAGTTGATTAAAAATAAACTTGAAAACTTGTAAATTAATCTTCTTGGAAATAATGTTTTAAAAATCCATTCATGCCGTATAAGTTAAAAAAACATTCTTCGTACTTTTGTCAGAAAAGTCAAAAAGTACCTCGTATGAAAAACGACAAAAGATTCCTTTCATATCTTTTACTAAAAACTCACTGAAGGGTAAAATTGGATTTAAAAAATTTTAGGTGGATGGAAATAATATTACATATTGAGGAAACATGGATGTGGATGATAAAATACACCCCAGTAAATACCAAAGTATAAATAATCTCGGATAAAAATGAGATTGTGATATTTTCCCTTACCTTTGGTCCGATATGCTTTGTACATGTCCGAACCTCCTGTATAATGATTTAAATAATGTTATTGACTTATTAAATAATCATAATTATTTTTATGATATCATATATGGTCATATTCTTAGCTTATTATTAGTAATATTTCATTACTACTTGTTATTCGGGTGTTTATTACTTTTTGTTCTTATGCGTGTTTTGTCGAATAAATTCTTATTCTTCTCTTTAGGTTATAGATAAATCATATAAAAAATGGTATTAGTGTAATATATATCATATTAATTCATTTATATAATCATTATGAAATTAAGATCATGCAGAACGAGTCGCATCACATCGTGGAGACGGTATTCCGTACGTACGCACGAGTGATGATATCTTTCCTATGATCGTGGAATTGTATTGGAGTGTATGTATACTATTTCAGAATCAATATCACTTTATAATAGTCATATATAGTCATTATTTATACCATTATACCCATCCAAGTAAGGTGGTGGTGGAAAATAGATTTCACCACGACGTGGAGACGGTATTCCGTACGTACGCACGCGCAGTGATTTTGTTTTCCATAGGATGGATAGATGGTGAAATAGGGTTGTTTCATACTTATAATAACATATCAGTATATGAGTGATACTGATTTTATTACTTCATAATGAAACAACCTAAGAAAAAGAAGTGGAAGAAGAAATAAAGATAAAAGAATCGGTAATGGACATTACCTCTTCTTTGAAGCGCCTCTTTGAGATCTCCATTTAGGGAACTAAAATTGGTCTTTGAGGAAGACCAGAACCTCTAGGATCTTTCTAGGGAAGTGGAGAAGAGAATTTGGCAGGGGTTGGACGAGCTTGAAGGATCAAAGTTGTGTGAGGAAGAGAGGGAGGAGGTGCCCTTTTATAAGGGAGGAGAGGGGTACCTTTGGAATAACTAAAACTATTATTTTATTATAAAGTCAAATTCGGTTTTAAATAGCTCCAAATTGATTTATTTCTAAGCTAAGGTGGGTATGGGTCGAAATACTCTCATCCAATAGAATTTAGACAAGTTTAGGTTCCTATATTAACCTTATCTTTTAGTTTTAACTCTTAGTTAATTAGATTGACATTTACCATGTCACTTTGTATTTTTATATTATATAGTTAATAAACTTACGATATACATCCAAGAGACCCCCAAGTTGTGTTTTATTAATATATATAACCTTATATAAGTCATTTGTCCAGACCTTAGATTTTTAGGAATAAAAAAACAATTAATAATATAATATTTGTTTTTAAAAACTATTTTATGTCAATTTTGACACTATTCAATAGTTGATTTTTTTGAAACTCATAACAGAATGCTTACTTCGACCAAAGTTAATTAAATTAATAATAACATGTCATATTAACCTAGAAAATTAGTTTAATTCATAAAAATTCTTAAATTATACTTATTTAGGTATTTATAATATCAATTATGTCAGTATTTCATTAATAAGATAATTACTGCATCATCTTTGTGTTATAAATAAATTAAATTATTTAATGTCTAAAAATTACAAATAAAATACCATTATGTAGGAAATATTTTTATCATTCTAATGAATATTTATAGTCGAATTTATCTTATGTATAACCCCATATTAAAAATGATTACTTATTAAACTTTGATTTCAACTATTTTAACCCTTCTTTAAATAAATTAATAATAAATGTCCTAATCTAATCCAAGTGGGCCTAAATGGTCATATTTTATTCCTAAGGTTTTTTTTGGTTGAATTACACTTGTCCAATAGAATTAGGACATGTGTTAGGGTAATAATAATATCATTTTTACCCTTAATTACCCTATTTACTTTTAACCGTGGTAAAAAAAAGTAAAAAGTTACTATTCACCAAAAATTATTTTCATCTCATTGAACCACATTTTAGTCCTTGATATTAAAAGTGTCTCTCGGATTTTCAAAATTCCACCCACAGAAGCGGTAAAATTAAGTTTTATGAAAAATTCAGTTTTTTTAACTACCACTTAGTGGTTTCACTATTCATCAAAAAATGAAAGTTTCCAGAAAAATACCAAAAATTAGATCTAAGCTATATTTGATATTATGAATTCAAAAATGATGTCTATTTTATCAAATTCAAAACATATCAGTTGCATTAATTAATTTAAAAAATTAATTCTCATCGTCAAAACAAATAGCGTGTTCTTAAGAGATAATAACTATCAAAAGATTGACACTTGTTTATGACTAGTTTAAATGTGAAATTACATCCAATGACCAACATTGTATTAAATTGTAAAAATATATTCTAAATATACTTTAAAACCACTCAAATTAATAATTTATCACTATTAATTATTTCGATTAAAAAAAGTTGTTTTTAATTATAATTTAGTAATTTTCACTATTCATCAGAATATGAAAGTTATCCGAAAAGTACCAAAATTTCACCTTAGGCTAAATTCGATACTCCGAATCCAAAAATGAATTCCATTTTGAGAGATAAAATTTCTAAAATTTTAAAAGGTGGTTATTACTATTCATAACGGCTAGTTTTAATAATATTTTAATAGCATAACGTTGTTTAGTGAAACTCGGTATTGCGTACTACACATGCTATCGAGGAAGGTCACGATTGCGTGTAATGCAATGCAAGTCAAGGATGCTTGTTGAGAAAGATCCTTTTGGTGTAGCGTACAACACAAGACATTAATGAAATTAAAAGGAATATTTTTTTATAAAATCTCGGGCTGTTACATACTACCCCCCTTAAAATGAATTTCACCCCCGAAATTCATCGGGGTTATAAATGGTTTACTACTCGAAAGTTTCTTTAATAGAAACCCACATCGTAAAAATGAATACCAAAACTTGGCTTTAAAAACTAAAGTATGAAATGTAACGATTACCCAAATAAACTAATCACTGGGTTTCCACATAGGTGAAAATATGGATATGGAAGAGAAATATAACCATCATGTTCTGATGGAGAGTGGTAGAGAACATGGCTATGGAAATGGAAGCAATCACAAATCCATAAATTTGTGATGATCTAAGGTACCATCTGATTCATCAGATATAAGAGCACTAGGAAAACATTTTTGGTTTTCAAGATCATTTTCCTAAAGTTGATGAAATTGGAATTAGAAGAAATAATTTCATGATTTTGGTATAGTCTCACCATTGGTCGTTCTTTGGAAAATTTCCACTTTATCTCTTAAAGAAATGAAGTTGAATTTGTCATTCGTGATGTGTTAGCAGATCATGTGATAGAATGATGGGTCATTCCATCTATCTCAAACAAAAGGTTAGAAAAGTTATCAAAAAATACATAAGTCCATCTATAGTGAGATTAATGATATATGGTTCCTAAAATGGACTTATACTTCATATATCAAACTGAATAATATAATAAATCTAGTTTCTACTAAACAGGGACTTCCTGTAGGCCAGTGGTAAGCGATAAAGGCCAGCCACACTTCGGTTGTGGGTTCGATTCCCACAGCCTTGTTCGACGCGATGGGATGTCGCCCGTCCTGTAGGTTGTCCTTTTTCTAAAACTACATTACTATAACATCCCATCAATAATATCAAAAAAAAGTTCTATCCTTAATAATACTAACTTATGTCCAACATAATCCATTCCAATCTTTAGGCTTATCTAAAATACTTCGGTCCAAGCTCATAGTATAAAGAAAACGATTACTTGAAATGTCATCAACCAAGCATGTGAATACCATCATTTATCCCCCATATATCTTGTTGGTCACATTCCAATCATGTGAATACCTTAATCATGTATTCTCTTGAAAAATGAATATCCATTAAACCTTAGTGAAAACATGAATGCTGTCAAAAGTTAACTCTTTCCAAATACCAAAATCCAAAAATTCTATATACTCAAACCATGATATAACCTTTTCCTTATATCAGTCATGAGCTCATGAATACATTTAATTTTCTCCTTATCCATTCATTATGCACATATCATCTGCTTTCCAAAATTATTTCAATCATTTTTCATGGTTACCGATGCCATAAAATTATTGAAAACCACAATAGACCAAAACATAAATATTCCAATATTCCACGATACTATATACAACATTATTCTGGAATCCCATTACATAAACACTTAATCTTTCCACCACATCGTTGTCATATTAAACATCACCAATGGTGATCACATGTGACTTCCCTTTGTCCTTTGCCTTAAGTGGTTGCTCACGTCGATCATCACTAACCCTTAGATTAGGGCATTTATTAGCATAATGCCCCATTTCCTTGCACTTGAAGAATTGAAGTGTTGTTGGTTCATTCTGTGTATCCCTTCCTTTGTTTGCATCATTAGACATCTTCTTCCCATCATTGCGGCATTCAAATTCCCGATGACCTTCCTTTCCACATTTGAAACATTTACTTGTTCCTTTAAGACAATCTCCACCATGCTTCTTTACACACTTTGAGCATAAGGAAACATTCATCTTCTTTTCACCATTATTCTGAGATTTCTCCTTGAACTCTATCTTTCGTTTCTTGTCAAAACTATGAGATGGATAAGTAACACCAACTTCCATTTCTACCTTGATATCACAACGCACAATTTCTTCATAGCTACTGAAATCTCTTATAGCTAATGCCCTTCGAAGATTTGGTTTTAAGCCACTGAAGAATCAATCAACTTTACTTTCAGGTTGGATGATAAATCCAGATGCATAACTTGCAATCCTTGTAAAATTCACTTCGTATATACCAACAGATTCATCATCCTTTTTCTTTAGTTCAAGAAACTCCTTCTCCATTATTGTTCAAAGAATACAAGGGAAGTACTTATTGAAAAATAAGTTCTTGAACTCGTCCCATTCCATGGACTCAATTTCATCTCTTTGCCTCGTATTCTTGATAAGATTCCACCATTGATCAGCTTCACCTTCCAAACGATATACTTCTAAGATGACTTTATCATGTTCAGAACATTGAAGAACTGAAAATATCTTTTCAGTAGTACTGATCCATTGTTCAGCAACAAGTGGATCAGAATACCCACTAAAAGAAGGTGGACGTTGCCTCATGAAGGACTCAGTAGAATGTTGTTCCCTTCTCTGCTCATTTGGAAGTCTAGAATGATTCATAGCTTGTGTAAGTATAGCAATAAGATTTTTCACTCTATCTCCCATAACATTTGTTTGTTCAGGAGGACAATCATTGCATTGTCCATTACATTGATCAACACGGTTCCTTCGGGTTCCAGCCATCGTCTAAAACCCAAAAAGAATAGTGTGAGATGAAAAAATCATAATAAAGGGGGAGTAACTTCAATATCTAACATCTTTGGTTTAATCTAATATCGTTACCATAGTTCTAGGACTATATCATATACGTATACTTATCCTTAGGGGCATCCCTAGATATACCTTAGAAATATCTCTAGGGATCTTACTAACGTTTTCGCATCCTAGTTTCCAAAGGTTGACTAAACCTTTCCTCTGATACCAACTGTAAAGACCTGAAGCCTGACGTACATGGACATTACATTACTTTTTCAGAATACTTAATACATAATAAAAACAAACACACAAGGACCGTAATAGTTTAGTGTCTTTGGAAACTCGGAATATAATCTTCTAATCGTGGTGAAAGATCTTCAAAATCTCCCATAAATATCTTCCTTTTTTTTACCTAAAACCTTTCTTTATATCCTGGGGAAATAAAACATACAAAAGGGTGAGCTCAAATGCTCAGTAAGGGTAAACAAAAGAAATATCAATCACATCATATACATAAGAACATAACTTTTGGAAATCCTAACATGCAAAAGAGATCATAATATCATAACATGGGATAAATCATAGAAGTGAAATGTAATCCCAATAATCATAACTTAAAACATGAAACTTTTTGGCATACACACATAATCATAGAGAATCATTTCTTATTAGTCAAGACTCATTTCCAAGACTATCTTAGTGGACAAAGTCCATTTATGAACCGAGTCACCCTCATTTCAGTCCTGTTTCACTGAACCGGTATAACCTACCATTCCAGCCATGTCTATCTCATGAGATATAAAATCTTTACCCAATTCATTGGAGGGAGATATAGGTCCCACCCATCTCTTTATGAAACCATTCTTATGCGTGCCACAAAATCATAAATCATACATCATTGCATAACCCATGTAATAAAAATGGGAATCTTAAACATCATGACATCATCAAAAAATTCATATAAGATAAAGGAATTCATAAAAATAATTCCATCACAACATAATCAAATCAATTTAATAATAGGGATAGAAACAGAACCGTTTATTATCTTAGTTGGAAAATAATTTTGATAAAACACTTGAACTCCATTTTTGAGGAAAATATCCTTTCTGCTTCAAAAACACTTTTCCTTTCTTAACATGTCGTACAATTATAAACTAAAAGAAGTTGATTAAAAATAAACTTGAATACTTGTAAATTAATATTCTTGGAAATAATGTTTTAAAAATCCATTCATGCTGTATAAGTTAAAAAAAACATTCTTCGTACTTTTGTCAGAAAAGTCAAAAAGTACCTCGTACGAAAAACGAAAAAAGATTCCTTTAATATATTTTAATAAAAACTCACCGAAGGGTAAAATTAAATTTAAACAATTTTATGTGGATGGAAATAATATTACATATTGAGGAAACATGGATGTGGATGATAAAATACACCCCAGTAAATACCAAAGTATAAACAATCTCGGATAAAAATGAGATTGTGATATTTTCCCTTACCTTTGGTCCGATATGATTTGTATGTGTCCGAACCGCCTGTATAATGATTTAAATAATGTTATTGACTTATTACATAATCATAATTATTTTTATGATATCATATATGGTCATATTATTAGCTTATTATTAGTAATATTTCATTACTACTTGTTATTCGGGTGTTTATTACTTTTTGTTCTTATGCGTGTTTTGTCGAATAAATTCTTATTCTTCTCTTTAGGTTATAGATACCTCATTTCCAGAATAGTGTTAGTGTAATATATATCATATTCATTCATTTAATTCATTTATATAATCATTATGAAATGAAGAACATGCAGAACGAGTCGCATCACATCGTGGAGACGGTATTCCGTACGTACGCACGAGTGATGATATCGTTCCTATGATCGTGGAATTGTATTGGAGTGTATGTATACTATTTCAGAATCAATATCACTTTATAATAGTCATATATAGTCATTATTTACACCATTATACCCATCCAAGTAAGGTGGTGGTGGAAAATAGATTTCACCACGGCGTGGAGACGGTATTCCGTACGTACGCACGCGCAGTTATTTCATTTTCTGTAGGATGGATAGATGGTGAAATAGGGTTGTTTCATACATATAATAACATATAAGTATTTTAGTGATACTGATGTTATTACTTCATAATGAAACAACCTAATAATAAGAAGTGGAAGAAGAAATAAAGATAAAAGAATCGGTAATGGACATTACCTCTTCTTTGAAGCGCCTCTTTGAGATCTCCCTTTAGGGCACTAAAATTGGTCTTTGAGGAAGACCAGAACCTCTAGGATATTTCTAGGGAAGTGGATAAGAGAATTTTGCAGGGGTTGGCCAAGCTTGAAGGCTCAAAGTTGTGTGAGGAAGAGAGGGAGGAGGTGCCCTTTTATAAGGGAGGAGAGGGGTACCTTTGGAATAACTAAAACTATTATTTTATTATAAAGTCATATTAATTTTTAAATAGCTCCAAATTGATTTATTTTGAAGATAAGGTGGGGATGGTCGAAATCCTCTCATCCAATAGAATTTAGACAAGTTTAGGTTCCTATATTAACCTTATCTTTTAGTTTTAACTCTTAGTTAATTAGATTGACATTTACCATGTCACTTTGTATTTTTATATTATATAGTTAATAAACTTACCATATACATCCAATAGACCCCAAAGTTGTGTTTTATTAATATATATAACCTTATCTAAGTCATTTATCCGAACCTTAGATTTTTAGGAATAAAATAACAATTAATAATATAATATTTGTTTTTAAAAACTATTTTATGTCAATTTTGACACTATTCAATAGTTGATTTTTTTGAAACTCATAACAGAATGATTACTTCGACCAAAGTTAATTAACTTAATACTAACATGTCATATTAACCTATAAAATTAGTTTAATTCATAAAAAGTCTCAAATTATACTTATTTAGGTATTTATAATATCAATTATGTCAGTATTTCATTAATAAGATAATTACTGCATCATCTTTGTGTTATAAATAAATTAAATTATTTAATGTCTAAAAATTACAAATAAAATACCATTATGTAGGAAATCTTTTTATATTTCTAAAGAATATTTATAGTCAAATTTATCTTATGTATAACCCCATATTAAAAATGATTTACTTATTAAACATTGATTTTAACTATTTTAACCCTTCTTTAAATAAATTAATAATAAATGTCCTAATCTAATCCAAGTGATCCTAAATGGTCATATTTTATTCCTAAGGTTGTTTTTGGTAGAATTACACTTGTCCAATAGAATTAGGACATGTGTTAGGGTAATAATAATATCATTTTTACCCTTAATTACCCTATTTACTTTTAACCGTGGTAAAAAAAGTAAAAAGTTACTATTCACCAAAAATTATTTTCATCTCATTGAACCATATTTTAGTCCTTGATATTAACCGTGTCTCTCATATTTTCGAAATTCCACCCACATAAGTGGTAAAATTACGTTTTATGAAAAATTTAGTTTTTTTAACTACCACTTAGTGGTTTCACTATTCGTCAAAAAATGAAAGTTTCCAGAAAAATACCAAAAATTAGATCTAAGCTATATTTGATATTATGAATTTAAAAATGATGTCTATTTTATCAAATTAAAAACATATCAGTTTCATTAATTAATTTAAAAAATTAATTCCCGTCGTCAAAACAAATAGCATGTTCTTAAGAGATAATAACTATCAAAAGATTGACACTTGTTTATGACTGGTTTAAATGTGAAATTACATCCAATGACCAAAATTGTATTAAATTGTAAAAATATATTCTAAATATACTTTAAAACCACTCAAATTAATAATTTATCACTATTAATTATTTTGATTAAAAAAGTTGTTTTTAATTATAATTTAGTAATTTTCACTATTCATCAGAATATGAAAGTTATCCGAAAAGTACCAAAATTTCACCTTAGGATAAATTCAATACTCAGAATCCAAAAATGAATTCCATTTTGAGAGCTGAAATTTCTAAAATTTTAAAAGGTGGTTATTACTATTCATAACGGCTAGTTTTAATAATATTTTAATAGCATATCGTTGTTTAGTGAAACTCGGTATTGCATACTACACACGCTATCGAGGAAGGTCGCGATTACGTGTAATGTAAGGCAAGTCAATGATGCGTGTTGAGCAAGCTCCTTTTGGTGTAGCGTACAACACAAGACATTAATGAAATTAAAAAGAATATTTTTTTATAAAATCTCGGGCTGTTACACTGCAACTGATGGTAGCACCGCCAATTGTTATTGCACTTGACCTGTAGGATTAGACCTGTGAGGGTGTACTGGTAGAGGAGGATATTCTTGATCTATCTCAGTAGTCGCAAAAAATTCATTTGACTGACTGACTCCAGCACGCTTAGGAGGAAGACTACTTTAAAGTAGTTCTGCATTCAACCTCCTAAATTACTTCGTCTCTTCCTCTTGTTGTGTGAATCTTTGATCTAGAGAGAGTGATTGGACTAATCCAGAGGAAGGGTATGTAACTAGATTCTTTCCTTTCCCCTTGTTGGATCCCTTTTGGAGAGGGAAAAGTGGGTTACTTGAAGGATTACCTAGGTTCTGAGTAATCCTTTGATTTCGTGTACGCACATCTTCTTCATTTGTGTCTGTGCGTACAACTTCTTGAGAAGGAACCTCTTCATCTGATCCCTCTGAGTGAACCTCATCTGGTAAATCAGCAATAATAGAATTAATGACATTAATTGATGCATAATGCATTGCATCTCTTCTATTGGCATTTCTACGATATTGTATTTTTCCATGTCCTTAATGAGACATTTCCTTTTGTTGATTCGATCCCTCAGGAACTTCTTGATGAACCATAATTTGGAGGGAATCTCCTGATAATTTGGCTCTTAGTTCCTCTTGAGGCTTCTTCCCTAATCAAGAGAAGACTGACTTTCTCTGAGGGAGGTATTGAGGATTTGAAAAAGTCCCCAGTCTGGTGGACTGGGGCTGTTCCTGCTGTCTTTGCTCAACTCCTCGAATCCTATTTGTTAATTTTGAGGGTTGGGTTAAAAGAGTCCCTAGTATTGCAAGATGGGGTGGTTCTTGACATGCTATATCTAATACCTTCTTGAAAGCTCTACTAATCTTATGGACTTCCATTCGGAAATTGGATGGATGCATCAACCTACATCCACTTTTATCACCTGGCTCAAAAGACCATTGGATGATTTCTGACACTCCTATCACTTGATGATGTGCTTGCTCCAAACGAGAGGCCTGTTCAATATTCTTGTTTTCCTGATGTAGGAGTAATTCAACAACTTCTTCTCTGTATGCTTGATTTTGAGAGGAACTAGTTGAGGCCTGTTCTTGGACAAGCTTTTGATTACAAACAAAGCCCATTGACTGTGGCCGGCTATGGGAAATAACATTGCATGAGACTATTTTCAGCAGACTTTGCTGACTGGAAAGTATAGTGAAATGTAGCTCTCTATGAACACCCCATACCCTGATATGAATTATAGATGGGGCATTGGCAATTAACTGGCGCAATCTTCTTATCACGCCAAGGCATGAATGCTGAAGGGATCTCTGCTACTTTTCAGCCTTCAGATATCAAGAAACTGAGAGAGATTCCAAATCAATTTGGCATTGTAACCCATCTATTATTTTAAACTGATTTTCATATTCATCATAAGATAATATTTTCTTTTTCAACTGACAAAGAGTATTCCATATGTTGAGACGAATATCATGAATTCCATATTCCATCAACATCTTTGGAATGTTGTACTGAGAATCATCCAAAGGCCAAAATATAACTGGAACTTCACCTTTCTCCAGTTGTTTTCTCATGTTCAGTACTTCCTATTTATCATTCAATGAAGATTCTTCTACCTGATTAGACTAGTGTTGGTGCTTCCTTGTTGCTTCATCGGATTCAACAAGATTGGTAGAGAAATCACTGATCAAACTAGAAGATGCATGACTTAGGGGTGGTTCGGAGAATGACCTACACTATGGGATATCTTCTGGTTGATAAATTATTTCACCTGCTAATGGTAAAGCATCATACATGACTGGATTCACATTTTCAATTGCCTCAAGATAACAGGGCTTTCTCGTCACTAAATTGTCTATTGGAGAATTTTCCAAGCAACGTGAATCACTACTGCAGAGAGTACTTTCGCAGCTAAATTCATCATCATGGGGATGACCACCATGGTGGGTTACAACAAAAGATGAAACATTTTTCTCCTTAGTCTTCTGACCACACAGAGGGTTCTTGTGGATCTCATCTAAAGATGAAACCTCGTGATCGATCGAATTGTCATGAAGCAATCCTTCATGAGGAAGTGTTTGATGCAGACCTTTGGAATTAATGTCTTGACTATTGGGAACTGAGGGAGTAGAATCTTGAGTTGTAACAGATAATCGTCTGAGTGTGTCAAGAAATCCAGCATTGAGTAAGGCATTATTACAAATTGGCCTTTGAATTATTGACTGTGATGGGTGGTTCTTCTTCTTAGAAGCCTTCTTACTCAACTTGGTAGGTGTATGTGCCTGCTCAGGAGAAATTATCAGGTTAGGCTGATTATCTCCGCTCAAACCAGGTGTATGTGCCTGACTTGGTTGCCCTTATGATATGGGGGAGTATGCCCCACAACCCTCTTGGATCGGAACAGATGTGTGTGTCTGTTCCGGAGTGAACTGTTGATGTATCACTCCACTGGTAGGGATAGATTTATGTGTCTTTCCCTGAGATGCTACTGAAGCTGTTATAATATCCTGGTAGGCATCCAGAATATGAGTAGGTATTTGCTTCTTCTCTTTCACCCTTGATAGAATATGCTTGGTGACTTCATCTACCAGAATGGGGATATACATCCATTCCGTGCCTGGAGTAGGTATATGTGTCTGCTTCTGTCCTCCTTTTCCTGTCAGTGAATTCTGACAGTACTCAAGTGTGGGGGCAGAGAGTTAAGTCTGCCTCCTATTTGTTGCTGGAGCTTTCTGACTGACTTCTTCGAACACTACCAAACAAGACTGTTGGTATGCTTGATCAATACTAGCAGGTGTATGTGCCTGCTGATTGCACTCCACCGAACATGGTTGACAAGCTTCCTTCAATACTGACAGACGAGTCTACTGGCAGGATTGATGAGTGTAAGTAGGTGTATGTTCCTATTTACCAGTTGTCAACACATTGGGTTGGCGGGATCCATCATATGTAGTCAGAAGAGCATGCTGACTAGCTTATGATTTATAAATAGGTGTATGTTCCTATCTATAGTAATCCGCTGGAATTGCCTGATGGGATTGGCGTGCTGCTGCCAGAAGAGTCTGTTGAACAATGGATGTAAAATGGATGGGTGTGTGTGCCCGCTCGTTGCTTGCCACCAAGTTAGGTTGGTGAACTTATCTGGAAACAGCAGAGATGAGAACCAACTCACTTTTAACCAGTTTTCGCCTCTGGTGGTTCGTCTTGCCTGCTCGGGTTCGAGGAACCTGAGCCGAACGCCTGAAGACGACACCCTCATCATGTTGAGGGCGCACTGCCGCACGAGTCTGGCAGCGATTGTTGATAGGATCTCTCGGGAAGGACTCATGTCTCTTTGAGTTAAGGCCCTGAGGGACCTGCTCATTCACCTCCCCAGAATACGGGAGAGAATGGTGATTGCGTTCTAGGGATAACGACCCGAAATGTTTGGAGACGGTAGTTAGCACTGCCTGCTTTTTAATCGCTGGTCATCGTTGTCTGGATGACCAGGGTGAGTTGTTCACTTGGAGGTCTTGATGAGCAACCTCCAGAGTTAGAATAGTACCATTTTGACAGTACTCCTTAACCAGTGCATTTGATACCCAATTTTTAAGACACTGAGTAGGTGATGTCACCCTCAGAGTGGATGACGATCCAGTAGGAGTAGCAGAAAATGCATTCACAGCAGAGGTTTTCAGATCAGAAGTATTCATAGCAGAAGTGAAAGAGTTCCTGTTTGATATAACACACATAATCAAGATAAATTCGGCTGCTACATCTTTTGGATGAGCACATATGTTATTGATTTCTTTTTTGGGCCTCTCATAGAGTTAAAATAGGGGCCCAACAAATAGGTAAAACATCACTTTAACTTGTTTAAGGCTTCACATCGGGTTCACCATTTTTTGTTCCCTCTGGAATTGGGGATGACCTTGTTGATTTAAGGTTCAAACATTCCAATCGGTTTCTAACAGGTTTGTTCGTAGAACCAGAAACATACAATGATTCCATATCCATTTGGACATACTTTCCAAAGGTATGTGCTCACTATTTGTGGACTGATGAGGATTAGGAATTTGCATTGGTCGAGAGGATGGGAGGTCAGACTCATCACACCTTTTTGAGGGGAATTATTGTCTACTCCGGGATTCTCTTTATAGATTTAAGTTATGTTCATGAATCCTTATTACATTACCAAATATAAAATGATCTTTCCTTTAGATCTGACAATCAATGATTGATATGTAGGAAATTTAGAGAATATTTTATATGTATTCAAGGTTAATCATTGATAGTGAATCATCTGTATTTGTTAGATATTCTTAGTCAATGGTATCCTTCACTACATAAAATTCTCTTTGTCATTATGATGACCATACTGGTTTTAAAGACACCTAGTGGGGAACTTGAATTTTATTTTAATTTAGAAGGACATGGATTATTTCAGAGTTGGGATCATACCCGTAGATGGGCTACCTATATATCCTTTATTTAGAAAAGGAATCAGAACCCACGTAGTTTGAGTAAGGGAGTATGATGTTTATGCATTATTAATGGCTCAAAGAAAGATGTCATGATTACTTTTACACTCTAAGATCATTTGAGTCATGCTCGGTGTGAGAAACAAGAGGTATTAGTGAAAACAGACAATTTGTGCCACGAAAGATACAATGATGTGGGGCTTGTGTATGTATGACTACCCAAAATAAATGAAGATTAAGATTTACTTCAGGGAAGAAATCCAGGAACAGGGTCCATAAATGTATATGTACTTTATAGAGATTTGGATACTCTAATCTTGGGGATAACTCCTATGGAAGATGCCCAAATTAGGAGGGGACTTATGATTGGGTTTTACTCCTGAGAAGGAAGCCCAGATCAAAAGTAAATTAAGATTGGTTAAGAGAAATTAAGACTGGGGCTTACTCCTGAGAAGGAGGCCCGGGTTAAAGGGATTTGAAAAATTAAGGGACTTGGGGCTTACTCCTAAAGAGGATGCCCATATTTGAAGACTTTGATATTGGGGATTATTCCTGAAGAGGAAGCCCAGGTTAAGGAAACCATGGTTGGAGCTTACTCCTGAGGAGGATTCCCATATTTGGGAACTTGGAGACTGGGGCTTACTCTTGAAAAGGAAGCCCAGGTTAAGGGAATTATGACTAGGGCTTACTCCCAAGGAGGATGCCCAGATTAGAGGACTTGGGTCTTACTCCTGAAATGGTGGCCCAAATGATGACTTGGGGCTTACTCCTAAGGAGGATGCCCAAATTAATGAGAATTTTGACTGGGGCTTACTCCTGAAAAGGAGGCCCAGGTTAAGGATTCTCTCATCTTAAAGGATGAGGTTGAATGAATGAAATATCTAACCTTAGGGACATGAGGATATGTAAATCACTAGGTTTTAAGAGATGTTCCACAAAATTCCTTTCAGATAAGGAATCCAACAAAGAAATCATGCCATGAATGGATTTGGAGAGAGTTCCGAAGGCTTAAACCTGAAGAGGAGAGGTGGATAGGTGTAAGAGGGGGGAAATGGACAGGAAGGGCACCCAAAAAGAGAGGGGCGCGCAAGTATTGTGTGGGTGCGCAAATCCTGTTCGCGCAGGTGTACTTGCGTGACACATGGGTACTTGCGCGACAACCAATCCTTAGGGTAGAACTTGGGCAAGGATTGGTTCAAGCCCTTAATACTACCCCTAGAGACTTCCAGAAGAGAGGCGCGCAAGTTATGTGGAAGGGGTAAGGCGGTGCGCAAGTGTGGACATTTCCCTCAAGGGATGGCCACCCAGTCATGCAAGTGTTGATGAGTTTCAACACTTAGGCCTTTCTCCTCCTCTTTAGATCTTCCGTCCTATGTAAGAAATTACCTTAGATG
Source organism: Viscum album (assembly GCA_963277665.1). Taxonomy (NCBI): domain Eukaryota; kingdom Viridiplantae; phylum Streptophyta; class Magnoliopsida; order Santalales; family Viscaceae; genus Viscum; species Viscum album. The sequence continues at coordinate 1,100,116,495 of OY728138.1, read as the reverse complement.
TGTTCGGAAGCTTTGAGAAGAGACTAGGGAACCGGGAGCTCAAATCTGAGGTTCTGGAATTTTTTTCCATTTTTTTAAATGGGGGGACCACAGGGGGTATTTATAGGCTAGAGAGACCCTAGGTGAAATTTCAAAGAGGGCGTGCAAGTCACCTATGCGACCACCTGGCATCGCGCACGTATACTTGCACGACCGTGATGGAACTTGCATGACCCAAGTGTAAATGACTCCTTGTTCATGCCTTTTTCGATTTTTGATATTTTCTTCAAAGGATGAATCAATTTATGCTAATGCATTTCCCTTTTCATTTTTTTAGACTCTATGACAGAAAAGAGTGTCAATAGCTACCAATCAATTAAAAATGAATATAAAAACCAATTGAATATAAAGAAATGTTTTTATTATCAGAATGGTTTTTATCCTAATAAATTAAATAAATTATTTTTATTGAATGATATTAATGAAATATATATTTTATATATCCAATAAACTATTTTTACATTCATACAATATATTTTATAGTCATAATATAAGATTAAACCCAAAATTATGCACAAAAACCTATATTTTTATAAAGGTAATTTTACTACCTTTAAATAATGAACCTATTTTAAATATGAATTTTGGAACTTTTTTATATTTTATATATCAAAATAAACATAATTTTTGAAATTTAAATGTAAAAATTATGTTAGGGAAATATTTTGGTTTTTTCTGTGAAGTTTTATTTTTGATGAATAGTGAAATATATTGAATTTTAATTGAAAAATACTTTTTCATGTAAATAATTTATTGTGTTAAATTAGATTTAAAATTAGTTTTAAAATAAAATTATATTAATTATATATCAATTAATCCAATTTAGGTCATTTTAATCAATTTAACTTTGAAATTAGATATAAAAACATACCAAATATTGAACATTTTTACTTTAAAAACCCACATTGTCATACCATATGTGGGATTAATTTTAAATTAATTTTCTCCACTTATTTAATTAGAATTTTAAAAAATTTATTCCATATTTGAAATAATTATAATTTATTATTTATAATATTTTCAACTTATTTTTTGACAAAAAAATATTAGTGAAAGTGATTAAAATTAATTACAGTGATTAAGAGGAAAATTAGATTAAAAAGGACTAAACCTTAATCTTATGGGACAAAACGACCTATAAAATTGTCCAAAATATATTTTATATTAATATTTTTATCCTTTAATCCACTTTGTTTAATTTGGTTCATTATTAGAGCCACATGACATGGGAAAAATGTGGGTGAAATTCACTTTTCAAAAATTTACAATAATGCCACTCCTCCTTCACTATAAAAAGGCACTCAACACTCCCAATTATACACACCTATAAAGCCATTTTATCACCCAAAATATAATAAAATAATCTATAAAAATCTATCCCCTAAACTTAAAAGCTTCACCTTGTGTAGAAATCTTACCATGGAAGTCTTTTGGTATAAACCAAAAGGAGTTATCCAAAAATAAGGTAAAATTATTCAATGATCATTTTCATTTTATTTAATTGTCCACCCCATAAAATATTTTCATTCCATGATTATGTAATAAAATAATTATCCTAAATATACTTATATTTTTTTTACTCTAAGGGTTCTACCTACAATTACACAAACTCCCATCTAATGGGTAATGAACTTATCGTTCGTGTGTACGGCAGACCACCGTCTTGCAAAATGATGATTGTTAATTCTTCCTTTACCACCTCTCATGGTGGGAATTATGATGGAAATTATATTTTTATATGTTATATATTAAATTTATAATTTATTTATACTTATTTAATTATTATATAACACATATCTTCATTTTTTCATTTTGTGGGGATACGATAACATCATTTGTGGACATGTGGACTACCGCCTCCTCAAAACGATGTGATTCATTCACACAATACATGGATTGTATTAGGGTATGGTTTTAATAAAATAATGTAAAATATATGACATAAATATGAAAATTTAATAATAATATACATATATATAATTTTATTTTCATTCTTTTAATACGGCAAAGAAATGAAAATAACGTTCATGCGTATGTATGACCTATCATCTCTACGAACAGTGCATTTTATTTCCTATCTCCAAACATTGTGGATTATTATAAATACATATATAATGAATATATATGATATTTAAATCATGTTTTAAATTATTTATATGATTAAATAATGATCTAATTAATATGAACAATAAGTAACAAGTCAAAACATACTAAAAAAACTAGGTAATCAAAACCTGAAATAATGAAAATAATGAAAAATTATTAAAAAATAGGTAATAAGATATTATAAAAATATCATATATGATATTATAAATAATATTATGGTTATTTTATAATTTAGTGACATTATTAAAACCATTATACAGGAGGTTCAACAATGTTCACCCAAAAGGATATGCAAGGTAAGGGATTATCATCTCACTTTTAACATCTGTGAGATAAATGTTATATTCACCACTTAATTATTTTCTGTGGTATATATAATGACAATTTTGATATATTATATCCTAAATTATTTTATCTTCATGGTATTTTGAGTCTCAATTTGTATTATTTCTTATAAGTTGGATTGAATTAAAAGTTACCAAGTGGTAAAGAATTTTATAACCTGATTCCTTTTCATTGGGTTATAATACTTCCTCATTTTCGTTAATATTCTAAGATTATGTGTGTAATAAATTTTTACTATATAATTTTTATTTACACTTGTTTTATATGGATTTAAATTTTAAACACATAAAATATTCATTGACTGATTCTCACATCAACATTATGTTCTTTTTAAGGGCTTACCTCAAAATCTCATTTTGTTCAGGATTATTTAAACATGAATTTATTTTAGAAGAAATTATTGGATAATTGTTTAATAAATCATTTAATTTTATTCTCCTATAGTTATTCATGTCCTTTTCCATATAATAGTACCATTTTCCCACTCTTTGGTACTGAAAATGTATTAGAAAATATTTTTATGAAAACCTGACTTTATTTCTCTCTTTAGTTGTAGAACCTATTTTCTTCTAAAAACCCATATTTCTAAAAAACATTTCAAAAATGTTTTTTTAAACTTTAAAAAATTATTTATTAAATACATTTCTATCCTTTTATTTTTTTTCCAGAGGAATATTCTTGCTGCTTTCCAAACAAGGAACTTTTCTAACCATTTTACCATGCAAAAGGAATGTTCTTTTTACCTTGTATGACATATATGGGTTTAACAGTCATCATTTCTTCCTATTTTAATTTTAATTTTTAAAGAAAATGTTTTTTAAAATTTATTTAAAAAAAAAGGATTTTCAAATTGATTTTTAAAATAAATAACATATTTTCCTCAAGAATGTTTTTAAAATACCTTTTTAAAGTACTTATATTCATCAAAAACAAAAACCCTTTACTTTACTCCACTTGGGATATGTTGTATTAATACCATCCTTATGATTACTCTGGATGGTTTATGATTTATTTTTTACAAGGACAGTATTGACCTTCACTTTCTTGATTCCTTTGTTAGTCCTCTTGAAATATTCGATTTTCTATGATCATTGAAAGTTGAATTTCCCCTAATTATCCATATCATTTATCATAGATATTTTTATTTCATAATCCATATATTATTTTTATATATGGTGTTTACTCTAAAATTTATTTGATTTACTAGGAAAATATTGATAAATCCATATCCTTTACTCAATACAGATATTTTATAAGGAACATTGTTTTTGAATTAAATAAATTATTTGATATATGAGGAATGACTTGGACATGTAATACATAGGTTGGGAACCATTTAAAGTAATCCCCTAAATACATTGGTAGTCTCATGAGACAAAATTAGTTGGTGAAAAACCCTTCAAGTTTTTTTCCAAGAAGAATAGACAAGTTTCTACCTATAGATTTAAACTTTATTATGAAAGGTCTTGATAGTAGTATACTAAATAGTCATGTGAAAGTTTTTAACAGTAAATGTATCATGTGTTGGGGAAACATGAAATCCTATAATTAATAATTTCCTTCATTAATATTTAGTATTCATTATCCATGATATTTTCACTATGAAAAAGTCTATAAATGCATTTCATTATTAGTGTATTGATTAAATGGTAAGTATTTTTATCTATTTACCTTTATATATTGACATTTCATTATCCAGTTATTTAAATAGAGTGTGTTTTAAGTTATTTACCTTTCCATATTATTTATTCACTTACTTCTCAGTTTATTTATTACATGGCATGTGTGTTCAATTATTTACCTTTCTATAGTTATTATTTTTATTGATTCATTATTTCTACCGCTATAATTAACCCTTAATAAGTATTTGGGATCACCCTTATTATGTTTCCTTTCCCAAATATTACCTGAAGTTTACTAGGAAAGACATTAAAGGAAATTCTATATTGAATAATTTTATTAGTCTCGAAAGAAAAAAATTATGTTGTAATTTTTGACTCGTGTATGTATCTAGTTTATCAAGAATACTAAACTGTTCAGTAAAACCGCCGCGAAATGAAATGAAAAAAATAAGAAAACACGAGAAACCCCAAAATCACTAAAACGACCATAACTTTTGATCCGAGCGTCCGTTGAAGCGCCACGACTAGTCAAATCGAAGCTCATGAAGAGATCTAGAGGCACATATAATCAAAACCGTGAGACGGTTTAAGGTGCGGAAGATATTAGAGTTATAAGAAAGTTGAAAAAAGTTCTCCAACTTCAAACGGTCATAACTTTCGCTCTGGGTGTCCGTTTGGGCTCTACCACATATCAAATCGAAGCCAGCAAAGAGAGCTACGCACCAAGTCAACAAAAGCTAGTTTTTGTCGTGTTTTTCGACCCCAAAAACCCCTCCTAAGGCCTCCAAAACCCCATTTCTGTCACCGGTGTCCTGTCGAACTTGTCTTCAAATGGACCTAACTTTCGATCCACATGTCAGTTCGGCCTCCTCCACGTGTCAGATCATAGCTCGTTCCATGAGCTTCAGTTTGACTGTTCGCGGCGCCCACATTCACTCCTAGATCATATGTTATGGCCTTTTTAGTGGGTATCGGGTTTGTTATGTTTTTTAATGCCTCGTTTCTAGCACCCGTTCCCCGTCAGCTTTTTTTTAAATGGTCATAACTTCCGATCCGCCTATCCATTCGGACAGTTTCACCTTTCAGGTCGAAGATCGTTTCAGGATCTTTGATCTGACAGGTTGCGGATCTAAAACGGACTCTCGGATCATAAGTTATCTCCGTTAATGTGAGTCCAATGTTTTTGTCTCTTTATGACCATTTTGATGGGTTTTAACGGTAGCTCCATTTATTACTGTTTATTTGGGTTTCCATGACTTGTTATCTTTATCAATGGTTTTTTGTGGGTTATTATGATGATTATGTTGAATTATTAAGGAGTTTTCCAGAGTTGTCACGAGTTTTCATGCGTTCTCATTCTTTCTAATCCCTCATTCTTCATATGCTTCTCCATCCTTTTTCATGCATTTTCATGATTTTTCATCCCTTATTACGTCTTTTCATACTTTTTCATGTGTTTCCTTAATTATTTATTATTTATTATTTATAATATACTTTAATTTATTTATTATATATTATTTGTAACTAGTTATTTATTATTTATTATTTATTATTTATTATTTATTCTTTATTCTTTATATTTATTAATAATTTATATTTATTTATTATTTATTATTTATTAATTATTATTTCTTATTTCTTATTTATTATTTATATTTATTTATCATTTATTTATTATTTATTATTTATTATTTATTATTTATATTTATTTATTATTTATTATTTATATTTATTTATTATTCATTACTTATTATTTATTATTTATTATTTATTATTTATTATTAATTATTTATATTTATATTTATTTATTATTTATATTTATTAATTATTTATTATTAATTATTAATTATTTATTATTTATCTTTATTTATTATTTATTATTTATATTTATTTATTATTTATTATTTATTATTTATTATTTATTATTTATCTTTATTTATTATTTATTATTTATTATTTATTATTTATTATTTATATTTATTTATTATTTATATTTATTTATTATTTATATTTATTTATTATTTATTATTTATTATTTATTTATTTATTATTTATTATTTATTATTTATTATTTATTATTTATTATTCATTATTCATTATTGATTATTGATTATTTATTATTGATTATTGATTATTGATTATTGATTATTGATTATTTATTATTGATTATTTATTATTTATTATTTATCTTTATTTATTATTTATTATTTACTATTTATTATTTATGTTTATTTATTATATATTATATATTATATATTATATATTATATATTATTTATTATTTATTATTCATTATTCATTATTGATTATTGATTATTGATTATTGATTATTGATTATTGATTATTGATTATTGATTATTTATTATTTATTATTTATCTTTATTTATTATTTATTATTTATTATTTATCTTTATTTATTATTTATTATTTATTATTTATTATTTATATTTATTTATTATTTATTATTTATATTTATTTATTATATATATATATTTAATATTTAATATTTAATATTTATATTTATTTTTTATTTATTATATATATTTATTTATTTATTATTTATTATTTATCTTTATTTAGTATTTAGAATTTATTATTTATTATTTATATTTATTTATTATTTATTATTTATTATTTATTATTTATTATTTATTATTTATTATTTATTATTTATTATTTATTATTTATTATTTATTATTCATTATTGATTATTGATTATTGATTATTGATTATTGATTATTGATTATTGATTATTGATTATTGATTATTGATTATTTATTATTTATTATTTATTATTTATTATTTATTATTTATTATTTATTGTTTATTATTTATTATTTATTATTAATTATTTATCAATATTTATTTTTTATTTTTTATTATTTTTTATTTATCTTTATTTATTATTTATTATTTATTATTTATTATTTATTAATTATTAATTATTATTTATATTTATATTTATTATTTATTATTTATTACTTATTATTTATTATTTATTATTTATATTTATTTATTATTTATTATTTATATTTATTTATTATTTATTATTTATTATTTATATTTATTATTTATATTTATTTATTATTTATATTTATTTATTATTTATTATTTATTATTTATTATTTATTATTTATTATTTATTATTTATTATTTATTATTTATTATTTATTATTTATTATTTATTATTTATTATTTATATTTATTTATTATTTATTATTTATTATTTATTAGTTATTATTTATATTTATTTATTATTTATATTTATTATTTATTATTTATTATTTATATTTATTTATTATTTATTATTTATTATTTATTATTTAATATTTAATATTTAATATTTATATTTATTTATTATTTATTATTTATCTTTATTTATTATTTATTATTTATTATTTATTATTTATTTATTTAATGTTTAATATTTAATATTTAATATTTAATATTTATTATTTAATATTTATTATTCATTATTGATTATTGATTATTGATTATTGATTATTGATTATTGATTATTGATTATTGATTATTGATTATTTATTATTTATTATTTATTATATATTATATATTATTTATTATTTATTATTTATTATATATTATATATTATATTTATATATTATATATTATTTATATTTATTTATTATTTATATTTATTTATTATTTATTATTTATTATTTATTATTCATTATTTATTATTCATTATTTATTATTTATTATTTATTATTTATTTATTTTTTATTATTTATTAATTATTATTTATTAATTATTATTTATTATTTATATTTATTTATTATTTATTATTTATATTTATTTATTATTTATTATTTATATTTATTTATTATTTATTATTTATTATTTATTATTCCTTATTTGTTATATATTATTTATTATTTATTATTATCGAGTTTATATCTATTATTTATGTATTATTTGTTTTTTCAATTAATATATATAAGTATATTAATTTCTGTTTATTAACCACATGGCGAGCTTGGTGGAGTGGTAAAGTCTGGAAAATATGCAAGAGGTTAGGGGTTCAAATCTCACCAAACGCAGAATTTCTTTATATTGCATGGGCATGCATGGGCATGCATGTGCATGTGCATGGGATGTGCATGCATGGATAAATAAAGTAAATAAAATTATTCAAAATAAATCAATAAATAAATAAATCAATAAATAAATAAATAAATAAAATAAAATAAATACGAAATAAAAAATAAAAAATAAAAACGAAATTAAATAAATAAAATAAATAAATAAAATAAATAAATAAAATAAATACGAAATAAAATAAATATGAAATAAAATAAATAAAATAAACAAAATAAATAAATACGAAAAATAAATAAAATAAATAAAAAATTAAAAAAATTAAAAAAAAATAAAAAAAATAAAAAAAAATAAAAATTAAAAAAATAAAAAAACCGCCGCTAAAAAACCGCTGCGAAACGTTCTGCGACAGTTTTGAAAACCGCCGTGAATAGTTTCCCGACGCACGATTTAGCGGCGGTTTTTGAAAACCGCCGCCAATCGATTTAGCGGCGATTTAAACTACCGCGAAACGAAAAAAAAAAACGTTAAATGCCTTTTTTGCCGTAGTGTATCCTATGCCAATGTAATGGTATCATGACACCAACTCCAGGATTTTTGGGGTTGGGTTGCTACATGATAGGAGTTGATGCAAGAGTATCATGACTCTATATGGACAGTACATCCCAGTATTACAAAGATATATCATGATTTATAACACCAATTCCGGTGGATTAGGATGAAAAGGTACATAGATGGGTTTGTTAATTGGTGTTCCCCCTATCAGTAGGTGAAGGAAGACACCAATGGCCAGTGGGGATTTTATAGCCATTACCTATTCCTAAGTGGAAGTGGGGTGACATCACCATGGATTTCATGACAGGATTTCGTAGATCACCTTGGGGAAGTGATGGAGTATGGGTGATCATAGACAGGTTGAAAAAGCTCATACATTTTCTACCTATTTGAGATTCATTTTTAGTGGATGAGTTTAGGAGGATCTACATTTCTGATATCATACACCTCCATAAAGTTCTATGGTCTATTATATTAGATAAAGATGATCATTTCACATTGCGATTTTGGAAGGTGTAGTAGAAGGCATTGGTTTTATAGGTCTGCAGAGAATAATATATCACCCATAGACTTACGGTTCCTCTAAGTATACAATAAAAGTTTTAGAGAACATGCTCTAAGAATGTGTCCTTGATTTAGGGGGATCATTGGAGAAACACTTACCTCTCCCCAAGTTCACTTATAATAACAACTTCTAAGAGACCATATAGATGGATCATTATGATTCCCTATATGGTATGCTATTCCATTCACCCCTATTCTAGTTAGAGATAGGAGAGGTACTAGTACAAGGTCCTTGTATTGTACATGAGACTTCAATTACCTCATATGTACCGTGGCATACATGACATCTTCTATGTCTCTCATCTTTTCTAATATCATTCAGATTTTTCTGATATTCTTCTACCCGAGGAAGTTGAATTGGAGGTTGATGCATAATTTGGGGAGCATCCTCTCGAAATTATTTACTAGGGCATGAAAGTTCTTTGAGGCTGGTTAGTTTCTATAGTATGGGTGATATGGAATCACAACCATGTATATAAAGAGAATTGGGAGTGGGAGTCTGACATATATATGCTCAGTGGATAGGGTTATTCTCAAAATAAGTTTTACCACCCTTAGAAGGGAATCTTAGGGATGATTTTATTTAAGGGGGGAAGACTATAAGATCCTAATTTTTCTTCAAGGAATGAAACCTTTTAATTTCAGTTTGAACCCTTTTATTTATCCTTATAAATGTTCTCCATGGGTTATGAAAGAGTTTGGGAGTGTCTGGGGTTTTTTCAAAGCCTAAAGATCCAGTTTTTAGAGTATACATTAGAGGAATATGGTTAGCACATGGTTAATAATAACCATTCACCTCAAATTGTGAATCCTTATAAGGGTGAAAAATGATTTTTATAAACTTTACACGGGTTTTTTTACCGTGTGGGGAAGGGACAGAGGGTGAACATGGGCTATTAATTATTTTTCCAACCATGCACAATATGTTGGGTGGGGTGTGTCCCTAAGTAGTGGGGTACACATGGTTGGAACACAGTTTGGCCAATCGTGCAGCAAAACCATGCCACTTTTAAACTTTGGGACAAACAACATTTTTCCACTCTTTATTTTTAATAACTCACCCCTTATTCTTTATTTTCTAGTAGAAAATAGCCCCTATTCTCCTCCATTTTGATCTATTTAAATCCTAAAGTTAGGATTTGAAGCTGTTATTATGTCTAGACACAGATTAGGATTCATCTATTGCAATGAATTGATACTGGTAATCTCTCCATTCATTTATCTCATCTCATTGTTCTTATTCCTTTTGATGGATTTATTTTGGTGTGATCTCATTTGACATATTTTAAGGGTGTTTGTCTATTTTTCTGTTTTCTTCTGATCTGGACCAAACCAAAGGAAGATACTAGATGGGTGATCATCTACTAGCATAAGGTAGATGATCTATGAATTTTCTATAAAAGTATCGATGTTTATATTTTTTTCCACTGTGACACACACTGTTTTCATTGAGTGTTTCCACTAAAATAAATATTCATTCAACCTATTCTGGAATCTAATGAATCTGTTAGATCAAAAAATATGTTGGAGTTCATCAACCTCCATGTGATCCACCCATTTGTGTGTACCCTTTATATTCATTTCGACTTACATGGTTAAATAACTAAAACACCCATCAGTGTGTTTGATTAGACTTCTAAAATGCGATATCATAAATGATAATGGATAAATGAAGCAGTGTAGCTTGACTAACACACTCATAAGACTATACTGAATTAAATGTAAAGTGAGTAGTATAACCACATCACGTGTTTACATAGAACAATGGTTACAATTTTTTTTAAAAGTAATGCTAATGAACTATGAAATATATGTTGGCTCTTACTAAAGTATTTAAATGCTTATTACTGTTTTGAGATACAACCATGGAATCCCTACTGTTATAATATATGGGCATGGAGTCCCTACTGTTATGATATTCAGGCATGTAGAAACTTATGATTTATGATATTTGGGTGTGGTGTCCCTACTATTATGAGATTCGAGCATGAAAACCCTTATGTTTTATGATATTCAGGCATGGAATCCCTAATATTATCAGATACAGTCATGGAATCCCTACTGTTATGAGATAAGGTAATGGATTCCCTATTGTTCTGAGATACGGGCATGAAATCCCTATTCTTATGATATTTGGACATGAAATCCCACACATCAGTGATATACTCGGGCATGGTGTACCATATTCTAGTGATGTTTGGGAATGGTTACCCTTATGATCTATGATATTTGGGAATGGAATCCCCTAATATCTTATGAGATACGAGTGACTAGACATAGATTCTTGTGTTATGTCACGGTTCCTGGTTAACACTACATATGTATATATATTAATATAAACTTCACTACGTATATAGTAAATATATATGCATAAATTCATATAAACTTAAAAATATATATGTTTGTTGTGACATCTGTTCAAAGTTTTATCAGCATGGGACAAAGCAGGTAGTGTCATATTGGTGTCCTTCAGGAACCATAGCCAACCCTTTATAGTTTATGTTACTGCTTACAATTATTATATCTACAAACTACTCATATTATATATGTAGGCTGGATAGTCATAGAAAACGTCGGTGGTGGACTAATGAATACATATCACAACCTTTTTGGGCCACTAATTGGTACCCAGACACACTTCATGGATGCAGGTAAGGACATGGGAAATCTCCCAGTTATTGATGCTTGATTGATCGTTGCTTGGGAGAGGGGGAGAACAAGACTGAACTATGGCTCATGATTCTATATAGAGATAGTATTTTTGTATCTTTAGTCCTTAAATATAGCTATATTTATGTTTTCATGATTCAATGTATTCCTATTTATTTTACATAGATACATTGCATACTCATCATTAGTATATGGTTCCACTGTTTGACTTTTTTGATATTATCATCTAGATTATTTACTTCTGCTAATATATTTTCATTGTTATAATTTTTCTATTTATTCATTTATTATACCACTGTGATACTCTAACAAAAGAGGGTATATTCTCCCCCTATATCTTTATATACCCTTACTACTAGTTGGTAACCTTTGGTGTATAGGGAGGCATGCTTGAGGTCATGTGACTACCAGTTTGGTTACTCTTATCAAGTGAGTCGGGATGGGATGTTACATGCATATTTTATATTCATGGCCATGATAGATTTATAAACCTTTGGTGATGGCCTACTGAGTATATATCACACCCTTTTAATCCACCATTACACTAGGAAACCCAAAAAAATCATTTTCATAGGTTTAAGTGTATAGATTATGCTTGTGATGTTCATGTGTATATGGGAGCTTAGGAGAACAAGACTGGGTTAGAGCTCAAGATGATTATAGAGTTATACTGGGATGATTTTTTTTTCACTTTCATTATTGATATACATGTACTGTATTGTATCACCAGATGTATGTTTATTTCTTAGATTATGTAGACTCATCTAGATATGCATTCATAATTTTATATTTTTCATTGGCCATTTTATCAGTTTATTAAATTTATCATCATCTTCTCTATCTATTATTCATACTACTTCCACTTATTGTTGATTTATATCTAATTTACCGCTATGTTACTCTAATTATGAGAGTATATTCTCCTTTCTATACCATCATTAGACCCTCACTATTAGTTGGAATCCTATGGCATATAGGGAGGCACACTTGAGGTCATGTAACCGACTAGCTCAGGGCATCATTTCAGTGGATCCTGAGTTAGGATGTTACAAAGTGTTATTATAGGTTTTTTATTTCCTTTTATATTACTGTTTTGGGATAGTATACAAATACTAGGAACATTTTGTCACTTGATAAATAGTCATGTCCGGGAGTGATCAACCCACGCATGGGGAAAATGCAAAGTGGACAGTGATGGGATTATTATCTATGTTGTTTGTTATTACATTTGATTATGATTTCACCTTGATTGAAAGGTATAATTTTACTGATATGTAATTTATAATATTATAGAATTTTACCCTTAACACAATATCACAAGGAAGTAGTATTACAACACATAGAGATTCACATGCAGCACATAAGCCATGCCATGTAGGTTGCATTATAATTTTGATTATTGTTCCATGTTTAGCATGTTTACTTGTACACCATGCTTGGGTGTCTTCTTCTTACATAAGATCCTACCATAATTGTTATTATTTACTACTTTTGATAGCATTCCTACTTAAAATTTTGGTATAAAATTGGATATTAAAGTGTTTTCATCAACCTAAATGGCATTTTATCATATAAATTTATAGTGGCACCTTAATAACCAATCAAGACATGTTTGATCCATGGACCTTTGGAGGAATGGTATAAAACATATTGTTTATGATTAAATGAGATCTAATTTTTAATCTATAAAGTGTATGGGTGTTTTAAAAATTTGGAAATGGAAACATATATAATTGAACCATCATATATGAGTTTGATATCCCTTAAGACCACTGTATAAATGTAAGATCCATTAAAATTTGAGCTTAAATGAATTGGTTCACTATATAAAGGCTTGTATTTCTACTATTTGGGCATGATAATCCATATGGATAAATTTATAAATGCACATCTAGACCCAAGTAGGTCAATTGGGGCATACTGTTTATATGATAAACCCACTAAGGGTGTTTTGAAACATTGATAATTAAAATAAACTGTTATTGGGTGGAATTTTAGATAGACCTAAGTTGGAATGACGGGACCCTCATAGGTTTCCTTTATTTAGATAATCCTTAGCACTTAAATGGATTTTATATGATAAAATACCTAAATATGACAAGATGTCAATTAAATGTTGAAATAGTGGGTGCCCTAGACCCAACTATGTAGTACTTTTGATTACTGTATCATGTGTACAGTTAGATATGCATGATGATATCTTACCATTATAGTGCATACTTTTCTGCGTCCACTATAATAATGGTATGTCCAAAGGTTAATTATCATTTCAAGAGGTTATAGTAGATCCCAGGCTTTAATGAGAACCTCAAGATACAATGACATTGATCTTAAATATATGTTCTAAAGTCTAGATACATCTTACTGACTGGACACAGTAGATGTCTGAATATCAGGTGCCGGGGGCTCATAAGCATTGAGACTTCTTCTCACGAAGTTCACACTTGGTGATCACTAGTAGTGAGATCATGAGGACAGACACGCCAATAGAAACACCACATGTTTTGGGTGTCATTGGTTGTTCCTATCTATAGACATGTGTATTAGTCTCCTAAATTGATACCATTACCAATGTATATCATTTGATTATGTACTTTGATGCAAGATGAAAACCATGGTAGTGATTTCGTGGCGAGGTAGTACACAAGAGCGAGTCCTGCTTTATGAGATATTTAATGATATACATGGACACAAGAGTGCATCTTGCTTTATGAAATATAGTTAAGTTCTTCAAAATTATTTATTTAGTGAAAGGAAAATCCATCTAGATAGATCAACAAATAATAAAGAAAGATAAGGACAATGACACAAGAGTGAGTCCTGCTTTATGAGATATTTAATGACAAAGAGATTATAGTACACGGTTAGTGTTCGTAGGATGGTATTCATTGCGATGAGTATACTTATCTCTTTAGGGGCCATGATGAGTTGCTAGACTCCTCTCTTGGTCTGTGGATTTTATTCACTTCTATCAAGATGAGGGCCTAGAGGGTCACACACAATATCGTATTCAAGAATCCGCTCTATTAAGTTGAATATGTATATGGACATAGTGGGCCCCACCACGGGTTCTGAGCATTTTACATGTTATCGATCACCGATAAATTAACTAAATTCATTAATATTCAAGTTATGAATATTTGGGATTGAATTTATTTAATGTATTTACGAGTTCAGTAAATACGAGAAAATATTAATCGAACGAATATTATTTTAATATTTAAGGTTAGTTTAATATTAAGCTGGAAAACAAGTTGAGTTAAATGGATCAGATTTTATCATGTAATATATTTCATATATATTACAAGTATGTGATAAAAATAATAAATAATATTGGCGTAGTTAAGTTCGTCAAAATTATTTATTTAGTGAATGTTGAAATAAATGGGGGTCGGGGAACCCTACCAGGTATTTATCAACGTCTCTATAAATAAGAGAAGAGGCTCTCTCTCTTTGGTGTGGAAATCACTATTCATTAATTTTATGGAATGAAAGTTGAGAGCATCCCTCTCCTCCCACTCTCTAGAGAGAGAAACTCTCGATCCAAGAAGCTCATATCAAGATCTCTCTCATGCATCGAAGGCTTCTCGATGTAGTGATCGTTGAGACGTCAAAAGCATCGTCAGATCACCGCACTAGCACCTGGAGTTTGACGATCGACGTTCCAGCAGATTTTTGGAGCACGTGTGGACGATCTAGAGGGATCCGGCTTTGGATCCTTCAAGCGACGATCACCATCGACTAGTTGCAGTCGACCACGCCTTCAGATTTGAAACGGGTATGTTTTCTTTTTAATTTTTTTCTCTTTACAATTTACACAAGATCCTCAAACCTCTTCGGGGATTAGATCCTCGGCGTCGACAAGTACCGTCGATCCACCAATGAAAATTTTAAAATCCCTGGCCCACTGGCTTCTACTGCGAGCCCCAGAACCTAACAGTGGTGTCAAAGTGATTGCATAGACTTTCTGAGCCTAGAAAATTAAAATTGCATGAACATCAAGTAGAGGGTTCAAAACTTCTCTCATTGGTTCAAACTGTGCACCGATCTGATCTCGAATGGCCAAGTTATGACCAGTTTAATTGTTTAGATTGGATAGAAGGTGCAGTTTGATCTCGGGTTATATTTTTATTTCATCTTGGTGAACCGATTTAGTTTCAATCGGTTCATCAAAAATAAATTTAATTTTTAAAATTATAAATTTTATAATTTAGTAATTTTCATATTAATATTATTATTATAATAATATTTAATATTATTATTATAATAATATAATAATAATAAATTATTATTTTATTATAATAAATTTATTATTATTAAAATGAAAGGCTATCAATTAGCCCTTAGAAATAATAATGGAGGACTCTGGACCTTGATATAAAAATAAAAAGTGAAAAAACATTAAAATGTAAGTCTTAAAGATTTATAAAAAAAAGGAGGGGTGGCTTTTGCGTGTCAAGCAAAGAAAGGAAAAAGGGGGGGACTGGCACATGGAAACAACAAAAAAAATTCCAGGGGTCTGAGTGGACCCCTCCTCTTCGCGCGGCGCAATGCAGCACAACATGGATGCCGCCACTGACCTCTGGTAGCGCGCCGCTACAGCCTAAGACGGCCATCCTGTCGGACCTCCCTCTAGAGCCCGCACAACAGCTCTTTCGCATGGCCCAGTGCCACCAGGATACACCAGCCGTCCCGCTCCTGCCCTGCACACCACATGCATCACCGACCTCCTCTACCTCCTGCATGCCACTGGACTCCTCACCCACGCCTTGGCCGCCGACCACCTTCGCGCACCACCAGCCCGACCCTTCTCACCTCTCGATGCCACCCCGCTCCTCATGCAACGCTGCACCCCTTCACATCGACCTGCAGTAGTTGGACCTCCCTGTCTCGCCGCCCTTTTCTATCCCATTTAGGTAGCAACCCCATGCGGCCTAGCTCGCGCAACACCTCTGTCCAAGGCGCCGCCCGCTCCTGCTTTTGGTTGTTTCCCAACCGCCAGACCGGAACAGGAGCACCGCCGTCGGCTTCCTCCAGCCAAGCCGCCGAAGAGGTTTCCACCCTAGTCCTCATAGCTGAGGAATCCACAGTGGCTTGCTCGCTCAGCTCCTCTCGATGGAGCGGATCACGCCAGACAGACCCGTTCAGAACCGCGGCCCCACCAGATTCCTTTTTCAATCGGGAGGTATTATTTTTCCTGCAATTCTTTCCGCAGGGCAAAAATAGACCCAAAACTATTCGGGCTGATCTGCACAACCTGGAATGGGATTCTGCAGATTGGTTCGGCCCTGTTTGGCCTTGCATAACCTACTAGGGTCCTACACGGGTTTGGCCCGACCCGCACAGGCCCTTCAATGATGTTTCCGAGACCAACCATTTAAAATAAATCAAATTAATTAATTTAATTAATTTAATTTAGTATTTAGACAAAATTAATTAAAATTAATTTTGGTTAATTATTTATATAATCGAGCATATAATTTAATTTAATTTTTCAATTAAATAAAATTAATTAATTAATTTAATTTTGGCATTAAAATTAAATTATTTGAATTTATTAATTCATTTTATTTAATTAAATAAACCCTCAAACTTGATTAATGCATTTTAATTTTATTGCGCTTTTTTTACCCCATTATGGTCTTCAGCACCGACCTATGTATGCTGCATTTTAATTAATTAATTATTTTAATTGTGTGAAATGATTGTAATTAATTAAATTTATGGTTTGCATATTGTCTTTCTTTTTTAGTTAAAATGTATAAGGGCCTGCGTGCCCAATTTACCTGATGTAAATTTATACCTGAGTCCCCCTCACCTACGTGCGAGTATCTTTGTACTTCGGATGAAGATGATGAGCGACATGGAACCCCCCAAGACGAGGCAGAGTATATTGATCAAGATGATGAAATATGACACGTGGACCCCACCAAGACAAGGTGGTACTCCAAGACGTGACGTGGACCCCGCCAAGACTGAGTAGTGTTCCAGATGCGAAGCGAATGTACAATATAGAGGGTTAGCTGCATTTTGAGTCAAACTTCGACTCAGGTATGATTCCCTTAGGTCGTTGAGATGCTCAAGACCAGTCAGGTAATAGTTTTCCTTTATGCGTTTATTTATTATTTTATGCATTTTTGAACAGCGGGAAAAATACATAAAATAATAGATAATAAAATGCATAAAGAAGCGGCATATGTTTTTCTATTAAAGTTCAGTTGTGAGCATGACAACATAGATGAACAAGTTTAATAAAAATGGATCACATTCTTCGAGAGATAAAAAAACCAATAAAATGCTCAAAGAAAATATTAAGTCACAAACAACCTTCCATCATTCAAGTTTGAACAAAACTGGGTGTTCGAGGTGCCGTTCATTCCTTAGCTGAGGGTGCCTCTTACTACCAGGGAGTTCTTATTTGTGTGGTGGGTTGACTTAACTAAAATTTCAGAAAAGAAATAGCATTAGCTATTTTGTTGTAAGTTTAGAGGCAATCATTGAGTAAACCAATAAATGATTTTTGAAGTTGGGACTTCACTCAACAAATCAAGGAACCACAAGTTAATGCGGTTGGCCAGCCAATATCCTACCTTGGACCCTCCAAGTAGTGGAGTAGCCATAGATTTTAGATTATGAGGGAGGTTCAGGGATTCTTTCCACTAGAATACTCAAGAGTATTCTGATTCTAGTACAGAGGGTTCTCAGAATTTGAAAAATTAATGGGAGACATTTAATGATTAAATTAATCAATTATTTCTAAACTGGTAATCACATAAAAGTACAATCTTCTAAAGTATATTTATAGATAATGAAAATCAATAACACAATAAAACTATGATAAATAATTAGAAAAAGTTAATGTCTAAACTAAGCACAAATTTCCAAAGAGTAGTATAGCCGCTCGCGAAAATTACTACCATAATGGAAATTCAAGGTGCTTATGTCCCAACCTGTTAAGCCACCTTAAGAAGCGAGGGTGTAAAACTGCTTACAAGAGACTCATGAGTGAAGCATATGATGGATTTTTCATAATGTTATCATCAAAGTCTAATGTTATTTGTGGCTGCTAAATCAAGACATGGATGATGTTACATGTAGTCTCATCTCCAAGATCCTTTCGAGGAGAATGTGAAGCAATATTTGAATGTGATGGTTGCACTCGGTTTGTGTAAAGTGAAAGACAGTTCACAATCTTTCATGTCATCCCATTCATATACCTTTTACACCCAATTACTTTTGTTTCATTTAAAGGTACAAACAAATTTTATAGATTAAGCGCTTCATTACCTTTAAGGTAAACATTCACCAAGTAATAAGAATATTAGAGATAACTCCATCTTTTATTCTTATGGAGAATACATTGAATGAAAAGGAGAAAAGGATTATGGAATGTTACGCCAAAGGCACCTTCACCATGTAATTCAATAAAAAGTGGTTGGTTATTTAATATGAGGTTATTTTCATCACATAATGAAATTAATTCATGGATGTTTAAAAACTGAAATACAAGAAGCAAGTACCTGCTTCTCATTCAGTTTATATTCGTCAAATATATTAATGTTTCTAACATACTTCTTGGGTATTGATTATAATATTCCAATAACATATGTGTATTTAAATACAAAAACCAAGCAAGTAGAGAAACATTACTAGAAGTAAAGTGTCTTCTCCAAGCAGCTGAGAAAGGGTGATTCCTAAGTCAGCGGTGAGAAACGCATAACTTAAAATTCCCAAGTAATTGATTCAAATTGAACAAGTTGTGAAGTATAACCAAAAACATTTATCTCATGTGACTATTTGTACATGATGATACATTATTCCATGTTTTAGAATGAATGTTTTTTGTGGTAACATACTCAACAAATAGTTCACTGCTACTTGAATCAATGGAAATGCATGATGAATATAAAATGTAAGACCTACCCAGTTGTGGAAATATGATTCTTTTCCATGTAAAACTAAAATTTGATGTCAACTATATACCTAGTATGGTATTTTTTCTCGGCACAACTAAACACCTTTGGTATTATTGACATCCTTAGTTTAGACAAAGAAACCTTTAGAAATAAAGGTATTCCACAAAGCTTTTCTAGGTTAGTTCAATAAGACAGTGTGAACTATTCCAAATAAAGCAAGAGGTAAAGATACTTCATAAGTTTCCTTCAAGTCATTAAGGAATAGTGAAGTATATGTTTGGTAAGAAGATATGAGTTGCTTTGGATTGGCATGCCGAATAATATCTTGACCAAACAATCATCGATTATGATAATGTAGCGTGGAGTAATTCTTAAATGCATGTTACCTTATCTACATCCCGTATTGATGTTCATAAGGAGGATCAATGATGAGTCTTACATATTTACATTGATCAAAAAAATGTAGCATGGAGAAATTCCTAAACACACATTTTATACATCAAAGTTATGACATAAGTTGTATCTATGTTACAACCTGTAGAAACTTCCATTATATTTCATGATGTGCTTTGAAAATAACGGCTTAAACCCATAACCAATATGCCAACTAAAATGAAAAATGGATATCATACGAGTCATAGTATGATGGAAAATCCATTATGTCATAGGTCATGTTAAGATGCAAAGCATTTGTTAGGATTTAAACAAACATGCATCAAGTTAAACACGTTGTGCATTTGAGGTAATTATCCTAACAGTTGCTTAAGATATTACCTAAATACCTAAGATAGAAAATATGTAGTCAAGTATTAGACTACATTTTTATACAAGGGTGAACATCTATATTAGAGATAGTGGGACCTGAATTCACTTGAACTTAGTCAATTCTTGAGATGCACAAATGGTTGGCATAAGGAACAAGTTCCAAAAGTACATGTGGAATATGCATGTTCCAGAGACACATACTACATAAGAAGAATGAAACCATGGTGATGGTTTTATATTCACTATGGTCGGTGATAAATTATTCATTAAGAATAATAAATCCTACAAGTAAGTAGTATATGGAAACGAGCTAAGATTGACAAGATCAACTAAAATTCAATAATGGATTCCATGTATCAAATTGTAAAGGGGCTTATAAATTGAATACTACGGTGGGTATTCAAATGAAATGATACATGTATGGTATAATTATGGTACCAATAAGGCTCGATTGGTTATACCAAGTCGGTATGCCTAAATTTATTAGAATTTTACTTGTCATATCTGAAATTATATGATCATTTTATTGGTCATTGGTTATCAAGATCATATTTCATGGAAGGTGTCTATACAATGAAACCATAAAGAGATGATAACGTCAAATGATTCCAATAAGGGTTTAAAGTTACTGAAATCCAATTCCAGATTAAAGTAAGAAACATGATCTTAGAGCATTCATTATAAATGAATATTTTCCTTGTGTCTACCAAAGGTTAGTGGGAGTGCTAATGTTTTCCAAATGAAATATGTTTGGAAACATACAGATTTTTTTGATCTTACAGTTAGATAATATCAGGTTAAAATAAATTCTCCAATGATTGACTTCAAGTAGAAACCTAAGTTCTAGGGAATAGGATCCACTGAGGTAGATCCAAAGGTTTCTTGGTCCTATTCAATCATACATATAGTGACATTGTATTGAAAAATACAAGTTGGAACAATTCAAGTTCAGAATTGTTGCCTATGTCACATGGATTAATCTCTTCAAGTTAACATGTTCGGAACATAGGAAGAGATTAAAGTTTTGGATTGATACCATATACTTTAGTGATGGATCAATCACATATTCCATAATATGTACAATAATTGATACTACCATGATATAATTTATTATAGGAAGATATAAATTATTTCTAGGAGTATTGTAAGTGATGTAGTCAGAACTATCATCTTGTATTTTGGCAAGTACAAATGATATGTACCTGAAATATGGAGAATAAGGTATACTAGTTATGGTGGGACAAAAACTAGTAATCCTTAGATCAATTTGATCTAGTGTAGTAGTTAGGATAAAGAGATGAGTGAGTCAAGTTCATAAAAGCTAGTGGTAGCCGTACCTACAAATACTGAGTACGTTGCAGCTTCTAAGGCAGCTAAGAAGAAGTTATAAATTGAAATGATTTTTTCCAGTTCTTAGATTCACACCTAGTGAGAAAATTATTATCATAATGAGAATTATGATATTCTTACTAGCCAAGTTGTCAAGTTATGACAATGGAAAAAAGTAATATACTTGGAGATACCTTTTCTTGAGAAGTTTTACTTAAGCTGATGAGGTCGCATATAGCAGATATGCCACGCGACGAAAATGTGGCAGACCCAGCAGTTAAATCCATTACTCAGCAGAAGCATGGTATTTATCATGTGAGTAGCCAACAAGTTTAGTTAGCAAGTTGGCTCTAGTGCAAGTGGGAGTGTTGAAATAATGGTTTCCCTAGACCCAACTATGTAGTACTTTTGATTACAGTATCATGTGCACAGTTAGATATTCATGATGATATCTTACCATTATAGTGCAAAATTTTATGCGTCCACTATAATAATGGTAATTTCCAAAGGTTAATTATCATGTCAAGAGGTTATAATAGATCCCAAGCTATAATGAGAACCTCAAGATACAATGGCATTGATTTTATATATATGTTATATTGTATAGATACATCTTATTGATTAGACACAGTAGATGTGTGACTATCCGATGATGGGGGATCATAATCATTGAGACTTCTTCTCACGAAGTTCGCACTTGGTGATCTCTAGTAGTGAGATCATGGGGGCAGACTCTCCAATAGAAATGCCACATGTTTTGGGTGTCATTGGTTGTTCCTATCTACAGACATGTGTATTGGTCTCCTGAATTGATACCATTACCAATGTATATCATTTGATTACATACTTTGATGCAAGATGAAAACCATGGCAGTTATGTTGTGGCGAGGTAGTTTGTGTTGGGTGCGTCGTTGATGGTATAAAATTGGATGAATGGTCAAGAAAGGATTTGTCGCTTCCAAGTTCAGGAAGTTTTATATCTCAGCCCTGGTTGATCAGGATGGTTCCACCTTCATAAGTCTTTGGCCAAAGCAGTAGAAAGGAAAATCCATCTAGATAGATCAAAAAATAATAAAGAAAGATAAGGATGATGACACAAGAGTGCGTCCGGCTTTATGATATATTTAATGACAAATAGATTATAGTACACAGTCAGTGTTCGTAGGATGGTAGTCACTGCTATGACTATCCTTATCTCTTTAAGGGCCATGATGAGTTGCTAGAATTCACTCTTGGCCTGTGGAATTTATTCACTTCTATCTAGATGAGGGACTAGAGGGTCACACACAATAGCGTATTCAAGAATCCGCCCTATTCGGTTAAATAGGTATATGGACATAGTGGGCCCCGCCATGGGGTCCGAGCATTGTCCTAGTTATCGATCACTGATAAATTAAATAAATTCATTAATATTCAAGTTACGAATATTTGGGATTGAATTTATTTAATGTATATACGAGTTCATTAAATATGAGAATATATTAATCGAACGAATATTATTTTAATATTCAAGGTTTGTTTAATATTAAGTGGGATAGCGAGTTGAGTTAAATGGATTAGATTTTATCACATAATATATTTCATATATATTAAAAGTATGTGATAAAAATAATAAATAATATTGGCACAGTTAAGTTTTTCAAAATTATTTATTTAGTGAACGTTGAAATAAACGGGGGTCGGGGAACCCTACCGGGTATTTATCAACGTCTCTATAAATAAGATAGGAGGATCTCTCTCTTTGGTGTGAAAATAACTATTCATTCATTTTATGGAATGAAAGTTGAGAGACTCCCTCTCCTCCCACTCTCTAGAGAGAGAAACTCTCGATCCAAGAATCTCGGATCAAGATCTCTCTCATGCATCAAAGGCTTCTCGATGAGGTGATCGTCGGGACATCGAAAGCATCGTCATATCGCCGCGCTAGCAACTAGAGTTTGACGATAGACATTCCAGTGCATATTTGGAGCACGTGTGGATGATATAGAGGGTTCATACTTTGGATCCTTCAAGTGACAATCGCCATCAACTAGTTGCAGTCGACTACACATTCGGATTTGAAATGAGTACATTTTCTTTTTAATTTTTTGCTCTTTATAATTTAGGTGAGATCCTAGGACCTCTCCGGGGCTCGGATTGTTGGCATCGAAAAGTACCGTCGATCCACCGACGAAAATTTTAAAATCCACGGCCCACCGGCTTCCACTGTGGGCCCCAGAACCTAACATTAAATAAAGTTTTATTGAAAGAAGTTTTATATAGATTGACTATGTTGCCTTGTGGAATTAATAAAATAAAGTACCAAACACGTTTTCCTTATGATTAGTACCTGGTTGTGTTTAGTTTTAACCCTTATTTAAGGGTAGTTTAAATGTTTCCCTAAGAATTCCTTATAACGGGAACATGATCTTTTCCCATAGGCTATTATAAATTTTTATAGGTTACATTGAATCTAAAGGATAAGATATAGGGCCTAGTGAATCTAAATACATGAACTCATTTTAAGATCGACTCTTTATGTTTAGTAAAGGGATAACTCAAAGTAGGTAGTTCCCTCAAAACATTAAAACCTTTCTAAATGATTATGATGAGTTTTTGATGAGAGGTTCTATTTGGGTACCGTTTTTCCCTAGTGTTGGGACCAAGTTGAATGGAGAAGGAAGTTTGAAGAGTTAGCCTTTGCAGAGTGTTGTATTTTGTTGTCAAAGAAGATAAATCAATTCACTTTGTAAAAGGATCAGAAACTAGACGATGCTTTTTTTATATGTATTTCTCAAATATCATAAGTTAGGAGAACTTGTGATGCAAGCCTTATGATGGAAATGGGGAGAAATGATGATGGCAATCATATATAGTTTTTATTGGAAGGAGTGATGTTGTTGGAAGATAGGGAAGTTTCTGTACTTCCCATTGTAACTTTGACGATGCTAGATATAGTCTTTCAAAAGATAAATATCATGATAGTGGAGTTCGTGATGAAAGCTGAAGAATGGTTATGGGAAGAAGTGAAGAGATAAATGACAAAGCAATGGATGATATGGGGGCAGCACAAAACCACAGTTTAAGGTGGTGCCGTTTTCCAGTGTTTGCCAAATTTTAGGGCCTGAAAATCGAGAGATTAAGATTTGTTTTTGGTAATGGATAGAACATGCAAGATTGAAGAAGGTTTATATTCTTGCATTCAAGGCATGATTCAAGATCAGAACATCAAAAAATGACAAAGGCATGGAGTGCGCAGAAATTTAGGTAAGTTGCGCGCAAAAATAAAGTGGTGCGTGCAATATATGTGGGTTGCGTGAAATAGTAGCGGGTTGCGTGAAATATCAGCGGGATGCGCAAAATATTGGTTTGGTGCACGAAATAGAGGAATGAAGTTTTCACGAAAAAGGTGTTTTGATATTAGAAGTTCGAAAATTGGAAAAGGTATGAGGTGCGAGAAATATTGGAGCATTGCGTGAAATGTGAAGTTGCATGAAAGATTTTTTATGTGCATGAAGAGGGTTTTACGCGTGGATTAGTGGTTTTCAAACCGGGTCAAAAATTCCTATAAATATGAGACTAAACCTACTCATTTACATATACTCGACACTTAGAAGAAATCCCGAGCTCTGGTGTGCATAAATTATATGCTAAGTGAGTTGCGCGAAAAGAAAGAAGTTTGTGCGAAAAGAGGATAGTTGCGTGAAAAATTGAGAAGTTGCTCGAAAAGAGAAAAAGTTGTGCGAAAAAGGAGAGTGCCGCGAAAAAGTTTTTTCATGCCAAAAGTGATTTTTTACGCGTAAGTCATTGGAATTGCGTGCAAGATATTCTAAAGGTTGCGCGGAAAATTTGGGGTCTTTGCACATATTCAGTTGTGCGTATGGAGGTTTCTACCAGCTTTTGGGTAGGAAAGTGAAGAATTGTTTTGAAATATTTGATCTGGGAAAGGTTATCAAGAAGCATAGAATGATTTAATTACACTATTTGTTCTAAGAGGGAGCACACGCACTATTGGATTTTTGTCAAAGTGCTACACGAGTGTAAGGGTATATCCTACTCATTGTATTCCACATCAAAGGATTGTTTTCTAGTGGATTGTGTGGTACTGAATTGTTTTTGTACCATACCAAGGACATAACTACTCTTGTTGAGTAATGATCCTTGTAAATCTTGTGTTCCTGTGGTTGTGTGTGTTCAGAAGGGAAGAAACTCTTTAACAGGAGGCAAAGTTTGTTTCAAAAAGGGGAAACTTAAAAAGAAAAAGATACCATTAATTCACCCCTCCCCCTCTCAGTGATACTTGGATCCTAACTGGGAACTTCACCTAGTAGGACTCTTGGTTTATAAAAAGACACCCGAGATGGATAGGTATCCATTCAATAATTTGATCCTCATTAAAGGGGTGATTATCATGTAATGATCAGCTTCATAAAGTTATACATTTCTAGGGAATGATCAACCACATAGTGGGTTGTGTGACCCCTATTCTTATTCTGTTGTGATGGACGAATCGATACGTATTCAGCCAAATTATAGTCATACGGAGTGATATGACTCTAAATTGGTTCTCTTGTATGTGACATCAAATACTAGGATTCATAGGTACAGTAAGCCTATGGATAATATCAAGGGTGTTCCATTTCATTAATGAAATATTTTGGTAGTATTCATTGATACATGTGGTACTCATTAAGTTGATAAATAGTGCACCGAATCATTTTTTTTGTGATAATTGTTTAAGATGTTTTCTAATAAAATTTGATCAAAAGTAATCTATGTGGTAGAGTAACCTATATGTTAGAGGAAATTAGACCCATCCCATTACCAAGGATGATGTTCTAAATTTTTTAGGGTGTTTTGATACACTTGTAAGTTGTTTTTAATTTTATGCCTAATGCTATGGTGCATGTGGATGTAAATCATGAGGAGTGTCACATATGCCTCTCAGGTAAATATAATCTAGTTCACTTTCAAGTGTCTAGTTTACTTATCTTTTCAAGTGTGTTGTTGGTAAAAACATGTTGGCTACATCTAAGAACCATGGTTAGTGGTCAATTGAGCGTGTGCTATGGGATGATAAACGATGACTAGGAAACTCTTAAGAAGGGGAGAATCACATCGAACATGTTTTTTTATCCTTCCAGGTATAGGGAAAAAATAATGGAGAAACATTTTGGAAATGGTTATCATTTCTTTTGAAGTTCCCAAGGGTCTAGTAATATTGAAATATTTCGATTCTTGTAAGGAAGCATGACGATGATATGGTTCGCTATGTATGTAACCTTTGAGGAAACCATTAGTTGGGAATGGAATTTGGTAGTTGTTCTTGAGTGATCACAGGATTACTTAGGTAGTAAAAGGCATCATGGTTAGTTAATGATTACATGTTGGTAGGATTAGTTGAGATATTGTTAAAGAAATTTGACTAGTGGTGGTTTGACTATTTCCTTTTTGTAGTTAGATATAGATGGTTGAAAACCATGAAAGGCACTTCATCTTGGAAATTATAGAAGTGTCTCGGGTATTCTTAGTAATTATTGAAATCCTCTTGGTGTACTCTTTTCTTATTGATGATCATACCCCCTACTTTGATATCATCCAGAGTATGCTGAGAGAGCATTAGTTATACACCAATCTAAAAGATTAAAATGAATTTCTGTTTTGGTAAATAGGCTCTATGGGAGTTGTGCTCTATAATCATTGTTGTTTATAGAGGCATGGTTAGCCCAGAGTGATACATATGTTCCCAAGTAGGAACACCTTGGATGGACTCACGGACACCAAATGACTATTTCACTTGACTATTTTTTGGAACAGTTAGTATTTTGATGCATGCACATCTCTACCATGTACCAACATATCACTTGTAAATTCTAAAGTATGAACCACCTTGGATGAGATCCTTGGATACCAATTTATGATTACAAGGTTACCCCAAACTTGATTCGGGCTCATATGGGATGTTTTAGTGGTGAAAATCTTAGAGTGATGGATCAAGTATTTACCTTTTTTTGTGATGAGGCATGAAAACTTCAATGAATAGGTGATGTTTCATCCTAAAGAAACCACTAGAAGTTAGGTACAGGCTTTGGTGGATGTGTTTGAAGTAAAAAAAAGGTTCTTTAGGAGAAGGAATCATTTTTCAGGATATGATATGATGACCATCTAAGATGAGTGTTTCTATGAATATTTTTCCAATAATGACATGACTAAATTTCCATTTTGTTCGTTGAACATGGTTAGTGAGGAAGCTCTTCATGACATGTCATCAAGATAAGGAAAGTTTAGTGAATATAGGCTGTGTAATTTTCCTGGAAAATATAGATTTAACAGGAAAATTAAGTTTGATCAAGAGTTGACCTTTTTATTGAATTGAGTTTTATTCTAAGATCATCATTAGAATGCCAAAGGAATGTTAATATAGAAAATTTAGATAGTGTAAATACTATGACTTATAATTTTACTTTAAATTATACAACCTATAGTGGGAATCACAATAGTTCATATGATTAAAGGAATGATGATGTTATCATTTATATAGTTTAATGGTATAAACTATGCACTTTCTTGATTTTTTAGTTTTTAATTCAAGTGTTGACTCAAGTTTCTACAGATTAAGTACCATATACTTAAGGGATGGTTTATGGAGCATTGGGAATTTGGAAATGAAACCACCTATTAAAATGAAACTTCACGACCTGAGTAGGTTGGGTATTGTTTTAGTTGTTCTCCCAAGGATTCTTGGGTATGATAAGTTCTAGGGTGTGGAGGTTGTAATGTTCCACACTTTTGACCAGGGGGAATTTTCTAAAGGAATTTTAATTTTCCTTTTGGTGGATGGTTCAATTATTAAGTTTATCTTCAGAATGTAAATATTAACTTTTGTACCCTTAAGGGTGTTGTTTTTAGATTATATTTATGTCTCAGGAGGTTTCTAGGAAGTTCAATTAAGTTTTAGAGGCTTCAAGCTTTGAAGGATCTGATTTTTGGAAAGGCTTCATGAGGCACATGATTGGAGCATGGTTATCTTAACCATTAAATTCATCAATGTGGCCCAAATTCTTAAGGGGCACAAATTTTCTAAACAATGTGAGGGGATAGAAGTACATGCAGATTGGTGTATGTGTGCATAGGGTGACTTGCATAGGATGCACATGGTTTTCCAAAACTTTATGGCTAGCCCAAACCCTTAATAACACTTAACCAGTATCACCATATGGTTGTCACATTGTTATATCAAACTATGCAGCCAAATTGTGTGGGGTATGGATTCTAGGAAGATGAGACCACACAGTTGATGCATAGTTTTCCAAGACATGTGGTCAAACTGTGTATGTAACACTCAGATGTTTTTATGAAATATTTTCTTTAAATAATTTTAATTCATTAATAGATAGTATTTCATGAAATTATGAGTTTAAACAAATCACGAGATTCCCTTAATATAAAATGACCATTTTAACCTAGCTGTTAGGTTAGAGGGAATAAATACAACTAACTTATGAAAATGTATAAAAAATATAAATGTAAATCAATTATATATTTATATATTTTTTATGTAAATTGCTCTTTGTAAATGAAGTTAATGAAATTTATATGGTATATACTTAATAAAATATTTTTTATATTCATCTAATAGATATTTTTTCATAGTGTATGAATAAACCCCATTTGTTGTATAAAACTTATATTTTTTTAAAAGAGTAATTTTCTGCCTTTTAATGGTGAACCCATTTTAAATTAAGATTTTGACACATTAATAATTTTTATTTAACAATATAAAAATGTTATTTGGAATCAAAATTTAAAAATTTACTTTTTATGTAACTTCAATATTTTTCTAAAAACTTTCAAATTTTGATGAATAGTAAAAATACACTAAATTTTAATTGAAAAACTTTTTTCATTAAAATAATTTATATGGTTTAATTATAATATTTAATTGTTTTAAAGTATAAATAGAATATGTTTTTATCATTCAATATAAATTGTGTCATTATCATTAATTTTATAATGAATTTAGATGTAAAAACATTTTAATCTTTTGCAATGTTTTAACTTTTAAAACCCGTTATATCTTTCCGACAATGAGATTAATTTTAAATTAATTTATAAAAATTAGATGTTTTGAATTTTTAAAAAATTATTTCGTATTTGGAATCAATAGGTCCAAATTATGTAAATATTTTTGTTTTATTTTTTGGCATTAGGAATAGTAACTTCAGTAATTTTTATTAATACAGTAAAAGGGTAAAATGGGTAATTAAGGGTAAGAATAATATTATAAAATTACCCTATTTTTTTAATATTATTATTTTATGAGTGTGTTTCATCCTAAATAATCCTTGGGTTGAAATGGTGTCCTTTGGAAGCCACTTGGATGGGATTAAGACATTTAATTTATTTTATTTAAAGATAAGTTAAATATGTCTCACTCAAATTTTAATAACTAAATCATTTTTTATATATGTTTATATAGAAGATAAATTATATTATAAATACTGATTTTAAATCTAAAATGTTTTTATTTATCATGGTAATTTTTTTATAAAATAAACAGTTACCTTAAAAACTTATACTTTGATGATGCATAAATCAATTAATTGATGAGAAATCAATAAAACAATTTTTATTAAAATATTAATAACCTTTAAAGGATCCAAAAACTTGAAAAAATATTATTTTTTGAGTATATATCAACCATAAACATTCAAGAACTCATTTATTGACCATTTGGGGCCTTATAGAAGGGATTATGACACTTATATTATTTTATTTAAATTGATATTAAAATTTCCACCTTCAAAATGTAATAAGTATAAAATTTTAAATGTTAGATTTTACAAAATAAAAATTAAAATAAAGGTATTATTATTAAATATAGTATATTTATATTTATTACAGTATTTTATTTTTAATTGTTTTCAACAAATAAGTATATTAAATAATTACACTAAATTGTTGTAGTAATTATTTTATTAATGAAGATATCAAATAAATGCTACTAAAAATATTAAAAATAAATATAATATGGGATTAATAATATTTAAAATGAATGTTTTATATTACCTTGACCTATTAGGAATATAATAATTTTTTTTAAGTTATATTTTTATATTAATATTTTTAAAAATCAATGAATTGAATAGTGTCAAAATTGACACTGTTGATTGTTTACCAAAATAATGTTTTATTAAATTATTTAAAAATCATAAAACATTTTAAAAAATATATAATAATTATTATGTGATCTAAAATTTTCTAAGTTATTTATTTATGGTCTAATTGAGATCAAATAACTAAATATGGTGCCCTTTTAGTATTGAAATATTTGTTACAATAGTTAAAAATTAAATAGAATTACTAAGTTTTAATTAAAATGATAAAGTTTAAATTGATAGAAATGCATGAATAAAATCTATTGGTTTATTATATTAAAACCATATCTCATATCATATCTTTATTTGAGACATTTTGGTGGTTTTTAGATGGGGATTTATTTTATTATAAATTAATATGTTTGGAGATCCCAAAAGTACCCCTCACCTCAATTATAAAAGGGCACCTCCTCCCTCACCTCTTCACTTCATTTTGAGACTTTAATATAATAAATACCCTTCCATTTTACCTTCTAAACTTCTCTAGTTACATTCTAGATTTTATAGTATTCTTAAAATACCAAATCTAGTGCTCTAAGAGGTGATTTAGAGGAAGCATATCGAAGAAGAGGTAATCTCCTCTACCAATTCTTTCAAACTTCTTTATTCTTCTAATTTAAATTCATGAGTTGTTTAATTATAAAGTAATATCTCTAGTATCACTTATGTATGTAGATTCTATTATAATTCTGAAAAAACTATATTCTACCTTCTATCTATCCTATTAAAAATAAAATCACCACACGTGCGTACGTACGACTTACCGTCTCCACACCATGGTGTAATATGTTTTTCACCACCAACTTAATTAGATGGGTATAATTATATAAATAATAACTATATATGATTATTATAAAATTAAATTAATTCTGAAATATTATACACCAACCAATTTAATACCATTTAACAAATATGGGAATGATATCGTAGCTCGTGTGTACGTACAGCCTAGCTTCTCCACGATGCGATGCGATTCATTCTACATGTTATTAATTAAAGAATAATTATATAATTATAAATAATGAATAAATATGGTATATATTTTTTTAATATCATTTTTAGATGATATAAATATGACCTAATAAGGATAACAAGAACTTATTTGACAAAACATGCATAAGAACATAAAGTAGTTAATATCCAAATAACGAGTAACAATGAAATTTTATTAATAAAAAGATGGTGATATGATCACATATGATATCATAAAAATTACTATTATTCTTTAATAAGTCAATAAAATTATTTAAATCATTATATATAAGGTTCAGATACATACGAAGGATATTGGACCTAAAGTAAGGGATAATTTTTCAATCTCATTATTATCCGAGATTGTTTATTTGTAAGTATTTAATGGGGTATATTTATCATCCAGATATATATTACCTAAATATATAGTACTATTTATATTCTTATACAATTTTTTAAAGTCAATTTTACCCATTGATTATTTTTTACTAAATGGTATTAACGGAATCGTTTTTTGTTATTTGATACAAGGTACTTTTTGACTTTTCTAAAAAAGTAGGAGGAGAATGTTTTTTAACGTATATAGAATGAAAGGATTTTTATATATTAATAACACCTTGTTTACATAAATTTTACTCTACACAATTTCAAGTTTATTTTCAAATAAATTATTGTCTTTTAAAATTGTGTGACATTTTGAGAAAAGAAAATGTTTTTGAAGAAGAAAATATATTTTCCTCAAAAATTATATAAAGTGTTTTATAAAAATTATTTTCCATTTAAGATGACATTATTTAGCTGGGTTATATTTATATCCCTATTATTACTATGGTTTTATTGTATTTATATTGGAATTATATTTATGAAATCCATTTTTTATATGGATTATGGTGGAATGATTTTTAAGAAACCCATTTTATTCCTTAGGTTATACTATAAAGATTGATTTATGTTTTTATAGAACATGTAAGAATGATTTCATTATGAGTTTGGTAGGACTTATATCTCCCTACAATTCATTGGGTAGAGATTTATATCTCATGATATAGACATGGCTAGAATGGGAAATGATCTCGGTTTAGTAATACAGG
Organism: Viscum album; assembly: GCA_963277665.1. Classification (NCBI taxonomy): domain Eukaryota; kingdom Viridiplantae; phylum Streptophyta; class Magnoliopsida; order Santalales; family Viscaceae; genus Viscum; species Viscum album. Next base: position 1,100,083,329 of record OY728138.1, on the reverse strand, counting down.
GCTGGAATGAGGAGTGAACTCGGTTTAGTAATGGACATTGTCCACTATGATGGTATTGACAATGAGCCTTGACTAATATGAAATTATTTTCTATGCTTATGTGTATGCCACAAAATATCATGTCTTATGTTATGACTTTTGGGATTATTTTCATTGATTCTTACTAACTTTTATGATTTATTCCATGACATGATATCACGATATTTCATATGTAGGATAATATTCTCAAATGTTATATTCTTATATATTATGTTTATGATATGATTGATATTTCCCCTATTTAACCTTACTGAGCATACGATCTCACCCTTTCATATGTTTCTTTTCCCTAGTCCATGAATAAGGGTATTAAGTAAGATATATCAAAAAGGGGTCTATTTATGATGAAATAAGTGGAAGACAATGAATATTTATTATAAACTATTTGGTTATGTTTCTTAGTTTCTAAATACACTATACCTATATGGTCCTTTTGAGGATTTTTTTATATTTTATAATGAACATTATTCAACTTTAAAGTAATATAAATGTATGCAATGTATGGGGTGTTATAGTGTATCTCTTTAAAAAGATGTAAAAGACAGTTTTTCCCTTGGTTCCTTTGAAAGGATCTCCTTTTTTTATTCTTCTCCACACACACAAAAAGTTGTCCCTCGATCTCATCCTCCTCTCATATCCTAGGAATGTAGATATATCATCCATTTAGTGTTTAAATCATGTACCACTCATCTTGTTGGATGTGTACTGGTAAGATATTCGTTCCTCTTAGTCCTTTCATTGTTTTCCTTTCCATATTGGGCACTATCTTTAGGTGAGCCAATTCAACCTATTTTAGGGTGTTTGTATGTTTCTTATTTTTATCTCAAACTGGTTCGAATCAAATCTCAATATTGTATTAGTGGACCATCCTAATCATAAGGTAGGTGGTATATAACTTTTCCATTAAATGTTCATCTTTTTATAAGATATTTCATTGTGTTATGCATCTATATTTCCATTTGTTGCCTATAAATTGTGAAATTAATTATATATACCCTAATTCATTGATCTAAATGGATGTTACCACTAAATCATATCATTAGATGTTTTCACCTCAATGATGACCACTTTTTAGGGCATGTTCTTAAAATGATTGATAAAACAAATATTTTTTTTCTAATTAGACCACCTATGGATGTATAATTTTTTATAAAATGTAAATGGGTTAATAAAATGGAATTAATTTTAATGTGGAGGGGTGTGACCCTCCATGATATCATCATCTAGTGACCAAACTATCTCCTAAGTGGTTGTTGAAAAAAATCTTATTGAAATAACTCAATGACTTGTGTGTGGTGTTCATGTTGGCATGTCATATCTTATACCTTTATCATGTATGGTGTTATCTATTTATGTATAGTTCACCCAACCCTTAATAATTTTAGTACATACTTTTACTATCTTATAAAGTATATTGATAAAGGAATGGAATTTCCCATGGCCCTCATATTTCTAATAATGGAACAAACAAGTTAATGAATTGAACTTTATATGTTGAAATGATAGTAATTTAATGGACACTAACATGACCCTTATTTTGTATCTATTATATGTGAGTTGTTTAATTAATTTATTATGAATTATTTATTTATTATCGGATATGGACAATGACATAGCCCATGTCATTTTATATTAATTTCTTGATGTTGGACATCTTGGTAAGGCACCAATTTTTTATGAAGGTATGACACCTATTTTATTATGGAATCTCACTGACTAGGGGATTATGGTATAAAACTTGTGACCCCTAGGTATGATTACTTATGATATGGAACTAACTAGGGTATCAAGGTATGTCACCTGTTACCCCTGGGTAGGATTAATTATGGTATGAAATTGATGAGGGGTATCAAGGTATGGAACCTAAAACCTCTTTATACATTCATATCTATAGATATAGGTCACCATAGTTATTACCTTGGGACCTAGCCCATATAGTTTTGATTCTATTTAGAGATTAAGATTATATGAGTTCCTTGGTCTTGATGAGTTTTCCCTAGTTGTTTCCATGGGACTTAGCCCTCATATGTTTGATACATGAAACATGATATATCCTACATATTTTGAAGTTGATGATTCATTATTTGATATAATTTATTTCTATTCATAGAATACCTTTGACCAATTTTCTTTTAGGCCTTTGGGAATGGTGTACCTTATATTATACTAATAGGTATGACACTTGGGTATGATGCACCTATTTGTTATATGATCCCATTAGGAGGATTCTTGGACACTAAGATATGGGTCCATGTTGGTGAATGTATGTCTATGCAAATGATTTTACGACTTATGCATATATATATATATATATACATGATGGAAGGTGTGAAATGTTATTTTGGATTAGGTTGAAGTAGGTATGGATGACTAGGTGTTCTTGAGGAACCAGATCCCAACTTTTTTACTTTTATTTAGTTATTTATTTCTTTATCTATTATACCAATACATTGTTGTATTATATATTCATAGATTTTATAGATTTATACACTATTGGTGGTGGCCTATTAAGTATATCTAACACCTTGTTTGTGCCACCATGGCATTGGGGTACCCAAAAAGTCCTCATGTTCACAGGTTCAGGTTTATGGATTATGCTTATGTTGTTCATGTGTACATAAGAGATTATGAGTACGAAACTAAGCCAGACCTCAGGATGCTCATGGAGTTAGTCCATGGGGATTTTTTTCACTTTAATTATTAATATAAATGTACTGTATTGTATCTCCTACTGCATGTTTATTTCTTAGATTATGTATCCTCATTTGGACATGCATGAATGATTTTATATTTGGCATTATCCATTTTATCAGTTTATTACATTTATCTTCAGCTACCCTGTATATTATTTATACTACCATTGTATGTTTATTTATATCTGATGTATCATTGTGATACTCTAATTATGAGGGTATAGTCTCTTTATCAAACCATTATTATACCCTCACTGATAGTTAGAATCCTTTGGCATATTGGGAGGTGTGCTTGAGGCAATGTGATTGGCTAGATTAGGGAACCATTTTAGTGGATCCCAGGTCAGGATGTTACACTGAGACCCCAAGGAAGATAAAGGTGGTCCTTCTTTCTCTGGTATGGGAGATACCATAGCAGCAACCATCATCATCTAGGTTAGAAGACCTAACCAGGAACATTAATAATAGAGAGAGAAATTAGAACAAACAATCTCCTAAGATTAATAAATTATTAAACAAATGTTATCTAGTCCTCTTAGACATTTATCAAATAATCAAATAAACATGTATTCATTCAATAAGTAAATACTATATATATATTTAATTAAATAATTAACTTATGGATAAATATTTATTTAATTTATGTGATCAATAAATATATAGTTAAATTCTCCTTTGGACTTGAGAATAATATTTATTTCATTAATTAAATTCAAATAGAATTTAATTAAGATCAACGAAAACAATTATTGTGCGACCTTATCGGATTATTTATCATTAAAATTAGGTGGGTTTTCCTCTAATATTACTTTTTATCAATAGGTAAAGGAACCTAAGGGAAATGATTTAATGTCACAGTGCTAAAAACCACATAAGAGAATTCACTATGTAATATAATCCCTTTATCTTGATATATCATCATGCAGGTTTCACACATGTGTCATCAACCTATATGCTTGATATATATTTATTTGACCATCTGAAATAAACTCATCATTGCACAATGACCATGAAATTTAATTCGAGAGTTCTATTTCAATCAAAGGTTCAATATATCATCTTCCATAAACATGGAAAATAAAAATCATTCCTTGACATATTCATTAATAACACATCATTCATGACACACCCAACATACCCAAATTTTACATGAATTATTTTCATCATGATTTAAGAAAATACATATTAGTACAAGAGTCATTACATACATTATTTATAATATTAAATTCCAAGGAGAATTAAAAAATGGGTATATTATTATAATCTCCCATCTTAAAGACTACAAAGTGTGGAATTTATGAGATAAAGTATCATCTGTTTATGATTACTCACACTTGACATTAAACATACTATGTTCCATACCATAGAATGTTGTTTTACTATAGAAAAAGGTTTAAGAATATTGTAATTTTATTTTAATGTTCTCACCATAGTAGGGAACTACTATTTCATTTTCAATGTGACAAATACTCTAGGACACTATTACATTAAATCCATACCAAAATATGAATGACATGAGATATTTTAATTAATATCCACATATTTTAATATACGTGTAATCCAAAATAGTTGGTTCTAGGATACCAAATCCAACAGAATTGAATATTACCAAAACATAGATATGATACATGGAATATATCTAAAATATCATGGATTTTTTTTTATATTATAGCTTTTGAGCTCTCTAGTACCTAATTATAGGAAATTGGATCATTATTTTCAACCAATAATGAGAAAAAATCTCTAGTGACTTGAAAAACATATATTTATGGTTCTCTAACTATTTGGTGAACTTATGAAATACTTGTGTTTAAGGAGAAACATATTCTATAAGGACCTACAGAACCTATTCCTGTACTAACTCTTGGGTATCTTAAGCATCAAATTCATCAAAGTGAATATTTATCCCACAATAATTCTTGAGGATGTATTCCCTATCAAGAAAAATAATTTTTATTTCTAAAAAAACTATATAATATGAGGGGTTTCATAGATAAAGTCCCATTTTTCCTTTATATATCATATAAAGATACACTTTACACTTCAATGTACTAGTTTTTTTTCATATTTAGGCTCAAAAAACACATCACAACCCCATGCATGAATAATTAATAAAATATGTTTCTTTCCACTCCATAACTCTAAAATAATACCATTTTCTACTTTATTTTATACAAGGTTTAGTGTTAGTACTGCAGTTTGTAATGCATATCCATAAAATCACAATGGAATAATTTTATGGATCATCATCTACCATTCCATTTTAATTAAGGTATAACTCTTCCTTTCACTAACATTAGTCAACTATGGTGTAAAAGGAGGAGTGAATTGGGATAGAAGCCCACAATCCTTTAAAAAGTTGATGAATTCTTGGTTATGATACTCATGAACTTGATTAAATAGAATTTTCTTTATCTTATTACAAAGTTGATTCACTACATCATTCTTGAATTATTTGAATTTCTTAAAAGATTCTAACTTTTACCTCATTAAGTATACATATTTATATCTACATAAATCATTAGTAAATTTAATAAATTAATAATACCCACATCTAGCTTCTATTGGAAATGGTCTGCACACAAAATTGTAAAAAAATTCTATAATATTTTTGTCTCTTTCACTTTGTCCACTAAAAAGTGGCTTGATCATTTTTTCCTTGTAAAAAAGAAAGACATATTTCAAGTTGTTTTATCTCATAAGATTATAAGTAATAATTTTGAGAAAGCTTTATCAAATGATTATTGTTTACATGACTAGGATGACGATGGTTCAACAAGGTGTGAAATGAGTCATGAAAACTTGATTTTTTATCAATTTATAATACTTGGATTTCATAATTTAATACATAAAGACCATTATTTAAATGTTTCATACCAAAGAATATGCCATATTTATAAAATAAATAAATTTTATTTATGAACTTGAAAATAAAAGCATCTATATCAAGGAAGGTTATATAAATTATGTTTTTGGTAATAGTTGGTACGTAATAATAATATTTTATAACAAATACCATCCTAGTTGTAATTAGAAGGTGGTGGTATCTAATGGCTAGAGAAGCCAACCTTGCACTATTGGTAGCCCATAAATATACCACTCCTTTTAAAATATTTTTAAATCTACTTGGTTCATACATTTGAATATATATGTGAGCCACATGAGTTTTATTTTATACCCAATATATAGATATAGAAAATTTTCACTTGATAATGAATGCACCTGAAGCTTTACCTTGACTCTTTAACTAGGTTTAGTTCTTCCTCTAGTGGCCTAACTTTCTATATGAAAAAATACTTCATCCTTTTTCTTTTCCTACATTTTTATCTTACTTTTCTTCAAAATATGGTTCTTAGGAGCCTTATACTTGGAAAGAGTCTTGGTCCACTTTTCCTTATTCTTAAGTTTCTTATTCACCATAAGGAATGTAGGTTTTTCATGCCCATGAATTTTTCAACATGGAGAATCAATATAAGGAGTTTTGAGAATGAATTCTCATTATTTCTCATAGTATAATAAACAAAAAAACTGAATAGGATCTTAGGAATTTCTCATATGAACAGTGCATTGGTAATCCCATATCTCTCTTGTTTAGTCTTCCTTTGATAATGATCTCGAAGGTGGGACATGATTCTATATGAATCCATATACTCATGATTTCTTAAGATCTTACTAGAGATGGATGATAACATGAAACACTAAACATATGTGGAATTATCCAAATGTTTCATATAGATAAATAATTCTTCACCACTGGACTCTTTTCTAGGTGCCTTAGGAAAAGGGTTTTCCAACACATATAATTTCTACTCATTTGGTAGTATAACATATAAACTCCTAAAATATTCCTAGAAATACAATTTTGTGATAAGGTTATCCTTATCTATAATGGATCCTAGGGATATAGACAAATTATTATGAGTTTCCATTTCTACAATAAATAAGATCATAGTTTTAATAATTTATATGGATTACTAATTTAGATAATAAATTTTAAATTTATTACTCTCCTACTATTTTATTGAAACCTAATATCCCTCACCATTAGTTTTTGAGTATCCTACTGCATTGATATTCTAGTGGTAAGGATCTATATTACCCTTTTCAAAACCCATTCTGGGACCTGACACACTATTTGATGGGTTTTAGGTAGGCATAACTTTCCAACAATATTAACTCTCAACTCCTTAATTTTTTTAGTGGATTCCCCAATATTGAAATCCTAGATAAGAACTTCCTCAAAATTTTTCCTCTTAGTTACTCAAATTCTCTCTTTGGTATTCAACCCTTGATGTGAACTAAGTTATGTCAACCTAAGAAGTCAAGTTAAACTTCCATGATAATTGAAAGCACCCTGATTTTAGCAAGTCAAGAAATTTGAACTATCATTGGATTTTAACTTAGATAGTGGAAGTATATAACAACTAAATATTTAATTTGAGGTGTTTTTAATATTTATTTTAAAAATCCCCCTTTTTATCTTGTTACATTATTATTAATTTTAAATGGATCTTACTTAAGTGATTAACCATGTTTAGACAATGTTTACACATATTATAATATTTATTTTAATTTATTTTTTCATGATTTTTAATTAATTAGTTTATGATTTAAACATAAATAATATTAACCATGAAATTGATAAAGTAATATTATGTTTTTTTATAAATCCCAAAATAAACTACTAAATATAACTTTTTCCTACACCAGATTTAACACTCACTAATGAACAAAGGTAGATGTATTCATTACAATATATTAACAACATCTAGAAATACAATGTCTAGTCATTGAATTTTTATCCTATAATTCCTATCCCAAATTTATTATCTATAAATGATGAAAATATATTAGTTTCCTAAGAACTGAATTATGATATAGATTACCTAAAATAAAAATTCAATTACTAAGTAAAATTACTAATAAGAAAAACATGCAATAAACACTATTGTATTTTAAAACTCTTCTCCTATACGAGGTGTTTTTTTCCTTATCAAATATAGAGGGATAAGGGAAACCTTTATATGGAGAGATTTAACTTCGATAATATGCCTAGTAGATTATATTATTATTCCAATTTTTTTAAGTGGCATGGAATCACTACTACTACCGAGTGGAAGGATAAAACATTCTAGATTTGATTTTCTAGTATGTTTTACTTATAGGTTTTGGGCATAGTGGAAGTGAATTGGTGTTAATATAAATAGAATTGTTTTTTTATAATTCAATGGATTATTATCCAATTTTGTAAGACATAATTTTCATGACCAATGGAATTTTTCCATTAAATACCGACATAGAGAAGCATAGAACCTATAAAGGATCTTTTCATTTTAAATATATAATTAGTTTAAATAAATTTAAATAAATAATACCCCATCTTAGGTTCCTTCTTCATTGATATTTTTATCATCCAAAAAATGCTTTTCAAATTATCATCATTGTGCTTGTAGGATCCAAGAATAAAATCCCTCTAGTAGTGATCTACACATGCTCCTTTGACCTCTGAATGAAACTGATTGATTACTGGGTGCTATCACAGAAGATCAATAATATGGAATTGTTTATATTGATTTCTTCAGGATCCTTTCGGATTGAAGTAGTTCTTATCACTATTTAGAATTTGAGAGAATGAAGAATCAAGAGAGAAGCATATTGTGTAAAAAAAATCCCAATTATCAATTGACCCAAAACAATAAACAAATAAATTTATTTATTTATAGAGTTAGGGTTTAGGTTAAAATAGTATTTAATTTCACAATAACCCTTAAATAATATAATAAACTTTATATTAAACCATGATAAATAAGAATAATAATATTATTTTTTAGCGTGTCGTATCTGGGGTAATGATAAATATTTTTTTACCATATTTCAAATTGATATTTATCGCCAGACATTATCTTGGGCCATTCATCCTCCTCAACATTCATTTAATACCTAAATAAATATTTATCAAATATTTATTTATAAATAAAAATTATTTTCAGAGTCTGGAGAATAAAAATTTATTAAATATTAAATAAATAAAATAAATATTCTATTCATAGTCTTTTTAATAATTATTTATTTAATATTCATGTAATTAATTAAATTATTTATTAATGAATAAATAATTATTTATTACCTTTCAAATATTTGTTATAAAAAATCCAGAATAAAAATATTCCTTGGTCTTGAGAATAATAATTATTCAAATAATTAAATTTAAAATAAATTTAGTTGAGATCAATAGAAACACTTAGCATGTGAACCTATAGGCTTCTTTCTCATTATCATTTGACAGGATTACCAAAAGTCTAAGATTACTATCTAGAAATGGGTCAAGGAACCCAAGAGAAATAAGTTAATATCATAATGTTGAAAACCATACATGAATTCTTACTGTGCAATATAAACCCTTTGTCAAAATATATCATCAATCAAGTTGAAAATCTATATCATTAACCTATATTCTTGATATATATTTCTTTATCTATCTGAAATAAAATCATCATTACACCATGGATATGTAATTTAATGTGATAGTTCCATTTAAATCAACGGGCTGAGACATCATCTTCTATAATGATGGAAGAGACAAATCCTTGACTTATTAATTAATATCAGATTACTCATGATGTACCCTAGATACCCAACTTTGTCATGAGCTATTATAGTCATGGTTTATGGAAATATATCAATATTTATAATTCCTAAAATGAATTAATAATAATATTAAAGTCTAAGTACCATTAAAAAATATTGAAGATAAAAATATCAAATTACAAATAAACATGAATAATTCTTATAGGCGAGTTTGTTCTCATAATCTCTTATCTTTGAGATTACCTAGTGAAATATTCACGAGAAGAAGTCTCATATACTTATGAGTACTCTTACATGGTGGTCAATATTCTATGTGTCCCATCATAGTATTTTATCTAACTATAGAACTATATTTAAGAATATAATCCAAAAATTTCAAGGATCTCATCATAGTGGGGAATTTCTACAACCTTATCAATGCGATAAATAATCTAGGAAATTATTACATTAAGGTCATATAGAACAATGAACAATATGTAGTACTATGTTTTATTAATATTAAAATCTTTGAATAAACATGTAATCCAAAGTACAAATAGTTGGTTCTAGAACACCAACTCCAATAAACTCCCACTTGGACTAGAGCGAACGGTCTATGATTTTCAGTTCGCTAGACCTCACATTTTGATCATGTTTTTAATGAGTTAAGGATTTATTAAAGAGGTCCACCACATTATCTTCCATGGATATTATTATCACTATGAATTCACCTATTTGAGAAAAATCTCACAAGAGATGATACTTCTAAAGTATGTGCTTCATTTACTGATGTGACCTTGGCTCATTTTTGGGATCCACCACGGCAGTATTATCACAATAGAGTGTGATAATATCTTTAATTATAGGTACCAAATCAAGGTATTGAATGAATTTTCATATCAAAACTGATTCATTAGGTTCCTTATAAGATGAAATATACTCAGACTCTATTGTAGAATATGTGACCACAACTTTCTTTTATCTCTTCTAACTCACAACACCTCCATTGAGAGTGAAGATGTATTTCGTAATTAATTTTAGATCATCCTGATCTAATTAGGAACTAGAATTTTCATATCCTCCAATAACTAGTTACTTATCTCCCCCATTAACCAAGAACATATCCTTAACACACCTTATATACTTAAGGATAATATTTACTTCCATCCAATGGTATTAATCTGGGTAAACTTTATATCTCCTTATCACACTAAAGGCATAGGCTATATCTAATCTAGTACATATCATAACATACATAAATAACCCAATCACTAATGTGTATAGAATCCTTGCCATTATTTGTATTTCCTCATGTGTTTGAGAACATATTTTCCTAGAAATATGAATATCATGTGACATTGAAAAAAATACCATATTAGATTTTTCCATACTAAATATCTTTAGTATATTGTAAATATATGTACCATGGATTAGATTGAGTAGACTATTGGATCTATCATAATGGATCTTAATCCCAATAATATATACTACTTCACTTAATTCCTTCATGTAAAAGGATTTATTCAACCCAGATTTAACACATTGTAAGATTGGTAGTTTGATTCCATTAAGTAGTATTCTATCAAAATATACTATTATTAAAATGAAAAAACACCCACTAAATAATTTATAGATACAAGTATCACATTTATTTTTTATGAAACTAAATTCCACTATGGATTTATCAAATATAATGTTCCATAAACTATATTCTTTCTTTAATACATAAATGGGTCTTTGGAATTTTTATTCCTTATTGACATCCTTTGGAGTCACAAACCATTTAGGTTATGTCATATAGAAATATTTTTAAAGGGTCCCATTAAGGATGGTTGTTTTAAAATTCATTTACTGAACCTCATATTCATGGTAAGACACTATGTCAAGTAAAATTACAATGGTTTTCAGTATTGAAACTCGTAAAAAGTTTTCATCATAGTATGTGCCTTGACATTCTTTGAAACCTTTTTCAACTAACCATGCCTTATAAGTACTAAATTATCCACCCATGTATAGTTTATTATTGAATACCCATTTATAACTAATTGGATTTACATCTATTTTAGGATCTATAAAAATCCAAACTTGGTTTTGGTACATGGAATCCATTTCAGAATTCATAGCTTTATTACAATTGGAAACATCTATGAAACTTGTTGATTACTTCTAGGTTACAGAACTATTATTATATACTAATAATGTTCCACCATACTTAGTGACTATAAAAATATACTGTTATTGTTCTCTAACCTCTATTTTACTCCTATATAGTACTTGTGTCTCTAGAACTTCATTTTCCATAGGGATTTGTTTAATTTTTTCATGTACCAACTCTTGTGTATCTTTAGCCTAGAATTAATTGAAGTTATCATGATCCCAATATCTATTTCAGAGATATGATCCTTATAAAGGAATCTGGGCTGTATTTCAATCAAAATCTTTTCATTTGAAGAGTTTTATAGGTAATATCCTATTGTTTCCTTGGTATATTCTATAAATATAGACTTTGTTCCTCAGGATTCAAGTTTTTTACCTTAAAAGGCCTTAAAAACTTTACATCCCCACACATGTAAGTACATCACAATTGGTTTCTTTCCACTCCATAGTTGGTATGGAATACCATCTTCCAATTTATTTATGACTTAGTTTAATATGTATTCTTTTGTTTGTAATAAATATCTTCAAAAAGATAATGGAAAACCCATATGAATCATCATTGATCTCATGATGTAAAATAGGTTATGGTTCCTCCTTTCTCTTTCACCATTATAATGTGGTGTATAAGGTTGAGTGAGTTGATATAGAATATCAAACTCTCGTAAGTTATCAATGAAGTCTTGATTAAGGTATTCTCCACCACAGTTTGAGAGGAGTTTTTTAATCTTCTTTCCAAACTAGTTCTCAACTTCATTCTCATATTCCTTGAATCTATTAAATGAATCTGGATTATACCTCATTAAATAGACATATCCATATCTACTTAAATAATTAGTAAAAGTTATGATGTATGAGTAACCATCCCTTTATTCAATTAGAAATAGTCCACAAAAATCGATATAAACTAATTAAATAATCTATTTGTCCTGTTTACCTTCTCTACTAAATGGGTATTTGGTTATTTTTCTTTGTAACCATACATTAAATGAACCAAGTAGTTTTAGTTCAAAAGAATCTAAATATCTATCTTAGTGTAATTAAGACAAACATTTTGTTCTTACATGACCTATTTGGTGATTTCATAGTTGGGTGTGGTATGATTCATGTGATCTATTTTCATTATTAATTACCATTACTTGGTTCATGTAATCCAAAACATAAATACCATAATTTAAATGTTACTTTCCATAAAAAATTCCATTCTTATAAAAGAAGAAATATTTTTTACTAAATTTAAAAATAAATTCACTTGTATTAATTTTATATATAAAATAATTTTTTTGGTAACATATGTAATAAAATAAAAAAAATTTAAAACCAAGATTATTATCATCTTTATTGTAAGGTGGTAGTCCCCAATTGTCACAATAGAAATTATGGATTAGTTGGATGCTCATAGGTCTACCACCCTATGGTTAATCTTCTATAATCTACTTGGTTCCTGTATTTGAATATATATTTTAACACTACATGATACCAATAATACCCAATTTTTAGAAATATATTGATTACAATTGATTAAAAATTCACTAGAATATTCCTCATGCTTCTTTTCTTGGGCATAATTTTTCTTCCAGTGGCCCTTCTTTCCCCATGTGAAACATATTACATCCTTTTTACTTACTTCTTGTTTGATCTTTTTCTTCTTTGGAGGGGATTGCAATGAAGCTTTGGACTTAAACATATTTACCTTACCTTTCCCTTTATTCACCATAAGGACAAAAGGTTTTTCATGATTTATGTCCTTGTCAACATGGAAATTTAGTTTAAGAATATTTTGGAGATACTTCCCAATCTTTTTCATATTTAAATTAATAATAAAAATAGAGAATCTATTAGTAAGTGATGTAATAATGAGATGGTGAATAGTTCTTTTGGTAGTTTAAACCCTATAACTTTTAGAAACTCAATGTAGCTAATGATTTTAACTATGTGAGGCCCATATTTCACACCTTCTCTAAGATGAATTTGAAATAGAACCTTGGATATCTCAAACCATTCATGTATATCTCTATCTTAATATAGACCACAGAGATATCAGAGTATTATATAAGAATATATTTCTTCATGAGAATTAATTAGTTCACTAGACATAGAAGAAATCATTAAACATTGAACATTGACCATGTCACTCAGGTGTTTATCATAGAAAATGAACACTTTACCAATCATCTCTATTTTAGGTGGATAAGATAGTGATGTTTCTAGTATGTAAGATTTCTATTCATGGAACAACACAAACCATAGGTATATAAACAATTCTTAGAAGTTACTATAAGTGAGAATATTTTTCTTATCTAATATTGATCATAGGGATAATTTGGGAGATGAACAAACCATTACTATAGGATTATAAAAGAGTGTATTACTAGTACTTCACTTGATTACAATTTATGTGAGACATAATTTAATTTTATTAAGTCCCCCACTATTTTATCAAGTCTCAACATCCCTCTCCATTGAATTCATAATGTACGATCACTTAGGAAATTATAGTAGAAAGGATCCATATTTCCTTTCTTATAATCCAAACATAGCGTATGAAAATTACAAGAAAGTATTTAGGTAGGAATGCTTTCCAACTACATACTAGTAGCTCCTTGATCTTTTGAGTGGAATCCCCAATCTAGAAATCCTAACTGGGATTTACTCAATAATTGAATCTAAATTTTTATTGGTCAAACTTAGGATGTTAAACCCAATAAAAATTAGGTTTAGTTGACCCACTATCTTATTTAATACTTATCAATATTAAAAGTACCCCTGACGTAGGACAAATTGTCACTTTAACTATGAGTTCATCTTAATTTAGATGATGGAAGTCTTAATAAATTAATATTAACTTGAGGGATTTTGTTTTTAGTATGCATAAAGATTTATTGTTTTATCATTTACATGTCTTGTTAATATTAATTATATTTTACTTAGTGATTAAAAATGTTTTGATAAAACATTTATTCATAATTCAATTATTTAAATTCCATATTTTCACATTATTTTATATATTTTTATGATTGTGGTATTTTATACATAAAATAAATAATTCAAAATAAAATAATAAATAATTGAATCAATTATGATATTATCTAGTAGTTTATTTATTGAGTGGATAATAAATCAACCTATAAACTAGGGAAAAACTCATTGTGCTTGTCTTATCGCAAGTTATAGCATTCCATTTGTCCACTTGTGTATCACCTGGGTTGGAATCATCTCAGTTCTATCCTGAACCACCACCACATGCCTTGGGATTCTTCTTTTATTACATGTATTTATAACCCACATACAGGTGAGTGGAACTACAGGACTGGTAAAGGGTAATTACATAAACCACCTTTGATAGGTTGGTCCTATATAATAAACAAGGGAGGGATGACTTATAGAACATCATATTTAATTAAATTTAAAATAATTGAAAAACATGCAATAAATTAAATTAATTTAAACCAAAACATACAAAAGTTTTTGTTAGGATCATGATTGGTCATAAAAATGAAATAAATATGAAAAATTACACTGACTAATATTCACTTCTATTCATTATTTATTTTTAATATAAACACACTTATATTAATTAATTAATTTTCATCTTAATGACTATATTAAGTCTCTTGGATATACCCATTATAAAATAATTATTATTAAATAAGAAACCTGGCCAATAATAATAGATAATTAAATTAAATTAATTGATAATTAATTAATTATTCAAAACATTTGTTACAAAATCAAACACATTAGGTTACAACAGTTTAATTAAGTTTTAATTGATATAATTTAATATTTTAATGTAATTTAATTTGGTATTTTATTGGGAGACTACATGAAATATACTTATGAGATACATACAACATTCCTTGATTACCATGTACCCATGATAAATTCCTAGGGATTCGATGTGTACCTTGGTCATACTACATGGTGTGTACTAACCAGCTACATACCATGTTTTCTATTTGACTTGTTCCCAAAATAAATTCCTTGGAATTTAGTGTGTATATATTCAAGACTACATAATGTGTACTAAGAAATACACACCATGTGGTCCAAATGTTGTGTGTCCATGTAACCTACTAAATAACTTAGGGCATACCTCAGATGCAAGATATAATGTGTCACATGACATGTATGTTGTGTATCTCAATAATTATCTAGGAAGTCAGTCTCATGTGGCTAGAAAATGTGTATTTGACCACACAGTTGGTGTGAATTTCTTCACTATACCTATAGACTGTAGGACATTCATTTCATCTACACACTATATAATTCAAAAATCCATGTGCTAGACTGGACCAACCAACACACAATGTATAATAAATGCACCATGTGTTATTACTTCTTGTATAACTATAAGGAACTAGCCTTAAACATTAAATAATCTTGAGTTTTAATTCAATAATTAATTATATTACATTTGATGATCTTTTTAGGTTTATATTTTTAGATAATTAGGTCATAACTCATCCATAAAAAAACCTTATAAAACAAAGTGGTGACTTCTAATCTGTATCTACTTTTCCCACCATATAAAACTTTTAAAACAAAACATGATTTCTTTACATGAAATTTTTTAATGAATTTTAACTTGAACTCTTCATTTCTCTTACTCATCCTTAAATCATGTGAATTTTTTTAAAAAAAATTGGGATGGGAACAAAAATATCAGTAAGGTACATAAAAATTATAGAACTATTAGTCTAGTGAAAAACATGAAAATACATGAAAAACCTTTTCTTAAAAACAAAACTATTTACCTAAAAAGGTAATTTTAATTATTTTAAAAAATAATTTATATAAACTTTTAAAAATAAATGATTTCTATGAAAAATAATTGGAAAGAATAGAAAATTTATATAGGTACCTTGGGAAATCATCTCAATAAACCCTCACAGAACCCTTATAAGACCTTTAAAATTGCACAAACCATACGACCAAATTCCAATGTAATTTTATAGAGAACATAATAATTACCCAATTAATTGGAGATATATTTGGGTATAACCATCATATAATATGTAAGAGGATTAATCAGTTATTTCTTAGAATACCCATCATATATAATTTCTAATAACCACAACATGAAAAAAAATTATACGTTCACTTTTTTTTCAAAAAATGTTTTAATAACTCTTTTAAAATCGCATGAAAAACACTTTAGGATATCAAAATACCATTTTAATCTAAAAACCCATTTTCAATACCAAAATAACCAAAAAATGGAAAAGGTTTTTTCATTGAAGATAACATGAAATCTTGCAAAGGAAGTTATAAATAAAATAACGAACATGGTGGTGGAAAACTTTTTTGTCACTGTGTACCTTATGAATAGAACATTCCTTTTGTCATTTGTCAAAATGTTCTATATGAAACACATAACAAGATTAATTTTAAAAACCTTTGAAAATAAAGTAAAAATATACATAAAATTTAATTTAAAAATATTTCCTTTCTATGTAATTTTTTTCATAAAATCATTTTATAAACATGGATATTGAAAATAAATAGTTGGAAGGAAAACATTAAAAGAGATTTTTTTAAAGAAAAGTCCCTTAACACTTTGTAAATATTTAAATCATAAGGAACATGAAATAACAAAATTAAAAAACAATAAGTACCATGATAATAGATAACTTAATGGTATAACATGTCAAAGTGGCTGCATATACACTCATAAAATATTATAGGTTTACAACATCAAAATATGGGTCAATGAAATGAAATTGATATGACGTACCTTACCTTGACTCAAACTTGTCGCATGTGCCTTTATCTTCCTAAATAACTTAGGTTAACAATTTACTTTCTTTATTACCTTTTTAATTTTTATTATTAATTTTATTTCACTAATTACCATGTCCTATTTTATTACTTAACCAAATATGTTTACGTCAGATGTTAAGATGATATTTTGCTTATGTGTCAAAAATGACTTTGGTTTATTGAATATGGTCAAAGAAGTCATTATTTAAAGAAATATATAATAATAATGAAATAATTATCAAATTTATACATCAATTATACTTTCAAGACCAATCTTGAATGTTTATTTTAAGAAATGAAGTACGTTACGATAATGATGACGGTAGGCTGTATGTACGCATGAGTAACATTTCAATTTTTGAAAAATTATGATGGAAAAGAGTTAAGTAATATTTTATAATTAAATAAATATAATAATATCTTATATACCACATTAGTTCATTAAATATACTTATATATATAATCCATGTGGTGTGGTGATGAAAATAGAGTCACATCACTTCGTGAAGGTGGTAGTTTGTACCTACACGAATGACATTATCAATTTTTCAATGAGTGAAAAGGTAGTAAATAAAATGATATATCATATTTTAATAATTATAAATATTTCATTAATATCATAATGATTTCATTTATATCACATATATTCTTTATCATCACCCTTATTAAATTTCATGTAAAGCATTAGTGGAAAAAGGATCACTTCACTTTGTGAGGTGGTTGTCCACCATACACACGATCGACGTTATCGTATCCCCTATGGAATGAAAATTATTAATATGATATAATGAATCTAATGGTATAATTATTTTATAAATATCATATATATAATTTATATCCATCATTATATAGAACCGTGATAAGGGGTAATGGACAAATGAATGACATCGGTTTGCAAGGTTGTAGTTCGCTGTGCACATTAATAATGATTTCATAACCCATTTGATAGAAGTGGATAGGCAAAAATATTATTTCATAAAAATAAAAATATGTAATTATATGTAATATATTGGTTTTATTATATTTTATGTGTTAATACATTATTTAATGTGTTAAAAGAATAAATAAAATGAAAGATCTTTGTTAAGAAAATTATATTCTTTAAGAGAAACCTCCTTTAGATCTCCTATTAAGGACCCTCAGGTTGGTATTTTGGTAGCAAAAAAATATAATGTGTATAAATATTTTGGGGAAGAATTTTTTCAGGTTTTTCTTAATCCAAATGTCTTTAGAGGTGTCAATAAGTGAGGGGAGTGAGTTCCCTTTTATAATTGAGGAGTGACACCTTTGTAAATACCCAAAATTATTCAATAATGGGACATAACTCTCACTTCATGTGGATAAAAAATTGATAAATAATTTAAGGTGGGTTGTTTTATGGTATATAAAAACCTAAAAATCAAGAGACACATTCTTTCAACATGTCATCCCTTAGCCTTTAACTTTTACTCACTTCTACTATTTTAATTTTCACCATGGTAACTAGTTTTTTTTATCCTATGTAATTTATCCTTTATGCCTAAAATAAAATGAGAATTATTAGATAATTTGAAAATAATTATTAAATATATTAAATAAAATTTATTTAATATAAATCCAAGGTGTTTGTAAAATTAATTTTAACACAAACGCATGTAACATGCAAAACCCCATTTTAACCTTAATCACGATGATTAACATTTAGATGTTTTGAATAATCATTATGTTTAAAAATTAAGTTAACATTATTATATAATATAAATTATGATTAATAAAAATATTAATTATATTTTACCAAATTAAAATCATAGAATTTTCCAAATTAAATTTAAAACAAATCCCATAGATGTAATGAAAAAGTGGGTTTTCGAGAAGTGTATTTTTTTAAGAAAAATATGACTGTATATTAACTCTATGACTCATAATAATTAATGAGTGCATATAAATTAATATTTATTGATATATAATATAAAAATTTAATTCAAATTTTTTTCATTAGGTACTATATTGGTTAATTAAAGGGATAATCATTGTGCATTTTAAAATAGTTTTAAGAAAAATCCCATTTTTAAATCAAAAAACAAACTTATACTAAAATCCAAAAATAAAGTTGATTAAAAAGTAATTAAGTTGATTAAATGCAACAAAATAATACTTATTTTACTTAAAATCACATTAAAATAATAATGGGACTTTTATGTTACTTAAATTAATGAAAATAAATGCCTTTTTTGCAAAAATTGGTATTTTTTTCTATTCACTGAAAAATCAATATTTTATGAAAAATCTGAAAATTTTACCTAAAGTAAATTTTTATATTATAATTTAAAAAATTAATTTAATTTTATAAAATTAATTTTCTAATATTTCCAAAAATTAAATATAATATTTCATTACAAAAAGAAATAAAAATCATTTTTAGCGAATTTTTTTTTGAAGAATAAAATTACTTTAATAAAAATTGTTTGATTATTTACTAAGAGTTTTTAAATTATTTATATTGATTAGGAAATATATATATATATATATATATTTATACCATCAAGTATTTAATATTATTCATACCTTCCAATTTAATGGCTAGTTTATAAAAAATATATATTTTGCATGTCATTTAAGCTCGGTGTTGCGTATCAAGCATGATTTCAAACATAGTTTCATTTTCTAAAATATTAGTGTGTTATATCCTTACCCAATTTAATAAATTTAATCTTAATAATTTTGAATTTATCTTTGTAATAAAAGGTTTGACATTTTAAAAAATAATTTTTTTGTGTACCCACATTGTAGAAAGGTTCAATAAAACATCCTTTTGATAAGAGATAAAAGGAAGTACGGAGTTCATCTGGAATAATGCATAACTAGTTTTACAAGTTGGGTAAAATTGGTGGGAAGTTAATATTTATACATGGAAGAAAATAATAAGGTCAAAAAATGATGGATATTGATAGCAATCATTGAGTACAATAAATAGAATAATCAATAGAATGCTACGGACCTCAAAAGCATAAATATGTGATCAGTTACAATACATTTGATTCATTAAAAATAAACATAATAGGATACAATTTTCATTATAAAGATATTTTTATTATATTTTAGGAATTAATTTACCATATTTTATAAAATAATAAGGAAATATAACTACTTGTCTAGTATAATTTCTTTAGTTAATCAATTTCCACCACACTCTCATGTTGTATCCAATGATGAGTATCCAAAATGAATTTTTCATGGATGAAGCAATAAAATCAAATTATAATGGAGAAAATAATCCCTAAAATGATAACAAGATATTCCTCATATCATTATAAATCAACCACATCTAAAATGGTTATCATAAGGAAAGATTGTTCCCAAAATTATAGTGATGCTCTTCCAAAACAACATTAATAACCTAATCACCAAATAAATTTTCAATACCATGGTTATATATATGATAAAACATATTTTATGAAAAGAAAATTTATCATAATAATTAATACTATTTAATTTATAAGAATTATTTCATACTAACCAGGACATCACATAGGCTAGTGGTAGTCGTTTAACCCTTCTCGACCTATGGTTGTGGGTTCAATCCCTACAGCCTTGCCAGTTGTGAAAGGTTATCACCCATCCTTTGAGTTGTCCTTTTTTCATAAAATTTCATCCTTATAAAGTTCCTATAAATATAAAAATATCCTTAAAAATAACCTTAATCACCAAGGATCATATAAAACCTAAAGGTTATTAATACCTTAAAACTCATGTAAAAAAAATTAAAGGAAAACTTCACATTAAACCAAATACTTACATATACATAAACCCAAAAAAAATTCCCAAAATTTCATTAATATCTTTAAGATCTCATCACTTAAAACCTAAAATGGATTTTATAATAATTTCAACTTATAATTTACCTTTTAAAAATACCAAGCTCCCTGGAGCTGTCACCACTTCACCAAATGGCCCAACATCAACCATAGTAGTAACAAATGATTTTTCCACACCTTTATATTTCCAAACATGATGATTTACGTCCTATAAAACTAACTTAAAACAAAATTTATCATAATAAACCAACTTATTGTAAATAAAACACCACATAATTGGATGGATATCATTTACCCCATTCATTGGTTAATCTAAAATCTTTTATTTATAGTCACAAGCCCTGTGAATAATCTCAACACATCAAAAACACTTCCTAGATCCTAAAAAACATTAATTTAAATGTCATTGACCACACTTGGAACATTTTTGGTGGAATACCTTTAAATTTATTAGTTGTTTTATTATCTATTTCTTTTCACCTTAACCTTTTCTTTACAATTGTCATCTCGAGGAACATACATGTCAGTAATATCCATCTCAAATTTCTCAGCACAAAAAACCACTTTCTCATAAATTTTAAATTATCATGTGGCCAATTATATTTGTAAACTTGGTTTTAACCCTAAGTAAAATCGATTAATTTTATTATCAGTTTCCTAAATAAAATATTGAACATACCTGGATAATATTTTAAAGTTTTCTTCATATGAGGCCACTGAATATTCATCTTTATTCTTTAATTATAAGAATTGTTTCTCTATCCTAAGATAAAGAACCTTAGATAAATATTTCTTAAGGAATATATTCTTAAATGTTTTCCATTCCATTGCATCAAGGTCATCTTTTTACCCGGTATTCTTAACTAAATACCACCATTGATTAACTTCAACTTCCAAATTATAAACAAAAATAGTTACGAATTAATGTTTCAAATATCCCATGACATCAAATATCCTGTCCAGGGAATTAATCCATCCTTGAGATATCACAGGGTCAGATGACCTACATAATTATCAGGGATGTTATCTCATAAAATGTTACACTATTGAAAAGTTCCTTAATGGTATTTCAGGTGCCTCTATAGCATGGATACCACCACCATTAATAGCTTGTGTCTGCTAATACATCAATACAAAAAAAATATTTTGTTCAAATTCCAACCATCTCAAGATACTGATTTGGAAGGATATTTTACTCTAAGTGACTTCCAACTACAACTTTCCTATTTCCTCTATAAAAAACCCTTCTGCATATAAATAGTTTAGATAAATATACATGATAATATTTAAATGCTATATCATTTTAACTTAACTTAAGGTAAACTCTTTAAATGGAATTATATTATCCTTATCTTATCCTATAAATTTATCTAAACCACCCCTTTGATACCAACTATAAGGACCCGACCTTAAACATTACATAATATTGAGTTTTTAGTCAAGAATTCATTCTCTTACATTTTATAATCTTTTTAAGTTTAGAGTTTTAGAAAATTATGTCATAACTTATACATAAAAAAAATACTATAATAAAAAGTGGACACTTCTGAATAGTATCCATTTTTTCCACCATATGAAACTTTTAAAACAAAACCTGATTTTTTAGGAAAAATATTTAGTAATTTCAACTCAAAATTTTTATTTACCTTAACCATCCTTAAATCCTATTATTTTTTCAAGAATGGGGGATTATAAATAAAATCTCAGTAAGGGAGATAAAAATAAAAAAACCATTAGTCAAGAATTAATTATCTTATATAATCTTAAGTTTTTAGTCAAGAATTAATTCTATTACATTTGAGGATCTTTCCAGGTTTAGAGTTTTGGATAATTATGTAATAGATTATACATAAGAAAAATCTTATAATACAAAGTGGAAACTTCCAAACAATATCCATTTTTTCCACCATATTAATCTTTGAAAACAAAACATAATTTATTTTCATGAAAACTCTTCACAACTTTCAACTTGACCTTTTCATTTCCCTTACCAATCCTTAAATTCTAGGAATTGTTTTAAGAATATGGGATGATAAAAGAAAGCTCAATAAGGGACATAAAATGAATAAAACCATTAGTCCATTGGAAAACATGAAAATTAATTAAGAAATATTTCTTAAAAGCATAAATCTTTACCTAGGAAAGGAAATATCATTCTTTTAAAAAGATAATTTATATTAACTTTTCAAAAAATTATTTCCATGAAAACTCATTATAAAGAAAATAAAATTCATGTTGGTACCTTGGGACATAATCTCATAGAACCCTTACAAATTGGAATAACAATACGACCAATTTCTAATATAATTCTCTGGAGAACATAATCATTTCCCAAAACATTGGAGCACTATATGGTCACACCCATCATACAGGCTATAATAGGATTACCTGAAACAAAATTGTAATAACCATAATATATAATATCTAAGAACCAAAACATGAATAAAAAATTTTATAATTTCAATTTTTCATTATAAAAAATTTTAAAACTCTTTTAAACTCGTATGAAAATCACTTCTGAATATCAAAAATACCATTTTCATTTAAAAACACATTTTCCATACCAAAATACCTAAAAAAGTGAAATAGGGGTTTTCATTCTAGAAACCATGAAATATTAAAAATAAATAGATAAATAAAATTACGGTCATGGTGATGGAAAAATTATTCGTCTTTATGTATGTTATGAACATAACATTTCTTTTTTAGTTTGTCAAAACGTTTCATACAAAAAATGTAAAAATATTAATGTTTAAAGCCTTTGAAAATAATGTAAAATTATAGATAAAATATAATTTTTAAATAATATATATATACACATATATAATTTTTTATAAAATAATTTTTAAAATATCGACATGGAAAAGAAAGAGTTGGAAGGAATACATTAAAATATTTTTTATAAAGAAATGTCCCTTATCACTTTGGAAATATTTGAATCATAAGACCCATGAAATATTAACATTAAAAAAACTATAAATAACATTATAAAAGAGAAATTAATGGTATTAAATATCAAATTGGATAGATATACACCTCATAAAATATACCTAGTGTATAACATCAAAATATGCCTCAATGAAAGGAAATTAAGAGGAAGTATCTTACCTTGAGTCTGACTTGTCATGTGTGCCTTTAAATTCTTGAATAATAAAATTAGGTTAGTTATTTACTTTATTGATAAAAATTTAATGTTTATTATTAATTTTATTTTACTTATTACCATGTTATATATTTTTACATAACCGATTAATTCTACATTAGATGTTTCAACGATATTTGTCTTATACGTCAAAAAAGACTTTGGTATGTTGACTATGGTCCAGGAGGTAATTATTTAAACATATGTAGAATAATAATAATGATATAATTATAATATAAATACATAAACTATAATTTTAATACCAATCATGAATGTTGGTTTTGAGAAATGAAGTATGTTAAGATCATGGAGACGGTAGGCCATACACACGCATGAGTAACGTTTACATTTTTAAAAAATCATTATGGAAAAGAGGTAAGTATTATTTTATATTTAAATAATGATAATAATATCGTATATATAATATTATTTATTTAAATATACTTATATAATCATCTGTGTGGTGTGGTTATGAAAAGAGAGTCAAATCACTTCGTGAAGGCGGTAGTCCACATGTACATGGACAACATTATCACTTTTTCAGCGAGTGAAAAAGTAAGAAATAAAATGATATATTATATTTTAAGAATGATAAATATGTCATTAATATCATAATTGTTTTATTAATATCACATATATTCATTATGTTTACCTTTAGTACCTTCCATGTAAACCGTTAGTGAAAAACGAATCACATCACTTCGTAAGGAGGAAGTTCGCCATACACACGAGTGACATTATCGTATCCCCTAAAGAATGTAAAGTAATGAAATAATATGATATAATGGATAAATAGATATAATTATGTTATAAATATCATATATATACTTTATATCCATCATTATACCCAACCGTGAGAGGTGGTAATGGAAAAATTAATGATATCATTTTGTGAGGCGGTTGTCCACCATACACACGAATGATGATTTCGTAACCCATTTGATGGAAGTGGATGGGGATAAATATCATACCATAAAAATAATAATATTAATTATATTTAAGATCTGGGTTTTATTATATTGTAAGTGTTGAGACATAATTTAATGTGGAAAATAATGAAATAAAACAAAAGATCTTTATTAAGACAAATAACTTCGCTAAGAGAAACATCCTTTAGATATCCTATCGAGGACCCTAGGTTTAGTATTTTGGTATTAAAATAACCTATTGAATATGGATAAATATTTTGGGGAGGTATTTTGGTAGGGTTTGATAGATTCAAAGTTATTTAGAGGTGTCAATAAGTGAGGGGAGCGAGTTTCCTTTTATAATTGAGGAGGAGTGCCATTTTTTTAAATACCCAAAAGAATTCAATAATGGGAGGTCACTATCAAATCATGTAGCTAAACAATTGATAAATAATATGGGTTATGGTTGATATTTTCAATCCAAACATTCAACATAAAAACAAAACACATTTTTTAAACATGTTATTCCTTAGCCATTATGTTTTACTCACTTTTACTATCTTAATTTTCACCACGGTAACTAGTTTTTTAAACGAAAATAGTTTATCCATTAAACCTAAAATAAAATTATAACTATTAGATAATTTATAAATATTGATTCTTAATATTAAATAAAATTTATTAAAAAAATCCTATGTGTGTGGAAAATTAATTTTAATACAAACGCATGTAACGCGCAAAACCTCATTTTAACCTTAATCAAAATAATTAATTTTTAACTATTTTTACTAATAATTATGAACAAAAATAAAGTTAAACTTATTATATGATATGAATAATTATTATTAAAAAAATGGAATCCATTTTACTAAATTAAACTCATATAAGTGGCATAATTAAATTTAAAAAAAATCCCGCAGATGTAACGAAAAATTGGGTTTTCAAGAAGTGTATTTTTTCAAGAAAAAGATGAATCTATATTAACTATACAACTAATAATAAATATTTTATGAATAAAAATTAGTATTTATTTATATATAATATAAAAATAATAATTTAAAACATTTCTCATTAGGTATTATATTGCTTAATTAAAATCTAGAATCATTGTACATTTTAAAACAGTTTTAAGAATAATTCTTTTTTTAAATCCAAAAACAAACTTATACTAAAATCAAAAATAAAGTTGATTAAAAAGTAATTAAGTTTATTAAATATAAATAAATTATAATTATGTTACTTGAAATAATATTCAAAACATAATGGTACTTCTAAATTACTTAAATTATTAAAAAGAAATGATTTTTTGCAAAAAAAAAATAGTTTCACTATTAATCAAAAAATCAATATTTTCTGAAAAACCTAAAATTTAAACCCAATTAAATTTTAATATTCTAATTTAAAAAATTAATTTTATTTTATCAATTAAATTTTCTAAAATCCTTAAAAAATAATAATAACATTTCCTTATAAAAATCAATAAAAATCATTTTTAAATAAAACCTATTTTTAAAGAATAAAATTATTTTACTAAAAATTGATTGATTATTTACTAAGAATTTATAAATAATTTATATTTATTAGAAATTATATATATATATATATATATTTATTTCATCAAGTGTTTAATATTATTTATACCCACTTATTTAATAGCTAGGTTATAACGGTTATATATTTGGCATGTCGTTTAAGCTCAGTGTTGCATGTTGAAATTGTTATCAAACATAGTTTTATTTTCTAAAATATCAGGGTGTTACAAACACCATGTATCCCATGACACTTCTAGTTATAGTGCACTTGGATAAATGGAGTGTAATCTGGCTACATGTCATGTAACCCAGTCTATTGACTATAATTCTTAGCATTTCCCAATAACATCTCTGATCATTCTCAATATGTTCTTAGACTTTAAGAAATCATGACTTTTGAAAAATGAAAAATAAAATGTAAAAATCAAATTAATTAAACTTTTTATTAAGTAATTAATAATATTAAATTAAATAACTAACTAATATTGTGTATAATTGACCAATAATCAAATAAATAATTATAAATTTAAAACATGACAACTCTAATACCACTTATAGGTTATGAGCATAGTAGAAGTGCCTTGGTGGGAAGATGAACATAAAGTTTTTTTTTAAATTATATGGACCATTATATAATTGGGAAATTTGTAAACTTCATGAATAATGAATTTTTTAAATTGAATATTGGCATAGATAATACCAAAACCTATAGAGGATCTTTGCATGTTAAATTTATAAATAATTTAAATAGAGATGAAGAAATGATACCTCATATTGGAATATTTATTTTTTGATGTTTTTTATCATATAAAAAACCCTTTTCATATTACCTTAATTGTAATTATAGGATTAAATTATATAATTCTTCTAGTGGTGATCCACATGTGCTCATTTGATATCTGAATGACACTGATTGATTGTCGGGTGCTAGCACAGTGAATCAATAATCTTGCATTGTTCATCCTGATCACTTCAAGATCATTTAGGATTAGAAGAGTTGTTCTATTTATTGAGAAGATGAGAGAAATAATAATCAAGATATAATTACATTATGCATGACAATTCTCAATTCTTAATTGAAACTAAAAAATAGTTATAATAATCTATTTACAGAGTTAGGTTTTAGGTTAAGATATTATTTAATTGTAAAATGAACCTTAAATAATATAATAAACCTTATCCAACCCCATTACAAATAATAATAATAATTTTTTTCCATTCACTAACTAGAACAATGATAAATATTATTTTACTAGCTTTCAAATTAATATGTATTACTAGACATGCTCTTGGTCCATTCATATTACTTGAAATTAATCAAATACCTGAATAAATATTTTTTAGATACACACATAATTAAATAAACTATTTATTAATGAATAAATAATTATTTATTAACTTGTGAATATTTTCAATCAATAAATCTTGAATAAAATTATTACTCATTATTGAGAATAATATTTATTCCAATCATTAAATTAAAAGATAATTTAATTGATATCAATTGAAACACTTAGTGTGTGAACCTCTAGGAATCTTTCCCATTGGAATTAGACTAGATTTCATAAATCCCAAGATTATTTTCTAGCAATAAGTCGAGGAACCTAAGATAAAGATGTTAATTTCACAATGCCGACAACAACACATAAAAACTTATTATGTAGTATACTACCTTTATCACAATATCCTATCAATCAGGTTGCAAATCGATGTCACAACTTATATGCTTGGTAAATATTTCTTTGAACATATGAAATAAAATCATTATTACACCATGTAAATGGAATTTAATGTGAAGGTTACATTTCAATTCAAGGGTAGAGAAATCATCTTTCATAATGATGGAAGGGAAAAATACTTTCTTGACTTATTAATTAATAATGCATCACTCATGATACACCGAGTGTACCCAAAATTGCCATGAATTAATATCATTATGGTTTACGTTAATATATATAAGTTTGTGATTCATGACATGTATTAATAATAATCATAAAGTCTAAGGACCATTACACATGATCACATATATAAATATCCTATAACACAAAAACATGAAGAATTCCTATAGGTAGTTCTGTTATCATAATCTCCCTATTTGTATATTACCTAGTTCAGTGTTCATGATAAGAAGACCAATCTTATTACTAGTACTCACACCTGATAATCAAAATTCTATGTGTACCATTATAGTATGTTATCTGACCATATAACTATATTTTATAATATCATCATAAAATTTCAAGGTTATCATCATAGAAGATAAATACTATGAACTTATCAATGCGAAATATACTCTAAGAAATTATTACATTAAATTCATGAATAATAATAAAAAATATTTAATAATATGTTTTATTAATATTAAAATATTCTAATAAACATGTAATCCAAAGTAAAAACATTTTGTTCTAGAACACTAAATCCAACATTACTGAAGAATTAACTTAAAATACCCTAAAAGGTGGTGATCTATTTGAACTTTTGATAAAAGATAAAGTTATTTTATGAGATTAGGAAGAAATGATACATAAATATTTATTTGAATCACTCAATCATTCCTTGAGATATACATTGTATCAATAATTTCTAAATTCAAGTAATTTAACTTTTGGTGGTAAATCAATTGTTTTTAGTAAATAATTTTGATAGATCTTACCCATAATATCATGTGGAAATAGAAGTGAAATTGTATTTTAAAGTATTAAATAATATTATATTTAAAACCATTTTTTATCCTTTGAGAAAAAACATATTTTTAATGATTATTTACTTAGACTGAAGGTATTTAGAGATTGGATTTTTGAAATTGGTGATGGTAAACTTGATGGAGAATTAGACAGTGAGGCATAAATAAAAGTACTAAAAGAATATCTTATTATGTTATGTTATAATCCACTTGATGTAATTTTCAATTACATTACGCTCATTTCAATGATAAATTCAATAATGAATAATAATTTAAAGTTCATGTTATGTTAGCTCCAACCCATGACATTGCTGATGAAGTCACTGAATACATGTTATCATTAATATCTTAGGTAGAGAAGGTGTTTCATAGTAAAAATTTAGTTTTCAAAGATTTTTTTAATATAGACATGACAGAGAATATATATACACTAGTTTTTTTTTAAAATAGTATTAATATCTTAGGTTTTCCTCCCCATAAGATTACCTTGAAAATTGGAGTTCTAGTAATGTTTCTTAGAAATTTAGATAAATATTTTATTCTATGGAATGGTACCCATTAAATAATTAAAAAATTAAAAGAACATATTATTGGAGCTCAAATATTATCCAAAAATCTTAGTGGCCAAAAAAAATTATTTCAAGGATCAATATGACACTTTTAGATTCAAGGTGTCCATTCAAGATTCCATGAAGGGAATATCCTTAAATAGATTCTTATGAAAGGTCTATTTATAAAAGTTAAGGACATTCACTTTCTTCGATAGGGTTATATCTAAAAACCCATTTTTTGATGGAAAATTATATGTTGCTATCTCTAGATTTTCTGTAAGTTCCCAACCAAGATTAATTATCATTGAGTGGGGGAGGGGGTGTATCGGTGATATCTTTTCCTTTTATATTTACTTATTTTTGTAACAACCTTCACCTCCTATTAAAGAGTTATTAATTCACTGAAAAAAACCACACATCCATAGGAATATAAGATTTTATATGGTTCACTACTCAATAAGAGTTGCTACGTCCTTGGTATGGTTTATAAAAAATCCCAAACCATAAAATCCACTAGAAAACAATACTTTTGTATAGATAAAACAAGTAGGATATTACCTTACACTTTTTAGCACTATATTAAATATAATAGTGCATGTTCATCAAGTATCATGAAATGGTTTAATACAAATTTACGTAACAAGTTAAGAAACTTTCACCAGATGCTTCAAAACATGTTACCACGCTACCTTATCAACTTTTAAAAATGTGATATTAAAAACAAATTCTTTACTTTCCTAACCATATTCAAGTATGAAATTACATAAAATTTATAATGATACTTAGTCTAATTTTTTGTCTGATTCATTATTCTGATTTCTTAGTTCGATAATATAAATATGAAGAATACCGCTAAAAAAATTCTAAACTGCTTCTAAATGAGTCTGAAAATCCCAGTCTGATTTCTTAGTCTGATATGAAAACTGTAATTATGATATTATCTCTTCTAATTTCCTTCTTATATTTGGAAAACCTCCTCAGGAATGCTCAATATGGAAAATTATTCTCTTTAGAAACTTTTAGTGCTCTATATTATCTCTTCAATAATACTTCTTGTGAGAAAGTACAAAGTACTTTCTCCTTTTATAGGTGATCCAAATGGTGTTTATGCAGAAATATGAAATGTTTCCCACTCAAGAAAATTTTCCAAAACATAAAATTTCCTTAAATATTAGATAAATATTTAACTTCTTCATCACTTATCAAATCTTATTATTTATTCTTTAACCTTCTTGAATCTTCTCACAACTTTATCTTACTTTATAATTTATTCATAATCTTTAGTCCGATTTTGATTTCAAATCTGATTTCCTAATTATGATAAAGTTAACAGATTATTCATTATATTGCTCCACACCAATTGAAACAAATGAAGAAGTGAATAACTTCTCATTATGATGATCAATATCAACTGAAAGGTAATATTCTCATTCTGATGCTCTATACCAACTAATAAATTATAAATAATTGAAACCATTCTTCCATAAACATAGTCACAACTTTTAAATATTCTAGTAATTCCTTGGAAACACTTCATCATCAGCTTCAAAATCCTTTAAAAATCATTTTATATAAACTCCTAAAACTTAAATATATCCTTGAAAACACTTTTGTAACTACTCTAAGCAGTTCTTTTTTTCTTCTTTTCCTCATACCGATGATCCTGCATCTGATAAAGTTATATGTGTCAGACTGCATCTGATGGATAAATATCTACTTCACTCAGATAATTGGTTTCATCTCTAGTCTAATGACTCTTAACCCAATTGATAAAAACATATTAGTGTTCTTATTTTATACTTGACCTAATTGAAAACAACCAACATAATTTAACATGATAAAAATGTTTTACTACATTGTTGATTGATATCTAATTCTATTTTGCATTAGTCCCAACAACTTCAATTTATTTTCCTTTTCATTGGTCTCTATTAATACACAAAAAAATCTTAATATGATTCCATGTTTCAACCATCACTATGTATACTGATCAGTTTCATGATTGATCCAATGATTGATGTCACACTACATCCGATGGACTGGTTCGAGCAGCTTCAACTTCAAAAACTTATTTATTTTTCTGATTACAACACACACCAGCTTCTTTATCCTAATATTTGTTTCATGTGGATTATTAGTCCAACTAAAAACTATAATCTTAATTTTATAACATTATAATCAACCTTCTTAGCCTTCAAACAAATCTATATATGGTGATCTGACACTAATGATCTGAGACTATAAAGATTCTAATTTAGCAACTTCTTTCTTTTACAAAATTCTTCTTGTATCATTAATACCTCATGAATTTGAGAATGTTTAAGATGGAAAAAGGATAATATGACTTAAAAGGTAAATTATTTTAACTTTTTATCATTTAAACATATCCTATATTTCCAACTAAACCTCAATATAATTGGCATAAATCCCCCTTTCTTGCATAAGGATTTAATAAAACATCTCTTAGACAACTTATGACTTTTTCAAAATAAAAAAAACAAAGCCTCACTATATTTTCATTGGATCCATGCAGAATCTGATTCAACTTCTCATTATGATATTCCTTTCATTTCAGACCCACAGTGAGTCTGATGAACCTTATCTTTCTGAAAAGTTCTTCTCAATCCGATCAAATTTTTTAAGCATTATGATTTTGATCATCTGGTTATGATGATCAGTTTGATTTCTATCTCTTATAAAGTGAATTTATTTCTTTATTATATAACTACAAAATAAAACACTTTTCAACACAAACTCCTTTCAGTTTCCAAAAACAACATCCAACCATATTTTCTTAAAAAATTTCCCTGTTGTATTTTTTTTCAACCAAGGTTCATAAATCATTGAAATTTGTATGCTAAAACCATGGATTACTTATCAACATTTATAAGCCTATGTGAGCTAACTCATTATAGTAAATAACCATCATTGATAGATAAACCATGTTTTATTAAAGAAATGAATCATGAAACATATTTAACTTTGATTCACATCTTATTTCACTTCTTCCCACTTTAATTTCAATAAAATTTTCCTATAACCCCTCCAAAAAACAGTTAGAATAGTTCACACACTTACATGCTAAATTCACAGCTTACACACACCTCCCCCTATATATATTCTTCCTTAAAATGTTTAGTACATATAAATGGATATATTTACAAAACAATTATCCAACTTTATAACACTATCCAAATATTATATTATAGAGGGAAAAAAATACCTAAACCTTGATGAGAAGGAGGTTGGACATGCATGTTAATTATCATTTTGTGAAAAGGTTCCTTCAGTAATGGTTTTGTGAAAATATCATTAACTTGTTCCAATGTAAAAATATAATCCATATTAAATTCATTATTCTTCACATTCTCTTTAATTAAGTGGTATTTGATATCAATATGTTTTGTACAAGAATGTTGTAACATATTTATTTTAAGATTGATTACACTTTGATTATTATATCCCAAGAGAAAGGGTAACTTTACTTCAACATGTAAGTCTTCTAACTGAGTCTTCATCCACATAAGTTGGGTAGCAATTTGAGTGGAAGAAACATACTCATATTAAACCATTATAAGATTTATTGAATTCTTTTCTTTATATTCAAACTAAAACAACTTTTTCTAAGAAAGAAAACTCTACCAGATGTGGATCTTCTATCATCAATATTTCTTGTCTAATTAGTATCTGAATAACCAAACAAGTCAATAATTTATGAGAAATAATACTAGATTGTTATTTTTTTGAACCTTTTATATATCTAATAATTATTTTTTCCAGCTAAGATGTGTTTCTTTTATTTCACTTTTAAATATTTCACATGAGGTAACAACATAAACAATGTCAGGTCTTGAGGTAGTTAAATATAAAAAACTTCCAATTAGTTTTAAAAAATATTTAGGATTAACTTTATTATATTATATATCTTTAGACAACTTGTTTCCCACTAAAATTGGGGTAGAAACTTGTTTTAATTTTCTATTCCAAATTTTTTAGAATATCCTTAGTATACTTTTTCTTAAGAAAGAAAAATGTTCCTCTTATTTTTTAAAATTTATAACCCAAGAAAGTGTTTCATTTCTCCTAGTGTGGACATCCCAAATAACCTTTTCTTCTCTTCAGCAAATATTTCTCAAATTCTTTCATCATTCCCATCAAAGATAATGTCATAAACATAAACAATTATAATGAGGGAAAACTTCTGAATTTCTTTGACATAAATATTACTATCAACTATACCTTTATTAAAAATCACCTTCCTCAAGAAATTATCTAATTTGGAATACCATTTCCTCATGAATTTATTTATCCCATACAAGGATTTATTCAAGTTTTACACATAACTTTCATCTTTCCCAACAAAATATCCATATAGATGTTCAATATAAACTTCCTCATCAAGATAACCATTCAAAAATACTAATTTCACATCCATATTTGTTTTTTTGAATTTTTTGTTTAGAAATATCAAGAAATATTATGATTGTTTATTTCTCTCCACTAGAGAAAAATTTTAATCACTATCAATGCCTTCAATCTATGAGTAACCCTTTGACACTAATATTTCTTTTTTTCTTATAAATTCACCTTATTTATTAAACTTTTTTCAAGAAAATCCACTTTGTACCAATAACATTTCCATCATTTTATTTAGGTACGAATTTCTATGTATCATAATTTTTTATCTAATCCACATAAGTTTGGTAGTAGCTTGAGTGGTAGAAAAATACTCTAATTAAACCATGCTAATATTTATTAATTTTTTTTTATTTTTATGCCAACTAACACAACTTTTTCCCAGAAAGAAAACTCCATCAGATTTAGATAATCTATAATCAATATTTCCTGACCAATCAGTATCTGAATACCCAAACAAGTTAATACTTCATGATCTATCATACCTGATTCTGATTTTTGTCACCTTTAATATATCAAAGAATTATTTTTCTAGCTAACAGATTTGATTCTTTTGTAGCACTTTGAAATATTTCACATAAGGTAATAGTATAAACAATGTCAGGTCTTGAGGTAGTTAAATATAAAAAATCATCCAATCATCTTTCCAAACTCTTTAGGATCAACTTTCTTTCC
Organism: Viscum album; assembly: GCA_963277665.1. Classification (NCBI taxonomy): domain Eukaryota; kingdom Viridiplantae; phylum Streptophyta; class Magnoliopsida; order Santalales; family Viscaceae; genus Viscum; species Viscum album. The sequence continues at coordinate 1,100,048,409 of OY728138.1, read as the reverse complement.
TTCTCCATCTTTAAAAAACTTTTTTCCAACTAAAATTGTGGAAACTGGTTTTTAATTTTCTATGGAAAACTTCTTAAGAAGTTACTTAGTATAACTTTCTTGAGAAAGAAAAATGTTTCTTTATTTTGTAAGATTTTTAACCTAAGAAAGTATTTAATTTATCCTAGTATGGACATCCCAAATAACCTTTTCATCTCTTCGAAAAATATTTCACAATTTATTTCACCATTCCCAGCAAAGATAATGTCACAAACATAAACAATTAAAATGTGGGAAAAAATATAAATTTCGTTGATTTATATATTACTATCAACTCTTCCTTTTTTAAAACTATTTTTCTTTAAGAAATTATTCAGTTTGGAATACCATTCACTCAAGGATTTATTTATCCCGTACAAGGATTTCTTTAAATTGTACACATAACTTTCATCTTTCCCAAAAACAAATCCACATGGATGTTCAATATAAACTTCCTCATAAAGATCACCATTCAAAAAATACTAATTTTACATCCATATTTTTTTTAAATTCATTGTTAAAAAATATCAAGAAATATTCTGATTGTTTATTTGTCTCCACTGGTTAAAATTTTTCATCAAAATTAGTGCCTTAAATCTATGAGTAATATTTTGACACTAATATTTCGTTGTTTGTTATAACTTCACCTTATTCGTTCAAATTGTTCTAAAAACCCACTTTGTACCAATGACATTTTTATCATTTCTTTAGGTACAATTTCCCATATATCATTCTTTTCTATCCAATTCAGCTCAATTTTTTGAATAAAAGGAAGTATGTGTTATATCTTTTGATGTTCTTCTTATTTGAACCCTTTGGTGTTGATCACCAATAATGTTTTGAGCATTCACTTGTTTCCTAATCCTAGGATGAGTTTTTCAAGATTCCTCCTCATCAATGGAAATAAATATGTCTGATTCTTCTTCTAGAGTAGGATTATAATTATTTTTATCCATATTACAATCCTTATCATAAATTATTTCACCCTATTCATCTTCCTCATCAGCATGAGGCAATTTATCTTCCTCAAATTGTTCAATAAATTTCACAACAAAAGAGTCAACTAATCTTCCTCTCTCTTTATTGAGACATATGTATCCTATTTATCATGAATAATATCCTATAAAAATTTCATATTCACCTCTCTACTCAAATATTCCAAAGTTTACAACTTAATTATTAATGATGAATGGACTCCCTAAAACTCTTAAGTGTTTCAATAATAGAGTTTTCTCATAAAAATTTCATATGGATTCATATATGAACTGGTCATGTAGAAACATAAATTTTGAATTTAAATATAAGTTCTCATGGATTTACTCAAAAAGTAATGAGAGAGACCATGTTTATGTAACATTATTCATCCCATTTTAACCAGAATTCTATTTTTCTTTTCAGCAACACCATTTTTTTGAGGAGTGTAAGTTTTTTTTAAAATCATGCTGAATTCCATAATTCTAAATATAAAATTCAAATTATTCATTATTTTTTTCACCACCATTCGATGTTGTCAAGTTCATTACTATATACTCACATTCCTTTTTAACTTTCCTCTGAAAATTTTTAAACATTTTTAGAGCATCTAGATTATGTTTCATATACATGAAAAAAGTAATGTGAGTAAAGTAACCAATGATAGTAATAAAGTACTTATCTATATGAGTTTATTTTTTCTCATTTTCCCATAGATATCTAAATGAAAAAGTTCCAGGGGTTGTTTTGAAAAAAAAATCAACTTTTTTATGCACAACATTTGTAATCTTTCCTTTTTGATAGATTATGAAACACGAATTTATTCTTCTTAACATATTAGTAATTCCACAGACACTATCTATCTTTGATAACTTTCCCATGTTTCTATGAAACATCTATTCCAACCTTTTATGACATAACTAATTCTATTCTATCATACTTAGGTAATATGAGTTTTGAACCCCACCAACCTAGAATTAGTTTCCCTTTGCATGTTAGACTCTTATTAATATCTTCCCATCTTCATCTCTTTTAAAAATAAATCCATCTTTTCTGAAAAAAAAACTTTGTTGCCTTCATCACAAAGTTTTGAAACAATTATCAATTTTTATTTCCTCTCATCAACAAACAAAGCTTTCTTAGACTTTAACTTATATTCCCCAATGATGGATGATCCAACATATTTGATTCTGAGAGATTCATAATTTACAAATGTTATTATTTATTCCTTAAAGTATTTCAAATTATTCAACAATTTTAAGTCTCCTGTCTTGTGTGAAGAACACCCATTATCCAAGATTCTAGGTCTTTCTCCTTTTATAGATTTGAGATCAGTTTAAAAAACAATAACTTTTTATTACCTTTATCTTTTTAACATCAGACTTCTAAGAATTGTTTACAAAAGTTTGTTGTGATGGTAACAAAACAAGACATCTTTTTGAAAGGTGTCCAGGTGGTTCATATCTCTCATAAATAGTTTCCAGAGGTTGGAATCTATTTTCAAATTTTACTCCAACCTTCTTATATTTCTTCATAACATCCTTCCCAAGCATCTTCATTTGAGATGATTGACTCCCACTCAAACTTTTCATTATATAATTTATGTAATAGTTCTAATATTATTGATTAAACAAACAAATATTTTTGGTGTCACTGAATCCACTACAATACTAGAAATTTCCATAGAAAGTATATTTCCTCCTAAAATTCCATAATGTCTGAAGTTGTGGGAATGTTTCTCAACAAACTTCTTATCTTTCTTATTAGAGCATTTTTTTCCACCAAGCTTTCTGTTATCAACTTAAATATTCTTCTTTAGCTCAATGTTCTTTTTATACTTATCATAACTAAAAGTATTAGAAACTTTATTGAACTCGTAATTTTTAGAAACTTCTGACTTCTCCAATTTTTTGTTTTTGGCCACATACACAACTATCCAAGAATTATTCTTTACCGAAAAAATTTCTTATTTATTTTCAAAATTTGAAGCAAAATTTTTATCCTTATCAGGTTTATCCTTTCTAGAGCTTTCACCAACTTTGGAGATATAATTATTGAAACTTGGAACCCTTTGTTCAGATTTAAAAAGTTTTTGTTGGACAAGTTCCGAATATACTTCTTTTTATTTCATCTTAACTTCTAGATTTTCATTATGTTTAATTTATTTATCAAGATATTTCTTCAAATCATTAATCTCTTCTAGCAGATTAACTTCTCATTAATAAAAAATGATGGATTTTTTATTGAATAATTTTTATTTTTGAATATCCAAAATTATTTACGAAGCTTCTTAATATTTCTTGGACACGCTTTCAATTATTCTTTGAAATGAAATTATAATTGAGTTTCTTATTATTCAAAAATACTTCTTTATAAATCATCATTATTCACCGTTACAATCATATTATTATCTCCAACCTTCTCAATAGATTTTTTGAATTTATATTTAATGTATTCTTCTTCATTATATTTATATAAGAAACTTATATTTTTGTATTTAGAGAATTTTATATCATTCCTTTTGAAATAAGATTTAGCCTAATCACCCTATTTATTCCATGAACTTCTCTAACTTCTATCATCTTCATCACTGTCCTCTTTTTTTTATTCAAGGAAAATTTTCCACAAAGATCATTGTGATTCCACATTCAAAAAACTTCAAGGGAAGTTTCCTATAATATTTACATGTACACGTTTTCACATTTTTAGAAAATAGGGATATGAATTCATCAAGATTTTTACATATATAATTTTTGGAATCAGAATATCTAGCTTCTTATTCAATAAACATATTAGGATTTTCTTTATTGGATTCCTTGAATGAAATTTCTCTAGTATATATTTTTTCCTTTCATAACATTCTCCCTTATAATTTCATAAGTAATGAGAGTGCTATGAAAATCATCCAAAGATAATTTTTATGAATCTCTATCTTCCAATGTCGAAACTTTAGCATCAAACTTGTCAGGTAGAATTATCAAGATCTTTTTAACCATAGTATAATCTCCCAACTTTTTACTAATACATCTAATAGTGATAATAATGTCATTAAACCTGGTAAAATATTCACAAATGAATTCATACTCACCCATATTGAGATATTTATACTTCATCCAAAAGATATTTAACTTTTCATTATTCAGTATTGTATTTAATTCATAAATGTTTTTCAACTTATCCCAAATACCTTAAGTAGCAGCTACACCCTTCACTCTTAAAGACTCGTTTTTAGTGATAGTAAATAATTCTTATCTATTCTATTATAATGAACCTAACTTAAACATTACATATCCTAGTTATTTTAAAATAATAAATAACATAATTTTATAAAATATCTTTTAGGTATTGATTTTTAGAGAATTAGGATAAACTATTACATAGTAAACCCATACATTATAAGTAGATACTTATACTTTGTATCAATTTTTTTTTTCAGAAAATGAAACCCTTTTAAAATAAAAAAATGATTTATTTTCAAGAAAAATCTTCAACACTTTCATCATGACATCTTATTTGACTTTAGAAATCTTAAGACCTATGATTTTTTTTAAAACCTTATATGAGCACAAAAAAATTGTAAGTTATAAAAAAAGATGGAAAAATGTTAGTCCTATGAAAATATGAAAACCCATGAATTTTTTTTCTCAAAGATATAATTTTTACACATAAAACATAATCGCTTTAGATTACCTCATGAAATCATAAGTTACCTATTAGCTTCTTAGAAGAAATAAATCATAAAGGAAACTTTTGGACTAAATTCCATATAACTCTTACTTTTACTGTAGATATCATGACTACATAGGGAATAACCTTCATGGTTTTATTTGGAATACCCACTGTAGTATATTCCCTTAATATATTAGAAAAAACCTTGCTGGTTAACTCTGTATCGTTAACCAATGCATTAGAGATATATAACGGGATCACCCACCCTTGGTTTATCACAGAAACACCCTTACTCATAAAAAATTCCCAAGAACCAAAACATAATAATAAACCATAAATCCTGCATAAAATAAAAATAACTTTTCCACTTTGAAATCACTTTTCATTTTTTACAAAGTAGAACACTCATAAATGAAAACATTTTATTTGAAAATAAAATTTTAAAATTATAAAGGAAGAATCAAAACATTTAAATGACATATAAGTGGGAAATTATATTCATTCCATATATATTAATAAAACATTCCTTTGATCATTTATAAAAATAGTGTAAAGAGTAACTTTAAAAGTTGTTTCTAAAAGAAATTACCTTAAAAAGTTCATATCATTAAATTAATTAATTAATTTAGTGTATTTGATGTAAATACACATAAAAAAAGTGGGAATAAAACATAATATAATCAAGATTAATTTAACACATAACCTTACTATCACATAATCAATGAAAATGAAGTTTAACCATATGATTGGAAATTGAGTTCAAAAAACCCTTACAAAACCCATTTTAAAAAACAAATACCAAAAAAAGGGAAAAAGAGGTTTATTTTTTCTTTTAAAACAAATATTATTATAGAGTAAGAAAAATAGAAAATAATTATCATAGTGTCATAGAAGTAGTTTCCACCGTATACTTTAAAAAGAATATTCTTTTTTTTATTTGTAAATAAAGTCTAACATTCCATATAGAAAACCTAAAAATATTCCTTTTTAAAATTTTTTGAATGAAATTAAAAATATACATAAAATTTTCTTTATAATAATTTTATATCCATAAAAATAAAAATATAAAATAATATCAAAATATTTACATGGAGTAAAAGAATTTTAAATTAAATCTTTAATAATTTAAAAAATATTTCTAAATCAAAGTGTCCCATATTAATTTGAAATATTTGAATCATAAGACCCAAAAAGGATTGAAATTAAAAAAACATTAAATAAAATGAGAATATATAGATTAATGATATGATATGTCAAAGGTTCTATATATATACCTCATTAAAGAATGTGGGTGTATAAAATCAAAATATGCCTCAATGAAAGGAGATTGAGATGAAGTCCCTTACCTTCAGTCTGATTCGTCATGTAAGACCTTTTTATTCTTGAATAATAAACTTATTTTAATAATTTAATTTATTTATAACATTTTCAATTTTATTTTTACTTATATATAAATGATTTCCATGTTATCATTTTATAACAATTACTTAATTATTTAAGTTTATATTGGATGTTTAAACGATATTCGGTGCTGAGTCCAAAATGACTTTGGTATGATGTCCAGAGTCAAAATTGCTTAATATTAAATCATATTTAGATTAATATTCATGAAATAATTATGAGTTTTATAAATAAATTATACATTTTAATCCATCCATTAAATATGGATATGAAAAATGAATTACATTATAACAATGGAGATGGTAAGTCGTACATCTTCATGAGTAACATTTCAATTTTTCAATGATCATCTTGGAAAGATGGTAAGTATTATTTTATATTTAAATAATAATAATAATATAATTAATATAATATTAAAAATTTAAATATAATTATATATATCATCCATGTGTTGTGGTGACGAAAAATGAATCACATCACTTCATGGAGGTGATAGTTCACACGTATGCACGAATAACGTTATAATTTTTCTATACATGGAAAGGTAAGGATATTAATGATATATTATATTTTCATAATGATAAATATTTCATTAATATCATATATAAACTTTAATTCCATCATTATAAACAGTCTTGATAGATGGTGATGGAAAACAAATTATATTGGTTCGCGAGGTGGTATTTCTTCATACACACGAATGATTAATTCTTTTCCCATTTGATAGAAGTGGAGATGGATTTAGGTTATGATATTAATATAATAAAATATCATTATATTGAGGATAATGGAGTTATTATTTCATTATGGTTTAATAATATTTGAAGGAAGTGTAATAAGAAATAAAATATAAATACTTAATTAAAAATGATACCTCTTCTTCAGGTGATCTCTTTTGATTAGCACCTTAACACCTCTAAGGAGGGTGTTATGACTAAAATAAGGCCTTTATAAATAGATAGAGATATTATAGGATAGTATTTGGATATATCTGGGCTAAAACATAGCTTTTTAAGTGTATTGAAATGATAATAATGAGTTCCCTTTTATAGGAGAGGGGAGGGGCACTCTTAGAATTCTTCAAATTATTAAATCAATATAAATTAATTTTCTATTACAAATGGATATAAACTAATTTATTTAAAATATAGGATGATTACGGGTCTATATAAATTTATCCAATAAATATTAGACAAGTTTTGACTATTTCTTAATACTTATCTTTTTGTTTTATCCGTAATTTAACCTTTTTAAATCTTACTGTGAAATCATGTAATTTACACTTTGAGGGTTAATATAATTACAATAAAATGCAAAAATACCAATAAATGAGTCACTTATTAAATTTTAAGATTTATCCTAATAATTTGAATTTTTTTATATTTTTATGAATTTTATATCATTTAATAAAGTATTATTTATTTTAAAATATAATTAATGTAAATTGTGACACTATTCATCACTTGAATTTTTACAAATATCATGAAAACATGATATCTTTGAAATAAAACTTTTAAATAATCAATAACATGTCAAATTCATCCAGAAAATTCGTAAATTATATTAATTCTCTCAAATTATATTTATTTTAATATTTTTAATATCGTTTATTTGATATTTCCTTTAATTAAATATTTACTGCATCATCATTGTGTCAGCCTTTATTTTAGTTATTTTTTTAGTAAACACTAAAAATAAAATATCATGATGAAGGTAAATATTTTATATTTAAAAATAAAATTTATAGTCGAACATATCCCCTATATAAATCCATATTTAAAATATTTCACTTGTTAAAAATAAGAGTATGAAAATATTGACTTTTCTTTGAATAAAATACAATAAATGACTTAAAGTCATCCAAGTGAATCCAGAAGCTCGAAAAATTGGACTAAGGATAATTTTTGCCGAAAATCACTCATCCTCTAAAATTATGTCAAGTGTTAGGGTAATTTTCAATTATTTATAATATTATTTTTTCCCTTAATTACCCAATTTACCCGTAATAGTGGTAATTAAAATTACCAAAGTTAATATTCATATTTTATCCAAAAAAGGGACCTATTTAATAAATTTTAACCTTATGATTACAAATAAGGGATCCATTTTTCAAAATTCAAAGCATATAATTGGAAAAAATTATTTTAAAATTATTCCCATTAATGGAATGAGAAAATGAGTTTTTAAAGTAAAAACCTTGAAAAGATTGAAATGTTTTTATATACATATTCAATGTGAAATTGATTCCAATGAACTTAATTATATTAAGTGATAAAATATTTTTCCAATTATAATTAAAATTCATCTAAGATATAATCTAACAATATAAATAAATCATACAAAAAGTAGTTTTCAATTAAAATATAGTATTGTTTTCACTAATCCTCAAAAATGAATCTTATCAAAAAAATTCCAAAAAATCAACCAATATAAATTTTTATACTCTGATTACAAATAACAAGTTTATTTTATCAAATAGAATTTATAAAAGTGTTAAAAAATATATTTAAAACAAGTGTTCCATCAAAAGGCGGAAAATATTCCTTTTTATAAATATACTTATTTTATCCGTAAAATTAGATTTGTTATTATATCATGTATATAAAAATCATAAGATGAATATTAAACATCATATTAAATATTATATATATATATATATTTCATTAATGTAATCCAATAAGAGTGATTTGTTTATTTATTGGTATAAAAAATACTTGCGCACATTTGAATAGTTTTTCAGAAAAAAAATTCATTTTATTTTAAAAATATTTTTAAGTTAATTTAAAATTAATTAGTCACCAAAAAATTAATTATATATAAATATGTAAACCATATTTTCATAACTCATTTTATCTTATTCATATCTTCCATTCTAATGACTAGGTTATAATATTAACATTTAAATAACAATATTAAGTTATTTGTTTAACCTTGATGTGGACTATCATGTATGATATCCAACATAACATTTTTTTTAAAACTCAAGATGTTACATTCTCCCACCTTTTAAAAATTTTGTGCTCATAATTTTCAATTCAGGCTCATTAACTAAAGTTTGAATTTTTAAAATAATTTTATTGAAACCGTACATGAGAACAAGGGTCTATAAAAATTACACTTTAAAAGAAAAAGAAGTATTATGGTCACCTAAGATAACATATACTAGGGTTCAATTTTGGAAAACATGGACATAGAAAAGAAAAATAATTCTCAAGGGCTAATATATAGTGGTGTAGAACCTGATCATTGTAAATTTAACCATCACAAAACCATAGATATGTTATGGGTCAAAAGACCATTGATAGAAGTAAATGGATAAAATTTTTGTTTCAAGATAATTTTCATAGAGTTGAGGAATTATTTTATTACCTGGACAAAGAATATAAGGAAATATACTTTCTTGAAAAGTAGAGTTTCATCCTTTAATCAATTTCCACCATAAACTCATCTTTTTCTTCAAATAATGAGTATCGCAAATGATTTTTTCACAATTAAAGAACTAGAATTAACTTATAAAGAATCAAATAAAAAAATATTAACTATATATTCCTCATGTATTTAAGCATGAACAAAAACCACAATGGTTAGGATAAGATAGTATAATTCCCCAAAAAACAATAAACCTCTATATGATGAAAAACTAATTCAATCTCCAAAATTCAACAGTAATAACCAAAGTTCAACATATACAACTCAATACATAAATATCCTTAAAATTACTCAAAAAAATTTATAGACTAAGATTGATACCGAAAAATGATTAAAATTTCACAATCTTCCACGATAATTTTAACATTTATCTCTAAATAACATAAATCACTATTAATGTCTCATACCAAAAATTTAATTTCCTAAATTACAAAATCTTCAAGATATGCTAATTATTTCCATAAATAAACCAAATAACCATAGTTCTACAATAAATCATAGATTATTCCAAAATATAATTCAATCTTTACTTCTCAAATAAAATCCCATAGTATTCTATTTACGTTGATCATATTGGGTTCCCAAAATAACGAACATCTTCCCAAATAACATTAATCACTTTATTACCAAATCATTTTCTAATCCCAAGGTTATCTATTCGATAAAAAATTTGTTCCAAAAATGAAAATATTATTAATCAATCAACTCATTTAACTAAAAATAAAAATTCATACTAACCAAGACTTCACACAAGCCTGTGTTAGGTGATGCACTATTGTCACCCTTCGATTTTGGGTTTGATTCCTATAATGTTGCTGGATCCGGAGGGTTGTCAACCATCATGCGGGTTGTATTTTTTCTAAAAATATATAATTATTATAAAATTATCAAAATATTATTAATTTATAAAAAATAACCATTACATGTTTTGTCCTAAATTTTTATCTCATACCTTTCATTTTGCATCCCAAAAAGTAATAACCTATAATTACCTCAAAAATAAATGTCTCAAAAAAAAAACACTAGTCACCTTAAAATTTTATAACTTAAAGTATAAAAAGGGTTTATAAGACATTAAACTTATGATAAACCTAAAAATTATAAACTCATGATGATATCCCTAATCATTAAGAAAACATCCTAATCTACAAAGTGGTCTAAACCTTGATCTGGTACCAATTATAAGTACCCTACATTAAATATTACATTTTATAGTTATTTTAAAATGATAAATCACATTTTTTCCCAAATATATTTAAATTCTATATTTTTAGAGAATTATGAAAAAATATTACATAGTAAACCCATACATTATAACTGGACACTTATACACAGTATAATTTTTTTCACCAAATGAAACCCTTTTAAAATAAAACATGATTTATTTTCAAGACACATCTTTAGTACTTTAATTAGAAAATATTCTTTATCCGTAGTAATATTAAGACCTATGAAATAAATTTTAAACCTTGGGATGAGAACAAAAATATTAGTAAGGTATACAAAATGATGGAATAATATTAGTCCTGTGAAAACATGAAAACTGATGAATTTTTTTTTCCGAAAAGTTATACTTTTCACCCATAAAAACAATCTCTTTATCTTACCTCATGAAATAATAAGTTTCCTATAAAACTCCATAGAAAAAATAAATAATAAAGGTAACTTGTGGAATAAATTCCACATTACTTATACATTTACTATATCTCTCACGACTACATAGGGAGTAACCTTAATGGTTACTTTTGGAACACCCATCGCAGTATATCCCTTTATTCTCCTAGAAAAAACCTTAGTAGTTAACTTCATCTCATTAACCAATTCATTGGAGATCTATAACAGGCTCACCCATAATTATTTTGTCGTAGAACCACCCGAACTCATAAAAAATTCACAGGAACCAAAACATAGGGATAACACAAAAATCTTAAATATAATAAAAATAACTCTTCCACTTTGAAATCACTTTTCATTTTTTACAAATCCAGACAATCATAAATGAAAAAAAATTATTTGAAAATAAAAAATTTAAACTTGTATAAGAATCATAAAAACATTAAAGAGACATAAAATCAGAAAATTATGTTCATTCCATATATGTTAAAAAACATTCTTTTGGGAGTTTGTAAAAATAGTTGAAAGAGTAACTTTAAAATAGGTTTTAAAAGAAAGTCCCTTACAAAGATAATATTATTAATTAAATGTATCAATTATGTGTATTCATTGTAAATACACATAAAAATTTGGAAAAAAACATAAGATAATCAAAATTAATTTCACACATAAACTTAATTTCACATAATCAATTAAAAAAAAGTTTATCCCAATGAAAGGAAATTGAGTTCAGAAATCCCTTACCAAAACCCATTTAAAAAAATACCCAGAAAAAGGGAAAAGGGGTTTATTTTTATTTTTAAATAATTTAAAATTTTAAAGTAATATAAATAGAAAATAATTTCCATGGAAGTATTGAATTGTTTCCCCCTATATACTTTAAAAAGAATATTCCTTTTGTTGTTTGTAAATAAAATCAAAAAATTTGTAGAGAAAACATAAAAATATTACTTTCTTAAAACCTTTTAATTAAATTAAAAATATACATAGATATTTTTAATAAACCTTTTATATCCATATAAATGAATATATAAAATAATATCAAAATATTTTCATGGAGAAAAAGAATTTTAAATTAAATCTATAATCATTTATAAAGATATTTTTAAATCAAAGTGTCCCATACCACTTTGAAATATTTGAATCATAAGACCCGTGAAGGATTAAAATTTAACAAAACATTAAATAACATGAGAACAAATAAATTACCAATATGATATGTCAAAGGGTATTTATATACACCTTATAAAATAATGTGGGTGTATAACATCAAAATGTTTCTCAATGAAAGGAGATTGAGATGAAGTCCCTTAACTTGAGTCTGATTCTTCATGTATATCAATTTTTTCATGAATAATAAAATTATGTTAATAATTTATTTGATTAAAAAACTTTAAATTTTTATTACTCCTTCTATATCACTTATTACCATGTTATAATTTTATAAAAATTACTTAATTATTTAAGTTCATGTTGGACATTTTGATGATATTCGGTGCTTGGGTACAAAATGAATTTGGTATGATGTCTGTAGTCAAAATTAGTCATTAGTATAGCATATTCAAAGTAATATTCATGAAATAATTATCAATTTTTTAAATCAATAATACTTTTAAATCCATACACTAAATATGGATATGAAAAATGAACTACGTTATAATTATGGAGAAGGTAAGTCGTACATACACGTGAGTAACATTTCTATTTTTCAATAATCATTTTGGAATGAATTTAAGTATTATTTTTTCTTTAGATAATTATAATAATATCATTAATATCATATTAAAAATTTAAATATACTTATATATATATAATCCATGTAATGTGGTGATGAAAAATGAATCGCATCGGTTCATGGAGGTGATAGTTTACACGTACGCATAACCGACATTATCATTTTTCTATAGATGGAAAGATAAGAAAGTAAATGATATATTATCTTTTAATAATGATAAATATTTCATGAATATAATATATAAATTTTAATTCCACAATTATAACCAATCTTGAGAGATGGTGGTGGAATTCAAATTATATCGGTTTGCGAGGTGGTAGTCCTCTGCCCACACAAACGATTAATTATTTTCCCATTTGATGGACGTGAAGATGAATTTAGGTGATGATATTAACATAATAATATATAATTATATTGAGAATACTAGATTTATTATTTCATCATTGTGGAAGAATATTTTAAGGAATTGGAAGATGAAATAAAAAAGAAATACTTATTTAAAAATGATATCTCTTCTTCAAATGATCTTCTTTGATTAAGACTTTAAAACCTCTAAGGAGGGTGTTATGCCTAAACTAATGCCCATATAATTTGGGAAGGTATTATAGTAAGGTATTTGAATAGATATTGGACGAACCAAATGGATTTTAAGTATATTTAAATGAGAATAATGGGTACCCTTTTATAGGAGAGGAGAGGGGCACTCTTGGAATTCATAAAATTATTAAATTAATATAAATTAATTTTCTATTAAAAATGTCTCCAAAAAAATTTATTTCTAATATCATATAATTATGAGTCGAAATAAATTAATCCAATGAAAATTAGTTAAGTTTTGATTATTTTTTAATCTTTATCTTTTGGTTTTAACCCTTTTTATCCTTTTTAATTCTGACCGTGATATCATGTAATTTACATTTTGAGGGTTAATAAAATTACTATAAGATTAAATAAGAAAAATAAATGAGTCATTAATTAAATTTTAAGAATTATAAAAATCATTTGGAATAATTTTATATTTTTATGAATTTTATATCATTTAATAAAATATTATTTATTTTAAAATATCATTAATGTCAATTTTGACACTATTCATCACTTGACTTTTAAAAAATATCATAACAACAAGATATCTTCAAACCAAATATTTTAAATCATCGATAAAATTTCAAATTAATCCATAAAATTATTGAATGACATTAATTCTCTCAAATTATATTTATTCTAACATTTTTAATATCTTTTATTTGATATTTACTTTAATTAAATAATTACTGCACCATCATTTTGTAAACCATTAATTTAATTATTTATTACCTAAAAATTAAAAATAAACTATTCTGATGAATATAAATATTTTTTCTTTAAAAATAATATTTAGAGTCGAATATATTCCCTATATAACATATATTAAAAATATTCCATTTGTTAAAAACAAGAGTATGAAAATGTTGAAATTTATTTGAATAAAATACTATAAATATCAAAGAGATCAAAAAATAATACCAAGTATGATTTTAGTCAAACATAAATCATCAAATAAAATTAGGTCAAGTTTTATTGTAATTTTCTATTATTTATAATATTATTTTTACCCACAATTACCCGATTTATCCTTAATCATTGTAATTAAAATTAGTAAAGTTAGTATTTATATTTTGTACAAAAATAAAACAAACATATTTCATAAATATGGACCTTATGATTCCAAATATGGAATCCATTTTTCAAAAATCAAAGCACATAATCAGATAAAATTAATTTAAAATTATTCCCATTGACAGAACGAGAAAATGAGTTTTAAAGTAAAAACCTTTAAAAGATTGAATGGTTTTTATATCCAAATTCCATATGAAATTGATTCCATTGACCTTAATTGGATTAAATGATAAAATATTGATCTAATTATACTTTAAAACCATCTAAAATATAATATAACAATTTAAATAAATCATTCAAAAAGCAGTTTTCAATTAGAATACAATATTTTTTCACTATTCATCAAAATATAAATCTTATCTGAAAATAACAAAATTTAAACCAAAGTAAATTTTTATATTACTATTAAAAAGAATAATTTTATTTTTTTCAAATATAATTTATTAAAGTGTTAAAAACTATATTTAAAATAAGTTATCCATTAAAAGGCGACAAATATGCCTTTTTAGAAAAATACTTCTTTTATCCATTAAATTGGATTTGTTTATATATCATGTATAGAAAACACATAATATGAATGTTAAAAATTATATTAAATATAATATATATATATATATATTTCATTAATATAATTCAATAAGGGTGATTTGTTTATTTTTTGGTATAAAACATACTTGTGCACATTGAAATAGTTTTTCAGAAAAAACATTTTCTTTTGTTTTAAAAAGGGATTTGTTTTCATTTAAAATTAATTGGTTACCAAATTTTTACACCATATTTTTGTAATTTAGTTTATCCTTTTAATAAATTCCATTTTAATGTCTAGGTTATAACCATAACATTTAAATTACAATATTTAGTTGTTCATTTAAGATCGATGTGGCATATCATGTACACTATTGAACATAAAATTTATTTTTTAAAAACTCAAGATGTTACATCCATAATTATCAAGGTTATTTTTGTTAACATATGTAAGTGTAAAGTTTTCATCAATATGAAGAAATCCATCTATTCTAGCTTCAATAACATCATACCAAAGATACATATGTTAAGGAAATGTTTCATCTTTCCAGATATGATAGTTCCTACCATCGAAGACCGAAACCCCTTTACTTTTCACACAATTCAGATTCTACATAACAAATTCTATTTCAAAACATCAGAAAAGAGTAAAATAAGGGAACCTTAGGCTCTGATACCACTTGTAAGTGCCTTTCCAAGATCAAGTATCTTTGAGAGGGGGAGGAGTGAATCCATGATACTTTTTTATTTTAAGTTTCATTCATTTTGTAACAACCTTAACCTCCTGTTAAAGAGTTACTACTTCACTAAAAAAACAATCACACATCCATGTAAACTTAATAATTTACAAGGTTTGATACTCAATAAGAGTAGCTACATCCTTATTATGGTTTTGAAATAATACAATTCCACATAATGCACTAGAAAAAAAATATTTTTTATGGATACAACATGTAGGATATTCCCTTAAAATTGTGTAGAAATATGTTCAATAAAAAAGTGAATATGATTCAAATAGAAAAAAATGATGTTATACAAATTTGTGTAACAAGTTAATAAACTTTTAAAAGATTCTTTAAAATATGTTACTATACTGCCTTGTAAACTTTCACAAATATGATTTTCAAAAACAATTCTTCACTTTCCTTCCTAGTAGCTGGTAAAAACTTCTATAGAAATTGTAATGATACTTAGTCAGATTCCTAGTATGATTTGTTAGTTTGATTGCTCAGTCCGATAATATAACTCTGAAGAATACCATTGAAACAATTCTGAACTGCTTCTCTATATGTCCAGAAATCCCATTCTGATTTCTTGGTTCAATCTGAAAACTCTGATTACAATATTCTCTATTCAAATTTCCTTATTTTTTCTAGAAAAATTCCTCAGGAATGCTCAATCTATAAACTTATTATATCTATAATATTTCAGTGCTCCATCTTCTCTATTAAAAAATAATTATTTTCTAAAAGTAAAATACACTTCCTCCTTTTATAGGTGATCCAAATGTGGTTTAGGTGGTAATATGAAATGTTTTCCCACTCAACCAAATTTCTTGAAACAAAAATTTTCCTTAAATTTTAGATAAATATTCAACTGCTTCAGTGATTCTTAAATCATATCATGTATTCTCAAACCTTATTGAATCTTCTTGCAACTTCATCTTACTTCATAATTTCTTCACAATCTTCAGTTTGATTCCAATTGCCATCATTATTTCCTCATTATGATAAAGTCAGCAGATTTTTCATTATGTATCTCTATACTAATTGAAAAAAATTAATAAGTGAATGACTTATAATTATGATGATCATTATTAACAGAAATGAAATATGCCTGTTCTGATGCTTTTTACCAACTGATAACTTATAAAACATTGAAACTGTTCTTTATTAAATATAATCACAGCTTATAAATATTCCAGTACTTCCTCCTAAGAACTTTAGCATCATCATCAAACTTCCTTAATAAACATTTTTTCTAAAATCTTCAAACTTCAAAATACCCTTGAATTTTTTTTAAATACTTTAAATAGTTATTCTTTTATTCTTTTCCTCAAACCAATGATCCTATGTATGATGAGTTTATCAGTGTCCACCTTGTTCTAATGGATGGTTCTCTACTTCAATCTAATAATTATAGTTATCTCCATTCCAATGAATCTTAACCCAATTGATAAAAACATATCAGAGTTCTTCTATCATACTTGACCCAATTGAAAACAACTTACATAATTCAACATGATGAAAATGGCATACTATATTGTTGATTGATATTTGATTCCATTTTCATCAGTCCCACAAACTTCACTTTAGTTTCATTTTCATTGGTCTCTAAAACTCACAACAAAAATAATTCTTCCCCCAATTCCCACGTGTATCAATCACTTTGTTTGATGATTGGTTTCAGGATTGATCTGATAATTGTTGAAACACCACGTATGATGGACTGGTTTTAGTATCTTAGACTACAGTAAATTATTTCTTTTTCTAATTACGTTAGACACTAGATTATTTATCGTAATTTTTTTTCTTATCTCTTAATATTCTGATTGAAAATTAAAATACTCATTTTCTCACATTCCAATCAACCTTCCTAGCCTTCAATCAAATCTGCATATAGTAATCTTACATTGATGGTCTAATATTGAAAATATTCAACTTCATTAACTTCATTATTTCTCAAAATGGTACTTGTATCATGACTACCTCATGACTTTGAGAATGTTTAATATTGGAATAACATAGTTTGTCTCATAATGGAAATTATTCTAACTTTCTATCATTCCAGTATCTCCTATCTTTCCAAAAAAACCTCAATATTATTGGATTCACTCCCCTTTCTTTCATAAGTCTTAAATAACAAGTATCTCAGACATATTATGAATTTTTTAAATAAAAAACAGAAAATCATCATCATATTTTCATTAGATCCATGCAGACTCTGATTTAGATTCTCATTATGATATTCCTTTCATTCCGAACCCACAACGAGTCCGATGAACCTTTTCTTCTAGAAAATTACTTCTCAATTGAATGGAATTTCTTAATCATTATGATTCTGATATTCTGATTACAATAGTTGGTCCAATTTCCATCTCTTACATGGTGAATTGATTTCTTTTGTTATTTGACAACAAAAGAAAACATTTGTCAGCACAAACTCTTTTCAGCTTTCAAAAAAACTTCCAGCCAACTTGATCCCAATAGTTACAAGCAAAGAAGGTTTGAAAATTTTGATAAAAGATAATGAAAATGAATACTTGAGTTATATGAATAATATTATATAAAAGGTAATTTATGATTACTTAAACCAATTATAAATAACCACTCATTTCTTATAACATTACTTCTTTGCATTATTTTATTCATAAGTTATTTATTAAACTATTAAATTTATTATATTTCACCTATTTTCATTAAAAAAAATTAGCTCTATAAATAGTTTCATGTTTTACTACAATTTGTGACTTGATTGTTGAAGATGATGAACCTTTGAAAATCCAAGTTATAATTCTTAATTTATGGTGTACTAAATCTTCAAGATATTCAAATGATATAGTTGTTGGAGACTTAATTACAATTGGTGAGAATTTAAGTATTTTGTTCCTATATAGAATCTAATTTAATTGATGATACTTATAATACTGTTTTATCTATTATATATTTCATATTATAAAACTATAACTCTTTCATTAGTCAAATTATTATAAATTATCATTTCATTTTAAAACAAAAGTTAATATCTTCAAATTATGTAACATGTTATGTATTTTTAAGTTAATATTTAACATTATCCTTAAAGGAAACAAATATTTAAGAAACTATTAGTGGTTGAAAATTAATTAAAAGGTTCAATGTAATTATTCCTGAAGTATTATGTTATATTATATAGAACTATGAAATATCTCCCAATAGTGAAACTTATTTAGGTACTCGATATAGGTGTAGGTAAGGGTGTAGAAACAACCTAACCCAAGATTGGTTGGGTCTGGCTGGGACAACATGAACAGTTTTGTAGCTTAGCCTAATCCCGACTCTAGGCTAACTCGATTCTTTATGTCTATTTTTTTGATCCAAACCATGGGCCCAGGCTAATTGGTCCTTGAATATCAAATAAAATAATAATAATATTTTTTTAAAACTAACGTTATAATATTTTTTAAAACATTTTATAAAATAAATATATAATTATATATATCATATAAATATAATATACCAAATTCCTTGATCATTCAGTCAAGGCATAGCCTTAGAAGACAAGGGCAGGGGTTTTGAGGCCTCCCTATTGCATGTTTTTTTGTATTTTTTAGATTTTCTCAGGCTTCATCCAGTCTAATAGGGTGGTGGTCAACCTTCCGACCTGACCCTATGGGTCAATATTTTAAGTTAAACTGACCTAATATACAGTAACATAGGCTTGTCTTAGGCCGGGATTTTTCAGTCTGGGCCTCATTTGGCTTCGATCCAGTTCAGGTAGGATTTCAAGCTGCTGGGTTGGATATACACCCATAGTTCTAAGTTATTTTAATTAGAATATGGATATTATACATTGTTATTTGTAGTTTCCATAATTCATGTTTTTTTCATTTCTATTGATAATATAATTCACAAAAAAATCCTTTAAGAACAATTAATAGGTTAGTCACTATACTTATTTATTTACTTTTTTAAATATTTTGTTTAATATTATTCTAAGCATATAGAAATTAATGCACTATAATATATATTTTATTTCTAGAAAATTTACCCATGATATTAAGTTGGGACAAAAAGAAATGTGTCAATTTATATATGTTATACTATGAATATATATACTAAAAATATACTTTTCAAGTTGTTGATGTTGCATACTACAACTTTAAATATCCAAATTTCAAAAACTAAATTCTATTGATATACCTTAATTATTAACAATATTGTGTTATTTTTGTATTCATTATATATTGAAATTGTTATATATATGACTTATTCTAATATTTTATTTATGCAACATGTGATTATTTATTTTATTTCATAGATTTTATTGGATATCTATAAAATTATCAATTGATGCAACTTTGGGGCCATTATGGAAGTTAAATGAAAATTATATTTTAGGATGACATGTTTTCACTCTATATTAAGTAAATGATCCAATTAAATTAAATTCATTTTACACAAAATTTTAATTTAATTATTAATTCCTATTAGAGGTTCCATAATTAACTACACTCTTTGGGATGATTACGCAAAAGAACTGAGTACATTTTTGAAAGAAAGAACCAAATAGTGTAATTTATTAGTGTTGAAACTTATGAGGGAAAAAATATTAAGCCCAAGATTTATTTTTAAAATTTTAATATCTATAAAAAAACATTTTAAAATTTTCATTATTATTTTTTACGGGTATATTATTATTAGAACCAACATTATTGTAATAAAAGTGATCATCAATCCTAATATTCCTATAATAGACACCATAAAAAATACGTTAAAATAAAATATATATTATTTTAATAATTTAAACTATGAGATTATGATCACAGTAGAATTAATTACACATTTGGATTCAGTATTTTTATTTTTATGTTTTTTATTTTTTTTGCTTCACACCAATCATGAAAAAAAGTTAAACAGTCCATTTTCTAGCACATTATACACCACTTAAGCAAAACAATTTTTCCCCAGTAATAATTTTTTAAAAGAAACCATTGACTGTTCATAGGTTTCTTATACTTTTTCAATTTTAAGATCTCATAGATCATTTTACATTACTCTCATATTACAATTTCACATTTAATTAAATTATTTATTATTTATTTGTTTTATAATGTTGTCTAATATGATGTTGTACAATAGTTATTATATGGAATATTCAAAGTATCTATAGATGGTGATTTGAGTTAGGAAATAATTGTATCCAAAAGATTCAAAACTGCAATGGAAAAATTTAGTGTAGAAACTGAAATATAATCCTAACAAAAATAAATCCTAGGTTTTTTACTCAATTTAGTATCCATATCATTAAAAATTATAAA
Organism: Viscum album; assembly: GCA_963277665.1. NCBI lineage: Eukaryota > Viridiplantae > Streptophyta > Magnoliopsida > Santalales > Viscaceae > Viscum > Viscum album. The sequence goes on along the minus strand of OY728138.1, from coordinate 1,100,027,368 downwards.
ATTACCAATACATGTTTCTATTTATCAAGTTGAGTTTTATTAAATTCTAAAATGATTTATTTATACTTCCATATTTAGGGTGAAAATACCAGCTACATATTATAGTGGAGAAATTTCAGTGGTTCAATTTGATAAACAAGTGATGCAGTTAGTACCAAAAATTGTATCTGAACTCAAGGAATACTTGATTCAAGTAACATATTTTAATTACTTATTAAAACTATATCTTAATTTTTAAAAGTTTATACTACATGTTTACATTCCTTGAAAAGAAGAATGATGATGAGTTCATATTTTTTCATGAAATGAATGTTATGAAGTTGAAAACTATTATGATGGATTTGAAAATCACTAACCAGAACATTCAAAATCATAATTTTCCATTTGAACAAAACATGTACAAATTTTTATTCATTTCAGTAATTAATTTTAAATCTCATGCTTCCAAAGATATAATGAAAACTCCAATGCACTATAATAATTTTTTATATAGTTAAACAATAATTAATGGAACTCAAAATACAATATTATTTTTTAAGTATATTCCTTTAAATAAAATTGGTACGATGATGTGTATATTGGAGATCCAAGAAAATAGAATCAAGAATATAAAGCCATTGAAACACTTTCCTCCAATAGAATCACTCCTGTATATTTTTATACTATATTATTCAATTTTTAGTTTTTAATTACTCATTACCTTTTTCAATAATCATCCATCATTATCAATATAAAAAAATATATTATAATCACATATTGTAAAGGAATTACATACATACAATATGAAATAAAAATGGAATATGGAATAAAATTAGAATATGTAGTCTTCATTTCTTTGAATTAAATTAGACAATGGAATCTTATTTCATCTATCAATGCAATATTTATTGAAAAATAATTTTTTTATAAAAAATTTATGATAAAAATACCACTGAAACTGGAAATGTCTCCATTAATTTGGATTTTGACAGCTTATGGAGTAATAAAATTCAAAATCAACTTTTATATGCTTCTATTGAAAAATAATAATATTTGAGAAGATGGACTAAATTTTTTTCCTTCTAGGTATTACTTCCATTTATATAAATATTTTATACCAATAATTTATTAGCATATATTCCATTAATCAATAGCATTTATTTAAGATTTAAATGTGTTCTATAAACAAATTAATTATTACGAAGTGGTTATTTTTTATTTTAATTTTATAAATATACCTTATTAAAATATTTTCTATGTCTGAATTTTCCTATATATTTATTTTTTTATTCTTATCTCATGTTAGTAAATATTCTTAGGCTTATGGACATGATATTCCTTATATAAATAATGGAATAAAAACTCATTTAGAATTTTTTAGTGCACATGTTTATGATTAAGATTATAGATACACTGTAATACATACGCCTTTAAAGGTATATTATAACCTTTTAAAAATATATATACTATAATACATACACAATTATGCATTTTCGCTATATTAAGCATCCCGATCACACTATGAAGTTACCCTTAAAATTCAAAAATCATCTCTTATTATGCCAAAATTTTAGCAATAATAAATTCAATCTTTCTATATGCTCTTATTTATAGTCCGAAAACCACTTTTGAAAACATAATAAATAGATGTTTTCTCCTTTTTAGTCTTTCATCATCATCAAAAATTTTACTTTCTAGATGACGTTTTGTTTCACCCTAGTTTTAAAATTTTAGAAGAGATTTTAAAACATCTTAACTAGATCAACTATAACATAATTTCAATCATTTATCCCCACTTTTAAATGGGTCTCATCAACCTGAAAATGTGAAAGACATTTCATTTTAGAAACATTTAATTTTTTTAGATAAGATATTCATCCAAACATTCTACTCAAAATATTTACTATAATGACATTTTTATCCACCCTTCTTGTTTCATATGAGAACTCCTAAAAACTCATTTCCTAAAAATGGTATATTTATAATGGCTAATAATGAAATCAATTTCTTAATCCAGTGATCCATGACTACGAGTACCATGAATTTCACCAAAATTTGGTATAGACCCCCCTAATTATGTTTGTGGGTATCCAGTACTAATATATTATTTCAAACTACCAACTTATGTGAAAAATGAATTGTCTAGCACATTAATCTATATTGGTTACCTAACACTATAATATGCAATTTCAATTTTCCTACTTCAGTATAGTATTAATTTATTGTCCTTCATAATGCATAGTTTCAATATAATTATATATAACTATGAATTTTTACCACATAATACTATATGTTTTTTATAATACGCATTAAAAAACTTAATTTGAAGTGGGATTAAATATCCTTTGAAAATTATAATTTCTAGTACTACTATCTATTTTCAATCTTCCTACTATTTTGATTTATGAACTTTCTTAAACATTATTTTGTATATATTTCATTCTTGCAATCAATTACTTTGTTATCAAATTCATTTTAATCATATGCTTCCAAATTCATGCAATAGCTGGTAAGGTTGCATTGAGTAACTAGTGCGGTAGAAAATGGAAAGGTAACCCCAAGATGGACACCAGGTACTTGGTGGCCTCTCAAAATATTTTTATATACATTTTTATTTTTAATTAATTAATGATTTGTAAAACCAAATAACCTATCCCGATAGATCAACCCAATATTCCTTATATACCATCTTCTCTTATTTCCCCTTTCTATCCCTACTCTCTAAGATCCTAGATCACTATCTCTAAGTGGATAGATGTTAAATTTAATGTAATAGGTTCTTCATGAAAAGGTTTAAAAGACCTGGGATTCATCACTCTATTTTTATCATCTCACTACTATTAAAAAAAACTCACTTTAGGTTCTATTTGTTTAATTTCTTGATTTTAGTCATATGAAGTCAAAATGAGCTATGATATCAGAAAATTTAAGTCCTATAAGATCAAGGATGGTGGTTAATCTCATATTTCACCATATTTACTGTATATTTATGTGGTGAGCATGTATATACCTTGGGTTTCAAATTTAATGATTCTATAAGGGGTTGGGTGACATGATGCGACCCACGAAGGCCCTACCAAGACAGATAGTAAGTTGAGTGTTCCTCCTAAGCCCTCCTCCAATAGGCCAAATGCTATTGGATAATACTAAATATACATATCACACATGATGAGAGACCTTATACTAATTCACTCATAGAAAAATATACATCTCCACATAGGATAAAATAATGTAATCTAGACTATAAAACAAACTACAATATGTATAATGTATGTAACAATTACTAAGATCCATAAAGGAACCTAAAAATTTAAAAATATAAGGAAAAAGGATAAAAATATGTTGGGAAGAGACCCTTCATTAAATCACTATATGATAGAATGCGAGTTCACTTGGAGATCCCTCACATCGGTGGTCCAGTGCTGCGAAATTCAAATCATTAGAACTTCCCACATCTTAGAGCACCAAAATTATAGATTATGTTGCACTATAATAATGTCCACTAAGTCACAATTATAATACACTCTTTTGTGAAACTCACATAGACAAATTCATAAAAAAGAAACAATATGAAAAGTACGGAGGGATCATAAAAATGACATGGTTCATACTATCATTATACATCCATAGGAGAACACTGCTAAAAATTTATTTCATTAGAGTAAAAAGGATTATAACCACTATATCATAAGGGATAGTAATTATAATTAGTTTCAATTTGTGACTAATTTAAGTTATTTCCACTCATCATATACAACATATAGTCACACCTCAATTTTATAAAGTCTATCAACTAGTTTAATAGGTTACACCACCATTCAAGATTAATGGTCAACCCTCCATTCAAATTTCATCAATCCTCTAATCTCTATATGTTTTCACCACATCAACAACTAAAAGTGGTAAACTAAGATCCCTATCTAATTAACTGATTTTAGCACAGCCAAAAATTCAGTAAACTTAGACTATTCTTTATTTCCCATCATAATATCACCATATTCTAGAAAACATAACATTAAGTTGAATTCACCATTTTTTTCTACAATGAGAAGACTAAAGGGTCTAACGATGTTCCTTCTTTAGGTAAACTAAACCCAAAAACTTGAATAAATATTCAATATCCTAAAAATAACCCACTAGAATAATTATTTAAGGATATTTTATATATCCTTTAATACTTAGGAAAAATAATATTTCTTCCTCGTGCATGAAGTTTTCTCCATTGACTTCCACTCACTGGAGTCTAACTGAGGAAAAGTGATGATTCTGACTTTCTTAGACTAAGATCATCACGAACATGTCTTACAATTTTTTCTTACCAGCTATATTTCATAGATATAATGCTTTATCTTATAGAAGATTCTAAATGAAATGAAATTCTATATTAATGAGTTTTATTCTCTTAGGAAACACTGGATTCCGATTAAGGTGAATTGCATTATGAATATTATAGAATAATACTTATCTTTATGGTCCCCTATAAATCTCCTTCAATAAGTGAATTATCCAAAATAAATCATTTTCTAATTTTCTAGATACTAAGTATTCTACTTTAATCTTAGATAATGTAATAACATGCTATATTATAGACATAAAACTGACCGATGTTCCCCTAAAAGTAAACAAAAATCCTGTCATTCTCTTCCAGGTTTCTGAATCTCCAAAAAATTGATATCCATGAATCCCCACATAGAATCATCCTACCTAAATCCTAGTAATTTATCTTTAAATACTTTTATGTATCTAAATATATACTTCACATCTTCCCAGTTCTTTGTTACAAGGTTTTACATAAAATGAATTACAAATCCCACTAAAAATAAAATGCCTGACCGTGCACAAATTATTATGTACATCAAACTTATGATAGCTGATTAGAATAGTAATTTCACTATTTATTGGGCCTTATATTCCATTAACGGTTCATGTGACTTAGATAAATTGAAGTTTCTAAAAATATGTGTTTATATGGGATTATATTCGATCATCCTAAAATTTTCAATAATATTATAGTTGTAGTATTTCTAGGATAACATCATTGTATTAGCTTTTCTATCCATCTTCACCGCATCCCTAATTTTTTTTATCTTAGAAAAGATAATTTATTTTGAATATTTTGGATAAATTACACTTTAACTCCTGAATCCATGAAACCTTAAGACCTTCCACCAACATTTCATCCACATATAATCAGAGCATAATGAAATTCCCATCATTATAAAACTTCTTTTAACAATAATTATTCGAGTCACAACATGTAAAAACTTCCCCAATCATGGAAGTGTCAAACTTATGCTAGGATTTGCTTAAAATTACAAACAAGTCATTCATTATGATGATATTCAAAACCCTTGGGATACTTTATAAAGATATACTCATTTTAAATAATTATAAATAACATCAGTTTTGGAATCCATTTGATCCAAGGTAAGATCATCAGAAGCAACTAAACTCAGCATAATCTGGATGGCAGTATTCTTAACCACTGATAATTTTTTTCCATGAAATAAATTTATTATCTCTTTTGAAATACTTTCACCACTAACTTAACTTTGTAACTTATTATTCTATGAAATTATTTCTTTAAATAAAAAACTAGTTGTTCTCTAGTTTTGTCTTTCTCTATTGTAGTTTAGTCAACATCTAAGTTTCTTTTAACTTCAAGGAATTCATTTCTTCGTCCATATATAACTTGCACTATTTAATTCATTAAGTGTCTCCACTTATTCCTAACACTAGAGTTATTTATAATCTATTATAATTAAGAAATTTAAATCTAATTTGTATCTCTGTAATGATATCTTAACTATAGAAGATCATACCAACTCAATTTGAGACTCAACTTCTTCTGGTGATTGTATTTCTAGTGAACTATCTTCTAATGCACTAACTACCAACTGCTCAACTAACAAGTATTTTCCTTATGTTTTTCTAGAACTTGAGAATTATATAATGTCTTACATTAGTAAAACTTCCTATAAATATATAATGGCATCAGGTATGACCATAACTTGAAATCTCTTGGTTCTTTCATCTAGATCAACTTAAACTTTAGTGTTTGGATTCTTTCCCTCAACCTGTCTTTCATCCAAATTCCATTAATTCTATAGGGGTTTCTCATATAAGAGAATGTTCATAATTATGATGATTTGGTGATTTTAATCATTATATAGTCTGAAAAAAAGTATTTATTCCCACATCCAAATAAGAAACACAATTTTGAATTGGATTCAAGTTTTTCTCCTTAACATCAATGTGAATATATACCACACTTTTGAAGACATTAAGGTTCCCAACTTACGACAACTTACCCTATCATATCTATTTCAGTATACCATGTACCATAAGAGATGATAAAATTACACTAGTTAAAAATGTATCAATGTTGACTAATTCTGCCCATATGGCTTTAGGAATTATAGAGTGCACACACATGCATTATTTTTTTCTCAGTCACAGTCTAGTTCATTTTCTCCACCACAAAATTTTTCTACAATGTTCTAAGGATTTTTATTTATAACCTAACCCCTTTCTTATTAAAAAATTTCCCAAAGCTACTAATTCTATACTATCCATCATTATCTGATCTAAATCTCTTAAATTATTACCCACTTTCTCTGTCCACTATTAATTTAAACTTCACCAAGGTTCCAAATACATTGAAATTATACTTAAGTAAATACACCCATACCTTCCTTGTTACATCATTTATGAACATGAAAATGCAAAGATATCCCATGTATGAATAAACTAGGGATGGACCCAACATGTATGAGTGAAATAATTCTTGGTTTCAGGATCTAGATATCCATCTATTGAAAAATTTAATGAAAAATTATTTTGTTTCCCCAGAATATAACAATCATGTTTTTTTATTCTTGTGTATCAGAGTTTCAGTATGTTATTACATACTAGAACCTTTATGTTCTTCTCATAGAAGTGACCGACCGTATAATTATAAAACTTTCTATCTTATAAGTTTATAGTTCTATCCATTTAAAATCTATTAAAATTTCCCAGAAAATGATGTGTTTCAAATTTTACTCCTTATTCCAAAACCATAGATCCTAGAGTAACTTTATAGAATCCATTAGTAAAGGGAGTTCTATACCCAACATCATATAACTATCCCATAGAAATTAGATTCTTCTAGAGACTTTGAATACGAATCACTTCCTTTAATTATAAGAAACACCCATTTGAAATCCATATATTAACATATCCCATTCCAATGAATTCCAATGACTCATCATCCAATACATGAAATCAACCAAAGCATCTTGATACATAGTTGTACATGCACCTATGATATTTCATTGAATAAAAATATGCACTAATGTATACCACCCATGACTCCATTAGAACATTGAAACTGAGAAATAGGCTATTTCATTACTCCATTATTCTTATAGAATTCAAAATTTCAGTAGTTTTCCCACTAGTGAATTCCTTATGATTTCTAAAATTCCTCTAGAGTTTTAAATTCTTATCATAATGTCAATAGGTAATAATTGAACTAGTCTACTTTCCTCAACCCCTATCCCTTTATTTATCTTATGTTCACTAATGATTTATCCTTTGATGTGAGTGTCTACTTCCTTTAGTATTTAATGCATTGTTGGAAGGTAATTATATCTCTCTTTAAATTTACTCATTGGGGATCAAATTCTGGACAACATCAAGCACCATATCACTCTTTCCATAGGAATTACTTACTTTAGTAACCATTACATCCCAAGATTCTGGTAAAGATGAATTTATAAGGATTTTCGAAACATTATTTATGAAATTAACATTTAATACTTAAAGCTTAATATTGACCATGTTGAAATTGTTCACATGATCTACTGTTGGAATCCCTTCTAATAACCTCATTAAAAATAGTCATCACGTTAGAAATGCTTTGTTTAGTGTTGTTGGTTTCTCATACATATCTGTCAGGGCCACCATCAGCTTAGTCGTAGTCATCTTCTTTCAAATATTGAAGAAAAAGTTTCATAACAATGACATCCTCACCAATCAGAGTTATTTTTCTATCTAAATTTTATCATTCAACATTCAATATTTTTTCAGGTTTTTCTCCACCCAATGGAATTTATAAATCGATTTGGATGAGATAATATTCAATCTAAATCTTATAGAAACTGATGTTAGTTAGGTTAAACTTTTCAATTTGAACATTTAGTTCTTATGATGTCATATCTTCTGATGATAGTATACCCAACTAAAATCAATATAACATCAAGGAAAGTGTAAATGTTTCCCATGATACCGAGTGTGAATAACCGAACTCCAATACCAATTTTATAGAAGATTCTCTGAATGAAATCACCTGATGATATAAAATGAGTTTACCAAAAGATGACATTCACACTGATATTCTTTGAATATAGAATTCAAATCACCAAAACTTCCAACATCTTAGAGAATCTGGTTTATGATTTTATTACTCCTTGATCACCATAAATAAGTCACACTTCCCAAACACTCTTATAAGAAACTCACACACAAACATTCAAAAAAAATGAATAATAGAAAAATTAAATAATATGATCAAATATTATGTGGTTCGTAATTTCATTCTACATACATAGGAGAACACTACCAAATCATTATTTGATAAAAAAAGGGATTAAAATTACTATAGAATAAGAGACAATATTTATACTTAGTCTCAATCAGTGATCACTTCAAGTTAATTATACTCATCATGAACAACATCTAGTCCCACATCTATTTTATAGAGGATATCAACTAGTTGGATAGGTTACACCACCATTCAAGATTCCCACTTATCTCTCTATTGTAATTATCAATCCTTCAATCTATTAAATATTTCACCACCTGAACCATTACAAGTAGTTGTGTAACAACCCCATTTGGTATATTTTTAGGGTTTAGGAGTTTTTACTTGTTTTTTAGGTGTTTCTAAGTTTGAGAGGGGTATTTTAGAGTGAGTGTGACCTCGCCACATTGTGTCACCCTACTCTTAGAAATTTTAGTGGGTTCTTTTCCATGGGTGTTTCATAATGAATTTTGGTTGATGGATATCCCTATGGTAAATAGCTGGTAGTAAAATTTCATGGTGAAAAACATTGAGGGTGATAAACTATTAAGGGGTAAGAAACACTTCTATAGTAATTGGGCATGTTAGGGGTTATTTGGGGCTTCTTGGAGGTGCACCATGGTGTGGTTCATGACATGGGGCATTCCATGGTTCCCGATCCACTGAGTAAATGTTTTGGTTTTGATAATTTACCTCCATCACTTTTTAGGGGTTTTGAACATATTATCCTCTATCTATCTCTCTCTCACACATAAATTAAACCCTAGGGAGATCATTTGAAGATCCTACCTCCTTATAGTCCCCTACCTTAGTTCCTTTCTCTGTTTTCCTTCAGATTCAAGCATTATTTCAAGGTAATTTTCTTACTTCTCATTCAACAATTATTATTTACTCTTTTCCCCTCAATTTTTATTTTCCCCATGAACCTTAATAATTTTAATGGTTGATTTTTGGGTTTTGGTTGGTTTTAATCCTTATGATTTGGATGTTTAGGGATTGAGGGGGTTATCTTCTAGCCTAGTTTGGATTCATCCATTTAAGGAAATGTGTTGTGGCTTGTTTCCACTTATATCAGGGTAAGTGTTTTTATATCATTCCTTCATATTATATGTTATGAGATTCTTGGAGGATTTAAATGATTTTATTTCGAAAATATTCTTATATATATTACCCATGAGGGGTTTTAAATGGTTTCTAAATGGTTTCAATAGTTATCATGGACTTGTCACATGTTAAGTGGTCATGAAAGTGCCAATGTGTCTCTTTAAAATGAATTACATTGTTTTGAAGGTGTGTTTGATGCCACTTTTATTTTTAGAGGAAAGTTTTTGTGTTTAGTGAAATGTTTTATTAAAAAGGGGTGCGATGGACCATATTTAATGATTTTAAGTGTTATTACTATTGCTGTGTTTTAAAATGATTTTAAAGGGGAATGGATGATTTCAAAGGGGTTCTTGGAACTGGTTGATTTCAAACAATGTTTTCATGGAATATTTTTAAAAGTGAATAAAATGTCTTGGAATTCCAAGAATGATTTAAAAGTAAAATTTTGAACCTTTTTAAAAATATTTTATTTGAAATTTTGATTACCCTCATTTTTATCCCCTTTCTTTATGTTATGTTTGTTATAGATTGTAACCCCATGTGAGATGTTTATTATTTAATTTTATGAATCGATATGAAACAAGGTTGTTTCATGGGAGTATTCTTAAGTTGAAATGAGTTTATTTTATATTATTTAAATGTTGATTTATGTGATGAGATTTTGATTAATGATTCTTATTCATGGATATGAAATGTGGTTTATTAACCTCATTTTTTTCTTATCTGTTCTTATTGAGATCATGGTATCCCTAGGTAACTAAGTAAAATGTATAGATACATGTTATTATAGATTTTTTTATGTAGGATAAATAGTGACCTAGAAAATTTATTCCCTCTTAGGGTTTTATTTTGTACTTAGTAACCCAATGGAGTACTAAGATGGATGTTCTAGTTTCATATAGGAGTCACTTTGAGAGAATAATCTAATTAACCAGGTCTAGTATCATTCATTTTATATCCTAGTGAGTTTCTCATCATTATTATATATTGTTGAAGATGATTTAGGGGATCCCAATACATAAAACTTATTTTTATCCTCTGGATTTGGTTTGGTTATGTGGAACCATGGATTAGTTGTGGGTTATTTTATTTTTCTATAATTTTATGCTAGTGAATTTTTTTATTACATATATTTGGTTTTAGTTTTGGTTTACATTCAAACTAGTTTTTCAAATGGTTAAAAAGTGTGGTTTTAAAATGAAAATTAATGATTGTTTTGAAATGAAATTTGAGAAATGTTTTGGGAATAGAAGAATAAATGGTTGGTGTTATTGTAAATTTAAAAGTATCTTTTTATAGTTTTAAATAGATTTTAAAGTAAAAAATTTTATTTATTGATTGAGTTTAAAATTTTGGTCTTAGTCTAGATGATCCTCACTTATTTTTAAGAAGGGTTTTAAATTATGAGTTTAGAAAGAAGAAGGGATTAAATTTGTTATTTTATTTATTCATTCGTTATTATGTGAAAAAATTATTTTATAAATTATGTTCAAAAAATAATTTATTTAATGTAATATGAAAGAACCATGTAAACTCTTTAGTGAAATCCTAATGGGTATATTTGTCTAATGCCCTACATATACGCTAGTGTATTGATGTATATACAATGATTATGTTTTATATCAAGTGTCTGGTATTTATTCACAATCATTTATTGTTATTTTGGTTTGAAGATGGATGTGATGGGATATGGCGAGTTACCATGGGACACTAGGAGTTTTTTTGATTTTTTTGGTTTTTATTTATTTTTGGGATATAGTATCATCTAGTTTAACTTTCTCTATTTTATAGTTTACTCATTTTGTATCTTATTTTTATTTATTTATTTTGGTAAAATAGTTATATTTATTGGAATTATTTTTATTTTATTATTCCATGTTTTGGATTTTCTCTTTATTTTTATCTTCATATTTTATTTTCATCGATGCCAAACATCTAGATGAGTCATGCTAGATTCTAAGTGCTTTATATTATTTTTTATCTATTTATATAGGGTTTAAACCATTATTATTGATTCATGTTGATACACTTGGCACTTTTTGCCAACCCAATGGGATTTGTAAGATCCTTCGGTCCATGTGGTGAGCCATTTCGAGTTCTGGTTCGGTGGTAGACCAAGCTGGCTCGTTACAAAATGGTATCAAAGTCTAGGATCTCAAAAAAGATCCAAGGTTCTTGAAATTACCTCTTTTTTTATTTTTGTAATTTCATGGTATAATTAATATAGTATTTTCATTAGGAATATAGTTGTATATCATGAGTACATGCTTGATTACCACCATTCATGATAAAAATTTAAGGTTATATGGGAAATTAAGATTTGGGTTTTTCTTTGATTTGATCATTCGATTGAGATCTTAAATGGTGATGTGATTAGCCATTGAAGTAGGATAATATTCATTGTTAATATATATAATATTCATGTGCTTCATTATTCATAAACACCATTTTTAGTGCATTTTACAAATTGAATATTATTTCACATTATGATTGTAACTCCTTAAAATGAACCATTGCCTGGCACATTTTTGAACACATCATAAAAAAAATGGTCTTGATTTTATTTTCATATTTTATTTTTAGGTTCCCCATTCTATAAGGAACAATTAACTATTTTTTATCGCATTAATATTCTCATTGGGAGACCACCAAAATGGGTCGTGAACCAAGAACATTCTGGGAAAATTGAACTGGGAAACAGCCCAATAAAAGTACTATAGATGCTAACATACAAGCCTAATAATTCTAAAAATTTAACTATATATATAATATATCATGTTTAACATTTCATTAAATAGTTTCCTAAGATAATTCAGATGTTTTAATGGAGTTCCATGTAGCACAATGTGAATATACAATTCTAGGCTAGATTCTACGACCATGAAAAATAGCCCACCATTTCACTCATATCTTGAAAAAATACTTTTTGGATGAAATTTTATAGGATATCAGGGGAAATCCTAATATAAATTTTTTTCTTCTAATTAAAACCCAAATTTTTCCATCTAGAAGCTCATTTAGGTGCCTCTATTTGGTGTATGATTTTGGGTCAAGGGTGGAAAAATCCAAATTCTACAAAATTTCCAGCACCCTAGGCTTACCATACTCAAGTGGGAAGACATTTAATATTGGGGGGTCAATTTAATACTCTTTAAATAACTATTCAAGGTAGTGGTGGGGAAGTATTTGAGGCATATTTAGTGCATTGTTTCATTTTAATGTTATACTACTACTTTGTGTTTGTAATCACATTCCTTTCTCATATAAGTTGTTCAATTCACCTTAGATTCTTAATAAATTATCTTTTTATAATTTTATTCTATTATTATTCATATCACATTGATACTGTTTTATCAAGGTATGAATTTATTCACACTATACCTTGTGAATTTTATCTCACAATGGTGGAGTGATTGTTTTTTTATTTATTGTTTTTTCTATACAAGGTATTATAATTTGGATAGATTGGATGTTATTTCTTAATCTATAATTTATTATGAATTTATTTTATTCGAGTTTCTTTATTCAATGATTTTCTCTCTTCCTCTTCCTTATTGAATTTTATCGTCCCACTTTTATGTGTTAATAGAATATTTTACCTTGGAGTGCTCATGAAAATGATAATATATCTACAAAATTGATTATCATGTGTTTGTAAAGGTGTGTAACCAGTAAGTGATGACGTTAGTTTGAATTCATTGAATGAATCTTTTTCTAGTTAACGAAATTGAAATATTCTAAAAAGAAATGAATCTAATCCACCCAAAGTGATAACCTTTGATCAACTCATTAGTTTAAATTGAATTCACTTTATTATCTTATTTTTCACTTAAAACCATCTAAAATCAACCCAAATTTGTCCACTTTATATCTAAAAATAGTCCATAGAATTTACATGCCTATAGGTTTCTTCTCAGGTCTCTAAGGATTTGACAACCCAAGCTACATAATAAGTGACCGCTTAACCCTAAAAACTTCGGTAAATTTGAGAGAGGTCATGATGTTTTGATAAAAATTGACATATTTTTAGTTTAATTGGTTTTTTTGGTTTTTAGAATGAGAACAGAAGAAAAATAATTATACCATAGTTATCTCACATGGCTTAAAAACCCATATAGAGGTTGGAAATAATATTTGGGAAATGTTTCATTGGCTATTAAATAATTGATGCATGGTATATGAAAACAGGTATTCTATTCATGAATGTTTATGTATCCTATTAATCCTTGATATTTATATTATCCCTGAGTGATTCCAAATGATGGGGGGAATTCAAGGGATTTTTGTGATGTGTTGATGATTTTGGATAAGTTGTTTTTTGTTTTTTGGTATTTTCTTGTCTATGTGAGTGTTTTCAAAACTAGTTTTATGTGAAAAGGGGATATTTCATGATTTTTTTGGTTTAAAATAAATCCTTAGGGATTAGTGTAAAATATAATTTGTTTTCATGATATTTTTTAAAATTCATGATTTCATAATGAGATGATGGATTTGGTGATCTAGTCTAGTGGCCTTTTGAATGTTCTTTGAGGACATGCTTCCTTATTGAGTTGATCTAGTCTTTGTAGTTATATATGGTTGGTATATTTTTTGGTCATTTTCTTTGATAATTAGTGGAAATGTGTCTTTTTTTATTGATGGCCCCTTTATAAGTGGGGTCGTCTATTATTCCACCATTTTAGAGGAATTATAAATAGTGAGAATATATATTATAGGTCTCCATATTATTATATCTTTATGTTGGATCATTGTGTTTTGGGTTGTAATTGAGGTTTTAGGTTGATGTTTTAGGTTTTTTTGAAGATTATTGAGGATTCAATTAATGAATTTTAAGGAATTGGATGATGAGTAGTGTTCCTATTCATAGGAGATTCTCTAGTTTTACTTTTCCCCACCTCTTTTCTTTAGATATCAAGGTTTTCAAATTTTCATTGTTTCTATATTTATCAATGAATCTATGAGGGTATAATATTTCATGGTGGGGATAATTATGACACCTCTATGTCAATTTGGTATTTAATGTTATTTAATTTTGGGATATTTTATTTTTTTGAGATTGTTTCTTTGTTTTCTAGGTGTTTTAAGCTTAATAGGAGAGTTTTGGAGTGAGGGAGAACTCATCACACCATGACACCCTAGGATTATAAATTTTAGTGGGTGTTTCCACCTAGTGAAATGATTATAAGAGAAATTTATATATTAGGTATTTCACTTGGCATTTTTGTTGAGGATTTTCCTCTATAAGAAATGCCTTACAAAACCATGCTATGTCACAGGCCATAAAAGGTTTTGAAATGACTAGTGGTTGGGGGATTCACTAAAATGGTTAGGAATATTGAGTATTCTCAGGGGTATCCTATAGGTGCACCATGTCCTGGTTCATTCCATAGTTCCTTTCCCAACTGTGTAAATTTTATGGTTTTACCACTTTTACCCCTTCATCTTTTAGGGGTCTTGGCCCCTTTCTCCCCTCTTACTTGTGTTTTTAGAACTAAGGAGATAATTTAGAGATTCTACATCCTTATTTTCCTCCTACCTTTTTTCCTTTTCCCACATTTACTTTGGATTCATGTGGACCACTAAGTTTAGTTTCTTCCTTCTCCTTATATCATTTCTTCTTCCTTTCCCCTTGATATTCATTTTTTCCATGAACCCTGATCACCGTCTGGATCAATTTTAGGGTTCAAGTTGGTTATAATCGTGGAATTTTGGATGTTTAGGGATTTAAGAGGTGGTATTATTGCTTGGTTTGTATTATATCATTGAAGGTGATGTCTTTCAACATGTTTCTTCTTGGATCATGTATTTTTTTTATTTCATTCTTTTATATTATATTCTATGATATTTTAGAGGTTTTAAATGATTTTATTCCAATTTATGCCTATATATGTTACTAATTAGGGGTTTTAAATGGGTTTCATATTGTTTCAATAATTAGAATCGAATTTTCTCAGGCCAAGTTTTCTTTAAAATTTCTATGAGGCTGTTTTAAAGGAATTAAAGTGTTTTGAAGGGGTGTTTGACATACATTTTATTTTTAAAGGAAATATTTGGAGTTTAAAGGGATAATTTATTAAAAATTAATATGTTGGATCATATTTAATTATTTTATTATTTATTAGAATTATGGTGTTTAAAATGGATTTTAAATTGAAATTGGTGATTTAAAAGTGGTGATTGGTGCCAATTAGTTTCAAGTAATTCTTTTATGGAATGGTTTTAATGGTGGACATAGTGGATTGGACTTCTAAGAATGATTCCAAAGGGTTCTTTTGGAATTTTTTTGATAAGAGTTTGTTTGAAATTAGAATTACTCTCATTTTTTATCCCCTTTATTTATGTTATATTTTATTTTGATTGTGACCCCGTGGGGGATTTTTATTATTGATTATTATGTATATATGTAAAACATAACCATATCTTGATTGGGCGTTAGAGATGAGATGAGGTTTATTGTTTTTTTTTTCTATAAATGTTTATTTTTTTGATAACCCTGTGATTAATTTTTTATCATATACTCTTATTTATATCATGGTAACCCTAGGTTACTAATTTTAAGGTATGTATATTTTTAATTATATCTTAGTGTGTATAGGATAGTTAGTTCCTTAGGAATGTTAGAACCACCTAGGGGTTTATTTTTGTACTCGATAACCCAAAAAAATACTGAAAGGGATCTTACAGTCTCATATAGTGGAAACTTATAGAGTATGATCCAATGAAATTGGTCTAATATCATTCATGTCAGAGCCAAGTGAGTTTTATATGATTATTTTATCCTATTGAGTATGATTTAGGGGTTACTATTATATACACCTTGTTTATATCCCCAAGTTTTTTGATTTTGTTACATGGAACCATGGATTTATTGTTGGTTGTTTTATTTTATTCATTGATATATTTATGGATATAATGTTTATTATTTATATTTTATTGTGGTTTTTTGTTTACTTTTAAACTAGTTTTAAAAATGTCTTAGAAATTTTGTTTTTAAAAACAAAAACGATGATTGTTCTAAAAAGGGATTTGAGAGGAAAAGTAGAATAAATGGTTGATTTTATTTAAAATTAAAAATTCATATTTTCATGGTTTGAAATATATTTTTATGGAAAAATATGATTTATTAGTTGGGTTAAAAATTATGGGTTTGGGGTGGATAAGCCTCACTTGTTTTCCAATAGGGTTTTAATTTATGGATTTGGAAGGAAAAATAGATTAGATGTAATATTTAATTTTTCATGTTTTTTCATTTGAAAAACTTATTTTATAAATTATTTTCAAAATATAATTAATAGAATTTAATATTAATGGAACTATATATACTCTTTGGTGAAATACTACTGGGCATGTTTGGATCACACCTTCTATATACACCAATGTGTGTTTGTTTATGGAACTATTATATTTTCTCCCATGCGCCTGATATTTTATGCCATTAATTTATTTATTGTCTAGTATGAGGATATAAATGGTGGCATATGGTGATTGACCATGGGTTATATAGTTTTGTTTGTAATTTTTCGTGTTCTGTTTTACTTTTAGGATATAGTATTAGCCAGTTTATCTTTGTAGATTTTATATTTTGATCATATTATATCTTCTTCTTTTATATTTTATTTTTTGATATGGTTTTATGTATTGGAAGAATATTTATTTTATTATTATGTTGTTTTATTTATTCTTTATTGTGATGTTCTTATTTAATTGACATGAATTTAAAATGTTTTATAGGTTATGCCAAATTATAAGTTGTTTTGTTTCAGTTTATTTATCTATTTATATGAGGGTAAAATCATTCCCTTTGATGCATGATAATACCCTTGATGATTATATCTGGTCCATGGATATTAGTAAAACACTTCATGCCTTGTGGAAAGCAAGGTTGAGTAATGGTTTGATGGTATCTTAGGCTAATTCATTACAAAATAGAATCAAAGCCTAGGTTATTAAAAAAGGTCCTTGGTTCTTGAAATTGCGTCTTGTAATTTTGAGGTTTCATGGTATAATAGAAATAATATTTTGATTGCTACTCAATAGGTATATCATTAATAGGTACCTGATCACCACCTTTTATGATGAAATTTGTGTTTTTATGAGATTTGGGATTTTTCTTCTTTGCTTCATTTGTTGGTTGGAGATTTGAGATGGTGATGTTTTTATCCCCATTGGTATAGTTTGAGATTCCTTGCGAGTTTAACTAAGTTTTAGGATAAGAAAAAAAGAAGAAGAATTGGCGCATAATAAGCTTACATAGCCTAAAAAACCATGTATAGGTTGAGTGAATTATTCAAGAAACATTTCATGAGGTGTTTCATGATTGACACATGCTTTGTAAAAATAGGCTTCCAAGTCATACATGAATTTTCATCCCATTTGTAAATGACATTTAGACTACCCTTGACTGATTCCCAATTATAGAGGTGAATTAAAGGGAGTTCTATGATGTTTTTATGATGTGGATTGGTTTTTTATTTGATTTATGGTATGTTCTTGTTTATGTGGGTGTTTTGAAAATAGGTTTTGTGCGTAAAAAAGGGGTGGTTTTATGAAAAATATTTTTTTTGAACTGAAACCCTAGGGATTATTATAAAATGGAATTGGGTTTTATGTTTTTTGTTTTGGAAATAGGTGATTTCATAATAGAATATGTAAAGTATTTTGGGGTTTAAAACTAGTTCAGTGGGTATTTAGAACATTTTCAGCCTCTTGGAGCATGTTTTCAAGTGTTTTCAATTTTAAAATGAGAATCAACAAGTGTTTTGGAATTTTATAAAGGGTGAAGTGTTTTTAAATAAATAGTATATTCTTATATTAATGTTTTAAAAAATAGATATTTGTGTATTTTGAGTGGGTTAATTGTTTTAAAATGAATTTACTGATTTCTGAATATGGGTTAAATGTTTTGGAATTACCTATGGGAGTGGCGATTTTGAAATGATTCCTAATGATATCAAATGGTTGGGTGTTTTCAATAGAGCACATGTTTCTGGAAAAAAAATTTTATTCCTTATCAAATGTGGGGGTTTTTAAAAGAAAGGGTTCTTTTGGAAAATAAAAATTTGTTTATATGTTTTTCCTCAGTGATATGTGCCTTTGGATTTTGTCCCTCCATGTGTTGGGACTGGTTGACTTGGTTTTGGAAACATATATTGATTGTATTAATGTTTCATGTGGTTTAAAGTATGCCTTAAAGAAAGGTTTTGATGAAAATTAAAATTCCTATATTTTGGGATGACCCTTTGGTGTGAATATTCTTATTTCTTAGTTTTAGTCATATTAATGGTCAAGAATACCCAAAATCTTAAGATACTGGAAGATCCCATTATTTTATCTCTTCAAGTTTCAATGAAACTTGGATAATTATTCAAGTCAATGTTTATTTAGTGTCATTATCTCGAGACTCTATAGGTGGAGTATCCTTTGAGTTCCTAGGCTATCTTTTGGGGTGAGAGAGTGTTGACAGTCTGTGGAGATTGTTATAGGTGTATGATTAGGTCACTGTTAGCAGTTTCTTATAGATATTTAGGTGAGGAATTATTTTGGTATTCTTTCTTGATGATCTTAGAGTGGTTGACATTTTTAGGTGACCTAAATTTGGTTTATCCTTTTAGATCCCTTGTGGGTTGATCTTCTATGAGCAATGGTTTTTCTGGGATGTTTATTCCTAAATTATTCTTATTTGTTGGTGTTGTTCATGCATGGTGTGGACTATAGGATGAAGTTTGTACATGAGTGATAATGGGTAGTTATTTTATACCATGATCACCATGTCTCAGTGTTCCATGAGTTTTCATAAGAGTTACCCTTCATATGGTTTCATTACCTGATTTTAGAACCATGTTATTCCATGTTAAGGCATGTTCATTAAAAGTATGTTCTGTTATTTTTTTGTGAGATGACGAATTTTCTAATATAGTATTGTGACCTCTTAAATGTTATTTAAGGTTGTTCTTCCTTTAAGGAGTTAAGATAGATTTTGTAGTTATATATGGTTGGTTGAATTTTGATTCATTTCCTTTTATGATTAGTGTAGACAAGGTTTTTTCAATGATTCTCACTTTATAATAGGGGTTGTCCATTGTTCCAACATTTTAGATTTTCATTATTTCTACCTTTTTCAATAATTTCATGGGTACATAAAGTGGAATGGTGGGGGAAATTGTGACACCCCCTATCACTGTGGTATTTAATATTGTTTAATTTTGGGCCATTTAAGTTTTTAGAAGTTTTTTCTTTTTTTATTTGTGTTTCTAGATTGAGAGAGAGATTTTGTAGTGAGGGTGACCTCACCACACTATAGAACACAAGGTTTGGTCATTTCAATGGGTATTTTCCGATGGGAATTTCCCTAGTTGTAAATGGGGATGGGAGAAATACCCATGTCAATCATTTTTATAAAATTTTTGGTTAGGGGGTTTTATCAATGGGAAATGATCAATAACACCACACCATGGAATAATACATGGTGAGTTTTGAAATATAAAGGGTTAAAGGGATTCATCATGGTGTCCAGGCATTCCAAGTGTTCTCAAGGGCTTCCCAAAGGCACATTATGATGTGGTGTATACCATGGTACCATGTGTGGCTGTATAAATTTTATTTATTTTATACTTTTACCCCATATTTTTAGGGGATTTGATCTGCTTTACCCACTCTATCTCACATGTTTTGACCTAGGGAGGGCCTTTTGAGATCCTCCCTCATTTTTCTTCTCCTCCACCATTGGTTCCTTGCTCCATTTTCTTTTGGATTCAAGTAGTTCTTCAATATTATTTACTTCCTTCCCATTATACTCTATTTTCCTCATCATTTCACCTCTATTTTACTTTTTTCCTATGTAACCAAATCACTATTCTTGTCAATTTTAGTGTTTAGTTTAATTTTAACAATGCGAGTTTAGATGTTTAGTGGTCAAGAATGTGGTTTTATTGCTTGGTTTGGTTTTTTTCATTGAAGTAAATTTGTTAAGTCTTGTTTCTTATTGGATAAAGGTAATTATTTTTATGACGTCCCTTTATATTATGTTCCATAAGATGATCATAGGTTTTAAATTATGTTTCTTTTAAATTTATTCCTATATATGCTACCCATGATGGGATTAAAATGGGTTTTAAATGGTCTCAATACTTAGAATAGACTTATCACATGCTAAGTGTCTTTGTAAATTCCAAAGTGTTTTTAAGGGGTTTTTAAAATTAGTTTTATTTTCATTGGAAGATTGTTTTTTAAAGGGATGGTTTATTAAAAAAGAATGTTTTGGGCAATATTTAATGAATTTAACACTTATTATTATTTTGGTGTTTCAAAGTGATTTCAAAGGGGAATGAGTGATTTCAAAAGGATATTTGGAACCAATTTATTTTAATGAATGTTTTCATGGAATGGTTTTAAATATGGATAAAGTGGTTTAAAATTATAAGAATGATTTTAAAAGTCTTTTTGTCACCTTTTTAAAAATATTTGATTTAAAATTATTATTACCCAAATTATTGATCCCCTTCATTTATTTTTTGATCATTATGGATTGTGACCTTGTAGATAATTTTTATTATTTATGCTTATGCATGGATGTGAAATAGGTTTATTTATTCAAAGGGAATTGGAGTTGAGATGAGGCTTATTTATTTTTATTTAAATATTTATTTATGTGATGAGATTGTGGTTCATTTTTTCCTCACCTTCACTTATTGATACCATGGGAAACCTAGGTAACTAATTATAATTTATGGAAGCAAGTTAGGCTAGATTAGAATGCATTATCTAGTTAGTTCAATAAGAATGTTACACCTTAAAAAGGGTTTATTTTATACTTTATGACATGAAAGGGAACTGAGAGGTATGTTCTAATTTCACATAGGGGGGACCTAGTGAAAGTGATATGATGATCCAAGTCTAATATTGTTCATGTTAGTTCCCAATGATTTAACCATTATTATTAAATCATGTTGAGGATGATTTAGGGGATCTGGATACATAAACTTTGTCTGTATCACCTGGATTTTAATTTAGTTACATGGAACCATAACTTGGTGGTGGGTTGTTTTATTTTTATTCAATGATACCTTGGTGGATATTTTGTTTATTCCATGTATTCATTTTTCAGTTTTTTTTACTTTGAAACTATTTTTAAAAATGGGTTAGAAAGTGAATTTTTAAAAAGAAAAGTGACGATTTTTTTGAAAATTCATTTAAGAAAAAGGAAGAAATGATTAGTTTTATTATGAATTTAAAATTAATATTTTCCTAGTTTGATATATATTTTAAAGAAAATTTTATTTATTTATTAGGTTTAAAATTATGGTTTTAGGCCAGATGATCCTCACTTGTTTTCAAAAAATAGATTTATTTTATAGATTTTGAAAGAAAAAAGATTAAATGTGTTATTTGATTTAACGATGCTTTCTCATGTGATTTTTTTATAAATTAGGTTGAAAATATCATTTATAGAATTTAATATAAAAGGAAATACATATAATATTTGGTGAAATCATACTTGGTATATTTGGCTCACACCATACATATACACATTGTGTATATGTATATACAAATTTTATGTTTTCTATCAAGTTCCTAGTAATTGTTCCCATTTAGTGATTTTACATTGGATTTGACAATAAATATGGTGGGATATGGTGGGTTAATTTGAGTCATGTGGAGGTTTTATTAGAACTATTGGGGTTCCATTTTATTTTTAGGATGTAGTTTTGATGAGTTCATCCTAGTGTATTTTATATTTTTCTACTATTTTACCTATTCCATTGTATTTTATTTGGTGATCCATTTTAATATATTGGATTTTTTTATTATATTATTACATGTTTGGATTGATTATTTATTTAGATCTAATTATTTTATTTTCATTGATGTCAAATGTCTAGATAGGTCCCGTCAGATTCTTATCTTTTCCATTGTTTTTTTATCTAGTTTATAAAAGGGTGAAATTGTTCCCTTCAATACATGTTGATACCCTTGTAACATTCTACAATTCCATGGGGATTTGGAATTCCCTTTGAGACTTGTGGTGATTTGGGTTTGATTCCATCTTAATGGTATCCCATGCCAGTTATTTATAGGTATACTATTCATAGCTCCCTATTCGGTCAACGATTTCAGTGAAACCCAACATCTGATGAACATAGACCAATTTTCATTTCCCATATGAAAATCACCATCTCCTAGAAAACTTACTTGTATACTGAAATAATTGATTATTGCTGCCATTAATTTACCAAAGTGCCTACCAATGTTCCTCCTTTTTATATAATGAATATAGAAACTTGAAAAAGGCTTCACAATTCCAAAAATCACTCACTTGAAGACTAATTCAATGTTATATTTGAAATCCTCTAAAAATTATGTAAAACTCATCCTTATTAGTCATGAATGAAGTGTTCTTCATCAAATTTAGTTCACACAAGTCCAAATAAGGTACAACATTTCCTTATGATTTCCTGAACCAAGACCTTCATGAACATGTCATCTAGATTTGTCTTCCCATTTATCTTATATAGCTCTAATAATTTATCTTCTAATAGATTTGGGAAGAAATGGAATTCTAGGTCAGTGTGTTTTTTTCATTCATGAAAAATTGGATTCTAAGTAAGGTGAATTGTACTCTGTCCATTATAGAACAACACCCCTCCTTTTAATCCCCCTCTAATCTCCTTAAACAAGTGTATTAACCAAAGTAACACCTTTACAGATTCCATAACTGCTATGTATTCTACTTATTTCATAGATAAAGTGACCACATGTTATAGTCACAATATATAACTAACTATCATTCCACCAAAAGTAAACACAATGGAGATCATTCTCTTTCAGGTGTCTAAATCCCTAGAAAATCCACATCCATGAATTATTATAAAGTATAATATTCCCTAAATAAAAATGATGTATCCTTTTAAGTATCAAATTATCGACTTCACAAATTCCCAGTGCCCCCTTCTAGGTTTTTACATAAAACGACTTACAAATCACACTAAAAATGAAATGTATGGATATGTAAAAATAGTAACTTTTTATAAAACGTTCAATAGATTATTAAAATTTTACTTTGAACATATTCTAGGAATCAAATTCAAAATTTGGTAACTATTCCTTAGATAACTTGAAGTTTCTGATAAGAGGGGTTGAGATTTGATTACATCTTAGTATCCCAAATTTTTTAATAACCTTCTGGATGTATTCTTTCTAAGATAACAATAATATACTAATTTTTATCACTATATATACTCATCACTAAATTTTTATTAGATTGGAAAATATTCTCCATTGCAAATATTTTGGAAAATATACACTTCAGATCGCAAATCGGTGAAACCTCCAGACCTGCTAAGATGATGTTATCCATATATAATAGGAGTATAATGTTAGTCATATCATTTGGAAAATTCTGATAATAATAATGATCATAGTCACACTATGTGAAACCTTCATCATTCATGAAAGTGTAAAAATTATATTTACATTATTGAGGTGCCTATTTTATGCTATAGAGTCTTCAATTCAACATATAAACAAGTATCACTTTTTTATGATCTTAAAAAACCTTGGGATAATTCATATAGATCTTATCCTCTAAGTCACCATAAATAAAAGAGGTCTTGAAACCCATTTACCCAAATTTTTATCATTAAAATCAAATAAACTCAACACATTTTGGATGGTAATATTCTTAAATACCAAGGTTTTTTTGGAGATATCGATTCCTTCCTTTTATTAGAATCCCTTCACTACTAGTCACACCTTGTAAATTCTACTTCCATATGCATCTTACATCAAATAGAAGAGACATTTTTTATCTATTATTTTATCCAGTAGTTTATTGAGTTTTGAAGCTCTGTTTTACTTTAGAAACTAATTCCATCATTCATAAAAGACTCCCAATATTTTTATTCACTTCTTATTTTGGGAATGCAGTTCCAAATTATTGATTAGAAGTAATAAATTCAAATAAAATCTATATCTCTTGATTGAACACCTGACCCTAGAATATCTTCTTAACTCAACTCAAGACTCATCTCTTTCTAGTTCAACTATTTCTAGTGCCATATCTTCTAGGGAATCAATTATCAATTCCTCAACTTCTAGAGCTTTTTATCAGGATTTAGTATACCTTGAGAATTCTATAATGTCTAATGCTGGTAAAAATTCTGGTGAATCTATGCTAACATCTGATTTCATAAAAAATTGTGATATTATATTTATTTTATCTAGATAAAATTTAACTTCAGTGGTTGGATTATTTCCCTCAAACTATAATTCATCCAAATTATAATCCTTACGCAGGAACTTCTCATTGAGTAGAACATTTCAAATTTTGATGAATTGGTGCTTTTCAACATCCCATAGTCTAAAACCATATTCTTCATTCCTATATCCAATAAAGGAACAACTTGAACTTGGATTAAAATATTTATAAATCCTTAGAATTGATGTAAATACATGAAAAATCCCAAAGACTTTAAGGTGATCAAGTTCTAGAAACTTACTACACCATAGCTCTTCTATTTGACTCTATTCTAATTTGGCTGATAAACTTATGTAGGATAAGTAAACAATAGTGTTGATTTATTCCACCCATATTACCTTAGTAATTCTAAATTGAACATGTATTCATATTTAATAATCATTAAAATTTTGATTTATTCTCTCTACCACACCATTTTTCTATGTGTTTTTGGTACTATTATTTACATCTTGATCCCTTTCTTTCATAAAATTTTCTTGAAGTTTTTACTACTATATTCCCTACTATTATCTGATCTGAGGCACTTAAACTTTTGACCACTCAATCATTCCATATTGGGTTTTCACTACAAAAATTAACTAAATCATTAGAATTATGTTTAAGAAAATACTACCACTCCATCCTTATTATATCACTAATGAACATGGAAATGTAAAGGGATACCTGGTATTAAAAAACTAGGTATGAATCCCAAACATCTAACTAAACTATTTCTAGTTGTTTGGATCTTGGATTTTGATCATTCAAATTAAATGAAACCCAATTTTTTTCCCTAACACACAACTCTAAAAACTTTAGATTCTTCTGTGACTGAGTGTCAAAATTCCTTTCCATACTAGAATGTTCATGGTATTTTCATGTATGTGACTAACCCTGGAATTTCATACCTCCAGATCATATGAGGTTATAGTTTTGGCTATTTCACTTCCATATTAATTTCTAGTGAAGTAAATCATTCCAACCTTTACACCTCACAACACAACCATGGATCCTAAATTCATGTTCTAGAAACCATTGGAAAAGGTAGTTCCATACCAAACATCATATAACTATAACATGATAATGTGATTGTTCTAGAGACTTGTAATGTGTCTCACTTCCTTCAATCATAAGAAACACCTATTCATTATCCAGATGTTCACAAATCCCTTTTTGATGATATATAAGGACACATAATCCATTATATAAATTCAACCAAATCTTTAATATACATAGTTGAAAATGAACTTGTGATCTTCTATTGAATAGAGAGACACACCAGATTCAAGAATCCATGACTCTACTAGAACATTGACACTAAGGAACCAATTTATTTCCTCTCTCCATCATGCTTATAAAATTTAATATTTTGGTTATTTTCTTACTGGATACTCACTTGTGATTTCTAAAATTTCTATGGAGGTGTATAAAATTCACATAATTATAGAAGGTGAAACTTCAACTAGTAAACTTTCCTTGTCTCCTCTCCATTAATTTATCTTTCAGTCATCGTTGATTTCTCCTATGAGGCGATCACCCCCTTCCTTCAAAATTAAATTAATTACCAAATGGTACATGGACATCTCTTCTGTAGAGTTCCTCATTAAGGATTAAATTATAGAAATCCTCAAACACCATATCAGTCTTTTATTAGGAATTAATAACCATAGTAACCATCACATCCCATGATTCTAGTAATGATAAAAGTTGAATTATTTCCTAGAAATTATCCATAAAAGTGACTTTCACTACTTCAAGATGATTCTTGATCATATTGAAATCATTCACATGATCTTTTTCTGGTATTCCTTCTAATAAACTCATGAAAAATATTTTTTTCATCAGAACCACTTTGTTAATTTCTATTATCATGTCATATATATCTCCCAAGGTTTCCATCATCTGAATTTCAGTCATATTCTATTTGATAATAACAGTTAAATTTTGTGCCAATGACATCCACACCAACATGAGTGTTTTTATATCAATATTTTCCCATTCAATATTCTCAATTTGGTTAATATTGAATCCACCCAAAAGAATTTATACATACTTTTAAATGAGACAATCTTCTATCTATATCTGCCAGAAACTAAAGTCATTTCCATAGAATTTCTCAATTCAAACCTTTCCTTCTAATTTTATATATTATGATGATATTACACCCAATTAAAATAAATATATAATGAGGTAATTATAAATGTTATATAAGTTTTTGAGTGTTTATAACTGACATCTGATATCACTTTTTGGTAAGATACCTTTTATACAATCATAGGATGATATAATATTATTTTACTACAAGATCTCACATACTATTGGTCCTAAACTGTGGAATTCAGATCATTAGAGCTTCCCATGTCTTAGAGTACTAGAATTTGAAATTATGATATACCCTAATCACTTCTAATAAGTGTTACTTATTACACACTCTTTTGAAAAAATCACACACAAACATTCAAAAAAAATAAATATTAGTTAAAGTAAAGATGATACGAAAATATTATATGGTTCATACTTTAATCCTACAACCATGGGAGAAATACCAAATCTTTATTTTTATAGAAAAAAATGATTAAAATAACTTTATCATCAGATAAAATAATTATTATTAGTCATAATTGGGGACCACTTCAACTTCATTCTACTCATCATAATCAAAATTTGGTACCACCTTCATTTTATAGAGGTTCTCAGTTGGTTTAACATATTATGCGACCATTCAAGAATCACAGTTAAACCTCCATTAAAAAATTGTCAATCCTCTAATCACTTATAGAATAAACCACCCCAACCATTGCGACTTGAATAATTTTCACATCTCCCCATCTAGTCAACTAATTTCTGTATTACATAACATCATATAAACTTAGACCAACTGATAATACCCATCAAAAGATCACTATATTCTGCAAAAGTTTCCCATATGTTGAATTCGTCAACTACTGCTTCCTCGAAAAGACCAAAGAGTCTACCAAAGTTCCTTCTAATAGTAAAATAAATCTGAAAACTTGAATAAGACTTCACAATCCCAACAAAATACATTCCCAAAATCCATAAGAACAACCAATCTATGTATTTAAGTAAGATATATTCATAATGACTAGCTCTTGACATGAAAATAATTTATGACCATTACCTCTGGGTACCACTATGATCCTACTCCATTGATACTTCATCAACTAAATCCACCATTGAAATTCTCATCATCTACATAGGAAGCGACATGTGAAGGAGAAATTCCCACACAGGGTTGAGTATATACATACCCAATAGGATTCCCCAAAAACCATAAATAAATAAATAAAGGTCCATTTAGCTCAAAACCAAAAAGGTAAAGGATAAACCACTTAGTTAAGAAGATAATGAAGACACATAAAAAAAAACTAGATATACTTTTATGTTATATAACTAGGGACACCAAGTTTTATTCATCAACAACACATCCTCAAAAGGAAAAATCCATCAACCCAAGTAACCCAAGAATCTAGTCCACATAGATAAAATATTCTTGGTTCACCTATAAGAGTACATAAAAGGGCACCCACATCTCATTGGGGGTAAATATAGCATTCAATAGAGTACAAAACCCTGATCGAATACCCACTCCTAATCAAGTTGTATGAATCCAACGATGGAGTACCAAACTTTATGGATAGAGGACCCATGCCCTGAGTATATGGGGGAATACCTAACTCTATTAGTCATTTGTGGATGACTCACACCAATTAGGTATTGAGGTAGTACCAACCCCATGTCTAATATGGAGGAACTGCACCCTATGTATGTGGGGGAGTACCAAAATATAAGAAGAATACGGGGGGCCCACACATTTTCTCATATACTATAATGGGAGTACCTGACCCACTGTTTTCTCTAATGATATCTCCTGATCCCAGTCATCAGCCATGTAGATCTAAATCTTTAACCTACCTCAAACATGATGAAAATGGATTCAAGTGGCCTAAGGGATCACACCATCATGATCTATGTTGTAAAATGATTAAGATATTCCATATCCTTTCCCTAATATGATATATAGATGTAAGGATATGAAAAATCCATGAAGAGATCATTTAGGTTAATTGTATATTGGGATCAATGTAATAATGGTGTGAGTTATATTATCATACCATAACACCTAACCTATTAGCTCTAGCTTTAATAGAAATTTATCAGATTGAAATTGTCAGCCACTATCATCCTCTTTGAACCATCTTCCACACCTTCATGATACAAATACCTCCTTCACACCACATCTAGAACCATTACACTACGACTCTACTTGAATAGGAGTAACTTCATAATTCATAGAATCTATGCAAGAATAAATATAATATAATCTTACATACCACTAACATAGGGTGATCTTGACACAAGAGTTGGTGTTGGGACGTGATCCTTTACAAGACTCTAGAATCATAACATGAAAACTCTTTCTATATCATGATTGGATACCCCAAAAACATGATAGTAATATACCATAAATCATTGGATATCATATAACATGATAGGTCTTGTCGTAGGGTATAAAAATTAAATGGAAAAGGTTTTTATTTAATTATATGATCATATCATATTTGATGACATGGGGTATCGAAAAGGATATCAAGGGAAGTTGTATTTTACGTCATGGTAGAATCATATGATGGTTTCATAGTTAAGTCATATTATATGAAATGGATGATTCATAAAGAATAAAATTGTTTTATTTATTTTCACTCACTACAATGTGGTATTTTATTAAGTCTCTTATACATTAATTTATCATTGAATATATATGGGAGAGTTATGGCCAGGAGTTTCATATGATGTAACTGAATCCATTAATCATATGTTTATGAAATATACATGTAATGGAATGATGGTGATTCATGCCTCAGGGATCATCCTGATAGCCTATATAAAGGATTCCAAAAACTTAGGCATGGTGTGCGATCCTCTTAGCCAAAATCCCCCCCCCCCCCCTCTGAAGCTCTCTCTTCCTTCCTTTATAGTCACCAAGTTACTAGTATAACATGAAGGATTTAGAATATCCCACAAAATTTTATTTGGGTGATTCAATTATTACTATAGATACACCTCATAGGGAAGAACAATTTTGTTATTCCATTGATTATTACTATCAAATACAGAAGTGACATCCACATTCAAAGGAGAAATTTACACGCATTGTTTATTTTAGTTTCACATGGTTTCTATTTATATAACATGAAGATATTGTTCATGGTTTATTTATATGATTACACTATTTAGTTTTAATTTTAATTTATTATTAGAGACATATAAATGGAATCATATCCATATCATGAATTTAAAATCATAAAATTATTTGAGAAATGAATATTTTTTATATCATAATGCATATCATTTTACTAGGTATAAAATAATATTGGGTTTTTGTTCATCCCAATCAAAACATAGCTTATGATATGTTCATATCATAGTTTATAATTTAGTAAAAATATATGATTTTCTACAAATCATAACCCATAATATCAATATGTCATAACCTATGATTTCATTATCATAGAAAAAATGGAGTGTCATATCATTAATATGACGTATCTATTTATCATAAAAAATCACTACATATCATGATTATTGATTTTTCTATATATCATAAAATATGATAGGAAGTGTGTAAAAGGTTTAGGCACTATAAAGTATTAATAATATCTTATGATTAAGCCAGTGTCGATAAAAATGATATATTAAAGAGTTTTTTTTTATTTTCAATTATGAATTGAATTTTAATATTTTTTAATTATTTATAAATAATGTTAAAAGTTATTATAGAATACTTGTTAATTTATAATTTTTTAATAAATTAATTTATTACTAAATGTTTCTAATTGATTAATTAAACCTCATGAAACTTTTATTATTAAATATTCCATTAATATTAAGTGTTAATATTAAAAGTATCTTTTTAATATTATATAGAATATCATTTTATTTAAATATAATGTTTTTATAAGAAAAATAAAAGTGTAATTTATAAAAAGATTATATACAAGAAAATAATGGAAAATATATAGTATTTATATTTATAAAATTATAAAATCTATATACTAAGTAATTTAAAATGTTCAAATTTAAAAGTTTCCTTATTTATAAATTACTTGAACCTTATCTAAAGATTTTTGATAAATGATATGATCAAAGGTTTATATAATATTAATATATGATATTTAGATTATTCAAAATGATTACATACTTAGTAATTAAAGTATAAAATGTTTATATTTTATGAAATATCATATATTAAAATAAAATTCCATATAATGAATAATTTGAAGGTTTTAATATTTGAAACAAATATAAGGTTTTTATAATTATTTTATTATGGAATATCCATAAAGATTTAAATAATTTTATAATAGTTGATTTGTTATTCATAAATAGTTTTCTCATATTAAATTCTTAAATTATTCATGTATTTAATATTATCATTTTATTCTTTGATATAATTGTTATATTATGAACTATTATGTATACTTAAAATTATAAGATAAAATTATTCTTATATATTGTTATACTATACTAGGCATGAAATCATATGGTTTATTTTTTATCTACCATGACCTCAATTTGTTTTTAAAGGTATATATTTGAAAATAGTTGTTAAATATAGTTTATAAATATTAGGTGTTGGATTAATTATGAATTTAATTCTCCATTGAGGTTCAAAGATAGAGGGAATTTGTGTCAAACTTTCCACTGGCTTGGTGGCTTATGCCTTATTCTAGAAATGTGGGGGTTGGATTTCTTTGGCTATAGGATCAATCTTTTGGTTATTATCAATACCGTATAATTTTAAACCTGTATATGAAGAGTTCACATACCTTATTCATGTGATTCATTTGGATATGTATGAATATGTTTAAATTATATTTTGGGGTGGGTAACACAACCCAATGGATTGTGTAAAGAGTTACACATTAATATTATGTGAACATATTAATTTAGTGTATGGAATAGGGATTCCAAAACTAAATCATCATATGAGGAAAAAACATGAGATAATAAGTATTTCATGAAATTTAAGGAATTTAATATGTATAAGTTGTATATTTAATTTGTGAGACTTTAAAAAAACTCTTAAAAATACCAAGTCTAAGATTCCTTCAAATGCAAACACATATCAAGAAATTGATGATTCAACAAGGTAGGTTCTTCTAAAGTAGGGTTACCATGTATTATATTGTGCACGACATTTTATGAATAGATAACCCTAAAACTTAGGTAACCACAAAACTCTATGAGCTTTTGGAAACACATAGTTGGTAAATACTAAGATTTATGATACCAGATGATTAGAGTTAGGTTTATTCATACTGTATTGGGTAATAATTCACCTAATTAACTATCCAAGAATCATATAAGATATGATTAGAATGAATCCCTACCTAAATAAATAATTGGTGAGAGGAATGATAATTTGGAATCATTTCTTAGTAAAATATGGGTCTTGAATCATTAAATGTATATGATTAATGGGGTTATCATTTTTAGTGTGAGTAATATTTATTAAAGTCCATATTAAATTAATATAAAACATGATAATAATATAATAAATATCTTATAGAATAGATATCAGAATCATCATCACAAATCTTGGATTTGAGATAAATTTTAGGATAAGGAAAAACTTAATGGTAGTAATTTCCTTTACAGGTACTAGAACTTGAGAATAGTTCTAAAGAAAGTTGGAAAATTGTATTAGTTGGAGGAATTTATTCCTAATCAATTTTTTGGTGAATGAATTCAATGAATGATATTAAATTCCTATTGTAAGAATCTAAAGTATTCATTGAAAGTTTATAACCTCATGTTTGTCGCTGTGAAAGCCAAGTTTTAATAGAAACATGAGATCATGAATTAACATAAGATGATAGAAAAACTCAAATGGATCTATTAAGAACAATATTGGAATGAGAGGTATGAGGCATTAAATGATCCCTTTCCGTATAAAATGCCTGAAGGAACCTCAATCTATACTCATGTTCTCAATATGATTTGGAACATTAATGACGTGTATATGCTCATATCAACTCTTAGGATCGATCTATCTATATAATTAATTCTGAAATCAATATCAAAATGGTCATAATGGTTAACTTTGAATTAAAATATGAATTAATTCAATAAAATTTTTCTTATTGTCAATAATATTTTGAGAATAATTGAGCAGGACATGTGTGGTACAAACTCAAGTGCCATCATAGTGGGGCAGAAGGATAAAGTTAAAGTTTTTGGCCAGAGAGAGAAGAAAATAGGTCATAGAGAGTCCAAAAATACCCCTAAACCAATGAATATAAAGGAGGATTAGTGCTTCTATTGTGGAAAACCTATCTATAAGAAGATAAACTACCTATAATACTTGAATTATTTCAAAAAACCCTATTGATAGTCTACCTCAAGTATTTATATTATCAAATTCAATTCTTAATTTTGATGTTTATATGATACTGACTATTTATTATACAAATGTATCAAATATAAAGGAGTTTAAAAGTGATGGATGTATTTAATATAAGAGATTAATGTTTTCTTATAAGTAATAGAGAAACAATTTTCTACATTTATAACTTGGATACAAGGAGAACGTGAAGTTAGGATAAATTTTAAAAGGATGTGTATTGCTTGTTTCATTTTTATCTATAGATGCGAATGAAAACAATTTTTGTTTAATAAAGGAGATAGATTTTTTTTGATACACATGGTTTACAATTCATCAAAAAATTCTATAATATGATTGGAAAGGAAAAAAGGAGAAAAATATTTTTATCTAGGATAAAGTATTTTTTTCAAGAGAATGATGGAATATGATTCCACCACAAACAATTACATATTCAACAAAGTCTAATTTAAATTAGAACTACCAAATAAAAATAAAAATATATATGATATAGAAACAATAGTTTATTTTTTAAATATTCCCTCTAAAGGTAAATAAGTTTTATTTTACAAAAACAAAGAAGTTTTTGTTTTTTAGATTGATATTCCTAATGGAATATAGTTTCTAAGAAGAGAGTGGGAGTATGTTTGGACTTAATAAGTAAACATTCATCAAATAAAATAATATAACAGTATAAAAGTGAAGATATTTTTATACTTAATGTCCTAAATATTTTAGGATATGTGATTATAAAATTTAAAAGATGTATTTATTCACTATGAGAAACTGAATATCATTATTTATTAAAGATTATTCTGGTAGAAGATTAGTGTGAATTTTATTGACATCATGAATTATTTTAGATAAAATAGTGAAAATAATGTAAAAGTTATATTAGTTACCATAATAAAATAGTCTTCATTTGATACCCTAAATTTTTTTATGTGGAATGATTTGATGTAAATATTTACAATAACTACCAATATATTTCTAGGGAAAAGTTTAATAGAAATAGTTTTAAAGATGATGATGCTGCATTTAGAATAGTTCTATGTAGAAAAAATTTATTGATATCATAAAATTTTATTTTTTGGATTAAATGAGTTTGAATATATTCAAGGAGTGTGATTATAATAACTATCCATTTTTCAAGCTGGTTTCCTCCATAGATGTTACTCACAAAAGAGTTCAAAGGGAAAGTTCCTTCAGATTCTCATATGGAAATATAGTATAAATTATATAAATATAATTAGTTAACAAAACCACAAAAATTATAACAAACATAATAATTATATGAAATTATATCATATAAGATATGTTAGTCAGGTGGTTATATAGGGTTTTATTAATTATTCTTTAAAATAGTTTCAAAGAACGTAAAATGTTTCATATAAAAGGAAATCTTCAATTCATCATTCCTTCATGTTGAACAGATATATGAATACATAGATATATATTTTGTGAATTAAAATGATAATTAACCTCTCAAAGTATGGATTTGAGTTTTCCCTAACTTATATTCATCATTGAGTAATATAGGTTGTTATGAAATTTTAAGTTTATCATGTTAAGGATTCTTGTATGGAGATACAAAATATTCTCATGAGGAGAAAAGTGTTTTTTACACTTTATGAACTATGAATTATACCACATAGAGTGTTATATACTATATATTTGGTATAGTAAGTGATGAACTATTTATATTTAGAGTCCTCGTTACTTTATATTGGTGAAATACCTCGCATGATAACCTTCATACTTCGATACTCTTCTTATGAATGCCTTGAGGCCTAGTTAATCAGGGGTAGTTTAGTATGTTGTTGATCATGTCATTGGTTGGAGCACAACCTAGATGATATTTTTCCTATTGTATAACGATCATGACATATGGGCCCTTCATTGAGATGGAATGAGGAAATGTATGACTATACTTATAAGGTATATATGATGTTCTTTTAAACATAAATAAGGGGAGTGTGATATGATCAACTGTTATATGAATGAATTTTGATATGTTTATTGATATGATTAGTCTATACTCAAATAATTGATAATTTTTTAGGATTATATATGGGATTGAAATATATCATGTCTAATGGCCACTCGATGCATTAGACATAGGAAACATATCAAAATATATTCTAGCATGTGATGCAACTAGTGAACATAGGTATAATGATAAAAGTGTTTGAGGAAGATCAAACCAGATCCTATTATAGCTTGAGTAGCATTGATAAATTTCTATAATCCAATCTTTTATTTCATTTTTAGATCTAGTGATTAATTTAGTTTTCAATGATATAAAGGACTATGGGTTCAAACATTGTGGTTGATTGAATTGGGATTGAGTTTAACTCATAGAGCTTTTTAAAAGTATTTTTAAATTTTATCCAATGGATTTTTGGATTGTATTTTTATAAGGTTTTACATCTGATGTAATATAATATGAAATTTATTATATGTTTATAAAATGTTTTTGAAATATATCCAAAAAATACTTTGGATATATGCTTTCACAAGTTACCATATTTTATATGGTATAAAGCGAAGTGTCATGAAACTCTTATAGGATTCAGTTCAAGTGGGAGATTGAAAGGAATATATCCTAAATCCTTGGATACAATATATTGTGATAGGTATTTTCATAGGTTATGAAAATCATGTGGAAAAATTATTTTATTTAAGTCTATGATTAGATCATATCTGATGATATGGAGTTTTGTAAATGATTTCTAGGTGAGTGATATTTTATGGAAGGGTAGTATTATATAATTCCTATTTGGTTGTGTCATATCAAAAGATATAGATCATTTATAATGAATAAAATAGTTCGATTCATTTTTACAATCATTTATGACTTATTTCATATAATCTTCTAGGAATTAAGCTATCATTAAATATTCATGTGACCTAGGCATGGTATAGGTTCACCGGGAGGGGTGGGGTGAATCATTGAATTGTAATCCGATTTTTCCTTTTGTGATTTCTTACAAAATAAACCTATATTAGTTTTTAGAGTGAGTAGTCACATTACTTAATACACACTCACCATGGAAAGAAATAAATAGGGATACTTAATGTACAAGGTTTACTACTCAAAATGACCAGATAATTTGCATGATCCAAACTCACCTGATACCATACAATTCACTAGAATCTCCATCATGGATTATAAAGAGTATATAATATCCATGAACTCGTTTATATAATAATATCAGTACTATTGTCTCCCACAAATTACCCCCACAAAATAAATCATTTTATTGTATTTTTTGAGGTAGGTATTATCCTTCTCCTCCGACAATTGTATATTGAAAATATTAACTGATCTAGGACTTATTCATTTAAAGAAACACGTGTGGACCTTATTTTTCTTTAAGTGATCACTTTAAAACACATCTGGTTTTCTTCTTCTTCTTTTACTTACACTATTGCAAGTATTCATATTTTGGTGTTCACTAAACCACAAAACACTTTTATCTCTCTCTATAATATTCTTTTTGATTATTATTAACTTCTCTACTACAAGTATTATTCTCCATATAGTTACCTGAAGCCACCCTCTCTATTTTATTCACACCACCATGCATGAAATACACTATTCATATATCTTTCACCCATCAATAGTAGCATGTTCAAATTTTAATTTCAAACTAAAATTCAAGCCAATAAATTCTTATCAATGCCCCTTAACTTCGGTTATATTCTTCCTAATTCTCTCTTCTTTTTTTTCTTCTATCATTGGATTTGTATTGGTAAATTAAGCATAAAAAACATGCATTGTGAAAATATAAATAGTTATCTTAGAAAATACAGAAACTCAATTTCTTTTTGATTTGTGCTTGTCATGAGGTTCTAGGAAAAATGAATTTTTAGAACTGAGAAAAATGTAATAAAGTGGGACTTGGGTTTTCTCCAAAGAATAAAATGCTGTGATTTTATTTTTGTGTTATTTAATGGGTTTGAAATTTAAAAATAGTGGATGAAATTGATTGGTTTAAAATTAAATTTTTTAAAAAAAGTTGTCTAACATCAGATTACTCTCCTCACTCACCTCTGAATTATTATTGAAGTTGTATTCTTCATCATTCTCTAATAAAATGAAATCTCTTTGACTAGAATTTTTTGGCTCTGTCAATTTAGAGTAGAGAAATACAACAATCAATTTATTTTCTATCCTCACTTAGAATAGTGATTTTATATCACAAATAACTCTTTGGTTATCCCACTGATGACTATATTTAGTAGTGAAGGAGATCCCAAGAGGCATGTGTGTGAAACTAGTGAAAAGTGGTAAGAAATATTTAAATGTGAAGAAAAATGTGAATCCCTTAAAAGTTAAACATCTAAGTACATTAAGATAATTAAATAGAGAATCAATTTTTATTGAAAACCTAATTTCATCACAGGGTCATAGAGAACTCCATGACTCAAGCACTATAATCCAAGTGTTCTATCACTGGATAATAAACATTAGAAAGAAAATAAATGGAAGTAGTAACATATAAGAATTACTCGAATTTATCTAGTGATTTTTTTACAGAAAGTCTGCCCCTCCTCTTGAGAACAATGGTTCTCATTATAGAAAACATACATGTGATTGTTTTGAGATTATTTTGTGTTATATTATGATCTTAGAGTTTCCAGAATTAAATTCAATTCTAGTACCCAACTCGAATGAATTTTTATTCCTGAAATGACTATTGTGTGTCACAAACAATGGTTGATATGGATTTTTTTTGAGAATCTAGAATATTATATAACTGATTCATACTTCTCTCATGATTGAGCTCATTAGAATTTAGAGGTGAAGTGATTTAGTACTTCACAACACACTGGTTATCAAATTTTGTTTGTAGAAAGATGAAAATGCTCATGTTGGGCATTGGATTTGGATGATTGGCCATAAAATGTGGGCTTGTGTGGAATTAGGTAGGGGTGCAGAATTCATTCAATTTGGGCCTAGGTGTAAACAAACTTCTTCAAGTGCATTTTTTACTTATTCTTGAATAGCAAATTAGCTTTATTTTGGATGAATTTCCATTAACATACTTGGGTTCCATCAATAAAAACTTATGAATGTTTAAATAAATTTTCTTGACATTAAAATTTGGGGTGCAGTGGATCAAGAAGATTACTATAAATGAGGTATTGGAAATCACGTGTTTAACTTCATTAGAGACTTCTGCTGAGCAGTATGTGTGCATATTAATTGGATGCAACAACTAAATCATTGGGAATGAGTCATGGCATCCTCCAATCATTCAAACAAAGAAAAAAATGACCAACAAAATATGTGTGATCTTTTCTTCTAAATAACCATAGATTCCATCCAAAAATTCATCTCATATTATTTTTCCCTGATTCTATTTTGGTATTAAGTGTCTTGAATCTTTTTCAATTTGGCCGAGTGGTGTGGATCTTTTTACAACTTCATCAGATCTGTATTCAGATGGGTTTTCTTATTGGATATTTCAGTGAGATTTGTTCTTAATTCTTGGATCATTATTCTGAGTCATTCATAACTAGTCCTTCGGCTTACTCTCTCATGGTGGATCTTTCCCAACCAAAATGGTTGCTCGAGTGAGCATGGTACGATTCAGTATTTTTAGAGGTGGAATGTATTGTATTATATTATAAGGGCAATGAGAATATACCTTCTATTAATGACATATATGAGCTTCATAAGGTTATTCAACATGAGATACAACATCTATGGGTAGCCTGGCCATCTCCCTCAATGATCTCAACAAACATAGTAGCATGAATTATTCGGGATGTAGGTGGATTTATACGGATATAAGTGATTATTCAACTCCAAACTCGAGCATGGATTCCTAAATGGTGCTCGGTTAAGGATTTTATTTCTTCTTATAATCTCAGTTAGGCATAGTTCAATGAGGTTTGGTGGCATGGGGTCTTCAAGCAGTGGTTCTAGGTCATATTAATTTTTCAACATAAATGATATTTTATAACTTAGTAGTCAAATGGATCAATCTTCACTAGTGTTGAAAGTTCAATTTTATCACCTTAGTGATGCACATGCTTGGTTTCTTCTTCAGTAGTGTTTGGTATTCCTTTTCAAGGATCAAATTATTCAATCTAGCGGCTGGTTCTTGGTGTTATACTTCACAACATTTGGGATTGAATCATTAATCTCCATCATGGTATATTATTAGTGTGTGGTAGATTAACTACCATAAATAGGGAGTGGTATGACTGTTGTAGGTTAATGACGCCATACAATAACTTGATTTTCTCAAGGTATCTTGGAGAATGGATCGGTCATGGATCTGTGGTAGGTTTGAAGGTGGTGGAAGTGACCATGATGAGAGTTCATGGTTTATTGGGTTTTTATTTTATGGAAGGTATAAGTAACTATGGAGAGGTTTAAATGCTCACAGTAGGTTGGTAAGTGAGCATGGATGGTAGATCCATGGTTGGTTGAGAATGGTTGTTCACAACCACTTATTTGGAAAGCACAATCACTTGAAAAAATTTCCTTGCGATTACTTGATTTTTTATCTTATGGTCACTATGAAAACTTGATGTCACTTGTATTTTGATCAGAAAATAACTTTAAAATGGTTCACATGGTCAGTTTTTAGACATGATCACTTAAGTGACTATTCTTTCTTCATGTAGTCATTTTGACCCTTTGCACTTTTTTTCCAGTCTGAAAATCATAAAAAATCCATATTTCAGTGAAATTTTTTTCACAATTAAATTTTAATAAATATTAAAACAAATTGAATCATAATTTAATACCTTAAAAAATTTATT
This sequence comes from Viscum album, assembly GCA_963277665.1. Classification (NCBI taxonomy): domain Eukaryota; kingdom Viridiplantae; phylum Streptophyta; class Magnoliopsida; order Santalales; family Viscaceae; genus Viscum; species Viscum album. The sequence continues at coordinate 1,099,987,300 of OY728138.1, read as the reverse complement.
CTAAAATAATTTAAAATTTAATTTAAATTAATTAATTATAATATCAAATTTCTATTATTTAAAAATCATTTTTTCTAAATTTTCCCTTCACAAATAACCAATTTAAATTTTAATTTCAAAATTAATTTGTGGATTTTATTTAATATAAATAATTAATTAAGTAATTATTACTCTAAAAATAAATCATTTAAGAATTTGATTTCGAGAATGAATAATTTTAATTTTAATTTCAAATTCAATGTATGGAATCTAAAATTAATTACCAATATGAATGAAAAATAAAAAATTAATAGTAAATACAAATTTCAATAAAGTTAAAATTATTAACAAGTCACAAATATCACAAATTTACCTAGTATTTATTTAATTAATGGGGGTTATTTCAAATAATAATAGACAATATTTTTTTAAAAATTCAACTCACATCACTCCTACACACTTGAGCCATTACACTCCTAGAAAATTCTGTCAATGAATTTCAATGATTTTTATTATGATACCTAACTTAAAATAAACATCTATAATTGAATAATATCAAATAATTCCTCCACTAAATGGTTATGCCTCCTTTTTAAATTTTACACATTTTTTTACTTCTATTCATGTTCAAATTCCAGTTCAATGAGTGAATTTGATAGATTTAAGTGGAATTAAAAATTTAACAAGTAACACATCCATATGTCCCCTATTAAAAATAATCCTAAACCAAATTTAATTTTCACACTTCATTGATACTCCATAAATGATATTTTTATAACTCAATTTCCATATTCATTGGTTTGATATTCCCCTCACATAAATGAATTAATTTTTGAAATATGGGTTAATTTATTAAAATTTTAATGTTATTCCCAGCCATGTATGTGTATAGGTGAGAATGAAATTATTGAAATTTTTATAGAGGGATACTCACACACCTAGTTCTATTGTCTCAGAGTTTTATTATGGGATCCTAATTATCTATTTTAATCTATGTTCAAATGACTGATATGAATTTCTTTTAGGGAGGCTTGTTGGAGTGTTAATCAATTAAAAAGACTTGGTCATTATAGATTGAGTTTGATATTTCCATGAAAACATGTTATAATTATTATTACAAAAAGAAATTTTCATTTTTCAATCTATTTCCCTAGTCTTCAAATGAAATTTCTATCTAAAAAAGGTTATGTTCACTCAAAAATCATTCTCATTCAGTAATTTATGAATTAATGTAATATTCAAAAATTAGCATGGTATTTTAATTTAAATAAAAACCATTGTTGTTTAATTTTATTTTTTCTTTTATCATCTTTTTTCATTATTAACATTAAAAATATCTAAGTAAAAAAAACTATAGAAAATGTGTACGTATTTTGTTTTGTTTTGTTTTGTTTTCTTAATTTTTTTTAATGTAAAATTAGAAATGGTATTTACATCCTAAAACTAATTTTTCCATCTCCACCACACTTGGTTATAACATACTTCTAATTGAATTCAAACGTGATTTTTTTCATGAAAAATAGTTTATATAAATTAAGTAGTCAAAGCAATATAGGGGATAGAAACAATCTGACATTTCTCCTATTAACACATGTAAGGAGGAGTTTAGACTCCACCGTTGGATCTTTCTAGAAATTATCCTAGTACTTATTTAATTATTTTCTATTAAACTTGAATGGATTATTTTAACCTTATACTTGAATCTCAGCTGCACCAAAAGGAAATATATTAGTTACTGTTTATGGCCCAATCCACTTGGAATGAATCTTACCAGGGAAGAGCTTCATCCTTGAAGAAAATAACAATACTTTGTCTGTAAAATGGAATTATATTATATGGATCGACTTATCATTAAGATATTTAATTTTATATTTGTAAAATAGTGATATCTCATATGCTTCCCTTATCATATCCTCCAGCTCTATCATTTGCAGCTTCCTTTATTCTCTAACATTTACAAACTCTAATTTAAATCTTCTAATATCCTAGTTGGATTATTTTATAGATCAATAAGAGTGTGATAATGGTTAACAAAAATAATATTTTTGGGATACATGTCTAATGGGGTCTTACAGGTAGTTATATATTTCCACAACACATACTCTAATTTCTTACTCTAGTCTCTACACTTTGGATACACTATTTTCTACAAAAAAAATTGAATTTTCTTTCAGAAAACTTAGCCATTCAATTTATATATGGGTAGTATATAGATGAGGGTTTATGATGCAATCCGTATTTATTTATGAGGGATTCCTTATCCTTGTCATAAAAGTGGGTTCCTTGGTGACTGATTATAACTCAAGGTATTCCAAACCTAAAAAATGTTTCATTTTATAAATTCAATCATATTTATTGAATAATAAATTTGAGTAGAGTTCACTTCAATACACTTAGAATAATATTACACTACTAAAAAAATATAGGAAAATAAAAATGACACCACAAATAGGACCATCAATTAAATTCCATATGCATTAAATATCTCACATAAAATCAATGGTTTTTAGGGTAATATCTTGTGTTTTAGAAATTCCTCCATTAAAATTAATTTGAGATTTTATTTTGCAAAAATCATGTTAGTTTTTAAATAGTGATGGCCAAAACAACCTAGCTTCAAAAATTTTTCTAGTGGTTCTTTGAGGTCCAAAATTGCTTCTCTGTGAAATTTGATGGAAGAAAGAAAGAATAGAGTTCATTTCCTCTTCATGGATACACCTTCTAATGAATTGTTTATTAAAAAATTTATATAAATAAAGATCCCCCCAGACATAATATTTTGATTCTTTTGTTCTATGTGAGTAAACCAAGAGGTGTGTGTTTGTGTATGGGGGGGTGTGGTGAATTGAGTTCCCAAAAAAAATAATGTTATAAAAAATTAAAATTAAATCCCCCAAATTAATAAAAATACCCAATTAATAAAAATATTTGAAATATATAAATTTTATCTTTAAAATAATTTCTCAAAAATGGGATTAAGGCTTAGTTAAAATATTTTATAAATACTTTAAATTTTGAAACTAAGTTACTTAATTAAAATTTTCATATAAAAACAAATTAAGACTAACTATCATAGTGTAGTTTTATTTATAGATTTTGAAAACATAAAAAGATTTTTCATCCAAAAGAAACAAAAATTAAAAAATTATACAGTGGAAATAAAACAATGGATTGGTATCAAGTTGTGATTTAATCCCCTCCACTTGGAAATCACATAATTCCAAGAAGTTTATTATAACAATAAATAGATTCACAACCTAGATCAGGTTTTATATTAAATAGTGAATCGGGCCATCTAGGAACAAAGCCTCTTCTATAATTATGCATGGGATAAAAGTTATCAGGTCAAACATGACATCTTTCACAATTATTCATTGGAATAAAATAAATGAGGTTTGAAAGAATGTGTCCATCGTACACTAGTTTAATCATAGGAGGTAGTGTTTATAGATAAATAGAGTATAAAAACACACTACTCAAAATTAAATCAAATAATTAAAATAAAAATAGATAGATTAATAGAAAGTGTGATGCAGCTCGACCCATGATGCTTTGGTTGTTCTGAGTCCTTGAGTTTTTATTTGGATATTACTAAAACAAGTTTCTTGGTTAGTAAAGAAAAGCATAGTTCCATAGAATGAACTCCTATATAAATTATATATTATTCTATGTCTGTCATCCACTGTTTTTAGTAGTTCATAATAATCTATTCTCTTATGATCTAATGAATCAATTTATTTAAATCTTAAGTAGAAGTAGTTACTAGAGAGTAATCATCATTTATTTAACATACTAAAGCTTCATTTAATGTGTAAAAAACGTAGATTAGAGATTTGAAATGATACACTACTAATTTAGACATGTTAATATGCATTCACTTTATGTATTGGTAACTTGACATGCTCATTTTATGAGGTAGGGTGATACGGTTAGATCATTTCTTTATACAGTTAGCTCATCTCTTCATGATGTTAGTTGATGACTCTGTCGTATGATTGTTCTTTGTGCAATCAATACATTTGAAACATACAATCTTAATATCACTTTATGAAAATTTACAACTACCTTGGAATGGTAACTTGATTTCTTTATGCGATTAGGTATTTTCCTTCTTACATTAACGTGATTTCCTTCTTGTGGTAAGGTTATTATTCAGTGTGAGGTCATATCATGAATTAAACTAATTTTGTTTATTAGTATCATGAAAATATTTTCATTTGAATAAAGTAAGGTGAAATATAACACGTGTTAATGTGATACAGTCACCTGATCTTCACATGGTAATGTGTCATGGTAAGATTTATACTTATCCATTTTAGAAATTTTTTCCAGTAAAAAATTTCCAGCAGAAAACATGAGAACCATTAATAATAAGATAAACATGATTTGAGATCATTAAAATAAGTTGGTTCTGGCCTAATCCAACAATATCCCCCTTTTTTATGATCATAAACCATGACATGTAAATTAAAATGAAACAAATACATCAAAAGAATATTTTAAAAGGGTTGAAATATTTTTAATAAGGTTATGAAATCATGAAATGTGTTTCCACATTCAATGAATTTTAATTAATCACATTATTCTCCCCCTTTTCCACATTATTAATTCAATGAATTTTAATTTACCTTTATTCTACCCCTTTTGATATTATTAAAAAGATACAGAAAAATAAATAACAGAATAAATATAGAATGATATGAATACATAAAAAGATAGTATAACAAAATAGAAAAAATATAGTAAAATAAATTTCTATCAGTAATCCAGATCTGAATCTGAATGAAGGACATCTCTTATATATATTGTAAGGATATGATCCTTTTATTTAGAATAAGTGGCAGGATCATGATTAGTATCATTAAAAGATGATGAGGTAGGTGCTCCAATAAACATACACCTAGAAATTGGTCTAAACTACTGAAAGGATGAGGAAGGAGAGGGACCAAATGTATTGATCATATAGGAGGTATTAGGATAAGATATAGGAATAACTGAAGGATATACAACAAATTTTTGACAGGTATAATGGTAAGGTTCCATCAACTGAGTAAAATCACTGACAACTCGAGAACCATACTCTAAGGCTTGAAGTAAATCATCTTGATTCTCCATGAAGGCTTCAAAAATAATATTCATAGATTTAATTTTCTAAACATTAGACTTAAAAACTTGTGTCTGTAGGGGATTATTTAATTATAAAGAAAGAGTTTTGAACATCCCTTTCAAGTATTCCTTTTTGAAGACCCTGTTGAGATAATAATAAATTTCCTTTTTGATTATTTCTCCACCCTGACTAGCTTGTTTGGTATCCTCATGATCCCATGTGAGAGTATTAGTATCATAGACTTGAAACCCATTATAAAAATCTTATTGAGTTTTTTTTAATTCTTTATACAACACTTAAAATTCACCATGAATATATTTTTTGATTTTTCTTCATAAAATATAGTAGTAGAACATACAAGAGCTGACTAAAACACAACTTTCATAAATATTTGGTCTAACTAAATCTTCATATATGATAGATCATCTTGAAGGGAACCCATATGAGCACTCATATCTATAATTTCATTTTGTATCATTTCTATTCTGAAATTAAATTTGGTTTGGAGATGATTTATGACCATTATAATATATTTAGAAAGATCCTTTTATCTCACACTATTTAAAGAAGTCTGAAAGTTATCAAATGATCATTGGAGTATCCCTAACATATATAATTAGAATATAACATAGTAATCCATATTTACATATGAGTATGATAGAAAAGAAGTAGAATGACTATAAGGAGATGGATCACTAACCAAATGCCCACCGTCTACCTTAGTTAAACTCTCTATCGGACAATCTCCCATAGTCCGATCCTCGACTATAGCAGAAACTTAAACGACATAATTTTCAAAATCTTCAACAATATCATCATGATTAAAAAACTGAGAATTTTCAATCCTCTCTTGAATATTAACTTTAGGAATCAAAGATCCTTCCATGTTTCTTTGAAAAAAAAGGGTGGAAGGTCTACCATGTCTGGGTGGACTACCTCCATGATCTTTGTCATTTAAACTAGAATAATTTATATCCAATATATAATATCTAGAGGACTTGTCCCCAACATAATGTGAATTTGGTATACATTTTCTAGGGGTTACCCCAATAATAGGATATCCATATGATCTATAAAAATCAATATCTGATCCACTTGATTTTTCCCACACTAGCTCATCTTCACAAGCTAACTAATCTTCTTTATTAAGATCAATGTACTCTATTTCTTCATATTCCTCTTATTAATCAACAATTTCTTATCCCTCTTCTTCAAATTTTATTATTCTTATTCAAAAGAAGAAACACCATCAAAAAAGTACTTCAAAACTTCATTAGGTTCAAGATGTGGATCTACAAGATATCTTGCTATAATAGGATACTTGATAGGACTGAACTATTTAAAAAATCTAGGCCAGCTACCCATTCATTTTTCCAAGGATTATAATTTACTTTCATTAGCTTACAAATATTTTGAGAAAGATTGAATCTATTAGAAGAAGTTACTTTATCTTCTTCTAGAGTAACTAGTACTTTGTACTCTACCAAAGCATAAATTTATTTAGGATATAGTAAGAAGATAAACATTGAATCTCACTGTCATAGATCAGCTATATAGAATATAAAAAATCAGCATAGATTTATCTGAACACCATTCTTCATTAAAAAAAGAAAAAATAGACCCTGATGTCTCAAAATACCAAAGTCACTATTCATCATTAAAATAACAAACAAAATAAACTTAATTAAGAGTCTTCATTCACCATTTATCTCAAAAGCAGCGGGTCTTCTTGGATTTCTATTCCCAGTGAATTTATATAGTTCATTTTCAAACATGAAGTTCAAATGATTAACATGATAAGAACTTTTACAATATTTATACTCACCACTGTGTGGCATTACCAAACACTTTTCCCTGCGCTTTGATGAGAATTTTAAAAAATCACAATTAATACTTGATTTTAAATAACCCTTATTATCTCAAGGAAAGAATTCAATATTTTTACAAAACTTTTTAATAATATTTGGATAAAAGGTTCTACCATTTTCCTTAAAACATTTAATCTAACCTTGTTTTTGAATCATGTTCTAAACTAGTGATCTACTTGAATTTAACCATTGAGAATCAACTTCTTTAACTACTAAAACTAGAGATTTAATGAGATGTGTGTTATTTAAATCTATAGAAGCACTCAATCTAGATATCAACTTCTTTAAATTATTTAAAGGAGATGATTAAAAATAAAACATAGTTTCTAAAAATCTCTTTATCTTTGGGATTTTGATTCGATTCAAGATCTCTAAAGGTTTGAAAATAGGAGGTAAAAATGAGTGTTTTGAGACGAGAGAGAGTGAGAGGTTCAAGATTTTATAAAATAATCAAATCAGATGATCCTAAATGGATAGAGGTGATCTAATAGAAATGATCGGTACCTTTTTATACTTAGACTTAGATTTTATGTTAAATAATTTAGGGATTAAAATAATAATAATCTTAAAATAAATCCCACCAAAATATTTTCTAAAAATATTAAAAGTAAAAATAGACATGGTAATTTTGATAATAATGGTCCTATAAATATCATTAGCATGATAAGCATGATAACCATAAATTATAGTAGATGTTTTAACTATACTACCAAATAATTCATGATAAGTATATATTAACTATATGAACATATATTCATGGTAAGCATAATGGTCATGTAAGAATTTACGATATGGTAACAAGTGTTCACGGTAGGCATGCTAACCATATGAACAAAAATTAACTCACGGTCAGCCTACTGACCATGTGAATTAAACTTCATATAAATTACTAGAAGAACTTAAAAAATAGAAGTGATAACATTTTAACACCTAAATTAATAACTAATAATTTAAAAATAATTTATCATGCCTATGTCATCTCTAATATATTTTATTCTCTAAACATTCAATGTATTTGTAAATATATCAGCAAGTTGATGTTCAATACCTATTAATTCAAGATTTATATCACATTTCAAGTAATTATCTCTTATAAAATGATGTCATATATCAATATTATTTTTTCTAGAATAACATATAGGATTATTAAAAATATTTATTGCACTTTTATTATCTCAATTTATAGGGACATGTTTGAATAGATATCCATAATCTAAAAATGGTGTTTCATCCACAGAATCTATGCACAACAACTGCATGCAACTATGTATTTTGATTTAGCAGCAGATATTGCCACAATTTTCTTCTTCTTACTACACCATGAAACTAAATAATTTCCCAAAAGGTGAAATGTTCTATAAGTTATTTTTATATCTAAATTACAACCACACAAATATTGATTTGAATAACTAACTGAATAAAATTATTTCCCTATGGAGTAAAATAATCCTAATTTTGTTTTATTCCTGAGGTAATTAAAAATTATTTTCACTGCTAGTAGATGTGATTCTTTTTTTTCATGAAAATAAGAAAACATACACACACTAAACATAATATCTTTTCATTTATCAGTTAAGTATAGTATGTTTCAAATCATGCCTCTGTAAGTGGTTTGATCAACTGATTTACCATGTTCATCAATATCCAAATTGAAATTAATACCCATGGGAGTATCACTACTGTTAATACTATCCATACGAAAAAAATTTATTAGGATTTTAGTTTACTTTCATTGATTTAAAATAATTCCTTTTTATTTTGAAAATTTTAAAATCCAAGAAATAATTTAAGTTTACCCATTAAACTCATTTCAAATTCACTTTTGTAAATTCTCGTGTTATTGAACCGGGTTAAAATATGAATTTTTTTAAATTTTTTTCAGTTTATCAATGGGTAATTTTTATAAACCGAGCTCTCAAATTTTATTCCAAGTTTTGGAACACCTATTGTTGTTGTTTTTGGACTTGCGTAATTACCTGATAATTTTCGCAGGGGTCACGATGAGTCTCAGGAACACCGATTTTGGAAAAGTCCACTTTAATGGATTTGTATGGGCAGTGTAAGGTTGTGTTCCAACCTATTCAGTTTACCCTGTTTAATAAATTATTTAATTTAATTAAATAAAATTATATGAGAGTTTATAATTAATTAAAATAAGGTTTTAATAGTTATAATAATGAATTTATTATTATTATTGTGGTTTTTCAATTAAATGAATGTTAAAGAGTTAATTAAATGATGATTTTAGAAATTAATATTGATTTTGGGTTTATCGAAGAACCATTTTAATTAAATGAAGAGTTTCAGAATTATTAAAGGTCCATTTATTATTAAACGGAGGAATGGCCTAATAATAATAATGTTATTATTATTATTATTATTATGGTGTCATTAATTATTTTGATGCTTTGAGATTATAATTGCATGTTAAAGGAGTGTATCATTTATTATAATTTAATGTGGCTTTTGAGATTCTCAAAGAAATGTTTAATTAAATGAGGGGTTTCAGATTTAATGAAGCTTTATTATTAAATATAGGTGTTGGCCTTATCAAAGGTTTGAAAAATAATAATAATGATATTATTATTATTTTAGTTTTATGAATGTAATAATTATTATTTTTATGGAAATTAAATTAGGGGTTATCTTTTGGAGTTTTTATCATATTAATGATATTATAATAAATTTGGGGTTTGTGTTTTAAATAAATGAGTGTTGGAATAATAATAATAATAATGTTACTAGTTATTTTGTGGTTATTTAGTTAAATAAATGTTATAATAATTTAATGATCAACATGGAGTTTTATAATTAATTACAAAACATTTATAAAGAGAATAATAAATGAAGGTCAAAAACAAATTAAATAATTAATGTTGATTTAAACAGTGGTTGGACATAATCAAAAGGAGCGTTTTATTGTTTCTTTAAAACATTTTAATTATGGGGTTTATCAATGTACTGTTTTTATTAAATGGGGAGTTTTAGATTTAATGAAATAAATAGAAATGATAATAATAATATTATGACTATTATCATTAATATTATTATGTGTATTGTTATTTTTTTTATTTAGTATATTATAATTTTTAAGGAGAAAAAGTAATACAAGAGAGGCACGACCCTCCTATTCTTTTTCTTCCTCCCAGGTGAGGCGCGACACACCTGGTCTGCCCTCGGGGCATGATGAACCCCAAAACCCCAAAAATCCTACTTTGCACTTATCCCTTGGCCTAAAACCTCCATGCAGTGCAAACTGAAAGCACAGAACCCTCGTATGACCTGCATCACCAGTGCACGACACCACCTGGTTGGAATCCCCTGTAGCATGCAACCTGCAGTGGCATGCACGGGACCTCCTCCTTGCAGTGTGTCCTCCTTCCAGTCGCGATTCATAGCTGGTGCACGACCCTCAGATGACCCCCTGCAACAGTGCGCTTCGACCCCGTGTAGAACCACTGTAGCGCGCGACACCCCCCTCTTCCGTGATCTTCTTCTGCAGACGTTTCCTCTTGTCTTCTCCAAGGGTTTTGTTCGATTCCTCAAGCATTCCGGCATACGCAACTGAAGATGAGGTGAATGGTTCATTTTCTCTCACCTCTATCATTGAGGTAAGGTTTATACACCACTATTGTTTTTTTTCACCATCATATTAGAGTCTGATAATTTATTTGAGTCCACAGTATATAAATGTAGGTGCGTAGGCCATGTTGCACTGGTTTTGGGTTTTTCGTTGTTTTTTTGGTGAATCGTTGTTTATGTTGTAGGATTCACACATGTCTATATATATATATATATGTATGTATGTATGTATGTATGTATGTATGTATGTATGTATGTATAAAAGTTTTGTGTGTGAGACCGCACGGTAATTGCAATTGATTGTCACCGTTAAAGTCAAACTACTGCGTATTAAAATGATGCCACCCCAAGGTAGGGTCCCAAATACTTTAAACTTTATTTAAGAATTATAGCTTCTTTAAATAAATTGAGAATGTGAGTTTCTTTTATTATGATATGTCGATGAATTACACTTTTGATGTTATTATATATTGACCCCACATGAGATAAATGGGGACTTGACATGTGTTGATTTTGATCAGGTTTTTCTAATTTGGTTAATGTGATATTATTAAAAAGATAAATGATTTGGAAGAGTAGAATGGGTAATAGGTTAATTAATTTTATAATTATTTATCAAGTCATGAGTTGTAATAAAAGTGTGTATTTTACTGATTATTGAGAATATTGAATATTTAACGTATCCAAATTATATATTGGAAACTGGTAATAATTAATGGATGGATTAATTATTACATATAAATGGAAATGGTTAACTAATTGATGATTTGTTAAATAGATAAGATTTAATTAATTAATTAGTTGTTGAATTAATTAATTTTCATGCTTTAAATTACGATTGTGAATTGATTGTTTGTTATGAATTTTGGTCATGGGTACCTATTGACAAATGTTATATTTCTATGCATTATTTTTTCTTGGATGGAGTTGTTTTATAATATGAGATGATCTGTGAGATAGTTGCTAAATAAATGGGCTTTGTTCAACTTGTTTTGAGATGATTATGACGTGCATGTAAATTGTTAAAGCCCTTGATGAATCACTGTTTGAGTGGACGGGTTCAGACTTAATAAATAAATTGGATAATTAAATGTTGGGTTAATTATTTATTTATCATGCTAAGAATAACTAAATTTTAATTAATTATTTACTATTGAGATGTTTAATGGTTAATTAATGGTTGACATTTGATGTGCGACTTATATTGTTAATTACTTTTTGAATTAATTAACGGATTGGATTAATTAATTTATGAATTAATTAATGGATGGTTTTGGGGTGTTAAACATGGAATTATACACCAATGCTAAATATATATGTATGATTGATAAATGGGTTGTGAGACAAGGACTGATCTCCAAATAATCACGGGGTTCTAGACATGGCGTTCTACATCCAACTTGCAAGAAAATATTCTTTTATGGGTTAGGGACTGATGCTCCAAATACCCATGGGTTGTGAGACAAGGACTGATGCTCCAAATACTCACGAGGGTTTTATACATAATGTTCTACACCCATTAATCGACATTGGACTGTGGGTCTAATTGGTCATACATGAAATAAATTAATTGGTTAATGAAAACTATTGTGACATTATGATTTTTGAATTGAATATGAGAAATGTTTCATACATATCAACGAATTGGGTGAATCACTATTAGTGGATGGACCCAAGAGCGTATCACTATTTCTTTAGTGGACGGGCTCAGATATAGTATATGAAATATTAAATTGAATATCTTATGGCGCGTTATCCAAGCCAAAGAACAAGCTTGGATTTGGTCTTAACTTTGATTACTTAGATGGTCTTTAGAGACATCTGTGGTGAGTGACTTATATAGGGAATGGCAGGCTCAGTCCAGATCATGAGAATTATGTAATTTAATGAGGTTTGAATAATTGATAAATTAAAATGATTCTGTAATGACTATTGTGTTTGTATGATAAATGTATAATGTAGGTTCAGACACTAGCTGAGAGATGAAGTAGGTAATTGGGTATATAGTTACATTGTACTGCTTACCTTAATTATGCATGATTGCACTATTTAAATTATTAATTTAATGTCAGGATTTTGGGTAGACACTGGTGGTCCCGGCCTGCTGAGATTTATATCTCACACCCTACATGGTATGCCATTGCACTGGGGTACCTGAGTAGATTCTATTTGGTTGCAGGATTGTGATGTTTTCATTTACTTAGAAGATCGGAGAAAAAGACCAAGAAGAATCTCGAGATTCTTTAGGAGACTTCTCTCTCAGGGATTGGAGTCATTTTTTATTTATTTTTGTAATGTAATGTTCAAAATTCTTTTGTGTTCACTATTTTCCATTTTTGTATCATTAGCATGTCATGCATGGATCTGCTATATAATTGATGTTGCCCATTTGTTTGTACAAGATTTATTAAATTCGTCTTCGGTTGCTTTATCATTTATTAGATTGCTTCTTAAATTTATTACCATTGTTTGTTATTTACTTTGATATATCGTTGTGCAACTCTAATAAGAGGATATACTCTCCCCACTGACTGTCCTTAGACCCTCAATGCTAGTCGGCAGCCTCTGGTGTATTGGGAGATGCGCTTGAGGTCATGTGGTGACCGGTCCGGTCACTGGTTCAGTGGTGAGTTGGGTCGGGATGTTACAAAGTGGTATCAGAGGGAGGTTTTATTTCTTTTCCTTTGTCTTACTATTTTGGGGTTGGTAGACAGGAGATTAAGAATGTGTCAGCGCTTCGATTAATAGTCATGCTTGGGAGTTATCACCCTATGTACAGGAAATGACCAAGTGGCCATGGATGGGAATTGATGTTTATACTATTAGAGGTTATAGTTGATATGATTTAACCTTGAGTGACTGCCGTATTTTCCACAGTTTATTGATTTTTTGAATTTTGAAAAAAAAATATTGTCCTGACATGGCAAGGAAGTTTCGTACATGCATCATGTTAGTCCCTTAGAGATTCACATGCCATGCATATAACATTCCATGTAGGTTCATTATTAGGGTGCTTGCTAATTTGGATTCTGTTCCTTGGGTGCAATACCATGTTTTGATCTTCTTTAGGACGCCTCTCTAGATATCTTGTTTTGGTGATAGATTTAACATGCTTGAGTGATTATATGCCATACTGCCTTTGTTATTAGCATGTTTTGTTATTGTGCCATGCTTCTGTGTTATATCATGTTGTTTTGAAACTTATTATACTAACATGCTATTGATGTTTTGATATATTAAAGGGATGCTAAAGTTAAAATGTTAAATAAATGTCGATTGTGATAAATGGGAGCCAACTACCAGTGATAAGGTGTATGGGAACCATATCGATTGGTAGATGGCCACTAATGGGACAAAACCATATAACCATAGTATGTTTTAAAAATGGTAATGAATGTAATACTACTGAGTTTTTATTGTAATGAACCATTGTGGGGTTGCTTTTGAAGAACTCGGATTAAACAAATGGGACTTTTGAGGTCTACTTTTTGGTAAAAGGAATTTTGATGCTAAATTTCTTGTTTATATTTGAATAACACTGAATGTAAAATGTTTAAAGAGGATTTTTTTGATATCATGCTTATTTTTACATAGGGAATTATTTTGAAAACTAGGTGGATTTTTGTGAAAAATTACTTGTGTGTTTTTTTAAATTCATTAAAATGATGAAATGTTGAAATGAATTGATTAAAATGGGTAAAACAAAAAAATGAGCTTTTGAATATTGTGTTTTTGGTTTTGTGTGACCAAGAGAGAGGGTAAACGTTAATGATCATAAGGGGATAACATGTGGTAGGGAGTACCCATAGAATGTTCTAGGCTATTAAAGTAAGTTCATCCCACTACTCTAAAGGACTTATCGGGACTCAGTTGTTTTGGAACATTGATAGGTTTATGTTACGGATTTTATGGTTAATGTTTGACATGGTGATCGCGATTCGAGGAATGTCACATGCATAAGTTAATGTGTTATAAAGACATGTACTGGTGAGTGGCTGATCTTTTCTTGCGATGTCATAGAAAATCCTAAGGTGGGTATTTTTGCATCATTTTCGATAAACGTGTCAGCAGGTGATGTTGAGATTTTAGAACTAAGTTATCCGATAATAGTTTGACTGATCTTCTTAATGACCTTGGGTTTTCTCTAAGTAATATATTCTGAATATGAAAATAATGTACCATATCTTGACTTCATCATGTAGACACTAAGATAGTGTTGGTCTTATGCCGCACTACAGTTTAAATGTTGTTCAGATTGATGAGTGGTTGTTATCTGGGTAATACGTGGGATGTGTTGATTCTTTGGGATACTTTTCTTTTTGTGTTTTGGAATGGTTTTTTTAAAATATCCTTGAGATGACTTGACTTGGAAATTTCACCAGAGGTCGGGTAAGGAATTCATTTTACATGCGGATGGTTTGGGATTGTTTTAAAGGAATATCATCAGATAAAGGGCGAAATGGGGTTTTTGGTCTGTGACGTCTTTCAAGGGAAGCATGTGAAACTTGTTCTGTTGATTGATCGAGATTCAAAAATTTTCATTGACAAGGTCCTTTTAATGACTTAATATATAAGAACTATTTCTATCTTTAAGATATAAACTGAGTATTGGCTCTGGTTTTAATGGCTTAGCCATTAGGCTTGTGAAGGGTTAAAGGTGTGTTTGGCGTTGGGAACACAACACATCACTTCTAACAAGATTAAATAACCATTGTAGTTTGGTTGTTTTAGTAGTGGTTCTGGATGGCTTCTCGAGGACGAGAATTTTTTAAAGGTGGGTATATTATAATGTCTTGTGTTATTGAAATGGGTTAAAATACAAATGTTTTTGAAATTTTTTCAGTTTATCAACTGCTCATTTTTTTAAACCAAGCTCTGGAATTTTATATTGAGTGTTAGAACACCTAAAGTTGTTGTTTTTGGACTTCCATAATTACCTAATAATTTTCACATGTGTCCCAATGAGTCTAAGGAACACCGATTTCAAAAAATTCCACTTTAATGGATCTGCACGGGTAGCGCACGATTGCGTTCCAACCTGTTCAGTTTACCCTGTTTAATAAATTATTTAATTTAATTAAATAATATTATATGAGAGTTTGTAATTAATTAATAGAAGTTTTTAATAATAATAATAATAATTAATTTATTGTTATTATTATTGTGGTTGCTTAATTAAATGAATGTTAAAGAATTAATTAAATGATTATTGAATAAATTAATGTTGATTTTGGGTTTATCGAAGAACCGTTTTAATTAATTGAAGAGTTTCAGAATTATTAAAGGACTATTTACTATTAAATGGATGAATGTTCTATTAATAATAATGTTATTATTATTATTATTATTGTGTCATTAATTGTTTTGATGCTTTGATATTTTAATTGCATGTTAAAGGACTGTATCATTTATTAGAATTTCATGTGGCTTTTGAGCTTCTCAAAGAAACTTTTAATTAAATGAGGGGTTTCATATTTAATAATGCTTTATTATTAAATATATTTGTTGGCCTTATCAAAGGTTTGAAAAATAACAATAATGATATTATTATTATTTTAGTATTATGAATGTAATAATTATTATGTTTATGGAAATTAAATTATGGGGTATCGTTTGGAGTTTTTATCATATTAATGATATTGTAATAAACTGGAGGTTTGGGTTTTAAATAAATGAGTGTTGGAATAATAATAATAATAATGTTATTATTTTTTTATGGTTATTTAGTTATAAAAATGTTAAAAGAATTTAATGATTAAAAGGGAGTTTTATAATTTATTTTGAAACATTTATTAAGAGAATAATAAATGAAGGTAAAAAATGAATTAAATAATTAATGTGGATTTAAATGGTGGTTGGACATAATCAAAAGGATTATGTTATTGTTTCTTTAAAAACAATTTAATTATGGGGTTTATCAATGAACTGTTTTTATTAAATGGGGAGTTTGGGCTTTAATAAAATAAATTGAAATGATAATAATAATATTATGACTATTATAATTAATATTATTACTATGTGTATTTTTATTTATTTTTTATTTATCATATTATATATTTTTTAAGGGGAAGGCACTATAAAAGAGAGGCATGACCATCCTGTTCTTATTCTTCCTCCCAGGTGAGGCGCGACACACCTGGTCTGCCCCCAGTGCGTGATGAACCCCAACAATGCACAACTCCTCCTCCACACTTCTCCCTTGGCCGAACGACCTCCCTGCAGTTCAAGCTGAAAGCATGTGACCCCCAGACGACCTGTAGTAGTAGCGCGCGACACCACCTGGGAGGAAACCCCTGTAGCGCGCGACTTGTAGTGGCGTGTGTGGGACCTCCTCCTTGTGGTGCATCCTACTTCTAGCCAAGATTCATAGTTGGTGCACGACCCTCGGATGACCCCCTGCAACAGTGCACTTCGACCCCAGGTAGAACCACTATAGCGCATGACACCCCCCTCTCCTGTGATATTCTTTCATGGACGTTTCCTCTTGTCTTCTCCATGGGTTTTGTTAGACCCATCAATTATTCCAGCATACACCACCGAAGTCGAGGTGAATGGTTCGTTTTCTCTCACCTACGTCATTGAGGTAAGGTTTATACACCACTATTGTTTTTTCCTCATCATATTAGAGTCTGATGATTTATTTGAGTCCCCGTTATATAAATGTAGGTGCGTAGGCCTTACTGCACAAGTTTTGGGTTTTATGTTGTTTTTTTGGTGAATTGTTGTTTATGTTACAGGATGCATGCATGTGTCTATATATATATATACACACACATATGTATATATGTGTATATATATATGTGTGTGTATAAAAGCTGTGTGCGTGCGACCGTGCGGTAATTTCAATTGATTGTCGTCATTAAAGTCAAACTGTTGCATATTAAAATGATTCCACCCTAAGGTATGGTCTCAAATCCTTAACACTTTATTTAAGAATTATTGCTTCTTTTAATAAATAGAGATTGTGAGTTTCTTTGATTATGATATGTCGATGAATGACACTTTTTTATGTTATTCTATAATGACCCCACATGAGATAAATTAGGACTTCACATGTGTTGATTTTGATCATGTTTTTATAATTTGGTTAATGTGATATTATTAAAATGATAAATGATTTGGATGGGCAGAATGGGTAATAGGTTAATTAATTGTATAATTATTTATCAAGTCATGAGTTGTAATAAAAGTGTGTATTTTACTGATTGTTGAGAATATTGAATATTTGATGTGTTCGGATTATATATTGGAAACTGGTAATAATTAATGGATGGATTAATTATTACATATAAATGGAAATGGTTAACTAATTTATGATTGGTTAAATAGAAAATATTTAATTAATTAATTAATTATTGAATTAATTAATTTTCATGCTTTAAATTAAGATAGTGAATTGATTGTTTGTTATGACTGTTGATCATGGGTACCTTTTGACACATGTTATATTTCTATGAATTAAGTTGTCTTGGATGGAGTTGTTTTATAATATGAGATGTTGTGTGAGATGGTTGCTAAATATATTGGATTTGTTTAGCTTGTTTTGAGATGATTATGACGTGCATGTAAATTGTTAAAGTCTGGGAAGAATCACTGTTTGAGTGGATGGGTTCAGACTTAATAAACAATTTTTATAATTAAATGTTGGGTTAATTATGTATTTGGATTTCCAAGAATAATTAATTGTTAATTAATTATTTACTATTGAGATGTTTAGTGGTTAATTAATGGTTGAATTTTGATGGGTGATTTATGTTGTTAATTAGTTGTTGAATTTATTAACGGATTAAATTAATTAATGGATGGTTTTGGGGTGTTAGACATGGAATTCTACACCAAAGATAAATATATATGTATGATTGATAAACAGGTTGTGAGACAGGGACTGATGCTCCAAATACTCACGGGGTGCAAGACATGGCGTTCTGCACCCAACTTGCAAGAAAATATACCTTTATGAGTCAGGGACTGATGGTCCAAATACCCATGGGTTGTGAGACAAGGACTGACACTCCAAATACTCACGAGGGTGCTAGACATGATGTTCTACACCCATTAATTGACATTGGATTGTGGGTCCAATCGGTCTTACAAGAATGAAATTATTTGTTTAATGAAAACTACTGTGACATTATGATTTTTGAATTGAATATGAGAAATGGTTCATAATTATCAATGAATTGGGTGAATCACTCTTAGTGGACGAACCTAGGAGCGAATCACTATTTTTTTAAGTGGATGATCTCAAATATAGTATATGAAAGATTAAATTGAATATCTTATGACGTGTTATCCAATCCAAAGCACAAAATTGGATTTGGTCTTAACTTTGATTACATAGATGGTATTTAGAGACATATGTGGTGAGTGACCTATACAAAGAATGTCTGGCTCAGTCCAGATCACAAGAATTATGAGTTTAATGAGGTTTGAATAATTGATAAATAAAAATGATTATGTAATAACTATTGTGTATGCATGACAAATGTATAATACAGGTTCAGACACCAGCTGAAGTAGGTACTTGGGTATAGAGTTACATTTTACTGCTTAACTTAATTATGAACGCTTTCACTGTTTAAATTATTTATTGAATGTCATGATTTTGGGTAGAAACTGGTGGTCCCGGCCTGCTGAGATTTATATCTCACACCCTACTCGAGCTGCCATTACACTGGGGTACCCGAGTAGATTCTATTTGGTTGCAGGATTGTACGGTTTGCATTTACTTGGAAGATAGGAGCAAAAGACCGAGCAGAAGCTTAGGATTCTTGAGGATACTGTTCTTGGGGATTGGAGTCACTTTTTATTTATTTTTGTAATGGAATGTTCAAAATTCTGTTTTATTCTCTATTTTCCA
The DNA here is from genome assembly GCA_963277665.1 of Viscum album. NCBI lineage: Eukaryota > Viridiplantae > Streptophyta > Magnoliopsida > Santalales > Viscaceae > Viscum > Viscum album. The sequence goes on along the minus strand of OY728138.1, from coordinate 1,099,967,904 downwards.
TTTTTTTATCATTAGCATGACATGCATGGATCTGCAATATAATTAATGTTATCCATTTGTTTGTACAAGATTTATAAAATCTGTCTTCAGTTTCTTTATCATTTATTAGACTGCTTCTGCAATTTATTGCCATTGTTTGTTATTTACTTTGATATACCATTGTGTAAATCTGATAAGAGGGTATAGTATCCCCACTGGACCCTCAATGCTAGTCGACAACCTATAGCATATGGGGAGATGTGATTGGGGTTATGTGGTGACTGGTCTGGCCACTGGTTTAGTGGTGAGTTGGGTCGGGACGTTACAAAGTGGTATCAGAGGGAGGTTTTCTTTCTTTTCCTTTGTCTTAATATTTTGGGGTTGGTAGACAGGAGACTGGGAATGTGTCAGCGCTTCGGTTAATAGATGTGCTTGGGACTAATCACCCCATGTATGAGAAATGACCAAGTGGCCAGGGATGAGAATTGATGTTTATACTATTAGAGGTTACAGTTGATATTATTTAACCTTGAGTGACTGGTGTATTTTCCACAGTTTATTGATTTTGTGAATTTTGAAAAAAAAAACTTGGCTTGACATGGCAAGGAAGTTTCGTACATGAATTATCTTAGTCCCTTAGAGATTCACATTCCATGTAATTTCATTATTAGGGTGCCTGCTAATTTGGATTGTATTCCTTGGGTTCATTTCCAAGTTTTGATCTACTTTAGCATGCCTCTCTAGATTTCATGTTTTGGTGATAGATTTAACATGATTGAGTGATTATATACCATAATTCCTTTGTTATTAGCATGTTCTGTTGTTGTGCCATGAATCTGTGTCATATCATGTTGTTGTGATACTTCTTATGATAACATGATATTGATGTTTTGATATATTAAAGGGATTCTAAAGATAAAATGTTAACTAAATTTTGATTGTGATAAATGGAATCCAACTGCCAGCGATAAGGTGTATGGGCACCTTATCGATTGGTAGATATCCACCAACATGACTAAACCATATAACCATAGTATGTTTTGTAAATGGTTATGAATGTAATACTACTGATTTTTTATTGTAATTATCCATTTCAGTGTTTCTTTTGAAGAAATCAGATTAAATAAATGGGACTTTTGGAGGTCTCTTTTTTGGTAAAAGGAATTTAGATGCTAAATTGCCTGTTTATATTTGAATAACACTAAATGTAAAATGTTTAAAGATAATGTTTGTGATATCATGGTTATTTTTTTGTAGGGAATTTTCTTGAAATCCAAGTGGATTTCTGTGAAAAAGTACTTGTGTTTTTTTTTGAAATTCATTCAAATGATGAAATGTTGAAATAAATTAATTAAAATGCCTAAAATGAAAAAATGAGCTTTTGAATATTGTGTTTATGGTTTTGTGTGACCAAGAGAGAGGGTCAATATTAATGATTATAAGAGGCTAACCCATGGTAGGTAGTACCCATAGAATGTTCTAGGCTATTAAAGTAAGTTTGTCCCACTACTCGGGAGGACTTCTCGTGACTCCGTTATTTTGGAACGTCGATAGGTTTATGTTATGAATTTTATGATCAATGTTTGAAATGGTGATTGATGTTTGATTAATGTCACATGCATACATTAATGTGTTCTAAAGATACATGATGGTGAGTGGCTGATCTTCTCTTGCGACGTCATAGAAAATCCTAAGGTGGGTATTGTTGCATCATTTTCGATAAACGTGTCAGCAGGTGATGTCGAGCTTTTAGAACAAAGTTGTTCGGTAATAGTTTGACTGATTTTCTTAATGACCTTGGTTTTTCTCTAAGTACTCTGTTCTGAATACGATGTTCATTTCCCTTATCTTGACTTTGTCATGAAGACACTAAGATAGCGTTGGTCTTACACCGTGCTGCAGTTTAAATGTTGTTGGGCTTGATGAGTGGTTGTTATCTGGGTAATACGCGGGATGTGTTGATTCATTGGGCTACTTTCCTTTTTGTGTTTTGGATTGGTTGTTTTAAAATATCTTTGTGATGACTTGACTTAGAAATTTTACCAGAGGTCAGGTAAGGACTTCATTTTACATGCGGATGGTTTTGGATAGTTTTAAAGGAACGTCATTAGATAAAGGGTGAAATGGGGTTTTTTGCCTTTGACGTCTTTCGAGGGAAGCATGTGAAAACTGTTATGTTGATTGATCGAGATTCAACTATTTTCGTTGACGAGGTCCTTCTAATGACTTAAGATATAAGAACTGTTTCGATGTTTAAGCTATAAACTAAGCATTGGCTCTGGTTTTAATGGCTTATCTATTAGTCTTGAGAAGGGTTAAAGGTGTGTTTGGCATTGGGAACAAAACACGTCACTTATAACAAGATTAAATGACCTTTGTAGGTCGGTTGTTTTAGTATTGGTTCTAAATGGATTCTCGGGGACACGAAGTTTTTTACGGTCGGTATATTTTAAAGTCGTGTGCTATTGAACTGGGTTAAAATATGAATGTTTTTGAATTTTTTCAGTTTATCAATGGGTCATTTTCTTAAACCAAGCTCTGGAATTTTATTCCGAGTGTTGGAACACCTAAAGTTGTTGTTTTTGGACTTGCGTAATTACCCGATAATTCTCGCAGGTGTCCTGATGAGTCTCAGGAACCCCGATTTCGGAAAATTCCACTTTAATGGATCTTCACGGGTAGTGCATGGTTGCGTTCAAACCTATTCAGTTTACCCTGTTTAATAAATTATTTAATTTAATTAAATATTATTATATGAGAGTTTGTAATTAATTAATATATGGTTTTAATAATAATAATAATGAAGTTATTATTATAATTATTGCGGTTGTTTAATTAAATGAATGTTAATAAATTAATTAAATGATGATTGAAGAAATTAATGTTGATTTTGGGTTTATCGAAGAACCGTTTTAATTAAATGAAGAGTTTCAGAGTTATTAAAGGACCATTTATTTTTAAATGGAGGAATGTCATAATAATAATAATTTTATTATTATTATTATTATTGTGTCATTAATTATTTTGTTTCTTTGATATTTTAATTGCATGTTAAAGGAGTGTATAATTTATTAGAATTTAACGTGGATTTTGAGCTTCTCAAAGAAACATTTAATTAAATTAGGGGTTTGAGATTTAATGAAGCTTTATTATTAAATATAGGCATTGGCCTTATCAAAGGTTTGAAAAATAATAATAATGATATTATTATTATTTTAGTTTTTTGAATGTAATAATTATTATTTTATGGAAATTAAATTAGGGGTTATCATTTGGAGTTTTTATCATATTAATGATATTGTAATAAATTGGGGGTTTGGGTTTCAAATAAATGAGTGTTGGAATAATAATAATAATAATGTTATTATTATTTTTGGTTATTTAGTTAAATAAATGTTAAAAGAATTTAATGATTAACAGGGAGTTTTAGAAATAATTACGAAACATTTATTAAGAGAATAATAAATGAAGGTAAAAAAAATTAAATTTTTAATGTGGATTTAAATGGTGGTTGGAAATAATTAAAAGGAGCGTTTTATTGTTTCTTTAAAAGAAATTTAATTATGGGGTTTATCAATGTACTGTTTTTATTAAATGGGGAGTTTTGGGTTTAATGAAATAAATGGAAATGATAATAATAATTTTATAACTATTATAATTAATATTATTATTATGTGTATTGTAATTTTTTTTAGTGTATTATAATTTTTTTAAGGGGAAGGAGCTATACAAGAGATGCGCGACCCTCCTGTTCTTCTTCTTCCTCCCAGAGGAGGTGCGGAACACCTGGTCCGCCCCCTATGTGTGATGAAACCAAACACCGCACAACTCATCCTCTGCACTTCTCCCTTGGCCTAACGACCTCACTATAGTTCAAGCCGAAAGCACGTGACCCCCGGATGGCCTGCAGAAGCAGCGCACGACACCACCTGGGCGGAACCCCTTGTTGCGCGCGACCTGCAGCGGCGTGCACGAGACCTACTCCTTACGGTGCGTCCTTCTTCCAGCCGTGATTCATAGCTGGTTCATGGCCCTTGGATGACCCCCGACAATAGTGTGCTTCGACCCTGGGTAGAACCACTATAGCGCGCGACACCCCCTCTTCCATGATCTTCTTCTGCGGATGTTTCCTCTTGTCTTCTCTATGGGTTTTGTTCGATCCATCAAGTATTCCAACATCTACCACTGAATTCATGGTGAATGGTTTGTTTTCTCTCACCTCTGTCATTGAGGTAAAGTTTACACACCACTATTGTTTTTTTCACCATCATATTAGAGTCTGAAAATTTTTTTGTGTCCCTAGTATATAAATGTAGATGGATAGGCCTTGATGCACTGGTTTTGGGTTTTCCGTTGTTTTTTTAGTGAATCGTTGGTTATGTTGCAGGATGCGCACATGTATCTAAATATATATATATACATACATATATATATATACATATGAACATATGTATATATATATATGTGTATGTATATATGTATGTATAAAAGTTGTGTGTGTGTGACTGTGCAGTAATTGCAATTGATTGTCGTAGTTAAAGTCAAACTGCTACGTATTAAAATGATTCCACCCCAAGGTAAGGTCCCAAATCCTTATCACTTTATTTAATAATTATAGCTTCTTCAAATAAATTGAGAATGTGATTTTATTTGATTATGATATGTCTATGAATGACACTTTTGATGCTATTATATAATGACCCCACATGAGATAAATGAGGACTTGACATGTGTTGATTTTGATCATGTTTTACTAATTTGGTTAATGTGATATTATTAAAAATATAAATTATTTGGATGGACATAATGGGTAATAGGTTAATTAAATATAGAACTAATTATCAAGCATGATTTGTAATAAAAGTGTGTATTTTACAGATTGTTGGGAATATTTAACATTTGACGTGTTCGGATTATATATTGGAAGCTGGTAATAATTAATGGATGGATTAATTATTACATGTAAATGGTAATGGTTAACTAATTTATGATTGGTTAAATAGATAATATTTATTTAATTAATTAATTTTTGAATTACTTAATTTTCATGATTTAAATTAAGATTCTGAATTGATTGTTTGTTATGACTATTGGTCATGGGTACCTTTTGACACATGTTATATTTCTATGAATTAGGTTGTCTTGGATGGAGTTGTTTTATAATATGAGATGCTGCATGAGATGGTCTCTAAATATATGGGCTTTGTTCAGCTTGTTTTGAGAGTATTATGACGTGCATGTAAATTGTTAAAGTCCTGGACGAATCAATGTTTGAGTGGATGAGTTCAGACTTAATAAATAATTTGGATAATTAAATGTTGGGTTAATTATTTATTTGGATTGCTATGAATAATTAATTGTTAATTAATTATTTACTATTGAGATGTTTAATGGTTAATTAATGGTTGACTTTTGACGGGCGATTTATGTTGTTAATTAGTGGTTGAATTAATTAACGGATTGAATTAATTAATTTATGAATTAATTAATGGATGGTTTTTGGGTGTTAGACATGGAATTATACACCAATGATAAATATATATGTATGTTTGATAAATGGGTTTTGAGATAGGGACTAATGCTCCAAATACTCATGGGGTGCTAGACATGGCGTTCTACACCCAACTTGTAAGAAAATATTCTTTTATGGGTCAGGGACTGATGCTACAAATACCCATGGGTGGTGAGATAAGGACTGACGCTCCAAATACTGACGAGGGTGATAGACATAATGTTCTACACCCATTAATTAACATTGGACTATGGGTCCAATTGGCCGTACATGAAATGAATTAATTGGTTAATGAAAACTATTATGAAATTATGATTTTTGAATTGAATATGAGAAAGGTTTCATACTTATCAATGAATTGGGTGAATCACAATTAGTGGATGAACTCAGGAGTGAATCAATATTTTTTTTAGTGGACGGGCTCAGATATAGTATATGAAAGATTAAATTTAATATATTATGATGTGTTATCCAAGCCAAATCACAAGATTGGATTTGGTCTTAACTTTGATTACTTATATGGTCTTTAGAGACATCTATGGTGAGTGACTTATATATGGAATGTCAGGATCAGTCCGGATCACGAGAATTATGTAGTTTAATGAGGTTTGAATAATTAATAAATGAAAATTATTGTGTAATGACTATTGTGTATACATGAAAAATGTATAATATAGGTTTATGCACTAGCTGAGAGCTGAAGCAGGTACTTGGGTATATAGTTACATTGTTCTGATTACCTTAATTATGCACGCTTGCACTGTATAAATTATTTATTGAATGTCAGGATTTTGGTTAGACACCGGTGGTCCTAACCTACTAAGATTTATATCTCACACCATCCTCGGGCTTCCATTGCACTGGGGTACCTGCGTAGATTCTATTTGGTTGCAGGATTGTGCTATTTGCATTTACTTGGAAGATATGAGCAAAGGGCCGAGCAGAAGCTTGGGATGCTTGAGGAGACTCCTCTCAGGGCTTGGAGTCATTTTTTATTTATTTTTGTAATGGATATGTTCATAATTCTATTTTGTTCACTGTTTTCCATTTTTGTATCATTATAATGTCATGCATACATCTGCTATATTATTGATGTTTTCCATTTGTTTGTACACTATTTATAAAATCTATCTTCCATTTATTTATCATTTATTAGACATCTTCCACAATTTATTTACATTGTTTGTTATTTACTTTGATATACCACTGTGCAACTCTGATAAGAGGTTATAGTCTCTCTACTAAAAATCCTTAGACCCTCGCTACTAGTCGGCAACCTCTGGCATATGGGGAGACGTGCTTGAGGTCATGTGGTGACCGGTCCGACCACTAGTTTAGTGGTGAGTTGGGTCGGGACGTTACAACTTTTCATCATTTTTTAAAATTCAGTACATAAATAATTTCTTGAATATCCCAAAATAATAACATCAACATAAATTTATACAACTAAAACATCATATTAAATCTTTTTTATAAATAAAGTATGGTCACTGATACCTTTAATAAAACCTTTAGAAATTATAAAAGAGTTGATCTTATCATACCAAAATCTAGGATATTGTTTTAAACCATATAACACATTAGTTAATTTAAAAACATGATTTGGAAAATGAGGATTTTGAAATACGGGGGTTATTTCACAGAACATCGTAAATAATATCACTATTTAAGAATACACTCTTGACATCCATTTGATATAGCTTGAAATCAAAATGTGCTGCACAGGAAAGAAACATTCTAATGGATCCAAGTCTAGATACTGGTGAAAGTGTTTCCACAAATTCAATAAGTTCCTCTTGACTATATTTTTTACAACTAATCTAGTTTTATTTCTAACTATAGTTCCTCACTCATTACCCTTATTTCTAAACACCCATTTATTTCTAATAGTTAGGTCATATTTAGGTCTATCCACTAATCCCCATACTTTTTTCCTTTTAAATTTATTATGTTCTTCTTGTATTTCCATTACCTTGATTTCATCATTAATTTCATCAACAATGTTCTTAAGTTCGAGATCTGATAATAAATATTGATGTTCAACCTGATTTATAAGAGAATCTATAGTTTGTGTTCCTCTATTCAAGTCTCCAACTATAATATCCACGGGATGATATCTATGAGTCCTAACGATACTGAGAAAAAAGGCTTGATATATCATTATCCCCTATAGGTTTGGGTTTATGTTGTTCATCAGGAATGGATGAGTTCTTTACATAAGAGCTAACATAATTATCACTAGGTTTAGAATTTAAGTCTAGACTAGAAAGATCATCCTAATGATTTTCTAAAGAGTTTTTGGGATCATGTGGATATGTTTCATCAAATTTTACATGTAAATATTATTTAAAAATATTTTTACTTTTATTAAACACATATGAATTAGTAATTATTTAATACCCAAGTAAAATTCTTTCACTACTCTTGGTATAAAATTTGTAAATATTTTACTTTGGATTGAGAATAGTGACTTTGCACCCAAAAACTTTAATGTAATTAACCATTGGTTTTATTCCATTTCACAACTCATAAGGGGGAATGTTTAAAAAAGGTATAATCAAAATTATATTGATCATATAACAAAATATAGTCATATTTTCTACCAAAAATAACTAGTGAATCATATTCATTTTTCAAGGTTTGGGAAATTTCTTAAATGTTATTTTTATCCTTTCTACTTCCCCATTATCCTATGGGGTTCTAGGATTATAAAATTTATGATTATAGACATTTTTTGAGCATAATGATTAAAAATATTGGTTTTAAAACTCACAGACATGATCACTTATTAAGGTCTTAATTCTAAGTCCACTAATATATTCTACAAAATTTAGAATATTTAAAAAAATATTTATAAGCTTAACTTTTGTGAGCTAGAAACAAATACCCAAGTATATCTAGAAAAGTAATATATTAAAACATAAGCATAGTGATTCCCATCTATGTTTGAAACTCTATAGGTTTCAAACAAATCCTTGTAAACATAATATAGGGGTTGAGAAATTAAAATTATTTCTTTGATTTAAAAGAGATTTTGTTTTATTTTCCTTTTGAACATGGGTTGAAAATTTTATTATCTAGGAATTCCAGTTTAGGAAGATCCTTGAATAACCCTTTCCTAGTTAGATTTATGAGTGAAATAAAATTTCAATGGCCTAGTCTCCTATACCAACCCCATGATTATTTGTGAAAAGAACTTTGATAGGAAATATTTTAAGAAAACAATGAATCTAAATTAATAGAATAAACATTTTTATTTCATAAAGGAGTAAAGATTAAAGAATTTTTAGAATAAAAAATATTTCAGGTATTATTTTGAAATTTAACATGGAAACCGTCATCTCATAATTGAGAAATTATGAGAAGAATATATTTCAATCCATCCAAAAATAAAAATTTTGAAATTAAAATAGTACTAGAATTACTGATTTATCTAATAATAATTATCCTCCCTTTGGCATTATCACTAAAGGTGAAATTTCCACCATTAACCATTATATGGTTCTTGAAAATTGAGTAATCCTCAGTTTTGTGCCTTGAGTAGCCACTCTTTAGATACCATAAATGTTTATTTTAACTATTCATGAATGATTCCAAAAAATAGATTTAAACAAAATATGACTTTTGTATACATATTTTCTTGGGTCTAGAAATTTTAGTAAAAATTTATTTTGGAATCCACAAAGGATTCATTGGTTTACTATAAGAATAAATTAAATTTTAAAAAATAGAAACTGCTTTTGGTCTATAGAAAATAATAATTATTAACAGAATTAGTAGAACTAGAGATAGGAATAAATTTAATTTTAATAATCCTTATTTTTCCAAGATGATATCCTATTTTAGTAGTATATTTAGGTACAATTTTCTTTCTAGGTTTATATGTCAAGGTATTTATTCCATTTTCAAATATTTCTAAATATTCATATAATTTATCATTGTGTAACTTCAGCTCAATATTTTCTTTTAACAGTTGATAATTTTTATCATTCTCTATAGTAAGATCAATTTTAAAGTGTACAGACAAGGAATTATTCTTCTTTAAATTCTTGTATTTATCTTTAAGCTTAGTAATGCCATCTTCCAACATATTTCAGTATTCAAATATTTCATCACTAGTCATAATTTATTTATTATTTTCATTATCTAAAATATTTGAAATGTGAACAGGAGATTCAGAAGAAAAAAAAAGTCAATGCATATGATGTTTTTTCTACAAAACACATATTGGATTTATCATACTTATCCTCTATGATTTAATTTAATTCACTAAATATTTCTTCTAAATAACTCCAAGTTTATTTCTTATACTTTTTATAATTTTTTCCTTATCCTCATACTTTTTCTTTTACCTTGGATTTGGACTATTCACTCCGATATGTCATTTTCACTTATATTCATAGAAAACTATTTCCTTCGTTGGATAATACTTCTTCTAATATTTTCTCCAACTTCATCTATCACAAATTCCTTTGTAATTGGATTTTGAGAAGAATTTTCTTCTTTTGAATAAATTTTTGAAACACCTAGCCAGATGTGTCAATTCCTTTTCACTGTCGATAGATGACTCTTCATAATTTGAACTTTCAGTTTTGATCTTATCTTTTTTGTTTTAAAGTATTAATTTTAAAATCTACAGATTTTAGTTTCCATTTATCCACTTCTTCCTTGTTGACTTTCAGTTCATATTCATACATTAGTATCTTTCCAAAAAAAGTTCTTTTACTGGATGTATACTAATATCACATGATTATATAATTGAAACAAATGATCCCCTCCATCTTTATAGTAAGAATATAAGAAGTCACATAACTTTATCTTGGTCATGGATTTTCTTTCCCACAGTATGGATCATGTTTACTATCTCATCGAACCTGAGATACATGTATAATAAAGAATCATCAGTATTCATATTAAATGTATCATATTTAATAGTGTTGGTGTTTAAGAACATTTATTTTACATTATATGTTCCCCAATGAGAAATAGAGACTCTATGCCAAATTTCAAAGGCAATATCATAGAAAGATATCCTATTAAATTCATCTTCACCCAAAGAAAAACATAAATCATTCATATTTTTATAGTTATTTTCATATGCAGTTTTTGTATCATCACTCTAATAGCTCTAGAAGTTTGAGGTTTCTTATATTTGTCTCCAATTATTTTCCAAATATCAGAAACCATAATCTCTAAATGAATTTTCATTTTAATATTGCATTGATAATAGTTAGGACCATTAAAATATTGAGTTTTATTAGTGTAAATTCCTTTTTTTCTATTATTACCCATAAAGAATTAAATTTAGAAATGATTTTTTAGGATCTTTAGAATACAAATAAATCACAGTTAAAATATACTTAAACAACCTATGGTACTAAATGTTGGTCAGAGTGAGTAACTCATGTGGGGGGTGAATTGAGTTCCCAAAAAAATATATCAAAAAATAATTTAAAACTAAATCCCCCAAATTAATAAAAATTCATAGTTAATCAAAATAGTATAAATATAAAAAATTCACCTTTTAAATAATTTCTCACATTCGGGATTAAGGCTCAGTTAAAATATTTTATAAATACATTAACTTTTGAAACTAAGTTACTTAATCAAACACTTTATATAATCTCAAATTAAGACTAACTATCAGAGTACAATTTTGATTATAGATTTGAAAATAGAAATTGATTTTTAGACAAAATAAAAAAAATATAAAAAATATATAGAAGAAATAAAACAAGGGGTTTGATCCCAAGATGAGACTTAATCCCTTCCACTTATAAATCACCTTCTTTCAAGTATTTTATTATAACAGTAACGGGAACCAAAACTTGGACCGAGCTTTACCATAAATAGAGCACAAGGATATCTAGGTACAATTCCTATTCCATAGTTCTAAGTGGGATAAAAAGGTATATGTCCACATATAACCTATTCCATAGTTATTTTTTAAAATAAAAAAAATATTTTTGAAAGAATTTGTTGATCACACTCTATTTTAAGCACATGAGATAGTGTGGGAAGATAATAGAGTATAACAACACACAACTCAAAATTAAATCATAGAATGAGTAAGAGATAGATGAATAGAAAGTGTGATTCATCTCGATCTATGATGATCTGGTTGTTCCAAGTCCTTGAGTTTGTATCAGTATGGTACTTTAACAAGTTTCTTAGTAAGTCTAGAGAGTAGAGTGTCATAGAAGGTGCTCTTATAGAAATCCTCTCTTATTCCCTATGCACCATCCAATGTTTTTAGTAGTGCGTCATTTTCTACTATCTCATGATTGAATGAAACTATTCGTAGAGGTATTTAATATAATTATTCATTGGAGGGTAATAATACTTCATTAAATTCACTAAATCTTCATTTAATGTGCCAAAAACTTGACATTGGAGATTGTAAATGCTCCACTGCTAAGTTAGACATGGTAAGTTGTATTCACCTAAAGCACATCCAGCTGAAACCATAGTAACTTAACATGGTCATCTAATATGGTAAGGTGATTTGGTTGGTTCAATGCTTCATGCTGTTAGATCATCTCTTCATGTATTCAGTTTATAACTATGTTGTAAACTTGTTCTTCATGCAGTTACTACATTAGAAACATACTTCTAGTATATAACTTTATGAAAATTTACACATGCCTTTTCACAGTAACATGATTTATTTACATGTTATGGTATTTTACTTAAGGTTATTTAATTATTTTTCTAAGTAAATCTCCTTATTACGGTAAGTTGATTTCCTTCTTGCAGTAAGGTGCTTTCTTTAGTGTGAGGCCAGCTCATGAATTATAATTTTTTTCATCGGTGTCAAAGTAAGCTATTCATTTTCATATTTTAAGGTGAAACATAATGTATTTTAAGGTGATACAATCACCTGAAATTTATATGATAAGGTGTCATGGTATGCTCTATACTTATCCATTTTAGCAATTTCTGTTAGTAAACCATTTTCTAATAGAAAACACAAAAATTGTTAATGACAAGATAAACATAATTGGATATCATTAAAATAAGAAGGTGATGGTATAATAAAATATATTCAAATTTAAATTTAGTTTTTTATGTTTATTAAATAAGGATAATACCTTTTATATGACTAGGAAATTCACTACGCAAACCCACTAGGTCACTTAGATGAGGTATTATAGTTTCTCACAAGGGAAAAACATTTCAGATTGGTCTTAGGGATTGGTTTTTCCTTATCAATGTGAGGAATCCGAATCATGTGGTTCACCACTAAGTTTCCATATCCCTTATTGTCCTTAATATCCAAGTAAAAATCTTATAGTAATAACATCCATATCACCAGTATGGGATTTGAATCAGTTTATTGATCAAATTTCTCAATTCTGCATGATCAAAATATATATTTAATTAACTCTATAAAAGATAAGAATGTGTTTTTTCTAAGGATGAAACTATAGAAAAAAATCCTTATCTTTGTGTAGTTAAACTAGGAAATGTCTAGGGTCTGTGAAGTTTAGACAATCACTTGTGGGTGTCCATAAATATTTTTAGAAAGTACACCCCCTACAACTCTGTTAGAAGCATCACACAAAATTTAAAAGGGGTAACTCAATTGTGGTGGACAGATAATGGCATTAGGGATCAAGAACTCTTTCAACTTGTCAAAAAATTTCCCACATAAACCATCAAAAATTATATCAGTCTTCATATTGAGTAGGATATTTATTTGATTTTTTAAAGTCTCTAATAAAACTTCTATAAGATCCAATATAGACCATAAATAATCTAATGTGTCTCATAGTAGTTGGGAAGGGTAGTGTGTAAATAACATCAAATTTGTCTCTATCAACATCAATTCCATATTTAAAAATTATGTGGCTCAAAATAGTTCCCTTTTCTACCATAAAATGGAACTTTTAAAATTTTAAAACCAATTTTTTTTCAATATATCATTTGAAAAAATCATCAAAACATTCTATAATCTTTGAAAACAAGTTCCATATAAAATAAGTTCATCCATAAATACCTCTAGTTAGTTATTAATTAGGTCTGAGTGGATAATTACCATGCATCTCTATAAGGTACTTTGGGAATTACAAATATTGTAAGGCATCCTTAAGTAGGAGAAAATACCAAAGTGACATGTGAAGTTAGTCTTTTCTTGGTCCTCAAGAGCTATTGGAAACTATAAATAGATATAAAATACATCAAGGGATAAATAATGACCCTTCCAAGTTATTCTCTATAACATTTGATCCAAAAACTTTACGGATAAGTGGATCTTTTTGGTCACATGGTTTAATCTCCCATAATATATGAAAACTCTCCAGTTATTCTAAATTATCATGGGTACCAACTCAATATTCTCATTTTGTAAAATTGTGTAATTAGTTTTCTTTGGGAAAATTTAGATGGTAAAAACCCATTGGGATCCTAAGATGGTTTATATTATTCAGGCTCCTAAAATTATTTCCATGTATTTTTTACTACTTCCAAAAGGGTTGAATTGAGCCTCCTTTGGTGATATCTCATTTATTTAGATCCATCTTGAAATAAAATCATATGTATTAAAGTGGTAGGTTTAATCACAAGGATGTACCCTAATGTCTAGGATATTTCCATAACATTATGTTTCATAATTTTTAAAAGTTGGAATTCTTGTATAGGTTCTAAATTATTTGAGATTATACCCAGCAATTTCTCATTTTCTTTTTAAAATGAATATTTTTAAGTTTTATGGTAGTAAATTCATCTCCAGTTCATGGGGGTTTTCCAAAGATGATTTTAGTTGATATTTCTCCATGTTGGTAATCTACCCAACTAAGGAATAAATATTAGTAGTAGATTTAAGTAACTCGTCAAAATAACTTTCATCAATTTCTTCAAATTGTTCAACACTTGAAATTTCTCAAGATTAATTTCATTTAAAAAAAATATTTGTTAAAAAGGTTAGGTATTTTAAAATATTCTCCTAATATGATTATATTATTGAAAATTTCAATTTTCTCCCTATAAGAGCATGTAAATTCAATAAAATTTAATATAAAAACATATTTTTCTTCATGTGGGAACTTCATTGAATAAAGGATGTTGAAATCCACCGTTTCTATACCAAAATTCAGATAAAGGGTTCCTTAATTGAAATTTATTGTCATTTTATCCATCTTGAGGAATGGACTACCAAAAATTATGGGAGAGTTATCCTTAAAATTTCATTATTACATGTTGAAAATGTAGAATGTGTTAGGGAATTAGTAACCATGTACACTTACCAAGAAATCTCTAAGAGCACATAATGGGTAGGAGGTGTATTGACTAGCATGTTTCACCACTGCACATGTAAGTTTGATTTAACCCATCTATAAAAAAGAATAAATGGAATAACTCATTACATTAATTGAGGCTTCTAAATGACACAATGCATTGGAAAAAGTAAGCTCTCCAATAGTGCTTTGGATAATAAAAGTACTCAGATCTTGTAATTTATTAGGAATCTGAGGGGTAATAAGGAAAGAGGAATTATTAACTAACTTTAACTCTTCATTTCCTCAGAATATTCTTCTTCTATCACACATTTCTTTAAGGAATTTTTCATACCTTAGGATTTGGTGGATGGAGTCTAATAGAGGTATGTTGATCTCTAATTTTTTAAATACATCTAAGATCTCTTATTATAAAGATTCTTCATTATTTTTATTGGGTTCTTTCATCCTTGTAGAAAAGATATGATTTTCTCAATGTGGGTCTTCCATTTTCAGTTTTCAATTTTATTTATATAATGAATCTTTTAAATATTCCTCATTTCGTTCTTTTTCTTAGGAAAATTCATTAGGCATATAGTGATGTTCACATCCATATTTAGTCTCCAGGGGTGATCCTTCACTATTTTCCAACCCCTTTCCACTCCTTCATGTGAGATCACTAAAATATAATTTATGTTTAGGAATTGGTTGATCATAAAGCTTACCTGAGCATCGATTTACCAGATTATTGAGGGTGTTAATGAGTTTTCCAAACTATCCTTTTAAATATTTTGACTTTGATCCATGAGTGGTGTGTGTGTTTAGTTGACTATTTTGAGATTCTATTATCTATATTAACAATTAATTCAAGGAATTTTCTTGATCATTTCCTTACTAGTAGCTTGTGGATGGTTGGAAAATTTTTCTTTGGAATGGTGGGAGTTGGAATGGCTCTTGGGAATCCTATTGGAACACTTATTGGAATAATGGAATTTGTTGTTTTTGGATCCCATATCTAAATTTATTAGTGGGTAATTATCTAAATCATTGGGTTCCAATTGGTTGATTCTATAATTTCCTCTAGAACATAGAATCATATCTTTCAATCCCTTTAACTTGAGTGAATCCAATAGTGAAATGCTCCCAAGAATAGCATAGCTAGAAGACCCTTGGGGTGTGGTAGGTGATGACTCTAGTACTTTTTTCATAGCTAGCTATCCCATAAGAGATGTTAGTTCTTTAATATTATTTTCCAATAAAGGTGAGTTGGTAATTTTTACCACTTTTACTCCTCTAGTTTCAGTTATCATACTAAATTGTTGGTATTTTTGAGAGATTCTCTCAACCAGTTCTCTAATAACAACACGTGACTTGTCAATTAGTGCTCCTCCCGAATATGCTTCAATTATGTTTTGATTGTTATCCATTAATACTTGGTAAAATAATACCAAGAAATGATGTTATTAATAAGGATGTTATGGTAAGTATGTAATTAGTTTCTTGAACCTTTCCCAAAACTCATAGAGAGTTTATCTAGTTTCTTTTTGGATTCTATATATCTCATTCCTTAGATGAGAACTCCATGAACCAGGAAAGATTTTTTGGTGTAAGGACCTATGTGGATCATACCATGATGTGACTTCTCCGGGATATATATTGTAGAGACACTCCTTGGGTACCTCTTTAAGAGAGAAGGGGAATGCCTCATAGATGATTTGATATTTAGTGACTCCTCTAGTTATGAATTAATTTCATACTTATTTGAATTCTTTAAAATGCCTATTGTGGTATTCACCTGATAATCGATGAAATTTATATAGAATAACTATCATTATAATTTGGAGTTCATAGTATTGTTGATCATTCAATTCCAATTTTTGATTATTAATGTTGAAATTAGGTGCATACATTTCCCTCAAAGTCTTGTTCACTTAAGCAAGAACATCTTCAACATTTTCACTACTTAATGTGACTTTTGTGGAAGAATAAATTGAGAAAGGATAATTATCCATTAGAATAATAAAAAATTTCTTTCCTCTTGTTAAATTATTTTGAAAGTTCAAAATCTAGCGAGCATAGTTCTCTCAAAATCAAGGTCAAACCCAATGAGGTGGATGAATTAGATCTGGTCATTTAAATTATTTTGAACAAAATTAAAATAAAAACATTGGCCTCCCTGGAAATGATTCTAGGTTTTATGTGCGTCTATCTCAAGGAACTAAAAAAATTATAATCCTAAAAAAATTCAATAAAATAGGACTCAGGTTGTCTACAGAGAAGATAATTCTATAATTGCATTTTTATCTTGTTTAATGGGTTAGGAATTTTAAATCAAACTATGAAATTTATTATTTTAAAATTCAATGTTTAAAACACAGTAGTTTCACCTCAAATTAATCTCCTCACTAACCCATGAATAATTATTCAATTTGGATTTTCTATAAGTCTCTAATGAAAGGAAATATCCATGTTTATCATTTTTTAAAAAAATTAGTTTAGAATAGAAAAATAAAAAAAATCACTTTATTCTATATCCTCACTTGGACTAGTGATTGGATATCACTAATAACTCTTGGTTAATCCCAATGTTAACTATTTTAAGAAGTGAAGGAGTTCCCAAGAGTTTGGTGTGTGTAACCAATGAAAGGAAACAAGATATATTTAAATTAAAAGATAAATTATAGTCGTCTAAAATCTATGCATTCAAATACATATATATAATTAAATAGATAATAATAATTTATTGAAAACAAAAATTCATGATATGGGTGGGAGAGATCTCCTCAGATAGACTACTATTTTATTAGTGTTCCATCACTAGAGAATAAGTAATAGAAAGAAAATAAATGGAATCAGCAAAAAATAGAAACAACTCCAATTGATCTGGTGATTTTTTTAATATCCATTCCACCCCTCCTACGGTAAACAATGGTTCTTATTACAAGAAAAAACCATGTGATTGGAATGAGATTATTTTTATCTCTCAGTTTGTTAGAGTTTCTAAAAATAATCTTAAATTCCAGTTCCTAACTCTAATGTATTATTCTTCCTTAGATGATTGAAAAACATCATGAAAATTGGTTGAGATGGCTTTACTAGGAATCTGAAATCTTTAATGTCTGATTTTCACTCCTCTCATGTTTGAGATTCAAACAATTCGAAGATAAAGTGATCCAATACTTTATAGAAACCAGTCATCAATTTTTTGGATGAATATGATGTTTCTCATGTTGGGATTTGGATTTGGATTTTTTGGATTTAAATTTGGGCCTATGTGGAATTAGTCTCATGCCTAAAGTTTATCCAATTTGGGACTTGGTGTCACCAAAATTCTTTAAACACAATTTATTTGTACTTATTCATGAAGATAAAATCGTCATTATTTTAGGATGAGTTTACCTTATAAGACTTGGGTTGCATAAATCACATCTTTTATAATGTTTCATGACATGGTATTAGTATTAAAATTTTGGGTTTAGTGGATTGAGAAGGTTTCTATAATTTAGGTACAGGTAGTTGTGCATCTTCTTTTGTTGGATACTTCCACCATGTAGTATGTGTGAATATTAATTGGATGTAGTATCCTATGCATTGGGAATGAGTCATGTCATCCTCCAATCAGTCCTACATAGGTAAATAATGACCAAAAAAATATATTTAATCTGTGATTAGAGATCACCATAAATTCTAGACAAAAATCAATCTTGGAATATTTTTTCCTTCTACCGATTCAATATAAAAATGCTTGGTTATTTTATAGTTTAGCTGAGTGGAACAGCTCATTTCCCCACTTCAAGATCTCATTCTGCAGATAGTTCATCTTCTTGGATATTTTTTAAATCTTTGACCCTGATGATTGGATATTTATTTCGAATCCTTCATAACTGGGCCCTCAATGTCCTATGTTATAAAAGATCTTATCTAATTAAAAATGGCCATTACGACAAAGTTCTTATCCAATGGTTTCTTAAATAAGCTGAATTACTTTTGGAATTTCAGTGGTGGAATGACTCAACTTCTCCATAAAGGTCAACGACCATCAAACTTCTATTAATAAAAAATTCAAGCTTTGAAAGGTTCTACAACATGAGATCCAACATCTATGGTCATCCTGATCATATAACTCAATGATATCGGCACTCAAATGACCATGGAAAAATAGTGTAAAAACTAATTTATGAAGTGGGTAGCATGCTATGAATCTTGGTGATACTTATCCTCGTGGATTGTGCATGGATTCCTTAGTGGTGCTTGGCTAGGAATTTTAATTATTCTTACAATCCTAGTCAAGCATGTTTTGATGAGATATGGTGGCGTGGGGTCTTTACGAGTAGTGCTTAGTCATATTCCTTTCTAGACATCAATAAGCTTATTGAACATGGAAATGGGGTGACCCAATCTTCACTGGCGGTGCAAGTTCAATTTCACCCCACTCAATGGTGCACATGCTTAGTTTATTATTTTATGGTTCTTGGTCTTCCTTCCCATGGATCGACTTCTTTAATCTGGCAGTCAAGGCTTGGTGTTCTCCTTTATAGAATAGTGGAGTGAATCATTGATCTCACTAATAGTAAAAGATAATGGTAGGTATATTAACCTACCATGAAGAGTGAGTGGGATGATCATGGTACATTGAAAATGTTTTAAAGTCTATTGTTTTGCTCATTGTAGCATAGATAATGGAACGACCATGGATCTATGATTTTTTTGAAGGTGGGGGATGTGACTGTGAGAAGTGATCATGGTCAGTTAGATTTTTCCTTCATGGTAGGTATAAATGACAATGGATAGGTGGATATTATCATGGTAGGTTGGTAAGTGACCATTGATAGTTGGGCCATTATTGATAGAGAATGGTTTTCCATGGTCACTTATTTTGAATGCATAGTCACCTGAAAAAAAATTCCTTTCAATCACTTGATTTTTTTATCATGAGGTTACTCTCATAACTTATAGTCACTTGTATTTTAATCGCATGATAACTTGAAAATTTATTGCATTACCAGTTTTTTTAAGTGACACATAAGTGACCTTGATATCTTCACATGGTCACTTTGACCCTTTTCACTTTTTTTACAATCCACAAATCACAAAAATAAAACATTTTCTAGTGAAGAATTTTTCCCAACTATTTTTTATAAAATTATAAATAAAATTGAATGATAATTTAATAGCTTCAAAAAAATTGATTACAAAAAAATTGAAATTTAATTTAAATCAATCAATTAAAATATCAAATTTCCATAATTTAGAAATAACTTTTTTAAAATTCTCCCTTTATAGATAAACAATTTTAATTTTAATTCCCAAATTAATTTAGGGATTTCATTTAGTATAGAAAATTAATGGAGGAATCAATAATAAAAAAATCCTTTAATAATTTGTGTTTAAGAATTAAAATTTTTAATTTTAATTTAAAATTCAATATATGGATTATAATTTCAATTCCCAAGATGAATAAAATAAAAAAAATCAATATTAAAGACAATTTTCAAAAAAATTGAAATGCCCAAAAAGTTACAAAGAACACAAATTTACCCATGATTTATTTAATTAATTGTGATAATTTCAAAGAATAATAGACAAAAAGTGTTAAAATTTTCTGCTCACATCACTTCCCAATAGTACAAAACCCTATACTCTCTTAGAGATAATCACAAATCCCATTTTTGAAATTTTAAATAACAAAGTATCAACAAATGATTTACCAAATTTATCCATACTTTTGTGAAATTCTAGATTTAACTCATAAAAATATCATCATATCATAAAATATAAGAAATATATTATGTATGAACAATGAATTTGAACTTTTCTTCATCATATAGTAAATATGTTACATATTCCTCAAAAACATCATATACATAATCAATAGATTGTGAATTCTTACAAATATATTACATATGATCATAAATATCTTCTGCATGCTAAAAAATGTTATATATAAACTTCTACTGGTACAATATTTTGTGTATTATAAAATATGTTACATATCATAAAACAAGCTATTCACCTTATTTGACTTTTACAAATTCTTAGAGGGATTTAAAATATATATCATGTATGAACTCAAATATCATATTCATGATAACCATTTCCATTTCACCTATTTTGAGGTAGAAAAATATGTTACATATTCCAAGTAAGTTCCCACATTTTCCATCCTTAGAATTTTTATAGAAATATATTTTTCTTTTTGAAACTTTTATATAAAAACCATATGTATTCATTGACTTTGTTAAATTCAATATAATTCTCAATAAAATGTGTTAAAAATGATATAAAATAATATGTATTAATTATTTTTTTATATTTTGCATCACATATTTTGAAATTATCTCACATATGAAAAACTATCATATGTATGATCAAAAAATCAGGAATATTCAACTTAGAATATCTAGAATACATTAAATAAACTTAGAATCACTTTCAATCACCTTAAGGTATTCTCAAAAGCATTTATCTCCCTTTGAAAAACTTATTTCAAGTAGGTTTGAATATGATTTATGTATTGGAAATAAAAATCTAACACATTAAACATATACACTTACTTAGCTTGAAATTATTATTCCCTAAAACAATTACAAAATTATTGATGAAAATTATTTAATAATAAACCATAACAACATTAATTTGATTCCTCAAAAAACTCCCAAGAACTCAACATTTCTAAAAACATCTCTTAGGCTCAATAATCTCCCCTTTATATTTTTTCAGAAATCATTGAACATAAATCACATTGAAACACATTTAACATAGAAATAAATCATTAATTAATAATTATAAGCCTAATTGAGTGAAGTAGGTGTTAGAAATAAAAGATTGTACACAAAAATCATGTTATCTATAAAAACAATGACTTACATTCATATCTTAACATCCCTCGATTCTCTTGATACTACTTTATAAAAATAATTTTTTTGAGACTTTTGAAACCACTCGAGGTCAATTAAGAATCAATAATTCTTCATTATATAATATTTATCATTGAAGCATGTATATAACATGTTGGTGAAAACATACTCACCAAAATTATTATAACATTTCAAAGATAATAATAAACTCAAAACATTCCCCTTTTAATAAATATTTCTTAATATATTCTCCCCCTAAATAAGAGATATCTCTCTATTAAGTAAAAAACATATAAATGGATATTATTTAAAATAGCGTTCCCCCCTTTGTAAATAAAATTTTCAAATATGTAAAGGAATAACCATAAAGATATTTACATTAATGTCTCCCCTTATTTAACAATAATATTCCATTAATAAGATGGGAGAGGGGACATAATTTTTATACCTTATCCCATGATGAATAAAGGATAATAATTATTATTCAATATAAATGGATTGATATTAAACCCCCCCTTGATTGAAAACCAGATTGATCAATCAGGATCTTTTTTAAATCCCATTTATGAATGAAATAACCCATATTATTCTTTACTTTAGTAATGAGACATGATGAAGGTTCTTTCTTTTTTCTCTTCTAGATTTATTTATTTTCAGTACATTGAGACTACTCTATTGAAATGGAATCACAATATTTTTCCTTCCTTTTATGATCTATTTTACTTAAGATCACTAACTTATCCTTATTCTTGAGTATCATGTTTTTACACACATTATAGAGTAAAAAATGTCCAAGGAATTCATAACATCTTATTTTATCCTTCATATAATGTATCTTCTTATTCACTACTTCAAAAACATGAAACAAGTTTCCTTGAGTGAAATTTAATCATAGAAAAAACCTTTAATATTTATTTTTCTTCACAACACATTTATTATTATAAAATAACACTTTATGGCCTTCATCACAAATTTGAGACACTTGTATCAAATTTTGTTTCAATCCATCAATAAATAATGTGTTATTTAATTAAATCTTGACTTGTCTAGTGATTAATGAACAAATTTTGTTGATTTTGAGTGAAACACCATTGTAAAAGTTTATAAATTGTGTCTTTAACTTCTTAAAATCTTTTAGGATCTTCAATATTATATAAAAATATATGAAAATCCATTGTCCAATATCCATTGATTTTTCCTTTGTCATGTTTTGTGTGAAACTTCAAGAATAAAAGTCTTCTCATTTCCTTTTTTAATACTCTTCTGAGACTTTATAGTATTATAATTCAAAATAAACTGGGATGGTAGGATGGTGAGACAATATTCACAAAATTACATCTTCCACAAACTTCTTCTAATTCTTGAAATATGTTCTCAGGATTTGGTTTAAAAATTTTAGACTACCAATAAACTTTTATCTTTTGAGAAAGATAGATTCCCTTGAAACCTATCATATAAAAACATACAAGCATAAATGAATATTTTTATTTCAACCAACATATTTATACCATATTCATAAATCCTCTAAAATGATAATAGTTTCCATAAAAATCAAACTTACCATGAAAAAATAGACAGTTGTACAGATATTGACACCCACCTTTTTTTATTTCTTTATGTTATAAATATTAGATAATATTTGAGAACCATGATAAAAGTAGACTCATAACATCTATTCTTCAACCTAGGATTATTTTTAACCTTATTTGAATTATTATTTTAGTAGTTTTTTCATTCAATTTTGTGTTCCAAGAATTTCCATATTTCAGAGAGTCACTTTATTTTCCTATAAAATTTGTCTTCATCAATTTATTATTTATATCATGATTTTCAAAAATATTTATAAGATTATTTTCACCCTTTTAGTTTGTTATTTTTGTTTACATTAGTTTCATAATTCTTCTAACTTTTTCTAACTTCTTTAATAGAGTTATAAAAGTAAAATTTTAATTTGTTCAGTTCCTTTTTGTCATCCATAAATTTTTGAACAAGTTCAATCCGTTTATCCTTTTATTTGACCTTTTATTCAATTTTAATATTCAGTTTCTTCTATTTATAGATAAATTATTAAATATTTCAATATAATTTACTAGGCATGATTCTTTATTATCATGCATGTTATCATTGTGAACATATATCTAAGAATCATTTTTAAAACATTTATTTACATTTTCCATGTGAGAAATATTCAATAGACTCTCTTTAAGTTCCCTTTTTAGCATAAACTATACCCTTGACTCTTACTCACTTTTTATCATTATTGTGGGAATCACTCATGAATTCATCTTTAGTCATATTTTCAATAAGTAAACTTTCACCTCCTTTACTATAAGATTATACTTCTTCATCATTCTCAAAACAATCACAATAATGTAGCTTAGATTAGAAATTATTACCTCTACACTTTTCAAAAATATTTTTATGCTTTATTTTCAAGGAATTACTTGGATTATCATCCTAATATTTACCATATTTATCTTAATTTCCTTTAATCCTTGGTTAGTTAGTAATAAAATGTACAATACCCACAAAACATAAACACATCAAAGTTAATTTACCATGAAAATTATATTCTCCTAAATAGAAACTTCTTAAGATAAGTGAAATGATTATATCAACCTTCACATCAATATCTTTGTCTAAATTTTAAATTTTAGATTTATCTTTATATTTTCCTTAATATATCATTTATTCAATTCTTTTAAGGATATTTACTTATAATCCATGGAATTTTTATTAAAAACAATTACCTTATGCCTTTTATAGGAAATAATAATTCTATGAATATAATATAATTAAAGTAAACCTAGATCACAATCTTTGAGTGTCAAAACATTTACCATAAATATATCTGGAAGGATACATATTATCTTCTCCAAAACCATAGTATCTTATATTTTCTCACCAAAACTTATAATGGTACTCATAATTTTCTTAACTCAGATAAAGAATTCATCTACTATTTCATCATCTTAAATGTTTATATCTTCATACTTTAATATCTAAATATTTATCTTGTCTTACTTCACCTTTTGATTAACTTTAAAAATATTCTATAATTTATCCCAAAGGAATTTATCTATCATGATTATTTTAATTTTAGAAATTAATTTTCTAAAATATATTACATTATGATTTTCCAAGAATGATCATAATTCTCTAAATTATTCCTAGCTACTGATATCTTAGTAATTCCTTCAATATAAAGAATAAAACTAAAAGTGGAATCCAGAAAAACATTCAAACTAATTGACAAAATATATGGTATTATTTGATCTTTAAAAATATAATAATTCTTCCTATAAAAGTGGGAATCCTCTAACTGTTAACTAAATTAATGTTTCCCATATTTATAAAAAAAATTGGAGACCAATCCTTCAACCCCAAAGAGTGAATTTCTTGAATTAACTCAAATAGAAACTATATTAAAAAATATTCAAAGTAGTGAAGTTCAAATTTATGATCTTTATAGAAAATGTGGATACTTTGATACAAATTTATATACCCAAGCATGATATAGGTTAAATGGGGGGAGGGAATCAATGATAAATAAAATAATTTTTTCCTTTCCTGATTTCATACCAAATTAAATTTCATCACTTTTTAGAGTGAGTGATCTTACTACTTCACTCACAAACATTGAGGAAATAAAAAAACAGAGACACTGAAAATATGATGTTTACTACTCAAAATTACAATCCAATTATTAGCATGATCTAAAATCACCTAAGACCATATTATCTACTAGAATATAAATATCTAATTATAAAAAGGATAAAATATCCCCGAACTCATATATATAATAAAATTAGTAATGTTGTCCCTCAAAATGTCTCCAGATAAAATGAAACTTTGTATTATATTTGTTAAGTAATAGATTATCCTTATAAGGCCCCAGCCTTAAACCTTACTTAATCTTGAGTTATTACAAGATTACACATTGAGGATCTTTTCAGGTTTAGAGTTTTAGAGAATTAGATCATGAAACTTGCATTACATTCCACATTTAAACAAAGTGGTTACATAAAAGACAGTATTCATTCTTCCCATCAATGGAAACATATTTAAAATATAACACAGATTCTTTCTTGACACATCCTTGACACTATCATCACATCATGTACCTTTCCCTTGACCTGTGAAAAACATTTCAAAAACTTGGGATGAGCATAAAAATCTCAGTAAGAGTAATAAAAATATGGAAAGGAAACATGAGTTCATATATACATTAGAATGAAATCACACTTTACCCATAAAACATAGGCATATCAAATCATGAATAAATCATAGAAAACATAATACATAAAGTAACTTGAGGCATTCATAACATTCTTACGTAGGGAGTAACCCTCTTGGTTACGTTTGGAATACCCATCACAGTATATTCCTTAAATCTCTTCGGAGAAACCTTAACGTTTCACTCCTTCGCGTTACCCAATGCATTGGAGAGCTATATCGGGCTCACCCGCCCATAGTTTATCACGGAACCACCCGTTTTCATAACAATGCCCAAGAACCATAACTTAAATGTATCACATAAAACATGCATAAAGTAAACATAACATTTCCACATTTCAATCACAATATAACATTTTAGTATATTGAAATAATGAATCCATTCAAAAAGAAACCATTTCCAAAACCATTTAAAACATTTAATAAAGAGATTTTTGAATCAAAGTGTCCCATACCACCTTGAGGCTTAAAATTTTAAACCATTAATATCCATATAAATAAATCCTTAAAACCATTTTGAAAAAATGGATATTAATAAGAACAAGTCATTAAAACATTTAAAGCGATATTTTGGTCAAAGGATTTTTACCAAAATTAGAGACACTTGAATACAATAATTGAGGAATAACATTTAATCAGAACTTTATAATATCATGAGAATAAATGGATTCATGATATAATACTCAAAAGGACATTATATACACCATATAAGAGTTAATTGGTGCATAACAACAATGAACTCTCAATAGAAATGTCAAATGTGATGAAATCCCTTATAAAGAAGGTATCCTTAAATTAAGGACAAATCAATCTCAAAAATATGTGTGAAAAATATAAATACACCCAATATAAGTGGATATTAAGTGTAAAACAATAAAAGGTCATTCACACATATTCAACGGATGACATATTCAATGTTTACATGTTGAACCCAATGAAATCGAAATTGGGTTAAAAAGTTCCCTTGACAGCCTAACGACATCACATCAAAATGAGTTGATGTGAGATAAAAAATTGTATCTCATCACTTGGACATAAAATTTACATCAATAAGGATATATGAGAACATATCCCAACATAACAATATGTAAATTAAAAGACCCAACAAAGAAGTCTTTTAAAAATAGGAGGGTGAAAGGTTCCCTTACCGACTTGGGTATCTTTCAAAACATACACCCCATGAAAGAAGGACAATAAATCATTGATTTAAATACTCATAAAGGAAATTATATTACACAAATAGTATAATAATGGCAGTACATACACCACTCAAAGGAAATTGTGGCAAATGTAGCATAAATCTCACGGGAATAAATGTGAGATGAAAAATCCCTTACGAAAACTCGGCAGCCTAACGGCGCCACATAAAACTTCCAAAAATGGATTGATGAGATCAAATAGGGTATCTCATCACATTACAACAAAATGTACATCAAGAGGAATATGAAAGAACATCCCCCAACATTACAAAGAGGATCTTAAAAGAAGTGACATAAAGGAGAGTACTTAAAAAGAAAGAGAGAGGTTAGATATCTTACGAAAGTTCGGCAGCCTAACGGCGCCACTCAAAACATCCAAAATGGATTGATGAGATATAATAGGGTCTCTCATCACATGAACATAAAAATTACAGTAAGTGAAATATAAAAGATCATCCCAATAACAAGAAAGATGAGCTTTAAAAGGAATGACATAAAAGTGTGTACTTAAAAAGAAAGAGAGGAGTAGGATCCCTTACCTCGGGTCCCACTTGACTCGATCGTTCTTTAACGTCATTAATAATAAACTTGAGTTAATATATACTTGATTAAGAAAATTTTCAAGTTCATTATTCCTTTTACACCATGTTATAAACATCATGTAATCATTTAAGTTAATAATGTTCATTTTGTCGGTATTTGGTTCTTAAGTTGAAAGTGGACTTCTTACAATTACATGTTGTTCGTGTGGTCAAAGGTTATTTATATCCAGAATTGTATTCATGATGTAGATATCATATATGTCATATATATCCAGTACATTCATGCATTTATAACATTACATAATCATTTAGAGGTAAGAAATGAAATGCACCGTTCATGGAGACGGTAAGCCGTACGTACGCATGAACGCTACTTTCATTTCTATTTCGTATTTTATAGAATGGAATAATAATGATATAAAGTTATATTATAATTCAAGTATAATATCATATATAATATCATAGTTCCATACTTTATACATCCCACATATGGTATTTAACGAATCAAATCACTTTGAGGGGGCGGTAGTCCGCACTTCCTTAAATGAAGATATCACGTTTACCCATAATGGAAACCATAAAGGTATGCCCAAAATGAAAAAAAAAACAGAAGCTTAAGGAAAACATAAACATATTATATATCATATATAAAAATAATGACATCATAATGGCCACCTTTGAAGGTGTTAAATGAGTATTGAACAATCATCATTTCGGGAGGCAGAATTTCGCCATCCACGGAAACCGTATGTTCTTTAACCATTTGATGTAGTTTTGTGAGAGTGTAGCTCGAATAAATCTTATAAAAACATCCTAGTATATTTAAGATACTGGTGTTGTTACAAAATAAGTAAATAAAAATAGTTTAGGGGGTTGGAGAAGCAAAATAAAACAAATGAACATGAGAGAATGAATTGCCTTTAAAAGTGTAACTCCTTTTGATTTGAGCCTAAAGGCTTCCTTTGAAAGGATTCTGCCCAAAGGGAATCCTCCAGGATTAGGAGAGGGATGTTTAGAGAGTAAATTGTCAGGGTTTGTCCGAGCCAAAGGCTTGAGGAGTGTGTGTAAGGTGGTAGAGGTGGGGGCCTTTTATAAGAGGAGAGGAGGGGCACTTTTGGAAAGTAAAGAAATATTACTTTATTTGAAAATGTGTTTTAGTTTTAAAAGGTCCCAAATTGATATAATTCGTGGATAAGGTTATAAGGGTTTTAAATCCACTCATAAAATAGGTTTTGGCCTTGTGTAGGTCTTAGATATTACATTATCTTTCCATTTTATTTAAATCGTTAAATAATGAGGTCATCGCTGCATCATCATGATGTCGTAATTAACTTAATTTATTTAATATCTAAAAATTATAAAAAAAAATACTTTGATGTAGGAAATCTTTTTAGATTTATAATGAATATTTATAGTCAAAATTTGGACTTGTTTAACCCCACTTAAAAATTGTTTTAGTAAAACATATCATGTTTGTGTCATTTTTACTTTTACATTAAATAAAAAGTTATTTATGTCATTTCCCAACCAAAGTGGCTCCATGGGGTCCCCAAGTTGACCCATGGATTTTCTTGGTCGGCCATGACACAACCAATGAGGTTAGGACATGTTTCAAGTTCATTTCATATTATTAAAACTTTATTTTTACCTTAAACTAAACTAATTACCTCTAATCGCGATTAAAAACTTAATAAGTTACTATTCACCAAAAAATTATTTTTATCCCATTGAACCACATTTTACTTCTTAATGAAAACCATGTATGTCGGATTTTTGAAATTCAAAACACAAAGATGGAAAAATTTCATTTAAACGGAAAAATCAGTTTTTATAAGTACCACTTAGTGGTGTCACTATTCATAAAAAATTGATGTTTTTCAGAAAAATCCCAAAAATTCACCCTAAGCTATATTTGATATTCCGAATTAAAAAATGAAGTCTATTTTAAAAAATTCAAAACATATAAGTCACATTAATTAATTTAATAATTAATTCCCGCTGTCAGAGCAAATAGCGTGTTTTTATGAAACAATAAGTATCAAAAGATTGACACTAGTTTAAGTCCGATTTCAAAGTGAAATTAATTCCAACGACCACTATTGGATTTAATGGTAAAAATATATTCTAATTTCACTTTAAAACCAATTCAAAAGATAATCTAATCATATAAATAAATTAGATTAAAAAGAGGTTTTGAATTAAAATACAACATTTTACACTATTCATTAAAAGAAATGAACTTTATTGGAAAGATACCAAAAATTTACACAAAGTAAATTTTGATGTCCCGATTCTTAATAACAGTTTTATTTGGTCCAAAATAATGTTTAAGAGTGAACAAAACTATATTTAATGATGGTTCAACATCAAAAGGTGATCAGTGAACCTTTAGTGAAAACTAAGGCATATACGCCTAAAATTGAATTCTTTCCGTATTTTATGCCTTTATGTAAAAACATTTAAAAACATATATAATCATATTTTAGTTATTTATATACATTCCTACCAATACAATGGCTACATGTTAACTACCATTTAAAATAATATTATTTTATTATTAGAGTGCAACGTAAGATTCCCAAGAAACTCGTTGTTGCGTGTTGGGTACGCCATCGAGCATAGCGTCCCCTTTAAAGTCATGTCAATATTTTATTCACAAATATGGATAAATATGAAAATGTCATATTCTTTATTTAACTTGGGTGTTACATCCTTCCCCCCTTTTGGGAATTGCGTCCTCGCAATTTTTAAAAATTGAGCTTGGAAACATCCTTGAAAGTCCCACATCGGAACAAGAGTCGGTAAAACAATCACTTTAAAATAAAGGAAGATAAGTACAGTGGTCACCCGAGTTATCCCATACTAGGACTCCATGTAGGAAAACATGGACATGGAGGAGAAAACATAGGGTCATGTTCTGATGGAGAGTGATAGAAAACATGTTTAGGAGAAAGTTAACAATAAGAAAATCACAAACTTGTGATGGGTTAAACGGTGTTGGGTTCCCAAGTAGGAAAAGTTAATAGACAACATTTTTGTTTTAAGTTACTTTTTATTGAGGAATTTATTCGTAAGGAAACATAATCACTTATCATTTTGACTTTCAACTTTTACTAGATTCCTTAATCAAAATCATATTTTTTTCTAAAAGATGAGTATTTAGGGAGACTTGTTCGCATTAATAGTACTATAATCAACTTTTAGAGAATCACCTAATCCACAAAAGAGAACTATATAAATCCCATGTCTTTAGGCTTTAACCAAAACTAAAACTAGAAAGGTTAGTATAAGGTCAGATAATCCAAAAAAGGATAACCCTTTTTAAAAAGAAAATCTATTCTTAATCTCCAAAATTTGTCCAACCAAACCCAAAGTTCAACGAGGACCATTCGATAAACAATTTGTCCATAAAATTCTTCAAAGTAAACCAATCTAAGATTGAAACCCAAATGTTTAAAGGGTTTAGTCACATAGTCTTCCAAGTTAAATCGTAACATTTATCTCCAAACAACATCAGTTGCTCCTAAAGTCTCGTATTGAAAAGTAATTAACCTAATCACATATCCTCCATGATAGGTTAATCATTTTCATAAATAACCCAAAATCAACTTTCTCTTAATTAATAAAATCATATAACTAAAATTAATCGGTCAAACTAACCAGGGACTTCACGTAGTCCAGTGGTAGGCGATAAATACCAGTCGCACTTTGGTTGTGGGTTCGATTCCCGCAGCTTTGTCCGACGCGACGGGTTGTCACACGGTCTGCGTGTTGTCCTTTTTCCAAAACTATATAATTCTTAAAACATTCCCCAAAATGAGATAAAATCTTCAAATATTATCATAACATATTTTAACCTCAAGTTTATCTCATGCCTTTCATTTTCCATCATAACATAAAATAACCCATAATTACCTCAAAATTAAGGATCATATAAACCCTAATGGTTACCTTAATAATTATTACCTGAATTTCCACATCGAGTTGGCCATCTCGTACATGATGCATTAGAGAACTCACCAAGGTTGAAGTTGTTGATCATGACTCTTTGATAGTCGGTTTAGAACAACCATGAGATTCCTCATTGAATCCCCCATCTCATCCAGTCTCTTAATCAGAGAACCACCACAGTTTCCTTCAAACCCATTGTCACGTTGGTGCCTGCTAGATCCAGCCATTTACTAAAACCAAAAAGGTCAGTGTGAGTATATCAACATAACCATCATGTACTAATGAGTAAGATAAACACTCAGATATACTTACTCAATCACTTTATCTAAAACTAGGACTCTTTCTGAAATCGTAACCATAATGGTAATGTCACTTATGCTTAAAGAATACCCTAACCTCTAAAGTTATCTAAACCGACCTCTGATACCAACTATGAGGCCCCAGCCTTAAACCTTAATTAATCTTGAGTTATTACAAGATTACACATTGAGGATCTTTTCAGGTTTAGAGTTTTAGATAATTATATCATGAAACTTGCATTACATTCCACATTTAAACAAAGTGGTTACATAAAAGATAGTATTCATTCTTCCCATCAACGGAAACACATTTAAAATATAACACGGATTCTTTCTTGACACATCCTTGACACTATCATCACATCATGTACCTTTCCCTTGACCTGTGAAAAACATTTCAAAAACTTGGGATGAGCATAAAAAGCTCAGTAAGAGTTATAAAAATATGGAAAGGAAACATGAGTTCATATATACATTAGAATGAAATCACACTTTACCCATAAAACATAGGCATATCAAATAATGAATAAATCATAGAAAACATAAGACATAAAGGTAACTTGAGGCATTCATAACATTCTTACATATGGAGTAACCCTCTTGGTTACGTTTGGAATACCCATCATAGTATATTCCCTAAATCTCTTCGGATAAACCTTAACGTTTCACTCCTTCGCATTACCCAATGCATTGGAGAGCTATATCGGGCTCACCCGCCCTTAGTTTATCATGGAACCACCCGTTTTCATAACAATTCACAAGAACCATAACATAAATGTATCACATAAAACATGCATAAAATAAACAAAACATTTCCACATTTCAATCACAATATAACATTTTAGTATATTGAAATAATGAATCCATTCAAAAAGAAACCATTTCCAAAACCATTTAAAACATTTAATAAAGAGATTTTTGAATCAAAGTGTCCCATACCACCTTGAGGATTAAAATTTTAAACCATTAATATCCATATAAATAAATCCTTAAAACCATTTTGAAAACATGGATATTAATAAGAACAAGTCATTAAAACATTTAAAGCGATATTTTGGTCAAAGGGTTTTTACCAAAATTAGAGACACTTGAATACAATAATTGAGGAATAACATTTAATCAGAACTTTATAATATCATGAGAATAAATGGATTCATAATATAATACTCCAAAGGACAGTATATACACCATATAAGAGTGAATTGGTGCATAACAACAATGAACTCTCAATAGAAATGTCAAATGTGATGAAATCCCTTATAAAGAAGGTATCCTTAAATTAAGGACAAATCAATCTCAAAAATATGTGTGACAAATATAAATACACCCAATATAAGTGGATATTAAGTGTAAAACAATAAAAGGTCATTCACACATATTCAATGGATGACATATTCAATGACTACATGTTGAACCCAAAGAAATCGAAATTGGGTTAAAAAGATCCCTTGACAGCCTAACGGCATCACATCAAAATGAGTTGATGAGAGATAAAAAAGTGTATCTCATCACTTGGAAATAAAATTTACATCAATAAGGATATATGAGAACATATCCCAACATAACAATATGTAAATTAAAAGACCCAACAAAGAAGTCTTTTAAAAAGAGGAGGGTGAAAGGTTCCCTTACCGACTTGGGTATCTTTCAAAACATACACCCCATGAAAGAAGGACAATAAATCATTGATGTAAATACTCATAAAGGAAATTATATTACACAAAGAGTAGAATAATGGAAGTACATACACCACTCAAAGGAAATTGTGGCAAATGTAGCATAAATCTCACGGGAATAAATGTGAGATGAAAAATCCCTTACGAAAACTCGGCAGCCTAACGGCGCCACATAAAACTTCCAAAAATGAATTGATGAGATCAAATAGGGTATCTCATCACATTACAACCAAATTTAAAGCAATAGAAATATGAAATAACATCCCCCAACATTACAAAGAAAAGCTTAAAAGAAGTGACATAAAGGAGAGTACTTAAAAAGAAAGAGAGAGGACAAATCTCTTACGAAAGTTCAGCAGCCTAACGGCGCCACTCAAAACTTCCAAAATGGATTGATGAGAGAGAATAGGGTCTCTCATCACATGAACATAAAAATTACAGTAAGTGCAATATAAAATATCATCCCAATAACAAGAAATATGAGCTTTAAAAGGAATGACATAAAAGTGTGTACTTAAAAAGAAAGAGAGGAGTAGGATCCCTTACCTCAGGTCCGACTTGACTCGATCATTCTTTAAAGTCTTGAATAATAAACTTGAGTTAATATCTACTTGCTTAAGAACCTTTTAAAGTTCATTATTCCTTTTACACCATGTTATAAACATCATGTAATCATTTAAGTTAATAATGTTCATTTTGTCGGTATTTGGTTCTTAAGTCGAAAGTGGACTTCTTACAATTACATGTTGTTTGTGTGGTCAAAGGTTCTTTATATCCAGAATTGTATTCATGATGTAGATATCATATATGTCATATATATCAAGTACATGGATGCATTTATAACATTACATAATCATTTAGAGGTAAGAAATGAAATGCACCGTTCATGGAGACGGTAAGCCGTACGTACGCATGAACGCTACTTTCATTTCTATTTCGTATTTTATAGAATGGAAAAATAATTATATAAAGGTATATTATAATTACAGTATAATATCATATATAATATCATAGTTACATCCTTTATACGTCCCACATATGGTATTTAACGAATCAAATCACTTTGAGGGGGCGGTAGTCCGCACTTCCTTAAATGAAGATATCGCGTTTACCCATAATGGAAACCATAAAGGTATGCCCAAAATGAAAAAAAACATAAGATTAAGGAAAAAATAAATATATTATATATCATATATAAAAATATTGACATCATAATGTCCACCTTTGAAGGTGTTAAATGAGTATTGAACAATCATCGTTTCGGGAGGCAGAATTTCGCCATCCACGGAAACCGTATGTTCTTTAACCATTTGATGTAGTTGTGTGAGAGTGCAGCTCGAATAAATCTTATAACAACATCCTAGTATATTTAAGATACTGTTGTTGTTACAAAAGAAGTAAATAAATGGAGTTTAGGGGGTTGGAGAAGAAAAATAAAACAAATGAACATGAGAGAATGAATTACCTTTAAAAGTGTAACTCCTTTTGATTTGAACCTAAAGGATTCCTTTGAAAGGATTATGCCCAAAGGGAATCCTCTAGGATGAGTAGAGGGATGTGGAGAGAGTAAATGGGCTGGGTTTGGCCGAGCCAAAGGGTTGAGGAGTGTGTGTAAGGTGGTTGAGGTGGGGACCTTTTATAAGAGGAGAGGAGGGGCACTTTTGGAAAGTAAAGAAATATTACTTTATTTGAAAATGTGTTTCGGTTTTAAAAGGTCTCACATTGATATAATTCGTGGCTAAGATGATAAGGGTTCTAAATCCACTCATCCAATAGGTTTTGGCCATGTGTGGGACGTAGATATTACATTATCTTTCCATTTTATTTAAATCGTTAAATAATGAGGTCATCGCTGCATCATCATGATGTCGTAATTAAATTAATTTACTTAATATATAAAAATTATAATAAAATTACTATGATGTATTAAATCGTTTTTTCTTTCTAATTAATATTTATAGTCAAAATTTGGATTTGTTTAACCCCACTTAAAAATTGTTTTAGTAAAACATATCATGTTTTTGTCATTTTTACTTTTACATTAAATAAAAAGTTATTTATGTCATTTCCCAACCAAAGTGGCTCCATGGGGTCCCCAAGTTGACCCATGTATTTTATTGGTCGTCCATGACACAACAAATGAGGTTAGGACATGTGTCAAGTTCATTTCATATTATTAAAAAATTATTTTTACCTTAAACTACACTAATTACCTCTAATCGCGATTAAAAACTTAATAAGTTACTATTCACCAAAATATTATTTTTATCCAATTGAACCACATTTTAATTCTTAATGAAAACCATGTATGTCGGATTTTTGAGATTCAAAACACAAAGATGGAAAAATTTCATTTAAACGGAAAAATCAGTTTTTATAAGTACCACTTTGTGGTGTCACTATTCATCAAAAATTGATGTTTTTCATAAAAATCCCAAAACTTCACCCTAAGCTATATTTGATATTCCGAATTAAAAAATGAAGTCTATTTTAAAAAATTCAAAACATATAAGTCACATTAATTAATTTAATAATTAATTCCCGATGTCCGAGCAAATAGCGTGTTTTTATGAAACAATAAGTATCAAAAGATTGACACTAGTTTAAGTCCGATTTCAAAGTGAAATTAATTCCAACAACCACTATTGGATTTAATGATAAAAATATATTATAATTTCACTTTAAAACTAATTCAAAATATAATCTAATCATATAAATAAATTATATTAAAAAGATGTTTTGAATTAAAATACAACATTTTACAATATTCATTAAAAAATGAACTTTATCGGAAAGATACCAAAAATTTACACAAAGTAAATTTTGATGTCCCGATTCTTAATAACAGTTTTATTTGGTCCAAAAT
Organism: Viscum album; assembly: GCA_963277665.1. Lineage (NCBI taxonomy): Eukaryota > Viridiplantae > Streptophyta > Magnoliopsida > Santalales > Viscaceae > Viscum > Viscum album. Next base: position 1,099,931,572 of record OY728138.1, on the reverse strand, counting down.
AATGTTTAAGGGTGAAAAAAACTATATTTAATGATGGTTCAACATCAAAAGGTGATAAGTGAACCTTTAGTGAAAACTAAGGCATATACGCCTAAAATTGAATTCTTTCCGTATTTTATGCCTTTATGTAAAAACATTTAAAAACATATATAATCATATTTTAGTTATTTCTATCCATTCCCGCCAATACAATGGCTAAATGTTAACTACCATTTAAAATAATATTATTTTATTATTAGAGTGCAACGTAAGATTCCCAAGAAACTCGTTGTTGCATGTTGGGTACGCCATCGAGCATAGCGTCCCCTTTAAAGTCATGTCAATATTTTGTTCACAAATATGGATAAATATGAAAATGTCATATTATTTATTTACCTGGTGTGTTAAAATCCTTATCCTTTAATAATTTTCACCTGAAAATATTAAATTCTAATTCTTATAATTACTGAAAGGAATAGGTTTAAACCTTCTTCTCATTCCTATGAACACTTCACTACATATATATTTCTCTTCTTATTCTTATAATTTCACTACTATAAATTTTTTTCTTCCAATGTGCACTAAACTACACAAAACACTTCATATATATCCCAAATAATATACTCAATTATTCTCAACATATCTAATACAATTATTCTGATCTATATAACACCCTACAATCACTCACCCTTGTTATCTCTCTATATCTATCTCTCTTATTCATACCATCATTCATGAAAAATCCTATTCATATATCTCTCACATAATAGTAGAAACACATTCAAATGTAATCTTTAATTTCAAATTAAAATAGAAAACTTCTTTTCAACTGCTCTTGAATTAGATTATCTTATTCTCACTTATTCCTTCTTATATTATTTTAGTCTCTAGATCAATCCATGTGACTTGTGAAAAAAATTGAATGCATTGGGATGCAATAAACTAATTATCCTATAAAAACTAAAATTCAATGTCTTTTTCATGAAGAAACAACCTTCTTCTCCCTTACTAGAATTAGAAATCCCATTTGTGATATTTTAAATTGATTAGAACTAACACATGGGTTTTTTGATTTTTCATTCTTTAGAATTTTTTAGTATGGAAGTCTTAGATTTTCAACTTTTATAAATATCATAATTATACATGTATATAAAACTATGAAATAGAATAAATATCTTATGTATCAGTAATTTAAGAAAATTGTCCTAAAAATTCTCTAAGAATTTTTTAAATTCTATATTTAAAATAGAAAAATATGATATTTATTATTAAATCTATAAAATATATAATGTATGATCAATTACTTTTAATGTTTATTTATCCTTTTTAAAATATTTCATATATATCCTCATAAAAATAATATGAATGATCAAGATATTACACATTTTTAAAATAATGTTATGTATGATTAGAAACATTTTATGTGATAATGTCATTGAACTTAAAAAAAATTATTTATAGACCTTAAACACAATAGTATAGTGAAATAATAGTGTAAAACCCAAGGAAAGGTGGGTTAATGTTCAAAGGGCCTTATTTATTCTAAGCTACTGAAATAATGTAGAAAAAAATAATATCTAATTAATAAAGAAATAAGAAGTTGAGTGAATGGTGATAGTAAAATTAGACAATACATTTATGGGTAAAAGAAATGGAAAATTATAATGCAGAGGAATTTAATTAAAGAAATAAATTTAATGGATTATGTTTTAAGAAATTGTTTCAATAAGATCTGTTATTTGGATGTTAGTCAAAAAATTAGTTTTTATTAATCTATAAATTTACAATTATCTTTTCATATTCTTCAACTTATTGATTTATTTTATTGGGAAAAAGGTAATAAAACTTATAGGAGAATGATTTATTCTGTTTAAATATCAACAAAAAAATAAGAACTCAATTAAAGGGAAAACAAACCAAGATGAATGAAAACAAAACTTGAAGAAAAACAAACAAGAATATAAAATAACTAGAAAAAAACAAAAATCAATTTCCCTAATTTATTTTATTTTAGAGTATGTAAATGATGAAAAATATAATTACACAAGTAGAATATAATAGAGACACAACATAAGAAAAATAAGTGGAAGAAATTGGTTGTTTTCTATTGATAAAAAAATATATAGTCCATATATCCATCTTTGTCCTTATCTACCCAAGAATACCCAGATCATGCCTATCAAAATGATATTGCCTTATAATCTATATTATTCTTGATTTTTACAAGAATTAGTTAATATCCTAAAGAATAATTTATGTATATGAGAGTCCCCCCTTTTAATTCGATTAACACCCCTTTAAAAGAAGTCTCTACCAATATAGTTTCCAATTATACCATCTTAGATTTGTTTAAATTTTCAATGATTCCATTTTCTACATGTGTCATACTTAATCCAGTGGTTATGTATGTTAGAATGACATCATCTTATTATATTTTTGTTGAAACTATAGAAGGAAAACCATTAAGAAAGGCTTCTTCATTAGAACCCAAACCAATTTGTACATCCATACTCTTAGTCATAACTAACACTTGGAAGCTTCGACTTATAAAAACTAGCCAATTATTGAGTAAACATCAATAAAGATATAATACTCCCATTTTCTCTATAAATATAGAATTTGGTACCCATTTTGGTCTCATCAGTCGGGGTTTTGTTTTTAAGTCAGAACTTTGCTTCATTACATACAATTTGTTGAGCTCCTATAATAGATGAACTTTTACTTTAGGATTTGGCCTCAATGAATAGAATTAAATCTATTTTCATCTTTCAATCAGTCTTGAGCATCCAATAATTAACTAATTATTCCTCAGTCATAGTCAATTATATTGATTTCATCCTATGTTTCAGAACTCCATTAAGGAATTTCATTGAACAGTTTGAATGTATTATTATCCATCCTTGAAGTTATATTAATCAAGATATTAGAATACCTATATTTTTCAACAATTTAGTCCAAAAAAAGATAAAATTTAGAAAAAAAATCATCTTCTACTGACTCATACTTGAATCTTATTTTTCTCATTGAATTCTGGTGAATCTCCTTGATTAAATCAACATCATTGATCAGTTTTTCAAAAAATCCATTTATAACCAAACTTAGTATTCCTTATATTTAATAATTTGTTTCGGCCCAACTCAATAGATTTGATTCCTACCAGTCCCATTTCATTCATAATAAACCTTCAAATATTTGAGAACCACCAATTCTTTTTTGTAATCAAGGAGGTTTTCAGTCTGGAGTGGTCTTGACACCATCTCTGACCTTCTCAACCTCATATTACTTTTCATCTAAATTCGTTATTGGCTCCAATGATTCAATTTTTAGACTCGACTCATATCTACCATTGAACTCCTAACCTTGGAACTACCAAATCACCATAAGAATATCACAATATCAAATTCTATTCATAGTTTATCATATGATATGATTAATTTATAAAGGGTTATAACCCTATGGAACCACATTTTTACTCTATAAAGTCTCCCAAATGAACCTTATAAACCTCATTAGTGTCAAATGAACCCTAAAAAAATACTTTAACAATGTGAATTTTTGTAACCAGCTAGAACCTTATGAAATTGGGTACCCTAAAAAGATGAGTACCCTATATTTTTGGTTGTCTACATTTCAAAATACTCTAAGAAACCCACCTTTATCACTTTTTCAGCATGCAACAAATATTATGAACTTACCTTGTGCCAACCCTAATAAATGAACTAAAATACATAATTTATGAAATTCATTAACTAAAAATACAAAATTAAACTTCAATAAATTTTAAATTTAAAGATAATAATTAAAACTTGTTCTAACAATGGATATTAAAAATATAAGCATAGAATGTTGACATGTTATTTCCAAAAATTTGAATTCTGTTAAAAAATTTCTCAAACTAATATTTTGATTAAAATTTCACTAAAATTATACAAAATATTTGATCCAAAAATAATAATAAATTAAACCAAGAATAATTTTATAAATTTAGTACAAAAAACTCACAATTTTATTAAAATATTTATATAATTATATTTTCATTAAAAAATACCAATATTAAATTATTAACTATTATAAGAAAATACTAACATAAAAAATAAATTTTTTTACAAAATAAATGTGAAAAAAATGTATCAAAATAAATCCACATAAAATTCCTCAACACTTAATCCACTTGTTTTTCTCAATAAAGCAATTTATCAAATTCAATAAAATCCAATTCATCTTAAAAATTAATGATTTATAATTCCAACCAAGAATTGACTTTATAAGATGTTTCCCATTAGCACTCTCTCAAATAAAAATGAATTATTTCACTCTAAAAAATAAAGTTTTTGTAAAAAATCATGGTTTCTAGTTTTTTAAATATGACTATATTTTAAAATTCTTGAGTGGAATTAAAAAACATCACTTCTTATTCAATTGTTTATCTAAATTTCTCTTTTTTATTTGGTGAGAAAATATAAATAATTTTCAAATTAATATCATTAAACATAATTGGATTATGATTAGGATTAATAATTAACTTCACATCATAATTAACTCATACAATAATTTTAAAAATAAAAATAAAAAAAATCATCTAAAATTAAAAGTTTATTACATAGCCCATTTGAGTGAAAAGATCATTTTTTAACATTAAACAGAAATTTAAAATATATTTGAAACTATAAAATTTACTCCAAAAATATAAAAAAAAGAGAGAGTTTCAATTTAATAATGAAATTATGTTATTTTATTGAATCTATGGTTTAATAGAATTGATTAACCAATAAAAGTAAGAAATTTTGTTTCAATTTTACTAAAAATTTCCATCCACTAAAAAAATTGATCCTTAAAATAGTTAATATTGAAAATTTTTAGAGATATTTTTACATGAAACTCATTAAATATAGTTTATCATAAAAAGATCCCCCAACCACACATAAAACCCAACATTTTTTAATTTTTTAACTTTAAGGTGTGAGAAGTATTTAAAATATTTTTTGATCAAAATTGATATGTAATTTAGTAGTTATAAAATCATGTACAAGGGTCACAATGAAGTTTAAAAACATATATTCAACTTAACATAAACAAAAAATAACTCAAAACATAAAAATATATGTTCCAACTAATTATTATATCAACTATTTAGTTAAAATGTTGGATTTTTAGAATAATTCATTTTAAAACATTAAAGATTAAAAAAGGTCATAAAAGAGGCACAAAATAATAATTCAATGAAACAATTCACCAAACCAAGTGATCAAATCATAATAGTAACTTCATATTTTTCTCAAAATTTTAGCTTTTATTAACTATTTCCAAATCAATTTTCAACCACTAAATTAATCACAAATAAAAAAGTATATTTTTACATGTAAATGAGTAGAAACAAGTTCAAAATTAAATGGAAACTCCCCTAATGTAGAATTTTTACTTAATTAAATTCAATAAAAAACAATATCCATATTTTTCACTTGAGAAAAATCTTTGTTTTCCTATTTTGAATTCAATAATTTTAAACATATTTACATAGGAATTATATAATTTGATCTTAAAATAAAACAAAAACAGATTTTTTGATTGAGAAGTAGAGTGATTCAAATTTACTACAACATGTAGATTATCTTAGTCTATAAAAATTAATCTTAGAATCTACTCCAGTATTCCTAAAATTATTTTCTCTATGTGATTATAAAGAAGGTTGAATTCCTCCTTAAACACTAGGGGAACACCATAATGAAGTACCCTAAATTTTCAAGCACAGATTGATATTATAAATCATTCAAATTAGTGTAAAAGGTATCTTTGTTCTGTTAAAATAGTCATGATTTGGTAAAAAAGAAAGTATTTAATAAAAAATAAAAGTGTACATATATTTTATTAAGCATAAATTAGATAAAAATTTCAAATAATTTCAGAAAAAAATGTTATGAAATGATTTTAAAAAGTATACAAATTTCAAAAAACATCAATGATTCTAAAAAAATCTATGAAATTTTCTAGGTTCACTAAAAATATTTTAGATAGATTCAAAATTATTTTAAGAACATAGAATAAAAAAATATTATAATTTTTGAGTTCAAAATAGATTCAGTAAGTATTGAGATACAAAAATTATAGAAATCTCCCATACTAAATTTACATCATTTGTTAGATTAAAAAAACTATCATAATAAATTTCATCAATTTTAACTAAAAAATAGGGAAACCTAAAATATTTTAAAATTAAATTAAATTTAAAACAGAATTAATGGAATTATAATGAAACTATGTTAACAGTTAGTACATTGTTTCCTTGGAGAAAGACCCAATTGGACACTATCTTTAATAGCTTCTATATCCAATTAGTTATCTAATTAATTCACCAATAGAAGTAAAATATATCATCTATTATATTAAACCTTAAAAATAAATAAAATTTAAATTAATATAATATGTGATAGGATGTAGAAATGAATGTACAAGGAATTACTCTAATATTTGATGTTGTAATAGACTGTCTATTAAAATTTTATATTATAGAGAATATGATCCACAGATCAAATGAATGTTCATGGATAAATAAAGAAAATGGTGGGTGAAATTTATTTAAAATAAAGAAAGTGGAAATTTTTTATTAAAACATGGGTTGTCTCCCATGAAGCATTGGTTTTAAAGTCCCCATCCAAACTTCCATAAAAAATTATCTAGTCACTCAGAGGATGTGGTTTTCTATCCAAAAAACACCACATGTTGACATTCTAAATGTTTTTAAGTGAAAATAAGTCTTTAGGGATCCTAAACCTCTATAAAAATAATCAAATCCATTTAAATATGGAAACCTCCCTAAAAACACCCCTTTAATGTTTTAGAAATATTTCTATCCACTTCTAGAATTAGTTTAGAATTAAAATATTTAAATCTTTATTGAAGGTAAAACTTAATAAAGAGAATTTATAGGCATGTAGTAGGATTCCCAAATATCTCTTCCTCATTTTAGAGTTTCAATTCGTCAATTTTTTTTTCAAATAGCTAATTTTCAAAAAATAAATTCATGAAGAGGTATTCCAATAATGTTTGATCATTTTTTAAACCATTGAAAAGTAAAAATAAACACTCTTGTAAATTAATCTCTGTATCAAAGTGAATTTAAACACTTGAATTATTTTAGGGATAAACTCAAGAAAAACTAAGAATTTATTTTTGTTCACATAAATTTTTTCAAATTTAAATTTTTTAAATTTTGATTTTCATCCAAAAATTCCTCAACTTCTAAATGACAACTATATGTCACTAGTTGTGAATAATTGTTTCTTCTTAGGACCCTAAGTTGGTTCTCAAAATTTTATTCAAGTACTATTTAAAAAAATATCCAGTAAATAAAAATTTATTTGAGTGTTATAATTCATTTTTTGTATAGAAAAAATTCATTTCATTTTTAAGAAATTCATTTTCAAGTGATTACATATTAAATAAATTATCCCCAAGTTAATCAAAACTAATTTTCATTCATTGAAAAATGATATAGAGAAATTATTAGTGATAGATAAATTAAGTGAGTGATAATTAATAAATCATTCCTCATAGTGTAATCCATCATATTTAATATAAAGAACCCGTTTTTAAAATTTTTTGTTTTAAATTTCTAAAACAGAGAATATCACATTTCAAATCAAGTTCAAAAAGTTTAAAATATATGTCTTTAATTTATTATTTTATTCAAAAAGTTTTACAACTCTTAGCTTTAAACCACTTTTAAATTACTATACAAACACATTTAAGGGGTTTTAAAATGAAAATTCACATTTTTAATTCATTCTTCAATACAAACTATCACGCCCTCAAAACTATTATAAAAAATATTATTTTTTTCAGATTTAGGTAGAATGAAATTTTTGGGAAATTCCTCTTCTAGTTCTTATTTATTATAAAAAACTCTATACTTTAACCTCATTTTAGGTCTCCTCAAATTTATGAGATCTATTTTTTTTATTTATTTAATTGATTAGTGTAAAAAAAATCATCATATTCAAAATTATTCAAATTAGTTGTTTGTTTATTAATTTTTCCTCACATTACACTACTTGTTCACCCTCAAATTCCACCGATTTATTTTCTTTATCTCTTAATTCAATTTATTAGGGATATTCCATTTTTTCACTAAACTCAAATTTTTTTAGTTTATAATTTTTATATTCTCACTTCACAAGGTTCTTCTTTTCTATTAAATTTAACATTTAACTCCATTAATAATTATATATTAATTAATTCACCTTAAATTTCAAGCATAAAATAATATTGGTTTTCTTGGAAGTGATGGGCTTCCATGGATTCTTATAGCCACACCACCAATAAGTATGCCCATAATATAAATAAAAACTATAATATTGTCTAAACTATTAATTATAACCCCAAATTAATCCATTAGTTAGAAACACATTGTACTCAACAATTAAAAATCACTATAAAAATCCAAAAAGTTATAAAAATAGTGATAAAAAGATAAAAAATTAAGCACAATAGATTAGAATTTTCTTTAGAAGTATCTCACAGTAAAAGAAACAGACATACAGTAAAAGAAACAAATTTTTATCTCAACCTTAATAAATATTTTTTAAAAAATTATTTAATAATTTTTTTTGTTAATTAAAACCCCTAGATACTCAATGATAAGCCTTCATCATTAGAGAAATTAAAATTTTATAATACTGTTGGACAATAAATTTATTTTTTTATAAACCCACACCACAATAATATAGTGATAAAATATTGTTGAACCCAAGGGAAGGTTGGTAAATGGTCAAAGGGAATTTGTTTTTACTAAAATAATAAGAAAAGAAGAACATGGAAAATGGATGAGTGAATATTTTTTGTAGAATGAAGATATAATAAGGTGAGTAAATAGTCTTAGTAATGTTAGAAAATATAGTTATGGACAAGATATATGTAGAATGATGACTAAGGTGGAATTTAATTAAAATAGCCTATTGAATAGATTATATTCTATAGAATGGTTTCAAAAAGATCTACTAATGGGAATTAATTAACAAAATTAATTTTCATTAATATATAAATTTACATTAGCCAGTCCCATTACTCAACATGTTGATTTATTTCATTGGGTAAAAATGATAAAAAAACCCTTGAGAATGATTTTATTTTATAAAAAACATCAAAAAAGAATAAGAACTAAATTAAATGGGAAACAACCTTATAATAATGAAATAAAAATATAAAAGAATGAATCTCGAACATAAAATAATTAACAGATAACAACAATCAATTATAATCATAGATTTTATTCCATTGCATGTTTATAAAAAAATATACACCCTAAGAAAAATATTTTAAAGATACAACATAATAAAAATAAGGGGAAGGAAGAGGTTTTCCTCTATCGAGAAAGCATCTTCGTTCCCCACATCCATATTTATCTTTATATCCTCAATAATTCATGGATCATGCCTCCAATAATGATTCTACATTTTTCTATATATTAGTCTTGATCTTTAGTTCACAGAGTAATTCCCAAATTAGATATTACCACTTTTTAATTATTCTATCTCCCTTTTAAAATAAGTATCCACCAACATAGTTTCCAATTCCACCACCTCATATTTGTTTAAATTTATAAAGATTCCACTATCTACATGTAGATCACTTAATTTAGTTATTTTCTATGTTTGAATGACATTATATTCTCCACTTGGTGTTTAAACCATTGAAGGAAAAATAGAAATCATGGACTCCTCATCTGAACGAAATACAAGGTTGATATCTATGCTCTCAGTCACATTCAACACTCAGAAAATTCTACTCATGTGAACTACCCTATACTTGTGTCCACATCTATCAATAGATAAAACTCCCATATCTTCCATAAATTTCTAACTTGACACCATTTTTTTATTTCATTAGGTTTATATTGGTTTTTAATTTAGAACTTAGCTCCACCAACCCTATTTAATTGAGATCCTTCAATAACTAAACTTTCCCTTAAATCTTAAAATTTTACCTACATATACAAACCCACTTTCATGTCTCAATCAAGATCAAGAATCCAATTGTTAACTAATTATCCCTTATTCTTAGTTGGTCACATTGATTTCATCATCTTGTCTAGAACTCCATTGAATAATTTAATTAAATAGTATTTGTGAACTATTATCCATCCTTGCATATGTATTAATTAGGAACTTTGAATACCCTTCCTCTTTAATAATTCATTCATGAAAAAAAGACAATATAATAAACAAAAATATTCTTCAACTACCTCAAACGTGAATATTTTTTAGCATTTTGAACTCTCATCAAGATCCCTTATTCAATATGCTACACTAATAAATTATTTAAATCTTCCTTTATTGAAAAAACTCAGACATGTTCATATTTACTCCTTTGCGAAAAATGTCTCAAGAGTTCCACTTCAGTTCAGTCTGATTCCATTAATAATCTTCATTTGAAAATCTAAGAATGACCAAATATTATTCTTGGATGAGGATGTATTCTGTATTATGTGGGATCAGTTGTAACACTCCAAAAAGTTAGTTTTTAAAAAATAATAATCATGATATATTTCTTAACATGCAACACCAATCTTTAATCAAATTGAGATATATTATAAAAAATTATTATTTAGAAGTGACCATTATAACCAATTTATTGAATTAGAAGGTATGAATATGATAAAATAAATTATTAAATATATGTATAATGGTGTTACTTAATATAAATTTATTGAAAAATTCTTAGTAATTAAGCACTAAATTTTTAGTGAAGTCATTTTATGCTACAAAAAAAGCATTTTCTTCAAAAATGAATTTATTGCATATTATGGATAGATATTATAATTATTTTTTTCCAATTTTAGAACTTTATTTCATAAAATAAACATGATTTTTGGAAATCATCATATCAAAATTATCTTAGGGTGAAATTTTGGTATTTTTATGAAATGATTTATTTTTTAATGAATAATGAAAAATATCAAATTTTAAAATACTCTCATTTATTTTCATTAAATTATGTAATTTTAAAGTCTAATTATATTTTTTTATTTGGTCTTAAAGTAACATATGTCCCATTTTATTTCAAATAATATTACTAATTAAATTTCAATCAACAATATTCATGATTTTAATATAAGTTATTTTGTATGCTAAAAAACAGAATCTTTTTTCCAAAAACTATATTTCATTATATTTTATTAATTTTAATTAAAATTTATTTCTACCACTTATATGGATTGAATCCTAAAAAAATTAATACCATATTTGGTATTATTATCTTCAAATTTTTTGAATAGGACTCTTTTATTTTTGGAATTTATGAATAATAATCATGATAAATATTTTTCACCTTTGTTAGGGCAGAATGGGTAAAGAATGTTTAAACTATGATATAAGGTCTCAAATTCAACCCAAAACTAAACATTATTTAATTTTATGGGTGAAATTATAGCATATCCATCAAAAAATTTAATATATGGTATTTTGGTTCAATTTTTCATTGATATTGACATTTATAATATTTTTAGTAAAGAAAATTCCAAAATTTCACTCTCTTGCTTTTAATTTAATTTATATGTTCACATATTGATAATAATATGTTATGAATGTATATAAAATTTTATTTTCAACATAATTAATTTATATTTATGATTTTAATTTATTTTTAATTTTTATTAATGGTATTTTTAGATTAAATTATTATACAACGTTGACACATTTCTTGTTCAAGCAATAGAAAAATAAAATTAAATGATTTTAAAAACATAAAAAGTAATCTTTTTTTGGATGAATTATGGTTTAACATTAATTTTATAGTTATCAATAATGTATTATTTATGGTTAAAGAGTTTATATTTAAATTTATTTGTTATATTGATGTCTTTAAAGTCAAATTAAATGAGTAGTGTCACAAATGACATTAGGGATATTTTATAAAAGGTAATATTTTATTAAATTATTTTAAAAAATAAAAATATTTTAAGAGGACAAGTAGTATTATAAATGGTCTAAAATTTCATCCCTTTTTCATTTATGATCTAATTTTTACTTTATATGTAAAATTATAACCCTTTAAGATTGAAAAAGTTGTTACTATGGTTAAAGTTAAAAATGGTTAACAAAGTGGTTAAACCAAAAGATAATGGTTAAAATAACCTAAATACTTTAATAAAAATTATTGGTTAGTCTTATTTTGACATTAAATTTATCACCATATAATATGAGTCATTGTGGAGCCATTTTCCAAGAAAGTGACTTAATAATATTTTAAAACTTTGAAAAATTAGAATTGTGCCACTCACCTTAATTATAAAAGGGCACCTCCTCCCCTCACTTGTTCACAACACTTGAAAAATTTAGCTTGAAAAAAACCTAAAACATATCTCTCCAATATCCTTTTACACATTCTAGTTGTGTTTTTCCCAAAATTCTAACCCTAGGGCCCTTAATAAGAGATCTACATGAGGTTTCTCTAAGAGAAGGTAATCATTTTATCCAAGCTCTTTCTTTTTTTACTTCTTCTTTTACAACCATAAATTATGTCCAAAAAATTAAAATATAATAAAAAAGTTATCTCCCATATACTAAGATGTTATTATATTTATTTCAAGTTATTTATCTATCTCCTTATCCATTAAATTGGAAACAATACCATCACTCATGTGTATGATAGAATAACACTCTATAAATCGATGAAATTTATTTTCTATAACTACCTCACCTGGATAGTCATAATGATGTAAATAATGAATACATATGATAATTATGAAATAATATTGAATCTATTAATTTAATATATTATATACTTCTTTACCCTTTCAAGAATTAAAAAAATTATAAAGTCACTCGTGTATACATATGGTCTATCGTCTCCACGAAGCAATGTGATTATTTTCCATGAACACCATTCAATAATAGTTATAAAAATTTATATATTGAATAAATATAATATTTTTAACATTAATATCATTCTGAATATGATGAAATTATAACCTATGCACAAGAACCAGAACATCTGTGATAAAAAAACATGAGAAAAATAAGAAGTTAACACTTAAAATAATGATAACAATGAAATTTTGATAAAGAACTGGTGAAAAGATTTTATAAGTGGATAATATATGATATTATTCTATTTTAAATTAATAAAGAGTTTAAAACCATTATTCAAGAGGTTAAGTAATTTTAAAAAACTGGAAATGTTAGGTAAGGGGTTTCTCAACTAAATTTACATTTATTGGGTTATACTACTACTTTATTGACTAGTCTATGCCATGATTATGTGTGAAATGGAATATTATTGTATTATATTTTATTGATAATTTTTTTTGGATTTACATTTTTTACACATAATAACATCGTTTATTAATTCTCACTTCAACGATATGATCTTTGTAAGGGGTTTTATTTCAAATTTCACTTCATTGAGACAAATTTGGTATTATGCACATATTTTTTTATGGTTTATATAATATTACTTTGATGTATTTAAATTTAATATATATTTATTCATAATTATTAAGGGTTGAATTCAAATTTTTAATTTCATGGGGTTATAATTTAAAAGTTTCCAAAGTGGTAAGAATTCTTTTTATAATATCATTTTTTTGGGATTGGTTATATTTTTCATTGAAGGAATATTATAATATATCCTTTATAAAAATATTTTATTTTATTATCCAAAGTATATTTAATTTTTTTATATATTTTAATCCAAATTTTCTCTTTGGAACTTTAAATCAAGTAAATAAATGTTGAAAATAAAATCCCTTCTTATTTTTCTTTGTGATTAGGTATATTTTTCAAAATTGTTTTACAAAAGTATTTTTTATTTACACAATTGTTTTAGTAGGTACATTTTATATTACCCTTAAAGTTTTACAAGGTTTAGAAGGGATATTTATAATTTATTCCAAAAGGTTCATTTTAAACTTTATTTACAAAAATTCCCAAGGAATTTTCTATTAATGTATATGATGTTAAAAAACACACTCATTGCAATAATCATTTTATGATATTTAAATTCTTATACAAGTTTTAAATGGTTTTAAAAATAAAAAAATTTAATAAAATTTTATTTTAGTGTTTCTTTTACATATTTTTTATTCTCAAAACTAAATTAATTAATTAGAAAACCTATATTTTTGATGAATTTATTGTCATATTTTATCTCTTATTAATTTTATAGTCATTAACTTTACCTTGAAAGATTGACTTTATTATGATCATCTTTCATTAGATATTACATTTATATTAAAAATATATATTCTTTGTTTCATGGATATGATTATTTTCTAAACTATATACTATTTATACATAGAATGTTTTAATTTCAAAGTTATATGAATGGATGGAGAAAAATTAATATTACATATCCTATAATCAATAAAAATATATGTTGATAATATATATATATATATATATTTGAATTAAATTGATCATTCAATATATAAGGAATTTATTGGAGATGTAGTGATAGGTAGATCCTAAAATTACACAGTCCATCGACGTATTGAGATTTCTTATAAGAAAGACAAGTTTTCTAAACTTATTAAATAGGTTTTTTTTGTATACCTGCGAATTTATTAAAATGTATTAACACAAAGAATAAATGGTAAATTTATCAGGATTATTGAGATCATGATATCCAATATCAAGAATTTCTTTTATTAACAATTCAGTTATTATTATCCATGAGATTATTTCATTGATATTATCCATGGATTCATTTTGTGCTCATGTTAATTGATTAAATGGATGGTGATTTCAGTTTTTCACCTCTCCATATTGATTTTATTATTTACTCCTCTAAATCCATTTTTCCCATTTTAAAATCTACATTATGGTTAAGTAGGAACCTCACTTTTAATAGGATATATACCAAACCTCCAGCCATATTACAAAAAAAACATGAAATAGAAAAATAACATTGAAACCACCTATCCCAAGTCATAATACAGCAAAAACACCATCCTGGTTTGAAATTTAAGAAGAAAAAGATCTATGTATCCCAACCTTGGGTCATAAAATCTCAAACTGTGAGATGTTTAGAGCTACTCCCCCTAATGAAACTACGTCACCAGTGAGGATCCCATAAAATATCATCTAAAACCATCTTCTATCACCAAATAATCCACACCGAATTCTCTCCACCTTCATCAAACATTGACACCGATGTTTGTCACCATGCCATAAAAAATCCTTAAATCTAGAAACAAAAAGTGACTTCATCATTGAATGGGTATCAAATGATAGCTTTTAATGTATATAACCCATACTAAGAATTTCAGATCACCCTTATTTTATTTCCATTACCCAAGATATGAAGAATGGATATTTTAATGATTTCATGGATGCATAAAATTTATTTTCTTTGTATTTTTATATTTTATTAAAAATTTAAAATGGGAAGCATGTTTTTATCTGGTTCTTCAAGACTGCTAAACTGATCGATCCTCATTTATTTTATCCCATGTCTCTTATTTTAATTTAATAAAGTAGACAATGAATTTGGGTTACTAGAGTTGGGGTTGTCACATTTGGTAGTAGAGGAAGTTTAGTAGAAAAATTGGGAACTATATTTAAGAAAATATATATTAAGTAACATAATCCTATGAAAAACTTTGAGGATAAGTCTATTTATTGGATGAAAACTGAATGTTTTGGTAAGGTATATATTATTTTGTTTTTCTAGAAACACATCCTTATGTTTATACTGAAAGTGGGTGCAGTTTTTTCATAGATGCATATGGGGGTAATAAAACCAAAAATAGTTGGTCAAATATATACTATCCATTATTCGAATTCATGGTGAGTGTACTCTTACTACAAAAATTGTTTTCCAATCTCAGGGGATATTCTTTGGTTATATAATTTTTTATTTATGAACCTTTGTGAAGGATTTGAATAGATGATGACCATGAATGACCTAGGATAAACCTTAGGTGCCCTAAATTTAAATGAAGTTGTCATGATTTAAATATTCTATAAACATTTTTCATGAATATGTGGTTTACCACTATGATTATTATTTATCATACTATGATTTTTTATTTTAGTAAATTTTTGAACTAGAAGGAACTATTTTAACACTAAATGTGATAGATAATGGAATGATTTTCCTTGTGAATGAAAAAATGAAATTAGAGATAGAAGGAGAAACCTTATGTTTATGCCTAATAATATATCTCATTATATTATTAATAATATAAACTTGGGAGATTTTCTGAACACCCATAATAAGAGAAAAATGGCATTTCATTAATATCATAGGGGAAATAAGATCTAGTTTCTTACATGTCAAGTATGTGTGAAGAAGCACTTAAGGAAATGTATTAGTGGAATGAGAAGATGTTTTATATATGGAAAAGAAGAGTATATAACAAGTAACTTCTGTGAAAAAAAAGAAGAGTTCAATGGAGGTATATGAATTTCATTCAAAGTTTCAATTTATAGTTCAATGTCATATGTGTAGGGAACATGGGTGTTATCCGAGTAAATTACCTAATCTAAGGGTTAACTCCTAGACCAAGAAAGGAACTATGATATACCAATAATTAAAGTGAAAGTATTAAAGTTTTTGTGTATTTGGATTATATAATTACATTATAAAAGTGTTATACCAATGAATTTTGGGTTATAAGAATCATAAAAAATCTAAGAATTTTTCCACAATATATTTTCTTTAAGGATTTGAAAACATAATTTTAATGGTAGAAATAACCAAGAAATGTGATTTAATAGTTAAGTGATATTTTTGGAGAACACATGATTAAGGTAAAGATAACCATTAACATGTGCCTACTATTGAGTTAATAATTTTTAATCGGGATAAATAAATAATTTATATTGTTTAAGTAAATCAGATACTATTTGTAACCTTAAAGTTTATTAGTGATTTGATGACAAAGTGATTTAGGTGATCTTTGATAAATTTTATTACATTTTTTTATATTTAAAGAATATATTAAATATTATATGATTTTATTTTAGGAATAATTATTATGTTAATGTTTGAAGTATATATGATTTGATTCAAGTTTTTTGGTGATCTAGGTTATTAGTATTTTTTAAGAGAATATATGATTAAGGTATTCACATGTTTGGTATTTGAAATATGATCAATTTTATGTTGTCTAGGGATAAATTCTTGATCAAATCTTTTAGATTTTTGGTTTTTAGATTTGGTTAGATATATTATGGAGGATTCTTAAAGTTATCTATTTATTTAATAGATTAATTTGACCTCTAGAGGTTATTGTTGAGGTTTTAGAGATTAATGTATTATATTTATCCATATTGGATAACTTGTGTTAACCATTTTGGTTTTGTTAATTATTTAGATAAATAAAGAATAAATTTTATTTATTTTATGTATCTTATGAAATTTTAAAAGTTAATTTTAGTTCTTCAAGAATAAAAAATTCATCTTAAACATTCATTTATTATAATAAGAGATGAAGTGGAAAATCATCAAATAAAAATCAAAGTATTAAATTGTGCTTATGAAAAGAAAAGATATCAATTATGAAAATTTTCTCATGTTCCCTATCCTAAATGTAAATGAATTCCTAAGATATTGGAAAATAATAATGAAATAAAAAAGTTATCATTTTACCTTTATTTTCAATGAATTTATTATCTTTTCACTCCGCACTTATTTATGGTTTTTTGGTCATTGAATTTCTTATGAACATGTTATCTATCACTCTCTGTTATTCATTAGATGGTATATTTATTCTTCATATATATATTTTAACTTTCCAAAAATGTTATCCTTATATGGTAACCTGATTATATGTTATTTCATGTAACCTTTACCCTTCCCACTTCCCTTACTTAAAATAAGTTTTATTATCCCTCTATATGATGTGAGTTTTCAAGAAAAATATTTCCAAAATATTGAAAATTTGATGCCCAATAGAAAAGTGGGAGGGGAAAATTTATTTAGGGGTAGGATGTAACACCCCAAAAATTAATTTTAAAATAATAATAACCTCGAAAACTTTCTTAACACACAACATCGAGCTTCAATCAGATTGAGATATATAACACAAAATATTATTAGTTAAATGAGACCATTATAAAATACCCATCACATTGGATGGTATGAACATGACTAAAAAAATTATGAAATATATGTATAATGGTTCTACTAAATAAATAAATTCTGAACTCTTAGAAATAAGCACTAAATTTTTAGTGAATTCATTTTCTGCTTCAAAAAAGAATTTTATTTAAAAATATTTTTATTGCATTTTGTATGTGGAAAATACAATTAATTTATTTCACTTTTAAAAATTTAATTTTTTAAAATTAAAATATTTCATTTAAATCAATATATATTAATTAACTTTGGCTTATTTGTTTTTGATTTTTTTGAAATTATTGATTTTTCAGTGAATAGTGAAAATAATTAATTTTCAAATACTCTCATTTATTTTCATTAAATAAATTAATTTAAAATTCATATTATATTTTTGATATAGTATTAAAGTAAAATATTATCAATTTGATTTGGAATAAAAGAATGAATTCTATTTTAATAATAAATATTCATGATTTTGATAGAAGTTAATTTTTATGCTTAAAAACATATTTTTGTTCTATTTTTTATCGTGTTTTGTAAATTTATATTAAAATTGATTTCTGACACTTAAAGATATTAAATATTGAAAAATAGATACTATGTCCGGAATAAAGAGGTTCAAATTTATGAAATATTTACTTTTTATTTTTGGTCATTATTAATAGTAATCGTGGTAAATATTTGTCACCACGGTAAGGGTAAAATGGGTAAAACATGGCTAAAACTGTGAGATAAGTTATCCGAATAAACTAAAAACTAATATTATTTCATTTTATGGGATAAATTTTATCATATACATCCAAAATTATAATATATGACATTTTTGTGTCACATTTTGTGATAATTAAATTTATATTATTCTAAGTAAAGAAAATTCCAAAATGTCTCTCTATTGCTTTTTATTTTTTTACATGTTCATATAGGGATATGAATATGTTATGAAAGAATAAAAAAGTTTATTTTTAAAGTTATTAATTTATTTTTATGATTTTAATTTTATTTAGTTTTTATTAATTGTATAATTACATTAAAATCTTATACGATGTTTAAAGGCTGTTTATGCAAGCAATAGAAAAATCGAAGTCAATGATTTTAAAAACATGAAATGTAATATTTTTTAGGATGAATTATATCATCACATGAATTTTATAGTTAATAATAATTTATAATGTATGTTTGAATAGTTTATATTATATTTCATTTGTATCTTTCTGTATTTATACTCAATTCAATAGAATAGTCTCACAAATGACATTAATGATATTTTATAAAAAATAATGATATATTAAATTATTTAAAAAAAATAAAAAAAATGATAGAGGAAAATTATGATGATAAATGGTTATTAATTTCATTCCTTTTCCATTTATAATCCAATTTTTACCTTATAAGTAAAATTATAACCCATTAAGATTAGGAAAGTGATTAACACGATTAAGGTTAAAAATGATTAATGAAGAGGTTTAATCAAAAGATAAGGGTTAAAATAACCTAAAAACTTGTTTAAAACTAAATGGTATGTTTTAGTTTTAACTTAAACTTATAAAATTTTAATATGATTCATTTTGGATATATTTTTCCAAGAAATTTATTTAATTATATTATAAAAAGTTGAACAATTACAAGTGTGCCACTCACCACAATTTAAAAAGAGAACCTCCTACCCTCACCCATACACACATATTGATGCATTTATATCAACAAAAACCTACCAAAATATCTCCCCAAAATCCTTATACACATTCTGTAGGTTTTTTTATTCTCAAAAGACCAACGCTAGGGTCCTTAAGAAGAGATCCAACAGAGGTTTCTCTAAGATAAAGCAATCATCTTAACCAAGCTCTTTGTTTTTTACTTATTCTCTTACCACCATAAATTATGTAATAAAAATTAAAATATAATAACATCAATGTATCTTATATACGGATATGTTATTATGATGATTTATTAATATTTATCCATATCCTTCTCCATAAAATGGGGAATAAAACCATCGCTCGTGCATATGGAAGACTGCCACCTATCAAATCAATGTAATTTCTTTTCCATAACCACCTCACATGGATAGCCATAATGATAGAAATAATGAATATAGATGATAATTATTACATAATATTGTTTTATTAATTTAATATATCATTTAATTCCTTAACCATTCTCCCATTAAAAATGATAATGTGTCTTGTTTGTACGTATAACTTATCAACTCCATAAAGAGATGTGATTTATTTTTCCTAAAAATCATTAAAGAATGATTATAAAAATGTATGAAATGATAAATATAGTATTTATAAAATTAATATAATTCTATACATGATGAAATTATATCCTATTTAAAAGAACTAGAACATCCGTGATAAAATATACATGAGAATCTATGCAGTTAACACCCAAAGCAATGATAATAATGAAATATTTTATTTAAAATTGAGTGATAGCTTTTTATAAGTGGGTCATATATTTTTTTTTTTAAAAATTAATAAATTTTTTAGAACAATTATATAAAAGTTTAAATCATGTTCAACAAATTGGAAGTGTGATGTAAGGGATTTCCTAACTCAATTCCCTTTTATTAGGTTATACTTCTGCTTAATTGATTATGTTATGCTGTGATAATGATTAAATTAACTCTAATTGTATTATATTGTATTTAAAATTGATTTTTTGGGGATTTAAATTTTTTAAACATAGTTACATAATTGATTAATTCTCACTTTAATGATATGGTCTTTGCAAGGGATTTCATCTCAACTTTCATTCCATTAAGACATATTTGGTATTATGCACATATTTATTTTATATGGTGTATATAAATCCACTATGATGTATTTAAAGTGAATATATATTTATTCACTATAATTAAATTTTTAATTAAATTTTTAACTTTTAAGGGGTTATAGTTTAAAGTATACCAAAGTGGTAGGAATTTATTTTACAATCTCATTTTTATGGGATTGCATAATTTTTTTGTTGAAGCAATATTATAATATAACCTTCATAAAATTCATCTATTAACTTATCCTATGGATATTTAAGAAGTTTCAATATTTTATTCCAATTATTCATCTATTTTGAACTTGAATCAAGAAAATAATTTTTTTAAAGAAAAGACAGTCTTATTTCTCTTTTTGATCAGGTATATTTTTCTTCCAAGTCCATATTTTTCAAAATTGTTTTATAAAGGTCATTTTTTTTAAAAATGATTTATGAAGAAAATTTTATGTTATAATTGAATTATTAAAAGTTATAAAAGTAAAATTTATAATGTTTTATGAAAGGATCATTTTCCACATTCTTTACAAGATATAAAAATGGATTTTTCTTTTAACATATATGGAATTGACTGACTTTCCCACTTACATAAACATTTTATGATATTTAGTTTCTTATATAAGTTTTGATTTAAAAAAGAACTTGAAAACTCATTTTATGGTTTTGATTCCATTTTATTTTATTCTATAAAGGACATTAATTTATTAAAAACCCATTATTTTTTATGAATTGATGGTAATCTTTTATCTCTTTGGTGTCATTAAATTTCCTTTGAAAGATACAATTTATTGTGATGATATTTCAATGGAAATTAAATTTCTATTAAATATTAATATTCTTTGTATCATGGATATTCTTATTTTATAAACCATATACTATTTCTATATATGGATTTCTACTACTAAAGTTATTTTATTGATTGGGGAAATATTGATACTCAGTATCCATTAATCAATATAGATATTTGTTAATAAGACATATTTTTTATGAATTAAATTGATCGTTCAATACATGAGGAATTCACTGGACCTGAAGTGATGAGTGGTTCATAAAATTACATATCCACTAAATGCATAAATTGGTCTCATGAGACCAACTAGTTAGTCAAACTTATTAAATGGATTTTTGGTTTATACATAACCATGGATTAAACATTCTTAAAATAAGGCCTTGATGGAAAGGATATCATGATGTTTGAGATCATGATGTCCAAAATTAATCATTTCCTTTATAAAGAATTTAGTTATTATTATCCATGATCTTATCACATTGATATTATCTATGGATTCATTTTGTGCTCAAGTTATTTATTAAATTACATTTTTTTTCAATTATTTACCTTTCCATATTGATTATATATTATTTAATCATGATAAATCCCACTGTAGGTAACTCTTACTAATCATTTGAGCTCACATTTATTTTGTTTTATTTACCAAGGATATGAATATGGAATCTTTGTATGAGTTCAAGGATGAAAAATATTTACTTTCAATATCTTTTATATTTTATTACCAATGTAAAATTGGAAGAATATTTCTATCTGGTTCTTCAAGACTATTAAAATGACTAATCCATGGTGATGTGATCCCTTGAATCTTATTAAAATTTAATAAAGTAGACACTAACTCTGGGTTTCTAGAGTTGGGTTTGTCTCATTTACACTATCTTTAACCTTATCGGCCTCTTATTCATTTTTATTTGAGTTTATCATTGGTTCCATCGATTATAAATTTGGACTTGATTCATCTCTACCATTGAACCCATAGAATCAGTGGTGTGAGATCAACTTCACCATAATTTGAGCTTGAGTTTTAATTTTATAGGCTCATATAAGATGACTAATTTTAAAAAGGTAGAAAATTCTATAAATATGCATTTTTACTCTACAAAACCACCAGCATAGAACCTATGAACCTCAGTATCATGGAATGAACCCTATGAAATCCTTCAATCAGTACATAGTTTTCAAACTACTAAGACCTTATAAATATGGGCACACTAAAAACATGAGTATCTTATATTGATGGTTTTCCACTTCATGAAATCCCCTCAACAACCTTCTTTATCACTTTTACAGTCCACAACCAATATTATGAACTTCCCATATGCCAACCCTATGAAACGAACTAAAAAAACAATTTATGAAATTTATTATTATTATTATTATTATTATTATTATTAGTCAGGGGTATTACAAAACTGAAATCCACTCACACACCCAGTCACTGGGGGGATTAGGCTATATCCCCTCCCCACTAGGATTGGAAAGCACCCCTAGACCTATTTTATTATATTTTTTAGCCAAAAGGCCATACAGATTGAAGACCAACCAACTATACCCAAAAGGACCATAAACATGGTATATTGACCCAAGCTATAAAGACCTTAACTAGCCCGAAGGCCCTGTGGTCTAATGAAATAGTCTGTATAAAATTTCTCACCATCAGGATCGTCTTTCCACCATGAGTTGACACTGGTTCTCATCACCAACAGTATCCATTCCTCAATTCCGTCACTAGATATCATGCATCCATCCCACTCTTATATTTATCTTTTATAATGATCATGTCTGTGACTACTCACAAATCATACATCATAGTGACTGCATCCCATTATCTACAGAATGACATTATTAACAACATGAATGAAAAATGAAAGATCCAACTAGAATTACCTTTATAAAATTACCTATAAAAGGATACAACCCAAAAAATAATTGGAATGAAAATCCCACCCGCATAATGAGGGAAACACGGGTTTTCAAGGGTCAAACTCTCAACTCGATAGAACACAGAATGCATAGGCTCTACTCAAAACCAAGCCCATTTTCCAGTTTATAAAATTTATTAATTAAAAATATATAATTAAAGTTAATTAAATTAAAAAATTATATATAATAAAAAAAATTATTCCAATAATTGATATTAAAAATATAACCAGAGTACTTTGACATGTTATTTACAAAATCTGAATTCCATTAAAAACTTTATCAAAATAAAATTTTAATTAATATTTCACCAAAATTATATAAAATATTTGATCCTAAAAATATAAGAAAATTAAACCAAGAATCATTTTATCAATATATCCCCAAAACAATTTCATTAAAAATGACCTATATTTAATAATTTTTCATTAGAAAAAAATTCTGACATTAAAAATAAAATTATTTCCCAAAATATATGTGATAAACATGTATTAAAATAAAGACACATCATTATGCATCTGAAATATGTTGCATAAGAACTTATTCTAGAATAATGTATCATAAATCCATTACACATTTCATTTGACTTTCCTAGATTCTCAAAGGGAATCAATATTTTCTTACATATGAACTCAAATACTTTACACATATCTAACTTTTTCATTTTTTCAATTTTAAGGAAAATGAGTATGCTACATATTCCATGTAATTCATTACTTTTTAATTTTCATTACTCCCAAAGTAATATATTAATCATGCTGAAATATTTACATAAGAACTATACA
Source organism: Viscum album (assembly GCA_963277665.1). Classification (NCBI taxonomy): domain Eukaryota; kingdom Viridiplantae; phylum Streptophyta; class Magnoliopsida; order Santalales; family Viscaceae; genus Viscum; species Viscum album. The sequence continues at coordinate 1,099,907,266 of OY728138.1, read as the reverse complement.
TATTCATTTCCTTTAGGAGATTCTGAGTGATTATCAAGAAAATATGTTACGTGTGATAGAAAATCATACATATTACTTATATTTTTAATTTTCATAACATATATAGATAATATATCACATATGAAAAATTATCATATATATAATGATATAATTAGGTAGATTCAGATCAAAATATTCAGAATACATCAAATAAACTTATAATCACTTCCTATCACATTATGGAATTCTCAAAACGCTTCATTTTGCTTTTAAAAACTTATTTAAAGTAATATTGAATATAATTTATGTATTGATAATAAAAGACAAACCATTAAATATATGCACTTATTCGTATTCAAATTATTCTTCTCTATAAAAAATAAAAAATTCTAGAGGAAACATCTTTAAGTAAAAATCACAATATATTTAATTTGAGTCATCAAAAATCTACTAAGAACTCTATATCTCTAAAAACATATCTTGGGATCAATAATATATGAGTGTTAAATGCAATGTAAATTAATCCATTACTCATAAATTTATAAAATGTATGAGTAATGGTTTGAAAAAAATTCATGGATCATTAAGAATCCTCATATTTTATATAATGGAAACCATTCCCTTGGGAATGGTGTGAGATCCTCTTAGCTAATATTCTCCCCTCTTTCAAACTCTATCTAACTTCCTTATTAGTCACTGAGTTACTGGTATAATGTAAAGGATTTAGAAGATACCACCCAAAGTTATTTTGGTGATTCTATGCTTCCCATGTATACACCTTAAATGGAAGAACCATTTAGTTATTCCATTAGTGATAATTATTAAACATATAAGTGATAGTAGAATTTGAAGGATAAAAGTACACATATTATTCATTTCAGTTTCTTTTAGTTTTCATTTCCATAAGTTAGAGATCTTATCAATGGTTTATTTTTGTGATTCCATTGTTTATATTAAAATTTAATCTATTCTTAGAGACATATTAATTAAATATTATAACTCTCATTTATTTCTTCCCATGTTATCAATTTTTTTCCAAACCTTCACTATCAAGAACCATTACCACAACCCATCATTGTAAGGTTTAGTATATTCCACTTAATCAAATAAAAACATTAAGGTATTTGATATAAATATGTCACAACAATATCTATTTTAGGAAAATAATAAACAAGGTTTTGACTTGAAAATGGGGAATTAAAATAGAGATTGAAAGGAGATTCAAATTAGTGAAATCATAGGGAAATAATGATCAAATAATGGGTATAATCACAACTAAATCATGTAATAATAGACCCTGAGATGAGAAATGATTACTATATTGGATCACATTCATTTTTTCACTTAAATTCATGCCATATATTTTCTTAGTAACCACCACAAAATTGATTCAGATAAAAGGATATAGAAAAATATCTAGGGATCCAAAAAGCACACCACTATAATTTGAGTGGTCAAGGGGATAAAAGTAAAAAAAATTAGAGAGACCAAGGGGGAGGGGGTTAATCACTATTTATAAAGAAACCCTATGTTATACCCTTTATGTTGTAACTCCTCATGCCACACTACAAAGACTTACATCCAAGACAAAAAACACGATGGAATAGGAAACATCATGCCACAAAGTTCTGTAATGAATTAGAGATCCAAAAACCATGGTGTGATCAATTACCTATTCAAATCTTCAGGAAACTCAGTAAAATATTAAATATCTACATGGATTTACCACCATTTCATTTTTAAAAAGGGTATGATGGTGTAATTTATCCCATATAAGGTTAACCCAAAATTGTAAAATGTTGGATATGGCACAATGACCACCATTGCAGCACAACACCTCATAAATAAGATTAATATTAGCATCCATAACTCCCCACACCAAAAACCATTACACCTTGACACAAAGGATGGAATCACAGTAAAATATATAAAACATGACATAATAGGACTCTTTAAATCCAAAATTTATAAAGGGTTTAAGATAAAAACAATTATTCTCTATATCCTCAGTACCTTCAATGGGTTTCATATCTAAAAAGAAAAATCTACTTGAAAACATTAGGGTACTAATCCTGTATTTTAATTTTGAATTATCATAATCTCTCTTGATGGTTTACATGTTGAAAAAAACATACACACTAGTGGTATTACAAACCTCAATGTTCTTTATCCTTCTGATCCTTCATCACCACCAAGTACTCAAATAGTGTAGCATATTTCTTGATTTTTATCTTACTATAGTCGATAGCATGTGATGAGTCATGTGGTTTTCAAATCAGCTATGAAACATAAAAGATTTTGTGAACCTATTCCAACTATGAGGATATTTCTAGGAAGTAGGAAACTCTTCCCACCCAGTGTAGAATCTGCAATGGACTAATAAAAATTCAGGACAACAATCTTCCCTAAACAAAACTTTATAAACCATTCCATGAGAATAATTTTATGAATATATAATCTCTATTATATAACACCAAAGGCCTCCATCATCTATTTTCTTAGAACTTATAGTGAATCTAAGTAATCCTTATCTACCCTTGGATCACTCAAGCCTTATATGTTGTTAGTTTCACCAACTCTATCACCACAAGTGATTACTCTCCAATATCTATCCAACATAGGGGTGAATTAGAGGGTATCTTGTATGAGGACTATAATGTGTCATGAAAATATTGAAGTGATAACTATTATTGTACATGAATTACACAAAGGGTAAGTGGTCATCCCAACTCAGAAAAAAAAATATTTTACAAGAATTCAATAGATCCTGCAAAACCAATATGGTTCTCTCCACCAATCAATATATCTAAGGGTAAAATATTGTACTCATCCACAAGTGATTCCTAAAATCCTTCTTCAAGCTCCTCTATAATTGGTATGTGAATCAAGCACCACATTTAGGTATTATCATCGAAGTTACTCCATGCAGCTATATGATATCATCCATGTATAAGTGTCCCAAAATTTCCACTAAACTCTACACTTGAAAATGAAATAAGTAAGAAAACCTTGTTAGTCATTTGATGACCACCCAAATCACATCATGTCACCTTACCAAACAGGGAATTCCAATCATAAATTCTATCAACACATCATCCCACTTCCACTCTAGAACCTATAGGGGTTAAGCCAACCCTTATAGAACTTGGTGCTTAGCTTTCACCTACTGATAAGAGAGACATCATGGGATAAGATTATCAATACTTTTAGTCAAAACTAACCCCAAAAATTGATGCCCGAGGTCATGATTCATTTTCATAACTCCTAGATATAAAATTAAGTGGGAATTATTTAACTCCCTCTATACCTCCTAATATAATGTAACTAGTACCACTATGCATCCCTGAAAGAGGAAGTCATGCTTCCATCCTTCGAAATATTCATCAGTGCATTAATTATTAATATCCAATAACACAAGACCCCAAAATTAATGTATCCTAACTAATCCTCTCTCATCACTACTAAAAATATGGCTTTTAGCAGCACTAAAAATGGCCATTAACAGCGCTAGATGGAGCGCTGATAATGTCGGCGAAGATAAAGGGGGGGGGGGGTCCCCTTTATCAGTGCTCCAAAAAGCGCTGATAAAGACCCCTTTTATCAGCACTTCATTTTAGCGCTGATAAAAATAAAAATAAAAATAAAATAAAATAAATAAAAAATAATACCAATCTCGTGGGTGGGGGGCTTTTTACAGTGCTTGAGCCCCCCTTTATCAGTGCTTTCCCGCAAATCCAGTGTCCGCCCGCACCGCCTACACCCTTTATCAGCGCTAGCCCTTTAAATCACCCTTGCATGAACACCCTTTCCTCCACCTAGATTTGATCTCAAGAACCCCCCCATGCGCACCTAAAGCCTTTGCCACTACCCTATATTGATTTGTTCTCTTATTCATGATATATATATATATATATATATATATATTTCGTTATATTTATTCATACAGTAATATATATTTATATTAATATAAATAGTTATATTAATATATATAGTTATATAGTTATATTAATATATATATATATATATATTTATATTAATATATATAGTTATATTAATATATATATAGTTATATTAATATATATATATAGTTATATTAATATATATATATAGTTATATTAATATATAGTAGTTATCTAAATATTCATATATTGTTATTTTAAATAAAATGGATATTAGTTATTATTTAGATAAAGATAGTATATTTTATATGTAAATATGTTTAATTATTTATTTAAAAAATTTAATTTTTAGGTGTGAATATATAAAAAATATGTACATATAGTTATATATTTGATTATAAATAGCAGTGAATTATAAAAAATGATAAAATTTCAAAGAAATAATATCAATATAAATGTAATACCTTGGAATAAATTCAGTCCCCACCAAAAAAAATCCAATAATACACCCTTAAATGAGGATGAAAATCCACAAAATGTTAAAAAATCTGGGTACCCCGACTAAAAACTCAGTTTTGGAGGCTTTTTGGGCCTCTTTTGGCATCGAAAAATGCTTGATTGGGGTTCTCCCAAGTTATATCAACGTAGAGATCATCACAGACTTCGATTTGATATGTGGTAGAGCTCAAACAGACACCCGGATCAAAAGTTATGGTCGTTTGACGTTTGAGTTGCGTTTTCAACATATTTTGGATCTTATTTTAATTTTATTTTATTTTTTTATTCTTCAAATTGTTATTAAATGAATATTACCCCATAATAATTATCAAATTATTAATTAAAAATATTTTTTTAATTTTTTAAGAATCCATTTTCACTAAATATCTTATATATTAAGTATATTAAGTGTAAATGTGCATTTATACTTATATTTAAAAATTATATATTATATTTATATCAGTATAACTATATAACTATATTTATATATTAATATATTTTTTTTAATTTTTTTTTGAAGTCGATCCTTTATCAGCGCTACTAAACAAGCGCTGTTAAAGGGGGTCCCTTTATCAGCGCTAAAAAAAGCGCTGATAAAGGGGTACTTTTATCAGCGCTTTTTTTAGCGCTGATAAAGGCACCCTTTATGAGTTCTTTTTTGAGGGCTGATAAAGTCCCCCCCTTTATCAGTGCTTTTTAGTTAGCGCTGATAAAGGGGTGGCGCTAGCCTTGCCCAGTTTTGTGGTAGTGCATTTACTATAAAAGTGGAGGGCCTGCCACCAAAAATAGAAGATAACTAACTTCTATCTCACCCACCAAGGAAAACTACATCACTCTAAACTACTCAGATTCCTTCTCTATCAATCGAACTTGAGATTTCCTATTATGGTAATCATCCACTGTGTTTCCCTTCCCTAGAGTAGAGAAAATTTTAAATTCTAAGTCCTACAATAAATCTAACTAACACCTCTACCTTAGGTTTATATCTCTCTAGGTAAAGATATATATGAGTCTCTTATGGTCCATGTAGGCTATGAACTACTCACCTAAAAGGTAAAGCCCTTAAGTATTCAAGGTGAACACTACCCCTTCTAACTTCAAATCTTGGTATATGTAATTATTCTCATTAGTTATCACTATTTTTACCCTTAAGAAATCACAATCTACATATAAGTCAACATGAAACCAAGGCCATCTATAGAGGAGTCGTAGAACACCACCTACTCAACTCCTTACTCTGAAAACTATAGCAAAAGATCAATCATCAACCTATTATTTACCTCATGAAAATATATCTATGAATACTCAGAAAAAATAAATAGATTCCCAATTTTGATAATTGAAGTCATGGGAGCATCAATCTTGGAGAATTCTATCACAAATATTTGGTAGTAATCTACCAATTCAAGTAAACACCACACCTAGAACACACTCTAGAGTGGATCCCAAGAAAAAACCACCTTAATATTCCTTAGGTACATGGAAACTCCACAATTTGAGATGACATACCCAATAAGTGTAATTCTTGAATAAAAAATTAACACTTTGATATATTATCATATATCTAGTGCACTTGAAGTTGGTCTAGGAAAATCCTAAGATACTAATTATACTCATCATTTCTCACTAAATAGACAAGTGATAAAGATTACTGGAAACTAGTCCAAGAAGGGTTGAATGTTCTTATTCATAAGTTCCATGAACATGTATGGGGAATTCATTACACTAAAATACATCACCAAAAACTATTAAAGTACATAGTAGTATCATAAAGCTATATTTAATACCTTCTCACCATAAAAATGAAGATGGTGATAACTAAATATAAGATTTATCTTCAATAACTAGTTTTATACCTTCAACAGGTTGAAGAGGTCATCAATCATCAATAGAGGGAATTTTTTATTAATTTTCACTTGATTAAGGTGATGATAATAAATACAAATCCTTAGATTCCTATTTTCATTCTTTGAGAAAACCAATGGAGTTTCCTAAGGGGAAACACTAGGTATAATGAAAAATTTATCCATTAAGTCTTAAATATACACCTCTAACCCCCTTGTGATGAGTGGGGGGAATCTTATAGGATATTTATGATATCAAATTTCTGCTGGGAGAATCTAAATATAGGATTTGATCTTCAGATGGGGGGTAAATATTGTTATATATCTATGAAAGAGATTCATGAACTCATCCACAACACTAAGAAGATGGTATTATTATGGTTCTAATACACATATAAAAAAACTCTCTAACTGATGGGTGATTAGATGAAACTTCCCATACACATGTCCTACTCTCCTTTACTGAAGGTCCCTCTTACCAACAAAGGAAAATCTTGACTCGTCATCTCAAAAAAAATCCCTATCTGATGATAGTAGTCTATCTAGGCTTAGATTAATAATAAAATTTCTATAGTAAGGATTGAATCACAGAGATTTATCACAACCACTATAAGGTCACACGAGAACCTCTATCCCCTAAGTGGAAGCTCACATTGTTGGAATATGAGGGTGAGTGTGAGATCGATTCTATTAGGAGTCTCTAGTTGCATAAGTTGGTCCACATGCTCTAATGTGATCTCTAACTCTTGAAAAAGGGATGACTCAATAAAAATAATGGCTCATTATAGTATCTATGAGCTTGATTTTCGTTGTAGAGAAGATATAGATCATACCTTAAATCATAAAGGGTGTTGCTTGGTCATAACCCTACATTATCTACGTCTATACAAACCCTTCCTGCCAGATTCTCGAGATTGGGATGGATTTCCCAAGGGTATAAGTGGTGGAATAGAATCATATTTAATTACACATCTTTATTATACTCTTTGGGAACCAAAAACTCCCCTCAGGAAGCTAACTCCCTAAGGAATACACTATCCACATTGGAGAGATACCTGATTGAAACATTACCTCTGATGTGGGGGTCTATCTACTTCCTACTTATGCTCTACTACTTAAAATATAGAGAGGTCATGTGACATGTGACTCCATCCTCAATAGGTGTAGAAAATTATGTCTTTTGGATACCTATAACCTCTCCAACTCCCATGTGCTATAGATCCTCAAGTCTAGGATTGTGTGTCAGTATGAATCTGATGATGTGATCCCGATACCTACCAAAGGACTACCAAATTTGATGAATCCATCCCTAAATAAACACCTCAATATATAGTTTCTTTCTATTCCTCTGGTAAGAAACTCTCGATCACCATTCACCTCTCCAAAACTCCAACATCGGTTGGGATATATAAGAGACCAAGGACTACTCAGATCTCTCTATAAAGGCCACACTAAAACAACCATACTGAAAGGAATCCATCATTAATCATATCAATATAGTACATCATGAGGTCATTAAACCTAGATGTATAATCTAAAATTTATATTAAACTTTTTTCTAGCTATAACAGATCCTAGATTCAGACAAACCTCAACATAGTCATGTAATGATCCTCACAAAATAGGCTCTAAAAATTTTCCCATGGTAGAGTCACCTGATCATTGTTTTTCATGATAAAGATACTCCCACAAATCACTATTATATAGTGAAGTCTAGAGTATTGAACCATTATCTTATTTGAGTGGTTCCAGATAAGGAATATCACTTGAATCACCACCTAAATCTAATCTTCTACTGTCTGAAGGTCATGCTCCCTATAGTTACTTAAGGACACTACTATAGAAACTCTTGAAGTCAACTTAGACCAAAATATCATCATCTTTCCCTTTTATAATGATCTAATCCTTAACAGGTGGGGGAAGATCATCCTTCACTATGGGAGGTGGTCTATTTATTGTATTACAAGCAGAGGTACTTCTCCCCCACACAATTAGTGGGTGTAATACCATGATCAAGTCCCTAGGTAGAATCCTCATCACTCAACTGGTAGGGGATATGGGGCCCGATCACCAGTTGAGGAATTTTATGACCATGAATTGGGATCCTTTATGGATATATGGGTAGTGAAATCCTATTGTTTGACAAGATAATACATGATCATTAAAGAATATATGGGTATCTGGATCAAGAAAGACACATAGTTCAATAACTAATCCCTATATGATGCATGTACCACTTATGTATTCCATATAACTAGTGATTTAGAGATCTTAGTCAATAAGAACGTTATGAGAGTTATACTGGATTGATACATTAGCTACCACACTAACACTTGGTTCCCTGGGTGAAAAGTTAAACACAAAACTCTTTAAAAATATTTCCTTAAATCCCCAAACCAATCCTTATAGACACCTAACTTCAAATTTCATCCTAATAAAAAAACTATCTCTGATACCACTGTGACATGACCTAACCCACTAGGTCCCCACCTAGACTATAAGTAAGCTATGTGTACCACCTCAATCCCACCTTAAATGGGCCATGAGCTAGTTATTAGCATAGAGTAGACATATCAAACCTGATATGAGGTCTTAGTTAGTGAACCTATATGAAAACACACATATCATAAAGGATAAAATAATGATAGATATATAATAAAACAAACTAAAAATATATATAATTAATGTGAAAAATTATAAGATCCAGAAAGTAAAAACTAGAGTATAAACCAAAATGAAAAAGGGAAAAAATACACAACCAAAAACCTAAAGGAGAAGCATCAAAAGGAACTAAGTAAGGGATATCCATAATCGCCAACTCCTAAGATGACCATTATTTGTGACCATCAACTCTGAGTACTACTAAACTTCTATTCCAATAATATTATATCAACCAAAGACACCGTAGAAGTACCATTACATTTCATATGACAAACCAAGTTTAGGAAAAACACCCATATAGGTGTGAGTATAAAAATACATAGAAGGAAACCCTAAAAACCAAGAGGGAATAAATAAAGGAAGGTATAGTCATTTCCAAACCACAATGGTGAAGGATAAATCACTCAGGGAAGAAGAGAATAAAGATAGAAAAAAACCAAAATATTCTTTCAAGTCAAAGAACTAGAGACTCCAAGCCCCATCCATCAATAGTATACTCTTATAAGGAAAAATTTATCACCCGAAGTAACCAAAAAAATCCAATCCACCCAACTAAACCTTTCCCACATCACCTCTCATAGTACATAATGGGGGGCCTAAAATTTATTGAGGTAAACATATCAATTATGGGAGTATCAACCCTAATAAAGATCCCACCCTTTTCCAAGTTCTATGAATCAAGTAAGGGAGTATAAAACTCCATAAATAGATTAACTATTCCCTAAGTATATAGGGGAGCACCTAACTCTATCAGTCATGTGTGTGGGACCCACACCTCATCAATGAAAAGGTATTACTAACCCCATGCCTGATTTATAGGACTCGTGTTATAAGTATGTGGGAGACTATTATGCTCTAGAATAAATATGGGGGACTCATTACCACTCTTGAATGCTACCAGAGGAGTACCTGATCGCATTTTAGCTCCGATTGTCTCGCTCAAACCCAGACATCAAACTTGTGGAGCTAAGTATTGAACCTTTATAAAACACAATGAAAATGGAATTAATTAGTATAAATAATCACAGTATCATTATATACATTTTAAAAATCCCCAGTCAGGTCACCTATTTTCCCTAATTGGACATACAGATGGAAAACCACATAAACACCCATGTAGGACTTGTGCCTGGTCATTCTCTCTAAGGATTAACTCAATCATAATGTGAGATATATTTTCACACAAAAACTAAAAACCCACTAGATCCATGCCATAATAAAACCTCCTCACACTATAGTAATTGAATTTTATCACCCTCTTGAGACCACAATCCATACATTCATACTAAAACCACCTCCTTCATGCAACAACAAGAACCATCATCCCACAACTCACCTCATGTAGGCTCAACATCATAATTCATAGCCTTTATTTAAGAATAAATCAAATATAATATTATACAAAACTATCATGGGGTGTTCATGATATAATAAATAACATTACAATGTGATCCTTTATGAGACCCTAGAATCATGGCATGAAAAATATTTTCACGTCGTGATGAGATACCACATTAACAAGATCATTACTTTAATCTCATGTTTCATCTCCACACCACACCTCCACTATCAAGAACCAAATTCACAACTACCATTATAATTTTTGATAGAGTCTTATTAATAGAATTGTAAAAAGAAAAAGTAATTTAGTTGAAAAAAATTATCAATGATAGAAATTATGAGAAACTAATCAACAAGGGATCATCTCCAAAAGGAGAATTAACACATAAATAAAAAGGGACTTCAAAATTGTAAAATAATAAAGAAAATATGATGAAAAAGTGAGTATAATAAAAATAAAATCATGTGTTAATAGATAATGATATGAGTTAATATTCCTATCATAGATCTCATTTATCACTGCCACTCAAGTTCATACATTATATGTTTTGAAAGACTACCACATTATCATTATTGGTTGAAATATCCTCCAAGATGTATAAGGATCCAGAAGAAAACCACCAGAAGTTAAGAGGTTAAGAAAAGAAAATAACATTTTTGATAAATATAGGCTTTAGTCACTATTTGAAAATAAACCTCGGTTCATCACCTTCATAGGGTGGCTCCCAATGTTATGCCGCTATTTTTTAATATTGAGAAAAAATAATGGTGCAACAAGTACCACCACATCGCAAAGTTCCTTAGTCAATTTGATATCTAAAAACCATATGATCAACTCCCTCATCAACTCTTTGGAAAACTCATTAAATTTTAACTTCATGTTTCTTGACCCCATTCTAGTGTAACTTAGTGTGTCACAACACAATGCCTCTCACATAATATCAAGCAGAAATTTTAAAATGATGGCTATGAAATAGCATGAATTGTTGCGGTGAAAAACCTCTTATATAAGTTTCATTTAAAATAATAATAATTATCCATGCCAAAACCCACAACACCGGGATGAAAAGGAAGAAATAAAAATGAAAAATAAAAATACATTCCATAAAGGGGATCTTCAAGTAAAAAAATTATATATGTTTTTAAAAGAAAAATTCTATTTCACTACACCAAGTTAGTCTCAAATTGTGTGTTAAGTTAATATAAAGCTGTATGTGATTGAATTTGTTATTATATGAATGATTTGAATATTTTATAGATGAACAATGGATATTCCTCTAGGGATATAATTCTCTAATTCGGTTTAATATACTGTGAAGTTGTATCAACTCAGATAATTAATTATCAATAGATAAGGATTAACAATAGTGGTTTAATTTAAAAACATTAAATTAGTTAAGACCTTTGTTAGAAGTTTATATTAATATATATCCTTATAATTATATGTTATGGGATATGAGAATATATCTTATAAATTTAAACACCTTAAGATATAAGATTGACTGATGGGGAAGGGAATAATGAGTTGTGGGTGGTTGTGGGGATTAGAGCTTCCTTAGTGATGAGATAGTTAGAGAGCTTAACTAATATGATCAATTATCTTATTTAAACCTAGTGACACTTATGGAAAATAAGTTAAGGGAATGGTCTCCCATGAGCATGGTGCTCTATTGATAAAATCTTTGTAGTATATTAAGTATGGTCCTTTAGTGGGAATCCTTGTAAGGCTATGCTAGTATGTTAAAGGTTGATCTATTTGGGTGGTTTGGGATATAATTCATGTTTTATCCCTCTTATTCCTTGGTAATAGTGGGTGTTGATATCTTGGTTTGACCATGAAGGGTGTGGCCTATGGGTAGATAGAATATAAGGTATGTAGGATTTCTTAACAATCCTAGAGAATGGGGAAGGGGTGGATTAGGATAGCCTATTCCATGGAATGTGATTCCATGGGTAGAAAAATATAAGGAGATATATAGTAATTATATGAAATTGGTCCATGGAATAGTTGGGAAAATGTAATTTTTATCCTTCTAAGACACATTAGGGTGTGTTTGGGTACTAAGGATGAAACTGTGATGTGGGTAAAAGATGATATAAGTTCCTAGAGGTTTTGTAATGTTTTTCTTTATTATGAGGGGAATATTAGGATTAGATGGTTTAGTGTGATTGATGGATTTACTTGTAGAAATATTTATGGCCTAATATCCATGGTATTATTATGATAATTATTTGGGCTTCAATTTTGATTGATAATGTAACGTCCCAAAAATTTAGTGTGATTAATAAATGAATTATAATTTAAATATCTGTTATAAAACTATGTGATTTCATCAAAATAAAATTTTATTATTATAATTTGAAACTTTTTTTAAAAAAAATTATTTTTTCTTAATGAACATGTCATAATTAAAAGCAATAAAAATATGTTTTAATTAAATAATTTTTGAAAATTATTTTTAAATTAATACTAAGTACTGTGTGTAAACAAATATTTAATTATTATAACATGATATTTTACTAAATTGATGTTCATAATATTTTGAAATTTATTTTTTAATAAATAAAAATAATTAAAGGTAATATTAAAATAATATATTATTATATTTTTTTAATTATTTTAATTTGAACAATATAATTTAAGAATATAATTTTGAATAATATTAATAATAATAAATAATAGAAATAAATTTTTATTCATTTTAAAGAAAATTTATTATTATGTAATATATATTTAAGATTTTTTTTATAATTATAATTTATGTTTAGAATTTTATTTAACTAAAATATAAAATTAATTTTTTTTCCTAATATTAATAAATGTTTAATTGAAATGAAGAAGAAATGAAATGGGGAGATTGGGCATAGGGTTTCAGGGGGTGTTGACCAGGGGCTTTCATGGGATTTGAGTGCATCCAAGGAGTTGAGTCGAGCCAAGAAGAGGTTGAACCAAGCAATGAGGGTCAATGGAAGATCGGTTGCTGGTTGGGGTGTTTGATCAATTTTGGCCACCGATGAAGTTGGATCAAACATTGTCGAGGAGGATTCGAGCTTCATCGAAGGGAAGGGTTCTAATTTTGAGCTCTGGTGATGGAGATCTGAGCACAGTTTAGATTTTTAGATGTCAACAAAGGACGTTCTTCATACCCTTGTGAGGTAGGTGTTTTCTTTTTAGATCCAAATATTTTGGTGTCATCTATTTTCTCATACTTTCAATAATGAGTGACTATTTTTTATTTATAAGATTATCAATTTTTCTACTCCTTTATCAATCAATTGTTTAGAAATTTCCTTTTGTGATTGGTTATTGTCTACAACTTCACTTTTGAATTTGTGAACTATGGATGAATGAATTTGATCCATTTTTTACTTGATGATGGATTTGGATGTCCTATTTTGGTCATTTTAATTTTTTGTTTTTAATCAATGTCCTTTATTATCCATAGTCCACACATATACCCCAGATTTCTCTGTAAGATTAATTTGGTTTCTATTTTGATCACCTCTATTCCAAAGATAAACCAATTAAATAAATATTTTTTTCACTATATAAACAATTGAGGTTTTGGATATAAAACCTTAAACCAATGAAAAAATGGATTTAGCAAACCAATTATCAGTATAATAATGGTGTGATGTAGAAAAAAAGTATTATTTTATGCAATTCATGTAAGGGAATTTATTTATTTAAATTTTGTTTTAATATTATGGTGTAGGGGAACTATTTACTTCGACACATTTATTTCTTTTAAAATTTTTATTATGAAAGTAATATATTTCAATAAAATTTATGTTTCATTGGGAATGATCTGATCAAAATTTCCAAGTAGCATTTATTTTTAAATGATATGATCAAAAGATATAATCAAATGATAAAATTTATTTCTAAATGTTATATGTCCATTTTGATATAGTTAATTACCATCATTTATTTTCTAATTGTTTCAAGTTATTTTTGTGATATTAAGGGATTGTATTTTTGTCACGATTTTGTTTAAATGTGATTTTTTTAGAGTTAGGGAAATTATTTTTATATTATCTTCCACCTTTTGTTTGTTTTCTTCAAAAACAAACATATAATCTTTTTTAAATTTTATTTTTCCAAGGTTATATTCAAGTAAATAGTTTTATTTATATAAATTATGATTTAATATTATTCCATAAAGGATATATATTATGTTGGAATTCCTATTAAATATTATTTATTAAATATTTTTATTAATCAATTTATAGTTTATGGTTGTGAAATAGATTTTATCATCTAATATCAATTATGGTCATATGTATATGATTTTATATATATGATTTTTATTCAGATCTATAATTTTGGATTATCACTTAAAATATTTTATACATGAAAAATAGTTTTCCACCTATATTTCAAAGTGGTATTTGGATTTTATTTTTGAAATTATGATGGTAAGAAATTTCTCTTATATTAAATATTTCAATTTATAATTGATTATTTTGAAAATATATTTTTTTTGTTTATACAATTTAAATGGTTTTACCATAATGATTCATGTTGGTCTTACATTTAAATATTTTACACAAAAAAATTTCTTTGGTCTATGAGACTTAATTTCTTTATGTTTTTCTTGAATAATTAAAAGAACCACAATTTCACCCTTATAAATGAATGTAATTATATTTTAAACAAAATTATTTAATAATAGTATTGAAAATGTATGTTTATATATATATATATATATATATATATATTTACACACATGTCATGTTAAAAACCATGTATGTCCATGGATTTCTCTTTATAAAATTAATTAAAATGTTTGAAGAATTTTAATTAGGCCTCTATAAGTTCAAGAGAAGTTGTCGAATTTTCAAAATCAATGTTTACATTAAAATTATTCTATTTTCAAACAATTTTATGTTATCTATAAATATTACATCTCAGAATAAAACAGTTTTTAAAATAAACACACACACACACATCTAAATACATGTTATTTTAAGAGAAACAGATTCGTCAATTGACATCTTTATATACAAGTAAGTAAATATAATCATGTAAGTATTAATTTATGAATTTTTATTATTATTATTTTTATATATTGATATATAAATAAATGTATATTTATACATGTGTTATTTTATGTGAAAGTATTTTGGGCATGCGTATGAACATGAAATTACGTTTTGTTCCAATTTCTATATATATATATAAATATATATGTGTATATATAACTTTTTATGAAAAGTTATTTTATACTTACTCTTATCATGATACACATATAATAAAAGTTATTCTTTATTAAATAGTTTTCAAAGCTCATGGTTTAATAGAAATTCCATGGTCCTCATGATAAAAAATATAAGTTATTTTTTTTTAATTCGAAAGAGTCACGCCTAGATATTATGTGAATGAAGGTAGGGTAAGGGGAGTGAACCCAAGACCCTTATGGGAACTTTGTCCAATTATACGATGGGTGTGCCCAGATAGCGCTTCAATGCATTGGGTAATGATTTATCTCATGAGATGTCATGTTTAGTGTGTGAGAGGTGTATCCTAAGCACATTATGGGACTAGCGAGTAAGCCTAACACATAATGGGACTATGTCCACCATGTCTTGGGAGTGAACCAAGAATCCATGCTATGATCCAAGGTGCCTTTGAGAATTAAATTTTAAAATACATATAAGTTTTCACATAAAATGCCTACAGTTTTATGAATGAATGAAGTTGATTTTCCAAGTGATACATATATTTAAATCCTTTTGATAAATTTTTTATTTTGAGAAGCACTCATGGTTTTATAATCCATCATTAATGGACTTCATGACATGTTCTACTATTAATATTGAATTGAAAACTCTATTTGGTTTCCTTTTATATTAAAAACCACTTACAAATATTTTTAACACTCATCCCTTGTTTTTAAAATTATTTTCATATATCAGATAGAAGTTATATGTCGGGTGGATTTGATAAGGAGTTAACTCATGCGAAGTAGATTAGATATTTAATTTTTATTTACTTTTGTACAACTCTGATAAACATGTATGTTTTGTTTAATTTTCCAAAATCTAGACTGGTAAAAGTTCCTGGTATGTAATAAATGTTGTGTATATGTTCAGATTGTTTTATAAAAAAAATAAAAACAATTTCTATAAGTTGATTCTAGAAGTTTCAGATAGGGTCGTTATAGAGATTCCTAGGTATAGTGAGATTGATCAAGGATGGTTATGTTTGAATTGTTCATATGTTATCCTCTTTTATATCCCTGGATCAGTTAGTTCGAATAGCTTCAAGCCAGGAGACACCACATGAACTTGGGAACACTTACCTGTGTTCCAGAGGTGTAAAAATAATGTTAAGGGTTTGTGAAATTTCATGAGGATACTATAACCTCAAATAAGAGTGTTAAATAAGAAACACAAATCACCAAGCCATATAACTCATACAGAAGACCAAAATCATATTGAACAGAGATAATGACACATGAGATAATATAAATCATGATATAGTAATAAAATATAAAACATATAAACAAATAAATTAAATGTAATGGGTTTCCCAATGTGGTTCAAATATATATATCAGAATCCAAAATGCGAACAAAAGTATAGAGGCTCTAACATGACATCAAGGGTCTACACTATCAATCTACAAAATCCACCATTATCCTATCAGTAAATCCACCACACCTCTAACCTACTATAGATCATTCGTAGGGTCTATGAACTTAATTATATAATGGTTTATATAGTTTAAAAGTGTATTTGGGTTCTTGTATAAGGTGTGATTATAAACATAGTATAACAATACCAAAAATGTCCTAAGATAATATCCAATAATATATGGATGCATTTAAAGTGTAACATATAGGTAAAAATAGAGAATAAATAAATAAATCCCACTGTAATCCACTCTTAACTTGTTATTAGTGAGTGACCATTGATATGTATGAAGGTCGTAATGACCCTCAAAATTAAATTTATTAACAAACATCAGCACAATGGTATATGGTCAATCCACAGAGAAGGTAGGTGAGTGCTCTATGGTTTTTAAACAACCCCCATTGTTGTTAGCAGTGGAGAAAACATTTTTATAGTTTTTTTAATATTTAAAAAAATATATATTGTTTTAGAGACATTGATTATGTAAACAAGATTGAAAAAGAGGCTAAAATTATACTAAAGCACTGATAAACTAGAGAAATACAATAAGCTAATTTTATGTTGCAAGGCAAGGGAGTAGAGATCAAATTAAGTCACTCAAGAATTCTGAACTACTGGTTAACATGATTGTCTTATTCACTACTTCATATTGAATCACTCCTTAGAGAAATGATGAGAATCCCCCACGCTAGGAGACTCAAGAGGCATAAAACTAATTCTTGGAGTTCGCCACTCTATAATCAATCAAACTGCTTATGATAGTAAAAAGATAACATTTGGAAATAAACTCACATTAAAATTTCCAATGTTAATGGCATTAAAAGATTCGATAAATGTATTTAAGATCTACCTCGTCAGTTGATCTTTAATTTGTGAATTTTGAAATACATTTATAAGTGAAACAATTTAACAGAGAATCATAATTCAATCTCTCCGATTGATTATGACTTTGAAAAATGATAAGTAAGTGAAGAAATCAAAAAGAAAATCTAGACGAATCAAATCCTCGATCTGAGAAAATATTAGCCTATTATCATAATGATTGCAACATTGAATGTTATCTGATTATAGAGTATTATAAATTTAAGATCAAAGGAGAAAGAACTCACCAAATGTTGCTCTACTCTCGGGCTCCTTCACCTCCAAGTCTACTCATGGATCTCTTGGGAGTCTCTGCTCTCCGAAAAGTATAACATATAATTCAGAATGAGAGTTGTTGTCTCTCTTCATTTGCTCATGTGATATTCTCAGGAGTCTTCTCAGGTCTGCTCTCGGAAAGATCGTGTTGTGAAAATGAATGAGCATACCCACCCAAATTATGCTGCTACTCTGCCTTAAAACCCACTATCATTTGTTGCATGTCACTCCCTGTTTTCCACTTACTTCAAGTGTTCTTCACTTTTGGACCACAAACGTGTTTTTTTTTCTCGAACCACAAGTTGCATTTGTAAAACCCTTATAACTAACTCCCCGTGAGTTGGTTAAATGTAGCTGGATGGGGTTTCGACTCTCTTCAAAGGAAAGACAAAACAAAATAGTTAAAAACACGATGGAAGTAATTAAATAGATTAGAAATAGTTAAATTAATTAGTTCATTAAAAAATCTTTAAAAGATTTAATAATGTTATCATTTATTAAGTAATTGATTTTTATTAATTATTGTTATTAATGTTAATTATAAAATTTATTATTATTTTCAAAATTAAGTTATTAACTATTTTAAGTTAATTAGAATAGTTTATTATAATTTAATTTATGAATTATTATTAGTATTTATTTTATTGATAAATTTTATTATTAAATAACTAATAAGTTATTTGAATTTAATTTAGATGTTATCATTAATTAATTTAGTTTAATTAAAGTTTTATTATTAATTGTGTTTTATTAAAATTAATTTTCTTATATTTATTATATATTTATATTTATTAATATGTAATATATTTAGTTTTGTTATATTATGTTTTTATTCTAGTTTTAATTTAAATTATCTTATTTTTTAATATCTCATTCTTCCTCCTCCCCAACTCAGCGCAAAAAGGGGTGGAGGGGTTTTAGGTTACGCTGGTTCTTCTAGTGGTTCTCCTTCAGTAGATCGGCGACGACCTCCTCATTTGGATCAATTTCATCTCACAACAGCGGTTCATCCGCTCCTAGCTCAACCACGAACAACATCGTGGATCAATTTCATCTCACAACAGCGGTTCATCCGCTCCTAGCTCAACCACGATAGCAGGTGACAATAGCTCCTGGCCACATCCATTGGCGTTGAGGGTCCTCAATCTCCTCATACGACACCTGTTCTACAGCGGCGAGCATATTCTCAAACAGATATGATTGAAATCAATCTGGGTTTCAAATCTGTAAAAGGGTTTAAGTTAATTAGTGCAAACAATTGAAAGCTTCAGATCTGTGAAGTGGTTTTAGATTTGATTTAGAAAATATAATTTGTTTGAAATCTAGTTTGAGTTTCTGAATGTGCTACTTAGTGAGTGATAATGTGAGTTGAATAGATGTGAAACGATGTGAGAATTTGGCGGTAGAGAAGGAGACAGTTGCCAGGGTTTTCTGTGTGAAACAGGGGGAAACAGTGGCAAGGAAGTGATAAAAAGGGTGTTGCGCATCGGTGGTAGGAGATGAAATGGGGGTATCTGTGTTGGTAAGTGGAGGAGAGACCGATGCTACAAGGTTGGTAGCGTGCGTCGCTGTGTGGATTAGAGAAGAAGAAGAAGACACTGATGCAGCGTCGATGTGAACACTACATCGATAGCAAGGAGGGCAGTGGGAAATTGACACCGATGAGGGAAAGGAGCGGAGTAAGACCGACACCATCTTGGTGTGAGAAATTGAGTGAAATTGACACCAAAAGAAAGGATCGGTGTCAGTACCATGCTACTACCAAAAATTAAATAAAATTAAATAAAAAACAACAACAACAAAAAATATATTTAACAAACTAAAATATTAAAACAATTGTGAAATAAGAAAAGTAAAAAACTTAGATCAAATTAAGGAAATTTAAACTAAAAGTTACTAATTAATTTATAACATAGAACTAAAATTAGAAAATAAGTAAATATGAAGTACACTAAAATAAAAAAATCTGCGACTTAAAAATATAAATTAAATAAATAATTAACAAACTGAGTACTTAAAATTAGGAAAACATTATTTTATCAAATTATAACTTAAATTCTTAACTAATATTAAAAACTAAAATAATTATTAAACTATAAATTAATAAGGTTAATTTATTTTTAATGAATCTAAATTAATAGATAATGTATTTAATTAAAAAACTAAGTTTGATAATGAAAATAAAATTAACAATTGATTAATTAATAAATATGTTATATTATTTAATAGTTGAGCAGATTTAAATTAACACAACTAGTTAAGAAAATATTTCATTAGAAAAGTTAGATAGATTGAATTTATTATTTTAAATACTAAAAATACAAAATTAATTATTAAAAATGATTAATTAATGAATTTTACTATAAAAATACAAAAGTGTTAAAATTTAGTAAAAAGTATAAAAATAATATATTAAATCATTAAAAATTAAATAAAAATATGTGGAAAACTATGTAAAAATAAGGCCACATCAAATTCCCCCACACTTAAGAATTGTTTTTCCTCAAACAATCTCATATTTTATTATCATTGAAAAAAAATTGAAATGTGTTTATATTACTCTGTTCAAACTGTAACACGTATATCACTTAAAATATAAGACTGAAAAAGTGTCAATAGGCTTTTAGAATTAAAATGATTAAAGGATGTCTTGACCTAACAAGCTCTCACTGGTAGTCTAGAGAGAAAGGAATCATTTATCAAAGAAGGTGTCCTACCTCAAATATGACTCTACCTAGTGACCCAATTCAATCCAAGAATAAGTTCTAAAACCAAGAGTGACATTAGGTTAAATATATGTGGAATTAAAAACATAACCCAAAGAACTTTGTACTTTGACTCATCACTTAGGTGACAAGAATATAAATGTTTTTAAATCACCTTACTAATACAACCTAAATGACTCCCATATAAAGCAGTTGACCCCTACTTCATTTGGTGTTCATCATTCCCATCACCTTAATGAACTCATTTTTGACCCTAAAAACTTTATTTTATTTTTCCCAAGACATGTATCATTGTGCTAAGAACTGTGCATGTGCACTTATTCAATGTGTATAGAGGGATTATAGTTAACAGAAACACACCCATCATCTAGGGTCTTAGAGATTCGCTGTGGGATCCCAGATGCCCAAATTACTCCATTTCCAAAATATTTATATAAAAACAATTTAATTTAGCTCATTTAGGAGATTACTTTAATAATTAAAAGGAAATGAGTTCCCTAGAATCAAGATCACACTTTTTGTTTCAAGGTTTATGATCATAACTCCTCTAATAGGTTACCCATATCACTCTCAAAAGTAGTTCATAAACCAAATTTCCATTAAATAACTATGTATATTCACTCAACAATCATCCAACCACATTAATTTCAGATTTAAAGTAGTTCTTAAATACTAATCAAGAATCACCCTTAGGCAAGACCCGTTTGAGAAAAAGTGTAAAGCCTAAAATTGAGAAAGAAATTTTGAAAAATTAATCCATTTTTAACCATTTTTATGTTGTAGTGGGAATTGATGAGATTTCATTAAGAAAATATTTTATTAGTTTAGAATTGATCCAATCCCCCACACTTAAAACCCAACTTTGTCCCCAAAGTTGCATTCTAAATATGGAGAAGAAAAATTTGACAGTTTAACTTCAAAATAGATTTTGTATTTTGGTAGATTTACGACATGTATAAAGGATCCCATTAAAGTTCAAAAATATTTTTTTCGCAATTAATAACTAATAGTAGGTTCACAAGAAAGTACATGCATTGACATTTGATTCAGTGATGAAGATCTTCAAGAAAGATCAAGAAATAGTATATAACTTGTGTATGTGCACAGTGAAAGGGTGAAAAAAAATTCAGAAACTATGATTCAATTAGATGTTCAATACAGCTGACAAAGTTCATGCTAAACACTCCAAAGACACAAGAAGATTCAATAAAATGAAAGAACTAGCATGCATGTATCCCTCCCACACCTATGTTCAAGTAGTGGATGGTTAAACTAACAATGTAAATCAATTTTCTTGTACTTAGGAACATGCAGAATTATTTTCAGTAGGGTGATATATAGAATTTTTTTAAACATCTCAAATCATGTAGAAGAATCTTTAAAGCATTGGCATAATTTAAAAAAAAATAAGTAGAAATTTTTAAGACAGGAAGCAAATTTTTTAAAGCATCATATAAAGTAGATTTTTTCTAAAATAAACAGGAGTAGAAAATAAATGCAAAGTTTAGAATAAATTACCTCCCTGAAAAAGTTTACCAATTACCCTCCTGCATGGGAATTCCACTCCTTAGATGTCATCAACAACAACATCCTGAAAGTCACAAGGCAAGAAGACAGAGGCAGAAATTTCCATTAGAGAAAGAGCTTTATGTAGATATCACAACATCACTTTATTGAAAAAAAACCAAAAATAGAATTAAAAAAAAGCATGATCCAAGTGTTGAATTCCATGAAGCACTAACTTTAAAGTCTGCATTTAGACTTAATTTAATTATATTTTTTTTTGTGTTTTTCTGAAAACAAAAGGAAGAACATGGGTTACCTCCCATGCAGTGCTAGTTTTAAAGTCCCTAGCTGGAATCACCTAGAGACTAACCATAGTCACTAGGTAAATGTGGTTTCTTTAATAAGAACCACCAAATGTTCTTGGACTAATTGTTTTTAACAGAGAAATGAGTTTTTTGGCACCAAAACTTATGAAAACTGAAACTAAACTCTCATAGTGAGTAAAAACCCCAAATAAAAACCCTTTAATAGTTGTGAGAATAGTGTTGTTCACTTCAATATTATATTCATATTTGACACAAAATACGTTATTAACAAGGGAAACAGAGGAATTAATTGCTTCAAAGGGTGTGGCATTGTCCTCAAAGCTATCTTTCTCAACTAAAACATTAACAAGACCATATTCAAGGGTGCTTGTGGGTGAGTATTGAATAGTAGATACAAGAAGAGGATCTATAAAGTGATGAACAAAATCATGTACATTAGAGATCAAGTATAGTTCCTCCTCTAAACTACTATCAGTTTCTTGATGATCTTTTTCACCCAACTTAGTTAAGGACGGAGGTGAAAAATAGGGAAGAGAATTAATTTTATCACTAATATATTTAGGTTTAACAATATTGTCAATATCTCCCAACAGATCCTCATCACTTAAATTAAACTCAACATCTACTACTTCTAAAAAATCAATCCTACTTGAAACATCTTCTAGTGTGTTCTCAACCACTCTTTAAAGTTCTAGTTCAAAAGGCTCACTTTATAAAATAAAGTCTGTAGTGTGTTTTAAATAGTTCAAATCAGGAGGAGTAATGTTCAATTCAGCTTCACAAATTCAATTTCTAGATTTTTAAATTTAAACAATTATCCCCATGTATATGAACAATGTTTTCTATTTCAGCACACATTTCATAAAAGTGATGACTCTCAGAAAAAGGCACTGAAAACTCATCATTTAACCTTTATTCAAAGAACATATCCTCATCATTATCCTCCAACATCATTTCAGAAATAGATGGGTTTAGTGTTTGAAAACATGGAATAGAATTGTTCAGTTCAAGTTCAAAAATTTCTGATTCCATGTTATCCAGTTTAATGTTCTCTTCTAGATTATACCCACTGTAAAGTTTATTCTCATTGTTCACAAAGTCAGAAAAGTTGGATAAAGATCTTTTTACATTCAATTTTTCAGTTTCAAGTTTGACTTCAACCCGAGTGACTTCATTCTCAAAATTAAAAAAACATCAATTTTTCTCAAAATTAAGAATTATGAAGAGAAACGGGAAATCTTTTTCAATATTTTTCATCTCAATTTCAAAATTGTCCAACTCAACAACATTTAAGTTCTTTATTATATTTTTAATGTTGTTTTCTTGATTAAGTGAGCTGGTTATTTCCAAAATTGGTTCATCAAAATTAGATTTTTCAAAGTAAAAAGTTTTTTTCCCAGTTTCACTATCACTTTATTATTTAACATGGTTTTCAAATCTATTATAAACATTTTATTTTTCATTTTCTTTAAATTATTTTAGTTCTTTACCCATTTTTTGTAATTCTAAGAGAATATTTTCTAATCTTATATGTCTTTGATCTTTCTCTTGAGTGTATTCAACTTGAATTTCATTTTTTTATTAAACTAGTAATCCCAATAATCCTCCCTATCATCAATTTTTTTTTCAATTAATTCAAGTTTGAAAGGAATTCATGATTAGATTCAAAATTTTCATCTTCTTCAATGTAAGCAGCCTGTTGTGGCTGACTATAGACACACTACCAAGAAGTGTTCCTATAACAGTCATAAAAAACACAATGAGGCCCAAGTAGATTATTGTTCTTATGGACTTACATTTTTTAAACTAAAAATAGGTGAGATTAAACACACAAAGTTTAATAATTGATTCAGAATTTTAATGTTCAGCCAAATCAGTTCATTCATTTTTATAGTTTTTTTAAAGTAATTTATTTATTTATTTTTTATGTGTTTTTTTATTTTTTATTAAAACCCTAGACACTCAGCACATGCCTTCCTTAGAATTGGAGCCAAATTTTTATATGTATGGAGGTCCTCTTGACCATAGAAATTACATTTACTAACCTACACTAGCACAGTGGTGCAGTGTCAATCCACAGAGAAGACATTTGAGAGCTCTAAGATTTTTAAACAACCCCCACTGCTGTTAGCAGTGGAGAAAACATTTTTACAGTTTTTTTAAAGCTTTTTAATATTTTTAATATTTTTTTAGAGACAGTGATTATGAAAACAAGATAGAAAAAGAGACTAAACATATACTAAAGGACTGATAAACTAGAGAAATACAATAAACTAATTAAAAGAAGCATGGTAAGGGAGTAGAGATCAAATAAAGTCACTCAAGAATTTTCAACTGCTAGTTAATAGGATTGAATTATTTAGTACTTAATATTGAATCAATCCTCAATGACATGCTGACGAATCCCCCTCGCTAATAGACTCAACAGGAAGAAAACTAATTCTAAGAATTCTTTACTCCAAAATCAATCAAATTTCTTAAGATAGTAAAAAGACAACATTTGGAAATAAACTCACCATAATATTTCCCAAGGTAATAGCATTAAAAGATTTGATAAATGTATTTAAGGCCTACCTCTCTAGTTTATCATGAATTTGTGAATTTTGAAATCAACTGAGAAGAAAAAAACTTTAATAGAGAATCATAATTCAAAATCACCGATTGATTATGACCCTGAAAAATGATAATTAAGTGAATAAATCAAAATGAAAATCCAGACGAATCAAATCCCTGAGCTGAGAAAATATTAGCCTATGATCTTAATGATTACAACATTTAAAGTTATTTGATTACAGTGTATTATAAATTTAAGATCAAAGGATAAATAACTCTCTTAATGATGATCCTCTCTCAGGCTCCTTTATCTCCAGGTCTTCTCATGGATCTCTTGGGAGTCTATGCTCTCCCAAAATTATGGCTTAGAATTCCGAATGAGAGTTGTTGCCTCTCCTGCTATGCTCATGTGCTGCTCCCAGGAGTCTTCTTAGGTCTACTCTCGAAAAGATTATTTCATGAAAATAAATGAGCTTCCCTCCCAAATTCTACTGCTACCATGTATTACAACCCACTATCATCTGCTGCACAACACCCCCCTATTTTCCACCGACTTCAAGTGTCCTTCACTAGTGCACCACACACGTTCATTTTTTCACGAACCAAACATCGCATTAGAAAAACCCATGTAACTAATTCCCAACGAGTTAGTTAAATGTAGCTAGATGGGGTTTCGACTCTCTACAAAGGAAAGAAAGAACAAAATAGTTAAAAACACAAAGGAAGTAAATAAATAAATGTCAAATAGTTAAAGATATTTTTTTATTAAAAAATCATTAAAATATTTAATAATGTTATCATTTATTAAGTTTTTGATTTTTATTAATTAATTTTATTATTGTTAATTATAAAGTTTATTATTATTTTGAAAATGAAATTATTTACTATTTTATGTTAATTATAATATTTTATTCTAATTTAATTTATGAATTATTATTAGTAAATTTTTAGTTATAAATTTTATTATTAAATAACTAATAAGTTATTTAAATTTAATTTAAAAGTTATTAATAATTAATTTAGTTAAAATAATTTTTTTCTTAATTATGTTTTATTAAAATTAATTATCTTATATTTATTATATATTTATAATTATTAACATTTAATATATTTAGTTTATTTATATTAAGTTTTTATTGTAGTTTTAATTTAAATTATCTTATTTTTTAATTTCTCCTTCTTCCTCCCCCCAACTCAGCATAACTGGGGGGAGGGGTTTTGGGTTCTGCTGGTTCTTCCATTGGTTCTCCTTCAGCGGATTGGCGATTACCTCCTCATCCGACACAACAGTAGCGTGCTTCTCCTCTTCAACAGATTGTGGTTCAGCGAAAACAGTGAGGTAGCACCTCTCGACTATAAAAACATCGGTGCGGCTCAATTTCATATCGCAATAGCAGTTTATCCTCTCCTAGCTCATCCTCGACAACAGGTGACAAAAGATCTTGGCTACATCCATCAAAATTTGTGGTCCTCAATATCCTCCTACGACACCTATTCTACAATGATGAGCGGATTCTCAAACAGATCTGATGGAAATCAATCTCGATTTCAGATCTATAAAAGGGTTTAAGTTAATTTTTGAAAACAATTTAAATCTTTAGATCTGTGAAGTGGTTTTATATTTGATTTAGAAAATATAATTTATTTGAAATTTGGATTGAATATGTTAATGTGCTTCTTAGTGAGTGAGAATGGTGAGTTGAACGGATGGGGAATAGTGTGAGAATTTGGTAGGTCAAGGCTTGAGTAAAGAGCGGTGGTGGTCGAGAAGGAAACCATCGTAAGAGTTTTCAATGTGAGACAGGAGGAAATAATGGAAAGGAAGCGATAAAAAGGGTGTTTCACATTATTGGGAGGAGACAAAATCGGGGTATTGGTGTCAGTGAGTGGAGGAGAGACCTATGTTGGCAGGTTGGAAGCGTGCATCAGTGGCACCTTCCCTGTGTGGATTAGAGAAGAAGAAGAAGACACTGATGTGATGTTGGTGTGAACACTACGTTAGTAGTAAGGAGGGCAGTGGGAAATTGACACCGACGAGGGAAAGGAGTGGTGAAAGACCGACACCATCTTAGTGTGAGAAAAGGAGTGAAACTGACACCAAAAGAAATGACCAGTCTTAGTATCATGCTGCTACCAAAAGTTAAATAAAATTAAATGTAAAACTTCAATTTTTTTAACAAACTAAAATAATTAAG
Organism: Viscum album; assembly: GCA_963277665.1. Lineage (NCBI taxonomy): Eukaryota > Viridiplantae > Streptophyta > Magnoliopsida > Santalales > Viscaceae > Viscum > Viscum album. Next base: position 1,099,879,962 of record OY728138.1, on the reverse strand, counting down.
AAAATTGTGAAATAATAAAAATCAAAAACTTAGATCTAATTAATAAAAGTTAAACTAAAATTACTAATTAATTTATAACATAGAACTAACATTAAAATCTAAAAAACTAAGTAGTACACTAAACAAAAAAAATTTGAGACTTAAAAATCTAAATTAATTAAATAATTAACTAAATGAATAATTAAAATTAGAAAAAAATTATTTTATCAAATTAGATTTTAAATTCTTAACTAATATTAAAAACTAATAGAATTATTAAAATATAAATTAATAACGCTAATTTATTTTCAGTGAATATAAATTAATAGATAAAGTATTAAATGAAAAAATGAAGTTAGATAGATGAAAATAAAATTAACAATTTATTAATTAATAAACATGTTATATTATTTAATAGTTGGGAAAATTTAAATTAACACAACTAATTAAGAAAATATTTTTTTTGAAAAGTTAGATAGATTGAATTAATTATTTTAAATACTAAAAATACATAATTAGTTATAAAAAATGATTAATTAATAAATTTTACTATTAAAATACAAAAGTTTTAATATTTAGTAAAAAGTGTAAAAATAATATATTAAATATTTAAAAATTAAATAAAAATATGTGGAAAACTGTGTATAAATATGGCCATATTAACCATCATGATTCCATTATTTCTAAAATGGGATGATGCTCCCATAGTCTGAATATACAAAGAGGCTCACACGATCCTCTAATAGTTTCTATACCACTTGATGAAACATATCGTAATATCATTAATCCTTTACAATCTATTACATAATATCCCTGATGAAAACACACACATGTCAAGTGCCTCACCCATAAATGGTTATTACACTCATCATAAAAAATCCATGGCCACATCTAAGATTTATTTTTCTATAAGTCCAATGATCAACATCACCACCTAGTACACTGCAATTATGGAGGGTACCACCGTAATTTTAGTGACCAAGTCACCTAGATCGCACATAACCCCAATGAAATTAACCCTAATGGTAAGTGGATTCATAACCAACCTAAAACCACATAACTATAAAACCTAAATCTGTATCATCATTGATGATTAATATCACCCCACATCTTAACAATGAAAAATACAACCACACAACTATGAGAAGCATAATGATTATTTATACACGGGGAACTATCAATCGATAAAATGAATATTTTATATAAAATATTCATATTACCATTGAAACTTACACAACTCTTATTAATCATAAATTAACTCCTAACCTCACATTCTCACACCAGGTAACACCTAGGACTCACCCTTGAAAAATATAAACCAAATTTAGTCCCATTACCAGTTTATCTCACACTCTACCACCTATACAAATAATGGAATTAACTAAGAACCACCAATATAGACTTAGTAGAACCCCACTCATCAAAAATATTTTTTAAAATTTGGATCCAATAAGAGATAATCCCAAAAATATACCATATTTCATAAAATTAGATCTATTCTTCAAAAATGAAGAAATAATAAGAGAAACAGAGATTATAAATAACAAGACACTTAACATTACCTATATAATTCCTTAGGAACTAACGATACTAATATATATATATATATATATAAGTATAGAGGATGAATGATATTAGATAGGGAAGGATCCTAATGAAGAATAGTGGGAGAGATGTGCAATTGGGAGGAGAAAAAATGTGGAAACACACATTTAATAGAATTTTAACAAAATTATTTAATAAAATTAAAAATTTAAACAATTTTATAGGTACCCACCAATTACTTGGTCACACATCAATAGGTACCTAATACTCTACTGAGTATCTTCCCAAGGTCACTGGGCACCCGGTGGCCCCTAGGTTCTATCTTATTTCTTCTAAGTCTATTGTGTACCTAGTCCATTGGTATCGACTACCCAATGTCATGTGTCTTCAAGGGAAGATGTTTTTCATCATAACCAAATCCCAAAAAACAGACCCCTATCCTCTACAAGCACTAATAACACCTCAAATATGCCTATATACAAATGGAAATTTTCTCCCTCCCCTTTTATTCCCCTCAATATTTATCTATTATTAATAATTTTTACAGTGGTTTTTAGGTGGAATCATCAAGTTTTTTTGTTTCCTTTAACACTTTCTTTTATTTTATTCTATTCTTTACACATTTTTAATCCCCATATTTCCAGGGTAGACTAGGGTTTTATATTTCATCAATTTCATTATTTTTTATATTTTTAGGGTTCTTAAACATCATCAAACGTCCTTTATTTGTTTTTATTAGGGGAATAACATTGATGGTCATTAGATTCATCATTTATGGTAGGTGATTTTATATATATCATTTGGTTTCCATAATCATGAATACTTGCTTTAATTTAATTATGTTTTTTCTTAATTATTACATTTTGTTTATTATTTATGACGAAATAATGATAGTAATATCTTGTATTTAATTTGGCTTTAATGTGATAAAATGTGCTTTTTATTAAAAATGAACTAATGTAAGGGACAAAATACAATTACCACAAAGTGCTTGATTAAACATAATTTTCTTATGAAATAATTGATGTTGTTTACATAAATTATTTATGGAGTGTTATAAACAATGGTTTTCATGGTTTTGATTATTTTTTTATAAAATCAAGAATTATTTTTATTAATGTAAATATTATTGAACCATTCATATTTTTAGACATTATTAATTTTACTAAAATTGAGAATGGTTTTTATGAAATTTCAAATCATAGACATATATTTATGAATTTAAATATAATGTCAAAGTGGAGAAATTTCCATGTTTTTTAGACCAAATGTTCTTTTTTAATAATTTTTTTGGATATAAAAACACTATTGAGGAAGAAATCACTACAGATATGTCATGATAAGATAAATCAAACCCTTTGTGTGTATTTTATTATTTATAATAATAATAATAATAATATATATACTTCCCTTCCCCCTAAACCTCACATAAGATCTCTATTCTTTCAATTTTTTCTTTAATTTCTACCCATCATCAAATTAAATGCAATATTTTTTTATTTTATTTGTTATAGTGATCCCATCACTTTAGAGTGTATACAATGAATAATGTCCTAAAATATTTATACATTACTAAAAACTATATATATATATATATAAAATTGTTAAAATTTGTTTTTTCCTAATATATATTCAAAAGATCCATTATTGTTATGAATTATATATGTTTTTTCCATCATGAATATTTTAGCAACAAATTAATTTTTCAAAATGGATAGAAGTTGGATGTTGGATACAAATAAAATCTCAAATGATTTCCAGAATAAGTTATATTTTTTATATTTTTCATTTAATAATGATTGAGATAGAGGGATCATTCACTGCCTTTATTATGATTATATTGATTTTCCTTGGTTAATTTGGGAATAAGTGTGTTATCATATTAAAAATTTAGTTTTCAAACATACTATTATGTACAAAATCGCAATGGTGATAAAAAACAATTTTGAAATGATTTTGATATAAATGAAAGTATTAGAATATAGAATTTGATATTTGATTGGTTTTTGTTTATTTTCATGATAAATAAAGTATTCTAATTCAAAAAATAAAATAGTACTAGTACACATTATACAAATAATGAAAGTGATGATGTTGAGAGAGTTAAAAAATGATGGATTATGTAAGGAATCTGGTATATCAAGCATATTGTAAAATAACAAAGATGGAATTTTTAGTGTGACTGTATCATGGGAATATCATGTATGTAATTTCTAATAATATCATTAATAATATTCTTATCTATTTAGTAGTATTACTTTCTAATTATATAAATATTCCAGAAACTCATATATGACATTGAAGTTAATTGATAAACTTGGATTTTTGACAAATAAAAATTCTGATTACCAAAAATATTACATCTTATTTTAGGATGAAACTATGGGCCTAAATGAATGAAAAAATTTTGGTATATATTTATGGAATCCAAATATATATAGAACACCATCTAATATTCTATGGAAAGTATTTTTTTAATTTCCCTTAATCCCTAGCCTCTAAAATAATTTTATGTCTAATTAAATTTCAAAAAATATGTGATGACATGATACTAAGAAAATTAAGGATAATGATGAGTTGGTCCATCCTACCGATTGATTTACCTAAAAATAATTTGATGTTTGATATCTATATTTTTCGGCAAATGTACATAATTTTAGGTTGCATCAATCTTGTGATGATTTTAATCTATTTGGTTAGATTATTACTTTACATAGTACATAATTTTTTTTTTCACATTTATAACCTTCCTCTATATATGTGTATAAAAAACCACTTACATTAAAAAATATACTCATATATGAACCTTTTGATCCTAATAATGATAAAAATCATATATGAAACCTTTAATAAGATAGTTGAAGAAGATTTTGAATATGAGTGTACACACACATGATTCTTTAATGAAAGACACATTTCAGATGTGTGTTATTCTTATATGGATGATAAATGATTTTTTACTTATGGAATGATGTATAGAGGGAGTGTGAATTTTAATCAATCATATACTGTTTTTCTAAAAAAATATAAGGTTTAAATATCATCATAGTTTCAATTTAATGTCACATCGTTGGATTATTATAATGAATCATATATATATATATATAATCATCAAAAGTTTGACAATACTATTGAGATCATGAATCCAAGTCAGTGTTTGTCAGGAATATATTTACATAATGAATTTTAAGAATTTAGTTTTTTATTCGATAAAGGTCATATTAAATATAAAAAGTTGATGAATGTTTCTACTAAATCCAATTACAATTATAAAAAGAAAATTATCTTCTATAATTCACATATTGGTCGACCAATTATCTACATCATTGTTTAAACATAATTAAAATTGAGAAAATATATGTGAAATTTTACATTATATAAATATAAATTTCAAGGGTAAGAACAAAGATGATAAATGATATCAGTGTGACTTGGTGGATTAGGGTATCAAACATGAATTACATCCTAATTTTATTAGTTATAACAACTAGAATTTCGGTATGATTCTTATGTGCTAATGACTTTTGAGAAAATAATTTTTCTAGAAACAATAGTGATTTTAATGACTTCATATGGTTATTCAAGCAATATATCAAAATAGATCAGTAGAAGAAGGGTGAAATTGAAATCTATGAAAACTCATGGTTATCACATCCTTTTCATGAGTTGATTCCAATATTTTTTCTTCATTTACTATCTAATAATGTAATGGTGATGGTGATTCAATTATTTCAATTTTATAAATATCTTTATGAAAAAATTTGGATCATGTGTTCCATAAAAAATGTATGAAGTAACACTATTGATTATGTATGATTTCAAAAAAAAATGACACCATATTATTTAAATTTTATGTTGCATTTAAATTTCTATTATTTATATAAAGTTCTTTTGGGTTCCTCATTTGATTTCTTTAGATTTATCTAATTTAAATGAATTTTTTGAATAAAAATTATCTTAGGAACATGAATCATCTTTAAGGCTCCATTGTGAAAAATTGTTCAGATCAATAATTTATAGATTTGTATTCAATGTATTTTCTGATGTGAGTGTAACTATGAATATATTATTAAGTATATAATTGTTTTATTTTTTAATTTATTTTTTGATTTTATGGTTTTCAATTATTAGAGGTGTCGGTGGAGGATGTGAGTTAGTATTTTAGAAGTTATCCTAGTTTTCAGGCTAAAATTTTGCTGCATGTCAAGGGTCACATTAAAACACCAGGGGTCACACATGATGAGGGTTTTTGTGAGATTAATTTTTTCAAAAGTATAGAAATACCATATAATTTCCTAAGTTGATTCACTTTTGTGGGTGGATTAATAATATTAATATCTCATGTACATGACCTTGTCATCATACACCACGTTGAGGCCGATATATGATTATTTTTTCTGAAGTTTGGAGAAATCACAACATGGTGTAAGGATTTAAGATACAGAAAAGGCTATGTAAAAGTAACTCTAGTATTGTATAAGATTAATAATTTTATATTTAATATTAATATTTTATTTTCATTTAGAAATTCATGATAAAACCCATTGGGTTGTGTAATGAATTATTTCTTGAAGGGGATATTCCACATCGTAGTGAAGGGGATATGCTCTGAGGGCCAACCAATGGGGAAGAGATGTGATGTGAATGGGAAAGGTTTTTCCATGAATCCCTATCCTTTGTTAGGGTGTTTCATCATGATATAAAGGGTCACACCACAATAATATCCATAGAGGTAAGGTTAGGTTATTTAGTTTTATTAGGTGTTTGATGATGCACCATGGATATTGGGGCCATGCCACAAGGGAGACCCTAGGAAGATAATTAAACAGTGACCATTATGTTCACACCATAAGGAAAGTTATTGGTAGTTATTTAAAAAATTAAATTAAATAGTTTAAATATTAACATTATATAAAATGAGGCACTCCTCATTCATTCCAATATCCATGCATGTAGTATATTCCTCCCTCATGTCTCATATTTCAAGTTGGTATTTTCATTTTTAGTAGTTGAATTTGTTTTTTTTTGTTTTTAGGTGATATTTAGTGGTAAGTATATCATGCCTCTTAGATCTAATCCTTATTTCTACTTTTTTTGTTTTAGTGATTTATGTCATTGGTTACCTAATTTATTGGGTTTCTATGTTTTGAGGAAATATTTAATTTAAGCTAAATCATCTATATATATTAAATGAGAAGGTTTCTAATATATTGAGGTAGGTGGTACCTAACCATTACCAATTGTATATGAATTGTTAATAAAATGTGTGTTATGTGGCCTTACCTTAATGTGTGATTAACCTAAAATTAAATTTAATTATTTTTCCACATTTGACTAGGTTAAGGATATTTGAGGGAAAAACTAACCCTCTGAGTGTTATACCTTGATGTTATGGCCATTGATGACCATTGACATAAATTAAAGTGAATTTAATTATATACTTGGGATATTTTGAAGATTCCTTTGATTTTTTTATGATTCATAGGAACTTATCTAGGTTAATTTTTCCTCCTTGGGCATAGGAGAGTTTTGTAAATAAGGATGGATAATGTGAGTCTTGACTTATAATGTTCCTTGCACCGCTTAGGAGTGAGTGTGTGCTATCAGAGTAATCTTAAAATTTATATTTTAATGTAATTTTATACCATGGACACGGAAAACCATGGGGTGATATTAAAGTGATGAGTATTATGGACTCTAAGATAATATAGTATGTCCCCTTGATAGAGTGTTACATAGAGGGACTGGAATTGGTTCCCTTATATATCCATTATTGTATGTAGGGATGACCTTGGGCTTAGTTACTTGATAACTCCTTGAGGATTATTTTGTTTTTCTTTACACTATTTTCATAATAAAAAAATTTAAATGGTTATTCAGAGTAGTAGATTTGTGATTTATTTAGGGTCGATGTGAGGCTTTACTCAAGTGGATCAGTAGGGATGCACTTTTATCCCCTTGTGACTTATATAAATGGTGTGTAGTGTGAGTGTTATTCCCCCATTTAGTCTTGTCATAACCTAATGGAATATACCCCAATTTTGTATTTGGATATGGGTTAGGTATATAAGGACCAAACTAGCTTGTATTTTAAGAGAGATATATGCTATTCCAATCTAGTTATTCATTAATTTTTTAGATTTGTTTAAGTTATTTATTTATGTCATGTTATTTGTATACTATAGGATTCCATCCGAAGTTATAATGTTATTTCAATGCGGTGGACATGTTTCCCCTCACTTTATATTTTTTAGGTGTTGGATGACTTTCCCAATTACTTCAACATGGACTATGGTTTGGAATTATATTCCAACATGTTTTGATTATACCTAAGGCATGGGAAAAAATTCCCAATATGATATTGTGATGTGTGGTATGGGATTTATTACCCACTTACCATATGATAATTTGATGAGAGACAATATTACCATTATGGGATATACCTATAGCTTGGGATGAACTACCTAATTACTTTGATATCTTTAAGGTATTTCATTTAGGGACACTATGCCCATTCTGTGATGAACTCATAGATAAGGAAGTTATGTCATGGTGTTGGGAAGTGATCATCATCAGACCATGGAAAATATTTCCCACATGGTCTGGGTGATGTTGGTTGAAGAGTAAAAGTTCATGATTGATTAATACATTTTGTCTTTGTTTTTAGTGTATCATAAAGTCAATATACATGTAAGACTTATATAATAAAATAAGTATTCCTAAAGTGGTGATGCCAAGAGAATTTTTAGGGATGAAGTGGTGATGCCTATAGAATTGTTTAGTATTTATCTAATAGAATTTGATTTCAATCTTGGAGAATTATTTTTTATATGGAATTGTATGTCACACTTGGATAGTTTTTCTTGGTATTTAAATTGTGATGGTTTTTGTTCTGATCATTAGTACTTAAATTTATGTGCTACGAAGTTTTCACAATGGATACTATAAGTGAAGACCATGAAAATGTTTCTTTTCATGATGATTGTAGCGTTTTGAAGATGTAAAGGAAGTTGATTAGTGTATTTGAGAAGTTAAGATGGTATATTTTCATTTGATGATCAGTTTATATGGATTTTAATGGATTTATCTTTTTTTTACTTAGTATATTTTCATAGAAGCCTCATATTTAAAAGTAAGATCCAACCCACAAGAATCCCAAGCCAGCCTCAACCAATGAATTTGTGGGACCCAGAGCTCAACCACATAGATGGGAGGTTATCTTGAGTCAGTGTGCAGGCGACAAGGTCCGTGTATCATCCCCAAGGGAGTAGGCCCATGTATATGTCCAATAGAGCGTGTGCCCACATGCATGCATGGGATGGGACAATAGCCCACAAAGAGGATGTGGCGACACCATGAGGGGTGGAACAATGACAGGGGATCAAGAATTATGGATTGTAAGAGGAAGGGATTGATTGATATACCACAACACCACCTTAGGTACATTTCTATGTGGGATGATAAAATGTTAGTATTATTCACCCACAGATTAAAAACACAGGTATAAAGCTATCTATTTGATCTAATCACTCCGTTTAAAATTGAGATTCCCAATATTGAAGGAGATCTTATCCTTCATCCCATAAAACAACCCTTAAAAGTTGTGCCTCTCACAGATGAGTATTGCAGTCCGACCACCCTCAAGCTTGGCTTCCATGTGAGTGAATCCAAGTTTCTTCTGGAGTACAAAAAACAGTTTTGTGTTGATTTCTAAAAAGAAATGAAAATTCTTTGAAATTAAGAAGCATAAATGATATGAATATTTGTTCATAAATGGCTCATATTTGAATAATCTTCTTCAATGAAGACAGTGCTTCATGGTGAATAAAAATTCTCTTGATCATCCATAAAATTTGTGCTTTGTAGATGGTGTTTATTTTTTATAATTTTTCGAAGTGATGGTGATTTGTGGAAAATGATTTGATTTGAAGTCCTTCATGGGTTTCAATGAAGTTTTATATGAGGTTACTTGTGGATAGAGGTTTATGGGGAAGTAATTTTTGGATAGTGGTTAGTAATAAAGATGGTTTTTAGACTACTTTAGTTCCCATTTGATCTCTTGATGAATCTCCTTTACAGATGATGAATTAATTCAAAAATTGAGAGTTTACAGAAGTGTAATATGAGGTGAGTTTTTTTGAAAATATATTTTTTTTATATAAATAAAACTAACTATGAGTTTTTTTGAGGATAAGGTGTGGAAAAAAACTGTGCGACCATGTAGAGATTTATCAGACCATTATTTATAGATGAGGTATTTAAAAAACATATGAAGAGAAGAACCACTTTAAACTTATTTTCACGTTCACAATGTTATCATGCAATAAATACATAAAATAACCGATGGATTCTTTCTTATAAATATTAGGTTGATAATCAAATGATGTGTGTTTCACATATGTGTGAAATATTTTTGGAAACACTAAGCAGTGAGTAGTGGCACTGAAGTTCATCTCATAATAAATTTCTAAGAAAGTAAAATTTCACTCGCAATGTTTCGATCAAGTTCATGAACTAAATAAAATATTATGCATTTAATATGTGAGGAAATATATAAATGCAGTCCTTAGTTAAAAAAATTAAAATTTTATCATGAAGTCTATACACATATGTATATATATGTTGATCCATAATTATTTAATGCATTTATAAATAAATTTCCATACTATACAAGCAACACATATTTTTTAGACTAAATTTGGGTAAAATATCAGAAGAATTTATATCTGAGTAGATAATAATTAAAAATTAAAGAAGATTTACTTAGTTGACATTATGCAAGAACCTTATTGAATATAAATATTCTTGAAAAATATGTGTAAAACACATTCACATAAAAATTGAGGTTGTGAAATCATCATTAGAAGAAAGAATCAGCCCGAGCATTTGTTGCCTTAAGGAAATTGATAAAATACAGGTGATCAGAAATTTGTGAGAAATATCGAAAATATTTTCAAAGATTATTTAAGATTACATGGGAAGGTGAGATCCAACAATATCATATAGGAAGATCAATATATCAACTTATAGTTGATCAAGACTTGAAGAAAAGAGGAATCCTTAGATTGGGGATAGAGCAAGAAGCCTCTTGTGTGATTCAAGATCAGAAGTATTCAATGTGGATTCTGGATCAGACTAGTGTGGATTCTAGTGAAATTGTGGGATAAAACATAAAAACCTCATGTGTGGATTCAGTAGAGATAAAGTGTGAGTCAGTTCAACTATTTTAATTTTTTATAAAATTATAGTGGTGAATCCGTGTTGGGGAGAATAACCAATATAGAAAGAAGTAGGTCTTTGTACCAAACGATGTAAATACATAACCTTGTATTTACAACATTATTATAGGTAAGGAAGAGAGATATAAGAAGAGTGGATCAAGGTTTTAACCATCCATATAAGGTTAATTGAAAATAAAAAATTTTAAAAAATGAAAAAGGGATCACTGATTCACCCCTCCCTATCTCGGTGATCTCAAACCGATCTAGGCACTTCAATTGGTATCAAAGAAAGGTTCCCTTTAAAATATCCAATGTAATTCTAATAATGGATAATATAAATTTGGAAAATAGTAGGGGTGTTCCCATAATTAATAGTGAGAATTATCATGGCTAAAAAATTTGGATGATATCGTATCTCTTATCACTTGGGGAATAAGTAAGAGATGTAGTTACAATGGGATATCCATCCTATGCTGAGAATGATCCTATTAATTTTTAAGATTATAGGAACTTGGATATGGATGGAAAGGCTCAAAATGAAATCCTAATGGATTTACCATAAAAGGTATACACTAAAGTTATGGGTCTCCAAACCACCAAGGAGGTCTGGGATAAATTGATAAACATTTATGAAGGAAACCTTAAAGTCAAATAAGCTAAGATGAAAATATAGAGAAGAAATTTTGAAGATATTAAACTATGTGATGATCAAAGTGTTGAATACCACTTTACAAGAGTAAATGATATTGTTAGTAGGATCATATGTTTTAGTGAAAAGTTAGATGATTCAACCACTGTGAAGAAGCTGATGAGAAAATTTCTAGATAAATTTTATTTAAACTTCTTTTCACTAAAAGACGGGTAAGATCTATCACTGGATGAAATCCATAACCTTATCATAGAATATTAAATGATAAAATACTAGATTTTAAGAATAAAGAAAATGATTATATAGATTTTAAATCAATGATAAAAGGTAAATCTAAATTTAATGAGAAACAAGAATCAAGTGATTCAAATGATGAGGAAGCTAAAGAGGATTACAATCATATGAGGTCCTTGTTTAAAAGGATATATAAAAAATATAGAAGAGAAAAAGGAAAGAAGACAATAATGTGTTTCAACTATAAAGGGTTTGAACATTTTTCATATGACTGCTCAAAGAAGAAATCCAATGTCATAAAATCTGATAAATAATAAGGATACTTCAAGAAAAAAATATAAGAAATAAAAAAAGGTGACTATTACAAGAAAAATAATAAAAACTCAAAGAAAATAGATATGATGATAAGGGAAATTATTTAATTATCACCAAAAAATGGGACCTAAGTTGACAGACCTTCTAGAAATCAGATGTGTTTTATGGAAAAAACCAAAATAGCTAAAGACACATTGAAAGGTATATGTGGTGACGATATAACTGAGCTATAATGGTACTTAAAAGATTATCTTGATTCTACTCTTGAGAATAACATGAATATCAATAAATAGATAAGAAAAATGGAAAATAAAAATGAAGAATGTGTCAAGAAATAAGAGGCACATCTTAATGAGACAATATAATATTTGTTCTAATGTGGTTTTCCTTTGATTTAGATGTGGTTTTTAAAAAACTGCTACTAAAAAAATAATTTTTTTGAAGAAAAATTAAAAAATTAAAAAAATATTTTAAAAAAATTAGTGGCGGTTTTTAAAATGGCCACTAAATTTTTTCTCTAAAATAATTTAGCATTGGTTTTCAAAACTATCGCCAAAACAGTTTTTTCCTGTAGTCCCACATTTGGACCAATATCATTGGTGGGAATGGATCATCTTGAGTATCATTGAACATGAAATACCTTTAGGTTTTTGTTTCTCCTTGAACTTGATGCTAGTATCCTAAAAAATTCTATTTCAGAATTAGATCATAGATCTGGTGGTTCATCTGGACTTTGATGGTGACCCTTGTTACTGAATCATTATATACGTATGGTAGGGGGCATTGATGTTGGAGAATATTTTATATGAGTTGTTTTCATGTTTTTTAGTGTGAGTGTGTATCTTAGTGAGAACTATATTTTATGATTAATTAAATTAGGTGTGCATGAATATCCTTGTTGAGACCTACGTTTGATATTTTCTCATATGCAGATTGTTATGGATATTGAATCTCTCATGATACAATATTTTTTTTTATTTTTCATTGGTATATTATATCATATATGTTGTTATCTATCATAAAAATTTGATCATTTAGGTTGATCCTATTTAGACTATCCCTTGATAGGGATGTGTATAGCCACTTAAGATTTTCATACACAAATATCGCATATTTTTAGATGAATATTCAATACATTTCATAAACACATACCTGAGGATTGTAATAGTTTAGTGTCTTTGGAGACTAGAAACACATTTTTATTATTTCAGGAATGATCTTCAAAATCTCCAATAAAGACCTTCTCATATAGAACTTCTCTTAGGAATACCCTACCTAAATCACTCACCATAACATGGGTATGGAAACATAATAAATGGTCAGCTTTGATTCTTATTAAGGGTAAACATAGGAGGTATCAATCTATGATCATATGAAATAATAATATAAACATAAGGTCATGTGATAATGGAAATAACTTATGATATTTATAACCATCTTATCATATATTATAAACAAAATTCATGGCAAAAAACATTATCATTTTATAAAAAAATGTCTTATAAGAGTGAGGAATCATCATAAATAAATCATGAACCATAAGAATATGTCATAAAATAGTGTCACCATCATAAATATAGAAAAACATTTCATATTTCACAATTAAATACTAAGAAAATCAACACAGTGGATCAGGAATTATCAACGTTTTCCCATTGTGGATCACAATACACCTATATCCCATAGTGTATCGGGACTCACCTATTTCTCATAGTGGATTGATCCCATCAACTTGTTTCCAAATTTTACCTCAAGATATATAATTATTTACCCAATGCATTGGAGGGAGATATATGTATCACCCATATCATAATATAACCTTAATTATGTGTTCCATAATATTATAAAACATTCATCATATCTTCACATCATTACCCATGTAAAGAAAATATGTTTTGTAATCATTTCATAAATTCACTATAGAATAACCCATGAAATATAAATGGGTTTCATAAACATTTCACCAACTTGAACATTAACTATATGGTGAAATAATAAGTATGGTATCATTCTATATTATCCATAGTAAGTCATAAGTAACATCAAAGTATGCCATCATTGATGAAAAAATATATTTAAAGACCACTTGGTATAGTTATTGAGGAAAATAGTCTTTCAAATTTAATTTTTTTAAACATAAATAGATTTTAAAATATTTTTTTAAATAACCTTGTAAACTTATAAAGGAACATTTAAAAATAATTTAAAATATTTCTTGAGAAAAATATACATTCCATTTTTAAAATCATAAAAAATTCGTAAAATATTTTAGGTATCCTTTTCAATTAAAAGAAACACTGAAACACATAAATTAATCTATTAAAGAGTAGTTGTTCATGATTGTGGAAAATCCTGTTTATTCCATACACATTAAATATAGAATCCTTAAACATTTTTAGCAAAATCTTAATGAAAATTTTATGGAAAATGACATGAGAATTCCGTTTGAAATATTTTTAAAAAAATTAAAACATGGTTTAAAATTTCTTTAATAAATCCATTGGAGAATTTTAAAAAAAATTGTAATTTATTTAGAAAACATGGATAAGAAAGAATAACGGGGTTTTGACCAAAGATAGAAATAATGTCGATTTAATTTAAAAAAAATTATTTTTGAATAATGTATACATGATATGAGGTAATTTAATAGAAAAATTTTATTCTCATGAAAACCCTAGAGGATAATAAAATTCATGATTTTCTTGATAGTTAGATCATTGGATTTCATCATCAAAAGCATAAACATAAACAATCCTGATAAACGATGAGATTGTACTATAAAACCATTATCACTTTTGTAACATTGAATCATAGTCACCCTAAAATAATAAAATTAAATTATACTTAAAATATCATAAGAATAAATAAATTCATGATATTAAAGGTTGAAGGAACTGTATATACACCTCATAAAAGATGATAGGTGCATAATATGAAATATGTCTCAAATAAGGAAAATTGAGACAAAAATTCTGCAACACATTTGTATCATTGAAACTGTTAACCCCATTAAAGGGAGATCCTAAAATTTATGTTTAAATTCACATAATTTTTAGGTTAATAACAATAAAAGGAATTCATTAGCAGTATATACACCACATAAAAGAAACATGTGGTGGATATGACATTTGTCTCATAGTAAATAATAACAAGATGAAACACTATTAAATTTAGTCTCAAAATCCTTTATAAAAGTTAAAAAGTATGGTATAAATATACAATATAATAGTGATCACATGTATCATACCATATAAGATTTATATATAATTTTTCATTACCCTTTTATTAACAATTCCTTGTTAAAAATATGTTTCAGGTAAGAATTGCTTCATTTTTAACATATGTTTTGGTTTGGTATTTTTGGTCCATTTATATTGATCATGGTTATATAATTCTATGAAATATAATGATGATTTAAATTTAAAAAATATTGATTATATATTTATTTATAGTAGTGCATTAAAGATATATATATAAAATGAAATACATCATTCATTGAGTTGGTAGGATGTACGTATGCTTGAATGTTGTTTCCATTTTATCGATGGATGAAATAAAGTAAAGGTAAATAATATATTACCATTAAAGAATAATTTTTATTTAATTTATATCACATATATTTATTATAGTCACTATAATTATATTCTATGATTTTTTTTAGTAAAAAACAAAGCACATCGCTTCGTGAGGTGGTAGCCCACCATACACACGAATGATATTATCGTATCCCCCATAGAATGAAAAGAAAGAAGGTATATGTGATATCATAATTAAAAAATAGTATTTATTTTATAAATATAATATATATACATTATATACATCATCATAACCAACTGTGAGACATGTTGATGGGAAACATTTCACATTAGTCCGTGAGGCGGTAGTCCGCCGTACACACGAGTGGTGTTATTGTTTCCGATTTTAGGGGAAAGGAGATAGATGTTTATCATTCCTAGTGTATAATAACATATAAATATATATAATATACTGGGGTTATTATATTATCATGTTTTAATAATATTATAAAGAGGCTAAGGAGGAAATAAAATAAAAATGCTCATTAAAGAATGTTACCTCATCTTTGGGTAACCACCATGGGTCTACACTAAAATCCTTCCTAGGATGGATTTATGATAAAAATGGATTATATGTTAATAGTAGTTATTTAAGGAAGGTATTTTCTAATTTCTTAGCTAACCCAAATGGTTTTTGAACTATTAATAGGGGAGGAGAGTGGGTATCCTTTTATAAGTGCAGTGAGGGGAACACTTGTTATTTTGGAAAAGAAATAGTTAAACCCACATTTTTAACATGAAACAATGCTCCAAAAATGGACTATTATATATTATATGAGTGATATGGTTGATATTTTTTTCAATAAATTTGTTTTAGATAAGTTTCTAGGTTATTATACCCTTTATCCTTTTACTCCAAACCCCTGGTAAACCCATTTTCATATTAACAATGATAATTATTTTTTTCTTCTTTTACTATTCATAATGGTAAGAAATTAGATATAACTTATATAAAAGTATAAATTGTTTTGATAAAAAAATATGGGATCCATTTTTATAAATTCAATTCATAGAATTTGTATAATTTTATTTAAAATTAAACTCGTAGACATGATGAGAAAAAAGTTTTCCAAGGATAAAATTATCATAAGTATAGAAAGTTTTGATATCTAAATTCATCATAGAAATGATAGAATTGATCTAAATTAGATTAATAAATATATAATTAAACTAATTTTACATTTAAAACCACATTAAATCAATTTGTATGTTTATTAAATGTTGTAAATGAAAAGATAATTCTTAATACTAACTCGTATATTTCAGCATTCAAGGAAAAATTTATCATTTAGTTTTTTTTTCAAAAATTCTCTACAATATAATTTTGACATGTAGAATTCAAAAATAATGTCTATTTTTTTAAAATAAATTTTCTAAATTTCATAAAATAACTTTTATTATTTTTTTCACAAAATAAAATTTTTTTTTGAGAAGATAATATTTTTGAAACATATATAGACTTTTCTTAAAAATAATTATTCATTATCAAAATATTTAATTTATTTATAACTATTATACATAATATTCAAAATGTATTTATTACTATTTATTCCCAAAAATTGGATTAATAAATATATAATTAAACTAATTTTACATTTAAAATCATAATAAATCAATTCGGATGTTTATTAAATGTTGTAAATGAAAAGATAATTCATAATAAAAAATCTTATTTTTCACTATTCAAGAAAAAATTTATCATTTAATTTTTTTTCTAAAATTATCTATAAGATAATTTTGACATGGAAAATTACTAAATAATGTCTATTTTGTAAAATAAATTTTCTAAATTTCATAAAATAACTTTTACTATTTTTTTCACAAAATGAAATAATTTTTTTTGAGAAATTTTTTTTTGAAACATATATAATCTTTTCATAAAAGTAATTATTCTTTATCAATATATTTAATTTATTTAAAACCATTATAAATAATGGTTAAAATGTATTTATTACTATTAATTCAACTAAGTTTAAGGGTTTTCTTATAGAGTTTGTGGTTAAATAATAATATTAATAATATAACGAAATTTTTTAAAAGTCGATGTTTCTTATAACAAAAGCTAAACATGTTGTGGTGTGTAATGAAAGATATCAATGAAATTTAATTTATTTGAAAAAAAAGAATTTATAAAACTTGAGTTGTAACATTATAAACCTTTTAATTTAATTGTTTTACTCACAATTCATTACTTCAATATAAACAAATGAGGATACATCTACCTCATCATTTCTTCAGGTTCCCATATATCTTTTTCAAACTCATAGTTTCACCTCATAACTTTTCCAAGGGAGTGGTCTTATTTCAAAGAAAATTCTATCTATAATCTAGAATATCTACTCGATTTTCCTCATTATAATGATCATGCTTCTATGGTATGACCTATGAGTTTAGTACATGTGATGGATCAATTATTTACTTCCTCAGGAGGGATATATAGAATAAATCGTGAACATGAGAGAGATTTTTTGAAAGAAAAAAATGATAATCTACAATACTGATATGATCAATAATACCAAAATAATTTATAGTTATAGGGCTTTAATTTCCCTTATTTCCAAATTTAAAAATCTTCTTCCATTGAGAGATTTATAAGAATACCTTGTCAGAAACTTCAAATTCTGGATCATGTTAGACATTTTCATAATATCTTTTATGATTACTATAAGATACCTTATTGAGTCACTAAATGGCTCCAACCATCACTTCTATTTCACCAGCCTTCCTAATACCCAATAGCTTTCCCTCTCCTACTTAATTCCTTTATGTTTGATTCCTACATATCATATCATATAGTGCTTTGAAAGGATCCATTTGAATTCTTGAGTGATATTTATTGTTACAAGAAAACTCAACTAGAGGAAGGTGTTGATCCAATCCACCATTGATATCCATAGAATAATATATCATCACATATTCAAGGGTTTTAATTGTTCTTTTAGACTGTCCATTATTCTAAGGATGATATACAATGCTAAAAATTAAATATGTATCCAGAGTCTATTTATTAATTTTCCAAAACCTCAAGGTAAACCTAAGATTCCGATCAGATACAAAATAATGTGTTATTCCTTGTAATCATACCACTTCCATAATGTAAACTCTTTCAAGATGATCATGATAGAGTTATTATCTATTGATGATTAAGTGCATTGACTTTTAAGGTGATCAACTACAACCATAATAGTATTATACCCATTTGATTTTTAGGCTGTCTGATAAAAAAATATATGGTGATGTTTTCCCCATTCCATTCTAGTAAGGGAAATGGTTAAAATATACCCTTAGACTATTAGATCTCATTCTTAACTTGCTAACATACCAAACATCTAGATACAAACTTAGAAATTTATTTCTTCATTACATCCCACCATTAATACTCTTTCAAATATTTTTACATCTTTATACTCCTAAGACTAATAGAGATTAAATAAATGTGAGATTCCACTAATAACTCCTTCTTAAAATTTGATATTGATTAAAAACATACACAGTTATTGAAACTTATCATTCCATCACAATCAATGTTAAACTGATGATTATTTATCACCTTCATTTATAGCTACACATCTTCCTTGTACACCTCTTTAATCTTTGAATAGAGATATAGTCAAACACTTATTTAAGAATGATATGTTCATTCCCATTACTTTAAGATATTCATATCAATCCTTTAAAAATATAGAAAATATTTGATCTTTTGTGGTCCACATCTGGGATAACTAGTGTGGTCCTTTTTACTCAAAGCATCATCCACCATGTTCTCCTTCCCAGGGTGGTAACGTATTAAAAAATCATTATCTTTTACTATCTCTAACCATCTTATCTGGTGTGTATTAAAATTCTTATGTGTGAATAAATACTTTGAACTTTAATGATCAGCATATATCTCACAACTTTGTTTGTAATGATAATTCTTATATATATTTAATGCATAAATTACTACAACTAACTCTAAATCGTGAGTTGGGTAATTTTCCCATAAACCATCTATTCGGACAAGGCATAAGCTATCACCATAAAATTTTTCAATAGAACACATTTTAATATTTGTTTTGATGTTTCAATGCAGATTACAAACCCTTTTCCACTACACAAAAATGTGAGGAAAGGTTCATTGACCAAAATTATCTTCATCTATTTCATATTCAATAGTCTAAAGAAACATAAATCCTTTTCCAAGTTTACATGATGATTTTATTAGATAGTCATGAAAAATTCTCCAAACAATTTGATAATATCCTTCCAAAACATAAAATCTATAGATCTTAGTCACCATGGCTGGTCAAGGAAAACATTCAATAATATCCATATTCGATGGATCCATCTATGTACCTTCAGATGGGATTATATGTGCCATGAATGAAACTTCCCAAATACATATTTCACACTTGGTAAATTTTTCATACAGACTTTTCTTCATTATTTTTCTTACAACAATCCTCAAATGATCATCATGATCTTTCTTACCCTTTGAGTATATAAGAATATAATCTATATTGGCCACCACAAACTAAACATTGTATTCTTTGAAGAATATATATACATCTATAAAGATAGAAAGGGAATTTGTAAGACCAAATATAATAACTATAAATTCTTAGTGTTCATACTTTATACAAAAGGATTCATTGGGTACGTCTTCATTTTTTACCCTCAAATAATAGTTACAAAGTCAAATATAAATTGTTAAAAGTATTAATCTCCACATTTTTGATCAAAAAAATCACTGATTCAGGGTAGAGGATACTTTTTCTTGATAGTGATATTGTTAAGTTATCGATAAGAAATGAAAAAAAAATTGAACCATATTTATTTTTAAAAAAGATAATAGGTTAACCACACAGTGTCATGTAAAGGGGTATAAATACATTATCAGGATTCTCCTAGAGTTTTTTATTCAATTCTTTCAACTCAATTAGACCTATTCTATATAGTGTCTTCTAAATAGGTGTAATGATAGGTGTGATTTATATTTTTAAATCAAAATTATGTCTCGAATAAATGACAAGAAACTACTCATGCAGACATAAAAAAACCCAAAAAATAGGAATGGATTCAATGTTG
Organism: Viscum album; assembly: GCA_963277665.1. Classification (NCBI taxonomy): domain Eukaryota; kingdom Viridiplantae; phylum Streptophyta; class Magnoliopsida; order Santalales; family Viscaceae; genus Viscum; species Viscum album. The sequence goes on along the minus strand of OY728138.1, from coordinate 1,099,859,377 downwards.
AGTTTCTCCACAACCATCTGAGATAAATAGACTTCATGGATAGGAATAAAACCCCACTTGGTTGATGTAATTTCCATTGGATTTTGTTACTCATCCTTATACTGATAAATGTGCATGTGTTCATTTAGAATATGAAACATGAATTCCCTTCCTCAGAAATTAAAATGGGATCCATATATATAATGTCAATTCATTCCTATAATCACATAAAATTACATTAAATCGGTAATGACAAGATTATTAGGCAGCAACTTCCCAAAAACTTTAAACACAGTGGAACAATAGATAAAACATACCAAGGTTTAAAAAAATTGAAATTCATGAAACTTTGTTTTAAGCATATATTTATAACAATCCTTGAAACATAAATTTTCCACTTTTAGGTTTTGAATTTCAAAAAACATCCATTTATAGTTCTGATTAGTAAGTTATTTGGAGTCTGATATGACCAAATTGTTTTTTGGTGAATAATAACATAAACTTATGAATAGTAATATGAATAGTAATATGAACCTAATGAATATAAAATTGTATTATTATTTTATTTTCTTAATGTTTTAAGAAAATGCCAACTTGATTAATTTTTCAAGGTGTTAAAAAATGACTTATAGATTTAAAATTGTTATTTCTGAATAAATTATGATTATATTTAAAAAATAAATTAATAATATTTAGAAAATTATTTTCAGAAAATGGAGTTCATTTTTTAATTCTACAAGTCAAAAAATTGTTAGGGTGAATTTTTGGGATTTTTTTTGAAATTCTTGAATTTTTGATAAATAGTGAAGTATAGTAAAATACCGTATATTCAAATTATCAGTTAAATAAACTATTTATGACATCATAAGTGATGTAAGCCCACTTTTTCTAAACTCACATGACATTATTACTATTTTGTGTCACATGAATTAATACTATTCATAGTCTTGAGCAATAATATTATAATAATTATTAAAATAATGTAAAATACCCTCTCTCATCCACAATAAATATCACCCTCATTACCCTCTTCCACCCACACCTCTCAAGCCTTTATACTTATCTAAGTTCTACCCAATAATCCTCCCAAGTCTCTTAACCATGTCCTAGAGCTTCTGGTCTCACCAAAATTCCAAAACCAATGGCCTTAAGAAGCATCTCAAGGAGAAGAGATCAAGATGTAAGAATAATCTTTCTTTTTCACGTGTTTTCTTTCCAATTCCTTTATTTTCATATAATCTCTTTACCCCCAATTATCCAGGAGGTATGAAATCTATATAATCATATATATTTTTTATGTTACCATGTTCATGTAAAATATTCATCATCTTAATTCCTCTCCTCTCTCTATTTTCTAAAAATAAAAACATCGTCTGCAATGTGGCGATTTACTAAAATCATGGAGGATGTGTTTCCAATTAACATTAATCCATTAAAATATGATCATAAAACCCTTTTAATGGTTGAAACAGAATTTAAATTGTATTTTTTAACCTATTTTATGTTCTGGAATGAACATCTATGCATGAAGTTAAATTTTATAATGAAACAAGTTCATGATTATCGAGAAACTACCAAAAATGATCTAAAAAAACATCATTAATGTTTTATCTAATGATCCATCATCATATATGATAAAAAAGTTATTTATGGAATCATTATATATTCTTGAAACAAATTAATACCATTTCATTCCACCTTTTTAATTTTATTTCCATACAACAAGAAAATCAAATACAAACTGACCATCGAAATCATGTAAAGAACATACCTAAAACAATTGAAGGAACAAAATACTAATAATTAAAGGGTGAAATGATGTTATTAAATGGTCATATAAGGTGTTATAAACATTAATATGTATATTTAAGATATTTATAACACCATTTTAACCATTATACAGGAGGTTTAGATGATATTTAAGTAAGAAAAACCCAAGGTAAGGGAATTCGTAACCCAATTTCCATTCTTTGGGTTAACCTTGTACTTCATTGTTTACATGGTATTAAAATTGTTTGTTTGATAAAATTTGTGTATATTATAATTAATTAAGTTTATTTAAAATTTATATATGTATTCCATCCACTATATTAAGTATCTCTTCAATTATATGATATTTATAAGGGACCTCTTTTAAAATTCAGTTTTACTAAATTCAAAAGCAATTTTTTTATGCAAATATTCGTGTTTTATGATTGTTTTATGGTTCTTGAGAATTTTTTATTATGAATGGTGGGACCTATATCTCCCTCAAATGCATTTGGTATGTGTAATTTGGAGGTCAACTGTATGGTTACTCCAAGTGTAACTGCGATGGTTACACAAATTGTAAGGTAGCCGTGAGGGTTACAATTTATAAGGTAGCTGAGAGGGTTACAAGATTATGTAAGTAACTGTCCAAGATAAATTTATGGTTCTATTTATTTTCTATATGTTTTCTGAAAATATTATGGAAATCTCAAGTTTCAAAAATTATGTTTATACGGGTAACAAATATGTCTTTTTGAAAATGAATTCAAACATTACAAGTATTCATGGGATAATGTTTTCTTTACTTATTTTTATTTCACTTACTAAGATTTTTGTGGTCATCAAATGTTTTTAAATAATTTTCATAGGTTATAAAGATTTTTAAGACAAATAAATAATCCAAGTTAAACACTACGAAAATTATCTAAAGAAAACATGTTTTATTTAAGAAGTTTTATATTTTGAAAGAAATGAATACTGTTTTTATGGTATCCCCTCTATATTAATGTGGAATGTTATGAATGTATTATGTACCAATTCTCTATGGATCTAAACATGAAAATATCATCAATGTGAAAGGAAGTGAGTTCTTAAATAAATTCAAGATTATGTAATGAAATAAGGTTGGGCACTTATAGTTAGTATTAGAGGATGGTTTAGATAAATTTAGGGGTTATGATGATGGTAATAGAATACCATTAATATTTTTTACTTTATGGTTAATTTGAAATGATATAGAATTTTAATATTACCATGTTTCTTTGACTAAGATATTTTTGTATTGAATGGTTTTCTGTAGAACAACAAATGAAGTTGAAGAGGAGATGCATCGATATAATTATATCCTTCCAAATCCATAGCCTAGAATGGTAGGGATTGGAATGGAATAGTTTGTGATATTAATGGATCAGCTAATGGAAGCAGTAAATGGTGGTGTCATCCTTGAAAGAGAATTACTAGGGGCATCAAAACCGAACATGATGACAGTGGAACATTTTATGAGACAAAACCCTCCTGATTTCAATGGATCTACTAACCCAATAGTGGTTGAAGGATGGATTAAATCCCTTGAATAGATATTTGATGTTATTATATGTTCAAATAATAAAAAAGTAAGTATTTACATTTATTATTTAGAAGGTGAAGCTGATCAGTGGTGGTCAATGGTCAAGAATATCTAGGATAGAGAGGATGTTGATGCCTTAGAGTGGGATGAATTTAAAAGTATTTTCCTTGAAAACTATTTTCCTAAGGTGGTGCGACTTAGGATGGAGAAAAAATTCCTTGAGTTTAATCATAAGGAGGAATATTTAGTGTTCGTGTATGAAGAAAACTACACCCGACTGATCAGGTATACTCCAAATCTTATTCTAGGTCTTGATAGAAAAAGAATCACTTTTACTTAGGATTGAAGCCAAGGTATAGAACAGATTTGGAATCCCGTGAATTAAAAATTTATGAGAAACATTTCTGATGTGATGAGAGGGTAGAGATGGAGTTTTCTAATGATAACATGAAATTTGAAAATAGGGAGAAGAAGACTTCCAGATGGAAAGCAATGGGTAAGAATAAACTAAATAAATCTGATGGTAAGAAATTCCAGTTTCCAGTTTGTGAAAAGTGTGTAAAAAATCACCCTGGGGAATGCCTTACCAAAACTAGAAAGTTTTTTGGATGTGGTATGTTTGGAAATATGGCCCGATATTTTAATGAAAATGATCCTAATACTAATCCTGATAAAAAAAACTGTAAAGTATTTTAAATGTGGTGAGATGGGTCATTATGAAAATGTTTTCCCAAGGAGAGATCCGAATGATGAAAATAATAAAAAAATATAAGAAGAAAGGTGTAGTGAGATCCTTTGTGACAACTTCAATAGATGTCGGGGCATCCAATAAAGTTGTATCAGGTACGCTGTTTGTTTACTCAGATTTTACTGAAGTTTTGTTTGACATGGAGCCTACATATTCTTTTATTTCTGAGAAATTTTCTGGTAAATTAGAAATATCACCTAAAAAAATGAGACCTAAACTTATTGTTAAAACACATTGGAAATATTATAGAAAAAAGAAATTATAATAATGTTTCTATTGTAATATGTGTAAATACTTTACCTGAAAACCTTTATGTTTTTCCCTTAGTAGAGTTTGATGTCATTCTAGGAATGGATTGGCTTTTTTTTATCATGCTAAGATTGACTATATAGCTAAAGAAGTTGTTTTTCAGAAAGAGTTTTTTCTTGTATACAATAATGAACATATACTATTGATAAAATATTAGGAAGCTAAGAAAATGTTGAAATATGAAAATGAAATTTATTTTTCACATAATGTTGAAAACAAAGGAACTATTCAGATTAATGATGTTCTAGAGGTAAATGAACTCCTTGATGTTTTTCCTGATGAGTTAAATAGTTTCATACTTGATCAGAAAGTAGAATTCACAATTGACTTAGTTCCTGATGCTAAGATAATTTTAAAACCCCCATATAGAATGGATCAAATGGAACTTATTGAATTTAAAAATCAGTTGTAGGATTTTATTAATAAAGGCTTCATTCATCCAAGAAATTCACCATGGGGTGCTTCTGTTTTTTTTGTTAAAAAGAAATATGGTTCCATGAGAATTTGCATAGATTATAGAGCCACAAATAACTTCACTCTTAAAAACAAGTATACTTTTACTCACATCGATGACTTGTTTGATCAGCTCGAGGGAGCGCAGTACTTTTCCAATATTGGATTGAGATCCGAATACCATCATCTGAAGGTGAAGGAGGATGAAATCCTGAAAACATCTATTTATACTAGATATGGGCATTATGAATTATTTGTTATGCTATTTGGGTAAACTAATGTACCCCCTAAATTCATGAATCTTTTGAATAGAATATTTCTTGAGTTCATAGATAAATTTTTAATTTTTTTTATTGATGACATTATGGTATTTTCTAAGAATAAAGAGGAGCATAAAAATAATCTAAGGGTTGTTTTAGAATCCTTAAAAGACAAGAATATGTATGGAAAATTCAGCAAGTGTGATTTTTGGTTGCAACAGATTTCTTTTCTTGGGCACATTGTAAATAAGAATGGAATAACAGTTGATATTTCAAAAAAAAGTGGTTGATGAATGGAAAATACCCATAAATATTATTAATTATTCATAGTTTTGTTGGATTAAAAGGTTATTAGAGATGATTTTTTAAATTTTTTTTGCTGTTATCTAACATTATAACTAAGTGTAATGTTTTGGATTTTTCTATGTATTATTCTTTAATATTATATAGAATTATTTAGAGACTAGAATTTTCGACTGTGTGCGATTCCGAGGCCTGGAGTGCTCAGAATAAATGTTTGAAATAAATTAAAATTTTAAACAGAGCATGTGAGAAGTTTTCCTGTAAAAGTGGTATAACTTTTAAATGATTTCCCAGATCTGAAATCTGAGGGCGCCATTGCATTTGGAGCAGCGACTTTACCTTATATGAGGCCTGACTTCGATTGGCGTGAGTCAGCTGTGAGAGTTAGTTTTTGGACGTTTAATGGAAATAAAATAAAATAATATTTTTTTATTTAAAAGTTTCCTTTTTGTGTGGTGACCTATTTCCTTCCTTTTAAATACCTACTTATGGAAAGTTCGTAGGGTTAGCCTCATAACCCTGTGAATTGAGAGAGAGCCTCTTGGAGCCTCGGAGGAGAAACCGTTGGTAGACAACGACGACACATCTGGGATCCTACAAACCATGCCAATGAATGTGGCGCAATGATCATTCTTCAACCAGATCAAGGTAGGGGCTGTTATTTCGATTCTTCCTTCCCCATTTTGGGATTTAACGATGAACGCGGATCAAACAACAAACATGTTGATCCGCTAATCGTGCGTTCTCATGGGAGGGTGTTATTTTCAATTTCTTTTGGGGAATTGATATGATATTTGTTTGTTTATCATTTGATTTTTATCTATTTGATCATACTAATTGGAGCGGATCAACCCCGTAAAGAATGAAGGTGGAGGTTCGTTCCTCATTTTACTTTTGGATTTCTTCCCCCTTTTTACTTGAATTTTTCATATTCTTCATGGAGCAATGAAAAATTTATATTTTCACATCCATTCTACAACGAAATGATCCCAAATTAAAGATTTGACATCAAAAAGACCTAATAGAGGTGAGATGATGATAGCGGACAACAACTCAAACCAGATCAGGAAAGATTATTCTTCAAGCGCTCTTCGCACGGGTGGATTGATGCACTTTTTTAGAACCGATCAGAGGTACGAAACCAATGGAATCAGATTCGTGGTGGCGGTGAAACCTAAACCCTTGGGTTTCATGGTGATCAGATGGCCGGATCAAAGAACACGACAGCATGGGAGGTGCGATGGTGGAGGTTCACTATTATGGAAAATTTCAGAACACACGGCGTGTTCCCCGAAGAACACGACGTGTGGGTCCTTACATGAGACTCATCGTATATCCCGGTCGATACATAGACACAGGATACAGTACATGACTGTGTACTCCACCATAAGGCCAGACCAGGCCGAATGCATGGGTTACCCTCTATACCTGTTACACGGGATGGTGCACACGAGATAAAGTCATGTACGGGCACACAGCCGCGTACATAGAGCCAGACCCACTTACATGGACACAACGTGTGATCTGTACTACACAAAGTGTACTGAATTTTCTACATGAAAAGCCTTATGACACGAGCCATTGTAGACGGGCAGTACCCGAGGTCATAAGACACAGAGTGTGACAGACCTACACACCGTGTACTTTTCAGTACATGGATTGATCTTCTTGTCCACCATATCTTGGACATGTTTCATTTGGGTTAGTGCCCCTTTTTCTCATTCCCATAAAGGCCATGTATCATTTCCTTCTACATGAGTATGATCTCTTTAGCATGACTTTCCGAGATAGAGTCAGGTATCCCTCTGAGAGGCCTGAAATGAGATCCTCAATCCATACTTGACCCTAGGTACAGTCAGGTATCGACATGACTTCTTCCACAGGCCGCCGATCCTCTACCTAGTAGGTGAATCCGAATGAGCCACGATATCCTCCAAGGCCCTGGCAGTGATCCTCATCTATGTATCAAGACCTTTCCCCACTCAGGAGTGTGTTCTCCTAGAATGAGTGTGTCTATTTCTCTTAAATTTTCTCGACAGACATTACTTCTCAGGTGGAAGTCATTAAATATATTAGACTCATGAAGTGAGTTTCCCCGGATGAGTGCTTTGTGGAATATTTGAACTAAATCCCTAGCGGGGGTATGCGGTTGCGTGACTTGTCTCTAGACTGCGGGTCTTGGTTTAAAGTATATATAGATTGTTTTCTCATATTATATGTTCAATATACATATAATTCTTAGAGATAACTGTGCCTTTTCTTTGTGTATTTATTTGTGGTTTTTGGGGTCCTCTAATGGGTATTGTTATACTCACCCCTGCTCGGTCTTTGCCCACACGTGTCATGTCTTGTGTAGACGAGCATCCTTTTGATAGAGTCCATGGAAGACCAGGACATGACCTAGCCTTATGAGTTTTCTATAGGCTGAGGTGTTCCTACAACTATGAGCAATAGTCCCAGTACCTCTTTGTGTTTACAGGTTGGACTTTGTAGTTTTCAGACTCTTGTTTTTGGTGGGCTTGTATTCTGGCCCAGTTTACTTTCATTACTTTACTTTCCATCTTACTCTATGGGTTGGGTTTAGTTTTATGAATGCATTATGTTCCTTATTGGTTCTTTTAATTTTCAGCATTTGTGGGCTTGGAGATGTGTGCGTGTGTACAGGTAATTAGGAAATGCCTCCCATGTTAGTAATATGCCTACTCGGTGCTAGTCACTAGACCCTGGCCTATTGAAGGCAGGCTTGGGAAGTCACGACACGAACCCCACTATGTTAGGTCATGATAGAATGGTATCATAGGTTCTCAATTCTACCTTATAACCAAGAGTTATTGAATTTGGTTTGGGAAACAATGTTAAGTGTTTTGGGCTCAGCTTTCAGGCTAGAGACTCCAGTGTTGGTGCGGGCGGCTGACATATCCATAAATCAGGACTCTGATAACATGCTTTACAACTTGGTACATGAAAACCCTAGTTGCGGGGGGAAATAAGAGATTGGTACATGAATCATATAGGAATGGGTTGTGTTTTCCATGCCCTTTGTGTCAGCTATCCAGATATACTATTTGACCATGGTACATCTTGTTCCATACAAGATGCCTCCGCGATGCATACCCGCTAGGATTCAATAGCGTGATCATGAGGATGACGTCCTCAATGACGAGGATTCGATACATGGACCAGTTCCCTAGGCGTTGCCTCCAGGTGGTGCACCTGCTATACCGCCACCAATGGAGCAGCCCGTGGTACCTACAATATTGAATGATGAGGGGCGCAGGCTGATCGCACTACATGAGTTCTAGAGATAGAGACCCTTCAGGTTCTGAGGCAACCCCAACCCTCAAGCGGCTGAGGACAGGATTGAGGCGGTGACTAGAGTTTTCCATCTAGTGAGGACACTGGCAGACCAGATGGTGATCCTAGGAGTGAGCCTTCTTTAGGGTTCGATGGGACGATGGTGGAGTCTGACCACACAGACTCATAATGAGGAGACTCTTTCATGGACGAAATTTGAGTGGCTCTTTAGGTAGGAGTTCTCTCTGGTTACACTGAGAGCAGTGCACATCCAAGAGCTTCTTCAGCTCCAGCAAGGCAGTTTGATGGTAGTTGACTATTCATCGAGGTTCACCAACCTTGCCAGGTACTCAATGAATATGGCCAGGGATTAGTACTTCAAGGCTCAGACCTTTGAGTGAGGTCTACGATGGGACATACAAGATATTATTGTGTCTATTTACATTCCAAATTATGCTGGAGTGCTTGATACAGACTTGGTGATCGAGAGCTTCTTGGCGGAGCAGAGACAGCCGATGACAGTCAGTAGTAGGAAGGCAGGTGCAGAGACTTCGGCCATAGGGAGCCGATGTCAGGCATATGGATCAGAACGTGGGATATGTCACAGGAGGACTTAGGAAAAGGGTTTGGTAGTCCATGGCTCTTAGGTTGTATCTAGTCAGCCTAGGGAGAGGCGATGCTACTCCTGCGACGGTATGGGACATCTTGCTAGCGATTGTCTGACCCATCGAGCTGTTGATTGGGAGATGGCAGATGGACCCCCAAGGCAGAGGCAGAGAGTAGAGAATACAGACATGCTAGGTGACATACATGGCAGAGGAGCAGGGAGAACTGTAGGTGGTGGTAGACACTTTGATCTACTTCCATCACCATCCCTAAGAGGTCCACATCAGGCTCAGAAAGCTGGGGGACATGGGTGGGGACAAATTCATGCAGTCAAGGCGTATGACCTAAGGACTCTAGGGATGATCCAAGGTACAATATGTGTTTTCTCTACCTTAGCTTCCATACTTATAGACATAGGTTCCAGTCATTCCTTCCTCGCCACATGTCTTGTGCGAAACCTTGAGATTCTGGTAGAGCCATTGAATCGATCCTTACGCTTGGAGACACCTACGGGAGGAGACTCGATGATCACACACCTTTTCCGAGAGTGTGATATTACCCTTTGATGTTAGAGTTTCGATTGGAACCTCTTGGTGGTAGTGTGGATGCCTTAAGACATCATTCTTGGTATGGATTGGTTATCCTCGGTACATGCCCAGATTGACTGTTTTAGGTGAAGAGTGCTATGTGTCTGCAGTGATGGGATGAGGTTTTCCTTTGTCAATGAAAGGGAGACTCAAGCAGTATAAAATGGGATCATGCATAGGAGGGTGCATCCAATCACTCATGAGTTGTCTAGCCTCACCCTATGGGTGGTAGATGTTGTGAGCTTCTAGTTCCCGATAGTAGTGATAAAGTATGGGGACGTCTTTCCCAAAGATGTTCAAGGACTACCTCCCCATCGGGAAATAGACTTCTACATCGACTTAGACCCTGGAATGACACTGATTTCCTCATTAGCATATCAAATGGATCCTGCAGAGCTTCATGATATTAGGGTGTAGTTTTAGGATTTTCAAAGCAAAGGTTTCTTGAGACCTAGTGTTTCACCCTGGGCGGCCCCCAATTTTGTTTTCTAAGAAGTTAGATGGGAGTTTGAGGTTGTGAGTGGATTACCGGTGTCTGAACAAGGCAATGGTGAAGAATAAGTATCCGATTCCTAGGATCAATGACATATTTGATCATCTAAGAGGGTCAAAATGGTTCTTGAAGGCTAACTTTCGATCAGGTTACCACCATTTACATGTACATAATGAGGATGTACCAAAGATGACTTTCAGATGCCACTATGGTCACTATGAGTACTTGGTGATGCCTTTCGACGTGAAAAACTCCCCTACAGTGTTCATGTGACTTGTGAATAGGATCTTCCAGCTGTACTTAGTTCGGTTCGTAGTAGTATTCATCGATGAAATCCTCATGTACTCGACGTCAGAGGAGGATCATGCGATACACCTACAGATGGTTCTAGACATACTCCAAGAGCACCAACTTTATGAGAAGATATCAAAGTTCCAGTTCTTGATCCAGTAGGTCCACTTTCTAGGACTTGTAATTTCTTTAGATTGAGTAGCTGTGAACCCAGCCAAGGTAAAGGTAGTGTTAGCATGGGAGCCACCTCAGAGCATGATAGAGGTTCCAAGCTTCCTTAGGTTGGTAGGATATTACCAGAGATTCATTCCTGATTTTTCCCGAATATCCGAACTGATGAAAGCCTTGACTAGGAAGGGGAAAACCTTCATGTGAATGAAGAAGTGCCAACCAGATTTTGAGAAGTTGTGGTAGAGTTTGAAGAGCACCCTGATCTTGAGATTACTGGAAGAGAGTGTCAAGTACATAGTTTTCTTTGACACATTGGGGACCGGGCTTGGCTGTGTCCTGATGCAAAGATAGGAAGTGATTTCTTGTGGTTCAATCTATCTTAGGCCACATGAGAAGAACTATGCAACCCATGATCTCAAGTTAGCAGTGGTAGTATTCACATTGAAGATGTGGTGACACTACCTTATGGGTGAGCGGTTCATCATCTAATCTGACCACAAAAGCCTCAAGTGAATCTTCTCGCAGAAGGATCTAAATCTGAGATAGAGACATTGAATAGAGTTCCTCTAGGACTCTGATTTTGAGATCATCTATACTCTTGGGAAAGACAACAAGGTGGTAGATTCTCTTAGCAGAAGGTTGAGATCGTAACTATTGTGTGAGGCGATAGAGTAGTTAGCCCCATTGCAGTTATCCTTTGTAGATAGAGAGGATGTTGCTTACCTTCAGTCGATGGTTGTCACCCCTCCACTCTTACATCAAGTTAGGGAGGCACAACTTGGGGATGTCGACTGTGAGGCTTTACATTCTTAGTTATCCACATGACATTATCCTGATTGATATTCGCAAGGTGGGGAGCACATAATTCTTTTTAGGGGATGCACTGTTGTACCCGTGGAATTGTGAGAGGAGGTCCTGAGATAGTTTTATACATCTCCCTTGGCAGTACATCCTAGAGTGGAGAAGATGTACCTGGATCTCCGACAACAGTTCTGGTGGTCAGGCATGAAGAAGGCAGTAGCAGAGTTTGTTTCACGATGCCTTACGTGCCAGCAGGTGAAGGCTAAACACCAGGTTTCAGGGGGTTTAACCCACCCTTGGAAGTTCCAGAGTGGAAGTGGGATGGAATATCAATGGAATTAATGATGGGATTACCACAGACATCCAAGGGGCATGATTCAATATAGGTGATCATTGACCGACTCACCAAGTCGGCCCACTTCCTAACTGTCAGGGAGAAGAGTTTTGTAGAGAGCTTGGGATGCCTCTATGTGCAAGAGATAGTTTGGCTTCATGGAATCCATTTTACAATAGTCTTGGAACAAGACACCCATTTCACATTCTGAATGTGGAAGGGATTGGAAGAGGATTTTGGGACTTAGCTATGCTTGGGCACGACGTTCCATCCCCAGAACGATGGTCAGATAAAAAGGACTATTCAGGTTCTGGAGGATATGTTGCTGGACTTTATCTTGGAATTTGGTCGCAGTTGGGAGGAGAACCTAGAACTAGTGAAGTTTGCGTATAATAATAGCTAAAACTCCCCCATTAGTATTAAACCTTTAGAGGCTTTATATGGGTGACCCTTCCTGTCACCACTTTACTGGATCGACCCCGGAGAGTCATCACTCATGGGTCCAGAGTTGTTGCGAGCTACCACTGAGGAGGTGTAGATAATCCGAGAGTGGATGAAGACTACATAGAGCCAAAATAAGACTTATGGTGATAGGCGACGAAGACCTCTAGAGTTTGATGAAGGGGACCACTTCTTCTTTTGGGTTTCACCTCGGCAAGGGTTACTATGATTTGGTCAAGGGGTAAGATATCTCCGAGGTTCAACAAACCTTTTCAGATACTACGCAATGTTGGAAAGGTGGCAAACCACCTAGCTCTACTACCACAATTTCACCAGGTAAATGATGTATTCCATGTGTCACAGTTGACGAGGTACATGCATGACCCATTGCACGTCATCAACTGGGGCAAGCTTGACATCATGGATGGAGTGACTTTTGCTAAGTGACTGGTGAAGATCTAGGATCGGTAGGAGAAGATAGTTCATGGGTGATTGATTCCCTTGGTGTGTGTTCAGTTACAACATGATAATCTTAAGGAGAGCATGTGGGAGCGGGAGACTCAAATCTGTGCCCAGTACCCATATCTTTTGGACTAGCTCTTGTTTTGGATTTTTAGGGATGAAATGAAACAAGGTGGGGAGAATGTAATGTCTCATATTATTTAGTCTGTTAATTTTAAATATTATATAGAATTATTTGGAGACCAAACCCTTTGACGACGTGTGATTCTGAGTCCCGGAGTGCCCAGAATAAATATTTGAAATAAATTAAAATTTTAAACAGCATGCATGAGAAGTTTTCCTGTAAAAGTAGAATAACTTTTAAATGAGTGACATGATCATAAATCTAAGGGTTCAGTTGCATTTGTATTGTGAAATTTACCTTAGGGGAGGCCTAAATTTGATCGGTGTGAGTCATTTTCAAGAGTTAGTTTTCAAATGTTTAATGGAAATAAAATAAAATAATATTTTTTTTATTTAAAAGTTTTCTATTGTGCGGAAACCTATTTCCTCCATTTTAAATAATTTCATGTGGAAAGTTCACAGAGTTAGCCTCATAACCCTGTGAATTGAGAGATATAATATTGGTGTATCAGAGGAGAAACCATTTGCGGATGATGACGATGCATCTCAGATCTGACGAACCTTGACAATGAACGCGATGCGATGATCGTTCTTCAACCAGATTGAGGTAAGGGCTGTTATTTTGATTCTTCTTTCCGCATTTTTTGATTTAGAAATGAACACAGATCAACCCAAATACATGCTGATCCATGGGTCGTGTGTTCTCATGGGAGGGTGATATTTTTCATTTCTTTTGGGGAATTGATATGATAGTTGTTTGTTTATAATTTGATTTTCTTCCATTTTATCCTACTAATGAGAGTAGATCAACGCTGTGACGAACTATGGTAGAGGTTCATTCCTCATTTTGCTTTTGGATTTCTCCCCCCTTTTTACTTGTGTTCTTCTCTTTCTTCACGGAGCAATGAAAAATGGATCATTGGCATCTGTTCTGTAATGAAACGATCTCAAATTGAAGATCCGACATCACAAAGACCTAGCGGAGGTGTGATGACGATAGCGGATGACGAATCAGACCGAATTGGGAAAGACCATTTTTCAAGAATTATTTGCACAGGTTAATCAATGCGCATTTTCAGAGCTGATCGGAGGTATGAATCCAACGAAATTAGCTTCATGGTGTTGGGGAGACCTAAACCCTTGAGTTTCATGGCGATCAGATGACCGAATCGAAGAACAGGGCAGCACGGGATGCGCGACGGTGGAGGTTCAAAATTCTTTAAAATTCTTAAATACATGGAGTATTCCCCAAAGAAAACGACATGTGGGTCCTTACACAGGACTCAGCCTGTATCCCAGGTGATACACGAACAATGGATGGAGTACACGACTGTGTACTCCACCACACGACTAGAACCGGCTAACTACATGGGCTACCCTGTGTAACCATTACTTGGGATGGCACACATGAGATAAAGCCATGTACAAGAACATGACCACGTACATGGAGCTAAACCCACTTACTTGGAAATGGTGTGTGATCTGTAATACATTCTGTGTACTGACTTTTATACACAACAAGCCTTATGACATGGGCCGTTGTATACGAGCAGTACCCGGGGTCAGAAGACACAGCGTGTGACAGACCTACACACTGTATACTTTTCAGTACATGGCTTGATCTTCTTGTCCACCGTATCTTGGACATGTTTGGTTTGGGTTAGTGCCCCTTTTTCGCATTCCCCTGAAGGTTAGGTATCGTTTCCTTCTACAGAAGTATGATATCTTCAGTAGGAATTTCCGAGATAGAGTCAGGTGTCCCTCCAAGAGGCCCAAAGAGAGATCCTCTATCCATTCTTGACCCTAGTTAGAGTAAAGTATTGACATGAATACTTCCATAGGGTGCTGATACTCTACCTAGAAGGTAAATCTGGATGAGTCGCAGTATCCTCCAAGGCCCGGACAGTGATCTTCATCTGTGTATTGAGATCTTTACCCACTCAGGAGTGTGTTCTCCTGAAATAAGTGTATCTATCTATTGTTACTTTTCTAGACAAATAGTACTTATCATGAAGATGTCATCCGAGCTATCAGACTTGTGGACTGAGTTCTCCCAGATGAGTGCTTCGTGGAATCTTCGAACTGAATCCCTAACAGGGGTATGTGGTTGTGTGACTTGTCTCTAGATTGCGGGTCTGGGTTTTGAGTATATATGGATTGTGTTATCCTATTATATGTTCATTAGAAATATACTGTTTAGATATGACTGTTCCTTTCTTTTGTGTATTGTTTTGTGGTTTTCGGGTTCCTCTACTGAGTATTTTTATACTCACCCCTGCATGGGCTTTTCCCGCACATGTCGTGTCTTGTGCAGACGAGTATCCTTTTGACAGAGTCCAGGGCAGACCAGGACAGGATCGAGCCTTCTGAGTTCCCTATAGGCCGAGGTGTTCCTATGGCTACGAGCACCATTCCTAGTACCTCCTTTTGTTTACAAGTTGGACTTTGTAGTTTTTAGAATCTTGTTTTTAGTGGGCTTGTATTCTGGCCTCGTTTACTCTCAGTAAATTACTTTCCATCATGATCTGTTGGTTGGGTTTATTTTTATGTATGCATTTTGTTCCTTAGTGGTTCTTTTACTTTTCAGAATTGTGGGATTGGAGATGTGTGCGTGTGTACAAGTACTTAGTAAATACCTCCAGTTTTAGTAATATGCCTACTCCATGCTAGTCACCAGCCCTTGGCCTATTGGAGGCGGGCTTGGGGAGTCGTGACGTGGGCCCCATTGGGTCGGGTTATGAAACTATGTTAACACGAAAAGGGGTTAAATTTATTTGGATAGAAGAGTGTGATGTTTTTTTCATGAATTTAAGAATTGATTGGTGAATGATCTAGTTTTGGATTTGCCTTACCAAAATGGTGAGTTTGTAATCTACAGTGATGTTTCATTGATGGGACCTGGTTGTTTTTTAATGCATAATGATAAGGTAATTTCTTATGCTTCAAGAAAACTAAACCTCATGAGTTGAATTATCACACACTTGATTTGGAATTGGCAGTAGTGGCATTTGCTTTGAAAATTTGGAGGTATCATTTATACGGAGCCAAATGTCAAATATATTCTGTCCATAAAAGTCTAAAGTATTTATTAACTTAGAAGGAATTAAACATGTGGTAGAGAAGATGGATTAAATTGATAAAATATTATGACTTCACAATCAATTACTATCCAAAAAACAAACAGAGTGGTGGATTCCTTTAGTCGAAAGCATCATGAATCATTAACCATGTTACATTTGAAACCTGATCCCTTGATTAATGATTTGATGAATTTTAGATTTGATATTATTGGTGCAGGAAATACATCTACTTTGTTTCAGGTTTCAGTGCAACTATCATTATCAGATAGAATTAATAAAGCACATAAGGAATACCATGAGCTACAAAAAAGGAAGAATTGTTTAAAATGGGTAAGTTTCCTGAATTTAACCTTGATAAAGATTGTGTTTTAGGAATTGGTTAATGGTTGCGTGTGCCTTGTGATTCCTAGTTTAAGAAATAATTATTATTTGAAGGTCATAATTACCCATTTTCAGTTTGTCCTAGAAGTACTAAGATGTACAGATACCTTCATAAGTATTACTGGTGGGATGAAATAAAAAGGGATATTGCATAATTTACTCTAAAATGTTTGACACGTCAACAAGTTAAAGTAGAGCATCAGTTAACAAAGGGTATTCTTAAACCACTTCCAGTACCAGAGTGAAAATGAGAGAATATATCCATGAAATTTCTGGTGACTACCTAAGACTTCTTGAGGTGACAATGTGATTTGGGTTATTTTTAATTGGCTAACTAAATATGAATATTTTATTTCTATTAAAGATAAAATTTATCTGGATATGCTTTATCAACTATTCCTTAAAGACTTTGTAAGGTTACATGTGGTTCCTATCTCCATTGTTTCTATTTGGTATCCTAGGTTCACTAATAACTTTTGGAAGGGACTTTTGAAGTCATTGGACACAAAATTTGATTTTAGTACAACTTTTCATCCTCAATTAGATGAAAAGTCATAACGAATAATTCGAACTTAAATGATATGATTCTATCTCATTTAATGGAATAATAGGGAATTTGGGATCATAATATTCATTTATTTATGTTTTTTTATAATTATAGTTTTTATTCCAGTATACAGATAGCACCATTCGAGGCATTGTATGAGAATCGGCGTAGAACTCTAGATTTTTAGGGATTATGTTGGGGAAAGGAAGTTGATGGGACCATAATTAGTAGAGAAGGTTGTTGAGAAAGTTAATATGATCTAGAAAAACATGAGGACAACTCAGAGTAGGAATAAAATTTATGCAGACAACAAGAGGAAAAACTTTCTTTTTGAGTTAGGTGATCATGCTTTTCTTAGAATCTCACCATGGATAATTGTTATGCATTTTGGTAGGAAAAGAAATCTATGTCCATGGATCATTGGACCTTATAAAATTCTAGAGAAGGTTGGACCAGTCACCTAAAGAGTAGCTTTTCCTACTAGTTTGTCTCAGGTACCCAATGTTTTTCATGTTTTGATGTTGAGAAAGTATGTGTTAGATTCAACTCATGTTTTGAGCCCAGAAGCAGTTCAGATGGAGGAGAAAATTTCTTATGAAGAAAAACTAGTTTAAATTATTGATCAAAGGGAACAAGTGTTGTAGAATAAGTTAATCCACCGGGTACAGATTTTTTGGAGAAATCACATGGTTGAAGAAAAAACATAGGAGTTTAAAGATGCTTTGATGGAAAGGTACCCTAACTTGTTTAATAAGTAAATAAAATTGCAAGGAAAAAATTTCTAGAATGTGGGGATAATGTAACAACCCATGGTTTTAAAACTAAATTGAAAATAATGAAACTCTATTTTAATTAGATATTTATAACTATCCTTTAAATATAATTTTACCACTTCTATGTTTTGAATTTTGGAAAACGATCATTTACAATTGTGATCAGTATGTTATTTGGAGTCTGATAAGACCAACTTGTTTTTTGGTGGATAGTAACATACCCTTATGAATAGTAATATGAATAGTAATATGAACCTAATGAATATTAAATTGTATTATTATTTTATTTTCTTAAGTCTTTAATATAATGTCAACTTGATTATTTTTCAAGGTGTTAAAAATGAGTTATTGATTAAAAATTGTTATTTTGGTATAAATTATGATTTTATTTAAAAATTAAATTAATAATATTTAGAAAATTATTTTCAAAAAATGGAGTTCATTTTTTAATTCTACACATTGAAAAATGGTAATGGTAAATTTTTGTGATTTTTCTAAAATTCTTAAATTTTTGATGAATAGTGAAATATGGTAAAATACCGTATATTCAAATTTTCAATTAAATACAATATTTGTGACATAATAAGTTATATAAGATAAATTTTTTAGAACTCAAATTATATTATTAGTATTTTGGGTAACATGAAATAATACTATTCAATTTTTTGAGAAAAAATATTATAATAATGATTAAAATATTGTAAAATACCTCCTCTCTTCCACTATAAATACCGTCCTCATTCCCCTCTTCCTCCCACACCTTTAAAGCCTTGAGCCTTACATAAGTTCTGAAATATACTCCTCCCAAGTCTATTCCCCATGTACTAGAGTTGTTGGTCTCACCAAAAATCCAAAACCAAAGGCCTTAAGAAGGATCTCAAGGAGAAGAGATCAAGAGGTAAGAATCCTCTTCCCTTTTCATGTGTTTTCCTTCCAATTCATTTATTTTCTTATAATATCTTTCCCTACACTTATCCAGAAGGTATGAAATATCCAGAATCTTATATATTCTGAATTTTACCATTTTTATGTAAAATATTAATCATCTTCCTGTCTCTCATGTCCCTTTTATTCTAAAAATAAAAGCTCCATCCGCGATGTGCTGATTTACCAAAACCGTGGATGATGTGTTTCCAATTTCCATTACATTCTTCAAATATGATAATAAAATCCTTTTAATGGTTGAAACATAATTGAAATTTTATTTTGTAACCTATTTTATGTTATGTAATGAACTTATATTCATGGAATTAAATTATATAATAAAACAAGTTCATAGTTATCGAAGAATCGCCAAAAATGATCTAAACAAACATCATTAATGTTTTATCTAATGATCCATCATCATATATGATAAAAAATGATTTATGGAATCATTATATATTCTAGAAACATATTAATACTATTTAATTCCACTTCTATAATTTCATTTCTATATGAAAATAAAATCAAATACAAACCGGTCCTGGAAATCATGTAAAGAACGCACCCAAAATAATAGAAGAAACAAAATACTAATAATTAAAGGGTGAAATGATGTTATGAAATGATCATACAAGGTGTTATAAATAGGAATATTTTTCATTAATATATTAATAACACTATTTTAACCATTATAAAGTAGGTTTAGATGAGTTTTAAGTAAGAAAAACCCTAGGTAAGGGAATTCTTAACCTAATTTCTATTCTCTGGGTTAACCTTCAACTTCAATATTTACATGGTATTAAAATTGTTTGTTTAATGAAATTTTATTATATTATGTTTCATTATGTTTATTTACATTGTATATACATTTTTAATTCACTCTATTAAGTATCTTTTTAATTATATGATATTTATAAGAGACTTCTCTTTTAAAAACCTCTTAAAATTTCATTTTATGAAATTTAAAAGCAATGTTTTTATGAAATTATTAATTTTTTATGATTGTGTTATGGTTATTGGGAATTTTTTATGATTAAGGGTTGGACCCATATATCCCTCTAATTCATTGGGCTTGTGTAAGTTGTAGGTCTGCTATATGGTTACTCCAATTTTAACTGTGATGATTACACAAATTCTATGGTAGCCATGAGGGTTACTAATTAAAAGGTAGCCGAGAGGGCTACCAGATTATGTATATATTGAACCAAGATAACTTTATAGTTATATTTATGTTCTATATACTTTTGTGAAAATCACATGAAAATATCAAGTTTCCTAAAGTAAGTTTATATTGGTGACATGTATGTCTTTTTGAAAATGAATTCATACATTACAAGTATTCATGGACTAATGTTTTCTTTAATTTTTTTTATTTCCCTACTAAGATTTATATTCTCATCCCAAGTTTTTAAATTATTTTCACAGGTTATAAGTATGTGTAATAAAAATAAGGAATCCATATTTAATGTTATGAATGTTTTCCAAAGAAAACATAATTTATTTAATTTTTTTTATATTTTGGAAGAAATAAATATTGTTTTTATGGTATCCACTATGTATTGATGTGGAATGTTATAAATTTATTATGTAAAAATTCTCTAAATATAAAAACATTAAAATATCCTCAATGTGAAATGATGTGAGTTCTTGAATAAATTCAAGATTATGTAATGTAATAAGGCCGAGTCCATATAATAGACTTGTGATGTGAGCATTGTAACATTAAGAGATTTCACAAATAAATCACTATATAATCATTGATCTGTTAATTCAATAAACATTGAATATTTATTTGATATAAAATAGTGGGTAGAGCTATAATCAAATAATACATTAGCTATTATAGAGTGGATGATAAGTATAAACTTTACCCTCCATTCTGATAACCCACTTTGGCAGTCTTGATCACATGAGATTTGATTTTGTCTTTGGTCATAGGAAAATATGAATGTTTATCACCAAATACCTTTATATTTAGTAATTAGTTTACACAATTCCTATAATTATTACATTTGAATCATTAGATCATGGGTTTTGCATTAGTTGGAATCCTCTTCTCCTTCACTGCATTAACAATCCCATTAATGGCCTTTTAAGATTCAAAAGATTTATGACTTTTCATTCCATATTTAATGAAACTCTTAGTTTAATTCAAGAAATTCCACTGATGTTTCTTCCAAAATTTATAGATTGAAAATGGAAATAATTTCTTTTAAAAATGTGATTTATTATAGTTTTTATGAGACTCGGTATTCTGTTACTTATCAAAGCTAGGGGAATGGTGGGAATATCTAATTTTCATTTTCTACTTTTAGTGATAAATTAATTAATACTTCATATCTAATAAGAAATATTATAGCCAATTTATTTTGAATATATGGTCTTATTCCACCAAATAATCGATCAATTTTACTTTATAGACTAATGATTGTACCAAAAGTGTACCTTGAAGGAGTTTTAAAATTGGATTTGAAAGTAGAAATAGATTCATATATCTTATACTTAACCATAATTAATTGATTCTTTGTAATTTTATATAGAATATATGATAAGTACGTATTGAAAAATAACCTCCCAAACTTATCCCTTTATTTAGAGTGGATTTCTTCCTCAATACTTATATTCAAAATAAGTTTACACCTTTGATCCACTGTAACTTCCAAATGATAAATAGCTAAGAAATCCATTTGATGTTTTGAGAACAAGATAAAAAAACAATATTTTTAAGTGTTCTAATCCAACACTCAAACTACTAGTGGATTATAATCCCTTTTAAATTAATATGGATGTTTTTCATGAATTATTCAATAGAATTTGGTTCCCTCCTATGATTGTTTGGAATCTCAGTGTAGTCCATATATTGAGAATGTTTTGTGAGAAAACACCAAGGTTCTATATATAAAACCCTTTAGAATTTGGTGTCTCAAGTATAAATTCATTATATTCTCTATGAAATTCAATATTAACATGGTTCCTTTGGGTTCTATCCATTGAATGAAACCAAAAATTATAATGTGATAAATAGTAATAATAGTGGAAAACCACATAATCGTGAAAATAATTTATTGGATTACAATATCAAGATAAAAAGTTTTAAATTTATTAAACATTAGACTTATTCAAGGACATTCTTTTCCATTTTTAAAATCCTCCATGATGGTTCATAACGAGTTTGTGAATTTAAAAAACATATCCCCTAGGTGCATCTAACCAGGTGTGCAACAAGGCATGTTATCGTCCACTAGGTAATGATTGAGTCTATCCCAATGCACCCATTTCTGAGATATTTCCCCTAGATACTGTTGTTCCTGATCTATATCCACGTGCAATATCCATATATGAATATAATATCTTAGAACCCATTCACTCTATCCTTTATAAAAATTTTAGGACATTTTACCATAATTTGACTTAGACTCAGACTTATCCTTATATAAATCTATAGAAATATAACTAGGTACATCACTAAAAATTTTAAAATAATAATATCTAATGATTTAATAATCCATTCCTTTTATACCATCTATAGAGACCTAGTATTTTCATATATAAATATCAATTTTTTAGATTAATTCTCAATCATTTCACATACACACACATAATGAACTTAATAGTTTAGTGTATATTAGGACTATAAAAATATCACTGTATTTTATAAATGATCTTAAATATATCCCACACTAATCTTCTCACATATTAATTCTCTTAGTAATATCTTATATAAAACTTTCTTTATAGCATGGATAAAGAAACATAAGAAACTGTGAGCTTAGATACTCTGTAAGGGCAAACATAAGAGACATAAATCTATGATAATATGAAATAATATGATAATAGAAGTGGTATGTTATGATGTTAATACACATCCTTTCAAATACCATAAAAATGATTCATGGAATAAAACTTAATCATTTCATAAAAAATGCCCATAAGAGTGATAAATCACCATAAATCAATCACGGACCGTAATATCATATCATAAATGTGTGGAACCATAAAATATATATAATTTTTTTATATTTCATGGTTAACTAGAAAGACCATTAATATAGTGGACTAGGAATAATGACCTATTTCTTATTGTGTATTAGGACATGCCTATTTCCTAAAGTGGATCCAGACTCAACTATTTCCCATAGTGGATGAATCCCACCAACTTTTTTCCTATTGTTATATGATGATATTTAAATAATTACCAAATTAATTCAAGGGATATATATGAACCAACCATATCATAATGAAAACTATAATTATGTGTGCCATAATATCATAAAATATTCATCATATCTCACATCATAACCCAAGTAAATATAATAGGTATCGTAAATATTTCATCAATTAACCATATCATAAACCATAAAAAATAAATAGGTTTCATAAAAATTTCATCAACATAAATATTAACCATCTAGATAATGAATAAGAAATGTATCATTCAATCTTATCTCTATTAAAGCATGACTAACACCAAATGATTTCATCTTAGATGAAAAATGATTTTTTACTACCACAACGAACATTTATTGAGGAAAATATCCATTACAACTTTAAAAACACTTTTTAAGACATAATACATTTTCAAAATACATTTCATTGAAAATAAACATGTAAAATTATAAAGGAATCTATAAAAATCCTTAAAAGTATTTCTTAAGGAAATTTTCCATTCCATTTTAAAAATAACCTATAATTCATAAAATATTTTAAAAAAACTTTTAATTGGAAATAAATTTTTAAACTTATAGAGGAAGCTTTAAAATAATTTTATGGTCATGATGGAGTAATATACCTTTTATTCTATAAATGTAAAAACAAAGATTCCTTTCACATTTTTAGTAAAATCCAAAGAGCCGTTGTTTGAAAAAAGACATGATTATTCCTTTTAAATAATTTTGTAAAAAGTCAATCATGGGTAAATTTTCTTCAATAATTTTTTTTGAGAATGTTAAATCATTTTTTAAATCATTTTTATAAAAAATGGATATGAAAAAAGGGTTTTTAAAATGAAAGGAAAATAAAGTCTCTTTACTTTAAGAATAATGTTTTTGAATCTTGAGTACATGAAGAGTGTAAAATGACTATCTTACAAGTATTATCATGAAATAAATATATAATAATAAACTTCAAGGGTTTCCTAATAGATTTATTATAATATTTCATTGTAGGAATCATAAACTTAAACAACCCCTATAAACAATGATATTATACTATAAAACCAGTAACACTTTGGAAACATTGAATTTAAATCCCCATGAAATAATAATATTATATGAAAAATAAATTTTCATGATAATAAATAAATTAATTATATTACATGTTCAAGGGGAGGTATATAAACCTCATAATATAAGATATGTGTATAATATTACATTTTTCTCAAAGAATGAAAATTGAGGAATTTTTTTACCGCATTGGTAACATTGAAACCATAAACCCCGTGAAAATAGATCCAAACATTTATATGTAAATTCAAATAATTTTCAAGATAATCATTATAAAATACATTCATTAGAAGTATATAAACCACATAAATGGAATAGATTGTGAATATTCTATTGGTCTCACAAACAAATTGAGATGGAAATCCCTTACCTTAAGCCTCAACTTCCTTCAAAAACATTCGACCATCCTGTATAATAAATATTATTTTATTATAAAAATATTATAAATAAATTGAAAATATTTATCATACCATATATTATTTACTTATGAATTTTCATTACATTTTTTTAACAATTCCTTGTTAAAATTTCATTTTAGGTAATAACAGTTTTTTTTCAAATATGTTTGGCTTTGGTATTTTCAATCCCTTTTCATTGATAATGGTTAAATAATTTATATAATGTTATTTATGATATAAATATCATTAATATTTGTTATATTTTTATTTATATAAATCCATTAATGTTGGAGATAGAAAATAAATTACACCGTTAATAGAGATGGTATGTCTTACGTATGCATGAACGTTGTTTCCATTTTCTAAATGGATAAAATAAAAGAAAGGTAAATAAACTATTAACATTATAGAATAATTTTTAAGTCATATATATCCCTTATTTTCATTAAAGTTTCCTTAATTACCTTACATGAAAATTATTAGTGAAAATGAATCACATCGCTTCACAAGGTCGTAGTCCTCCATACACATGAACGATGTTATCATATCCCCCATAGAATGAAAAGTAAGAAGGTAAATGTGATATTATAATTATATAAGTAAATTTATGTTAAAAATATCATATATATACATTATATCTATCATAATAACCAAACATGATAGTTTTTTTAGGAAACACTTTTCACATCAGTTCATGTGGTAATATTATTATATACACATGAGCGACGTTGTCATTTCCCATTTGAAAAAACATGAGATAGATGTAAGCAATTCCTATAGTATAAAAACATATCAATATTTATAAGATATTGGGGTTATTATATTGTCAAGGATTAATCATATTTAAAATATTTTGGGGAACAAAAAAACATAAAAATTCTTATTGAAGAATGCTATCTATTATTATGGTAACCACCATAGGTTTGAAAAACAATCGTTCCAATTATGAATTTATGATAAAAAATGATTCTAGAATAATAGGAGGGAATTATTTAATGTATTTGGGTAGGTAATGGTAAAATAAAATGGGTGTTTAAGTGTGAAGAGGGGAGTATACCGAGTGGCCTTTTATAAGTGAGGTGAGTGGTACACAAGTTTTTTTTTGAAAGAAAAATGTGTACCCACGTTTTTCTCATGAAAAACATTAAAAATTGTCCATAATCTAGAAAAAAAAGATATAAGGCTGAAATGTTTCCATAAAATTGTTTTTGGATAAGTTTCTATGTCATTTTAACCCTTATCTTTTTAGTTTAACCACCCCAGTTAACCCATTTTCACCTTAACTTTAGTAAGTAATTTTTACTAATTTTAGAATTCATAAAAGAAACAAATATGTTGAATTTATTATAAAATATTATTTATTTTTATTCCAAATATTGGATCCATTTTTTTTGAAATTAATTTCATGGATGTGAAATAATTTAATTTATAATTAAACCTGAAGACGTAATGAGAAAGCAATTTTCCAAAGAGGAAATTCTCATAGGTATAGAAAGTATTAATATCCCAATTCAATATGAAATAGATTCTAGTGACCAAAATTTGATTAATAAATATTTTTTTTACTAATTTATGATTTAAAACCATATTTAATCAATTTTAAATTTTCTTAAAATTAGTAAATGAAATGAAAATTATTTATAAAAACAATTATTTTTCACTATTCATTAAAAAATATATATTTTTAGAAATTTCTAAAAAATTCACACTCAGATAATTTTATCATGATGATTTAAAAAATAATATTTATTTTCTAAAATATATTTTCTAATTTTTTTAATAAATGCTTTTATGATTTCTTCACAAAAATGTAATAAAAACATATTTTAATTAAATTGTATTTTCTAAACATATATAATCATTTGTAAAAATTAATTACTATTTAGAAATATGTTTTCTTTATATAAAAAATTATAATTAATATTTTAAATGTAATTATTTCTCTTCATACTGAAAATTTTAATAGCCGGGATCTAACATTCTTGTTTAGATAATACTGTTAACAATATATCACAGTTTGTGAAAACTTAGTGTCACATATACCACAATAGAAACTCAGTATTTCATATAAATCAAGATATCAAATAAATTTAATTTAATTGAAAAATAATAATTTATAAATAATTAAGGAGTTATAATTTGTCACTCATTGGTATGCATGTGATTAGGCTATCCTAACTCAAGGGATGCATCACACAATATTATAGGATATCTTGTTAAGGAAGATGTGTTTCAAGGAGGACCAAGGTCCTTCCATTATGGTGCTAATGCAGGTAGTTCCATTCTTATAAGACCATATATATATTTTAGTTTTTTTCTGGTATTTTTTTAATATCTATTATTTTAATTTTTATATCATATACTTATATACTTTATTCACTTGTGTTATGGGTCATTGGTGGTGTCTTACTTAGTCTTTTACTCACATCCTACTTAGAAATTTTAGTGTGCTTATATATTTGATGACTATGGATTCATCCAAGGGTAAGGTCCCTATAGTGTATGGTTATGCAGTTTAGCGGGTGACCACAAATGACACCAAATAGACCTCAGGTTGAATGTTATAGCTTTTATTTATTTTATTTCACATAAAATTTATTATTTTATTTAGTTTGGGTTTATTTACTTAGAAACCATATTCATACTACATGGGTGAGATTAATTTTCTAATTTTTTCTACTATGATGGTTATTCTTTGATTTATTTTTTTATTAGTTATCATTCATTTTTATACTATAATGTTCACCTATAATTGATGAAAATGTTTCCCCAAACCATTTTAAAGTCCCTTAACACTATTTTTAATCCTCTTTCATATGAGTATTCATGCATGAGTTCATGTGGAACCGCCATCTCGGACCCAATGGTTGAGTTATGGGATTTATAAAATAGTATCTGAGCACCAGATCCATTGAAATTATTTTTATCTTTTAATTTATTTGGGTAGGGTAGACAAGAGATATGATGTTTGCGATTTAGGTTGGGTAACTATGTAAAATCCAAGCCAAAATTATATAGTGGACTTCTAAGTTACCAAGAAATTTGGATTTTGTGATTTTTTTTCAAAATTACCATTGATTATGTTTACCTTGAGTGATTCACATATTGTTTGTGTACTATTTTATTTGATTTTTTTTGTGATCATGAATCATGTTTGTCATATATGATCAATTGAAATATACCCTTTTCATGAATTATATAGAGACCAAAAAATAAAATTCCTATTGGATATGGGACACATCCTTCTGTGTGTTATTTCTTGTGTTCATTATTTAAGGTTTTTGTACTCTATTATTGAGTGTGTATATGTGTTTTTGACTAACATCCACGTACTAGAGGATTGTATTGGGGTTTGGGTAGTTAATAATGGGTTAAAACATATTATTGGGGGTGTCCTATATGCTTAAAACTTATTACAAACAATTTTGTGTTCATGAGTTTGTTATCAATCTCCATTGGTAAAGAGGTTGGTTTTATGTAAGTTCAGTTTTGTAATTTCATGAAATTCTACCTCCAAAATGTAAAGAAGATATAGTCACACCAACTTTTGAATATGAGGATGAAACTAGGAATGTTACCTTAGTTTCTCTAGTGAGTCAAGATGTAGAACTAATACAAATGTGGCTCTTTCTATCTATTCCTCTTTATGGGGAGCAACTCACAAGGTATAGCTGATAATGATCAATTATACTCATGAATTCTAGTAATATAATCCCCTATACATATGTGGAACTATAGTATTACATGAAATTGATGTTTGGATACAAGTCTTTGAGATTATTGTTTACCTATTGGAGACCCTAGAGGACCAGAATTAAAATCTTGTGAACTTTATGATTCATTATATGACTGAATGATGGTGGGATGTCATACTGTAGGCTGGTAGATATAAAGGTATTATTTTGGTTAACCATAATAGAACTCTAATTTGAAGATTTAATTCTAGATTCACTAATTCCACATCATTCCCAAGTGTTAATGAAGCTCCAACAGGGGTTGATGGTGGTGTGTTCATATTCAGCATGTTTCATAGAGATAATTATAATTTCTCTAAATTTAGAGAGAAAAAATAAAAAAAAGGATATATATTTCGATAATTTTCTTTACCCAGAGATGATTAATTAGGTAGAAACATTTATTTCATGACATATACTATAATGTTTTTTAATGAATTGACAATTAATAACGGAATTGTAGAAGAATGGGTTGTAGGTATTCTTCCATCTATCAGTGAATCAACATGTACTTTCTCTACTTTTTTATCATTTTAAAACAATGGGAATAAGAAGATAATGTCATAGGATGGATTCCTAGGTGGAGTTTGGTATTCTGAGTATAGAAAAGGTTCCTTTACACTCTCCAGGGGTGGTGAATCTTCTATGTTTAATAACTGTAGAATGAAGGTAAACTTTATCATGGATTGTACATATTATACGAATACTTATAAGTTGTGTTTCATGATAGGGAATGTGAAGTGGTTCTATAATTTAGATTCAAGGATGAATACTAGAGGATATTTATTAGTAATCCAAAATAGATACAGACCTCATAATGATCAGAAAATCTGGTATCTTATTATCCTATAGGTTTCCATTGAGTGGTGGTTGTAAGATATTATGTTGTTGATCAGGATCCATCAGATGGTGATGAGCGATCTTCCATAGTGTGAGGTACAATCTCTAATTTATCTACCCAATATTTTTCTTTTTTTATAGAGTAGTATCCCATTCTTTTATATTGTATTATTTAGTTTTTGGGTTAGTTTTATGTATTAAATTCTTATATGAGATTCTTCCCATTGATACTCACTAGGTAGAAAAGTGAATCATATTCATATCTATAAAGAGTGTCTAATTTTGGTCCCTAGTTTGATCATATTTGGATCATAAAAACATTAATGTTGATTTGTTTCAATGTGTTCCTTGTAATGGATTGGTTTATAATATACCATGAAAACATTAATTGTTATGAAACATGAGTGTCCTTTTCATCACCTAAAGGGGGAATTTCATGTTTACTATTGGATGAGACATTGAGGTAGGAATTATGAGACTATATCCTCATCAAAGAGAATATTTTTATCACATGTGTCTAGTTTGATTCTTACAGTGGATCATGCAGTGACTCTAAACTCATTCACTCCATTGGTGGAATTGTACCAATATGTCTTTCAAGATGATTTCTCAAGGCTTCATATATAATGGGGAGTTAGGTGTGAGGTAGATCTTATTATGGTGTATGATCAAAATCTATTCATCAATACCATGTGGAACTAGATAATCTGAAAGAGATCATGGTCAATTTAGATGATCTCAAAGTTAAAGGCTCCATCCGGAGGGAGCACATCCCCTTAAGGGTATTTGGTGTTGTTCTTAAAGATGGAAAATGGTAGTGTTTGTCTCTGTATAATCTACCATAAGCTAAGAAATATAACTAAAAATAATAGGTACCTATTTACTATAATATTTTATTTGTTTGGCCATTTGAGGGGAACCTAGTAGTTTTGAAAAATTCATCAATGTTTGGGAAACCATCGACTACGGGTTATAGAGGACGACATACCAAAGAAATAATCAAATAGCAGGTATGAGTTTTGTAAGTATCTTCTTATTCCCATGGGGTTAGAAAAATATATATAAGTGATTATAGTCTTCATCTAAAATATCATTCACCCATATATAATTACTATTACCATTGTATTTAGGTATGACATACTTATATATTCAAGGGGTTGGAATCACATTAAATATACCTTGATATCATATTTAGTAAAATTCTATAATATCAGCATTATTTTATGTATTCAAAGTTTTACTATTGGATATAGAAGTTTCAAATTATTTTTCATGTTATTTATCATAAATTAATATTATTTTATAAAGATAATAATGATTTAGTCATGTGTTTGGCATGGCTGAGGAATGCAGTTGATTTTTTTGTTTTCCCTTAATGACTGGGTACTATCGATAAATTATTCATGAATTTTCTAGCCTATAATCACCCATGAATATTCTTACCAAGATGGGGGTCATGTTAGAATTGAAAAATCAGTGTTAAATGTCCCGATAGTTCTGTATAAGTGGTTTACATCTACATTGAAACTGGTTCTTCTCAATCCTTCAGTTGGGTATTCACTTTATTATGATGATTCTAGAGTTTTATTTGGAGATATTGTAGTTTAGGGTGATAATATAGTTCATTAAAAGTATTTTTAGCTATATAACCACGAGAATAACTACCCTACCCATGAACTGGAGTTGGAAATAGTGGTCCATGTGTTGAAATTTTAGAGGCTCTATCTCTTTGCTGAGAAATTTGTTGTGTATACTGAATATAATTTTACAGTACATCTTGTCACAACATAACCCAATACATTATAAGTGAAATTGGGTTGATTATTTATAGACTCTCAACATTGAGTTGGAATATTATTATAATAATGGAAATATAGTTGTATATTAACTTAGTATAAAAATTTAAGAGGTGGGAGAATGAATGTCAAAAGTGGGATAGAACCACATGGTCTTGTTGGTAAAATAGATGGTGGTAATTTCTAAGGATCGTAAGAATATGTTTTGTAAAACCTTATTGGTTACATACTCATTAGTATAGTGATTGGATTATAGTATTGTTCTTTATCTTTGATGTTGGTAGATGTGAAAAAGGTTGAATGTTATTGGTTTTATTTTAGGTTGGGCTTTAGATAGACGATGAGTGCCTTTTTAATGGAATAGTGATAGCTTCATTTTTCATGAGAGGATATTTTGAAAGAATCATTTTTTTCATTGTTTAGTCAACCTAGGGATGAATAAGAAGTATAATGTTGTTAAATTATAGTTATGGTGACCAAACATGAAATGAAACATGAACAATATTTTTCTCATATTATTGGACATGTCATATATTCATGGCTATGAATCAGAGACAAATATGGTTAATCATACCCCATATAGTGCATATGAGGATTTTCTTTTATGATTATGAAATTCAATTTTATAAGGTTTACCAGGACCCTTAGTGTTCATGACACCATTTTCGTGGTAATATATTGGTAAACTAATGTGGCTCAAATCATACTGATCTAGGATATGAACTTAGTGGATTAGCTAAGAAGTCTATATGATTAAGATATTTAGCTAATTCAAGAGTGACTTTGAGTATGTAATTTGGAAGAGATAATTGGTTAAATATATAGTATTCGAGTTGTTTATAGAAGTTTATAGGAACATAGTTGTATCAGAGTACAAGTTTTATCCTTAGACTAATGGGCAATCAGAAAGAACAATCTAGAATTTAAAGGAAATGATTCAAGTGTGTATTATTCTTTTTAGTATAGTTTTGGGAAAAAATTGTCTCTATTGGAGTTCACCTATAAAACTAATTCATTAATTGATTTATATGGCTCCATTTGAGGCTTGGTATGGGATGTCAAGTTGTTCACCTGTCTATTGTAAAGAGGCAGGAGAGTCTTTAAGTATTTGGTCGAGCAGGGTATAGGTGACCTCAAATTTGGGGTAGATGATTAAAAAATATCTTCTTATATAATATAAGAAATCATTTTACCACATTAGGATATGTCCTTTGGAATTTTTGTTAGTGAAAAATTATTATTGTAGGTGTGCACTATATTGGGAAATAAGTGTTTTATGATGAAAGGGAAGTTGGAGGAGGGGTATGGTGGGCCATTTGAGATCATAAAATATATTTGGATTATAGCCAATATATTGGACCGTAATGCATGGTACAAAGTTAGGTATAATGTATTCCAAGTTTCATAACTTCAAAAGTCTAATCTCGATCCTATGAAAGTGCTTGACAGTAAGGATTTTGGGCTATAGTAGGATGTATATTTTGTGGAATGACCTTTTTAGATAGTAGAATGAAGAAATATTGTGTTGATAGGGAATACCATACCTCGTTTTCTGGTTTTATAGTATCCAAATTGTAATTATAAATAGATGTTGGAGTATGAGGATGACATATAGGCATGCTGGATCGAGTTTCACGACCATACCGCTCATGATACTTCCTTAGGCTAGAAATTCAAATCTGGGTTGGGGGGGGGGGGCAGATTTTGAAACCTTAATTTTATATTCCGCCTCATTATATACTTTTTAAAGCTATTGATCATTATTTATAATTAATTCTAGAGGTTTATAGGTTCTCTAGAGGCTAGAAATATAAGGAGGGAAAGGATGAGGGGAATGCTATAGTTTTCAAAACTATATCAGTCACATAATCCAACAAGTGAGAAGACACCAACCAACTGATAGTTCTTTTACGTAGAATTAAATCATCCTAGGGGCCACCAGGTAGCTGGTGGCCTTAAAAAACCCTCCCTTCAAACACCTATATTCAAATCCTAAATAATTATTCCATTATCCATTCTGTATTTGTGAGTTCTCCATTGTTTTAGATCAATATCCTTCAATTCTACTTGACCAGACCAATAAATATTTTGTATTTCATGATTAAATATATGTATTTTTTATATGATCTAATATATTATTCATGGATCATTTATTTAATCATCTCTTGGATTGATATAATTGGAATATGTTTAAATTTTAGACAAATATTGTTGTCAGTAACATATTTTCCTCTATATGTTTTTCCTTGAACTACCTTTATAGTATTGTTTCTCCATAGCTTGGATCTTAGGATCCTAAATCCTTTCATTTTTGAATAAGATCTAGAAATATGGTGGGGTTAATAGAAATGTATGGTGAATGTTTTTACTATATTATTATGTACCTAAGGAAGGAATCCATTGAAATTTTCTCTTATTTTCTAAAGGTTCTTATCATGTTTGTTTACATGCATATTTTACCTATTGAGACCTATATATGATACTTTATAAAAACATTGTGCAAAATTTTTCATGTTGAAACCTATTATTTATGTTTTCTAACATGATGATTATTATGGAATATTATTCATTCATTATACAACATGATTTTGATCTATTATTTGTATCTTGTAACATATATGTTATTCTATTTCATCTGCAGTTTTGCATACAGGTAAATCATATTTGGACTATCCCTAGAAAGGGATGTGTCATCCATTATTCAGCCCATGCTTGGCCTATACCAACTAGAATCATGTGTCAAACATGTTTTTGTGTTTTCTTTACAAGGGTTGAGGTATCACGAAGATGATTGTGATTCCTTCTGGCAAAGTTCTAAAGTTGGTTGAGTTGTTTATTGAGGAGAAAACATATATTGGTTATAGTGTGATATATTGTTGTTATATTTTATCAATTTATATTCATGGAAAGAACCTATATAACTTATTGAATTATGTTGAGGTTCATTGGTAGTGTCTTACTAAGTATTTTACTAACACCTAACTTGGGAATTTTTGTGTGCTTATAGATTTCATGAATATGGATCTGGTGAAGGGAAATGGCCCAATGGTGGATGGTTAGGTATGTTAGTAGGAAGTTGTAGGTTATACATGATAGAATTAGGGATATTTTTTTTGCTTTTGTGGCTTACACAAACCTAGATTTTTTTATTTACATTTTTTTATTTACCTGACATTTTATATTGATACTACATGGGCATAATTTTTTTTAATTTTCTTTACTCTGAATGTTATTTATTGATTTTTTATTATTATGTTATTTGTTATAATTATTTTTTATACTCTTATGTTCACCTTTTATTGATGGAATAATCTCTCCACATCATTCCTGAGTCCCTCACACTTATTTGACAACGTCTTACATATAGGGAGGGGTATATGGGGTCACGTGGTAACCTTGACTGGGACTCATTGGTTCATGTCCTTGTGTTATAATCATGATAAATATAAGAGCATAATAATTATCATTTCCATGGAATTTTTTACTACCCTGATTTTTTTATAAATTATTTTCTTTAATTAATTTAGTTTCTTTGATACCTTGCATTACATGAAACACCGAGTTTTAACTAAACACAATATACTATTAATATTATTATTTATACATGAATGTTATAAGATAACCATTAAAAAATTAATATGAATAGTAATAAACAAAATTAATTTTTTTAATATTTTTATAAAAATAATAAAATTTGATAAAAATTACTTATTTTTTAGAAAAATTTTTATTTTTTGAAAGTATAAATTTCTCAAAAAAGTTTTTTTTTTATTTTTTTGAACAAAAAAAAATAATTTTTGGAACTTTTCAAAAATTTATTTTACAAAATAAAATCAATTTTATAAATCTATATAGAAAAATTATCTTTGAGTGAATTTTTAATATTTTTTTTCAAAGATTTCTTTTGGTAAATAGTTAAAAAATACTGATTTTTATTTAAAATAGAATTTTCGTTTAAAAAAATCACAAGATAAATTTTAATTTTAAATGATTTTAAAAGTAAAATTAACACAATAATATATTTATTAATCCAATTTTATTCATTAGAATCAATTCCATATTTATTTTTTATATTAAAATTTTATTTACATGTGAAAAGTTTCTCTTTAGAAAACCACTTTTTTGTCCCATCTGCTTGTTTAATTTTATATTAATTTTTTCCATATCTGTGAATGGAATTTGGAAAAACATATTCCATATTTATAATCATAAAATTAATATTATATAATATTGGTAAATCAATTATTTCTCATAATTATTAGTAAAAAATCTAAAAAATAATTATTGTAATTAGTGTTATAAAATGATTACTTAGGGGTAAAATAAAAAATAAGGGGTAAAATTTCCAAAAAACTATTTAAAATCCAATTTTATATCAATATTTAAATTTTTTAAAATATATGGTTCTAAAATGAGACATTTTGGAGCTATGTGTAAGGTTTAAAACCTTTATACACTTTTTTATTTTAAAAAATTCCATGTGTGTCATTTCCCCCACTTATAAAAGGGAACCACACTCGCCTCCTCTTAATAGATTAAAAACCATTTTACTTCAAATATTCCCATCTAAATCTCTTCTTTAATTATATCCCCACACCCTAGAGTAATTATTTTAATTATTAAACCCTCTTTTCAAGGCTTTAGTTATAAACTTAATAGGGTTCTTCGAAGAAGTGGTAAAGTCCTCAGCTATGTGTTTTCATTTTTTTTCTTCCTCAAACACATAATTAACCAAGCTTATATAATAAAATAATTATATATCATATTCAAATATATTATTATTATAATTTCCTTAACTAAATCTACATCCTCTTCCATAAATTGGGAAATGGAATCATCAATCATGTGTACAACAGACTACTGCCTCATGAATCGATATAGTTCATTTTCCTTCACTGCCTCCCAAGGATAGATATAATGTTGAATTTAAAATATTTATAGGATATTTAGGGAATAATTATACTTATGAAATTTTAATATTACATATTCCTTCTTACTTTCCACTCTATGATAATATGATAACGTTGCTCATTTGTACGGAGGACAACCGCCTCTCGAAGCAATGTGATTCATTTTTCATGTACTATTTAAATGGAAGGAAATAAGAAAAAAATTATGAATATATGTTATATATATAAAATAAAAATGAATTTTGATATTTTACATACTATTTAACTTTTTTTTCTTTCTATCCATTGAGAAAATAGAAATAACATTCATATATATGTACAACCTACCATCTCCATGAACAATGTAATTCATTTTCCATCTCTATATTTTATGGATTAAACTAAATAGAAATAAAATAAATATTTATGATGTTTATGATTTAACCATGATCAATTTATAATGACCAAAACTACAAAACCAAAACATATATAAAAGACTAACCAGTTATTGCTCAGAATAGTGATTTTAACAAATAATGGTTAATAAATGGATGATAAAAGGTTATAAGTATATAATATATGGTATGATAAATATGAGTATGTTTATATAATATATCTTTTATAAACACAGATTTTTTATACAGGATTTTTGAATGTGTATGAAGGATTTTAGGACTTACGGTTATGAATTTCTAGCCTCTCTTTTACTTCTAGGAGACAAATTTCATATTCAAATTTTGTTTCTTTTTGGTAGTGTATATACTTCCCCATTGAAATTTTAAATCCTTAATATAATTATATAAATGATATATAATATTTCATTTTATTTTATTCATTAATGGGGATTATGATTCAAATGTTTCAAATCTTGTATGGTATTTTCATCTCACTTTTATTAATGCGGGACATGTTCCATATTCACCACATATATAATTTTTTTGGTGTATGTTATACCATTAAATGTATTTTGTGATGATTATTATGAATATTATAGGGATTTGTATATCTATTTTGTTTATTTCTTTTTTGGTAATTATAATTCAAACATTACCAATGTGGTAATTGTTTTATGTTATAATATCATTATTTATAGAGATTATTTATGATTATGATTTGAAAGATGAGATCTAGTTATATAAATGTCATGAAATGCATGAATTTTTATCCTATTTTTATTTACTAAAATTAAATATTTCCCTTTCATTTTCTTCTATTTATGTACTCATGATTCTAAAATATTTTTTAGGTAAAATAGGGTTTATTCCACTATTCTGTCAAAAAACCTTTTTTCATTAATGTTCAAGTGTTATAAAATATTATTTTCAATAATAATTTTTTATAATAACTGAAGATTATTTAATTTAATTTTTAACTATGTTATAATATTTACTAAATTTTCTTAAAGGATTATTCTTATAATTTCATCTTAGAATATTAATTCATATCACCAATGATTAGTTGTTAAATTATCTTTGAAAACCCATAATAGTATGATAGTTATATATCCATTATATGATTTTTCTATGGATGAATATTGTGGGAATGTGCTTCCTTAAAACCTCATTATTATTTATATTGTTTAATTTTATATCAAATTAGGAATGTATTATATTTCTATACATAAATCCTAAATCAATTTCCATGTAATAGAAGTAAAATTCAATATTCCACAAAAACCTATAATCAACCATCAGTGTGAAAATAGATTTTAACATATAATAGTTGTAACACCCATTGTATTGGTTTATATTCTTATTTAAAGGTGGATTTTATCTTACATGTATGGGTATAAACACAATATCTATGATATTCTTATTATAAGGGAGTTTAATGATGTTTTTAAATAATAGTTTCCTAGTCTTCCATATAACTGGGATGCTGTGTTTTTAATAAATATCATACCTTGTGAAAAAAATATTTCATAGAAACCATACGGAATATCCCCAATTGAGTTATAGTATTTGAATAAAAAAATATAGGAGAATATTTACAAGGTATTCATTTAGACAAGTGTTTCACCATGGGGTTCACTTATAATTTTTGTTAAAAATAAATTTGGATATATGTAAATAATTATTGATTATTGGGATATAAACAAGATCAAAATCAAGAACAAGTAAAATGTAACCCATATTGATGAATTTTTAATAACTGAGTGGTGATCAATATATTTCAAAGATTGAACTTTGTTCTATATTACATAAATTGAGGGTCAAGAATGATGATATAGCCAAGAAATCATTTCATACAATGTATTGACACTTTTAGTATATAGTAATGCCATTGGGTCTTACTAATTCACCCTCTATATTCCTGGATGTAATGAATATATTCATTATATAATACCATCATTAGTTTTTGGTTGTAACACCTCATTATTTTATGGTATGT
Organism: Viscum album; assembly: GCA_963277665.1. Taxonomy (NCBI): domain Eukaryota; kingdom Viridiplantae; phylum Streptophyta; class Magnoliopsida; order Santalales; family Viscaceae; genus Viscum; species Viscum album. Next base: position 1,099,821,431 of record OY728138.1, on the reverse strand, counting down.
ATCATTTTAATGATTATTCTTTTCTAAAGCTTACATTGCACGAAACATCCAACTCAAATGAAGAATGAAATTTTATTATAAACTAACCCTTAAATTAGTGGGAATAAATAGTATTAAAAACATTATGAAATTTATATATTAATTTTCAATATAATTTTTTAAATTCATCTTAGGTGTTTTCTAGACATGATAAAAAAAATAAATCCACTTTTACGTAAAAAAGCTATATTTTTCTAAAGGCAATTTTGACACCTTCTGATTACGCAATTGTTTTAAATATATTTTTTTTACACTTTTATGAATTATATTTGATAAAATTAAATTCTTATTTTTAATAATAATATTTTGGTTTTGTTTAATTTTTAATTTTTTTTGATAAGTTTCATGTTTTGATGAACAATGAAAAATACTGATTTTTAATTGAAAATAGATTTTTCATATAAATAATTTATGATGTTAAATTATAATTATAATTGGGTTTAAAGTATAATTATATAAATTTTATTTGATTTAATATAATTTATTTCATTGGAATCAATTTTACATTGAATTCAGTTATAAAAAAATTTAAATATTTTGAACGTTTTATCTTTAAAAACTCATTTTCTAGTTCGATGAAAGAGAATAAATTTAAATTAATTTCAGCCAATTATATATTTTGAATTTTGAAAAATGGCTTCCATATTTGGAATTTGAAATTTCAAATTTATTAAATAGGTTCATTTTATGTTGGGACAATATGGATGGTAACTTTCGTATTTGTTTAATTACCTTAGTTAAGGGTAAATCAGGTAATTAAGGGTTAAAATACAATATAAGTTTTATAAAATCACCCTAAAACTTGTCTTAATTTTATTTTATGAATTATTGTTAAAAAAAATAATCCTTAATATGATTTTGTGGTCTATTTGACCCACTTGGAAGACTTTAATCCTTTTACAGTCCCATGTTTTTAATAAGTATTACAATTTTAATATATGTATATTTAGAAGATATATTTGACTATAAATAGTAATTTGAAATATAGAGTTTTTATATTAATCATGGTTATTTATTTCTGTTTTTTAGGAAATAATTAATTGACCTAAAGCCTTTCATAATAATGATGTAGTAATTGATTCATTAATCGAAATATCAAATAAATGATATTAAAAATATTAAAATAAATATAATTTGTCTTAATTAATTTTATAAAAGAATTTAAAGGATAAAATTTACATATTTGGGTTTCATTAAATGTTTTTTATAAGTTATATTGTTTATTGATATTTTTTAAAAATCAAACTAATGAATTGTGTCAAAAATGACATTAATGATATTTTAAAATAAATAATATTTTATTAAATGATATAAAATTTTTAAAAATATAAAATTAGGTAAAATTATTGAGATAATTTTTGAAATTCTATCCATGAATCGTTTATGGTTGATTTGGAATTTAATAGTAACTATATTAACCTTATAAGAGTAAAACCACATGTTGTTACAGTAAGACTTAAATGGTTTAAATCAGGGTTAAAAACAACAATATAAGGGTAAGGACGTTACATAAACATGTCTAAATATTATTTTTTAAGATTATTTAGACTTATAATCATCTTATATTTTAAATAAATCACTTTGGATCCATTTTAAATTTAAAATTACTTTATATTAATTTAATATATTTTGAGTTTCAAAAAGTGGCCATCGCCTTAATTATAAAAGGGAACCTCCTACCTCACTTACTAAAACCACTTTGAGGCTTCTAGATAGAAAAAACCATATATATTTACCTTATAAATATCCTTATACAATCCTTGGAGATATTGGATTTCTAAAAATACCAACCCTAGATCCCTTATGATGAGTTCTAAAGGAAGTCCACCTAAGAAGAGGCAATTGTTTTTACTAACTCATCCAAGATAATTTCTTCTTATACTTCCTTCTTTTATGTTGTTTCCATTATAAAGTTTAAAATATAGTATCATATATATTTTTATTTGTTATTATTATTATTGTAAAACCATATTCCTCCTTTTTTATATCCTACAAAGACAAAATCACTGTGTCAACGCACGCATGATTTACCGTCTCTACATCATGGTGTAATTTTTTTTCATCACCACATTACTTGGATGGGTATAATTATGGAAATAATGGATATATATATTATAATTATTACATGATTATAATTCCAGAAAAATTAATATAACATCCAATTCACTACCCTTTCACCATTAAGGGAATGATACTGTCACTCATGTGTACGTACGACCTACTGTCTCTATGATGTAATGTGATTCATTTTCCATGTTAACCATTCAAGAATGATTATGAAAATGTATATAATTAATTAATGTGATATATATGAACTTAATATTTTTGGTTATGAAATAAATATATTATATTCATAAGAAACATGACTTACAAACAAAACACGCATAAGAAAATGATGCAGTTAACACCCAAAACAAGGGTAATAATGAAATATTGTCAATAAATGGGTGATAAGATGATATAATAGGATCATATATGATATATTAAATATGAATATGGTTCTGGTAAAAATTATCAACATGAATTAAACCATTATATAAGTGTTTAATTCATGTACAACCAAAAGGAAGTGTGTGGTAAATATTTCTCATCTCACTTTTACTTCTGTGAGATATATATCTTTTTCACCACTAATTTCTTGTATGTGGTGTATGAATAATAAAATTTGATATAGCATATCATTAATAATATTATATTTATGGAATTTAATGTTTAATTTGATCATTATTATTTTTATGGGGCATACAATTTGACTGATTACCAGTGGTAAGAGGCTTCTTAACTCAATTTCTATTCATTGGGTTATACATCTACTTCGTTGATTATATTATGACAAGATTATGTATTGAATCCACTATTTATTTATTTATGTTACATTTACACTTATATTAGTGTTTATATACATTTGTTACAAATAATCACCCCATTGATAAATTCTCACCTCAATGATATGGACTTTGTAAGGGGATTTCTTGTCTCAGTTTGATTTATGTGAGACCTATGCCATATTCAACACTTATTTTTATTGTGTAGTGTATATAATTCCCATAAATGTATTTTAAGTTTATTATCATTATATTTATGATTATTTACATATATATTTGAGTATATCTCTTTCACGGGGTTTACACTTTCAAATTACCAAAGTGGTAATGGGTTTTGTCACAATTTTTCTTCTCTAAGACATTTGTTGTGTTATACACCTATCTTATTTGATGAGGTGTATATACTACCACTTTGAAATTTTATGTCATTGATATCATTATTATCACAATATTATAGGTTTTTTAATGTTATTCCATCATGGGGATTATTATTCAAATGTTTTAAAGTGGTATATGACACTTTGGAATGTTTAAAGATTATTTTCCATAAGATTATTTTCAATGATCTCATTTAAATTATTTTTCATATATGTCAAACTTATTTTTTAAATCTTGTAATTAATTTCAGATTATATCTTATGATATTATCTACCATATTTTATTAAATTTTTATTTATTAGTTTGACTGGGGATATACTATTTTGATACCATTCGTCATATAAATCTGCATGGTTTGTGATTATATCTTCTTAATAAAAGTTATTTAAAATTTTTAGGATAATTTCAATACAAATGTATAAGTTTATTATATTTCACAAATTTAATTTTATTAATGTATTGGAATTATTAAGTGATTGGAGGGGCCTAATATATCCCCTCGATGCATCGGTAGGTCTAATGAGACTAATTAGTTTGGGTAATGGCAGAGGCCTTACCCGTTTATGTATGATATCTTGGCTGAATCCTTTATAGCGTGTTTATGATGTCCAAAATTATGAATTCTCTCATTATGAGGTTAGTTATTGATATTCCATGTGATTATTCAATAATTATAACATCCATGGTTAAGGTTTTGAGATCATGATATTATTTAAAGGAATGTTTTTTTAGATATTTACCTTACCATATTGTTTATGTCATATTTACTCATAGATTCTACTTCTGTCATACCCTTACTGAACATTTGATCTAACCCCTTTAATATGTTTCATTTTTCCCTAAGATTAAAAGAATTATATTATGACTTACTTGTAGGGTTATAAAAATATAGAATAATTCAAGAGTAAATGAAATTATTTGTGTATTTTTAAGTTTTAAGATGTAATGTGAAATTCAAGTATGTATCTAGTTTACCAAGACTACTAAACTATATGGTACTTTGGGATGAGATTCCTTGTATCTTATTACAATATAACAAATTAATTACCTAGCGTTGGGAAACTGGGGTTTGGGTCATTATAGTTGGTATTATAGTATGTTTAGTAAACACCTTAGAAACTAGATTTAGGAAAACATAGATTAGAGAACAAAACCCTTTAACTGACCATGAGAATATTATAAAAGGTAATAAAATTATGATTCTGATAATGATTATTTAAGATTGTTAGTTAATATTTTGGGTTTATAATTTTAAGGTTTATAATATTTTATATGTCTTAGAAACCACTTTATACACTTTAAGTTATGAAATTTTAAAGTGAATAACAATATTTTTAGAGACATTAATTTTTTAAGAAATTATGGGTAATTACATTTTGGGATGAAAAATGAAAGTTATGAGATAAACTTTAAATTTTGAGCATATTAAGGTTATTTTTTAGGATGTTTCTCACATTTAAGGAATTTTATAAGGATTATGATAATATAGTTTAGGTAAAATGACAACCTGCGGGATGGGTGACAACTTGTCACATCTAAAAAGGCTGTAGTAATTGAACCCACAATCGAAGGGTGACAAGGGTGAATTGGATACCACTTGCCTATGTGAATTACTAGTTATTATGACATTTTATTTTTAGTTAAATGATTTAATTAATAAATAATAAGTTGATTTTGGGAATATATGTTTTATCGAATAGATAAACTTTTGATTGGATAATGATTTGGTGATTAAGTGATTAATGTTATTTCAGAAGACTTTCACTATTTTGGGAACCATTTATGATCTAGGTAAAAAAAATATTATGGGATTTTATTTGAGGAATAAATGTTAAATTATATTTTAGAAGTAAATATGATTTTATGGTCATTCAGGATATTTATGGGAATGATTAGAAAATCTTGGAGATATTGTGATTTAGGAAATTAAATTTTTTTATATGTTACAATAAGAGAAGCATTATGATGTCTGAAGAAAGTATAATGTTAATTTTATTTAGTGACTTCCTTATAAAATTTTGGTTTTTTAATTTTTATATACATATTTGGGATGATTTTTAAAATTAACTAAAAATGGAATGGATTAAGTCTAACATTGGATATTATTGTTTGAGGTTAAAGTATAATTTATTATATTGAATAACATGTGCTAACCATTTTAGTTTTATTAAATATTTAGACACTAGATAAATGACAAATGGATCTTATGATTCATCTAAAGTTTTCTAGGGTATAAAAATTATCATGAATATCCATTTCCTAGAATAGGAGATAAAGTGGAAATAGATCGAATCACAACCAAATGATATGATCTTGCTTACGAAATAAAAATTATTTAAGGTTAATTATTTTTAAGTGATTATCTAGATAGTAAAAAAATCCCTCAAGTCTAGGAAAATGATTTTGGAATAAAAATATTTTCCATTTAATTTTTTACTAAGAAATCAATGGTATTTTAACCGATTACAAACTTTATGAGTTTGTGCTGGTTAGATTTCAAAGGACCATATTCTCTATCACTCTATATCAGAACATGATAGTTTGATTTATCTTCTATGTACCGGTTTTCACTTCTCAATAATTTTATCTTTTTAAAAAGCTTATTTTTTGGGTAACCTTCTCATTTTCCATTCCCTCTTATTAAGAGGATGCATTATTAATCATATTTCCAAATTGGGTTTCCTAGAAATGATTTTTCAAGTATCAACCTCTAATTTTTGAAGTGAAATTTAAAATTATGAAGACAAAATTTATTTAAGGAGAGAATGTAATACCCTGATATTTTATGGTATGTTAGTTTTTAAAGATCAATCTTTTTGAAATCTTATGTTACAGGCAACACCCATCTTAAACAAACAATGGAATATTATTATAAAATTGAAATTAAATTGGTGGGAATGAATAGCATTAAACAGCTTATGAAATTTATATATTATATGTTCAATCTATTTTTTTACATTAATCTTAAGTGTTTTTTGATATGGTTTAAAATAAATCCACTTTTGCACTTAAAAATCTATATTTTTTAAAGGTAGTTTTATTAACTTTTGATGGAGTTCTTATTCTAAATATAGTTTTTGAAAATTTTGTAAATTATTTTTGAAAAAATGAAATTATTAATTGAAATAATAATATCAAAATTTACTTTGGTTTAATTTTTTGTATTTTTCTGATAAGTTTTATGTTTTGATTAATAGTGAAAAATACTAAATTTTAATTGAAAACAAAGTTTTTGTATAAATAATTTATAGTGTTGAATTATATTTTTGATTGGTTTTAAAGTATAACTAGATAAATTTTATATCACTTAATTAAATTTTTGTCATTGGAATAAATTTCACATTAAATTTAGATATAAAAACATTTCAATCTTTTGAACATTTTCACTTTAAAAACTCATTACCTCATTTCATCAATGTGATTAATTTTAAATTAACTTCAAAAAATTACATGTTTTTAATTTTGAAAAATGGATTAAATATTTGGAATAATAATCTCCAAATTTATTAGATTGGTCTATTTTATTTTTAGAAAATATAAATAGTAACTTGTTAATTTTTTTAAATCACCTTGGTTAAGGGTTAATCGATTAATTAAGGGTAAAAATAATATTATAAGTATTATAAAATTATCAAAACAGTTTTCCAAATTTTATTAGATGATTGATTATTGACCAAAATCATCTTTGGGTTTATTTTATGGGCTCTTGGAGTTACTTGTATGACTTTAATCCTTTATAGTATTTTATTTTAAGGAAAGTAAAATGTGTCATACACATGTTTTTAATAAGTATTAAAATTTTAATATATGGTTATTAATAATATATATTCAAATATAAATATTCATGGTAAATATGAAATGTTTATTTTTTATTTTTAGGAAATAAATAATTAACTTAAAGGCTTTCACAATGATGATGCATTAATTGATTCATTAATGGAAATACCAAATGAATGATATTAAACACATTAAAATAAATAAAATTTTGATTAATTAATTTCATAGATAAATTTAATGGATGAAATTAACATATTGGGGATTCATTAAAGGTTATGTTTTAAAGTTATTTTGCGTATTGATATTTTTTAAAAGTTAAACTAATGAATAATGTCAAAATTGACATTAAATATTTTTTAAAATATTTTTTTTATTAATTGATATAAATTTCATAAAAATATAAAATTCTAAAAAATTATATATATATATGTTTTAAAATTTCAACCATGACTCATTTATGGTTATTTTGTCATTTTATAGTAACTATATTAACCTCTAAAGAGTAAAAACAAATGTTGTCACTATTATAGTTATAAAGTTTTAATAAGGGTTAAAACCAACAGATAAGGGAAATATTGTGACCTAATCATTTTTAAAAATTATTTTATGAGATTATTTATACCCATCCAGAAATTAAAATTTGGGTACAACTGTGAAAGTGGCACATGATGCAAGAAAGAAAATACATTTAAATCACTGGCCTAGGGACTTGACCCCACGACCACACCCCAAGACCCTCCCCATCCTTACCACCACACCCGAGTGTCGGGGGCTACCAATAATCATATTATATTATAAATAAATTACATTTTATATATTTTTAACTTAAAATAAATTTATATTAATTTAATATTTTTTGAGTTTCCAAAATAGCCCCTCACCTTAATTATAAAAGAGAACCTCCTCCCTCACTTCCTAACAACACATTGAGACTTTTATATTGATCAATATCTAGACATTAATGTTCAAAACATCATTATAAAAGTTATTCATATCCTATTCTTCAAAAAATACCAACCCTAGATCCCTTAAAAAGAGATCTAAAGGAATTCCACAGAAGAGGAGTCAGTTGTTTTCACCAACTCATCCAAGTTTATTTTTTCTTCTACTTCCTTTTAATTTATTGTTTCCATTATAAATTAATAAATAAAATTTTATATATACTATGAGATTTTATTATGATTATGGTACAACCATATTCCTATTTTTATCCATCATGTGAAAAACGAATGCATTGTACATGCGTATATACAACTTACCGTCTCCACACCGTGGTGTAATTTGTTTTTCATCACCACTTTACTTGGATGGGTATAATGAATATATATTATATTTATTACATGTTTATGATTTTGGAAAAATTAATATACCATCCAATTTCTTACCCTTTCACCATTAAGGGAATGGTATCGTCGCTCGTGTGTACGTACGACCTACCATCTCCACAACACGACATGATTCATTTTCTATTTAAAAATTCAAGAATGATTTTAAAAATTTATATAATGAATAAATATGATATATATAAACTTAATATAATTATTTCTGTGAAATAAATATATCATATTCACAATAAATTGTATTTACATGATAAAACATGCATAGAAAAACGATGCAGTTAACACCCAAAATAAGGGTAATAAAGAAATATTATTAAAAAAGGGGGATAAGATGATATAATAGTATAATATATGATATATTAAATATTAATATGGTTCTTTTATAAATTAATAACAAGATTTAAACCATTATTCAAGAGCTTAATGAATGTAAAACAAAAATAAAATGTGAGGTAAGGATGCCTCATCACACATTTACATCTGTGAGATATATGTATTTTCACAACTAATTTCTTGTTTGTGGTGTATAAATATGGAAATTTTATATATCATATCATTTATATTATTATCTTCATGGTATTAAATGTTTAATTTTTTAGTTATAACTTTTATAGGGCATATTATTTGACTGATTACAAGAAGTAAGAGGTTTCTTAACTCAATTTCTATTCATTAGGTTATACATCTACTTCATTGATTATATTATGCCATGATTATGTGTATAATACATTATTATTTTTATTATATTACCACTTATCCTACTATTTATACAATATTGTTACACATAATCACCCCATTGATAATTTTTCACCTCAATAATATGAACTTTGTAAGGAGATTTGTAGTCTCACTTTTATTTCTGTGAGACTTATGCCTTATTTTCCACTTTTTTTGTGTCATGTATATACTTCCCATGAATGGATTTTTAGTTTATTATCCTTAATTTTATGGGTATTTAAATATCAATTTTATTATCCCTCTTTCATGGGGTTTAAGTTATCGAATGACCAAAGTGATAATGTATTTTTAACTCAATTTTCCTTTTTTGAGACGTTTGTTATGTTATACACTTATAATATTTTATAATGTGTATATAACACTAATTTTACATTTTATATCATGAATATACTTATTGTAATGATATTATAGGGTTTATTTAATGTTATTCCATCATGGTTATTATGATTAAAATGTTTCAAAGTGGTTGAGACACTTTATAATGTTTAAAGATTACTTTACTTAATATTTTTTAATGATCTCATTTAATGTATTTTCATCTATGTAAACATAAATTTTTGAATATTTTAATTTTTTGAGATTTAACTCTTATGATACTATCTAAAATATTTTATTAAATGTTTATTGATTAGTTTGACTAGGGATATACTATTTTGATACCATTCACCATATTCCTCAGATGGGTTGTGATTATATCTACTTAATAAAAGTTATTTACATTTTGTATGATAGTTTAAATAAATATTTATACGTTTATTATGTTTCATCACTTTAATTTGAGGAATTTATTTAACTTATTATGTGATGGAAATATCTCTCTATATCCCCTTGATTCATATCTAGGTCTCTTGTTACCAACTAGTTTGGGTATTGGCCGAGGCATTACATGTTTATGTATGGTGTGTTTGTTGAAGCCTTGATGTTATGTTTATGATGGCCAATATTATGAATTATACCATTATTATATTAGTTATTGATATTCCATATGATTATTTGACTAGTATAATATTCATGGTTATGTTTCCTAGTACATGAGATTATTTAAATGGCATGTGTTTTAGTTATTTACCTTGATATATTATTTATGTCTTATTTACTCATAGCTTCCTGCTGTATGCTTACCCTTATTGAGAATTTGATACCACCTATTTCTTATGTTTCATTTTCCCTAGGATTTCAAAAAGTACATTATGATTGATATGAAGGTTTATACAAAGAGGGAATAATGGAAGACTTAATGAAATTCTTTTTGTATTTTTATCTTTATAATATAATGTGAATTTCAAGTATATATCTAATTTACCAAGACTACTAAACTATAATGTACTTTTGGGTGAAATTACTTGTATCTCATTCCAATGTAATATATTAAGGCACCAAATCTAGGAAAATTTTGTCTTGGTCATTACAATGGTAGTCTTTATTAACTATATTCACATTTATTCAATATGTAAGGATATGGATAGTGATATATTTAGACTTGTACCAAGGACCCTAAGGATGGATAAAATGTATCCAAAATTTACAATGTTTAAATTTTTTTTACAAAATGTTTAATTTTTTGGTTATATAATCTCATGAGACGGTATATCTGTAGGTCTATGAAAGAAAGAGGCTATTGAGCATTGTCCTAGACCAACCATAGTTGATGAGATCCATATTTTTCATAGTTTATATAGATATTAATGATAGTTTGGGGATAATTTATCATGGATATCATATCAACTCAAAAATATATCTTAAAAGAGAGATAAGTTTCTCTAGATAGATGAATGTGTGGGTAATTTCAAGGAACTAAAGAGAAGATTAGTTAGCACACATGTGAATGCATTACCATATATTGGATAAGAGGTTATTATCTATAGTGACACATCTAAAAATGTATTAGGATGAATTATCATGATGAATGACATGGAAATAGATTATACTTCATGAAAATTGAAGGCTTATGGGAAAAAGTACCCATATCCTAATTTGGAGTTAGTTATAGTAATTTTTGAATGAAAATATGAAGGAATTATCATTACAGAGAAAAGTGTGATAAATATATACTTATAAAAAATATTAAAGTACATATTCACAAAAAATGAATTGAATATGAACCATAGAAGATGGATGAAGTTACTTTAAGATTACACATTCTTAATATATTATAACCTTGGGAAAGAAAACAAGGTGGAAGATTATTTGAGTTAAAAGAATCAATATATCTCATCCATGAAAAGGATAAAAAAAGGTAAAATATTCCTAGATTTGAAAAGGGTTGATCTGGAAATCTAGAAGGAAGGGTATAAACCTTAAATTTCTTAGACGAGTGTTAAAGAATATATTCAAGTGAAGATTAAGGAGTAAAAAAAGGATGATACAGAGCTAAAAAAGTATTTGAAAAATGTAAAAAATATTAAACTTGATCATGATGGAATGATAAGGTTTTGGAATCATTTATGTGTTCTTTCTATAACATATTTTAAGAAAGATATTTGGAGGAATCTAATAGTTAATCAGTCTCTATTCATCCTAAGTGTACAAAGATATATAGATATCTGAAAGAGTATTTCTAGATGGATTAAAGGAAGATATATATTGATGATTTTGTATCATGCTTCTCGGTAGGTCAACATGTTAAGGATGAGATAAAAAAGTATAATGGGATGTTACAAATATTACCCATACAAAAATGAAAATAGGAACAAATCAAAATGGATTTCTTAGTTGGAGTTCACAAAACATCTAAAGGGAATAATGTTATATGGGTTGTAGGCAATAACTATATAATGTCAGAAAACATCATCACTATTAGAGAATATTTCACTCTATATCATCTTGAAAAAAATATATATTATGAAAGTGGTAAGGTTTCATGGAGTACCACATTAAATTTTATTTTATTAGGATCTGAGAATTACCGTTAAGTTATGGAGAAGTATCATATAAACTTTTAACACAAATTTTATTTTTAGTAATTCATATCATCATTAGAAAGTTGATCCGTAATATAGAAAAATTCAATCCTATAGGATTTTTTGAGATATTTTTATATGAATTTCAAAGTTTGTTGGGATCAAATGATTCTTATAGTAGAGTTTTCATATTATGATATCTTACATTCAATAATTTATATCCTAATGAATCCTTATATGGAAAGAAGTGTATAAATATAAAATAATGAGATGAAGTTGTAGGAATAAATATTTTAGGACCTGATCTAAATGAGTAAATGGTGGAAAAATCTAAAACCAATCAACAAAACACCAAGGGAGATCATATTTGAAAGAAAAATTATGAGGACAATCATTAGTGTGTTATGGATATTTTAGTCGGTGAGAATGTTTTTCAATGAATTTCTCTATGGTTGATTTTTATGATATTCAGGAAGAAACAAAAGTTTTCCCAAGTTTATTATCCCTTTCTAGAGTATTTATTTAGTAAGTATGGTTTCTTATCACTTGGTGCTTCAACCACACCTCTCTCAAGTCCATGATGTGTTCCATGTATCTCTATAGAGAAACTATATAAATGATCACTCATATTAATTGAACTCAAATGTCATACCACAAGAGAAAGATAAATCCCATGATGAAAACATTGTGGAGATTCTACATTGCAGATATAATTTTCTATGAAACAAGGCCGCTTACCCATTCAGTGTTTTGTGTTGAAACATTAAATTTAAAGCAGATCTATGGTAACCTGAGGATAATATGATGTATAAGTATCCTCATTTTTATATATCAAAGTGGTGAATTTTAACAATGAAATAAAGTTTATGGTGGTTAGAACTTATCACCTTGGGTTTTTATGATGTTTTTTTTTCAAATTAATTAAATTCTTTTATAATATGTGTTAAATGCAACACCGAATTTTAAAGAACCTCAGTGAATTATTAATATTATTATTTAGACATGAAAATTATAACTTAGTCATTAAACTTGGAGGTATGGATAGGATTAAGAAATATTATTAATTAAGTGCGATGGTTTATATAATGAAAATATATTTTTTAGAAATTACTGAATTTTATGTAAAATACTTTTATGTTTCAAGATACTATATTCTAAAAAAAATTATTTTTAATTATTTTTTAGAAAAAATAATAAACATAATTTTATCCACTTTTAAAAAATTATTTTATAAAATAATAATAATTTTTAAAAATATATTTAAAAATTATCTTTTAAAATATTTTTTTATAATATTTTGTAAAGATTAATTTTTTGAGGATCTATAATGAAATATTTATTTTTAATAAAAAATTCCTTTTCAATTAAATAATATAAAATATCCATTTTTATTAATATTTTTTTTAAAATTTAAATTAGTTCAATTATATATTTATTAATCCAATTTAAATCATTGAAATCAATTTTATATTGAATTTTGTTATTAAAACATTTTAAACTTATGTAAATTTTCTCTTTGGAAAACTATTTTTTCATCACGTTTGTTGGTTAAATTTTAAAATAAATATTTCCACTAAAATTATTGGAAATTATAAAACTAAAATTCCATGTTTGGAATATTAATAAATAATATTATATAATAATTTGGACTTATTTTTTAGTCAAAATGACTATTAAAAATAGTAAAAATTAATTATCATTGTTATAGTAAAATGGATTTATCAGGGTTTAAACTCAAAAGATAAGGGGGAAATATATCCAAAACAAATAAAAATCTCATTTTATGTCCATATTTCGATATTATATCTTTTAGGATTGATAATGATCCTTTTTTAACCATTTTTCCTATTACAAACATGGGTAAAATTTTTTCTATTCAAAAATTCCAAGTGTGTCCTTCCCCAAATGTAAAATAGAACCTTCTCTCCCCTCATCTTCACACTCTTGAAAAAATTTGTATCTATGTGGACCAACCCAAATATCTTCCTTACTTACCTCCCCACATCCTAGTGTCCTTAGTTTTGTTAGGAAGACCTTCTAATAAGTTTTCAAGTATAAACCTAATGGGGTTCTCTGAAGAAGAGTTATATTCCTTAAATATGAATTTTCATTATATTTATTCCTATAAACACTTTAATTGATATTTAACCATGATGATATAAAACATAAATTTTTATAATATATTTTTATTTAATAATTTTAATGAAATTACATACATCTAACTTCTCTTCAATCAATTGGGAAATAAAATTGTCGATCGTGTGTACAGAAAACTACTGCCTCACGAACTAATGTCATGTATTTTCCATCACTATCACTCACAAATGGATATTATGATGGATTTAATGTATGAATATGATGTTTATGAAATATTTATAATTATTTAATTATAATATCACTTATACCTTATTAATTTCAATAATGTTGGAAAATGATAACATCCCTCATATGCACAGCAGACTACCACTTCATGAAGTGATGTTATTCATTTTTCACTCATGGTTTACATGGAAGGTAATAAAGATAAATTTAATAAATATATATGGTATATATGTAATCATATTGAATCTTTAATGGTGGTACATTATTCAACTTCCATTCATTTTATCCGTAGGAAAAATGAAGAAAATGTTATTGCTTATGTATGACCTATCGTCTCCATGAATGGTGTAATTCATTTTCCATCTCTAAATTTTATAGATTACTTTAAATATATAAATAATGAATATATATAATATTTATATAATGTTTATAATATTTGAGATTATGGAACTATGATCAAATTATAGGGACATAAACTACCGAACCAAAGAATACATAAAAAATCAAGTAGTTATCTCCCAAAACATTGATTTTTACAAATAATCGTAAATAAACAGGTGATAAGATGTTATAAGTAAATAATATATAGTATTATATGTTGCATAACAATATTTTAGAGTATAAATATTTTTAAATAAATAAAATAATCCTTATAAATTGAAATTTGGATAGAGTACATTTTATTTAAAATAATACACTAACTCAAAATTTGATATAAGAACACCCCTTACATGTGTCTGCAACTAATTAAGCTGAAATTAAACATGATGCATTCATATAAAACAACATATGCACCAAAAAAAATAATAACTCAAAAATTTTATACCATATATATAGGATCTTTAATAATTAGAAATACCCCAAAGAGGATGAGATTACGAATGCAAATTATTTTAAAAATGAGAAATATCTTGGAAAGAGAAAAGATTGAATGTGTGAAAAAATAGATTCTAAGATTTTTTATTAATGTGTGTATATTTATAGGATTTTTTTAAATACCATCGATATTTATCCATTGTTATTTTTTAATAATAATAATAATGACAATAATAAAATGGCCTTTATAAAATTTTAAATTAAAAGAATGATAAAAACATATATATATAGATATCATTATAAGGTAATTTATTTAAACTGTAGTGTTTATAAATTTTCTAAATTAATTAATTTAAGATAGAGGCAATAAAAAATTACTATTCCATATTAAAATGATTTAGAAAATTATTAACATTAATTTTTTTAAACAAAAATATTTTAGTAACATCATTTCTTGAGAATAATATATATATATATATATAAAAGGATTCAAATAAAAATGTTAACATTAATTCTAACTAGTTTTTATTTTCATTTTGTAATTAAAAAATACACAAGTTATATTTAATAATTTTCCATCTCATAGGCTAGCTAGGGATCTATGAAACACTATTTAGGTGGGAAATCTGATCAACCCGACTTGCCCTTGGGCAAGGTGCATGGTATGTGTTGTGCTTTTGAGTTCCAAACCTTGTTATTGGATTGAGATGCTAGTGAAAGAACTTATGATAAATAAAAGGTATTAATTGAGGTACTTTTTGATGTGGTATTGAAGAATTTGGTCATTATTCAACCTTATTAAAATAGAATTTTATTTTGTGACTATTTGATTAAAGCATCGATATCCATCTGATTCCATTGAAATTTATCTCTAACCTTGAACTTGTTTCATCTGATGCATCAATGGAAATATTTTTCTGCTTCTCTTGACAGAGTTCTATACCCAAACCTTGTAAAATCACAAGCCCAATTTGAAAATCATCTTCATTATCATCATCCTTTGATGACAAGTCTAAAATATTTGAACAAATAGGGAAGTAACACTTCCCATATAAAGACCACTCAGTCTATCTTTATTAATATTATTGTTTTACTCAATTCAACACAAGTAAAAAATACAATATTAAATTTCATTAAAATAAAAAAATAAAACTAAATATATCTTCCACATTTAAACCAAATATTGATTACAATGTACTTAGATATACCCATATTCGTTATTTATTTTTTGGATCACCAGTGGTGGTGATGAGTATATAGATATAAAAATAATGTTTCTCTATCAGTCATAAATAAGTAATATCCTCAATAGGGTACGGTAGATGTATTCATGTGCATCTAGTTATCCTGTTTCACAACTATATATATATATATATTCAATTATCTTGAGTGTATATAAGAATTACTATTATCACATATAGTATGCCTTAAATACTTTGGTACACACTAATGAATATATATAAATCCATCATCTTTACTTTTTTTGGTATTTTTTTGTCTTTATCTAGCCAAGAGGGGTGTAAATTCTGATCTTCTTTAGATACTTGATTTTCCATTTTACCGAACTAGATAATAACTTTCATTATACCAAATTTTTTTTATGAGAACAAGGATAGATTGATTTATGTTTTTATTTATCCATTTCATTTATTTTGAGTACATACTATGTATTTTTTTAAGGAAAATTTACATTCAATGATTCTATTAATAGATTGTAATTTCACTCTCCAAAAACCTTACTCTTATTCTCCAAAACACTCCATTATTACTAACTATTTATTCCATGATTAATACTTATAGTTATATTCTAGAAGTAAAAAAAATCCCTACCAAGGACCTTCTGAAAATTTAGTTGATCATAGGAGTTCTTAAGGTAAGGGGTGTAATTATTTTCAAACTTCTATATTTACAAAATTCTATAATTGCAAAGGATTAATTTCCAAAATCATGTATGATTTTATGTTTTAATATTCTATGTAAGGGAGTTATATTTTCAAATTTATATTTATATAATGATAATTTGTTTTATTTAAAGCTATTATTTTTTTAAAAAAACCAATTTTTAAAATAATAATTTTATGTAAATTATAATTTGGTTTAAAAATTATATATTTGAGGATTATTTTTATTTTTTTCCTTAAGAAATGTGTGAATTAATTTAAATTTAAATTTTAATGTTAAAACTATAATTTTTTGTTCATAATATATTTTAAAAATATATTGAAGTTTCACCCATAAGTGGGTCTAACCATGTACTATGTATCTTAAAAACATTACATTTAGATTAATTATAATTAATTGTTTTATGTTTAATTTAAAAGGTGTTATTAATTATTTTTTTTAAATATTATGTAGTTATACAAACCCTTATGATGTTTCTTGAAAACAGGATTTTACTAAGGTTTTAGTATACATAAATTTATTTTTCTCTTTGAAAAAAATTTTATTTATGAATTTTAAAAGTTTTTCATGTGTTATAAATTATTGAGTTATACCTGATAAGAATTTTTTTTTCTTAAATAAAACTTGGCACTTGGGTATCAAATGATATTTTTAGGAATGGGTAGATCCCATGGCCTCAATGGGATGTTGTCCTAACAGTTATACTGTTAGTGGCCTCATGTATTTCTTTTAGTCTTCCAAATATCATTTAAATTTATTAAGGTGATTATTTTTAATGGAAGTTTAAGGGATAAATCCAAATATTTTTAAAGGTATTTTTTTTAAAATTAAATGAGTTTTTATAAATAACATTAATCAATGTTTTTTGAGCTATATTTATATGTTCTGAAATCCTTATAATTTTATTTTGAAATGTATTTACACTATAAAATATTATATATTTTATATAAATTTTTTTAAATGGGTTTTTAAATAAATATTTATAAATGTATTTTTCATTGATTTTAAAACACAATTTTGGGATATTTTATACTCAACTAATGTTTTAAAATTTTCTTCAAAATATTTTTATATGTTCTATGTTTATTTGATATAGTATAATGAGGTGTCACGAGTGAAGACAAATAGTTGTTTTATCTATTAGTTTTGTAAAATTTTATTTTTTGTAGGGAAGTTTCTTAATACTAAAAAACCAATACTAGAAAATATCATCAGGTTTGTAAAGGGATTTATATTTTTCAGACACTTGTTATAAAAAGAAATATAAAACATGTTTTGACATTAAATCCAAAAGTGAGGGTCTTCAGTTGTAATAAATGGTATAAGTGGAACAATTTAGACGACTTTTAGAGATTATAGATTTTTTAATGAGGATAATCAAAGGGATAAAAATTGAATTTTTAGTTTTTTGGTAATTATATACCCTTAAGAATAATTTTTTTAAACAATTTTAGTTTTTTCCAAATTCTGAAAGAAATATAGAATTTTCTTAAGCACGTTGAAAGAATTTATAGGGTGAAATTCCTTTATAGGGGGTGTGAATGTACCATCTTTGTTTTTTAGAGTATAAATTATTCCTAAATTAACAAAACAAGCCTTGTAATTTTAAGTTTGGATAGAGTACATTTTATTTAAAATATAACACTAACTCAGAATTTGTTACAAGAATACCCCTTACATGAGTATCTGAATAATTAAGTTGTAATTTAACTTCCTGTAATCATTATCAATAAAATAGGATTGGTTGAAAAAAACATAATAACTTGAAAATTGCATCCCACATCTCTAAAATCATTTATAATTAAAAAAAATCACCAAATATGCTGAGAGTATGGATGAAAAGTATTTGAAAAATGAGAACTATCCTAGAAAGAGAAAATCTTGAATGTGGTTAACTCTGAACCCAAAAAAGAATATTTCTAAGGTGTGGGTGTTTTTATTATTTTTAAATTATTGTTTCTATTTAGAAATTGTGATTTTTTAATAAAAGTAATAGTGAAAATAATAATATATTCATTGTTAACTTTAAAAAAAGATAAAAAAGATATATATATATATATATATTTATAATATGACTTAGTTAAAAAATAGTGTTTGTAAATTTTTAAAATTAATTAATTTGAAATAGAGGTTATATGAGATACAAATATTATTTTGAAATGGTTTATTTATGTATTAATATTAATATATTATTAAACCATAGTATTCTAGATACATAATTACTTATGAATAAAAGAAATATATATTAGAAAGATTAAAATAAAATCATATACATAAAAAATAACATAGAAAATATCTTGATTCTTTAAATTAAAAATTTACTTGTTATATTTTTAAATTGTCTAGATTATATGTTAGATATGATTCTTTATACCACTTGATTGGTGGGAAAGTATATCAACCTGACCAACCCACAATTAGTAGGGGTGAGGTCTTATTCCGTAAATGAGGGAATAATACCTGCATGTCATGTGGTGTGTCTGATGGAGTGTAAAGGTTACCCATATACCATGTGGAATGGACCATGTTTGTGTGATGTATGGTGCATCCAGATGTCAGCCTGGATTTTTAGATTCATCTATTAGTGGTAGCACTTATTATAAATACAAGCACTCCAATGAGGGATTTGGGAATGTTTCTACCATCCACCCACATTAATATAACCACTTATTTCACTACTTTTCAATTAAATAATAAAAAAATATAACTACCTTTACCTTCATCTTCAACCTTGAAATTATTTCATCCAAATGCATGATGATATTATTATTTGTCTTCTATTGACACTGGTCTACCACTGAAACTTGGAAACACATGATACCAGTTCAAAATCATCTTTACTGTCACCCTCCATTAAGGAAAAGTCTGAAATACCTTGAATAAATAGTGAAATCCACTTCACATGTTAAGACCTACTAGTAAACCTTCATTTAAATTTTCTTTTTTACTCGGGTTATAGCAAGTAAAAACTTTTGATTAAGTATTTTTAAATTCATAAAATATAACTAAATGTATTAATCACATTTAAAATCGAGATTATTGAATGTGTGTTTGGAGATCTCTAAATTCATTGTTACATTTTCATATCACTAGTGGTGTCGATGAGTTTAAAAATATATAAGTATATATATTTCTCTATCATTATTAAATAAGACTCTCAAGCAGCTAAGGTAGATTTATCCTGGTTCTTCTAGTTATTCTCTTGTGAGAACACACACACACACACACATATTTAATCAACTTGAATGTATATAACCTTTATGATTATCATATGTTGTGTTTCATAAATACTTGGATACACACTGATGTATATATACAAATCCATCAATATTATTTTTCTTTTTTCATATTTTTTCTATTTTTATCCAACCAAGGGGGGTGTAAATCCGAATCTTTATTAGATACTTGAGTTTCCATTTATTTAAATAAGAATATAAATTCATTATCCCAGTATTATTTTATGATATCAATGATATATTGAGAAACGTTTTTTGGAATTCACTGCATTTATTTTGAGTACATGATTAGTTGTTTTTAAGGTTAGTTTACATCCAATGCTACTATAAATAGACTATTGTTTCACTATCTAAACACCAAACTCTAATCTCTCAAAATCTCTCTCTATTCCCGAACAATTTATTCCTCTATTCATCCCCATAGTCCTATATTGGATGTAGAAAAAATAAATAATAAATACCATATGAACATTTAGGTGATGAAAAGCGTTCTTAAGGTTAGGGGAGTATTTATTTTCAAAATCTTATTATTCTAAGAGATTATTTTTTTAATGAATATATTATTTTTTTTAAAATTATATATAATGAAATTATGTATTCATATTTATATTTTTTTAAGGTTATATTTTTTATTTAAATATATTATTTAGTTAAAAATACAGTTTATAAACTTTTAATTTTTTGTATATTTATTTTTTTTGGAAATTATATGAAACCATATTAGTATTATTTATCCCATTTAAAATATAATTAAATGATTTGAAAGGTGTTTTATATTGTTTAAATAGTAATTTTATGTGAAAAATATTTTTTAAAATTATATGGATGTTACACACATTAGTGGGTATGGCGATGCACTATGTATGTCAAAAACATTTCATACTAATTAATTAAAAGTAATTGTTTTTTGTTTAATTTACAAAGTGTATTATGAATTCAATTTATGAATTTATTTTAAAATTATTGAATTCTCCTAACCCTTTTGATGTTTTCGAAAAAATTATTTTTCTAAAGTTTTAGTAGAAATAAAATTATTTTAATCATTGAAAATATTTTTTGAATATATTTGAAAAGTATTATGGCTTATAAATGATAATGTAATACCTAATAAACAATTTTTTTCTTAAATAATACTCATCACATGGGTATAGAATGAGTTGACAAGAAATGTGGTGATTTTTTCTTAAACTTTAATTTTCTATGGAAAATGGATTTATTATGGTCTTATGAATAAAATTTTAAATCATAAATTTTATTACTTTTAACTAGTTTTTAAGGGAGAAATATAAATATTATTTTAATGGGTTTTTTGGAATTAACTTGGATTTTATAAATGAATTTCTTCAATTTTTTTGAGTCGTATTTATATATTATAAAATCATTAGGATTATATTTTGAAAATTATTTACAATATAAAATATTGAATATTTGATATAAAATATTTTAAATGTGTTCTTAAATATGTACTTATAAAATCATTATTCACTGGTTTGAAAACCCCTTATTGAGAAATTTAATGATTATAATATGTCTTTAAATGTTTTTAATATGATTTTTTGAAGTTCTATTTTTTTGATGTCATATAAGGAGATAACACTCATGATTCCAAATAGATATTTTTTTATTAATTATGTAAAATATTATCCTTTTTAAGTAATTTTCCAAATCATCTAAAACCAATACCAAAAATGATCCTCAGGTATGTAAAGGATTGTATATGTTTTAGTTACTTTAAAAAAATATACAATATGATTTTATCATCAGATCCTAAAGTGAAAATCACTGGATATTATATGATACATATGATTATGGTTCAATAGTATTTTTATAATTATCATATCTTAATTATACATGAGGTTTGATCATTCATAAAAGAAATCAATATATAAAGTAAGAGATTTATAATATCACTTTTATTTCTTGGAGACATGGAAAATTCACCACTACTTTATTTTGTGTTGTGTATATACCACCCATTTAACATGATATATCATTAGTATCCTTATTTTCATGATATCTAATGTTTCATTTTAGGTCATTCACTGATGAATATTATGATTAAATTTTTTCAAAAGTGGTAAGGGATTTTAATCTCACTTTTTTTTCCATGGGACACATGCCATATTAACCACCTATTTATTTTGTGTGGTGTATATTATTCCCATGAACAACTTTTATGATTGTTCTTATGAAATTTATTGGGATTTAAATATCAATGTAGGGTTTTTTATTTCATGGGGATATGATTCTAACACTACTCATGTGGTGATGGTTTTATGTTACAATATCATCTGTAATCAGGATTAAATATGATTATGCTTCCAATGATGAGATATTTTGATATACATCTCTGGAAACACATGAATTTTATTATCCTATGTTTCTTTCATGAAAATAGTTTTTTTCATTTAATTTTTCCTTATTTATGTACTCATTATTTTTATTTATTTTTTAAATAAATTTAACATTATAACTTTTTTTGGTCGAAAAACCATTTTCGTTTTAAGTACATGTTTAATAAAAAATAACTTTTAAGAAAGGTTTTACTATTCAATAAATATTTTTAATATCATTTTTACAAAATTTTTTTTATGGAATCTTATTGTAATTTTCTAAATTAGTTAATATAACTTTTAATAAAATATTTAATGGAATTATTTTTTAATGGGTATGGTGTGAATGGTTTTTACACCATCATGACCACCAAATGGTTTCAAGATTCCTTTATAATGTTTCAAGGTTATTTTAAATGAAAATATTTAATAATTTTTTTAATATTTTATGAATTTAAATAAATTATTTTAAGGTTAAAATGTTATGTTCTTTAAGAAATGTTTCATGTTATCTTTCTCAACCATTTTCCATATGTTATGAAATAATTTGATGTTACTTATGTTTTTCTATGATGAAATATTTATGAAACCTATTTCTTTTACATGGGATATGTTATGATGAAATGTTTATGATACACATTTATTTTAATGGGTTATGATCTGATTTATTTATTATGATCTTGTGTTATAATTATGTATAGTTTTCATTATGTAATAATTGTTATGTTATAATAAAGTATGGGTGGAACCTATATCGCTCTATAATGCACTTGGTAATGATTGATATATCATAATATGAACAAGACTAGAATGGGGAGTGAACCTAATTCAATTAGGGTCTTTTCCACTATGATAGTGTTGAAAATGAACCTTGACTACTATGATGATTTGTGGAGTAAACCCATTCCACTATGATAGTATTGGAAATAATTTTTGACAACTAAGGAAATGATTTTTTATGAATATATGTATTTCAAAAATACATGTTTTATGCCTATGTTATGATATCAGGAACACATTCTTTGAATACTTAATGATTCATGTTTTATGAACTAAAAAACTTATTACATGACTCAATATCACAATCTTTAGTATAAATGGTATGGTTTTCAAATGTTTTTCCCATGTTATCATACCATTATGAAAACATTATGTTGATATATCCCTTGTTTACCCTTTCTTAGCATCTAATTTCATAGTTTCTTATGTTTGTTTCCTTAGGTTATGAAGAAAGTTATTATGTATTATATTTCTATGAAGGGTTATTGTTAGGAAGAACATATTGGGAAATGAAACATATTACTTATGGACTTGTTTTTTATGTTTCTAGGAATCCCATGGCACTATACCTAACTGATTATTTCAAGGATTACTATATTATATAATGACTATTTTTATATTTAGATGTAATATACATTTATAATAAACTTGGGTGCTTAAAAATAGTTTATATGGATCAACATCGATACATAGAATACATAAAATATTATAATTGTTGTTTAAAACATAGTTGTAATACCCTAAAGTGTTATATACTAGATAAATAGGGTTGAGATAACATATATCGTATATTTGGGTGAGGGTTTTTGTGTTCAACTATTAATGAGACGTATAATATTTAAAAGACAAGGTGGTTTAACAAAAATATCCTTGTTATGTTAGAAAAAAGATGAAATAATGAATGATTCAATGAAATATTGAATGTGGACTCAATGGTAATGACACATATATCATAATATAGAGAACCATATTATTATTAGTATGTTCCATGGATGATATTGATTTTTTATTAACATTTAATTTTATTTTATTCCATTCTGTATTTGGTTTGAATGACATGCCATTGGTTTTGGTAAGTTTCTATCAAGTTATTATTTTTTATGGTTCCCATGTGTCCCAAAAAGTGGATTTATTATAAAATAAATTTAAATGTTTTTAAATAATATAAAACATGATACTCATCTGATAATTTATTGTTAAAAGTGGAACCATAATCACATAAAATGAAATTGATGACAACTAAGGAAATTATATGCATACAAGATAAAATCATATAAAATAATATACATATTTATGATTTTTTGTATTTATAAATAATAATTAATTTTTTTTTATAATAAACATGCTTATAATGAGAATTTTTTAATGTTATTCATAAAGAGATTATTGTACATGGTTTGAATAGTAATGATTCTCTGGTTAACTCTATATTGATGTTTGTTTCTTTGGATGGAATCAAGAATATATATATTATTTTGAATTTATAGGGAAAATAAAAATATTATATTAATAATAATAAATTCATGATAGATATTATGTTTAAATGTTAATAAATTATTATAAAATCAAATAGGGATACTTGGATCACCACTGATGATTGATATGGACATTATCTTTATTCGAAAATCACTACAAGAAAGGTTATAAATTCCCATTGGGATAAAAACATAAATGAGATCATAAATATCTTTCCTAATATTATAAATATGAGGCCCAAACATAGGTATGATATTTCAATAATTAATGATAGGGTATTACACAAATAATCATAATTCATAGATACATAAACACATTGAGCCCCAACTTTACCCTTTTGTGTACATTACTCTACATAAATGTGGTAACTTGACTCGCATTGACACCATGTGCATATCTATTAGATTGAATTTATAATTAAATTTTCTTCATTCAATACTAATAAATAGTTGTTCATCATTGAATCAGTACAAATAAACCCATAGTGACACCACATCCTTCCAAATTTTGGATGTATGCACATCATATCGAATATTCCAAATGTATAAGAAAATAACTTCATATTTCAATGTTAATATAATTATTTAATTATTTCTATTTATACATAGTTATTCAATAGACACATATGACCACAATATTTATAATTTTTTCATTATAAAAACCATTATATCTTGACATAATCATTATATAATGTCGATATCAAATATAAAAATATTTTATGAATCTAATTGCGTTATAATAAAAATACAGAAATATGAAAATGTTGATACCACAACTTATATATATTTTTTGTTTTAAAATATCTATTGTATGTATAATATTATTTGGATAATCCAATCAATGTGATCTCTTACTTATAGTTATGATTATTTATCTTTATAGTCCACTCAGGATTCTATTAGTTTGTTTAATATTTACCATTTATTTTTAAATTTCAATAATATTATCATGATTTATTTATTATGCTCTCTAATTTATTTATATATTTATATATATATATATAATACAGTTCTACGATTCATAGTATATAATATGTTCAATATAAAATGAAAATATGAACTACAAATAATTATATGTTCACATGTCCATTGTGTATAATAAAATTACATAGAGATGATCATCGATCATAAATTGTGTTATTGAACGTAATGTAAAAATATATTTATTTCATATTCAAGAGTTTTAATGTATGAAGGGGTAAATGTTTCCAAAAATAATATTTTCAAAATCATCCCCAAATTTGATCTCCCTAATATTGGGACATTGGAATCAATATTCACCAACAATTTTTATTGATCCAAAGGTTTATATGTTCTTCCAACTATACTGGTATTATCATAATATATATATTCACATCAAAAAATTTTATTCTCTACAAAAAACATGTGTGATGTATTTTTTATGGATTTTTTTCTAACCTAAATTATATGTTTTTATCCTATTTTTTGTATACATATGAAATATAATTTATCATTATTATTTTAGGATTTTTAATTTTGAATATAATAGAGGTTTGGTAAAATGATTTTTATAAGATAAATATCATATTTAATTTATAATGAATGAAAATTTAAATATTTTTACTTATAAAATGATTTATATAAGATACTCTCACATTAAAATAATAATCTATATATAAGTGATAATTGAGATGATATATAATTAATTACCATTATTTATAAAATAAATGCTTTTTCTATAGTATGGTATAATTGTGAAAATTAGTATAAATCTTAATAGTTTAAAATTATGTATGATTTTATATGTAATTGATAGAGTGTTATGGAGTTAATAGAGTAATTAAAGGCTTAGTTTCATATATTAAAAATATATGGTAGATAGAAATAATAATAATAAATTGATATACATTTCTAGATTTTAATGGTTGATATATTTATGAGGAGGAAAAATATGTTTTCATATAAAAACTTAACCATTTGGTGAATAATAGAGAAAATATATTAACAACTATGATAAAAAATTTTCATAGTATGAAATAAAATATAGCGTATATGTTTACACATTTCAATGGACTATAAAAAATATAAAAATAATAACATATTGTTGGAAAATATATATGAAATTGACATTGGGTTAAAATATTTAATTATTTATATTAATTATAAATTAAAGGAACTAGGGATCAATGTAATGTAATTTGAAGTAAATTGTATTTTCACTACATTCAATAGAATTTTTTTTTGTGAATTTACCAACACTTTTGTAATTGAATATAATATATTAATTAAGTGTATTGATGATATTGACATGATGTTAAAATCTATAGAGGAATATGATTCATTGGTATAAAATATAATGTATCAGATTAAGCCATCTGATTCAAATGAAAGGTTATGTTGTTCTCCTCATGTGTTAATAATGTTTTAATGATAACAAATACTATACATTTTGTAAAGTTTTTTAATCCTATTTAATCTGTCTAAAATCATGTGTATAGATGGTTGGATTCATTATGATTTAAATAAACCTATTGATGATCTTAAGTTCTATTTTTGATTATTGTAAACAATATTTAAATTTTGTCTATAATGATTTATTTTATGAATGATTAAGTCTAATTCACTATATGAATATTACTTCTCAAGTCTATATACAGATATTTGGCTAAGTCTGAGCAACCGTGACCAGACACCATGACCAGACACCATGACCAGACACTATGAACACTAGTTTTGTTTTTCTGGAAAAGGACCCAGACACTGTAACCTAGACACTGGTTCCTTACTATGACACAATTTGATGTTTAGAAAAGGACTTGACACCGTGATCCTAACACTGCATTTGTGTTACCAGTTTCTGATCTCTATACAACTATACCATCATAACTGTCACAACATTCAAAGGAAAATAAGGAGACATTGTTTCATAGAGACATTGTTTCTAAGTGACACCGTTTACAGATAGATTGTGACATTGTTCTTTAATCTGTTTTGTCATTTTAAATTTATCTGTAATAGTCATATTTGAGTCTTTTAAATGCACTAACATAATTAATATTTCTTTGTAGACATTTCACCTAACAGTATGATGTACGAGGTGTAGAATACATGTGTTCTGTCAGCTCCAACACATACACTCCAAGAATAAAAGGAAAAGTCTATCCCAGAAATGAAGGGAGATAATGAAGAAGCACAAGAATTATTGAACAAATAATGGAAGCATGAAACACGATACATATAAATAACACACGAAGCATTCAAGATTCCAAAAGCTGAGATACCACAGATTAGAGTCAAGAAAATCTTTGTAATACTGACTCCACAAAGAACACGAGCCAGATCTAACTATAAACTAGAAAACTAGACTTGTGATACTCTATTTCTTATAAGAGGACTCGATTCTAATATCTTCTTCATCCTAGAAGTCCAGATCTACATAAAATAACAATCATATCACTTCTAACATTATCTCATCATTTTTGCTCTATTGTGTAATGTTTTTTGCTTTCGAGTAGTTTGTATGTTTCGGTATAAAAATACACACTGTCTTCTGCACTAAACTGAAGGATACAAGATATCCTTCTCTCATATCTTTTTACACTTGTTTACTCCCACATATAAGTGTGCAATAGGTCCCTATGTGACCTAGTATTTTATACCCATGAAGAACTATGGAAGAGGTCATGTGACCTGGACAGTTCTGTGCACTGTTGTTTACCCTGATCCAGGGTGTGGATCAGGTTTATTAATATAAACTTCTTGGTAGAAAGTGATCACCAAGTGGAGTTAATTAGGTCTCATCTTGAGACTGAACCACTTGTTTTATATCCACTATGTTGTTTAATTTAGTTATCTCTATTTTACTCTATAATTCAGATACCACTAGATTTACTTTGATAGTTAATCTTGGAAAGAAGTTATAATTATTTTGACTTATTAGAATAGCTTCAGAAGTAATATTAATAACTAATATTAATATTACTGAGAATTAATCAATCTTATAAGAAGTTATTTTAATAGTAAAAATTTTATAACCATATTACTTTAATTAACTCAGCTGTATTTATTTTTATTGGGGATCCTTTTAAGAAAACTTTTCAAATAATTTTTTTTATAGATACTCAATTCACCCCCTCTTGAGTACTCTACTTTGACCAACATGTTAGATAAGTGAATTATAAGTAGAAAGTTACATTTATAAGGTATGAAATTACTTTATTATGATTAAATTTATTATTAAATAAAATCGGAAAATACTTCTAACTACACTGGTGAAAATTGAAATGATAACAAATTATTTAAATAATAATATAAAAATAGTTAAGTTAAAATTAATGTTTAGGTGTTAAGAGGAATATTCATCTTCAATATGTAAAATGGAATCAATTGATACAAAATTGAAATATATGTTATTACTATTTAATACATAGACATGGATTATCATTTTTTTCTAGAGGATATTAATTTAATCTATATTTATAGACATGAAAAATATATTGGAAAACATTACTATTTTTAAAAATTAGTATAAAGGATTTCTGATTTTGAAATGAAATAACTTATTTTAAATTATCATTTAATTAGTGATAGAAATTATAATAGTATTTCATTAATATAATTGAACCCCATATTGACAATTATATTTATAAAATTTTATCTAATAAAAAAATTGTGGCATATGATTTTGAAATAGATATATAAAAATAATTAAATTATTATTTAAATGATTAATAGTAACAAAATGAAAAAAATATAAAAAGAACAGTGGAAATAACTATTCAACAATAATCTATAGAAAAAAGAATTTATTATTATTAGGAATTTTATATCTTTTTAAAGATATATATTACTATATATCATATTAAAAAAATTTATTTATTTATGCATAGATGTTACATGTATAATGTTGAGATAGAATATATTCTCATGAGATTAAGATTCCAATAATTGATATCATATGAGTAAGATCCCAAATAAATTTTGTTTACCTATTCTAAATATAAATCTATTTTTTATTGAAATTAATTTGTTTAATAAAATTGATGTCCCAAATAAGTAACAATTCATTGATTTCATTTAATGATTATTATGATGGAAATTATAAAATTCAATAATATTATCAAATGAAAATTATTCATTAGTGATTCCACAATAAATTATGGTTATTTATTTTGAAAAATAATGCGAAAATAAGTGAATATTGTTTTTAAAGTACTGAAAGGAAACTATTACATCTAAATATTATTTAATTAATTAAAATATAAAAAAATTACTATAGGAAAATTCTTATAAATATTTTCATGTTTAATGTCAAAAAATATTAGATCAACAATACTTTTTAATTAAAAAAATAAAATGTTAAAGATATCTAATGAGAATAAAATTTAGTTTATATGTTTATATTTTTTTGAAATTATTTTATTTCCAAAAGTTTTTTTAAAGGGATTTTATTGAAAACAAATATCAAATTCTACCCCACATAGATGTGGTAATGATAATAATATCTATTCCACCATACTGTAATCATTTTTTATTTTTAGGCTCAATACATTAGGTGAATTCATTTTATTATATGAATGATTATATAATATAAGTGTATGAATATGAAGTAATATGAAGACCAACACATTTCACCAAAAACCAATTTATTTACATACTATTATTTATAGAGAATTTAGTAATGTTTTGTATAAACTAATTTTTGAAGGAAACCTTATTATAATGTAATAACACTCTAGGTATATTATTTTACAATTGATTATAAACATTCATTACACAGTGTCATCATAATTAGAGAACATTATTATCCCAAGAAAATTTTAGTTAAATTCTTACCAAATTTTTGTATATTGAAGTTATTGTTAAAAAAATTTAAAGTAGATAGATATTGGGGTAGTTGAATAAAAAATATGGTTTTAGTGTAAATATTCATAATATAAAAATTGGTATAGTAGAATCATATAGATAAAAAGGTAATTTTTAATGATTTAAAATTTATGATACACTACCATGACAATAGTAGTCAAAATGCTCAAGATGATAGATTACCTACTTTGAGATTATTAACTATCAGTTTATATAAAGAATTAAATAATGAATAGATTTATGAATGTCATAAAACCGTATATTTGTATGTATAGTTATAAATTCATTATATTTAAGTGTATAAAATGGATATAGACAATGGTTTTATAAAAACTGATAAAAATAAAATGAAAAGGTGAAAATTAATAGAGTTTAAAATATTTAATAAAGGTAAAACCATGATGTGGGTATGTTAACTATATTAGGGATTATTCTAGTGTTATTGAAATCATAGGTAAAATTACAATGTATTAATTTTGTAAATGGAAATTCATGCATTATATGATAACACACAACCCCACTTGTTTCTTCCATATGAGTAATCATGTATTAGTTAGATCATTATCTAATGTCATTTTAATGTTTTTTGATTATAGAATAATAATATTTTAAATAGATAATTGTCTGTTATAGTTAAATGAATTTTATAAATGGTTTTGTAAATTATTTAATAGTTTTATTATTTTGGAAATAATTATAATGATGAAATAGTGAATGTTTTTGAATAGTTTACTCTTTAAATAGTGTCATATATTTCTAGATAAATATATGGAGGTCATGAGAGGGTTGTATATGAACCATGGTATAAAAAATTATATAATTAGATGTTCATATATCCCATTTTTATATAATATCTTGAATATTTTAATCTATGTTCAGATTAATATTTTTTAATATCACATTCACAGAAAGTCATGAAAATTCATAATAAATATTAAAATTTTCATTTCAATAAATAATTTACTTTTGAATTAAACATTAGAAAATTATCTGAATGTTGATTCTCCTTAAAAATGTGTATTTAGACCTAAAACGGGTCTTAGGAGGTAACTTTGAGGGATAAGGTGAGCATTGGGGGGGGGGGGGTTGTATGGTGCCATTGGATGGATTTTAGAAAGTTATAGCTCCACAAGAAAGTTGGTGTAGTGACACTACCTAGATAATGGTAGTGGAAGGTATCGTGACATCATCATAGAGCCACTGGCTAGCCAATGACCTAGGTCAAGCTATCCAGTGGCCACAGGTGTAATATTTTATCAAGGGTATGTCTAAAATTTTACATGGGGCCACCCCTTACCTCCCTCACTCCAAATTTTAAACCCCTTTGTGTCCAGTATCTCCCTACATGTGCCTCACTGCCTCTCACCCCTTTTGAAGGATCTCACTTGATCCTTGGTTACATTGATTGTTGCAGGATAAATATAGGTGCTTATGGTGAGTCTATATCTCTTCTTCATTCAATTAATCATTTCTCATTCCTTTTCCTTTATTCTCTCACGTCACTTGTCAATTATTTTATATTTTTATATACTTTTTAGTTTCTTATTTTCTTCAAATTTAGGTTGAGATAGTGATCAATAATCGACATGTGGGATTTTCTAATCATAAGGTTGTTAGTCAGTAATCCAAACACATATGTTCTCTTATATGTTCAAGTTTTTCAATTTTGTGTCCACACTATATATTGGGTGTTGACATAGATTTCATTAAATTATATTACCCTTTGTTCCACCATAGTTAAATAGTTAATCATAATTAACAAAGTGATAGAGATAGATTTTATTAAATGGTTAATTCATGTCAATATTCATACAAAAATGAGGTAGTTTTTTTAAATTAATGATTAAGAAATGGAATTTCACAATAATCAATTACCATTTAATGGATTTTTACTTGATTTAGACTGAAATATTAGTAATAGAAATTTTAAAAAATGATGATTGGAGTTTTGGAATGAATTTAGTGAAATGAGATCCTATTTTACCAATGAATGGTTTTGAAATAGAAATAATTATAGACTTTATGTTTATTTATAAAAAATAGTTTTTATTGAAAAAGTAAGGCATTATATGGTCTAGTAAAATGAAAATTTTTACTTTAAATTAGCATGGCCTATAAAAATATATTTTATATTTTTATGGAAAATGAATGTTTTGACGTGGTTATTAATTTTTAAAATTTTAATATCTATTATGTAATTGTTTTTGTCATGGTTTCTTTGTTTTTAAAAGATATATATTAATGAAAAAACCAATTTTGGAGTCTTTAAGATTTAAATGGAAAAAAATTGACCATTAGGGTTGTATTATTTTAATGGAATGAAAAATGAACTTTGGTATGGTCTAATTTTAATGTAAAACAAAATCACATTTGGGTTACTCATGATTTTAAATATAATGAAAAAACCCATTGAGTATTTCTTATTTTTATGGAAAAAATATGCAAATCATGGAAGCCTTGTTTTAATGGAAAGTAAAACACCCATCTGGGTGATATTTATTTTAAAGGTAAATGATAACACCCTTTAATAGGGTTATGATTTTTTCGGAGATAACACCCATAGGGGAGGTCCATGTTACTTATTATCTTATGGGACCTTATTATAAAACTTACATAGGAGAGTTCCATATTACTTATTAGATTACACCACTATCTTGGGAAACTCCTATATGAGTGGTATGTGATACATTAAATTTATAATAGGGTGACCTCAGTAAGTTATTGGGTGGTTCAGTCACCGCGACATTCCCATAGATTCCCCTACAATGGAAAAAGCATGAATATTCAATCAGGGTCATGTAACTAAGGGATGATGATTGTATGACCAGTATCCTATGTCATCAAAGAAACCATGAATCATAATATTTATAATGTTTTTATTAAATCATTATATATTATTAAATTTTATAATTAAGTCCTTTTGTTTATATTTCTATTCCAAAATATTTATTTTAGGGTTTTTAATGGTTATGTTTGATTGAGTTTTACTAAGACCATGCTTAAGTCACCATGGAACTTGTGTTCCCTAGAAGTCATCCTTCTTGTTGTTTTTTGTCTGCGTTTTTTTAATAAGAAGGTCTATGTCCTACTATCTTGATAAATTTTGGGTAAGTACTTGTTGCATTATATTTTTACTATATTTCATTAATGTAGTACGGGGGAAGTTACCATGCCATACTTATGAACAATTATGGATGTATAATAGTTTTTATTTATCAATGTTCTACATTATCTTGTATATATGATTCCATAGTGAGGAATACCCTAAAGAATGTATGGAATACTCTATTTGATAAAGAGTTATTATAAAAGGTTTATTTTTTGGCATAATCCATGTCTTAACTATGATAACCTTTTGACCTAAAGTATTTTTTTATATTATTTATATAATTATTTCTACTATAAATATATGTTAAAATATCTCTATAGTATCCTCATTGACCAATATTTCTATTTTATACCCCTAGTGTATAGGGATAAGTGATTAAGGTGATGTATCAACCACATGTCTGACACTGGTTAGCGGTCTAGGGTGGTGTGACACTATAAAGTTATATGATAGAATATTTATTTTTATCTTACAATATGGTATTGTTAGAAAGTCTGGTAGGAAATTTTGGGTATTGGTAATGAGATCATCACTAGGGTTGATCAACTAACGCATGGTAGAAATACCATGTTTCTCGTGATGCAACTTGTTGATCATTGTTATCACTTGTTACAGATGTATTTTAATTTTTAGTAGAGTGAGAAAAATGGTTTATTATGATGGTAATAACTAGATTTGTGCTCTTTTCATAGTATAGAAAGAGGTATTCGGTGTGATTATGCATATATTCATGTATATATGGTTTCATGCAACATGTATAATTCTAGAGAAAAAATATTCATATGTTTACCACATGTTGTTTGTGATTTATATTTTACATAATTATATATATTATATTTATATCATCCTTTGGTTATTAATTATTTTTGATAAGGAATATTGTTTATTCAAAGTGTTATTAGAATATTTTGTAGTGTTTTCCAAAAAAAATTTATAGTGGAATCTTACTTGGACAATTACCTAAATTTTATATTGATTTAAATGAAGATATAAATGGTTTGTTAAATTTTGGTATTGGTTAAATATAATACTAGTAAGAAAATTATTTGTTTTTCCCTTTTAACTTTTTAATAAAATCATATTTATCTAATATCCAAAAAAACCTAAAACCCATAATATTAGAATATTTTAAAATGGTTTTTTGAAGAATGTAATAGTAAATCTTGTTAAAAAGTCTCATTTATGTTATTTTGGTAATGTGAAGTCCCTTGAAAAAAGGTAAGTATGAGAACCAAATGATTATAGTGTTTTAAATTCATGTATAAAATGCTTAACCATGGGTATGTGTGGTTGGGGATATTGGAAGAAATTGAATAATAAAGTCCCTATGTTTTTAGAGGTCATGAGATGCAAGGACTATACCTATTGTTGCTTCCCTATATTTTGACTATGTCATGATAAGGGTAATATTTGTGTGTAATTGATCTTGATAATGGTTTGGGCTAGATAGAGATCATTGTTTACATAACCCTTCATGATTTTTGATGTATTTCATAGTTAATACTATAAATTTTTTATTTTCGAATTAAGTTATGTTATTTTATCATTGTGATAATGTGTGATGAGTAGTGGTATCCTGTAATACCTTGTGGTTTATGTTTGAACCTAGATTAGGTTGGATTGACTAGAATAATTATTATTTGTGAGGATCATGTAATGGTTTTCATGATACTTTGACGTCTATGTACCCTTAAGATGAGAGTCTTTTTCATCTTGTGAGTTTTTGTTTTAGTGAGAACTTGGTTGACGGACTAAATGGGAGGTCCTAAAAACATTTTACACATGAATCAATATGTTTAATAAGTATTTTATTTGAAATATCTAAGGGAAAAATGTTATAGGGTAAGACCATTTCTTTTAATTCCTTTATATTTTTATGTAATTTTTAGATACATTGGTTTGTGTGATTGGTTTATATTTTTTAATTCTTTATTTTTATATGGTTATGGTTATGAAACATGAGGGCAATTTCCTTGTGTTTAGGCTAGTTTAAAAGGGTAGGATCATTTGGATGCCTAACACTATTAGTTAGTGATATAATTTTGATATGAAATATTATTATTGGAAATAACTTGGGATAATTGAAATGGTCCATATAATTATGGTTATTAATTCTCCTATAATTGATATATACAAGGTTTTTATCCTATCATACTATGGTATCTACGATGCCTCTAGTTATTTAAAGTGATAGAGTAGGAGAATGGTTTGGTTAATAGTTGGGTGTGAGAGATTATAAATTGTGATACTCGAATCACGTGGTGATGGTTCATTCTTTTCAATAATTCACAAATGGGTATGAGACCCCTGGGTTTCAATAAGGCCAGGTTTTATAAGAGTAAGCACCATTTGTTTTACAGTGGAATAGAGCTAGTCTACATTGACACTATTTGGCATGGATCAGTGTAACAAGTAGTGTATAGTTACATTAATAATGGTTTGG
The DNA here is from genome assembly GCA_963277665.1 of Viscum album. Classification (NCBI taxonomy): domain Eukaryota; kingdom Viridiplantae; phylum Streptophyta; class Magnoliopsida; order Santalales; family Viscaceae; genus Viscum; species Viscum album. Next base: position 1,099,785,192 of record OY728138.1, on the reverse strand, counting down.
GGAATAATTATTATTGATCGATACAATTGAGATAATTCCATGATAAAATTTGGGTTTACAACTAATTGTTATAGAATCATGTGTCCATGGAAGATTTTGTTTTGTAGTTCACCATGGAACAAGTTAACCGAAAATTGGTGGATAATTTTAGGTTTATGAACATAGGGTATTTTTAAAAAATTTAGAGATCCCATTGTTAGAGGATGATATTCATAGATGGGTCATGTAAAGAACCATCCCAGATCAATCTATGATTTTTAAATAGATTTTTTAAATAGATGACATCATACATGTCACCCATACATTAGAGGTTGTTGACTAGTAGTGGGGGCTGATAGTGGTACATTAAAGAGACTATTCCCCTATATCTGATTGAAAAACATCATAATAAAAACCTATAATAATAAAAATGAGAGTGAAGATAATACTAAATGAACTAAACATGCATTTATAAGGTAAAATATGACTCATAGCATATAAAACATACACATACTGCCCACCAGAATAGTTACAAAAATATACTAGGAAGTAAGAAAATAAAGACACATACTCTAAGAAAACCCTATTACACTCTTCTTCCTAATATCATTTCCTTTTTCAAGCTATCCTAGTCGAACATGATAACCATGGTCACAAATAACAAACCAACCTATTATTGCAATATATATGTGAGAGCTACTAGGTTACCCATGTGCAATGGAGACCTGCATTGGATGTGAGTAAAAAAACTCAATAGAGAACCACCAATGTGGTATAATATTCATCGGTAATGTATTGATATGTGGATTTGACGTGCTAAAATTAAATAAAAAACTATAGAAAAATAAATATAATAATCCAACAATACTTGTTTCAGACCAATGCTAGAATATATTTATGAAAATAATGTAGACCCTAAAAACCACATACTAAACCATCAGTTTTGGATCTTCAGGACCTCAAACCCGATCAACAAAACATGATTCAAACTATCATAGGGTTCCTCTCAACATGTCACATGATCATTCCATCCATAACAACACAACCAATCTAAGAGTGTGTTGTTAAAAAGTTATCAAAGACCAATCCTCATGAATATTTTCTCATATAGGGGATAAGCCAAATATGTATACCAAACCTCTCTTATAAACACTTTTAATTTTTTGTATATTCCTATAAGAATTAAACACCTAAATAAAAAATTATCCAAGTATACCTTACTGGTGATGCCTCAATGGATTGGGGGGCCTAGTGGATCAAAGGCCATGAGCCCCCACCAAATCACCCTTATTAGAATAACACGTGATGATCCAAACATCCTAGATCCAATCCATGGAATCCCAAAGCATATCACAAACCACCCCAATGTGGGTTTTTTCAGAGATAGAATAATACCTATAGAAATTATAGATAAATACAAAGCTAATACGTATCACAGACCTCCCTAATATGGGATTCATCTTATAACACATCGAACCCACTCCAAGGGAATATTGTATAAACATTATGTCCACCTATAAATGTTTATACCATGAAGAACTTAAATAAATGATTGATAAACATGGGTGGCCAAATTCACAACCCATCATGCATCTATTAATGGGATACTCTGACTGATATGATGTTTATTACAACCTAAATAGACATAGTCCTCGATACAAGTTCTAAGGTGACACCTGCAATCATCTCTACCCATTCCTTCATTCACCAAATTGGGGTGACCTATCAAAGGGTCACCCATAGGGGTCCCATAAGACATTAAAACAGTGGAGGTATTCTACTAGATATTTTCAAACATAATTCTTCTCTCAAAAAATTCCCAAAGATCAAAGGACATCACATCCCTTAACATATTCTACATCAATATTTATCCATATATTCCTTATGTTACTAGCCACTCCAACATCCCTAGAGGGTTGTATTTTAATCCAATAACACTTTACCCATCATCATTAGTTCTTTCATTTCACTCAACCAAACCAACAAGTCAATGTGGATCCCACTAACAAAGTATTTAAATCCCATTGGGAGAGTATTGCTCATTCCATGGTCATGTTTCCAAGCACAAGGAACAAAGACATCTCATGATCTAACAAAGACCCATAGAGGATGACCATCCTACTCTAAATCTTCCCTATATCTAAAGGTACTTTAGAGATCCTACACTAAGGCCACTTTTAAAAATTTATCACTAAGGACTTATCCTTTTGAGTATAAATAAAAGTAACTAACACAGAAGGGTCTAATGTGTCCCTTTTCACTATGTCTAATTCCACTTGGGAGGCTGCATGCTCACATGTACATAACACTATGAAAAATACATTGGGAATGTATTGAGGAGAAATTGGATCAAATAAATATATTAAATTAATAATTAATAAGAGAAACACACTAACCATGGTCATACAAGTATCATTCCATCCCATACTATAACACCCTAAGATTTAATTGCACACCCATTTTTAAATTTAACATCTTTGATAGCTTATATTGCATGCAACACCCAGCTTAAACGAACGATGAAATATTATTATAACCTAGTAGTTAAATTGGAAGGAATGAATAATATTAACCATATTCTGAAATTTATATATTATATATTCAATAATTTTTTTTCATCCAATAGATTTTATAATAATAAGATAATAATAAATCCAGTTTTTGCATAAAAAGCGGTATTGTTTTAAAGGCAGTTTTTCACCTTTTAATGATGCAATTGTTTTAAGATGAATTTTTTACACTTTCAGAAAATGTATTTATAAAAATGAAATTTATTTTTTAAATAAAAATATAAAAATTAGTTAGTGGTGAAATATTTATAATTTTTTTAACGGTTAAATTTTCCATGAATAGTAAAAAATACAGTTTTTATTAAATATGGTGTCTTTTGTGATATCGTCAAAACATAAATAGAATATAAAATTTATTAAACATGTGTAAATACTAGGTTATTATAATAAAATATAAATATCATATAAAAATAACTCAGAAAATATAAAATATAAATTATTTCATGATAATTATAATAATCTTTTTAGTGTCGATGCAGCACCTACGTAGCATTAGAAAAGTCACATTCGATGCCTTATTGATATTAATGGAGAAGAAAAAGTATTTTAAGTACTTTATTTTTAAAAATCACTCATAAATGATGACTTTTACTGATATTTTCTACTTTTGGAATTATATAATAGAAATTTTATCAAAATTCTTGTGCAGTGGTTACACAAGGTAAGAGAGGTCAAATTAACAAATTAAATACGTTGTCTTGACACAGATATGAGTAAATTTAAATAATGAATGAATATAAAGGATTATATTTAGAATAATTAGCTTATTTTTATTCTATTAATTTATTTTTATTTTTTATACATGAAACAATTAACTTTAATGATTATGCAACAATGATGCAGTGGTTGTGTAAATAGAAGAAAAACTAATAAAATGATTTTAATTAAAATTAAAAGAACCATTAAATGACCCAAAAAATTTACTAAATATGATTTTATGAGTCATTTTATTCCATAATAATCCTTTTTTATAATTTAGTACCTCATTTATCTAGTTGGTTGATATTAATCCCCTTATAGTATTTTATTTAAAAGAAAGTCATGCTGTTCATAGTGTGATTTTAATTAAGTGTGACATTTTTAATATATGGTTTTCTGGAATATATCTCTTTCCATAAATAGTATTTTTAAATCTAATATGTATATACTAATCATTGATATTTATTTTTTAATTTATAGGGAAAAAATAATTACCATAAAATCATGTACAATGATGATAGAGTAATTATTAAATTAATGGAAAGATCAAATAAAGGACATTAAAAATATTAAAATTAATATAATATGAATTAATTATGGCGATAAATAAATTTTATAGTTTAATATGAAATATTATGGATATATAAAAATTATTGTTTCGAATATATATTATTATCTTGATATTCTTAAAGTCAAAGCAATAAATAGTCCTTAAAATTGACATTATGAATATTTTATAGTAAATAATATTTTATTAAATTGTTTAAAAATACTAAATATTATAAATTCAGAAAAATAAAATGTATATGGTTAATTTAATCTAACATAGTCCATTTATGGCTCTTTTTTAATTTTACTGTTACATTATTTTCCCTTCTATAGTAGAAAATATTAATAGTAAGGTAATTGTCAAAAGAGTTAAGAAGTGGTTAAGAAATGGTAAGGGTATAAACATAACCTAAACTTGTCAAAAAATAATTTTATGAAGATTATTCAACCATTATCACATTAATATAGAATTATTGTTTTTTAATGGATACTTTTTCATGAAAACAACATACATAATAATTAAATCAAACATAGTTACAAAATGTCACTCACTTTGTATTTAATATATTATATGTGTCCACATAGGAAAAAAATAAATATATTAATTAAAAGAAATGTCTATTTTGATATTAATAAAATTATTATTTTTTATATAAATATATTTTAAATTTTTATAAATTATATAATTACCTTAAATGTATGTGAAATACTAATACTATATTTATTTAATTAATAGAAAAAATAAAATAAATGATTTTAAAAATATTAATTTTGATATAATTTGAATGTTTAAATATGTGACATAAATTTTATAGATCTATATAAAATATTAGAGTGGTTTTAAATAATTATATTTTATTTCCCACTTTTTCTTGATGTATTTGAAGTCAAATTAAATGAATAGTATCAAATTTGAAAATAATTATCTTATATGAAATTAATATTTATTAAATTATTTAAAAATCATAAAAATATTCGACAAATAAAATGGGATAATATTTTATACATAATGTAATCCCATTTCCTTTATAGTCTTTTTTTAAGTCTTTTCCTCTATAACAGTCTTAATGATATTTTAATATTTTATGGGTTTTGAAAAGCACAACTCACCATAATTGTAAAATGACATATCCTCTCTCACTTATTCACAACACCTTCAGCCTTATATCTGGAACAAAACCTACACATTTTACCACCCAAAATCCTTATACATGTTTTGGATGTCCTATGTTTCCAAAAATTCCAACTCTAGATCAGTTAAGAAGAGATCTAAAGGAAGTCAGCTGAAGAAGAGGTAATCCTTTTTACCAACTCATTCAAATTCATTCGTTTTTCTACTTAATCTTAATGTGATGCTTCCATCCTAAAATAATAAATCCAGTATCATATATATACTAATATGTTATTATTATTATGAAACAACCATATTCTACCTTTTATCCATCCTATGAAAAATGAAATCATCACACATGCATACGTACAGCTTACCGTGTCCACATAGCGGTGCAATTTGTATTTCATCTCCACTTTACTTGGATGGTAATAATAATAGAAATAATGGATATATATTATAAACATTACATGATATTGATTCAGGGAAAATAATATATCATCCAATTCCTAACTCTTTAAACTATTTATAAATGACATCATCACTAGTTCAAATGTACGACATACTGTCTACATGAAGCGGTGTGATTAATTTTTTATGATCAACATTCAAGAATGGTTAAAAAATATATTTAATGATTAAAAATTATATTTATAAAATTAATATTAATATTATTTATATTCTGGATCTATTTCCAATACAAGAGAACTGGTACTTCCAAGACAATACAATCATGATAAAACATGGAAATTAACACATGAAATAGTGAAATGAATAAAATATTACTAATAAATGAGTGGTAAAATGTTATAACGGGGTCATAGATGATATAATAAATATTAATATTTTTTTATAGGTTAATAATTTTTTAAAACTATTATATATGAGGTTCAGAAACGTACGGAAGAAATCAGACCTAAGTTAAGGGTTCATTTCACAATGTCATCATTATTTGGGATTAATTATATTTAAGTCTCCATTGTGGAATATTTCTATTCCTTGACCATGTTTTATAAAAGAAATCAGAATGGTTTTTACTATTATACTATAAATGTTTAATGTCATTTTTACCCATGTCTTACTTTTTACAGAATGATTTAAAAATATTATTTTTATCATTTTCTAAACAAGGCTCTTTGTGACTTTCTAACACAAATATATGGAAGGAATGTTTTTTTACTTACACTAAATTAAGGTATTATCTCTATTTCATAAATCCTTAATGTATTGAGAAATATTTTATAGGTTTATAAGGTTTTCTTTAAATGAAATGTTTTTTATAATTGTGCGACCCTTTAAACAAATGATTTCAATATAAAAAGGGTATTTCTATCAAGAAATTTTCAATGATTTTATTAGAGTATTTTAATCTCTATCAACACCATTTTTTTAATCTTATGCATAATTGAGGTTGATATCATATGGTGATATACACCATATTTTATTGAATGGTTTATGATCTATTTGGCTATGGATATGCTATTTTGATACCACTCATCACATTACTATAGATGGTTTATAGTTACATTTTCACATGTAATATAATAGTTTTCAATATAAATGTTTATGATGTTTATGTTTCACCCATTTCATATTATGAATGAATTAGACATTGTAATTTATGATAGGGGACTAAAATAGACCCTTGTTTAATCGGTAGGTCTCATTATACAAACTTGTTTGAGTATTGACTGAGGAATTACCCATTTATGTATGGTGTCTTGGCCAAAGCCTTGAAACCATTATTAATTACCTCATTATGAGATTAGTTATTGGTTATCATGTGATTATCTAATTAATTTCAATATTCATAAATAAATCTTACGTCATGTTATTATAGAATTATTTTACTTTCATTCATTCTTATCATATTGTGCTCAATTTATCTGTCTAATGGAATGTATTTAAGTTATTTGCCTTTCCAAATTTTTTATGATTATTTATAATAGATTATACTGTATGCATACCCTTACTGATTATCTGATATCACTAATTTCTAATATTTAATTTTCCCTAGGATTCCAAGAAGTATATTAAAACTGATATGTAGGGTAAATCTAAGAGAGTAATGTTGTTTTCAATAGATTTATTATGTTGTAATTTATATTTTTAGTTAAAATGTATGATTCTAATATGTATATAGTTTTCCAAAACTAGAAAACTGTTTGGACCTTTTGGATGTGATTCCTTTTAAGATATTCCAATGTAATAATGTAACTACTGACTCTGGACTACTAGATTAATGGTATTTATAGTTGGTACCAGTGGAATTTTTAGAGAAACATTGGGAACTAGATTTAGGAAAATATAGACTAGAGAAAGAAACCTTATGGAAAAAATTTCAAATATTCCCAAGGAAACCAAGCCTATGATCTAGAGATTAGTTACGATATTATATATTATATTTCATAATGTTATATATTATTTTTCATAATGTTATGATCTAATATAGTTTATGCCATTTTATTTATAAATGGAAAATAGCAGTAGGAATCATAACTATAAGGAACTGACCTTAAACATTACTTATTATTGAATTAAATGAATAATTCACATTGAGGATCTTTTTAGGTTTAGAGTTTTAGAGAATTAGTACATAACTATTACATCTCAAAGGTTACAAAGTAGACATATCTACTCAGCTTCCATTTTTTTTCATAAAAATAAAAACTCTTGAACAAAAGAGTCATGTCTAGTTCCTTGTTTTAGACAGCCTGACATTTCCTTGATCCCATCTTTGACCCTATTCAACTTTATGTCCTGTGAAAAAATTTTCAAAAAAACATGGGATGAGCATAAAAAGCTTATTAAGGTTTATAACAATACGGAAAGAAAACATTAGTCCTTGAATACATAAGAATAAATGAAATCATACTTCATAAAACATAATAACGTTAACATACCTCATGAAATCAAAAGACTTTTGAATAACTCATAGAAATCATAAGACATAAAGGTAACTAGAGGCATTCAGAGCATTATTACATAGGGAGTAACCCACATGGTTACTTTTGGAATACCCATCATAGTATATTCCCTAAATCTATTTGGAGAAATCGTAACATTTAACTCCTTTGCGTTACCCAATGCATTGGAGAGCTATATCGGGCTCACCCGCCCTTAGTTTATCATGAAACCACCCGTATTCATAAACAATTACCAATAACCATAACATAATCGTATCACATAAAACATACATAAAGGAAACATAAAATTTCCACATTTCAATCACAAGATATCAATACAACACATTTATATAATAAAAACTTTATGGAAACTATTTTCAATACCAAAATAAAATAAAAGTAAAACATGGTATTTATTTTTCATTTAAAAAAAATTATGGCTTGTAGAGGAAGAAGAAACTCAAATAATGGTCACAGTGGTGGATAAGTCATTGTCGCCACATACGTATGACAAAAACATTCCCTTTTGTTGTTTAGTAAAATGTTTCGTATAAAAAAGATTCCTTTTGAATAGGCTTAAAAGTGAAAGGGTTTTATACACCGTATAAAAGAAAGTTGTGAATAAAACAAAATATGCCTCAATGAAAGGATATTGAGACGAAGTGCCATACCACCTTGAATCTTTTAACATTTTAAACCATTAATATCCATATAAATAAATCCTTAAAACCACTATGAAAACATGGATATTAATGAGAAATATTTATAAGAATAAATCATTAAAACATTTAAAACGATATTTTAGTTAAAGGGTTTTTACCAAAATTAGAGACACTTGAATACAATAAATGGGGAATAACATTTAATCAAAACTTTAGAATATCATAAGAATAAATTGATTCATGATATAATATTCCAAAGGACAGTATATACACTATATAAGAGTGAATTGGTGCATAACAACAATGATGTCTCAATAGAAATGTAAAATGAGATGAAATCCCTTATAAAGAAGGTATCCTTAAATTAAGGATAAACCAATCTCATAATTATGTGTCAAAAATATAAATAAACCCAATATAAGTGGATATTAAGTGTAAAACAATCAAAGTTCATTCACACATATTCAAAGGATGACATATTCAATAACTATAAGTTGAACCCAAAGAAATCGAAATTTGGTTTAAAAGTTCCCTTGTAAAAATTTGACAGCCTAACAACGTCACTTAAAAATTCATAAAGTTAGATGATGAGATAGAAAATGGTATCTCATCACTTGGACATAAAATTTTCATCAATAAGGATATATAAGAACATATCCCAATATAAACAGATTTAAATTAAAAGATATAACAAAATAAGTCTTTTAAAAAGAGGAGTGTGAAAGGTTCCCTTATTGATTTGAGAAACTTTCGAAACGTACACCCCATGAAAGAAGGGTCATACAATGAAGATTTAAATACCCATAAATGAGATTATATTATACAAATAGAAAAATAATGGGCAGTACATACACCACACAAAAAGAAATAGTGGCCAATATAGCATGAATCTCACGGGAATAAAAAGTGAGATGAAAATCCCCTTTTGAAAATTTGGCAGCCTAACAGCGCCACATTAAACTTCCAAAAATGGATTGATGAGATAAAATAGGGTCTCTCATCATATTAAAATAAAATTTATAGCAATATGAATATAAATTAACATCTCCGAACATAATAATGATGAGCTTAAAAGAAATGACATAAAAGAGAGTACTTACAAAGAAATAGAGAGGTAGGATCCCTTACCTCAAGTCCGACTTGTCTTGTTCGTTTCTTTATATTCCTGAATAATAAACTTTTTTCAATTTATAATTTCTTAAGGACCTCCTCTAAAGTTCATTATTCAATTCATATCACATATTATCATGTTATAATAATTAGTTAATTACGTGAGTTCATATCAAATGTTTTTGTCAATGTTTGGTACATGAGTAAAAAATGAACCTGTTTGAAAAGAATTGTCCATATTGTTATAAGTACATCATCTCCAGAATATTATTAATGATTTAAATATCATATATATCCCGTAAATATTCATTTTATACTATTCCATAACATTTGGAGAGAAAAATAAATGAAATGCCCCGTTCATGGAGACGGTAGGCCGTACGTACGCATGAACGCTACTTTCATTTCTTTGTCATATTAATGGAATTAAAAATAATTGAGATATATATATATTATAATTACAGTATAATATATAGGTTATATAGGTCACATAAGTTCATTAATTTCATTCTTTATACATTCCATGTATTGCATGAACGAGTCCCATCACTTGAGGGGGCGGTAGTCCACACTTCCTCGTAGGAAATTATCGCATTTGCACAACATGAAAATCCTAAAGTCATGTTTTAAATATAAAATAAAGAGGAATATAGGAAACATAAACACCATATATATCACATATAAAATACAGTGACATCATAATGGACACCATGAAAGGTGTTAAGAGAAGATTGCACAATCATCGTTTCGTGAGGCTGTAATTCTCCATCCATAGAAACAGTATGTTCTTTTACCATTAGACAAAGGTGTGTGTAAGTGTAGCTTGAATAATTCACATAAAAACATCCTATTATATTTCAGATACTGGTTTTGTTACAAAATAAATTAATAAAAATATTTTATGGGTTTTTAGAAGAAAAATAAAATAATAGAACACAAGTGAAGACATTACCTTTAAATCGGGTAACTCCTCTTGGTTTGAACCAAAAGGGTTTATTTAAGAGAATTATGCCAACGGTGAGGCTTCAATGATGAAGATAGGGATATTTAGAGATTAAATGGGCATGTGTTGGCCGATCCAAAGGCTTGAGGGGTGTGGGTAAGGTGGTATAGGTGAGGGCCTTTTATAAGAGGAGAGGAGGGGCATTCATGGGAAGTCAATAAACGTTACTTTATTATAAAATTCTTTTCGTATTTTAATGGTCCCACATTGATATATTTAGAGGATAAGGTGATAATGGTTCGAAATATACTCATCCAATAGTCTTTTTACAAGTTTAGGTCTTAGATTTTACACTATCCTTTCATTTTATTTAAATCGTTAAATAATGTGGTAGTCGCTGCATCATCATGGTGTCATAAATAATTTAATTTATTTATTGTATAAAAATTATAGAAAAAAATATAATGATGTATGAAATATTTTTAGCTTTATAATTAATATTTATAGTAAAAAATATGACATGTATAACCCCATGTAAAAATTGTTTTAGTAAAAAAATACATGTTTGTGACATTTTAATTTTAACTTTAAATAAAAAGTTATTAATGTCATTTTCCTACCAAAGTGGATCCATGGGGTCCCCAAGTTGACCCATGGATTTTATTGGTCGTCCATGACACATCCAATTAGGGTAAGACATGTGTTATGGTCATTTCATATTATTAAAACATTATTTTTACCTTAAATTACACTAATTACCTCTAATTGCGATTAAAAACAAAAAAGTTACTATTCACCAAAAAATTATTTTAATCCCATTGAACCACATTTTAATTCCTAATGACAACCATGTATGTTGTATTTTTGAAATTCAAAACACAGAGGTGGTAAAATTTTCATTTAAATGATAAATCAGTTTTTAAGTACCACTTAGTGGTTTCACTATTCATCAAAAATTGAAGTTTTTCAGAAAAATACCAAAACTTTACCCTAAGATATATTTGATATTACGAATTCAAAAATGTTGTCTATTTTAAAAAATTCAAAACATATAAGTTATACTAATTAATTTAATAATTAATTCCCACTGTCAGAGCAAATAGCGTGTTTTTATGAAACAATATATATCAAAAGATTGACACTAGTTTAAGTTCAATTTCAAATTGAATTTAATTTCAATGACCACCATTGGATTAAATGGTAAAAATATATTATAATATAACTTTAAAACCAATTTAAATTATTATCTAATCATAAAATTAAATTATATTAAAAAGTGGTTTTGAATTAAAATACAACATTTATCACTATTCATTAAAAAATGAACTTTATCGGAAAGATACCAAACATTTACACAAAGTAAATTTTGATGTCCCGATTCTAAAGAAGAATTTTATTTGGTCTAATAGAATGTATAAGAGTGAACAAAACTATATTAAAGAGGGTTCACCATCAAAAGGAGATAAATCGACCTTTTAGTGAATTTTAGTGTATTTATGCTTAAAATTGAATTATTTTCTTATTTTAGCCTTTATATTTTATTAGATAAATGTAAAAACATTTAACAAACATATATAATCATATTTTAGTTATTTATATTCATTCCAGCCAATTCAACGACTAGGCGTTAACTACCATTTAAAATAATATTATTTTATTATTAGAGTGAAACGTACGATTTCAAAGAAACTCGTTGTTGCGTATTGGGTACGCCATCGAGCATAGCATTCCATTTAAAGTAATATTAATATTTTATTCACAAATATTAATAAATATAAAAAATTAATATTCTTTATTTACCTGGGATGTTACATCCTTCCCCCCTTTTGGGAATTATGGCCTCACAATTTTAAAATTGGGCTTTGAAACTTCATTGAAAGTCCCACATCAGAACAAGAGTCGGTAAAAAAATCACATTAAAAGAAATAAAGAGAAGTATAGAGGTCACCCAAGTTAACCCATACTAGGATTCCATGTAGGAAAACATGGATATGGAAGGAAAAATAAAGGGTAATGTTCTAAGGGAGAGTGATAGAAAACATGTTTATGAGAAAGTTAACCACCAGAAAATCACAAACTTATGATGGGTTAAACGATATTCGATTCCCTAGTAAGAAACGTTAACATACAAAATTTTTGTTTTAAGTTACTTTTCATTGAGGAATTTATTTTTGAGATTAACTAAATCATAAGGAAACATACTTACTTGTCATGTTGACTTTCATATTTTACTAGATTTATTACACAAACTCATACTTTCTATAAATGATGAGTATTTAGGAAGACTTGTTCACATTAAGAGTACTATAATCAAATTCTCGAGAATCACCTAATCCAAATAAGAGAACTATATACTTACCATGTCTTTAGACCTTAACCAAAACCAAAACCAAAAAGGTTAGTACAAGACCAGATAATACCCAAAAAGGATAATCCTTTAAAAAAACAAATCTATTCTTAATCTCCAAAATTTGTCAAACAATACCCAAAGTCAACAAAGACCATTAAATAAATATCTATCCATAAAATTCTTCAAAGTAAAATAAACTAATATTGAAACCCAAATCTCTGAAGGATTTAATCACATAGTCTCCTAAGATAAATCTTAATATTTTTCACCAAAATAAAATCAGTTACTCTTACAGTCTCATACTGAAAAGTAAATAACCTAATCACATATCCTCCATGATAGGATAATAATTTCCATTGATAACCCAAATCAACTTACTCTTAATTCATAAAATCATCTCACTAAAAAGAATTAGTCAAACTAACCTGGGACTTCTCATAGTCCATTGGTAGGCGATAAATAACAGTCGCACTTTGGTTGTGGGTTCGATTCCCACAGCTTCGTCTGACACGATAGGTTGTCACACAGTCTACGTGCTGTACTTTTTCCAAAACTACATGATTCTTATAACATTCCCAAAAAGCAATAAAATATTCAAAAATAACCATAACATAATTTAACGTCAAGTTTATCTCATGCCTTCCATTTTCCATCATAACATATAATAACCCATAATTACCTCAAAAGTAAGGACCATATAAAACCTAATGGTTACCTTTATAATTATTACCTGAACTTCCACATCGATTTGGTCATCTCATATATGATACATTAGAGAACTCACCAAGGTTCAAGTGGTTGATCATGACTCCTGATAGTTGGTTTAGAATAACCACGAGATTTCTCATTGAATCCCCCATTTCATCTAGTCTCTTAATCAGAGAACCACCACAGCTTCCTTCAAATCCATTGTCACTTTGGCACCTGCTAGATCCATCCATTTACTAAAACAGAAAACATCAGTGTGAGTATATCAACAAAACCATCATGTAATAATGAGGAAGATAAACACTAAGATATACTTACTCATTCAATTTCTCTAAAAACTATGACTCTTTCTGAAATCCTAACCATTATGGTAATGTCACTTATGCTTAGAGAATAACCAAACCTCTAAAGTTATCTATACCAACTATAAGGACCCGGCCTTAAACACTACTTATTGTTGAATTAAATGAATAATTCACATTATGGATCTTTTCAGGTTTAGAGTTTTAGAGAATTAGGACATAACTATTACATCTCAAAGGTTACAAAGTAGACACATCTACTCAGCTTCCATTTTTTTTCACAAAAATAAAAACTCTTGAACAAAAGAGTTATGTCTAGTTCCTTGTTTTAGATAGCCTGACATCTCCTTGATCCCATATTTGACACTATTCAACTATATGTCATGTGAAAAACATTTCAAAAAAACATGGGATGAGTATAAAAAGCTCAGTAAGGTTTATAACAATACGGAAAGAAAACATTAGTCCATGTATACATAATAATCAGTGAAATCATACATTACTCAAAAAACATAATCACGTTAACATACCTCATGAAATCACAAGATTTACGAATAACTCATAGAAATTATAAGACATAAAGGTAACTTGAGGCATTCATAACATTATAACGTAGGGAGTAACCCTCATGGTTACATTTGGAATACCCATCACAGTATATTACCTAAATCTCTTCGGAGAAACCTTAATGTTTAACTCCTTCACGTTACCCAATGCATTGGAGATCTATATTGGGCTCACCCGCCCTTATTTTATCATGGAACCACCCATCTTCATAAACAATTCCCAAGTACCATAACATAGTCGTATCACAAAAAACATGCATAAAGGAAACATAACATTTCCACATTTTAATCACAAGATATCAATACAACACATTGATATAATAAAAAAATTATGAAAAAAATTTTCAATACCAAAATAAAATAAAAGTAAAACATGGTATTTATTTTTCATTTAAAAAAAATTATGGCTGGTAGAGGAAGCCAAAACTCAAATAATGGTCACAACGGCGGAGAAGTCGTTGTCGCCGCATACGTACGACACAAACATTCCCTTTTGTAATTTAGTAAAACTCTTCGTATAAAAAATATTCCTTTTTAATAGGCTTAAAAGTCAACGGGTTTTATACACCGTATAAAAGAAAGTTGTGAATAAAACAAAATATGCCTCAATGAAAGGAGATTGAGACAAAGTCCTATACCACCTTGAAGCTTTTAACAATTTAAACCATTAATATCCATATAAATAAATCCATTA
Source organism: Viscum album (assembly GCA_963277665.1). Taxonomy (NCBI): domain Eukaryota; kingdom Viridiplantae; phylum Streptophyta; class Magnoliopsida; order Santalales; family Viscaceae; genus Viscum; species Viscum album. Next base: position 1,099,770,043 of record OY728138.1, on the reverse strand, counting down.
AACTACTTTGAAAACATGGATATTAATGAGAAATATTTATAAGAATAAATCATTAAAATATTTAAAACGATATTTTAGTTAAAGGGTTTTTACCAAAATTAGAGACACTTGAATACAATAATTGAGGAATAACATTTAATCAGAACTTTATAATATCATGAGAATAAATGGATTCATGATATAATATTCCAAAAGATAATATATACACCATATAAGAGTGAATTGGTGCATAACAACAATGAAGTCTCAATAGAAATGTAAAATGAGATGAAATCCCTTATAAAGAAGGTATCCTTAAATTAAGGATAAACCAATCTCATAATTATATGTGAAAAATATAAATACACCCAATATAAGTGGATATTAAGTGTAAAACAATCAAAGGTCATTCAAACATATTCAAAGGATGACATATTTAATAACTACAAGTTGAACCCAAAGAAATCGAAATTGGGTTAAAAAGTTCCCTTGTAAAAATTCGATAGCTTAACGACGTCACTTAAAAATTCATAAAATTAGATGATGAGAGAGAAAATGGTATCTCATCACTTGGACATAAAATTTACATCAATAAGGATATAGAAGAACATATCCCAACATAAAAAGATGTAAATTAAAAGACATAACAAAATAAGTGTTTTAAAAAGAGGAGTGTGAAAGATTCCCTTACCGATTTGGGCAACATTCGAAACGTACACCCCATGAAAGAAGGGTCATAAAATGAAGATTTAAATACCCATAAATGAGATTATATTATACAAATAGAAAAATAATGGTAAGTACATACACCACATGAAAGGAAATAGTTGCCAATGTAGCATGAATCTCACGAGAATAAAAAGTGAGATGCAAATCCCCTTATGAAAATTCGGCAGCCTAACAACGCCACATAAAACTTCCAAAAATGGATTGATGAGATCAAATAGGGTCTCTAATCATATTAACATAAAATTTACAGCAATAGTAATATAAATGAACATCCCCAAACATAAGAATGATGATATTAAAAGAAATGACATAAAAGAGAGTACTTAAAAATAAAGAGAGAGGTAGGATCCCTTACCTCAAGTCCGACTTGTCTTGTTCATTTCTTTATATTTCTGAATAATAAAATTTTTTCAATTTATAATTTATTAAGGACATCCTTTAAAGTTTATTATTAAATTCATATCACATATTATATTGTTATAATAATTAGTTAATTATATGATTTCATATCAAATGTTTTTGTCGATGTTTGGTACATGAATCAAAAATGAACTTGTCTTAAAATAATTGTCCATGTAGTTATAAGAACATCATACCCATAATATTATTAATGATTTAAATATCATATATATCCAGTAAATATTCATTTTATACTATTCCATAACATTTGGAGATAAAAATAAATGAAATGTACCGTTCATGGAGACAGTAGGCCGTACGTATGCATGAACGCTATTTTCATTTCTTTGTCATATTAATGGAATTAAAAATAATTGAGATATATATATATTATAATTCCAGTATAATATATATGTTATATAGGTCACATAAGTTCATTAATTTCATTATTTATACATTCCATGTATTGCATGAACGAGTCACATCACTTGAGGGGGTGGTAGTCCACACTTCCTCGTATGAAATTGTCGCATTTGCACAACATGAAAAGCATAAAGGCATGTTTTAAATAAAAAATACAAAAGCATATAGGAAACATAAATACCATATATATCATATATAAAATACAGTGACATCACAATGTCCACCATGAAAGGTGTTAAGAGAAGATTGAACAATCATCGTTTCATGAGGCAGTAATTCGCCATCCACAGAAACAATATGTTCTTTTACCATTAGACGAAGGTGTGTGTAAGTGTAGCTCGAGTACTTCACATAAAAACATCATATTATATTGAATATACTGGTGTTTTTACAAATAAAGGAATACAAATATTTTATGGGTTTGGAGAAGCAAAATAAAACAAGAGAACACAATGGAAGACATTACCATTAAATCAGGTAACTCCTCTTGGTTTGAACCAAAAGGGTTTCTTGAAGAGCATTTTTCCAAAGGTGAGGATTCAATGATGAAGATAGGGATGTGGAGAGATAAAATGGCCAGGGTTTGTCCGATCCAAAGGCTTGAGGGGTGTGGGTAAGGTGGTAGAGGTGGAGGCCTTTTATAAGAGGAGAGGAGGGGCACTCATGGAAAGTCAAGAAAAGTAACTTTATTATAAATTGATTTTCGTATTTTAAAGGTTCAAAATTGATATATTTATAGGATAAGGTGATAATGGTTCGAAATATACTCATCCAATAGGCTTTTTACAAGTGTAGGTCTTAGAGTTTACATTATCTTTTCATTTTATTTAATCATTAAATAATGAGGAAATCACTGCATCATCATGGTGTCATAAATAATTTAATTTATTTAATGTCTAAAAATTATAAAACAAATATCATGATGTAGGAAATATTTTTATCTTTATAATGAATATTTATAGTAAAAATTTGACATGTATAACCCTATGTAAAAAATTGTTTTAGTAATACAATACATGTTTGTGACATTTTAATTTTAACTTTAAATAAAAAGTTATTAATGTCATTTTCCTACCAAAGTGGCTCCATGGGGTCCCCAAGATGACCCATGGATTTTCTTGGTCGTCCATGACACATCCAATAAGGGTAAGACATGTTTCAAGGTCATTTCATATTATTAAAACATTATTTTTACATTAAATTACATTAATTACCTCTAATCGCGATTAAAAACAAAAAAGTTACTATTCACCAAAATATTATTTTAATCCCATTGAACCACATTTTATTTCCTAATGACAACCATGTATGTCGGATCTTTTAAATTCAAAACAAAAATGTGGTAAAATTTCATTTAAATGAAAAATCAGTTTTTAAGTACCACTTATTGGTTTCACTATTGATCAAAAATTGAAGTTGTTCAGAAAAATACCAAAACTTCACCCTAAGCTATATTCGATATTCCGAATTCAAAAATTATTTCTATTTTAAAAAATTCAAAACATATAATTTAAATTAATTAATTTAATAATTAATTCCCGCTGTCAGAACAAATAGCGTGTTTTTATGAAACAATATATATCAAAAGATTGACACTAGTTTAAGTCCAATTTCAAATTGAAATTAATTCCAATGACCACCATTGGATTAAATGGAAAAAATATATTCTAATTTCACTTTAAAACCAATTCAAAAGATTTTCTAGTCATATAAATAAATTATATTAAAAAGAGGTTTTGAACTAAAATACAACATTTTCACTATTCATTAAAAAAATGAACTTTATCAGAAAGATACCAAAAATGTACACAAAGTAAATTTTGATGTCCTGATTTTAAAGAAGAATTTCATTTGGTCCAATAGAATGTATAAGAGTGAAAAAAACTATATTAAAGAGGGTTCACCATCAAAAGGCGATAAATCGACCTTTTAGTGAATTTTAGTGTATTTATGCTTAAAATTGAATTATTTCATTATTTTAGCCTTTATCTTTTATTGGATAAATGTAAAAACATTTAACAAACATATATAATAATATTTTAGTTATTTCTATTCATTCCCGCCAATAAAACGGCTAGGCGTTAACTACCATTTAAAATAATAATATTTTATTATTAGACTGCAACGTAAGATTTCAAAGAAACTCGTTGTTGTGTATTGGGTATTCCATCGAGCATAGAATTAACTTTAAAGTAATATTAATATTTTATTCACAAATATTAATAATTATGAAAATTTAATATTCTATATTTACCTGGGATGTTACAATAACCGCATCAATGAATATAGGGATTTTCCTCTTAGGCATGATATTGAAGTAAGAGATGGAGCTGCAGCTGGAGATAAACAAATTATAACTATACCAACACACCTGACTCAGGTTATGATAAATAAACTTTCCTCTATTGAACATTCGGTTGATCGATGATGCAATGTAATATTGTTAGAACGATTCTTGTGACAAAAACCTTCATCATTCAATGGGACTAAAAATCCATTTGTAGCTAAGCAAAGGATAAGTTCATTAGAGGAAATATTTCTCACTTTGGATTGTAATGAAAGGGGGAAGGTTTTCATGGTATTTTATTTTCTCTCAGGGGATGTATATCAATAGTGGTCATTGATTCAAAACACTAAGGATGAAAAATAAATAATAAGTATGTAATGAAATGATTTTAAGGAACTTTTATAGGAAAAATATTTTCTTCAAGAACAATGATCATAGCAGAGAGAAAATTCTTGAGTTTGATACAAAATGAGGATGAGAATGTTGATAATTATGAATCAAACATTACAAGGTTTTAAAGTTATGTAGTAGACTATGTACATAATCGAAAGAGAATGATTGACCATTTCTTCAATGGGATTAAGACAATTCTTTGAAGGCCACCAGTCTGCCAAAATTTCTCAACATATGAGGATATAGTATCATACACTATAAAAATAGAGAAATAATTTTCTATGTATTATGAATTCTAAATTAAGAAATAGAAGAAGAGGATGATAGAGAAAAATATAGATATAGGGAAGAAGGTAAAGAAATATTTTTCTACATGTGATAATTGTGGAAGAAAACGCTATATTTTTTTGCCTAAATGGAACGAATGTTTTCTACAAGAATGGTGATAGAAGCCACTAACATTTTAATTGAAAAGAAAATAAAGACATTTTATAATTATTCAACTGTAAGGATATAGGGTATTGTGAAAATAAGTGTCACAATAATCAAGGGAATATATCTCATAAGAAGAAAATTGATCAATTTCAGGCTTATGCTATTACTGTAATCATAGTAAAATAATTAAATTATTTGTGTTTTTGTATTCCAGAATTATGTTATGATATCCTAGTTAAAATAATCATGATATATATAAGGATTTCATTGTAGTACTTATTCTTTAATGATTTCAAAGCATGCATGTTTTTCATTAAGGTTTAAGGTTATAAAGGTACTAATATATCTTGTATGTGACAATAATAGCTACATTATGTTGTTTGGGGAAAATATAATGTTAAATTTATTTTTGAAATTTAGTGACCTTCCTTATAAATTTTTGGTCTTTTAATTTGGATATATTTTGGATGAGTATTAAAATTAAATACTTATGGAATAGATTAAGATGAACATTAGATATTATTATTTGAGGTTAAATTATGATTTATTATTTCAGATATCATGTGCTAAAAATTTTGGTTTTAGTAAAACTTTAAACATATAGAGAATTAATTGTGGATATTTTGATTCATTAAAGTGCTTCAGACATAAAAAAATTCATTGAAAACATTCAGTTACTAGTGTAAGGGATAAAGTGGCAATAGATCAAAGAATAACCAAAGGATGAGATTATGCTTATGATATGGAAAGTAATCAAGTATGTTTATTTTATCAAGTTATTATCTAGATAGTAAAATAACACTTTAACCCTGGGAAAAATATTTTGGTATAAAAAAATTATTTGTTAACTTTTCTTTATGAGAAATCAATGATCTTTTAACTAATAATAGATTTACTATTTTGTAATATTTAACTTTATAATAACCAAGTTCTCTATTACTCTCCATTAGAACATGATAGTTTTATTTTTCATCCATGTCCATATTTTAACTTTTGGATAATTTTAATCAATTTTAAAGCTAATTTTATTATGACCTTCACATTTCTTTTTCCCTCTTATTAAGAGGTTGTTTTATTAACCATAATTCTTATGTAGGTTTCCCAAAAATGAATTTTCAAGTATCAACCTTTGAATTTTGATGTAAAAATTCGAATTGAAATGACAGAATTTATTAAAGGAGAGATAATGTAGCACCCTATGATTTTATGGTATGTCCCTTTTTAAATTTATTAAATTCGATAGCTTATGTTTCATGCAACACCCAAATTAAATGAATAATGAAATATTATTATAACGTAGTTGTTAACTTGGAAGGAATGAATAATATTAACCATATTATAAAATATTTATATTATATATTAAATCAAATGTTTTTCATCCAATATATTTGACAAGCACGATATAAGAATAAATCTAATTTTATGCAAAAAAATATATTTTTCTTAAGGTAGTTGTGTCAGCTTTTAATATAAAAATTGTTTTATAAATTTTGTTTGAAAATTTTATAAAATTTATTTTAAAAATGTGATTCATTTTTAAACTCATAATATCAAAATTATTATGAAGTGGGTCAATTTCATCAACCGATCCACTATCACCCAGATAGCATCACAACCTCCCTAATCTTTGGGTAATCCAATGATTAAATCCATTGATATTTTATTTCATTTCCCCTCAAGAACATCTAAGGGATGAAAAAAACCACCAATTCCAAGATTCTTGAACTTTACTTTCTAGAAAACCAGGCACTTTTCCACAAACTCAACCCCTGATTTTTTCATCCAGTGCCACAAAAACTAAGTCCTAAAGACATGATACATTTTGGAAATTATTGGGAGTACTACCAAAGATGAGTTATGAAACTCAAGAAGGACTATATTGAACATTGATAATGGAACAAACAACCTTCCGTGAAATAACATCCAATTACTACAATCCTCTAACCATTGCTATGGAGCATCCCTATGGCCAATATGATCACACAACACCTCTTCCTATGAGTCTCCCCACTGAGACACTTCCACCTGCTGCATCAAGGAACACTATACTATCATTTGAAACAAATAACCTCTACAACCATATAGTCTTTCATCTATGTTAAAGGCTTCCAACTACTCCATTTATCTCAAAGAATCCCTAGAATCTTAAATAAAACTCATCCTTGTATTGTTAATCAATGTGTTGGCCACAAAATTCACATTTCCTATGGTGTAGGAGATCTTAAAATCATAAATCTTGAAGAAAATTCATCCACCAATGCTACCTCAAGTTCATATCACACTAAGAAAAGGCATACCTCAAGCTCTAGTGATCTATAAAGACCACAAAGTGATCCCCAATGAGTTATTGTCACCACAAATTCAGCACAAACACAACCACTACTAGCTTTAGATCATGGGTGGCATAGTTACGCTAATGGGGACATAGCTACCTAGAACTATAAGAGATCATTTCCTTTTGTTGCATCATCATGAAACCCACTACAAAATGACATACGTCACAAAAGTCATCAAACATCACCCCTTCATCTATAAAATGGAGAATTTAAGCACTAACCAACTTCCCCTTTAGGTAACTGAATGCTGCATTACATTGATCACTACTCAAAAAATCATGGTCCTTCTTGGTCAAAGATATTAATGGGGATGCAACTCGAGAGAAATCAGGAAAAAAAGTCTGATAATATCTTATGAGACTAAACAAACTATGAACCTCTACCACATCCTTGGGTGATTCCGAAGAAAAAACTGCTTTAACATTCAATGATTCTACTATGACACCCAGCTGAGACACTACATGCCCAATGAAATGGACCTATCCTGTCTTGAATTTACACTTGGATACATTTTCATTTAGTTGGTGGAATCGAAGAACATTCAAGATAGTCCAGATTCTCAACATTATCCTCCTATTACTTCAAAAAGATCAATATATCATTGATGAATATGTTAACGAACTGATCCAAGAACTCATGGAACACATAGTTAATATGACCCATGAACATGGATAGTGAATTTATAACACTAAATGGAATGACTATAAACTCAAATTTACCATACATACACCTAAAGGAAGTCTTTGGGATATATCCCTCCTTCACCCTCAACTGGTGATATAAAAACCCCATATTGATCTTAGAAAACCAACTCACCCCTCTCATCTGGTTGAAAAGATATTTTATCCTTGGAATAGGATAATGGTTTTTGGAAATCACTGAATCCATCATATGATAGTATATTCACAAGTTTAGAACACTATATGCCTTCTTCAAGAACAACATTGGAGAATCCCATGATGACACACTAGGCTAGATAAAACCCTTCTTCATTAAATAATCTATCTGAATCCTCAACTGCCACAACTCAAAAGGTTCCATTTGATAAGGTTCCATCAAAATTTAAAATGCACCAGGCTACATGTTTATCCCAAAATCAACATCACATCAAGTGGGTAGCATCACAACATGTTTAGGGAAAAAATTAATGAACTCCTTAACAAACCTAGGAACCTCTACTGACCCATCATCCATTGATTCCACACACAAATCAGTTAAAAAGTAAATAAGGGGCTCTATATACCGACTTCCCACCTAACAATCTTGATCACTAAAAAAAACACATAGTGTCTATCGACATTCGAAAAAATAACTATCCTATGGAAATATTTGATAAAAGAACATACAAAATATAACTAGTAGATGCTAATGATGACATTACATGACTACATATACAGTAAGAAAATATCCCCATAGGACTCTTGTGACCCCATCATCAGTCTACACCCCAGGAACACATCAAACTAGCCGGTCTGGAATCAAACTGGCATACTCAACACCAAGGGCTAGGGAATCTTGGCCATATCTAGTCCCAAACCATGGGATATAGTGGTTGAAATAAAGGAGTTTGAAGCTTCTGAATCGAGAAAGTCACAAACAAGAGTACTAAACAAATTGATCATACATATGATGGTCTTTGGACCCTCTGGAATTGCAACCTCCACTTTGTACAACTGACCACACCCAACTCCTATGCCTCTATATTGATGAACACCTCCCTGAACACACTCAAGTCGTAGACCCTGAACACAAGGAAAATCATAAGGCCAAACTCTACCTGCTCTGTCTCCCCATAGTGAAGCATAAACCTATTGCCCATGATGATGAAATGGCCTCACTGGAAACTAATCCTAAGACTAGCACTGAACCTATCCACCTCCACCAAAATGAGATCGAGGGACCACTGGGAACTAAATACAGAAATGACCATAAAACCCAAAACCAAAACACACTAGAAAAAAGATCCCAACAAAAGACAAGAAACCAGTAGCACCAGATGTCTAGAAAGAAATAAACTGAGGTTGAATCCCTTCCAGTCAAAACCTTGAAGGCCCTAGTTCCTAAGACCTTCCACTAACAATTCCCCCCCTAGAATAACCCTGATGACTCCCCTATCATGGTAAACCTCCTCACAATTTCATCCTCTCAATCAAATATACCTTCTTATAAACCTACAGATACTTCAATAAAATAAATAGAGTAACTACATACTAGATAAAAGGATAGAGGAACTCCTCAAGACATCTCACACGAGACTCCTCTCCTGGAAAAATATCTGAGGAAAATTGAAGATGATCCTTGAACTTGATTTCCAAATCTGGAACTATCATTCTCCACTACTAAAGATAAATAAGATCATGCCTCTTCACTACCTTCATGGTTGATGAAAGAAACTCTGATCAGAATGCCTGCTGTAATTAAACCCAAAAAACGTCTTCCTCCATTCTCTCACCATGAAATAATGTCCACCACTAACACACAGCTCCCCGCATTTGACTGACTGCCAATGGGACCCAGTACTCCATCGTGCATTGGATCAAACTGAAAGTGATCTCGAGATATATATCTAGATCTTTTTCTCCACATATGAAACACTTCCCTCATACTTCCCCAAAGACTTTCTTTAGAAATCACACAACATCCTCCACCACTGACCATACTACTCAACCAAATCAACCCTATGGAAATTAACCAAATCTGCCTGCTGAAACTGAATAGCCTACACCACACACAGACAAATACCATGATCCAAAAACAAAAGAAAATTAAGGATTTCCTAATCTTGAGTAGTATGTAATTTTATTAAGATATATTTTAACTCATTTAAATCATTTTTTCTATTATGAATTTCCCGAAAAAACCCAATAAAAACAAGAACACAAGTAATTTTGATGCATGTACCTTTACTAGGTATCTACTCTACAAGCCAGTCAATCTCACTTGGTCATTAAATAATATCAGAGTCTATGAACTGGATCATGAGGTCCCCAAAAATCCCATGTTTTAACTGGTCTCCCTGGCCTATGTCATGCACCAAGGTCAACTGGAACTGTTGCCATACCACCCCACGAAATCCTCACTATGCCTAACTCCTAAATTCATCATATATTTTAACCATTACCTCTAATACCACTATGTCATGAACCCATCCATCCTAAGATACATTAGTTAGGGGAGAGAGACAACAACCCTCAAGTGCCACCTCTAGTAGGCCCCGGGTTGGAGACTAGAACCGAGGGTATAAAAATCTCAAGTACTGGAGAAATTACCCTCTATAATAATATAGGATTGGGATAATAAAAATCATCACAAAAAAACTCCAAGATATAATATAAAATAAAAAACCAAATACTATCCCACAATGCATGTATAAATATAATTGATACAAAAATGTCTCCAAAGTAAGTACCCAAAAGAAAAACTAATGCAGCGAAATAACAAATATCCATAGATCCGAGCTAGTAATGTCCAGCATGGTCCATGAAATCCTATTAGAAACCCAAAAAAATTTATATATATATATGGTGGGAATACAAGTATACTTAGTAGGAAAACCAAAGTCTCTTGTGCATATGTTAGAAAAGAATATTATTTCTCCCATGAGAAAAAAACATAACCAAACATCACCAAAATAATTATAATAACCAAACCCAACCTCACTAAGTCACACTCACCAAATAACACAATTTATGTAATATAATATAATATGATCACATCAATAATGGTACCCCGTAACGCTTTCTTATTGGTATTTAAATATCACACCCAACAAAAAATGTCTTGATGCTCCCATCCCTTCCATATACCACACCACCCCACAAGCACACACACAACACACCTCTCTTGTAGACACCTGGTCTTGCCACCCCACAAGCACACACACAACACACCTCTCTTGTAGACACCTGGTCTTGCCACCCCACAAGCATACCTATACACATTTCGTCTGAAAACAACTGGGATACCACCCCACATGCATGGTCACATCTCTCCTGAAAACACCTAGGTCGTCACACCTCATCTTAAAGACACATGGGACACATATAGACTCTCTTGCAAACACATGGGATATCATATCTCACACAAATAAACCTCATCCATCAAAACAAAAATATAAATCACTAAATGAACTCTAGTTATCACAAACTATGCCATAAATACCTCACTTAAAAGATATACTGGGAACGAGTGGGTACCCATCGATCTTTATTCCTCACTAGATGTTAGAAAAAACACCCCCTGCATGACTATGTTGGCGTTCAACACATAATGATCAATATTGGTGGGGTTCATATAGAAATCACAAGAATGTACATTTTATGCATATATAAAAATAAAATCACACAAGCCCAACGTATGGGTTTTACAACAAACTAAGCAACTCACATCACCTTTACTTTTGCTGCTACCTCTAAATGTAAACACCACACAACAATCCATAGAACCCATTCCACATTTCCAAAAAATTCCATTTAATCATTCCATTATTTTCATTATTTAGCATCCACCACATTTAACCACACAACCTACCATTTAATATTTAATTAACCACTTTCATATCATTAACCAAACCAAGCCACGTCATTTCAAACATTATTAGACATTCATTTACTCATTCCATCACTACTCATGCATCTAGAACAACACAACCACATTCGACAAAAAGCTCAACATTCCGTCACCTCACCACCCAAAGAGCATGACCCACAAAACTACCTCCTCCATGACTAAAAATCACAACCCAAAAACTATCACCTCACCGCCCTAAAAGAACAGACCACAACCTATCACCACTCTGCCCAAAAAGCACAGTCCAGAAAACTATCACCTCACCACCCAAAAACCATGACCCACAAACTATCACCTTGCTGCCCCAAAAGAATGTCCCAAAGTATATCATACCCACATGCCCCAATCAAACATCGCCATCCCATAAACATGACCTCACATCAGGATACATCAAGATCTATTTATATATTTAAAAAGGTAATTTTGCACATTTCACTTTATTTTAGGGGTGTTATCACACCAACCAAAATCCTAGGCCAACCATTTCATTTAAAAAGTATAAGTAATTAAAAAATTTCCATTTAGGGTGATATCACAACAATCACAACCAAAGCATCTAATACCAAAAATATATCTAATGAAAAAAGAATCCCCCAATGGCCATAATTTTTAGTGGGACATCAAGCCTGTACAAACCAAAGTATCATAAATAATATCAAAGTTGTAAAAAAAGGAAAATTAAACCCCATTCCCCTTTTTAATTCAATTAACCAATTAATTATATTTGATTAATCCCGTAAAACTATAATTCATAGGTAAAAAAATCCCTCCAGTATGATAAAAAACAAGGATAAATGAGGGAATCCCTACCACAAAGAAGATTTTTAACTCGCTACGTACCACATGGTGAAGAAGAAAACCTGAGAACCACAACCACATTATGAGATCTGTGGATCACCCAGTACCACACTAAGGATCCATAAAAAAACCAAAATACAACCCAAAACCAAAGAAACACCAACGTGAAATATACTCGGGAGAAGAACAGAAGGAAATTGGTTGAGAAGGAGTAGAAAACTCATCAAAAATCAACCACATATTGCCAACAAACATCCACCGAGATAAACTAATTGAAGATAGATTAAGAAGGGCTTGAAGAACACCTCAGGGCACCTAGGGTTTTCCCAAAACGAGTGGAATAAGAGATCACAACCCAATAAATGAAATTTTGACCAAAAATAATTTTAAATATACACTCTATTAGATTATTATCTGATTTGTAACCCCCTTTAACTTTTGGAAAGCCCCTATGTTCAGTTTCTACCAAGAAACTCATAACATCTTTATTTTATTTTATTTTTTCTAACCTCAATACATTACACATTGTGAAACCTCCCTAGAAAAACTGTGAAATGAACTTTCACATTGTGGAATCCACTTACATGATGTGTAATCTCTACAGTAGAGTTTCTACACCTCCAACTCCCATAAAAACTTCAAAAACATCCCCTGAACACCTCTAATGCTCAAAATCAGCAATGTAACAGACCAAGAGGGTAAAAACAATTAAATTTAATATAGTTAACATTAATCATCAGTAATTTATGTAAAGATAAATATTATAATTCCTAAAACTAAATATCATTATTGAAAAGATCAATGAAAATATAAGCAAATTTTTAATAAAATTTATTTCTTCATATTTAGTAAAAATTATAATTTATATAATAGAAAATAAAATAACCTATGTTAATTTTTTTGATAAAATCAATATCATTATTTAAATCATAATGTTAAAATTTTCGAAGGTTTTTATTTTTTTAATTTTCATAAACACTTCAATTTCTAGGTGAATAGTAAAAATACTATTTCGTCATAACTGATGTATTTCAAATTAAATCATTCTTTATGTAATAATGACCAAATAAATTAGAGAATAATTTTATTAACAAAAAAAATATTAAAATTGATGAATATTTCATTCAAATATAATAATCATATTTTACAAAACTTAAATAGTATTTTCCAATTTCTAATGTCTAAAGTATTCCATTAAAATAATTTTTTTTAATTTTTTACACTTTCCTTTTTAATAATCTATTTAATTAAAAATATAAATGGGTTTAAAATTCATAAAAACATTATATTATATTTATATATGATTAATTATTTTAAAAATATATCTATTACAAGGTTTAACATGAATATATTATTTTATTCAATATTTTAACTAAAAATAGCCCTTTCCAAAAGTATATATTACCCCTCCCGATCTCTTTAAAAAACACTTCTCCCTCACATAACATATAGAAACCTCTATAAAAATGATCTCCAACAATAAACTTATAATAATTTGGGATTTTATAGAGTAAAAAACTCCAAGAATCAATTGAGTTTAGTGTCATACAAGAAAAGAATCACTTAGAAGAGGGTAAGTTTTCATCAAATCTACTTTGTCTTTTCATCTTCTCTTCCTCTTTGTTTATCTCACAAAAAAATTAAATCAAATAAGATTTAATAAGTAGTATTTTGAAATTATACTAATGATATTATAATACTTATATAATAGCTAATATTCAATTATATTTCATAATTCCCCTACATCCTCTTCGAATAATTTTCGTTTAAGGGCCAGTTAACCACCAACGAGGACGTTTCCAATTATTCAATTATCATCGACCTTATGTATGATTATAAAAAATAATTAATGATAAATTAATGTATATATATATATTTAAATATTATAAAATTAAATCTAATAATGAATAAATTACCTTTAAAAAAATAGATAAATCGAATCTAAATGGGAAATTTTTAAGGAAAAAATGATAAAAAAATGTCCCCTTTAACAATGGGAATTAAAAAATAGAAACCAATGATTTAAATTGATAAATAGTGAAATAAATTAAAATAATTCAGTTCTTCTAATAATTTTTAATAAATGTAATTATATTATTCAGGAAGCAAGAAACTTACATGATAGAAGATGATTTAAGGTAAGAGGATTCTTGAACCCAAACTATTTCTTTTGGGTTATCTCCATTTTAAAATTGATTTCATTAGGGATATTACCCTAATAACCTAATAATTTATTTTCAAAATAAAAACATTTTTTTTGTGGATAATTTTTATAACTTATCAAAATTAATTCTAAAAGAGTCTCAATTATTTTCCAAAGTAACTTATTTTGTTTCAAAAATACAACATTGAGTCCTCGTGTGCTATTTATCCTCAGAAATGAGGTTTTATTCCAAAATTATGATCTAAAATTTTTCATTTTGGAATCCCAAATTTTATTCCATGTTTTATGGTATGTTAAATAATTTATTAAACCCATTCGTTTTCATAGGTTTATTTTATGACTATAATTGTTATATGTTCCATTGGTATGCTTGATAATGATATTTTTTTTGATGCGTCAGTTGGGCTCAAAATTATATGGGCCTCACATTCATTGGATTATGTGATATAAATCATTATATTATTTTTAATATGTGTTAGCATGATATAATATTTGTTCACAATAATGACGTTATAATTTATGTGTATATGTTATGTGTGGATAAAATGATATATTTGTTCAAAACTATGTGTTGTATTTGAGAAATATGTAATGATGTTTAATTATTATACATGTTTTATATTCCATTACATTATTATATTTTTACCTCATTATTTTTATAATTATCTTATTATTATGATAATATGATGTCGATTATGCTCACCCATGTACTATTTATCCATGGCCCTTACTCCTCCTCTTACATGGATTTTAGGTCAAACCATTATTTGATGCATATACTCATGTGATGTCATGTACTTATGAAACCCTGAGATATTTAGATGTATTATGAATAATAATATAATTTTTTATGTTTTATTATATACCTGTATTGTATGAGCCTACTTTTCCCATAACACTGAAACTTTGGATATTGAACTGTATAACTATTATGTTATTTTTTATAAAAATAATATAGTAGCTATGTAAGAAAATAATGGATCTCTATAGTTTATATCAAAGAATGGTTTATTTAATTTTAGAATTAAGATATTAAAAGGGTAGTGAATACCATAATTATAGTTCTATGTGTAGGTAAACATCATAGAAATATCATTTTAGAAAAATAAAAAACATAGGGAGCCAATAATACACACCTTTAGAGTTAATTTATGAATAATAATAAATAGTTTATTAATTATTTGAGGAAATTTGATTTTATCAAACCATTTCTATTTTATAAAATGGTGGAAAAAATGAGAAATCAGACCAAAAGCCTCTATGAAGGTAAATTCAGCGATTATCTGAATGCCGCCGCCAATTTCATGGGAGGTGGAGATAAAAAATTCATAGTAATGCTTAACCAATTTTCTCAGCATATGAAAAATAATTGGAATCATGGGGAATTTACACATTCACATAATAAGGAACAAATAGTTATCAAGTATTTTATACTAAAATGACCACCAACATTCAATGCGTCTCTTGATCCAATTATCAATGAAAAGTTAGTTAATTCATTGGATAAGATTAGATCGATACTAAAATATAAAATTAATTAGAAGGTGAATCTTTCTATATATCATTATGATATAGAGTCCAATTAATTACACACATTAATAAATAATACCATGAATAAGGATGAAATAGAAGATATGGAGTGGGAAGACTATAATAAAATATTTTTTATTGAGTATTTCTGTTGAACTCTTTAGTCAATTATGGAGAGAGAATTTATAGAGAATAAGAAAAAGGAAAGTGAATCTATTAGGATATACAATGAAAACATCAAAGGATTTCAAGATATGCCTTGAATTTTTTTATTAAAAATGATAAAAAATGGATAGACTCATTAGTTATTTAAAACCAACCCATCAAAATACAATATCTATCTAAGGATTTGGAAGGTACAAAAAAGTAGTTTTATGTGGTCTCAAATTAAAGACTAAGTTTCACAAATGGTCCCATGGTTATAGAGATATGAAGGGAAGAACATAGTTTAAATCTACTATGTAAGTAACCAAACATAAACATTAAATATTCTAATATTTTTGAATGAGAATTCAATTTCTTACAATTTCAAGGATCTTTTAAGTTTAGAGTTTTAGAGAATTATGAAAAACTGGGTTTATATTTATATATAATTAGTAAAAAATATTATATATTAAACCATTACATTATAAGTTAAAACTTCCACTCAATATCCATTTCCCATAAATCCAAACACTTTTTCATAAAACTTTATTGTTTTTATGAAACATCTTGATGAATTTCAACTTAAATTTTTATTTTATCTTAACCATCCTTAATCCCTATTATTTTTTTTTAAAATGTGGTGAATGTAAAAAAAATTACTAAGGGATATAAAATAGTAAACCCATTAGTATAGTGAAAAATAGGAAAACCCTTGACAACCCATTTCATAAAAACATACATTTTCCAACAAAAATAAAATAAATTTTCTTCAAAAAAGGTCATTATCTTAAATCTTGAAATCAAATGTTTTCTAGGAAAACTAATTAGTAAGAATATAAAATTCATGTATTTTACTTGGGAAATACTTTCCATATCAATCTTATAATCACTCCTATAATCACTCTTATAAATGGAATAACCATTTGGTTGACTTCCACCTCTAGAGAACCTAATACGTTGGAGTGATATCTAGGCAAACCCATCATATATTATATAATGGGATCAACCGTGTTCTATAATGGGGTTAAAACTTTTATAAACGATTTCCATAGACAATATCATGAATAAAACCATTGAAGTTTTTTCCACATGTGTGGAAAATACTTTCAAATATAAAAATACTCATTTTAGTAAAATTATAATTTAAAATATATAAATTTAACATATAATAATGAAAAAATTATCATTGAAAATAAAATTGAAAAAATATAAAGGAATATTTAAAACATTAAAAAATAATTAATGTGGGAAAATATGATCATCTCATATAAGATAAAAAACATCCCTTTCATATTTTTGTTGAATATTTCACAAAGTGCCTTATTTGGAAAATAAAAAAAAAATAATTTAAATTTTTTTTGTAAAAAATAAAAAATGGGGGAAAATGAATTTAAAAAATAATATATGAATAGTAAAAACCCTCTCTAAATAATTCTTATAAAATAATCATATGGACATGGAATACAAAGTGAGTTTTAAGTTAACCATTTTTAAATAATAATTTATAAAATAAAGTACATTACTTTGAGTATAATTCATCATATATAAACATTTTCATCTTGAATATTAAACATTTGTTAGTATTATACTGGATTGATAAACTTTTTAAAGTTCATTATTCCATTTAAATCACTTATTAACATGTAATATAAAATTACATATTTATTTAAATTCACATCTAGTGTTTTGACAATATTCGGTACTTAAATCCAAAATGTATTTAGTAATTTAACTATGGTCATAGTGGTAATTATTCCAATATGACCAAAATAATAATCATGAAATTATTATATAATTTATATATCATATATACTTTTAAATCCACCCATTAGATATGGTAATGAAAAATTAACTATTTTACAATCATGGAGACGGTAGGTCACACATACACATGAGTAACATTTCCATTTTTCAACAATAATTATGATAATAAAGTAAGTATTATTTTATCATTAATGTTTTTAATAATATTATAAATATCATATTAATTATTCATATATAATTATATATATAATCTTTGTGATGTGGCGATGAATAATCAACCACATAACTTCATAGAGGTAGTAATCCACCCGTATTCACGAACGACATTATCATTTTCTAGTGCAAGGAATTGAAAGTAGATAAATGATATATTATAATTTAAGAATGATATATATGTCCTAAATATCATATATAAACATTAATTTCATCATTATAACTAGAAATTAGATATGGTGATGGAAAATGAATTATATCGGTTCAAGAGACTATAGTCCGCCATACACATGAATGATGATTTTCCCCATTTGATGCATGTGGAGAAGGATATAGGTCATTACAATTAGATAATAAAAAACTAATATATTTAGGAAAACTGATTTACTATTTTATCATGGTTGAAGATGTTTTTAGGTATTTGGATGAATAAAAAAATTAAAACACTTTTTTAAAAATGATACATGTTCTACAGAAAATATCTTTTTCTTAACACATTAAGAACTATATGATTGATATTATTCTGGAACCAATACCTATATAATCAGGTTATATATTATATAAATTTATTTTCTCTGGTATTATCAGAATAAAAATATTTTTAAAGAGTATGGAAATAAGGAAAAAGGTACTGTTTCATAAGAGAGGGGAGGGGCACTCTTGGCATGTCTCAAAATATTAAATTAATATAAATTATTATTTAATTCCAAATGGATCCAAAATTATTAATTTAGAATATTGAAAGAATATGGGTAAAAAATTCCTCATAAAATAAAATTTATACAAGTTTATACTATATTTATACCTTTATCCTTTTGATTTCATCCATATTTAACCCCCTTTACTCTTACTCTGACACATAAGTTTTTACTCATTGAGGGTCAATATATTTTACTATAAAATGAAAAAGAACCAAATATTTAACCTGGTTAATATTTATAATATTATATTAATCACTTATCAAAATTTTATATTTTTTTAAATTTTATATCATTTAATAAAATATAGTTTACTATAAATCATCCATAATGTTAATTTTAAGATCTATTCACTACATTAACTCTATTAATGTCAATATAACACTTATAATTATAATTTTTTTATTAAATCAATATCATGTCATGGTAATATATAAAATTCATGGATTACATTAATTATTTAGAATTATATTTATTTTAATATTTTTATTATATGTTATTTTATTTTTTTCATTAATTAAATAATTACTATATCGGTGTTGTGTAAGAATTTAAGGTAATTATTTCTAAAATAAAAATTAAAAATAAATTAACATGATAAAGATAAATATATTATATTTAAAAATTTTATTTATAGTTGATCATATCCTTGATATAACACCTTATTAAAAATATTACTCCTATTAAAAACAAGAGTGTCTTGTGTTTGACATTTGTTTAAATAAAATACTATAAAGGTCAAAATCTCATCTATGTCTCTCTAAAATGTCATAAATTCAATAATTGGGTTATTATTTTCTATATGTACTCGTATAATAATAATTAGGTAGGATTTTGGTTTATTTTATGGTTCTTATCATTTTAATTTTGTCTTAATGTATCTGATTTACCCTTTATAATGACAATTAAATTACTATGTTTACTATTCATATTGAACAAAAAGGGAAATATTTTCTAAATTTGGAAAAACTAATTAAAAATATTGAATCCATTTTTCTAAATTCAAATAATAATAAATGCAT
Source organism: Viscum album (assembly GCA_963277665.1). NCBI lineage: Eukaryota > Viridiplantae > Streptophyta > Magnoliopsida > Santalales > Viscaceae > Viscum > Viscum album. The sequence goes on along the minus strand of OY728138.1, from coordinate 1,099,750,160 downwards.
AATTTAATTTGAAATTAAACCAGAAAAATACATTGAAAAACAGTTTATCAGAAAAATACCCTTTCATATATAAAATGCCTTTATACTAAATTTAGTTATAAAATCCATTTTAAAAATAATAATTGGATTATTTTAAATTAAATTGAAAAATTTATATTTTAAAACTAATAGAAAATAAAATACAACCTTATATATTTTTTAAAATAAACTATAGTTTTCAATAAAAATCAATATTATTCACTATTCCTAAAATAATCTTTAATTTTAAAAAAATATAATAATTTCTTCCTATGACAATTTTTACCTGATGAATTTAAATATAAAATTGTTTTCTAAAATTTATTTAAATAATAATCACCCAAAAAATCAATAAATATCATTTTTAAAGAAATATTATTTTTTTGATGATTAAAATGACTTTACTGAAAATATAGTACTTATTTAAAAAGAATTAATTAATAAATTATAAATGATTAAGAACATTATATGTTTCACATTGGGGTTAATACTATTCATTATTTCCAATCTAATGACAAGGTTATAAAGGCCATATTAAATAATAATATTCTTTTTTTTCATTTAAGACCAGTGTTACATATCTTGTATGCTATCAAAAATTGTACTTTGTTTTTTTAATATATTTGGATGTCAAATTAACCCTCTATTAATATATTATGTCCATGCAATTAATACTCAGAATAAAAAACCAGTATTTTTAATTTTCAAAATAACTTTGTTGAAATCCCACAACGTAAAAAGGATTAATAAACCTTCCACTTGATAAAAGAGTAAATGTATGTGTTGAGGTCAATTTGAGTAACATATATAAATTTTATAAGCAGGTGAACACAAGTGTGAAGTCAAAACATGTATATGTAAGATAAATTTAACTACCGAGAACTGATAGAGAGTGATGGAGAACATAGTCATGATAATGTCAACGATCACAAAACTAGAAATTTTTGAAGGGATTAATGTCCATTAATTTCTCAGCATAATAAGAAAAAAAATGTTTTTATTTGAGGATTTTTTTATTACCTAGAATAATCAAATTAGGATATATAAATAATTGAAAATTAAAATTTCATCATTTAATAAATTCTCACCTTAATGTAATATTTTCTCCAAAGGATGAGTATTCAAGATTAATTTTTCATGCATGATATAGCAGAATCACATTCTATGGATCACAAAATCCCCAAAACAACTTTCTCATTCCATTTGGCATAAATAAAAAACAAAATGATTAGAAAATGTTATGATAATTCCTAAAATAAATAATCCATCCAATGAAGAAAAACTACTTTTAATATAAGAAATTCAATAGTAAAACCCAATGTTCAACATAGATCTTTCAATAAATGAAAAATCTTTAAATTTAAACAAAATATTACATACTACGATTCAAACCCAAAAATCAAAAGGATTTGATCACATAGTCCTCCATGAAAAATTTCACATTTATCGCCAAATAAAATCAATATCTCTTAAAGTGTCAAACCAAAATGTCCAATAGCTAAGAATATATTCTTTAATATATGATAATAATTGACCTAAATAACCGAAATTAATATAAATCCTCAATGAAATAACATATGCCTCCAACACAAAATTTAACCTGTATTCCTCAAATAAAATTGCGTAATATTCTATTTACCTTAATCATAAAGGGTTCCCAATGTAATGCCCCAAAATTTTATTAATGGAATTTATCCCTTATTATAGTAATTTCATATATTATAAATCACATAAAATCACTTAGAGACCATAAAAAAACATTATAAATAAATAATTAATGAAAAAAATTATTTCTAGAAGTTAAGGAACCTATATCGATTAAATAATAACTTGACCATAGGAATAATAACATGATCTTTATGAATATAAACCAGTCTAATTAATAGTAAACTCAACCATTAAGGCATAAATAAAATTTAGGCATCTTATAAATCAATGTATGGTATAAGTATATCGCAATCTAAGTAAATAAATTTTTAAAAAATTATTAATCATGTGTTGGAATTTTTATAAGTCATAAATATTTAATTAAAATTGTATGATTAATTTAATAATTTAAAAGAATAATTATTTTCATAATTTTTTTCAATAAATTAATTTTTTTATTTCTTATGATTTTAATATAATTTTATGAGACCATAAGTTATTTTTCAAAGTGTTATAAAATCAGTTATAATTTTAAAATCTGTATTTTTTTAGGAAATGATGATTTTAATTAAAAATAAAATTCTTCACATTTAGAGACTTATTTTCCTAAAATTTATTTTATTTTTTAATTCTACAAGATGAAAAAAAATTAGGGATATTGTTTTGGTATTTTTCTAAAAAACATGAATTTTTGATGAATTGTAAAATATGATAATTTTCGATAAATGCTAAATACATGAATTTTTAGTCATTGTTGATGTAAGAATGATTTAAGAACCTTAATAAAAAACGATAATTAATTTTTTTAATATATTTAGTAATAATTCAAAAACTATTTATAATCTTGAGCTAAAATAAAAAACTAATGATTAAAATATTGATAAAACACCCCTCCCCTCCACTACAAATACCACCCCTCACCACCTCTTATCCTCACACATTCCAATATTTGAGACTTATAAAAATTATACCTAATACTTTTTAAAATCCCTTAACCCACTTCCAATAGACTTTGGTATCCAAAAACAACCAAAACCATAGGCTTAATGGGGTTCTCAAGGAGGATAGATTTAAGAGGTAGAATCCTCTTCATTTTTCTTATAATTTTTTTAATTTTTTTTCATTTATTATTTACACTCAAATAACCAATAAAAATGTCCCGGATAACTACTATATCTTTTATATACTCTAATTCTATCATTTTAATTGAATATCCATTATAAAAATCCTCCCACCTCTCTTTTATTCTAAAAATGAAATGGTCGCCTGTGTTGTGTCAATTTACCGACATCTTGGGCGATGCACATTAATTTTTCTTCAACGCCTTAATAGATGTTAATAAAACCATAATAATGGTTGAAATAGATTTTAAAAATTATTTTACAACCCTCTTTGTGTTTTTAACTAACATATATAAATAATACTAAATGACCAATAAAAATGAGTTCGTTGTGATCGAAACCCCCCCAAAAATTTAACTAAAATGATCATCATTATATTTTATCTAATGATTCATCCTCATAACATATAAAAAAATAATTTTAAGTAATATTTAAAATTATTTATTGTCATTAACAACATATAAGAACCATTTTGGATATTTTTCCACATTTTATATGAACTTTCATTCATTTGTACAAGTGAAGCGATCATGAAAACTAAGAAAATGAACACTCCTGAAAGATGAAATTAAACTCTATAACTCATAGAAAATCCCATAAATGAACTTAATAAAACTATAATGAATTAAATTAATGTATAAATGGTTTTTTATTTTTTAATTTATGAATCTAGTGTTATTATACCAGATATTAAGGTGATAAAATCATTCAGTCATAAGGTAAGGGGATTCTCTAACCCAACTCCATTTAATTGAGTTTTCCATATTTCACACTAATATCAGTATGTATATTCATTTAATGATCCTTAAATGTAATTTACATATTCTCCATTTACTTTTCAAGGATATACATGCTTTTTACTTGAGTTTATGACAAACACAATGTTTTCCAAAAGAACCCTTCTTTCAAAAAAAATACACCTTTTACCTCTCTTGAGAATGTTTATTCTTCACTCAATATTGATGATTCATATACCAAGAATATTATTCGATTTTTATTTCCCTACAATTATTCATGAATGTATTTTTTATGAAATGAAACCTTCTCCTTTCCATGGGTTATTTTAAGCTCAATATTGATATACGTTCAATGTGGAAAGCATGATAATGTTAAATGTTACGATGTCATGGGTGCACAGAAAATTATATAATGCAATGTAAATGTTATGATGTGATGAGAGTATCCAAAATTATATACCACTATAAAGTATTGTGTAATGTGTTGTATCTCATGATAAAATGTGAAATATGTGTGAACATGATGCTATATTTGTTCACAACTATATATGGTAGTTGACTACTAAGACATGATGTTTCATTTTTTTTTCATTTCCACATTCTATGTCTTTATCTAATGCTTTATCTATTGATTTATGTTGATGATACCATGCTTATGTTGTGATGATGCTGATTTTTATCACCCATGTTATTTTTTAATGTTCGTATCTACCCTCTTAATATTATTTTATCTCACCCCTTTCATTGATGTATATCCCAAGGTGACTACCTATACTAAAGAGAATTCAAGGGATAATAAGAAGACATATAATAAGGAATTAAACAATTTTTAAGTTATATTATGTAATGCTTATGTATGGTCTTAATTTTCCCAAGACACTAAACCATTGAATCCTGGTTTAGTAACACTATTATGTTGTTTATCTTTAAAATGATGTAATAATCCTATATGAAAAATCAGGGTCTCTATAGTTGGTATCAGAACTCATTTTAGTTAATTTGGGAATTGGTATTAGAGAACCCTAGAAGAACCCTTAGTATGAGAGTAAGTATATGTAAGTATTGAAGAATATTTGTTTTATAAAACATAAAGATCCCCCAAGTTATTCCTTTAGAGTTAATTGCACAAATGAATACATTATTTATTCCTAACTTGTTGACTTATGTTTTGTTCTAACATTTTCTCTTTTTATAAAATGGTGGGAACTAGGAGAAACTAGGCCAACAATCTATGCGAGGGACAAAGCATCAATTTCCGGAATGAAATACCCAATTTCATGGGAGGTGGAGTTTAAAATTTCATGGTGATGCTTACCCATCTATCTCAGGATATAAAAATAAGCTGAATAATTTCCCCATTCACCTATGATGGTTAACATTGCTATCGATTACTTTATGAAATAATGAAAACTGATGATTAGTGGATCATTCGATCCATTAGTCATAGAATAGTACATCTACTCAATGAAAAATATATTTTCTATACAATTCTGTTATGATACGATGAAGGTGACTCTTTCTGTTTATCGTCTAGACAGAGATTCCAACCAATGGTAGTAATTTATTAAGAAAACCAAGAAAAAGATGATATTGAAGAGATAGGGTGGGGATAATTTAATATAATTTTTCTTGATAATTATTTCCAAATAACTATTCCTAAAATGATGGAGGGATAATTCTTATAGTTGAAGAAATAAGAATGAAAATATGCCACAAACTACGAAGAAAATTTCATAAGGCTTGCAAGGTATGATTCATGTTTTATTATAAAAAATGTTCGAAAAGTTGATAGATTATTTAGTGGTTTAAAACAAATCATTTTAAAGGATCTATAAATTTGAGATAATAGGATTTATCAAAAAGTTATCTATATTATCTCAAAGTGTAGATGGATTTGGGAGAATGGTCTCATGGCTATGGTGATAAGAAATGAAAGATAGAGTTTCACGCCAGAGGATTTAATGAGATAGTTGGAAAGAAAACTCAACCATCCACATGTCAAAAATGTAGGAAGAAAAATCATGGTAACTACCTCAAAGGTATGGGGAAATTATTCAAGTGTGGTAGAGAATGGAACCAATCTCATGAATGTTAATAATACACAAGGAAGGAGGACAATGTGGTTGATGAAATTAGAGAACAAAAAATGGTTTAATCCTTCAACTGTTTGGAGAAAGGATGAAATGAAAGCTAGTTCAATAAATCTCAAGTCCTCGAGGTTAATCAACATCATCAACCAAAAAATCCAAAGGATAAAGAGAAGTATTATTCCATTACTACTGTAGAAGTAGTGAAGGAAAATGAAGTTGTACACAGTACAATTCCTATTCACTCAAGAATTGAAAAAGTATTATTTGATTCTAGTTCTATATATTCATTTATATATTATAGGTTTTCTATAACTATTGAATAAAAGCCCCAAATCCTTGAAGTAGAGATATCCATAAAAACACTTAGTGGTTAAATCATTTCAACCTAAGTATTGGAATCTTTCCCTGTTAGCATATGTGGTAAGATAGTTCTTGAAAATCACATCATACTTCCCTTTGTGGAATTAGATGATATAATGGTAATGGATTAGATCTCTTTATATATAGATCACATATCAAATATTTATAAAAGGAGATATCTTTTCATATTTAGAAATATCCCATGCTCCTCCAAAAATTCAAGGGAAATTATGAATCTCCTTTGGAAAATCCTTCAATGGTGTGGGTATTGATTGCCAATAAAGAAGTTTACCTCACTCAAATGGTTGAGTTAAAGGAAGGTTTCAACCAAGGTTATATTCCTATCATGAGGGAATTCAATGATGTATTTCTTGAAGAGTTACCCGTAATTCTCCCAGATCTTGAGGTATAGTTCCTAAAAGAACTTATACAAGAGCTTATCCTATCTCAAGGTGTCCCTATAGGATGACCCCCATCGAACTAGAGGAGTTAAAGAAGTAGCTGCAAGAGAATTTGGACAAAGTTTTAATATGACCAAGTGCATCACCTTGGGATGCACCAATTCTATTTTTCAAGAAGAAGGATGGATCAATGTAGCTGTCTATCAGTTATCAGGAACTCAACAAGATCACCATAAATAACAAGTATCCTCTTCTAAGGATTGATGACCTGTTTTATCAGTTATGATGAGATAAATACTTTTAAATGGTAGATATTCATTCTATATATCATCAGATAAATGTAAAAAATGAATATATTTAGAAGATTTATTTTTTACATGGTATGGGTACTATGAGTTTCAAGTTATTCCCTTCAAACTTACAAATTCCCATTCAATATTCATGAATTTGATTAATAGAGTCCTTAAACATTACCTTGAATTTTTTTTGTTATTATTTATAAACAATATTCTCAACTTCTCCAAGAGTAATGATAACATGGATAACATCTAAGTATTGTGTTAGAAACTTTGAGGAAGGAGATATTATACTCCAAGTTTTGTATGTATGTATTTTAGATATAATAAGTCACATTCCTAAGACACATTATCACAAGTGAGGGAATTTAAGTGGACCCATAAGAAACATAAGGTGATTGATGAAGTTATTATACATTATAGTGTCATGTAAATCCATATTTTTCTTGGATTCTCTAGGTAATAGCAACGTTTATGAGAAATTTCTTATGATTTTCAAACCCTCAAACTAAGTTAATAAGTATAGGGGTAATCAGTGTCTGGATGAAAGAATGTGAGGAAAGATTCACTGATCAAAATAAGAGGACAGTCATTACACCTATACTCACATTACCAAAAATTGGAAAACGTTTAGTGATATACAATGATTTTTAAAAGAAATTATTGGGTAGTGTACTCATTAAAAATGATAATGTGATAGCCTATGCCCCACGATAGTTGAAGATGCATGAGAAGAACTACCCAATGCCTGATTTGGTACCATCAACTTTGATTTTTTCCTTGAAAATCTGGAGGGTCTAACTTTATGGTGAAAAGTGTGAAAAATATATTGATCACAAGAGCCTAAAGTATATATTCACATGAATGGATCACAACATGTGTCAAAGTATTTTTTTGGAACTAATCATGGGCTATGATTTATCTATTCACTATTATCTCAGAAAGGTGAAAAAGGTAGATTATGATCTTAGGAGAAAAGAACCAACTACTATATCCACATTGTGGATTGTTAATGACCCTATATTTATGGATATAAAAAGGATGGATTTGGAAATCATAACGGTAAGGAATACATGATACCTTTTCCAAATTATTTCCCAACCATATATCCAATAGAAGATTAAAGAGGCATAAAGGGATGAACAAGAGTTACAAATGAAGGTGAATGATGTAAAGGAAGGGAAGCTACAATAGTTCTATATCTGTGATTATAGTGTGATTCGGTTTGGAATGAGGATTTTTGTGCCTTCATCACCTATGATAAAGAAGGATCTATTGGATAATGCACATAGATCAACTTTCTCTATCAATCATGGGAGTACGAAGATATACCATGATCTTCAAGAACATTGCTTGTGGGGTAACATGAAGAAGGATATTGTGGATTATATCACAAGGTGATTGATATGTCAGTATGTTAAATTGGTACAATAAATGTCCAAAGAGATGATGCCACTAAAGCCTATACCCATGTGGAAATGGGAGAATGTCACTATAGAAATTTTCACAGGTCTCCCAAAGACATCCAAAGGAAATAATGCGATATGGGTTGTGGTGGAAAGACTCCCCAAGACTACCCACTTTATCGCTATCTGGGAATATCTCTATTTTTAACAACTTGCAAAGATATATGTGAAGGAAATGGTGAGATATCATGGGGATCTACTCCCAATTGTCTCTGATCATGATCCAAATTTCAAATATAAATTCTAGAGGAGTTTTTCACCTAATTTTAGTACTTAATTATATTTTAACATGACATATCACCACCAAATTTAAGGCCAACATGAAAGGACTATTTAGGCTCTCAAATATATGCTAAGAGCCTACTCATTAGAATTAAAAGGTTTATGGGATCATCATCTCCTATTTGGTTGTGATATCATAAAATAATATATTCCGCTCATGTATTCAAATGGATCCATATAAAGTTCTATATGGAAAGTGACATATAACTACAACTTGTTGGGATGAAGTTGGTGAAAGAAAGATACTTGGGCCTGATCTTGTGCAAGAGATGACAGAGAAGGTTTAAGCCATCTGACAAAATATCAAAGCTACTAAGATTCATCAAAGGAGATATGATGACAACCACCGAAGGGACTTGGAATTTGATGTTGGAGATAAATTATTCCTAGGAATATCACTATGGGAGAAAGTCAGGCGGTTTGTAAAGAAAGGGTAGCTATTCCCAAGGTACATAGGCCCCTTTGAGATCCTTGATCACATAGGATAAGTTTAATATCATCTTTAACATACAAAAAATATGGCTCAAGTTCATGATGTTCTCCATGTGTCACTATTGAAGAAGTACATACCAGATCCCTCACATGCACTGGACCCAGATGTGGTTTAACTAGAATATGATCTCTCTTATGAGGAGAATCTAGAAAAGATTTTGGACTGAAGATATAAGTATCGATGAAAAAAGACAAACCACATCTTCAAAATGTTGTAGAGGAACCATTGGTATAATAAAAACTTGGGAACTAGAGGTGGTGATGAAGGATATGCACCCTCATCTATTTTTGTAATATGAAATTTCAAGGGAAAAGTTTCAAAATGGGGGAATAATGTAACAACCCAAACTATTATAAATTGAATTTATCCCTTATTATAGTAATTTAATATAGTATAAATTACATAAAATGACTTATATAATATAATAAAAACTTTATAAATGATGAATTAATCAAAAAAAGAAGTATTTCTAGAAGTTAATGAACCTATATCGATGAAATAGTAACTTGACCATAGGGAAATTAATTTGACCCTTATGAATAATAAATTGGATAAATGGATAGTAACATCACCCATGAATGGATAAGTAAAATTTATCCATCTTATAAATGAAAGTGTGGTATAATTATATCATCCTCTAAGTAAAGAAATGTTTTAAAAATTACTAATTAAGTGTTGTTATTTTTATAAGTCATAAATATTTAATTATAATTTTAGGACTAATTTAAAAATTTAAAATATATATTTTCATAAAATGTATTCAAAAAATAAATATTTTTATGTCTTATGATTTTAAGATAATTTTATGAGATCTTAAGTAAATTATTAAAGTGTTATAAAATCAGTTATAATTTTAAAGTCTATATTTTTTTGAGTAAATGATGATTTTAATTAATAATTAAATTTATAATATTTAGAAAATTATTTTAAAAAAATTGAGTTCATTTTTGAATTCCTTACTTCAAAAAATGTTTAGGGATAATTTTTGAGATTTTTCTAAAAACATGGATTTTTGATGAATAATAAAATATGATAGTTTTCTATAAGTGATAAATATATGAATATTTGGGTCATTTTTGACGTAAGGATGATATAAGTTTCATGAACTGATCTATAATGGGTCTTGAGATGCAACTACCCCCGAGACCGCATCCATAGGCTTGGGGGGGGGGGGCTGAGAAGCACCGAATGCACAACAAACACATGAAGGCCTTTTCCTAAGTACATGTACACGCGCACACATCCAACTCAATGAAAAAGTGCAGAGGAAAAGGGAAAAAGGATAAAAAACTTCTATAAAATGAAACCAAACATGAATCAACATGTAATTAGTACAAGTATAGAAATGTAAACTAAAAGTTAAAGAGAAAAAACACGCCCAACCAGAAAAGTTTCATAACCTGGAAACAACTGGAAAAGTAAAATAGTTGGGAGAGCCCCACTTCTAGATCCCAGGATATGTCCACCATAAGTGGTCCAAGAATCTAGTATCTCTAAGATCCTCTAAAGTTAAGATCAACCTACCCCTCTTCTGAATATGGAATGATACATGTGAAAAAGACCCATAAAGGGGTGAATATAAACATACTTAGTAGGATGCCCTAAAAGGAAAAGGGGGAGCAATAAGAGATACAACTAAAGAGGAAAGTAGTAGATAAAATGAGGTAAAATGAAAGAGTACAACTAAACCCAATAAGAGATTAAAACCAAACTCATCCAAACATAAGGATCTTGAAACTTTGAGATGATGAACTTCCCTTCGAGTCTTTTCTACCTATGGTTGGAGTGTAGACTCATCCAACAATGAGAAGATAGACACAAAAATCATTTGGAATACCCCATGTGTTTTCTCATCTCTTGGAAAGAGAGTATCCAAAAACCAAGTAGTGGGTACTAAAATAGGATATATATATATATATATATATATATATATATATATATATATACTCAGTCAAATAAATGTAAACGAGAGAGTAAGAAGATCTATATCTCACAGTTCATCCCAGTAAAAGAGTCTCCAATAGTTCTTAGAGTATACATTAATGATTCCCAGCATCCCACATGTCAGACCTGAACATGAAAGTCAAAGGGACTCAAATAAACACACATTGATACTATCCTCTTTGGACGACACTGAGTCACTCGCATGATTTTAGGTCACAAATTAAGGACACATCTCCACAGGGGAAGCGTCTATCTTTTTCATGTGTCCAAAGTTACATCAAACCACGTCTCTCTACTAATCCACATACTCTTATGGTGTAAACTTGAAGTAGAGGATCCACACCCTAGTATGTCATGGGGATTCCACTCTAATAGTATTTGTAGAGGACCCAAAGTCTAGTGCGTCTGGGGGGGGGGGATTCCACTTTAGTCAATGGGGATTTGTGCCCTATTTCATTAGGGGGATCAACACCTGGGAGTTGATTGGGAACCACTTCCTAGCCCCATTGAAGGGTAATATGCTAAAGGGTACTTCCTGGAAAGTATCTATAGAAGACGCACACCCTAGTGTATCCGGGGGATTCTAGTTTGGTCATTGAGAATCCACACCCTAGTACGTTAGGGTAATCAGCACCCAAAATTCAACGAGGACCAACTGTCTATCCCCACTATAGGGTAATATTATGGAGGGAACTACCCGACAAGTAGTTGTAGAGGACCCATGCCCATGCCAATTGGGGGTTAACACTCTGGTAATTGGGGAACGACACTACCCAGTCAAGCTATAGGGTAAGACCAATACTGCTTTGGTAACCCTGTATGATTGCTGCCATCATTGACCATCACTTAGATAGGAGTTATTCCTGGAACATCCCATATCATATCTCAAAATCCATGATGGAGGGCACAATTATGTTCTATGCAGAAAAAGACATAGGATATGCTACTCACGGGAAAAAATATGAGTATTAAAGAAGGGTATGTGAGAGATAAGAGAATCATAATGTTGTACACGACATGTGTGGGGCCCAAATGTAATGTAACCATACCTCATTGCCTGGCTATGTACTTAACCACACATGGGTGCTAAACTTTATATAAGTACCCATAGGAATGAACATGTACTCCCAGAGCACATCAAATTTTGTCCAAAAGGATGGGGATCGCATGATGTTCATCATTAATACGAAGGGAGAAAATATAATTCTACCAATAAGATTCAAAAAAGGGACCTGGATAACTAAACAAATCACACAATTGTGATCATTATAGAAAAGTGAAAAATATAGACTATTTACTAATCCCAAATAGAAACCCGATGAAGAAGTCATATTTCACCACATTGTACACAATGTTTCCTCATGGGTCCCATGTCTTGATCATGAAATAAATTATACAGATTTTACCATCATGATCGTTAGGGAAAAACATACTGGATACACTATTCATTCATCCCAAACAGACACTGGGTAAAAATGCTACATTTCACCGGATCATGCCCGAATCGGGCTTCATGGGGCATACACCTCAATTTCAGTTTAAACACCATAAATTAGTTTTGAAACATTTGTCTAAAATCTAGGCTCCAGATACTGTTGATTGATCGTCATTCCAACTTCGTATGAAAGAGATAGGTTGAATACAATATCCTATAATAATAATAATTTTATTATTATTGGGGGTTTCGTTGACCTGAGGCAAGAATCCAAAAAATTTATCATATATTGGTATTAAAATGACCATCTCAATGATAGGGTCAAGTCACCGCTGATGGCACATCAATCAGACATCGCACAAGGGTGTTATAACCGAAACAAGATTTCTCAATAATAATAATTATATTATTATTATTATTATACTTAGTAATTTTGTGCAATCGAGTCATGATCCCGAATCTTAAAATTACCAAAATACCCTCAAAATATATTTATAAAAAGGAGGATCATGTTTCCATAGACACCACATAAAACAGATAATCCATTTAGGAGTTATGGAGGTTTGAACCCATAGCTCAAAGGCTCAGCCAGCTCGTCCTGTCCCGCTCCGGCCCGACTCGCTCCATCCCACCCCACTTCAACCCGACACACTCCACTGTAGCCTGAACTGTTCGGATTAAAACTAGCCCACTCACCTGGTTGGCCCACTTCTCTACCATCCTGTCCCTCTAACATGCACCAAGCTTCTCCCCGCATCCCGCCTCTCTCCATCCGTTGTGAGTTAACGTCCCTGCCCCTGCGTTTTTTAGCACCTACCGCCTCTTGGGTTTTGCTTTCCACTCAGAACCCCACAGTTCTCCATGATCTAACACACCATGCAACTCTTAAGCATCCCACAACCTCTGCTTCCCTACCGCCTACACTGCCTCATTACCCCTGTTCCATGCCATCCTTGTCCCTTCATGACACTCAACCACCTCACACACCTCGACGCCAACATTCCATGTGGCCCACCATTGCTACCGTGACCCACTATTGTTGGCCACCGCCTCTCCTAACCCACACTTACACCTCCTTACGCACTATGTACCGACTCTGATGTAATTTAGAATGATTAAATGAACATATATATTGGATCCTAGTGTCAATATCTTCATAGACTCAACCCCTGCTTGATGATCCATTGATGATTTGACATGTCCAAAAGTTATCTGTGATTTTGTAAAGAATGAATGAAGAACACGACAAAAAAGGGATTCAAAATTTAGATCAGTCGATGAAAGTGTTCATTTTCCTATTGCTGTAGATATTAAAAGTTTCAAATTTAAAAAAAAATAAGTTATACTTCAATAATTTCAATCGAGGATACGAAAATCCAAAAGAATAATCCTACTTGGATTTTGGATTCATCATTATATTCGCCACACTCTGATCTTCTTGAGTATGTAATCTCATCACAATACACCAAAAGTATAGTATTGATTCACAAATAGGAGGAGAGGAGGAGATTCATTGACTGTGAGAGAAAATGATCCCAAACCCTTGCTCATTTCATTAAACACCTATTTATAAGATTTAGCAAGTCTCCCACCAACAATCACAGAATCTGAACCTCCCATGACTTCTCACTTGAGGTCGCACCTAGGATAAACACCACACTAAGAACTCAACAGTGGTCTCAGATTTCCAATTTGAGTCCCCATTAAGAAGTTATTAAAGGTAGTATCCAAATAAAATAAGTTTGTTTAGTTATTTTATTTACAGTTTCATCCTCAAAAATTTTTTCTGTAGAAGGTATGCACCGAAAAAAGTTATACCCATTCTAGGGTAAACTCCATGCTCTAGACTCAACTGGGGCCTTAGATATCTAAAGAGATATACTATTTATGAGATAAAATGTTTCCTCTATGTGTTTATTATAAAAAACATAATATTTTTATAAAATTATTTTCTGGCTCACCGGGCCTCAGAATCGCACACTGTCTCATCCCCTAGCTCTGGAATTATATGTATAAATATTACAAATCCTTACAAAGAAAAAACGAGGTTTCTATAGTAAGAAACTTAGTCTCAAACCACCATAATTATTTTAATATATTTAATGATAATTCTCAAAAAATTATAGTCTTGAGCCAAAATTATAAACTAATGATCAAAATAATGAGAGAACACCCCTCTAATCCACTATAAATAACACCTATCACCATCTCTTCTCCTCACACATTCCAATATTTGAGCCCGTCCCAAATTCTACCCAATACTCTTCAAAATCCCACCCATATACTAGATCCCATGATCTCACAAAAAGTTAAAAACCATTTCCCTAAGGAGGTTCTCAAGGAGGTGATATTTAAGAGGTAAAATCCTCTTCTATTTTATTTTAATTTATTTAAATTTATTTTCCATTTCTTATTCTCTTCTCACCTACTATATACAAATGTTTATTATAACTATAATATCATTAATATACATTAATTATATCATTTTAATTGTTTATCCATAATAAAATCACCCCACTATATTTTATTCTAAAAATTAAATCGTCGCCCGTGATTTGTTTATTTACGGACATCGCAGACGATCCATTTTTATTTTCCCATAACACCTTCAAGAATGTTAATAAAAAAATTATAATGGTTGAAATAGATTTTATAATGTATGTTACAACCCTATATATATTTTTTAACTAACATATATTCATAATACTAAATGATAAAATAAAACGAGCTTATTGTGATCGAAAAATCCCCAAAATTAACCTAAAACGACCATGATTAACTTTTATCTAATGATCCATCCTCATAAAATATGACCAAATTCTTTGTAAGATCATTATATATTATTTAATATCATTAATAACCTATAATAATAATTCTGGATATTTATCCCCATTTTAAACGAACTTCTATTCATGTTTACTATTGAACAGATCATGAAATCTAAGAAAACAAACACTCTTAAATGATGAAATTAAAGTATATAACTCATAAAAAAGCACATAAATGAACATAATGAATCTGAAATGAAAAAAATTCATGTATAAAAGGTTCATAATTTGTTAATTAATTAATATAATTTGATTATATAATATATTAAATTGAAGAAATCATTCAAATGTAAGGCAATGGGATTCTCAAACTCAATTCCATTTTCTTGGGGTTTTCCCACTCTCACACCAATTTCAGTATTTTTATTATTTTAATGATCCTTAAATGTAATTTAATTATTATACAATTTAATTTTCTTGGATATTCATGTTTTCTAATTGATTTTATGATAAACACAATATTTTCCAAAAGAAAAATTCTTTCAAAAAACACACATTTTACTTCTTTTGAGATTACTTTTTCTTCACTGAGGATTTATGATTCCTATAACAAGCATATTATTACCTTTTGATTTAAAATTTTTTATTTATAAATGAACTT
The DNA here is from genome assembly GCA_963277665.1 of Viscum album. Lineage (NCBI taxonomy): Eukaryota > Viridiplantae > Streptophyta > Magnoliopsida > Santalales > Viscaceae > Viscum > Viscum album. The sequence goes on along the minus strand of OY728138.1, from coordinate 1,099,734,441 downwards.
TCTATGAAATGAAACCCATTCCTATACATGGGTCGTTTTATGTTCAATATTGATATTTGTTCTATGTGGCATGCATGATAATGTAAATTTTATGATGTGACGGGTGTGCCTAGAATTATATTGTTTTCTAATTCACTGGTTAATATGATGTATATCATGACAAAAAGTGTAATATGCATGAAAAAGAGGCTATATTTGTTCACAAATATGTGTGGTAGTGGACCACTAAGACAAGACATTTCATTGTTTTGAATTGAAACATTCGATGCCTTTATTTAATGCTTCCTCTCTTGATTATGATGATTATACTATTCATATGTTGTGATTATGATGATTTTTTAACCCATGTTATACTGTTTTATGTTCTTATCTATCATCTTATTGGGATTTTATCTCACCCCTTTCTTTGATGTATATCCTCAAGTGACTACTTGTACCAAGGATAATTCAAGGGAAAATAGGAAGATAGAGAATAATAAATTAAATAATATTTAAGTTTTATTATGTAAAGTTTATTTATTTTCCTAATTTTATAAAGATACTAAACCTTTTAATCTTGATTTTTAACACTATTATGTTTTTTATCTTTAAAATGATCTAATAGTTATTTAAGAAAAATCTAGTGCATGATACCCAAAATTGTGAATGTCTTTAGATAAAACATTAATAAATTAACACCAATTCAATTTACAATCCCATGTTTATCTATATAATAAAACATATATTCCCAAATAGAAATTAACATTTATCAGTTAGATATTTTAAATAAATAAAGAAATATTCATACAAACTAGGACAACACATAGGCCAATGGTATGTGATTCTACCTTTTCTCCCTTCAGTTATGGGTTTAAATCTCATAACCTTCCCTGATGTAATGGGTTTCCTCCCAACCTTTGGTTTGTCCTTTTTCAAAAACCATATTACCATTATAATTATAACACTATAAAACTATGATAAAATACTCAAAATATCCTCAATATATTTAACATGAAAGGAATGTTTTAACCTCAATAGTTATCTCATACCATTTATTTTTCATCGCAAAATGTAATAACAAATAATAACCTAAAAAAGAAATGTATCTAAAAATATTAGTGGCCATCATAAAATTTCATACCTTAAAGTCTCAAAAGGGGTATTGAAAACATTAATAATATGATCAACCTTAAAATTACAAACCCATGATGGTATCCATAACTCTTAATATAACCACTACTGAAAAAATAGTAATCACCAATATTATATAAACCATCCTCTAATACCAACCGTAAGTTCGCAGTCTTAACCATTACATATTATAGTGTTTTTGAACAAGAATTCAGTTTTATATATTTTGTGTTAATTTTTGGTTTAGAGTTTTAGAGAACCATGATAAACATGGTTTAGAGATTGATAGAATTTTGAAAAAAACTTACATTGTAAACCCATAAATTATAAGTGGAAAATTCTAATAATTATCCATTTTCCCAAAACAAAAAACCATTTTAAATAAAACATAATTTCTTTTCATGATACACCTTCAAGACTTTTAACTTGACTCCTTTTTTACTATTACACATCCCATAAACCTATGAATTTTTTTAAAATGTGGGGTGATTACATAATGATATGTAAGGGACATAAAATAGTAAATCAATTAGTCTAGTGAAAAAAATAAATCATATGAAAAATGTTTTCCTAAAAACATTCATTTTCATCTAAAAATAGAATTAGTTTTCCTTAAAAAAGATCATTATATTAAATATTGAAATGAATCAATTTCCATGAAAACTCATTAGCATGCATAAAATATTCACATAGGTTACTTGGTACATCTATAACAATTATATTTTATAATCAATCTTTCAAATATAATAGCCATACAGTCTACTTCCAATTTTTTAGAACCCAATGAATTGGATCACTATCTAGGTGCACTATAACATGCTCACCCATGATGTACAATGTGGCTAAAAACATCATAAACAGTACCCAAGGAACTTTTAAGGAATATAAAACTTGAAAAAATCTTTTGAACCTATTTGAAAAACACATTCAATTATCAAAATACCCATTTTCATAAAAATAACATTTAAAATATAAAAATTTAACATATAATAATTAATTTTATTTTTGAAAAGAATAATGAAAAATTATAAATGAAACTTTAAATAATTAAAGAATCATGAAGGTGGAAAAACATGTTCATTATATATAATTAAAAAACATTCCTTCACTATTCTTGTCAAAAAACTTACAAATTACCTCATTTGTAAAAAAACACAAAGATTCCTTTCAAAATGTTTCATAAAAAATAAAAAAGGGTAAAAATTAATTTAAAAATAATATAATAATTGTAAAAACCTTCATGAAATAATTTTTAGAAAACAATCATATGGTCATGGAATAAAACAAATGTTTTAAGGGAATTGTTTTTTAAAATTAATTTTTATCAGAAAGGAACTTACCTCAAGTCTAACTCCTCATGCATGTCCTTTATAGTATAGAATAATATTTTATTAAATTTGATAATTTCTCATTAACCCATGATAGGTTTTTTATTAAATTAATATCACTTATTACTACTTTATATATGATTAACTAATCATATAAATTCATATATATCCTTTTGAACATATTCATCACTAAAGATGAGAATTTCTTTGGTAATTTGACTATGGTCAAATAGGTCCTTATTACACTATCTTAAAAAATATTATCATGAAATAAATATAATTTTTATAATTTCATTATTATTTTAAATCCAGAATTAAATATTGTTTGGAAAATGAACTACACTACAATAATGAATATGGTAGGACGTGCATATGCATGAGTAACATTTCCATTTTTCAAATCTCATTATGAAATGGATTTTTGAGTTATTTAATATTTAAAGAATAATAATAATATCATAAATTTCATATTAATTATTCATATATTCATATATATATATATCATTAATGTTATGTGGTGTTAAAAAATTAATCACATCACTTTGTGGAGGTGGTAATCCACACGTATGCACAAATAATGTTACCATTTTTCTGTGTATTATAAGGTAAGAACATAATTTAAATATTATGTTTTTATTATGATAAATATGTGACTTTGTGTGAGGACGGTTCTCATATTCGAGCGAGATCTCTTGGCGATTAAGGTTTTTCCCTGGGGCTCACCTCGGTTTCTTTGGCGGTGGGGATCCACGATGAGAAGGAGGCATGCACATTGGGTGCGGTTAGGAGGGATGTAGAAATTTTATTAGTAAGAAACATTGTGCATGGTGTGGTATCTCAAAGTTTTATTCGAGATCAGTCCTGGGATGTGGAAATCAGACTTGATGGATTCAATTTTGAACCATATTTGGTATCATACTAGATCTTCATATTCAGTGCATTAGCGGTCTGGTTTCTTCCAGATCTGTGGAACACAATGACATCAGATGGAAAGAGAGATTTATCATCCAATCGTGTGTTAGTGGAATGATTCCGTGTGACAGTGGAATAATTCGATGCAATATTGGGGAGATATAGGTAGGCAGATGATGACAGAGAAGAGGCGGTGTAGCGACTATCATGTGGGAGGCGGGACATCGACGGTTCGGATGGGTAGTGTCGTTAGGTGGGATGGTGATGGTATAGAAGATGATGATAGGGGAGATGTTTAAACTTCATTTGGTTAATATCTGTTGTGCTACATGTGTTTCTATATGATGACAGTTCTAGCTCAGCACTAGCACGATCAGTTCTCTAAATGAGCAACATCGGTGGCCAGGTGTGTCGATGACGATGATTAGGGTTTTCATGCCTTGTGTTTAGTTTAGTTTTGGAATTTGTGTCCATGGTATCCTTTGGCATTGATACTATAATGGGTTTTGTCTCTCTGGGCTCTTGGGCCACTGAGTTTTGAGGCTATGTTCCTTTAGGCCTACAAGCTAGTATTTGGTTTTCCCTTACCCAGTTCAAGAGGGGTTTTTACATTCTTTTTTATTTTTAATAAAATGGATTGAACCCAATATTTTTGATAATGATAAACATGAAAATAATTTCATATATAAACATTAATTTCATCCTTATATATTGTATTGAGAGATGGTGATGGAAAATTAATTTCATCGGTTCTCAATGTGGTAGATCTCCGTACACACAAACATTAAATCATTTTACCATTGGATGGATGTAGAGATACATATAGGTTATTACACAAAAATAATAACATATTAGTATATTGATAATAGAGGATTTATAATTTTATAAATTTTCAATAATGTTTTAGTGGTTTAAAAGAATAAGGAAAATATAAATGCTTGATTAAAAAAGATACTTCTTGTTCGAAAATTATGAAAACTTTATGACCTCTAAGATTGAAAATCTTTTGAAACAAAGACATCCAGAATTAGGGGTTGGATTTTAGAAAGGGATTTTTCTAGGTAATTTCCAAACCAAAAAGTGTTTTATTGTTAGAATAAATGAGGAGATAAGTTTTCATTTTATAATAGAGGGGATGGCCACTCTGGTATTTCTCACAATATTTAATTAATATAAATTAAAATTTAATTCCAAATGTATAAATAATTATTTTTTATGTGTTTTTTGGAGGATGGATATAAATACCCTCATAAAAAAATGAGACAAGTTTTGACTAAATTTATACCCTTATCATTTGGTTTATTCATATTTAACCCCTTTAACTCTTACTGTGACACAATAATTTTTACTCTTTGAGGGTAAATAAATTTACTATAAAATGGAAAAAGACCCTTTATTGACCATGAGTGAAATTTTATGCCTTATAATAATCACTTGGTAGGATTTTATATTTTTAAAAAATGTATTTAATTTAATCAAATATTTTTACTATAAAATATCTATAATGTAAATTTTAAGAACTATTCATTACATTGAATATAATAATATGAATATAACACTTATAATTAGAAAAAATATTTTATTATATCCCTAAAATGTCAAGGTATATTGTACAATTAATTTATTACATTAATTATCTCAAATAATATTTATTGTAATATTTTTAATATCATTTATGTGAATTTTATATTAATTAAATAAATACGGCATAAGTGTTTTGAAGATATTTATGGTAATTATTTTTTCACTAAAAATTAAATATAAATAATTATTATTAAGATAAATCTATTTTAATAAAAAAAATAACATTTATAGTCTATCATATCCTATAGATAACACCATATTAAATATATTACAGTTTTTAAAAACAACAGTGTGATATGTTTGACATTTCTTTAAATAAAATACTATAAAGGTTATAATCACATTCATCTGGCCCCAAAAGTTATTAAATAATACCCTATAATTATTATAGCCAGGCTATACTTGTAAAATAAGATTTATGTAAGTGTTTGGGTCATTTTGTGAGTGTTATCATTTTATTTTTAATATAAAGTATTCGATTTACCCTTTATGTGGTAATAAAGTTACTAAGTTTACTATTCATATTGAAAAAAATAAAAGTAAAATTTTAACTAAATTTGGACCCACTGATTCAAGATATAGAAGAAATTATTAAAAATTAAAATCACAGAATCTTCAGATTTCTATATAATATAAAATTAGCCAAATTAAACAAAAAATAGTTTTTTAGAAAAATTTCATTTTTAATATAAAATGTTTTGATACTAAATTAGAGAATGAAATTCATTTGAAAAAACCATAATTAAGTTATACTAAATAAAATTAAACTAATTAGAATTTAAAAATAATCCAAAACATAATTTTACCTTGTGAATACTTTAAAATAAAATATAGTTTTCTATAAAAATCAGTATTTTTTATTATTCCTTGAAAAATTAATAATTTCATAAAATAATAAATAATTCATCATATGATAAATTTTAAAAGATGGATTTAAAAGTGAAAATCATTTTTTCAAAAAATATTTCATAAAATTTGAAAAAAATTATAATAATAATCACCCATAAAAATCATTAAAAATAATTTGTGAAGAAAATATTTTTTTGAAGAAAATATCACTTTACTAAAAATATAGTAGGTATTTAAAAATCAAAAATTAATATATAAAAAATGCGGAGAAACATTATATACTTCATAATTTGGTAAATACTACTAATTCCTACTAAATTAAAAGCCTGGTTATAATGGTCACATTTAAATAATAATATTCCATTTTTTTGGTTCTATTTTGTGTATCTTGCACACTATCTGAAATAATATTTTTTTAAATATCAGGATGTTTCATTGTAGGTCAATTGAAAAAGGAGTAAATAGTATCCAACCTTCAAAATTTAAAAAATTCGGGAATAAGTATCATGGAAATTTCCTCAAAGGGACGTGGAAATGCTTCAGGTGAGGGGGAGAAGGCCACCAACATCATGAATATCAGTGATACATAAAGAATAAAGCTAATATGGACAAAAGTATGAAACCTCTTAATTTACCACAAAATATTATATTATTCTACTATATGACGTAAGGGGGTTATATAATACATTGAACTAAACTAAAAGCTATTGAGGGTAATACACATCAACAACCACCCATGATGATAGAGAAATGGAATGATTATGTGATCACCCTAGCTAAGGAAACACATGAAAATTAATTCATAAAAGGAAAAATTACTATTCACTTATTAATGTATCTTTTTTTATTTTAATTTGGTTCGATGCATTCATTTATATCATGTATATTTTCGAGAACTGTTCAATCACATCCCTAAAAACATGAAGTATAGATATATGTAAAAATAAAATGTGGTGAGATCAATGCAACCAAAATGTTTGAATCTTATCCTATTAGAACTTATGGGAAGATTTATCCATAGAATCTCATAATCATTCCCTTTGTGGAATTTGATTCCATGCTAAGCATGTATTGGCTCAAATTATACATAGAAATAATCAACTATTTGAAAAATTTAATATATTTTCATATTCTGAACCAAACCATGATTTCATACAATTTAAAGGAAGATCATGAATCTCTATAATATTTTTCTCATTGGTGTTGGTGATTATACCCTATGAAAACATATACAATGACCATATGATCAAGAAGATGGAAATCATCAACCATGATGAAATTACCATAATTAGAGAATATGATAAAGTATTTACTGAAGATTTTACCACACATACAATAGATTATGTGGTAGAGTTATCAACATAGATTATACAAAAATCCATTCAAATATCCAAAGTCCAATATATAATTGCACTGATTGTATTGAAGGATTTAAAGAAATAATTTCCAGATCATTTGAACAATATATTAATATAACCTAGTGCATCACCTTGGGTTGTGATAATTCTCTTTACAAAAAATAGGTTTGATCAATGTATATGTGTATATAAGAACATGATCTCTAAAAGAAAACCCAAAATATTAACTAACCCTTTCTAGGTAATGATGACATCATTGATCAACTATGAGAAGATCAGTATTTATCAAAGGTTGATATTTATTCTGGATATCATCAGCTGAAGGTAATGGAGGAATATATTTATAATACAGACTTACATACATGTTATAGACAATATGATTTCATATTGATTCCCTTAATACATACTAATGACATTAAATCTTTATAGATATGATTAATTGTGTATTTATATACCACCTCTAAAAACCTTTGGTAGACTTTGTCGATGATAATGTCAATTACTCTAATATTAATTAAGAATAAAAAGATCATCTAAGGTAAGTACTAGAAACATTAATGAAGGAGAAAATGTACCCTAATTTCAGGAAGTGTGACCTTTAGATATAGAAAGTCACATTCTTGGGGAACATTATCACAAGTGAGGAAATATTAATGGACCCTTCAAAGAAAAAGGAAATTAGGGAATAACCCACAAACACTAATGTCATGGAAATTTGTAGTTTTGTTTGTATTAATAGGGTAATTTCTATGTTTTGTGTAAAATTACACTCGATTGATAAGATAACTCAAGAATTTAACACAGAAGGGGGTAATTTATGTCTACATGGAAGAATGTTAAGATAATTTCAAGGATATCATGAAGAGGCTAATCAGTATTCCTTTACCTAGAGTACCACTAGTTGGAGAAGTTTTTGTGATATATATTTGTTCTTTAATGAATGGATAATGTTGTGTACTCTTGAAAAAAAGAAATTTGATAGACTATCCCTAAAAAAAACTAAAGATACATGAATATAAATACAAGTTTCATAATCTGAAGCTATTATTTATGATATTTTCCACACAAATTGGGTGGCTCAACCTATATGTTAAGAAACATGGCATATATACCAATCACATGATTATAAAGTATATATTCACATAGAAGGATCCTAAAACATGTTCAAAAAAAGTTTATAGATAATATGATAATATTATTTCCATTAATTATAATCTTGGAAAGGAAAACAAGGTAGACGATTCTCTTATATGAAAAGAACCTACTACTTTACCCATGATGTAGATTGAGAAAGGCCCTATCTTCGTGGATATACAATTGATAGATATGGAAATTATAATGGAAGGGAATAAATCCTACTTTTACAAAATAATTTACTAACCATCTATCTAGTAAATTACCAAGGAGGAAGAAAGGGATGATATTTAGATTCAAAACAGGGTGAAAGTAGTAAAGAATGGTAAGCCTCAAGATTTCCATATCAATGACGACCGTATCAGTAGATTTGTAAGTAGAAATTATATTACTTTAACACGAGGGATAAAGAAGAAGATATTTGCTAATATGAATATCTCATCATTATCCATCAATTCTAGAATCACCATGTTTTACAAATATCTATGATATCACTTATAGTAGGAAAAAATGAAGAAGGATATCCCTAAGTACACCTCAAAGTGGGTGGTATATAATCACATTAATTCATAGGAATATATGTCCAAGAGGATGATGAAACCATTAACTATACCAATGTGGTAATGGGAAAACACCACAATGATCTTTTTATTGTTCTTATGAATAGATCCAGATGATACAATATGATATAGGTTGTGGTCGGTCGACTCACTATGGCTACCTACTTCATTTCTATTTGGGAATATTTATAAATTGAACAATTTACCACGATATATGTAAAGGAAATGGTGAGTCTACATGGGGAACCAATTTTTATTTTATCTAGTGTTGATCTAAGGTTTGCTTATAAAACCTGTAGAAGTATCCAACATGATTATAACACTAAACTAAATCTCAATAGGAAATATCACTCCAAAAATAATAGAAAATATGAAAGGACAATTCATATTATCAAGGACATATTGAGATCCTAATCAATGTTATATAATGGAAGATCAGATAAAAATTTTCCATTAATTGAGTTGTATTACAAAAAACATCTTCCACTCATGTATTCAAATAGATCTATCTGAAGCTCTATTTGGGAAGTGATTTAGAACTTCTACTTGTTGGGATGAAGGTGGGGAATGAAAGATACTTGGACCTGACATTGTACACAAGATTACAGTGATGTTACATGATATCCATCAACTTATAAAAGATTCTTAGAGTTGAAAAAATACCTATACTAAAAAACATTAAAGATACTTAGTGTTTGAATTTGGAGAAAAAGTTTTCCTTCCAATACAACCATTGAAGAGAGTCATGAAACTTGAGAATATGGGAGATCTTATCCCTACATAATTTTACCCACTGAGATCTTTGATTATAATAGAGAAGTAGCCTATCAACTTGAAATTCTACTAAATTTGGGTCAAGTTAATGATTTATTCCATTTATATCTTTTAAGAATATACATACCCAATCCCTCATAAATTTTCAATCTGTAAGTGGTAGAATTGGAGAATAACCTCTCATTCGAGGAGTAGTTAGTGAATATTTTTTACCTTAGAGAAAAATTTTACACAATAGAACAACTCACCATGTCAAAGTCTTGTGGAAGAACCTAATATATAAATCGGTGATGTGGTAACTATGGAAAAAATAAAGTATAATTACCCTCAACATTTCTATTCAAAGAATATTAGTTGAAATTTTAGGGATTATATATTTAAAGGGGGAAGAATGTAACATCCCTGAGTTTATAAATGATATTTGATTCCTGAAATAAATTTGTTTTATATTATATTATATTACACACATATAATAGATAGATAAACTAACATAAATTTATTTCATTAATAATGATATTTAAATTATTAATTAACTAAACCCATTTATTTTATAAACCCTATAATAGGTAAAAAATAAATTCATAAAAATAGAATGGTAAAAATTTAGATCCTTATAATATGTTAGAATCATCTCCCCCATGGTTAACAATGTAGAAATAAAAAAATAATTTTAAACCAATCAAAATCTTATTAAAAAATATTGATCCTTAGGAGGAATTTTAGTGAATTTTTAATGAATTAATTAATTAGTATTTAAAATTGGTATTATGATTATTTGAATACTATTGTGACCATTAACAAAATAACCTGACTATTTGGAATAGTAAACCAACCATTTTGATTAGTCATAAAGCTGTTAAAATATGAATTTGACTAATAAAATAATAAAATATAATATAAATAGTATTTATAATGATTAATTTAAGTAAATATAATTAATATATTTCAATAAAATAAATTTCATGATTAAAAAACCCAAAGAAAATATAATAACATTATTTATAAATAATACTTTGAGGTATTTCGTTAAATAATAGTTATTATTTTTAAAATTAAAAGAAAATAGGAAAAAAAATATTTTAATAAAATGAATTTAATTTTTGAAATTAGTACTTTGAAATTTTTCAAGGGTTATTTTTTGGTAATTTTATAGAATACTTCAATTTTTAAGTGAATAGTAAAAATACTATTTTTTAGAACCAATGTATTTGGAATTACATCATTCATGATGTAATAATGACATAATCAATTCTTGAAAATTTTTATGGACCAAAAAATATTAAATTTTATAAATGAGTCCTTTAGTTAAATATAGTATACATTTTTTTCACAATCTAAAAATTATTTTCATAATTCTAAAGTCTAAAGTATTGCACTAAAATAATTGTTTTTTCATTTTTTCACACATTCGATTTTATAAATGGGTTTAAAGTCCTATAAAAATTATATTATATTGATATATTATTTATTATTTCATAAATATCATTATTTAAAGATTACCCATGGATATTGTATTTTATTCATTATTGTAACTCAAAAATACCCCTCTCCTCAAGTATAAATAACCCCTCTCCATACCCTGGGAAAAAATCACTCCATACTTACCAAATCAAAAAATATTCCAAAATTATATCCCTAAACAACCTTGTAATACTTATGGATGCTATAAAGTAACCAAATCCATGTATTGAGGGAGTCTAATGCCATGTAACATAAGCAACACCAAGAAGAATGTATGTTTTCATCAACTCATTTTTCCACATATCATCCACTATTTTTATATACTATCTAAATTAAAATATTATGATATTAATTAAGTATTAATTTAAAATTATACTACTGATTTTATCATACTTAAATTATCATATCTACTATGTAATTATATTTCATAATTCTCATAGCTCATCTTCAGACAATGTCATGTTAATGGTCGTTTAACCACCAATGAGGATGTTTCCCATTTTTTTATTATCAACGAAGTTATGGAAAATTATAACATATTATTTATGATAAATAAATGTATAAATTTATTTATTTTAATATTTTGTAATTTATTCTAGTTTTGTATAAATTACCTTGAACAAAATAGAAAAATCTAAGAAAATAAGATATTTTTAAGGAAAACATGATATCAAAACGTTTCCCCTTTAATGATTGGAATTAGGAAATAGAGTCCAATGATTATAATTGAAAAAATAGTGACATAAATTAATCATAATTAACTTATGTTTAATTTTTTTTAATAAACAATATTTTATTATTTAGGGGGCAAAAAAGAGAATAAATAAAGATAGATTAAAGGTAAAGGGACTGTCAAACTAATTTTTTTTTATTTTGGGTTATATCCTTCTTCATGTTGATTTTAGTATGAATACTACCCAAAAATACAAAAAATATATTTTAAAAATAATTTCCATTTTTTTATTAGGATATACAAGTTTTTACCTTTTCAAATTGATTTCTAATCCAATATCAATGATATTTCAAAAAGAATTAATTTTTTTTTAAATTTCCCACCATTGAATCCTCATGTGTTGTTTCTCTAATGAAAAATTATATTTTATTATAAAGTATGATCTTATTTTTTTAATTCTTTCATACATAAGGATATTCCATATTGTATGATATTTTAAATTCTTTATGAGAATAATCCATTTCCATGGGTTTATTTGATAGCTATTATTGATATAAATTACATGTGGAATTCTTGATTATAATCATTTTATGATGTGATTAGTGGGTAAAAAATTATATAGCCCTATAATTCATTGGGTAATGTGATATATCTCATGATATTATTTTTTATTATGCATTAACATGATTCTATATTTTTTCACAATGACAATGTTATGTTTAAGCAGAAATGTTATGTGTGGACATGATGCTATATTTGTTCAAAAATATATGTGGTATTTTACCACTATGTTATGATGTTTACAAATTATTAATATGCCACATTCCATTCCTTTATCAAATGTTTTGTTCATGATTATGATGTTGGTCATATAATTATAATATGATGATATTTATTATACTCTTCTTTGTATTATTGATTCATGTATTATATTCCTCCTCTTACTTTTATTTTAGATCACCCCTTTATTTGATGTATATCCCTTGGTGTCATCATGTAATAAAGAGATTGTGAAAGATTTAAAGGACGATCAATAATAATTTAAATGCTATTTATTTTTTATATATGAGTGTTGTATGAGGATAATTTTCCCATGACACCAGACCATTGGATCCTAGATTTTTTAAATAATATATATTTTTTATTTTAAAAATAATCTAATATCCCTGTAATATTTTTTTGCTACTATAATTTTGAGATTTAAAATTCAGGGGAAATTTTATTTTATTCCCCTAAGTAGAGGATATATTGAGAATTAAGACATTGGTTATCTTTATATAGATTTAAAAAACTTTTTAAAATATTTTGGGATTTGGTTTGAGGTCTAGTATGTATCTCGAGTGCTTGGGTGAATTTTGAATGGTTTTTTAGTGATCTACATCTCTGATTATTGATATAGGTGGATTATAATATAGTTATAGGTGAGTATGATGACTTTAAAGATCATCTATATAAGAGGAGCGATGATGTGTAGCATTAAGGCCCATGATGATAATGGAGGTAGTGACATAAAGGCTTCATCCTTTCAGGAAAAGGTGCATTAATCCATGAACCCAAGAGGGTGTATATTAATAGAGTTTTGGGGGCCATGCCCCCTTCATGGGCCAATCAATACTTGACATGTAGGGGATACGCTATGATTAGAACAAGTAGCGGTGTCAAACCCCCATACCTAGGGTGGTTGTTTTTCAACCTAGAAAGGGAACAATATGACTCAACATCTTTCCTATTTTTTATAAGGGCATAAATACAATTTACATGTTATCTGCCTTTGATATTTGGTTAAATAGTTGAATAAAGAGATCCATATTAGCTATCCCACCAATTCATTATCTGTTATGAGGACAAAAAAATTAGCAGTAGGGTTTTTGTAGAGATCTCATAGAAAATCTACTTGTTCGTGTCCCCCAAGTTTCCTTTTCTTCCATTACCTTTCTTAACTATTATTTTGTTTAATTTTAAGATAATTTTTATTTATGAATCCACTAGATCATTGTGTAATAATCTTGATTTGACTGTTATATTTCATGAAAATTAAATAGGATATCCTATGTTAAAAATTCAAACCATATCTTGCTGTTTAGTTAGTGGAGCATCAACCAATGAATTTTTCCTTTATTAATGATTAGATTTATTAAATTTGGAATGTGGTTAGATAATTATTGTCATGTATTTTACTCATGATAGTACTGGGGGCTTGTCATAGTCCATCTCGATTCCTTTCCTCTAGAATTCAATAATGTTGAGTTTTTTATTGGGGTAATTAGTGATTATTCCTTATTGAATAATTTAAATAATTAATTATAATTTTTTATAATTAATTATTTATAATTTTGTGATGTGAGATAAGATATTTGGTGTTTCTAAAATGTTGGACAAGGTATGGAAAGGAATAGTTGAGAATGATCATAGCTATACAAGGATTGTAACTATGTGTTGTATTAGTTTTTCAAATTAATAGAAAAATATGTGTTAATGGATTTGTGTTATGATTACATGTTATAATAGAGACTGTGTAAAGGTATAGGGATTGAGAGCATCATAGATAATGTGATACAATGACATTGACCAACCTAAAGTTGGAATAAGTACTCCTTGGAAGAATTGGTATTTTAAAATTTCATAAAGAAAATGTCCCCAAAGGGTAATGATTCCGATGTACTTTATGAGTGAAAAAAAATTATATTATAAATGTTGAAACAATATTCGATAACATATATGACATGCAACACTGAGCCTAAATGGACCGTGAAATGTTATTTTATAAATATGTCTATTATAACCTTTTCATAAAACTTAGATGGTATGAATAAGATTAAATAATTTATAAAATATACATAATTATGAAAATCAATATTTTTTTAATAAATTCTTAAGAAATAAGTTTTCAATTTTTCGTGACATTTTATTCTTCAATTAATACATTTTCTTCAAAAATGTTTTTTATTTTGTTTTATGAGAAAATATGAAAATAAATTTTATTAAGATTTAGAATATAAAATTTTTTAAATTAAAAAAATTTAAATAATTATATGAAATATAAAATTGGGTGAAAATTTTGGATTTTTATACAATGAATGATTTTTCGGTGAATAGTGATGATTATTGATTTTTCAAATTCTGACATTTCATTCCATTAAAACAAGTAATTTAAATGTACCATTATAAATTATATTTTTCCTTAGAGTAAAATTTCATATAATTTTATTTATAATAATCAAATTAATTTCTTTTTAATAATAAATGTTCATTATTTTGGTATATATATTTTTTTATTTTTAAAAAGTGATGTTTCATGAAACCCATTTTAAGTGCATAATGTTTGCCCATTTTAATTTATAAAAATAAAATCTATTTAGGAATGATTAAAATTAAATTTATATAGTATGTATGTATTTATATTAATTTATATTATTCTAATTATTATTTCTAGTCATAGAGTTAATAAAAGATCATCAATTTCTTGAAAAACAAATATTTCTAAAGAAAATATTTTCATAAGGATTTTTTGTAATATTTTTAAAATAAATTATTCCACGTATCGAAATTGAATAAAATAATGATTCCATATATGTACTCAAAACAATTAATATTATTTAATATAGTCAACTAATTTTTTAGTCGTAATGAATATTAAAAATAGTAAGAATGAGTTACCATAGTAAAGGTAAACTATGTTATTTGATGGTAAAAATAAAGTGATAAGGTCTATAAAGTAACTCAAAATATGACCTTAATTTTATTGGATAGTAAATATTTTATTCATTATGAACCAAAATTCTAATATATTCCCGTTTTTCCATATTTCAATGATTGCGGCATTTATAATAATTTATGTAAAGAAAAAGACAAAATGCCATCCTCCTGTATTTAATTATATATTTTGTGTTCTCAAAGTGACAAAAGAATATGGGCAACAAATCATAACGTTTATTTTTAAAATGATTAATTTATTTTCATATGGATTATTTATATTTTTTAATTATATATTTACTTCAAATTCTTACACAAAGATGATAATATTTTTATTTAATTAAAATAATAATATAATAAATGATATGAAATATATTTAAATTAATATAAATTTAATTCATTATTTTTTCCATGAATTTTAAATATAAATATAATATTTAATTTAGTTTTTAATGAAATGTATTCAAATTCCTTTAGTATAAGTTTTTTTTGAAGTCAAATTAAAGGAATATTTCTAACAATGTAATTATTATTATCTTATAATAATCATTATTTTATTAAATTATTTGAAGTTACAAAATATAATTTTATTTTATTTGTAATTGATATATTTTTAAATATATCAACAGTGGACCATTTGTGGATCAATTTTCCATTTATTGTAACTATATTTATCTCTAAATGGAAAAATCATCACTATTTTTGTAACTGTTAAAATGGGTTAACAAGGGTTAAACCAAAATATAAGGGTAAAGAATTACATAAAATAAGTTTTTTGGATGAACTTATTTCAACCCATACTCATATTATCATAAAATATTATCAATTTTCATCTCTTTTAATATGAAAATTAATTTTTATTAAATTAATACTTTAAGAAATTCAATGATATCCCCTCCCTTCACTTATAAAATAAAACATCTTATATGAATTTTATTTCACATCAATGGAAATTATTTTAGAAAATACATCTACAAATAACTTCCCCACATCACTCCACAAGTTTTTAGAGGTCTTGGTTTTATTGGAAATCCAACTTAGAACTGATTTTTGTGTAAACCTTAAGTGCTTGTCTGAAGAATATATATAGTTTATAACCAATAATTTTCATTTTGATTCTTCTTCTAGATTCATCATATATTCATCATGAAACATAAAATAATATATAAAATATATACCATATAAATAGAATTTATTATGTTAATTTCATAACCTATATCCTTATTCTCATCCATCAAATGAAATATAAAACCATCATTTATTTTTATGGGAGACGATCGCCTCGTGAAACGATGTAATTATATTTCTATAACCTCATATTATGGTTTTTTAAATGATATAATTAATATATATATATGTATATTTTATATTCGTGATATTTTTGTCATTATGGAAAGATAATATATCATTTACTTTCTTACATTTCAATTCAATAAAAAATGTTAACATTGTTCATTCGTAAGTGTAGAATACTACCTCCATAAAGAGATATACATCATTTATCATCGCCACATCATATTAATGATATGTATAGTTATATATAAATAAGTTTTGTGGTATTTATTATGTTATTATCATTTCATAATGATAAAATATCATATAATTTATTTTTATAATGATCGTTGAAATATGGAAACCATACTCTTGTGTACATACGACTTACCATATCAATGATTGTAATGTTGTTAATTTTTGATAAAAATATCTCCTGGTTTGTTTTTAAAAGTCTAATTGATGTAATTTTTTTATTATTTCATGATTATTATTCTGGATATGATGTAATAATGACCTCACTGACCATATTCAACCTAACAAAGTCATTTTCAACCTATGATATGAATATTTTCAAAACATCCCTTATGAATATAATTTATTAAGTAATTTATTTCATCATTTTTAAAGGAATAATAAACATGAATATGTTCTTGTGAAAGTAAATAATTATCATATATTTATAATTAAGGAAGATAAAAAATTTAGTGATGAGGTTGACTAATGTCAAGGGACTTTCTTTTGAAAAAAATACCTTATCAATGTTTTCCTTCCAACTCATTTTCTTCCATTTACATATTTTTCAAATTTTATTATTGATGTATTCATATCAATATAAATGAATTAAAAATTAAATTATATATCTCTTTTACTTTATTTTTTTTATTTCAAATGAAATTCTATTACATAATTAATATTAAATGTTTCGGGTATCTTTATAAAATAAACAAGAAACTTATATTTTAATGTATATGATAAGAATAATATTTCATAATGAAATTACCATTTTTTTATATTTCAATTATTTTATAACCATCCACGTTTTCATCAATAAAAAACAATCTTTCCCAATGTTTTAATTATTATAGAAACAATGTTTTAAAATTGAATGGATATTTAAATATTTAGAAATTTTTTATAATGGCTGCGAATAATATTTTGAATAATGAAATATTTTATGTGGTATGATTATGTTATGGTTCTTAGAGATTATTTATTATGATGGGACGTTCTATTTTAAACCAAATACATGTGGTTCTATGATATTCCTCTAATGTATTCGAGAATATTTATGCCTGTAAGATGATTATGAGGGTTATTCCAAGTATAACTATGATAGTTATTTCAAGTGGAACCATGATGTTTAGGACATGTTCAAGCATGATGGTTATTAAATATAGAAATTTTAAGGTTATTCCATTTATAAAAATTAAGGTTATTCCATATGTGTTAGTGATGTGAAACTGATTCCTAAATTTAACTACGTGATTTATTTATGACTATTATTGTTTTTATTGAAATATTATGATTTTATAAGGGAAGATAATATAATTATATTTAATATGATGTATTTTGTACATATTAATGTTAAGAAGTATAAATTTGTGAAAAAATACCTTGTTATTTTCTAAATTTATAAGAAAAATTTATGATTTTTTGTAAAATGTATTATAATTTTTTTTGAATAGAACTTGATTTCTTAGGCATGAAGATGTTTATTTTGAACACAAATATATTCAAAAAGAGAAACATGTTTATAAGTGTTCATAAAGTATATTTATCTTTTAATATTTTTTCTCCCTTTCTAATATTTTTTTGGTCATCCCATCATTTAAATGTATTTCACATAGTTTATTGATGGGTAAGAACAAACAAGAAGTCAAGATGAAAGTCATTATTATTTTTCAAGAAAATATAATCTCTAAATTATTAGATTTTTTTTATTTTGGAAAAAATATATACTAATAAAAAGTATCCAAATTATTAAATATGGTTTTTATGTATGAGTTATGATGAATTATCTAAAATACTAAAATTGAAAAGATTCTAGAAGTATACAAAAATGAATTCTTGATATAAAAATAAAGATTATGGATTGATTAATGTATGATACTTATAATGAGAGTCCTTGAGAAAGTTCCAGGAGTCTAAATGATATATGTAAATCCACGTTGAGTTTCCTAGGGATGTTATTTAGTAATAAAATTCTTATGACTTAGGATGATATATTTGATTTTATATGTATCACATAGGGTAAGGAACATAATATTGACTATTAATTGAAAATTTGATTTCCCTATTATAAGAGTGATTCCTGTAAGAGTATACATGGTTTAGAGGTATGGGTTTCTATAAGATTTTGTGTTCATGATATATCTTACAGGATATTTGGGAAGTGGATAATGTTTGTTCTGTGAGAATTATAATAGTATTAGCATGTTATTTCTAAAGGATTTATAGTGGCTTTTTTAGGGATGGTCTCAGGGAATGGGAATATGGGTTTTATATATAATTAGGAGTGTATATGACCAAATGTTTTAGGTATGGGTCAAAAAGTGCCTATAAGAAGAGACAACAAATTTGGTTATTGGGTGTGTCTTGGTGTTGCTGAGATGAGATTGGGATGAATCTAAAGTAATCTGGTAAACAACATGATGGGTGAAAAGATAATTTAGATATGTTTTTTAAAGTTTTGTTGGGTAAGGAAGATGGTATTTATATTATTTATCAATGTGTAAAGTTTGGAGATGAAATATGATAGAGATATAAGCCAATTTACCAAGCAACTATCCCTTTGGGATGAGTTGGTAAGATTATGAGGTGATTTATGTGCCCTATTTTCTATTTCATTCATGTGATGACAATGTCTATGTGATCTGTTAGGTTATATATTATGGAAGATAGTGGGACAAGAGACCCTGATTTACAATGACATAGAAGATACTAGTATATACTTACTTTGGGTGATACTTTAGATTCAAATTTGTTATGTGATAACAAACCCAACCTTGTGTGATAAGGTATTTATCATGATAACATACTAATAAAAGGTGAGAAGATATTGTAATTGAACTCTTGAAGTGATAATGCTTTTTGAGGTTGTCCTTTGATATAATAAGTGGAAAAAGACTCTATATAGAGTGAAAATATAGTGGTAAAGATATGGATATTATGTCTTACATTAATTTATAAGTCCATTTATGTGATATGGATGTTGGTCTCACACTGAGAGAGAGAGAGAGAATTATTATAGGATTTACATTAGTTAAATGGGAGTTCCATAACCTGGATATAGTACCCTAACCAATATCATTAAGTATTTATTTGGAAATGGTCACACCCTTATAATGACCTTTAGATATGGTTTAGTTCATATTGTTTTAGGTGTTTGGATTTAGAAAATTGAATATTTTAATATATTTAGGTTTCATGGTATCCCAATTATCAAATAATTACTTGAAATGTGTTTTTGTGTGTAGCAGAATGAGGGTATTGTTTGGAATATATTGAATCTGGAACAGTCATGTTGTATATATACCTGGTTAACACATGAATACACAACCTGAATAATTATTTCATGGTTTTTATTTTCCTCATTCTTAAATATATATGATTTAATATATAAGGGTTACCTTGTGAGACCCGACTAAGATATATTTCTAACACTATTCAGGGGATCCCTAGTATAAAAATTTAACTTATTTCTTATTTCTAGGTATGAGGATTGAATGTGTAGTGGATCGAGATAAGGATCCTCAATAGGGTTTTAGAGAAAACATGATATGATTCTAAGGGATGATAGTGGATCATATTGTTTTTTAATTATTTTTTATATTTTGTTGGCATGGTGGATAATAATTTTCTTTATACTAGTAAGTTTTCATTTGGTTTATTCATTTACATAAATTATTACTAATTATGCATATACTATTTATTATTATGAATTGTTTTTGGTTATTTCCATTATTTATTTTAATATAATTTGATTTCACAGTGTTCATAATTTATTATTGAGTCCCCCACTTCTTGTTAGCAGTCTTTGGATTAGTGGCAGGTGGTTTTAAGTCTATATGATTCCTATAACAAGGAAATTGATGAGTACCCTCATTGAGGTGCAACAAACCACACTCCACGATCCAGTGTTAAAAAATAATGTTAAAAATTAAATTTGATGCCAATTGAGATCATCTAATCTAACCATGAACATATTTTATATTGTTGTTATATCTAAAAATAATCTCAAAAAACTCATTGGATATTTTGGATTAGTGCCTTTGAGAACCAGTTACCGTGGATACTAATTTTAAAAAACATATGATATTTTATCCATAATCAATCCATAATATACTAATTTAATGTTTTCTACTAGGCTAAACTAATTTTTGGAACCCAAGGAATGAATAACCTATAAATCTGGTTAGCTCTAACATAGTGTATAGGAAAAATAAATCACTAACATTTAATCACTAGTTAGATCAAAGGCATGAGAGAAAATATGTTGATAGAGAAATTATTTAATAAATGAACCCGGAACAATAAGATTTTTTGAAAAGTCATGATGTAAGGATGCATGATATCATATTACAAAACTTATACCATGGAAGAAGTGTTGAGAATAACAAGACATCAAGAATGAATCATAATCATAAATATACGAGTATGAAATTAGAGTGTGGAAAACTTTTACCATAAAAATCATATTTCAAGGCTATTTAACAAGATATTAGTCACATGGTATGCTTATGATAATCATATGAGTAAATTATTTTGTTTGAGATAATCTAAAAATATACCCTTGGGAATGAGATAAAAACTCATGTGTACCCCATTCTCTTTGGATAAATCCTCAAATGTACCATTTTTCATGGGATGGATTCTCCCATATACCCTTCAGTCTTGGATAAATCTTCTCATTTAACCATTATCTTGAGGTAAATCCTTACATATACCCTTCTATATTGGGTAAATCCTTTATTTTACCCATTTTATGGGTATATATTGCCTCATATACCCTTTTACTAGGGAGAAATCCTCTCATATACCATTTATCAAGGGAAAATTCATCATATGAACCAATTTTCTTAGGATAAAACCACCCATGTAACATTTGTTCTCATGAGATATGATTCTAATGAATTCATTGATAGGTGAAATATTTTACCACCCACTATTCATCCATACATATTTATTCCACTTGATACGACTAGTCATCACATGAATAAATCATATGGATTGAAAAATGGGTATTATAACATTTCTAGACAATATCACAAAACTTTTCCACAATAATTTGAAAAATGATACAAAAAATCCAATGAAAAAAAGATTATTTCATAAGAAAATTTTTATAGTGATTCAAAAAGAATAATTTCATCAAAATAATTCCATTAGAGTTAAAGAGGAAAATGGTGGTGAACTTTTAGTTGAATTTTTAGAAAATGGATTTATATTTTTCATAAAATAATAATTTACAATAATTTTTAAAAGTTAATTTATTAATGGTTTTTTTAAAACAATTATAAATTTTTTATTTCTATAATGAGAAATAAATATTATGTTATTTATATGAAATAAATTTTATCAAATGAAATTCATAGTGGAAGATAAAACATTTTATATTGAATGGATCATAAAAAATTAAATAATTTGTAATACGTTTGTTGAAAACCCACAATAGTGACCCAAGATTATCATACATAGATATTACATCATTTTTTAATATTCATTAAATTTCAGAGGCACACTCATGGGGACCATAATATTTTCTTTTCTTTGGAAACATAGAAACACAGACAACTAGTCCATAGGTTAAATAAACATCTCCCAGTTTGATTTTTGTGACTACCACTCTCCATAAACATATCACAAGTAATAAATTTCTTCATAACGTAGGGAAAAGATATGTAATAGAGGATGATATCATATGCTTAGTAAAATTAAACAAGAGAGATACATATGAATAAAATTACGATAAGGGTATGAGAACATGAACATAACTTTTGAAAACCATACTCTGCTTATCAAATATCATAGTCTTGAGTCGTAAAATAAATATATGAAGTTCATAAGACATGAATCATAATGAAATAAAATAACATGAACTATAAAATCATAACATTGGAATAATACATTTATTTTTGGCATAAAATAAGTATTGATAATCATTTCCATATTAGTCACATCTCTTTACCATATATATCAAAGAGGAATTAGTTTACTCAAAAGACCACCATAGAGAACAAAGTACCTTACTGATCTAGCTTTACTCTTTATTATGGTCCTATGTATCTCATTAGATATAATCCTTTACCCAATGCATTAGAGGGATATATAGGTCCCACTTATCTCATAATAAAAATAATATTTATGTTTTCCACAAGATTATAAAACATTCTTCAAATCATAACTAATAAAATTAATCAGGTTTATAAACATTAAATCTCCTCACAGTCTTTCGAAAAGAGATAGATTTCATAATCATTTCATCATTTTATCATAAAAATACCCATGGAAAAAGAGGTGGCTTTCATAATAATTTTATCATGGTATAACCCATGGAAGATAAATATGTTTCATAAACATCATGCTATCATAAACATAAACCATTAAAATAATAATAATAATGGTATACTTTGATGACATTCCAATTAAAGAATATGTAACATCAACAGATTCCATCTTTGATGAAAGAGTATTTTGATTGACCATTTAAAACATTTCTTAAGGAAAATATTCTTTCTGCTTCGATATTTTTTTAAAAAATAAAACATTTTGAAAATATTTTTCTTTTAAAATAAACTTGAAAAATAATAAAGTTATTATAAAATAATATAATTTCCATGATGATATGAAGTTTTATTCCTATGAAACATGTTAAAACAATGATTCCTTTCACATTATCCATAACATCCAAAAGGGAATTATTTATAAAACAAGATAAATATTCCTTTATTTTTTTAAAAGATTCATACATGGATAAAAATTTCATATAAAAATGATAGGGGAATAGGAAAACATTTTTCAATTTTTTTTTTAAAAAACATGGGTTTAGATAAAAACTGGTTTACGTCTAATGATTAAAATAATGTTGATTTTTTTTACAAATATAACAATTATTTTAAGTAAAAAATAGTTATAAGTTGAAATATTACTTGAAATAATCATTAATAACCATAGTATAATTAAATTCATGATTTTTTTGAAAGATTTATCATAAGATTTTATCATCATAAATATAATCATAAACAATCCTAATAAAAGATGATATTGTAACATAAAATCATTACCACTTTGAAAAAAATTGAATCATAAGAACCATGAAGAAATTATATAAAATGGAGGTAAAAATATCTTATGGATAAATAAATTAATATTATTACATTTAAAAGGGTCAATATATATATATCATGAAAGAATATATGTGCATAACATAAAGTACATCTCAAAGAAGTAAAATCAAGATATAAATGCTTTACCTTATATATCAAATTATTTATTACACATTTGAAACTCCTATATAAAAAATTTATGTTTATTATAAATATATTAAAGAGGTATAATTATATATATCATACCATATATGTTTTACTTATGATGTTTTAGTACCATTTTAATAACAATTCCATGTTAATGAGATGTTTCATAAAATAACCACTTTGTTTTTCATATATGTTTTGATGTTTTATTTTTCTTCAACCATATATATAATGTTAAAAATTATATAAATATCATATATATTTAGTATATATGCACATATATTAATCTATAAAATTTATTGGTATAAAATTAATTACACAATTCATGGAGATGGTATGTTCTACGTACAGATAAACACTATTTCCATTTTCTTTTTGGGTGAAAATAAAGATAGTTAAATTATATTTTATCATTATAGAATAAATTTTATGTCATATATATCACATATTTTCCTTAAATACATCCTTATTACCTTCCATTTAATGTGTGAATTCATCACATGGCTTTGTGAGGCTGTAATCCACTGTACACAAGAGCGACATTATCATATTCTAATAAAATGAATAATATGAAGTTATGTGTGATATAATAATAATATTTGTATAATAATATCATAAAAATCACAAATAATAAATAAATCCATCATTATTCCCAACCTTGGGAGGTGGTTATGGAAAAAAATGACATCGGTTCGCAAGGCGGTAGTCCTCCGTATACATGAATGATGATTTTGTAAAGAATTTGATTGAAGTGGAGATGGTTGTATGAAATTATCTTACCATAAAAACATATAAGTATATGTAATATAAAAGTGATATTTCATCATTATTATATAATAAAAAGTTAATTAGATGGAGGAATAAATAAAAACACTCTTTAATGAACGTTACCTCTTCTTCAGGTATCCTCCCAAAATTTTCACCAAAATATTTCATAAGAAGGAATTTTGTCCAAAATAAGGAAATTTGGAAGATAGGAGGGTTTTTGGTAAGTGTTTTGGTCAGGTATTTTAATAATCAAAAGTGTTTAATGTCTGATTAAGATAGGAGAGGGGTGACCTTTTATATTTTAGGAGTGAAATTTTTTGTAAATACATATAAGTATTTAATAATTGGATGTCACTCTCACTTCACGTTTCCCCAAAATCGATATATAATGGATTATATGGTCAAACCAAAAATATAAAAAAATATTTTTTAAAACATTCATTCCTTATCCTTTATGTTTTGCTCACTTCTACCATTTTAACCATTACCATGGTAACAAGTTATTGTTTTAACCTAGGTAATTTATCCTTTAACCCTAAAATTAAAATATCCTTGATATATATTTTAGAAAAATTTATTACAAATTTTAAATTAAATTAAATAAAAATCCTACATTATTGGAAAGTTAAACCACATTTAATGCAAAAAATCTCATTTTAACTATAATCATGATAATCAATTGAAACAGTTTTCACTGACAATTATTATAAAATATAAGGTTGAACTTATTATATAATAAAAAATTATTTTTATTAAACATATGGAATAATTTTTTTTTTCAAATTCAATTAATATAATTAGAAAAATTTAATTTCAAATTAAACACACAGACTCAATGAGATAAGGTGGTTTTAAAGTGAATACGTTCAGAAGATTATAATGTTTTGGTATCCAAAATAAATATTAAAACAATTTAAATGAAATAAAATAGATTAATGAATTTATAATTGAAATAATGATACTTTAAAACCAATTTTAAATATAATTTAACTTTATAAATACTTTTAAGAAAAATGATGTTTTAAATTAAAATCCATTGTTTTTTACTATTCATAAAAAAGTTACATTTTCATAGAATTATGAAAAATTTACCCTAAGATAATTATGACATGATGATTTAAAAAATGAACTTATTTTTTTCAAATTAATTTTATAAATTTTTGATTAATTAATTTTAAAATAAGTGCGCAAAAGGTGACCAAACTTATTTTTAGAAACTTATACGTTATAATCCTAAATTTGGTTTTATTCTTATCTCTTGTATAAAAAACACATAAGGTGAAGGATAAACTATGGATTGTATATATAATATATACATTTAATTAAAATCACTCACTAAAAGTGGTCTGTTTAGTTTATTTATGTAAATAATTTTCATTTTTATAAAAACAGTCTTTCAGAAAAAAGGTTCAATATATTTTTAAATATATTTTTTTAAATTTTAATTAATTGGACACCAAAGAATTGATTTTATATAAAGGTATACACAATATATATTTATAATTTATTTATTTCTATTCACACCATCCATTGAATCTACTTGGTGATAAATTTTATATTAAATAATATTATTCTAATAATACATCACGTTTATTTTAAACTCTATGTTTTATTTAATGAAAGACAAACTCAGTGTTACATGTAACAAAATAAAAATTTAGTGTTGTGTGTAATAAAAGATTAAATTGATATCTCTTTTAATGAAATATGTACAAAAGATTAAAAAAATTGTCACAATATCTAGGGTTGTTACATTATATCCCTCTTAACATGAGTTTGTCCCTTGAAATTCATCACATTGGTACCATCATCTTAGAATTATTTTGTCTCATTACACCATCATGTTCCGAAATAGCTTTTCCAAGCTTGTTTTTTTTTTCAAAAAATAGTGATCATGTGGGTGGAAATATTTTTTAGAAACATTACTATTTGATCAAGAATCTCTACCGGGTATTCCTAATAAGAAGTATCATGCATCAGTGATATGACAGTTTACTTTTGAACATGTGATAGATCTGGTTTGTAGTTCCTCAGGAGTGATACATGTAACACATTTTGAACCTAATAGAGTTTTAGTGGAAGTTAAATACAATAAAATACTATCTTGATATGATAAATTATTTAAATGTAATAGATATACATATGGATTATCTTTCCCTACTTCTTTCCATAGATAAATTCAGAAAAGGACCTTCTCACCGATATCAAATTATATATTGTATCGATGATTATTTTCATAAAATTTCTATTAAATTTGTGTAGTAATTACATGCTTATGAATAGATCTAACATTCGCTTCCAAATCATTAGATTTCTTATGTCCTAATAGATTTATTTCTGCAACTTCATTCCTGTACGTTGGAATTATAAACTCATTTCCATAACAAGATTTAAAAAGATATATCTGATTTCTTAAGTGAATTCTATAATTTTAAGAAAACTCAACATGAGGATGGTGTTGATCTCAACCAGATTTTAAATACATAGGTAATTGTCTTTGATTATCCTTTAGGGTTTGAATTAATTTAACAATCTGACCATCTGTCCAAGGATGAAAAATAACAATGAAACTCAACTCCATATGAAGGTATTGATGAATAATTTTCCAAAACATCGATGTAAACTTTATATTCAAATAAAATACAATTTAATGTGGTAATCCCTACATCATTAACACTCACTTAATTTATACTATGAGAATAAAATCCAACATGAATTGTTTTTTGATGGTAACGAAGTGTGATGAATTCGTATAGTGATCTACTAAAACCCATAATTATCTTAACATCAACGACAAGATAAATCATAAAGGTTACTTGTACCTTTAATTATATTTTAAAAAAGTGTAAAATCATTAAACCTCAATTAAAATTGTTACTATAATAAAAACAAAAATGGATTCATCACCATTAATGTCTATTAAAATATATATAATATCGGTAATACCCCACCACATAAATCCTACAAAAGGGGTGTCAATGAATCTGGACTTATGATCAACCTTAAACTCTTAAATCCAAGATGGTATCCATAACTCTTATGTTAATAATACATAGAGAAATATATGATTCCAAAATGTAATTCACCCTTTATTCCTTAAACAACCTCTTATGTATATAAAAAAACATTTCCATTAAAATCCTGATTTCAACATTGTATAGATCAAACATCAAATATGACATCATTATTTTATAACTCATGTACTAGGAAATAATCACATAAAAGTTCACTAAAGGATGAAAAATAATATTTTCATAGGGATTATTCTTAAAAAACCAAACATGAAAATACAAAATAAGGAGGGGAGGATTAGGGTTTCCCAATTATGATGATTCCCTTAAACATCATGATTGCATAAGATTTCCCTTTTTTCTATTTCATTCAATGGTTTTTTAACTTATTAGCCACATTATCCCTTGTATTCAGGAATTTATTTTCATAATTACCATACCCCATGAATTTTAAAAAATGGAGTTTGGGTGTTTCATTCTATATAAAATTCTATCTATTCAAATCATTATCTCACTTTGGCTATAAATTGACCCACAAACTTCTCTTTCCATAATTAAAAATTAGCGGTCCCCTTATAAAATTTACTCTATGATTCTTCCCAAACATTGAGAATAAATTAAATCATATATTCTTCTCTCTATGATTTCTAAATTTTCTTTTGAATTACATTTTTCTATTCATAAAAAACCATGAGATTAATGCACAACTCCAACCACCATTTCCAACTTGATAGAACATCAATTAAAATATTCATAGCTACTGAAGTATCTTATGGAAAACTACCTTTTGAGACATAGTATAAAGACATTGAAGAATTGATCAAACTTACCTATAGGTTGGGTGAAAATACCAGAATCATACCTCACAAGTACTACAAAATTTTCCTCATAGGTAAAAAATGATTCAACATTCTTTTTTTAGCTCAAGGGACCAATTATCCTTATTTATATAAATAATTTGATAAATTTACATATTATAAAATAATTTCATGAAATCATATAAATCTATAGAGTCAATTTCGTTATGTTTCCTTGACTTCTTGATAAGATCCCAATATTTACCCACTTCACCTTCCAAACAGTAGACAACCAAAATGAATTTTTCATTTTCTTAACACTAGATAATGGAAAATATATTATCAAAGGAGTGGGTCCATTTTTGATGATATAGTTTATTAGAATAACATTTGAATAATGGTTGATGTTGACTCATGAAGGACTAATCAAAATGTTGTTCCCTCTATTATTATTTGGATGTCCTATATGATTGATAACTTGAGAAAGATGGGTGATCATAACAGAAGATTTTAATTTCAAGATCCCATAACATTTGTAGCTCATGACGACATTAATTGAATTAACTATTTCACTAGTGATTAACATTATTCCTTCAGGTTTCATGTATTGACTAAAACAAAAAAGAATAGTGTAAGAAGAAATAATCATGATAGGGAGACACATAATTATGATAATCACTTATATGATGTCTAAATAATGAAAAATTATTTAATATTTGAAACCTTATGTTTATCATATGACATTAATGGTTATCATATATTTAAATACTTCATGATAGTTAGCAATTACTATCATAATTTCCAATGAATATCCCCTAAGAGTGTCAAATCATGCATGAAACAAGGCCTATTTTCATACACCAAGTAATAACCGAGTCTAGATAAATTCACCCTTTTCAGAGTTATTACCCCAAAATAACTCTTTTCCAAAGACACATCCACTTTTATAATCTAGATGAGGATGTAATTTCATGGAAACAACTCACTCTATTTTCCCCAAATTCTAGGATATTTTCTTCTGTGGTGACATATCCATAGATTTTCTTAGGAAATTTCCTTAGGGATATCACTAAGGTTTTCTCATTCTAGTTTCCAAATATTAAATAATCCTACCTTATAATACCAAATATTTTTACCCATGCTTATCATACATTGATATTACACAATTTTTGATGAATGTTTATTACATAACACAAAAACATGCCTAGATATAGTGTTAGTTTAGTTAATTTGGAAGAATAGAAACCCAAACAACTAATCCAGAGGTATACTATATCATATTTCACACTATTTTTCATAAATATAACTCTTCTTAGACATATCATATGTAATAATTTTCATCATAACATGGGAAAAAGAAACAAAATAAAGGGTGAGATTAGGTGATCGACAAGGGTAACCATGGGATATACATAAGAATAACATGAATAGGAGGGTATGAGAATAAGTACATAACATTTCAAAACCATACCCTGTATATAAAAGATCATAATCTTAAGTCATGGAAGAATGATAGGTAGTTTATATGATATGAATCCTAAGGGAATAAAAAAACATGATCAATGAGAGAATAACATTTCCATAAGACATATATTTATAAAATACACATAATCATTGAAAATCACTTCCATATTAGTCAAGGATCATTTACTAGGTTATTATAGTGGAATGGGTTCACTCCCCAAACCACCACAATAGTTATGGTTCATAATCAATACAATAATAGCATACATATAACCTTACTAAACTCAGTTCACACTCCATTACATTCCTACATATTTCATGATAAATAAATCTTTTCTCAATTCATGGAAGGGAGATAATGGTTCCACTTATCTCAATATAAAAAATATATTATTATGGGAAAAAGATTATAAAATATTCATCTTATCATCACCCATGAAATAAAAAGTGTTTCATAAACAATTTATCATATCAATAACTTTGAAAAATAAAAATTCTTCATAATAATTCAATCATTTCCTCACAGAATAATTCATTGAAAAAGAAAAGGCTTTCATAATAATTTTTCATGGCATAACCCAGGTAAGATAAATGGGTTTCATAAACATCATGAAATCATAAAAATAAGACATTCAATGAAATAATAAGAATTTTAACCTTGGATCATATCCCCAATAAGGCATAAATATCTTAATTGGATGTAATTTTAGATGGGAAATGATTTTGATCAAGTATTTAAAACATTTATTTTGGACAATATTCGTTCCTCTTTGTAAAAAACTCTTTAAAACATTTTTAATTTTTTTATGAAAATAACCTTGAAATATTATAAAGTAATCTTCAATGAAATTAAGAGTCATGGTTATGGGGAGCTTCTTTCAGGATAAAAAATTTCAAATAATGTATCCTTTACAATTTATAAGAAAATTCAAAAGGAAATTATTAAAAAAACAAAATGATTCCATTCATTTTTTTCATAAAAAAAAGTATAACATGGATAAATATGTAATTTAAAAATAATTTTTTAATAATAATTTCTTACAAAAATTTTTAGAAAACATTTTTTTGAATGAAAATATATTTCCAACCAAGGATAGAAATATAGTAAGATTTTATTAAAAACATTTTATCCACTATTTGGAGTACCAAAGAGTGTAAAAATGGTTCTAATAATTTAAAATATCATTAATTACAATAGTATAACAAAATTAATTAGTTTTTTATAGATGGATCATTATATTTTTGCATCACAAACCAAATATTAAACAATTCCAACAAAAGATGAGATTGTAACATAAAATCATTACCACTTTGGTAAATTTGAATCACAATACTAATGAAGGAATAAATTAAAATGGAACTTCAAATATTATTAAGATAAATAAATTCATGATATTACATGTCAAAGGGTATTAATATACACATCACGAATATATGTAGTCACATGACATAACATACGTCACATAAATGGTAAATCAAGACAAAAATCCATTACAAAAATTCTAAACTTACTTTATACACAATTGAAACTCTTGTATAATAAATATAAGTTCATTATAAAACTATTAAAGAGACATAAATATATATATATTATACTATATATTATTTACTTATGACCTTTTATTTCCCATTAATTAATAATTCCATGTTAAATATACGTTTTAGGTAATAATCACTTTGTTTTTCGTATATGTTTTGATTTGTTATTTTTTATTCTTACTTTGATCAGGATTTAATCATATAATTTTTTTTAAACATGATATAAAAATAATATATATTAATTATATATCTATTTATAGTAATCCATAAATTCTATAGATAGAAAATTAAATACATGGTTTATAGTGACGGAAGACCATACGTACGCATGAATGCTATTTTCATTTTCATTTAAAATTAAAGGACAAAAATATATATGATATTTTATGATTATATTAATTTTCATGACATATATATGAAAAATTATTGTTAAACCCAACCTTATTCCCTTTCATGTAAAGCATTAATGAATCACACTGCTTCCTAAGGAGGCAATCCGCCATACACATCAGTCACATTATCATATTACCAGTAAATGAAGAGTGTGAATGTATGCGTGATATAATAAATCCATTAGAATAATAATATCATTAATATTATATATAAATAATATATACATCATTATTTCTACCCTTAAGAGTTGGTAATGGAAAAACAAATGGCATCAGTTTGTGAAGAGATAACCTCCGTACACATGAACTATGATTTCGTAACCCATTTTATGAAAGTGGAGATGGATGCAGGTAAGTAAATTAACATAAAATAAATTATTATAAGTAAGATAATTATGATATTATATCATATTAGTATAATAATAATTTAAGTAGTTTTAGGATAAAATAAAACAAAAAATGCCTCTTGATGAATGTTAACTCTTGTTTAGGTATCCTTTTTAGGTTTCCACCAATAGCCTTAATAAGAATGATTTTAGTAAAATATAAGGATTTTAGTAAGATAGGATGATGTTGGGAAGTTTTTTAGTCATTTATTGGACAATCCAAAAGGGTATGAAAGCGTGAAGAAGAGAGGATAGAGGGTGGCCTTTTATAATTTAGGAGGAGTGACATTTTTATTAAAAACAAAAAGTATTTGTATATTGAAGGTCAATATCAATTCATGTCGATAAAAAATTGATATAAATTTTTTGATAAGAGTTATATTTTTTATCCATACATATACCAAAAAAAATCACATGTTTTAAACATTTCACCCCTTAGCGCTTATGTTTTACAAAATTTTCCTATTTTAACTTTCACCATGATAACTAGTTTTTTAAAATAGGTAATTTATATTTTACACCTAGAATAAAATTATTAATTAAATATATTTTATAATTAAGGATTAAAAATATTATATCTATTAAAATTAAAATATTATATGTGTGGAAAGTTAATTTTAACACAACCACATGTAATACAAAAAAACCCACTTTAACTTTAATCATGGTAATTAATTTTTAAATGTTTTCTCGAATCATTATGTTAAAAAATTAAGTTCTCCTTATAGATAATATAAAATATTCTGATTAAAAATATGGAATCCATTTTTTCATATTCCACTAAAAAAAGTGGCAAATTTAAATATAAATTTAAACCCACATCTATGATGAGAAAGATGGTTTTTAAAAAGAATATATTCAAAAGTATATAGAGATTTTATAGCAAAAATCATTATGATATTGAATAAAATTTTATAAATTTAAATAATGGATTTATAATTAAAGAATTTTTTATTTAAATCCAATTTGAATTATAGTTTATCATTATATATATATTTTTTAAAATGTAGTTTTCAATTATAATTTAGTCTTTTTCACCATTCATCAAAAAAATAATCTTTTCAGAAAATAAAAAAAAATTAACACTAAGAATTTTTTTTTTCAAAATAATTTTCTAAAAGTTTCAAAAAATAATTTTAAAAAAATCACTCAGAAGGCAATAAAACTACTTTTGAGAATAATACAATTTTAAAGATATAATTGGATTTATTCTTATCTATTTTATACAAAACACATAAGATGAATTTCAAGTAATGGATTTAATATATAAAATCTAAATTTCGATAAAATCATTCACCATAAGTGTTTCTTTAGTTTATTGAGAAAAAAATATTTTTTGATAAAAATAGTTTTTTTCTGAAAAATATCACTTTTATCTTTAATTTTTATATTATCACTTTTAATTAGTTAGTCACCAAAGATTTCATTTTATATACTTATATTGACCATATGTTTTGATAATTTATTTAATCATATTCATATCAACTATTCCAATGGCTAGGTGATAACTATTATATTAAATAATAATATTCTAATAATATGTCACGTTTTGTTTAAACTCGATGTTGCATGTAACACACATCAAAATCAGTGTTTTTGTAACACTGGATAAAAAAATATTTTTTATTATTAATTATATAGAAATGTATTATATAGATTTAAAAAATATCAAGGTGTTACACCCAAATTGAAGATATAGGTAATTAAATATAATTTTCAAAATATGAGAATGGATAAATATAGGTAACATGTGTAAAGATGTATTTGTATATCAATTTAACATAAGGAAATTGTTTTGGGAATAATGAAAAAAAATATAGACGAAAATTCATCTTAAAAGGAGATTAGAGTTTTTTTTTAATTTCCCCACTTTAATGAAAAATAAATTCATTAAGATTAAATATTTTTTGTTTAAAAAATTATTTTACACATAAATAAAAGAAGAAATAACATATGAAATAATAAATAAAATAATTCATCAATGTTATAATAATGATGTCCATCGTATCACATTAAACACAATGAATGAAAATTCGATTCCACCAAATCCCTTATAGATATCATAAATCATGATTCTAGTGTTATATAGAATATGAACTATGTAGTAGAAATATAAATCCCTAGAAAATAAAGGAAAAATAAATCATGATAAATCAACGATCATACTGTTCAAATACTATATATAATTATTTCAAGAGGATCAATTATAACATAATAAAAGATAATTAATATTCCCAAAAACAATTATGGTAATAGTAACACAAGAATTAGAGTGTTACAGAGAAATTAATATTAAAATATAATTAAATGACATATATTATTTATTATTTAAGGAAATTGGGTAGTGAATACAATGTTAATGGATAATCAGTATTCATAATGTTAAACAAGTCTCATCGATTTCATAATGTGACAATGAAACCCAAACATTGTATTCATACATAGTCCAACACACTCTACTAACCAATATTACTAATTTATATATATATATATATATATCTTAACAACCTAATTATGACAAAAATTAATAGTTATATCCTTTTATAGAATATTGTTTATAATTATCTTCTATATGTATAATAGAAAGTTATTTTCTATTTTATATATCTTTTTTGAGTTTTCTTGATAATTTTTTACTAGTATCATAATAGTGTTATTGTTATCCATTCTTCTTCAAATGTACATCATTTTTAGACCATTTAAGGTAATATAATTGAAATAATATTTTTATTTATAATTATTTAATATCATTAAATTTCTATTTCTATAAGGTTTTGTTAAAATAGAATCAATGTCATAACTTTTTTTATAAATTTACTATCAAAGATGAAATTTTAATGATTAGTTTAATATATATAATAAACATTTTAGAACCATAGAAAAAAACACAAATTTTATAATTATCATATATAAATATAAATATTTATGTTTTTATATTTCTCAATGATATATGTTTATATCATTTTTAAGAAGGTTTTTTAATCAACCGAAACATGAATATACTAGAATTATTGGATGTTTATAGTTATGAATGTGGATTATTCTATGATAATATCTTTATTATAGGTGAATAATAAAATTATTTATATACTTTTACATTGGTTAATAATATTTTATATGGATGATATATGTAATGAAAATCTGAACAAAAAAAGTATTTTATGGAGGTGGTAGTCCACACAACATACAGTTTTCATTATTTTATTTAGCATGGGTATGAGTTTTTTTATTTATCTCATTATATTAAATTTTTTTATTATGGAAATATATAAAATTAATTTTTTACTAGGGGTATTTTTTTGTTTTTTTTTGTGAGAATCGATTCATTACTATCAATTATATTAGTTTTAGATGGTACACATTTAATGGATTTTTAATTTATGTTGTTTAGATATTTTTATATTTAGATATATATAATAAGGAAAATAAATTAAATTTGAGGGATAATAAATAAATTATTATTCATCAATCCCATTCCTACTAAATTATTTTGATAAGGTCTTTATAAATTATCAAAATATCAATTTATATTTTCCAACTCCCAAAAATATAGTTATAAGAATGGTCAAACCTAAGAAAAGGAGGAAAACTATCTAAGGGAATATATGAGTCAATAATTCTAAAAATAATCATAATTTGTTGAATAATAAAAGAAAATTGATCAACATGTAATTGGAGATGAGTGTTTGGGGAGAAATCTGAGTTTGAACCTAAGAAAGTGGGTTATGGAAAAGATACATACAGAAACACATCTAAGTAGCAATATAGTTTAAGTATCCTAAAGATTGAATGAAGAAGAAGATATTGATACAAAAAACCATACAATAGGGTAGATATTCAAATAAATATCTACTAATAAACTATGAATATTTATTTAATCATGTCCCATTACTCACTCTATCAATTTATTGTATCTATTGAAATAGAACAAGAATTTCATGATAATTGTATTTTTCTATTTAATTACCATCCAAATGATTAAAATAATTGTTTGATTTAAATTTACATGAAGAACATAAACAAAACATGAGAGATGCAAAAAAGTGATAGAAAATATTAACAAGAAACATTTATTAATTCCATTTCAAGATTCTAAAGACTAAACATGATTATAATAGAAGAGCAAAATGAGAAAAATATAATGAAAATTACAATAAAAGAATATAGTGGAGAAGAATAAAAATTATCTGTCAAAGGTAGAACTCCATTCATAAATCCATTTCAGGATTCATTCTTACTTATATTAAATTCATTCCTCTAACTCCTACAATTATCTTTGGAATTTTTTTTGATGTTTTATGTCTTTTTAATATGAATCCACACCCGAACGTCCACTATCATGACTAAAAATCAACATCACCAGGCCAAATCACAAGATTTTATGTGTAATATATCAAATATCATCATGTATATCACATTTACTTGAGTATTACTCATATAAAATAATTTTCTATTCCCCATTAACTTATAAAATACCATCTACCACTAATGTTTCTTTATATTATGATCACCCTTTTATGTAATTTACCCTATTTTTTATCCAATATCCCTTTATTTCAAGTTGATTTCAATATTAATCAATGGTTTTTAGTGTTTATTGAGAGTATATTGTGAGTTTTTACTTTAACAATTTTATTCTATAGCATTAGGTGGTCCATCAGCTAGTTAGAAAGAGATATTGTCCAATTAAAGCACTCTGATAGGCTATCCCAAGATAAAGGTGGTTCCCCAAATTGATGGTGACTAAGAACGGACCAACCAATGGAAAATATAGGTTTCATTCATTAAAACTAATACTATAGGAAATCCAAAATGAAACCAAATAATTATCATTTAATCCACCAAATAGATGGTGGGATCCACATACTGGATAGTACTACTTATCTGGAGGATAAATGAAAGGGTAATTTCATAATTTACCTTAAAATATTACTTTTGTTTATAATTTCTTCTCTCTAGTACATATCTCAACACAAATAAATTTAAGGAAAATATATGGATGAAATTATATATTCAAAACTTAATCGATGTTATATCAAATTACATTAGGATAATGTGATAATCTTTCTAGGAGTCTAACATAGTTTTTTTATAGCCTCTCTTCTCCTCATGATTTTATATTTTCTATTGGCCATTAAATCCATGAGAATTCATTGGATTCAGGTTTTTTATGGGAATTTTTTAAGTTATATCATTATTAATTATTAACCCCTTCCTTATCAGTGACTTAAATATCCCGTTCAATAGTTTAGATTCTATGTGTTTTGAGGTAGGTAGATTATTAAAAGGATTTGTTCTATAAACATTGATTGTTTTCTCATTCCAATTTGGTTCCTAAAATGGTTTAGAATTAAGATTTATGGTTTTATCATGGAAATTGTTTTGGAATTTCTTTTAAA
This sequence comes from Viscum album, assembly GCA_963277665.1. Taxonomy (NCBI): domain Eukaryota; kingdom Viridiplantae; phylum Streptophyta; class Magnoliopsida; order Santalales; family Viscaceae; genus Viscum; species Viscum album. Next base: position 1,099,696,502 of record OY728138.1, on the reverse strand, counting down.
TTTATTTTTTTCAAAATATGTATATTTTATTAAAATGTGATGAAATGGATTTATCGAATTGTATTAATTTGGAAGATATGTGTATTTTGTGAAAAAAGACTAATTATATATATATTTTAGTATATATTTTGAAATATGGTTGTTATATAAAAATTTATTTCATAAAATATTTTATATAGTTGATAATTTTATGTGATTATTTATATATGAAACTCCATTGGAATAATTAAATTGTGAAAAATTTCATACAATGGTTGGGAGGTACATTGAGGAGTGCACTCTTACCCCATAATCCCACTATTTATGGGTAGTCTTCACACTAGTTGTCCAAATAATTTAGTGTTATAGATATAATGACCCAATAATAATTTATATAGATAGTACAATAATTTTTTCATAATATTTCATCCATTACACAAACACACACCCAAGGACCATATTAGATTAGTGTCTTTTAAAACCTAGAACAAAAACTTATTGTCTGTTGAAATATATTCAATGTTTCCCAAAAAGACCTCACCCTTTAGTATTCCAACCTAAAACCATTATTTATAACCTGAGGAAAAGAAACATATGTAAAGGGTGAGCTTAGTTGATTAATATGGTTAAACAAGTGAGATGTCAATTATAAAATAATAATAATTCATAAGTACATAAAAAACATTTGTAAATCCTAACCTGTATATCCATGATCATGATATCATTTCATGAAATAAATAATATAAGTTCATAAATAATCAAAGAAAATATTCAATAAGAGAATAATATAAGACATGAAATTTTGGAAAAGACATAAGTATATAAATTCATTTCCATATCAGTCAGAAGTCATTTCTAAGACCATCAGAGTGTATAAAGTCATTTATTAAATTAGGTTCACTCCCTATTTCATCCCTATATTACTAAACCGAGTTTACTCTCATTCCATTCTGGTATTACTGAACTAAGTTCAATTCCTGTTACATTAATTTCTATATCATGAGATATAAATATTTTCCAAATTCATTGGAGAGAGATATATGTTTTATATGTCACATAATACAAACTATATATATGTGTTTCACAAGAACATAAATAATCCGTCATATCAGAACCCAATTAAAGAAGTAGGTTTTATAAACATTTCTTCATAACATAACTCATGGAAAAGATACAAAATTTATGTGAATCAATCCATAATAAACCATTTATATTAATAATAATAATGGTATCATTAGATCATATCCACATTAAAACATAAGAAACATCAAATAATGTTTTCTTCAATGGAAAATTATTTTTGAAATATAAATTGATATAATTCATGAGAAAAATATTCATTGTATTTTGAAAAATGAATTTGAAATCATAAAAAATGTATAATACCATTTTCATTGAAAATATCCATTGAAAATATATTAAGGAATATCTGAAAACTATTTTAAATATCTTTGAAATCTTTTTCCAATTAAAATTCCTAAAATATAATTTAAAATACTTTTAAATCATTTTTAGAAAACATTGATTTGAAGAAACACATATTTATGAATGAAGAGATAATAAAATTTATTAAAACCTATAATATCTTTAAAACAATTATATACATTATAAAACTTGGTAAAGGGAATTATTCACACGTCATAGAGGAATTTAGGTTCATAACATAACATGTGTCTCAAAGAAGGAAAATTGAGACAAAATTCCTTACCAATTTGGTAACTTTTTAACTATAAACCCCATAAAATATAGATCATAAAATGGATATTAAATTACCCATAAATTTAAGGATAAGGATTTTATATTACATTTATGGTCATTATATATACCAAAAAAATAAATCATTTGTGAATATGAAATAAGTTTCGTAGAAATAAAAGCAAGACTAGATATCCCCTTACCATTGGATTGATTTATTTTATAAGTATCTAAATATTCTCTATAATAGTTTAAATAAATTTAATAAATTTATAAAATAACTATATTAATATTTATTATATCATGTATGATCCAATTATATCATCTTATCACCCATTTTTTAATAATAGTTCATTATTACCCTTCATTCGGGTGGTGACTTCTTTATTTTTCTATGCACGTTTTGTCCTATAAGTCCCATATATTGTGAATAAGATATGGTTACAACATCTCCAAAATGATATTAAGGTAATATATTTAATATTTATTCATTATATATATATATACATAATCATTTTTAAATGGTGATCCTGGAAAATGAATTACATTGCGTCATGGAGATGATAGGCTGTAGGCATACACGAGCGACAATATCATTCCATTAATGGTGCAAGGGAAGGAAGTGGATGGTATATTAAATTCTAAATAATGAATATAATTTTTTAATTATCATATATATCTATTATTTTGATAATTATACCCATCCAAGGTATGTAGTGATTAAAAACAAATTACACCATGGCGTGGAGACGGTAAGTTGTACATAGACACACGTAGTGACTTTGTTTTTTATTGGATGGATAAAAAATAGAATATGGTTGGAACATAATAATAATGAAATATAATAATCTAAGTTATAATTTATTTATTAATTTATAATTTAAACAATACATGAAGAGGAAGTAGAAGAAGAAATAAGCTTAAAGGAGTCGGTAAAGATGATTACCACTTCTTTGACGAACTTCCTTTAGATCTCATCATAGGAACACTAGGGTTGATATTCCAAGAAAAACATAATCTTTATAATGTGTATAGGGATGTTTTCAAGAGAAATAATTATTTTATGGTTGATCAGGAATTCTAAATGTGATTTTAATAATAGACGGAGGAGGTTCCCTTTTATAATTGGGGTGTGGGGTACTTTAATAATTTTTAAAATTATTAATTTATAATAAAATAAATCTCAATAAAAAGGCCTAAAAAATTCCATGGATTCAAAGATAATATGATATAATGTTTTAATCTCATAAACCAATTTATTTTAGTTAATCTTTGGCAATATTTAAAATATAATCATTTTGATTAACCCTTAGTTAACCTAATTTAATATTAACTTAGGTAACAAGTATTTCAATATTAAAAGTTTGTAATTTTTACTTATGTGTTTTCAATTATACTATAAACAAAAATTTTTATAACATTTTAGATAATATTATAATTATTTTATATTTTTTAATTTTTTTATGATTTTATAATAATTAAATAAAATATTATTTTGATAAAAAACAATAGTTTCAATTTTGACATTATTCATTTCTTGAGCATTTAAAATTATCAAGTTAACAAGTTAACATTGAACCAAATATTTTATTTTATCTCTACTTGTTCATGATCATCAAGAAAAATTATTTTATCACATTAATTATTCAAAATTATATTTATTTTAATATTTTCAAAAACATTTATTTGATATTTTCAGTAATAAAATAATCACAACATCTCTGTTGTGTCATTGTTTAATATACATATTTATTTATGATAAAATTAAAAATAAAACACTCTAAGGAAGATAAATATTTTTTATTTCATAATAATAATAATTATTTGAATATATATTTTGGGCCACCCTATATTAAAAATTATATATTATTTAAAAAATGAATGTGACACATTTATATTTTTATTAAATAATATATTATAAATATTAAAATCCTATCTAATTGGCCCAAAAAGACAAAAATAAATTTATATCATAAAAATAATTTTATTAAGGTAAAAATTTACATTTATATCCATTCATACCATACATTTTTATCAATATGTATACAAAAGGGACATTTAAGGCAAAGAAAGTGGCATTTTGTGATTTTCTTTTTTTTTTATTATTTTATAAGTCATTTTTATAGAAAAGTATCCTTTAAAAAACTTAATTTAGGTACATAGTTGTTAAGGGTAAATTTATATTCATCCAATTAAAATTTTATATTTTTAGGGTCATTTTGTAGTCCTCTTCATTTTATTTTTAACTCAAATTACAAAAATTACCCTTTACCCTTGTAACAAAATTTTCTAATATTACTATTCATATTGAAAACAATAAAGGAAAATATTAAATATATTTGGTAGTTATGAATAATAATTTATAATCCATTTTTGAAAATTAAAAACACATAATTTTAAAAATTTAATTTAAAATAAAACTGATAAAATGCAATAAAAAATAGTTTTTTGGAAAAATACCCTTTTAAAAAAGAAAATGTTTTTTATATCAAATTCAGGTATAAAATCATTTAAAAAATAAATTATTTGATTATTTTAAATTATAATTATTAAATTTAAAAATAATCTAAAACAAAATTTTACCATATAAATACTCTAAAATAAAATATAGTTTTCAATATAAATTAATATTTTCACAATTTATCAAAAGATGAAACTTTTCAAAAAAACCCCAAAAAATAACTATGAGATAATTTACACTTTTTTATTTTAAAAATTCAATTTATTTTTGCATATAAACTTTATGAAATTGATTTTTTTATAATAGGTTCTCTATTAAAAGGTGATAAAAAGGCATTTAGAAAAAATATAGTTTTTTATGCGTAAAACTGGATTTATTATTATCATATGTCTTTCAAATCAATAGTATAAATGTAAAAACACTTGATTTTATATATAATATATAAATTTCATGTTGTTCTTAATACTATTAATTCCCACCAATTTAATGAATATGTTATAATTGTCTTGTTTAAATAATTAAAATAATAAAATGATGCTTTGTAGAAACTCAGTGATGCATGTAACACATGACAATATGGTGTTTCATGTAGTGAAAGATTAAAATGGTGAACATATAAACCAAAGCATCAAATAAATTTAATTAATTAAAAAAGGTTTATAAAAACTTTGGGTATTAAATTCTACCACCATTAAAATTAATTTCACCCTCAAAATAAATCTTTCTAATAAGTATACTTCTGTGTCATCATATACTTAGGTAACAACGTAGATGTTTAAAACTGATGGGTTCTCTAAAAAAATTTAGCCAGGAAAGTGGTCTTGTTTTTTTAGAAATTTAAATCGATGATCCAAAATTTATACAGGTTTCTCTTCATAAGAATGTTCTTGCTATAATGATACAATGTATGAGTTTATTTCATTTAAAGGATCAAGTATGCACTTACATAGAATAGATATATGAAACACAATATGAATTTTAGAGAGATTTGGTGGATGAACCAATCAATAATACACCATTACGACATGATCAACAATTAAAAAACCACCATCCTTAAAATTTTAAATTTCACATAGAAAATAAATGGTGGATGTTTGAGAATTTATTTGTGGATAAATTTCATCATAAAAAATAATTCTAAAACTTACTTTAAAAAAAGAAAGTTTGAATCTTAATGGTTATCCAAAGTAACTCATAAATGGGTTTCCACATAGTAGAACATATGTGGAAGGTAAAAAAAGGACATTTAAGAGAAAAATAACTATCAAGTTCTGATTGAGAGTGATAGAGAACCCAGTCATTATAAAGTTAATCATCATAGAATAGTAAATCTAGGATGATCTGAGGGACCATTTGATTCATTTGAAATTAAGGTACTAAAATAATTTTTTTATTTCAAGATAAATTTCCTAAAGTTGAATAAATATCACAACTAGATATACTTACATGATTTTAATTTATTTTTTAAGCACCATCTCAACCATTAGTTCTGCCTTGATCAATTTCTGCTTCATAACTTACACCAAGAAATGAGGCTGAAATTATAATGCCTGAATTATAAGACCTATAATAGGATGAAAAGTTATTCCTTTTATCTATAGTTATTATAACATAATGGTTATCAAATTTTATCCAATATGCATAAACATTCATATAATTAAGTGAAACATTAATATCTAAAATCTCATCCATCGTTCAAAAAAAAATTCATAAATGGTTACCCTTACAAATCATTCAAAAGATTAAAATCCAAAACATTCAAAATATGGTAACTAACTAGGAGAAATAAACTTATCAATAAACCACCAAACAACTTGATGTATCTCTTATTTTCTACACACCAAACATGTGAAGATCATTATCATTAAAACATGGTAATAAATTGAATTACCATAAAATATTTGTGAAAACATAAATTATTTTAAAAATTAACTATTCTCTCATACCATAAATACAAAATATCAATAGAATAATTCCATAAAACACCTTATCATCATATTACTAATCAGTTCCAAGGTTAAAAATACTATCACATATATTTTTATCATAATCAAAAATATCTTTATGCATATATTAAGGACTGTATTTCCCTTAATCATGTGTTCTAAAAAATATCACATTACCATGTCAATCATTTTTATGGTTACCAATACCATTCATACTATAAATTCAAATAATTAAGGAATAACTATAGTGGAAATGTCCTGAGATGTTTCGTTATTCCATAATACCATAAAATTAATTATAAAACATTATTCATGATTAAAAATATAAAAAATCAATCTTTATATAACTTTATTATTGTACTCTATATTTCTATTAGAGATCACATGATATTTCTCTATGTCTTTAGCCATAATAGGATTCCAGGGTTGATCATCATCGTTAGCCGTTGTATTTGGGATTTATTTATCATAATGATAATTTTCCTTGAACTTGAATCATAAAAGTGTTGGAGGTGCATTATGTGTATAATTTTCTCTATTTTCATCATTGTCTATCATTTTTACATAACTTTGGTATTCAATTTTCCGATGAAATTATTTCCCACAATTAAAAAATCTACTAGTCCCCTTAAGAAAATTCCCTCCATATTTATTTCCACACTATGAGCATAAAATAAATATCATATTATTTTCACCATAGTTTTTATAATTTAATTTAAAATCCATCTTTTATTTATTTTTAAAATCATGAGATTGATACATAACTCCAACCTCTATTTACACCTTGATGGAACATCATGTGATTTATTCATTGCTACTGAAGTCCCTTATGGATAATTCCCTTAGAGGACTTAGTTTTAAGACACTGAATAATCTATCAACCTTAATTTATGGTTGGATGATAATTCCATAAGATTATCTAACAAGTCTTGTAATATTTTACTCATAGCTGCCAATATATTCATCACCCTTTTTCTTAATCTCAAGAAACTACTTCTCCATCATCATATGAAGAATATGAGGAAATTACTTGTTGGAAAATAATTTCATGAACTCATCTTATTCCATGGATTCAATTTCATATCCTTACCTCATATTATTTATAAGATCCTACCATTGATATGATTCAACTTGCAAACAATATACCACTAAAATAAATCTCTCATGTTCTAAGAAACCGAGAATATAGAATATATTTTCAGTGGTACAAATCCATTGCTTAGACACTAGTGGATCAAAAGTCCCACTAAAAGAAGGTTCATGTTGCCTCATGAAGTAATCAATGGAATGTTGTTCCCTCCATAGTTTAGTTTTAATTCTAGCATGATTTATAACCTGTCAATGTTGTGTGATCATAGTAACAATATTTATCATTCTAGCTCCCATAATATTTTGTTGATTAGGAGGAAAAGCATTGCATTTTTTATTACATTAAATATTAACTTAGTTCCTATGAGTTCCATCCATTTAGTAAAACAAAAATTAAAGTAAGAGTAAAATTAATCATAGTGGAAAAAACACATAATCTATGTAAATTAGTTATAAAATTTCAATCTATAACATATTAGGTTTAATATTTGGTTATCCATGATCATTAAAAAAACTATATGACTTCAACCTATACTTAGACCTATCATTATGATTATTACTGAGTTTTTCTCATCCAATTTCCAAAGGATAACTAAACTTTTTCTATGATACCTACTATAATGAACTAAGAATAACATGCATATAAATTACACCATTTTTTCAGGATATTTTATACATTACAAAAACACATACCCAAATATTTTATTAGTTTAGTACATTTGGAGACTTGAAAAAAAACTTATTTTCTGGTGAATGATCTTCAATGTTTATCACAATGATCTTACTATTTTTTATTCCTACCTAAAACCATTCTTGATAACCTGGGTAAAATAAACATATGAAAAGGGTGGGCCCAAAATCATGGTAAGGGTAAACAAGGTATATATCAATCATAACATAATCATAAGGCATACATACATAAATAAAACAATTGAAAATAATTTCATATATATCAAATATCATGGTATCATGTCATTGAATAAATCATATATTTTCATATAGAATGAAATAATACATTCCATTAGAGTATAAAAAAAGGCATGAAATTGTGACACACAAACATAAGAAAAAAAATTAATTTTTATATCAATAAAGTATCATTTCAAAGACCATCATATAAAAAAAATTCCTTTACTGAACTGGGTTCACTCCCCTTTCAATCCCTGTATCATTAAACCAAATTTACTCCCATTTTAGTCTTGTATTACTGAACTGAGTTCACTTCACATTATAGTAGTATCTTTCTCATGAGATTTAAATCCTTACTAAATTCATTGGAAAATGATATTGGTCCCACCCATAACATAATAAAAACTATATATATGTGTTCTACAATAAAATAATCCATTCATCATATCAGAACCCATGGAATGAAATGGGTTTCAAAAAAATTTCATCATTACATAACTCATAGGAAAGAAAAAAATTCAGAAGTGTAAATCCATTATAAACCATTAAGATAAATAATAATAATGATATAATTGCATCAAATACCCATAAAAATATAACCAACATAAAATAATATTTTCTTAGATGGAAAATTATTATTAAATATCACATGAAATAATTGTTGAGAAAAAAATAATTTCTATTTTAAAAATTTATTTTTAAAACATAAAAATATAGGAAACTTGTTTCATTGAAAATAATATTGAAAAAATGAATTAATCTTTGAAAAATATTATAAATATATTTTAAATAATTTTTCCTGAAAAATTCATAAAATATCATATAATATACTTTTAAACCGTTTTTAGAAAACATTGATTTGAAGGAACACCGATTTCTAACTCAAGAGAGAATAAAATTACATGAAATGTATAATATCATAAGAACAAGAAGATTCATTTTTTAAAAATTCAATGGGAATTATACACACCTCATAAAATAATTTTGTTGTATAACATAACATATGTCTCAAAGAAGGAAAATTGAGACAAAATTCTCTTACCAATTTTATAACTTTTGAACTGTAAACACCAAGAAAGATAAATCATAAAATATATTTTTAAATACCCTTAAATTTAAGTATAATTATAATAGATTATACTTATGTTAATTATATACACCACACAAAAATAAACAAGTGGAAAATGCAGCATTAGTCCTTCAGAAATAAAAGTGATACTAGAAATCCCCTTACCTTAGGTCTGATTTCTTTCGTATATATTTAAAACTCATGTATAATGGTCTATATTATGTTATTAATTTATAATTTAACCATATTTATATTTATTATATCATAAATTATCCTCTTATATAATATTATCATCTGGTTTTTAATAATATTTCTTTATTACCCTTCCTTTAAGTGTTAACTGCTTCATTTTCCTATGCACATTTTGTCAAAGTTCATGTTATTGTGAATAAGATATAGTTATATCATCTCCATAATTATATTAAGGTAATTTATTTTATATTTATTCATTATATACATTTATATAATCATTATTGAATGGTGATCATGAAAAATTAATCACATCGCGTCGTGGAGATGGTTGGTCGTACGTACGCACAAGAAACAATATCATTCCCTTAATGGCAAAAGGTGAAGGAAGTGGATGATATATTATTTTTGAAAAATTAAAAATGATATTATAATGAAAATATATATCTATTATTTCCATTATTATATCCATCCAGGTAATATAGTGATAAAAAATAGATTGCAGCATGGCGTTGAGATGCTATGTCGTACATATGCACGCGTGGTGCTTTGGTTTTTCATAGGATTTATAAAAGGTTGAATATGGTTTCCCCATAATAATAATAAAATATAAGAATATAATTTAGAGTGTATTTATTACTTTATAATTTAAATAACACATAAAGATTAATTAAGAGAATAAATAAACTTGAAAGAGTTGGTAAAGACAATTACCTCTTCTTTGATGAACTTTCTTTAGATATCATATTAGGGACACTAGGGTTGATATTTTTTTTGAAGAAAATCATATCTATAATTTGTATATAGAAGTTTATAAGATAAATTTTTAGGTTATGTTTGATCATGAAGGCTCAATGTGATGTTAAGAAGAGAGGGAGGAGGCTCCCATTTAAAATTTAGGTGAGGGGCACTTTTAGAATTTCTAAAAGATATTAAATTAGAATAAATTCAATATCAATATAAATACCTCTAAAACTCCATGTATTCGAATTTAAGATGAGATAATGTTGTAATATCATCAACTAGTATATTTTAGAAATCTTTTGGTCTTATTATAAAACATAAAATTTTGATTATCTCTTAGTTATCCTATTTTAATTTAAACTTGGGTAACATATTTTTCAATTTTAAGAGGATGTAATTTTTACTGATGTGATGTAAATTAGACCACAAATGAAAAATTTATAAAATTTTATACCATATTATAATTATTTTTTATTTTAAAATATGTTTTATGATTTTTAAATAAATTAATAGAATATTATTTTGATAAAATATTAGTAGTGTCATTATCGACACTATTCATTGAATGGAATTTTAAAAATATGATGATAGAAAAATAATATAAAACAATATATTTTATTATATCCCTAAAATATAAAGGTATTCTATAAAATTATTTTATTACACTGATTATCTCATATTAAATTTATTATAATATTTTTAAAAACATTTCGTTGATATTTCCATTAATAAAATAATTACCACATATATGTTGTGTAATTATTTAATATAATTATTTATCTTATAAAAATTTTAAAAAAAAATATAATAATGAATATAAATATTAAATATTTCATAAGAATACTTATATTAAAATATATATTTTTGGTAAACCTATTTTGAAAGTGATATAATATTTATAACATGGATGTGACATCTTTAAATTTTTATTAAATAAAACATTATAAATATAAAAATCTCATATAAGTGGCACAAAAAGAAAAATAAGTACATTTATACCATGAAAATTTCATTATTTAGTTAAAAATTTACATTTATATTCATTGATATCAAAAATTTTATCTATGTGGACATATAATAGATATTTAAGACAAAAGACGTGACATTTTGTGACATTATTGATTTTAAATATTATATAACACATTTTCATGGTTAAGAATCAATTACACAACTTAATTAAAATAATTTACTATTAAGGGTATAATTATATTAATACCTTAAAATTTTCCTTGTGTTAGGGTCATTTTATAATACTTATCATTTTATTTTTAAACTAAATTACCCAATTTACCCTTTACTGTGTAAAAACATTTACTAATGATAGTATTCATATTGGAAAAAATAAAATGGAACTATTAAATAAATTTGGACCTTATGAATTAAAATTTGGAATCCATTTTTATAAATTCAAAACACATAAGTTGAAGAATTTAAGTTATAATAAAACCGGTAAATGAAAAAAAAACAGTTTTTTTTGGAAAAAATAACCTTTTAAAACAATTTTTTTTCTAATAGAATCATTTATAAAATATTTTCAAAAAAACCATAATTTTATTTTTTTAAATTAAAATGAACTAATTTAAAAATAATCCAAAAAATAATTTTACTTTTTGATGTCTTTAAAAGAAAATACAGTTTTCTATAAAAATCAATATTTCCACTATTCAACATCCTCATCATCATCCAATTTTAATTAAATAGAGAATGCGATACAAAGGGCCTAAGGAGGTATAATATAATGCAGACCAAGGGAAACCCCCTAAATTAGGCTCACACCCACAATTTTAAAATGAGTGATAAGAGAAAGACAAGTAATATGGGTACCATGGTTTGCTAGAGAAGCAAGGTGATCTGCCACTTTGTTCCCCTCCAGCCAGGTGTGAGTGACAATAATATCATCAATGAGGAGGGATCTACATTTCCAAATGTGATATGATATTGACCAGGGAAAGAGCCTTTTCCAACAAAGGAGACACATAAGATCTTGGAATCAATTTCCATATACAAGATATGGGCATTCTGCTAGGTACAAAGACTGAGTCCAATTAGGACTTCTTAAGCCTCTGTCTAAAAAGAGTTTCCACTCCCATAGTGAGCCATGAAGTCCACGAGCACACTCCCCCTATAATCATGAACAAAACCTCCACCCCGATTGTTTCCCATGATGTAGGAGCCGTCTGTATTGAGTTTCAGACCATTTTTTGGAAGAGTCCAGCTAACCAATTTCCCATGAGGTCGAGGGATAAACACAACCGAGATAACTTACATCGAGCGGAGGTAAGGAGCCTCTTTCCAGTTACCAGTGAGAGTTATCAAATCAAGTAAAAAATTTATGACTCTTACAATGATAGATCTACCAGATTAGAGAGATGCCTCAAATATGTCTTGGTTCCATGCTTTCCAAAGACACCAGCATCCCACATATAAAATTGTCACCCTCATCACTTTTTCATTCATAGAGCCCTCATCCCCCTAGAACCATCTCTCCCTGAAAGGAATATTGGTAGTGTTATCATAATTGTGGTAAGTCATGAAAGCTCTAATGAAATTCCACACCGCTTGGGCCCAGTGGCCCTTAATGAAGAGATATTGCGTGCTTTCTTCCTTCTGTTTCTTCCAATAGTGGCAGCGAGATGCAAAACTGATCCCCAAAATTTTAATATTTTCGTACAAGGGTAAAGATGATTTCTGGATCCTCCAGGTACCAAAATTATATTTCATTGGAATATTGTTGCACCAGGTAAGAACATTATGTCTATCGTGCTGATCCTAAGGGACAGAAAGTCTAATAAAGTCCTTTTAATTGAATATCCTTAAGATTGAAGGGGTGAAGACACACTTATCTGGATCTGAATTGATAATAATAAGATCAAATGTTTCTTGTTGTTTACAAACAAGAACCGCCCTGATGAACAATGGGTGCTGGCTTGCTTCCTTGAATGAGATGGTGGGTGCGGGATATCCCGAATAGCCAATCACTTAGCCAGCCAAGTTATGGAACCAGAAGAGAATATTACCCTTCACAAAAATCCACTGTGAGTTTTGATAATGATTCGGTATGAGAGAGTGAACCAGGGGACAAATAGGGGAGTTGTGTGCTAAAACCGCATCCGGGTCAGTGCCATAATTACCAAATAGCATCTTTCCCCAAAGTGTGTTCTCTTCAATAATTTCCCACAAAAGCATCGAATTCATGAAGTGTATATTATCAGTGAGACTTTTGATGCCAATCCCTCTCGTAGTAATTGGTCTTTCCATCCTATCCCAGGACACCCAGTGTCACTTTCCCTCTGATGAAGCATCCCATATAAAAGAAACAAAAATTTTATCAATAGGTTTGATTACACTCTTGGGCACACTGGTGGAGGAAAATGAATGGAATAGGATAGCTGAGAGTACACTGTGAACAAGGAAAATTCACCCCCCAAAGGATAAAAACGATTCTTCTAGTTGAGAATGCACCCCATAATCTTACTCACCATGGGGTTAATGTCACAGATGCACACTCTGCATGAGGGTATGGGAGTACATTGGAAAGAGACCTCGCTAAATGCCCAGCCTGCATCCCAAAATCATCTCCCTACTAGAAGCGAATTTTTTGAAAATATAGAAGAGACTCTTCTCCTTATTGATGGCATGGACACTATAGTGGTAGTATTTCCTAAGGATCTGGTTGATCTCTCTCACTATCCTCGGTCGATTGAGCAGATAAGTGTATCCTGCATAAGAATAAAAATGCTTGGGGATAAGGGATCACCTTGACGAAGACCTCTAACCACTTTGAAAAATCCATGTGTATGCCCCATGAATGAAACGACCAACCAAGAAGAGATGAAACACCTGAATATGAGGTCACATTCCCAGGGGGAGAAACCCATCTTGTCGAGAAACCTGTTAATGAAACCCCTTTCTGTCCGGTCATACACTTTATTCATGTCTAGTTTGATGGATATGTTGGACCCGTGAGTCTTAGTATTGATGTCTCTCAACATCTCCTGTGCTAGAGCAACTGCACCCTGGATGGATCAACCTCTCATGAAGCTGTGTTTCTCAAGAGATACCCATCGAGGAAAATGCATGGGCAGTGTCCCATTGATGATTCTTGATAGAATTTTGTTGGGAAAGTTACACATACTAACAGGTCTATACTGAAGTAGGGAAGAAGGGTACTTTATGTTTGGATTGAGAAAAAGAGTAGTGGCACGCGCAATCCAGGGCAATCATCACCCACTAAAGAAGTCCTGAATTGCTGAAATGATGTCATGTTTGACCACCTCCCAAGAACCCCAATAAAATAAGCTAGGGAAGCAATCAGGACCATATGAAATCTAAGGATTTAAGTTCAACATGGCAACATGAATCCCCTCCTCTCCGGGGAAGCCTTACATTGAGGCATTATCTCAGGTAGATATAAGGTTAGGAATCCCTTCCCAAAAATCATCAACCCACGATGGATAACCATTGAGAATATTCTAATTTGGGCCAGCAAGGATATCTATGAAGTGCGTAAGATCCATGGTAACTACCACCGCTCTGTCATCATTATAAGTACCATCAGCCAATGCAATGTTGGGTTTGGAAATCCATCTCCTCTCCCTGATGCACGTATGAAAATAAGTGATTTTATTGCCCCCTTCTCGGAGCCATTTAATCTATGAGCTCTCCCTAGACTTTCATTTTTGGGAAAGCACCAAAACTACCAGCTTTTCTTCTTAATTGATAGTTCCTCATAAATATCATCATCCTAGGATTCCTCCAGACTTGATTTAAGGCGCTCGATGTCTTGTTTGAGTACATCCATATCCTGATCAGGGAGAGGAAGAAGTCTAGCCCACGATTGTAGATTTTTCTTAAGATTCCTGAGCTTGTTGAGGATTGCCACACATATAAGACCCTAAGTCAGACCATCCCACATATTCTTGACCTACAGGTGATAATTTAGGTTGCTCATCTATTGTTTGAAAAATCTGAACCTCTACTAGGTTCCCATGCTCGGGGAAATCATGGGAAGTAGTGGAGAGTGATCTAAAACACTCCTAATAATGTGGTTGACCTTTACATATGGGAACCTCGAGATGGAATAAACATTGGCTAGGCATCAGTCCAACCTTCTCCAGCTTTGTGCGTTCCCACATTAGTTATTACACCAAGTGAATGGGTCACCCAGGTAGCCCATGTCCATTAAGCAATTCCTAGCCATAAACGGGAAAAAATCCATGATAGCCTTCCATAGGAAAGAACCACTCTTTTTCTTCTCTTCAGGATTTGTGATCATATTGAAATCCCCACCAACCACCCATGGCAGGTCCCTTGGGATGAACCTGCTAAACTCATTCCACATAATCTCCCTCATTTTCACATTTCGACTTTCATAGACAAAGGACATAAATATGGTATCCCCACCACAAGAAACCTTTTTTGTTATGTGTTGATCACCTTCTATGATCATATCAATCACAACATCTCTTTTCCAAAAAATCTATATATGCTTGTTTATAGGGTTTTCATGTAAACCTGTATGCATCTTGTTTCTTCGGGTAAATTAATTAAAATTCACAGGTCGCTGTTTATGCTTAAGAACAACGGAAATCTAGGCCTTGTTTTTCTTCATGTCCAACTCAATCAAAATCAGTCTTAACGTGCGCCCCCAAGGAATGAGAGTTCCATATGAAAATAGAAATCATTGAAGAGGTGATTCCCCATCTTTAGCCCCTAGCAACATGGCCTCAAACAAATAGGAAGAGTAGCAATCCTTAGATTGATTCTTCTTCACCCTCAATCTTGTAAAAACTCATGATCTAGAGGTTAACTGCCCTGTTGAGGATGGCCAAATATGAGAATCAAGTTTAAGTGTTTTACCACTCACGTCACTGGGAGGCGAGTGGACCATACCACCAGGTGTCCCTAAAAGCCGAGCCTCAAAGGAACCTGACTCGGCAGAGAGATGAGAGCTGTCCTTATTACTAGGTCATCCTTGGGTCTTCATCAGGGGGGAAGCCTTTTTGTAACCCTGCACTTCATCCAATTGGATCCTAGGCAGACCGGGTGGAGGTAGGGGGAGGAGGGTCGGGGAGAAAAGGTCAAGTGGACATGAAGACAGGTTATTGTACCCAGAAGGAAAGAGAGCCTCCATATAACTATGTCGTGAAAATAGAAGGCTTAGAGGGGATTTCACTGCTTTTTCAAGCAAAGCACCAGAGAGTAGCATCTATATAGGGTTCCAGGAATGGGATGAGACACCCAATATGCACAACTAGTTGTCTTGAGAAATAAAAGGAACCAAAGACAAGATTTGCAGAGCCTCAGAGGGTGAAGAGGTAGGAAAATGACTAGAGGAAGGTGTTGGATGATCTGGAATGGGAATATGGGTAGCAATCAGAGGGGGGATAGGCTATCCCTTGGGCCACTGTTGAAGGCTGGGCGACGAATCCCTGGACGGAGCTTCCTACACATTTGGATAGAGTGACCCCATAGGATACATGAGTAGTATTACCTGGGGAACATAGGAAAAATAATGTCTTGAATCAAGAGAACTGAGTCTTGGATCTTCAAGTAATGCTTCTCTAGGATAGCAAGGGATAGATCCAATTCGATGCAAATCCGAGCCACCATGAGCTCCTCCTCTCTATGGGTACATTCTTACATGGATAAAAAACCACCTAGAGAGTCGCCAATCGCTTTGAGGAAAGAACCATTCTGGAATGGGAGCGGCAGGCCAGGCAAGGAGAGACAAACAACAGCATGAGAGCTTTCTTTCCCCTTGTGCACCTCCATTAACCATCGTGACAAGCTAAAATGCCAAAGGATGAAGGTCCGAGGATATTTTCACCATTCCAAAAGGAAGTCTAACTCCGAATCAAGAATGAGAAAAAAATGAGGCCCTGTGAATTGATGAGATTCGAACCGGATCACGCAACCCCCTAGAGTCCACAATCCACTTGAAAGAAGGAAGGAAAGTTTCTCAGAGCTAAAACGTGCCACTAAATTCCACCTTAATCAATTAACAACCTCATTGTATGCTGATGGGGGTATATCCAATGTTTGGGAAGAACCACCCCTCAACACCGAGGGAGATAATGAGCATAAGTCTGGGAAACAAGGTTTCGACCCCATACTGGAAACCCCACACATAGCTCCCTTGAAGTAATAAGGTTTCCATAGCCATGATGAGGGACTACGGGACCCCTGAGGAGAGGTTAGGCCATCGACCATCTGCGTCGAGCCAAGATCAGAGGGCGGTGCCACCAAACGCATCGCCAGGGAGCAGGCCAGAAGTCGTGAAATGGGTAAAAAAATTTGAATCGCATCAGACACGTTCTCCTGAGCAACGAATGAGCCAACCATATTAAAATGATATGTTTCCACTATTCATTAAAAGATGAAAATTTTTACAAAATATTCAAAAAATCACCATGAGATAATTTTGACATTCGAATTTCAAAACTTATTTTTTCTTTCAATTAGAATTTATAAAAGTGTAAAATTTTGTTTTATAATACATCTGACATTAAAAGGTGATAAAAGTACCTTTAAAAAAATATAACTTTTTATACTTAAAATTTGATTTATTCTTATCTCATGTCTATAAAATCAGTTGGATGAATGTAAAAAAATTTTATTGAATATATAATATATAAATTTAATGCTGTTTTTAAAATTATTCATTCCCTCCAATTTAATGGTTTGGTTATAATTTTCTTTATTAAATAATTAAAATAATAAATTGCGGCTTCATAAAAATGCAGTCCTACATGTTACAAAATCTAAGAAGGTGTTGTGTGTATAGAAATCATAAAATGAAAAATCATAAAATAAAAAACATCATAGAAGTTAAATTTATTCAGAAAAAAAGTTCATAAAAACTCATAGTGTTATAATGGACACACTCACAGGAGTTTTGTTTTACCTAATAGGCTTATAGTTCAATAATGTCCTTATTAGAGAAATTTTGAGAAGATCATTGACAACATATGAGTGAAATACCCAAATTATAATTTATATGTTCCTATTCATTTTAGTGGTTATTTTTATCTATTTTATAAATTTATTTATTATAAAAATTCATTAAAAATGGTTTATTTTGAAATTATGATGAATTTATTAAAAATGAATGATTTTAATGTCTTATAAATATTCAATGAAAAATGAAACACTTTTCATAATTTTTATAAAATGAGGATAAATGGTTTATTCATTAATTTTTTAGAAATTTTCTATGAAAATAATTTTCATGTTTTGATAATAATTTTCAAAATGGAATTTAATTCCTAGTTTTTATTTAAATGAAAATATTCGTTTTATATTAACAATCCTGGTTAAGAAATAATTGGTTGAATCCTACTAGTCCAGTTTCATTCAAAACCATCCTAAACCATTTTTTATACAATTTTCAGGACTCATTAATTGGTTATTATGTGTCATATGACATTATTTTGGTTGGTTCATGCTTGATTGGTTAAGGGTAGGTGATGTGGGAATTGTTGAGTGGTCTCAGACCATAGGGATATGTGCTGCATTTGATTTGTTATAATTCAACATCTATGGGTTGTTCTATATTATATCTCTTGGTTTTGACATACCTTATATCTACATGTATTCGTCTTATGTGTTGTAGTTTTTATTATTTTAATGTTCAGTTGTGCTTTTATAGTTTTGTTGTATTATTAATGTAAAGACCCGCAAATTTCAAGGGAATTTTTTTTTTTCTTAATTTTCTTTGGAATTTTACAAGAGCGCAACTTCAGACGGCACCTGATTCCGAGGCCCGGTGTGCCCGGAATCAATTTCCGAAGTTTGGCTCGGGTACGTTCAGTGAACGGACGAGCGGGTTTTTCTATCTTTTGAACCGGTGCCCGGAATCGAATTCTGAGGGCACCGATGAAATCGCAGCGCCGGTATTTGCTTAGAAACGCCTCTTCCGGAGTTGCGTTTGCTCAGACGTGGTTTTTAAATTTTGCGGCTTTAAGTCAGAAATAAAATAAAGTTTGTGCGACAACTTTATTTTATTTCACTTAAGCTGCTTGGAAGCCACTTGAAGTCACTTTAAGACGGCTTGAACTGAGTTGAACTGGATAGGATACTATCCAGAAATATCCTACCCCCTTGGTAGGATATTTGTGCGGTGGGACCCGCACGAGCCCCGCCGTTTCTTTCACTAAGTAACGCACCCGCGAAAACCCGTCAAAGTAACTGAAAAGTCAACCGACGCGTTTTCTTTAATTCTTAACAGACCATTTAATTGGGCGGTTTATTTCGTGAATTAAATGGACTGTTTCTTCGTGAATTAAATGGGTCGTTTCTTTCGTTGAATTAATTCAACGAATTGATGGATCGTTTCTTAACCGGTTTCGTGTGTTGGCATGTTTATAAAATAAGACCAACCCAAAAATCCTTGGAAAGGATTTGAAAGAATCTTTGTTCCTCCACCCTCTCCGCGAAGAACGCGAAGAACGCGAAGAACGCGAAGAACGCGAAGAACGCGAAGAACGCCGGCGACCGGAATTCGACGACGCACACCAAGATCTGCGACGTCGACGAGATCTACCCGCGACGTTCTTCGGCGACGCCTCTTCTTCCGCGGCCGATCCTCGTTCGGCAACTAAGGTGAGAATCGGATCTTTTCTTCTCCCTTTTTAATTTCAATATCAATGGAATTAAACTAATTAAATCCGTTGATCTTGATCCGGAGATTGGCGACGCGACGAGCGATTCCGCGACGACGCGACGATCTCCTTCCTCCGCGACGAGCGATTCCGCGACGACCTCTCGTCCGACGACGACGATAAGGTAAGGGATGCTGGATTGTTTTATCTTTTTCCCGTGTTTATTCTTTTTAAGTAAAGAACTTAATCTCCGAAAATTTTAATTTAATTAAAATTGTTATTGATTTTCCCTCCCGGTGACGTTTATGACTAACGCGGAGGGTGCGGGTCTAACGAACAAGACCCGGCAACCCTCCGCCGATCTTCTCTTTTTGCGCGGATTTGGCGGACGACGACGAACCGTGCGGCAAGGGCAATTTGTTGGTTCCGCAGTGAAGATCGTCCCCCGGGAGGAGCATCGGCGCAGACGGGAAAGAAATCGGGCCACCGGAGCATCTCCGGCGGCCCGCGGAAGGAGGCGGCGGCGCGGGTCGCCGGCGCGGCGGCGCCGGCGACCGGAGGCGGCGGCGCCAGGCGCGCCGCCGTGGAAATCTTCCGCCGCGGCTGAAGCCGCGGCGGCGGCGGCAGCCGGTTCCGCGGCCGCGCGGAACCGGGACGGACGCGGCGGCCCGGCCGCGTCCGCGTGACAGGCGGCCCCCCGCGGGGCCGCGGTTTCTCTCAAGCCGCGGGTTCAACCCCGCGGCGGCGGCAGTTCGGCCGCGCGGCCGAGGCCGAGCCGGCCGGTCCGGTCGGCCGGGCCGCGCCCAGGCCGGACCGGACCCGGCCGAGCCGGTTCGGGCCGGGTCGGGCCGACCCGGTTCGGGCCGACCCGGTTCGGGCCGACCCGGTTCGGCCGACCCCAGGGGGGGTTCGGGCCGGGTCGCCCCGGGCCCAGTACCCCCGTTTCGGGCCCTCTACGGTCTTTCGCCCATATCTTGGGCCTGGGACCTCCGATTGACGAACCGTCAGCGGATACGCGATCCTTGGATCGAGACGGTCGTTTCGGTATATTATACTCAAGGTTTCGGAAGACTTTGGGTTCGGCCGGGTTGGTTCGTACACGAAGCCAACCGGGCCCTCGGAGCGGAAACACTCATAACTTGAGCTACGGACGTCCGAACGACGTACCGTCAGCTGTGGTAGTTTCCTCTAAGTGAGACGGAACTTTTGGCATACTCCGCCCGAGGATCGGATACAGGCGGAGTACGGTCGGGTCGGTTTTCCCCTAAAAACCAACCGGGCCCCTGGGACGAAAATGCCAATAACTCTCAGACCGGGCGTCCGATTGACGCGCCGTCTGTCGCGTTGAGATCCTGTTGTCGATACGGAACTTTTGGATACATTATCTTCGGACTACGTGTCAGTTGATGTATCAGCCTCTCGGCTCGTGGAGCGGACCCTCCTAAACGAGCTCGCTACGTGCGGGAACCCTAGCGCTGGCTGTGACTTTGACGACAGAGCAGAGATCCTCCGTGGACTGCGACGACGACAGAGCAGAGATCCTCCGTGGACTGCGACGACGGCAGAGCAGAGATCCTTCGTGGACTGCGGCGACGACTGTGCAGAGATCCTCAGTGGACTGCATCGACTACTGCACTCAGCGATCCCATGTGGATCAGTGCCTACAGGTTCTGTGTGAGCCCGATCCTGTGTGGGTCCTACTACCGGCTCTGTGTGAGCCACTGCCTACCGGTTCTGTGTGAGCCACTGCCTACAGGTTCTGTGTGAGCCCGATCCTACGTGGGTCTTTTGCGGGGGTTAGTACCTATCGATCCTTCGTGGGTCTGACGACTTAGATGGATCAGTGGTCATCTTTGACGTCATCTGAAAAAGTATACCTGGTTGAGCTGAATCTTATGTTACTCTCCTTTGTGGATTGTGTTGAACTATCCTTTGTGGATTTACTGTTTACTCTCCTTGTGGATTTGAGTCTTGCTTTCCTTTGTGGATTGAGTTGTTCTTGAGCTCGTGAGCAGAGCTAGAATTGGGGACTTAGGTATATGTATGGGCATATACCTAAGTCGAGTCAGATGTTACTTCGTGATTGCATCTTTCTTTTGTGCTATATCCTTGGTGGATTTCGGGAGACCTTCGGGGGTCTCGGGGTCCTTACTGAGTAGTTGTACTCACCCCTGCACGGGCTATGCCCGCACCTTGTTGTGTTGGTTGCAGACGACGGACAGCACTGATCACGGTTGGGGCGTGGAGCAGGACGGTACCTGGGGGTGGACCACTGGGCGGGACGTGCTCGGAGCGGACGTGGGACCCGAGGAGCCTGGAGGCTATCTGTACCCACCCTTCAGGTGGGATTGCCAGTGGACGACACGAGGCCGCCGTCTTTTCTTCAGTTGCTGTACTTTACTTTTCAGTTGTACTTTACAGTTGGGCTTGTATTCCGGCCCCTTTACTTTTCTGCACTTTACTTTCCGCTTGCTGACTCTGTGTGGTTGTTACTTATAAAGGCAATGCCTTCCCTGTTTACTGGGATTTTACGCCTTGGTGCTAGTCGCCAGCCCCTGGCCTATGGAAGGCGGGCTTGGGGTAGTCACGGCACGGGCCCCGAGGACGGGTCGTGACAAATTGGTATCAAAGGTGGTCGGTTCTACCGCGGACTCTGATCGTCCTTTCTTTCTATGTGAAGCAATAGTGTTTAGTGTATTGAGTATGGTTATCAGTTCAGGGAGCCCAGTGTTGGTGCGGCGGCCGACGTATCCGTACACCAGGACCCTGACTCCTGATTTCCGACTTAATGCATGAAAACATTGATTGCGTGTGTGTTTCAAGTTTTCTTTGTGATTGCTTGTGTCAGCTCACCGGGTATACTGATCTGCTTTATGAAAGTCTCAAGTTTTCCTTGTGATTACTTGTGCCAGCTCACCAGGTATACTGTTCTGACTGTGGTGCTCTTGTTCTCCTTTTCAGGATGGCCCCGCGACGACTGCCAGCTAGGGTTCCGAGTGTAGGGCGCGATGGCAGCCCACCGAGCGACGAGGCCTCGGTGCAGGGCCCTTTGCCAGCTGTGGCACCGGCGGTAGCTTTACCCGCCGAGCCACCGATGCTACCAGTACCAGACGCTGACGATGCACGTCGCCTCAGGGCACTGCATGAGTTTCAGAGCCAGCGACCGCCCAGGTTTCGCGGTGAGGCGGACCCCCAGGCCGCCGAGGACTGGCTAGAGGCGGTGGTACGGATCTTCAGGCTAGTGAGGACACCAGCGGATCTCATGGTGATTCTCACAGCAAGCCTCCTGCAGGCGGCGGCAGGACGATGGTGGAGCCTGATGCTCCAGGTTCACGATGAGGCGTCCTTGCTTTGGACAGATTTCGAGAGCCTCTTCCGCTCTGAGTTCGTCCCGGCCACCCTCCGAGCGGTACGCATCAAGGAGCTTCTCCAGCTGCGCCAGGGCAGCATGACGGTCGCTCAGTACGCGGCGAGGTTCACGGACCTATCTCGCTACTCGACCGACATGGTACGGGACCCCTTCTTCCGGGCCCGGACCTTCGAGCAGGGCTTGCGACAGGAGATTCGGGCGTCGCTGATCTCCCTCAGCATTCCGACCCAGGCGGGAGTGCTGGAGCGAGCCCTCCTGATCGAGAGCTTCCTGGCAGAGCCTTCTTCAGCAGCGAGACCTAGCGCAGGGCGGCAGGTAGCTGAGTCATCGGCAGCAGGCAGCCGACGGATGACTCACGGGTCCAGGCAGACCAGACCCCCACGCAGACGGCCTCAGGACACCGGCTCAGCAGTACGAGGCACACAGCGGAGTGCCAGCCTTTCGAGAGGCAGGCTGTGCTACTCTTGCGGCGGGCAGGGTCAGATGGCTCGTGACTGCCCGACTCGCCGACCAGAGGAGCAGCAGACGGTGGAGGGGCCACCCAGGCAGAGGCAGAGGGTCGACCGTGGCGGTCCGCAGGGAGGAGGCGGACGAGGCAGAGGAGCTGGCCGAGCAGCGGGTGGTGGGCGACGCTTCCAGGCTCTACCCCCACCACCACCAGGAGGGCCACCTCGACCACAGGGAGCTGGCGGGCAGGGACAGGCCCAGCTCCAGGCAGTGGAGGCCTACGACCCTGACATGCCAGAGATGATTCGAGGTACGATCTGTGTCTATTCCACCCTTGGTGCAGTACTTATAGACACAGGAGCGAGTCACTCTTTCATAGCCTCTGCCCTTGTTCGGAGCTCGGAGATTCCGACTGAGCCGTTGGCTCGATCCTTACGGCTAGAGACTCCTACGGGAGCAGACTCGACGATTACGCACTGGTGCCGGCAGTGTGAGCTTACTCTAGGAGGCGAGAGCTTCGGCTGGGATCTCCTTGTAGCGGCGTCGAGGCCTTACGACGTCATCTTGGGCATGGATTGGTTATCCACGGTTCATGCCCAGATCGACTGTTTTAGGCGCAAGGTGCGATGTGTTCGTACCGACGGGAGCAGGTTTACCTTCACCGGCGAGAAGGGAACCTTTGCAGCACAGGATGGACTTCCGCGGAGGAGAGTGCAGCCCATCTCTCATCAGTTGGCTAGCCTCATCCTAGGAGCAGTGGACGTGCGGAGTCCGGCTTTTCCTGCAGTGGTGGACCAGTACGTGGACGTCTTTCCCGACGACGTTCCAGGGCTACCTCCTCGTAGAGAGGTAGACTTTTACATCGACTTGTACCCCGGGACAGCCCCGATATCTACTCCAGCATATCGGATGGCCCCCGCCGAGCTTCGGGAGCTGCGGGTACAGTTAGAGGACTTGCAGAGCAAGGGGTTTATCCGACCCAGTGTTTCACCCTGGGCTTCCCCGATTTTGTTCGCCAAGAAGGCGGACGGGAGCTTGCGACTATGTGTCGACTATCGTCGCCTGAACCAGGTGACAGTGAGGAACAAGTATCCGCTGCCACGGATTGATGACCTCTTCGATCAGCTCAAGGGAGCGCGGTGGTTCTCGAAGATAGACCTCCGGTCAGGCTATCATCAGCTCAGAGTTCGAGACGAGGACGTGCAGAAGACGGCCTTCAGGTGTCGGTATGGCCATTATGAGTTCTTGGTTATGCCGTTCGGCGTAACCAATGCTCCAGCAGTGTTCATGAGCCTCATGAACAGGATCTTCCAGCCATACCTCGACCGATTTGTCGTTGTCTTCATTGACGACATTTTGGTATACTCGACGACTGAGGAGGAGCATGCCTACCACCTGCGAGTTGTGCTAGACATACTCCGAGAGCACCAGCTTTATGGCAAGCTCTCAAAATGCCAATTCTGGTTACGTGAGGTCCATTTCTTGGGGCACGTCATTTCTGAGGCGGGAGTTGCAGTGGATCCCGCGAAGATCGAGGCAGTGCTAGCTTGGGAGCCACCCAGGAGCGTGACAGAGGTGCGGAGCTTCTTGGGCCTAGCCGGATACTATCGGAGATTCGTTCCAGACTTCTCCAGAGTTGCGGCACCACTCTCAGCTTTGACAAAGAAGGGGAAACCCTTCGTGTGGTCAGACAGATGTCAGCAGAGCTTCCAGGAGCTGAGGCAGAGATTGACCAGCGCACCTATCTTGAGGTTGCCTGAGGAGGGAGTTGGGTACGTAGTTTACTGCGATGCATCAGGGACTGGACTCGGGTGCGTCCTGATGCAGGAGCGGGCCGTGATCGCCTACGGATCACGTCAGTTGAGGCCGCATGAGCAGAACTACGCCACTCATGACCTGGAGTTAGCAGCAGTGGTCTTCGCTCTGAAGACTTGGCGGCACTATCTGATGGGCGAGCGCTTCACAGTCTTTTCTGACCACCAGAGTCTCAGGTATATCTTCTCTCAGAAGGACCTGAACCTGAGACAGCGGAGATGGCTTGAGTTCCTCCAGGACTATGACTTTGAGATAGTCTATACTCCTGGGAAGGGGAACGTGGTAGCCGATGCCCTCAGCAGGAGGACGGGCATTCAGCTACTTGAGGAGGCGACGGAGCAGCTAGCCTCCTTGCAGATATCCTTCGTGGATAGTGACGGAGCAGCCTTTCTTCAGTCTCTCACAGTCTCTCCTCCACTTCTACAGCGGATCAGAGAGGCTCAGCGTGAGGACGCCGACTGTGAGACCCGGCGTGCACTGATATCCTCAGGTCAGGCGCCTGATGGTTTCTCCCTTGGAGCAGAGCATGACATCCTTTTCAGAGGACGTACCTTCGTACCAGTCGCTCTACGAGAGGAGGTGCTGAGAGAGTTTCACACTTCTCCCTTGGCGGTACATCCCGGAGTGGCGAAGATGTACCAGGATCTCAGACGACAGCACTGGTGGCCGGGCATGAAGAAAGCTGTGGCAGAGTTCGTTTCACGATGCCTCACCTGCCAGCAGGTGAAGGCAGAGCTCCAGGTACCAGCAGGCTTGGTAAAGCCCTTGGAGGTCCCGGAGTGGAAGTGGGACGACATATCTATGGACTTCGTGACTGGACTTCCACGCACTTCCAGAGGTCACGACTCCATTTGGGTGATTGTCGACCGACTCACCAAGTCGGCACACTTCTTACCCATCAGAGAGCAGGGCTCAGTGGAGAGCTTAGGACGTCTTTACGTCCAGGAGATCGTACGGCTTCACGGTGTGCCATCGTCTATCGTCTCCGATCGAGATGCTCGTTTCACTTCCCGGCTCTGGAAGGGATTGCAGGAGGCGTTCGGGACGCGGCTCCATCTGAGCACAGCCTTCCACCCTCAGACGGATGGTCAGACGGAGAGGACCATACAGACACTCGAGGACATGCTCCGTGCATGTGTTCTCAACTTTGGTCGCAGCTGGGAGGACCACCTACCCTTGGTGGACTTTGCGTACAACAACAGCTACCACTCCACCATCGGGATGGCACCATACGAGGCGTTGTACGACAGACCCTGCAGATCACCGTTGTGCTGGACAGACCCTGGGGAGTCAGCACTCGTGGGACCAGAGATGGTCCGAGCCACGACAGAGAAGGTCCAGATCATCCAGGAGAGGATGAGGACAGCTCAGAGCCGGCAGAAGTCATATGCTGACAGGAGGCGGAGGCCACTAGAGTTCGAGGATGGCGACCACGTCTTTTTGCGTGTCTCACCTCGACGTGGATTACGGAGATTTGGCCGAGGCGGCAAGTTGTCTCCACGCTTCATCGGGCCTTTCCAGGTCCTCAGCAGGATAGGAGAGGTGGCTTATCGCCTGGCTCTACCACCTCAGTTGCACCGGGTGCACGACGTCTTCCACGTGTCTCAGCTAAGGAGATACGTGCACGACCCGACGCACATCATCGACTTTGGGGAGCTGGACGTGGACGATGGGGCGACTTTTGCGGAGGTTCCAGTGGAGATCGAGGATCGACAGGAGCGGGTCCTACGTGGGCGGTCGATTCCTCTTGTGCGCGTCAGATGGCAGCACGGGAACCTCCAGGAGAGCACTTGGGAGCGGGAGGCTCAGATGCGTGCTCAGTACCCCCATTTGTTCCCCTAGTTTTTGATGTATCTTTACGGGGACGTAAAGCCCTGAGGTGGGAGTAATGTAAAGACCCGCAAATTTCAAGGAATTTTTTTTTTCTTAATTTTCTTTGGAATTTTACAAGAGCGCAGCTTCAGACGGCACCTGATTCCGAGGCCCGGTGTGCCCGGAATCAATTTCCGAAGTTTGGCTCGGGTACGTTCAGTGAACGGACGAGCGGGTTTTTCTATCTTTTGAACCGGTGCCCGGAATCGAATTCTGAGGGCACCGATGAAATCGTAGCGCCGGTATTTGCTTAGAAACGCCTCTTCCGGAGTTGCGTTTGCTCAGACGTGGTTTTTAAATTTTGCGGCTTTAAGTCAGAAATAAAATAAAGTTTGTGCGACAACTTTATTTTATTTCACTTAAGCTGCTTGGAAGCCACATGAAGTCACTTTAAGACGGCTTGAACTGAGTTGAACTGGATAGGATACTATCCAGAAATATCCTACCCCCTTGGTAGGATATTTGTGCGGTGGGACCCGCACGAGCCCCGCCGTTTCTTTCGCTAAGTAACGCACCCGCGAAAACCCGTCAAAGTAACTGAAAAGTCAACCGACGCGTTTTCTTTAATTCTTAACAGACCATTTAATTGGGCGGTTTATTTCGTGAATTAAATGGACTGTTTCTTCGTGAATTAAATGGGTCGTTTCTTTCGTTGAATTAATTCAACGAATTGATGGATCGTTTCTTAACCGGTTTCGTGTGTTGGCATGTTTATAAAATAAGACCAACCCAAAAATCCTTGGAAAGGATTTGAAAGAATCTTCGTTCCTCCACCCTCTCCGCGAAGAACGCGAAGAACGCGAAGAACGCGAAGAACGCGAAGAACGCGAAGAACGCCGGCGACCGGAATTCGACGACGCACACCAAGATCTGCGACGTCGACGAGATCTACCCGCGACGTTCTTCGGCGACGCCTCTTCTTCCGCGGCCGATCCTCGTTCGGCAACTAAGGTGAGAATCGGATCTTTTCTTCTCCCTTTTTAATTTCAATATCAACGGAATTAAACTAATTAAATCCGTTGATCTTGATCCGGAGATTGGCGACGCGACGAGCGATTCCGCGACGACGCGACGATCTCCTTCCTCCGCGACGAGCGATTCCGCGACGACCTCTCGTCCGACGACGACGATAAGGTAAGGGATGCTGGATTGTTTTATCTTTTTACCGTGTTTATTCTTTTTAAGTAAAGAACTTAATCTCCGACAATTTTAATTTAATTAAAATTGTTATTGATTTTCCCTCCCGGTGACGTTTATGACTAACGCGGAGGGTGCGGGTCTAACGAACAAGACCCGGCAACCCTCCGCCGATCTTCTCTTTTTGCGCGGATTTGGCGGACGACGACGAACCGTGCGGCAAGGGCAATTTGTTGGTTCCGCAGTGAAGATAGTCCCCCGGGAGGAGCATCGGCGCAGACGGGAAAGAAATCGGGCCACCGGAGCATCTCCGGCGGCCCGCGGAAGGAGGCGGCGGCGCGGCGGCGCCGGCGACCGGAGGCGGCGGCGCCAGGCGCGCCGCCGTGGAAATCTTCCGCCGCGGCTGAAGCCGCGGCGGCGGCGGCAGCCGGTTCCGCGGCCGCGCGGAACCGGGACGGACGCGGCGGCCCGGCCGCGTCCGCGTGACAGGCGGCCCCCCGCGGGGCCGCGGTTTCTCTCAAGCCGCGGGTTCAACCCCGCGGCGGCGGCAGTTCGGCCGCCCGGCCGAGACCGAGCCGGCCGGTCCGGTCGGCCGGGCCGCGCCCAGGCCGGACCGGACCCGGCCGAGCCGGTTCGGGCCGGGTCGGGCCGACCCGGTTCGGGCCGACCCGGTTCGGCCGACCCCAGGGGGGGTTCGGGCCGGGTCGCCCCGGGCCCAGTACCCCCGTTTCGGGCCCTCTACGGTCTTTCGCCCATATCTTGGGCCTGGGACCTCCGATTGACGAACCGTCAGCGGCTACGCGATCCTTGGATCGAGACGGTCGTTTCGGTATATTATACTCAAGGTTTCGGAAGACTTTGGGTTCGGCCGGGTTGGTTCGTACACGAAGCCAACCGGGCCCTCGGAGCGGAAACGCTCATAACTTGAGCTACGGACGTCCGAACGACGTACCGTCAGCTGTGGTAGTTTCCTCTAAGTGAGACGGAACTTTTGGCATACTCCGCCCGAGGATCGGATACAGGCGGAGTACGGTCGGGTCGGTTTTCCCCTAAAAACCAACCAGGCCCCTGGGACGAAAATGCCAATAACTCTCAGACCGGGCGTCCGATTGACGCGCCGTCTGTCGCGTTGAGATCCTGTTGTCGATACGGAACTTTTGGATACATTATCTTCGGACTACGTGTCAGTTGATGTATCAGCCTCTCGGCTCGTGGAGCGGACCCTCCTAAACGAGCTCGCTACGTGCGGGAACCCTAGCGCTGGCTGTGACTTCGACGACAGAGCAGAGATCCTCCGTGGACTGCGACGACGACAGAGCAGAGATCCTCCGTGGACTGCGACGACGGCAGAGCAGAGATCCTTCGTGGACTGCGGCGACGACTGTGCAGAGATCCTCAGTGGACTGCATCGACTACTGCACTCAGCGATCCCATGTGGATCAGTGCCTACAGGTTCTGTGTGAGCCCGATCCTGTGTGGGTCCTACTACCGGCTCTGTGTGAGCCACTGCCTACCGGTTCTGTGTGAGCCACTGCCTACAGGTTCTGTGTGAGCCCGATCCTACGTGGGTCTTTTGCGGGGGTTAGTACCTATCGATCCTACGTGGGTCTGACGACTTAGATGGATCAGTGGTCATCTTTGACGTCATCTGAAAAAGTATACCTGGTTGAGCTGAATCTTATGTTACTCTCCTTTGTGGATTGTGTTGAACTATCCTTTGTGGATTTACTGTTTACTCTCCTTGTGGATTTGAGTCTTGCTTTCCTTTGTGGATTGAGTTGTTCTTGAGCTCGTGAGCAGAGCTAGAATTGGGGACTTAGGTATATGTATGGGCATATACCTAAGTCGAGTCAGATGTTACTTCGTGATTGCATCTTTCTTTTGTGCTATATCCTTGGTGGATTTCGGGAGACCTTCGGGGGTCTCGGGGTTTTTACTGAGTAGTTGTACTCACCCCTGCACGGGCTATGCCCGCACCTTGTTGTGTTGGTTGCAGACGACGGACAGCACTGATCACGGTTGGGGCGTGGAGCAGGACGGTACCTGGGGGTGGACCACTGGGCGGGACGTGCTCGGAGCGGACGTGGGACCCGAGGAGCCTGGAGGCTATCTGTACCCACCCTTCAGGTGGGATTGCCAGTGGACGACACGAGGCCGCCGTCTTTTCTTCAGTTGCTGTACTTTACTTTTCAGTTGTACTTTACAGTTGGGCTTGTATTCCGGCCCCTTTACTTTTCTGCACTTTACTTTCCGCTTGCTGACTCTGTGTGGTTGTTACTTATAAAGGCAATGCCTTCCCTGTTTACTGGGATTTTACGCCTTGGTGCTAGTCGCCAGCCCCTGGCCTATGGAAGGCGGGCTTGGGGTAGTCACGGCACGGGCCCCGAGGACGGGTCGTGACAATTAATGTTTACATTGTGTTATTTGATTTAGGTTATCTTATATTTTGGAAAACTAATTCCCAAATATTGTTTCTTAATTCTCATGAATTGGAAGCTAACCTATGGGGATCAGTAATATACTTCAAGGATTTCTAGGTGATGAATTATATGTAATATTTATGGTATCAGAAGGCTGTTCATGAAAAAATTATACATGAGATGGACCTTATAAAATTGGGGATTTTTTTAGGAAAATCCCCAAAAAATTTATATTTATTAGGAAAATAATGGTAAAAATTATTTTACGAACATTCCAAGACTAAAGTACCAGTTTGGGAATTGGTTCCTGATCAATCCACATTTTTATGAAACTTCGGTTTCCATGGTAAATGGGGACATTAGTCTTTTCCTGAGTAAATCTTTTCCCATTGTTGATGATATTTATATTCTCAATGATACTATCATAAATTTTAGAAATATATTAATAATTAGTGGTTGGATTGAAGAGTTGTTTAATGAATAATTGTAATCCTAAATGGAATGGTAAAATATGAAGAATATATGTGGTTAATCTAAAAACCAATCTAAAAACTGTCATATTCTTGTGGAATGGTTTAACAACCCATGAAACCATTCAATGACAAGTTCAATGTTAACCATGTCCATGATAACTTTTTAATTTTCTTAAAATATAACTTTATTTATAAATATTTAGTTTTAGGTTTTTTTATTTGAAAGGATGATAAGGGATTTAATTTCATTTTTTCCCATATATGTTTTTCTAGTTTATTAGAATTACTTTTGAATACTTTAGAAAACCAGAATGGTGTTTTAAATAGTGTTTTAATTAATTCATTAAGATATTATTTTTATCACAAATAGTATATTTTGTGAAAATTTTGGGATTTTAAATTGATATTTAAAGATTTATATGTGATTTTTTTATTAAAATTGCTTAAATAAAATTTTGGATTTTATAGATTTAAAATGGAAATGGTTTCAATATGGGAATTTGGGAAATGTTTTTAAAATGTGTTCAGTTTCAAAAAAACGATGAATGAGTTATTTTATAATGGAACATGTAATATTATTTTAAAAAGTAAATTATTTCTTGTGACATGTTGATAAAATTAGACCAAATTTTGGTTGAGGTTTTTTATTATCCATCATTTGTTCCTTTTTTGTGGTAAACCTTTTTTTGGATTTTATGTTTGGATTATATGTTCATTATAGAAAGTAGTTTTATGAAAGTGAAGAAATTAGTTTCCAATAATGACAGATTTATTTAAAAATGAGGTAATATGCCTTCTTTAGAAAATAAATATGAGTTTTCAGGAAATGTTTATAAAAATTGGTTGATTTCATTATGTCATATAGAAATATTTTTTTCTTAGAATATGTGCGGTGTGTTTTGAAAAAAATAAAAAATATTTTGATATGAAATAATATAAAAGTTGTTTGTTTTCTATATTATGTGATAATTTTTGAATTTTGATGAAGAGTTTCAAAAAGTGTACCCTATTTTATAAAGGATTTTTTAAATCATTTAATAGGGTTATTTTGTTTTAATGGATAATGAGGGAGAAAATATTATGTTTTTCAAAGAATTTATGCATTAATAAATGTCATTTTGGGTTCTATATGAAATCTTATAGTTTCTGTGTGTTTTTACATGGTGTTTTTGACATTTAATTGTTTAAACTTTTATGAGATGTGTAAGTTGGTGATTTTTTGATTCCAAATATTTAAAATTTTTTCCCAAGATGTTCCTCACGAGTGATATTGAATCTATTTTTTAGACTGATCTCCAAAATATCAATTTACTTCTTTATAAAGAGGTGTTTTATGTTGATAACTTGTTCTAAAATCATAATCATGTTTTGAAGATTAAATATTAAATATATTTAGAGCCTATTGAATACTTCTTGAGTCACCATCCAACCTTATTTGGTGATTATCATGGTTCTTCCACAATGATGATATTTCCTAAAATGATTGAAAGATTATTTAAATTTCTAACAAAACAAGAGGCATCTATGGTGAATGTGGTGAAATTGTTATTCAAGGGACCTATCCGAGTGTAGTGGGAAACCATTATTTTTTTTCCAAAATTAATTATTATAATAGAAATTCTATGACACATTATTTCTGTAGTAGATTTACCATGAAGATTTTAAGTCGGAAAAGGATAGAATTATCAAGGATCATTAATATGGTGTATGGATATATAGGAAAATATTCTATTTTTATATATATTTATTATCAGATCAAACCAATGATTACTCCATATTAGTGATATTTGTTTAAAAGGTTTCCCTCCCTTAGATCTTGGTGTTTCCATTTCCGCTTATTCTCTACATTCGTATCAAGTGATTCTTGAAAAATCCTTGTACTTTGATTTTGAGAAATCAATTCAACCTCATGTGGGTAGTTCCTTATTAGTTATTTAATTCCTTGAAAATGTGAAATCATTTAAATTTAATGAATTGGTTGAGTAGGAATAGTATTATTGCATTAATTAGAGGCATCTACTATGACTCCAATATGGGGAACCTTGTTTTTCATTTTTTTTATTATTTTGAATCTTTGAGAGTTATCATCTGTATAACTATTAGGGTCAACATCATAAGGATTTAATGATTTTTTATTAAAAATGTAAGTATCTCTTGAAACATATTCCTTAAAGAACTTATGTTTTAGGTTTCATGACCCACTCCTTCCAAAGGTACACTTCGAAGTATGAAAATGAAAGAAAATAGATAATTAACTTCATTTCCTACCTTCAATAGGCCTTTGGATAAGAATTTTTTTCCAAGGCTATAAAAATTTACCACATACAATGTATTACCCTTAATAAAATAACAAGGATCGGGTTATATGATAAAAAACCACCAAGATGAACCATTACATGAAATTAAATGTAAAAAAAACCATCCCACAGTGAATGAACAATATCAATTGATACAAAAAATGATGTCTAAATAAATAACTAAAGGAAATATACAATGATAGAAACCCAAGAAAACTCCTTTATCCAAGCCATCAATGTCTACCTTAGTCCATTAAATCCATCTAAAAATCTAAAAATCAATTTATATATAAATAGGGTAATCATAACATTTATACTCATTATTTTCATACCAATGGTCTTTTATGAACATGTGAAAAGGTCATACTAATGTATTAATGAATAAATAGCATAACTATCATGAAACTAAATAGGTAAACTTAGAAATACCATCATCACTAGGACACACTCACCACATAATGAATCAAATTTATTAACATAATATCATTATAATAGAAGTCATAGGTTCCCCACAACCACCTAACCATTTATTTTCAACTATAATGTAATAAAATCAAACGTCTGATGCACCCATACCTTATATATATATATATAATATCACATATACATCCATTATTAATGTGGGGTGGGATGTATCACTTTCTAACCCACCAGAACATGGTCTAGAATCAATATCTCGAATCATTCATCATCACACATCATAGCCTCATAACATTATTTCATCTCAAATTTAGTGTAGTGGGGTATCTATAAGGTGAATAAAATCAACATTATGTCCTCCTCATACCACACATGACACCAACACAAATGACATCCTCATATTCACAGGTTTATTTCCAAAACTAAAATATCATCACTAGATGATCTCTAATTCCAATAAATATCATCATTACTACTTTGGAAGGGAGAGCATGAAAGATGGGGTAGTGAGCCATCCATTTCACCACCATCCTGAATTCTAGGAAAAAATCTTGAAACCCAAAACCCTTGGGTGTCACTATGGTCAAAAACTCATTTTGGGTGTGTATATAATAAAATGAAAACATTTTAGATAGATAGAAAAAAATCATAACCTATGGTTTACTGTAATACCCCAAGCTTCCACGGTACGCTTTTCTTTGAATAATACAATAGCGTATGTTGTACGCAACTTCGAGTCTAACACACCCCACAACCAATCAAACTAGCTGTTATGAATAGTAATACCCACTTTTTTAAATTTTATAAATATTATCATTCAAAATAGAATTTATTTTTGGATTTGGAATATCGAAATTTTCTTAGGGTGAATTTTTGGTATTTTTCTGAAAAGTTTCAATTTTTGATGAATAGTGAAAAACACTGAGTTATAGTTTAAAACCAAATTTTTATTTAAATAATTATTTATTTTAATAAAATTTATTTAAATCAAAATAGATACATAATACCTATATAAGTTAAATTTAATTCATTTGATTCAGTTTATAATAATTTTAGATATATAAAAATTTTATTGAACTTTTCACCGTCTTTTACCCATCTCCTAGGAGAATTTGAAAATTCACATAAAACTAAATTTTACCGCTTCTGTGAGTGGAATTTAGAAAATCCGAGAGACACGGTTAATATCAAGGAGTAAAATGTGGTTCAATAAGATAAAAATTATTTTCGGTGAATAGTAACTTTTTTACTTTTATTTACCACAGTTAAATGTAAATAGGGTAATTATGGGTAAAAATGATAATATTATTACCCTAACACATGTCCTAATTCTATTGGATAAGTATAATCCGACCAGAAACAACCTTATGAATAAAATATGAACCTCTTTGGTCCACATGTATTAGATTAGGACATTTATTATTATTTAATTCAAAGAAGAGTTAAAAGAGTTAAAAACAAAATTTAACAACTAAACAATTTTTAATATAGGGTTTTACATAAGATAAATTGGATTATAAATATTCATTAGAAAGATAAAAATATTTCTTACATAATTATGTTTTATTTATAATTTTTAGACATTAAAGTATTTAATTTATTTATGACATAATGGTGATGCAGTAATTACCTAATTAATGAAATATTAAAATAATTGATATTATAAATATCCAAATAAATGTAATTTGAGACTTTTTATGAATTAAACTAATTTTATATGTTAATATTACATATTAGGGTTGGTTAGATGAATTTTGTTTAAAGTAATAATGATGTTATGAATTTAGGAAAAACAAAATACCAAATAGTGTCAAAATTGACATAAAAGAGTTTAAAAAAAATATTATATTATTAATTGATATTCTATTCCAAAAAATATGAGGATTGGAAAAAGGAATTATATAATGATAGGTGTATCATTAATGAAAATCTTGGGGTTCCCTTGGATGTATATAGTATATTCAATAACCATATAATATAAAAATACAAAGAGACATGGTAAATGTCAATCTATTTAACTAAGAGTTAAATATAAATGATAAGGTTAATTTAGTGACCCAAACCTATCTAAAATCTATTGGTTGAAAGGATTTCGCCTCATCCCCACCATATCCTATCAATAAGACACTTTGGCACCATTATAAACCAAATATGAATTTATTATAAAATAATATTTTAAATTTTTCCTAAGGTGCCCCTCACCCATCTTATAAAAGGGAACTCCCCCTTCTCTCAAATTCATACCAGCAAATCCTTTTGGTTCGTCCAACCCCTAACAAAATATTCTCTCAACTTCCCTCACTTCAACCTAGAGGCCTTAGTTTGATCTGAAAGCTAGCCCAAGGAACCCTTTTGATCAAATCAAAAGGAAGAACCCGAAGAAGAGGTAATGTTTTCACCATCCTCTTTCTTGTTCCTTTCTTCTTCCACTTATTCTTTCTTAGTTATTTCCATTATAAAATAATAAATCTAGTATCTTCTATATACTGTGATGTTATTATAAATATAGTACAACCATATTCATTATTTTATCCACCCCTTGGATGACATGTCACTATACATGCATACGTATGGCTTACCGTCTCCACATCGTGGTGTAATTGATATTAAATACATTATTATTTACATGGGTATAATAATGATTTGTAATTCATGTAAATAATAAATATAACATGATAATTATTATGCATATATGATATACCATCCAATTATATATTATTTTAATATGAAAAGAATGATATTGTCGCTCATGCGTACGTACGGACTACCGTCTCCACGAACGCGATGAGATTCATTCCCCATCATATCCATTAAAGTCTAATTATCATTTGATTATTAAAAATAATGTTTAAGGACTTGATACCATTTTGGATATGAATATGATACAACCTATCCATAACAAACATGGCTTATGTAACAAAACATATAAGTTAACACCCGAAACAACAATAATACTAAGATATTATTAACAAAGCAATGTTAAAAGATCATATATGATATCATATTAATGTATATGATTCTTATATAATTTAATAACAATTATTGCACCATTATACAGGAGGTTAAACTACCCTCGACCAAGGAAAAGTACAAGGTAAGGGTTTATTTCACAATCTCTTTATTATCTAAGGTTTTTTTATACGTAATTATCCACTGGGACATCTTTATCATCCACATCTTTGTTTCTTAAAAATATATTTCAAAACATTTTTACTATTTACTAGAATATGGATTAAATTCATTTATAACCTTGTTTTTCTTTTTATAAGATGTTTATAAAGGAATATTTCCGTCATTTTCCAAACAAGGTGGTTTTTATCCTTTTCAACAAAATTAATGTTCGAATGTCTTTTTTTAACTTAAATGGCGGGTGTGGCTATTTTCTACCATTATAAAATCGTCAAATATTCCCTTATAATCTTATAAGAATATTTTTCAAGTAAATTTTTTATTTTATAAATGTGTGACTTTTAAATGATTTAATAAAAAGAGATATTTCTCACAAATAGTTTTGATTTCATCTATGCCAACATCATTTGATGGATTTTAAGCTTATTTGAAGTTGATTTATTATGATACAAAACATCCATATTGTATTGAAGGTTTTGTGATATGTTTGACTGTTGATATGTTATTTTTATGCCATTCATGGTTTTTGGAGAAATTATTGACATTTCATATGCTAGTTTTAATACGAATGATTATGTTATGTTTAAAACTACTCATATGAGGAATGCATTGGACTTAATAAGTGACGGTTGGAGACCACTATAGCTCCTCGATGCATCGGTAGGTCTCATGAGACAAACTGGTGTCTTGAAACAAGGCCTTGACAAAATATTATTTGTAGTCTTGGCACAAGGCCTTGACTATGTGGTTATGATAGTTTGGAATTATGCATTCCATCATTATGAAAGTGGTTATTGATATTGCATGTAATTATTAGACTAGTAGAATATCCATGTGAATAAGTAAATGAAATTATTTAATTTTATATTTACCATATTATACTAAAGTTCAAGTTTAAAAGGATTTTGTTTTAGTTATACATTGCCTTAAATGTTTATGTTTATTTATGAAAGTTTCTGCTATATTGTTATCCTTACCAAGAATCTGAGCTCACCCCTTTCAATGTTTTAATTTTTCCAAGGATGTGAAGAAGTATTTTATGAATGACCTGATTGGAATATATGAGGGGATATAAAGACAATATGTTGTTGTTGTTTTTTTTCACATTATGTCATAATGTATGACTTAAGAATATATCTAGTGTTTATAAGGATACTAAACTAATCGTTCTTTCGAGACATGATCTTTTGTGATCATGCCAATGTTATGTAATAATGCACTGACACAAGGTAACTGGGGTCGGGGTATTATAGTTGGTATCAGAGGAAGTTTAGTACAAAACATGGAAGCTAGATTTAGATAAACTCTGATTAGAGCACATAGACCTAAGATGGACTTTGAAGATTAGTATAGAAGAACTTCCAATAATTTTTGTATTGTAAATATTTTGTGAGTTTTCCTAGAAATACATCCCTTTCTGGATACGAGCAGGTAGAGGCGACTCTGGCACAAATGTTCCTAGGGGTAAAACCTGAAAACACTGCTTTGAGCTGGACTCGAATGGGAACTGGTGCATGACAACGGGCCTTGCTGCACTCTTAGTTACGACACTGCCGGGGGGATATGCTTATGATAATTATCATTTTCTTTACAAATCATTATGAAGGGTTTATGAGCATATAATTCCTAAAAGAAATTATTTTTTATGATTATGGATTATATCCATAAATAGTTCAATTTATGTTAAGTGTTTTACAAGAATGGAATTATGTTTTTTTATTCATAAACTGATTTAGTTTATGCCACTGTTTAGAAATGGCACCTAGTGGAAGGAATGGAAACTGTATCAATGAACGCACTCCATTTAAGGATTTCCCTCCTGCTCATAATAATTATTGTGGAGCTGGTGATGTAATTAGTGCTGATCAACTAATCACCATACTGGGAAAACTCACTCATGTTATGAATAATAACCTTACCTGTATGGAGCACCCATATCCACAGCATGGAGGATCAATGTTAGATCTCTTCATGAGGAAACAACCAATAACATTCAATGGGGGTACAAATCCATTAGTATCAGAGTAATGGATAAATTCTTTTGGGAAAATATTTAATGCCTTGGGGAGTAATGAAAGGGAAAAAGTTATCATGGCAGTTTACCGTCTCACTAGAGATGCTGATCAATGGTGGTCATTGATTCAAAACACAAAGGATGATGATGAAGTATCAAGTATAGAATGGAGGGAGTTTAAAGATATTTTCATAGAAAAATACTTTCCTTGTGACCATCGAGCAGATATGGAAAGACAATTTCAGTGTCTGAGACAAAAGGAGGATGAGAAAGTCACAATGTATGAGGATAACTTTACAAGGTTAGCAAGGCATGAAAAATATTATATACGTAACCCAAGGAGTAAGATTTATCATTTCTTTGATGGGTTAAAACCATTTCTCCACCGAGAATTAGTCTCACAATCCTACTCGTCGTATGTAGATATTGTCTTATGTGCTATCAAGACAGAAAAAGAATTTTCTAAGTCTTATGACTATATAGCAAATCAAGAGAGAAAGAGATCTGCTGATCACTCTGGGAATGGAAATAAGGGGAAGAAGTAAAAATTCTAATATCCATCGTATAGTAAATATAGGAAGAAACACCCTAGTACTTTCTTGAAATGAATTATAGTTTGTTACAAGTGTGGTGAAAAAGGACACCAAGCTCATGATTGCAAGGGGAGGAAAGAAACTAACGATGTTCAATGCTACAACTACAGAGAGATGGGGCATTATGAAAATGAATGTCCTAAGCATCATGGGAACTTACCTCAGAAAAGGCCAAGGGATATTCTACTAGTCGAATAATCACATGCAATAATCACATGAAATATCAATAACCACTTGATTCTTATATAGATCCACCCCAACACCTTATCTTTAGCGTAGAATCGTCACCACCTGATTCTTATCTAGATCCACCCCCAATAGCTCAAAAAAAATTCAATTATCGGGGAGGAAGAGAATGAAATGATTATGGGCAAGGAAAGGAATGTTAAAATATAGGATGTACCTATTGTGAGAGAATATGGTGATGTGTTTTTAGAAGATTTACCTGGACATCCTACAGAACAAGAAATTGAGTTTTCCATTGATTTAATTCTTGGTTCAAGGCCTATATCAAATACCCCTTATATAGTGGCCACTATGGAATTAGTTTAACTAAACAAACAACTAGAGGAATTGAGTAATAAGGGATTAATTCACCCAAGTGTTTCTCTATGGGGAGCCCCTGTCCTTTTTGTTAAGAATAAAGATGGATCTATGAGGTTATGTATCGACTACAGGGAAATCAATGCTATAACAATAAAGAACAATTATCCCGAACCTCTCATTGATGATTTATTTGAACAACTGTATGGAGCTTTATACTTTTCAAATATTGACCTTTGATCTGGATACCATCAGTTGTGTGTGAAGAAGGAAGACATTCCAAAGACAGTATTTCGAACCAGGTATGGGGATTACCAGTTTACTGTAATGCCTTTTGGATTGACTAATGCACCCTCTGTATTCATGGATCTAATGAACAGAGTTTTCAGGGAATATCTTGATGGTTTTTTAGTTTATTTATTGATGATATCTTGGTACACTCCAAAAGCTATGAGGATCATGAAAATCACATGCGCATTATCTTGAAGACTCTGAGAAGACATGAATTATATGGTAAGTTTAGCAAGTGTGAATTCTCACTTCAGAAGATTTCTTTTCTTGGACATATTGTCTCTAAGGATGGAATTTCAAATGATCCTTCTAAGAAAATAGAAATACAAGAATGGCCATCACCAATGAGTATAACTGAGGTATGTAGTTTTATTGGTTTCGCAGGTTATTATCAGCATTTCGTCCAGAATTTTGCCCGATTGGCTAACCCATTAACGAAGCTCACATGAAAAGGGCTAAAATTTGTTTGGAAAAAAGAGTGTGAAGAATGTTTTGAAGAACCAAAGATAATATTAGTCAATGCTCCTAAATTGATTCTACCATTGGGGAATGATGGGTTCATTATTTATAGTGATGCATCAAAGAAAGGACCTGGTTGTGTCCTTATGTAGAATGATAGGTTTATTGCCTATGCATCATGAAAACTAAAAATTCATGAGCAAAACTATCCTACTCATGATCTTGAATTGGCAGCTCTAATATTTTCTTTGATGATTTGGAGACACTATCTCTATGGTGAAAAATGTGAGATATATACCGATCACAAGAGTTTGAAGTATATTTTCTCACAGAAAGAACTCAGCATGAGGCAAAAGAGGTGTCTTGAATTACTCAAGGATTATGATTTCACGATACACTACCACCCGGGGAAGGAAAATAAGGTGGAATATGCTTTGAGTAGAAAGTATCATGGAGTTTTGAACAATATGAGAGTTGAAAAGGATCCTATATACATGGATCTAGTGAAGATGGATATGGGAATCACCATGGAATGTGAAACATCAATACTTTTTCAAATGGTTTCCAAACCATCTTTACTAGAAAGGATTAAGAGTTCTCAGACCGATGATGAAGAATTTAAAAAGAAGATTAAAGATATGAATGATGGGAGATTGATAGAATTTGTGTATGAAGAATGAATTTTGAAATTTTGGAAGAGACTTTGTGTTCCTGATATACCTGATCTAAAAAGGGAATTGTTGGATGATGCTCATAGTTCCAATTTCTCTATACACCCTGGGAGCACCAAAATGTATAGATATTTGAAGGAAAATATTTGGTGGGACAACATGAAGAGACATATTGCTAATTTTGTGTCAAGATGTATGTATTGTCAACAAGTGAATGCAAAAAGGAATCATCTTATAGGAGTCATTCAACTTGTTCCCATACCTGAATAGAAATGGGATAATATCACGATGGAATTTTTCATAGGACTACCAAAGAATCCTAGATAGAACTAAGCAATATGGGTCATTGTTGATCGTCTTACCAATTCAGCACATTTTCTTGCTATAAGAGAAGATCTACAACTTGAATGTCTAGAAAGACTATATATTAATGATGTTGTGAGACTTCATGGAGTACCCTTATTGATTATTTCTGATCATGATCCCCGTTTTACTTCAAGATTCTGGAAGAGTCTTTAGAAGGCCTTGGATACAGAATTTCGTTTGAGCACTGCCTACCACCCTCAAACAGATGGACAATCAGAACACACTATTGAAACCTTAGAAGAAATGTTGAGATCCTACTTACTAGACTTTCAGGGTATGTGGGATCAATTTCTACCTCTGGAAGATTTTTCTTATAATAATAGCTTCCATTCGAGTATTCAGATGGCACCATATGAAGCGTTATATGGAAAGAGATGTCGCACACCAACCTGTTGGGATGACGTTGGTGAAAGAAAACTCATTGGCCCAGAACTGGTGGAGGAAATTATGGAAAAGGTGAAGGTAATCCAAAACCACATCAAAGAAAATTAATGTAGGCAGAAGAGCTATACTGAAAACTGAAGGAAGGATTTGTAATTTCAGGTAGGAGATAAAGTTTTCTTGAAGGTATCTCCATAGAAGGGAGTTATACATTTTGGTAAGAAAGGTAAATTGAGTCCCAGGTACATCAGACCTTTCAAAATTCTAGAATGAATCGGGGCTGTAGCTTATTGTTTGGCAATGCCACCAAATCTTTCCAAAGTTCATGATGTGTTCCACGTATCACTGTTGAGAAAATACATGCCTGACCCAACACGTGTACTCACCTATAAAGAAGTAGAATTGGAACCCGATCTATCTTATTGCGAAGAACCCGTCAGGATTCTTGATACGAGAGAACAAGTGCTGAGAAACCCGACGACTCGTCTGGTAAAATTTTTATGGAGAAACCATAAGATGGAA
Organism: Viscum album; assembly: GCA_963277665.1. NCBI lineage: Eukaryota > Viridiplantae > Streptophyta > Magnoliopsida > Santalales > Viscaceae > Viscum > Viscum album. Next base: position 1,099,653,599 of record OY728138.1, on the reverse strand, counting down.
GAGGTAATGTGGGAACCCGATGAACTAATAATAAAGAACCACCCGAGTATTTTTATGTAGTAATATTCTAGAAATATCGAGGACAAAATTATTTGAAGGAGGGGAGAATGTAACACCCCAAGCTTCCACAGTATGCTTTTCTTTGAATAAAATAGTAGCGTGTGTTGTATGCAACTTTGAGTTCTAACACACACCACAACCAATAAAACTAGCTGTTATAAATAGTAATACCCAATTTTTGAAATTTTATAAATATTATCTTTCAAAATGAACTTCATTTTTGGATTTAGAATATTAAAATTATCTTAGGGTGAATTTTTGGTATTTTTCTGAAAACTGTCAATTTTTGATGAATAGTGAATAACATTGAGTTATAGTTTAAAACTAAATTTTTATTTAAATAATTATTTATTTAATTTAAATTTATTTTAGGTCAAAATAGATACATAATACCTATATAAGTTCAATGTAAATCATTGGATTCAGTTTTTAATAATTTTAGATATATAAAAATTTTATTGAACTTTTCACCGTCCTTTACCCATATTGTAGGAGAATTTGAAATTTCACATAAAACACAATTTTATCACTTCTATGAGTGGAATTTCAAAAATCTGAGAGACATGGTTAATATCAAGGAGTAAAATGTGGTTTAATAAAAAAAAATAATTTTTGGTGAATAGTAACATTTTATTTTATTTACCACAGTTAAATGTAAATAGGGTAATTAAGGGTAAAAATGATATTATTATTACCCTAAAACATGTTCTAATTCTATTTTCTAAGTATAATTCGACCAAAAAAAACCTTATGAATAAAATATGAACCTCTTTGGTCCACTTGGATTAGATTAGGACATTTATTATTATTTAAATCAAAGAAGAGTTGAAAGAGTTAAAATCAAAGTTTAATAACTAAAACATTTTTAATATAGGGTTATACATAAGATAAATTCTATTATAAATATTCATTAGAAATATAAAATGATTTCCTACATAATGGTATTTTATTTATAATTTTTACACATTAAATAATTTAATTTATTTATGACATAATGGTGATGAAGTAATTACTTAATTAATGAAATATAAAAATAATTGATATTATAAATATCCAAATAAATTTAATTTGAGATTTTTTAGGAATTACACTAATTTTATAGGTTAATATTACATATTAGGGTGGGTTAGATGAATTTTTTTTGAAGTTATAATGCTGTTATGAATTTAGAAAAAAAAACCAAATAGTGTCAAAATTGACATAAAGAGTTTTTCAAAAAAATATTATATTATTAATTGATATTATATTATTAATTGTTATTATATTATTAATTGTTATTATATTATTAATTGATATTATATTCCTAAAAATCTAAGGTTCGGCCAAAGGACTTATATAATGATAGGTTCATCATTAATTAACCACTTGGGGTTTTTGTGGATGTATATAGTAAGTTTATTAACCTTATAACTTAAAAATACAAAGAGACATGGTAAATGTCAAACTATTTAACTAAGAGTTAAATATAAATGATAATGTTAATTTAGTGACACAAACCTGTCTAAAATCTATTGGTTGAAAGGATCTCGACCCATCCCCACCTAAACCTCGAAATAAGTCACCTTGGAGCCATTATAAACCGAATATGAATTTATTGTAAAATAATATTTTAAATATTTCCTATGGTGCCCCTCACCCATCTTATAAAAGGGAACTCCCCCTTATCTCAAATTTAAACCATAAAATCCTTTTGGATCGGCCAAACCATGCCCAAATAATCTCTAAAATTCCATCACTTCAACCCAGAGGCCTTATTTTGATCAGAAAGCCAACCTAAAGACCCCTTTTGATCAAATCAAAATGAAGAACCCAAAGAAGAGGTAATGTTTTCACCATCCTCTTTCAAGTTCCTTTCTTCTTCCACTTCTTATTTCTTTGTTATTTAACTTCTAAAATAATAACTCCAGTATATTCTATTTAATGTGATGTTATTATAAATATGGTACAACCATATTCAATATTCTATCCATCCCTTGGATGACATGTCACCATACGTTCATACTCACGACTTATCGTCTCCACGTCGTGGTGTAATTGTTATTCAATACATTATTATTTGTATGGGTATAATAATGATGTGTAATTCATGTAAATAATAAATATAATATGATAATGATTCTTTATATATGATATACCATCCAATTATATATTATTTTAATATCAATATAATGATATTTTCGCTCGTGCGTACGTACGGACTACCGTCTCCCCGAACGCGATGAGATTAATTCCCCATCGTGTCCATTCATGTATAATTCTCATATGATGATTAAAAATAATGTTTAAGGACTTGATACCATTCTGTATAAGAATATGATACAACCTATCCATAACAAACATGACTTATGTAACAAAACATATAAGTTAACACCCAAAAAGACGATAATACTAAGATATTATTAACAAAGCAATGTTAAAAGATCATATATTATATCATATTAATGTATATGATTCTTGTATAATTTAATAACAATTATTTCACCATTATACAGGAGGTTAAACTACCCTCAACCAAGTAAAAGTACAAGTTAAGGGTTTATTTTACAATCTCTTAATTATCTAAGGTTGTTTATACGTAATTATCTACTAGGACCTCTTTATCATCCACATATATGTTTCATAAAAATGTATTTCAAAACATTTTTAATATTTACTAGACTATGGATTAAATTCATTTATAACCTTGTCTTACTTTTTATAATATGTTTATAAAGTAATCTTTCGGTCGTTTTCCAAACAAGGTCTTTTTTATCCTTTTTGACAAAATTAAGGTTAGAATGTCTTTTTTTAACTTATATGGCGGGTGCGTCTATTTTCCGCCGTTATAAAAATATAGAAGCTTCCCTTATAATATTATTATAATTTTTTCAACATAAATATTTTCTTTTATAATTATACAACTTTTAAATGATTTCAAAAAAAGAGATATTTCTCTCAAATAGTTTTGATTTCATCTATGTCAACATCCTTTGATGGATTTTAATCTTATTTGACGTTGATTTATTATGATACAGAATTTCCATATTATATTGAAGGTTTTGTGATATGTTTAAATATGGATGTGTTATTTTTATACCATTATTGGTTTTTGGGGAAAGTATTGACATTTTGTATGCTAGTTTTAATACGAATGTTTATGTTATGTTTAAACCTATTCATATGAGGAACACATTGGACTCAATAAGTGACGAGTGGAGCTCGATATATCTCCTCAATGAATCAATAGGTTTCATGAGACAAAATAATGTCTTGGCATAAGGCCTTGACAAAATATTATTTGTATTCTTGGCACAAGGCCTTGACTATGCGGTTATGATAGTCTGGAATTATGTATTCCATCATTATAAAAGTGGATATTGATATTGCATGTGATTATTCAACTAGTAGAATATCCATGTGAATAATTAAATGTCATTATTTCATTTTATCTTTTCCAAATTATGCCAAAGTTCAAGTTTAAATAGATATTTTTTAGTTATACAATGTCTTAAATGTTTATGTTTACTTATGAAAGTTTCCGCTATATTGTTATCCTTACTGAGCATCTGAGCTCACCCCTTTCAATGTTTTAATTTTTCCTAAGATGTGCAGAAGTATTTTATGAATGACCTGCATGGAATTTATGAGGGGTTATGAAGACAATATGTTGTTGTAGTTTTTTTCACATTACGATGTAATGTAATACTTATGAATATATATATTGTTTCCAAGGCTACTAAACTAATCGGTCTTTTGGGACTTGATCTTTTGTGATCATGCCAATATTATGTAATAATGCACCGACTCTAGGTAACTGGGGTTGGCGCCTTACATTTACTATTAAATATACTATTTTATTCAACCCCACTACCATTGAACCACATGAAATTCATTAAAACTACTACATCCACAAAAAAAATCTCACAAAAAAATGACCACATAACATCCATATTCAATTTATCTCTCAAATTAGTTTAATATTATTCAAATAATTAATTCAATACACACATATTAGGTTTTAAAAAATACACATTTCCTTTACTAAACAATATAAATTATCATTGAAATTATTTATACTAATTAAAACACATCAATTTCATTCCATGATTATGTAAATTTATAATTTCAATTAATTCCATTGTTGATAGAGTATCTAACACAACTAAACAACATAAATTCGCACCCGTCCCATGTATATCAGTTCTAAAATATAATGGATTCTGAGCCATTAATATAAAACAAACATCTAACCACAATATCCACCATACAACTACCACACATTAGCACTCATCAAATCACATATTAACCAACACAATCATCAATACCCAACACAATCCACACTCAAGATAATCACCATTATCACCATACAAGACCCAACGAGTTCCGTGTTCCGATTACATGCCTTGTACCTTTTACATGATGTGTAAGTAACTCTAGACATATGTAGTGAAAAATTATATAGAATGAAATGGTTACATGTTGTGTAATCCATTCAAATTTTATAAAAGTTTATTTGGGTTAAATATAATATGAGGTGATGGGTTGTCGACCTATCCATTTAAAAAGAAATATATGATGTGTAATTGGATTACACACAGTGTAATATCCTAATTAGTAGTTTTATATAGAGTTATGCATGATTTTATTTTCATTATCTCATTACATCTTCCTCCTCTCCAACTAGGATGGTTATCCCAAAGATTTTGGAACCCTACCTCCATTTTGGAGGTTCTGTTTGAGAGGGCTTCCAAAGAAAGTATTTAGATTTTTTATTTCATTTCTCTTCCATTGTTTTTCATTAGGGTAGAAGAATCTTTGGACTTCTTTTGGTTATGATATTGACTTAGGTTATTTTAGGTACCTCATGAAATCTTCATCACCTTATTTCTCATTGGTGTTACCCTTTGGAAGTCTTGTGTTAATCATTTATTTAAGTTATGGAATATCAACCTTAATCATATAGTTTTTTAATAGTAATGTTTGTGAAATATTATAATTGTTCTAACATAATGTGGAACTAAATTAACTAAATGATGAATTGGATTATTCTATGGAATCCCTTGGATACAATTTTTTATGAACTGGCATATGGATATCATTCAGGTGAGTAAACCCATAATTATAAATGAATTGGTTAATGGATTGAAGTTTTTTTATCATTACATGGGTTTTGGGTGATTTTATGATATATATTAAAATTGTACTTTCTTTATTATTTAAATGAATAGAATTCTATTCATTTATGATGAAGGGATAAATGAAATGTTTAATTAAAATAAAAATGTTAATTTTCATAATTAACCATTGAGTTTTAGGATGTGTGTAACACCTCAAGGGTTTAAAAATGAATTGAAATGCATGAAACTTTGTTTTATATAGATATTTTTAACTATCCTTTAAACATAATTATTCCAATTATATGTTTTGAATTTCAAAAAACAATTATCTATAATTGTGATTAGTAAGTTATTTAGAGTATGATATGATCAACTTATTTTGTGGTGAATAGTAAAAAACCATTATGAAAAGTAATATGAACCAAATGAATAGTAAATTGCATTATTATTTTATTTTCTTATTTCTTTTAGTTAATGACAACTTGATTAATTTTTCAAGGAGTTAGAAAATGAGTTATAGATTTAATATTGTTATTTTTGAATAAATTATGATTTTATTTAAAAATTAACTTAATATTATTTAGAAAATTACTTTAGAAAATGGATTTCATTGTTTAATTTTAAACGTGAAAAAATGGTTAGGGTGAATTTTTGGGATTTTTCTGAAATTCATGAATTTTTTTGAATAGTGAAATACAGTAAAATACAATATATTCAAATTATTAGTTAAATACACTATTTATGATATCATAAGTTATACAAGACCATTTGGTTTGAAATCACATTCCATTATTACTATTTTGGGTCACATTAATTAAGACTATTCATAGTATTGAGAAAAAAATATTACAATATTGATTAAAATAATTTTAAACACCTCATCTCCTCCACTATAAATACCACCCTCATTACCCTCTTCCTCCTACAACTATCAAGCCTTGAGCCTTACCTACATTCTTCCCAATACTACTCCCATGTCTCTTCCCGATGTCCAAGAGATGTTGTTATCACCAAAAGGAAAAAACCAAAGGCCATAAGAGGAATCTCAAGGAGAAGAGATCAAGAGGTAAAAAACCTCTTTTGTTTTCTTTCTATTCCTTTCATTTAATTTTCTATTCTTCTTTTTTACTCACCTCCCATTATCCAAGACTAATTAATGATATATTATCTTACATATTTTTTATTTTATCATGTTTATGGAAGATTCACCTTTATACTTCTTCTCCTATCCCACTTATTCAAGAAATTAACACATCGTTCGTGATGTGTCGATTTACCGACACCATGGATGACATGATTTCAATTTATTTTACTTCCTTAAAGACTGGTCACGAACCCCTTTTGATGGTTTAACCAGATTATAATTTATTTATTATATCTTATATAAGGTTCTTGTTGGAACCAATGTCTTTTATGCATGATTTGGAGTACGGTTTGTGTTTGTTGTCAATCATCAATGGAAGTTTGGATCGTGTACCAGCAAAGATATCATACCGTTCAAGCAGACAACAGTATTGAAGGTGGCGTTGTTTCCTAGTGTTTGCCAAATTTTTGGGGTCCAAAATCAGGAAGTTGCTGAGCATCGCCAAAAGTGGATTTCCATGAAGATAATAATTAAATATGGAAAAGGAATGAATTTCGCGAAGAAAGGATGCATGGTTTTGAAATCACGAAGATGAGAAGAATGGAGGTGGTGAGTCTTCGTGATTATGTCAAAGCTTCGCGAACGACAGAGTTGAAGCACATCACGGCGGTAAAGGGCATTGCGAGAGAGCTTCACGGAAAAGGTGCGAATGAATGATGACGGTGATACTCCACGATTACGACAAGCTCCACGATCCAAAAAATTTCCGAGGTGCTTCGTGATTTGGACAGAATTCCGACGGAATCTTCAGAGCTTCGCGATTTGAGATGACGTGGCGTTGATTTCGGGCGGAAAGTTCATGGGTCGGTGGAATCGCCTATAAATAGAGGCCAACCCCCTCAAGATAAGTAGAGAGAAAATTTTATAGAAAATCCTTTTCTCTCAGTTTGAAAAGGTCACTCACGAAGGAAGTGTGCTTCGCGAAAGAGGAGCTTCATGGTGGCTATTATAGCTTCACGAAAGTTGTGCGCCCTGCGTTGGCTCAGTGAGCTTCGCGAAGAGGCAGGGGCTCCGCGACGGCCAAGCATTGCGAAGGCTGGAGCATCGCGAGAGTGCTTCGCAATTGAGCTTCATGAAAAGGCAGGGTACTTTGTGAAGGCCCTTTCAGTGGATGGAATTTGGACTTTAATAGAGCATCAACTCAGGACTCTGATTCAAGAAAAGCCTCATGCTAAATAGGATACAAAGACCTTTGTGTCTATCTTTTTAAGATACCTTCAAGTCTATAAACTGAGTGAGACTTCACCAATGGTAGTGAGCCAGGGGGAGTCAATGGGAGTTACCCGAGGGATGCAGTGAGCTATCCCTAAACTTTTGTAAAGGCAGTGAGCTTGGGGCAGAGTGACTGTACCCAAACCTTTGTAATCTATAGCTAGTGAAGCATATTGGATTTAGGTATGACCGACAACCTGCCAGCTTATGATCCTTGGACGTATCTCTTAGTGGTGAACCAAGTAAAATTAGCTGTGTCATCTCTTTGCATGTGAATGTTTCATTGCTGATCATATCCATCATACATATTTAAGTGATCCTACCAACGTGGGAAAAAGATCCACAACTTTAAGAAGAAAAAGTTGACACCCTGATTCACCCCTCCCCTCTCAGGGTGTCCCTGGGTCCTACAAGTGGTATCAGAGGGTAAAGGTTGTTGGCGTTAAATCTATCCTTTGTCGCCATGGAGAATGCAGTCAATGTTAGGGGAGTCCCTCTCTTTGATGGAAATAATTTTCAGGTCTGGAAGAACAGGATGAGATCTCATCTAAGATCTATTAGAATGGAAATTTTGTTTTCTACTGTGCAAGGAATACAAGTCACTAATCCAACAGGCCTGGCTATGACTGACATAGACAGGAAAATTCTTGATACAGATGCTAAAGCACAAAATGCACTCACTGCAGCTCTTTCTGATCAGATCTATATAAAGGTTATGAGTTTCACTTCAGCAATGTCTATGTGGGATAAACTTGAAAACATTTATGAAGGAGATAGCAAGGTAAAGGAGGAAAAACTTCAGGTTTAACACAACAAGTTTGACGATCTAAAGATGCATCCTAATGAGAATGCAGATTTTTTTTAATCGAATTACTGAAGTAGTGGGAGCAATTTGAGGTCTTGGAGAAGAAATAAAAGACATTGATATCGTAAAGAAAATCTTGAGAAGACTTCCTCCCATGTACAATGAAAACGTGTTAGCCCTTTAATAAAGAGACCTATCTAAACTATCTCTGGATTATTTGTTAAGTAGTTTAGTGGCATATGAGATGAGAGTCAAACCTGAAGATGCCACGACTCGTGTGAGCAAGGAAATGGCATTCAAAGCCATGAAAAAACTGAAAATTTTAGAAGACAATGGTAGTGAAGATGACAAAGAAAAAGAAATTCTTTCTCACATTTACAAGAATTTAAAAAATGGAAAAGGTAAATTTAGAGGTAAGATACCTCTTGCATGTTTCCGTTGTGGAAGAGTTGGGCACATTACCTCTCAGTGCCAAAGAAAGTTAGATGATGATGTGAGCGAAGCTGAAGACATTGAGAAGCCTCGGAAAAGGTTTTTCAAAAAGGGTGACTTCAAATCTAGAATGAAAATGTAGAGGAAGAGTTTTTTCTGTGAAGAAGAAGATAATGATATTGAATTTTGTGAGGAAGAAGAACAAGAATTTAAAACCGGAAACCATGCTTCCATGATGGCTACCACTGAAATATTAGAATCCTCAATCAATAAAGGCAGAGATAATCAGACTACTGCTATTGGTAATCCAAAGATTCAAATTAAGGATGCTTTCTCCAAGCTTGAGAGTAAATGTAAGAGATGTAATAAGTGGAAGGAAATGGTGGAAGAATCATCAGAATATGTTGATGAACATGAAGCTGAAATTGAACGTCTAGAAGAATTTGTGAAAGTTAAGTCTAAAATCCTTGAAAGCAGTGATGATGTAGTAGAACTAAATATGAGAGTTGAAGAGCAGGGAAAGGTCATAAATGACCTCACGTCAATACTAGAAGAAATGCATAAGACTAATGAGGGTCTTGAAGAGGAAGTTGTTACTCTTAAGAGTAAACTTGAGACTGAATCTTTTTCAAAAGAATCGAGGAAGAAAATACCGCTTAGAAGATTATCAGATGCAGAATTACTGGGAAGAGCCAATTTTGGTTCAGATGGGGTTGAAAAAATCTTGAGCGTTCAAAGACCTGCCTGCATGAGAAAGACTGGAATTGGCTGTGAAGCTAAGACATCAACTACTGGAAATAAAGAGAGCCAAAAGAAAGACAAAACTAAGGTCGAACATGTTGAAACATTTCCTGAAGTACTGAAAAAGAAACCCTCAATCCAAACTAGAAGGAGAGCTGAAAATTATCCTCAAACATTCAGAAATGATAGGCAGTTCAACTATTCTCCATAGGATGAAGGTATAAGGAGAAATTCAGGTGAGAAGACATTCCCTCCCATGAAGTGTCAGTTCTGTGGCTATCTGGGCCATACCATGTCATATTGCGAAGAGGTAAGGAGATACTTGAATGGAGAAGATCTGGGAAGTCAACAAAGGAGACCGATTTCATATCCTCCATTTTATAGAAGAAATAGCTTCTATGGTTACTGTTTTAATTGTTCTAACTTTGGATATAAAGCTATGTATTGTAGGCAACAGTACGATAGAAGAAATTCATAAAACACTCAAAGACGGGACAGTGTCCATCCTCCTAATGATGTTGTTCTCACAAACAGTTTTTCCCCTCTGGAAGAAGATTATGGGTATGAAGAATCAGATTATGTGGAAGAAAGTATTAAAAGGACACCAATATCCTATGCTCAATCCAATATCTCATGGAAAGAGAAGAAGAAGATCGAGAAATCCAATCTTGAAGAAGTAGCACTCAAAGCTACAAATAGCAGCAGCACCTGGATCCTTGATAGTGGATGCTCTTCCCATATGACGGGAAATACTGACCTTTTGATGAACATTGAAAATAAGGTTGATGGAATAGTACAGTTTGGTAATGATGGTGCTTTGAAGATTAAAGGCAGTGGGAATACTTCTCTCGCCAACGGGGAGCTAAAGAAGACTGAGGTTCTTTACATGGACGGTCTATGCCACAATCTCCTTAGTGTAAGTCAACTATGTGACTCAGGGCTCATAGTAACCTTCAATCAAAAAGGCTGCACTATAAAAGGAAAAACAGGAAATTCTCTTATGAAAGGCTATAGAACAGATGGAAACTTATATTAGGTTGACAGCAAAGTGAACTCTTGCTATTTTTCTGTTGAAGAAGAAAAAAATTTATGGCATCGAAGGCTAGGGAACATTAACCAAAACGATATGGAAAAGATATCTAAGTTGAAGATAGTCATGGATATTCCCATTCTAAAATGTGAACGGGAAAAGTCTTGTGATGCTTGTATTTGTGGGAAACTGGTTTGTAGTTCATATTGGCCAAAGAAGAAAAGGGCATCCCATCTTCTTGATCTCATTCATACAGACATATGTGGCCCAATAAATGTTGCTGGAACCTATGGAGAAAGGTACTTCGTCCTTTTAATTGATGATTATAGAAGAATGGCTTGTGTAATGGTGATCCACAAGAAGCGACAAGTACTTGATTGTATGAAAACTTATCGATAGATTGCTGAGAATGATACTGGACGGACAATAAAAGTCCTGAGATCTGACAATGGAGGGGAATACACGTCCATCGAGTTTGAAAATTACTTGAAAAAACATCGAATACATCATGAGGTAGCTGTTGTGAGAACTCTGCAACAAAATGGAGTTGTTGAGCGCTGGAATCGACAGGTCAACAATATGGCTAGGACTATGCTGATTGAGAGTGGTATCTCTCGCCATTACTGGAAGAAAGATGTTGAGGCTGTAGTGCACATTCAGAATCGAACATGGCTTTATATGGGAGAAATGAAGACACCATATGAATTGTGGCATGGAAGGAAGCCTTCATTGAAATACTTTTATGTTTTCAGAAGCAAATGTTTCATCCAGAATAAAGAATGAAACCAAGGAAAGTATGGTGACAATGCTGATGAAGGAATTTTTCTTCGGTATCCAATGAACAGCGAAGCTTACAAGTGTTTCAATAAACGCTTGGGGAGGATTGTGGAAAGAAACGATGTTAATATCATTGAAGGAAAAACTCCAAATGCTTCAAATAGTACCTATGCCAATGAGATAGAATATGATAATGAATGTGAACATGGAATAAATACAAATACAGAAATAAAGGAAGGGGTACAAAACACTCAGGGGTCACATCTTGATGTTGACTCAGACGAAGAATCTGAAGTGGAAATCTTGGATGGCGAGAATGCGACTGAACCTCATAAGAAAAATCGAAGAGCAGAAATTGATCCATCTAACATAATTGGAGACAAGAATGCCCCTACATAGACAAGGATGATGAGGAATAACACACCATCTGCATTTCTGTCAGTTATGGAGCCATCCTCATTTGAAGATGCTACAAAGGCTGAATCCTGGTTGAAAGCCATGAATGAAGAGTTAGATCAAATTGAAAAGAATCAGACATGGGATCTAGTCCAGAGACCCAAATGTCACAATGTTATTGGAACAAAATGGATATTCAAGAACAAGTTTTATGAACATGGAAGTGTTATCAGAAATAAGGATCGACTGGTATATAAAAGGTATTCTCAGATTGAAGGTGTTGATGTTGAAGAAACCTTTTCTCTAGTGGCTAGACTGGAGTCAATCAGGTTATTCCTTTCCATGGATCTCCAAAGAGGATATAAAGTATATCAAATGGATGTCAAGACAACATTCTTAAATGGTGTTCTCGAAGAAGAAGTCTATATTGAACAACTAGTGGGTTTTCTTCTTGGTACTGATGAATCAAAGGTCTGCAAGATGAAGAAAGCAATTTATGGCTTGAAACAGGCACCACGGGCATGGTACTATAGACTAGATTCTTATCTCAAGAAGCTGGAATTCAAAAGAGGAGGAGTAGATCACAATCTCTATGTGAATAATTCTCCAAAAGATCAGTTCATGGTTCTCGTTTACATCGACGACATTAAATTTGGTGGCAACAGACAGAAATCAGTGGATGAATTTGCAAATCATATGAAATTAGAATTTGAAATGTCAATGATTGGAGAGCTCACATATTTCTTGGGACTACAGGTGACTCAAAGGAAAGACTAAACTTTTATCTCTCAAGAAAAGTATAAGGCCCAAGCCTTAAACCTTACTTAATCTTGAGTTATTACAAGATTTCACATTGAGGATCTTTTCGGGTTTAGAGTTTTAGAGAATTAGATCATAAAACTTGCATTACATTCCACATATAAACAAAGTGGTTACATAAAGATAGTATTCTTCATTCCCATCAATGGAAACACATTTAAAATAAAACATGGATTATTTCTTGACACATCCTTGACTCTATCATCTTATCATGTACCTTTCCCTTGACCTGTGAAAAACATTTCAAAAACTTGGGATGAGCATAAAAACTCAGTATGGGATATAAAAAAAACATGGAAAGGAAACATGAGTTCATATATACATAAGAATGAAATCATACTTTAACCATAAAACATAGGCACTTTAACATACCTCATAAAATCATGAATAAATCATAGAAATCATAAGACATAAAGGTAACTTGAGGCATTCATAACATTCTTACGTAGGGAGTAACCCTCTTGGTTATGTTTGGAATACCCATCACAGTATATTCCCTAAAATCTCTTCGGAGAAACCTTAACGTTTCACTCCTTCGCGTTACCCAATGCATTGGAGAGCTATAACGGGCTCACCCGCCCTTAGTCTATCACGAAACCACCCGTCTTCATAATAATGCCCAAGAACCTCAACATAAACGTATCACATAAAACATGCATAAAGGAAACATAACATTTCCAACATTCAATCACAAGATATCAATACAACACATTGATATAAAAACATTATGAAAACCATTTTCAATACCAAAATAAAAGAAAAGTAAAACATGGTATTTATTTTTCTTTTAAAAAGAAGGTATGGCTTGTAGAGGAAGCCGAACCTCAAATAACGGTCATGACGGCGGAGAAGTCGTTGTCGCCGCATACGTACGACAAAAACATTCCCTTTTGTCGTTTAGTAAACGCTTCGTATAAAAAATATTCCTTTTGAATAAACGTAAAAGTCAAAGGGGTTTATACACCGTATAAAAGAAATTTGTGTATAAAATAAAATATTCCTCAACGAAAGGAGATTGAGACGAAGTCCCATACCTCGTATCCGACTTGACCCGACCGTTCTTTAATCTCCTGAATAATAAACTTGAGTTAATCTATACTTGCTTATGAATCTTTTTCAAGTTCATTATTCCTTTTATACCATGTTATGAACATCATGTAATCAATTAAGTTAATAATGTTCATTTTGTCGGTATTTGGTTCTTAAGTCAAAAATTGACTTCTTATACTTACATGTTGTTAATTTGGTCAAAGGTTCATTATATTCAGAATGGTATTCATGATGTAGATATCATATATGTCATATATATCCAGTACATACATTCATTTATAATATTACATCACATTTAGAGGTAAGAAATGAAATGCACCGTTCATGGAGACGGTAAGCCGTACGTACGCATGAACGCTACTTCCATTTCTATTTCATATTTTCTGGAATGGAATCATAATGATATAAGAGTATATTATAATTCCAGTATAATAACATATATAATATCATTAACTTTATCCTTTACACATCCCACATATGGTATTAACGAATCAAATCACTTTTAGGGGGCGGTAGTCCGCACTACCTAAAATGAAGATATCGTGTTTTACCCATAATGGAAACCATAAAGGTATGCCCAAAATGAAAAAACAGAAGCTTAAGGAAAACATAAACATATTATATATCATATATAAAAATAGTGACATCATAATGGCCACCTTTGAAGGTGTTAAATGAGTGTTGAACAATCATCGTTTCGGGAGGCAGAATTTCGCCATCCACGGAAACCGTATGTTCTTTAACCATTTGATGCAGTTGTGTAAGAGTGTAGCTAAAATAAATCTTATAACAACATCCTAGTATATTGAAGATACTGGTGTTGTTACAAAATAAGTAAATAAAAAGAGTTTAGGGGGTTGGAGAAGCAAAATAAAACAAATGAACATGAGAGAATGAATTACCTTTAAAAGTGTAACTCCTTTTGAGTTGAGCCTAAAGGCTTCCTTTGAAAGGATTATGCCCAAAGGTAATCCTCTAGGATGAGGATAGGGATGTGGAGAGAGCAAATGGGCAGGGTTTGGCCGAGCCAAAGGCTTGAAGAGTGTGTGAAATGAAGTAGAGGTGGGGGCCTTTTATAAGGGGAGAGGAGGGGCACTTTTGGAAAGTAAAGAAACATTACTTTATTTTAAAATGTGTTTCGGTTTTAAAAGGTCCCACATTGATATAATTCGTGGATAAGGTGATAAGGGTTCTAAATCCACTCATCCAATTGGTTTTGGACATGTGTAGTTCATAGATTTTACATTATCCTTTCATTTTATTTAAATCGTCAAATAATGATGTCATCGCTGCATCATTATTATGTCATAAATAATTAAATTTATTTAATGTATAAAAATTATAAAAAAAATACTATGATATATTAAATCTTTATAGCTTTCCAATGACTATTTATAATCAAAATTTGGACTTGTATAACCCCACTTAAAAATTGTTTTTGCAAAACATATTATGTTTGTGTCATTTTCACTTTAACATTAAATAAAAAGTAATTTATGTCATTTCCCAACAAAAGTGGATACATGGGGTCCCCAAGTTGACCCATGGCATGTCATGGTCGGCCATGACACAACCAATGAGGTTGGGACATGTTTCTAGGTCATTTCATATTATTAAAGCATTATTTATACCTTAAACTACCCTAATTACCACTAATCGCGATTAAGAACTTAATAAGTTACTATTCACCAAAAAATTATTATAATCTCATTGAACCACATTTTACTTCTTAATGACAACCATGTATGTCGGATTTTCAAAATTAAATACACATTAGTGGTAAAATTTCATTTAACTGAAAAATCAGTTTGCTTGATTACCACTTAGTGGTTTCACTATTCATCAAAAATTGAAGTTTTTCAGAAAATTACCAAAAAATCACCCTAAGCTATATTTGAAATTCCGAATTCAAAAATGAAGTCCATTTTACAAAATTAAAATCATATAAGTCACATTAATTAATTCAATAATTAATTCCCGCTGTCAGAGAAAAATAGCGTGTTTTTATGAAACAATAAGTATCAAAAGATTGACACCAGTTTAAGTCTAATTTCAAAGTGAAATTGATTCCAATGACCACCATTGGATTAAATGGTAAAAATATATTCTAATTTCACTTCAAAACCAATTCAAAAAATAATCTAATCATATAAATAAATTAGATTAAAAAGCAGCTTTGATGTAAAATGCAGCATTTTTCACTATTCATTAAAAAAAAGAACATTGTCAGAAAAATACCAAAAATTCACACAAGGTAAATTTTGATGCCTCAATCACAAAGAATAAGATTATTTTGACAAACATAGTTTATAAAATTGTCAAAATATAGATCAAAAAATGGTTTTCCATCAAAAGGCACTAAAACAATCTTTTAAGAATATTAGTGTATTCCATGCTTAAGATTGGATTTATTTTCATCTTAAGCCTCTAAAACACTATCTCAATCATTAATAGACATAGGTAAAAATATCTATTATTCATTACTTACTTGGTATGTTACATCCTTCCCCCCTTTAGAAAATTGCGTCCCCGCAATTTATTTACTTATCGAATAAATGGGGGTACTTATCCCTCATTGCATTTTCAGATTCCCATGTTGCCTCTTCAATCATGTGGTTTTTCCACAAAACCTTTACCTGCTTAATCACCTTATTCCGTAACACTTGCTCCCTGTGGTCAAGAATCTGGACCGGTTGTTCCTCATAAGATAGGTTCTCTTCCAGCTGAACTACCTCTGGACTCAAAACATGAGATGAATCTGGCATATACTTTCTCAACATCGAAATGTGAAAAACATTGTGTACCTGAGATAAACTCGGAGGTAAAGCCACTCGGTATGCAACTGATCCTACTCTTTCCAGAATTTCGTATGGTCCAATGAACCTTGGACTCAACTTTCCTTTCTTACCAAATCTCATCACGCTTTTCCAAGGAGAAACCTTGAGAAAAACATGATCACCTACCTCGAAAGATAGATCCTTCCTCCGGTTATCTGCATAACTCTTCTGCCTGCTCTGAGCTGTTCTCATGTGTTTCTGAATCAGCTGAACGTTTTCTGCCATCTCTTCTACCAATTCTGGTCCCATCAACTTTCTTTCACCCACTTCATCCCAGAAAGCTGGAGTTCGACACCGCTTCCCATATAATGCCTGAAATGGTGCCATCTGTATACTAGAATGAAAACTGTTATTATATGAAAACTCAACCAAAGAAAGATGTTGGTCCCAACTTCCCTGATAATCCATAGAACAAGCTCGTAGCATATCCTCCAATGTCTGAATTGTTCGTTCTGACTGCCCATCTGACTGAGGATGAAAAGCTGTACTAAAATTTAAATCAGTACCCAACGACTTCTGAAGGCCTTTCCAAAAATTAGAAGTAAACCTGGGATCACGATCCGATACAATGGAGAGAGGAACTCCATGTAACCTGACTATCTCATTAAGATATAAACGGGAAAGTTGATCAAGAGAGAAAATATCTCGTATAGCAAGGAAATGAGCAGATTTGGTCAAGCGATCAACAATAACCCAGATTGCATTATTACCTCGAGATGTCTTTGGTAATCCAACAACAAAGTCCATGGATATATTCTCCCATTTCCACTCTGGCACTGGTAAAGGCTGAAGCATCCCTTTCGGTAACTGCCGCTCTACTTTAACCTGCTGAAAAGTCAAACACTTCACAGTAAAATCAGCAATATCTCTTTTCATTCCATCCCACCAGTAATACTCCCGCAGATCTCTATACATCTTAGTACTGCCCGGATGAACTGAAAACGGAGAACTATGAGCTTCACATAACAACTCTCTCTTCAACTGTGAATCACAAGGAACACACAGTCTCTTCCCAAATCTCAAAACACAATCACTATCATTGTTGAATTCAGGCAACTTACCTTTCTGAACCAGCTCTACCTTTTTCTGCAACTCACTGTCTTGCTTCTGTGCTTGCTTGATTCTATCTGATAGAGATGATCTCACTGATACCTGAAACAAAACAGAAGGACTTCCTGCACCAACAACTTCTATGCCGAAGTTCATCAAATCGTTAACCAAAGGATCACGTTCCAACCACAACATTGTTAATGAAGCATTACTTTTTCGACTCAAAGCATCAGCCACTTTATTTGCTTTTCCCGGATGGTAATGAATTGTACAATCATAATCCTTGATTAATTCCAGCCATCTCCTTTGTCTCATGTTTAAATCTTTCTGAGTGAATATATACTTTAAACTTTTGTGATCGGTATATATTTCACACTTTACTCCATACAAATGATGCCTCCAAATTTTTAAAGCAAAAACAACAGCAGCTAATTCCAAATCATGTGTAGGGTAATTTACCTCATGAGTTTTCAACTGTCGTGAAGCATAAGCAATTACCTGATCATTCTGCATTAGGACGCAACCAAGTCCTTTCAATGAAGCATCACTGTATATAACAAACTCACCATTCCTGGAAGGTAGTGCCAAAACTGGAGCATTCACCAATCTTCTTTTCAATTCCTGAAAACAATCATCACATTCTTTTGTCCATATAAACTTAACACCCTTCCGAGTAAGCTTAGTCATTGGACTAGATAACCGTGAAAAATTTCTAACAAACCTTCGGTAATAGCCCGCCAAACCAAGGAAGCTATGAATCTCGGTAACATTTGTGGGTCTTGGCTATTCTTCCCAAACTTTTGTTTTTGCAGGATCAACAGTTATTCCATCTTTAGAAACAATGTGACCAAGGAAAGAAATTTGTTGCAACCAAAACTCACACTTTCTGAATTTCCCATACAGTTTCTTTTCTTTTAAGGTTTGCAAGATAACCCTTAAATGTTTTTCATGCTCCTCTTTACTTTTAGAAAACACCAAAATATCATCAATGAAAACCACCACAAACTTATCCAAGAACTCATGGAAAATTCTATTCATTAAGTCCATGAATACAGCAGGTGAATTGGTTAGCCCAAAAGGCATTACTACAAATTCATAATGGCCATATCTCGTACGGAACGCGGTCTTCGGAATATCTGGCTCCTTTACCTTCAGCTGATGGTACCCCGATCTCAAGTCAATCTTTGAAAAAAACTGAGCTCCCTGGAGCTGATCAAACAAATCATCGATATGAGGCAAAGGATATTTTTTCTTAACAGTGATATTATTCAAGGCTCTATAATCAATGCAAAGTCTCATAGAACCATCTTTCTTTTTAACAAATAAAATAGGAGCACCCCATGGTGATGTGCTAGGTCTAATGAAACCTTTCTCTAATAAATCTTGCAATTGCTCCTTCAACTCTAAAAGTTCAATTTGTGCCATTCGATAAGGGGGTTTTGAAATTGGCTTAGCATCAGGAACTAAGTCAACAATAAACTCAACTTCCCGATCTAGTATTATTCCAGGCAACTCATCAGGAAAAACATCAGGATACTCATTTACCACTGGCACATCATTAATCTGAACAGTTCCTTTATTTTCAACGACGTGTGCAAGGTAACATTCATTTCCATCTTTTACAAGTTTCTCGGCCTCTTGATATGTTATCAAAACTAAGGGTTCATTCTTGTAAACAAACTGAAAGTCTTTCTGAAAAGAAACTTCTTTAACTCTACAGTCAATCTTAGCATGGTAAATAGAGAGCCAATCCATACCCAGGATAACATCAAACTCAACTAGAGGTAGAACAATAAGGTTTGCAAGTAGGTTCTTTGCACAGATAAGGATAGGAAGATTCTTATAAATTCTTTTTGCCTCGACACTTCCCCCAGGTGTTTTTACCAAAAGTTCAGGAGTCATTTCTTGAGATGGTATTCCCATTTTACTAGAAAAGGTTTCAGAGATGAAAGAATGTGTAGACCCCGAATCAAACAACACACTGGCATAATCTGAAAAAACAAACAAAGTACCTGATACAACTTCATTTGATGGCCCGACATCTGCTGAAGTAGTTGCAAAGGATTTCACCACCCCTTTCTGCTTGTAGTCTAACTGCTTCCCATCACTCAAGCTCCTTGTCGGACACTCGTTTGCATAGTGACCCATCTCATTGCACTTATAACATTTCACTAACTGTAAATGAAATTTGTTCTTACCTTCACCTTGATCCTTTTCAGTGCAATCAAGAGCCTTATGTCCCATCTTACCACATCGGTAGCACTTTCCAGAATTCAGAAGACATTCCCCAGCATGCCTTTTGCCACATTTATCACAAACTGGAAACTTAGTTTTCTTACCATCAGACTTTTTTGAAGAATTCTTACCTTTCTCCTGCCACCTCGGTCTCTTCTTCTGCTGGTTGTTATAGAACACTTGGTCATCGGCAAACTCCATTTCCACCTTCTCAGCACATCGAACAAGCTTTTCATAACTTTTAAACTCACGAGAAGCTAATTCCCTTCGATACTTTGGCTTTAATCCTGAGTAAAAACGATTGATTTTACTATCAAGGTCCCGGATAAAATTTGGAGCATACCTTGCCAATCTAGTGAACCTTTCTTCATAGGCAGCCACTGAGTCTTCCTCTTGCCTCAATTCCAAGAATTGCTTTTCCATCCTAAGTCGAACATCCTTAGGAAAATACTTCTCAAGAAACATACCTTTGAATTCATCCCATTAAAGAGCATCAATCTCATCGGCGTCCCTGATATTTTTTAACCATAGACCACCACTGATCTGCTTCACCCTCCAAACGGTAAATAGCAAGACTAACCTTTTGATTGTCTGAACACCCCATGACATCAAAAATCTTCTCCAGTGCTTTAATCCACCCTTCAGCTAGAATAGGGTCAGATGATCCTCTGAATGATGGGGGATGTTGCCTCATGAAATGTTCCACCACTGACATGTTCCTCTACGGTTGATCTGGATGATCTCGTGCATGGATACCACCGCCATTTATCGCTTGAGTCAACTGCGCCATTACTGCAACAAACTATTCAGTTCCAATTCCGACCATTTCTGGATGCTGATTTGGAAGGTTATTTCCTTCTGTATGCCTTCCTAGCACAGCTTCCCTGTTTCCTCTGCGGAAAACCATTCTGAACAAACATGTCTTAGATGAAGCAACATGGTAATCTTTAAATGCTATATCACTTCAATTTGACCAAAAAAAAACATTTTTGGATAATAATTTAATAGAATTATAACTCCTAAAGTTATCTAAACCGACCTCTGATACCAACTATAAGGCCCCAGCCTTAAACCTTACTTAATCTTGAGTTATTACAAGATTTCACATTGAGGATCTTTTCGGGTTTAGAGTTTTAGAGAATTAGATCATAAAACTTGCATTACATTCCACATATAAACAAAGTGGTTACATAAAGATAGTATTCTTCATTCCCATCAATGGAAACACATTTAAAATAAAACATGGATTATTTCTTGACACATCCTTGACTCTATCATCTTATCATGTACCTTTCCCTTGACCTGTGAAAAACATTTCAAAAACTTGGGATGAGCATAAAAACTCAGTATGGGTTATAAAAAAAACATGGAAAGGAAACATGAGTTCATATATACATAAGAATGAAATCATACATTACCCATAAAACATAGGCACTTTAACATACCTCATAAAATCATGAATAAATCATAGAAATCATAAGACATAAAGGTAACTTGAGGCATTCATAACATTCTTACGTAGGGAGTAACCCTCTTGGTTACGTTTGGAATACCCATCACAGTATATTCCCTAAAATCTCTTCGGATAAACCTTAACGTTTCACTCCTTCGCGTTACCCAATGCATTGGAGAGCTATAACGGGCTCACCCGCCCTTAGTCTATCACGGAACCACCCGTCTTCATAATAATGCCCAAGAACCTCAACATAAACGTATCACATAAAACATGCATAAAGGAAACATAACATTTCCACCATTCAATAATAAGATATCAATACAACACATTGATATAAAAACATTATGAAAACCATTTTCAATACCAAAATAAAAGAAAAGTAAAACATGGTATTTATTTTTCTTTTAAAAAGAAGGTATGGCTTGTAGAGGAAGCCGAAACTCAAATAACGGTCATGACGGCGGAGAAGTCGTTGTCGCCGCATACGTACGACAAAAACATTCCCTTTTGTCGTTTAGTAAACGCTTCGTATAAAAAATATTCCTTTTGAATAAACGTAAAAGTCAAAGGGGTTTATACACCGTATAAAAGAAATTTGTGTATAAAATAAAATATGCCTCAACGAAAGGAGATTGAGACGAAGTCCCATACCTCGTATCCGACTTGACCCGACCGTTCTTTAATCTTCTGAATAATAAACTTGAGTTAATCTATACTTGCTTATGAATCTTTTTCAAGTTCATTATTCCTTTTATACCATGTTATGAACATCATGTAATCAATTAAGTTAATAATGTTCATTTTGTCGGTATTTGGTTCTTAAGTCAAAAATTGACTTCTTATAATTACATGTTGTTAATTTGGTCAAAGGTTCATTATATTCAGAATGGTATTCATGATGTAGATATCATATATGTAATATATATCCAGTACATACATACATTTATAATATTACATCACATTTAGAGGTAAGAAATGAAATGCACCGTTCATGGAGACGGTAAGCCGTACGTACGCATGAACGCTACTTCCATTTCTATTTCATATTTTCTGGAATGGAATCATAATGATATAAGAGTATATTATAATTCCAGTATAATAACATATATAATATCATTAACTTTATCCTTTACACATCCCACATATGGTATTAACGAATCAAATCACTTTTAGGGGGCGGTAGTCCGCACTTCCTAAAATGAAGATATCGTGTTTTACCCATAATGGAAACCATAAAGGTATGCCCAAAATGAAAAAAAACAGATGCTTAAGGAAAACATAAACATATTATATATCATATATAAAAATAGTGACATCATAATGGCCACCTTTGAAGGTGTTAAATGAGTGTTGAACAATCATCGTTTCGGGAGGCAGAATTTCTCCATCCACGGAAACCGTATGTTCTTTAACCATTTGATGCAGTTGTGTGAGATTGTAGCTCAAATAAATCTTATAACAACATCATAGTATATTGAAGATACTGGTGTTGTTACAAAATAAGTAAATAAAAAGAGTTTATGGGGTTGGAGAAGCAAAATAAAATAAATGAACATGAGAGAATGAATTACCTTTAAAAGTGTAACTACTTTTGAGTTGAGCCTAAAGGCTTCCTTTGAAAGGCTTATTCCCAAAGGGAATCCTCTAGGGTGAGGAGAGGGATGTGGAGAGAGCAAATGGTCAGGGGTTGGCCGAACCAAAGGCTTGAAGAGTGTGTGAAATGAGGTAGAGGTGGGGGCCTTTTATTAGGGGAGAGGAGGGGCACTTTTGGAAAGTAAAGAAACATTACTTTATTTGAAAATGTGTTTCGGTTTTAAAAGGTCCCACATTGATATAATTCGTGGATAATGTGATAAGGGTTCGAAATCCACTCATCCAATTGGTTTTGGACATGTGTAGTTCATAGATTTTAAATTATCTTTCCATTTTATTTAAATCGTCAAATAATGATGTCATCGCTGCATCATTATTATGTCATAAATAATTAAATTTATTTAATGTCTAAAAATTATAAAAAAAATACTATGATATAGGAAATCTTTTTAGCTTTCCAATGACTATTTATAATCAAAATTTGTACTTGTATAACCCCACTTAAAAATTGTTTTCTCAAAACATATTATGTTTGTGTCATTTTCACTTTAACATTAAATAAAAAGTAATTTATGTCATTTCCCAACAAAAGTGGATCCATGGGGTCCCCAAGTTGACCCATGGCATGTCATGGTCGGACTTGACACAACCAATGAGGTTGGGACATGTGTCTAGGTCATTTCATATTATTAAATCATTATTTATACCTTAAACTACTCTAATTACCACTAATCGCGATTATGAACTTAATAAGTTACTATTCACCAAAAAATTATTATAATCTCATTGAACCACATTTTACTTCTTAATGACAACCATGTATGTCGGATTTTCAAAATTCAATACACATTAGTGGTAAAATTTCATTTAACTGAAAAATCAGTTTGCTTGATTACCACTTAGTGGTTTCACTATTCATCAAAAATTGAAGTTTTTCAGAAAATTACCAAAAATTCACCCTAAGATATATTTGATATTCCGAATTCAAAAATGAAGTCCATTTTAAAAAATTCAAATCATATAAGTCACATTAATTAATTCAATAATTAATTCCCGCTGTCAGAGCAAAATAGCGTGTTTTTATGAAACAATAAGTATCAAAAGATTGACACCAGTTTAAGTCTAATTTCAAAGTGAAATTGATTCCAATGACCACCATTGGATTAAATGGTAAAAATATATTCTAATTTCACTTTAAAACCAATTCAAAACATAATCTAATCATATAAATAAATTAGATTAAAAAGCAGTTTTGATGTAAAATGCAGCATTTTTCACTATTCATTAAAAAAAAGAACATTGTCAGAAAAATACCAAAAATTCACAAAAGGTAAATTTTTATGTCTCAATCACAAAGAATAAGTTTATTTTGACAAACATAGTTTATAAAATTGTCAAAATATAGATCAAAAAATGGTTTTCCATCAAAAGGCACTAAAACAATCTTTTAAGAATATTAGTGTATTCCATGCTTAAGATTGGATTTATTTTCATCTTAAGCCTCTAAAACACTATCTCAATCATTAATAGACATAGGTAAAAATATCTATTATTCATTACTTACTTGGGATGTTACAAAAAGTATACAAGAGATCTCCTCAATAAGTTTAATATGCAAGACTCCAAACCAATGTCAACTCCGATTGCAATAGGAACCAAACATGGGAATCATGAGGATGGGAAATCTGTAGATCCAACCATGTACAGAAGAATTATTGGGATCCTACTGTACCTGACAGCGACATGGCCAGATATTGTCTTTTCCACATGTCTTGCAGCCCGCTTTCAGAGTAATCCAAAGGAGGAACATATGGCAGAAGTAAAAATAATCATGAGGTATATTCAAGGTACTCACAATTGTGGATTATACTTTGCTGCAGGAAGGAATAGTGAATTATCATCATTTTCTGATGCTGACTGGGCTGGCGATGTTGTGGACAGAAAGTCCACCAGTGGTGGAGCATTCTTTATTGGGAATAACTGTGCTGGCTGGTTGAGTAAGAAACAAGAAAGTACTTCCCTTAGTACTGCTGAAGCTGAGTATATATCCCCCACAAAGGCATGCACTCAACTGCTATGGATGAAGTAACAATGAACAGATATTGGTGATGAGGTAAAGAAACCAATGGTAATTTACTGTGATAACAAGAGTGCAATTGATCTTACAAAAAATCTTGTTCAGCATTCTCGTACAAAACATATTTAAATCAGGTATCACATTATCAAAGAAAAAGTTGAGCAAGGGGTGATTAGAATGGATCACGTGGGAAATGATGAGCAAGTAGCTGATATCCTGACAAAACCACTGTCAGCAGCTGTGTTTGAAAAGCATCGGTTGAACCTCGGTGTTCAAACACCTCCTACTGCATAAGGAGGTTCCGTTATTCCCCTCTCCCCATTTGTGATAACGGTTTTTATTTTTTTATGGCTATGATGCAGGTTTATGGGGGAGATATTATCCAGGGGGAGTATGGTTTGAGCTGAACATTGAACAAATTACTGGTCTTTGGATTTATTGTCAATGGGGGAGCAAGGAGAGAGGAATAAATTCAGGAAACTTCTGTGATGAGAATAATGAGAAGGAAAACCTTGGAACCCAATTCAAGACTCCTCTCTTGTTTTCTACACTGATCAATGCTCTCGTAGACTTAGAGTGTTGGCTGAGTTTATTCCTGCGTTTTTGGTTTTCTGTGATGAGAATAATGAGAAGGAAAACCATGGAACCCAATTCAAGCCTCCTATCTTTTTTTCTACACCGAGAATTGCTCTCGTAGACTTAGAGTGTTGGCTGAGTTGATTCCTACGTTTTTGGTCTTCACATAGATGGAGATCTATTGAATTTATTTTCTGATTGCCAACAAACCCAAAGGGGGAGATTGTTGGAACCATGATCTTCTATGCATGATTTGGAGTATGGTTTGTATTTGTTTTCAATCATCAATAGATGTTTGGATCGTGTACCAGCAAAGAGATCATACCATTCAAGCAGACAACAGTATTGAAGGTGGCGCCGTTTCCCAGTGTTTGCCAAATTTTTGGGGTCCAAAATCTGGAAGTTGCTGAGTATCGCAAAAAGTGGATTTCCATGAAGATAATAATTAAATATGGAAAAGGAATGAATTTCTCGAAGAAAGGATGCATGGTTTGGAAATCGTGAAGATGAGAAGAATGGATGCGGTGAGTCTTCGTGATTATGTCAAAGCTTCACGAATGGCAAAGTTGAAGCACATCGCGGCAGTGAAGGGCATTGCGAGGGAGCTTTGCAGCAAAGGCACTAAGGAATGATGCCGGTGATACTCCGCGATTACGATGAGCTCCGCGATCCGAAAAATTGCCGAGGTGCTTCGCGATTTGGACAGAATTCCAGCGGAATCTTCGGAGCTTCGCGATTTGAGATGACGTGGCGTTGAGTTCACACAGAAAGTTAGAGGGTCGGTGGAATCGCCTATAAATAGAGGCCGACCACCTCAAGAGAAGTAGAGAGAAAATTTTAGAGAAAATCCTTTGCTCTCGGTTCGCAATGGTCACTCGCGAAGGCAGTGTGCTTCGCGAAAGAGGATCTTCGCGGCGGCTATTCTAGCTCTGCAAAAGCCGTGCGCCCCGCGTTGGCTCAGTGATCTCCGCGAAGAGGTAGGAGCTCCGCAACAGCCAAGCATTGCGAAGGCTAGATCATCACGAGAGTGCTTCGCAATTGTGCTTCGCGAAAAGGCAAGGTACTTTGCGAAGGCCCTTTCCAAAGGTTGTTTGCCCAGTGGACAAGGGAAAATGGGTTATTCATCAGTGGATGTAATTTGGCCTTTAACAGAGCATCAACTCAGGACTATGATGCAAGCAAAGTCTCATGCTGAACAGGAGACAAAGACCTTCATGTATATCTATTGTAGAGACCTTCACATCTATAAACTAAGTGAGACTTCACCAACGACAATAAGCCAGGGGGAGTCAACGGGAGTGACCCGAGGGACGCAGTGAGCTATCCCTGAACTTTTGTAAAGGAAGTGAGCATGGGGAAGAGTGACTGTACCAAAACCTTTGCAATCTACTGCTAGTGAAGCATAGTGGATTTAGGTACGACTGACAACCTTTTAGCGTATGCTCCTTGGACGTAGCCCTTAGTGGTAAACTAAGTAAAATTAGCTGTGTCATCTCTCTGCATGTGAATGTTTCATTACTTATCATATCCATCATATAGATTTAAGTGTTCATACCAACGTGGGAATAAGATCCACAACTTTAAGAAGAAACATTTGACACCCTGATTCACCCCTCCCCTCTTAGGGTGTCCCGGGGTCCTACAGTTCTGTAATCATTTTGTTCTCATGTTATTAATTTAAAAAAAATGAGTTCATTACAATCGAAGAATCACCATAATAACATAAATCAATATCAATAAAGTTTTAACTTATTAATAATCATCATGTTAGAATTAAAATTTTTAAATGGTATAATTTATGGTTCTATAAATATGTAAATACCATTCCAATACAAATATGTAGTTTCACTTCAAATCGACAAGAATATCCATCCAGAACAAATCATTAAAATCATGAAAAGAACGCACCCATAAAATGGAAGGAACAATATACTAATAATTAAAGGGTAAAATGATGTTATGAAATGACAATAAAAGGTGTTATAAAAATTAATATTTTTCTTTAAGATATTAAATACCCTTTTTAACCATTATATAGGCGGTTTAAAGGATTTTGAAGTAAGACAAACCCATGGTAAAGGAATTCGTAACCCAATTTCCATTCTTTAGGTTAAACTTCTACTTTAATAATTATGTGGTATAAAAATTAGATTGTGTGATGAATTTTTTTATATTATGTTTAAGTACGTGTATTTATAGTTTATATACATATTCTATCCACTCTATGAAGTTTTACTTCAATTATACGTTATTGGTGAGGAAATTTTCTTTTAAAACCCTCTTTTAAAAACCAGTTTTACAAAATTAAAAAGCAATATTTTTATGAAATTAGCCATGTTGTATGATTATGTTTTGGTTCTGGGAAATTTTTTATAATGAAGTGTGGGATCTATATATCCCTAAAATTTATTAGTTATGTTTAATTTATAGGTCAGCTGTATGGTTACTCCAAGTGTAACTGTGATGGTTACACAAAATGTATGGTAGTTGTGAGGGTTTCAAATTATAAGGTTACCAAGAGGGTTACACGATTATATAAGTAATTACCCAAGATATATTTATATTTCTATTTATGTTATTATGTTTTGTGTGAATCATGAGAAAATATCATGTTTCACAAAGTAAGTATATATGGGTGACAAGTATTTCTTTTGAAAATGATTTCATACATTACAAGTATTCATTGACTAATGTGTTCTTTTTTTCTTTTTATATCCCTTAATGAGATTTTTGTTATCATCCCAAGTTTTTAAATGATTTTCAAAGGTTATAAATATTTTTAAGACAAATAAGTAATCCATGTTAAATATTTGATGAACTTTCAAAGAAATCATGTTTTATTTGAAAAGTCTTGTATTTTTGAATAAATGAATGTTTTTTTGGTTTCCACTATGTGTTAATGTGTAATGTTTTGAATTTATTATGCCCAATTATCTACATCTCTAAACATGAAATGATCCTTAATGTTAAAGGAAAAGTTTGTTGACTAAATCCTGATTATGTAATGTAATAAGGATGGGTCCTTATAGTTTGTATCAGAGGATGGTTTAGATAACTTTAAGGGTTAGGATGATGTTAATAGAATACCATAAATGATATTTAATCAATGGTTAATTTGAAATTATATAGAATTTAAATATTAACATGTTTCTTTGACCAAGATAGGTTTTTTCAGAATGGTTTTCCATAGAATAAATAGGGTATCTGAAGAGAGGCGCTGACAGAACAATATCCTTCCGATACTGTAGCCCAAAATGGTTGGGATTGGAACTGAATAGTTTGTGACAGTAATGGATCAGCTAAAATAGGTAATAAATAGTGGTGGCGTCCTTGGAAAAGAAAAAAAGAGTTACCACCATGGAATATGATGATAGAGTAACATTTTATGAGACAACACCCTCCTGCTTTCAATGGATCTTCTAATCCAGTAGAGGCTGGAGGATGGAATAAATCCCTTGAAAAAATATTTGATGTTATTTTATATTCATATAATCAAAAGGAAAGCCATTACATATATTGTTTTTAAGGCAAAATGATTCTTGGTGGTCAATGTAAAATAATATCAGGGTTATAGAAGATATTTATGCCTTAGAGTGGGATGAATTTAACATTAATTTTCTTGAAAAATATTTTCTTAAGGTTGTGTGACTTATGATGGAAACAAAATTTTTTGAATTTAAGAAAAAGGAGGAATATTTAGTGGTCATGTATGAATAGAACTTAACTTTACTGGAAAGGTATGCTCCATATCATATAATGGATCTTGATAGCAAAATCAACCACTTTTACTTAGGATAAAATCCAAGTTATCGAAGGGAATTGGCTTCCTGTGAATAAAAATGTTTTGAAAAACTTGTTCTATGTTCTGAGAGGGAAGATATAGAGTTTTATGATGATAACATGCACTATGAAAACAATAATAAGAAGATGCCCAGATGGAAATATATGGGTAAGAATCAACCAAATAAATCAGATGGTAAGAAATTCTAGTTTCTAGTTTGTGAAAAGTGTGGAAAAAAGAACCCTAGGGAATAACTTACCAGAACTGTGAAGTGTTTTCGATGTGGTATATTTGGACATATGGTTCGATATTGTAATGAGAATGATCATAAAACTAATCCTGATAATTAAATAGTAAAATGTTTTAAATGTGGTGAGATGGTTCATTATACAATTTCCTTCCCGAAGAGAGATCATGATGATTTAAGGAAGCCAAACTATAAGTAGAAAGGTATAGTGATATCTTTTATGACTACGTTAATAGATGTCGGTCCATCCAATAAAGCTTTATCATGTACCTTATGTTTTTAATCATATTTTTCTAAATTTTTGTTTGATACGGGGTATACATATTCTTTTATTTCTAAGTAATTTTCTAGTAAATTGGAAATATCACCTCAAAAAATGAGACTATAACTTCTTAATAAAACACTTGGGGGAAATATTACCACAAACTGGAATTATAATAATCTTTCTATTGTGGTATGTGGATAGACATTACCTATAAAACTTATTTTTTTTTCTATCGTACAGTTTTATGTCATTATGGGAATGGACTGGATTTCTATTTATCATGCTAAAATTAACTGTGGAGCTAAAGAAGTTGGATTTCTAAAAGTTTTTCAGTTTGTTTTGAAGAACAAACCCATACAATTGATAACATATCAGGAAGCTGAAAAACAATTGAAAGATGGAATTGAAAGCTATCTTTATCATATTTTTGAAAACAAGGTAATTCTCCAGATTAATGATGTGTTAGAGCTAAATGAATACCTTGATGTTTTTTTTTGACGATTTAACTAGTGTCATACCTGATCGAGAAGTATAATTCACAATTGAATTAGTTCTTGATTCTAAGATAATTTCAAAACCCACATAGAGAATATATCAAATTGAACTTATTGAATTGAAAAATTAGTTTCATTATTTTCTTGATAAAGACTTCCTTCATCCTAGCACTTCACCATGGGGTGAACCTATTTTGTTTGTCAAAAATAAAGATGGTTCCATTAGGCTTTTCATTGATTATAGAGCTTTTAATAACATCACTATTAAAAACAAGTATCATTTGCCTCATATCGATGACTTGTTTGATTAGCTCTAGGGAGCTCAGTACTTTTCCAAGACTGACTTGAGATCTAGAAACCATAATTTGAAGGTGAAGGAGTATGTCATCCCAAAAAACAACTTTTCACACTAGATATGGGAAATATTATTTTTTTGTTATTCTGTTTGGGTTAACTAATGCACATATTGTAGTCATGAATCTTATGAATAGAATATTTGATGTGTTCTTGGATAAGTTTGTAGTTTTGTTTATTGATGACATTTTTGTATTTTCTAAGAGTAAAGAGGAGAATGAAAAACATATAAGGGTTGTTTTTCAAACATTAAAGGAAAATAAGGCGTATGTAAAATTCATCAAGTTTTATTTTTGTTTGCAACAAATTTCCTTTCTTGGGACATTGTAAATAAGGATGTCATAATATTGATCCTACCAAAACAAAAGCAGTTGATGAATGGAAAAGACCCACACATGTTACAAAGATTCGTAGTTTTATTGGATTAGTAGGTTATTATTATAAGGTTTGTTAAAAACTTTTCATGGTTATATATCTATCTAAACAAGTTAACGCGGAAAAGATTTTGATTTATTTGGACCGAATAATGTGATGTGTTTTTTCAGGAACTGAAGAAGAGGTTGGTGAATGATCTAGTTTTGGCCTTGCCATTATGAAATGGTGAGTTTGTCATCTATGATCAGGTAATTTCTTAGGCTTCAATACAACTAAAATATTAGGAGTTAAATTATCACAAACTTGATTTGGAATTGACAGTTGTGGTCTTTTTATTTGAAATCATTGAGGCATCATTTATACAAATCCAAATGTAAAATATATACTGACCAAAAAATTCTGAAGTATATATTCACTCAGAAGGAATTAAACACGAGGGAGATAAGATGTCTTGAATTGATAAAGGATTATGATTACGTGGTCAATTACCATCCTTGAAAAAAAAACAAAGTGGTATACTCGTTGAGTTGAAAACATTGTGCATCATTAACCATGTTGTGTTTGTAATATGATCCCATGATTAATGATTTGATGAATTTTGGCTCAGAAGTTGTTGGTGCAAGAAATACCTTTGTTTTATTTCTGGTTTCAATATAGTCATCATTATTCGACAGAATTATAAAAACGCATAAGGAAGACCATGAGCTATAGAAAAATGTAGAATTGATTTAAATGGGTATGCTTCCAGAATTTAACCTTGATAAATATTGTGTTTTAATATTTTGAAAAAGGTTGTGTATGCCTTGTGATTCCTAGTTGATGAAATATTTTTCTGTTTGAAGCTCATAGTTCTCCATTTTTAGTTCATCTAGGAAGTACTAAGATATAAAGAGACCTTCAAGAGTATTATTGGTGGGATTGAATGAAAAGAGATATTGATGATTTTACCAAAAAATGTTTAACATGTCAATAGGTTAAAGAAGAGAAGCAGTTACCAACGGGATTCTTCAACCATTTCCTATTCCGGAGTGGAAATGGGAGAATATATCCATGGAATTCTTGGTGGGACTACCTAAGAATTTTTGAGGTAACAACACGATTTGGGTTGTTTTTATTGGATAAATAATCTAAAAATTTTCTTTTTATTTAAGATACAATGTATTTGGATCAGATTTATCGATTGCACCTAAAATATATTGTCAAGATACATGGAGTTCCTGTTTCTATTGTAACTGACCAGGATCCCAGCTTCACTTATAAATTTTTGAAGGGCCTTCACATGTCATTGGGAACAAAATTAAATTTCATTACAACTTTTCATCCTCAATCAAATGGGAAGTTAGAATGAACAATTCCGAATTTGGATGATATGCTTTGAGCTTGTTCAATGGAATACCAAGGATGTTGAGATCCATATATTTCTTTAGTTGAGTTTTATTATAATAACATTTTTAATTAAAGTGTACCTTTGGCCCCTTTTTAGGCATTGTCTGGGAAGCATTGTAGAACTCTCACTTTTTGGTATGAATTCGGGGAAAAGAAGTTGATGGGACTATAATTAGTAGAGGAAGTGGTTGAGAATGTGAAGATGATCCAGTAACACATGAGGATAGCTTAGAGTAGTCTAAAAAGTAATGTAGACAACAAGAGGAAATACTTTTCTTTTGAGGTAGGGGATAATGTATATCTTAGAATCTAACCATGGAAGGGTGTTAAGCATTTTGGTAAGAAAGGAATGGTATGTCCATGGTTCATTGGACCTTATGAAAACCTATAGAATGTTGGACTAGTTAACTACTAAGTAGCTTAACCTCTGATTTTATCTCTGGTACACAATGTTTTTTATGTTTTGATGTTGAGAAAGTATGTGCCAGATTCAAATCATGTTTTGAGCCCAAAAGCAGTTCCACTAGAAGAGAACCTTTCTTATGAATAGAAAGAATTTTAGATTCCTAATCGAAGGGAACAAGTATTGTGGAATAATGTAATCCAACAGGTAAAGGTTTTATGGAGAAATCACATGATTGAAGAAGCAACATGGGTGTCTGAAAATGCTATGAAGTAATGGTACCCTCACTTGTTTAATAAGTAAATAAAAATTCGAGGATGCAATTTCTAGAAGGTAAGGATAATGTTACACCCCAAGGTTTTAAATATTAAATTTAAATGCATGAAACTTTGTTTTAATTTGATATTTATAACAAACATTTAAACCTAATATTTGCACTTCTATGTTTTGAATTTCCAAAAATGGTCATCTATAATTGTGATTAGTAAGTTATTTGAAGTCTGATAGGGCTAACTTGTTTTTTTGGAGAATAGTAACATACCCTTATGAATAGTAATATGAGTAGTACTATGACCCTTATGAATAGTAAATTTTATTATTATTTTATTTTCTTAAGGATTTATGAAAATGAAAACTTGATTAATTTTTCACGGTGTTAAAAAATGAGTAATAGATTTAAAATTGTTATTTTTGAATAAATTATGATTTTATTTAAAAATTAAATTAATAATATTTATAAATTTATTTTCCAAAAATGAATTTCATTTTTTAATTCTTCAAGTCAAAAAATTGTTAGGGTAAATTTTTGATATTTTTCTGAAATTCATGAATTTTTGATGAATAATGAAATATGGTGAAATACCGTATATTCAAATTATCAGTTAAATAAACTATTTATGACATCATAAGTGATGTTAGAGCACTGTTATCAAACTCAAATGTCATTATTACTATTTGGGGTTATATGAATTATACTATTCATACTATGCAATAATAATATTTTAATAATGATTAAAATAATATAAAATACCTCCTCTCTTCCACTATAAATACCACCCTCATTCCCTTCCTCCCACACCTATCAAGCCTTGAGACTTACCTAGGTTCTTCCTAATACTACTACCAAGGAACTTCCCCATGTCCTAGAGATTTTGGTCTCACCAAAAGGCCAAAACCAAATGCCTTAAGAGGATTCTCAAGGAGACTAGATCAAGAGGTAAACATCCACTTTTCATTTCATTCTTTTCGTTTCATTTTCTTTTATATTATTCTTATTTCATCATAGAACCTTATCCAAGATGAATGAATGATATAATATCTTACATATTCTAAATTTTATCATGTTTATGGAAGACTCACCATTATACTTCTTCTCCTCTCCCATTTATTCAAGAAATTAAAACACCGTCTTTGTTGTGTTGATTTACCGACATCACGGATGATGTGATTTAAATTTCTTTTAATTCCTTTAGAACTTGTCATGAAACCATTTTTATGGTGGAAAAATATTATAATATTTGTGTTATATCTTATATAAGGTTATGTATTCATATTTTACACCTATTATTAATTTATAAAACAAAATGAGTTCATTATGATCTAGAATTTCCATAATGACCTAAACGAATATCAATCATGTTTAAGATATGAATCATTCTCATGTAAGAATTAAAAATGATAAATTTTATAATTTATGGTTTTGGAAATATGTAAATACCATTCCATTTCAATTCTGGATTTTCACTTCCAATCGACAAGAATATCCCTCATGAACAGATCATGAAAACCATGTAAATAATGCACCCAAAACAATGGAAGGAACAAAATACTAATAATTAAAGGGTAAAATGATGTTATGAAATGTTCATATAAGGTTTTATAAACATGAATATGTTTTTATAAGATATTTATAACACTCTTTTCACCATAATATAAGTGGTTTAAATGAGTTTGAATTAAGACAAACCCAAGGTAAGGGAATTCGTAACCCGATTTCCATTCTTTGAGTTAACCTCACACTTCATTATTTATGTGGTATTAAAATTAAATTGTGTGATGAATTTTGTTTATATTATGTTGAGTTATTTTTATTTATGGTGTATATACACATTCCATCCACTCTTTTAAGTTTCACTTCTATTATATGATATTTTTAAGGGGCCTTTCTTTTAAAATCCTCTTTTAAAATTCTGTTTTACAAAATAAAAAAGTAATGTTTTTTTGAAATTATTTATATTGAATTATTATTTTATGGTTCACGGGATTTTTTTATGATTAAGGTTGGGTCCTATATCTCCCTCCATTGAATTGGTTTTGTGTAAGTTAGTGGTCATATGTATGGTTATTCCAAGTGAAACTACGATGGTTACACAAATTGTAAGGTAGCTGTGAGGGTTACAAATTATAAGGTAGTCAAGAGGGTTACAAGATTATGTAAGTAATTCCACAATATAAGATTATGGTTTAATTTATCTTATTATGTTTTTTGTGAATCTTTTAAAAATCCCATGCTTCACAAAGTAAGTATATATGGGTGACAAATAAGTATTTTGAAAATGATTTCATACATTACAAGTATTCATGGACTAATGTGTTTTTTCCTTATTTTTATATCCCTAAATGAGATTTTGGTGTTAATACCTAGTTATTAATTGATTTTTAGAGGTTATAAGGATGTGTAAGACAAACAATGAAGCCAAGTTAAATTTTTTAAGAACTGTCAAAGAAATAATGTTTTATTTGAAAAGTTTTATATTTTTTAAAGAAATGAATGTTGTTTTTATGGTATCCAATTTATTTTAATGAGTATTTTTTTGAATGTATTATGTCCAAATTATCTAAATCTCTAAACATGAAAATATCCTAAATGTTAAAAAGAAGTTATTTCTTGAAAAAATTCAATATTATTTAATGTAATAAGTCCATGTCCTTATAATGTGATATTGTAATTCATACTATATTGATTGTATAGTGGGAGATTCCCAGTGATTCACACTATATTACTTATAAAGTGGGATATTTACAGTAAAAAATGTTGAAATTCTTATATACCGGGATTTTCCAGGACACATGCTTTAATGATTATATACCAATCTTGGAATTGATACATTCTGTAATTCTTTTACACTAATATTATCCCTGATATGTGTTGTAATGATTATACACTAGGATTGGCCTTAATTTATGGATGAAATTATTATACAGCGGTCTTGACCACATTTAGTGTGATTTATACCATGGATAAATGGTTACAATTGTAATGTTGGTGAGAGATGCATAGAGACATTCATATGTGGTTCAAAATAATTTTATGTTTTACCAAGGTTATATATTTATGGTTTTCATGGTTTTGAGACATTCTCAAAGATATTCCATCACAGTGTTGAAGAAGGTTGATGTGGTATAAACATAATTCTTTAATTAATTTATACTACTATTTATTAGATTATTTCATGCAATTATTATTGGATTGCCTATGTTTATACATTGTGGTGTCGACTTATCGAGATATATTCACACCCTATTCAGCACGTCATTAAGTATCCAAGATGATTACATGGATGTAGGATTTCACAAGGGAAATGGAACTTGGTGTATATCTTTTCTTGCTAGATGGGTTGGAGTTTGGAGAAGGGACTGACTTGGGTCTCAAGATTGGAAACTTTTGAGTATTTATTTGAGCCTTTGAGTATTTTATTTTTATTAATTCTCTCATGAAATGTAGTTACATTTCAGCCTATCATTATAATATTACTTTGTAATTTTATAGATATTTCAGTTGTTGTTTTATTTTTTCCACTTCATTGTATTATTTTCATCATTTCATCTACTAAGATATTTATTATATAAGTTTTAATTTATTATGTTTTATAACTCTATATCATGGGATATAGTCTCCCCACAATATTTATCACACCCCAATACTATTATGAAACCTTTTGTGTATGGGGAGGCGTGCTTCAGGTTCTGTAATCAACCCATTTTTGCCACATGATAGATTTTTGGATCAAAGAATGTTAAAAGGTGGTATCAAAGGGGAAAATGTTAATTTTTTATTTATTTACTATTTGGGAAAGGTAGGAATAAGATTAGGATGTTTCTGTACTCAGTAATGTGTTTGTGCATGGGAATAGCTAAACAATGTATAGGGGAAAATATGAGTGCCTAGGGATTGATTTATTTTATGTTTTTTATATTATAATTGATGTTATTTCCCTCGAACATGTGGTGTGAGGTTGTTATTTTATGATGATACTGGTTCATGAGTTTTATAATCATTTATCGGTATAGAACGAGATGGGTATTAATGCATCATGATAGACATATAGGGATACATTGAAATGCATTGTTCATGATAGAGACATATTTATTATAGGTTTTATATATTTTACTATAGGAAATATCGAATGATATACCAATTATATATACTAAATTGAATGAAATGAACTATTATTTCATGATAAAACACTTTTTAGCCATGTCTCGAGTGATCGAGAGTCATTGGTTCTCTATTGCTGTCACCCATTGAGGATGAATTTTTTTGTTATAAACTATTTTCTAAGAAGTGTGTTTGTATTATAGAAATAATTACTAATCATAATCTTTGAGTTAAGATTTAGGAGACTGGAAATTATTATGATCTTAATGTAGTTATTCTAGAGCTTCCTGTAGGTACCGAGGAACATATGGATGTTTAGCTTCATGATAGATTCCTGAGGGTTTTGCAATCTCTAGAATGGGATACTATTTTCATCGTGCCTTCAATGTATGAGATGATAAGAGAGTTCCATTTGTAACAAACAGCTTTGTTCACTAGGGAGGGAGGCACCCATACAGGAAATTTCTAGACAGATTCTGTCCATATAATCATTAAGCATCTTGAGACACCCACAAATATGAGGGTGGATATTTATGAATAAGTGCTTCATGGACCTTTCAAATATTGGTGGGATATTCTAGAGAAGAATGGTCATTAAGAGTGGTTATCTTGGAATGAATTTGAGATAAAGTTCCTATGAAATTTATATCTTCAGATATAACGGTATGAGAAGGATTGTGAGTTCACAAACATGTCCCCAGAGGGCATGTCATTTCTAGAATATGAAGAATGTTACACTGAATTGTAGCACTTTTCACCATATTTTAAAGATGATGAGATATCTGTGGAGAGTAAATTTTAAGATCATATTCTCTATGAGATCTAGACACTGGAGAATGTGTTTTGTCTGGTTAGTTTTTATAATGTGATAAATCATGCACACATAAAGGAAGGTAATATGATAAATAACCCAAGAAACATCCATGAAACATTAACAGGTAAAATTGGTATATCTTATTCTGGTGGAAAGAAGACATTCTATGCCATTTTTTTCCAAGTAAATATTCACTAGAGAAGTTAAAGAAGTGGGTATCTATCTTCAAATAATTTTCCATTCTAGTGATATCTATGTGGAAAGATGCGCCTCAAATAGACTCATGGTTGGTACCCCTCTTTAGAGTATCATTCTTGTGGAATACTGGGACACTTGAGAAGAGGTTTTGTATGGGAACTGAGTAGCAGAGCAATGGAATGGGATCATGGTAAGCACCAGAGTCTAGGAAGAACCCCAATACTCCTCATCAGGCTGGTAGATGGAGTTTCACATGACGTTCTGGTCAAGGAAGTGAATGTGGCACCCCAATGTGTGAATGACAGTACCAGGTAGATGGAATAACTTAGGATAGTTAGAAAGTATGCCTGGGAAGGGGGGAAAGTCAACAAAATGTTTGGTAGACTGCTCCAGCTATTATGGATGCATTGCCGTCAACTGTTAGAGGAGAAATTTTTGTATCATCAACCCTTTCTTATGATTCTTTTCATATTGGGGAATAAAATTAATTTTTAGAAACTATTTTTTTAAATGGTTTGAGATTTGATTTGGAAAACTTAGGTGGTGTTTTTACCATCAATTCACTATTAGGAGTGCATTCAGATAATATCATACATTATAAGGCTTGTTATCTAGAGATTGGTGGTTACCATTTTTTTGAGAACCATTTATAATGGAAATGATAGGTTTCAATTTTATTATTGGTATAGAATGGATAGTTCTATTCTATGATCATATGAACTGTTACCATAGGAGAGGTATCTATCTATCTCTAGAAATAGGCAACTATTATCACTAAGATGAGTGGGATCTTCTAAATAGTCATGTCGGATCAATTCAGTGCAAATTGGAAAGCCTCATGACTCTAATAACCTATAATGATCTAGATGATGTTAGGATGTGGTAGAATTCATTTCCTCCCATGGTATAACATTTTAAGGATGTCTTTCCAGATAAGTACTATGGCTTACCACCCAAGTAAGAGATCAATGTTATGATTGATTTAGTATTGGGAGCTAAGAAAGATTCTAGCCCACCCTATTGAATGGAACCAGCATTAAATTAGGAGTTGAAAGTACAAATGTAAGATATATAAGCTAAAATTTTCATAAAACATAGTATGTCTCCTTAGGGTTCTCCATTTCTCTTCTCTAAGAAGTATTATTGGACTTCATGCTTATGTGTGTATATTTATATGTTGAACTAGATGGAGGTCAAAAAATGATATACCCTTTTTTCCTAATGATGATCTATTTAACCATTTTAAAGTTTATAAAATATTATCTAATATTTATTTTAGATAAGGATACCATCAGTTGAGGTTAGGACCATCAGACATACATCAAAATACTTTTATTATCTAGTATGGATTCTATGAGTTTGTAGTGATGTTTTTTGGTATGAACAAAGAACAAGATGTATTCAACGAATTGTTGAATTATATATTCAATATATTTATGGATTAGTTCATGGTAGTTTCTTTCAATGATATATTAGTGTACTCCCATTCTGTAGACGATCATGAAAAACATCTTGACATTTTTCTAATCACATTGAGAGAGAGTGAGTTTTATTCCAAGCTAGCCAAGCGTAATTTCAAGATTGATAATGTAAACATATTAGGTCCTTTTATCTTATATTTTGGAGTTTCATTGGACTAATAGAATGTTTGACTGATGGTATATTGGGATCAGACTAAGAATGTATTAAAAATTTGGAAATATCTGTGTTTAGGAGGTTATTATCGACACTTTATGCATGAATTCTCCCATTTGGAGCACCAATGTCCTGGATAACCAGTAAATGGGGGAATTGTTTTTGGTCAGAATCTTGTGAGAAATATTTTCAAGATATTAATGGAAGGATGAACTGTAACAACCCAAGCTTCTACAGTATGCTTCTCTTTGAATAATGCAATAGCGTGTGTTGTATGCAACATCGAGTTCTAACACACCACAACCAATCAAACTAGCCGTTATGAATAGTAATACCCACTTTTTGAAATTTATAAATTTTATTTTTCAAAATAGACTTCATTTTTGGATTTGGAATATCAAATTTAGCCTAGGGTGAAATTTTGGAACTCTTCGGATAACATTTATATTTTGATGAATAGTAAAAATTACTAAATTTTAATTAAAAACAACTTTTTTAATCAAAATAATTTATATTGATAAATTATGAATTTGAGTGGTTTTAAAGTATATTTAGAATATATTTTTATCATTTAATAAAATTTTGGTCATTGTACATAATTTTACAATTAAACTAGACATAAACCAGTGTCAATCTTTTGATAGTTATTATCTCTTAAAAACACGCCTTTTGTTTTAACAACAGAAATTAATTTTAAATTAATTTCTACCACTTTTGTGTTTTGAATTTGGAAAAATGTATTCCATATTTGGAATCAGGATTTTCATATTGTGTAAATAGGTAACTTTTATTTTTAGACATTTTGAACAATTACTTCGGTAAATATTTTATTTACCATGGTTAAAGGGTAAATTCGGTAAATAAGGGTTTAAAAATAATATTATAATAATAAAAAATTACCCTAAAACGTGTCCTAACCTTATTTGTTGATACATGTCAGACCATGGGTATCTTTGGGTTGATTTCTGGACCCCATTGAGCCACTTGTAAGTGATAATGACACTTTATATTAATTAAGTTAAAATAAATACAAAAATGACATAAGAATATATCTTTTAGAAAAACATATTTTACAAAGGGTTATATATGTTGAATTTTAGATTATAAATATTAATTATAAAGATAAAAAGATATAATACATCATGATATTTTATTTATAATTTTTAGACATTACATAATTTAATTTATTTATGACACAATGATGATACAGTAATTACCATAATATTTAAAAATTAAAATAATTGATATTATAAATACCCAAATAAATATAATTTGAGACTTTTTATGAATTAAACTAATTTTCTAGGTTAATATGACATGTTAGGATTGATTTAATTAACTGTTTTTGAAGTAATCATTCTGTTATGATTTTTACAAAAATCAATTTTCAAAATAGTGTCAAAATTGACATAAAAGAGTTTTTAAAACAAATATTATATTATTAATTGATATTAAATTCCTAAAAATATAATGATCGGCTAAGAGACTTATATCATGATAGGTGAATCATTAATGGACCACTTTGGAGTCTCTTGGATGTATATAGTAAGTTTATTAACCATATAATATAAAAATACAAAGAGACATTGTAAAAGTGAAACTAATTAACTAAGAGTTAATACTTAAAGATAATGTTAATATAGTAACATAAACCTGTCTAAATCCTATTGGTTGAGTGTTTTTCGACCCATACCCACCTTAACCTTTAAATAATCCACTTTAAAGCCATTATAAACCTAATATGAATTTATTATAAAATAATATTTCTAGCTTTTCCAAAGGTGCCCCTCACCCCTCTTATAAAAGGGAACTCCCCCTTCTCATTAATTCACACCTTCAAATCCTTTTGGTTCGGCCAACCCCTGACCAAATGCTCTCTAAAATTCCCTCACTTCATCCTAGAGTCCTTCCTTTAGTCAAAAATCTAACCTAGGGACCCCGTTTGATTAAATCAAAAGGAAGAACCCGAAGAAGAGGTATTGTTTTCACCACCCTCTTTCAAGTTCCTTTCTTCTTCCAATTATTATTTCTTTGTTATTACCATTCTAAAATAATAACTACAGTATCTTATATATAATGTGATGTTATTATAAATATGGTATAACCATATTTAGTATTCTATCCATCCTTTGAATGACATGTCACCATACGTGCGTACATACGGCTTACCGTCTCCACGTCGTGGTTTAATTGTAATTCAATATATTATTATTTGGATGGGTATAATAACGATTTTTAATTCATGTACAAAATAAATATAACATGATAATGATTCTGTATATATTATATACCATCCAATTATATATTATTTTAATATTAAAAGAATGATATTGTCGCTCGTGCGTACGTACAGACTACCTTCACCACGAACGTGATGAGATTCATTCTCCATCGTATCCATTCAAGTATAATTATCATTTGATGATTAAAAATATTGTTTAAGGAATTGATATAATTCTGGATATGAATAAGATACAACCTATCCATAACAAACACGGCTTATGTAACAAAACACATAAAAGAAAACGAGTAAGTTAACACCCGAAAAAATGATAATTCTAAGATATTATTAACAAAGCAATGTTAAAAGATCATATATGATATCATATTAATGTATATGATTATTGAATAATTTAATAACAATTATTTCACCATTATAAAGGAGTTTAACCTACCCTCAACCAGGGAAAAGTACAAGGTAAGGGTTTATTTCGCAATCTCTTCATTATCCGAGATTGTTTATACGTAATAATCTACTGGGACTTCTTTATCATCCACATCCATGTTTAATAAAAATGAATTTCAAAACATTTTTAATATTTAATAGAATATGAGTTAAAGTCATTTATACCCTTGTTGAATTTTTATAAGAGTTTTATAAAGGAATCTTTCCATCGTTTTCCAAACAAGGTGCTTTTTAACCTTTTCGACAGAACTAAGGTAAGAATGTTTTTTGTCACTTATACAGTGGGTGCAACTATTTTCCGCCATTATAAAATCGTTGAAGCTTCCCTTAATAGCTTATAAGAATATTTTCAAAGAAAATGTTTTATTTTATAAATATATGACTCTTAAATGATTTCAAAATAGAAAGAGATATTTCTCTAAAAAT
Source organism: Viscum album (assembly GCA_963277665.1). Classification (NCBI taxonomy): domain Eukaryota; kingdom Viridiplantae; phylum Streptophyta; class Magnoliopsida; order Santalales; family Viscaceae; genus Viscum; species Viscum album. Next base: position 1,099,610,771 of record OY728138.1, on the reverse strand, counting down.
AGTTTTGATTTCATCTATGTCAACATCCTTTGATGGATTTTACGCTTATTTGAAGTTGATTTATTATGATACAAAACATCTATATTATATTGAAGGTTTTGTGATATGTATGAATGTGGATGTGTTATTTTTATACCATTCATGGTTTATGGATGAAGTATTTACATTTCGTATGGTAGTTTTAATACGAATGTTTATGTTTTGTTTAAACCTTTTCATATGGGAATGCATTGGACTTAATATGTGACGGGTGGAGCCCGCTATAGCTCCTCGATGTGTCGGTAGGTCTCATGAGACAAACTAGTGTCTTGAAACAAGTCCTTGGAAAAATCTTATTTGTAGTCTTGGCACGAGGCCTTGGCTATGTGGTTATGATAGCATGAAATTATGCATTCCATCATTATGAAAGTTGTTATTGATATTGCATGTGATTATTCGATTAGTAGAATATCCATGTGAATAAGTAAATGGAATTATTTCATTTTATTTTTGCCATACTATGTTGAAGTTCAAGTTTAAAAGGCTTTTGTTTTATTTATACATTTCCTTAAATGTTTATTCCTATTTATGAAAGTTTTCGCTATATTGTTATCCTTACTAGGCATTTGAGCTCACCCCTTTTCTATGTTTTATTTTTCCCAGGATGTGAAGAAGTAATTTATGAATGAACTGCAGGGATATTATGAGGGGATAAGAGTGTGGACTATGGAGACTATATTCTTTTAGTTTTCATTTTATGATGTAATGTAAAACTTTATTAAGGTATCTAGTGTTTCCAAGGCTACTAAACTAATCGGTCTTTCAAGATTTGATCTTTCTTGTGATCATGCCAATGTTATGTAATAATGCACCGACTCTGGGTAACTGGTGTCGGGGCATTAAAGTTGGTATCAGAAGATGTTTAGTACAAACCTTGGAAGCTAGATTTAGATAAACTCTGATTTGAGCACATAGATTTAAGATGGACTTTGAGGATTAGTATAGAAGAACTTCCTAGAATTTTGGTATTGTAGAGATTTTGTGAGTTTTTTGAGAAATACATCCCTGTCTGGATACGAGCAGGTAGAGGCGTATCTGGAATAGATGTACCTAGGGGTAAAACCCGAAAGCACCGCTTTGATATGGACTCAAATGGGAACTGGTGCATGACAACGGGCCTTGCTGCACTTTTGGTTACGACACTCCCGGGGGATATACTTAGGATAACTCTCATTTTCATTACAAATCATTATGAAGGGTTTATGAGTATATACTTCCTCAAAGAATCCTTTTTATGATTATGGATTATATACATAAATAGTTCAATTTATGTTATGTGTTTTATAAGTATGGAATTATGTATTTTGATTCATAAACTGATCTAGTTTATGCCATTTTTTAGAAATGGCACCTAGTGGAATAAATGGAAACTGTATCAATGCACACACTCCATGTAGGGATTTCCCTCTTGCCCAAGATAATTTTAGTGGAGCTGGTGATACAACTGGTGCTGATCAACTAATCACCATACTGGGACAACTCACTCAGGTTATGAATAATAACCTTACCCGTATGGAGCACCCTGATCCGCAGCATGGAGGATCAATGTTAGATCGCTTCATGAGGAAACAACCACCAAAATTCAATGGAAGTACAAATCCTTTAGTAGCTGAGCAATGGATAAATTCCCTAGAAAAAATATTCCAGACTTTGGGGAGTAGTGAAGGGGAAAAAGTTATCATGGCAGTTTACCGCCTCACTAGAGATGCTAATCAATGGTGGTCATTGATTCAAAACACGAAGGAAGATGATGAAGTATTAAATATGGAATGGAGGGAGTTAAAAGATATGTTTTTAGAAAAATACTTTCCTCGTGACCATCGTGAAGATATAGAAAGAAAATTTCTGAGTCTAAGACAAAAGGAGGATGAGAATGTCGCAAAGTATGAGGCTAACATTACAAGGTTAGCAAGGTATGCTGGAGATTATATACGTAACCCAAGAAGTAAGATTGATCGTTTCATTGATGGGTTAAAACCAGTTCTTTATTGAGTATTATTCTCACAATCCTTCTCGTCGTACGAAGACATTGTCTCATGTGCTATAAAGACTAAAAAAGAATTCTTTAAGTCATATGACTTTAAAGTATAGCAAGAGAAGAAGAGATCTGCTGATCAATCTGGGAATGGAAATAAAGGGAAGAAGCGCAAAGTTGAATTTCCATCCTGCAGTAAATGTGGGAAGAAACACACCGGTACTTTGATAAAAGGAACGAGAGTCTGTTACAAGTGTGGTGAAAAAGGCCACCAAGCTCATGATTGCAAGGGGAAGAAGGAATCTACCGATTTCCAATGCTATAATTGCAGGGAGATGGGACATTTTGCAAATGAATGTCCTAAGTATCAGGGGAAATTACCTCAGAAAAGGCCAAGGGATCAAGGCCAAGCTTATGCTATCACTACTGCTGAGGTAGAAGCTCCGAAAGATGTGGTGGCAGGTAATTTAATGGTTTCCTCAAGTTTAGAAAATGAATTATTTGATTCTGGATCATCACATTGTTTCATATCTTGCCATTTTTCTAAGAAAATTAGATATTTACAATTTGATTTAACAAGTGAGTTGTCAGTTAAAACTCTTAAGGGAAGTATCATTGCATCAAAGTTTTGTGAATCAGTCCCCATTAGAGCACATAAATGTTCTTTATCCGCTGATCTCATCGTTATACATATTATTGAGTTTGATATAATCCTCGGTATGGACTGGATTTTGGACTATGATGCAAATATTTATTGTAAGAAGAAGGAGGTTATGATTTTTGATGATGATGATAAGGAACACCTTATCTTTAGAGCAGAATCGTCACCACCTAATTCTTATCTAGATCAACCCCTAGTAGCTCAACTAAATTCAATTATTGGGGAGGAAGAGAATGAAATGATTGTGGGTGAGGAAAGGAATGTTCTAATAGGGAATGTACCTATTGTGAAAGAATATGTAGATGTGTTTCTAGAAGATTTACCTGGAAATCCTACAGAACGAGAAGTTGAGTTTTCCATTGATTTAATTCTTGGATCAAGGCCTATATCGAAGACCCCTTATAGAATGGCCACTATAGAATTAGTTTTACTAAAGAAATAGCTAAAGGAATTGATTAATAAGGGATTTATTCTCCCTAGTGTTTCTCCATGGGGAGCCCCTGTTCTTTTTGTTAAAAAGAAAGATAGATCTATGGGGTTATGTATCGAATACAGAGAGATAAATTCTATAACAATAAAGAAAAAGTATCCCCTACCTCGCATTGATGATTTATTTGACCAACTGCATGGACTTCAATACTTTTCAAAGATTGACCTTTGATCTGGATACCATCAGTTGTGTGTGAAGAAGGAATAAATTCCGAAGACAACATTTTGTACCAGGTACGGGCATTACAAGTTTACAGTAATGCCTTTTGGATTGACTAATGCACCCTCTGTATTCATGGATCTGATGAATAGAGTTTTCAAGGAATATCTCGATGAATTTGTGGTGGTATTTATTGATGATATCTTGGTATACTCCAAAATCTACAAAGATCATGAAAATCACTTGCGCATTATATTAAAGACTCTGAGAAGACATGAATTATATGGGAAGTTTAGCAAGTGTGAATTATGGGTTCAGGAGATTTTTTTCTTGGCCATATTGTCTCTAAAGATGGAATATCTGTTGATCCTTCTATGACCAAGGCAATCCAAGAATGTCCCACACCTACGAGTATAACTGAGGTACGTAGTTTTATTGGTTTAGCAGGTTATTATCGACTTTTCGTCCAAAATTTTTCCCGGTTGGCTAACCCATTAACAAAGCTCATACGTAAAGGGGTTAAATTTGTTTGGACAAAAGAGTGTGAAGAATGTTTCAAAGAACTGAAGAGAATATTAGTCAATGCTCTTATATTGACTCTACCATCGGGGAATGATGAGTTCATTATTTATAGTGATGCATCGAAGAAAGGACTTGGTTGTGTCCTTATGCAGAATGATAGGGTTATTGCCTATGCATCACGACAGTTTAAAATTCATGAACAAAACTATCCTACTCATGATCTCGAGTTAGCAGCTGTGATCTTTGATTTGAAGATATGGAGGCACTACCTCTATAGTGAAAAATGTGAGATTTATACTGATTAAAAGAGTTTGAAGTATACTTTCTCACAAAAAGAACTTAACATGAGGAAAAGGAGATGGCTTGAATTACTCAAGGATTATGATTGTATGATACACTACCACCCGATAAAAGCAAACAAGGTGGAAGATGCTTTGAGCAGAAAAGATCATGGAGTTTTGAACATGATGAGAATTGAAAGGGATCCTATTTTTATGGATCTAGTAACGTTAGATATGGGAATCACTATGGAAGGTGAAACATCAATAATTTTTCAAATGGTTTCCATACCATATTTAATAGAAAGAATAAAGAGTTCTTAGACCAATGATTAAGTTTTTCAGAAGAATATTAAAGCTGCGAATGATGGGAGATTGAGAGACTTTGTGTATGAAGAAGGAACTTTAAAATTCAGGAAGAGACTTTTTGTTCTCAATATACCTGTTCTAAAAAGATAATTTCTCATAGTTCCAATTTCTCTATACACCATGGGAGCACCAAAATGTATAAAGATTTGAAGGAACATTTTTGGTGGGACAACATGAAGAGGGAGATTGCTATTTTTGTGTCAAGGTGTATGGTGTGTCAACAAGTGAAAGCTAGAAGGCAACAGCCTAGAGGAGTAATGCAACCTCTTCCCATACTGGAGTGGAAATGGGACAATATTACCATGGACTTTGTCATGGGGATACCAAAGACTCCCAGAAGGAACGATGCAATATGGGTTATTTTTCATTGTCTTTCCAAGTCAACACATTTTCTTGCTATAAGAGAAGATCTACCACTGGAACGTCTAGCAAGACTATATATTAATGAATTGGTGAGACTTCATGGAGTACCCCTGTCGATTGTTTCTGATCGTGATCCCCATTTTACTTCAAGATTCTGGAAGAGTCTTCAGAAGGCCTTGGATACTGAAATTCATTTAAGCACTACCTACCACCCTCAAATAGATGGACAATCAGAAAAGACTATTCAAACCTTAGAAGACATGTTGAGATCTTTCTCACTTTACTTTCAGCGTATGTGGGATCAATATTTACCTTTGGTAGAATTTTTCTATAATAATAGCTTCCATTCGAGTATTCAGATGGCACCATATGAAGCGTTGTACGGAAAGAGATGTCACACACCAACATGTTGGGATGACGTTGGCAAAATAAAAATTATAGGGCCAGAACTTGTGGAGGAAATAATGGAAAAGGTGAAGGTAATCCAAACCCACATAAAATTAGCACAAAGTAGGCAGAAGAGCTATACCGATAATTGAAGGAAATATTTGGAATTTCAAGTCGGTGATCATGTTTTACTGAAGGTATCTCCATGGAAGGGAGTAATACGTTTTGGTAAGGAAGGTAAATTGAGTCTCAGGTACATCGGACCTTTCAAAATTCTAGAACTAATTGGGGCTGTAGCTTACCTATTGGCAATGCCGCTAAGTCTCTCCAAAGTTCATGATGTGTTCCACGTATCTCTATTGAGAAAATACATGCCTGGCCCAACGCATGTACTCACCTATGATGAATTAGAACTGGAACCCGGTCTGTCTTATTGCGGAAAGCCCGTTAGGATTATTGATACCAGAGAACAAGTATTGAGAAACCAGATGACTCGTCTGGTAAAAATCTTCTGGAGAAACCATAAGATGGAAGAGGCAACGTGAGAACCCGAGGAACTTATGATGAAGAACCACCTGAGTCTTTTCATGCGATAGTATTCTAGAAATTTTGAGGATGAAATTATTTGAAGGAGGGGAGAATGTAACACCCCAAGATTCTACAGTATACTTCTCTTTGAATAATGAAATAGCGTGTGTTGTATGCAACATTGAGTTCTAACACACCACAACCAATCAAACTAGCCGTTATGAATAGTAATACCCACTTTTTGAAATTTATAAATTTTATTTTTCAAAATAGACTTCATTTTTGGATTTGGAATATCGAATTTAGGCTATGGGGAAATTTTGGAACTTTTCGGATAACATTTATATTTTGATGAATAGTGAAAATTACTAAATTTTAATCAAAAACAACTTTTTTAATCGAAATAATTTATATTGATAAATTATGAATTTTAGTGGTTTTAAAATATATTTAGAATATATTTTTACCATTTAATATAATTTTGGTCATTGTACATAATTTTACAATTAAACCGGACATAAACCAGTGCCAATCTTTTGATAGTTTTTATCTTTTAAAAACACGCCTTTTGTTTTAACAACGAGAATTAATTTTAAATTAATTTCTGCCACTTCTATGTTTTGAATTTGGAAAAATAGATTCCATATTTGGAATCAAGATTTTTAAATTGTGTAAATAGGTAACTTTTATTTTTAGATATTTTGAATAATTGCTTCAGTAAATATTTTATTTACCATGGTTAAAGGGTAAATCCAGTAAATAAGGGTTAAAAAATAATATTATAATAAAACAAATTACCCTAAAACGTGTCCTAACCTTATTAGCTAATACATGTCCGACCATGGGAATATTTGGGTCGATTGTTGGACCCATGGAGCCACTTGTAAGTGATAATGACACTTTATATTAATTAAGTTAAAATAAATACAAAAATGACATAAGCATATATCTTTTAGAAAAACATCTTTTACAAAGGGTTATTTATGTTGGATTTTAGATTATAAATATTCATTAGAAAGATAAAAATATTTCCTACATAATGATATTTTATTTATAATTTTTAGACATTAAATAATTAAATTTATTTATGACACAATGATGATGAAGTAATTACAGTAAGAGTGAAAAATTAAAATAATTGATAATATAAATACCAAAATAAATATAATTTGAGACTTTTTATGAATTAAACTAATTTTCTAGGTTAATATGACATGTTATTATTGATTTAATTAACTTTTTCTGATGTAATCATTCTGTTATGATTTTTTAAAAAATCAATTTTCCAAATAGTGTCAAAATTGACATAAAAGAGTTTCTGAAAACAAATATTATATTATTAATTGATATTAATTTTTTTAAAAATATAAGGTTTGGCCAAGAGACTTATATCATGATAGGTGAATCATTAATGGACCACTTTGGAGTCTATTGGATGTATATAGTAAGTTTATAAACCATATAATATTAAAATACAAAGAGACATTGTAAAAGTGAAACTAATTAACTAAGAGTTAATACTTAAATATAAGGTTAATATAGTAACCCAAACCTATCTAAATCCTATTGGTTGAGTGGTTTTAGACCCTTCCCCACCTTAACCTATAAATAATCCACTTTAGAGCCATTAGAAACCGAATATTAATTTATTATAAAAAAATATTTCTAGCTTTTCCAAAGCTACCCCTCACCCCTCTTATAAAAGGGCACTCTCCCTTCTCATTAATTTACACCTTCAAAGCCTTTTGGTTAGGCCAACCCCTGCCCAAATGCTCTCTAAAATTTCCCCACTTCCTTATAGAGTCATTCCAATAGTCATAAAGCCAACCAAAGGAGCCATTTTGATCAAATCAAAAGGAAGAACCTGAAGAAGAGGTAATGTTTTCACCACCCTCTTTCAAGTTCCTTTCTTCTTCCACTTCTTCTTTCTTTATTATTCCCATTCTAAAATAATAACTACAGTATCTTATATATACTGTGATTTTATTATAAATATGTTATAACCATATTCATTATTCTATCCATCCATTGAATGACATGTCACCATAGGTGCATACGTACGGCTTACCGTCTCCACATCGTCGTGTAATTGTTATTCAATATATTATTATTTGGATGGGTATAATAATGATTTTAATTCATTTAAATAATAAATATAACATGATAATGATTCTGTATATATGATATACCATCCAATTATATATTATTTTAATATCAAAAGAATGATATTGTCGCTCGTGCGTACGTACGGACTACCGTCTCCACGAACACGATGAGATTCATTCTCCATCATATCCATTCAAGTATAATTATCATTTGATGATTAAAAATAATGTTTAAGGACTTGATATAATTATGGATATTAATAATATACAACCTATTAATAACAAACATGTCTTATGTAACAAAACATATAAAAGAAAACGAGTAAGTTAACACCCAAAACAACGATAATTCTAAGATATTATTAACAAAGAAAAATTGAAAGATCATATATGATATCATATTAATGTATATGATTCTTGTATAATTTAATAAAAATTATTTCACCATTATATAGGAGGTTAAACTACCCTCAACCAAGGAAAATTACAAGGTAAGGGTTTATTTCGCAATCTCTTCATTATCTGAGGTTGTTTATACGTAATAATCTACTGGGACTTCTTTATCATCCACATCCAAGTTTCTTAAAAATGTATTTTAATTTTTTTTACTATTTACTATAATATGAGTTAAATTCATTTATACCCTTTTTGACTTTTTATAAGAGGTTTATAAAGGAATCTTTCCGTTGTTTTCCAAACAAGGTGCTTTTTAACCTTTTCGATAGAACTATGGTAATGTTTTTTTAACTTATACGGCGGGTGCAGCTATTTTCCACCGTTATAAAATAGTTGAAGATTCCCTTACAATATTATAAGAATATTTTCAAACAAAATGTTTTATTTTATAAATATATGACTCTTAAATGATTTCAAAGTAGAAAGATATATTTATCTAAAATGAGTTTTGATTTCATCTATGTCAACATCCTTTGATGGATTTTACACTTATTTGAAGTTGATTTATTATGATACAAAACTTCTATATTGTATTAAAGGTTCTGTGATATGTTTAAATTTGGATGTTTTATTTTTATACCATTCATGGTTTATGGATGAAGTATTTACATTTCGTATGATATTTTTAATACGAATGTTTATGTTATGTTTAAACCTTTTCATATGGGAATGCATTGGACTTAATATGTGACGGGTGGAGCCTGCTATAGCTCCTTGATGCATCCGTAGGTCTCATGAGAAAAACTAGTGTCTTCGAACAAGGCCTTGGAAAAATCTTATTTGTAGTCTTGGCACGAGGCCTTGGCTATGTGGTTATGATAGTCTGGCATTATGCATTCCATCATTATGAAAGTGGTTATTGATATTTCATGTGATTATTCAATTAGTAGAATATCCATGTGAATAAGTAAATGACATTATTTAATTTTATTTTTTCCATACCATGTTGAAGTTCATGTTTAAAAGGATTTTGTTTTAGTTATACATTTACTTAAATGTTTATTCTTATTTATGAAAGTTTCCGCTCTATTGTAATCCTTACTGGGAATTTGATCTCACCCCTTTTCTATGTTTTATTTTTCCCAGGATGTGAAGAAGTAATTTATGAATGACCTATAGGGATAGTATGGGGGGATAAGAGTGTGGTCTATGGAGACTATATTTTTTTAATTTTCATTTTATGATGTAATGTAAAACTTTATTAATGTATCTAGTGTTTCCAAGGCTACTAAACTAATCTGTCTTTCGAGATTTTATATTTCTTGTGATCATGCCAATGTTATGTAATAATGCACCAACTCTGGGTAACTAGGGTCGGGGTGTTACATGAACTCCACACCTATCCTCAAATTACTTTTTTTAGGTAAATAATATATCATGTACTGTGGAGAATCTAGAGTTGGTCAGATAGAATTGTTGATGTAGGAATATCTAGTGGTTTCTTATTGATCCAGAAAGATGAGGCCACATGAGATGAATTACCCTAATCATGATTTTTATTTATCAGCACTGGTAAATTAACTAATATGATAGAGAAATTCTCACATGGGTTGGAGGATAGTGGTATATAGGAACCATAAGATCTTCATGTACATAATATCTCAGCAGGACCCGAACCTTTGACAGAGGAGGTGGGATGAGTATATGTAGACATTTAAATTCATTATAGATTATACAATAGTCAAGGGAAATTACATTTATAATTAATTAATACTAAATACACATATATATGTGTTATTTTATTTTTTCAATGAGTGGTAGATGATTGAACTCTTCTCAAACATGTATATTTATGTTCAGGAGTCCCAAGGATATGTAGCTATGACTTCAAAATATATTATACCCATGATTTTGGAATAGACAAAAACCAACCCATAATATGACCGAGAGGGCTTAGTCCTTAGGGAAATATTTTATGGTAGGGAGACACCAACATGATGGTCCATTTATAGAGGAAATTCTATTCTTTTCCATTGATGAGTATGGGTTCCTACTTCTTGTGCGAGGACCTGATAAAATATTTTCATGATTATAGATGGGAGATACATCATCGTTTGATAAATATGTATTTCCATATCCATTAAAATAATGGTGGTTACTAATGGAGAAGGAGGTGTAAGGATTTTTGGAATAATGTTTCACTTGTAAATTAGTGAAATTCGAGCATCATAGGAAAGTTGGAAATTTATAGACCTTTTCTATTCCCAAGTGGAAATGGGATTCTTTTGCTATGGATTTTCTGATAGGATTACCAAAGATAATTCATATGAATGATGTTGTTTGGGTTATTTCGGAGAAAATGAAAAAAGGTATCTCAATTCATTCAAATTAAGGGTAACTTATCATTTAATGATCGAGGTAGTCTATATGTGAGTGAGATAGTTTGTATATAAAACATTTCAAGGATTATCATTTCTGATAAAGATCCCCATTTCATGTCACAGTTCTAATAGGGTCTTTAGATGGATCTAGGATCATAGGTTCTTTTGAGTACAATCTATCATACTTAGAATGTAAATCAATATAAGAATAGTATTTAGGTGTTAGAGGATATTTTTCAAGCTTTTATCTTGGATTTTAGTGGTTAATGGGAACAAATTGCGGCACTCAAGGAGTTTTCATATAATAAAAACATCCATGATTTGATCTATATGGAAAATTTTGATATTTTTATGGTGGTCCATTCCATTCACCTCTTTTTTAGATAGTGGTAGTTGAGTAAGTGTTTTTTCGGTCTATTCTCATTAAGAAGACATCTGATTAGGTTCATTTGATCATGAAGTTGTTGGAAACCGTATCGAGTATGTATAAATTTTATGATGACCATCCAAGAAGACCTATAGAGTTTGAGTTTGTTCATCATGTTATCTTAATGTTTTATTCTAGGATATAAAACACCATATCAAAAAATAGGTAAAGATAAAGCCTATCTTTGTTGAACTATTTGAGAGAGTGGAAAGGCTTGGTTTAGTGGCATACCAATTAACCCTTACACAGAGCTATATTTCCATTCAAAACATGTTTTAAATGTCTAGGATTATAAGATATTACTTGAAACCATATCATGTAGTGTACATTGAGGACATCAATATTTGTGGTGATGCGTGCTTTGAGGAGCAACTAATACAGATTGTGGATAGTAGTGTGAAGTATCTCTGGGGTAGGGTGATTAATTTTGTTCAAGTATTGTGATAGCATGGGCATGTTTTGGAGGAGACATAGGAGAGGGAGTCTAATATAAAAAAATAGTGGTCATAATTTTTAACTAAGATACCATATTGATTCTTAGATCATCTTGGGGATGATGTTTTATATGGTGGTGAAGTTGTAATATCCTATCTTTTTTCCAGTACATCCCTCTTTGAGTTTTTCATTTGATCCATGATAGATGAACCTTGTTTGAATATAGTGATTAATTATTGGGTAAAATGATCTATGTTCAAGGATGTATGTGTTTTTTGTTAATTTATTCCAGATATAAATGTGTTAAATGGGTTTATGAGGGTTTTACATGCTTTGGAAGTCTTTTTATGTGTTTTAGTTCCTTTTGTTGATTATTCACTAAAAATATCTATATGGGGAGATTACACGCTTTGTACCTATTATAAAACATGTAGCTACTTCAAAATATAGGCTATGAACTAGTTTAGGGAATGAAGTGGATACACTTCTTATAAAAGTTGACCATGGTTAAATATAACCCAAAGTGATGGGTTTTTTGGTGTATCCCATTAAAAAGTAATAAATGACATGTAAATGGATTAAAATTCATGTAATTTCCTGACCAGTTATTTCCATAAATTTTATGAGACATTTTCTTCTCATTCCCTTACTGTAACTTCATCCTCTAGAATAAAGATAGTTCTTTAAAAAAATTTGGATGACCTTTCCCTATTCATGATGTTTTGTTTGTATGATCGATCCATATTAAGTCGTTGGATTTGGTTTCCCCCTCCTCTTACATTTTTCTTCATTAGAGAAGTTGAATATTTAGACAAATTTTGGTTATGATCTTGACTTGATCTATTCTTGTGACCATGTTAGAGAGTGTAAGATTAAGGAATTTTATAGTTAAAATAAATATGACCAATTGAAATTAATAACATAAAAATATTTTAGGAATTAAAAATTTTTCAACACTATATTAATTATTTAATAAAAAGGGATTTCATCACATTAATTCATTAAATACCCTAGGTATTCTCACACAATTCTAGATTTCCATGGGAAGACAATTCATTATGAAAATTTATGTTCTTAAAATCTTATTCCGGTTGATTTCAAATAATCATCATGAAGAACGATTTCAATCAAAAAAACTACAACAATAAAAATCCACCCCATTATTGATTTTGATAATTAAAAATCCAAAGGTATAATTCTATTTTAAATGCATAAAATAAAATAAATACATGTAAACCCTTCCAATTCTAATTAATTAATTTTTATATAATTTTTTATCTTCATAAATTAATAGATACTATCCACCCAAAGAAAGGATATAAAATTCAATTCCCATAGATGTTCATAATAAGAGGAGAATATGTATCCCTTACCACAAAGAAACATTTTCAATCATCATGTAAAATTGGGAGATTATGAAATAATAAAACTACCACAACCACAAAAATAGAATCTAGATTAACGTAAATCAAAAAAATAAATTTTCATTATCATATTTCAATAACTCCTATAAAAAATTACCTCACCACTATGAATCCACAAGTGGGGAATAAAAGATATTGAAGCGAAAAAAATAAGGACTCCCCAAATATTTTCAAAGAACAAACTCTTAAAGCATTGGATTAAATGGACAGAAATAATAATTTAGGATCGTCTAAAATCACCTAAGGTTCACAAAAAAGTCATGCTGAATAAGAAATAATAGTGGTCTTATAAAAAAATATAAACATGATGGAACTCAACACATTCATGGAGAGAGAAACTGCTTCATTCAATGATTATTCACGATTATCATTTACTTAGTCCATGAATGAAGTTTAAGCCTTGAATGAATTTAAATAAAATATTAAGATTATCTAGAAAATTTCATTGATCCTAAACCTAGAATTTATTCACATCATGAAAAATACCATTACATCATGTATTTATTTATCATAGAATTCCATTTTGAATATTCATGTTGGGAATCACCCTCCATCAATCTGTAGACAAAAATTAATGTTTTGAACACATATTCAAACATTGAATATCACTATAAAAATTAATTATTACCCTGAACCCTATCAAAACTTCTCTGATCCTATACCTAAATCCAACAATGACCTAACCAGTAATGTAATTAGTTGATAAGGAACCAAAAATTTCATTAGATACCACATAAATTGTTTTCATTACTAAGAATTAAAATCATTCCAAAATAAGGGAAAATTTAGAAATAGTATAAAAAACCATCCCACATGTTACCTATCAAGGATCTGATTATAAATAGACATGTCCACAAACCATGTGAAAATCATAATTGAAAAAGATATATATCACAAATAATAAATATACCTAGAATTAAATAATTAATTTTAAAAAAACAAGGAAAAATTAAAAAAAATGTAATGAACTAATACCTTCATCTCATATTACTATGTAAACTCTTCTAGGAAACCACACCTATATATCACATGAACTATGGGGGTCAAAATGGATACAGAAAAACATCTCTTGATAAACCTAGATCTCAATTTGTCACGCCATAAATGTTGCATCATCCCCAACTTACAAAACTCCATATTGAATGAATTTGGATTCATTATGATGATACCGATAGAGGTGGGACACATGGAAAACATCGTGAGTACTTGGAATCTGTGGTGGAATTATCGACCAATAAGCCACCTTGGGAATTTAATCCAGAACCTCTTGTAGCACCCAAAAAATAGAGATAAATCATACTCCCTCTTCCCAACCTCCACTACCCATGATGATGGGATTCCTTTAAGAATATAAATAATATGACATAAAACATAAAGGGCCTCTTCCTAGGATAATCATTGGAATTTTGATTGTTGTTTAATGCCTTAATCTAATATCAGACAATCTAAATATTCTCTGATCCTCTCTATATGACCTCAGGAAAATAGAAAGGTTATTCAATAGAATTGATCTAGAAAAATAGATAATGACATGAATTCCCATTTGATTTTTCAAATGGATTTGTGAAAATAGATAACTGATAAATGTTTTTAAGGGAAATCATAACCAATGATTGGATTGTTACTCACAATACCAAGTTACAGGATTGCAACATATCCATCATCATCTTGTTAGTACACTATTTCTTCATATAATTATGAGTTGAGAATTTGTTATTTGGAACAACTAATATCTAATGGTATGCTAAAACTAATTACGAAATCATAGAGAAAAATAAAGATCAAGATCATAGATGAATGTCCTCAGTAAACCATGAATACAAAAAACATCATCCACATACCACCATGACAAAACATCCACTAAAATCAATTCATGGATCACTATAAAGTGAGTTAAAATTGATAGTTAATCCATTATTATGAAAATATTATCGTAGCATCCCTAAAATTGGGGAAAATTAGTGATGAAATCATTCAAAATTTTCTCCCACTATTACATTGGGGGATCCATTGGCTACAACAACCCTCTAGAAACATCACGCTAATCTTTTACCTACTAAAGAATCATATAATACACTATAAAACCACTAATAAACATATCATTCAAGGATACTAAAGATTAAACCACATGTAATGATACATATTTGAAACACTAGGATGAAAAGAACAAG
Source organism: Viscum album (assembly GCA_963277665.1). Taxonomy (NCBI): domain Eukaryota; kingdom Viridiplantae; phylum Streptophyta; class Magnoliopsida; order Santalales; family Viscaceae; genus Viscum; species Viscum album. The sequence continues at coordinate 1,099,595,661 of OY728138.1, read as the reverse complement.
GTGAGATATGAATCATATTATGAACATGCTCATGCATCAAAAATGCTACAAGAAACATCCCTTAAAATAGAATTCACTTATAAAAATAATCTATCAACCCATTTAAAGCATCACCATGGACAATATAGTCTCAAATCAACTCTTCCTCTGAGTCTCCCCTCTGATACTCCTCCACATGTTTCATCATGGATGAATCCACCATTATATTATAATGGCATCCTCCTGCATTGACTTCCCTGGAATCATGATTCATGTTGTGATCTATTCCAACCCTAATCAAACAATTTTCAATTCTGAAACCACAAAAACCCATGAAATTAAAATAAACTCATCTGAATATATATTCCCATTTTCCAGATTATAGAAAATATAAAAATAATAATCCAATAGAATCTCTATCCACCTTCTATATTATAAATTCAGAGCCTACTGAGTGAATAAATATTTTAGGACCTTGTGTTCAATAAAAACCATAAATCACTTTTCAATGACACATTAACACTAAAAAATTGATTTAAACTAAATATCCACTATCATGAGATCAAAAGTGGAATATATAAACTAATAGGTATGTATCTAACTAGACTAATAAGATATTAAATCCCTCTAATGCATTATGCTGCATCCTAATTGTAGATAAAATTGATCAAAAAACCTCAACCATTGCCCCTTATATAGGAAATCAATGAACTAGGGAACTGACCAATATCTCCTTCATGTAGGAAAATGTCACATCACATCGATATATATATATATATATATATGAAATTATGGTCTATCCTAGTCAAAGATTTTAGTAGTGACTTAATCTATGATAATCTCAACACAAACCACTTATAATATCTCAAAACCCCAATGAAGCTAAAAACTTATTCCACCTTCATGGTTGTTTTACAAGAATCAACTAGATTTATCTCTAAGGGATCCAAGACCACACTGAGCAGAGACACCACACACAAATGGAAATTCACCTCTCTCATTAAAAACATGCACTTATACAGCTTTTCACAAAGATGAAACTATCAAAAAACTTATATAAAATCTATGATTTGGTCCACAGGGTCCACCTATACCTTCATGCAAACCATGATGTTTTGAAGAAAATGTCTATTATCTTGTCCAAGAACTCATATAATATCTATTTCATGATCCCTATGAAAAATGATGGCTCATTCGTTAAACTGAATCTCATGAAAATGAACTATATCTATCTATATATGAAGCTAAAGGTAGTATTAAAGATATATTCATATTTCACCTTCATTCGATAATACCCAAATAGTAAATCAATCAATTAATATGCAATGTATCCCTTCATCTAGTCAACTAGATCATCACTACTTTGAAAGGGGTAATGTTTCTTAACCCCAACCTGATTCTACCTATGATATAAAACAAAAAATATAAGACTAATATCCTCATTCTTAAAGAACAAAATGAGAGAACCATAAAGGTAAACACTAGTGATGATGAAACCACACTTCATGAGATCATTAATTTTAATTCTTATCATGTTCATCCGTTTAAGAACCATTAGAAAAGAATCCATAAAAAATATTCCCTTATTTTTAAATCAATATTTAAATAAATGTTTCTTCAAGGGGTAGTGGAAAAACCCCATCCAGGAAGATATCAAGAAACTCCACCAAAAACCTATGAGTATCACATTATTATTATTACATTGTTATCTTCACCAAATCATATAATAGAGGCCCCACCCACCATCCACCCAACCAATAACTCTGATTTCAGATTAATTCCATTGGATCTCCCTACTCATTATAAAATGAAACCATCTAAAAAAATTAATCATTGAAAATAAATATAAAATACATCCAATCCATGATAAGGATATAATTTTATGGTTATATCTATAGTTATAATAAATCCACCCCTTATTGGTGTTTCCCCATCACTAGTCTATATCAATAGAAAACACTGAGCAATCAAACTTGATCTCCACCAAGTGTGGATAACATGAAGGGAACTAAAATTAGCGCCACCATAATACCCAAATAAAAAAAATCAAAGACGGAGGACTGAAGTATTTATAGGATCCTTAATTGAAAAAAATTTGAAACCAGGTTAGATGATAAACTGATCATACCTCGACCAACCTTAGTCTCTACTGGCATTAGAACCTCCATCTCACACATCTTACAATGCCATGTACTACTTTCACTATGCTTATAGACTATATAAATGATCAAAAATATAGTCAAATGAGGATAGTTATAATCATAATTATTCCCTAATCCAAATCTATTTTCCATTGGATGAACAAAATATTGCTATATAAATTGTTGGAAAACATTGTGGGTCCCTGTAGATGATACTTCATTATAGGAAAATACTTCTACTACTGAAATGGGTCTTAAACTCCCATATGATTGTAACATATACTAGTGTTCATACATATATCCTAAGAGTGAAAACCACCCTGAACGATGTATCATGGAACTGGGAAACTCTCAATAAATGATCAGGAGCCACCATCTTATAGTGAGGAAAATTGTCTATGGAGGCCAGTTCCCCACCAGTTGCAACCCCGACTGGCTTCAAATCTGCAACTACTCCCTAAAGCCTTACACCAATCTATTACAAATTGTACACTATCTCAATTATAAACTTCTATATAATTATTCCATAGGATATCTTTATCATTATTCACCACATTAAAATACATAAGAACTGTAAATTGAATGATCACATATTTTATTTCTTTGTATAACACCTCTACTAAAAATTGAGATATCGAATTTCAAATTTGAAATGTACCAAGAAAAAATAGTTGATCCTTGATCATGACCTTAAGAACTTATACACTTATTCCCCCTTAATTAAGGGAGAAAAAACATTCCTCTTTTCTGATTTCACTATCTATTGTATGAATTCCAAACAAAAATCCTTCTGAAAATATGAACACAACACATTTGCATTATAACACCCTAAAATTATAGTAGAATAAAATTTTATTCTATACAATATTTGATACAAAACAATAAGCTTTATTAAACCCACCTAAAATTTCTTATTGTTATATATACATATATAAACATATATATATATATATTAATAATATTTATGTGGTAAATTAAAATTGAAAATCACGGCCAGTAGGATTTGAAATCACGCTTCATGCAGAAGCTCATGAGCGCACCACACCAAAGGACCAACCGACCTACGATTTTTTATTGGTATGTATACATATATCAATGAATATATATTAATAAAAAATATATGGTAAATTAAAATTCAATAATTGAACCTAAGCTTTCATGCAGAAGCTCTAGGGAGCACCGTACCAAAGGACCAACTGAGCTGGAATTTTCTATTATTCTGTACACATATATCACCATATATATATTAATATAATTTACGTCGGAAATTAAAATTGAAAAAAGTGGGCAGAAGAATTCAAACCCGTGACCGAAAACACCGGTAAAAATCCATTTACCGAACAAGCTAAATAATTTTTAAATTAATATATTTATATTTTTGTAAATATATTAATATAAATCGTGAAAAAATGCGTTCCTGCTAGATTTTTCCAGTGTCACACCTAATTTTTTCACCCCGCCCTAACGCGGGAATGGTATACCCATGGTTCTGGAGAACCATGGTTATAGGTCTTAAAAAAAGGCCATTAACTTACGATTTTGATGAACCATCGGTATAGGTCTTTGGAAAATACCCTATACCCACAGTTTTCTCTAAAACCGTGGGTATAGGTCTTGGAAGACAACTATACCCACAGTTTTTAGCACAACCGTGGGTATAGGTGGCATATACCCACAGTTTTTGAAAACCATGGGTATAGGTTCACATAATATTCTTATACCCACGGTTATGGAAAACTGTGGGTACAGGGGTACCCTATACCCATAGTTTTTTGCAAAACCGTGGGTATAGACCTATTTTCTAGTAGTGTAAGAAATGTTTTCTGAAAAACTTTATATGTTCTAAAGATAGTTTAATTGTGTTTTTCACACACAACATTAATTTTTTCTACAAATTTTAGAAAATTTATTTTATTAAATGAACATAATTTTTTAAATTATCATATCAAAATTTTCATAGGGTGATTTTTTTGATTTATCATAAATGTTTGATTTTTTGATGAATAGTGAAAAATATTAATTTTTATTGCAAACTGATATTTAATTTAAATAAATAAGAAGATTAAATTATATTATGATTTTTTTAATGTAAAATTAGTTAAAATATATTAAAATTTAAATAATTTTATTCCTAAAAATCAATTTTATATTGAATTTTGATATTAAAACCTTCTCTACTTATGATAATTTTCTCTTTCTACACTAGCATTTTCATTACATTTATAGGTATAATTATAATTAGAATTCAAAAAAATAATTTAATTGAAATTTGAAAAAAGTATTTTGTATTTGGAATCATAATAATTTATATTAGATAATAATTTCATCATAATTTTTTTACCATTGTGAATAGTGAAAATATTTAAAAATAATTATCATGGTTAAAGAAAAATGGGATTACTGAGGGTTATACTAAAATGATAAGGGTTAAACTGACATAAAACCTTGTAAAAATATTATTGAATGGAAGTATTTCGACCTTATCTCTCCATAATTTGAATATAGTATCATTTTGAATAAATTTTCTTGGTAAAGAATTTATCATTTTTGATTCTATTGGGAACGTTACATATAATTTCCAAGAGGGTTCCCTTATCAAACTTATCAAAAGGAACTCCATCAATTCACTTATTCACACATATAAAAACCATTTGATTGACCCGAAACACTGAAAATACTTCCATAAAATAATTATAAACATTTTAGGGTTTCTGGTTTTCCCAAAATACCAACCCTATGATCCTTAAAAGGATATCTTAAGTAGTTTTTTCTTAGAGAAAGTAATTTTTTTAACAAAGATCATTGTTTTTCATTATTTTTTTTCACCTTAAATTATGCATTAAAACATAAAATATAATAACAAAAATATCTTACATACACTGATATGTTATTATGTTGATGGAATAAAATTTATACTTCTCCTCCTCTATCAAATGGGTAACGAAATCATCAATCATGTGTACGGAGAACTACCGCCTCGAGAACTGATGTAATTTGTTTTCTATAACAACCTATAATGGCTAGATAAAATGATAAATTTATGAAATGAATTTAATATTTATGATATTATTATACTTATTGAATTATAATATCAAATATAACTTCTTACTTTCCATTCTATTTAAAATAAATTAATGTCACTCATGTGTACGACTGATTACCACCTAGAGAAGCGATTTGATTCTTTTTCCACATACTATTTATATGGGACGTAATAAGGATATATTTAATGAATGTTATATATATATATATATGAGACTATATTTATTCTTTAATATTAATATATCACCACATTTCTTACCCTTTCAGTCATAAACATAATGATAACGAACTTTATGCATACCTACGATCTACTGTCTCCACAAAGCGATGTGAATCATTTTACCTATAAAAAAATCATAAAAAGCTCGGAGAAAGTATATACTAAGTAAATATTATATCTAAAATATCAATAGAATTCTTTATATGATTGATATATATTCTATTCACGTGAATTGCATTGTTCAGGACAAAACATTCATGAGAAAACAAGGCAATTTACACCCGAAACAATGAAAACAATGAATCATTTTTAAAGAACGAGTGATATGATGTTATAAGTGTATACAATATGATATTATAAATATGAATATGGTGTTTTTAAATTAATAAAATTATTAAAACAATTATACAGGAAGTTAAATCATGTTCATCCAAAAGTAAGCAAGAGGTAAAGAACTTTGTCTCAATTTCCTTTCGATGAGGCATATTGTAATACTATGCACAAAATATAATTTACATGGTGTATATAATTTAACTTTTAAATTTAATATCATCAATACATTATAATTTATGCTATTTTAAGTTTTATTTTTAATTATTTAATTTACGGGTATTTGACTTGAAAGTTTCCAAGTGGTAATGAATTTCATAACCCAATTTCTTTTAATTAAGTTATATTGTATCCTTTTTTTCTTTGATATTCAAAGATTTTATTTTTAATTATATTTTATTATCATTATTTTTATAAACATTTGTTTTAGATTAATTTAAATTTAAAACACATAATTAATTCATTTATTAATTCTCATGTCATCTGTATGATCTTTTTAAGGCTTTATTTCAAGATCTCATTTTAATATGGTTTATTTATACATGAGTTTACATTGAATGAAATTATTAAATATATATCTAATAAACCTATTTAATTTTGTTATTATCTATTTAATAATGATATTTTCATGTAATAATATTATTTCCCCTCTCTTATGTACTTAAAACTATTGAGAAAACATTTGAAATTAAATTTAACTATATTTCTCTCTTCGATCCAAAATCCTTTTTATTCCAAATACATGATTCAAAAAAAAAGTCAAAAGTGTTTTGAAAATTATAAAAATGATTTATGAAAGTCATTTTTACCCATATTTTTATTTATTTATTTTTTAAAAGGAATATTCAGGTCATTTTACAAACAATACCTATTTGTATTTTACCAAAAAAATGAAGGTAATATTTGTTTTAATGTGTACAGAATATAAAAAATTCCATTCCGTCACAACTACTCATTGCATTAAATATTACTTCATTATTTTAAAATTTCATTTTAAAATAAATTTATTTCCAAAATTCTTTGTGTAATTTTAGTTTTAAATAGTTTCTTTCAAAAGGAAAACTATATTTTCCTCATGGATGTTTTTAAATAAATTTTTATGGTATTCTTAATCATCAATGACACCAATTTTTTTTTAAGAATTATACACTAGGTATATTTTGTTTATATACAATCATTATTGTTCATTAGGATTGTTTCTAATTATTTTTAGCAAGGAAATTATAGACACTGACTTCCAGAATTCTTTTTTGTAGCAATTAAGTTTTTATTGAATTATTCATTTTTCTATGACCATTGGACATTAAATTTCCCCAAAATATTCATATTATTTATTATTTATATTATTATTTCATAAATTGTATCTCATTTTTACATAATATATTTTTATTTTAAAGTTATTTGATTAAATAGGTAAATATTGATGTCCATATTCTTCCTTCAGTATGGATATTTAATGGTAAGACATATTTTTCATTACCCAAATTGATTATTTGATATATGAGGAATAATTTTTTAATATAGTTATAGGTGGGAAACATAGTTATATATCCCCTCAATTCACTAGTAGTCTGATGAGGTGAATCAATAACCAGACATTAAATGGATTTCTACCTGTATTTTTAAATTCTCTTGTGAATTGGTTTTGAAGATAGAGGTATGATACACAAGAGAACATGAAATCCTATTATTAATCATTTAATTATTTAAAAATTTAGTTATTATTATCGATGAGATTTTTACAATGATATTATCCTTGGATGTATTTCCTTCTATGTTTTCTGATTAAATGGATGTTTTTTTTCAGTTATTTATTTATAAATTGATTATTCCTTATCCTATATTCCATGATATTTTTCACAATGATATTATCTCTAGATGAATTTGATTCTAAGTTTTTTTATTAAATGAAATCTGTTTGAAATTATTTTCCATTCATATTGATTATACAAATCTTATCATTACATTGAAGTTATTTAAATGGAATGTGTGATTATATATTGAATATTCCATAATGATTATTCTTAATGATTCATAATATATTATAATTTAATTAACCATTAATGATCATTTAATCTCAACCTTATTTTGTTTCCTTTCAAATGAATCCATGAAGTGCACTATGATCGATATGAAATGATATTCTACAGGGAATAATGATATTCTATAAAAAAATATTTTGTAATTTTTTTATTCAACTTTAATATGGGAATAATGTATGTATCTAGTTTACCAACACTACGAAAATATTAGTTCTTTTGGGATTTGATTCCTTGTAAAAAATTCTAATGTAAAAAGGAATACAATGAATCTATGATCCTAGGGACGGGGTAGGTAGAATCATCCTTAATATTACTATAATGGATAAATGAACATAAACTAATATCTAAACTTATATAACTTTTCCAAAGTGGCACCCAAAAAATTAATGGAGCAAATGTTAGACTAATGAAAGTCTCATTCAAATTTGTACTATGCTATATCTCCTAAACAATGATGTTCCTGTTAATCTTTTCTACTCTCTTCCATTGAAAGGAATACAAGGTTCTTTTCTATTCCTTATCCTGCTCTATCTAGTCTATCTGATGATGATAAAAATAATCATCCTACTAAACATATATTTCCTATATATTTTGAATATTATGAATAAAAAATGTTCTTCAAAAATAGAGGAAAAACCATATTCTAGGAATTGATGAATTTTCTCAAGGTCTATTTAATCAATTCCATTTTAATTTACCAAAAATAATCATATTAATAAGTGTATGAAATAATCATGATGCATAAACAATTCATAGGAATCTACACTAAATGTGGAATTATCTCAGATTCTATTTCGATAGACTTAGTTGTCTTAAATTGAATCACACGGGGCTCTAAAATCTCAAATCTTAGTCTGTCTCTATAGACTATGTCACACACAAAGATCGACTGACACTTTTTACCCACCAACCCATGGAATCCTCATAGTTCCTATGTAACACCCAAGATTTTTATGAGAAATATTTTGTTTTTATGTTATATACATCAAAAAAGGAATCTTTCACTACACACAACACTAGCTTGGCTTGCTTTACACGCAATCACGACCTTCCTCGATAGCTTGCATTGTACGCAATATCGAGTTTCACTAAACAACGATATACTATTAAAATATTATTAAAAATAGATGTTATGAACAGTAATACCCACTTTTTTAAATTTTATCTATCAAAATGGACTTCATTTTTTGATATGGAATATCGAAATTAGCCTAGGGTGAAATTTTGGTTTTTTTCTAAAAACATTAAATTTTTGAGGAATAGTTAAAACACTAGGTTACTACTTAAAAATGGAATTTTTATTTAAATAATTATTTATTTTATATAAATTTATCTTAGGTTAAAATTGATACATAATACCTATATAAGTTCAAAGTAATTCATTGGAGTCATTTTATAATAATTTTAGATATATAAAAATTTTATTGAACTTTTCACCGTCTTTTACCCACCTCCTAGGAGAGTTTCAAAATTTACATAAAACTTAATTTTACCAATTATATGAGAGGAATTCATAAAATCCAAGAGACATGGTCAATATTAAGGAGTAAAATGTGGTTCAATAAGATAAAAATATTTTTTGGTGAATAGTAACTTTTTACTTTTATTTACCACAGTTAAAAGTAAATAGGGTAATTAAGGGTAAAAATGGTGTTATTATTACCCTAAAAAATGTACTAATTCTATTGGATAAGTTTAAGTCAACAAAAAACAACCTTATTAATAAAATATGACCATTTAGGTCCACTTGGATTAGATTAGGACATTTATTATTATTTTATTTAAAGAAGAGTTAAAAAGGTTAAAATCAAAGTTTAATAACTAAAACATTTTTAATAAAGGGTTATAAATAAGATAATTTCGACTATAAATATTCATTAGAAATATAAAAAGATTTCCTACATAATGGTATTTTATTTATAATTTTTAGACTTTAAATAATTTAATTTATTTATGACACAAAGATGATGTAGTAATTAACTTATTAAGAAAATATTAACATAATTGATATTATAAATACCTAAATTAAAGTAATTTGAGACTTTTAATGAATTAAAATAGTTTTAATATGACATATTAATATTTATTTAATAAAATTTGTTCAAAATAATCATGCTGTTATGATTTTTACAAAAATCAAATACCAAATAGTGTTAAAAAGTGACATAAAATAGTTTTTAAAACAAATAATATATTATTAATTGTTATTTTATTCCTAAAAATCTAAGGTTCGGCCAAATGACTTAGATAAGGTTATATATATTTATAATGAACAACTTGGAGTTCATTTGTCTTGTCATAGTAAGTTTATTAACAATATAGTGTAAGAAAACAAGAAGATAAAAGTTAAATTATTTAACTTAGAGTTAAATCTAAATGAAAAGGTAAAAATAATAACCTAAACTTGTCTAAAATCTATTGGTTGAGAGTATTTAGACCCATACCCACCTTAGCTTTGAAATAAATCAGTTTGGAGCTATTAAAAGCCGAATATGACTTTATTATAAAATAATATTTTAAGTTTTTCCTTAGGTACCCCTCTCCTCCCTTATAAAAGGGCATATTTTCCCTCTCCTCCTCACACCACATTGAGACTTCAAGCTTGGCCAAAACCTGCACATTTACCTTATCAAATTCCCTAGAAACATCCTAGAGGTCCTGGTATTCTTCAAAAACCATATTTAGTGCCCTAAGAGGAGGTTAAGAAGAGGTGCTTCAAAGAAAAGGTAATGTCTATTACCGATTTTTTCATCTTTATTTCTTCTTCTACTTATTCTTATTTAGTTGTTTCATTATGAAGTAATAAAATAAGTATAACTAATATACTTATATGTTATTATAAATTTTAAACAACCCTATTTCACCTTCTATCCATCCTATGGAAAATGAAATTACCGCGCGTGCGTACGTACGAAATACCGTCTCCACGCTGTGGTGTAATCTGTTTTCCACCACCACCTTACTTGGATGGGTATAATGGTGTAAATAATTACTATATATTATTATTGTAATGTGATATTGATTCTTAAATTGTATACATACACTACAATACAATTCCATGATCATGGGAATGATATCATCGCTCGTGCATACGTACGACCTACCGTCTCCACGATGTGATACGTCTCGTTCTACATGATATTCATTTCATAATGATTATATAAATTAATTTAATGAATAAATATGATATATTTTAGACTAATAACACTCTGGAAATGAGGTCTCTATAACCTAAAAATAAGAATAAGAATTTATTTGACAAAACACGCATAAGAACAAAAAAGAAATAAACACCCGAATAACAAGTAGCAATGAAATATTACTAATAAGAAGCTAAGAATATTAACATATATGATTTAATAACAATTATTAAAACTCTGGAATAAGTCTATAACATTATTTAAATCATTATACAGGATGTTTGGACACGTACGAAGCAAATCGGACCTAAGGTAAGAAAAAATCTTGCAATCTCAATTTTTATCCGAGATTGTTTATACTTCGATAATTACTGGGGCATATTTATCATCCACATCCATGTTTAGTCAATATGTAATATTATTTCTATCCTCATACAATTTTTTAAATCAAATTTTACCCTTTGGTGAGTTCTTAGTAAAAGATATGATATGAATATTTTGTCGTTTTTAGTACGAGGTACTTTTTTGACTTTTCCGGCCAAAGTATGAGAAGAATTTTTTTCTTTAACTTATATGGAATGAATGGATTTTTCGAACATTTTTTCCATGAAGATTAATTTACAAGTTTTAAATTTTATTTTTAATCAACTTCTTTTAGTTTAAAATTGTAAGACATGTTAAGAGAGGAAAAATGTTTTTGAAGTAGAAAGGATATTTTCCTCAAGAATGGAGTTCAAATGTTTTATCAAAATTATTTTCCATCTAAGATAATATAGGGTTCTATTTCTATCCCTATTTTTACATTGATTTGATTATGTTATGATGGAATTATTTTTTTATGATGTTCTTTTATCTTATATGGATTATGTTACGATGGCATGATGTTTAAGATTCCCATTTTAATTACATGGATTATGATATGATGTATGATTTATGATTTTGTGGAAAACATAAGACTGGTTTAATAATGATATGCGTGGGACCTATATCTCCCTTCAATTCATTGGGTAATGATTTATATCTCATGAGATAGACATGGCTGGAACGGTAGGTTAATCTGGTTCAGTGATACAGGACTGAAACAAGGAGTGAACTCAGTTCAAAAATGGACTTTGTCCACAAAGATAAGTCTTAGAAATGAGTCTTGACTACTAAGAAATGATTCTCTATGATTATGTGTGTCTGACACAATGTTTCAAGTTATGATTATTGGGATTACATTTCACTACTATGATTTATCCCATGTTATGTAATTATGATCTATTTTGCAGGTTAATATTTTCAAAATGTTATGTTCTTATGAACATGATGTGATTGATATTTCTTTTGTTTACACTTACTGAGCATTTGATCTCACCATTTTGTATGTTTTCTTTTCCCCAAGTCAGGAAGGATGGTATTAAGTAGGATAAGCCAAAAAGGGATTCTAGATATGATGAAATAAATGGGAGATAATGTAGATGATTTATGAACCATTTTTTTATGTTTCTCAGTTTCTAAAGATATTATACCTATACGGTCCTATTGTGGTTTTGTTGTATGTTCTAATAAGTGTACTTCAATTTTGAAGTATTAACAATGTATGTAAAGTATGGGTCGTTATAGTTGGTATCAGAGGAAAGGTATAGTCAACCTTTGGAAACTTGGATGTGAAAGCCTTAGTAAGAACCCTAAGGATATATCTAAGAATAGAAAAATCTTAGTGTTTTAGAAATTTCCATGAACAACCTATGATAAGACCTTAAGTATGAAATTTTATTCTTGATTATGTGGTCTTCCTATTGTAATTAGTGTTTCTCACACTATTCTTATTGGTTTTAGTCAATGGTTGGAACACAAAGGGATTGTGTTAATGCGGAATGCGACGGGAAATGCAATGATTTTCCCCATGAGCTGCCAAACGTCATGGGAGATGGAATGAAAAATCTTTTAGCCATGCTCACACAACATTCTCAAGCTTTGAATCATGCAGGACTTCCAAATGAGAAAATGAAGGAGCAACATTCTGTTGAATCCTTCATGAGGCAACGTCCACCCTCATTCAGCGGGTCTACTGATCCATTAGTGGGTTAACAATGTATTAGTACCATTGAAAATATATTTTCAGTTCTTCAATGTTTTGAACATGATAAAGTCATCTTAGCAGTATATCATTTGGAAGGTGAAGCTGATCAATGGTGGAATCTTATCAAGAATACGAGTTCGAGAGATGAAATTGAGTCTATGGAATGAGATGAGTCCAAGAAATTATTTTTCAATAAGTACTTCCCTCATTTTATTCAAAAAAAGATGGATAAAGAGTTTCTTGAATTGAAGAAAAAGGATGATGAATCTGTTGGAACCTAAGAAGCAAATTTTACAAGACTTTCAAGGTACCCTTCCAGAATTATTATCCAACCTGAGAGTAAAATTGATCGATTCTTTAGTGGCTTAAAACTAATTCTTCAAAGGGAATTATCCATAAGGGAATTAAATAGCTATGAGGAAATTGTTCGATGTGCTCTCAAGGTTGAGATAGATATTAGAGTAACCCATCATTCTTATGGGTTTGATAAGAAGAGGAAAATGGTATTCAATGGAAAATCTAAAGACCGCACTGAAAAGAAGATGAGTTTTCCCTTATGCTTAAAGTGTGGAAAGAAACATGGATGGAGTTGTCTTAAAGGGACAAGTAAATGTTTCAAATGTGGGAAGGAAGGTCATCAGGCATTTGAATGCTGCAATGATGGGAAAGAGATTTCTAGTGATGAGAACAAAGAAAGGGATACAAAGAGTGAACCTCCTACACTTAAATGTTACAATTGCAAGGAAATGGGGAATTATGAAAATCAATGCCCTAATCCAAGGGTTGTTGATGATGATCGACAGCAACAAACTCTTAAGGCTAAATACAAATAAAAGTCACATGCAATTTCTATCAGCGATGTGGAGTAAGATAACGAAGTGGTGAAAGGTACACTTACCATCCACCCTAAACTAGAAAATGTTTTATTTGATTCTGGATCCACCTACTCTTTTATTTATAAAGAATTTTCTAAGGGTATCTCTGTATTACCCCAACAATTAGATGTTGAGTTAGCTGTGACAACCCCTAATGGTACAATAGTCGCATCAAAAGTTTACAATTCTTCTTCGATCGATGTTTATGGGAAAGTGATTTCTGCAAATCTTGTGATCCTTCCTATAGTAGAATTTGATGTTATTCTTGGCATGGATTGACATTCTTTATATAGAGATCATATCAATTTCCAAAGAAGTGATGTCACGTTTCATATTACAGATCAATCTATGACCGTTTATCGATGCAAGGATGAACAAAAACATCCAGTGGAAATTTCATCCATCCTATGGGTCTTGATTCCACTAAATGAAGGTTATTTATCTCAAATGGTTGGAGAGAAACTCACGATTTAGAATATGCTCATTGTACGGAAGTTTGATGATGTCTTTCCAGAGGAATTTCTTGGTCTTCCACCAAATTGTGAAGTTGAGTTTTCAATAGAACTCGTACCGAGTGCTTTACCTATTTCAAATAAACCTTATAGAATGGACCCAATTGAGTTGAAGGAATTAAAGAAGAAACTCCAAGAGAATCTTGATAATGGATTCATACACCCTAGTGCATCACCTTGGGGAGAACCTGTTCTATTTTTTAAGAAGAAAGATGGATCAATGAGACTTTGCATTGATTATCGAGAACTTAACAAGATCACTATAAAAAAAATCCTCTCCCATGCCTTGATGACTTATTTGACCAACTACGCAGAGCTCAATACTTTATCTTTGTTTAGGGTTTCATCAATTAAGGGTCAAAAGGGAGGATATACCAAAGATGGATTTCCGTACAAGGTATGGACACTATGAATTTATTGTGATGCCATTTGGTCTTACTAATTCCCCTTCTATATTCATAGATCTAATGAATAGAGTCTTTAGAGACTATCTTGATCTGTTTGTGGTAGTCGTTATAGGTGATATTATTTTCTATTCAAAGAGAAAGGAAGAACATGAAGATCACTTGAGAATTTTATTGAAGACCCTAAGAAAGGAGAATCTTTATGCCAAATTTACCAAGTGTGAATTTTGGCTCCAAAAAGTTTCATTTTTGGGTCACATAATCTCAAAAGAGGGGATATATATGGATCCAGCAAAAATAGAGGTTATCGAAAGACGGTTGATACCAACAACAATAACTGATATCTGATGTTTTCTTAGTTTGTCTGGATATTATCGATGTTTTGTGAAAGATTTTTCATGATTATCTAATCCACACACCAGGTTGACTCAAAAAGGATTTAAGTTCGTTTGGACGGAGGAGTGTAAATAGAATTTCAAGGAGTTAAAAATAAGGTTATCCAGTGCACCTGTGATCATACTTCCTTGTAGTGGATAAAGGTTTGTGATTTATAGTGATGCATCCAAGAAGGGACTGGGGTGTGTTCTCATGCAAAAATTATATGGTGATAGCTTATGCCTCACGATAGTTGAAAATCCATGAGAAAAATTACCCAACTCATGATTTGGAGTTAGCTGCGGTAATCTTTGCATTAAAAATTTGGAGGCATTATCTTTCTAGAGAAAGGTGTGATATTTATACTAATCATAAAAGTTTAATCTATATTTTCACACAAAAGGATCTGAATATGCACCAAATAATATGGTTGGATCTGATTAAGGATTAATATTGCTCAATTCATTACCACCCTAGGAAAGAAAACAAGGTGGAAGATGCATTAAGTCAACAAGACCATGCTAGATTATCCATGATGAGGGTCACAAAAGATCCAATATTTATGGATTAAAAAAGGATGGATCTTGGAATTATAATGGAAGGGGAAAAATATTATCTTTCTCAAATGAATGTTCAACCATTTATACATGCGAAGATTAAAGAGGCACAAAAAAATGATGTAGAGTTAAAAAGTATGTGAGAAATGTTCCTGAATTCAACCTTTATTGTGATGAAATAATAAGGTTCAGGAATTGGGTTTGTGTTCCTCCCATCCTAGAATTAAAGCAGGATATATTGGATGAGGCTCATAGTTATTCATGCTCTATTCATCCTAGAAGCACGAAGATGTATATGGACCTGAAAGAGTACTTCTGGTGGGATGACATGAAAAGAGATGTTGCTGAATATGTCTCTCAATGCTTGGTTTGTCAACAAGTTAAAGTTGAGAGAAAAAAGTCTAAGGGAATGTTACAACCATTACCCATACCCGAATGGAAATGGGAAAACATCACTATGGACTTTGTCACTGGACTTCCAAAAACATCCAAAGGCAATAATGCAATATGGGTTATAGTTGATCGTCTTACGAAGTCGGCACACTTCATTGCTATTACAAAAGATTTCTCTCTGGATCAGCTTTCCAGGATATATGTAAAGAAAGTGGTAATATTGCATGGAGTAACACTTTCCATTATATTTTATTGGGATCCGAGGTTTACCTAAAAGTTTTGGCGAAGTCTTCATCATACTCTGGATACAGAGTTGAGTTTCAGCACTGCTTATCATCCTCAGACAGATGGTCAGTCTGAGAGGAAAATTCAAACTCTAGAAGATATGTTGAGAGCTTGATCTATGTATTTTAAAGGAGGTTGGGATCAACACCTACCTTTGGTGGAATTTTCTTATAATAATAGCTTTCAATCTAGTATTCAGATGGCTCTTTTTGAAGCTCTCTATGCAAAGAAATGTAGAACTCCAAATTATTGGGATGAAGTTAGGGAAAGAAAGCTATTAGGACTTGATCTTATTGATGAGATGGCATAAAAGGTCATATCTATTCAACAACACATAAGAGAAGCTTAGAGTCAACAAAAAAGTTATGCCAATAATAGAAGAAAATACCCATAATTTGAAGTGGGTGATAAAGTGTTCTTACGAATATCTCCTTGGAAGAGAGTAATGATATTTTGAAAGAAGGGAAATATGAGCCATAGGTATATCAGTCCTTTTGAAATACTGGATCTTGTTGGGAAGGTAGCTTACCGATTGGTACTTCCACCAAATCTCTTTCAAGTTCAGGATGTGTTCCATGTATCTCTCCTGAGAAAGTACATACTTGATCCTTCACATGTACTATGTTCAAAAGTTGTACCGCCGGAGCAAGACCTTTCTTATGAAGAACATCTGATAGAGATTCTTGGATCATAGAAAAAAAGTCCTGTGGAACAAGACCACTCTATTGGTGAAAGTTTTATGGAGGAACCGCCAATTAGAAGAAGCTACACGGGATCTTTAGGATACGATGAGGGAGAGGTATCCTCATCTATTTGTTACAAAGTGACGAATTTTGAGGGAGAAATTCATTTTAAGGGTGGTAGAATGTAACACCTGAGATTTTTATGAGAAATATTTTGTTTTTATGTTATATACATCATAAAAGGAATCTTTCACTACACACATCACTAACTTGGCTTGCTTTACATGCAATCACGACCTTCCTCGATAGCTTGCGTTGTACGCAATACCGAGTTTCACTAAACAATGTCATGCTATTAAAATATTATTAAAACTAGCCTTTATGAACAGTAATACCCACTTTTTGAAATTTTATATTTCAAAATGGACTTCATTTTTTGATTCAGAATATCGAACTTAGCCTGGGGTGAAATTTTGGTTTTTTTCTGAAAACATTCAATTTTTGATCTATAGTGAAATCACTGGGTTACTATTTAAAAACAGACTTTTTATTTAAATTTATTTTAGGTCAAAAATGATACATAATACCTATATAAGTTCAAATTAATTCATTGGAGTCATTTTATAATAATTTTAGATATATAAAAATTTTATTGAACTTTTCACTGTCTCTTACCCACCTCCTAGGAGAGTTTGAAAATTTACATAAAACTTAATTTTATAGCTTCTATGAGTGGAATTTAGAAAATATGAGAAACACGGTTAATATCAAGGAGTAAAATTTGGTTCAATAAGATAAAAATAATTTTTGGTGAATAGTAACTTTTACTTTTATTTACCACGGTTAAAAGTAAATAGGGTAATTAAGTGTAAAAATGGTATTATTATTACCCTAACACATGTCCAAATTCTATTGGATAAGTTTAATTCAACCAAAAACAATCATAGTAATAAAATATGACCATTAAGGTCCACTTGGATTAGATTAGGACATTTATTATTATTTTATTTAAAGAAATTTAAAAAGATTAAAATCAAAGTTTAATAACTAAAACATTTTTAATACAGGGTTATAAATAAGATAAATTCGATTATAAATATTAATTAGAAATATAAAAATATTTCCTACATAATGGTATTTTCTTTATAATTTTTAGACATTAAATAATTTAATTTATTTATGACACAATGATGATGTAGCAATTAACTTATTAAGGAAATATAAACATAATTGATAATATAAATACCCATATAAATGTAATTTGAGACTTTTAATGAATTACAATAGTTTTAATATGACATATTATTATTGATTTAATTAACTTTGTTTGAAATAATCTTGCTGTTATGATTTCACAAAAATCAAATACCAAATAGTGTTAAAAAGTGACGTAAAATAGTTTTTAGAACAAATATTATATTATTAATTGTTATTTTATTCCTAAAAATATAAGGTCCGGCCAAATTACTTAGGTAAGGTTATATATATATTAATAATGAACAACTTGGGGTTTTTTTTTCTTGTTAGAGTATGTTTATTAACCATATAGTGTAAGAAAACAAGAAGACATGGTTAAAGTTAAATTATTTAACTTAGAGTTAATTCTAAATGATAATGTTCAAATAGTAACCTAAATATGTCTAAAATCTATTGGTTGAGAGGATTTCGACCCATACCCACCTTATATTCGAAATAAATTAGTTTGGAGATTTTAATAACCGAATATGACCTTATTATAAAATAATATTTTAAGTTTTTCCTAAGGTACCCCTCTCCTCCCTTATAAAAGGGCATCTCCTCCCTCTCCTCCTCACACCGCTTTGAGCATTCAAGCTTGACCAAACCCTGCTAATTTCCCTTCTAAACTTCCCTAGAAACATCCTATAGGTTATGGTCTTCTTCAAATACCATCTTTAGTGCCCTAAGAGGAGGTTAGGAAGAGGCGCTTCAAAGAAGAGGTAATGTCCGTTACCGATTCTTTCAACTTTATTTCTTCTTCTACTTATTCCTATTTAGATGTTTAATTATGAAGTAATAACATTAGTATCACTCATATACTGATATATTATTATAAATATGAAACAACCCTATTTCACCTTCTATCCATCCTACGGAAAACGAAATCACTGCACGTGCGTACGTATGGAATACCGTCTCCACGCCGTAGTGTAATCTGTTTTCCACCACCACCATACATGGATGGGTATAATGGTGTAAGGAATAACTATATATGGTTATTGTAAAGTGATATTTATTCTGAAATAGTATACATTCATTTCATTACAATTCCACGATCATGGGAACAATATCATCGTTCGTGCATACGTACGACCTACCGTCTCCATGATGTGATGTGACTCGTTCTACATGATCTTCATTGCATAATGATTATATAAATGAATTGAATGAATAAATATGATATATATTACACTAATACCATTATTTAAATGAGGTATCTGTAACCTAAAAATAAGAATAAGAATTTATTCGACGAAACATGCATAAGAACAAAAAAGCAATAAACACCCAAATAACAAGTAGCAATGAAATATTACTAATAAGAATCTAAGAATATGACCATATATGATATCATAAAAATAAGTAAGATTCTGGAATAAGTCAATAAAATTATTTAAATCATTATACAGGAGGTTCGGACACGTACGAAGCAAATCAGACCTAAGGTAAGGGAAAATATCACAATCTCTATTTTTATCCGAGATTGTTTATTCTTTGGTAATTACTGGGGTATATTTAGCATCCACATCCATGTTTATTAAATATGTAATATTATTTCTATCATAATACAATTTTTTAAATCCAATTTTACCCTTTGGTGTGTTTTCAGTAAAAGATATGAAAGGAATATTTTATCGTTTTTAGTATGAGGTACTTTTTTGACTTTTCAGGCCAAAGTACGAGAAGAATGTTTTTCATTAACTTATACAACATGAATGTATTTTTCAAGAATTATTTCCATGATGATTCCTTTACAAGTTTTCAAGTTTATTTTTAATCAACTTCTTTAAGTTTAAAATTGTATAACATGTAAAGAAAGGAAAAATGTTTTTGAAATAGAAAGGATATTTTCCTCAAGAATGGAGTTCAAGTGTTTTTTCAAAATTATTTTCCATCTAAGATAATATAGGGTTATGTTTATATCCCTATTTTTACATTTAATTGATTATTTTATGATGGAATTATTTTTTTATGATGTCCTTTTATCCTATATGGATTATGTTATGATGGAATGATGTTTAAGATTCCCATTTTTATTGCATGGGTTATGCTATGATGTATGATTTATGATTTTGTGGCACACATAAGAATGGTTTCATTATGATATGGGTGGGACCTATATCTCCCTCCAATGAATTGGGTAATGATTTATATCTCATGATATAGATATGGCTGGAACAGCAGGTTAATCCGGTTCAGTGATACAGGAATGAAACGAGGAGTGAACTCAGTTCAGAAATGGAATTTGTCCACTAAGATAGTCTTGGAAATGAGTCTTGACTACTAATAAATGATTCTCTATGATTATGTGTGTATGCCACAAAGTTTAAAGTTATGATTATTGGGATTACATTTCACTACTATGATTTATGCCATGTTATGAAATTATGATCTCTTTTGCAGGTTAAGATTTCCAAAATGTTATGTTCTTATGAATATGATGTGATTGATATTTCTTTTGTTTACACTTACTGAGTATTTGAGCTCACCCTTTTGTATGTTTTCTTTTCCCCAGGCCAGGAAGAATGTTATTAAGTAGGATATGGCAAAAAGGGATTCAAGATATGATCAAATAAATGGGAGACAATGTAGATTCTTTATGAACCAGTTGTTTATGTTTCCAAGTTTCTAAAGACACTATACCTATATGGTCCTATTGTGGTTTTGTTATATGTTCTAATAAGTGTACTTAAATTTTGAAGTATTAACAATATATGTAAAGTGTGGGGAGTTATAGCCTAAATCAAAACATCACCCTATCTACAAACCATATCCATTGATACCACTCAATCACAAGAAATAGAAAGTTTGAATGAGTTTGAGGATGAAGAGGTCAAGGAGTTTGAAAATTGTAAAGATCATGGATAAAATTCAATGGTGGTTGTTGTCAGTAGTTCTCAAGAAAATAAAGAAACTGACACTGTTAAAGAAGAAGAAGAAATTGAAGGTAGAGTTGACATGGAAGCTGAATTAGAAGCATCTCTTAAAGAGATAGATATTTGGAGGGAAAAAACAAAGAAATCCATCAAGGTGGTACATGATTCGAAACTCTACATACAACAGTAGGAATCCGAGAAGTCCAATCTTTTAAAAGAAATAGAAAACCTTAAGTTTTCAAGGCCAGATAGCATGGAAAAGGTTAATGAGCATAAGCTCAAGATTAAAGAACAGAAAATGGAGATCGATGGCTTGAACAGAAAATTGAAAGATCACGTCAAGCGTATCAAAGAGCTTGAAGAGGAAGTTGTTAGTCTATGGAGAAAAGTCAAAGACTAGGAAAAACCTTTGATTTCTAACATATTATTGGGAAGGTAGGTTGTTACGAAGACTGAAAAGATGAAAGAGGATCCTAGTAGTTCAGCAGGGAAGAAGCAGCAATTGAGCTCAGAAGATAAGGTTGTTTCAAGGCTTAATCAGAAACAAAAATCTATGACAAATGAGGTCAGACTGCAAGCACCTGTCCCAAAATTGAAGGTTGATTTAGGCACAATGAAAAATCAGAATATTAAGATATCCCAAAGGGAAAATCATAGTGCTGAAGTAACATGAAGGAATGAACCTTATATCAGGTGTTATTGTTTTTGGAAGATGGGACATTCACAGTATGTGTGTTCCATAGACAAGAGATATAGAAGGGAACAAGAACAGAGGTGACATCCAAACAGAGAACAGTTTTCCAGAACATATTTCGAAGGACACTGTTTTTGGTGTGGAGGATTTGGGCACATGGCTAGGTAATACACTTCAACCATTCAGAGAAATGTGTCAAAGAAAAATCAAAATGTACATAGGCAGCAGATCAATAAACCAACAGGTGAGTTAAAAATGTAGAATAGATTTGTGGCTCTGCAAGATAAAGCTGGTCCATCATACTATGAGAAAGAAAAGAAGCCTCAATCCATAAAGACTATGAAGGAAAAAGTATGGACCAAGAAGAAGAAAAATGAGAAGGCTATGGTGGAAGAAATTTCCCTTAGGGCATCAAATCGATCTGGTGTGTGGATCCTTGACAGTGGTTGCACATCCCACATGAAGGGTAATAAGGATCTTGTTACAGGCATAAAATATGACAAAGAAGAAGTTGTCAAATTTGGAAACGTTGAAGGCCTGAAGATTTTTGGCTCAGGGAAAGCCATGTTTGGGGGCAAAGAAATGAGACGTGCGGATGTCTTGGTAGTAGAGGGTCTTAGTCATAACATGCTCAGTGTCAGTCTACTATGTGACTCGGGGTACTCTATCCAATTTACCAAGAAGATGTGTGTTGTGAAAGGAAAAGATGGAGTAGTTGTTCTGCAGGGAAAAAGGACAAAGGGAAATCTTTAACTTGTAGGTGGGGAAGAAGATACATGTCTTTTATCAAGAGAGGAAGAAAACCAGTTATGGAATAAGCGACTTGGTTATCTATGCCAAACATCTATGGAGGATCTGGTAATGTGTGATGCTGGTAGAGACCTTCCCAAACTATCACGTGATTGCACTCATACATATGATGCTTTCCAACAAGGGAAGATCATCAGAAAGGCATATAGGCCAAAGGAACAGAAATCAACCATAGTGCTTGAATTGGTGCATGCTGATGTATGTGGACCTATCTCACCACGATCCATAAATGGTTCAAGGTACTATTTACTTTTCATTGATTATTATAGTAGAATGTCTTGGGTATTTTTCATTACCCATAAGATAGAGGTGTTCAGTTGTATCAAGCAGTATAGGAGGGAATCCGAAAGGATGCTTGGGTAGAAAATTTTGAAGTTTCATATAGATAACAGTACAGAATTCACAAATAGTCTAGTGGAATAATATCTCGAGAAACACGGGATAAGGCATCAAGTTTCATCAGTGAGAAATCCCCAACAGAATGGAGTTGTTGAAAGGAGAAATAAGATCATTAACAAAATGGCCAGGAATATTCTTATTGAAAATGACCTACCAGAGAAATTTTGGAAGGAAGCAGTTTTGACATCGGTTTATATTTCAAATAGGTCTCTGTTGTGTTCAAAGAAAGGGAAGACTCCATATGAAATGTGGTACAGAAAGAAGCCAATGTTGAAATACTTTCAAATCTTTGGAAGTAAGTGTTTCATTCTCAACAAAGAAAATAACAGGAAGTTTGAGTCACGAGGAGTTGAGGGGATATTCCATGGCTTCTCCAAGAAAAGAAAAGAATATAAATGTTTCAAAAAAGGCTAGGAAAAATTGTTGAGAGTAATGATGTCACTATAGTTGAAAATGAACAGAATACCCAATGACCCAGTGACCAGTTCCTAGATGATAGTGATGATAAGGTAAGAAACACAGGGGGAGCAGAAGTGGCAGAGGTTGACTCAGAAGAAGATACTCATGATGAAAATGAAAGTGTCAAGTCTGTGTCTACAATGAAGAAAAAGAGTTGAGCTGAAATTGATAGGTAGAATATCATTGGTGATCAGACATCTCCAGTTCAGACTCGAAGAATGAAATCATAACAACAAACATCGTTTTTGTCTCAGGTGGAGCCGAAAAGTTTTTCCGATGTAGCTGAAGATGAAAACTGGGTTCAGGATATGAATGAAGAGCTTGATTAGATTGAGAAGAAATAGACATGGGAGATTGTTTTGAGTCTATAAGAGAAGAATGTCATCAAGACTAAATGGGTCTATCACAACAAGGTCAAATATTGTTTTCGCCACATGACAAGTAGCAAGATATCAGAGTAATGCCAAGGAAAGCCACATGCTTTCAGTGAAAACAATACTTCGGTATATCAAGAGAACAATGGATTTTGGCTTGACATATACTGATAAATCCCTGATAGAGTTATTGGGATATACTGATTTAGGTAGGGATGGATCAGCAGATGATAGAAAATCAACGTTAGGAGGTGCATTCTATCTTGGTGGATTGTGTATTTCTTGGTTAAGAAAGAAGCAAGATTTCATTTTGTTGAGCACCGTAGAGGCTGAATATATTGCGACCACTCAAGCATGTACATAATTATTGTGGATGAAGCAGTAGATTGAAGATGTGGGAGTTGAAGTAAAGTCTCCGATCGGAAGCCAATGTGATAACTCAAGTGCTATAAATCTCAGCAAAAATCTCGTCCATCACTCAAGGACAAAGAACATTGAGATAAAGTATCATTTTATCAAGGAAAAAGTTGATCAGGGAATCATGAAGTTGGAGTATGTGCCTATAGAGCTACAAGTTGCAGACATTATGAAAAGGGCCTTACCCAAGAAAGCATTTGAAAGGCATCGACTAGCTCTGGGAGTTCAGTCGATTCCCCACACTTGAAATAGTGTGGATGTGGAACACCCCCTCTCCCCGAGGTATGATGTGTTTTTTCCCTAATGTGCTGATGTGTTCTCTACTCTGTTACAGACTGTAAAGGAGTGACCTTTGGGTTCATTGACAAAGGGGGAGAAAATAGTGATTGTTAAAGGGGGAGACAATGTGGAGATTTGATAAATCATGAATGATAGGGGGAGAAGCTGACAGGTGGAGCATCCATATAGGGGGAGTTGAAGCTAGTTGAACGTGCTTAGCCAGAGATTAGCTTGGACAACACAGGAAATAGGGATAAAGAGGTTTTGAAGCTGACAAGGGTTGAAGCTGTGAACAGAAATGGGGGAGCGTTTTAAATCAGACAATGCTAGAAGTGATCTATCAAAGAATATATATCACGATAGATGATGATTATGATAAAAGTAAAAGAGATATGTTGGAGTGTGGTAAGAATATTTCCAACAATTGGCATCAGTTTGGTAAAAATTGGTATCAGTTTGCTGTCAACAGTGGATGTCAGAGATGAAGTGATTCATTGATGAACTTTTCATTTACTCTTGTTTCTCACACCGAGAATTGCTCATGTGGGCTTAGAGTATGTGTTGAGTAAATCCTTGATCACTAATAGAATCGAAAAATGGAGAATGGTGGCTGAAGAATTAATGATGTATCTTTTTATGGAAGAGTTGTCAACAAACCAAAATGGGGAGATTGTTGGGAAAAAAATCCCTCAAAGTATCATTGAAGTATTTTTGAGGTGATTGTGTTTGTTGACAAAGTGAACATATGTGTTGTGATTGTTGACTATGTAAACCATGACATACTAATTTTTTGACAAGGGGGATTTCATGGTGGAATTCCGAGTTCAAGACCCATGTTTAACGATAAATTTTTGATTCAAGAACTTCGACAAAGGAATGGATGATCTGGAGGCGGTACAAAAAGAACAGATACAAGGTGGTGTCGTTTTCCAGTGTTTGCCAAATTTTTGGGCCTCAAAATCGACAAATGAAGAAGAGAGCTTTTTGGAAAAAGGACTTTAAAACCATGTACTTGATGGATTGAAAACTCGCGTGCCATATGTTTTTGATGTTCAGATCATAAAAATATGGCAAATGGATAAGGATCGTGCAAGTATTGGGTTGGTCACGCAGGTGACTTGCGCACCATGAGGAGACTTGAGCACCTATGCCTAGGAGGCTTGGGAACTTGCACGCCTATTGTTTTTCAGGATAAAAAGATCAAAATATGGAAAAGGAAAGAGGGTCACGTAGGTATTTGGTTTGTTCATGCAAGTGTCTAGGGGGACAAAAGACTTGCACGCCGAAACTTGCGCACCGAGGGGTGAACTGCATGCCGTCACGCAGGGTGTTCAAAATGAATATAAATACTGGACCACCCCTCCTCATTTCTCACCAGAGTTCAACACTTTGAAGATTTAGTGCTCCTTTCGCACAGGTGTGGTGGTCGCACAAGTGGTGGTGTGTCGCACAAGTGGGATTTTCATGCCAGTGTTGGAAGTTGTGTGCCAAGTGTTAGTTGCACGCCTGAGGTGGTTTAGGCAAGGAAGTAAGTGAGTTGCGCAGGTTTGGAGTTGCATAAGATTGTGTCATGCAAGTGTCTAAGGTAGAATTGAACGCCAGTTGTGACTTGCATGCCAATAATTGCATGCTGGATTTGACTTGGGCGCCAAGTAAGGTTTATTTTCCAGTAGTGTTTTCAAGCTGTGTGGAAGCTGGAATTTTGCCTGATACCTTCGGTGCAAAGAGGTATTCATCTACGGGTGAAAGTTTGACTTCAACAGAACATCTACATACAGAGGAAGATTCATTCCTTCATGCAAATGAAGATACCTACAGGTCTATAAACTGTGAGTGGATTTCTTCCAGAGCAGTGAGCAAAGGAAGAGGAAGAAGGTGATTCTATTCACCGACATTGAGCCAGAGAGAGAGAAACAGGGAGTGACCCATGGGAAAGAAGTGAGCTAACCCTAAACATTGTAAAGGCAGTGAGCCTGGGACATAGTGACTATGCCCAAACCTTGTAATCCATAGCTAGTAAAGTTTAGTGGAATTCTGTACGACCGACAACCTATTAGCGTATACTCCTTGGACGTAGCCCTTAGCTGTGAACCAAGTAAAATTGCTATGTCCTGTGATTTCTTTACTTTCTGTTTATATCATGAAATAGGAGAGAGGGAGAGAAGATTTTTTTGCTTAATAGTGAAACATGATCAGAACGGTCATTAATTTTAAATTATTCATACCCTAATTCTGTTGGGTCGGAACAAACGGGGAATGATGGCAAGAGGGGGGGGGGGGGTGAATTGCCTTTTAAAAAAAAGAATAAACAAATTAAAATCAAAGTGAAAAATGCAGCGGAAAGTAAAGAGGCAAGACACACGAGAAATTGATAACGGAGTTCGGCCAAAACCCGGCCTACGTCTCCGCTCCCAACTCAACCGTTGAGAGATTCCTACCGCTTGCTTTTCAATGGTTTTAGCAAGAAACCCACTAGGCTTTGAGGTAGCACTAGGACCTATTACAGCTTGCTTTTGTGGTTTAGCAAGAACCCACGTGCTTTTGATGGTTTAGCAAGAACCCACTATCCTTCTTACAGGTGAAGGATAGCTCACCTATGTCTCAAGCTATTTAAAGGAAAGCTTGGCAACCTTGTCACACCTTAGTGGTGATGTGAAACCCAAAGAAAAGAGGGGATGAGAAAATTGGGAGTTTGTAGGCACAAACTCAAAGTTAAGCTCAAAATAAATAAAACACGAAAAACCGTGATTGGGAAGACTTGGGCGCCAATTGGATAATGGAGTTGATGTAGCGTGCTCTCCCAAGCTTCTTGAGTGGTGCTCTTGGATGTGGAAATGGATGGAGCACTTGGGGTTCTCTTGGAACAATCCGCCGGAGCTTCGCCAAAATGATCAACAATGTGTCCGGTGGCTTGGGTGTCGTTCCGGGGCTTCCTAGGCCTTTATTTATAGGCTAGGAACCTTCAAGTATCCGTTGGAGGGCTTTGGAGCCGTTGGAAAAGGCCTCGGAGCCGTTGGGAGGCTTTTGGAGTTGACTGGTCAAAGCCAACGGCTAGTTTGACCAGTGCTACCGGCTGGCCGGTGCAGGTCCACCGGCTGGCCGGTGCCTTGACAGTGGCTGAGAATTCTGGTCCAGGCTCCACCGGTCGACCGGTGCCAGAGCCACCGGCTGGCCGGTGGTGAGGCAGTAGCAAACCCTGTTCATTCTGGGTGCCACCGGCTGGCCGGTGCTGAGGCCACCGGTTGGCCGGTGAGGAGGCAGTGGCTCAGCCTTGAGTCTGGGTTCCACCGGCTGGCCGGTGCTGAGGCCACCGGTTGGCCGGTGGACTGAATTTCAGTCCACTTTGCCTTCTTTCTTTCTTGGCCCAATTCCTTGGCCACCTGATTTGATTCCTATCAACCAAAAACACTTGAAAGAGGATTAGATAAATATGAGGGTGATTGTGATCATGAAAATAAAACCTTGAGGGGTTCGAGAGGTACAACAATCTCCCCCTATTTTGATGATCACAATCACCAAAACAATTAAAGTAAAAAACTGAAATTGAAAGGAAATGATAAGCATGATGAAAAGGATTCTCCCCCAATCAATCAAGAAATTTCTCCCCCTTTGTGATTATCAAAATAGAATGGGGCATAAAACTTGATTGAGGGAAACATTGAAAAACAAGAGATGGGATTTGAAAATCAATTGAAATTTTTGAAATTGAAATGAAAATTTGAATAACAGTTTGATACCAATTGTTGAAAATGAAAGTTGGAATCGAAAATTTTGAAATTGAAATCAAAAGGGCTTAATTTGAAATTGAAAGTTTGAATCGAAAGTTGAATAAAAAATTTGAAATGAAAATTTTGAATTCACAAAAAGGCTTAAACAATCCTAACTCCCCCTAAATAAAAACAATAAATCACCGGGGAGAGGGATTTTGAAAAGAAATGATTTTAGGCCCGGAGAGACTCGCTAAGAGGGATTTTTCAATCCACACTTGCCTCATGGCGGGTCTTCTCTTATAAAATTCGTCCGAATAGAAAATCGATTTGGGTTGACCGTACCGGGCGTTTTTAGAATTACATTCATAAATAAGGTGCCCGGTTTTCTTACAATAATTGCAAAACTTAAATTGGGAGCTCCCCCTTACAAAAATAGTGGGTGCATGGGAGGAGGAAGCTTGCTTGGAATAGCCAAGCCCTTGGGTGGTCCTAGATATGCGTTGGGAACCTAGAAAATTGTTTAAATTTTGTTCCCCTTGGGTGAACTTAGCTAGGGTCTCCCTTAGGTCTTTGATGGTTGATTCCATGGAATCAACATTTGGAAAATTTTGGATTTTAAGGGTCAACTCTTCCTTCTCTTTAAGAAGTTGTTCTTTTTCGGAAGAGAGTTTTTTGAAAGACTTTTTTAAAGCAACAAATTTTGAAGAGAGTTCATGAAAACCATTTTCAAGTTGGTCTCTAGCATGAGAGAGATCTTCATAAGAAAGATGATTTAAAGAATTTGAATTTGACGAACATGAGGAAGAGGAATCGGAAGAAGTTACCTCATGGAATGCCATTAGGCATTTTGTACCTTGGTCGCTCGAGGAGAAGGAGGAGGATGATGAAGAGGTGTCACTCCAAGTCGCTTTGAGGACCTTTTTCTTTCCTTTCTCCTTTTGCGTGGCCCGTTTCTTGTTGAGTGGGCAATCGGGCTTGTAATGGCCCTTTTCGCCGCACCCGTAGCATTTTACTTTGGGCTCGGATCTTGCGGTGGGTTCTTGCTTTCGCGCCTTGCGAGATTTCTTTTTCTTCTTGTGCTTCTTCATAAACTTGTGCATTTGGCGGGCGAGATTCTCCATTTCCGAGTCGCCGCTTGATGATGAGGAAGATGAGGAAGGAGATGAGGAAGAGGATGAGGAGGAGCTTACTTCCTTTTGTACCTTGAGGGCAATGTTCTTTGGTTTCTTGATTGGTGTGCTCTCCTTTTGAGCTTGCCTCCTCATCGTGATCTCGTACGTCATTAGGGATCCGATGAGCTCCTCTACCGGCATATTTTTGACGTCCTTAGCTTCTTGGATCGCCGTCACCTTTGGTGCCCATGAGCTCGGAAGGACCCATAGGATCTTCTTGACCATTGCTTCAGCTGAAACATCATCACCAAGGGACTTTCTCCCATTGCACACGTCAGTAAATCGTGTAAACATTTCAGAAATTGATTCATTTGGGTGCATGGAAAAAGACTCAAAATCCTGACGGTACATGTCCAATCGAGTATCCTTTACTTTGTTGGTCCCCTCATGGGTAACCTCCAAAAGTTTCCAGATTTCATGTGCGGAGGTGCATGTGGAAACTCGATTGAACTCGTTTCGGTCAAGGCCGCAATGAAGAGCATTCATGGCTTTGCCATCAAGCTCAAAATTTCTAATGTCGGCTTGGGTCCATTTGGATTCGTCGGGGGTAGACAAAGTGTAACCTTGCATGACAATTTTGTAAATTGGATAACCTATGCTTCGTAAAAAAGTGGTCATGCGGGTTTTCCAATAATTATAGTCGGTCCCATCAAAAAATGGAGCCCGACCCAAAGAGTAGCCCTCGGGGGCGAAAGAGGTTGATGCCATCTAAATGGATCTTAAATTTGAAACCGGGTCAGGGTATTACTCAAAGTTCCCTCTGATACCAATTGTTGGGCGGAAGAAAAGCGAATGATGGCAAGAGGGGGGGGGGGTGAATTGCCTTTAAAAAAAAAGAATAAACAAATTAAAATCAAAGTGAAAAATGCAGCGGAAAGTAAAGAGGCAAGACACACGAGAAATTGATAACGGAGTTCGGCCAAAACCCGGCCTACGTCTCCGCTCCCAACTCAACCGTTGAGAGATTCCTACCGCTTGCTTTTCAATGGTTTTAGCAAGAAACCCACTAGGCTTTGAGGTAGCACTAGGACCTATTACAGCTTGCTTTTGTGGTTTAGCAAGAACCCACTTGCTTTTGATGGTTTAGCAAGAACCCACTATCCTTCTTACAGGTGAAGGATAGCTCACCTATGTCTCAAGCTATTTAAAGGAAAGCTTGGCAACCTTGTCACACCTTAGTGGTGATGTGAAACCCAAAGAAAAGAGGGGATGAGAAAATTGGGAGTTTGTAGGCACAAACTCAAAGTTAAGCTCAAAATAAATAAAACACGAAAAACCGTGATTGGGAAGACTTGGGCGCCAATTGGATAATGGAGTTGATGTAGCGTGCTCTCCCAAGCTTCTTGAGTGGTGCTCTTGGATGTGGAAATGGATGGAGCACTTGGGGTTCTCTTGGAACAATCCGCCGGAGCTTCGCCAAAATGATCAACAATGTGTCCGGTGGCTTGGGTGTCGTTCCGGGGCTTCCTAGGCCTTTATTTATAGGCTAGGAACCTTCAAGTATCCGTTGGAGGGCTTTGGAGCCGTTGGAAAAGGCCTCGGAGCCGTTGGGAGGCTTTTGGAGTTGACTGGTCAAAGCCAACGGCTAGTTTGACCAGTGCTACCGGCTGGCCGGTGCAGGTCCACCGGCTGGCCGGTGCCTTGACAGTGGCTGAGAATTCTGGTCCAGGCTCCACCGGTCGACCGGTGCCAGAGCCACCGGCTGGCCGGTGGTGAGGCAGTAGCAAACCCTGTTCATTCTGGGTGCCACCGGCTGGCCGGTGCTGAGGCCACCGGTTGGCCGGTGAGGAGGCAGTGGCTCAGCCTTGAGTCAGGGTTCCACCGGCTGGCCGGTGCTGAGGCCACCGGTTGGCCGGTGGACTGAATTTCAGTCCACTTTGCCTTCTTTCTTTCTTGGCCCAATTCCTTGGCCACCTGATTTGATTCCTATCAACCAAAAACACTTGAAAGAGGATTAGATAAATATGAGGGTGATTGTGATCATGAAAATAAAACCTTGAGGGGTTCGAGAGGTACAACAAATTCACCCCCCCTCTCAGGGTATTCATCCTTTTGGACCTAACAATATTTTTCAAGAACATCTAATATTCGTATAATTTCATTAGGATTTTAGACGTATTAAAGGATAGGAAAGAAGAAAAGACATGTATGAATAATTTACACAATTCCATACCAAATAAAAGATATTATTCCTAAAGTAGGGTTGAAGAAGAAAATGAGAGAGGTGGTGACTATTTTTCAGGGATGTTATAATATTTTTGATAGATATTTTAATAAAAGAGTACCAAATATATTGGAAAACCTTTCCAGTCACTAGGCCAAGTCGATCCACCTTATTGTGGGATAAATCACAACCACAGGGGAGATCTATCCCATATAGTCTTAATTGTAGAATTATGATGCTTAGTGCCCATGGGGAGTACATGGTTGAAATGTTATCAAGAAGGAAATCATAGTTGGTGTATAGAGAAAGAAGGGTAAGCATGAGGGTGAATAAAGGAGAAATAGGTGTATCCTGTCCCATGTGGTGTGTGTATGTGTATTAGGGTGTTAAACCCAGTGTTAACACAAGACACAATAAGAATAAAGAGTGTTATTAACGAGTTCTTGATAGGTTGATGAATCTATATAGGATGATATTTTCATGGAAAATCAAGATTATCAATTAGAAGATACAAATATAAAACTATCCACATGATCAATTAAATTTGTTTAGTCTAATTAAAACTGAGTTTCATCCTTATCCTCCTAACACTCAAAGTGTTTCTCCTCATCATATTTCTTCATTCCAAACAATTCCATGATTTGTGCCAAACACATGATCACTGTATGACTGAGATATTGAAACAAATAAATAGTATATCATTATGAAACACATGAAATGATTTTTATAAAAGTCATTCATTCAAATATGTATCCAATTCCAAATGATTATATTGTAATTATTATCATTTGAAGAAAGTATTAGAGTATGATGATGATATAATAACAAATTTATCATGTTTAGTGTATCATGAATGGAGGTAGTATGTCATTAACACCATTTTTTGGTGATATAATATTTTTGGGAAGATAAATTCTATGGTTAAATTAAATAGGGAAGAGAGTAAATGTTTTTTGGGATATTAATATTGAAAATGAAATGACATATTTATATGAGGCTAATGTGGTGCAAGGTAGTGGTGATTTTCATATAAATATTGAATCGTCAACAAATGGATATGATTCTTCTCCTTAAGAGAGTCTCTCATTTTCTAGAGAAACATAGTACCATGAAACATTGTTTTATGTATAAGAGAATCCCTGAACCATTAATTTTTTTCCTAATGAATAATATGGAACTAAAACCTATTAATTTTCATATCACACAATCAAGAGTTTCACAAAGAAGTGGGATGTGTGAAACTATATGGATAACAAGAAATTTAGAGGAACTTCTTATTCTTATATATTGAATTTCATGTAAGTTGAGTCACATTATAAATTTTGTGAAATACTAAAACATGGAAGAATAATTACATCTCCTATAAAAACCCAATGTTTATAAATATTATTTTTCTCTGGAAATAAATTTGTGTTAAAATATAATGTATAGTATTATACACATAAATACATATTTTAAAAAAACATTCATTAATAAATACTATTAAAATAATTATAAACCCAACCAATTAAAATTAGAAACATTAAAAATAGACAAAAAATACAAAATAGAAAATATAAAGTGAAAAAATGTGGATCCCCTCAATCTACTAGAATGATTTCCCCCAATACTAAACCAATGAAAAATAAACAAAATATTTGTAAACCAATCAACATTATTGAAAATTGAAATATAGAACCCAAAGTTTAATTGATTTGAATAATTAATAAAGGAATGTATAGGTATTTATAGGAGGTAATG
This sequence comes from Viscum album, assembly GCA_963277665.1. Classification (NCBI taxonomy): domain Eukaryota; kingdom Viridiplantae; phylum Streptophyta; class Magnoliopsida; order Santalales; family Viscaceae; genus Viscum; species Viscum album. The sequence continues at coordinate 1,099,562,285 of OY728138.1, read as the reverse complement.
TGACTATTGTAATAGTAATGTTACCATTATAATTGTAATGTGACCTTTATAAGAACAACATGAATTTTGGGAATAATAACACGCCCTTGGGGAATATTAACGAGACCATTAAGAATAGTAAAATGACTGTTGTATTAATAATGTTAATTCAAAATAATATATTTTCTTTTAAATAATATTTATCATGATCAATTTATGTATATATAAATATTAAAATTATGAAAAATAAATTTCACGATTAAAAAAATAATAGAAAAGGGACTTATCCTGATGAATCAATACACATGGTTTAGAAGAACTGTGGGTATAGAGTTAATTTTTTGAGCCTATGACAATGGTTTTTAAATAACCATTGGTATAGGTTGGTTTATAGAAATGTTTTTTTGAAACCGTTGGTATAGAATTCTAAATATTCAAATACTACTCAAGCTCCTCCCCCCACTCTTCATTCGAGCCCTACCTCCTCCCATGCATCCACACATCCCCACTAACCTCAGACGACTTTTTATGGTGTCCTCCCTCCCCTTTAGAAATTTTGGCCATCCCACTACCCTCTTAAGGTGACTTTGGACGCCCCACACCCCCATACACTTAGGAAACCTTTATTGACATCCTCCCTTCCCTCCAGAAATTTCATCCACCCAATATCCTCCTAGGAGACTAAGGCCACCCCACTACTATCTTCATGCCATTGTGGAAAACCCACTTCCCTCCTCAGGTGATTTTGGCATACCCACCCATTCATAGTGTTATTTATCTGGAGATTTTTATTGTGATTTTTGAAAGGTAATATTTTCTTTCCTCATATTATTTCTTATCTATAGTTTTTTAATATTTTTAAAGTGTTTTATTAAATGAAACATGGTTTCAATGTTTTAAATAGCTATTTATATTTCCTGTGATTTTATTCAAGTGATTCAATTTTACAAGGGTTTTCTAAATTCATATTTGGCTTAAATATTCATTGTGTGGACTATATATCGGGTCAATTTTCTATTTCATTCATTCATTTTGATTTTTTGTCATGTGTAAAATTGAAAAACTTCCTTATTCAAATGGCATCATAATAGGAAATGGTTTTTTTAAACTCCCTATGTTTAATAAAAACCTATGGTTTGTTTTTATAAAGAAACACACATGTTTTTGGTATTATAAAAAAAATGAGGCTTGCAAAGTTGGTTAATTTTTTGTAATAAAAGATGGATTTCTTGTTTTGATGGTATTTTTGGATTAAAAATATGAATGGAGGTATCCCATGAATTGTGTGGTTATAAATGTTGATAAATATATTTCCTTTTTTAATTGTGTTCTCAAGGGATGTTTTTTTGTACACAACTTTCCAATTCTGTATGTTGTATGTATAAAAGTAAAGGCTCGGCTGACACCTTGTTATTGGTTGATTATTGACGGTTCCCTTTTTGGTCCCCATTTTTTTTGATGCTTTTCATATCCATGTGATATATTCTTGGTTATATGATGCATGTTTTTCTTGTGTGTTGGGGTCCACATTGATGGTTGTATAAAAGCTTGGAAGGATGTGATAATGTTATGAGCCCTTAAGGCTTGTTATTATCTAGTTATGATGTTATTGTAAATGGTATACCTAAATTATTATTCCATGATGAGATTTAAGTTTCTACGTGGGTTGTAGTGGGACATTCCTGGGCTGAAAAGGTTGTAATTTTTCTAGACTCTGCTTAGTTGTTTATATTAACTTGATTTTTGATTTTTTATTAAGGAGACTATATAGACTGAGTAAGTGGATAGATGTTTGATTTTACCCTAATTACAACTATGTCTATGTTTTCAGGACTTTTGTGGTCCGAGTATTCATCATGATTTTGCCTAATGAAATGTATTTATGTTATGGATCATTCATTTATACATTTTCATTTTTATTATTTATTTCAAGGATAACATTTCTTGGTGATTTGACCCATTCAGGGATTATCCTTTTTTATTGTTAATCCATCCTTGTATTTATCATGTTTCTTCTTGATTATTTACCCTTAATTCTTTATTATTTATGTGTGTTTTACATATCTATGTTTTGATGTGGTATTTAAAAAAAATTAAAAGAAAGAAAGAGAAAGTACAATCATATAGTTCTTTAAAAATATATTGTAAATGACTTTGATAAGGTGTGTTCTTTAAGGTGTAAAATGTTGTTTCCAAAACAGTTTTGGAATAAATTTCATATGAAATCATTTTTATTGTTAATTAAATTATCAGTGTGTGTTGGTTTTAAAAACAATGTTTTAGGAAATTGTGCCATGTTTTTACACACTTTTTATGTGTTTTAATTTCATTCCATAAAACCTTATAAAAAATGATGATTTTTTTCAATTTATTCTAGTTTTCTTCACCTCTTGATCTTATTAGGGAGATGATTGGATTTTGACCATGATAGTGAATTCTTAAATGTTAGGGTTACCCACTGTGTTTCGTTATTTGATGTCATTGCTTATAGCATATATTATTTCTTGTATTATTTGTTTTTCTAGATACTAGCATGATTTAATGACAGTAATATTAAAATTTATTTGAATTAATTTTTTAATTATGGTTTACTTTGTTGATTTGATGATAACTTTTTTTCCTTGTAGAAGAATGGATAGAAGCTGGATTTATCATACTGATCAGATTTCAACCTTGTTTCAAAAGAATTTGGATATTTTTTTAGATTTTTTATTTAATAATGCTTCAGATAGAGGTTGTATACAATGTCCATGATATAATTGTGTTTGAATAACATGGTTAAGCTTGGAAAAAGGTATCTACAATATAATGAAAGATGGATTTCAGACAAACTATTCTATTTGGTATCACCTTAGAGAGAGGGACAATCTTCTACAGTTAATGAACAAAAACAAAGAACTTGTATTGATAATTTAATCTTTCAGCAGTTTTCATTAGTATATAATCATGAGATAGATAGTATACTAGTACAATAATACAATGATTCTAATACACACGATAAAAAGACTAAAGATGATGATGGTGAGAGATTGAAAATTTTAATGGATGACGCCAGAACTCTAGTATATCAGGAATGTACTAAAATGACCAAGTAAGAATTTTTAATGCGGTTATATCATTTAAAAACCATGTATGGAACTTATAATACTTCCATTTATTATACTATTATATTTTTTATGGATTTTCTTCCTGAATTTTAAGATATTCCCTCATATCATTACAAGGCATGGCAGTTAATTATGCAGCTTGGATTTTCAACTAACAATGTTCATTCTTTTCTGAAAGACTGCAGTTTATTTTGATAGAAAAAGATGAATTTAATGGTAGTATAGAATATGGTACATCTAAATGGATGAAAAATATTGTTTGAACACCATATCGAGTTCCACTAAAAGTTATGTGGCAATTACCACTGATTCCAAGGCTTCAATATCTATTCTTGTCTGCAGAAATTTCAGCCAATCAGTGATAGAAAGATTCTAATAGTATTAAAGGTAATTATGAGTTGGTTTATCCTAAATATGGATTATAATGGAGGATATTTGATTCAGAACATCCTGATTTTGTAGCTGAGGTGCGTAATGTAAGGTTGGTTCTATCCTGTGATGGTTTTAATCCATTTGGTTAGATTCTTATTACTCAAAACACGTGTCTAGTTTTTATTCATGTTTATAATGTTCATTCATGGATATTTATGAATGAAACTTTTAATTTATTGAGTTTACTAATATATGAATCTTCTAATCCAAGTAATTATATAGAAGTCTACTTGTAAACATTAGTAAGAGAGTTGAAGAAACTCTAGGATATGGGTGTGTAGGAATTCAATGCTTCTCCAAAAAATATATTTCATATCTGTGATTCCCTTATGTGGACTACAATTTTTTTCCCAGCTTATGAAATGGTGACTAGTTGTTTCATAAAGGAAAAAATATCATGTCCTATATGTATGAAGAATACACGATCAAGAAGGCTTAAATATCATCGTAGTTTTAGTTTCATGGAGAATTGATGATTGTTTCCAATGGATCATCAATACAGGAAGAATCATCAGAGGTTTGCTAATACTATAGAAACTAAACAACCACCTCAATGTATTTCATGTAGTGATGTGCTCAATGAATTAAAATATTTTAGTTTTTCACTAGGGAAAGGTCATCATATATCTAAAAAGGGGAATAATGTAGACACTGAAGCGACATACAATTTGAAAGAAGATAAGTTTTTTTTTGAGTTTCCATATTGGTCTACAAATTTGATACATCATTGTTTATATGTAATTCATATTTAGTAAATTATACATGAAAAATTAATTGAAATTATTCTAAATATCATGGTTAAGACCAACTATGACATCTATTCCCATCAAGACATCTTGGGTTTGGGTATTCGACAAGAACTACATTTTTTGTGTATCATTAAAAACAAATAGAAAGTCCCTTATGATTCTTATGTGGTGAAATCACTAGAGAATGGTAGATTTATGGAATTATTTAAGAATATTAAGGTTCATGATTGTTATTCCAGCGTCATATCTAAATGATTCAATAATAGGTATTTGAAACTAAAATCCTTAAAAGCATAGGATTATCACATCCTTCTTAATGAATTTATTCAAATAGAAATTCAACATTTGGTATAAAATAATTTAAGGGTGAAAGTGATTCTATTGTGCCATTTTTTAGAGACCTTTGTTCTGAAAGGTTATCCAAGGAATTTTTAATAAAAATTTAGCATGAGGTTCCATTAAATTTGTGGGAGATGAATTTTTCCATTGTTTTTAATGTACATGTGCATTTAGCTGTCCATATTCCATATGAAACACTTATTTGGGGACTAATTAATTTTTAGTGGATGTATACTACTGAAATAAATATGTGCACAATGAAATCATATATCCAAAAAATATTTATCCTGAAGGTTTGATTGTGAGAAATTATCTGGCTCAAGAATGTATGGATTTTTTTTCGATGTATTTACCTGATGTGAACACCATAAATAACTGGTAAGTGAGAAATGAATATGACTAGTATGGGGAAATTGAACCCTCATTTCCATGACTTCCACAAATATCAAGAATTTTTGTGTCTTATACATTGGTTACATTGAGACTTAAAGAGCATGGTATGACACATAACATAATCTTGTTTAACTATGGTTTTTAAGACTATATCAATTAAGTAATTTGAATATTTATATGTTATATCACATTATAAAATTTCACATATAATGTACATTTTTATTATAATTTCATGTAGGGAAAAAAGTTATAAACAGAGTTCATCAATATTTTCCTTTGAGATAGAGAGAGGTTTTGCATAACCCAAAGTTTATTGCTAGGTTGATATCAAAGGTATGACCATTAATTTAATTAGATTATGTTTAGATATCCATTTAATATTATAATTTATAAATATCAATAGTCTCAAGTATTCCTATTGTCTCTATTTATCAAGAATTAAGAGCATCAAATTTTAGTCCCAATTATTTGGTTCGTGAATGAAAATATTTAATAATCAATGGATATAAATCTATTACAATTGACTGAGAAGATAAAATGAGAACAAAAAATTATGGAATTATGTTAATTGATAAAATAGATTTTTATGCTAGAGAATATGATAGTTGGCCATGATATGAATAACTATATTATTATGGACTTGTTGAGAAAATATTTTTATTGGATTACTACTCTTAGGGATGAGTCACTATGATGAAATAATTTTTTTTGATTCAATGATGAGATAGGGTACATTTATTTTTGAATGTGGATTTATAGTTTTTTACAATAGTCTATTCATACATATCGATGAACCACGTATTTTAGAATTTATGGAAAACAAGTGTTTTATGTGAAAGATCATCAGAGACCTGATTACAGTGTCTTTAATGATGTAATCCTAAGGAACATTTTTGATGATTCATGTGATTAAATGACCACCATTGATTTCCATTAGGTTTTGACCAAAATATTTAATTTCACGATTCAAATCTTCCCATTGTGAGCGTTGTAGTTGAACGTTAAGTATTGGTGGGTTATATATATAAGCAATCGTATATGTTCACTTTTCTTTTAGTTTACCATCACATTAGTTTCTCAGGATAGTATTACTAAAATTAATATAATTTAGTTTGAGTTTAGAATGATATATTTTTTTAGTATTTTATGGTGTCATTTCAATTAATTGGAGTAATTTTAATTTAGATAATTGGGTTTTAAATGATTTTTCACAAAAATGTATAACTTCATTTTAAATTATTTTTAGTAAAAGATGTCATGAAATTTATAATTCCTTCTTTGAATACTATGTTTTAAAAATAAATTATAAACAATTTTCTAAAAATATACATTTCATTATTACGTAGATCAAAGAAAATACTTCAGAACTTCAAAGGAAGTGACGATTTGATCCCAATCGATAGGTGTGTGTGAGTACATTGCCTCCTTCGCTTAACTTAGTGATTATAATACTTGTAATTTTTTATTCTAAATTAATTATAATTTCACATTAAAATTAATTATCAATTTTTAGGGACATCTAGTTCTACTAGAGTTGACACCTCATCCTACTGGAATGGGTCCGAGTGGGGATGCTCCTAGACCTAAACAAATCACCCATCATACTCATTCCCACACTGACCCACGAGTGGGCACCCCATATAGAACACCTTTCCAAACACCTCTTGAGTATCTTGGGATGTTCTTATCCATGACTCCATCATCATCTCAGTTACCCTCTAATTCATATAACATATCTATGCTGCATCCATGGATAATCCCACTGATTCCTCCGTCATCTCATTTAACCTATTCTTCCAATTACATGTCTAAACATCTATGGATGTTACAACATTTACCATATCCATATCCAATGATTTATCCCTGTAAAGGCCCATAAATTTCAATGAAATGTTTTTTTTAATTTCTTTGGGATTTTACGAGTACGTAGTTTCTGATGGAACCTGATTCTGAGCCCTGGTGTGCCCGAAATCATTTTCCGAAGATTAGCTCGGGTACGTTCAGTGAACGAACGAGTGAGTTTTACTAACTTTTGAACCGGTGCTCAGAATCGAAATCCGAGGGCACTGATGAAACCGCAGTGCTAGAAATTACTTAGGAACACCTTTTTTCGAAAGTGCGTTTTATCAGGAGGAGTTGTTAAAAATTTGAATAATAAAAATATAGTTGTTTTACAATTATATTTTTATTACACCACTGATGGTTTAAGTGTTATGGGAATGAAAGTTGTGAGGAAGTTGGGGTGGGGCCTACGTGAGTCCCCACCTCCTTCAATTTACCTAGCATCCCATTAAACCCCCCTCTAGCATTTATTTTTTTTGTAACTCATCCTCTTCCCCTTCTTAATGCAGGTCGACTCTCACATTAAATTGTTTGATTAAAGCTATTCAATTAATTTAATTGAGAGTTTGAATTTTTAATATTTGGAATTCATGGCATGGGTTAATAAAATAAGAATTAACCTTATTTTATTTGGGGAATGTTTTTTTTGTGAATGAAATTTGGGAGAAAATACTCTTTGTTTGAAGAACATGAAGAACACCAAGACTTTGACGAAGAACGCCGTCACCGCAAGGAGAGATCGACGAGTCGTCTCTTCTTCTCTCCGCAGCCGGTGTGTGATGACGTTCCCTTCTTGGGCGTACGCCATTCCATCTTCTCTCTACGTCAAATAAAGGGAGACGTCGCTTACTCCTCAGACATTATCCATCGACGTATAAAGAGCTTCATCCCACGACGTCGTTTTCTGTGACGCTAGCTTCCGTGAACTTCTTCGAGGTAGGGGTTGATTTTTACATTCAGAAATAATTGACGTACTTCATTAGTTATTTGGCCGCCTGTTATCAAAATAACGGAGGAGGTCGGATTGCACGAACATGGCCAAACCTCCTTCCCTTTTGTTGTTGAATATCTTGTGGCTTGGAACGGAGGAGGCGCAGTGCAACAGCACCGCACAGGAATGTGGTAAACCACGGTGAAGGTGTGCGGCACCGTCGCGCCGCGCCGGTGAAGCTGAAGGAACCCGCGATGAAGAACAGGCCAAGGCGAAGGGGCACAACGCTATCGTGATACGCCGGTGAACCATGGAGGTCCGAAGCTAGGAATTTTGGCTGCCGGCGCTCCAGGAGGCGGGACCAGCAGGCCCCGCTGCGGCGGTTCAGAGAAGCGGTCGGCTGAGCCGGCCGTAGGCGCCAAGTGGCGGTGGGACCCCCTGGGTCCCGTGCCTCAATTAAGGCCTGACCTAAATGGTCGGCCGATTAAAAATCAAGGGGTGCAGTGCCCACCCCCCCTGCGTTTGCTCAGTGTGCGGGCGCCCAGGCCGGACCGACCGCATCGGGCCGGACCGCCCGCGCTAGGCCGGACCGCCCGCGCCGGGCTAGACCCCCGCGCTGGACCGGTCCGCACCGTCTGGGACAAACCATGGTAGCCGGGCTAGGCCATGCTCAACTGGGCCGAACCTGGACCCGGGTCGGGTCGACCCAGATCAGGCTGACCCTGGGGGTATTGGGTCGGGTCAGACCGGGTCCAAACCCCCTGTTTTCGGACAGATCCATTCAAATGCTCATATCATGGGCTACGGACCTCTGATCGATGCACCATCAGTTGCGTAGCGATCCTTGTATGGAGGCGGTCGTTTAGGTATATTAAAATCAATGTTTAATAGATTTTTGGGTAGGGCCGGGTTGGTTCGAACACAAAAACCCAATGGGCCCTCGGAGCGGAAACGCTTATAACATGAGCTACGGACGTCCGATTGACGATCCTTCGACTTTGTTGGATTAGTATTACTGAGATGGTTCTTTTGTCTTACTCCAATCGAGGTTTGGATGCAGTTGGAGAATGGCCGGGTTGGTTTTGACTTAAAAACCAACTGGGCCTCTGGGACGAAAAAGCCAATAACTATCAGACCGGGCGTCTGATTGCTGCACCGTCTGTCGCGTTGAGTACATTTTGATGAGATAGAACTTTGGGATACATCAAATCCGGACTTAATGTCAGTTGATGTATTGGACCCCCCTGACTCGTGGAGCGGACCCTCCCAGAATCAAGCATGCTCTGTGCGGGAACCCTAAAGCTGGCTGCAACTGCACTGGAATCCTCCGTGGGTTCTACAACGATGACGATTGTACTGAAATCCTCTGTGGGTTCGACATCGACGACTACCATACTTGAATCCTCCATGGGTTCAATGACGATGACTACTGTTCTTGTATCCTATGTGGGGCCGATAGTATTCGACTACTGTTCTTGTATCCTGTGTGGGTCTGACAGTATTGACCTCTGTACTTGTATCCTGTGTGGGTCCGACAGAGTAGCTGGTCTTGTATCCTGTGTGGGTCCGACTGCTTGGATGGTATTTTATCCTGTGTGGGTCTGACAGCCTAGATGAATCAGTGGCATACATCTGATCATCTCTATCACCTTACAAAGAGTATACCTGTGTGGGATGAGTCTTAACTTACAACCATTATCATCGATATGACTGTTGTGCTTTCCTGTGTGGATTGGGTTGTTATTTCCTATGTGGAATGGGTTATATTTTCCTCTGTGGACTGGTTTGTACTTGGGCTCATGTGCTATAGCCGAGTTGGAATTGATTACTTAGTTATATGTGTGGGCATATACCTAAGTAGTGTTGGTTATTAATTCGTGATTGTATCATTCCTTTGTGGTTTATCCTTCATGGATTCTAGGAGACCTTCGGGGGTCTTGGGGTCCCTACTGAGTAGCATTTACTTACCCCTACACGGGCTATTCCCACACTACGTTGTGTTGGATGCAGACGACGGACATCGCAGACCGTGGTTGAGGCTTGTGGAGCTGGACGATACTTGGAGGTGGATCACTAGACGAGACGTACTCAGAGCAGACGACTGGAGCCGAGGAGCATAGGGGACTATCTGTACACACCCTTCAGGTGGGATTTCCAAAGGATGGCTCGGAGTTTCTGCTTTACTTTCCTACGGCTGTGTTCTCTTTCAGTTGTACTTTACTTTCAATTGGCTTTGTATTCTGGCCCATTTACTTTCCAGCACTTACTTTTGTACTCAGTTTACTTAGTGTTTACTCATCTTTCATACTCTGTGGTGTTTTTTTTACTTTATAAAGGCAATGACTTCCCTTTTTATTGGGATTTACGCCTTTGGTACTAGTCTCCAGCCCCTGGACAATGGAAGGCGGGCTTGGGGTAGTCACGACACGGGCCCGGAGGACAGTTCGTGACAATTGGTATCAAAGGAGTTCGGTTCTACCGCATAACTCAGAACTCTGATCTTCTTCTATGTGAAGAAATAGTGTTAAGGGTATTGAGTGTGGTTATCAGTACAGGGAGTCCAGTGTTGGTGCAGCGGCCGACGTATCCATACACCAGGACCCTGACTTCTGATTTCCAACTCAATGCACGAAGACAATGGTTGCATGTGTGTTTCAAAAGTTTTATTTTTGATTAATTTGTGTCATCTCACCCGGTATACTATATTGACCGTGACACACCTGTTTCTTTTCAAGATGCCCCCACGATGACAGCCATCTAGGGTTCCGAGCTTTGTACGAGACGACAGCTCACCGAGCGACGAGGCCTCGGTGCAGGGCCCTATTACAGCAAAGGCACCGACAAAACCTCTACCTGCCAAGCCACCGATGCCACCATCCCCAGCCGCTAAGAGTGCACGTCGCCATAGTGCACTGCATGAGTTTCAGCATTAGACACCACCCAGGTTCCACAGGGAGATGGACCCTCAAGCATCCGAGGATTGGCTGGAGGCTGTTGTATGAGTTTTCAGGTTTGTAGGGACACTAGCTGACCTCATGGTGATCCTTGCAGTGAGTCTCCTGCACGCGGCAATAGGCAGATGGTGGTCCCTGATTCTTCAGGTGCACAACGAGGTATCTCTCATTGGTCGGACTTCGAGGGCCTCTTCCGCTCGGAGTTCGTTCCATCCACCCTCCGTGCGTTGCACATTCAAGTGCTACTACAACTACAACAGGGCCGCATGATGGTAGCCCAGTACTTGGTGAGATTTACCGATCTCTCTCGCTATTCCACAGACATGATACGAGACCCATTCTTCTGGTCCCAGACCTTCGAGCAGGGACTGAGGCATGAGATCAGGGCTTCGATGATCTCCCTTAGCATTCCATCATAGGCAGGAGTACTGGAACCATCCCTACTTGTGGAGAGCTTCCTTGCTAAGCCTACACCAGCAGCGAGACCTACCGCGGGGCGACACGTAGTAGATTCTTCTACAGCTGGCAGTCAAAGGATGTTACAGGGGTCCAAGAAGACTAGACCATCAGGTGGATGACCTCAGGATACTGGCTCGGCAGTGCGGGGCGCACGTAGTAGAGCCAACCTTTCGAGGAGCAGAAAATGCTATGCATATGACGGGCAGGGTCACATGGCTCGTGACTACCCGACCCGCCTTGTAGAGGAGCAACAGATGGTTGAGGGACCACCCAGGAAGAGGCAGAGGTTCGACCGTTGTAGTCTGCAGGGAGTAGGTGGACGAGGCAGAGGAGATGGCCGAGCAGCAGGTGGTGGGCGACACTTTGAGGCTCTACCACCACCACCACCAGGAGATCCACCACGACCACAGGGAGCTGGCAGGCAGAGGCAGGCTCAACTTCAGGCAGTGGAGTTCTACGACCACAGCGCACCAGAGATGGTTCGAGGTACTATCTATGTCTACTCCACCCTTACTGCAGTTATTATAGACACAAGAGCGAGTCATTATTTTATTTCCACTGCACTTTTTCGGAGCATGAAGATTCCGACAGAGCCGTTGGCTCGATCCTTACGGCTAGAGACTCCTATGGGAGCAGACTTAACAATTACGTCCTTGTGCTGGCAGTGTGAGATTACTCTTGGAGGTGAGATCTTTGGCTGGGATTTTCTTGTAGCGGTGTCGAGGCCTTACGTTGTCATCTTGGGCATGGATTGGTTATCTACAGTTCATGCTCAGATAGACTGTATTAGGCGTAAGGTGCGGTGTGTTCGCACCGATGGGAGCAGGTTCACCTTCACCACCGAGAAGGGAACCTTTGCAGCACAGGATGGACTCACACAAAGGATAGGATATCCAATCGCTCATCAGTTGGCTAGCCTCATCCTAGGAGTAGTTGACGTGCAGAGTATGAGTTTTCTTGTAGTGGTGGATTAGTATGCGAATGTTTTTCCCGATGACGTTCTAGGACTACCTCCTCACATATACGTAGACTTTTATATTGACCTGTACCCCGGGACAACTTCGATATCCACTCCAGCAAATCAGATGGCTCCCGCTGAGCTTCAAGAGCTACAGGTACAGTTGGAGGACATGCAGGGAAATGGATTCATCCGACCTAGTGTTTCACCCTGGGCTTCCCCAATTTTGTTCGCCAAGAAGGCATACGGGAGCTTGCGACTGTGTGTCGATTACCACCGCCTGAACCAGGTGACCATGAGGAACAAGTATCCACTACTGAGGATTAACAACATCTTCGATCAGCTCAAGGGAGCACGGTGGTTCTCGAAGATAGACCTCAGGTCAGGCTATCATCAGCTCATAGTTCGAGACGAGGATGTGTAGAAGACGACCTTCAGATGTCGGTACGGCCACTATGAGTTCATGGTTATGCCTTTCAGCGTAACTAATGCTCCATAAGTGTTCATGAGTCTCATGAAAAGGATCTTCCAGCCTTACCTCGATCAATTTGTTGTGGTCTTCATCGTCGACATATTGATATACTCGACTACCGAGGAGGAGCATGCCTACCACCTTCAGGTAGTGCTGGACACACACCGAGAGCACCAGCTTTATGGTAAGCTCTCGAAGTGTCAGTTATGTATACATGAGGTCCACTTATTGGGGAACGTCATCTCTGAGGCGGGAGTTGCGGTGGATCCTGTGAAGATCGAGGTAGTGCTACCTTGGGAGCCACCTAGGAGCGTGACGGAGGTGCGAAGTTTCTTGGGTAAGCAGGGTACTACCAAAGATTTGTGCCAGACTTATCCAGAGTTGCGGCACCACTTTCAGCTTTGATGAAGAAGGGGAAATCCTTCATGTGGTCAGATAGATGTCAGCAGAGCTTCCAGGAGCTGAGAAAGAGACTTCCCAGTGCACCCATCTTGAGACAACCAGAGGAGGGAGTAGGGTACGTTGTCTACTGCGATGCATCAGGGACCGAGCTTGGGTGAGTCCTAATGCAGGAGTTGGCAGTGATCAGCTATTGATCATGACAGTTGAGTTAGCACGGGCAGAACTATGCTACCCATGACTGGGAGTTAGCAGTAGTGGTCTTCGCTCTGAAGATGTGGCAACACTATCTGATGGGCGAGCTCTTTGAAGTCTATTCTAACCACCAGAGTCTCAGGTACATATTCTCACAGAAGGACCTAAACCTGATACAGTGGCAATGGCTTGAGTTTCTCCAGGACAATGACTTTGAGATAGTCTATACTCCTTGAAAGGGGAACATAGTAGTCGATGATCTCAGTAGGAGGATGACCATTCAGCTACTTGGAGAGGTGACAGACCAGCTATCTGCTTTGCAGATATCCTTCATGGATAGAGATGGGGCAACCTTTCTTCAGTCACTCATAGTCACACCTCCACTACTTCAGCGGGTTGGAGAGGCACGACATGGGGACATTGACTGTGAGATGCGGCGTACACAGATATCCTCAAGACAAGCACCTGATGGATTATCTATAGGAGGAGAGCTCATCGTCCTTTTCAGAGGACGTACCATGGTACCAGCTGTATTACAGGAGGAGGTGCTAAGAGAGTTTCACACCTCCACTTTAGAGGTACATCCAAGAGTGGCGAAGATTTACCAGGATCTCAGATGACAGCACTGGTGGATAGGTATGAAGAAGGCTGTAGCAGAGTTAGTTTCTCGATACCTCACCTTCCAGTAGGTGAAGGAGGAGCACCAAGTACCAGTAGTCTTGGTACATACCTTGGAGGTCCCGGAGTGGAAGGGGGATGATATATCTATGGATTTCGTGACTGGACTTCCACATACTTCCAGAGGTCATGACTCCATTTGGGTTTTCATCGACTAACTCACCAAGTCGGCCCACTTTCTATACATCAGAGAGCAGGGCTCAGTGGAGAGCTTGGGAAGCCTCTACATTTAGGAGATTGTATAGCTTCATGGTGTGCCATCATCTATTGTCTCCGATCTAGATGCTCACTATACTTTCTGGCTTTGGAAGGGGTTGCAGAAGGCGTTCGGGACGCAGCTATGTCTGGGCACAGACTTTCACCCTCAAACGGATGGTCAGATGGAGAGGACCATTCAGACTCTCGAGGACATGCTCTGTGCATGTGTCCTCGACTTTGGTCATAGCTGGGAGGATCATATACCCTTGCTGGAGTTTGCATACAAAAACCGCTATCACTCCACCATCAGGATGGCACCATACGAGGCATTGTATGACCGAACATGCAGATCACCTTTGTGCTGGACAGACCCTGGGGAGTCAGTACTTGTGGGACCAGAGATGGTCCAATCCATGATAGAGTAGTTCCAGGTCATCCAGGAGTGGATGAGGATAGCTCAGAGCCAATAGAAGTCTTATGCTGACAGGAGGCGGAGACCACTAGAGTTCGAGGATGGTGACCACATTTTCTTGCTGGTCTCACCTCGATGTGGATTACAGAGATTTGGACATGGCGACAAGTTATCTACACGCTTCATTGGACCATTCCAGGTTCATAGAAGGATAGGCGAGGTGGATTATCACCTGGATCCACCACCTCAGTTGCACCAGGTGCACGATGTCATCCATGTATCTCAGTTGAGGAGATACATGCACAACCCCATGCATATCATCGACCATGGGGAGCAGGACATTAAGGACGGAGCGACTTTTGTGGAGGTCCTGGTGGAGATCGAGGATCGACAGGAGCGGGTCCTACGTGGACGGTTGATTCCTCTAGTGCGCATCAGGTGGCAGCACATGAACCTCCAGGAGAGCACTTGGGAGCGAGAGGCTCAGATGCGTGATCAGTACCCACATTTGTTTCCCTAGTTTGTTATGCATCTTTACCGGGACGTAAATACCTAAGGTGGGAGTAATGTAAAGACCCATAAATTTCAAGGAATTTTTTTTCTTAATTTCTTTGGGATTTTATGACTACGCAGTTTCTGACGGCACCTGATTCCGATGCCCGGTGTACACGAAACCATTTTCCGAATTTTATCTTGGGTACGTTCAGTGAACGAATGAGTAGGTTTTCCTAAATTTTCAACCGGTGCTCGAAATCGAAATCTGAGGGCACCGATGAAACCGCAACGCTGGAAATTTCCTAGGAACACCTTTTCTGAAAGTGCGTTTTCTCGGGAGGAGTTGTTAAAAATGTGAAGAATAAAAATATAGTTGTTTTACAATTATATGTTTATTACACCACCGATGGTTTAAGTGTTATGGGAAAAATAGTTGGGAGGAAGTTGGGGTGGGGCCTACATGAGCCCCCACCTCCTTCAATTTTCCTAACACCCCATTAAACCCCCCTCTAGCATTTATTTTTTTTGTAACCCATCCTCTTCCCCTCCTTAATGCAGCTCAACTCTCACATTAAATTGTTTGATTAAAGCTATTGAATTAATTTAATTGAGAGTTTGAATTTTGAATATTTGGAATCATGGCATGGGTTAATAAAATAAGGATGAACCTTATTTTATTTGGTGGTTGGTTTTGTTGTGATAGAACTTTGGGAGAGAATACTCTAAGTTTGATGAATGCGAAAAACACCAAGACTTCGACAAAGAACGCCGTCACCGCAAAGAGAGATCGATGAGCCGTCTCTTCTTCTCTCCATAGCCGGTGTGTGACGATGTTGTCTTCATGGTCATACGACATTCCATCATCTCTCCACGTCAAATAAATGGAGACGTCGCTTCCTCCTCGGATGTTCTCGATCAAAGTATACGGAGCTTCATCTCGTGACGTCGTTTTGTACGACGCTAGCTTCTGCAAACTTCTTTGAGGTAGGGGTTGATTTTTATGTTCGGAAATAATTGACGTACTCTGTTAGTTCTTTGGTCTCTTGTTATCAAAATAACGGAGGAGGTCAGACCTTACGAACACAGCCGAACCTCCTCCCCTTTTGTTGTTGAATATCTTGTGGCTTGGAATGGAGGCGGCACGGTGCAACGACACCGCGCGAGAACGAGGTAAATCGAAGTGAAGGTGTGCGGTGCCGTCGCGCCGTGCCGGTGAAGTTGAAGGAACCTGCGGCCAAGAGCGGGCCAAGGCGGAGGGGCGCAGCACCGTCACGCCGCACCGGAGAACCATGGAGGATCACGACTGGGGCGGGCCGCGGCGCCGTCGGTCCGCGCCGGTTGGACAAAGGCCACGGCCTTTGGCCGTAGCGGTGTAGCAAGAGGCGGCCAGGAATTCCGGCTGCCGACTCTCCAGGAGGCATGATCGGCAGGTCCCATGGTAGCAGTTCAGAGAAGCAGCCGGCTGAGCCGGCCACTGGTGCCAGGTGGAGGCGGGACCCCCCAGGTCCCGCCGACCAATTACGACCGACCCTAAATGGCTGGCCATTTACAAATGAAGGGGGCACCCCCCCCCCCCCCCCCCCGCGTCCGCTCAGCGTGCGAGCACCCAGGATGAACCAGTCGCACTGGGCCAGACCGCCCGTGCCTGGCCGCGCTGCCCGCGTCGGGTCGGGCCACCCGCACCGGTCCGGGCTGGGCCGGGCCGCCTGCGCCGGTCCAGGCCGGGCCGCACTGGCTTGGCCGGGCTGCGCCAATCGGGCCGGGCTGCACCCAACCAGGCCGGACCCAGACCCGGGTCGGGTCTACCCGGATTGGGCCGACCCAAGGGGTATTGGGCCGGGCCCAAACCCCCTGTTTTCAGACAGATCCGTTCAAACGCCCATATCTTGGGCTACAGACCTCCGATCAACGCACCGTCAGTTGCGTAGCGATCCTTGGATCAAGGAGGTAGTTTAGGTATTTTACACTCAAGGTTTAGGTGAACTTTGTTTATGGAAAGGTTGGTTTAAACACAAAAACCAACCGGGCCCTCAGAGCGGAAACACTTATAACATGGGCTCCGGACGTCCGATTGACGTACCGTCGACTTTGTTGGATTCCTCTTAGTGAGACAGTTCTTTTGGATTACTCTACTTGAGGTTTGGATAGAGTTGGAGTACAGTTGGGTTGGTTTTGACTTGTAAACCAACCGGGCCCCTGGGACGAAAAATCCAATAACTCTCAGACCGGGCGTCTGATTGACGCGCCGTCTGTTGCGTTGAGTTCTTTTTGATGAGACAGAACTTTGGGATACATAAAATCCGGAAATCATGTTAGTTGATGTATCGAAACCCCTTGTCTCATGGAGAGGACCCTCCCGGAATCGAGCATGCTGTGTGCGGGAACCCTAGAGCTGGCTACGACTGTACTGGAATCCTCCGTGGGTTCAACAGTGATGACGACTGTACTAAAATCCTCTGTGGGTTCGACAGTGATGACTACCATACTAGAATCCTCCGTCTGTTTGATGATGATGACTACTGTTCTTGTATCCTTTGTGGGTCCAGTAGTATTTGGCTACTATTCTTGTATCCTATGTGGGTCCGGCAGTATTGACCTCTGTACTTGTATCCTGTGTGGGTCCGGAAGAGTAGCTGGTCTTATATCCTATGTGGGTCTGACAGCTTGGCTGGTCTTGTATCCTGTGTGGGTCCAACAGTCTAGATGAATTAGTGGCATATATCTGATCATATCTATCGCCTTATGAAGAGTATACCTGTGTGAGTTGAGTCTTAACTTACAATCATTATCATCGATATGACTGTTGTGCTTTCCTTTGTAGATTGGGTTGTGATTTACTATGTGGAATGGGTTATGTTTTTCTTGTGTGGACTGTGTTGTACTTGGGCTCGTGTGCTGAAGCCAAGCTGTAATTGATGAATTAGGTATATGTATGGGCATATGCCTAAGTAGTGTTGGTTTTTACTTCTTAATTGTATCATTCATTTGTTTTTTATCCTTTGTGGTTTCTGGTAGACCCTCAGGGGTCTCGGGGTCCCTAATGAGTAGCGTTTACTCACCCCTGCACGGGCTATGCCCGCACTACATTGTGTTGGATGAAGGCGATGGATAGTGCTGATCGTGGTTGATGCTTGAGGAGATGGACAGTACCTGGAGGTGGATCACTATACGAGATGTACTCGGAGCAGACAGCTGGAGCCGAGGAGTAGAGGGGACTATCTGTACCCACCCTTCAGGTGGAATTTCCAGAGGATGGCTCAGAGTTTCTGCTTTACTTTCTTGCAGTTGTAATCTCTTTCAGTTTTACTTTACTTTCAGTTGGGTTTGTATTTTGGCCCATTTACTTTCCATCACTTACTTCTGTACTCAGTTTACTTAGTGTTTACTCATCTTGCGTACTATGTGGTGTTTGTTTACTTTATAAAGGCAATCTCTTCCCTTCTTATCGAGATTTACGCCTTTGGTTCTAGTCACCAGCCCCTGGCCTATGGAAGGCGGGCTTGGGGTAGTCACGGCACGGGCCCCAAGGATGGGTCATGAAAAATGAGCCAGTCTACTACCCATATTCTGCCATGTCTACACCACCCCCAATTCCAACCATCCATCCAAAATCTAATGAGTCCTTTAATATAGCCTACACTCTAGCGCATGAATAACACCCAGAGCATACATTGGAATAGAGACATCTTTAAAAGGATTCTGATCCATGACAACCCACAGATTCATCACAATTTATTTTGAATCCTGAAACAAATTCTTTTTAACACAATTGTGTCAAATTATATCACATTATTTTTTTAATTTATTACCATGAATTAATTCTTTCCCCCCCTCCTTTCTTATTTAGTGGTATCTTTTGTTAGGAGACATGGTCACACTTATATGTAGGAATCATGGAACCTCCAAACACAAATAATAGTGGATTAAAATAATTAAAATTAGATAGATGGAAAAAATTCAAGAAATTGTAGAAGTTTCATCGCCAATTTAGTAAAATACCACGATATCATTCCACTAGAACTAGTGATGTGGAGATATTTCAGTAAGTACATCAAGGAAAAATAATGGGGGAACATATAGGTAATAAAATTTTATAAATTTATATATATATTAATGTTGTATTAATTTGAAATAACATGTGCATTGTCGGGTCAGTTTGACTTTCCCGATGGGGAAGCTGCTAAGACTGAAAGATTGATAGATGTTGGGGAGTTATGAAGATCATACAAGCATGAGTTGAATGTTGGTTGGAAAATAAGAGTAGGTTGTAATTTAGATGGTGTACCCACATTCCCTAATTTTACAAAAACTCAATATCGAAAAATTATTTCACATTAGAAGGTTAATGAGTTTAAGGTATTTCCAATCGTTAATGGTTTTCATATTAAATTTAATTCTTATTACTTTTTATTCGTATTTTTTTAGGATGCATCAGTGAAAACAAAAAAGAACAAAAATTGTATGACATATGTTCACACATTAGGTAAAACTATAATGTCTGAGAATGAGAAGCTCTATGTGAAGGTTCCAGGCATAGTGAAAGCATGTGGGTGGATGTGCCCACTAGCCTTTTTTTCATTAGCAATGATCTATCCAAGATCAATATGATGATAAATGCCAACCTCTATGGATCGATTCATAGAAATAGACAAAGAAGAAGAAAGGTCCCAGAGCCACAAAAGTGGATCGTCACAGGTTGATTATAATTAATTTAATTAATTGAAAAGAAGTACATTTTGGATGCTCTTCCTTCATTTATATTCTTGATCACATTCTGATGTGATTCATCATTGTGTTTTAGAATCCAAGGGTAGACTTCCTCTAGCAGTTATCCACATGTGCACCATGTATCTCTGGACATCGCCAAAGGTGTCTCCGGGTGCTAGCGTGGAGAACCCTTTACTAGCGTTTCCCTCCTTAGACTGTCTTGATCCTATGAAGAGGATCTCTCTCGGTCATGAGAGTGTTCTTGGAGGAAGGAGTTCTTTTAGTCTTGAGAGAATTATCCAGAATTGTTGTGAACAATGATTCTTAGGAAAAGAGTTGGTGTTCTGAGGATATTTATAATTGGGTTTGAGGTTGTAGAGTTATGACAATAAATAAACATGTTACACATTTTGTTAATTTCATTAACTCTTTTGAAAACCCCATGTCGAATCATTAATTCCTTGACATGATCCTACACTGATTATAAATATCATTTAATAAAACTATATTTCCTCAAAATCCTGACTGGAAAATCTACACGACATGTAATCATAAATAAACGGCGTGTATTTGTTTTTCATTAAAAATTATCCGGCGTGTTCCTGTTTTCATTTTATTCTTCCTCCATCATTAAAACAATTTAGGCTTTCTTGAATAATGATTAAACCACGCATGGGAATAATCATTATTCTACTTTAAATACTAGGATACATGTAGTGTGTGACCCTCTAGGCCTCTTTATCATTGGCATTAGGTGGGATTGCCTAAAGTCCAAGATTACTGTCTAGTAATGGGTCAAGGCACCCAAGTGAAAGAAGTAGACGCCGCATTGATGTGTCACCTCATACGAACACTTACTGTGTAATTTAATCCCTTTGTCTCAATATCTCATCAAGGAGGTTCCATGGCAGTGTCATAAACCTATATGCTTGATCTGTCATTATTTGAATTCTAGAAATAAACTCGTCGTGACACCATGGCCATGGAATTTGTGAGAAAGTTCTATTTCAATCAAAGGTCCTGAGATATCTACTTCCATAAATATGGAAGGGACAAATCTTTCCTCGACTTATCCATTAACAACATGTCATTCATGACACACCCAACGAACCCTACTTCTCGCTAACTCTCTTCGTGATGGTTTTCTTCATCAAATCTAAGTGCACATGTCATGTCACAAGTTAATGATGATCATCCAGTCTAAGGACCATTACATACGATTGTAGATAACAATGTCCCATGACACCAAGACATGTGATATTTCTACTGGTGGGTCTGTTCTCACAATCTCCCATCTTGGAGATTACCTATAGCCACCCGAACTTTTATTACATTACTATTACATCATTTAAAAGATAAACAACATAATGGTATTACACATAGATGATCGAAAGGTTTAGTGTCTTGGGAAAACTAGGACCACACATAACAAATACAACATCAAACATAAACATTTATTTAATTTATTCTTCTCTAGCTTCTTATTGGCACTTTTCCTCTCCTTAGTACATGTAGCCACCTGAGGATATACATAAAAAGGGGTGAGATAGAAGCCCAGTAAGAGGATTAATAAGAACAATATATCTTTATGTGAGCATAATCATAACATAGGAAAAAGATCATTAAAATGAGAGGAAGCATAAATATAAGACTTGAAATGTTGCAATGCATAAAAATAAAACATCATGTCTTAGTGGTTAACTACCACACATACTTGTGAACCGAGCTAGAATCTTGTTCACACATCATTTCGCTTTTACTCATGAGATTCATCACTTTACCCAATGCATTGGGGTGCTGTATAATTCCAGGAATACCCATCAATTTGAAACATTCATAATGTGCTATATAATTCTGGGCACAACCGTCATATCATAACATTATCATCATTATGCTTGCCACATAGAACACATATAAAAAATGTACATAACTAACCCATGTAACAGAATGGGTTTAATCTCATAAGAACACATTAATAATATTCGGGTTCCTAAAATAAATAGGGAATAACATACATGTTACAAGAACCGTCCACTTTGAGTGAGAAGTAAAATGGGAGTTCTTAAAAGATGAGTTCTTTTGGAAAATATTTTGTTTGACATAAAAACCAGTGACAAACATGTATATCCTAGAAAATTAAAGACAATTATGAAAAAATGATCTTTAAGGAGTAACCATATCAAAAATGGAGTGAAAGAGGGAGAACCCGAAGGAAGAAAATTGGGTTCGAGATTTCCCCTTACCTTGTACCCAAATGCTTCCTTCTCTTTACTGTCCTATATAATGACATTATATTCATTAAATAGAAATCCAGAACCTTGTGTACATTAATATGGTTCATCATGGTTTCATGAATTGAATTTATGTGCCTTTGGATGAGTTATAGTGTTTAAAAACATTATTTGGGAATGTTTGTTTTTATGTTTTTCTTGAGTGGTTCCCTTGAATTCTTAAATTGAAGTTTGGGTAGAACATGGGTAAATATCCAGAACTGATATTACATGTTATTAATGATATTACAGAAGTTTCAATGATCTTATAATGAATTGTATTATATCCATGGGTACGAATCATTAGATAATAATTAAATGAAGATTGTTTGGGTTAATTGGGCGGTTTTTCGATCACAATGAAGTTGTTTTAATTTATCACTTAGTAATATGTTCATAAGTTAGTTACAAAACTTTAAATAAGACATAATACATATAAAATACAAATTTTTAACCATAAAATGGTTTCATGAACAGATCTGAAGGTAGAAATGGAAGAATAAAGCATTTCGTTCTTGAAGGTGATAAATTAACACCTCACGGACAACGTTCTCTTTAGTAAAATAAAAGGAAGATAGAAAGGGTTTTGGATGATATAATATCTCATTAGAATCATAAAATTACAGAATATGTATAATAATAGAGTTAAAATACCATTTGGATGAATATAGGTGGGGAGAGATCAACAAATGAACTTTAACTTGAAAGGAAATTAAAGGAGATGAGGGAGAGAAATTACCTCTTAAATCCTCCTCTTGAGATCCTCCTTAATGGAGCTAGTATTGGTATTTTGACAAGACCAGAAGATCTTGAACATGGGAGAGGGGCTATGGAAGGTGTTTGGGAAGATTTTAGAGAAGGATTGGATCTTGAGAGGTGTGAGGAAATGAGGGAGTGAAGGGTTGTATTTATAGTGGAGGGGAGAGGGGTTTCCTTAATAGAAAATTTTTTAGTTTATTAATTTCCCCTAAGACAACGAATAGTGAGTCTTGGATGACCAAGAATAGTAATTTTATCATGTGATCCTGAAAAAGGTGTGATTACATCAGCTGAGGATCATCAATGACTCAATTAATCCATTATTTAGCATTTATTGTAAATTATCGGATTCTACTATTCATCAAAAATTCAAGTATCTCAGAAAAATCCTAAAAATTTACCTCAACCATTTTTTGACATGTAGAATCTAAAAATGAAGTCCATTTTTAAAAAATATTTTTATAAATATTATTAATTTAATATTTAATTAAAATCATAATTTATTTAAAAAAACAGTTTTTAAGATTAAAACTTATTTTATTGTGCTTTCAAAAATTACGTAGGGTCTTATACAATTATCTATAAACTATAAGAAATTGATTTGATAAATAATGAATAAATTTTAAGAAAAATACATTTTCCTTTCAATTAATTAATTAGTTATAATTAATTATTTATGACTTACAAATTTCCAAAAGGTTTACTAAGGTCAAATTATCACTTTCTAGGATGTCTAAATTTTATTTAATTATTCATGGGTAAGGTTACTCTTATGTTGGATTATTTAATATTCATAAGGGTCATATTACTATAAATAAGGGTATTTTACTATTAATAAGGGTAAATTACTATTAAAAAAAATTATTTTTGTTTCTTTAGACTCCAAAAAACATCTTGAGCACAACCGTGTATGTTGGTTTTTTAAAATTCCAAACACAGAAGTGATAGAATTATGTTTAAAGGTAACTTATCACTTATTATTTCATTATTTTGTGATTTCATGTTATTTTATGACATAAATATAAGAAGGTAATTTCCATTGAAAAACTTTGGGTCGTTACATTCTTCCCCCCTTAAAAAGTTTCACCTCCAAAGCTTCACTTTAAACAAACAGGTGAGGGAATTTCTCCTTCATTGCCTCTTCTGGTTCCCAAGTTGCTTCCTCAAATTTATGGTTCCTCCAAAACACTTTGACTAGATGGGCTGTCTTGTTGCATAGAATCTCATCTCTCCGATCCAAAATTTTTACTTGCTGCTCCACATAGGAGAGATCATCTTCCAGCTACACGACCTCTGAGTTTAGTACATGTGAGGGGTCTGGTATGTAATTCCTCAGTAGTGGTACATGAAACACATAATGAAATTGAGCCATATTTGGTGGAATTACAAGACGATAGGCCACATCTCCTATACAGTCAAGGATCTCAAAGGGGCCAACATACCATGGGATTAGCTTCCCTTTCTTCCCGAATCACATGACTCTCTTCCAGGGAGATATTCGATGGAAGAATTTATCTCCAACGTCGAACTACAAGTCCCTTTGATGGTTGTCAGCATAGCTCTTTTTCCAACATTGAGCAGCTTTGATGTGTTTCTGGATGACTTGAACCTATTATGTCATCTCTTGAACAAGATCGGGTCCAAGTAGCTTTCTTTCTCCAACTTCATCCCAATAGGTTGGAGTTCTACGTCTCTTTCCATACAGAGCTTCATAAGGAGCTATATGAATACTCGAGTGGAAGCTATTATTGTATGAGAAATCAACCAAATGGGAGATGTTGATCCCAACCACCTTTGAATTCAAGAGAGCAGGCTCTTATCATATCTTCAAGCATCTGAATAGTTCTTTCAGACTAGCCATTATTTTGTGTAACACCCCAAGATTCCACGGTACGCTTCTCCTTCAATAATGCAATAGCTTGCATTGTACGCAAGTTCGAGTTCTAACAAACCGCGACTAATCAAAGTAGACATTAGGAATAGTAATAACCACTTTTTAAAATTATAGAAATTTTATATTTAAAAATGGACTTCATTTTTGTATTCGGAATATCGAAATTATCCTAAGTTGAATTTTCTGTAATTTTCTGAGAACTTCCAATTTTTTATGAATAGTGAAAAATACTTAAAAATAACCTTTTTAATAAAAATAAATTATAATGTTAATTTATAATATTGAGTGGTTTTAAAGTATAATTAGAATATATTTTTGCCATTTTATCCAATGGTGGTCATTATAATTAATTTCACTTTGAAATTAGACATAAACAATTGTCAATCTTTTGATATATATTGTTTCTTAAAAACACGCTATTTGTTATGACAACAGGAATTAATTATAAAATTAATTAATGAAACTTATATGTTTAGAATTTTTTAAAATAGACATCATTTTTGAATTCATAATATCAATTATAGCTTAGGGTGAATTTTTGGCATTGTTCAGAAAAACTTCAATTTTTGATGAATAATGAAACCACTAAGTGGTAGTTAAAAACTAATTTTACATTTAAATGAAGCTTTACCACTTCTGTGAATTGAATTTAAAAAATCAAACACACATGGTTGTCATTAGTAAGTAAAATGTGGTTCAATGGGATGAAAATAATTTTTCATGAATAGTAACTTTTAAGTTTTATTAATCGCGATTAAAGGTAATTTGTGAAATTTAAGGTAAAAATGATATTTTAAAAATATGAAAATACCTATACACTTGTCCTACCCTTATTGGATGAGTCATGGTAGAAAACGACAATCCATGGGTCAACTTGGGGACCCCATGGAGCCACTTGGTTAAGAAAATGACATTAATAAATTTTTATTTAAAGTAAAAATAAAATTGTCACAAACATGTGTTGTTTTACTAAAATAATTATTACATGGGGTTATATATGTTAACTTTATGACTATAAATATTCATTGGAAATCTAATAATATTTCCTACATCATGGTAATTTTTTTATAATTTTTAGAAATTAAATAAATTAAATTATTTATGACACCGGGATGATGCAACGATTACCTCATTAATTAACTATTTAAATAAAATGAAAATATAATGTAAAATATAAGACTTAAACTTGTCAAAAACCTATTTTATGAATATATTTAAAAACCTTATCACCTTATCCTCTAAATATATAATTTTGGGACCTTTGAAATCCGAAAATCACTTTATAATAATGTAACATTTCATGACTTTCCAAGAATGCCCCTCCTATCCTCTTATAAAAGGCCCCCACCTCTATCACCTTATTCACACCTCTCAAGCCATTTGGCTCGGCCAAAATCTGTAAACAAATATTCTCTAAATTTCCCTCTCTTACTCCTAGAAGCCACACTTTGGGCATAAGTCTTCCCAAGAAAGCCTTTGCCTCAAATCAAAAAGAGTTACCCGATTTTAACGTAATGTCTTATCTTGTGTGTTCTTTTGTTTTATTTTGCTTCTCCAACCCCTTAAAATCTTTTTATTCTTTTATTTTGTAATAAAACCAGTATCTTCAATAAACTAGGATGTTTTTATGAGAATTATTTGATTTACACTTACACACACCTTCGTCTAATGGTTAAAGAACACACTGTTTCCGTGGATGGCGAATTACTGCCTCACGAAATGATGATTGTTCAATCTTCTTTTAACACTACTAATGGTGGAAATTATGATGAAATTATTTTTTAAATATGATATATATTATGTTTATGTTTTTCTTATGCTTCTGTATTTTCCATTTATGGTGCACCTTTATGATTTCCATTATGGGTAAACGCGATAATTTCATTTTTGGAAGTGCGGACTACCGCCCCCTCAAAGTGATTTGAATCATTAATGCCATATGTGGGACGTGTAAAGGATGGAGTAAATGATATTATATATGATATTATAATAGAATTAAAATCTACCTTTATATCATTATTATTTCATTCCATTAAATACCAAATAGTAATGAAGGTAGCATTCATGCGTACGTACGGGTTACCGTCTCCATGAATGCTGCATTTCATTTCTTACCTCTAAATGTTACGTAATATTATAAATGAATGTATATATTGGATATATATGATATATATGATATCTAAATCATGAATATAATTCTTGATATAATGGATATTTTACCACATGAACAACTTGTAATTATAAGAAGTTTATTTTTGACTCAAGTACCAAAGATTGACAAAACGACCGTTATTAACATAAATAATTACATAATGTTCATAACATGGTAATAAGTGATATAAAAAGAATAATAAACTTGAAAAATGTTCTTAAGAAATTATAAATTAAATCTAGTTTATTATTGAGGAGGTTAAATAATGGTCGAGTCAAGTCGGACACGAGGTAAGGGAACTTCTTAACCCAATTTCTGTTCTTTGGGTTAATCTCCTACTTTCAAATTATGTCATGATATTATTATTTCATATCTTGTATTTGTACTTATTTATGTGTACTTATAGTTAATACACAAAATAAATATAGTTTATTTAAAAAAATTATCTTTGTAAGGGACTTCGTCTCAATCTCCTTTCATTAAGGCATATTTTGTTTTATACACAACTTTATTTTATATAGTGTATAAACTCCTATGACTTTTACTCAAAAGGAATCTTTTTTATAAGAAGCATTTTTACTAAATGACAAAAGGAATGTTTTGTCTTATGTATGTGGTGAAAACAACTTCTCCATCACCATGACCATTATTTGAGTTTCGGCTTCCTCTACAAGCCATAACTTTTTTTAAATAAAAAATAAATACCAAGTTTTAATTTTCTTTTATTTTGGTATTGAAAATGGTTTTGATAATGTTTTTATTATATCAGTGTGTTGTATTTATATATTGTGATTGAAATGTGGAAATGTTATGTTTCCTTTATGCATGTTTTATGTGATATGATTATGTTATAGTTTATGATATGTTTAAACCTGTTCATATGAGGAATTCATTGGACTTAATAAGTGACGGGTGGAGCCTGCTATAGATCCTCGATTCATTGGTAGGTACTAGGAGACAAACTAGTGTCTTGGCATGAGGCCTTGAAAAAATATTATTTGTAGTCTTGGCACGAGGCCTTGGATACGTGGTTATGATAGTCTGACATTATGCATTCCATCATTATGAAAGTGGTTATTGATATGGAATGTGTTTATTCAGCTAGTAGAATATCCATGTGAATAAGTAAATGGAATTATTTCATTTTATTTTTTCCATATTATGTTTAAGTTCAAGTTTAAAAGGCTTTTCTTTTAGTTATAAATTGCCTTAAATGTTTATGTTTATTTATGAAAGATTCCGCTGTATTGTTATCCTTACTGAGCATCTGAGCTCACCCCTTTCTATGTTTATTTTTCCCAGGATGTGAAGAAATATTTTATGACTGACCTGCAGGGATAGTCTAAATGGGATATGAGTGTGGACTATGGAGACTATGTTATTGTAGTTTTTCAATTTATGATGTAATGTAAGACTTATGAATGTATCTAGTGTTTCCAAGGCTACTAAACTAATCGGTCTTTCGAGACTTGATCTTTTGTGATCATACCAATGTTACGCAATAATGCACCCGCTCTGGGTAACTGGGGTCGGGGAGTTACAGTTGGTATTAGAGGCAGTTTAGTACTAACCTTGGATGCTATATTTAGATAAACTTTGATTAGATCACATATCCCTAAGATAGACTTTGAGGATTAGTATAGAAGAACATTCTAGAATTTTGGTATTATAAATATTTTTGTGAGTTTTTTGAGCAATACATCATTGTTTGGATACGAGAAGGTAGAGGTGGATCTGGCTAAGATGTACTTAGGGGTAAAACCCGAAAACACCTCTTTGAGCTAGACTCGAATGGGAACTGGTGCACGACAACGGGCCTTATTTCACTCTTGGTTACGACACTCCTAGGGGATATGCTTAGGATTATTCTCATTTTCTTTAAAAACCATTATTATGGGCTTATGAGTATATACTTCTTCATAGAAAACATTTTTATGATTATGGATTATATCCATAAACTGTTCAATTTATGTTAAGTGTTTTAATAGTATGGAATTATGTACTTTTATTCATAAACTAATCTAGTTTATTCCATTGTTTAAAAATGGAACCTAGTGGAAGGAATAGAAACCGTATCATTGCACGCACTCCATGTAGGGATTTCCCTTCTACCCAAGATAATTATAGTGGAGTTGGTGATACAACTGGTGCTGATCAACTTATCACCATACTGGGACAACTCACATAGGTTATGAATAATAACCTTACTCGTATGGAGCACCCTGATCCATAACATGGAGGATCAATGTTAGATAGCTTCATGAGGCAAAAATCACCGAAATTAAATGGGAGTACAAATCCAATAGTAGCTGAGAAATGGATAAATTCCTTAGAGAAAATATTCCATGCCATGGGGAGTAGCGAAAGGGAGAAGGTTGTCATGGCAGTTTACTGCCTCACTGGAGATTCCAATCAATGGTGGTCTCTGATTCAAAACAAAAAGGAAGATGAAGAAGTATCAAGTATGGAATGGAGGGAGTTTAAGGAAATTTTCTTAGAAAAATACTTTCCACATGACCATCGAGCAGATATGGAAAGGCAATTTCTGAGTCTGAGGCAGAAGGAGGATGAGAATGTCCCAAAGTATAAGGCTAACTTTACAAGGTTAGTGAGGCATGCTCTAGATTATATATGTAACCCAAGAAGTAAGATTGATCATTTCATTGATGGGTTAAAACCATTTCTCCGTTGAGCATTAGTCTCACAACCCTTCTCGTCGTACGAAGATATTGTCTCGTGTGCTATCAAGACGGAAAAGTAATTCTCTAAGTCTTATGACTTTAAAGAAAAGAAAGGGAATAAGAGATCTTATGATCAATATGGAAATGTAAATAAGGAGAATAAGGGAAAAGTTGAATATCATTCCTACAGTAAATGTGGGAAGAAACACCCTGGTACTTTCCTAAAAAGAATGAGAGTTTTTTATAAAAGTGGAGAAAAGGTCACTAGGCTCATGATTGCAAGGGAAAGAAAGAGGCTATCAATGTTGAATGCTACAATTATAGGGAAATGGATAATTATGAAAATGAATTTCCTAAGCATCAGGAAAAACTTACCTCAGAAAAGGCCAAGGGATCAAGGATAATCTTATGCTGTTACTACAGTTGAAATGGAATAATTAATGTATTGGTGCTTTTGGACTCAAGGATTATATTTTAGTTATAAGAATAATGTGATATATATAAGGATTGTACTGAAGTACTTGTTGTTTTCATTAAGGTTTTAATATGATGAAGGTAATAATATTTTTAGTATGTGACAATAAGAGAAACTTTACTTTGTTTGGGGAATCTGATGTTACAATTGATTTTGGAATTTAGAGACCTTTTAAAGAAAGTCTGGATAGAGAAATTTTGGATAACTATAAAGGTTAGAATATATTAAGTTGAACTTTGGATAGTATTGTTTAAGGTTAAAAAATTTCTGAATATTATTTTTGGAGTATTATAATAATAAATTTTTAGGAAAAGGACAACCTGCAGGTCGGGGGATAACCCGTCGCGTCGGACAAAGCTGCAGGAATCGAACCCACAACCATAGTACAACAGGCCTTTATTACCTTCCACTAGCCTACAGGAAGTCCCTGGTTATTAAAAAATAGTTTTCCTAATCTAAATGGTATGTGTTTATATTTGGAACCTTTTACGATTAAGATAAATATAATATTTTTGAGTTCTATTACCATTCAGAGTGAAAGATGGGTTTGTGGTAAAAATTTATTAAAGAATGAAAGTCTAAATGACAAGTAAGTATATTTCCTTATGTTCTTAGTAAATCTCGTAAATAAATTCCTCAACTTTATGAAAGGAAACATAAAACAAAAACTTTGTCTGTTAACTTTTCCAACTGGGGATTCAATGACTGATTAACCAATCACAAGTTTGTGATTTTCTTGTGGTTAACTTTCTACTAATCCTATTTTCTACAACTCTCCATCAGACCTTGATGGTTTCTTTTTCCTCCATATCCATATTTTCATATAATCCTAGTATGGGCTATCTCGGGCAACCTTTGTACTTCTCTTTCTTTCTTTTAAAGGTATATTTTTATAAACCTTATTTCCGATGTGGGTTTTCAACAAAGGTATTTTCTATTTTAAACCTTTTATTTTCAAAGAGAAATTTCAAATTTCGAGGATGCAATTTATTGAATGAGGGTAGAATGTAACACCCCAAGCTTCCATGGTACGCTTCTCCTTCAATAATGCAATAGCTTGCATTGTATGCAAGTTCGAGTTCTAACACACCGCGACTAATCAAAGTCACCATTATGAATAGTAAAACCCACTTTTTAAAATTATAGAAATTTTATATTTCAAAATGGACTTACTTTTTGTATTCGGATTATCAAAATTATCCTAAGTTGAATTTTCTGTAATTTTCTGAGAACTTCCAATTTTTTATGAATAGTGAAAAATTCTTAAAAACAACCTTTTTAATCAAAATAAATTATAATGATAAATTATAATATTGAGTGGTTTTAATGTATAATTAGGATATATTTTTACCATTTTATCCAATGGTGGTAATTATAATTAATTTCACTTTGAAATTGGATATAAACAATTGTCAATCTTTTGATATATATTGTTTCTTAAAAACACGCTATTTGTTGTGACAATGAGAATTAATTATAAAATTAATTAATTGAACTTATATGATTAGAATTTTGTAAAATAGACATCATTTTTGAATTCAAAATATCGATTATATCTTAGGGTGAATTTTTTTCATTGTTCTGAAAAACTTCAATTTTTTGATGAATAGTGAAACCACTAAGTGGTAGTAAAAAAACTGATTTTTCATTTAAAGAAAACTTTACCACTTCTGTGAATTTAATTTCAAAAATCCTACATACATGGTTTTCATTAGTAAGTAAAATTTGGTTCAATGGGATGAAACTAATTTTTTGTGAATAGTAACTTTTAAGTTTTATTAATCGCGATTAAAGGTAATTAGTGAAATTTAAGGTAAAAATGAAATTATAAAGATTTG
This sequence comes from Viscum album, assembly GCA_963277665.1. Taxonomy (NCBI): domain Eukaryota; kingdom Viridiplantae; phylum Streptophyta; class Magnoliopsida; order Santalales; family Viscaceae; genus Viscum; species Viscum album. The sequence continues at coordinate 1,099,530,517 of OY728138.1, read as the reverse complement.
AAAATACCTTTACACTTGTCCTACCCTTATTGGATGAGTCATGTCTGACCATGAAAATCCATGGGTCAACTTGGGGACCCCATGGATCCACTTGGGGTAAGAAAATGACATTAATAACTTTTTATTTAAAGTAAAAATAAAATTGTCACAAACATGTGTTGTTTTACTAAAACAATTATTACATGGTGTTATATTAGTTAACTTTTTGACTATAAATATTAATTGGAAATATAAAAATATTTCCTACATCATGGTAATTTTTTTATAATTTTTAGATATTAGATAAATTAAATTAATTATGACACCATGATGATGCAGCGATTACCTCATTAATTAACGATTTAAATAAAATGAAAAGATAATGTAAAATATAAGAATTAAACTTGTCAAAAACCAATTGTATGAGTAGTTTTAGAACCCTTATCACCTTATACTCTAAATATATAATTGTGGGACCTTTGAAATCCGAAAAGCACTTTATAATAATGTAACATTTCATGACTTTCCAAGAATACCCCTCCTATCCTCTTATAAAAGGCCCCCACCTCTACCAACTTATTCACACCTCTCAAGCCATTTGGCTCCACCAAAATCTGCCCAAAAATACTTTCTCAACTTCCCTCTAGTACTCCTAGAAGCCTCACTTTGGGAATAAGTCTTCCCAAGGAAGCCTTTGGCTCAAATCAAAAAGAGTTACCTGATTTTAAGGTAATGTCTTATCTTGTGTTCTTTTGTTTTATTTTGCTTCTCCAACCCCTTAAAATATTTTTATTCATTTATTTAGTAACAAAAACTGTATCTTCAATATAATAGGATTTTTTAATAAGAAGTATTTGATTTACACTTACACACACCTTTGTCTAATGGTTAAAGAACATACTGTTTCCGTGGATGGTGAATTACTGCCTTACAAAACGATGATTGTTCAATCTTCTTTTAACACGTCTCATGGTGCCCATTATGATGACAATATTTTTCATATATGATATATATTATGTTTATTTTTTCCTTATGCTTCTTTATTTTTCATTTATGGCACACCTTTATGATTTCTATCATGGGTAAATGTGATAATTTCATTTTAGGAAGTGCGGACTATCGCCCACTCAAAGTGATTTGAATCGTTAATTCCATATGTGGGACATGTAAATGATGGATTAAATGATATTATATATGATATTATTCAGGAATTATAATATACCTTTATATCATTATGATTTCATTCCATTAAATATGAAATAGAAATGAAAGTAGCATTCATGTGTACGTACGACTTACCATCTCCATGAACGGTGCATTTCATTTATTACCTCTAAATGTTACGTAATATTATAAATGAATGTATATATTGGATATATATGATATATATGATATCTACATCATGAATAAAATTATGTATATAATGGATATTTTACCACATGAACAACTTTTAATTATAAGAAGTTTATTTTTGACTCAAGTACCAAAGATTGACAAAACGACCGTTATTAACATAAATAATGACATAATGTTCATAACATGGCAATAAGTGATATAAAAGGAAAAATAAACTTGAAAAAGGTTCTTAATAAATTTTAAATTAACTCTATTTTATTATTCTGGAGGTTAAAGAACGGTCAAGTCAAGTCGGACACGAGGTAAGGGAACTTCTAAACCCAATTTATGTTCTTTGGGTTAATCTCTTACTTTCAAATTATGTCATGATATTATTATTTCCTATCTTGTATTTTTACTTATTTATGTGTACTTATAGTGAATACAAATAACAGATCTATTTTATTTTAAAAAGATTATCTTTATAAGGGACTTCGTCTCAATCTCCTTTCATTGCGGCATATTTTGTTTTATGTACAACTTTCTTTTATACGGTGTATAAACCCATATGACTTTTACTCAAAATGAATCTTTTTTATACGAAGAGTTTTTACTAAATGACAAAAGGAATGTTTTTTCTTATGTATGCGGTGACAACGACTTCTCCATTACCGTGACCATTATTTGAGTTTTGGCTTCCTCTACAATCCATAACAGTTTTTAAATGAAAAATAAATACCAAGTTTTAATTTTCTTTTATTTAGGTATTGAAAATGGTTTTGATAATGTTTTTATTATATCAATGTGTTGTATTAATATCTTGTGATTGAAATGTGGAAATTTTATGTTTTCTTTTATGCATGTTTTATGTGATATGATTATGTAATAGTTTATGATATGTTTAAACCTATTCATATGAGGAATTCATTGGACTTAATAAGTGACGCGTGGAGCCCGCTATAACTCCTCGATGCATCAGTAGGTCTCATGAGACAAACTAGTGTCTTGGCATGAGGCCTTGAAAAAATCTTATTTTTATTCTTAGCATGAGGCCTTGGCTACGTGGTTTTGATAGTCTGGAATTATGCATTCCATCATTTTAAAAGTGGTCATTGATATTGCATGTGATTATTCGACTAGTAGAATATCCATGTGAATAAGTAAATGACATTATTTCATTTTATTTTTTCCATATTATGTTGAAGTTTAAGTTTAAAAGTCTTTTTTAGTCATACATTTCCTTAAATGTTTATGTTTATTTATGAAAGTTTCCGCTGTATTGTTATCCTTACTGAGCATCTGAGCTCACCCCTTTCTATGTTTATTTTTCCCAGGATGTGAAGAAATATTTTATGACTGACCTGTAGGGATAGTCTAAATGGGATATGAGTGTGGACTATGGAGACTATGTTATTGCAGTTTTTCACTTTATGATGTAATTTAAGACATATGAATGTATCTAGTGATTCCAAGGATACTAAACTAATTGGTCATTCGAGACTTGATCTTTTGTGATCATTCCAATGTTACGCAATAATGCACTAGATCTGGGTAACTGGGGTCGGGGTGTTGCAGTTTGGGGGTGATGGGTCATGCTAAAACATAATTCAGTACTCAAATCATGTTGAATACTCCTCCAAAATTTAGATGTGAACCTTGGATCACGGTCAGAGACAATTGAGAGTGGAACACCGTGAAGTCTCACCACTTCCCTCACACATATCTTTGTATGTTGTTCAAGCGAGAGGTCTTCCCAAATAGCGATAAAATGGGTAGCCTTGGTGAGTCATTCAACCACAACCCATATCAAATAATTTTTGTTTGACATCTTCAGGATACCTGTATCAATTTCCATAGTAACATTTTCTCATTTCCACATGGGTATAGGCAATGGCTGCATCATACCCTTGGACTTTTGTCACCCAACTTTAACATGATGACATACCAAGCACCTTGATATATATTATGCAATATCCTTCTTCATGTTATCCCACCAGAAGTGTTCTCGGAGATCACAGTACATCTTGGTACTCCTAGGATGGATAAAGAAAGTTGAGCTTTATGCATTATCCAATATCTCTTTCTTTATCCCAGGTTATGACGGCACACAAGGCCGCGTTCCAAACCAAATCACACCATCATCATTGGTATGGAACTCTTGCCTCTTCCCTTCCTTTAATGCATTCACCCTCTTTTGTATCTCCACATCATCCCTTTGTGCTACCTTAATGTTCTTCGGGATGTATGGTTGCACAATAATTTGGTAAAGGTAGGATGTATCCCCTACCCTTATGATTTCCAAATCCATTCTTTGCATATCCAGGAAGATAGGGTCTTTCTCAATCCGCATCATGGAAAGAGTAGCAGGTTCTTTTCTTCTTAGAGAATCAGCTACCTTGTTCGCCTTTCCAGGATGATAGTGAATAGAGAAATAATAATCCTTGATTAAATATAACCATCTCCTTTGATACAGGTTGGGCTCTTTTTGTGTGAATATATTCTTTAGGATCTTGTGGTAAGTGTATATGTCACACTTCTCACCATAAAGGTAGTGCCACCATATTTTCAAGGAAAAAATCATGGCTGCTAGCTCTAGATCATTCGTCTGGTAGTTATGCTCATTGATCTTCAACTGTAGTGGATAGTATGCAATCACATTATCATTTTTCATGAGTACACAACCCAAGACTTTCTTTGTATCATCACTTTATATCACAAAACATTCTCCACTTTTCAGTAGTGTGAGTATAGGTATAGTGATCAACCTTCTCTTAGCTCCTTGAAGCTTACCTCACATTCTTTTGTCCAGACATACTTTACCCCTTTCCTTGTTAACTTGGATAGTGGGATTGACAATCGTAAGAAGTTTATCACAAAATGTTAGTAGTACCCAGCTAATCCATGAAAACTACAGATTTCTGTGACACTAGAGGGCCTAGCCCATCCCTCAATCGCCTTTGTCTTTGAAGGATCCACAGAAATTCCCTCACTTGTGATCACATGTCCCAAGAAAGTAAATTGATTCATCCAAAAGTCACACTTGCTGAACTTAGCGTACAACTTCTCCTATCATATTTTCGCCAACACAAGTCTTATATGTTCTTCATGTTCCTCCTTTATTTTTGAGTAGATGAGAATATCATCGATAAACACTACCAAAAATTTGTCTAGGTAATGTCTAAAGATTCTATTAATCAAATCCAAGAAGATTGCAGGGGCATTAGTAAGTCCGAAGGGCATCACCAAAAACTCATAGTGCCCATACCTTGTACGGAAGGTAGTCTTTTGAATATCTTCCTTCTTCACCTTTACCTGATGATATCCAGAATGAAGATCCACCTCTGAGAAGTATTGAGCTACTATTAACTAGTCGAATAAGTAATCAATCCTTGGGAAGGGATACCTATTCTTTGTGGTGATCTTATTGAGTTCCCGATAATCAATACACAGAAGCATTGTTCCATCCTTATTCTTCACAAAAATCACCGGTGCACCCCAAGGTTATGCACTAGGGCATATGAGCGCATTTTCCAGATTATCTTGTAGCTGCTTCTTTAACTCCTTCAGTTCGATAGGATCCATCCTATAGGAGCACTTCGAGATAGGAGTAGCTCTGGTTATGAGTTCAATTAAGAACTCTACCTCACGATCCATGGGAATTCCGGGTAACACATCAGGAAATACTTTGCCCTATTTCCTCATGATGGGAATTTCCTCAAGGTTGGAACTTTCCTTTGACTCAACCATTTGGGTGAGGTATGACTCTTCATAAGGAATCAATGCCCACACCATTGAAGGATTTTTCAAAGGAGATTCATTATCTTCATTGAATTTTTATAGGATCATGGGATGGTTCGAAATATGAAAAGATATTTCCTTTTCCCAATAGTTGATATGCGATCTATATAACGAGAGCTAGTCCATTCCCATTATAGCATCGAATTCTACCAAGGAAAGTATTATGAGATTTTCCGGAAGAATCTTCCCACATAAACTAACAGGAGAAGAGTCAAACAATTGGGTTGTAATTATTGCACCACTCGGTGTTTTTACATATATCTATACTTCAAGGTTTTGGGGCTTCGGTTCTATTGTTCTAGAAAACTTGCAAGATATAAAGGAATGTGTAGAACAAGAATCAAATTAAACTTTTTCCATTCTTGAGTGAATAGGAAATTTTCCTTATATGACTTCATTATCATGATCCACCTCCGCAGCAGTGATGGTATAAGCATTCCCTTGTTCCTTTGGCTTTGGTGGCTGCTGATGCTAAATACCCTCGAGAGCTCGGGGTTTAGTGCACTCGTTTGCATAGTTCCCTAGCACCTTACAGCTGTAGCATTGAACCATGAGTCAGTCTCTCTTTTCATTGGCTACATTATCCTTCCTTTTCATGTCTTTTAAACACTCTTGTGCATGGTTTTCTTCTTTCCCACAGTTGGAGCATTTACCCATCCCTTTGAGGTAGTTCCCATGGTGCAACTTCCCACATTTTTGGCATGTGGGTCGTTGATTTTTCTTCCCGCCTTTTTCATTAGATCCACCAGCTTGAAACTTTATCTTTCTTTTCCTATCACTATAACCATGGGAATATTATCAAAACTCCATCTCCACTTTGAGAACACACCTAAAAACTTCTTCATAACTCCCAAAGTCTCGAATTTCAAGAGCCTTTCGAAGTTGTGGTATTAATCCACTAAAGAATCTATCAATTTTTCTATCATTGTTGATAACAAAACCCGAAGCGTACCATGCGAGCCTTGTGAAAGTTTCTTCATAGGTTGTGAAATATTATCCTTATTTTTCCTTGATCTCTATAAATTCTCTCTCCATCTTCCTACGAATAGTTCTTGGGAAGTACTTTTTAAGAAACATTATCTTAAAGTCTTCCCCTCCATCTCTTCAATTTCCTCCATTGGCTTGGTGTTCTTAATCAAAGCCCACCATTGGTCGACTTCTCTGTCTAGATGATAAACAACTAGGGTCACCTTCTCCATCTTAGAATAGTGAAGAACAGAAAAGATCTTCTCGATGGAGTTGGACCATTTTTCCGAAACTAGTGGATCATAAGATCGACAAAATGTCTGTGGTCATTGCCGCCTAAAACATTCAATAGCTTGTTGCTCCCTCTTTGGTGAAGGAGGAAGTTCCAGATTATTATGGTTATTGTTCAGAACATGAGATAATTGGGTAAGCATTTCCATGAAGTTTTGAACTCCACCTCCCAAATCATTGGGGATGTCGTTCAGGCAATCGTTTCATTGGCCCTCGCATGAGTTTTTGTCCTGATTTCTCTTGGTTTCCACCATGTTCTAAAATAGGAAAGGTTAGAAAAAAACATAAGTAAACAAGTCATGAATACATAAATTATTCATTTGAAAAATTTATACAAAAATCATAACATATGGGATGCCTATGTAAGTACTCTTGTGTGCATATTTGTACTTAATCTCGTACTAGAGGTTTTCTATAGGGTTCACTAATCCTAATTCCCAAATTAACAAAACCTCCCTCTGATACCAACTATAGAAGCCCGACCTTTTCTTAAATTACTATTACATCATTTAAAAGATAAAAAACATAATAATATTACACATAGAGGATCCAAAGCTTTAGTGACTTGGAAAAACTTGGACCACACATAACAAATACAACATCATTCACAAACATTTATTTAATTTCTTCTTCTCTAGGTTCTTATTGGCACTTTTCCTCTCCTTAGTACATGTAGCCACCTGAGGATATACATCAAAAGGGGTAAGATAGAAGCCCAGTAAGAAAACAAATAAGAACAATACATCATGGGGTGGGAATAATCATAACATAGGCAAAAGATCATTAACATGAGGGGAAGCATAAATATAAGACTTGAAATGTGGCAATGCATAAAAATGAAACATCATGTATTAGTGGTTAACAAACACAGATACTTGTGAACCAAGATATAATGTTGTTCACACATCATTTCTCATTTAGTCATGAGATTCATCACTTTACCCAAAAAATTGGAGGGATTTACAATTCCGGGCACACCCGTCACTTTGAAACATTAATATTGCGCTATAAATTCTAGGCGCACTCGTCATATCATAAAATTATCATCATCATACTTGAAACATATGACACATATCAAAAATGTACATAAATAAACCATGTAATGGAATGGGTTTCATCTCATAATAACACATTCATAAGCTTTGGGTTCCCAAAATTAAAAGGGAATAACATACATGTTACAAGAACCATCCACTTTGAGTGAGAAGTAAAAGCGGTGTTCTTAAAAGAGGAGTTCTTTTGGAAAACATTCGGTTTGACATAAAAACCAGTGAAAAACATGTATAACACATAAAAGTAAAGAAAATGATAAAAAATGATCTTTAATGAGTAACCATATCAAAAATGGAGTGAAAGAGGGAGAACCCAAAGGAAGAAAATTGGGTTCGAGATTTCCCCTTAACTTGTACCCAAATGCTTCCTTCTCTTTAATGTCCTGTATAATGACATTATATTAATTAATTAGAAATCCATAATATTGTGTACATTAATATGGTTCATTATGGTTTCATGAAGTGAATTTTTGTGCCTTTGTATGAGTTATAGCGTTTAAAAATGTTATTTGGGAATGTTTGGTTTTATGGTTTTCTTGAGTGGTTCCCATGTATTCTTAAATTGACGTTTCGGTAGAACATGGGTAAACATCCAGAACTGATAATACATGTTATTAATGATATTATAGGAGTTTTAATGATCTTATAATGAATTATATTATATCTGTATGGATGAATCATTAGATAATAATTAAATAAAGATTGTTTGGATTAATTTGGGCGGTTTTTGGATCACAATGAAGTTGTTTTAATTTATCTCTTAGTAATATGTTCATAAGTCAGTTACAAAACATTAAATATGACATAATACATATAAAATATTCTGGTTCAACCATAAAACTGGTTTCATGACCAGATCTGAAGGTAGAAATGGGAGAAGAAACCATGTTGTTCTTGAAGGTGATAAATTAACACCTCACGAACAACATTCTCTTTAATAAAATAAAAGAAAGAGTGAAAGGGGGTTGGACGATATAATATCCCATTAGAATAATAAAATTATATTATATGTATAATACTGGAGTTACAATACCATTTGGATGAAGATATTTGGGGAGAGATCAAGAAATGAACATGAACTTGAATGGAAATTAAAGGAGAAGAGGGAGAGAAATTACCTCTTAAATCATCCTCTTGAGATCCTCCTTAAGGGAGATAGGATTGGTAATTTTATGAGACCTGAAGCTCTTAAACGTGGGATAGGTTATAGGGAAGTTGTTTGGGCATAGTTTAGAGAAGGCTTGGAGCTTGAGAGGTGTGAGGAAATGGGGGAGTTAAGGGTGGTATTTATAGTGGAGGGGAGATGGGTTTCCTTAATATAAAATTCATTAGTTTTTTAATTTCCCCTAAGACAAGGAATAGTGAGTCTTGGATGACCAAGAATAGTAATTTTATCATGTGATACCAAAGAAAGTGGTCTTAAATTAGTAGAGAATCATTGATGACACAATCAATCCATTATTTATCATTTATTGTAAATTATCGGATTCTACTATTCATAAAAAATTCGAGTATCTCAGAAAAATCTCAAAAATTTACCCCCAACATTTTTTTAAGTGAAGAATACAAAAATGAATTCCATTTTTAAAAATAATTTTCTAAATATTATTAATTTAATATTTAATTAAAATCATAATTTACCTAAAAAACAGTTTTTTAGATTAAAACTGATTTTATAGTGCCTTCAAAAATTACGTAGGGTCTTATAAAATTATATAAAAACTATAAGACATTGATTTGATAAATAATGAATACATTTTAAGAAAATAAATTTTACTTTAAATTAATTAATTAGTTATAATTAATTATTTATGACTTACAAAATTCCAAAAAGTTTACTAAGGTCAAATTGTCAATTTCTAAGATGTCTATATTTTATCTAATTACTCATGGGTAAGGTAACTCTTATTTTGGATGATTTACTATTCATAAGGGTAATATTAATATTCATACGGGTATGTTACTATTATTAGGGGTATGTTACTATTCACCAAAAATTATTTTTGTTTCATTAGACTCCAAAAATCATTTTGAGCACAACCGTGTTTGTCAGATTTTTAAAATTCCAAACACAGAAGTAAAAAACTTATTTTTAAAGGTCACTTATCACTTAGTAGTTCATTATTTTGTGATTTCATGTCATTTTATGACATAAATATAAGAATGGAATTTCCATCAAAAAACTTCTGGGTCATTACATTTCCAAGTGGGAACTCCGTGAGAGAGGGTCTTGTCTTATTATGAGTACTCCCACATGACGGTCTGTATACTATGTGTCCTATCATAGTATGTCATCCAATCGTAGAACTTTATTTAAAAATATTGTTATAGCATTTCAAGGTTCTCATCTGAGAGGGTATCTTCCATGACCTTATTAATGAAAAAAATATTCCAGGACATTATTATATTATAGTCATCCAGAACAATGAACAGTATATAATAAGAGTACATTCATGTAATCAAAGTAAAAAATAGTTGGTTATCAAAACAACAACCCTTAAAACTCCCACTTAGACTAGAGCCAACTACCTATGACTTTTAGTCTGCTAGACCTCACATGATGATCATGTTTCTACTGAGTCAAGTCTTTAGTCAATGGGTCCCCCACATTGTCTTCTGTGGAAATACTGCTCACTGCAACTTCACCTCTCTGAGATAAATCTCTCAAGAGATGATACTTATGAAGTATGTGCTTTGTCTGCTGATGTGAACTTGTCTCTTTTGCAAGTGCCACCACTGTAGTATTATCAAAATAGAGTGTGATAGGATCTTTACCGCTAGGTACTACATACAACTCTTGGATGAGGATTCGCATCCATATTGCTTCTTTAGCTGCCTCAGATGCTGCAATATACTCAGACTCTGCTGTAGAATTTGCCACCACACTTTTCTTTGAGCTCTTATAGCTCACTACAACTCCATTCAAACTGAAGATGTATTGAGTCTGCGACTTCACGTCATCTTGATCAGTCTATAAACTAGCATCTACATGTCCTCTGATGAATATTTACTCATCTCCACCATAAAACAGGAACATATCCTTAGTACGCCTCAGATACTTAACTATAGTCTTGACTGCCATCCAATGGAGGTCTCCTAGATCAGCTTGATATCTGCCTACCGTAATTAATGTCTAAGAAACACCTAGCCTTATACATAGCATAACATACATGACTTACCCAATCGCAGATGTTTAAGGGATCCTTGCCATTTTCTTTCTTTCCACATGTGTCTGAGGCCAAATTTTATTGGAAAGATGAATGCCATGTGACACTGGCAACAATCCGCTCTTGGATTGTTCCATACTGAATCTCTTCAGTATCTTTTCAATGTATATACTTTGACTCAGGCATAACATTCTGTTGGATCTATCACGATGGATCTTGATCCAAAAAATATATGCTGCCTCGCCCAAGTCTTTCATGGAGAAACATTTATCTAATCATGCCTTAACTGACTGTATGACAGGTACTTCATTTCCAATTAGTAATATGTCGTCAACATATACTATTTGGAAAACAACTTCACTTCGACTAATCCTCTTGTAGAGACAAGGCTCACATTCATTTTTAACAAATCCAAATTCCATTACAGCTTCATCAAAATGAATGTTCCATTACCCTGATGCTTTCTTTAATCCATAAATGGATTTATGGAACTTGAATACCTTGTTGTCATCCTTTGGAGTCACAAACCCTTGAGGTTGTGTCATGTAGATATCTTCCTGAAGGTTTCCATTACGGAATGCCGTTTAGACATACATTTTCCAAATTTCACGGTCATGGTAAGCGACAATTACCAATAGGATTCTGATGGATTTCATCATTGAAACCGCTGAAAAGGTTTCATCATAGCCAATTAATTGATGCTCTCTAAAACCTTTAGCAACAAGTAGTGACTTATAGGTGCTGAATTTCCCCTCCATGTCCAGTTTCTTCTTGAATACCCATTTATTACCAATAGGCTTTACATCAATTGGAGGATCTACCAAAATACAGTCTTAGTTTTGGTACATGGAATCCATTTTAAAATTCATGGTTTCTTGGAACTTAGAAACTTCTGTTCCTTCAAATGATTCCTTGTAGGTAAGAGGATCATCATTTTCAACAAATAATGAATCACCATCCTCGGTGACAAGAAAACCATATCGTTCTGGTTCTCTCACCTCTCTCATGATCCTACACAGTTATTGTGTCTCTGGAACAGATTTTTCTTCCACGGGGCTTTGTGGAATCTGTTCTTGTACTAAATCCTTTGTATCTTGAGCCTCAACTTCATAGAAGTCTATCTCGCTCCCACTATCTCTTTTGTAGATTTTCTCCCTCTAAAGGAATATGATGTGTCTTGCAACTGTAACCTTTTTTTCTGAGGTGTTGAATAGATAATATCCACTTGTTTCCTTGGGATATACTATAAAGATACACTTTGTGCTTTGGGGTGCAAGTTTGTTACCTGAAGAGGCCTTAACAAATTCTTTGCTACCCCACACATGTAAATTCGATAACATGACTTTGTGTCCACTTGATAAATCATATGGAATAGAATTTATCGATTTAGTTGGTTCTTGGTTTAGTATTTGTGCTAATATTTGTAATTCATATCCCCAAAATGATAATGGAAGACTCGCATGACTCATCATTGATCTCACCATGTCCAACAGGGTGCAGTTACTCCTTTCAATTACACCATTCCACTGAGGTGTGTAAGGATGAGTGAATTGAGATAGAATCCCAAACTCTCATAATAAATCAATGAATTCATGATTAAGATATTCTCCTCCTCTATCTAAGAGAAGTTTCTTAATCTTTTTACCAAGTTGGTTCTCAACTTCATTCTTGTATTCTTTGAACCGATCAAAAGAATCTATCTTATACCTCATTATGTAAATTTATCCATATCTACTAAAATATTCAGTAAATGTTATGAATTATGAGAACCCACCCCTTGCTTCAACTGGAAATGGTCCACACACATCTATGTGAACTATTTCTAGAAGCTCTTTAGCCCTTTCACCTTTCCCACTAAATGAGGCTTTGGTCAATACACCAAGTGGTTTTAGTTCGAAAGAATTTAAATTCCAATCTTGATGTAATTTTGTCAAATGTTTCTCATTAACATGACCTAGCTAGTGATGCCAAAGTTGGGTGTGGTATGAGTCATGCTAATTAACTTTTTCATAGATTTCCATTACTTGGTTTGTGTAGTCTAACATATAAAGGCCATTATATAAATGTGCCCTACCAAAACAAATGCTTTCTTTATAAAAGTAGCAACATCCACTTCCAAACATGAAGATGAATCCATCAGTGTCTAATTTGGATACTGAAATAATGTTTTTGGTTACAGAGGGTACATAATAACATCCTTTCAAAACCAAGACCATACCAGTAGGAAATGTGAGGTGGTAGTCTCTTATAGCTACAACAGCGAGTCTGGCTCCATTGCCTGCTCGTAGATCCACCTCACCTCGATCAATCTTTCTGAATCTACTTAGTTAATGTATTTGGATACAGATGTGAGAAACAAAAGTAGAATCTAATACCCTACTGGTAGAAACTAATAGATTTCATTCGATAAAAAATGCACCTGAACTTCCCCTTGCTTCCTTGGCTGGGTGTAGTTTTTCTTCCAGTGGCCCTTCTTAACACATCAAAAACAAATAGCCTCTTGTTCTCTTACCTCTCTGTTTATCGTCCTTTTCTTGTAAGGCCTTGAAGAATAATTGGGCTTAAAGCTCTTCGCCTTCCTATTCATTTTATTCATCATGAGTACAAAATGTTTTTCACGCTTCATGTCATTGTCCACTTGGCGAATGAGGATAAGAAGATTAGATAGAGACTTCTCAATGTTGTTCATGTTGAAGTTCACAACAAAGTTTTAGAAGCTCTGGGGGAGTGATGTAAGAATGAGATCAGTACCCAGTTCTTTAGGGAGTTTAAACCCTAGATCCTCCAAGAACTCAATGTAGCTATTGAGCTTGACAACATGAGGCCCAGCTGGGGCACCCTCTCTAAGCTTGCTCTGAAATAGACCCCTGGAGATCTCAAATATTTACTATATTGCTCTCTCCTGGTATAGACCTCGGAGGTTCTCAAGCATACTATAGGCATCCATGTCTTCACGAGACTTCATGAGATCAATATACATTAATGATAACATCAAACATTGAAAGTTGAGTGTGTCATTCAAATGTTGATCATAGACCAGGAAATCTTCATCACTTGCCCCTTGGGTAGGTGAATCAGGAAGTGAGGACTCTAGAATGTAAAACTTTCATTCATGGCGTAGGATAACCTGAAGACTCCTAAACCATTCCAAAAAGTTACTTCCGATGAGGATATTGTCTTTTTCTATAATTTATCGTAGATAAAAAGTGGTTGACGAGTTTTTCATATTGATTCTATAAATTTAAAGAGCAGATTTATCTGTACCTTTTGATTTAATTTTATGAAAAATAATAAATGAATTTATTAATTCACGTACTATTTTATCAAGTCCCAATAGCCCTCACCATTGAACCTGTAATGTTTACATACTTTTACGTTCTAGTGGAAAGGATTCATATTCCCCTTCACATAACCCCAACAATGGTTGGTCAAGCTATTTGAAGGTATTTAGGTAGGCAGGTCTTTTCCAACTGTGAGCATCCAGTTCCTTGATATATTGAGTGGACTCCCCAATCATGAAATCGTGACTTGTATTTCCTCAACTCTTGCCTCCAATATTACATCAAGTCTAGAAAGGGATACTCCTCTTTATGTAATATGGTTAAGTCAACCCGAAACCTTTTATAAGGTATTTCTTTATAAAAGTATGTGTCCCAAAAAGGGTTGGTCAAACGCCTAGTTTTATTGAGTCTTTCCCTTAATCAGGTACTGAAAGGATTGTTCTGAATTAATATGGTATTGAGGGATTTTAATCCTATATGCATATTTTCTCTTTATCATATGCTTTTTAATATTACGTTATGCTTACTTAAGTGATTAACCATGTTTCGATAATGTTTACACATAGTTCGGTTTTTATTTTATTCCATCTTTGCATGATTGTTCATTTTATTAAATATGTGAATGTGAAAACACATACATATTAAATAAACCATGAAATTAGACAGAATATAAATAGGATGGTATGATCAAGATATTTTATTGGTTAGCTTATCTAGCAGTTTGATAAGCTAACCCTGACTTAGGAAAAAATACCTTGAACCGATGGTTCATGTTTTGCAGCTCCCACCTGTCCACATTTGAATCTTCTTGGGTTGGTTTCACCTTAGATTTGGGTTTTGAACCATCTCCTCTAGCTTGGGAGATCCTCTATTACATGAGGTTTACATTAAAGAAACCATGGCCACGCAGGCCCTACATTTTTTTGGAAGAAGGCTTGCCAGACAATGAATTTAAATTAAAAAATTTAAATGAAACCAAACACACATACAGAGGGTATTTGATCTAGCTCATGATCATCCATAGCAAGAAACAACATTTACGCATATTTAGAATTCAAATTCTTTTAATAGTTATATTATTGAAGACAAGTCGTGCTTGGAATTAATTAATTATGATCTTATAATTAATAAATTATTTATCTTAAATTGTTTCTAAATTTCCTTTATATTATTCTCATTCATATCCCTTGTATAGGTATTTGTACTTTTGGAGGAAACCTAGGGAGATTCCATTTTTGGAATGTACACGACGTGTAGTTTATATTTACACGGCTTGTATTTCTTTTCACCCTTTATCCAAAGTACACGCTGAGGGCTTTGGCGTGTTTTATCTACTTTAGAAATTTTGGAGTACACGACATGTAGATTAATCTAACATGGCATGTACTTCCATGTTATACAGTTACAGTCTGGCAATACCGTGTACGTGGAACACGGCTTCTCCTTATACATGATTTTACTTGGGCCAGATCAGACTACACGGCGTGTTGATTCAACATACACGCCATGTATTCTGGTTCCACACGCCGTTCATTTCTAGTCAACACGGTGTAATAAAACTCAGGTCTACTCAATTCACATAGCATGGTTTGGCGGACCTGGACCTGTTCATTGAACCTAAGTACATGACGTGTAGTTCTCATTACACGTTGTGTATTCCTGTGTTGTACAGACAGAAAGAGAGGCTTCTCCAAATGAGTTCCTAATTTTTTTAATAAAAATTAAAATTAAATGGTATTTTCTGTGATGTGAATAGAGAAATGAAGGAGGAAGAACAAATATCATTCATTCAGTTTAATAGAACAATTTATCATGAATTGAATCAAATATAAATGCATAAATTATCAACAGAAATGAAATAACTATAATCAATGTTGTAACCTACTCTGATACCATTTGAAGGTTTTGGGCGCAGCGGAAGCACGTGGGTGGATGTTCCCACTTCGATTTTTGTTATTAGTTTTGATCAATCTGAGATCAATACGGCGATAAATTCCAGTCTCTATGGATTGATTCACAAAAATAAACAAAGGAGAAGAAAGGTCCCGGAACCACAAAAGTGGATCATCACATGTTGATTATAAATAATTTAATAAATTTACTAGAATTACCGTTTGGGTGTTCTTTATTTGTTGATATTCTTGATCACATTCTGATGTGATTCGTCATTACGTCGCAGAAACCAAGGGTATACTTCCTCTAGCAGTGATCCACACATGCACCACGTTTCTTTGGATGTCACCAAAGGTGTCTCCGGGTGCTAGCATGGAGAAAAATTTTCTTGCGTTTCCCACCTTAGATCATCTAGATCTGATGAAGAGGATCTCTCTCGGTCTTGAGAGTGTTCTTAGAGGAAGGATTTCTTTTGGTCTTGAGAGAATTCTCCATAATTGTTTTGCACAATGATTCTTAGGAAATGAGTTCGAGTTATAAGGACATATATAATTGGGTTTGAGGTAGTAGATTTATGACAATAAATAAACACATTATGCATTTTATTAATTTCATTAAATCTTTTGAAAACCCCATGTCTAATCATTAATTCCTTGACATGCGCCTATGATGATTATAAATATCATTTAAAAAAATAATATTTCCTCAAAATCCCGACTGGAAAAACTACACGGCTTGTAATCATAAATACATAGCATGTAATTATGTTTCATTAAAAACTACATGGCATGTAATCATTAATACACGGCGTGTACTTGTTATCAAAATAAAATCTACACGATGTGTAATCATTAATACACGGCGTGTACCTGTTTTCATTTTATTC
This sequence comes from Viscum album, assembly GCA_963277665.1. Classification (NCBI taxonomy): domain Eukaryota; kingdom Viridiplantae; phylum Streptophyta; class Magnoliopsida; order Santalales; family Viscaceae; genus Viscum; species Viscum album. Next base: position 1,099,513,869 of record OY728138.1, on the reverse strand, counting down.
TTCCTCCAACATTTAAATGATTTTGGATTTCTTGAATAATTATTAAAACATGCATAGGAATAATCATTATTCTACTTGAGATACTTGGATACACTTAGTGGGTGACCCTCTAGGCCTCTTTCTTGTTGGCATTAAGTGAGCTTGCATAAATTCCAAGATTACTATCTAGCAACAGGTCAAGGCACATAAGAGAAAGAAGTTGATGCCACATTGACGTGTCACCTCATAAGAACTCTTACTATGTAATTTAATCCCTTTATTTCAATATCTCATCAAGAAGGTTTCATGGCAGTGTCATAAACCGATATGCTTGATCTGTCATTCTTTGAATTCTAGAAATAAAATCATCGTGACACCATGGACATGGAATTTGTGCGACAATTCTATTTCAATCAGAGGGCCTGAGATATCTACTTCCACAAATATGAAAGGGAAAAATCCTTCCTCGAATTATCCATTAACAACATTTCATTCGTGATGCACCCAACATACACAAATTCCCTCCAACTCTCTTAGTGATGGCTTTCGTCAAAAATATAAGTGCGCGAGTCATGACATGAGTTAATAATAATCATTCAATCTAAGGACCAGTACACACGCTCATAGATAGCGATGTCTGATGACACCAAGACATGTGGAATTTCAACTAGAGGGTCTTTTCTCACAATCTCCCATCTTGAAGATTACCAAGTGCGAACTCCATGAGAGAGAGTCTCCTCTTCTTATGAGTACTTGCACATGACAGTCTGTATACTATGTGTGCTATCATAGTATGTCATCCAACCGTAGAAATTTATTTAAGAATATTGTTATATCCTTTCAAGGTTCTCATCATAATGAGGATCTTCCCTGACTTTATTAATGCAACAAATATTCCAAGACATTATTATATTATAGTCATGCAGAAAAATGAACAATATATAATAAGAGTACATTCATGTAATCAAAGTACAAAATAGTTGGTTCTCAGGACACCAACCCTTACACTATGTATGTTAATCTGAATTAAAATATTATCATTATTTATATTGTTACATAGTTAGATTTTCATGCTGAATTTTATGTTACATTTTCGTTAATTCCTTTAATAAAAGGCTAAAAATACCCCTTTCAAATTGCCATATCCATTACTCCTATTGGATAATTAGAAATTATTCCATTAGGCATATTGTCCAATTTTCCAATAAAAATATTATGCATAAAATACAATTGGAAGTTATTCCTTTAGTCATATATGCCTAATGGCCACTTTTCCTATAGGCCTAACGGCCATTTGTCCTATTAGGCATATAGGCCAATTGACCGTTACGACTATAGGCCAACTAGCCATTAGGCCTATAGGACAATTTTCCATTAGGACTATAGGTCAATTGGACATTAGGCTTATAGGTCAATTGTCTATTAGTCATATAGGAAAATTAGGAATTAGGCCAAATGGAAAAATGTCCAATTGACCTATAGGCATAATGGCCAACTGAACATTTAGACTATAGGCTAACTTTACATTATGCCACTTAGATTAATGGCCAATTGGCATATACACATAATTTAAAATTTTCCAATTAGTGATAATGCCTAATTGCCGTATAGAACTAATTTCCAATTGACCTATTAGGCATATAGGCCAATTGGCCATTAGGTCTACAAGACAATTGGTCCTTAGTCCAAATGGTAAAATTTACAATTGGAATATATGCATAATTTCCAATTGGACTACAATCCAAATGGACAATTGACCTATAAGACTAATGGAAAATTGTTCTATAGGCATAATTTCCAATAGTTTTATAGGCATAATGGACAATTGGCATATATGCATAACAAGAGAACGGGCCATTAGTCCTATATGCAAGTTATACATTATGCCATTAGGCCAATTATCCATTAGGCCTATATGAGAATTGGACAATAGTAATATAAGACAATTATCCATTAGGCATAATGAAAAAATTTCCAATTTACCTATAGGCCTAATGGGAAATAGGCCTATAGGAATAATGAACTATTGGACTATATGCCCAATGGCATAATGTCCAATTGGCCTATAGGCCTAATGAAAAATTGGCATATAGCCCTAATGGAAAATTCAAATGTCACCACATACAAATGCTTACTGTGTAATTTAATCCCTTTATCTCAATATCTCATAAAGCAAGTTTCATGGTAGTGTCATAAACCTATATGCTTGATCTGTCATTCTTTGAGTTCTAGAAATAAACTCGTCATGAAACCATGGACATGGAATTTGTGCGATAGTTCTATATCAATCTGAGGGCCTGAGATATCTACTTCCACATATATGGAAGGGAAAAATCCTTCCTCGACTTATCTATTAACAACATGTCATTCGTGACGCACCCAACAAACCCTACTTCCTACCAACTCTTTTCGTGATGTTTTTCGTCAAAAAATCTTAGTGCGTGAGTCATGACATGAGTTAATGATAATATTTTAGTCTAAGGACCATTACACATGTTCATAGATAGCAATGTATGATGACACCAAGACATGCGGAATTGCTACTAGTGGGTTTGTTCTCATAATCTCCCATCTTGGAGATTACCAAGTGCGAACTCCATGAGAGAGAGTTTCGTCTTCTTATGAGTACTCACACATGACAGTCTGTATACTATGTGTACTATCATAGTATGTCATCCAACCGTATAAATTTATTTAAGAATATTGTTATATCCTTTCAAGGTTCTCATCATAATGGGGATCTTCCCTAACCTTATTAATGCAACAAATATTCCAAGACATTATTATATTATAGTTATGTAGAACAATGAACAATATATAATAAAAGTACATTAATTTAATCAAAGTACAAAACAGTTGTTTCTCAGGACACCAACCCTTACACTATGTACATTAATCTGAATTAAAATATTTTCATTATTTATATTGTTACTTAGTTATATTTTTATGCTGAATATTATGTTTCATTTTCATTAATTCCTTTAATAAAAGGCTAAAAATACCCCTTTCAAATTTCCATATCCATTACTCCTATTGGATAATAAAACATTATTCCATTATGCCTGTTGTCCAATTTTTCAAATAAAATATTTTGCATACGGTCCAATTTGAAGTTATTCTAATAGGCATATATGCCTAATGTCCACTTGTCATATAGGCCTAACAGCCAATTGGCCTATTAGGCATATAGGCCAATTGACCGTTAAGACTATAGCCCAACTGGCCATTAAGAATATAGGCCAATTGTCCATTAGGCCTATAGTTCAATTGGTCATTAGGCTTATATGTAAATTTTCCATTAGTCATATAGGCCAATTAAGAATAAGTCCAAATGGCATATTGTCCAATTGGCCTATAGGCATAATGGCCAACTGGACATTTGGACTATAGTCTAATTGTACATTATTCCACTTAGCTTAATTACCAATTGGCATATTTAGATAATTTAAAATTTTCCAATCAGTGCTAATGCCTAATTGGCGTATAGAAATAATTTCCAATTGACCAATTAGGCATATAGGACAATTGGCCATTAGGTCTACAAGGCAATTGGTCCTTAGTCTAAATAGTATAATTTCCAATTGGAATATATGCATAATGTCCAATTGGCCTACCTGCCAAATGGCCAATTGACCTATAAGACTAATGGAAAATTGTTCTATAGGCATAATTTCCAATAGTTTTATAGGAACAATGGCCCATTGGCATATATGCATAACAAGAGAACTAGCCATTAGTCCTATATGTGAGTTGTACATTATACCATTAGGCCAATCATCCAGTAGGATTATATGAGAATTTTCCAATAGTTATATAAGACAATTATCCATTAGGCATAAGGAGAAAATTTCCAATTTACCAATGGGCCTAATTGGAAATAGGCCTATAGGAATAATGGACTATTGGACTATATGCCCAATGGCATAATGTCCAATTGGCCTATAGGCCTAATGGAAAATTGGAATATAGCACTAATGGACAATTGGCCTCTAGGACTAATTGAAAATTGTCTAATTAGGCATATAATCTAATTCACCATTAGGCCTATATACCAACTGGACATTTGGATTATAGGCCAATTCTCCATTTTTTCAAACGAAAAAATTTCCAATTGGACTATATAATTAATTTCTATTCGGAATACGACCTAATGGAAAATTGAGATAATGTCCAATTGTCCTATAGGATTGATGTCCAATTGGACTATATGCATAATAGGCCAATTGGACATTAGGATTATAAGAAAATTGACCATTAGGCCTATAGTCCAATTGTCCATTATGCCTATAAAATAATTGGACATTATGGCATTAGGACAATTGTCCAGTATGCCTAATATCGTAATGTCTAATTGGACAATATGCCTAATGGGAAAATTGTAAATTAGGCCTATAGCCTAATTAGGCATTATTCCATTAGGGATAATGGAAAATTTTCCTATAAGACTAATGCCCAATTGGCCTATTATGCATATATTCCAATTGTTCAATAGGCCCACTAGCTAATTGGGAATTAGTCCTATAGGTCAGTTGGCCAATATGAATAATGGAAGAATGTCCAATTGGCCTATATGCCTATATAATAATATGTCAATAGTCCAATAGTACATTATTCCATTATGCATAAAGAATAATTGGCCTATAGGAATAATGTCCAATTGAACTATAGGCCTAATGGAAAATAGGCCTATATGCCTAATAGGCCAATTTTCCATTAGAAAAAATTGGCATGTTGACCATTATAACATTAGTCCAATATGATAATTGACCATTTGGAATGTATGAAAATTGAACATTAGGCCAAATGGAATACTTTCCAATTGTCCTATATGCCTAACAAGATAATTTTCCATCAGTCATATAGACTAATTGGCCATTAGACCTAGATGCCAATTGGAAATTATACCATCAGGCCTATACTTCTAATAGGATAATTGGCCATTAGTCATATAGGCCAATTTTACATTAGTCATAGAGGCAAATTGGACATTATTCCATTTTTCCCAATGGACAATTGGCTTGTAGTATTAATGGCCAATTGGCATATAGGCCTAATTTCCCAATTGACCATTAGTCCAAAATGTTTATTAGACAATTGGACAACCAGGCCTAATGGCCCATTGTCTTGCAGGCCTAATGGAAAATTTTACTAATGGAATAATGTCTAATTATCATATAGGCCCAATGGAATAATGTTCAATTGGCTTATAGGTTTATTATTGAATTTGCCTATAGGGCTGATAGCCAATTGGCCTATATGCCTAATGGACAATCAGAATAAATTCCAAATAGTAATATTGGACATTATGCATATAGTCCAATTAGAAATTACTCCATTAGGGAAAATGGACAATTGGCATATATGCTTAATGGAAAATTGGCCTATAGGCATAATGGCCAAATGGCCTATATGCCTAATAGGCCAATTGGACATTACGACTATAGGCCAATTAGCCATTAATCCTAATTGGTCAATTGTTCATTAGTTCTATAGGCGTATTGTACAATTTCCTAATTAGTCATAATGGCCAATTTTCCTATAGGCCAGTTGGAAATTAGACCTAAAGTCAAATTGTTCATTAGAGATATATGCTAATTGGATATTATTATATTTGGCCTAATGTTCAATAGGCCTGTAGTCCCAATGACATAATGTCTAATTGTCCTATAGGCCATTAGGCCTAATGTACAATTATCCTCCATAACTAATGGAAAATTGGACTCCAGGACTAATGGACTATTGTCATATAGTCTAAATGGCCCATTGGCCAACATAGTGGCCAATCACATTAATTATGAATTTTTAATTTATTTTAACTGTATTCCATTTACTTATTATTCAATATTATAAAATGTGTACATTTTTAATATGTATATACTAATCAATTTAATTTGTATCAATCTATATTGGGAATCGAAGGTCCAACACCTCAAGGTAAATTATTTTTTCTCAATTGGGATGAAAATAGATGCAAGTGGTGTAAATGCCCAAACAAAAGAAGAGAATGTAATATTGTTTATATTTATTTGAAATAAACATATGAAATTTCTAATTAAATATATATTTTTTGTTTTCCGAAGACTACCCTAGATGCACTTGATGATAAATAAGATGGTAATGCCAGACCAAACATTCTATTGAGTCAGGTTTTAGGTGATGAGCCCCAGGGAAGAGTCTAATTTTGACCAGGTAAAAACATCACCCCCTATAGATATTTATCCCCATCAGGTTCTTCTTGAGGATATCCTACCATTGAGCTAAATAGTGCTCATACAGAAGTAGTTTAAGAAACAAAATAGCCTCAAAGGAGCGCAAAATAAGTAATCTGGAGCCTGAAATAAGAAAGATTATCACTAAAAAATTGTTGAAATCTATGTAGGTCATCATACAATCACTTCAATCAGAGTATTATACTACTATTAATTCATATATGGCATCGATCTGTTCTTTATAGGATTCCTTGAGTAATGAAAATGATGGACCTTGTGGCAATCGAGCTGAAGGTAGTGACGATGATTCTATTGATGATGTTACTGCTCCAAATGATACTATTGGTGAGGATGTTGCATCTACTATTGATGAGGATGATGATGTTGCTAATGGTCAGGATGAGGATGTAGCGGATGGGAGAAATATTGATCCCCTTAATTTTTGACTTAGCGGGAAGGAGGCCTGTGCAGTTCTGTAATGACATAAATTGTTCTTTTTATGGATGTATATGTATATTTTAGTATATTATTTGGTTTAAAAATTATTACAACCTTTTTATTGGATACTAAATGTAGAAAATCTACACTGCATTGAAATTTGATTTATAGGTTCAAGTGTTTGGTGAAGAAGCTGGTGGGGCTGCTGCAAAATATAGGTAGGAACCTATACCCATGGTTTGTAAAAAATTGGGTATAGATTCACTGCGGGGGTTACGTAGACCCATATTTTGAAAACCATGGGTGTAGAGATATACCCATAGTTTATTGAAACTCTGGGTATAGAAAAATCCATGTAACCTATACCCATGATTTTTTCAAACCTATGGGTATAGGCCAATACCCATGTGAAATATGGCCATGATTCTCAAAACCATGGGTATAGCCTATAACCTTGGTTTTGGGGGCTACAAAAAAGTTTAAAACCGTGGGTATATTTGACTTATCAATTTTTTTCAAAAAATATATAAGAAAATTCATAATAAACATTTTTTTAAAGGGTTTTTAAAAATCATATTTTTATATATTGAAAATTAAAATTAAGAATTTTAAAAATTTATTTTGCTAAATGGAATACCATTTTTGAAATCAGTTCATCATAATTTTCCATGGGTTATTTTCTAGAAATTTATGAAATACTTCAAATTTTCAAGTGAATAGTAAAAATACAGTTTTTTACAAAACCGATACATCATAAATTCCATAATTCATGATGTAATAATGTACTAATATATTCCAAAACATGATGTTCTTATATGGTATAATTAATTTCATAAATTATTCATTAAAATAAAATAAACTTAAATTCGAAACCAAAATATCATTTTTCATAACCTAAAGTGAAATGTGGTCCCTTAAAATAACAATTTCTCCTTTTTTACACTTTAATTTTTAATAAACAAATGAATTAGAATTATAAAGGGGATTTGAAGCCTTGAAACCATTATATTATATCTATATATGATTTATATTGTAAAAAATTCACTATTACATGTTTTACCTCTAATATAATATTTTATTCAATATTTTATTCTAAAAATACCCCTCTTGAAAAGTATAAATAACCCAATTTCCTGCCCATGAAAACCACTCACCCAAATGATACCCAAATCCATCCTCTCAAGAATATTATATTACTTATGTACATTATAGGGAATTCCAACTCCAAACATCAAGGGAGTTTCAGTTTTATACAAGAGAAGCTACGTCGAGGATTAAGTATGTTCCGATTAAATCATATTTTTTATTTATTCTTCATTTTCCCTTTATTTTTTTTCACCCCATTTAAAAACCAAACCTTATAATATTAATTAGTTAGTAATTTAATATTGTATTAATGATATTATCCTACTATAAGTATCATATTTTTGAAATAAATAAATTTCAAAATTTTCCTTTCCTTCTCACCTGACAATATCCCATCAAATATCGGTTAACCATATAAGGAAACATTTCCATGCCAAAACTTTTCACCATCACCATGTATGGATATTATTAATTATATATATTATGTCAACATGATATTATATGTATATAAATATTATATATTTAATTATACTAATTTATAAATTACATTGAACAAAAAAGTGAAATCGAAGAAAAAATTGTAATTTTTATGTAAAACATGATATCAAATTGACTAACTAATAAACAAAAAAATTATAAAATAAAATAAAATTAAAATAATTAATAAATAGGGTAAAAATTAAAATAATTACATTTTGGATCAATGTTTTAATATATATACAGTTTTTATTTTAGGAGACACAAAAGAGCAGAAATAAATAAATAATTAAAGTAAGGGGATTCTCATACCCAATTCCATTCACTGGGTTATCCGATATTCCACAATATGATTTTTTATATTATTCACTCAAAATTTAAAATCCCTTTTCTTTTGGTTATATACATGTTTCTACCATTTTATAATGTTTTTTTAAGAAAAACCATTTTTCAAGTGACTTTAATTTCCAAAACATCTTATTTTACTCCTCTTAAAATGATTCTTGTCCACTCGAGAATAAGGATTTTTTATGTGCAAGTATGATTTCCATTATTAAATTTGAATCCACAAATATTATTATTGAATGTATCCTTTATGAAATCCTTATAAAATCAATTTCTTTCCATGGGTTACTTAATGAATATTATTGTTATGCATTCTATATGTAATTTATGATTATGCAAATATTTTGATGTGAAAGGTGGGATAGGAATTATATATATCTCCAATGAATTGGTTTATGTGAGGTATATCATGATATGATATGTATTTATTATGAAAATGATTCTATATGTTTTCAAAATGATAATGTTATGATTATGAACATATATTGCACATGAAAATGATGTTATCATTGTTCACAACTATGTGTGGTATTTGACTAATATGACATGATGTTTCTTTTTTATGCATCACCACAATCAATTCCTTTATCACAATTTTCCGTCAAGATATTGATTATGATCCTATTCATATGATATGATGACAATTATTCTCCTCACCCATGTTATATTGATTCATGTCCCTTATTCATCATCTTACAGGGATTTTAGCTCACCACTTTATTTGATTTATATCCTTATGTGATTACATGTACAAATGATTATGTAAAATTTTATAAGGATAATGAAGAAGGGTTTAAATAAATTTTTATGAATTATTATTTTGACGTTATATATAAACCTAAATTTTCCAATACACTAACCCTTTTGATCTTGGATTTGTATCTCTAGTAAGTTATTTATCTTAAAAACAATTAATAGTCATATTATAAAAAGTAGGGATGATATAGTTGGTATTAGATAATGTTTTAGTCTAGTAATATGTTAACATCCAATAAGATTTATTTTAGGAAAAGGCTAAACATAGGGATCCCCAAATATATTTATTTAGTGTTAATGGCCTAAAAGAATAAATTATATATTTATTCGTTACAGACTTATGTTTTTTTTCAAACTTTTTATATTTTAGAAAATGGTAGGGACTAAGGGAAACCAGCTTAACAACTGATGAGAAAGATAATACTTGGATTTCCCAAATGACATCCCTAATTCTGTTATAGGTGGAGTTAAAAACATCATGTCAATGCTTACATAGTAATCATAGGCTATGAATAATAACCTCAAAGATGTGTAACATCTACCTTCACTCAAGAAGGATCATCTAGTCACTGATTCATTTACATGGAAACGACCAACAACAATTAGTGGATCTTCTAATTCACTAGTCACTAAAAATTGGGTTTATCATCGAAGATGATCTTTTATAAACTCTAATGTTATGATAATGAGAATAAGAATGTTCTCATTTATTATTTAAAAATATAACATGATCAATGGTGGTACTTTAAAAATAACATCAAGCCAAAGTATGAAATGGAATATATGGAGTGGGAAGACTTTAAGAAAATATTTTATACAAGTATTTACCTCAAACTCTTTAAAGATAGATGGGGATAGAATTCATAGAGATAAAGGAAAGGGAAGGTGAATCTATCAAAAACAAAATGGAAAACATAAAAATTCCACTAGGATATATCTCAGGTTTTTAAACATTAATGAAAGAAAAATAGACAGACCCTTTAGTGGTTTAAAACCATGCCTTCAAAATGATCTAGATATCTGAGAGTTTGGGTGTACTAAGGAAGTGTTTTTATTTGATTCGAAGGTTGAGATATACTTTTGTTGGTGTTCCTATGGTTATGAAGATAAGAATAGAATAATGGAGTTTCAAGATTGTTGGTCAAATGAGAAAGGAGGAAAGAGGATCCAACTACCCACATGTCAAAAATATTGGAAGAAAAATCATGGGAATTGCCTCAAAGGGATGGGGAAATTCTTCAAGTGTGGGAGAGAAGGAAACCAAGATCATGAATGCCGAAGATACATGAAGAAGCCAACCATCATGATAGAGGAAAGGAAGGAACATCTTAATGCAACACTAATGGTTAAATTCTTCAACTACAGGGAGAAAGGGAACTATGAAAGCTAGTGCACTAAATCATCGGTCTTTGAGTGTAACTGACATCAACATCCATTGAAACCAAGGGAGTAATGGAAAAAATTATCCAAAAATACAACTGAAATGAAGCATAAAAATAAAATTGTACAAGGTACCTTAATATTTACAAAAAATGGATAAAATTTATTTTATTATAGTTAAAAACATTGATTTATATCTTACAAGTGTTTCTTAAACTTTTGAATTGAATCCTAGATTTCCTGAAGTAGAGATATCTAGAAAATCACATAGTGGTGTAATTATTTCAACCCAAGTGTTGAAATATTCTTCTATTAATGTATGTGGTAATATTATTCTATATAATCTCTTAATTCTTCCTTTGGTGGATTTTGACTTTATATTGGGAATATATTGGATCTCATTATATAGAGTACACATAAACTGTTGGGAAAAGTAAATCTATTTCCATATTCTAAACCGTCTCATGCTCTTATATAAATTCAAGGTTGATAATTAATCTCCTTTGGAAAATCAATAAATGGTATATGTGTTGATATACTTTGAGAAATAATAGATTTCCCAAATATTTGAGTAAAAAAAGGTACCAAAATGGAGGAAATATCCTTTATAAGGGAATAACCTGATGTATTTTCTGAAGAGTTACCCTGAAATCCCCCAGATTAAGAGATAGAGTTCTCAATAGATCTCATACATAGATCCATTCCTATATCAAAATGTACCTACATGATGTCTTTGATCAAGATGGAAGTATTAATGATGTAGATACAAGATCATTTGGAAAAAGTTTTTATACACCCTAGTGCCTCATCTTGTGCTGTTCCAGTGATCTTTGTAAAGAAAAAGGATAGATCAATGGAGTTGTGTATCGATTATTAGGAGCCCAATAGGATCTCCATAAAGAACCAGAATACTCTTCCAAGGATTGATTAATAATTCAATCAACTAAGAGAATCATAGTACTTCTCAAAGGTGTATCTTAATTCCAGATATCATCAACTGAATGTAGAGAAGGGAGATATTTAGAAGACATCTTTTCATAAAACATTTGTGTAATATTAGTTCATAATGATTCCCTTCAGACAAAATAATTCCTCTCCAATATTCAAGGATTTAATTAATAGAGTCTTTAGATACTACCTCAACTGATTTGTGTTAGTTTTTATCAATGATGTTCTCATTTACTCCAAGATAAAGGCGGAACATGAAAAGAAACTATGGAATGTGATGGAAAAATCAAGGAAAGAGAAAATGTATGATAATTTAATAATGTGTAGAATTTGGATGTAGAAAGTCACATTATTGGGATATGTGATAATAACTGAGGGAATTTATTTGGACCATTCAATGAGAATAGAAATTTGGGAATGGTTGAGACCCACTAGTTTCATGGAAATCTGCAGTTTTCTAGGTTTAGTGGGGGTACTACCAACATTTTGTGAGAAATTTCTGATAATTTAAAGGCCTCTAAATAAGATAACACAGAAAGGGGTAAAGTATATCTAGATGAATAAATGCGAGGAAAGATTGAAGGATCTCAAGAAGAGGCAAATAGCTTCACCTCTGCTCACACTACACACAGATAGAGAATGTTTTGCGATATATAATGATGTTTCAATGAAAGGATTGAGTTTTGTACTCAGGATTAATGATAATGTGATATCCTACGTCTCATTATAGTTGAATATTCATCACCAAAATATCTAACAAATGGTATAGATTTATCATCTATGATATTCATGCTAAATATTTGGCATCACAATCTCTATAGTGATAAGTGTGACCTATACACTAATCATAAGAGTCTAAAGTATATGTTCACATAGAATGATCTCAAAATGCATCAAAAGAGATGGTTTAAGTTAATCAGAGACTACATCTACTCTATTCACTAATAACCTAGAATGGAGAATATGGTGGCATATTCTCTTCATAGAAAAGAACCCTACTTTTCTATCCATGATGAAAATTGAGAAATACCTTATCTTTAGGTACATAAAATGGATGAATATGGAAATCATAACATTAGGGAATATATCCTACCTTTCCAAAATGATTGCCTAATAATCAATCCAAGATAATATAAAGGAGGAATAAATGGATGATCTAGATCTAAAATACAAGGTGAAATCAATAAAGGAAGTGAAGCTACATGAGTTCCACATCGATGATGATGGTGTGATTTGGTGTTAAATGAGGAATTGTGTGCCTTCATCACTTTAGATAAATGATGATATATTTGATAGTGTCTATATCGCACCATTATCTATCCATCCTGGAAGTAAATATATGTAATGTGATCATTAAGAACAATTTTGGTTATACATCATGAAGAATGATATTATGAAGTGTATATCATAGTGATCGGTATGTCCGCAAGTTAAAGAAGAGTGATAGAATTCCAATGGGATGACGAAACCATATCCTATATCCACATGGAAATGGAAGAAAATCACCTTGCAATTTTTCCCTGGTCTCCCAAATATGTGAAAAGAAAATAATGAGATATGGGTTATGGTGGATAGACTCACCAAGACTTCCTACATTATCTCCATTTAGGAAGATTTATCACTGAAAAAAATTACAAGATATATGTGAAATAGGTGGTGACAATGAATGGGGTACCAATTTTGATCATATATGATCATGATCTATGGTTCAATTCTAAAATTTGGAGAATTATTTGAAATTCTTTGAGAACAAAATTTAATTTCATCATGAACTATCACCCCCAACTTGATGGAAAATATGAAATAACTATTCAAAAGATATAAAACATGCTAAAATATTTCTTGACAGAATTCAAAGGTTGTTAAAATAAATATATCACATTAGTTGAGTTCTCATATAAAAATCTATTCCACTCATGTATTATATGGATCCATTTGAATCTCTATATTGGATATAATTTAGAACTCCAACTTGTTGGGATGAAGTTGGAGAATTAAACATACTGTTACCTGACCTTGTGCAATAGATGAAAGAGAAAGAGAAAGATATCAAATAACATATAAAAGATACCCAGAGTTAGAAAATTACTATTATGAAAACTATCAATGGGGCTAAAATTTTGATGTTGGAGACTATGTTTTCCTTTAAATATCACTATGAAAGAGAGTAATGCAGTTTGAACAGAAAGGGAATCTGATCCCTATGTAAATTGGACCCTTTGAGATCCTTGATCATATTACAATAGTTACCTATCTTCATGAACATCCAAAAAGTATGACTAATGTTCATGACATTTTCCATGTATCAATCCTGAAGAAGTATATACATGATCCGTTGAATATATTGAATCCGAAGGTGGTACAATTGGAGAATGTACCCTCATATGAAGAGTAGCCAATGAAGATCTTAGACTGTAACAACCAACTTATACCCAAAAATAAAACTCACATTTTCATAGTTCCATGGAGGAACCATTAGTGTGAGAAGGTGACATGGGAACTAGAGGAAACAATGGAACATAATTACCCCCACCTATTTTTAACTTAGAATACGAGTTAAAATTTTAGTGATAAAATTTCTAAGAAAAATAAGAATATAAAAAACCATATTTTCGAAATGATATTTGTATCTTGAAATAAATTTGTGTTATAATACACTCTGTAGTATTATACACAAAAATAAACTAACAAAAAATTATTTCATTAACAAAGAAATTTATATTAATCAGTTGTGAAACCGATTAAAATTCTAAACATTTTAACTAAAAAAATATAAAATAGAAAATTTTAAATGGGAAAATATAGATTTCCCCAATATATAAGATTCATCACCACCACTTCCAATACTATAGAAAAGAAACCAAATATTATTAAACCAATCAAAATTATAGAAAATAGAAATATAGAATTCTGAGAAGAATTGAGTTGAATAATGAATAAAGTGAAGTATTGGAAATTATAGGAGGTAATGTGATCATTTTAATAGTAATGTTACTAATATAATAGTAATGTTACTACTATAATAGTAATGTTACCACTGGAATAATAACCTAGCCATCGGGAATAATAAACTGATCATTGAAAATAGTAACCTGACTATTGGGAATAATAACCTCACTATTGGATTAACTATTTTGACCTCAAAATAATGAATTCCAATATAGAAAATATTTATCACAATAAATTAAATTAAATATAAATATTATAAGTAAAAAGATAAATATCATGGATTAAAAAATCAAATAAAATATAACCAAATTTTTAATAAACTATATTTTATTGTAATTTATAAGTATCCTATAATTTTATTAAAAATTATAATCTCTGATTTTAGAAACTTATTTTGAAAAAATTAATATCATTTTTTAAATAATCACATCAAAAATTTCAATGGTTTTTTTTTAAAAAATTCATTAATTTTCAAGTGAATAGTAAAAATACATTTTTTCACATAACCGATAGATCATAAATGACATCATTCATAGTGTAATAATGAGCTAATCAACTATATAACTTGAGTTTAGGCCATGTTAAATTTAATTTCATAAATTATTAATTAAAATAAAATAAAATTAAACTCCATACCTAAAAATCATTTTCCAAAACCAAAATTCAAAAGTGATCCCTTAAAATGATTTTTTTTTCATTAATTTTTAATAAACAAATCATTTCAAATTTAAAAAGGGTAAAAATTTTAAACCCGTTATATTATATTTATATATGATGTATATTTTAAAAAATTCTCTATTACATGTTTTACCTTTGATATACTATTTTGAATATTTTATTCTAAAAATACACCTCCCCCCAATTATAAATAACCCAATTGCCTCTCATTGGAAAAATAGCTTTCCAAAACCTTCTAAAACCTAGAAATTGAAAAACGAAATTCCTCTTAATCTCCATATAATACTTTGGGACATTATGGGGTAATATAAAAGAAAACATCAAGGTTGTTTTAGTGTCATATAGGAGAAGCTACATCGAGGATTAAGTAAGTTTTGATCAACTCTAATTTTTTATTTATTCTTATTATTATCTATATTTTCCACCAAAACCTTTACAAAAAACATATAAGATTAATTAATCAGTAATTTGGCATTATATTTATTATTTTTAACAACTATAAGTATCAAATTTATGATATATATAAATTTCAAACATCCCTTTCTCTCTCTCCGGACAATGTCCCATCAATGTTTGGTTAACCCCTAATATCGAAATTTCCATGAAAAAACTTGTATCTATCATTGTTGATGGATATTATGAATTAAATATAACATATAAAAGTTTAATGATATTTATTATATGATTTTTAAATTAATTATACTAATGTATAAATTAAATTGAACAAAATAGAGAAATAGAAACAAAATAAAAAATTGTACATAAAACTTGATATCAAAATGAGTAACATACATCCAAAAAAATTAAAAAATATAATTAAATGAATATAATTGTTAAATAGTGGTGGAAATTAAAATAATACACTTATATATATATATATATATATGTTTTCATAAATTTTCTTTTATTATTTTGGAGATGAAAAAGTGAAAAAAATAAAGCATGAATTAATGTAAGGGGATTATCTCACGAAAATTAATTTCATAGGGTTATCCTTTATTAAAAATTATAAAATTTTATATTAAGTCTTCAAAATTTACATTTCATTCTTTTTACAGGATATAAATTATTCTACCATGTCATAATGATTTAAATAATTTTTTTTATGTGACTTCAATTTCCAAAACATCATATTTTAATCCTCTTGAAATTCTTATTTTACATTGAATAATAAATATGTTTTATATCTATGTATGATTTAAATTATTCATTTATGAACAATACATTTTAGTCATGAATGAATCCATTATGAAATCTGTATGAAACACATTCCTTTAGATGAGTTATTTCATGATAAGTATTGTTATATTCTCTATGTTCCATTAATGATTTTTTAAATATTATGATGTGAGGGGTGGAATTGGAATTATATATCCATAAAATTCAATTCGTAATGTGATGTATCTCATTATTTGATGTGTATTATGCATTAACATGATGATATCTTTGTTCACAACTATGTGTTATATTTGACCACTATGACAAGATGTTTCATTTTTATGCATCGACACATTCCATTCCATTTTCACAACTTTCCCTCATGATTTTGATGATGATCCTATCCTTATGATATGATGATTATTATTATTTTCACTAATTTTATATTGATTCATGTCCCTTATACATCCTCTTACTGGCCATTTAGCTCACCATATTATATTATGTACATCCTCAGGTTATTAAATTCACTAAGGAGTAAAAAATATTTTGTAAGGATAAACAAGAATTATTTAAATAAATTTTTAGATTTTTATGTAATGTTATATATGAACCTAATTTTTCCATGACACTAAATATTTTGATCCATGATTTTTATCTCTATTAAGTAGTTTGTATTAAAAATTATGTAATAGACATGTAGTAAAAAATAGGGTCTCAATATCCACACCTAATAATTTTTGTGTCAAAAATACAATGCATAAATTCATTAAATCACATGTGATAACCCAAGTACATATACTTTTGTGCATGAAGAAAAAAATATGAAAATTGAAAATGTTATACCTAATGTATTTAAGGATGAATATTAATATCACATAAAATAATAATAATGGTAATACATAGGTGATGGGATTTATAAAATGCTTATGCATTATCCTTTTCATGAATTAGAATAAACCATGCTTAAGGAACTAATGAAATTCATGAATAAACTTCCATTGAAAAAATTATTCATTTTTTTCACACATCTATGTTTGGCCATGACTTCAACCAAAGAAGGAAGAATTTACTTGGTATTGTTTCATTGAGGAAAATAATAAAATAAAGGTTATCAGATCTATTTCAAAAAGACTATAGTCACTAATTAATTTAGATAAAGGATCTTTAACTGTAAATGACAAACATGATCATATAGTCTTGTAGAGGAAGACTATCACTCTTATGTTTGATAAACAATATATCTTTATATAAAACAAGATGATATGACAAATTATTTCATTTAGTGCTGGAATAAATAAATATTTTAGCAGGTTTTGGATGCATGATGTCTTTTAGTTAGTGTTATAAGTAGGATAAGACTCTAGTGAGACTCTAGAGCATGAAGAGACTATTGGGAGGATAAATAACCAATATATAATATTAGGATTATTGAGTTATATGAGCAGGATAAAATTTAGGAATGACTACTAGAGTGTATAATAAGTATTTTTTGGACCACTTTTGTTGATGAAAAGATTATATTGTTGAATCCATTTTTTGTGCTATTAAAAACTAGGAATGTAATATGTATTTTTACTAAACATTTGTATAATTTATTGATCATATCAGATTTATTAAAATAGAACATGAGGTGATATTTAGAGGTATCACCAAGTTGATATATAACTTTAAAAAGTTTATGAAGTTGATTTCAAAGGAAATGAATTCATAAAATTATTGTACCATTGATTCACCCCAATATTAGCGGAATGTATATGATCCTTGGGTTCTATAATTGGAAGTCAAGTTTAGACTACCTTTAGGGATCAATTAATATTTAAATATAAAATATGATAAATATTTCAATAATGTCCTTTCCCTAATTTAAATAAGGTATGAAAAGGGTAATGTAAAGATGTCATCCATAATGTAGTTTTCTCTAGCTGGGGTAATATTTGAACCTTATGTTATCTCAGAATCAAAAAATTGTATGGATAAAGGATATGAAATTTCATATTATCCCTTTGATATGAAATGAATATGTAATTATATTAAAGAATAGGAAAAAAAGTTTTTATTCTAAGTAATTATCTTGAAATGGTAATGAATACCAATGAAGGATCCTGCGTGAGGTGTACTATTCATTGGTAAATGGTATAACCTAGGAAACAAATTGATCTAGATGATAAGAAGTCACCATGTATATCATCACAATGAATATGGGAACTAAGATGAAGAAATAATGTTATATGGTTGAATATAATTCCCATTATAGTTTAAAACAAATGGCCACAAATATAGAATTGTTGTATGGCATCATACAACACAAAACCCAACTTGATGAAATGAGAAAATCTAGTATTTACATTTTTTTAATTATAAAAGTGTTGTCTGAAAATTATAAATAGAAATATATTAAAATTAAAATCCAAGAGGAGTCAATGAACACCTCTAATGTGAATATTAATATCCCTCCAAAAGAGATCTCAACATGTGCTACAACAAAGATGAATCCATATATGAAATATGGAAGTAAAGTGTTGTTCCCTGAGAAATTATGATTTTTTTATCCAAAATATTAAAGAAAATTTTTTCTTTTAAAATAGATTATTTGGGAACATTATGAGTAGATGTTTCAAAGAAAAATTCCAGAATATTATTGAACAAATCTAATAGTTCAACATCTCAATCAATGATAGGCCAAAAAAGTTATAAATCTTGTGTAAACTATTTCATTTGATCTATTATTTGTTATATAGAAAGAAGTTTCAATTGTATAAATTCATATAAGGGTAATGAATCCATATAGATACACCCAACTCCAATAGAATAGAATGAAATTTCTTGTCTGGAGAAAAAGAATATTCAAAAGGAAAATTGATTCAATGTTTTAGAGGAAATGGTTTTCCATAAATAATGATTATATCAAGCACCAATAATTAGAGTAAAATAAATAGAATATATTCATTGAAAATATGATAGAACTAAAAAAATGGCTGTTTTATACATTAATAATGTTGAAAAAAATGTGATGTTGATTACACCAAGGAATATATATTCAAATATGGAAATGAGTTTCATCAATGAAGAAGTTTTCCTATATTTTCTTACACAAAACACATAGAGGAAAAATGGTAAATTTAAAGAACATGGTATAGGAAATAAAATACAAGTATATTCAGAATGTGAGTATACCTTGAGGAGTGAAAAAAGAAAAGTGTAGACTAAAAAACATTGATAAATCCATGAAACAAGATAAGATTCCCATAAATAATATAATGAACAAAATTATGAATCGTGTAAAAGGTGGGGTAAATACACACCTCATCCACATAAATACATGGATATTCTACCTAAATACTGGGAGATATTTAAAATTAAAATGAAATCAGTCGATTATTTTTATACTAAGATGAATAATATGGAAAGGTATATTCAAGAAAATAGAAAATATGTTCTTGGAATAATGAAAAAATAAAGGATAAAAGGAATATCTAACTTGCAATTCTACTTCTAAAAAATTAAGATGGCCCACTATATTTCATAATATTTTTTGTGTTTTACTCAAACATAAAGGTATTTAAAGGATAAGGTTGATAAAATGACACATGATTAACATAAATGGATATTACATCACATTAGATGAACATTCAGCACATTACAAAAATACAGCTCTGAGGACTATAATAGTTTGGTGTCCTTGGAAACATGGAAACATAATCTTCTTACATGGTGAAGGATATTGAATATCTCCTATAACAAACTTACCCCTTTAGTTATCCAAATAAAAACCATTCTTCATAACCTGGTCATAAGAAATGTTAAAATGGGTGAGATCATATTGAAAGTAATGGAAAATAAAAGAGATATATAAGTATAACATGGACAAAAGGGTATAAAATTATGAGATTAACATTTGAAGATCATACACTACATATCAAAGATCATATACATGGTTCATGGAATAAATATTGGCAGTTCATAAAACATGAGTCATAAGGGAATCAAGAGAATAATCCTTGAGAGAATAAAATAGGAATAAAGTATTTACATATGGAATACACATAAAATTATAACTTTTTGAATATGTGTAAATAGAAATAGATTCCCTCATTAAGTGAAGGACATAGAATCAGGACCTCACATAAACTTATAAACATGAAACCAGGTCCACACACAACATTGTGAGCATATAAACAGGTTCACTGATAAAAATCATTCTCTAGAAGAATGAAACATTAACAAATACTTATTAGGTCACTTCATGGGGACACACCTATAGGGTGAGATACACCCCATCCCCTGTTTCAGTCCCTTCATTTTAAGGGATATGGTTTCTTTATCATCCCATAGTGCATTTAGTTTCCCAATATTCCCACAGTGGATATGGTTTCACCCATATTCATATAGTTTATAGTGTTTCCCTATCTTCCTATAGTGTATCAACTTTCCCCATAACCCATAGTGGATCATGTTTTCCTATAGTGGATCGAGTTTCCCCATCTTCCAACACTATATTGTGATTCACATGTTTCCCTTTGTGGATCAATCACGTCTACTTTTTTCCCATCATTATCTCATGAGATAAAAATATTTACCCAATGCATTGGAGTGAGATATAGGTCCCACCCGTCACATTATAAAATCATACAAACATGTGGCACAAGATAATAAAATGTGAGTAACATTATGGACCATAAAAAAAGATGGGTTTTTATAAAAATCATACCTTAAACCATGAAATGAAATGGGTATTATAAACATTTCATCATATCATTACATATGGAAACGATATAGGTCTGATAATAATTTCATCAAAGCATAACCCATGAAAAAAGAATGTTTCAAAAGCATATAACTAGTGGAAGGGAAATGGGGGTCATAATCATCATTCCATAAAAGAATATAGCATTAAAAAAATAATATGAAAATTATTCATGGATTATATCCCTAGTAAATGATAAACTAACAAAATTATGTTATCATATATGGAGAAGGAATTTGAAAGATCACATGGAACATTTCTTAAGGAAAATTGACTTTCATTTAAAATAAATTTCATAGAAACATTTCAAAATTATTTTACTTATAATGAAAGATTCAAATTTTTATTTAAAACATTTCTTGAGTGAAATATATTTTACTCTTAATTTGTTTTAAAATGTAAACCACTTTGAAAATATTTTTTTAAACTAGATTTGAAATCATATAAAGGGAGCTTCCAAAATAATTTACAACACTTTTTATACATACATAATTTATCAAAACATATTTATTTGAAAAATGATAAGACAAATTCATATATACATTCTAATATCATTTAAATTAAGATTTTATTTGTTTTATTGAATAATAAACTTGCCACATGCTTAATTTTGTAGGAATGAGACATACATGGATTTGAAGGATGGAATTAAAAAAAGGGAATGAATACACCTATTACTGTCATAAATTGTTTTTACATTTGGTGTAATAAGATTTCACAACATTTGGAAAGTCCTGATCCAAGCCGTGAACCAAGTCGTGAAGTATGTAGAGAAAGAATCCAACACACATCGTGAATGCCCCATACATGATGTGAAAGTAGTTACACAAGAAATCAACTCTGTAGGAATATCAAGAAGGTCAGTACATTTTGTGAGTCCTCAGTACATGATGTGTAAGTGGTCAAACCTCATAAATTGGTCCAGATATGCATGAGGAATACAGAAGATACAATAACCATGGATATCTACATGGATCAATAATACATGATGTGTAACTCTTTTAAACATCATTCCTTATTTCTACTATAAGTATATCACCTCAGTAGAGAATTTTAGAGGATCTAGAGTAGATACTTCCCCTTGTTTTTGTTCCCTTCGATCTTTCTTTTCCCCTTTCCTTTTTTAACTCAAATTTCTTAGTCATTTCATATAGTATTTCAATTCAAAGAGTCGTGGAATGTGTTTTTCTTCAATTACATCAATTTTCATCACATCACTTCTCATCATTCATCCTCAATTTCTAACGAACATGTGTTAAGAAAATTTATACTCTAATTTCAAGTAATCATTTTATTAGATTTTTGATTAACCTACCTCAAACTTTGATTTCATGATTATTTCCTATTTTATAAATCCAAACCAGTTGATGATTAACAATTATTTTATTTTTAATCAATTCAACATGTAAAGCATGAATTCTAGTTATATGTTTTTTCCTCCCACCAAGAGTAGCTAAACCACTTTGTTGCAGGGATTAAGAGTAGATGTATCTTCACTAAAAATAAATCTTTAATTCTAATTTGGGAAAAACTAATGGATTAATAATTAGGATAAATTATAAAATTTTATTTAATTCGTGCGGATGTCCCTGAACCTGGGATATTAAAAAAGAATACCCTATCACAATTAAAGTAGAATAGGCTACGAACAATATCCTAGGTTAATTTCTACTGTATAATCTAAAATTAATGAACTTAGGCTGTTATTACTTCCTAATCACGGAATAGTCACTTCCAAAGTAGTACTAGGGTACTAGAACAATGTCAATAAGCGATAGTTGTTTTCTTCATAGCCTAATACTTAGGACCCTTCCACGAATAGAATATAGGTTATAATTTTTACAGATACTGAACATTGATCCTAACCCATCTTTAATAATTTGAAATCACATTTAAATTTAGATTTAATTATTCCCAAAACAAAGCAACATGAAAGGACTCCTATCAAAGGGTCTGAAGCCAGGGACATCAAATTCCAGCTTTCTCCTCATGGTATTGACCCCACACTTCTACTACACTATGACTAAGTAGTAAGTAATGTTTTAGAAAAACAATAAATCTAATCTATCCGTAGCCTATAGGAATACAACAAAGTGTACATTCACCTAAAATTATGGTGCCATTATTGGGGAGGGATGCTATGATTTTAAAAACCCTCTAGAACAAGAGATAGAATTATCTTTCCTTAACACCTTTCATTCCTTTTCTTTTGATATTCCCTTATGCCCCTATTTTTCCATGGTATGGTGCAAGTACCAAGGTACCTTGACCCGTTCAAGGAACCCTGAGTTGGGAGAACCTTCATACTTTCATCCTGATATCAAAAGGTATTTTTTTCACATCGATGGTCAATAATGGCCAAGAAACCCCATCAAGTGGGACCTAACCCACATAACCCTCATCAAGTAAATCAATTGGAATTCTGGATGCATCATGAAAATACTATCCTAGATTATAGATATCCATCAATAAATGGTGCAACAAGAATTGTACATCCCCCGATTCAATCTCACACATTCGAGATCAAACCTAGACTCATTCAAATGATCCCTAATATAAGAAAATTCAGTGATCTCTAGAGAGAATATCCACATGAGTAAATTTACATCTTTATAGATGTTCTTGATACTTCTCACAACTAGGAAGTATATTCAGACATAATCATACTATGCGTATTCCCATTCTCCTTATGTGATAGAGCTAAGGACTAGAACAAAATATTTTCTCTCAAGTTAATCCCGAATTAGGATGATATTTCCAAAAAAGTTTCTGGACAAAATATTTCAACCAGTCCGGACCAAGAATATATTGAACGACATCCATTTTTTTCTCAAATAGATGGAAAATAAAAATTGGATGCCTGGGACTGATTCAAAGAGCTCACGAGGAAGTGACCACACCATAAATTATATATGTGGATTCAATTGTAGACATTCTACCCTGGACTCCAACCAGCTTCTAGAACTGTTGTGGATACTATAGTTGATGGATGATTGATTTTTAGGACCCACGAAGCCAGATGATGAATTCTAAATGATTTTCATCACAGATAAAGGTTGTGGAAAAGTGACCATGGATCTCTGTGTCATGGTATCAACCAAATAGATGAGAACACCATATTAAAATTGAAAGTTGAAGCACTCACAAAGATGCTTGAGTATTTTCAAATGCCAACTACACAACCCCAACACCTCCTACTCCCGTAATGGAGATTCATTCATTTGAGATGTGTGGTGGACCATATCTTTACCATGATTGAAATATAGGATTTGAAAAACAATATAATTGTAATTATGTTAATCTACATAATCAATTTTTTCAATAGTAGAAACAATATTTCCAAAAGAGTCTTGCTCAAGAGAAACTATATGGCAGTCAAGGATATTTTCAACAACAAAAATAGTCAAGAACAAATCTACAATCAAGGACCACCAAGGTATCCACTGATGACCCAGGAAATGAGTCACCAACTATAGTTGCATCAACAACCCTTGCAAAATATACCCAGAAACAATTTCAACCCATCATGCCAAAACCATCGCAACCATCACCCACTCATAAAAGTAACATGGAGAATCTCCTGGAAACTTTCTTCCAAAATTTATATTAGAGAATGAAAACTCAGGAGATGGAAATGAAAAACCAAAGTGAAACATTACGAAATTGTTATATTCAAATGAGTCAAATCTCAGAGACCTTGTTTGATAGATTACTAGGTTCCTTACATGGTAGTACCAAGGTGTAACAACGGGAGGAATCCATGGTGGTAGTAATAAAAAGAGAGAATGTTTTGGATTTTCAACAACCAAGTGGTAAAGATGAAATGAAATAGGAAGACCCTAAAAGGAAACCAAAATAAGATGGAGAAACTGATAAGACTAGAACAGTCACACCTAAAGAACAATTACCATATAAGAGGAGCCAAATTCCTTAACAACCAAAGGAACCAGTTTAAATTTCCACACCACCATACAACACACCTCTTACCTTCCCAAAAAGTGAACAAAAAGGTATATAAGAGGCACAATACAAGAAGTTCCTTAAGTTTTTCATGTAACTACACATCATTATACCATTTGTAAAATCCATTACATTGATGACCGCATATGAAAAATCTCTCAAAGATATATTATGTAACAAAAAGAAGATATAATATCTTGGGTTCATCTCATTAAATGAAGAATTATCTTCTATTGAGCAGAAAGAAAATCCCACTAAATACGATAGATCACAAAAGTTTTTCAATTCCCTATGTGGTAGGAGATTGCATGTTCGGAAAAGCCCTATGTGATCAAGGAGCCATAATCATCTTAATACAGAAGGGTTTTTCCACAATCTAGGACTCTATTAGCTAAAAAAAGTGAGAGTATCACTATAACTGGTTGAATAGTCAGTAAAGTTCACAAAGTGTATTCTCAAAGAAGTTTTGGTAATAGAAAAAAATTCATCTTTCTAGCATACATTCAGGTTTTGTACATGGAAGATGAAGATGAAATTCCCATCATTCAGGTAAGGAAATTCCTAGAAACAAGAAAGTATTTGATTGATGTTTATCAAAGATGTATAATCATTAGACTCAAAAAGGAACATGTATTATTAAACCTAGTTAAATATTCTCAACAATTAGATGATGTCATGGATTGCGACACCATCTCTCTGAACCAACATGGATATGAGTACATGGCAATTAAAGAAGAGAGTGAAGATTCACCCTTAGAGAGAGATGACGATTTTTATTTTTAGGAATTAAGTTTCATGGGACCTCTTACAAGGGACACATTTCATCTTTTATCACATCCATCATTCATCTACCCCAACTAGAACTAAAACCTCTACACAAAACACTAAATTAGTCATATTTAGGAGTGTCATCCTCTCTTTCAATCATTATAAACCCTAAACTACCTAATTAATAAAGAAGAAAAATTGGTTGATGTTTTGAAAAAACCTAAAAAGTAAATTATATAGGTAGTTGAAATTATCAAAGGGATCAATCCTACTGAATGAACTCAAAAAATCCTACTCAAAGAATATGAAAAGAAGAAACAACAACCTCAAAGGAATCTCACATCACCGATTAAGGAATTCATCAAAAATGAAGTGTTAAAAATATTGGATGCATAGAATAAATTTTCCCATATCAGATATTGAATGGGTGAACCCCTTACAAGTTGTTTCCAAGAAAAGAGGACTCACAGTAGAAAGAACTGATAAAAATGAATAGAATTAAACATACACCATCACTGAATGGAGGGTTTGTGTAGATTATAGATTCTTAGATTCAATAACCAGAAAGGATCATTTTCCCTTACCATTCATGGATAATATACTGAAAAGAATTGCAGGGAATAGATTCTATCAATTCTCAGATGGATATTATGGATAAAATCAAATTGCAGTTGACCTTGCGGATTACCCAAAGACCATATTCACATGCCCATTTGGTAACTTCAGATAAAGGAAAATGTCATTCGAAATGTGAAATTATCCGACAATGTTTTAAAGGTGTATGATGCATATTTTTTTATGACATGGCTAAAAAATTAATATAAATATTCATGGATGACTTCTCAATCTATGAGAGATCATTTGAAGTATATCTAAGAAATATGGAATTTATTCCCCAAAAATATGAATAAAAATTCCTATTCCTGAATTTGGAAAATTTTTATTTCATGTGCAAGAAGTAATAGACCTTGGTCATAAATCTATAACAAAGGCATGGAAGGTGATCTACCTAAAATCAAAGTCATCAAAAATCTACCATAACCCTCAACCGTCAAGTGTATCTGATGATTTTTGGGCCATGATGGATTTTTCAGATGATTTTTGATGGATTTTTATAATGTTTCACATACTTTGACACATCTGTTTTCAAAATATGTTTATTCTAAATTCACTGAATACCACATGAAAGATTTCTAAATGTTTAAGAGGAGTCTATTAGAATAACCAGTCATCATTGAACCCAACCTAGACAAGGAAATTGAACTAATGTGTGATGCCAGTAACCTTGATGTTGGTGCTATGTTAGGAAAGTGCATTGGAAACATCATCTTTCCCATTTATTATGAAAGACACATTCTAAGTGGAGCCCAAGTCAACTAACTAAACTTAGGAAAATAAATATTATCTATTTATATTCTATTTAGAAATTATGATTCTATCTGATGCAATCTAAAGTGATTGTTCACACCGATCATGATACCTTAAGATACTTGATCAGAAAGTAGGATGAAAAACTAAGGGAGATATGTTGGATCTTATTGATATAGAAATTCAATATCGTGATCAAGGATACAAAAGGGGTAGAGAATGTAATTGTAGATCATTTATCAAGAATACCTTTACCCACCATTAAACAATATTGAGAGGCTGACATTGAAGTAGAATTTATAGATAAAACATTGTTTAGTATGAAGGATCAACCATGGTTCTTAGATATTTTCAATTATCTTTCTATAGGTTATTTTACATCAATAACTTTCATACCAACAGAGAAAAAGATTTTTATAAGATTCCAAACATTACTTCTTCGATGAGCCACTATTATTCAAGAATTGTGTTGATGGATTTTTAATACACTGAATCCCTAAAGAGGAAACCCACAATGTGATTGAGATGTGTCACACGTCACCAACTGGAAGACATCATGGACCTACCCATATAGTAGCCAAAATTTTATAGAGTGGATTTTTCTAGCCCACACTACACCAAGACACAAGGGAATACTACCAATGATGTGACGGATTCCAGTGGACCAGAAATATAGGCAAGAGGAATTAGATTCCATAGAATCCCATTATAGAAGTTGAAATATTCCATGTTTGGAGCACAGACTTCATGGAATCATTTTCTACATCTTATAGAAAATACTATGTTTTTGTTAGAGTTGAATATATCTGAAAATGGGTTGAATTTGAAGAACCTCACATGACACTACAAAAGTAGTCATGAACTTTCTAAGGAAGAATGTGTTTGTGAGAGTTGGATTTCTAAGATTACCCATCGATGATCAAGGAATACACTTTACAAACCATGCTATGAGAGGATTAACAGAAAGGTATAGAATTTGATACAACAATGAAACTCCCAACCACCCACAAACATGCAGGATAGTAAACTTTCAAATAGGGAGGTAATGGAAATTTTGGAAAAACTATGAATATTAATTGATGTGATTGGAGTCTCAAACTAGATTATGCACTATGCAAATACCGAACTACATATAAGACACCCATAGGAACCACACTGTTCAAACTAGTTTATGGGAAACCATGCCATCTCTTAGTTGAGCTGGAGCATTGTTCATTATGGGTAATCATGAAAAGGAATTTGGATTCTGATAAGGTTGTAGATGAATGGTTGCTATAATTAACCACATTGGAAGAGATCTAGAGAGACATATATGACAATGCGTTCATCTATAAGGAAAGGAAATGAAATGGAATGATCAGCATATTGCAAGGAATATCATTGTACATGGGAATACTGTTCTAATATTTAACTCAAGATTGAAATAACTTCTAGGTATTATGAAGTCTCTATGGTCATCCCCATTCTATGTAACTGAATTAATTCCTTAAAACACCATAAAAATCTATATAGAAGGTGGACCACCATTCAATGTGAATGGTAAAAAATTGAAAATTTTCCAAGAACGTTTTCAAAAGGGATGTGTCATCAACCTAAAATTTGGTGGAGTCAAGTTATCAAATTAAAAGGGAGCACTAACTGGGAGGCAACCATGGCTATGACATCTTATAATAAGTTATATTAGGATTGTATTAGGAGATTTTCAGGTAATTAAGGAACTAAAGGAAAGAAGTGAACAAAATTTGAGCAAAAATAGTTTTTTACATGTCATTCACTAGTGGTTCATGACGCGTACCCTTTTTCCCTAAAAATTATTTTTAATTACCAATAAATAATGTGAACCCCTGGTACATATCATGTATTATGTCAAATATATTTTAAAAACTATAGGTTGTGAACCCTAGTGTCACTACCCGCACATGCACCCAACCCCTCGTATCCCTCCTATTAATCAGCTACATCCGAAACCTCGACCACTTAACCTCTCATCCTATTTATGCCACCGCACACCCTCCCATATCCCTTAAACAAAAGAAAATACCCTTTAACCTATTATACCCTTCCACCCATTCACCTCCCTCTCTCATGGAAATCACCATCCACTTGCGTGACCCCCCATCTACTCCCTCAATGAACTCAACCCATACCCCTACCTTCATGGATCAAACCACAAGACCAAAACTTTCCTCATACTCATCATCCTTATCCTTAGCCACCATAGAAAATCCACCAGTTAGGCGTCACAATGGTTCCACTACCACTTCAATTGTTGAACCTTCTACACCACTTGTTACTCAGGCCATATCAACATCCACCTCGACTTCTAGTTATAGTTATATCCACCTACACCCTATTTTGTGTTTTCCAAACCCATAACACTGGGAAAATCTTCTAATGTTGCATCCTAAGACAATGTGTACAAGAAAGACTCAAGAAATGAACATCTTGGATAGGTTGAATATCCATGATGCTATCCTTGACCTCCTAATGAACATCTATATCGACAACATTCTTGAGGTATGCAAGTAGATATATAGGTAGTTGTTCCATGAGTTCCAATACACTTTTAAGACGACCTACAACTACCTCAGATTCTACTTGAGTGGTGGACCCCATGTGTTCTCATTCATAGAGTTTGACATCTGTTATGGAATTTATAGTAATGATAATTTCACTTTCGATATTTATCTGAATCTTCACCTAGAGCCACCTTGAGAAGATTCTTCACCTCTATAGGATCTTATTACTTGAGACCCTCAGTTGCACCATGAGCCACACATCACAACTTCCACCTAGCTATGGGGCCCCACACTGTGTATCATTCACATATCCATAATGCATGGATGGTTCACTTAGGCTGAGTCTCATGGGAACATATCCAGATGGACGTACCTATCCTTGTAGTATCCATGGGAGACCAAATGTAATCATTGATGCCCATTTCTCATTATTACATGGATAATTACCTAAAGTAGTGCAATATATTGATGGAAGTTTCCTTCATCGCTCACCTAGCTAGGCACCTAGATGTGTTTGAGCCAACATTTCCCCTTACCTCCCTAGGGACAATTTACCTTATTTTCCTTAAGATGATATACAAGATGCATTTTTTAGTGAGGGAGGTTGAGCCTTAATTTTGGGAATCATGGTATAAGAGGCCATCCCACTAACAGTAGACGCAAAGCAGGAGGCACTAGGACCAACAGTAGTAGACCTTGTAGTGGATCCACACACTACCTCTCCACTTGTACCACCAACAAAATATACCCTTCCTACACCAACCCTACCAACGTAACAGGGATCTAGGCTTCCTTGAAGTGAATATTTGTAAAACTACACCAAAACTATACTCACATTCATCTACACTTCATTGAGCCTTAGGAGTTCACTACATCACCACCACTCACCCCTACCGGTCCCTCATCTTCTGAGAATTCCCACACCCCCTGTTTTCCACCCCAACTTGCCTCCCTACCTTACCAACCCCACTTCCCAGCGGGAGTACCCGGTGGAGTAGGCACGAATGGGTAAGGGGAAGACCATTGACTCTACCCCATAGGTATCTTTAACGGATCCAACTACCATACACACAACCTCATTATAGATCAAGACCAATCCAAAACACACCCCAACCCATTTACCTAGATCTAAAACCCCAAAATCTAAAAATGTATCCACTGATCCACTTACCACTACTACTTCCATACATAATGACCCCACCCGATAGTTTTTATCACTACCTAATGGTGGTATGATATTATAGATGATCTTGGTCTTTGATTCCTATTGTGACATTTTGGGTTAATTTGTGGGATTTAGAATTTTTTGATATGGATGGTCATTTTGTTTTATCATCTTCTTCCCCCTTATTTTGTAATTATTTTATGATATATATGTGAGGCTTGATTTTTTTCATTCTTTTTGAAAATTGATTTTTCATTTATTTTATTTTGATAAAAAGACATGTATAGCACCTCAACATCATCAATTTGGGTGTACAAACCGATTCCACCCACTTCTCTGGTCCAAATAGTTTCCCAACGAGTCGCCAAAATTGATTTTTTTTACAAAATTGTTATAAGAGATCCATGCACAATAGCAGATGCCTAGAGATATGATTCCATTAATGTCTCATCTAATTCACACTCATGCTACTACACAAAAATTCATAAACCCATTCAAGAAAACTCAAGAACTAGAAGACACGAAATCTAATAGATGTAAGAAAAAAAGTAGAAACTGAGCCGATGGACCCACTATAGGATATCTTGGTCCATATGTATGGTTGATGATGTATTTTTGGTACTTTATCAGAGGAAAACTATAGTTGATCTTTTGTCTATCCTGAGTCATCCTTGTTTAGTCATTTTCGTTTTTCATTTAGAGACTCTGATTGAACATCATTGTAAACATTACACAAATCAATGTAAATGGTAATATATATTTTTAATAATTTTCACCTATCTATAATTATGCTTTTATATTTTTTAAATATGTGGACTAATGTTTAATCTAGTGAAATATTTGTTTTGTAACCTATTTTTCCTCATTTAATGATAATATCCAGGGAGCTCTCGATTCCCTTAATTTTAAAAATATAAAATTCCATTTTAGTTTTTGAGAGCATTACATGCCAAAAAAATCCCACCAACATTTAATGGAAAGTGCGAATACTATCACCTTCTATGTTTGGGGGGGGGGGGGTTTCTCATGATTTTCACTATTGATACACTCGAATTATTTCTTGTACCCACTAATCTAGGAGAAATTTTTCAAAATTATAAGCAAGATTTAAACTTAAAAAACATTATTCCCATGTAAATAAAGAAAATTTTAGTTGAAAATTTTTAGAATCCATGTTTTTATCTATTTAGAAAATTTTATAAATAATTCCGAGTTTATAAATATGATTCGAATTAAATATTTTTGAAATTTTGTTTAATTGACCCATTACATAGTATTATACCCATTTTAATTTCCATTTTATTTTTTTATTCTCATTTACTAAGAGTAATATAAGCCAATAATTACATATTATTTTTTGAGTAAATTTATTGAGTTATACCTAGGACATTTAAACCTATCATAACTTGCATTGAAATCTTATCGAGGCTATGAATGAACAAGTAAAAATTTAAATTATTGTGGAAATAATTGTTAGTTACTTATTTACTAAGTCCCACCTTACACCTTTTCTTAATTTATCTCATATTTTTTATGAATCACCTTATAGGATGAAGCTATTAAAAAATGAGTTTTTCATTCCCTACCCTACTCCGAATATAATGGATAACATTATTTTGAGAAACTATAGGGTAGATTTTAGATTGTAAAAGAGGCTTATATTTATCGAGATGTATGTTATACTGATCAGACTGTTTGGTTGTGATCCATATTTACTTTACATCATTACACTTTTATTCTGTTCCTTTTCAAAACAAAAATGAAAAGAAAAAAAAACATCGGTTATGTACTAAGAAGATAAAAAATCACCATTTCCAAACTGATGAATCCCTTGAAGGATCATATGTTGTCAGGGGATGTATGTGGGATATTTAATAGAACTAATTTTAAGAAATATAAATGAAAATGAAAAAGGAAAGAAATAGAATACTTATTTTTTACCCATTTGACATATATATGGATCCCACTGGAGCTTCAGGAATGTGGTATTCATCAACTAGAAAGAGGAATTATATTATAATTTTCATGACATTCATGCATTTTTCTTTAGATATTACACTATTTTTGTGCTTCAGTTTCACTTCTTACTCACATACCCACAACCTCATAATCATTTGAACATAATTTCTGAAGCCCACATGATTATTTTTGTACTTTTCTTTACAATGTTTTGATGATATAAATGATTCATGATTATGGTTAGGGACATATACTCAGGGTATGAGAATAAATCTAACTTCATTTTACCCTGAGTGATGAGAGAAAACTAATTATGATGTAAATTAAAAATGGGTATATAATATTGGGGAGTAATTAAAAGGTTGTAATTTAAAAATTAGAATTTGTTTTAAATATCTGAAATATGAGGAATGATAAATTTTCTATGCATTGATGATATTGGAGACTAACATTTTCCCCTTACACATAGTTTTATTTTCATGAATGTGATGAATGATTACTTCTTTAAAAATGGATTTTTTTGAAAATTTTGTTGATACCTTTTTGGTTATGGACAGGAAATTTTTTATGTGTGGGGGAATTTGATAAGAGAAATTAATATATTCTTTTTACTGTCATTTATTAAATATTTTACATGCCATATTTGAATATTTGATTATTATTCTTAATTTTTTAGGAATGAGGCCTACACGAATTAAATGGAAGAAATTAAGAAAAAGGTTAAAATTCACCTATTAGACCTTTTGAATTGTTATTACATGTCGTGTAGTATAATTTCACCGCAAGTGACAAGTCGTGAGCCAAACCATGAACCAAGTCATGAAGTCTGCAGAGAAAGAATCCATAACACATTATGAATACTCCATACATAAAGTTACATTAGTCAAAGTTGTTACATGAGAAATTTACACTAGAAGAACTATTGGAATGTCAATACATGTCATGGGTCCCCAGTACACGACGCGTAATTGGTCAAACCCCATATATTGTGCCAAATATATTCTAGGCACACAAAAGATCCAAAAACCACTTAGATCTACATGGATCAACTATACATGATGTTTAAATCTATTAAATATCGTTAATTATTTCACCTATAAATACTGCACCTCGTCAGGGTATTTTCCTAAATCTAGAGTTGAGTCTTCCCTTTGTTTTGGTTCCATATAAACTTTATTCATCCCATTCCATTTTAAACTCAAATTTCTTAATCATTTCTTATTTTATTTTAATTTAAAAAGAGTTGGATTGTGTTTTTCTTCAACGCCTTCAATTTCCATTACATTAATTCCCATCATTCATCCTTAATTTCCTACGAACACATGTTAGGTCCATTTTTACTCTAATTTCAAGCAATAATTTTGTTAGAGTTTTGCGTCACCCTTCTAAAACATTGATTAAATTTTTATTTCCCATTTTAAAAATAGGAACCACTAAAATATTAGGAACTATTTTATTTTAAATCTATTCCACATATCAAGCATGTTTTTTAGTTTTTTATTCATTTCTCCTATCACCATGAGTAACTAAACCAATTAGGGTTAGGGATTAAGAGTAGATGCATATAAACTTATGATCAATCATTAAATATAATTTTGAAACCCTAATGGATTAGTAATTAGGATAAATAATAAATGTCTATTTAATTCTTACAGACATACATGCCTGTGGGATATTAAAATAGAAGATCCTATATAGATTAATTCAAACTAGACTAAAATCACTAGACTATGATACATTCCAACATTGAATCCAAACATAATGGACTTAGGATATTACTATCTTCTGATCACAAAATAGTCACTTCCTATGTAGAAATAGTTTACTTTACGAAAGTCAACTATAAACATCTATTTTATTCGCAACCTAAACTTTACAACCCATCCAAGATTATAATTAAGGTCATCTATTTTATAGATACTCAAAATTGGTTCTGACCCCTCTTTAATAATTTTAAATCACCCCCATCCATATATTTTATAACTCCCAAACCAAAGAAACTTGAAAGAAATCCTATCAATGGTTCTAAAGCTAATGACATCAGAAATACCTCTTTCTCCTTGTGAGATATACCCCACACTTCTATTATACTAGTTCTGAGTAGTGTGTATTATTTGGGAAAAATAATAATTCTAATATGATCTCATCCCGTATGAATTCAATGACGTGTGTTTGCGCATCACAAACCATGTTAAAACCACCAAATTACCAGAATATTAGGAAAAAAGTTTCTTTAAAAATAACAATGTAAACCTATAAATGAATATTCTAGAAAATGATGGTCATGAAGGAAGGTTCGTCTGAACAAACACAACATTCCCTTTCTACCTTAAAAAGTTTATAAAATTACTTTGATCTTGAAATGAAAATAAGATTAATTAAAAAAAATGTAATAAACTGTAAAAATATTATTTAAAAATCATAGAATAATATAAAAAAAATTTTGAATTTTTTTTAGAAAACACGGTTCTTAGAGAGAAAATATATCTGATGAAAAAGAGAAATAAATTCACATTTTTATAAAAAGATTGTATTTATTATATTAAGTACCAAATAGTGATAAAATGGAAACATTAATTGGATATAACATGAATAAATATATTATAATAAAATTAACAATATTTAAAAAGATATGGAGTATAATATTTCTTCAAAGGAAGAATAATCATAAACAATATTGGTAAATGATGATATAATGACAATAAACTGTTACATGTTTGGCAAAATTAAATCATAATACCCCTGAGATAATAAAATTAAATTAATGTTAAAATACCATGAAAATATGTAGGTGAATTATATAACTTTTCTTATGAAATTATATACATTTCATAGAAAAAAATATTGGTGCATAACATTGCATGTATCTCAAAGAAGGAAAATTGAGACAAAATTACTCTACTGATTTGCTAACTTTTGATCCATAAACCCAACGAAATAAAGATCATAAAATGATTATGTAAATGACCATAAATTTATGTAAAAGAATAATATAATACATTCATGGGTATTATATACACCACATAAAATAAATGAGTTGTTAATAAGGTACAAGCACGATAGAAATAAAAGTGAGACGAGAAAACCCTTATCTTAAGTCTTAACATTCTTCATACACATTAAAAACACATGTATAATAAATATTTGTTTATTAAAAATATAATAAATAATCATATTATTATATATAATTCCATATATCGTTTTATTATTTCATTATATTATATGTTTATTAACAATTCCATGTTAATGTTACATTCTGTGTAATATCTTTATTGTTTTTCAAATATGCTTGGAATTGTTATTATTGATAATATTAGGAAGATAATGATTTAATTATTTATATAACATAAAAAATTATATAAATATCATATATAATAAATATAAAAATATTGATAATAACATATGAAAAATATAAATATGAAATAGAATACATCGTTCAAGGAGACGCAAGGCCACACATGCGCATTAACGCTATGTACATTTTCTTAAATTTTTGAAAGGATGAATGTAAATAATATATATATATATATAAAATCATTAAATTAGAAATATTATTTTATAAATATCATTTAAATTTATTAAAACCATCCTTAAAAAAATTAATGAAAATTTTGAACAAATCACATCGTTTTGAGGAGGCAGTAGTCCACATGTCCACAAACAAAGTTATCACAAATAAAAAAATGGAAAGTATGAAGGTATGTTTTATATAATAATTAATAAACCATAAATAAACCATAAATATCATATATATCATATAAAAATATAAATTCCACCATTATTTTCAACCTTAAACCATGGAAATGGAAGAATGAGAGACATCGATTCACGAGATGGTAGTCCGTCGTACGCACGAATCATGATTGTGTATCCCATTTAACAGAAGTGTGTGTGAGTGTAGGTAGAAGCCTTAATAGAAAAAATAGAATTATATTTAATAAAATTATGATATTATATAATCACAGAATTAATGTATTTTAGGGGGTGAATAATGAAAATAAAACAAAACAGCTTGTGGAAGAATGTTACCTCATCTTTGGGTAACTCCTTTTGGTTTTCAATAAAGGGATTACTTGGTTGGATTTGTGACCAAAGATAAGATTATAGTATTAAGTTAAGTAATTTTTAGGAGATTTTTAGGGGTTTCCTGATCCAATGTGTCTTAAGATGTGTGAGGAAGTGATGGGTGTGAGTTCCCTTTAATAACATAGGATGAGTGACATTCATGTAAATATAAAAAGGTAAACACTAATAAGATGTATCCCTTACATAAATTTCATCTATTAAATTATAATTTTATAAAAAAAATTATTATATGGTCTAAATATTTCTATAAAATCTATTTTGGACATGTTTTAGGGTATTTCGCCCCTTGAGTTAAACTTTAACCACTAAGTATACTAGTAGTTACCTTATTTTCTGTAATTAATTTAATTTACTTTCACTAATAATTTTCATCAAAAAAATCTGAAATTTCTATAAATTTTAGCTTATGATGATTCCAAATATGAAATCCATTTTCCAAAATTAATTTGACATAATTGGTATAAATTAATCCCATATACGGATTGGGATGATGAGTTTTTAATGTGAAAGGGTCCAAAAGTTTGAAGTGTTTTTATGTCCAATTTCTTGGTGAAATTGATTATAATGACATAAATTGGATTAATTTATGAATATTTGATGAAAGTATACTTAAAAAAAATTAAAATATAATTTATCTATATATTTAAAATATAATAAAAAGTAGTTATCAATCAAAATTCAATTATTTTTTACAATTCATCAAAAAATGAAACTTCTCTGAAAAATACCAAAGTTCATCTAAGGTAAATTTTGACATCCCAATTTCAATTTTTTTATTATTTCAAATATAAATTATAAAACTATCAAAAATTTAATTTTAAAAGGGTTGACCATTAAAAGTATTTAAAAATACCATTTAGAAATATATATCTCTTTATTCATAAAATGAGGTTTGTTCTTATCTTATACTTATCAAATTGTTTGGACGAGTAATAATAATTTTGATTGAATATATTACTAATAAATTTTATTTAAAACATTCATAATTTTTTTTGTTTAATTTATTGTGTTAAAATTGTTTTTGTACAATGAAATATTGTTATCTTAGAAATGTAAATTCATTATTTTCAAATGGGCCTTACATTCATTTAAATATAATTTATTGTCAAAGTATTTATTTTATATACATGTGTAAACTATATTTTCATAATTTAGTTAATATTATTCATAACATTCATTCCAATAGCTTGTTGATAACTATAATAATATTTTAATAATATTATTAATAGTACACAATAGTTTGGTAAAAATCGGTCTTGTGTGTAACTCAAGCTATCAAGCAGAATCAATATTGTGTATAACAGAAGCCAAAAATAGTGTTGAGTGTACCAAAATCTACACTATGTGTTTCATGTAGTGCATGAAAAACTTGGTGTTGCATATAATGCAATGAGAACACAGTTTTTTCATATAATAGAAACTAAATTTAGTGTCTTGTGAAATGAGAAACATCAAAGATGTTAAATTAATTTAAAAATAATTCACAAAATCTCAGATTTTAACATTCTACCCCCAATAAAATTAATTTCACCCTCAAAATTCATATGGGTTATTAAAGGAATAATTATATAAAATTTCTTTCATAAAATCCTGCATCATTAAAATAAATACCAAAACCCCATTTAAAAAGGAAAGTTAGAACCATAAAGGGTACCCAAAGTAACTCATAACTATGTCTCCATATAGGAGAACATAAATTTGGAGTGAATATTGGACATGGAAGAGAAGAATAAATAAATATATAGAGTAATTAATGTAACAGATCATCGGTAAGTGAATGATCTATGGAAAGTTAATTACCTCAAAACCATATATATTTGATGATTTATACAACCATTGGTTCAATAGAAATGAGGGTATTAAGATAAATATTTCCCAAAATCACTTCTGCAGATTTGATTAATTCTTTTACTGTCTAATTACTTAAGGAAATATACTTAATTTATTTTATTTATTTTTCATATACACAATCTCACCCTTTGATTTTGGATATCTCGATTCCCAATTGACACTTTACTATAGAAAATGAATGTGAATTTTTCATTCTGTAAGCATTAGAGAAATAGGAGATCCATAAATTGATTAATTTGTCATTCCATCTATCTTTATAAAAAAAATGGTTATCAAAATTTATCAAATATGCATAAATGCTCATATAGTGAGATAATACATTAGTCTCTAAAACAACATATGAAGATAAACTTAAACCATTCCATAAATGGTTAACCTTAAAACCTTCTAATTTATGTTAGTCCAAAAAATTATAAATAATGTAACTAAATTAATGAAAATATCTTAACATTGATACACCATATATCATAACATAGCTCTTGGTTGTCTCCAACAAAACATATGAATACCTGCATCATTTATTCTCTTGAAAAGTAGTAATAACCAAAATTACCATAAATACTTATTGAAAATATGAATATTTACGTATTAAAATGTTTAGTATATTTATTACATAAATAAAAAAATGTTCTAATCTTCATCAATGATAAAATAATACACTTTTTAACAAATCATTAATCAGTTCCTAGGTAATAAGTATCATCTCATTTACTTATTCATATCCAATATTTCTCAATCCAAACATCATTATCTCAACATTAGGAAAATATTATGGGTTATCATTCCCTTAATCACATGTTTCCCAGGAATATAATATTTACATTAAATCAATTTCTTAGTCTATAATAACCAATAAACATATTCTTTTAAATCCTTAGTGAAAATCATAAATTGAATAATACTTATATAATTCTCAATTAATAATTCTTAAATCTAAATACATAAACAATTTTATTATTACATTTCATCCTTAATCCATTTACAAGGATACCTCACTGTATCATACAATACATCTTTACTTTCACATTTCACTTGTTGTCTCCTCATAATCAGCAATATAATCATTACTCAAACCACCTTGTTGATTCTCTTCATGAGCTTTATACAAGGGACATCGATTTACATAATGAAAATTAATTCCATACTTATAGAATTTAACCATTAATAATGCCTAAGGGAGTCCAATATTCCTATCCATTACATTAACTGAAACCTTCATTTCTCTGTTTTAGTTACTTGCTTTGTGTTCTTCTTTTTCATAATAAAAAGATGTTCTTGTTCCTATAAGAAATTAACTTAGGTGATTCTTTCCACATTATGGAAACAATGGAAACTAAATATTATTTCATCTATAGTCTATATTACACAAAATATGAGAAAACTCATTCTTTATTTTCTTTTTTGAGTCCTAGAATTGGTTAAGGTATAAATTATTAAACATGTTCTGTGAAAACTGACTATGCATGATCACAACATCCATCACTCCAGTGACAATCCCATTTGACTGCTCATCATCCAAATGTCCATCACATTTAACATTTACCCAGTTCTTTTTGGTTCCCCCCATTGACAATAACCTGAAAACATAGTATGAGAAGCACCATTATAGTTTAAAAACACATAATCATGACAAATCACTTATAGGATGTCTAATTTATGAAACCTTATTTTAAATCTAGGACACCTTAGGTTTAAAATATGATATATCCCTATACACATCCTTAGAAATATCCCTCAGGATCTTATAATAGTTTTCTCATCCTTATTCTCAATGGATGACTAAACCATCCCTTTTATACCAATTATAATGACCCATGATTAAAATATATAGATATTATCCCATTTTAGATTAATAACTAGAACATTAAAAAAATACATGACCAATAACCATAATAGTTTAGGGTATTTGGAAACATGGAAACCTAAAACTTTCACTTAGTTAAAGATATTCAACATCTCCCATAAAGATCATACCTCCTCTGTAATCCTTCTAAAAACCATTCTTCAAAACCTAAGGAAATGAAACATAAGAAGGGGTGAGATCAAATGCTTAGTTTTGGTAACTAAAGAAGATACATAAGTATTACATGAACATAAGGGTATGATATCATGATAATAACATTTGAAGATCATACCATTAATATCAAAGATCATATACATAAATAACGGAATAAATATTCGTAGTTCATAAAACATGAATCAGAAGGGAATCAAGATCATAAACCATGTGAGCATAACATAAGAATAAAACATAGACTTTTTGGATTCACAATGGCTTATAACATTTTGAACATTTAATCATGTTCATTCATTAAAATCATTCCATATAAGTCAAGTCTAATTTCCAAAACACATTAGGGCACTTCATGGGGACTAAACCTATTAGGTGGGACATAATGACATCCCTAGTTGTATTCCTACCCTAATAAGGAATTGGGTTTCCTCATCTTCTCGTAGTGTATTGTGTTCCCCCATATTTCCATAGTGGACCAATTTTCCCCATATTATCTTATTGGACCATGATTCCGCATATTCCACAGTAGATCGGGTTTCCCCATCTTCCCATAGTAGATTTTCCCCATTGTATCATATTGGATCGGGTTTCCACAAATTCCTATAGTGGATTAGGATACACCTATTTCCCATTGTGGGTAAATACCATAATATTGTTTCCCATCAATATCTATTGAGATATAAATCTATACCCAGTTTATTAGAGGGGGATATAGGTCCCTCCTGTCACATAATAAATTCAAATATATATGTTCCAAAAGATAATAAACCTTTAATCATATAATAACCCATAAAAAGAGATGGGATTCATAAATATAATATTATAATCCCTAAAATGAAATTGGTTTTATAATAATTTCATAATATCTTTACCAATGGAAAATAGATAGGACTCATAATCATTTCATAAAATCATAACTAGTGACAGGAAGCCATTTTTAATAGAATATAACCCATGGTGTCTTAATAATCATTCCACCAAAACATAAATAATTTATGAACGAATATGCATTGTATTATTGTATAATATCCCCAATAATGCATAAAATAGAACAAAAAATGTTATCTTATATGGATAATGAAATCAAAAGATCACATGAAACATTTCTTAAGTTAAATAACATATATTATAAAATATGTTTCATAAAACCATTTCAAAAATCCTTTTCTTATAAAGAAATATTTATAGATTAATTTAAATATTGTTTTGAGAAAAATATATTTTCCTCATTGATTTTTTAAAATATAAATCATATTGAAAACATTTTTCTTTTAAATGAGCTTTGAAAACATATAAATGAATCTTTAAAAATCATTCGAAACACATTTCAATCCTAAAACATTTTTGAAGACAAATATCTTTGAAAATCACTTTAAAATCCCAAAAAATCATGAAAATGAAGAAAAAAATTACTTTAAAATTAATATTTTAAATATACAAAATAACATTCAAGGAAATAATGGTCAGGAATGCAGGAAATTATGTACATCCTTGACATTTCTTTTGCACAATAAAAAGTTCAGAAAAGTGCCTTGATCGGAAAAAAATAAGATTAACTTTTAAAACTTTTTCTGAAAAGGTAAAACATGGGTAAAAATATCTTTTAAACCTGATAGGATAA
Organism: Viscum album; assembly: GCA_963277665.1. NCBI lineage: Eukaryota > Viridiplantae > Streptophyta > Magnoliopsida > Santalales > Viscaceae > Viscum > Viscum album. Next base: position 1,099,471,408 of record OY728138.1, on the reverse strand, counting down.
TAGAAAAAAATTAAAACCATTTTTAGAAAACATGGTTATGAATGAATGCATATTTTTGGTTGAAAGGATAAATAAGGTTAATTTTTTATAAAAATATTTTCTTAAATATCATACGTACTAAAGAGTAAAAAATTGTACCATTAATTGGATATAACTTGAATAACCATAAGAGAAGAAAAATATTTATATTTATTAAGATATTCATTATAATATTTCATTAATGTATGCATAATCATAAACAATTCTGATAAACGATGATATTTTAGCAATTAACAATTACCACTTTGGTAGCTTTAAATCAAAATTCTTATGAGAGAATAACATTACATAAAGCTAAAAATATCATTACAATAATTATTTACATTATATAACATGGAAAATGTTATGATATTCATCTCATAGAAAACAAATATAGGTACAGAACATGGCATGTATCTCAAAGAAGAATAATTGAGAAAAAATTACTTTACGGATTTGGTAACTTTTTAACCATAAACCCCATGAATAAAAGATTATATAATGGATATGTAAATACAAAAAAGTTTAATTATAATAATCAAATAATACATTCATAGTATGTAAACACACCACATCAAATAAATCAGTGGTGGATAAGGCATAAGTCTCACAGAAATAAAATTGAGATGGGAAAACCCTTATATTAAGTATTGAATTTCTTGGCACAAGGTCAAAACTCCTTTATAAAAAATATATGTTTATTATAAACATACCATAGAACCACATTATTATATATAATACCATATATAATTTTACTATACTACCCTTTTATTAACTATTACATGTTAAGGTTATGTTTTGGAAAATATCCATATTGTGTTTCATATATATTTTGTCTTATTATTCTTAATAATCATACTTAGAAAATGATTTAACTATTTAAATAATGTAAAAACATTATATAAATATCTTTTATATATTCATGACATAAATATTTATATTAACTTATGAATGATTAATATATGAAATAGAATAAACCATTCAGGGAGATGGTAGGCCGTACGTATGCATGAATATTGTGTTCTTCTTCTTGTCATTTTCAGAGGAAGAAATTAAATTAAATATATGTATATATAATATAATTAATGTATATTTATGATTTCATACATATCATATACATTTACTAAAACCACCCTTAATGCATTCCATGCAATGTGTGAATGTATCACATTTCTTTGAGGATGCGATAGTCCACACGTCCACAAACAATGTTACCTTATTTTCAAAAAATAGAAAGTATGAAGGTATGTATTAAAAAATAATTAAATAATAATAAAAAAATAAAAAATAAAAAATAAAAAATATATCATATACAAACATAAATTAATTAATTATTTACAACTATTAAAGGTGTAATTGGATGAATGAAAGACATCTATTCATGAGACGATAGTCCTCCAAACACACAAATGATGATTGTGAGTCCCATTTGATGGAAGTGTGTGAGAATATAGGTCAAAACTTTAACATAAAAAATCTCAGTATATTTATGATATTTTTTATTATATAATCATGGAATAATAATATTTGTGTGAATGGAGAATGAAAATAAAACAAAAGTGAATGTAGAGGATGTTACCTCTTCTTGGGGTAACTCCCTTTGGGTTACATGAAAGGGATTCCTTTATTAATGTTTTTCAAAAATAGAGGCTTATAGGATGAAGGGGATAAATTTTGTAGGATATTATTGCACGGGTGTTATTATCAAAATTTTCATGAAATTTGTGAGGAATTTGGGGGGGGGGGTATTTCCCTTTTTTAATGTAGGAAGAGAGGAATTATTTTAAATATAAAAAGGTAAACACAATTGAGAGGTATAACATACATCATGTATAACAACTCTTCATTTTATTACACACTTAAACATTATTTATTACATGGGAAACTTCAATTGATACAACATAGAAGATTTATATGTTTAGTGTATTTGGGGATTAGGAATATCACATAACAAATTAAAACATAGGATGCAACATCTTATTGAAATCTTACTTTACATGACCACTACATTCCCTCATACTTAGCATTGCATGTGATAAGATGTGGACATGCATAATAAAAGGGTGAGATATAAAGACTAGTAAGAGAATAAAATGTAATAACATGAGTAATACAATACATGTTATAAAATAGGCATATCAATGGAACACAAGAGAAACGTGAACATAAAGGCGTGATAAAGCATGATAATCATAACATGGAAATGTGGCAACAACACTTAATATGGAGTTATAATGAGCCAAGGCTCATTGCACATGTAGCATGAGTAAACCCTCATTGCACATGAAGCAAGAGTAACCCCAATTTTCACTTAAATTTTCATGATTATACACTCATTTCACATGATTTATCATGGTACTATACTTAACCAATGCATTGGAGCACTATCAGGGCGCACCATTCTTAAACATTTCATTTCATGCATAAGTGTGCCACATGGATCATATAACCTGGAATAAATCAACATCATAAGTTATTAAATTACTAAGTAATGTGGAATAAATAAATTAACTTATCATTAAATATGTATATGTTCTTAATGGAGAATACCCTTGATAGATACATGGGTATGGTATTCACTACACAATGATCTTAGCATGGAAAAACACAATGCAATTTCAGAAGCATAACTGTGTGGCATAAGGATTTATGAAAATGTTTGATGAGAGAGAAAAGGGTGTTCAATTATATGTACATGAAATTGATGGTAAGGGTGTCATAAAGATACATTTTACAAACAACGTAATGAAATTTAGATGCATAATACAAACGAATTACTTGGATGTAAAAGAGGAGAGAGAAATCCCTCGTGGAATTTTGGCATGGTAACAGGTGTACATGGGAGGAATTATTGATAGAGAAAGGTGTATACCATAATAAAAAAATAAATAGGGAAGTACGGGGGAGGATAGAAATCATACCCCAACATTTTTAATTGAAAATAAAATGTAATAACAACTAAAAGAAAATTAGACAAAAATGAGAAAGGAAGAGACCCCTTACTTGGAAATGAGATCCCAAAAGCTTGGGATAGTCTTGAGAGAGGCTTATTGGGAGCTTAGGGAAATTTGGGAGGCTTATATAGAAATTAAAATAGGTGTGGGTATAACTCCAAAGGCTTTGAGCGAAGAAGTGGGAGCTTGGGAGGGCTTATATAGAAAAGGAGAGCGAATTCTTTATTATTTAGGTTTGGGACACCTCACATTAAACTTATCAAAACCACAAACCAAACCATGGATTTTTCAAATTTTTTTCACCAAAGTGGAGTGTAAAAAAATTTTTTATAATTCCAATGGCATAATATTTTAAAAATAATTGGGTTTCTTATGTGGTGGTGAGTCACACTCTCATAGAAAACAATTTAAAAAGACAAAATGTTTTATAAGCCTTGAAGGGTCAACTAAATCTTTGTAAAATAAATAAAAAAATAAAAAAATCACATTATTATAATTTTAAATTATATATTTGGGAAAAATAATGTTTATATTACTTTATTACATTACTATTGGGTCATTATGATGTCATAAAACACATTATATATTTAAACGGTATTTAATTTTTACCCAAAAATTCGACTGTCTCAAAAAATTATGAAAAAATCACCATTGGATAATTTTGATGTCCTTATTCCAAAAATAATATTCATTTTATCTAAATAATTTAGAAATATGTGAATTTTTACTTTTAAAATAAAAACCGATTTTTTCCAAAAATTCATGGGTTTTGATAAAAATAACTTTCAAACCTTAAAAAAAATTACACTTGCATTCATAAAATTATACAATAATTTATATTTAATAAAAATTAATTTAATAATAATAGTAATATTTTATTGTAATATTATTTAATTTAAAAATCTCTTAATTCATCAAAATAGATTTCATAGTTTAATATTCATTTAAAATACTATTTGTGTTTTAAAAGCTATTTACAAATTAACAATAATAAAAGAAGTGCACATTATTTATACAAAAATAATGTACATTGTCATAGTGATAGGTTATTGTAAAATAACCCATTATAAAACCCGTATAAGATCAAAGGGTAAAGTGTGCAATGGTGACAGACTATTGGGGTGGCTCAGAAAACATCGATCGGGTGGTAATCGTTATTAACTTCCTCTTCTCCCATAGTCAGTTTTGATCAAGATTAATGTGTTCATGATTGGCTTGGGCTTGGTCAAGAGAAAATCCCAATGACGCCACATCCATTTCAAGCTCTGACCAAAGTGCTTCGTATGGGTTAAGTCTACTGGATGAGGCCATTGCTTCCTCTATCTGAGTAGATTGGATTTATTAAAGCCCTATATTTATACTAATCACATGATCACTGCTCAACAGCTATATTAGCAACGGTCACAATTAATAACGGTATTTTAAAATCCAAAACATAAAACCATATAAGTGAATACATTTTAAATAACCATAAGAAGTCATTTAAATTTACAAAAAGTAATTTTCATTAATGAATTTTTGGGTCGTTACATCATGTGCCTATAATAAATTCCAATTTTATTTAAAAGAGAGTATATGGTATAGATATTTCTACAAAATTTATTTTGGAAATGTTTCTAGGGTATTTTTCCCCTTATGTTAAATTTTAACCACTAAGTAAACTCATTATTACCTTAATCACTATAATTAATTTTAATTTCTTTCACTAATATTTTTGGTCAAAAAGTAAGTTAAGATTATTATAAATTATAATGTATTATTATTAAAAACACTGAATCCATTTTTTATAAATTAAAATCATAAGAGTGGCATAAATTAATTTCAAATTAGTCCCATATGTGGAATGAGACAACAAGTTTTTAAAGTAAAATGTTCTAAAAGTTTGAAATGTTTTATAACAAAATTCACTGTGAAATTGGTTCCAATGACCTAAATTGGATTAATTGATTTTTATTTGATCTATTTATAATTTAAATATATATTAAAATATAATTTAACTATAAAAGTAAATTATAATAAAAATAATTTTCAATTAAAAATCATTATTTTTTACTATTAATCAAAAAATAAAACTTCTTTGAGAAATACCAAGAAATAACCCAAAGTAATTTTTGTATAAATATATCAAAATTGAAATTTATTTTTTGCAATAAAAATTATTAAAGTTTCAAAAATTATATTTTAAATAGTTTTTCCATTAAAAGGTGAAAAAAATTACCCTTTATAAAAATAGATATTTTATTTATAAAATTATATTTATTCTTATCTTATACATGTGAAATCTATTGAATGAGTAACAAAAATATTGATGGAATATATTATATAATTTTTTCAAAAAACATTCATACAAAGTTGTTTTTTTATTTTTTCTAGATAAAATTTTTATTTCATATAGAAAAATTGTTTTATTAGAAAATTAATATCACTATTTTAAAATAGTTCTTACATTAATTTATATCTATTTGATAGCCAAAGTATTTATTTTATATACATGTGTAAACAATTTTTTCAAAATTAATCTAATATTATTTATAAAAACCCTTCTGATGCCTATGTTTTAACTTTAATAATATTTTAGTAATAATAATAGTATAATCCATTTTTCTAAAACTCAGTCTTGCGTGTAAGGAAAGATATCTAGGGGTCTTAGTATTATTTAAAAAAAAAAGAAAAGAATAGTTTTTTGTGTACCACAAGATATTATTTGTGTTGTGTGTAATGAATTCTCAAATTTTTGTTGTTTATATTGAAATATAAACATAGTGATTTCATAAAACAAAAGCTATATTCATTTTTGTGTGAAATGAAAATTATCAAAGAGATTAAAAAAATTTGAAAAAAATACAAATAATATCTAGGTGTTAGAGTTATGGTTTGAACATCTAGAAGTAAATTATTGAGAGTTATTTTATGATGTTTCAATGTTTGAGACACACCGTGATGAAGAAGATGAATGAATCCTTTGTGGGGTATTGTTCTTCAAATGAATATGTTGTGAAAACTAAATTCCCAAGAATCTCAAAATTATTGACTCATTTAAAACATAATAGTTAAGGTATTTTAATCAAAATATCATCCCCTATTATTAGTTGTAGTAGTCATATAAATTGGAGTGGGGGGGGGGGGGGGGGGGGCTTGGTTGATGGAACAATGGGGAAAAGGGGGAATTTTTTTTCCATGAACCTAAACATTATATTGTTCTTTTAGGATAATATATTTCTAATCTTACTAACTGGAATATAGATTTTTTGGGGCATGATATCTCATCCCTAGTAATTTATGGATATCATAGAAATCCAGAGATGCAACTCCCTTGTTTTCTACATCATTTTCACACATTTACATATTTAAGGATAATTTTTTAAAAGAAACCTATGGTATTATACTTCTCTTAGAAAAAGTTATATATAATCTAGATATTACTTGAAAGGATGTGGAATATATTTTAATACATCCAATTATCCATATCATTATATTTTTACTAAGGGTGAGTAAATATTTAATAATATATATTGACTTTTATAATGATAAGAGATATTAAAAACAAAATAAAAAGTGAGATATTATTATGACCAAGTGTTGAATTTGTTTTCAATTATGTGTCAATATATGTTTGGGGAGTTATAATGATGTGATAATTCGTGGATAATTATTAAGGAATCATTTTATGGAGTTGGATTTCCTTATTGATCAATTTCCCAGGAAGTGTTTCACTAAGGAAATTAATCATACACAATTTATTAGATATAATTTAGAAATTATAGAATCATTGATTCATTAGGTCCAACCGATCAGGATGTGTTTATGAGAAAACATGATCTTATGGGTTCATGGAGGAAGGTTTTCGTCCATATAGTTTAAGATCAATCAAAATTTGGATCAAAAAAAAATATGAAGAATTACTTTTGTTGTTTCTAGAAGAATGGAGTAATTATGTTTGTTCTTTAGAAAGGATAAAACTCTAGTGGGACTCTAAAGATGAAGAATATGGTTGGAGGGTATATCTAATTTAGTAAAAGAAGATTTATTATTTGGTGTATAAACAAGATCAAATTTATTAATTACTACTAGGTTGTGAAACCTTTTTTTCTTGACCCACTATAATTGATGATAATATTATTGTAACTTCTTGAATTTTCAATGTATTATTTTTAAATATAATATTGTTTATTTTCAAGACCAAATGTTGTGACGATGTGTGAATTCTAGACCCGATGTGCCTGGAAAATATGTTTGAAATATATTAAATATATTTATTTTCTTGCATACACCTTTCCTTAAAAAAGTGGAATAAATCCCAAATGGGTTCCCATATTATAAATATGGGGGAATCATTGAGTTAAAAATGGTGGGTTTACTCTAGGTTTTACATAAGATTAGTTAGTGCAGGTCTTTTGTGAGAAAGTTGTAGCATGCAAAAAATTGATAAAATAAGTTGACATACGAATTTTTTTTATTTTGTTCAGATAAATGAACTGCATCTTATTTACATATATGGCTATATAAATTTTCTAAAGGTCTACCACTAAACCCTGGAGACCTAGACCATATTGGAATTTACATCATAAGTACACAAAAATGTGTTGAAGTACATGGGAATGTACATACAGTGTACTCCCATAATAACACGACATGGCATATATGGACAAGTACACCAACAAGGCATCGGAAAATGTACACAGTAAGGTGACATGGGAAAGAAACAATGTTTCTCTAAAAACTTATTATATCCATTTAGATGGCATGTATATAGAGACTACATGTCGCGTGAGGATCTCCTACATGGGTTGTACTTGGGACCGCTAGATATGTCATGTACCATTTAGGACATGCCACGTAGTCCCTTCAAGTGTGCTTTGGGATCTTAGTTTTCTTATTTTAGACCAGTATAGGTTGGTTTCATTACCTAGGTCTTTTTCCATGGGGGTATAGTGAAAAATTATATTTAGATCATTGGATTGTGATCCCTTATTGAGGTTGAGTATTAGGTAGAGTTGTGGTGTCCCTCTATGAGATTTGAGTGTGATCCTCTATCATCCATAGTTGGAGTCTGTGGAATCAATGTAACCTCCTGGATTCAGGAGTTGATCCTCCATCTAGTAGGAAATATTGGTTGGGTTTGTAGGAATGTAGAAATATGACCCCATATGTAGTTGGTTGATCTATACTGGGTCCATGGTGTCCCCTAGTGGTTCTGGGAAAGACCCCCAATGTGTGTATCATAGCCCCCTTTGACCAGTGAGACTCCTTTGACATGGTCCATTGATCCATACCACTTCTTTGAGTGTCTCCGATGGTAGCATGGATCGTGGAGTGGGTTCTCCTGGAATGATCATTTTTTAAAGAAGAATATTATGGATGGCAGTTGGTTATGACCTATTTATAGAGTGTTGTCTATCTGGTGTATATCTTGGCTTTTTTTTTCTGTTATACATTAATTGTTATGTATTTTACTTATTAGAATATACATGGTGCTTTGTGTTTAGTGTTTTTGGGGTTTTCTAAAATGTATTTTTATGCTCATACCTATACAGTCTTGGACCACACATATGATGTATTTTGATGACGACAACCCATTTGAAGGTTTCCATGGAGGATCGGGAGATGGTGGCATGTAGCTAGAGATTTTCAGACCGTGAATTTTAATAGGAGATTACATTTAACTTAGTCCTCACCCATGGAGCATTCTTGACTCATTATAGTTTATGTATGGGATTGTATTTTCCCCATTTCCCTTTACAGTATTTTAGTATTATACTCTATTGTGGGATCATATATGTATGGAATCATTATTTTAGTTTTTTACATGTCTAAATTTCATGAGCTTGGAGATGTGTGTGTGTGTACATGTACTATAGTCAAATTCCACCCTTTTTTGAATATGCCTAATTAGTGCTGGTCACCAGCCCCTGGTCTATTGGTTGTGGGCTTGGGGTAGTCAGGGGTTAGACTCTAGAGGGTCAGGTCATAACAGAGTGGTATTAGAGGCAGTTCAGTTCTAATTTAGGACCGAGAGTCTCTGATATTGGTTTAAGGAAATTGTGTTAAGTGTTTGAGTTTATATTTGAGTCTATAGACTCCAGTGTTGGTGTGGGGGCCAACGTATCCATACAATAGGACTTTGATCACCTGTTTTTTCGACGTAGTAAATGAGAACACTAGTTACTTGGAAAATAATGGTACATGAATCCTATAAGAATGGGTTGTGTTTTCCATGTCCTTCTTGAGTCAGCTAACCAGATATACTATTTTTACCGTGATACATATTTTTTAGTTTTTGGATTCCTCCATCTAGAAATCCATCTAGGATTCCACTTCATGATGATAAATATGATCCTCCTAACAACGAGGCATTGGTACAAGGGTGTGTATTAGAGATATAACCTTCGAGGTAGTTTACAAGATATACCACCACCCATTGAGTAGCTAATATACCCATCACTACTAGTAAAGGATGGACATAGAATGAGTGATTTCAAAGAGTTTCATAGGAAGATAACACTGTGGTTTTGGAATGAGATAGAGCCCCAAGTGACTGAGGAAAGGCTAGAGATTGTAACTTTTCATTATAGTCTTATGAGGATTCCTATCGATAAGATGGATCTTCTCTCATAGATTCTTCTTTTGGGATAATTAAGGTGATGGTGGAGCACGGTGACTCAATCACATGATGAGATAACTCTTTCTAGGATAGACTTTGAGAATCTTTTTATAGAGGTGTTCTATCTGGGTATGTTGTGATTGGTATGCATATAGGATCTTATGCTTCTACAGCAAGGAAGTATGATGTGGCGGAGTATTGGGAGAGGTTTAATGATATCTCTTATTACTCTTCAGATATGGTATGGGACCATTTCTTCAATGCTCAGACTTTTTAGTAGGGCTTATTCTTGGACATTAGGGCATCACTGGAATCACTTATGATATCCATCTCTTTGGGCTTCTTGAGTTGGATTTGTTGGTAGAATGTTTTCTAGAAGATCATATACAAAATTGGGAGTTATATGTGGGAACATATTAGTTGAGACTTTGATAGATTGTTTCAAATAGTAGTCATAGGGATCCAAGAGGTTCAAATGCCTTAGCAGGTGATTCCAAAACATAGGTTCAACAGTGTAAGGATCTCATTTTGGCTCAAATTAGCTTAAGGACATGCTGTGTTTCTCTTGAGATAGTTTGGGACATCTGGCATGATATTTACCAACCCATCAGATAGTTTATCAAGTGATATTCAAGGGACTATCGAGAAAAAGGAAAATCCACAAGTAGGGTGGTTCATAGGGAAAAGAACATTGATGTGAGGCTAGTAGGGTAGCAGTAGGTGGTTAATAGTTCGACCTATTACCCCCACAACCCCCAGGTGTTCCACACCAGTCTCAAGGATCTAGTGTTCAGTGATGAGGCTAGCTGTAAGCTATATAGGCCTATTACCCCAAGGATTCAAGGATGATAAAACGTATGATATGTGTCATTTCTTATTTAGTTATAGTATTGATAGACATAGAGGTTGTTCATTCCTTCCTTTACACTTCTATGGTTCATGATATATATTATACTTAATCCATTGGCTTGAACTCTATGATATGACACTCCGAGAGGCGGTGACTCATCAATTTCTCATTTGTGATGATAGTGAGAGCTGATGATTGGAGGTGAGAGTTATGTATGAGATCTCTTTGTAGAAGCAATAAGGATTTACAAGTCATTTTAGGTATGGGATGTATATCTATAGTTCATGCCTTGATTGATTATTTTAGGTGGAGGATGCGGTGTGTTCATAGTTATGGGACTGGGTTTTCCTTTATCAGTGTGAAGGAAACCCACGTAGCATGGGATGAACTCACACATAGAAGGGTGTGGCTGATTACTAATCAATTAGATAGCAAAACCCTTGGTTATGTGGATGTTATTATTTTCCAATTTCCTGTAGTAGTGGAAGAGTATGGGGACGTCTTTCCTAAATATGTACCAGGTTAACCTCTCCACCAAGAGGCAGATTTCAGAATCAAAATGAATCACATGATGACACTTATATCTACTCCAGCATATCTAATGGCTCTCGTAGATCTTCAGGGGATGATGATGAAATTCGGGGATTTGAAGGAGAAGGTATTCGTATGATCCAAAATCTCCTCCTGGGCATCCCCAGTTTTTTTCTAAGAAGGTGGACATAAGCATGAGATTGTGTGTGGATTATAAGCACTTGAACCAGGTGAATATTAGTAAAATGTATCCACTACCGAGGATCAATGAACCCTTTGATCAGTTGAAAGGGAGTGATGGTTCTTGAAGATTGACCTATGATCATGCTATCACAAGTTGCGATTATGGGATGAGCATATACCAAATAATACATTCATATTTAACTATGATCACAATGATTAGTTGGTGATTCTATTTAGCATGAAAAACCCCCAATAGTCTTCCTATGACTCATGATCCATATCTTTCAACCTTTATTAGAAAAGTTCATGGTAGTCTTCCTTGATGAAATCCATATGTATTCTACATTCGAGGAGGAGATTGTGCGACAATTGAGGATGGACATGGACACAATATAAGTTTAATAACCTTAATGAAAGATCTAAAAGTTTTAGTTTTGGATTTGAGAGGTCCTCTTTCTAGGATAGGTCATCACAGAGGCTGGAGTTACAGTGGATGCAATGAAGGTTGAGGTAGTTCTTTCTTGGGAGCCATTGAAGATTGTTAATAAGGTGAGGACATTCCATAGATTGGATGGGTACTATCAAAGGTTTATATCTGACTTCTACAGAGTGGATAAACACTTGACTATTCTGAACTAGAAAGTAATTCCTTTCGTGTTTGCAGAATAGTGCCAAAAGTGCTTTCTGGAGATGAGGTAGAGGTTGACGAGAGCTCCCATATTGAGGTTACCAGAGAAGGGTTTCAAATATGTAGTGTTTTTCAATGCATCAGAAACTAGACTGGGTTGTGTTTTGATAAAGAAACAAGAAGTTATTTCATCTGGTTCATGCTAGTTATGACCCCATGAGAAAAACTATGCAACCCACAACATTGAGTTAGAAATAGTAGTTTTCACAATGAATATGTTGCGACACTACCTGAGAGGGTATTTATTTATCATCTAATTTAACCAGAAGAGTCTCTAGTATATCTTATTTTAGAACATATTATCTTGAGATAGAGATATGGCTTTACTTATTCTAGGATCATTAATTTGAGATTTTTTATACCACTCGGATGGGGAACATGGTAGCATAATCTCTTAGTATGAGATATAGTTTGCAGTCGTTGAATGAGGTGTCAGAAAAGTTATCATTGTTTCAGTTATCCATTGCGGATGGAGATGGTCTAGTATAATTATAGTCAATGGTTGTCACCTCTCCACTCTTATAGTGAGTAAGGGAGGTGCAACATTGAGATACAGACTCTGATAACCTATGTGTTAAGATAACCATAGGGAATTCCCATGATGGATTTTCTAAATGTGGGGCGCACATCATTCATTTCAGAGGACACATGATGGTACTAGTGAAATTATGGGGGGGGGGGGGGTTCTCAGATAGTTTCATACATCTTTTTTTTATGTACATCCTGGTGTGGAATGGTTGTACCAAAACCTCCGACATCAGTTTTAGTGTCTTGGGATAAAGAAAAGAGCTATAGAGTTTGTCTCTCGACGCCTTATATTTTAGTCAGTGAGGGATTAGCACCACGTTCTAGTGAGTTAAATCAACCCCTTGAGATTCCAAAATGGAAGTGATATGGGATATCTATAGATTTTGTGATGGTATTTCCACATAAATATAGGGGAAACAATTCTATCTTGGTGATCGTTGAATGAATCACAACGTTGGCCAACTACCTAGAGATTAGAAAATAGTGTTTAGTAGAGAGATTAGGATGCCTCTATATGCAAGAGATGGTACTACATTGTTGATTTAGATTGATGAATGTTTTTGATCATGATTCTCACTTTACATCTTGGTTGTGGAAGGGATTATAAGAGGTTTTTGGGTCATAATTACACTTGATCAAAACATTTCACTCAAAAACAGACGACCAGATTGAGCGGACCATCCAGTTCTTTAATGAAATTATGTGAGCATATATGTTAGCCTTTGGCTATAGTTGGTAGGCTGAAATACCAATTATAGAGTTTGTGTACAACAACATCTACCATTCCACCATCGGTATGGAAACATTTAAGGCTTGGTACGGGCGACCCTGTAGGTCACCACGTTGATGGAATAATCTATGAGAGTCATCATTCATGGGCCTAGAGTTGGTACGAGCTATAATAGAGGAGATTAAAATCTTCTAGGAGAAGATGAAGATTTCATAGATTATTAAAATGTCTTACACTAATAGGCGACCAAGACAGATAGAGTTCGAGGATGGAGACCATGGGTTCCCGAGGGTCTCAACTTGACCTGGATTAAGGAAGTTTGGTGGCAGTGGAAATCTATCTCCGATATTCGTCGGTACTTTCCAAATACTATGTTTATTTGGTGCGGTGTCATGATATTTATCTTTACCTTCACAGTTAGGTCGGGTACACAATATCTTCCATGTGTTGTAGACATGGAGGTACGTGCATGACCCATTGTACATTATCAATATGGGTGAGCTGTAAATTGAGGATAGAGTGACCTTCACTGAGAACCCATTAGATATTGATTATCTGTATGATAGGATCATTTTTGGGATTTAGATTCCCCTTGGGCATGTTTAGTGGAAGCATGAGAATTTTTAGTAGAGCATATGGGAGTGGGAGGCTCATATTCATTCTCAATACCCAAATATCATCATGTAGACATTTTTTTTTGATTTTTGGGATGTAAATCCCTAAGGTGGGGAGAATTTAAGGTCTTGGATTTTTCGTGTATTATTTTTAAATATTATACGAAATATTTTCGAGACAAGGTGCTAAGGTAGACTGCATATGTCTTGAGGTTATAAGTTTATATGATTTATGAATATTTCTTGACAACAAAATATGAAGGGAGAGATTATTAAGACCAAGATGATAAAGAATATTATCATATGAAGGTATTGCCTTTTGTTTTCAAGGATGTTAGAAAAGAAAAGAAATCACCTCACTTTTTGAAATTGGATGATCAGACTAATGATCATATTCAAAAAACAAGATAGTAAAACAATAATAAAATCCATTTTATTAGGAAATAAATATATTTATAGAATACTGAGAAGTTACAATACCCTCCTTGGAAAATATAATGATGCCAAATATAATTGATCAGAGGTTAAATATCATAATATATAAGATGATTTTAAATCAGTATGGTTGGTTTTTTCGAAGTAAATTTTAAGGTGGAAGGGTTTCCCAGTGTTTTAAAAATTTTTGGCTTCAAAATCAAGAGTTTGTTTTATAGAAATGGAAGAATTTTCGGCATAATATTTCATGAAATGCAGTTCGTAGAATAGGAAAAATAGTTCATGGACCACAAAAAAGGTATAGAGAAAAACAGAGGAAAATAGACAAAGTATATTAGTACATTTTAGTGCTATATAGACAATGAAGCACAATATATAGAATTTATAGAGAAAACAATTCGAGGGTGGATCATAGTTCATGGGAGGCTTGATGTTCATGGGAGATTTTTTATTTTTACAATGAGGTGATGATTATGGATTCGGTAAATGGTTTTTGTTTACGGATGACATCGACTACCATAAAGGATTGGTATGCTATGAAGACCACATAGTAGTTTGTAGTGAAGGTAGTACCACATTGATGTTTCAGTTAATTCAGATTAAAAGGTTTTTTTGATATATTTTCTTATATAAATAACCCTAATCAGTCCATTTGTTATAGTTAATTTCATTAGAGATGATCATCACTGTTAGAAGAATTTGGGTAAGTCCAATGTAGTTTATGAGGGAAAATTCTATGAAGGGAAGTAGTTAATTGAGGAAATAATTTGTGAAGGAGGAATTTTTCTATACAAGTAGCCTATAGGGATTGGTATCTCACAAAATAATAGGAAAAAAATCCATGATAATTTGTTAAGCATCGATAGTTCATTGGGAATCATCCGTCTATGAAGTAGAGATAGTCCATGAAGGGAATATTATTCGTGAACCACTCATGCCATGCCGTCAAAGTTAGTTCATAGAAGATAAAAGATATTTTCTAGTGATTAAAAGAAAGTTAAATAAGGTAATAAAATAGTTTTCAATATTAATTTATACTAACTAACAGTATACAGAAATGTGGGATTTTTGTTTTGTGTAATCAAACATAGAAATTTGAATGGGAAATTGGACTAAGTATCCTTGAAAATTTCAGGAAGATCTTACCAGATTTTGGTTAAGCAAGAGAAGAATTTTTTTTTGAAATATAATATCATTTAATGTTTTTCAAGAAGCACGGTTACATGTTTTTTTACAAAAATTGAATTACATAATATTTTTCTACTTGAAGCACATGCACTATTTTAATGATGAGTGTACTAAAATAGTATATGGGAATATCCTTCTAATTGTATTCAACACAAAATTATTATTTTGATGTGAATTTTTTGGTATTAGAGTATTTTTTTAACCATACCAAGGACTTGCTACTCTTGTGGAGTAGTAAACCTCTAAATTTTTATGTTCTCATGGATGCATGTTTTAATTATTTTCTACAGGGAAATAAATATTTAACCCAAGGAGAAGGTTGTTTCATATGTAAGGAAACATAAAATAAAAATATATCATTAACTGAACCCCTCCCCCTCTCACTGATACATGAATCCTAGTCGGGTAATCTCAATTGGTATAAAAGGTAAGACTCTATTTATTTATTATTTTCTGAATTTTTGATGAAATGTTGTGATGTAGAATTTGAATTATGTGAATGGTAAGAGGATTCCGATCTTTTATGGAAAGAACTGTCATATCATGAATGATAAAATTATGCCTTAACATATTTATATTGGGTATGATGTTCTTGATGCTTAAAAAGGTGGATTTATTCCTATTAATGAAATGGTTCCTCTTACACCTGTCAATAATAAGAATATTGAGAATGATAGAAGAGAAAAAAATTCCTTACTCTCACTAAATTCTGATATTGAGTTTTTAAGAGTGAAAGGTTTTTTCATACCTAAAAGTATGTCAGATACATTGAAAACATCTATGAAGGAAATAAAATTATTGTAAAGGGAAAACTAAGAATATAGAGGCTGAAGTATGACGATTTGGAAATGGGTGAGTATGAATATGTTGGAGACTTCTTTACCAGGGTAAATAACATTTCCAGAACTAACACACGTCTTGGTAATAAGTTGGAGGATTCTATAATTTTTGAACAGATGTTGAGAATTAATCCTAGAATGTCTGATTCTAATGTTTCTTCATTAAAAGATGGAGTCCCTGTAACATTATCCCTTGGTGATTTTCATAGCACTCTCATCACTTATGAAATTATAAGGGGGAATATCATGAAGAGAAAAACAAAGGATAATACAGAAATGTATTTAAAATATTCAAAGAAGGAAAATTCTAAGAAAGATCTTGAAGAAGTTGATGTTACTGAATATGACTTAGAAAATATGGTATATAAAAATATTCATGATATTTCATCCTTGTTTTCAAAAAATATGATAATTTTTATAGGTAAATATAAAGGGAATGATCCCTAGAAGTGTATTTAATGTGGATCCATTAGAAACTTTGTTAGTAACTTTCATCAATGAAAGAAATGATTAGATATCGATGAAGAATAAAAAATACTAATAAGGTCATGAAAGAAACATATTGACAGGGATAAATCATTTTCAAGAGGAAAAGGTAAAAAATTATTCAAATCTAAAAGGACAAGCTTCTAATCTAAAGATGAAGAATAATAAGAAAATGAAGAAAATGAATCCAAAAAAATATTTTAAAAAGGATAGAGAGAATAATTTTACTAAAACGGTGAATAATAAATATTTCTAAATAATATGTTCTGAAGAATATGAACAAACTTAATTATAATTTCACCTTAAAGAATAATTGAATGATTGTTTGTGAAAGATTGGAAGGGATGTGAATGAAATCAGGAAATTGAATAATGAAAACTCTTAACAAAATAATCTAGAATGTTTCCCTGATGAGAAATTATAGATGATAAAAGAGATTGATTATTTGAAAAAATATATTGACGAATAAAATTATCGTAATGAACATTTGCAAATAAAGATGAATGGAAAAGAATAAGAGCATGAACTTGTCCAATAAAAACATTCTATAGATGAATAGAGGGATTCCATATTCAAATAATCTATCCTAGATGTTGGTGAATGTTATGGTAAGTATAAACCTGATAAGGATAAAATAATTTTACCTTCAAATGTTGATAAGAAAAATAATATTTTCCTTGAGAACAAGAAATCTGGGAAAGTTATTCACATTGAGAAGATTAATAAAGTATAAAATTTAGAAGTTTCAAAAAACACTAAGTCTAATTTTTTTTAAAATTTATAACTCCAAAAAGTTTATATTACTTCAGGATCCAATAATAAGGAAAATAAAAATGTTCTAGAAAAGAATATTTTGGTTGAAAAAATAATGGTTTGGTGTCAATAATGTTCTATAAATATGGATACTAAGAAACATACTCAGAACATCGATCCATCCAAACGTTTTAGCATCAAATTAGTTTTTTATTGATACTTTTGGTCTTGTGGTAGATTAAAACATATATAAAAAATGTTTTGGTTCAACCAAAAACATTAAAACTATTCAATAGGTTATGGAAGAAAATTTTTGAGGGAGATTCAATCCCCTCAATAGAAGATATTTGAGAAGGAAGTTCGGAAGAAACTAGAGAAGGTTGGTGTAATAATTGAGAATAGTTTCTAACTCCAGGAAACTATTTGTGAAATATAAAAGTAACCTAGAATTTTTACAATGGGTTCTCTTGTTTTGTTATTGAGACAAAAAATGTTTTGTAGCAATTCTCAGAATACGGAGGTGATGAAAGAAATGGAATAAGAAAAATCTCTTGTTGTTAAAACCGCTTTGAAAATTATAAAATGTGAATAACATTGGGTTCTTGATAGTGAGTTTCCTTATAATATTAAAGGATACATAAATTTGTTTGATAATGTTAAAGACTTCAATGAAATAATAGTGACTGTTGTAAATCATAAATCTATGAGAATCAAAGGTGTTGGATCTACCATCTTTGGAAAAGAAAAGATAAAATCGAAGAAAGCATTATATATTGATGGTTTGAAACACAACCTATTGAGTTTTTCAAAAAACTTTAATGAGGGTAAAAATTTATCTTTAGAAAAGGTGGGTTTTTTAAAAGTGAGAAGATATAAAGATAGTTATAATAGGGAAATGTTGAAAAGGAAACTTTTTCCAAGTTGGTGAAAAACAAAAATGTTGTTACTTGAGTATAGTGGATTAAATCATTATTGAAATTGAATAATGGAATGCATGTGTCAAAGAAAATTGAGAAAGTAATCAAAGTGACATAGTTTCCATGGTATTCATGATATATCTAGAAGAATAGACTGATGTTTCACTATTTTTAATAATAAAAAAATAACAAACTCTGTGCATAAGAATATTGAGAATTGTTCAAAAAACCCTTGAAATTATTCATTCTAATATCTATGAGCTAACAAGAAAAGAATCAAACAATTGAGATAAGTACATCATCGATTCATGGATGACTTTACTCTCACTACCTATGTTATGTATATGAAACATAATTTAGATTCTCTATAAATGTTTATAAGTTTTATGATGAAATATGATAAGGTATGTGAGTATATAGTGAAGAGTTTGAGAAATGATAATTGTGGTGAGTATAAGAATGAATAATTCGATT
Organism: Viscum album; assembly: GCA_963277665.1. Lineage (NCBI taxonomy): Eukaryota > Viridiplantae > Streptophyta > Magnoliopsida > Santalales > Viscaceae > Viscum > Viscum album. The sequence continues at coordinate 1,099,452,619 of OY728138.1, read as the reverse complement.
GTTATTTTGAGAATCATTAAATTATGCATGATTTTAGTTCACTATACACACCTCAAAAAACAATGTTTCTAAATGAAATAATAGAATCCTGGTGGAAATGGGGAGATCTTTATTTCCTGAACATGGTATTTATCATTACTGTTAGAGGTTTGACTTGCATACTATTGTGTGTATCCAAAACTAATGTTTCTACATCACATGTTTAGAAATAAATCCATATGAAAATTTTAATGATAAACCTCCAATCTTGAAAAACTTATGATTTTATGGGATTCCTTACAATATAGATATAAATTTAGAAACCTTAGAATGTTTGATTATAGAAGTGAAGATAGAATTTTTCCATGCTATGATTCAGAATGAAAATGATATAGATGTTTTGGAAAAAATAATGAAGAATTATTGATTCTACTGATGTGAATGCTGATTAAAATTTTGAAAAAAAATGACTTATATTGATAAGGAATGTGATAAAGATAACAATAGTTTTATTAACAATTTTAATAAGAATATTGATAGTTGAAATTATATTCAAGAAGAAGAATCAGACTCATCTATTCGAAGGGATGAGTATAAAACTCAAATAACTCATCCTAGTATTTGAAATCTAGTGGAGGATCAGAACATTTTTTTGCGATAAACATAAGAAGGTTCAAACATTAATAACATTAAATGTTGTTACACATAGTTCTTTGTATTCCAAAGTTCTATCAAATGATGTGAATGGAGATTTTGAGCATCTAGAAAGGGTTTATAGAATGAATGAAGAACATTATTAGATAGAAAAGAAAGATACTTGGAATATCAAACCCAATTTGTACAATAAATATGTTATTGGTAAAAAATGGGTTTTTTGGAACATTCTTAATGAAGAAGTTGTAGTGATAAAAAAGGAAATAGTATTATGAATTGTTACTCACATATTGAAGGTGTTGATTTTGTTGAGTATTTTTCTCCGATGGTAAGGGTTGAAACAATCACAATATTTCTAGTTATTTCTACACAGTAAAAATACTATTTTTTTCAAATGGATGTGAAATCAGTATTTTTAAATAGTAATCTTGATGAGGATGTTTAAATTAAGAAACCATGTTGATTTATTGTTGGGAATTATGAATGTTATGAGTGTAAGTTGAAGAAGAACTTATATGGGATAAAACAATCCCCCATATCATGGTATTCCAAATTGTAAAATTTCTTAGGAATGATAAATTTTATGAAAGGAAGAGTGGATAAAAATATTTACATCAAAGAATGTTAAGAGTTTTCCCTCATTATAATTGTTTATGTTGATGACGTTATATTTTCTCAGAATGATGAATGAAATTTTGAATGGTTTGCTGAAGAGATGAAAATGTTGTGTGAGATTTCCTTGTTAGGGGAAATGAAATACTTTATTGGGATTAAAATATTACAAAGGAAGAAAAAAAATTATTTCTTAAGAAAATTATGATAGGGAACATCTTAAGAAGTTCGGCATGGAAAAATCAAAAATGGTTTCCCTGAAGATTTCAATTGGACCAAATTATCTAAAGATAGAGAAGACAAAGATGTTTATCAGAATGAGTTTTTCAAGTTGTTTGGAAGTTTTTTACATTTCACTACCTTAAGACCCAAAATAGTTTATTCTATTAACTTATGTAAAATATCTCAAGGTGCTCCAAAATAATCACATTTACTTACTCTAAAAAGAATTCTCATATATATAAAAGGCACAAATTTTTTTGGAATCAGGAATGATAGCTCAGAAATTATTAACTTTTTTTGGTATTTAGATGCTACTTAGGAAGGAAATGTAAATTATGGAAGGTCCACATATGGTGGAGTTTTATTTATAGGGAAAATTTATGTTTATTGGTATACAAAAAACAAACCATATAAAATCATATAATGAATAAATTTGAGTATGATTCTTCTAATCAAGATGTTACAGAAATTATTTTGATGAAAACTCAAATAGAAGTCTTACTTATTGAATTAATGTAACCCTTTATCTTGGGATGTGATAATAAATGTGTAATAAAATTTATGAGGAATAAAATACAACATTTTTATTCAATAGAAACTAATATCAAATATCATTTCATCAAAGAGAATGTAGTCAGGAATGAATTAAGTATTGATTATATCCCTATATGTGAAGAAGTTGCTAACATATTCCCAAAACCATTACCCAAGGAACAATTTTATAAATTTAGGATGAACATTGGTTTCCAACTTCTTTTTCAACAAGTTTGAGGTATATTCATTTTCTCCATCTCTCATATTACCTTTGGATAGTGTTTTAATGGGAGAGAAAGTTCATGAATAACGATTCATAATTGTTTTATGAGTCAATACTTTTAGGCATCATGGTTTTTGATTTCAATAATTATTGTTTCCTATAATGAGTTAGATCATTTAAGCCTATAATTTTTGTTGGGTGATCCATTTTATGATGTTTCAAAGTGCCATGATTTATCAGTTTTGGTTGAAAAAAATCCAAAGCGGGATATTGTTAGGACCATGATTATAAAGAATATTATCATAGTTAGTTATTGTCTTTTTTTCGAGGAAGTTCACCAAGAAAATAAGTCCCCTCACTTTGTAACGGTGGATGATCATACTAACAAAACCATTCTGGAAATCAGACTCAGAAATCTGAAGCAAGTCCATTTGAATAGGAAATAATGATGTTGCTGGAAGATAGGAGAGATACAATAGATTCCATGGAAAATCTAATGATGTTAAATATATTCAATAAAAGGTTAAATATCATGATGGATAATATGACTATGAATTAATATGGTTAGTGTTTTTGAAGAAAATTTTCAGTTGGGACAATTTCCTAGTGTTTTCCATATTTTTGGGTCTCAAAATTTTGAGTTTGTTTTAAAAAAATGGAAGGGTTTTATTCAATGGATTTCATGGAATGTATTTTGCGGACCGTGAAGAACAATTCATGGTCCACAAGAGAGGTTCACAGAATGATGAAGGAAAATCGAAAAAGGAATATTTCTGCATAAAAGATCTGTGTAGACCATGAAGTCTGCTAAGTGGATCATATAGGGAAAAACCATTTATGGGAGGATCACAATTCACTAGAGGGTCATAGTTTGCGAGAATCATAGAGTTTTTTTGGATATGTTTCATTTTTGGAATGAGCCAGTGATTATGGATTTTGTAAAGGGTTTTTGTTTATGGATGGAATCAACCAATGAAAAGGATTATGGAACTTTGTGCACCACATAAAAATTTTTAGTGAGGCTATACCTCATCAAAGATTCGTGTAATTAAGATTAACGGGTTTTGCATATGTATTTTACTATATAAAGACCCCTAATAAGATCATTAAGTAGAGATAATTTAATTAGAGGAGACCTTCACTACTGAAAGAATTTAGGTATGTTCAATGTCATTCATAGGGGAGAACTCTATGAAGAGACGTAGTTTGCAGAGGAAATAATCTGAGAAGGAGAAAGTTTTCCCTGGAAGAATCATGTATGGATTTTTAGCTCAAAAAAGAAAAGAGACCTCAAAGATATTAAAGTATACGAAGCATCAACAATTTGAGGGGCATTAGCCATCTGTGAAGTAGAGGTAGTCTATGAAGGGAAGGTTGTCTGCAAAGCACTCGCTCAATGCAATTCAAGGTAGATTTTGAAAGATACAAGATAATTTTTAGTGAATACAAGGAAGTTGTTAATGTGAATAAAATAGTGTACAAAATCAATTTCTACAAACTAAAAGTATATAGAAATTTTGGATTTCCATTTTGTTCAATGAAACTTTACAAATGGATGGGGAAAATGGAATGAGAATCCTTACAATGTCCAGGATGTTATTAAGAGCTTCTGGGTAAGAAAGTGAAGAATTTTTTTGAATGACAATATCTGTTAACATTTCGATAATCACTATAACCTGTTAGTTACAAAAATTATATTATATAATTAAATGATACTTGAACCACAAGCAAAATTGTATTGATCATAGTTCTAAATGAGTGTAATGGAATATACTACTCATTTTATTCCACAAAAGGGATTTTTTTCTAGTAGATTATGTGGTGTTTTACTTTTTCTGAACCATACCAAGGACTTGATACTCTTTTTGAGTAGTGAAACTTATAAATTATTATATTCCTATGGATGTTTTTTTTGAATTATTTTCAATAAGGAAGTAAATAATTAATAAAAGGAGAATGTTTTTTCATATGTAAAGAAACCTAAAAGAGAAATATATCATTGATTCACCCCTACCCTGTCAGTGATACATGAAACTTGGCTGGTTAATCTCCACACTACTGAAAATAGGGGAACTAGATGTGGTGAAAATTGATTCTTTGAAGAAGGGCATATGATTTATACTAATTAAAAATGATAAAGTGAGATATTATTCCATACTATAGTTGAAAATAAAGAAGCAAAACTATAATATGAATGATTTAAATTTTGCGGTTGTGATCTTTTCATTGAAAATATGGTGACATTTCTATATGTGGAGAAGTATGAGATATATACTAATAATAAGAGCCTCAGATATATATTTAAATAGAATTAATATGCACAAGAGAATACGGTTAAATATTGCCATTTGTTATGACTGCTTAATCTATTACCATCCTTGTAAAGAAAATAAGGTGGCTGATTCTCTAAGTAGAAAGGATCCTGCATCATTATCAATGATGAAAATTGAGAATGATCCAATCTTCTTAGAATTGAAAATGATTGAAATATGAATCATTTTGGAAAAAAATAATCAATCCTTTCTCAAATGATTGCTCAACTATCCATCATGGTTAAAATAAAGGCTTTTCAAATTTAGAAACAGGAGGGTGCAAGCAGAAATGGGAATTCCTCATAGTTCAAAATAGTTGATGAAGGAATTATTTGATTTGGGTTAAGACTATTTATACCATATAATCAAGAGATCAAGAAAGAGATTTTGAATGATTCACATAGCTCAACCTTTGCTATTCTCTGAGAGATCACAAATATGTATCTGGATCTCTAAAAGAACTATTGGTGGGACAATATTAAGAAGGAGAGCCCTAAATATAAATTAAAGTTCTTGGTATGTAAGTAAGTGAGTGCCTGAAAAAAAAGTATAAAGGGGTGATACAACCATTACCCATACCAACATGGAAATGTGAAAACATCACCAAATAATTTTTCACCATATTTCCAAAGAAATCACAGGGAAGCGATAAAATAAGGGTTGTTTTGGATCATTTTACAAAGATATATCACGATATCCAAATTTTAGGAGAATTATCAGTAGTTCAACTCGCACAAATTTACCTTAGTGAAGTTTAAGGTTACTTGGAGTACCAATCATGATTATATCAGATCATTATATGAGATTTACATCCAAGTTTTGGAATATTATTCAATATGATCTAAACCCTAATCATAACTCTAGTACAACCTATCATTATCAAATTGATGGAAAGTCTATGAAAACTATTCAAAAACTAGAAGAAATTTTGAGAGCTTGTTCTATGGACTTCAAAGGAGGTTGAGAACAACATCTACCTCTGGTCGAGTTCTATTGTATTAACAATTTCCACTCGATCATCCAAATGGCTCCATATGAATCCCTTTATGGGAAATTGTGGAGAACACAAAAATAGTGGGATGAAATTTGGGAAAAGAATATAATAGGACCATAAATGGTTGAAGAAATAGTTGAAAAGCTAAATATCATTTAACAACATATCAAGACATTCCAATGTTGACCTAAGAGGTACAAAGAAAATCATAAATGAGACCTAGAGTTTATGGTTGGGGACATGGTATTCCTCTGTATATCTTCATGGAAGAGGATCATGAGATTTGATAAGAAATGAAAGCTAAGACACAAGTCTATCAGGCCCTTCTTGATTCTCGATCATGTTAGAATTTTGGACTATCATCCAGAACTTCCAATAGCCATGTATCAAGTACAAAATGTATTCCACATATCCCTCTTGAGAATATACATACTAGATCCTTCACATGTAATGAATTCAAAGGTGGTACAATTGTAAGATGATATATCTTATGAGGAGAAGACGTTGAAGATCTTTGATTATATAGATGATGTTCTAAACAACAAGACTACTCATGCGGTTTGAGTATTATGGAGGTACCATAAATCTGAAGAGGAAGAATGGGAACCTAAGGAAGCAATGAAAGAGAAGTACCTTCACCAGTTTTCTCTTTAGTTTGTAAAATGAAATTTCAATGGTAAAATTTCATTAGGGGGAAAAATGTAACAACCAGGAATTCTATCAAATAAATTTCAAATCTTATAACTATATCATATAGTATATATAAAATAAAATATCATAGATAACACAATACAAATATTATAAAGGAAGAATGAATGAAATAATAAGTATTTATATAAAATAAGAATCCTAAACCAATGGAATTGTAACATGACCATTAGAATAGTAATATGACCATTAAGAATAGTAACACAACCAAAATAATAGTAGCCTCACATATGAAAGTATAAACAAAATTTTGGTCTCTTATAAATAAAAATATGATATATTTATATCTTGGAATAAGTAAATAATTTTTTTTAAAATGATAAAATAATTGTTGGTATTTTTATAAAAAAAATGTTTATTTTTAATTTTATAATTAATATAATGATTTAGAGGAAAATTATTTTCATAAAATAGATTCATAAATTAATATTTTGTTCTCTTATGATTAGAAGATAATTTTATGAGACCATAATTAAATTTTCAAATTGATAAAAAATCAGTTATAATTATAAAATTTGTATTTTCATGTAATTGCTGATTTTATTGAAAAATTAATTTTCTCATATTTATAAAATAATTTTCAAAAAATGTAGTAAAATTTTAATTTCTATATGTAGAAAAGTATTCTTGGTTAATTGTTTTTAATTTTCTAAAATATTTTTATTTTTTGTGATTAGAGAAATATGGTAATTTACAGTATATGCTAAATTCACGAATTATTAAGTCATGGTTTATGTATGACATCTATAAAACCCATTTTTTGAACTCACGTGCACTTTATACTATATTTATTCATAATAATTAGCCCTATTCAAAATCTTGGACCAAAATATTAAACAAATGGATAAAATAATAAAAAACACCCCTCTCAACCAATATAAATTCCACCCCTCACCACCTCCTCTCCTCACACCTCAAAAGCAGTAAATATTTTAAAATTATTCCCAATACTTATCACATGAATTCACTCCACATCTAGGAGCATTTGGGATCAATAAAATAGCAAACAAAAGTGCCTCAAGGAGGTTCTCAAGGATAAGAATTAAAAAGGTAAAAACCTCTTTGTTTTTCTTTTAATTTCATTTCAGTTTGTTTTATTTATTTTATTATCCTAAAATCCCATTATCCAAGTGACATTATAACTCCAATATCTTTTATATACTATGAGGTTATTTTTTAATGGAATAATCAATAACCATTCTCTTCCCCTCCCATTTTCTTCTAAAAATGAAAACATCATCTATGATGTGTCAATTTATCATAATCAAGGATGAAGAGTTTAAATTTCTATTACCGCCTTAAAAGATAGTCATAAAACAATTTTTGGGAGAAAAAATAGAATAATATATGAATTATATCTTATTTAATGTTCTATATTAATTATATATAGATAATATTAATTAATTAAACAAAACTAGTTCGTGATGATCAAAAAATCGCCAAAATAATCTAAATGATTATCTTAAAAATTTTATCTAACAAATCATACTAACATAAGAAAAAATGGAATATAATTTCATTTAATTTTTTGGATTTTCATTAGTAATATATAATTTCTATTCTAGAAACTATTATCCTTCAAATGATCTTCCTTACACATACCCAAGTGAATAGATCATAATAACCAAGGATACAAACACTCCCAAATGATGAAATTATATCTTATAACTCATCAAAAAAGATTTGAATTAAAATAATAATGTTATGATAAAGAAAATAAATACATTAAAGGTTCTGAATTAATTAATTTATGTATTTAATTGTATTATCAAGGACTTTAAGATCAAGTGCAGAATAGTTTCAGACATAAGGTAAGGGATTCTTTCCAAACCTCTTTTGTTTCATCCAAGTTACCATTTTATCTCTCTTTACCAAAATATAATTCTTAGTTTTTCAAATATAATTATTATATAGTATATTTTTATGTTTCAAACATATTTATCTAGATCAATTAATCTTTTTTGTTTTGGAGATATACATGTTTTGTATGGCTACCTTATTAATTTTTCCTGATAAGCAAGATCCATTGAAGGGAACCTCCCAAATTTTTTCTCATTTTCAAGAACCATACATAATATATTTTAAGCACCCATTATTTTTCTGAAATCAATTATTTTATCATTAAAATAAATCTTGTTTAATTTATTGTTTTATATTAAATATTTTGTCATCTATCCATTAATTTTTTAATATTTTCATTAAACCGATATAAATTATTCCTTTCTAATGTCTCAAAAACTATATATATATGTTTTAACATCAATTCGACATAAATTATCATAATTTATGACAATTTTATATTATCAATGTCCATATTTATTATTTTAATCCATTATTTCATTGACACCATTATGATATTCCCTTTTGTTATGCCTTATGACAGAATTAGGATACCCAATTCTTACCATGGATAACTCTTATACGTAATTCTTCATGGAGAGAACATATTCATGAACATGATATCATGGGTTTACCCAGATAAATACTCCAATAATTTGGGTAATGTTTCGTCCCTTGAGACATCATGTGAAATGTACTTGGTGGTTAGCCTTGACTCATGTCCTCTATGTGCAATGGTCTTAGTGGTTATCCTTGACTCATTCTCCTCCATGTGAAATGTTATTAGCAGTTAGACTTGAATCATGCTTATTTCATGAATCATTTTGTTTCCAAATTTCTATGATTCCATGATTACATTATCCCATGTTCTATATATTATGCTTCCATGTGTTTATTAATCTTTCATGCCTTTTTAGGTCAGCATGTTATGCCTTCTAACCCATATATTATTATTTAATCATATGTTTATTCCCTAAATGGGATTTTTATCTCATCCCTTTTTTCATGTATTCCCCTTGTTATCCTATGAATATATAAGTTATCGATGGATGTTATGAGTTATTTATGTATATTAAATAAAATATGTTTTTTATTTTGGTTTTGTGGTGTTTAATTATGTTTCTAATCTTCAAAATACACTATACCATATGATCCTTTGTATTTCATGGTTAGTTATGATTAAAATTATGTAATAATATATGTAAAATGCTAGGGACTTTATAGTATTTATCATAGGATGCTATAATTATTTTTGGATATTTATACATGATCACATGAGTAAGAAACCTAGGAATAATTCCATCAACATGGATAACCTAAATTAAAATGTATATAATCACAAGTTATGATATACTTTTTATTTAAAATTTTATCCTTTTTATGTTAAAGGTTCACTTTTCAAAATATTGTTAGCTACATATTCAATCCCCCTAACTACAATTTCTTTTTCTTAGTTAATGTTTGTAAATAAGAGAACCTATGCCAACAATCAATATGATATGCAATGTGAGGACTGAACTATTGAAATACTAAGTTGGATGGTAATTGTAGATAAATACATCATCATAGTGCTTGTATAACAGGACCAGGTTATGAATAATAACATGAATCACATGGAACAATCTCTTTCTCCTAATAAATAGATTTTTTTGATCAAATCCTTTATGCATCCGAGGCCTCCCATATTTAGTGGATTTTTTGATCCACTCATCACCGAATAATGGATTAATTCCTATATAATATACTATATATAATAATGTGCTCAAAATAAGAGAAAGTTGTGTTGGAGGTCTATCCTTTTATGGCGATGTTTATCAGTTGTAGACACTGATCAAGAACACGATGCCCAAAGAGGAAATTTCTGCCATGGATTGGGAGGAAATCAAGAAAATATATTTCAATATATATTTTCCTCTAACCATCCATTTTAAGATGGAAAGGGTGTTTCCTAAACTAAAATTGAAGGAAAGAGAGTCTATTGGGCCGTGCGAGGAAAGAATTACAAGTACTCCATGGTACACCTCCATCTTTTTCATGAACACCCAAATATAGGTGGATCAATTCTATAGGGGAATAAATAAGATTCTATGAAAAGTGTGGGTGATTTTATATTTTGATAGATATTAAGATATTTATTGTTTTTCCATTAAGGTTGAATTGGATATTTGAAACTTTTATAGGTGTCATGGGCTCGAAGATAAAAAGCGAAAAATGGTGTTTATATGGGAGGATCAATAGATAAATCCCATTATGTAAATTAAAACCAACATCCACCATCTTAATTTTGTGTGGAAGAAGCTTCATGTGAACATTGTAAATGGAACCATAGAATGCTTCAAATGTGGAAGAATAGGGCATCTGGCTAACAAATAATAAAAGGAATTGAAGAATTCTACTAAAATTGAAGAGGAAATGACTTTTCTGATCAACACAAAGCCTTTAATTCATCATTTAAACCACAAGGAACATGATCATCATGCGAGACATTTCCCTAATCTAAGGTTTGTTAGTGGAAATCAAAAAAAACAACCTCTAAGGAATCAAGGAAGGAACATGACATTACTACTACTAAGGTGGAGTACGATAATGATGTGGTGATAGGTAAAATGGTTATTCATTTATGAATAGTGAACATAATACTTGATTCTAGTTGTACACATTATTTTATATATTTTATGTTTAGTATAACTATTCAAACACCACTTCAAAATATAGAGGATGATTTATCTGTTAGAAAAAATGGGGAAGTTATTGCATGAAATTATATAACTCATCCTCGATTGATGTTTGTGGACTAAAATTCCTAGTAAATATTTTAATACATCCTTTAGAGGAATTTTATTTTATATTGGTTATGTATTGGATATCATTACAAAATCCAACATCAATTGTTGGGAAAGGGAGATCATTATTCACATCCCTTGGCATCCTCCAATTCTGTACTAGTGTAAGGATGGGGACAAATCTCCATTAGAATCATCATCTCAAATTTTGATTTTATTGCCTTATGAGAAAGTATATCTATCTCAAATGATTGAGAGAAATGAGAGAATCATGCACGAAGACATTCCCTTTGTAAGTTATTATACTGATGTATTCCTTGAAGAATTCCCTTGTCTTCCTCTTAAATATGATGTTGATTTTTCAATTAAGCTTATTCCTAGATTTCTTCATATATCAAAGACACCTCATAGAAATAAAACCATTGAGTTGGAGTAATAGAACAAATAGTTATGTGAATATGGACAATGTTTTTTTACATGAAAGTGCTTCATCGTGGGTTGCAACAGTCCCCTTTTTCCAAAAGAAGGATGAATTAGTTTGACTCTACGTTGATTATCATGATCTTAGAAAAATCAAGATAAAAAATAATTTTCCCCTTATATGGAAATATTTCTTATTTTATCAACTTTTTGGGGAGAATTATTTATCTATGGTGGACCTTATTTAAGGATATAACAAATTAAAGTTGAAGAAAGAGGATATTCCCAAGAATTCTATTCGAACAAGGTATAGAAACTATGAGATCATATTGACTTCTTTAGTAATCACTAATTCTATAGAATGTTTCATGGAATTAATGTCTAGAGTATTTAGATATCACCTTGATAATTTATTTTGTTATTATTTATTAATGATATTATGATATACTCTTAGAGAAAGGTGAAAAATAAAGAGAATCTGAATAGTGTGATAATAAATTTTAAAATAGATAAAATATAGAAAAAGTTCAATAAATGCTCGAATGGCCCGAATGCCTTTTATTTTATTTTATTATGGATAATCCACATTTTAAGGGTTTAAGGGGATCCCGTACATGACCCGTAGGCCTAAGGCACAATGCTTGACATGACTAGAAATACAATACCAGAAGGCCCAAAGGCATTCCATGCCAAATACATGAATCATAGAACCAACCCACAAGAAATACCCCTCCCCATATTCTGCATCATTGATCTCCTAGATCCCCAACATGCATTGCTGAACGACAAGCATTTCCTCATGCAAAGCTGCACTGTGCCTGGTCTCGATGGTGGTTTCCATACCCTCTCATTCTTCCAATATGGCTTGCTCTGCTCTAGTGACTGCTATTCTTGCTGCTCTGATCCTCTTCTGGGGTCTTCTCTATGTGAATTGGGCTACTCCATGATCTCAATAGCACGAAGGCCTTGTGGCCCAAAGGAATTTGATGGTCTGATATCCCTTGAGAACTGTGGGCACAAACCCGTTCCCCAAAGGACAAAATCTGGTGAATAGTTTTGGCTACTATAGTAAATTCTACAGTAGCTGATATAGTACTTAGAAATTCTCCTCCACTCAGTTTTGAACCTTGGTCTCTTGGATTCCAAGAAGGAGCCCTTACCACTCAGGTACATGCTAGTTGGAAAAAAGTACAATTAATGTGATTTCTCGATGGGGGAGGCATCATTCTTGGGGAATGTCATAACCCATGAACGAATTTATATGGACCCTTATAAGACAAAGGTAATCAAAGAAAGGCCCAAGAAAAAATATGTAAAACAGATATGTAGTTTCTTTTGTCTAGATGGGTATTAAACAAAATTTTTGTATAACATACCATGATTTCTAAACCCAATAATCAATCTAACTTAAAACAGAGTAATGCTTTTCTGGACCAGTGAATGAGAAGAATACATTAATTAGTGGGAAAATAGGGTTATCACTACACCGATGATTATGACATCGATAAGTGGGGAACTATTCATGGTGTACAAAGATTCTTAAAATAAGTTCTTAGATTGTGTACTAATTTAAAATGATAAAGTGATAACTTAGGCCTCAAGGCTCTTGAAAATTAAAGTGGAAAACTATCCCATGAAAGATCTGGTATTGGGGGCTATGATCTTTGCATTGAAAAGCCAGAAGAATTATCTATATGGGGAGAAGTTTGAGATATATAAAAATCATAAGAGCCTCATGTTTATATTCATATAGAAGGAGATTAATATGTTTTAGAAAACATGGTTGGACCTCATGAAGGATTATAATTACTTAATCCACTACTATCCTAACAAATAAAATATGGTGGCTGATGATCTAAGTAGAAATGATCCAATATCTTTATCAATGATGTGAATTGAGAAGAATCCAATCTGATTATATGTACAAAGGATGATCATATGAATCATTAAGAAAGGAACATTATCAATCCTTTCTAAAATTATTTCTCAACCATCTCTCATGGAGAAAATAACAGATTCTCAAAGAAATTATGTGAAAATTTAAAAAAAGGTGGATGTTATCAGAAATGGGAAATCCTCATAGTTCAAAATTGATGAGAAAAGAGTAATGAGAATTGTGTTGTAATTATGTGCACCATCCAATCTAGATATATATAAAGACCTTCTCAATGATTCAAAAATCTCAACCATCACTATTCACACAGGGATAATAAATATGTATTGAGTTCTCCAAGGTCACTATTGGTGGCACAATATGATAAAGTATATCACTGAATATACATCAAAGATCTTGGTATATCAAAAAGTGAAGGCCTAATGGAAAAATTATAAGTGTATGAAGAAACCATTTACCATACCGACATGGGAATGAGAAAGCATCACTACAGACATTATCCCTAGAATTCATAAGATATCCATAGGTAACAATGGTGTATGGGGGGTTTTTTATCATCTTAAAAAGATAGATAAATTTATCAAAATTTGAGAGTAAATTTGACTAGATCAATTTGTACAGGTATACATAAAAGAAGTATTAATGCTCTATGGAATACCATTTTTTATTTTATCCATTCAAGATTAGATAATTACCTCCATGTTCTATAAAATTTTCCAATAATCTATAAACATTGAGCTGAAATTCATTTAAACCTTTTACACTCAAACTAGAAGACAATATGAGGAACCTATTCAGAAATGGGAATAAATTTTGATAGCGTGTTCTATGAACATTAAAGGAGGAAGAGACCAAAAAATAACTCTTTTCAAGTTCTTATACAAAAAAAATTTCCACGCGAGCATCGAAATGGATACATATGAATTATTTTATGAAAAAAGATGAAAAAACCTGACCTGTTGGGATGAAGTTGGTGAAAAAATCAAATATAAACTAAAATGGTCAATGAAATGGTAGAAAAAGTAGAAATAATTCAGTATCATATATGGGAAACACAAAGATGAAAAAAGATCTATGAATACAATCATAGAAAAGAACTGGAGTTCAATGGTGGATACCTGGTATTTCTATACATAACTCCATGGTAGAGGATCATGATATTATGGAAGAAAAGAAATATAATACATAGGTACATCACCCCCATTGATATTCTTGATAATATCAGAGTTGTGGCGGATAGACAAGATCGTCCACCAACCAGGTCTCAAGCACATGATGTTTTCCATGTATTCCTCTTCAGGATGTACAAACCAGATCCCTCACATGTATGGAATTCAAAGGTGTTAAATGTGTAAAATGATATCTCTTATGAGGATAAGATGGTGAAGAGTTCAAATCGTAGAGATAAAGTTATATGAATCATGAATACTCTCCTGGTAAAAGTAATTTGGTAGAATTATAAGTACAAAGATATATCATGGAAATCAGAGGAATCAATGAATGATATGTACCCTCATATGTTTTCCCCTTATTTTTTTAATTGAAATTTGGAGGGTGAAATTTCATAAGGGGGATTATTATAACGACCCAAAATTATATCAATGAAATTTCCATTCATATAATTTTTTTCATATTGTATAAATCACATAAAATAATTTAGAGAACACAATTTGAACTCATAAATAAAGAATGAATGAAATAAGAAGTATTTATAAAAATCAGGGAACCTAAACCAATGGAATAGTAACATAAACTTTTTAATAGTAATGTGACCATTAAAAATATTGACTCGACCAGAAGAATAATAACCTCACCTATGAAAGCATAAATAAAATTTTGGTTGCTTATAAATGAAAATATTATATATTTATATCATAGAATAAGTAAATACATGTTTCTAAGATGATAAATTCATTGTTTGTATTTTTATAAAATATAAATGTTTATTTACAACATTATAATTAATATAATCATTTAAAATAAAATTCATCTTCATAAACTATATTCATAAATTAATTTTTTTGTCTTATGATTATAATTTAATTTTATGAGACCTTAATTAATTTTTCAAAGTGTTGTATAATCAATTATAATTTTAAAATTTATATTTTTGAGTAAATTAGGATATTATTTAAAAATTTAAATTATCATAATTTGAAAATTAATTTCATAAAATGGAGTGAATTTTTTAATTATACACATCCAAAAATGGTTAGGATGTATTTTTTATATTTTTCTAAAATAGTGGAATTTTTTGTGAATAGTGAAATACGGTAATTTACGGTATAAGCTAAGTACAAGAATTATTGAGACATGTTTGATGTATAGATAATGTAAGTACCATTGGTTGAAAATCACATGGATTATTTAATGTATTTATCCAAAATAATCAACACTATTTATAGTCTTGAGCCAAAATATTATACAAATGAAAAAAATAAAAGAAAACACCCTTCTCCTCCACTATAAATACCACCCTCATAACCTATTCTCCTCACACCTCAAAAGCCTTGAAGGTAGTCCAAATTCTCCCTAAAACCCTTCCCATGTCTCTCCCCCATGTATCAGAGCTACTTGGATCAATAAAAGACCAATAATCAACACTATCCATAGTCCCATGTCAAAATATTAAACAAATGAATAAAATAATAAAAAAAACTCCCATCTCCTAAACTATAAATATGACCCCTCATAACCTATTATCCTCACACCTAAAATTAATTTAAAATTTTCAAAATTATACCAAATACTTTTCCCAATTATCTCTGTAATGTCCGAGAATTTCTGTATAATGGTTTTTAATTATATGGAATTATTTTGAGACCACGAAATTTGATGGTGCATGATTTTGAGGCATGGAGTTCCTGGAATGATTCATAGAAGTTTTTTTAAGCTTTAATTAGCATGAGTACGTAGTTTTTCTAAAAAAGTGAAGTAACTCTTAAATGGTCGCCTAAATCAGAAATCCTAGGGCACTGTTGCATTCAAGATGGAGAGTTTTTCGTAGGCGTGACATAAGTTTACTCGGCGCATGCCTCCTGTGAGAAAACCCAAAAATGGAATAACTATAAATAAAAAAATTATATAAAGTTATTTTATTTTTCAAATGCTTATAACTCACAAACGGTAACTCAGATTAAAAATCTGAGACCACCACTGAGCTCATGATGGTATGCTCTCTTTAGGTAGATACTAACATTGGCCAGCGCATGCCACCAATGAAAGTTAGTTTTTGGGCGTAAATAAAATAATTACATGACAATTATTTTATTGTGTAGTCCATAACATCTAATTGGTAACTCTTATTAAAAATACTAGAGTACAGTTGTGTTAGTTGGGGCATGTCATCTTCAGGAAGAGACTAACATGGACCGATGCGGGTTGAGGGTGAACATTAATATTTTATTGAACTTTTTTGGGTATGTTCATTAAATGCATGAGAAACGTTTTCTACCCTCTGAAATGGTGCTAGAATTAAAAATATTAGGGCACCATTGAATCTGCAGCGCCGAGATTCACTTAAGAGAGACTTTACATTGACCGCAGTAGGTTTGGAGAAAATGTTTGGTTTTTTTACTTTTTAAAATAAATGAAAAATAATAATTTATTAATTCATTTTTATTTCATATCCACTAATGGTCAAGTGGTGTGTGGGGCCAGCGATGTGTCATGAAAATAAATGGGTTGACCTAAAAACCCTAGGTAATGAGGTCATTGGGGGAATTAAGAAGGTTCTTAATTTATGAGCTACTATTAATTACTCATGCCATTACCCTCCCCCTCTTATATATATATAAATCTAGGGGGGAGGTACTGGCACAAATTCACAATGAAATGAAGTGCTGAAGGAGCATCGCGATGCTGGACCATTAGAGGATGTAGGCAAACCTAGTGGGAGGTGATAGATGAAACTGAACCATGAAATGAAGGATGATTTACTAGTGGCATCGTTGGGAACCGGTTGCGCGAATGAAGAACACGATCCACCTTCAAGCATAGACGCTCTCCAAGTAGTTTTCGAGGTAGGGGGTTTATTTGTTTATACACTATAAATTATTTTCCCTCTTCCCAATTCTTGAATTATATGAAGAACGCAGACCAACCAACTAATGGGTTAATCTGCTATTCAATAGTTCTTGCGGGAGGTTTTTGCTGGGTAACCTTGTGGTGGTTTTGATTGTTGTTTAATTCAATTGATTATTAAACCCTTAACCCACTTATTTTTTGAGCTAAGGTGGTGGGATCGGGCATAACGAACCCATCCCAAACCCTCCCCTTATTTTCTGATTTTTCACTTCCCGGGATTTCCGAAAGTGCGGAAATACAGACCGGCTACATTGGGGTTAGCACGTCGACACATGCCGGAGGAGGAGTCCGCGACACAAAGCTGCAATAGTCATCAGAGCAGCCAGCATCAGCCAACTGTGGAGGAGGTGTGCCACGTCGGCGTGCACCACCGATGAAAAAATGAGGACGCAGCTCATCCGCCTCGATTATGGGAGGATGGCGGCCGACACACTAGCCACCAGTGGGTGAGGGTGCGGCACATCATCGCATGCTGTTGGAGAGGTCATCCAGTACGTCGGCCGACTGCGATGGAACTAGAAGGGGTGGGCAGTGCACCCACACAACATCAAGTCCACAACCTGTAGTGACCGCGGAGGGAGTAGGGGGCCACCGGATCGACTGGTGGCCGATAGACATGGGAGACACCAGCAGCGCACCAGGAGGCAAAGCCGCGACCTGTCGGCCGCAACATGAAGGACCCACGGTGCCACATGGTGCCATGTTAAGTAAGCCCCAGTGGGTTGAACCACTGACATGGCTCTACGCCATGTCATTCATACCCGGACATGTCATGTCTGAGTATCCTTAGAGCCATGTGCTTCCAGGAGGGTGGCACTGCTGGGTCGGCCCAGAGGACCAACCCGCCGCTCAGCGGGCCGACCCGCGGCCCTGCCGGGTCGGTCCAGGCCCAGCAGGCTAGGTGGACGAGGTTTGGTCAGACCCAAGTTTTTCCGGGTTGACCCAGGTCAATCTGGGTCGGCCCATGCCGAACCGGGTCAGGCTGGTCTGACCGAGATGGACCGGACCCAGACCCAATATTGACCAATAACACATAAAGGGCCTAATATCAAGAACTAGAAGTTTGTTTGAAAAACCTTTTGTAGAGTTGGGATAATTAAAGAGAGAGATAGAGTTCTTTTAACTTACTCCACAAGAGTTTTGGAGAAACATGGAGTACGATTGGGTTGGATTTCACCCAAATCCAACCAGGCCCTTGGCACTGAAATGCCAATAACGCACAGACCTGCCATCCAGTTGGTGCACTGTCTGTTTTGTAGGAACCCTTATGACAAGACAGATCATCGTGATAATTCATTGTGAGAATTCATGTTGGTTGAAATTCGACAGATGGATTGGGGAGCAATTCTCCCAAGCGATCTACGTACGGAACCCTGTGATTGGATGAGACTTGAAGAATGCAGATCTTTTGACTCCGAGTGACTCTATGGACCAATGGGGGGCGCCTCTGTGTGACGCGACAGATCGATATTGGGGAGCACCTTTGTTTGATGTGGTAGACCCATGGTACTAGACATGAGTAGTACCTCATCAGGCCATGAGGGGGATCTCCTCTGTGTGACGTAGTAGACCCACGGTGGGGAGCACCTCTGTGTGATGCGACAGACCCACGATACTCGATAGAAGGAGTACTCTATAGTCCAATGTTAGTGGGATGCGCCTGTATTTGACACAATAGGACAACTATACTCGTTGAAGGATGACTTCTCAAGCTGCTGTGGTGTTCAACATTGTGACTGAGAATGTTACTTGTTCTTAGGTCTAGAGAATCTATGACTGGATATCAGCATTCATAGTAATACTTTGTGGGTCTACATCATAAACATGTTTCTCTAATTTTTATACCTTTTATGAGTTGAGAATCTAATTTTTCTATGTCTATTTATTTGTGATTTGTGATTGAGTTCATGATTTGTGGTTTTCCTTGTGGAATTTGGAGAGACCTTCGGGGGTCTCGGGGTCCCTACTGAGTATCGTTATACTCACCCCTGCATGGGCTACGCCCGCACTTTATTGTGTATTGTGAAGATGACGAGCAGTTGGACTGAGGTTTGAGGGAGGCAGGACTAAGTGGTATATAGAAGAGACATGAAGATGTGGAGTACTGAGAATGTGATATTTACCTACCCTTCAGGAAGGATCATCAGAAGATGACTTAGTAGCTATTTTCCCTTTTCAGTTGTATTGTTCATTTCAGTTGTATTTTGACATTTCAATTGTACTTGTACTTTCAGTTGGGCTTGTATTCATGTCCCTTTTACATTCATCAATTCATTTACTCTATCGGTTTACTTCACAATTTCTTCTTATTTTATTCTCAGACCATGTGTTTGTACAGGTTTAAAGGAAATGCCTTCCTGTTTTAGGGAATATGCCTTTTGGTGCTAGTCGTCAGCCCCTGGCCTATGGAAGGAAGGCTTGGGGTATTTACAGCACGAGACCTGGGGGATGGTTTGGGGCAATCTACCCCACATCCTAGAGCAATTGGAATCAATAGAAGACTAGAATCAAGTTACCCAAGGATTTTCTCAGGGAGAAGGATTCAAGAGGTAAAAACAATTTTCTTTTTCAGTTAAATTGTTTTAAATTTATTTTATATTATATTAATCTCATCTCCTCCACTTATCCAAGTGACATTATAACTACAATATCTATTATATACTATAATATTATCATGTTAATGGAACAATGCATCATCATTTCTCTCCCCCACCCCCTTTTGTTCTAAAAATGAAAACACTGTCCGTGATGTACCAATTTATCACATTCAAGGATGTCATGTTTTATATTTCTATTTCCACATTTAAGGATGGTCATAAAAAAATGTTATGGTTAAAAAATATTATAATATATATATTACAGCTTTTTCAATGTTCCATATCATGTGTATGTATATAATAATAATTAAAGGAACCAAACTTGTTCATGATGATAAAAAAATACAAAATTATCAAAACATTTATCATTGATGTCTTATCAAATAAATCATACATACATCTAAAAAATTATATATAATACCATTTATTGTTTTGGAAGTTCATTAATAACATATAATGTAATTCTGGACAACTATTATCATTTTACATGATCTTCAATATTCGTATACAAGGGAAGAGTTAATAAAAACCAAGGAAACAAACACTCCCAAACAATGAAATTGTATCTTATAACTAATCAAAAAGGAAATTATTGGACATAATGAAATCACAATAAATAAAATAAATGTTTTAAAGGTTCTGAAATAAGTAATTAATGGATTCAAATTTATTATATAGGATATTAACATTAAGTGTAAAATATTTTTTGACATAAGAGAAGGGATTGTTTATGAACCTCCATTTTTTCCTTTAGGTTAGGCTTTCTCTCTCTTTACCCTAATGTAATTATTAACTAATCTTATGTACTCCAACAATATTTTGTGCGTATGCTCCAACATATTTATATAGATTATTTTTTCATTAAATTATTTGATGGTGAAATATATTTTTATAAGGTTCCCATCTCAATTCCTCCTGATAAGCAAGCCCGATCAAAGAGAACGTGCTAATTTCTTACCCAATATCAAGTACCGTACCTAATCTATAATAATCCCCCATTATTTTTATAAAATAAATTATTTGATCATGATGATCCAACTAGGTTTATTTATTTTTTTATATAAAAGATTATTTCATATTATCTTTAAATTATCTTTTATATTTTTGTCACACTATAATTTTTCATTTCTAATTTTTCTAAAACACTATTTTTACAAGTTTTCACTTAAATTTGACGTCACTTATCATGAACAATTTCTATTTTCCTTTATTAATGTAAAATTGTGATTTAAATGTACTATTTCATGGGAAATATTATGAAATTTACATTTATTATTCATTATGACATGATTATGATACTGAATTATTTTAATGAGTGAACTTTATGCTTGTTTCTTCATGTTTAACTCATATTTGTGAACATGTTATGATGGGTTCACCCAGATTACACTCAAATGCATTGGGTACTGTTTATTATCCTCATACATTATTTTCAATGATCTTGGTGGTTATCATTGATTCATTCCCCTCAATGTTCAATGGTCTTGGTGGTTTTCCTTGGCCAATGCTTCTCTATGAGCAATGGTATTGAAGGTTATCCCTGAATGATGATTATGTCATGATGCCTATTTTTTCCACATTTATATTATTCCATGATACCATGTTATATATGTTATAATTTCATTTGTTTATTCATTTTCAATTCATTTTTATGGCATCATGTTATGCAATATTACCCATGCACTATGATTTATTCTTATAATTATTCCATTTGGGTTTTTATCTCATCTATTTGTTCATGTTTTACATAAGTTATCTTATGAAGATGTAAGATCTTAATAGAGGTTAGGAGATCTTTATAGAGATTAAATAAAATATTTTCTTATTTTCCTTTGATGCTACTTAATTATGTACCTAATCTTCTATTGCCATTATAATTTATGATCATTGGTTTTTATTTCGTGGTTAATTAAGATTTAAATCATGAAATAACATGTGTAAAAGTCTAGGGTTGTTATATTCTTCATAATCCTACTTAAAATTCTCTTTGATCATGTTTAAATATTAAAATAAAATATTTAATATAAAATAATTTTGTTATTTTTATTTTAAAAAACTTTTTTATTCTCATTTTCTATCGAATGGGATATGAGGACAACCATTGTGTGTACTTGTAGAATTCCACAATCACAAAAAAATGTGTTTAAATTTTCCCTAATATAACATATGGATATTATTAATGAAGGATTTAATATATATATACATTATATCCATGAAATAAAAATGAGTTATGAATTATATAATTTTATCTACCTTCTTAGCCTTCCACTCATTATAAAATGATGACCTTTCCCATGTGTTTTTGTGGAATACCATATCAACAGACCCACATAGATCATTTTTTTGTAATAATTTCCATGTTGATTATGAAATTGTTATTAATATATTTCCATGAATATTATATCATGATTAGTATTACATACATGATGGTGGATGTACCTCTTTGAACTTTGTTAAAAAACTGATTCAATTTTTGGGAATGATAACTGATCTTCCTAAAAATGTCTGATATAAAATAAATCTAATTAGTAACTATATCTTAAAGGGTTATAAATTAAATAAAATAGATTAAAATATGGTAATAAACTTGTTATTTTTTATAATGTAGAAATATATATATGATTTCTTTACTCCATAGTGTAAACAAATGAATGAAACATGTTAGGACTCGAGATAATGGTGTATTATTTTAAAATATTTTTTAAAAGTTTTAAAAACATTATCCTACATATACGTGTTCATTTAAATTTTTCAAGAATTTTTTTATGTATAAAAAAATGGATATTAAATTTTGTTTTCAAATTATTCTGACATACTTTATAATGGTTTTTAAAGAAATGTTTTTAATGGTTTCAATACATGTTACCTTTGACTATTTTAATCAAAGTGAATGAATATTTATTTTAACATATATGAAATTAATGGTTTTTACCATTATAATTTTTTTATGATTCCTATAAAACTTTTCATGTTTTTTCAATATAAAATTAAATATCACATTTTTTAGTTATATTCTTTTTTAAGAGTTTATAAAGATAATGAATATCTTTCATTATTATTTTATTTAAGTGAAATATGTTTCACTTATATGTTAATGATGTTTTCTCAAGGATTATTTGATTATTAAATGAGTGTATACAAATGTAATGTTTTTTATATGATTATTTAAAATTATATATGATGATTGTTGAGCCTGACATATCTCTTGATAATAGATAATCCCGTTATATCTCATAAATGCCTTCGGAAATGAATGGTTTTCAAAGGTGAAAATTGAATGATTTAAGCAGGATGTTTATTCATATTTATGAAACTTGGAATAAATTATTTATTATAAGAAATAATTTTTTTTAACATTTTTTATGAATATATTGGTTCAATATAATTTTTTTTCTATTTTTTAAGGAAAACATATGATTTCATACATTTAGGAATTATAGTGTACATTATAATATGAAAGGATTATTTAAAAAATGTTTTCATGATTATTTTATGGTCATCATTTTCATTATAATGGTTTGAAAAGGTTTGGGTTGAGTAATGTATATATTTCTATTCTTGAAATGTTTTATTTATATGCTCAAATATTCTTTATGGAATTTGTAAATATTATCATAGGTTTTAATGTTTATCACTTGAATTAAAAAATTACATTAATATTATATCCCATACTCAAAATATTTTTCTCCTCTCATGTTTATATAAATTTTTAGAAACTATATAAGGCTCAATTATTCTACTATATTGACTCATCTTAATCGATGAATTAATTTTATGAATGAGATAATAGTTTAAATTTATAATTCATATTCTATGGAAAAATCTAACACTCTCTTTGTTTATTTCCTTTATATTGTAATTTTTTTAAAATTCTCTCAAACTCTAATCCTAAAATATCATGGTGATATAAGAATGTGTAACCCTTTTTAATAATGATTTACTAATATAATAATTATATTATAAGGGTTTATAATTGGATTTAGATAAAAGGTTTATATATAATTAACAGTTAGGATGATTTAATTTATAGTATTTTAAGATTTTTAGATAACATCATGGGATAATATGTCTATAGTGATCAAAATATGAAGATCATATATACCCATTTTTAGGATTGGGGTAATTATAGTAGTTTTGGAGACATATATTGTGTTTTTTTAAATATTTGAGGTATATGTTACCCTCAAATTTGACATGGGATGTACTAGAAACATTATTTAATTTTTTTTTTAAAAAAATATTTAAATTGTAAAAAAGGTATTGAAAATCATTATGGATAAGATGATCATCTATGATGGAGTAATTAAGAAGTATTTCTTTTTGGGTGTATATGAATTATCATATAAATAACTATTTTGTTTAAAAATTATTTTTTGATTAATTGTTTAATGTTTTTAAAGATGTTTAATATATATCAAACATTATATAATAAATGTAAATGTAAATAGTTTAGGATATGATGTAATTTTTTCTAGTAATAATATTTTGGATATATTTTAGAAGCATATTGAAATTTTTATTATAGATTTATGGTTTAATTGGTTTTCTATGGGAAATAGTGGCATAATCTGAGGTTTATATGATATGGATAATTATTTTTTGTATGGGAGACTATGTGTAATTAATGTATTTTTGAGATTAATTTTAAATTTTTCTTGGAATTTTATGTGATCTAATTCTTTAAATTATTGAGTTTTGAAATTGGTAAAGAATATTTTTTAGAGTTTTATGGTTACATATTTATGGAATGTTTAATGTTTAAAATTTTGTGTTATGGTTATGGATTTATAGATTGTTGGTTTTTTCTTCAAACAAATGAATATTTATATCTAATTTTAAAATATGTTTTCTAACCTTTTTATGTTTTGTTTGTTGGATAAGAATAAAAAAATTATTTATCATACCATTGTAGTTCTTAAAGGTCATTAAAATTTAATTTCCTTTCATCAAGAATGGAAAAATGGATCTTTGATGTTTAGTTCATGGTGATAGATATGAATTAAAACAATAAATACTTATATTATAATCATCAATGGATTATATATTTATTATGGAATGGAATGAAATTTAGTTTATATATTTTCTCATGTTTCCAATCATGATTGTAAAAGAATATCTCAACTATATAAAAAAATAGAAAACTAAAATTTTTATAATGTTACCACAATTTTAAATGAATTCTTATTATCCATTTTACCTTACAAATTTAGAGTATTGTGGTCATTAAAATTATTATTATCATGTTATCTATTAATATTTATTTTTATATGGGAGTTTTTTCTCCAATGGGTCCATATTTTCACTTCCCCATAATGAAATCCATATATTAGAACCTGATTATGTGTTATTATTAGTTATGCTTATATTTCATTTATATTAATTTCAAAAGGATGATTTATTATTCCTTTTTATTAATTAATGTTTCATTCAAATTATTTATTAAATACAAAAAATGTTTTTCTTTTAATGATTGTATTTTTTATGCAACTTGAAGATGAATATTTAAATGTTTTAAAAATGTTATTCATTAGACACAAGAAAGTGATGAGACGAAGAAATAAAATTAAGGGTATAGAATATAACATGCATAGTTTTTAAAGGTATTTTATATAAATAATACTATGTTTGTTAGTTTGTGGTATATAAAATACCGAGGCTAAATAGATAATGTTATACTATAGAAATATTATTATTTAAATATTATAGTTATAACCTAGTTATTAGTTTGTGGATTGTGAATTGAAATAGAAATATTTTATCATATATATAGATATTTTTATCTTAATAAAAAAAGTAATCAGTCATGCATTAATTATTAACTAGTTATAAATGCAAATAAATTCATTTGAAGGTAAATGATATATTTTATACATATTTCTTATGTGTAAAATGGAATTTTTTAATAATATATTAAATTAATAAATATAAAAAAATGACCATAATTAAATTATTATATTATATCAAATAAAATACATTTATAATAATTTATTTTTGGTTATTAGTAATTGAATGAGAATAATGTCATTTTATGCGATATAAAAATTTCATCAAAAAAAGTATATTAATTTTTTTATAATATTATATTAATTTCTCACGCTTTTTAAAAATGTATTTAAAAAAAGATATAATTATTTAAATCATCTTGAAAAATTATTATAATGTTTATATTTTTGTTTTTTATTTTTTTGAAAATATCAATATTTCTATTAATAAGGAAAAAATATTTATTCTTGTATAATAGTCAATTCCTTTATTTAAATAAATTATATTAAATGTATGATAATATTATGTGTTATTTTGATGTAAAATAATATCCCTATGAATAAATATATTATAATTATATCACATTAATAAAAAATATATTTAATTTTAGTAAAATAACATTTTCTATATAAAATAAAATTTTTAAACAATGATTTTTCAACGCGTTTTTCACACATATATTGAAAACAATATATTGAAAGTAAATAAATTAATCCTTGAATAATTTATACCATATTTATAAAAATGTGGTTCAAAATTTTTAAGCAGTTATATATTATTTTATTAATATTTAAATTTACACTAGGTAGAAATTTTGTCATAACTGTAAGGCTAAAATGAGTAGAAGTGGTTAAAAATGATATAAGACCTAAAAATATCAATAAAAATTATCTTTATTTAACGCAATTAATTTTTTCCCCAACCATCCGTGATTCAGAATTTTTATATTTAACTCCACATTCATTTGATTATTTCATTTATTTTTTTTGAAATAAAGGATACTTAAAAAAATTTAATCTATTACTTTAATAAATCTAATATATTTTAATTTGAATGAAAATATGGTAATATTGGTAATAAATGGTTACTTTTAATGAAAATATATTAGTTCTATCATTTTTTTTTGTATTTTTTATTTTTTTTATAATTACTAGAAATGGTTACACAAAAATGAAATCATGTTTGTGAAAGCAATATAAATATAAAGGTAAATACCTTGAAAATATTAAAATAAATAGTTTTTGTATAATTTTTTATTCCATTAACTCAATAATATATTATAAATTATATTTAATGCTATATGAATTTATATTAAAATTAAATTTATATCATGATGTTACTAAGGTAATATTAAATGCTGGATGTTTATTAAAGAAAAAATAAAAACACCAAACAACCATAATGTATGATTATGGTGAAAGGGATTAAAAACCAAAGCAACAAGAAACACCTATTGAAATAAGGTGAACTCTGGATTCCAATGAAAAGGTCATCCATTCTATCAGAATCAGAAGGACCGCTCTAAGCACTCTAATCCTAAAACCACAAAGATGAAGTCCAATCCAGGTTGAAAGATCGTCTCTCCATGAACCACAAACAGAAGGAGGGGGCCTGCTCATTTAAAATCTAGAAACGGTCCAGCTACAGAAACACAACCTCTCCAGTGACCCCCTATGAAGGGAATCAACAACCACATGTGTTCACAGGTGCCCCTTTAATCTGCTTGGAGATCCCATGCAATCAGATGAAGGCATTGAATAAGAATATTGTTGAATTCCAATTACATAAATTCACAATGAAGATCAAAAACAGGTCACTACATACAAGACAACATCAAATAGAGATGAACAAGAATGAGAAAAAAAAGTTAACATAAGAAAAAAACAGATATGATGAATCCCATTATAAAAGAGGAAGCATTAAATAAGCTAGAATATCACCACAAGTGGTCCCATCCAATACACAAATTGAAATGCAATCAAGTATATACTCCTTGAAAACCAGTGCATAAATTAATAAGGAACTATGTACCATCTACCTCATTCCTACGGGATCACATAGAAACAAATCACTCCAAAAAAGAATAAAGTATTAAGCTAAACAAATAGACCCCCAAAAAATAAAACATAACTCAAAAATGTAAAAAACCTTATAAAAAGCCTCAAATAGAGATAAGAGACAGATTACACAAGTCTAAAATTGGGAGACTTTTCACAATCCCTTTTAAGAAAAGGATGAAGATCATCAAGAA
Source organism: Viscum album (assembly GCA_963277665.1). Taxonomy (NCBI): domain Eukaryota; kingdom Viridiplantae; phylum Streptophyta; class Magnoliopsida; order Santalales; family Viscaceae; genus Viscum; species Viscum album. The sequence goes on along the minus strand of OY728138.1, from coordinate 1,099,424,748 downwards.
CTTGATCATACCAAACAAAATCAACCCCATTTACACATTCATTTGCAAGACCATCAGCAACATAATCGGATTCCCTATAAATGTGAGTGATAATATGATTCATATATAATAGAGTATCCAAAAAATTACTCCAACAATTAGTTAGCATCCAGGACAAGTGAGAAAGACCAATCCTTATGGCAGAAACGACAACAATAGAATCACTCTCGATCCATAAATTAACCCAACCATACTTCATATCTTATTCCACCACAACAATAATGCAAAGCATTTCAGCCTCATGTGAAGAGGCAAAACCAAAAGGGCCATTGATACAACCAAGGACATCTACTTTATAATTTATCATAACCAGAAAGCATCAGATTACCTCTATAATCACCATCATAATCATCTTTTAACCAACCAAAAAGTGGTTCCTTAAAAAGAACTTCAAATGTACCATGTAGAGCCCTGAAGTTTCCCTTAACACCTATCCAGTTCATAATAGAAAAATCATGAACCAATTTGATGAAAAAATGCTTCCTAGGAATATCTATATTACGTATAGCAGTAGGAATAGCTGATAAAACCCCAAAAACTGAGAAGGAAAAGCTACCATGAATATCCTTATTCGGGGAAAACCAAATAAAATAAAAATGTTTAGTAGAAACAACCCTAAAAAGATCCATAATTTTTGTAGAAATTGAAGTAGAATTCTAGCCTTGAAGTAAATGACAGATTAATGATATACTAGGTATAGGGATTTCAAAAATACCATAAACAACCTTCCACATTGAGCACTCTAGCCTAACCAATATAAACCCAAATATATCTTTAATATTTTCATGTTTTAATGGATCTAGAATCACCAAAAAAACATATGATGTTTTAATGATTATTATATTGATGGGTTTATAATGAAGAGGTATAATTACTATCCCTATATTTCATGATTATTTCAAAATTTCCATTCATAAAATATTCATCAATAAAGATGAAATAATGAAGTTGGTATCATCTATTTAGTAAAATGTTTTTATGATTATAATAAATACATTTTTTATCCTCTTTTTCATCCAATGGGAAATGAAAACATCTCTCATGTGTATGTGTTGTCTTCATCCTCCATGAAGAAATGTTTTTCATTTCTCATCATCTTAACACAAGGTTGATTAAGATGATGTATTTAAAAAATATATATCATATTCATGACATAATAATAATTTTAAAAATACAATATATGATAGAAAAAAATAAAATTGGTTCATTTATGTGATGTGTGGTGGATTTTCTATCAACCATGGTGTATGATGTATTTGACGTGTTGTTGAAATTGACGTGGTGGAGTGGAGCATTCTGAATTCTTTATTCACAATATAGATAGTTTCATCAGATGAGGATATTTATATGAATGGTAAAATGGATGATTTCCTGAAGTAATGTCTAATCATGTAATGTCAATCATGATTATACCGAGTAACATTATGAAGCTATTAAAGATAGAGAATAACACATAAATGGATGTATAATGAAATTTTCATGGAGAAGATTTAGAGCCATCAAGTCCTTAATATAGTCATAATGAAATATTTATCTAACTATATTATTTTGTTTGGAAATTTATATTAGTGAAATATATCAACAAAAAAAGTCTTTTGAAAATATAAATTTACTTGATTATTGTGATTCCAATCCATCACAAAGAAATTTGGGAAAGGAAGGATTTCAGTTCAAGTGGAAAATTATGAAAAAGGGAGAATGAGTATTAGAAATTAGCATTCAAGTGATTATTTAAGATGAACTCATGGAAAATTATAAAATGAATGATGTTTGTGAATGAATGAATGATTCATCAAAGTGATATGTTTGAAAGAGGAATGTTTTGTGACATTATGAAAGAGTTTCTCAATGTTTAAAAATAACAATGTTTCGATACTAGCGCATTAAAATATAAAAAATGGAATGGAATTCATACAGGGTTGGTTGTTTGTGGAGGTGAGTTTTATGAAGCATTTAAATTTTGAGAACAAAAATTCTTTTATGACTCCATGTTTTTTGAAAGAATATACGAATTGAATATATACCCATAATTTTCATGAAGAAACATACGTTTATAAAAAAATAATAAATTTCATAAAAACAAGTTATAGAGAAATCATGTTTCGAAAAAGGAATAAGATATCTATATATATTTCTATAAACCATCATTTTAATCGGTCTAAGAATAATATTATATAAATGCATTGAACTCATGGAATAATTTACTAATTTTTTTTCTTTTATGTGAAGACTTTATAAAAAAAGTTCAATAAAGAAAATAAATTGACTAGTATAACTTAGAGAGTTTCATTATTTTTATAACGCTTTCTAAATTATTGTGTGTTTAAAAAAAAATTGATTTGATTCATGATAGACTATAATTATCCCCGAAAGTGTAAGGTTTCAAGAAGGATTGGATTTTTTTCAAAAAATTTTACTGAATAGTTGCATCAAGTGAACATAACATAACTGAATTTTCACTCATTGAAGCATTTCCAAAGGATGTTTATATTCCATGAAAACTGGTTCAATAGGGAAATGGAGGCTAATATAGTGTTGATGTTCACAACCAGGTTGTGATAGAGCATTTTTAACAATGAATATAAATAATTAGTTCAAACACTATTAGAGAATGAATTTGTGTATTGTATTATGTGTTAAAGAACCTCCCCTTATAATGAAATGAATAAAGGGATACGAAAAAGGTCGTAACTCATGGGTTAAAGTGAACCTCCCCAAAAATTGTAATGGGAGTGGTCCATGGTTATCAAGAGATAAACCTATATATTATATAGTGACTGAACCTTGGTATAAGAGGAACCAAGCCTATATCAAAAACAAAATTATTATTGTTTTGTTTAGTCTCAATAAAAAAAATAGTGTTATTTCATTGGATATAGATCAACATGTGTAAATTAGCTAAAATTATCATGTGTTATGTTATTTATTGTTTTTCAGTCTTCAGGATGAAAATCAATACATGTGGATTGATAGATCATAAACCTTTTTTTTAAATAAGGATATGATAAGATAAAAAATTAATCAAATCCACACATAACAAGTTAATATAAGAGTTACCATATAAACAATTGAGTTCAAGATCTATTAGTACTATTAAAGTTTTGTGGTCATTTGGGGAACAATTAACGTGTTTCATACCTTGATTCATACCCACCCATCAGGGAACCACTCAATAAAATACCTTGTAAGTATAATAATTTCTATATGAGGAATGGTTTATATTAAGGATGTTTTGTTCATAAAAATTTATATTAATGGACTTGAGGTTAAATTATTTTTTATCATAAATCATGTGAAAAATAAGAAATATAAAGAATAAGAGGAACTATAAAGGAATTACATATAATAGGAAAGCATTTGAGAATTGTGTGATTGAGAAAATGGAACCCAAATGCTAAAAAAACAGGGTATAGATAAATATTATTATTTATATTTCTTATAAAATAATGATTTGGAATGATTATCCAAGCATTATGATATTCCATGTGATATAGGGACCAGTTATGTTGATGAACTATCAAGAGACACAATGGTGGAATCTATGAACATATTAGATATATTTGATCATGGGATGAAGAAAGAAAACATGGTGCTGATATAGAATGATGGATCTTTGTGTATTTATACTAAAATGATAAACATTTATGTCTAAAATATAAAAATACTCAATATAATTCTAGTTGGAGTGACTAAAGATCAAAGGGAGAATAATTAAAATCATTCTAATAATTTGTTGGAACATTATTCCAAATTTAATGAGTATACACCTTATTATAAACAAAACATTGTTTACACAAATAATATTTAAAACAATAGGGTTAAGAAAGCGGAATTGGTTGCACAAATGGTAGATTTAGTTGAGGAGGACTAAAAGCTATGTCATGTGACAATGGCCTAGAATGATGAGATTGTGAAGATTGGTGCAATGATGATGAGTCAACATGACATACTTGATCATTATTCACATAATGATTAAAAACAGATATTTGTAGAGAAAGAGATGAATGATACTATTATAACTTACAAAAATAATTATGTAAGAGGTTACAATCCATAATAAAAGTATTACCATGTTTGAAGAAGTTGACTACACAATTAAAGGAGGATGACCAGATCGTGTACCTCAAAGTAAGGGTGAAAATGATACATGAGAAAAGGTTCCCTCCCATTGGATAACTATTAACTGGATTCAATGAATTTTTTAATTTATAGACATAAAGTTAGGGGACTAATATTTCAAAATATAAAATAAATTTCTATATAAGGAAGGTATCCACTAATAGATACTATTGTGGATTCATGGGATATACCATGAGTGTCTTCCTAGAATACAAAGGGATCAGTGTTAGAAGAGAATCAACTACAACAACATCCTAACCAAGGAATGAATATACGATGTATGATTTCAATGAGAGATTATTTATTAACTGATATTTTATTCATATGGATAGGTAATTAAAATAAAAATTGAACTAAATTTTTTACATGGAATTCCACTATTATTATGACAAACATGAATCATGTTTTCATAAAAATAATTTCTCCAAAGATAAAGAATAAATTTACTTTTTGGAGGAAATGAATAGATATAGATGAAATGTGAATAATGAACCAACATCATTTTACTCATGGAATCCATATTGGAAATAAATAAAAAAATATTAAGGGAAAATATATATGATTATCTAGATATTATAATTATAGAAGAGCTTGAAATAAAGGGTCTACTAGGTAGGAAAACATTAATGGTGGATCTATTAGTTGTGGAAGAGAACGGTCACAAGGAAATATTAAGTGGGTTTTCAAAATATAATGAAAATAAATAGATAAATAGAACTATAGGAGTTCCTTAGTAAAGGTAAAACAATTATATAAAGAGATATTTAAAATAATAAGTTGAATATAAGTGTTATTGGCAATACAAGAATAATGCTTCAAAAATTAAAATAAATCCAAAAGGTGATCTCATGAAATAGAAATCCCAAAATATGAAATCTTATGAGAAAGATGATTAATCAGACAAGGATGAGTACATTTTTAAGAATATGTCGAGAAGAAGTGTCTAAAACGAAACATGTGAGGAGGTACTAGTTGGTAAGTGTACCCATGGAAGATGAGTTTGTGACTTGGTTGTTGAAGAAAAACGAATTCTCATTTTATGAAATGGGAATTCCCCTGAAAAAACTATAAATATATTTTTATAAATAGAATAACTCCAAGGAGATGCACTTATGAGGTATTTAAGAGGAATAAAATAAAAAATGATCAGTAATATGAATAATCCCATGAGATTATGGAATTCCATTCCTCAAAAATGAAATGGGAAATGAAATATATTATACTTAAGGGGTGGTAAACCAAGACCATCAACATTACTCAACTAGAGGAAGTGAAACATTCCATCTCTAGATGTGAATAAATGTTATTGAATTCTATTTATATTTATTAAGTATTATTGGACATATGATACATGTGTGTGTTTCATAAAAATATGAATAGTGGTTTTGTGATGAGCTCCATAGTACCAAATAATTCAAATTTGTACAACAATAAAAATTTTAAAACATGGATTCATAGTCCATGGTATCTGAAGAAGTAAAAAATAAGTAATAAGGGGAAATAATAATTAGCTACTATATTTGATCCTTGATTTTTTAATTGATGAAAATTGGTATGAATATAATTGATGCATTGATTTCTAGAGAACTTAATCGCCATTCATCCGATCAAAAAGATTTAAAAATATAAAATTAGTTTCAAAATAAGATCTCATGTTTTATATCTTATTGATCTAATATATGATATCATATAAATGTTATAATGATATCATAGGATGTTATGTATTCATATCACATATACTGAATTGTAGACCTATAATTAGTTACAAGGATGAGAAAGGAAGGGGAGTTTTGAAATGAAAATTTGACAGATTATTTCCCCAATATGAAGGGAATGTCACCTTTTGGATGATATATGGAATTAGTCCCCATGTAAATTTCATGAGTTAGTCTCAAATTTTGATCGAATGAGTACTCATATAAACATTTTCTATTGGGAATGATTTTAATAGTTGTATCACCCATCATATCAACATCTGTGATAATTAGTATTTGATTTAATAATTGATATTTTCTTTCTGTGTAATGTTGAAAAGAAATATAAAATGTTTCCTTAAAATAAAATAATGTTAATTAGATACATGTGATTCATATTTGTATGTGAGTGAAATGTATAGGGACAATGTTATTAACTTTATCTCTTGTTTCCTATATTGAGTACAAATATAGTATGATTTTAGGAATTGATGATATATTTTTTCCACCACTAAAAAAATTGTGGGATGATGAGATATATAAAAGTATGTTTTAAATAAATAGAGTATTCCCAATCCTACCATCAAATTTTACAGAAACACATAAGAGAACATGTGAGTTTTAGGGGATACATATTGGTCTTAAGAATAATAGAAATTTCATGTTATAGGGGTAGTATTGTCTCTCTTTATCAAATGAAAAGTAAATATTGATAGATATAGAGAATTAGAATTTTTTCCATGAAAATCCGTGGTAATGGTGACAAAATTAAATTACATAATGAATAGTTTTAATGAAATAGAAACATTGAAAATTATATATTTTGACATCAAGAATATAGGATGAGAATAATATCAATACTGAACGTGAAACACTTGATTCTAAACATAATGGTTTAAATGGAATCTAAAATCATTACATATGTTACTAAGTATAATTTTGATTTTATATCTAATGGGGAGAATAAAGGGTCATGAATCCATGTGTAATTTCAACTCGAAGTTGAAAAGATCATGGATCTATGTGTGTTCCTTCCTACCCCTTTAAAAGGGGGTATGAAATAAAGGATTTAAATATTACGATGAATAAGAATACCATTCATTAAAAATAAATCAAGGAAGGAAAACATGATTAATGTATTTTCCAAGTAGGTATGAAGAAATTTTTTTCTCATGTTCTATATATTCTGAAACATTTTATATTGATTTCCAGTAAAAATAAAAAATGGTAATGGTATTAATGGATAGTTATTATAAAAAAGGATTATTATGTGGAATCAAGATTGAGGAAAAGGATTCAAGAATGTGTTTCGAAAAAATTAAATGGGGGAGATTACATGACAATATTTAGCAGGAGAGTTTTCATGTGTTATGAGTTGTATTCATCTTGATACTTATCCCCGTCAATTATCTTCTATTTTGGTGTTGTTTTTTTTCATTCCATTTACACGGTCTGGTGGGGATTATTTGATTTGATTTTCAACATGATAATAATTTCATGGTTTGGTGATGATATTGATAATGGGAAAATACTATATTTCATGAAGTAATGTGAAGGACTATAACATCAGTCGTGAAAATACACAAAAGTGATGTTGAAGATATTGAAGAAAAAAGATCACCTATGAAAGGATGGATCAAAACGTTAATGAATATGTTTAAGAACAAATAATAAAATTATGTAATCATAATGAAATAGGTTTGAAATAGTTTTCTTGATTGTTGTAATTTAGAAAAGGAAAATGGATCAAAGGAGATGACTCATAAATGTCTGAAGATGTGAGAAAATTCATTTTCCAAAAAAATCTCAAGGAACTACGAAAATAGATGGATTATCATGCTAGTAGAAAATTTTCTAGAAATATAGAATGATTTTCATAAATTTTTAACTAAATAAATGATTCAAAATAGACTAAATGAAAAAACATAATGGAATGATATTTGTATAATATTTATTGATTCACCTAAGTGTGATTCATAAATTTGGTATCTTTCATTAAAAGATGAAATTTATTCATGATACATTGGAAAATGAGATTTTAAAACTTCCAAATCATACGATGGAAATGGAATGGAATTGTTAAATGTGTAACTAATTAACAAGGCGTGTTTTGTGAAGAAAGTAAGTTTCATGAAGGGGAAATGTAATATGATGTCTCTATGAATTCCATAAGTTAATATACATAGAATATATGACCATAGTTTTGGTTAAAAAATTAATATGTTTGAGTAGAATTAAGATATTTGTCAATATAAACTTGTGATAAAGTATATTTCTTGAAGGGATTCAAATTTATATAAATCGGCTAGTACTTCCCCCCATATTTGAAAACGCTTAACTCACTGATGATATGGAGGATATGAATTCATGAAATAATTGTATGATTTTTTCCCAGGAATTATGAATTCATATGACATGTAGTTTTAACCAACTATATGGGAATGTCAAACCAATGGTGATTGTAAAAAATTTACTAAGCTTCATGAATGGTTGGGAGGTTTTAAAGAGTGTAATGTTTCATGATGGAATAAAATTTCGAACAAAAGTTGAAATATTTACGATAAAGTTGAAACATGAGTGAATTTGTTTATTAGGTACTAAAATAAGGATAATAATATTTAAATTGATTAAAACGAATTGGATAACATTCCAATGGAAGTAAGTGTTTCATAAAGACAAGTTGAACAAGGTAATTGAGGATAAAACAATGGTGATGTTCACAAATAGGTTGTAAAAGAGAAATTTGAAGATTAATGATCACTATTCACTATATCAAATATCGAATATTGATGATTTTCATTGGTATGTGTTCCCAATAACATTCTATACTGAATTAATGTGCAATGGGAGAAACAAAATGGAGTGAATCATGGGTGTTATTAGATAAAGTAGAAATATGAAATGGGAGTGACCCTAGGGTGGTAGTGAGTTGACCAAAAATCATATAAGGAGAGGGTATCCAAGAATAAAAGTATCAAATCCTAAATCCAAAACAAAATTATTATTAGTGTATTTTATAACATTGACCCAACATTAATGTATTGTCCTTAAACATATCCCAGTTTTGGCGAAAAAAGTAAAATTCTTATGTCTTTTATTCATTCTTATCTTACATTTTAAAGAAAACTATCTGGTCTTGTATATGGAGTTATCATTAAACATATCTACATAATGTGATGATGAATATAATAATTAATCAGATTAATAATTAATAATAGGGCATAATAACAACTTATCTGACATGTGAGTTTAGTATCATTTTGGGATGTTAGTGTTTCACAGTTACATGTGAAAAATAAAATGAGTTGTATACCTTAATTTACAACCCCCATAGTGGAATATATCACTGATGTTGATTTTTAGTCCAATAATATGTAACATATATTCTTTCTCTTCAAAATGTAAGAATAAGATAATGTCACTCATGTGTATCATTAGAATACCACCCCCACGATGTGATGTGATTCCTTTTTTATGCATTTATTTTATTTATTATTATAAAATTCAATTAATGAATTAAAAATATAATTTTTTCATTATTAATATTCTATAGATTGTGGAAAAATCTATCCTTTGGCCATGGTCAACCTACCAATGTTTTATGATGAAATATGAACCAAACATCCTCTAAATATCAAACATAAAATTATTCAATTTTTTAAATACATATGAAATGGTACTATAGAAACACTGTAGATGTGGTGAAACTATAGCAACAATAAGCACTGTAGCAGTGTCAGGTCACTGTAGTGTTGGCAGGGCACTGTAGCGGTGACGAGTACTGTGTGGTATAGTAATAGGTGGGTACTGTAGTACTACTATTTATAGAATGGGCCTTCAGCCAAAAAATTGGGCCTACGGGACATGTAATGAACTAAATGCCCACTAGGCCTTAGGATTATGTAATGGGTCTCCCTCTACCCAATTATAGAGGTCTTTGATTTGATTTAATAATAAATGAGGCATCGACCCCAATATTTAAAAAAATAAGAAAAAAATGAGTTGTGACTAAATGTAAGAGATCTTCCTTTAAAATTATGATAATAATGTGATAAAATCATTCTCATTATAAACATGTTAAAATAATGTTTCAATAATGCTATTATATATACCTAAAAGTATGTTAAATTTACTTTTCTTTATTACAATTTTATAAGACTTTTTTAATTTTTTGTAAATGTAACATTTTTTCCATTTTAGTAATGTGAAAAACAATGTGTTTATGGTATGAAATATGGAGGAATTTTCCATTGATCATGTACATTACTTATTGTTAAGATTCATATGCATGTTTATGTTATTTTCGATATTAAATTCCATTTCCCATTTTTACCTTTTTAATAGTTTACAAAGAAAAAATTTTGTTTCACTATATATTATTTATAAAATTGAATGTGTTTTTCTTATGAGTTCAAAATATTTTATGAAGGAATAATTTATTAAAATGATAAATCATATAAATTTTTTGTTCAATATATAATAACTGATAATTATAGTTGATAATGTGTGTGCACAATATTGAAAATGAGGATAGGTGATCCTGATATAGCTCTCTAATTGTTTTGGCAATGAATAATATTCAATATAAACAATGAATGAGTTAAAAAAGATAGTTACTACTATTGAATTCACTAGTATTTATTTATTTATAACATAGTAAAACCTTGAGTGAACATGGTTTATTAATATGATTCTTTATGAATCATATATTTTATGTGGAAAATGTTTTTATGCAAACCATTTCATTAAATGAGGTAAGAATGTTTTTGAACATTAATGGTAAAAAGTTATTTGTTAAAATAATTTAGTTATGATTCCTTCATGGTTCTCTAATTTTTGGTATTCTATTTAAATTATTTTCAATGAAAAATGTTCTATTTCATTTTTCTTATTTTGTTTTTTTATTTCATCAATGTTTTATTGTGAAAATGGTAAACATTGTAATGGGTTTTTTATATTCTTCATATGAATAAGGGGAATAATTTATTTTTAAATTCTTTACTGAGATTCTTCTACTCATACAATGTTTTTAAATGCATTTCATAAAATATATAGATATACAAAAACTATTTCAATGTTATAGATTCTTCTATGGGGAATATTTAAAAAATATGATGAAGTCTTTTAAATTGAACCAAAGTTTAATGTTAATAATATTTTCTATCTAAAAAAATAGACCCTCGGTTTCAGTGTTCCCTATATAATTTAATGTTTTTCCTATTTCTCAAATACTCTACACCTAAAATATCATTGTAATATATAAATGATTCAATCATAACTTAAATAATTTTATTAGGGATTGAGTATGTTAAATGATTCTATATGTTCTATATTAGATGTGACACCAAATGAAATCATTTAATAATGAAAGAAATAAATTTTAGGTTGTTACATTCTCCACAATAAATAAATTTCACAATATTTTTTTTCTCACCATAAAATAAATGCGACATTTATCTTTTATAACTTCTTCAGGATCGTTGGTTTCTTATTCAAATATGTGATTTCTCCACAAGGCAATAATTTTTTGAGTTATATTTTTTCTCAAATATTGTTGTTCCTCTTAAATAATATTGATCAATTCATCTTAATATAAATGTTTAGGTTCCAAATATACTCCACTTTGTTTTTGTATATGTGCTTCCTATAACATTTACTCTCTTAATAAGGACACGTGGAAGACAACATGGACATTGGAATTAATTTGAGGTAGTGCTAACCGATTTGAAACAACTCTAACATTCTATATAACTTCAACTGGTTCAACCTACATTTGACTTAGGATCTCTATATTTCAAAATATTAAGAATCATTTCAATGTTTATATTTTATGGAATATAAGATCCTCAAAATGAAACTTTTGACACCTCCAATATCATTGTAATTTTATTTCAGACTTATTTTACATTTCTATGAGTGAAATTGAGTTTTTCTTCGAGGTATGATAAAAATTGAGGTTTTTGGAAGTATTTTTAACTGGATCATGGTTAGTATGCATCATTAGTATTAACCATGTAGTGCCCATGTGGGTACCCAAGTGGTCTGGTGGCGTGGCACATGAAATGAGTATGGTTTTTTAAACCATGTGAAAGCATGTGTTTGGGTTCTTCAATTTAAAAAAACCATTCTTCATCGCTTCTGGAAGGGTTTTCAAACCATTAAAATATGTTAAAGAAGATAAACAGGGAATGATGTGTTTTCGGAGTATGCAACATGGTTTTTCAAAATCATGCGGCCTCCTAGGGTTAACCATGCTAGTTCCCCTTGCTTATTTAGTGGGCATAACATGGTTGGAACATGGTTTATTAAACCATGCGACTAAACTGTGAAATTTTTTAAGAAAATCATCTTCTATTGTTTTCCCCATCCCCTCTTATTTTTTCCCTCCATCTTCCATTAAGTCCTTGGATTCCATATCCACCTCTCCTCTTTTGTTCATGTGCCACCCCTTCTCTCGAGTTCCACACTTTTGATATTTTCCACATAATATCATTGGGATATTTGGTCAAAATATCATGTTAAGGTCTCAATCACCCACCTTTTTATTTTTCTTTCAAATTATTGATCTATAAAGACCCTATAATAAAGTACATGGACATTACATAACTTTTGTGGAAAACTTAATACATGACACAAATAGACGCCCAAATACCGTGTTAGTTTAGGGTCATTGTAAACTCAGAACATAATCTTCTAATCATGGTGAAAGATCTTCAAAATCTCTCATTATAATCTTCCTCCTTTTTTTCTTACCTAAAACCGTTCTTTATATCCTGGGGAAAATAAAACATAATAAGTGGATCTCAAATTCTTAGTAAGGTTAAACATGGAGAACATAAAAACAATCCATATTCATTTGAACGTAAAAACAATAACATAAAACATCAAAATCATGATAAATGACATAAATATTGACAGTACATAAGGAATAGATCATAAAGGAACATTAATCATGAGAAAATAGCATTGGAATAAAACATGGAATTGTGGAAAACCATTAATCACATGATGTTATTTCCATAGTATCCATGGCATTGTTTCCAAGACCATCGTAGTGGACAAAGTCCATTACCAAGCCGAGTTTACTTTCCATTCCAGCCCTATATTACTGAAACTAATTCACTTGCTATTCTAGCCATGTCTATCTCATGAGATATATATCTTTAACCAATGAATTGTTGGGAGATATAGGTACCACCCATCTCATAATGAAATAATAATTTTGCGTGCCACTAAATAAACAGAAATCATTCATCATAACCCAATGAAGAAAATGCACTTCATAAACACCATCCCATCATAACATAATCCATTTTAAAAAATGGATATCATTTCATCATAAGAAAAATTAAACCATGTTAATAATAGAGACATTATACTTGAAACATAAACATATATAATAATTTCACATTAGATGGAAAATAGTTTTGATAAAATACTTGAAATGAATTCTTGAGGAAAATATCCTTTCTTCTCAAAAATAATTTTCTTTTCTCAAAATGCCATGAAATTTTAAAATAAAAGTACTTTTTTAAAAAATAATCATGAAATAGTGTAGATGATTCTTTATTTAAATAAGTAGTTATAAAACCATAAAAATCCATTCACACCGTTTAAGTTAAAAAAAATACTTTTTTGTACTTTTGAAGAAAAAGTCAAAAAGTACCTCGTGTGGTAAACAAAATAAAGATTCCTTACATACCATGTAGTGAAAGTCAAAAATTGGTAAAAATGAATTTAAACATACATGAAAACATTTTTATAAAACATGGACTTGGATGATAAATATAACTCAGTAAATAATTACAAATAAACAATCTCGGTTAAGAACGAGATTGGAATAATTATCCCTTAACATATGTCCAATTTCTTCCATATGTGTCTGAGACTCCTATATAGTGGGTTTAAAAATATTTTTAACTTGTAACAGAACCATAATAATGTTTATTATATCATACATGATTCACTTACAACTTTATATTACCTATTCTTTTGTCAATTTCATGTTGAAGCAGCATTTTGGGTAAAATTGTTTCATTTAACGTACATGTTTTGACTTTTAATTCTTCTTATGATTACATAGATCATGATTAAATATTTATATAATGTAAACCCTGATTTATATATAATATATACTCATCATATAAATATATATAATAGATCGATAAATGGAATGAAATACACCGTTCATGGAGACGGTAGGCTGTACGTACGCATGAACGCTGTTTTCGTTTTCTTATTAAATTGAATAGAAGTAAAGGATATATATATACATAAATAAAATAGAATTATTATTTCATATGGTTCATTATTACTTATTATATATACTTCATAATCATTCTTGAGTGGTTAACAAGTAGAATGAATCTCATCGCATCGTGGAGACGGTAATCTGTACGTACGTACAAGCGATGATATCGTTCCCATAATTTTTGAATGGAATTATAGTAGATGATATAATATCTCATAATTAGAATCATGATACAATAAGAATATGTGGATATTATTTTCACCATTATACCCTTCCAATTAAGGTGGTGGTGGAAAAATAGATTACACCACAACGTGGAGACAATATTCCGTACGTACGCACGTGTGGTGATTTTGTTTTCCGTAGGATGGATAGAAGGTGAAATAGGCTTGTTTAATATTTATAAAAACATATCAATATATTAGTGATACTTATTTTATTACTTTATAATGAAACAAATAATTAAGAGGAAGTAGAAGCAGAAATAAATTTGAAAGAATCGGTAAAGGATATTACCTCTTCTTCGACGCGCCTCTTTTAAACCTCTTCTTAGGGAACTATATTTGGTCTTTGAAGAAGTCCAGGACCTATATTATTATTTCTAGGGAAGTGTATAATATAAATGGACAGATTTTGGCCGAGATTGAAGGCTGAAAATTTTGTGAAGAGGAGAGGGAGGAGGTGCCCTTTTATAAGCGAGGAGAGGGGCACTTTTGGAAGCCTCTAAAATATTAATTTATAATAAACTCAAACACCCTGTAAAAACTTCCAAAAATTACAAAAATTAAAATATAAGATGAGATAGGGTTTTATTACCATCATAAAATAAAATTTAAACATCTTGGAAATTTATTTTAAATCATATCAACTTGATTATCCATATTTAATCTATTTAATTTTATTTGTGGTAATAATATTCTAAATTTTAAATTCTTATAAGTAATTACTTATGTGCTATGAATTGTCCATAATTGGATATTTTATGAAAATTTATACCATATAAATTTCAATTTATAATTTTTAAATATTTTCGTGATTTTTAATCAATTTAATAATATGTTATTTTTATAAAATAACAATAGTGTCAATTTTGAAACTATTCATTTATATGAATTTTAATAGAATCCACACAAAGGATATATTCAAAAAAAATTTAATAGATTAATATCATGTCATATATATCTAGAAAATTCTTGGAGAACATTAAATAGTTCATCTAATATTTATTTTAATATTTTTAAAACCATTTATTTGATATTTCAATCAATAAAAAAATTTCAACATCACTATTGTGTCACCATTAATTATAATTATTTAATCCCTAAAAATTCTAAATATATTTACATGATGTAGATAATTTTAATATATTTTTATTGACTATATATTTTCAAAGTTTTATGAAGTTTATCACTAAATTAAAATTATTACTCTAATAAGATATATGAGAGTTACATATTGTCACTTTATTTGGTTTTAATAATAATTACATCATTTTCAGGGTCAAAAGTCCATTAAATGAATATATTACAATCCTTAGGTTATATGGGTCGAATTTTATTCATCCAATATAATTTTGGTAGGTGTTAGGGTAATTTTTTAATATTATTGTTACCCTTAATTTCTTGATTTATCTTTAACTATGGTAAATAAAATTTACCGTAGTTACTATTCATAATGCCCAGAAATAAACAGTAGCCTATTAACATAATTTGGAATGACTGATTCCAAATATGGAATCTATTTTTTCTAATTCAAGTCACATAAGATGCAGAAATTAATTTAAAAATAATGCCATTGTGGAAAAAAATGGCTTTTTATTTTTAACATTGTAAAAGATTGAAATGTTTTTACCTAGGAATTAAATGTAAGTTTAATGATAATTACATAAATTATATTCAATTATAAAAATATATTCTATTTATACATTAAAAACATTCAATATAATAAGTTAACCATATAAATTATTTTTTGAAAAAAGTTGTTTTTAATTAAAATTTAGCATATTTTTACTATTCATCAAAATAGGAACATTA
Organism: Viscum album; assembly: GCA_963277665.1. Lineage (NCBI taxonomy): Eukaryota > Viridiplantae > Streptophyta > Magnoliopsida > Santalales > Viscaceae > Viscum > Viscum album. The sequence continues at coordinate 1,099,408,612 of OY728138.1, read as the reverse complement.
TTAGAAATACATCAAAAACTATATCCAACATAAATTTTTATATTTTGGTTCAAAATAAGAAGTTTATTCTGTAAAATTGAACTTATAAACTAGTTACAAATTAGATCTAAAATGGGTGTTCCATCAAAAAGTGACAAAATTGCATTTTTTGAAAAATAATTATTTTACCCAAAAAAATTATTTTGTTCTCATAACATGATCTAGAGAATGTGTAAGATGAATAATAATGTTATAAAATTCAATATTTATTTAATACTATTCATAATGGCTAGTTCATTATAATATTATAATAATATCTCATTTAGTGAAAATCGGTATTGCGTAAAACACACGCTATTGAGGAAGGTTGTCTTGTGTGTAATGAAAGCCAAGTCAGGGTTGCGTGTAGGGAGATATTCCTTTGGTGTTGCGAATAACATAATTAAAACATAGTTCATTTATACATTTATCCAAATCTATATTCATTTTTTTGTAAAATGAATTTTATTTGAAAAAAACGTGAAATTGTGTGCAATACAAGCCAAGAATAGTATTGTGTATACTACAAGCTAAAACGGTGTTGAGTATCGTGAAAACTAATCTTGGTGTAGCATAAAAAACAAGTCATCAAAAAATTAAAAAGAATAATTCTCATAAAATCTTGTGGTGTTACATTCTATCCCTCTTAAAATGAATTTCTCCCTCAAAATTCATCGAGGTTATAAATGTTTTTCTACTTGAAATTTTCTTTCATAGAAACCCACATTATAAAAAGGAATACAAAAACTTTATTTTAAAAAGGAATGTTAGAATCATTACAATCACCCAAATTAACTCAACACTAGGTTTCCACATAAGACAACACATGTGAAAACAAGGATATGGATGAGAAATCTAACCATCAACTTTTGATGAAGAGTGGTAGAGGACATGGCTACGAAAAAGATAACAATCAAAAAGCCATAAATTTCTGATGGTCTAAGGTAGCTTCTTATTCATCAGGTATACGTGTACTAGGACAACATTTTTGGTTTTCAAGATCACTTCCCTGAAGTTGATGAATTTTTGCATAAGTAGAAATACTTACATGATTTTAGTGTAATATCATCATTGGTCATTCAATGAAAAATTTCCAGTTCATCTCTTATTTAAATAAATGAAGTTGAATTTTTCTGTCTTGAAGTGTTAGAAGATCATGAAATAGAATGATAGGTCATTCCATCCATCTCAAATAAATGGTTTTCAAATTTTATTAAATATACATAAGTCTATATATGGTGACATTAATCGTATATAGTTCCAAAAATGGACTTATACTTCATATATCAAACCACATAACAAAATAAAACTATCTTCTACTAACCAAGGACTTTTTGTAGGCTAGTGGTAGGTGATAAAGGCATGTCACACATCGGTTGTGGGTTTGATTGCCGCATCCTTTTCCAATGGGATGGGTGGTTGCCCATCCTACAGGTCGTCCTTTTTCTAAAACTATACTATTATAACATTTCCGAAATAATATCATAAATTTCTAGGCTGAAACAATACAATCTGATGTCTAACATAATCTATTCCAATCTTTAGGCTTATCCAAAATACTTCTGTCCAATATCATAGTATAATGAACAAGATTACTAGAGAGGTCATTCTACCAAGCATGTAAATACCATCATTTATCCCCAATATATCATAATATATATCTTGTTCATCACATTCTAAACATGTGAATACCTTAATCTTGTATTCTCTTGAAACATGAATTACTATAGAACCTTAGTGAAAACATTAATTCTATGAAAAGTTAACACTTTCCACATACCAAAATCACAAAATTTATATATACTCAAACCATGATATAACTTTGTCCTTATATCAGTCATGAGCTCATGAATACTATCAAACATTTTATTTTTTCCTTATACCTTCATTATGTTCAAAACATCTTCTTTCCAAAATTATTCTAGTCACTTTTTAGGGTTACTAGTGGCATGATATTATTGGAAACCAATACATATATATTCTAATATTCCATGATACTATAAATGAGATTCCATGATACTATTTTGAAATCTCATTACATAAACACTTAATCATTCAACAACATCATTATCATACTCAACATCACAAATAGTGATCACATGTGACTTTCCTTTTTTCTTTTTCCTTGAGATGTTTCTCATGTTGATCATCATTAACCCTTGTATTAGGGAATTGAATAGAAAAATATCCCATTTCCTTGCACTTGTAGCATTTAAGTGTTAGTGGTACATTCTCTATAGTATTTTCTTTATTAATGTCATTAGAAACCTTTTCCCCATTATATAGGCAATTATCTGCGCGATGAGATTCATTTCCACAGTTGAAACATTTTCTATTACCTTTTAGAAAATCTCCACCATGCTTTTTTCCACACTTTGAATATAAAGAAACATTCATCTTCTTTTCACCATTGTTATGATATTTTTTCTTGAACTCTATCTTTCATTTGTTGTCAAAACCATAATATTGATATATAACACCAACTTCCAGTTCTACCGTTATAGCACAACAAACAATTTCTTCATAGCTACTGAAGTATCTTATAGATAATTCCCTTAGAAGACTTGGTTTTATTCCACCGAAGAATCGATCAACTTTACTTTTAGGTTGGATGATAATTACAGATGCATACCTTGCAAGCCTTGTAAAATTCACCTCGTATATACAAACAGATTCATCTTGCTTTTTCTTAAGCTCATGGAACTCCTTTTCCATATTCTTTTGAAGAATATGAGGAATGTACTTTTTTAAAAACAAGTTCTTGAACTCATCCCATTCCATGGATTCAATTTCATATTAGGGCCTTGTATTCTTAATTAGAATCCACTACTGGTCTGCTTCATCTTCTAACCGGTAATCAACCAAAATGACTTTTTCATGATCTGAATAGCGAAGTATGGAAAATATATCTTAAATGTTACTTATCCATTATTCAGCAACAATTGGATCAGAAAAACCACTAAAAGAATGTGGGCTTTGCCTCATGAAGGACTCAACAGAATATTGTTCCCTTCTCTACTCATTTGAATGTACAAAATGATTCATAGCTTGGGTAAGTATAGAAATAATATTTTTCACTCTATATCCCATAACGTTGGTTTGTTAAGGAGTAAAATCATTTCATTGTCCATTACATTGATCAACACAGATCCTTCTGGTTCCCACCATTGTCTAAAACCCAAAAAGAATAGTGTGAAAGGAAAAAATAATGTTAGGAAAACAACATAATAAAAGAGGAGTACATTCAGTATCTAATACCTTAGGTTTAATTCTATGATCGTTATTTTAATTCTAGGACTATAACATAAACTTATACTTAACCTTAGTGAGATCAATAGACATACCTTAGAAATATCTCAAGGTATCTCACTAAAGCTTCTGTATCCATGTTTCCAAAGGTTAACTAAACCCTCACTATGATACCAAATATAAAGACCCAAGCTTGAAGTACGTGGAAATTACATTACTTTTTTGTAAGACATAATACATGACACAAACAGACGCCCAAATACCGTGTTAGTTTAGTGTCTTTGGATACTTAGAACATAATCTTTTAATTATTGTGAAAGATCTTCAACAACTTCCATAATGATCTTACCCTTTTGTTATCTTACCTAAAATATTTATTTATGTCTTGGGGAAAATTAAATATAAAAATAGTGAGCTCAAATGCATAGTAAGGGTAAACATGGAGAATATAAAAACAATCCATAAACATTTGAACATAAAAACATGAACATAAAACATCAAAATCCTGAGAAATGACATAAATCTTGACAGTACATAAGGCATAGATCTTAAAGGAACATTAATCATGATAAAATTTCATAGGAATAAAACATGGAATTGTGGAAAACCATTAAGCACATGATATTATTTCCATAGTATCCAAGGGATTGTTTCCAAGACCATCATAGTGGACAAAGTCTAGTACTGAACCGGGTTTATTTGTTGTTCTTTCCCTATATGACTGAACCAGATTCCCTTGTCATTCCATCCATGTCTATCTCATGAGATATAAATATTTATCCAATGCATTGGAGGTAGATATAGGTCTCACACATCTCATAATGAAATCATTATTTTCTGTGCCACAAAATAAACATAAACCATTCATCATAACCTAATGAATAAAATGAGATTCATAAATATAATCCCATCATAACATAAAACATATAACAAAATGGATATCATTTCTTCATAAGAAAAATCAAACCATGTAAATAATATAGACATTACACTTTTAAGATAATCATATCAAATAATTTAACCTTAGATGGAAAATAGGTTTGATAAAACCCTTGAAATGAATTCTTGAGGAAAATATCCTTTCTTCTTCAAAATAGTTTTCTTTTCTCAAAATGCCATAAAATTTTAAAAGAGAATTATTTTTTTGAAAATAATCATGAAATAGTGTATAGTATGCTTCCTGTAAATAAGTAGTTTTGAAACCACAAAATTCTATTCATGCCGTATAAGTTAAAACAACATTGTACTTATACTTTTGTCAGAAAAGTCAAAAAGTACCTAATGTGGTAAACAAAAGAAAGATTACTTAAATACCATGTAGTGAAAGTAAAAAATTGGTGAAGAAAACTGTAAATATAGAATTTTTTTTAGAAAACATGGAAATGTATGATAAATATAACCTAATAAATACATACGAATTAACAATCTCAGTTAAGAACGAGATTGGAATAATTATCCCTTACCTTATGTCCAATTTCTTCCATATGTGTCCGAGAATCATATATAATGGGTTTAAACATATTATTAACTTCTAAAATAACCATATTAATATTTATGATATCATACATGATTCACTTACGACTTTATATTACCCATTATTTTGTCAATTTTATGTTAAAGTAGTGTTTTGGATAAAACTGTTTCATTTATCATTCATGTTTCGACATGTAATTCTTCATATGATTACTTAGATCATGATTAAACATTTCAATAATGTAAAACCTGATTTATATATAATATATATTCATCATATAAATATATATAATAGATCGATAAATGGAATGAAATACACATTTCATGGAGACAGTAGGCCATATGTACGCAAGAACAATGTTTTCATTTTCTTATTAAATTGAATTGAAGTAAATGAAATATATATATATACACATAAATCCAGTAGAATTATTATGTAATATTTTTAATTATTACTTATTATATATAATTTATAATCATTCTATAATGGTTAACATGGAGAATGAATATCATCGCATCGTGGAGACGGTAACCCGTACGTACGCACGAGCGATGATATCGTTATCATAATTATTGAATAGAATTAGAGTGGATGATATAATTTCTCAAAATTTGAATCATGTTATAATAAGCATATATAGTTATTATTTACACCATTATAACCATCCAAGTAAGGTGGTGGTGGAAAAACAGATTACACCACATCGTGGAGATGGTATTCCGTACGTACGCACGCGCAGTGATTTCATTTTCCGTAGGATGGATATGAGGTAAAATAGGGTTGTTTCATATTTATAATAACATATCAATATATGAGTGATACTTATTTTATTACTTTATAATGAAACAAATAAATAAGTGGAAGTAGATTAAGAAATAAATATGAATGAATCGGTAAAGGATATTACTTCTTCTTCCACCCTCCTCTTCTAAACCTCCTCTCAGGGCACTAGAGTTGGTATTTCAAGAAGAAAAGGACCTATAGTATGTTTATAAAGAAGTGTAGAAGGGAAATGGACAGTTTTTGGCCTAGCTTGATGGCTCAAAGTGTTGTGAAGCGGAGAGGGAGGAGGTTCTCTTTTATAAGAGAGGAGATGTGCACTTTTGGAAATGTCTTAAATATTAATTTATAATAAACTCAAACACCTTTTAAAAAACATATAAAATGACTCAAATACGAATATTTGATGAGATAGGGTTGTAATATTATCATACAAAAAAATTTAGACACGTTTGGAATTTATTTTAAACCTTATCAACTTGATTTATGATTATTTAATCTATTTCATTTTATTTGTGGTAATAATATTATAAATTTTAAATTGTTATAAATAATTACTTATGGGTTTTTAATTGCCCATAATTAGATATTTTATAGAATTTTTGACCATATAAATTTCAATTTATATTTTTTAAATATTTTTTTGATTTATAAACAATTTAATAATATGTTATTTTTATGAAATAACAATAGTGTCAATTTTTACACTATTTATTTAATTGAATTTAAATAAACTCCACATAGAGGATATATTAGAAAAAAACTATTTAATATATTAATAACATGTAATATTTATCTAGAAAATTATTTGATCACATTAAATAGTTCATCTAATATTTATTTTAATATTGTAGAACCATTTATTTGATATTTCAATCAATAAAAAACGTTCTACATCACTATTGTGTCACCATTAATGATAATTATATAATCCCTAAATATTCTAAATAAATTCACATAATGTATATAATTTGATTATATTTTTGGTGACTATTTATGTTTGAAGGTTTATGAACTTTATCACTAAAATAAAATTATTACAATTATAAGATATAAGAGAGTGACAAGTTGTCACTTTCGTTGGTTTTAATAATAATTACATCATTTTCATGGTAAAAAGACCATTAAATGTATCTATTCCAACCCTTAGGTGATATGGTTCTACTTTTATTCATCCAATAGAATTTTTTCAGGTGTTAGGATAATTTTCGAATTTTATTGTTACCCTTAATTTCCTGATTTACCTTTAACTGTGGTAAATAAAATTTACCGTAGTTACTATTCATAAAGCCCAAAATTAAAAATTAGCCTATTAACATAATTTTTACCTGATGATTCCCAATATGGAATCAATTTTTCCAAATTCATGATACAGAACATGCAGTAACTAATTTAAAATTAATCCTGTTGTGGAAAGAAATGGGTTTTTATTAAAAACATTGCAAAAAATTAAAATATTTTTACCTATGAATTCAACGTAAAATTAATGATAATGACATACTTTATATTAAATTGTAAAAATATATTCTATTTATACTTTAAAACCATTCATTATTATAACTTAACCATATAATTTATTTTTACGAAAAAAGTTGTTTTTAATTAAAAATTACCGTATTTTTACTATTCATCAAAATATGAACGTTATAAAAAAATATCAAAACATTATCCAACGTAAATTTTTATATCCTGATTCATAATAAAAAGTTTATTATGTTAAATTGAACTTATAAACTTGTTAAAAATTAGATTTAAATTGGGTGCGCCATTAAAAGGTGGGAAAACTACATTTTTTGAAAAATATTTATTTTACGTGAGAAGTTTATTTTTTTCTCATAACATGATCTAGAAAATGTGTATGATGAATGATAATGTTATAAAATTAAAAATTTAGTTAATACTATTCATAACGACTATTACATAATAATATCTCATTTAGTGAAACTCGGTATTGAGTATGACACATGCTATCAAGGAAGGTCGCTCTTGTGTGTAATGCAAGCCAAGTCAGGGTTGCGTATAAGGAAAGCTTCCTTTGGTGTTGCGTATAACATAATAGAAACATAGTTCTATTATACATTGATCAAAATCTATACTCGGTGTTGTGTAAAATGAATTTTATTTGAAAAAAACTTGAAATTTTGTGTAACAAAAGCCATGAATAGTGTTGCCTATACTATAAACTAATATAGTGTTGCGTATAGTGTAAGATAATCTTGGTGTATTGTACAACACAAGGCGTCAAATAAATTAAAAAGAATATTTCTCATAAAATCCTTGGGTGTTACATCCTCTCCCTATTTCCCCTCTTAGTTCTTCCAAACCCTAGGTAATCTATGACCCATTTTTTGGTTATTTGATCTATTTTTAGGGAATACAATGGGTATCTTGGGCTGAATTAGTGAATGTTTTAAAATCTTCAATAGAATGAGAACAATTTCAGTCTATTTTGTTCTCCCTCCATCATTTTTGGTTTCTTTTATTCTATGCATTTGATTAGACCAATTTTAATTTGGTTCTTTAGGTGATTTTTATTTTTCATCTAGTTGTTTAGGGTGTGTTGTGGCTCTTTGAAGAGTTAAATACTTATGCACAGGTAAGAATATATATTTATATACCCACATTACATCATGGATAGGGGAATACACAAATTGTATTTAGGGGTTTATATATATAGATGTTTATATGCATGTATGTGAAAAACAATTATTCTGAAAGGCGATGTGTTATTTGGTGATTCATCTTGATTATCCTCCCTTTGAGATACATGTTACAATGTTAATTTTTCTTTATTTAATTATAAAATGTGGGTGATTTATAAATTTACTTTTTATGTATGTATAAATATACATGATAACATTATGATGATTTGAAAACATTTTAGTCTATTTTGTTCTTAACATTATTGTTTTTACATTTGAAATTCATGTTCCCATATTGAAATTAAATGCTTAATTATGTGATTATTATATGAAATTATAATGGGAATTTTTGACATGGTTTTTATAATTGGGATATGGTTTATAAATTATATTTTTTTATAGAATGAAAATAATTTTTAATGGGACATTGGTTTTTAATGGATCAATTCAACTAAATGTGAATTGAAATGGTTTTTAGTTTATTTTCGATAGATGATTTGAAAAATGTTTCTAGTTAACCCCTTGTGTAAAGTCCATAGAGAATTCTTTATAAATTGTTTTATGGAAATGGGGGTCCTTTTCCCTGGATTTTCTTTTATAGGATATGACCCTTATTGAAGTGATACTTTTAAATGGATTTTAATGTGGAGGAGAATTCCAACATTTATATGAAATTACATGACAGAGTTTTTTATGAAATGAGATAATGTTATTGTATTTACAAACTGTGTTTTTGTGACAAAGTCTTATTTGGTTAGTTTTATTTTCAAATGTTGTTTCTGATAGACATTCTTTTGGATCCCCTTTCTTACATCATCATGTGTCGGTTATTATCATTATATGATGCTTATTTCTCCCTTTTTTTGGGAATATTAATGTATATGTTGTGATTTAATGTTAGTTATTAGGGTGTTATTAATAATTAGGTTACATGTGTGTGGGTATTTATTGTCTCAGCTTATATGTTATACTTTTCTTGTTCTTTCTATGCCAAAAATACATTGTATTTGTCATGATAACCTAGATAAAGTGTGGTAGTCTAGATATTTTCTACAATATAGAGATTCACAATATATATGGACCCTATATCATGAAATATTAATAAATAGGGCATTCATATTGACAAGTCTAGTGAAACTAATACTATTTTTTTGTTAGGATACAAAGTATGTAGGGAAGTTGGTCTGTTTTGGGTGAGTATAGGATTTCCCCAAAATTAAGATAATAGGTTAGATCCCATGAAACATATGATTTATTAAATTGTGAATACAGGTAGTTTCATATATTTATTTTTATATAATATTCCCTGAATCCACCTTTGTGGAAATTTTTTGTTTGTTTTTGATTATTATATGTATGTGATGGTTGGTTCTTTAATTATTATGCTTTACCCATGTGAGTGTGTTGGTTTATTTTAATTTTTAAATTGAGTTATCATATATATTAACAAAAATATTTTGAATTTAAATAATCTTGTGTGGGTACACTAAAGTTGATATCAAAATTTATGTTTTGGTATAAGTGGTGGCTTCTACAAGAGGAATGTTTTTAATGTAGGTTGTTTAATTTAAATAATACATATATGTTGTTTTTAAAAAGGAAATGTGCGTATGTGGTTTTTGTAAATGGATTAGGCCAATGTATTTTTTAAAAGAGTCCTTTGTGTTTGGTTTTTGAAAATGAATGGAAATGTTTTGAAGATGAATTATGGAATTATTTTAACTTCCATACAAGGTATAAATGTTTATATTACATTATATATATATTTTTTAAAACTGGTGTTATGAATTTCCTTAAGATACATATTTCATAGTTTTGGTGGGTTTCAGTGACCTACTTGGATTTTTGATCATTTCAATATCATTTTAGATTTTGTGTTCTCTATTGGTTCTCATTTATTTGTTGTAGTAGTGGGATGAGTTGTGTTTTGGTTATATGAAGGTTAGATAGTATTTATTCTTTGTTATAGTAATTCATTTCAAGATATATTTTCTTCTATTATACATATTTTTTACCTCGTATTTTTACTTATTCCACTACAGTTTCTGTCTATTTTGGGAGAAATCATTCCCAAAGTGATTTATCAGATGCGAATTATCTAATTTCTAGACCGTGGGATTTAGGAATGAACTTCGATCTATGTGGTGGTCTGGGTTGGGTGTTGGTTTGGATAATAGCCCGGGCTAGTTCATTTTATAAATAATATCAAAGGAGGTTAGGTTTTCATTTATTAGAAGCATAATTATTTTTTCCCTTATGATTTGGTGATGTTTAGAGCAGAAGCATATTATGGATATCATTTCATAATAAGTAAGTGTGGGAAAAGTCTAGGTAAAAATTTCTCATTTTGAGCTGCAATATTCTGGGTGAGGTTGGGTATTTAGTTATGAATTTAGGATTTATTTATTTATTTTTGATGGATTTTGAGGATATTGTTGTTTTATCCCATTTGATCATGTGCATATTACTGGGGGCCACTCATTAGTTTTGAGGTGGAATGGGAAGAGTACTTTAGGTACATAGTTGGTGCACATAGTGTAAGATACCATTTGGTGTTTGTACTTTTGAGTCTATCTCCTTAATAGAGTGTTTTTAAAAGCGTCACTCATTTTCTTGACAATTATGGCCAAATAACTCATGAAATGTTCTTCCCCTATTAAATTTTTTGGGAATCCTATCAAATATGGATTCTAAAAGAGTGGTTTTCACTTATAGGAGGATGATCTAGGAGTGTGGGGATTTATTTTTTATAGATATGGTTCTTTTTATCAATGATTTATTTGTTTGTGATATTTTCTCATAGTTTGTAAAACCTTGTTTTGTAAAATGAATGTAATTTTAGAAAGAACATTCTTTTCAAAACATTTTTTGTGGGATTTTTTGTTAAATGGATTTTTCCTTTATGAAATAGTGTTTTGAAAAAGAAGATTATTTTTGGATAGTAGTTATTTAGACACATATTGTTTTAATGATAATAGATTTTGGGGTTGATTTTTAAGAGGTTCCTTGTTTGAGATGTGTTTGTTCCAAAAAAGGTTTTTTGTTTTTGAAATGTGTTGAACTAGTTTTGAGAAATACCCTAGTGGAGAGTGAATTCTAAATTATATTGTAAAAATAGTGAACTCAGAAGAAAAGATATTTTGGTTTTTATGTTGTGTTCCTCTATTAAGGGATCGTTGTTTTGTTTTGATTCTTTTCATGTGAAGTAATAAATTGTTGTATTCTTTGTGGAATAAATTAGTGATTTTCATGCCTTATACTACAGTTTTCCTCCCAAAGAATATTAAAATTGATACCTTATTTCTGATTCCCACCTAGACACTGAATGGAGTTTTGGATGTGGAACCTTCCATGGGATATTTATTTAGATAATTCTCTAACTTTATAGTATTTTTTGGTGAGAATCTGCGGTGTTTTATTTAGGTTCACATTTTTGAGGGTTGTGATCATAGATTTAGTGTTTTATATATAGTTGTTGATGAAATATTATATATGATTAACTATTGTGATTTTTATTTTTGATTGACTTCTATGAAATTATTTGTGTGCCTAATAGTTCTTGTGGATTGATCACCTCCCTCTGGCCCTAGTGAGTACTTTTGGAGGGTTGTTATTCTAGTGTCTAATATCTTGTGGTTTCGTAATAGTTATATTTTAATGAGACATGTTTTTTGGGTGGATGTTTGTAGATAGTTTTTTCAACATTAATTCTTTTGTTCAGAACTTTTTGTAGCTATTTGTTTGTAAATGAAAGGGGATACTGGTATATGATTGTGTAACTAGGGTGTTTAGTTTAACATTTTAATTTAGTATACTAGTTGGTGTTTGGTTTTGGATATTTTGTGGTAAAAAATGATAGAGTGACTCAATGTTTAACCCAATTAATCTTTACATCATGGTTCAAGTTGACATCCCATGTATATATTTTTAGAATACTTATGGTTGTTCTTCCTCTTTTTGGATTGGGAGTGTTTTTTTAAGAGAGTCTATCTCATGGTTTCATAGTTCTTTGAGGATGTGTCTCCCAATAATTTTTACTTGTTCCACCATTTTAGAGGAACTCTAAATGACAGGGATGCAATTTTAGAGGAGTACTCAATAGTGGGGGACCATATTTGTTTTTGCAAAACCTTGACTTTTGAGATAGTTTTTGTTTTTATTATTTTATTTTTCTATACGATATTTTGTGCAGTTATGGACTCAGCCCGATTAAAATTTTTCATTTTGTAAATACAAATGGTTTAAGGCTTGTTAGTGCCCGACACGTGGGCATGACATGGTGGAAGTCACATAGCTTATCTAAACTAACTTGCAGCCTACTCAGTGCACAACTAATTAGTTAATTAAGAAATAATAATAATAATGAGATTAAATTAAAATATTCATAAAGTGAAAATAAAATAAAATAATAAAAGTGTAATAAAATTTAGTTAAATTTTTTAAAAGTAATAATAATAATTTTATTTTAGGATAATTTATTTATTATTAGTGATAAGGATACTAATTTTTTTAAGATATCATCAATGTTATTACTAGTGTTAAGGATGTAAATTTTATTAAATTGTTGTTAATGTCATAGTAAATAATTATGGTATTATTATTGATCTTAGTGACCTTATAATTATTATTATTAAAAACATTAGTATTATTATTGTAACAATCATAATTTTGTTTTATGATTAACTTATTTTTATTTTATTTTTACCTATATTTCATTTTGTTAGGGTTTCTCCCCCCTAACCCCCTGCATCAAACCCATCTACCCTTATAAACCCCCTTCACATCGCACCCAACTCATCCTTACTCTCCCACGTCACGCCACCTGGCTCCCCACAACTAGCTATCATCACAATCCAACTCCCTCTTCTCTATTCCATGTTGTGCCTCACCTAATTCCCTCAGTTATTCATGCATCGCGCTACTCCCCCTTCTTCCTGCCTATACAAAAAACCCCATCCGCAGTAGCTCTCCAGTGATTCTCCATGGTCGACGGACTCCCCTCCCTTATGCTACCCCACCAGCTGCGACCTCCCATCCCTGCATGCTCCCCTCAGGAAGCCCCTCCAGGTAAAACCCTCCTTCAGTTTGGCAGTTTTTTTCCAACAGGTATGTGGTCAAATTTTAGGGTATAACCAACTGTTATTGGATTTGATATTCTTGGTTAAGGAACCTTTTTTTTCTTTCGTGGTATGAATGAGGTGTGGGTTGGATTTCATGCCATTTTAAGGAGGGATCCCCATCTGAGGTAGGTTGTTCTCTTCCCTAGAATCTCTAGATGAATTTAATTATGATTGGTAGAGTTTAGAAATGTATTATTTGGGTTTTTTATGTTGTGAGAATGGTATTTTTGGAATGGTTGGTGTGTTGGTAAGTTAGAAACAAGTTTTTGATAAAGGCAATGGCAATGTTTTGTGTGTTCTTTAGTTTAATATATTTTAGTTAGATTTTAAGGGTTGTTTGGATATTTTGAAATTAATTTTAGGGTCTTTCCAGTTTTTGTATATTTGAATAAATATTTTCAAAGGAAAATGAATCACTTTGGGTGTATTTGTTTATTGCTTTTAATTCTATGGTTAATTTTTCAATTGCTTGAGATGGTGAAAATATTGTTTTAAATGTAGTTTAAAGTGTGAGTAGTTTAATTGGTGGTCTTGGACCTTTGTTTTTTGGACTTAATTGGGTGTTTTCTTGTGTTATAAAAAGGTGAATTTGGGAATTTTGTAATCGATGGAAATGGTATTTGAAAAAGGTATTTTCTATCGTGTGCCTAAATTGACAATGGTTATGTTTTGTAATGGGGGTGTTTTATTTGAATGTTTGGCCATTTTTGTAATGGTAGTGGTATGTGTGGTATGTGAACGTTGATTCTAGATTAAGGGAAACCCTCTGGTATCTTGGTGGGGGGACTAGAACTAGTGCACTTGTGATATGAAAGTGGATTTTCTGAACTTCACTTAGAGAAGAATGGAACTTACAATACTAAATAAAGATATGGGTGATGATTTGAGACCACTAGGGTTACAGGGATGTCCCCTACTAGTGGATCGTGCTTGGGAATAGAGGTTTTGTGGTTTCTATACAACAGTTTCACTGAGGAAAAAGGTTATAGTGTCCCACTCGAGCTATATGACCCATATGTGATTTACCCATGGTGCTCTACTATTCATGATGTGGTTCCCTCTGTCGTCATTCAGAGTACCACTTGATTGTGTATGCGTTATTTGTAAATTTTCTATTCTCATTTAAAGTAGTGTTTGTGAAATTGTTTTTCTTCAAGTGTTCCTTTTTGACTCCTAGTTTGTAAATGTTTTCCATAAAAGTGTTTTAAAAGCTTGAATTTGAATAACAGTGTTTAATTATCTCTTTGAAATTTTGGAATTGATCCTTTTTATTTGGGGTCATACTAATAGGCTCTTGGCTCACACCCTACATATAACTTTGGGTGTGTGTAGACCTTTTTCTTTGTGTATCCCAGGTTGATGCATTGTTCTTGGAGATGTGATTTAGGGTTTTTTATGTACTTCTCATGAAGGTTGGTGTGAGTAGCTTAGGGATGTGGTTTCTAATGTCACATGAATTTTTATGTTGGATTTTCAGTTTTATTTATTTATTTTGCTTCTTGAGGAGTTCTATTTGAGTTGTAAACATTAAATTTTTTCATTGTTTAAGGGTTGGTTTGGTTTCCTCTTTATAGTTTTATCTTATTTAACTTGTTAGTGGTTTTTTGTTTATTATTTTGTGTAATTTGTTCCCACATATTATTTATGATACCTTGGGAGTTATGACAACATGTGGGGATCAGGAACACCCCTCAGGCCTTCTCTCTGACTGGGTTGGGTATCAATTGGATGGCGACCAGGCTTGGTTCGTGAAAAAACGGTATCAGAGTAGGGAGGCTCTCTTATATCATTTTCTTTTAGGAAGGTTTAGGGTAGACCATAGTTAATAGTGTCCAAAATTGATGTTAAGGGTATGAGTAAGGAGCCTGGCATGAACACCTCATGGAAGGACCCATGTTACAAGGGGAAGTTGAGGTTTTTATGAGTCTTTGGTTCTTATGGTTAATCTTGTTTGGGTAAATGAAAATGGAGAATGGTCAATGGTCTTATCGATATCATAGGTCCTGACAGGCCATGTGGTGTTGGGGAAATTGACCTAGTACACTCTCCATGATGGTGGAGTGATTGGAATATGGATGCCAACCATATTCCCAAGTCATCTGCTAACACACATTTCTTATTGCGTTGTCTTGAGTCCCTTTGGGTTTTCAAAATCTTTTTAAAAACCAAAAATTGAAAATTAATTAAATCTTAATATTTAAGTGGAAATGAATTTATTATCAAAGTGGTGGAACATGGGTATTTAGAACTATTTCAAATGGGGTTCTAGAAATTTGGATTTCCGTGAAACAAGTTTTTTGTAAAATGAGATTGGATTTTAAAAATTGAAATTCGAGGAGTTATAAAATAGATAGTTTGGGAAACTTGGATGACTCTATAGTGGGTTTTGGAATTTTTTTCAATGGAATTTATTAAACTATTAAAATGTGTTTTAAATGGGATGAAGTCTTTCAGAATTTATTTGCAGAGTTTTGAGATGCATTTTGATTTATTAATTTGAGAGCCTTTAGATAGTTTTATAAATCCTTAAAACCCTGCTTTAAAATGAGAAGAGTTGAGTTCTTACATAAATAGTGTCTGATAAAAAGGGGTTTTTAAAGAAATCAATGGTGTTTTAAAAATGGGTGAATTGTTTTGAGATAAATGGGTAAGACTTGAATGTGAGTTTTGATGTGAAGGGATGGTGTTTTTCCAAAGATGTATTTAATATTTTAATGATGTTAAACCTTGTGACCTTTGGTTTTGAAAAGTGGGGGTGTGAGGCGATTTTTGTTTTGGAGAGTGGAATTATTTTTTTTATAAACATTTGAAATTTCATGGGTGACCATAAGCATGAGATATAATTAGAAGATGAGTTGGAGCCTAGTTGGAAAGAGAGAATACATGTGTAAGTCCCTTGGGGTGCCATTGTTGAATGAAAATCCAACACTCACGGCCTTATTTTCAATAGTGTTTTTATTGAGAGGATAGGGTGTTTGATGATCCATAGTTGTGTGGTGTGTCTTTTTGTCTTTTGGAAATCTTTTAGTGTGGTGTTTTGAGTTTAGGAAACCTATCTTATTTGGTCAATGTTCCATGTTTATGTCTCATCGGTATGTTTATTTGAGGTGTTGATTAGTATTATTCATTGAGAAGTGTTTTGGGAGGTCTCTATAGTGGGGTTTTCCTATTCATTGGGAGTTTTCTCATGGTATTCCTAACTAACAAACCAATTTTTGTGGGTCTATAGTTCTTCATCTTGGTTAGGGAATAACCCCCCTCCTACATCAAGATCTAATATCCTTATGAGATGCAACCCAGATGATTATCCTTCGACTAGACCTCCATTTGATCAAACAAAATACATTCCTTTTGAGGTCCAGTGTTGTGTTTATCATTATTTCTCTATTAAGTAAATCCTCTCGTAGAAGGAGAGTGGTTGTGAGAGGGTGAAGGAATTTTTGGTTTCCTTGAGTAATCTAATGGTAAAAGGGTAATGTTCAACATCATTAAATTTTTTGTATTTTTTGGGAGATCCCTATAGTTATTGGTGTGGGATGCTGTTTTAAATGATCCTTGGGTCATTCGTTAGTTTTGTCAAAGGAAGAGGTCTTGCTAGGCCACTTGTGTGGGAATCTAGTCATATGAAGATATTTTTGTGACCTGAAAAAATCTCAGTCCATTTAAGACAAAATATAAAATTCCTTTCCATGTAATGCTTCTTTCAGCAGCAAGGTTCATGTTAGGTGATGCTTGGAACTTTTTTTCTCTTGTTTGGTTTTAAGGGATAATTTTATAGGATGTTACATGGGACTCTATCTTGATATAAGTTTATTTTCCCTTGGAAAATTTCAAATTCTTCCATTTTATATGATGGCGTATTTAATGTGTAATTCCTCTTGATGTTTCCCATTCGGGGTAATAAAGGGTGATGCATATGCACCATCTTAGATTTAGTGTTGGTGGTGTTTCGTGTTAGATCAAGTGGATGTCGGGGTGTGTTGTGCCTAATGATCTTGCCTTTATTGTGGTATGGTTGCTAGTGTTGGTAGAAAAAGGAGTTTCATTCAAATAGTTCAATGACTTACTACGAGGCCGGAGATACTTCCACTAACAGAACTGTAGTTGTAGGTCCTAGAGTGAATTTGGTTCATAGTTAGGGAAAAACTAGTGTCATGAATGTCTTGGGACTAATTCCTATTATTTAATGTGGAAGAGGGGGATATCTTAAACCTTTGAATTCATTTTCCTATCTTAGTTGTTCCCTTTCAATGAAAAATAGTGGGAAGAAATCATTTCCATGATGTGGCCTATTTGATAGAAAGGGGTAAACCCTTGGTTTTTTAGAGGTATAGTCATCTCAATTTCATGAAAATACATTCGTTGCATCTCAACAGATGTTGGAATTCATTTAATGGACCTTATGAGGTCTATTTTTGGTAAAACCAGTCTCAATTTTATTTTGGTGGTCATCTAGCTATATGAAGTTGTTGGTTTGTCTTCGACTTTGGTTTTGATGCCATGATAGTTGGTCCCATCAGTACCTGGACCGTGGGGTATGGGTGTATGGTCAGTATAAGAATGTTTCTAAGTTTGTGTATTTTCATTGGTTCTAATGGTGGGGTGAACCACAACGGGTCTCACTCAATGGTATCTTGGATGAATCAGTGATGGACATTTTTCATAATAGTAGGGAGTCTGTTTGGGCCTCCCACTGTTAGTCATTTGGTTCTTGTATTGGGGGTTGGTTGGTTTCTAATGGTGGGAGTCCGTTCGGGCCTCCCCATGTCATTCATTTGGTTTTGTTCCTATAAATGGTTTGGTTCTACATGTTTACTTTGGAAAAGGTGTGTGGTTTATTTTTAGTAGTGCTTGACATGTTTTAGTTTTAGAGGTTGGATTATGTGGGTGTGAAAATTTTGATACTTTATCAATCAAGTAGAGGTGTTCTAGCTCTTTGGGGAAGAAGACACTTAGTGGAAAGTCATACTAGAGGTTTCTTGAGGTTTTCATTTATGTCACTTTCTTTGAGCATGGTGTATTTGCCTCTTTTATCTTGTTTTCATAGGGGTCCTCTTTGATCCTTAAGGGTGTATCCATTTTGTTTGGTCTATGTCTTGTTGTGGCTTTCTGTGAGAGGAAATCTTTATGGTGTGGAGAATTGTAACACTCGGACTTTGGGGATTATTTTATTTTTATTATTTTATTTTTTTTTGGAGAAATTTTATCTAGTTGTGGGTCAAGCCCAATTCAAATTTTTTGTTTTTCTGATAAATATTGGTTTTAGTCTTGTTAGTACATGACACATAGGCATAGTATGGTGGGAACTGTGTGGATTCTCTAAGCCAACATTCAGCCTACTTGATGCATAACTAATTAAAAAATTAATGAAATGAATTGATCAATAATTAAATTAATTTAAAATAGCGATAATGTGAAACTAAAATAAAATTATAAATTGGTAATAAACATTAATTAATTGTTTTAATGGTAATAATAATATTATTATTTGAGTATGTTATTATTTATTATTATTATTAGTGATAAGGATAATAATTTTATTATGTTATTATTTTTGTTATTATTAGTGTTATGGATGTGAATTTTATTAAATTGTTATTAATATTATTCTAAACAAATATGGTATTATTATTGATATTAGTGACCTTATAATAATAATTATTATTATAAAAAACAATTGTATTATTAATAAAACTATAATAAATTTGTTCAATGTAAACTTATTTTTATTTTATTTTTACATCATTTTCATTTGGTTGGGGTTTCTACACCCTAAAAACCCTACATTAAACCCATCTCCCCCTCCTAAGCCTCTTCTTGTCGCACCCATCTCCCCCTCCCTCTCCCATGTCACACTGCCCTTGCTCTCCTTGGTCTGTTGTAATCACACCATAGCTCCTACCACCCAATTCCATGTTTCACTTACCCTACTGCCCTCAGCCAGCTGCACACTATGATGATCCCCCATTCTTCATCCCTGTAGTGTGACCCCAATCTTCCCTACCTCTTCGGCGATTCTTCATGGACGACGACCACCCCTTCTTTATGCTACCTCTCCAGCCGTAGCTCCCCTCCCTGTACTGTCCTCTTTGGAAACCCCTCCTGGTAAAACCCACTTTCAGTTTGTGGTATTTGTTTTCAAAACAGGTATGGGGTATAATTTTGGGGTTTAACATTTTGTTTTTCGATTTGATCTTACTGGTTAGGGATCCTTTTTTCTTCTTTTTGGTATGAATGAGGTTCGAGTGTGATTTCATGCTATTTTATGGAAGGATCTCTATGTGAGGTTTGTGAATATGTTCCCAACCATCACTAGACGTATATAATTATGCTTGAATGAGATTATAAATGTATTCTTTGGTTTTTTTATGTGGTGAGAATGGTATTTTTGGAATGTTTGGTGTGTTTATAAGTTGGAAATGAGTTGTTGATAAAGGTAATTGAAATGTTTTGTTTGTGATTTAATATCATGTGTTTCATTTTGTTTTGAAGGGATTTTGGATAATGAGAAATGTGTTTTCAATGTCTTCATAGTGTGTGTATATTTAAATGAAAATTTTCAATGTAAAATTAATCACATTGGGCATGGTTTTTCTTTTTGTGCATTTTGTGTATAATTTTTTATGTTTTTTGAGAATGTGAAAATATTTTCATAAAAATATTTTAATGTGGGAGTCATTTAATGAATGGGATTGGCCGGTTGTTTTGGTTGGTCTTAATTGGGTGTTTTATTGTGTTATAAAAAGGGGAATTTGGGAACATTGTAAGTGATGGAAATGGTTTTTGAATAAAGAGTTTTCTCTGGTGTGCGTAAATTGAAAAAGGTGATGTTTTGTAAAGAGGGGTGTCTTCTTTGAATGTTTGTCCCTTATTGTAATGGTAATGGTATGTGTGTCATGAAAAAATTGATTCTAGAATAAGGGAAACCCAAGGTATCTAAGTGTGTAGACTAGTACTAGTGCACTAGTGATATGGAAGTGTCATGACCAAACATTACATAGAAACACTGATACTTTCAACATTAACTAAATATAGGAAAAATGATTGGAGACCACTAGGGTAATAGGGATGTACCCTACTAGTGGCTCATGCATGGGAACATAGGTTTCATGGTTTCTATAACACATTTTCACTAAGGTACGAAGTTCTATTGTCCCACTCAAGCTAGATGAACCTTAGGGTATTTACCCATGGCATTGTACTATTCATGACCTGATACCCTCCATCGGCATACAGAGGACAACTTGAGTGTGTGTGTGTTCTTTAAAATTTTATCATCTTCTTTAATGTAATTTCTGTGAAATGGTTTTTCTTTAAGTGTTTTTTGACTCCTAATGAGTAAATATTTTCTTAAAAAATGTTTTAAAAGTATGAATTTGAATAAGAATGACAAATTATCTCTTTGAAGTTATGGAATGGAACATTTTCATTAGGTGGCATCCTACTGGGCTCTTGGATAACAACCTATATACAACTTTGGATATATATTTACCATGTTATCTGTGTATCCCAGGTTGAGACAACGTGCTTAGGGATCATGGTTTGAGTTATTGATGGTATTATAATGTAGTTTGGAGTTGGTAAATTGGGGATGTGTCTTCTCATTTCAATTATAAGGTTGTGTTGTAGTTTTAGTTTTATTTATTTGTTGTATTTCCCTTTAGGATTGAGTTGAGTTGTAAACATCAAATATGGTCATAGTTTAAGTGCCTGTTAGGTTGTGTGTTTCTAGTTTTAGTTTATTTACCTTGTTAGTTGTTATGTGTTTATTATTTCAGGTAAATCATTCCCATGTATTATTTATGATACTCGAGAACTTGTTCCAAAAAGTAGGGATCCAGAAGTCCCCTAAAGCATTTCCATAGACAAAGTTAGGCATCAATTGGATAATTACCCATCTTGGTTCATGATAGGTCTCTCGTCCTTCATATGGATTCTATGTTATGGTTCCATTTCATTTTCTCTGGGATGCATCGATTCCACATAGATTATTGTTTTGATATTTTTTGGGGATCTTGGTTTTGGGATTTGAGGATGATACATGTAAGGGTTTCTTTGGTTTATGTTCTCTCTGAACTACACATTTTTCTTACCTTTAATTTAATCAAGGAATTTTTGGCAGAATAATTTTGAATGGTGGGGTGTTTGTGACACCCTTAATATCACGATGTTTTTAGTTTGGTGTTATTTTATATTTCCATAAGTCGCATTATGTTTCGGTTCAAGGATGGATTAAAATTAAAAAATTTAGAGTAATTTTTGGATATATCATGATTATTACACATATTTAGTATTAACAATGTGGTTCCCATGTAGCTATCCAAGTATATATTTGATATGTTACATGATTTGTTAATTATTTTTTCATGTATGTTTTTGGGTCTGTTATGTGATGATTCCATTTTTTAGGGATTTTTCTTTGGTTTTAAAACCATGTGAAACTCCCCAATAAGTTGTAATAATATTGGGGTGTGTCAGGAGTGAGTCCAATGGTTCGTCTATACCATGACCCCTTGTTTGGGTAAAAGTGTGGGATCCTTATGCTTGTCCAGTGGGGAATAAATGGTTTAGGTATGGTTTGGAAAACAATTCACCAAATCTATGAGTCATTCTAGGTGAAAAAATTTATTTATTTCATTTTATTTTTTGTTTTTCCTCCATTTTTAATTTTTCATCTTCTTCTCTCATTGAGTTGTGTGACTCCCCAACCCCCTCTCCTCTCGATTTTGTGTTCCATCCCCTCCTCTGAAATTCTTTATTCATGAAATTTCCACCATAACTTTTTGACGATTCTTAGTTGACACATTGAGGTAAGTTCTCTATCACTATCCTCCATCATTGTTCTAGAATTTTCCAATCCTTGTTACCCACCTACCTTTTCTGATCCCTAGATTAATTTTAACCTAATTTTTTATGTTTTCATTCATTTTTTGGGAGTGAGATGGGTCACTCAATGTAACTTAGTTCAAGTTTCGACATCCTCAATTGAAGGGTAACCATTTCAGTCTATTTTAGTTTTATCTTCTCCATTTGAGGTATGATTTTATCTATGTTTATGATTTATGGAATTTTAATTGGGGTATTTCTCATGTTTTTAGATTCCCATTTGTTTTTTGGGTGTATTTTGGATCATTAGACTCTTTCAAATGTAATCATAGTTATATATATATATATATATATTCTATCCTTCTACTTATTACCTCATGATTTGGGGAATATGTGCAAAGAATGACGGCATGTATATATAGAGAGGTGTATATTAATGTATGTGAAAAGTGCCCATGATCAAAACTGATAATTTTTGAGTTACTTCAGTATGATTCTATTCTCTTTGATATAGGTGTCAATATGATGTTTTTTCCTTATCAAATTATAATATATATGTGCCTTATAAATTCAATTTTTATTTATAAATAAATACATGTAATAACATTATGATGTTTTGAAAACATTTATGTCTGTTTTGTTCTTGAAAAAATTGGGGTTTCATGTAAACTATAGGTTTGTGTTTTGAATTGGAATGTTTGATTATAAAAAGATTTTAAGAAATCCCATTGAGGATTTATAAAATGTTTTTGAGAATTGGGTGATGGGTTATAACCCTGTTTTGATATTTATTGGTTAAAAAAATGTTTAATGTGAATTTTTTATAAATTGATTATTGAAATCATAGTGAATTCCAAGGGTTTTTAGATTTATTTTAAATAATTATTGGAAACATGTTCATTGTTTCAACCCTTTGTAGATTATATGGTCACTTATTTTAAAATGGTTTAATGTAAATTGGTGTCTATTATCAATGTTTGGATTTTAATAGGGTAAGACCTTTTTTGAAGGTTCATTTATAACGATTTTGGACGCATAACTTTTTTTTATCATTTACATGTAATTTATTAAGATGAATGTTTATGGAATGAGATAGAGGTATTGGCAATCTAGGATTTTTTTGTGCTAATGGAATAATTGGCACTTTGTTTTTAAAATGGTTTTCGTGAGAGATACCCATTGGTTTCAGCTTGCATGTATACACCATGCATGTAATATGATCATTATGTGATGTGTGTTTCTCCCCTCATGTGGGAAAATCATAACTATGTTGTGAGTTCATGTTTTGTATTTGTGTGAATATTAATAATTGGGTGTTGTGGGTGAGGGTAGTTATGGTAATACTATGTGTATTAGACATGGATTGTTCACACTATACCTCACATACTTTGTATTGGTCGTGGGAACGCAAATACTATATGGTTTTCCATATCCCTACTACACTACATATCAGGACACTAATCATTTCTTCATTAGTATTTAATTGGGTGAGATAGGGATTTCCACCACACCAGACTGGTGAAATATAATTTGATGGGTTGTTCATAGGATGAAATGTATGATGGGATGTTATTCTATTAATGTGATTCTAGGACATATATTGATTTTTGATACTAAGGTAAATACCATGAGACATTTTATTTATTAGTTAGTGATTAAAGATAGTTTGATCTAGTGAACACTGTATCATTTACCAGGATTCCATTTTTGTGGAGCTATTCTTATTTAATTGTAATTAATATATTCTTGTGATTAATGGGTTTTACATTGTTGTTCTTGATCTATAGAGGTTTTTTGGGTCATTTCCAATTTATTTTACTTTTTCTACTACATTTATTTATTCAAATATTTTTATCTCTATATTTGGTGAAATCATACCGAAATGGATTTCATTGATTACCAAGAACAAGTTCCCAACCCATGATGATCAGTAATTCCCTTCAAGATATGTGAATAACAAGTTGGGGGTCTATTCATATGGATTCCGTAGCGAGTTCAATATAAAACTCTATGTAATTCTATCTATTATTATAATAACACATTCTTCAACTTTGAGATATCTTGGTATATTGTTTGGTCAATGATATCTTCTCTATGGTGTCATTAAAATTGTATTGTCCCATTATATTTAATTCTTTATCTTTATCCCAAAATGTTTGTATTCTACATCTTTTCACATAGTGCACTTCAGTAGAAAATATTTCAATATATGATTGCAAACTACTATTATAAGAGATTTTGAGAATTTGAAGTTTTTAGTCCAATATAAATTAAAAATCATGTAGTCTAGAACATAATATATCATCAAATATATGAAGATTACACTTTTAAATATGAAATATATGACTGTTATATAGTTTTATATGGTTTACATCGACATTCATGAACTATTAAAGGATCCTTCGGAACATAGAAGTAAATTTTAGATCATGGCCAAAAACACTAAACATTATTTCCTCATAAAGTATAACCATTTCAAGAATATAAAAACATGAAAGGTTCATAATGTATAACTCCATTAATATTTGGATAATATGAGAATTTTTTAATCTATCAATGATTACACATATGAAATTATTTATCTTAGTTCTCTTAAGATGGCAAGTAAAAAAGACCACAATGATATTTTATCTCTTTCGTATAGATATGGGTAGTTATTGTGGCTCTATTTTGGGATGTTTTTTCTTTTAAAAAAATTTCATACATAACAATAATATTCTTGTATAAAAACCAATACCTCTATTCATTTCCACCCAATAATAATGATCATTTTGATATCTATACATTTTGGGGATTCTGGTATGAATAGATATTTTTGAGATATGTGTTTCATACATCAACTCTTTTGTTAACTAAATCAGATATGTGATAAATAGCCTTATATAAAACATTAGTATTCCATATTGATCAAAAGTGAAATCAGAAAACATTTCATTTCTCATAGCTACCACAATATTTTTTGACTTATGATTATATCTTTGTTCTTTATTCATCATCAACAATGTTGATGATTTTGAAAACTTTTAGGATATGATTATTATGTTCCATTACCATACAACATAATTGTTAATATTTATCATTTCCTTGATTAATTGATCTACTTAAATCATCATTATTGTGAGAAAAATTATGTATTTCCTACCCTAATCATAAAAAAAAAAAATTATTTTCCAAGATGATAATTAATAGAACAACTATAGTCGTTAATAAGACTCAACTATATTATTTGTCTCATGTTTATTTAATTTTTTTATGAATATACACATTCAAAATTAGTGTTATATAAGTAACTAACACTTATCCTTTTAAATATATTTTCCCCATATCATTATATTGAAGATAATGAAAACAATCTCCAAATCATTATTATGATAATTATATTCATCATGATTTATTGGTGACATGAATAAGAAATATCCTTGTATTTTTTCATTGGTAGGTATCTAATTCCCATATATTATGATTTAATATAAATGAAAAATACTTCCATATTAGAGGTTGACATTATCATGAGGGAAATAAAAAACTTTATCAATTCACATATTCTTTTTTTAGACTCATTTTTTCACATAAACTAAAATCCATTTTAATCTAAAATAAATGGTTTATTTGAAATATATTTATTTTGCAGTACTTATTTTGTATCATGATATACTATGAAATAAAAAATCGCACACAATATTTTAAGATAAGGCCACAACTCAATAACCTTTATGTTTACAAGATAATCAGATCATTCTTTATTCGTCACAATTAACCCCTATAATGTAAAATTTCTAACTAGAACAACCATTTACATAATTTAATAAAAATATTCAGATTAATCTAATTTTTTAATGCGATCCAATGAAGATATTCATGATATTTATGAAATTAAGAATATATCATAATAACATCAATAAAGAAAAAAAATTAATCAAGGTTTACCCTCAATACACTATTCCTAAAATATATAAATTTGGATGGAGAATTTTTCAATCCAATATCTATAACAAAAAAAATCTTATTTTCAATATCATTTTCCAAATACTAACATTGGGTTGTCTATTTTCTCCCCACTCAGCTAATGATATTCTGATACGAGGTAAATAAGAGAGTATAATTTTCCACCAGGATTATAATCAAATAAGTCATCAATTATTGATAAATTATATTTGGTGTTCACTAAGATCGAATAATAATATATTTAATCATAAAAAAAACATTGTTTTATCCTTCTATGATAGAAAGTGACATGTTTTTACCAAAGGTGACACATATTTTCTAATAATCAATTTTTTAAAAGATATTTATAATGTTTCTTTAAAACCTATAACTCCACATTTTCTATTCTATAAGATATATTTAATATTTTCTTTCTTCTTGGTATATTATCAATTGAGAAATCAACATCTATTTGTAGGGGTGGTCCATGTAATTCATCATGAGATACATAAATGTATTCACAAACCATAAATTAATATTATATCTTTTTATATTTATTTTATTCAACCTATTCTGTAATCATTTTCATAAATAAGTTATTAAGAGGAATTTTTTAAAAAAATATGGTAGAGAAAACTATCTATTAAAGATATTTATCTGTTACACCTTCAAAACAATATAAATTTTGATATTTTTTCAATTTTTCTTATAATTATACATTCATAGAAAATCCACCCCTTTATTTAAAATTAAATAATTGTAATTCCAACTATATTTGTAGAATAATTAATCTAAAAAATATTAATAATGGAACCACAATATATCCTTGATTGTTAAAAAATTCTAGTTGGATATTTAACCAATAATTCTACTTCATCTAATTGATGGATTAATTTGATTTTCTTTTTATACATGAATAAAATATTGGAATGTGTAGAACCATAATTAAATAATGTACTTTCTTGTTTTGACTGTACATTGAGAGTGACTACCACAAAATATAGTGGTGCCTTGACTTTATCCACCATAATTGTAAATACATATCCTTGATTCCCTAGAATCTGCTGAGTTTGATCTTGGTTTGCCTCTACTATCATTAGAAATTTTTAGAATAAAATTTATACTAAAAAAACAGTCATTGTAATGATGGCTATATATGCATCATATTTTGATTTTCATTTTCATCGAGGTACTAAAGATTCATATCCCCAGATGAGCATTGATAAATATGAATTTTTATTCTTGAAAGGTAACACTATCAACTTCTTTATAGACAATTCCATGAATTCATTTTCAAACAGATTTTTCAAATTTAATCTTAACTATTAACACCTCCCCTTTCCTAGTCAAAAGTCATTCAAAAAATCAGTCCATTCATTTACTTCTTATCAACAACTCTATGAGTCCACTAAGCATATCCAAACATCATTCCGACATTTATAAGACACTAGACCATCTCCTCCTAAATCCAAATGTCATAGATTGTTAATGATTTCCCTCAAAATGATTTATCCCATACAACTATTTGTCATTTTTTCAATGTAAATATGTGAAAAAGATTAATGTGTATATAACATTCAATGTAATGTTCATATCATAACTCACCACTAAACTATTTTTCTTTGTTTTTGTTTAATGATTTCTCATTCATTGTCATTAGAATATTTTGAGGAAAATACTTATTGATAATGTATTTTATGAATTATTCTCACCATATAGATTCCAGCTCATCCTTTAGCTTCTTGTTCTCAATTAATTTCTACCATAGATCAATTTCTCCCTTAAGTGATATACATCCTATGAAAAATAATTTGTTTCAAAAAAATGGTAAAAATTTATTTTCAATGGTGTTGATCCATTGTTTTGAAATAATTGGATTAGAGGATCTAGTAAAAAATGGTGACCACAGAAACATAATTGATTTAATATCCAATCATTACATCCTTTGTAAATATGGATAATCCACATGGTTTATGTTTTTATCCATGATATAATTTAACTAATTCATAAGCATTATGATATTTTCAACTATATCATGAATAATATTAGTAATACTATAATTTAATTTTCTATATCATTCCTAATTTTCATTAGTACTTCTATTCTATACAATTTTTCTAGAAAAAGAAAATGTAATTTAAAAATTACACAGTATTGGAAGTATTTTAATAATAATATAATGTGTTTTTTATCCTATTATTTTAAAATTATAATATATTAGGAAATTATACTTTAATGAAAAAAATTTACATTATCAATATATTATTTATAATAGTTAGTGAAAATCGACTGATTAACAATTGAACATCCCTTGGGAGTGTCAATATAGGTGTGCACTAAGGGATCTATGTTATGAAATAGGTATAAGAAGAGTTAATACGCATTGAATCCTTTTATAGTATTTATCACTATGTATTATTAATCAAGTTCCATATCCACATGTAGTATCTAGATTGAGATTTTATACCATAGAAACCAGTATTTTTATTATTTAACAAATTTTAGTAAGTTTGCTTATATTTATACTTATACATAGTGTTATTAATAAAGTAAAATTGTGGCCTGGGATAAATAAACAACAATAATACATTAAAACCATGGTTGAATTAATTCATCTCAGAAATAGTCACATAATACAGGAATATAAATATTTTTTTGTCATGGAAACTAATAAAACACTCTTATTTTAGATGCTGTGAACATTTATACATAATAAAATCCCATTTTAATAAACTTTATGATTCAAATAATATTCATATCATAGGTATTGAAAAACATAAGAAAGTGTCGGGTTCCAAAACATAGTAAGTGATAACAGACCAATTAATGTTATAGTTTGATAATAAATATTTAATAAGGAATATATAAATAGTTATATCTAATTTAAATGAATAAAAATAAATAATTATAGACCATAATCATGTAATATAGATATATCATCTCAAAAGATAACATACTTACCATGTAATGAGAAAATAAATCACAATGAATACAACAAGAGTTGTGGAACATAAGAAATATTTTTGAACAATCATAAACATATGATTTAATATAATTGTATACATGAGTAACCATCATGAAATTCACATATAAAATTGTCATGAGAGATAAAATAATCCCACTCACACTCTTTGAACCTATATTACTCATAAACATGTTCACATTACATTTTTACATCATATTTTATAAGGGTTTACCCAATATATTGGACGGAGATACCGATCACAATCATCAAATAATCTAAATTTATCTACACAAAATAAAAAATCATAATATTATATAATATTCCATATAATAAAAATAGGGTTATTTTAATTTCCAAAGCACTACATTTTAACAAACATAGGAAAATAAAATGGTTTTCATATTGTTATCAAATGGGTTCTCATAATATAAATTAAAAACTAAAATCAATGAAAAAAATTCACCCAAATGAAATAAATTATAAGTGAATGTAAAAAGGAAAAAAATAGAAAAAAACTCAAATAGAGGTGAATCATTTAGAGAAGGAGAAGAAATTATAAGCCAAAATTAAAAAAACACTTATTTCAACCAATTGGAAATTGTTTGTAAAATAAAATTAAAGAAA
Source organism: Viscum album (assembly GCA_963277665.1). Lineage (NCBI taxonomy): Eukaryota > Viridiplantae > Streptophyta > Magnoliopsida > Santalales > Viscaceae > Viscum > Viscum album. The sequence goes on along the minus strand of OY728138.1, from coordinate 1,099,378,990 downwards.
ATTTCAAAAATATTATTCATATATATTCAAATATTATTCTATGAAATTATTTTTAAAAATAATAAATCTTGAAAATAAAATTTTCTTTTAAGGGAAAACATTTTTCAGATATTAAATATATGTGCATGAAATTTTAAACATTTTTTTAAAATATTGTTCATAAAAATAGAAAAATCTAAAGAGTTGAGATACATTATTTTTAAAAATTTTAAAGAGAATGATGAGTTTAAAAAGAGTTAAAACATAATATATTTATAAATATGAATGAAGAAATTGTTTTCATGGGAAAATATGTACATGAAAATGAAATATTAATTAAAGAATAAAATAATTTTTTATTGCAATATAAAACATGATGAATGAAATGATCAATAATGAATACATTGATATAAAATAAAATTCAACATAAAATAAATATGGAGTATATCATTCTATCTTTATTGGGGTGATTTGATAAATGATTAATAATAAAGTTCAACAATTGAAATGATGACTCAATTAATAGAATTTGAGTTATCAGAACCCTAACAATATTTGTAAATTTTGAATCAAAATCCATTAGAATCCTAAAAAATGGATTTCCAAATATCATGAATTAAATAAAGTATTATTAAAAAAATAAATTATTTGTATATATTTAAACAATATAAATATGAATAGGTTCCATAACATTAAAACATGTCTCAATGAAGAGAAATTGGTGTGAAAAGTCATTATTTATTTAAAAAACCCAAATAAATATATCTTCAAATAGATGGATCTTGAAATTGAATTTCAAATACCACGAATAAATATAATTCATGATATTATAATTATATTAGTTAGTATACACACCATTTATATGAAATTTTTTAAATTACAAAAAAATTAGGTCTCCTAAAAATAATTTTTAATACAAGGCACTTATATTATATCGTATTCAATCACTTGAATATATACATTACTAATTAACAAAAATAATTTTTTTTATATTCCTTCAGAGGAAGGTTATTATTCTATATTTAATTTAATACACAACATTTGTTATAATTTGATATTTATTCACTATTTTTACAACTTACATTCTAGTTAAAATTGACTCAATTTATACTTATTTGGTTAATTTTTGAAATAAACTATGATAATTTAATAATACATTAAATACATAATGTAACCATTATAGAACAAAAATATTTAAAATAATAATTAATATAAGATATTATTATTATTTAATATCTCATAGTAATACAAAATATATTTTTATAGTATGTATTCAAGTAGGTTGTTATACCAAACTATACAAGAACTCATAATATATATATATATATATATATTATATGCTTGTGGGTAAAATTACATTAAAACACACACAAACACACAAAACTCACACATAGGATGGAATGATAAGCCATACCCTCGAAGGGATATCCCACTCATGAAGCCTTATTATTTAGTACATGGCCTATAGACCCTATGGGAATGAAGCCCATTAGATGTCCTATAGGCCTAGTGGCCATGAAATCCCATTACATGGCCTTTTTTCCTATATTTTTAATCTAAAGGCCATTCGTTGGATAGAGCTTCTAAAATACATCTGTTACTATAGTGCTTCCACTATTGTAGTGCCTTAAACAGTGCTCGCCACTACTACAGTGTCACCGTTCAATAGTTCCACCGCTGTTATAGTAATCTATTGTACTTCTATATTGTCTGCACCCAATGTGTTTTGAACCCCCATATTTGATGTAGTATTACAGAGTTCTTACCACTAAGCCAATCCCTAACTACATGAACACGTTATAACTTGATCGGTGAGTATGGTTAAAAATGTTTATAATATAAATATAAAATAAAATAAAGATAGTATAAACTTTTTTTTAAGATATCAAATCATATTTTATGTTTTTTTATAAATATGTAAGAAAACAACATAAAAATATTATTTCATGGGGGTAAGAAGTATATAAAATATATAAAACATTATTTTCTTATTATATATAGAAGAAAATGAGTAAATAATTGTTTTTATATAATTATTATTCCATTTTATTATACTAATAATAATTATTCATTACATTGATATTGTTAAATATTATTTATGAAGGATTATAGTAAATAAAATTCTAATATTAAGTAATACTCATGTTGAAATCTTTGGATTTCGTTCAAAAAACTCTTTGATGATAAAGTATGTATGAAAATAATGGTAAAAATAAGATTGTGGATGATCAAGAGGGTTCTTTAAAGATACAAGTATCCATGTTTCAATTAATTTTTTATGATAAATTTATTATTGATGTGGTGGAAGTGTTGGAATTATATATTTATATAGAGTAGGGTAGTTTTGGAATCACCATTTAATTTTTTTTGATAATGTAGTTTCACTAATTAATGGTCAATGGAATAAAATACTAAAAATATGGGTTTAATAATAACATATATTCCACATTCCTCTCGTCTGTTAATTTAGATACATGGTAAGAGTAAATTAATTTTAATTTTCATACCTTTTAATTTTTACCAAAATTAACATTTTTTATTATTAGTAGATCTTAAATATGTAATTTTATATCCTATTAAATATAAACGAAAACCATGTCACCTAATTTTTATGATATGAAGTTTAATTAATGATTAATTAAATTTAATTATATTTATACATGTGATAAAATTTATCTTATTGGAACAAATATTATATATTGAAAACCATTTTTTGTAGAAAAAGGTTATTTTTACAATTAAGTGTTTTTAATTATATTTAGTATTGACTAAAAATTAAATTACTATTAATATATTTTTATATATATTAAAAAATATATTATATTCAATATATAATGTATATTAAATAATCTATTTGATAATAATTACTCATCTTATTTAAAACAATTCAAAGGTATCCTTTTCTACATTAATAATGTAGTTATCATTATCCCTTTTTACTCTTATTATTATAAATTAAAAAATTTCTCATTATTCAAAAATATTAATATTATTTTCAAAAATATCATAACCATTTTTTAAAATTATTTTACCATATATAGGAAAACTAATCTTGTTATTAGCGAATATAAGGCATAACAACTCATTATTTAGAAGTATATTTTTTAATATTAATGCTTTTTATAAGAACTAGTAATAAATTTTATTCCTTATAATGATATTATGAAGATAATTAATTTTCCAATATATTAGATGTTTCATTTAAATAAAAACAAATCCAAATTTATCAATAATTATATTTAATTAGAGAACCATTTTAATTGTTTCCCAGAATATAATATAATTATCTAAGATGATATTTTTTGGGTTTTTAAATTGAAAATTGATGTTTAGAAATATTTTTTTCAAATTTTAAATATTTATTATATAAATCAAAATGTTTCAGAATCATATGAGTCATATAATTGTTACAGTGTTAGAAAAAGAATTATTTTTTACTATTCATCAAAAACTGATTATTTTAGGAAAATATTAAAAATTCACCCCAATATAATTTTTGAAATTTTTAAATAAAAAATATATTTAATCTTATAATAATAAAAATAAAAATTTAAATTTACCATTTAAAATAAAATTTAAAAGAAAATTTTAAAAAAACACCTTCCAACATTTAATTATATTAATCATTCACCCGTTGATGGAAATATTTTTTTTAATTGTTTACTTTCATAGAGTGTTTAACAATGTTATATTAATAGTTATCATAAAAAATTATTTAGAATATTAATTATGAGTATCTTGTGTAACACATATTATATATCATAGTATATATTTTAAAGGAAATAAAATCTATAATTGTAACAATATACTCCTTTAATATATCACATAAAATAAAATTTTAATATCAATTAATAACAGTAATAAGAAAAGGTGTTAAATATATTGAAATGTATGAAGTTATTAATCTGTAATATGGTATGAATATCAATGTAAAGAATACAAAATATTAAATTCCCAAACCATTTTTTTTGAAATGTGTCTCACAATTAGATGTTAATACCCATGTGAAGGATAAAATTTCCCTTTTTGATAATTAATAGTTTGAAATTCACTAATAGATTATCATAGTGTATTTAGAATATATATCTCAATATTACATAAATTAATGATATGAATATTAATATAGGTATTATTTTTTGAAAATTAAATCAATTATTTTATGGATAATGTTATGATTTCCATAAAGTTTATTTCAGGAAAAATAATTATCATACCCCTAAATGATTTCATTAAAATAAAAATCACAATGGGTGTTTACTTTATGTTCTTATAAAAAGTATATGATATAATTGGGTCGATAAAAATAAAATAAATCCACTAATACAAGGTGGATGGTATGTGTTACCAATTTAACATTATCCTCTATATCAATAGTAATTTTATAGGTTATTCATCTTCCATTGGGCCTAGGTGGTTGTTGAATCCAGTAAAGCTATGATATCTTTTTAATAGAACATATATTTTTAAATTCTGGAGTTCTCCAAGAATAATTCAATTGTTAGTGGTTATCATAGATGGATTCTATCATAATTATTATGTTATGATAACTCTTCATTTCCCCCAATCGTTTTATGGTTAATATACTCCATTATGATAATTAACTCAACTTCTGGTTCCCTTTTGAAAAACTCCATTTATGATTCTTACCATATTATTGACATATAATAAATAGGGAATAAATTACATAATCATATTTTAAAATGTTCTTATATTCTTTGATATGTTTGATACATTAACAATGCTAACATTATTAATCATATTACATGATAGATATATTATCCTAAACATAAGGTTCCTCACAACCCCTTGCATTCTGTGGAATTGTTCATTGAGGAAATATATAATCTATCCCTTAAACCCATGGTTCAGTCTAATTTTATCCATTTATAATACCAAATGTTTTTACATGAATTATAAACCATGAATAATATGGGAGAATTTTTATAATAATGAATTTTATTACAATGTAACATCCCTAACTAAACTATTAAATTAGAATGGGTTAGTGGTTCTACTAGCCTTAGGTGATATCCTCTAGACATAAAATGGTAGAATTGAATGAAAACATAAATGAAAATGTTGTTAGATGATTTTTCTTGAAGAAATAACATAAACATACTAGATAAAATATCAATAACCAATGAAAACATATTATTCATGAGATTTAATAACATAACATTAATAGAGACTAATAAACAATAACATACATGTATTAAGGAAAAATTATGGGAATGAGACTCCATAAAACCAAATTACATCTCAACATAGTATCACAAATATAGAATCACTCCAATCACTTCAAAATAGAATACTTAACCTCCAAATCAATTCTATGAGAAAATCATCAAGATGACCCATGAGAAAAGTTCAATACCTTTCATTTAAATGTGCCATGAATAATAATTTATATATGTGAACCAAAGTGGATATGAAAGGGTTTAGTAAATATACACACTATTTCTTCCCTATAAGTGTTTATAACATATAATAATGGGATAGGGTTTTGGAAGCCTCTAAAATATTAATTTATAATAAACTCAAACACCCTGTAAAAACTTCCAAAAATTACAAAAATTAAAATATAAGATGAGATAGGGTTTTATTACCATCATAAAATAAAATTTAAACATCTTGGAAATTTATTTTAAATCATATCAACTTGATTATCCATATTTAATCTATTTAATTTTATTTGTGGTAATAATATTCTAAATTTTAAATTGTTATAAGTAATTACTTATGTGCTATGAATTGTCCATAATTGGATATTTTATGAAAATTTATACCATATAAATTTCAATTTATAATTTTTAAATATTTTCGTGATTTTCAATCAATTTAATAATATGTTATTTTTATAAAATAATAATAGTGTCAATTTTGACACTATTCATTTATATGAATTAAAATTGAATCCACAAAAAGGATATATTCAAAAAAATTTAATAGATTAATAACATGTCATATATATCTAGAAAATTCTTGGAGAACATTAAATAGTTCATCTAATATTTATTTTAATATTTTTAAAACCATTTATTTGATATTTCAATCAATAAAAAAATTACAACATCACTATTGTGTCACCATTAATTATAATTATTTAATCCCTAAAAATTCTAAATATATTTATATGATGTAGATAATTTTAATATATTTATATTGACTATATATTTTCAATGTTTTATGAAGTTTATCACTAAATTAAAATTATTACTCTAATAAGATATATGAGAGTTACATATTGTCACTTTATTTGGTTTTAATAATAATTACATCATTTTCAGGGTCAAAAGTCCGTTAAATGAATATATTACGACCCTTAGGTTATATGGGTCTAATTTTATTCATCCAATATAATTTTGGTAGGTGTTAGGGTAATTTTTTAATATTATTATTACCCTTAATTTCTTGATTTACCTTTAACTATGGTAAATAAAATTTATCGTAGTTACTATTCATAATGCCCAGAAATAAATAGTAGCCTATTAACATAATTTGGAATGACTGATTCCAAATATGGAATCTATTTTTTCTAATTCAAGTCACATAAGATGCAGAAATTAATTTAAAAATAATGCCATTGTGGAAAAAAATGGGTTTTTATTTTTAACATTGTAAAAGATTGAAATGTTTTTACCTAGGAATTCAATGTAAATTTAATGATAATTACATAAATTATATTCAATTATAAAAATGTATTCTATTTATACATTAAAAACATTCAATATAATAAGTTAACCATATAAATTATATTTTTGAAAAAAGTTGTTTTTAATTAAAATTTAGCATATTTTTACTATTCATCAAAATAGGAACATTATTAGAAATATATCAAAAACTATATCCAACATAAATTTTTAAATTTTGGTTCAAAATAAGAAGTTTATTCTATAAAATTGAACTTATAAACTAGTTACAAATTAGATCTAAAATGGGCGTGCCATCAAAAAGCGACAAAATTGCATTTTTTGAAAAATACTTATTTTACCCAAAAAAATTATTTTGTTCTCATAACATGATCTAGAGAATGTGTAAGATGAATAATAATGTTATAAAATTCAATATTTATTTAATACTATTCATAATGTCTAGTTCATTATAATATTATAATAATATCTCGTTTAGTGAAAATCGGTATTGCGTAAAACACACGCTATTGAGGAAGGTTGCTCTTGTGTGTAATGAAAGCCAAGTCAAGGTTGCATGTAGGGAGATCTTCCTTTGGTGTTTCGAATAACATAATTAAAACATAGTTCATTTATACATTGATCCAAATCTATATTCATTTTTTTTAAAATGAATTTTATTTGAAAAAAACGTGAAATTGTGTGCAACACAAGCCAAAAATAGTGTTGTGTATACTACAAGGTAAAACGGTGTTGAGTATAGTGAAAACTAATCTTGGTGTAGCATAAAACACAAGGCATCAAAAAATTAAAAAGAATAATTCTCATAAAATCTTGTGGTGTTACATTCTATCCCTCTTAAAATGAATTTCTCCCTCAAAATTCATCGAGGTTATAAATGGTTTTCTACTTGAAATTTTCTTTCATAGAAACCCACATTATAAAAAGGAATACAAAAACATTATTTTAAAAAGAAATGTAAGAATCATTAAAATCACCCAAATTAACTCAACACTAGGTTTCCACATAAGACAACACATGTGAAAACAAGGATATGGATGAGAAATCTAACCATCAACTTTTGATGAAGAGTGGTAGAGGACATGGCTACGAAAAAGCTAACAATCACAAAGCCATAAATTTCTGATGGTCTAAGGTAGCTTCTTATTCATCAGGTATATGTGTACTAGAAAAACATTTTTGGTTTTCAAGATCACTTCCCTAAAGTTGATGAATTTTTGCATAAGTAGAAATACTTACATGATTTTAGTGTAATATCATCATTGGTCATTCAATGAAAAATTTCCAGTTCATCTCTTATTTAAATAAATGAAGTTGAATTTTTCTGTCTTGAAGTGTTAGAAGATCATGAAATAGAATGATAGGTCATTCCATCCATCTCAAATAAATGGTTTGCAAATTTTATTAAATATACATAAGTCTATATATGGTGACATTAATCGTATATAGTTCCAAAAATGGACTTATACTTCATATATCAAACCACATAACAAAATAAAACTATCTTCTACTAACCAAGGACTTTTTGTAGGCTAGTGGTAGGTGATAAAGGCATGTCACACATCGGTTGTGGGTTTGATTGCCGCATCCTTTTCCAATGGGATGGGTGGTTGCCCATCCTACAGGTCATCCTTTTTCTAAAACTATACTATTATAACATTTCCGAAATAATATCATAAATTTCTAGGCTGAAACAATACAATCTGATGTCTAACATAATCTATTCCAATCTTTAGGATTATCCAAAATACTTCTGTCCAATATCATAGTATAATGAACAAGATTACTAGAGAGGTCATTCTACCAAGCATGTAAATACCATCATTTATCCCCAATATATCATAATATATATCTTGTTTATCACATTCTAAACATGTGAATACCTTAATCTTGTATTCTCTTGAAACATGAATTACTATAGAACCTTAGTGAAAACATTAATTCTATGAAAAGTTAACACTTTCCACATACCAAAATCACAAAATTTATATATACTCAAACCATGATATAACTTTGTCCTTATATCAGTCATGAGCTCAGGAATACTATCAAACATTTTATTTTTTCCTTATACCTTCATTATGTGCAAAACATCTTCTTTCCAAAATTATTCTAGTCACTTTTTAGGGTTACTAGTGGCATGATATTATTGGAAACCAATACATATATATTCTAATATTCCATGATACTATAAATGAGATTCCATGATACTATTTTGAAATCTCATTACATAAACACTTAATCATTCAACAACATCATTATCATACTCAACATCACAAATAGTGATCACATGTGACTTTCCTTTATTCTTTTTCCTTGAGATGTTTCTCATGTTGATCATCATTAACCCTTGGATTAGGGAATTGAATAGAAAAATACCCCATTTCCTTTCACTTGTAGCATTGAAGTGTTAGTGGTACATTCTCTATAGTATTTTCTTTATTAATGTCATTAGAAACCTTTTTCCCATTATATAGGCAATTATCTGGTCGATGAGATTCATTTCCACAGTTGAAACATTTTCTATTACATTTTAGAAAATCTCCACTATGCTTTTTTCCACACTTTGAATATAAAGAAACATTCATCTTCTTTTCACCATTGTTCTGATATTTTTACTTGAACTTTATCTTTCATTTGTTGTCAAAACCTTAATATTGATATGTAACACCAACTTCCAGTTCTACCGTGATAGAACAACTCACAATTTCTTCATAGCTACTGAAGTATCTTATAGATAATTCCCTTAGAAGACTTGGTTTTATTCCACTGAAGAATCGATCAACTTTACTTTTAGGTTGGATGATAATTACATATGCATACCTTGCAAGCCTTGTAAAATTCACCTCGTATATACAAACAGATTCATCTTCCTTTTTCTTAACCTCATGGAACTCCTTTTACATATTCTTTTGAATAATACGAGCAATGTACTTTTTGAAAAACAAGTTCTTGGACTTATCCCATTCCATGGATTCAATTTCATATTAGGGCCTTGTATTCTTAATTAGAATCCACTACTGGTCTGCTTCATCTTCTAACCGGTAATCAACCAAAATGACTTTTTCATGATCTGAATAGATAAGTATGGGAAATATATTTTAAATGTTACTTATCCATTATTCAGCAACAATTGGATCAGAAAAACCACTAAAAGAATGTGGGCGTTGCCTCATGAAGGACTCAACAGAATATTGTTCCCTTCTCTACTCATTTGAAAGTACAAAATGATTCATAGCTTGGGTAAGTATAGAAATAAGATTTTAAACTCTATATCCCATAACGTTGGTTTATTAAGGAGTAAAATCATTTCATTGTCCATTACATTGATCAACACAGATCCTTCGGGTTCCCACCATCGTCTAAAACCCAAAACGAATAGTGTGAAAGGAAAAAATAATGTTAGGAAAACAACATAATAAAAGAGGAGTACCTTCAGTATCTAATACCTTAGGTTTAATTCTATGATCGTTATTGCAATTCTAGGACTATAACATATACTTATACTTAACCTTAGTGAGATCAATATACATACCTTAGAAATATCTCTAGGTATCTCACTAAAGCTTATGTATCCATGTTTCCAAAGGTTAACTAAACCCTCACTATGATACCAAATATAAAGACCCAAGCTTGAAGTACATGGAAATTACATTAATTTTTTGTAAGACATAATATATGACACAAACAGATGCCCAAATACCATGTTAGTTTAGTGTCTTTGGATACTCAGAACATAATCTTCTAATCATTGTGAAAGATCTTCAACATCTTCCATAACGATCTTACCCTTTTGTTATCTTACCTAAAATATTTATTTATATCTTGGGGAAAATAAAACATAAAAATAGTGAGCTCAAATGCATAGTAAGGGTAAACATGGAGAATATAAAAACAATCCATAAACATTTGAACATAAAAACATGAACATAAAACATCAAAAGCCTGAGAAATGACATAAATCTTGACAGTACATAAGGCATAGATCTTAAAGGAAAATTAATCATGATAAAATTTCATGGGAATAAAACATGGAATTGTGGAAAACTATTAAGCACATGATATGATTTCCATAGTATCCAAGGGATTGTTTCCAAGACCATCATAGTGGACAAAGTCTAGTACTGAACTGGGTTTATTTTTTGTTCTTTCCCTATATGACTGAACCAGATTCCCTTGTCGTTCCGTCCATGTCTATCTCATGAGATATAAATATTTATCCAATGCATTGGAGGTAGATATAGGTCTCACACATCTCATAATGAAATCATTATTTTCTGTGCCACAAAATAAACATAATCCATTCATCATAACCTAATGAATAAAATGAGATTCATAAATATAATCCCATCATAACATAACACATATAACAAAATGGATATCATTTCTTCATAAGAAAAATCAAACCATGTAAATAATATAGACATTATACTTTTAAGATAATCATATCAAATAATTTAACCTTAGATGGAAAATAGGTTTGATAAAACCCTTGAAATGAATTCTTGAGGAAAATATCCTTTCTTCTTCAAAATAGTTTTCTTTTCTCAAAATGCCATGAAATTTTAAAAGAGAATTATTTTTTTGAAAATAATCATGAAATAGTGTAGAGTATGCTTCCTGTAAATAAGTAGTTATGAAACCACAAAATTCTATTCATGCCGTATAAGTTAAAACAACATTATACTTATACTTTTGTCGGAAAAGTCAAAAAGTACCTCATATGGTAAACAAAAGAAATATTACTTAAATATCATATAGTGAAAGTAAAAAATTGGTGAATAAAACTTTAAATATAGAATTTTTTTTAGAAAACATGGAAATGGATGATAAATATAACCTAATAAATACATACGAATAAACAATCTCGGTTAAGAACGAGATTGGAATAATTATCCCTTACCTTATGTCCAATTTCTTCCATATGTGTCCGAGAATCCTATATAATGGGTTTAAACTTATTATTAACTTCTAAAATAACCATAATAATATTTATGATATCATATATGATTCACTTACGACTTTATATTACCCATTCTTTTTTCAATTTTATGTTAAAGTAGTGTTTTGGATAAAACTGTTTCATTTATCATTCTTGTTTTGACATGTAATTCTTCATATGATTACTTAGATCATGATTAAAAATTTCAATAATGTAAAACATGATTTATATATAATATATATTCATCATATAAATATATATAATAGATTGATAAATGGAATGAAATACACCTTTCATAGAGACAGTAGGCCATATGTACGCAAGAACAATGTTTTCATTTTCTTATTAAATTGAATGGAAGTAAATGAAATATATATATATAAAAATAAATCCAGTAGAATTATTATGTAATATTTTTAATTATTACTTATTATATATAATTTATAATCATTCTATAATTGTTAACATGGAGAATGAATATCATCGCATCGTGGAGACGGTAACCCGTACGTACGCACGAGCGATGATATCATTATCATAATTATTGAATAGAATTAGAGTGGATGATATAATATCTCAAAATTTGAATCATGTTATAATAAGCATATATAGTTATTATTTACACCATTATAACCATCCAAGTAAGGTGGTGGTGGCAAAACAGATTACACCACATCGCGGAGATGGTATTCCGTACGTACGCACGCGCAGTGATTTCATTTTCCGTAGGATGGATATGAGGTAAAATTGGGTTGTTTCATATTTATAATAACATATCAGTATATGAGTGATACTTATTTTATTACTTTATAATGAAACAAATAAATAAGTGGAAGTAGATTAAGAAATAAATATGAATGAATCGGTAAAGGATATTACTTCTTCTTCCACCCTCCTCTTCTAAACCTCCTCTCAGGGCACTAGAGTTGGTATTTCAAAAAGAAAAGGACCTATAGTATGTTTATAAAGAAGTGGAGAAGGGAAATGGACAGTTTTTGGCCTATTTTGAAGGCTCAAAGTGTTGTGAAGAGGAGAGGGAGGAGGTTCTCTTTTATAAGAGAGGAGATGTGCACTTTTGGAAATGTCTTAAATATTAATTTATAATAAACACAAACACCTTTTAAAAAACATATAAAATGACTCAAATACGAATATTTGATGAGATAGGGTTGTAATATTATCATAGAAAAAAATTTAGACACGTTTGGAATTTATTTTAAACCTTATCAACTTGATTTATGCTTATTTAATCTATTTCATTTTATTTGTGGTAATAATATTCTAAATTTTAAATTGTTATAAATAATTACTTATGGGTTTTTAATTGTCCATAATTAGATATTTTATACAATTTTTGACCATATAAATTTCAATTTATAAATTTTAAATATTTTTTTGATATATAAACAATTTAATAATATGTTATTTTTATGAAATAACAATAGTGACAATTCTGACGCTATTCATTTAGTTGAATTTAAATATACTCCACATAGAGGATATATTAGAAAAAAACTATTTAATATATTAATAACATGTAATATTTATCTAGAAAATTATTTGATCACATTAAATAGTTCATCTAATATTTATTTTAATATTGTAGAACCATTTATTTGATATTTCAATCAATAAAAAACGTTCTACATCACTATTGTGTCACCATTAATGATAATTATATAATCCATAAAAATTATAAATAAATTCACATAATGTATATAATTTTATTATATTTTTGGTGACTATTTATGTTTGAAGGTTTATGAACTTTATCACTAAAATAAAATTATTACAATTATAAGATATAAGAGAGTGACAAGTTGTCACTTTCCTTGGTTTTAATAATAATTACATCATTTTCATGGTAAAAAGACCATTAAATGTATCTATTACAACCCTTAGGTGATATGGTTCTACTTTTATTCATCCAATAGAATTTTTTCAGGTGTTAGGATAATTTTCGAATTTTATTGTTACCCTTAATTTCCTTATTTACCTTTAACTGTGGTAAATAAAATTTACCGTAGTTACTATTCATAATGCCCAAAATTAAAAAGTAGCCTATTAACATAATTTTTACCTGATGATTCCCAATATGGAATCAATTTTTCCAAATTCAAGATACGGAATATGTAGTAACTAATTTAAAATTAATCCCGTTGTGGAAAGAAATGGGTTTTTATTAAAAACATTGCAAAAAATTATAATATTTTTACCTATGAATTCAACGTAAAATTAATGATAATGACATACTTTATATTAAATTGTAAAAATATATTCTATTTATACTTTAAAACCATTCAATATTATAACTTAACCATATAATTTATTTTTATGAAAAAAGTTGTTTTTAATTAAAAATTAGCGTATTTTTACTATTCATCAAAATATGAACGTTATAAAAAAAATATCAAAACATTATCCAACGTAAAGTTTTATATCCTGATTCATAATAAAAAGTTTATTATGTAAAATTGAACTTATAAACTTGTTAAAAATTAGATTTAAATTTGGTGCGGCATTAAAAGGTGGCAAAACTACATTTTTTGAAAAATATTTATTTTACCTGAGAAGTTTATTTTGTTCTCATAACATGATCTAGAAAATGTGTATGATGAATGATAATGTTATAAAATTAAAAATTTAGTTAATACTATTCATAATGACTATTACATAATAATATCTCATTTAGTGAAACTCGGTATTGAGTATGACACATGCTATCAAGGAAGGTCGCTCTTGCGTGTAATGCAAGCCAAGTCAGGGTTGCGTATAGGGAAAGCTTCCTTTGGTGTTGCTTATAACATAATAGAAACATAGTTATATTATACATTGATCAAAATCTATACTCGGTGTTGTGTAAAATGAATTTTATTTGAAAAAAACTTGAAATTTTGTGTAACAAAAGCCATGAATAGTGTTGCGTATACTACAAGCTAATACAGTGTTGCGTATAGCGTAAGATAATCTTGGTGTATTGTACAACACAAGGCATCAAATAAATTAAGAATAATATTTCTCATAAAATCCTTGGGTGTTACATCCTCTCCCTATTTCCCCTCTCAGTTCTTCTAAACCCTAGGTAATCTATGACCCATTTTTTGGTTATTTCATCTATTTTTAGGGAATACAATGGGTATCTTGGGCAGAATTAGTGAATGTTTTAAAATCTTCAATAGAATGAGAACAATTGCAGTCTATTTTGTTTTCCCACCATCATTTTTGGTTTTTTTATTCTATGCATTTGATTAGACCAATTTTAATTTGGTTCTTTAGGTAATTTTTATTTTTCATCTAGTTGTTTAGGGTGTGTTGTGGCTCTTTGAAGAGTTAAATACTTATGGACAGGTAAGAATATATATTTATATACCCACATTACATCATGGATAGGGGAATACACACATTGTATTTAGGGGTTTATATATATAGATGTTTATATACATGTATGTGAAAAACAATTATTCTGAAAGGCAATGTGTTCTTTGGTGATTCATCTTGATTATCCTCCCTTTGAGATACATGTTACAATGTAAATTTTTATTTATTTAATTATAAAATGTGGGTGATTTATAAATTTACATTTTATGTATGTATAAATATATATGATAACATTATGATGATTTGAAAACATTTTAGTCTATTTTGTTCTTAACATTATTGTTTTTACATATGAAATTCATGTTCCCATATTGAAATTAAATGCTTAATTATGTGATTATTATATGAAATTATAATGGGAATTTTTGACATGGTTTTTATAATTGGGATATCATTTATAAATTATATTGTTTTATAGAATGAAAATAATTTTTAATGGGACATTGGTTTTTAATGGATCTATTCAACTAAATGTGAATTAAAATGGTTTTTAGTTTTTTTTCGATAGGTGATTTGAAAAATGTTTCTAGTTAACCCATTGTGTAAAGTCCATAGAGAATTCTTTATAAATTGTTTTATGGAAATGGGGGTCCTTTTCCCTGGATTTTCTTTTATAGGATATGACCCTTATTGAAGGGATACTTTTAAATGGATTTTAATGTGGAGGAGAATTCCAACATTTATATGAAATTACTTGAAAGAGTTTTTTATGAAATGAGATAATGTTATTGTATTTACAAACTGTGTTTTTGTGACAAAGTCTTATTTGGTTAGTTTTGTTTTCAAATGTTGTTTCTGATAGACATGCTTTTGGATCCCCTTTCTTACATCATCATGTGTCGGTTATTATCATTATATGATGCTTATTTCTATATTTTTTTGGGAATATTAATGTATATGTTGTGATTTAATGTTAGTTATTAGGGTGTTATTAATAATTAGGGTACATGTGTGTGGGTATTTATTTTCTCAACTTATATGTTATACTTTTCTTGTTCTTTCTATGCCAAAAATACATTGTATTTGTCATGATAACCTAGATAAAGGGTGGTAGTCTAGATATTTTCTACAATATAGAGATTCACAATATATATGGACCCTATATCATGAGATATGAATAAATAGGGCATTCATATTGACAAGTCTAGTGAAACTAATACTATTTTTTTGTTAGGATACAAAGTATGTAGGGATGTTGGTCTGTTTTGGGTGAGTATAGGATGTCCCCAAAATTAGGACAATAGGTTAGATCCCATGAAACATATGATTTATTAAATTGTGAATACAGGTAGTTTCATATATTTATTTTTATATAATATTCCCTGAATCCACCTTTGTGGAAATTTTTTGTTTGTTTTTGATTATTATATGTATGTGATGGTTGGTTCTTTAATTATTATGATTTACCCATGTGAGTGTGTTGGTTTATTTTAATTTTTAAATTGAGTTATCATATATATTAACAAAAATATTTTGAATTTAAATAATCTTGTATTGGTACACTAAAGTTGATATCAATATTTATGTTTTGGTATAAGTGGTGGCTTCGACAAGAGGAATGTTTTTAATGTAGGTTGTTTAATTTAAATAATACATATATGTTGTTTTTAAAAAGTAAATGTGCGTATGTGGTTTTTGTAAATGGATTAAGCCAATGTATTTTTTAAAAGAGTCCTTTGTGTTTGGTTTTTGAAAATGAATGGAAATGTTTTGAGGTTGAATTATGGAATTATTTAAACTTCCATACAAGGTATAAATGTTTATATTACATTATATATATATTTTTTAAAACTGGTGTTATGAATTTCCTTAAGATACATATTTCATAGTTTTGGTGGGTTTCAGTGACCTACTTGGATTTTTGATCATTTCAATATCATTTTAGATTTTGTGTTCTCTATTGGTTCTCATTTATTTGTTGTAGTAGTGGGGTGAGTTGTGTTTTGGTTATATGGAGGTTAGATAGTATTTATTCTTTGTTATAGTAATTCATTTCAAGATATATTTTCTTCTATTATACATATTTTTTACCTCTTATTTTTACTTATTCCACTATAGTTTCTCTCTATTTTGGGAGAAATCATTCCCAAAGTGATTTATCAGATGCGAATTATCTAATTTCTAGACCGTGGGATTTAGGAATGAACTTCGATCTATGTGGTGGTCTGGGTTGGGTGTTGGTTTTGATAATAGCCCGTGCTAGTTCATTTTATAAATAATATCAAAGGA
This sequence comes from Viscum album, assembly GCA_963277665.1. NCBI lineage: Eukaryota > Viridiplantae > Streptophyta > Magnoliopsida > Santalales > Viscaceae > Viscum > Viscum album. The sequence goes on along the minus strand of OY728138.1, from coordinate 1,099,361,812 downwards.
GGTTTGGTTTTCATTTAGTAAAAGCATAATTCTTTTTTCCCTTATGATTTGGTGATGTTTGGAGCAGAAGCATATTATGGATATCATTTCATAAGAAGTAAGTGTGGGAAAAGTCTAGGTAAAAATTTCTCATTTTGAGCTGCAATATTCGGGGGGAGGTTGGGTATTTAGTTATGAATTTAGGATTTATTTATTTATTTTTGATGGATTTTGAGGACATTGTTGTTTTATCCCCTTTGATCATGTGCATCTTACTGGGGGCCACTCATTAGTTTTGAGGTGGAAAGGGAAGAGTACTTTAGGTACATAGTTGGTGCACATAGTATAGGATACCATTTGGTGTTTGTACTTTTGAGTCTATCTCCTTAATAGAGTGTTTTTAAAGGCTTCACTCATTTTCTTGACAATTATGACCAAATAACTCATGAAATGTTCTTCCCCTATTAAACTTTTTGGGAATCCTATCAAATATGGATTCTAAAAGAGTGGTTTTCACTTATAGGAGGATGATCTAGGAGTGTGGGGATTTATTTTTTTATAGATATGGTTCTTTTTATCAATGATTGATTTTTTTGTGATATTTTCTCATAGTTTGTAAAACCTTGTTTTGTAAAATGAATGTAATTTTAGAAAGAACATTCTTTTCAAAACATTTTTTGTGGGATTTTTTGTTAAATGGATTTTTCCTTTATGAAATAGTGTTTTGAAAAAGAAGATTATTTTTGGATAGTAGTTATTCAGACACATATTGTTTTAATGATAATAGATTTTGGGGTTGATTTTTAAGAGGTTCCTTGTTTGAGATGTGTTTGTTCCAAAAAAAGGTTGTTTCTTTTTGAAATGTGTTGAACTAGTTTTGAGAAATACCCTAGTGGAGAGTGAATTCTAAATTATAGTGTAAAAATAGTGAACTCAGAAGAAAATATATTTTGGTTTTTATGTTGTGTTCCTCTATTAAGGGATCGTTGTTTTGTTTTGATTCTTTTCATGTGAAGTAATAAATTTTTGTATTCTTTGTGGAATAAATTAGTGATTTTCATGCCTTATACTACAGTTTTCCTCCCAAAGAATATTAGAATTGATACCTTATTTCTGATGCCCACCTAGATACTGAATGGAGTTTTGGATGTGGAACCTTCCATGGGAGATTTATTTAGATAATTCTCTAACTTTATAGTATTTTATGGTGAGAATCTACGGTGTTTTATTTAGGTTCACATTTTTGAGGGTTGTGATCATAGATTTAGTGTTTTAGATATAGTGGTTGATGAAATATTATATATGATTAACTATTGTGATTTTTATTTTTGATTGACTTCAATGAAATTATTTGTGTGCCTAATAGTTCTTGTGGATTGATCACCTCCCTCTGGCACTAGTGAGTACTTTTGGAGGGTTGTTATTCTAGTGTCTAATATATTGTTGTTTCGTATTAGTTATATTTTAATGAGACATGTTTTTTGGGTGGATGTTTGTAGATAGTTTTTTCAACATTAATTCTTTTGTTGATAACTTTTTGTAGCTATTTGTTTGTAAATGAAAGGGGATACTGGTACATGATTGTGTAACTAGGGTGTTTAGTTTAACATTTTAATTGAGTATACTAGTTGGTGTTTGGTTGTGGATATTTTTTGGTAAAAAATGATAGGGTGACTCAATGTTTAACCCAATTAATCTTTACATCAGGGTTCACGTTGACATACCATGTATATATTTTTAGAATACTTGTGGTTGTTCTTCCTCTTTTTGGATTGGGAGTGTTTTTTTAAGAGAGTCTATCTCATGGTTTCATAGTTCATTGAGGATGTGTCTCCCAATAATTTTTAATTGTTTCACCATTTTAGAGGAACTCTAAATGTCAGGGATGCAATTTTAGAGGAGTAATCAATAGTGGGGGGACCATATTTGTTTTTGTAAAACCTCGACTTTTGAGATAGTTTTTGTTTTTATTATTTTATTTTTCTATAAGATATTTTGTGCAGTTGCGGACTCAGCCCGACTAAAATTTTTCATTTTGTAAATACAAATGGTTTAAGGCTTGTTAGTGCCTGACACGTGGGCATTGCATGGTGGAAGTCGCATAGCTTATCTAAACTAACTTGCAGCCTACTCAGTGCACAACTAATTAGTTAATTAAGAAAAAATAATAATAATGAGATTAAATTAAAATATTCATAAAGTGAAAATAAATAAAATAAGAAAAGTGTAATAAAATTTAGTGAAATTTTTTAAAAGTAATAATAATAATTTTATTTTAGGATAATTTATTAATTATTAGTGATAAGGAAGCTAATTTTTTTAAGATATCATCAATGTTATTACTAGTGTGAAGGATGTAAATTTTATTAAATTGTTGTTAATGTCATAGTAAATAATTATGTTATTATTATTGATCTTAGTGACCTCATAATTATTATTATTAAAAACATTAGTATTATTATTGTAACAATCATAATTTTGTTTTATTGTTAACTTATTTTTATTTTATTTTTTCTTATATTTCATTTTGTTAGGGTTTCTCCCCCCTAACCCCCTGCATCAAACCCATCTCCCCTTATAAACCCCCTTCACATCGCACCCAACTCATCCTCACTCTCCCACATCACGCCACCTGGCTCCCCACAACTAGCTATCATCACAATCCAACTCCCTCTTCCCTATTCCATGTTGTGCCTCACCTAATTCCCTCAGTTATTCATGCATCGCGCTACTCCCCCTTCTTACTGCCTATACAAAAAACCCCATCCATAGTAGCTCTCTAGTGATTCTCCATGGTCGACGGACTCCCCTCCCTTATGCTACCCCACCAGCTGCGACCTCCCATCCCTGCATGCTCCCCTCAGGAAGCCCCTCCAGGTAAAACCCTCCATCAGTTTGGCGGTTTTTTTCCAACAGGTATGTGGTCAAATTTTAGGGTATAACCAACTGTTATTGGATTTGATATTCTTGGTTAGGGCACCTTTTTTTTCTTTCGTGGTATGAATGAGGTGTGGGTTGGATTTCATGCCATTTTAAGGAGGGATCCCCATTTGAGGTAGGTTGTTCTTTTCCCTAGAATCTCTAGATGAATTTAATTATGATTGGTAGAGTTTATAAATGTATTATTTGGGTTTTTATGTTGCGAGAATGGTATTTTTGGAATGGTTGGTGTGTTGGTAAGTTGGAAACAAGTTTTTGATAAAGGCAATGGCAATATTTTGTGTGTTCTTTAATTTAATATATTTTAGTTAGATTTTAAGGGTTTTTTGGATATTTTGAAATGAATTTTTAAGGTCTTTCAAGTTTTTGTATGTTTGAATAAATATTTTCAAAGGAAAATGAATCACTTTGGGTGTATTTTTTTATTGATTTTAATTCTATGGTTAATTTTTCAATTGCTTGAGATGGTGAAAATATTGTTTTAAATGTAGTTTAAAGTGTGAGTAGTTTAATGGGTGGTCTTGGACCTTTGTTTTTTGGACTTAATTGGGTGTTTTCTTGTGTTATAAAAAGGTGAATTTGGGAATTTTGTAATCGATGGAAAAGGTATTTGAAAAAGGGATTTTCTATCGTGTGCCTAAATTGACAATGGTTAAGTTTTGTAATGGGGGTGTTTTATTTGAATGTTTGGCCATTTTTGTAATGGTAGTGGTATGTGTGGTATGTGAACGTTGATTCTAGAATAAGGGAAACCCTCTAGTATCTTGGTGGGGGGACTAGAACTAGTGCACTAGTGATATGGAAGTGTCTTTTCTGAACTTCACTTAGAGAAGATTGGAACTTACAATACTAAATAAATATATGGGCGATGATTTGAGACCACTAGGGTTATAGGGATGTCCCCTACTAGTGGATCGTGCATGGGAATAGAGGTTTTTGTGGTTTCTATACAACAGTTTCACTGAGGAAAAAGGTTATAGGGTCCCACTCGAGCTATATGACCCATATGTGATTTACCCATGGTGCTCTACTATTCATGATGTGGTTCCATCTGTCGTCATACAGTGTACCACTTGAGTGTGAATGCGTTCTTTGTAAATTTTCTATTCTCATTTAAAGTAGTGTTTGTGAAATTGTTTTTCTTCAAGTGTTCCTTTTTGACTCCTAGTTTGTAAATGTTTTCCATAAAAGTGTTTTAAAAGCTTGAATTTGAATAACAGTGTTTAATTATCTCTTTGAAATTTTGGAATTGATCTTTTTTATTTGGGGTCATACTAATAGGATCTTGGCTCACACCCTACATATACCTTTGGGTGTGTGTAGACCTTTTTCTTTGTGTATCCCAGGTTGATGCATTGTTCTGGGAGATGTGATTTAGGGTTTTTATGGACTTCTCATGAAGGTTGGTGTGAGTAGCTTAGGGATGCGGTTTCTAATGTCACATGAATTTTTATGTTGGATTTTCAGTTTTATTTATTTATTTCGCTTCTTGAGGAGTTCTATTTGAGTTGTAAACATTAAATTTTTTCATTGTTTAAGGGTTGGTTTGGTTTCCTCTTTATAGTTTTATCTTATTTAACTTGTTAGTGGTTTTTTGTTTATTATTTTGTGTAATTTGTTCTCACATATTATTTATGATACCTAGGGAGTTATGCCAACATGTGGGGATCAGGAACACCCGTCAGGCCTTCTCTCTGACTGGGTTGGGTATCAATTGGATGGCGACCAGGCTCGGTTCGTGAAAAAACAGTATCAGAGTAGGGAGGCTCTCTTATATCATTTTCTGTTAGGAAGGTTTAGGGTAGACCATAGTTAATAGTGTCCAAAATTGATGTTAAGGCTATGAGTAAGGAGCCTGGCATGAACACCTCATGGCAGGACCCATGTTACAAGGGGAAGTTGAGGTTTTTATGAGTCTTTGGTTCTTATGGTTAATCTTGTTTGGGGTAAATGAAAATGGAGAATGGTCAATGGTCTTATCGATATCATAGGTCCTAACAGGCCATGTGGTGTTGGGGACATTGACCTAGTACACTCTCCATGATGGTGGAGTGATTGGCATATGGATTCCAACCATATTCCCAAGTCATCTGCTAACACACATTTCTTATTGCGTTGTCTTGTGTCCCTTTGGGTTTTAAAAATATTTTTAAAAACCAATAATTGAAAATTAATTAAATCTTAATATTTATGTGGAAATGAATTTATTATCAAAGTGGTGGAACATGGGTATTTAGAACTATTTCAAATGGGGTTCTAGAAATTTGGATTTCTGTGAAACAGGTTTTTTGTAAAATGGGATTGGATTTTAAAAATTGAAATTCGAGGAGTTATAAAATAGATAGTTTGGGAAACTTGGATGACTCTATAGTGGGTTTTGGAATTTTTTTCAATGGAATTTATTAAACTATTAAAATGTGTTTTAAATGGGATGGAGTCTTTCAGAATTTATTTGCAGAGTTTTGAGATGCTTTTTGATTTATTAATTTGAGAGCCTTTAGATAGTTTTATAAATCCTTAAAACCTTTCTTTAAAATGAGAAGAGTTGAGTTCTTACATAAATAGTGTCTGATAAAAAGGGGTTTTTAAAGAAATCAATGGTGTTTTAAAAATGGGTGAATTTTTTTGAGATAAATGGGTAAGACTTGAATGTGATTTTTGATGTGAATGGATGGTGTTTTTTCAAAGATGTATTTAATATTTTAATGATGTTAAACCTTGTGACCTTTGGTTTTGAAAAGTGGGGGTGTGAGGCGATTTTTGTTTTGGAGAGTGGAATTATTTTTTTTCTAAACATTTGAAATTTCATGGGTGACCATAAGCATGAGATATAATTAGAAGATGAGTTGGAGCCTAGTTGTAAAGAGAGAATACATGTGTAAGTCCCTTGGGGTGCCATTTTAGAATGAAAATCCAACACTCACGGCCTTATTTTCAATAGTGTTTTTATTGAGAGGATAGGGTGTTTGATGATCCATAGTTGTGTGGTGTGTCTTTTTGTCTTTTGGGAATCTTGTAGTGTGGTGTTTTGAGTTTAGGAAACCTATCTTATTTGGTAAATGTTCCATGTTTATGTCTCATCGGTATGTTTATTTATGGTTTTGATTAGTATTATTCATTGAGAAGTGTTTTGGGAGGTCTCTATAGTGGGGTTTTCCTATTCATTGGGAGTTTTCTCATGGTATTCCTAACCAACAAACCAATTTTTGTGGGTCTGTAGTTCTTCATCCTGGTTAGGGAATAACCCCCCTCCTACATCAAGATCTAATATCCTTATGAGATGCAACCCAGATGATTCTCCTTCGACTAGGCCTCTATTTGATCAAACAAAATACATTCCTTTTGAGGTCCAGTGTTGTGTTTATCATTATTTCTCTATTAAGTAAATCCTCTCGTAGAAGGAGAGTGGTTGTGAGAGGGTGAAGGAATTTTTGGTTTCCTTGAGTAATCTAATGGTAAAAGGGTAATGTTCAACATCATTAAATTTTTTGTATTGTTTGGAAGCTACCTATAGTTATTGGTGTGGGATGCTGTTTTAAATGATCCTTGGGTCATTCATTGGTTTTGTCAAAGGAAGAGGTCTTGCTAGGCCACTTGTGTGGGAATCTAGTCGTATGAAGATATTTTTGTGACCTGAAAAAATCTTAGTCCATTTAAGAAAAAATTTAAAATTCTTTTCCATGTAATGATTCTTTCAGCAGCAAGGGTCATGTTAGGTGATGCTTGGAACTTTTGTGCTCTTGTTTGGTTTTAAGGGATAATTTTATAGGATGTTACAAGGGACTCTATCTTGACAGAAGTTTATTTTCCCTTGGAAAATTTCAAATTCCTCCATTTTATATGATGGGGTATTTAATGTGTAATTCCTCTTGATGTTTCACATTCGGGGTAATAAAGGGTGATGCATATGCACCATCATAGATTTAGTGTTGGTGGTGTTTCGTGTCAGAGCAAGTGGATGTCAGGGTGTGTTGTGCCTAATGATCTTGCCTTTATTGTGGTATGGTTGCTAGTGTTGGTAGAAAAAGGAGTTTCATTCAAATGGTTCAATGACTTACTACGAGGCCGAAGATACTTCCACTAACAGAACTCTAGTTGTAGGTCCTAGAGTGAATTTGGTTCATAGTTAGGGAAAAACTAGTGTCATGAATGTCTTGGGACTAATTCCTATTATTTAATGTGGAAGAGGGGGATATCTTAAACCTTTGAATTCGTTTTCCTATCTTAGTTGTTCCCTTTCAATGAAAAATAGTGGGAAGACATCATTTCCATGATGTGGCCTATTTTATAGAAAGGGGTAAACCCTTGGTTTTTTAGAGGCATAGTCATCTCAATTTCATGAAAATACATTCGTTGCATCTCAACAGATGTTGGAATTCATTTAATGGACCTTATGAGGTCTATTTTTGGTAAAACCAGTCTCAATTCTATTTTGTTGGTCATCTAGCTATATGAAGTTTTTGGTTTGTCTTCGACTTTGGTTTTGATGCCATGATAGTTGGTCCCATCAGTACCTGGACCGTGGGGTATGGGGGTATGGTCAGTATAAGAATGTTTCTATGTTTGTGTATTTTCATTGTTTCTAATAGTGGGGTGAACCACAACGGGTCTCACTCAATGGTATCTGGGATGAATCAGTGATGGACATTTTTCATAATAGTAGGGAGTCTGTTTGGGCCTCCCACTATTAGTCATTTGGTTCTTGTATCGGGGGTTGGTTGGTTTCTAATGGCAGGAGTCCGTTCGGGCCTCCCCATGTCATTAATTTGGTTTTGTTCCTATAAATGGTTTGGTTCTACATGTTTACTTTGGAAAAGGTGTGTGGTTTATTTTTAGTAGTGCTTGACATGTTTTAGTTTTAGAGGTTGGATTATGTGGGTGTGAAAATTTTGATACTTTATCAATCAAGTAGAGGTGTTCTAGCTCTTTGGGGCAGAAGACACTTAGTGGAAAGTCATACTAGAGGTTTCTTGAGGTTTTCATTTATGTCACTTTCTTTGAGCATGGTGTATTTGCCTCTTTTATCTTGTTTTCATAGGGGTCCTCTTTGATCCTTCAGGGTGTATCCATTTTGTTTGGTCTATGTCTTGTTGTGGCTTTCTGTGAGAGGAAAGCTTTATAGTGTGGATAATTGTAACACTCGGACTTTGGGGATTATTTTATTTTTATTATTTTATTTTTTTGGAGAAATTTTATCTAGTTGTGGGTCGAGCCCAGTTCAAATTTTTTGTTATGCGGATAAATATTGGTTTTAGTCTTGTTAGTACACGACACATAGGCATAGTATGGTGGGAACTGTGTGGATTCTCCAAGCCAGCATTCAGCCTACTTGATGCATAACTAATTAAAAAAATTAATGAAATGAATTGATCAATAATTAAATTAATTTAAAATAGCGATAATGTGAAACTAAAATAAAATTATAAATTGGTAATAAACATTAATTAATTGTTTTAATGGTAATAATAATATTATTCTTTGAGTATGTTATTATTTTTTATTATTATTAGTGATAAGGATAATAATTTTATTATGTTATTATTTTTATTATTATTAGGGTTATGGATGTGAATTTTATTAAATTGTTATTAATATTATTCTAAACAATTATGGTATTATTATTGATATTAGTGACCTTATAATAATAATTATTATTATAAAAAACAATTGTATAATTAATATAACTATAATAAATTTGTTCAATGTAAACTTATTTTTATTTTATTTTTACATCATTTTCATTTGGTTGGGGTTTCTACACCCTAAACACCCTACATTAAACCCATCTCCCCATCCTAAGCCTCTTCTTGTCGCACCCATCTCCCCCTACCTCTCCCATGTCACACTGCCCTTGCTCTCCTTGGTCTGTTGTAATCACACCATAGCTCCTACCACCCACTTCCATGTTTCACTTACCCTACTGCCCTCAGCCAGCTGTACACTATGATGATCCCCCATTCTTCATCCCTGTAGTGTGACCCCAATCTGCCCTACCTCTTCGGCGATTCCTCATGGACGACGACCACCCCTTCTTTATGCTACCTAGCCAGCCGTAGCTCCCCTCCCTGTACTGTCTTCTTTGGAAACCCCTCCTGGTAAAACCCACTTTCAGTTTCGGGTATTTGTTTTCAAAACAGGTATGGGGTATAATTTTGGGGTTTAACATTTTGTTTTTCGATTTGATCATGCTGGTTAGGGATCCTTTTTTCTTCTTTGTGGTATGAATGAGGTTCGAGTGTGATTTCATGCTATTTTATGGAAGGATCTCTATGTGAGGTTTGTGAATATGTTCCCAACCATCACTAGACATATACAATTATGCTTGAATGAGATTATAAATGTATTCTTTGGTTTTCTTATGTGGTGAGAATGGTATTTTTGGAATTGTTGGTGTGTTTATAAGTTGGAAATGAGTTGTTGATAAAGGTAATTGAAATGTTTTGTTTGTGATTTAATATCATGTGTTTCATTTTGTTTTTAAGGGATTTTGGATAATGAGAAATGTGTTTTCAATGTCTTCATAGTCATTGTATATTTAAATGCAAATTTTCAATGTAAAATTAATCACATTGGGCATGGTTTTTCTTTTTGTGCATTTTGTGTATAATTTTTTATGTTTTTTGAGAATGTGAAAATATTTTCATAAAAATATTTTAATGTGGGAGTCATTTAATGAAGGGGATTGGCCCGTTGTTTTGGTTGGTCTTAATTGGGTGTTTTATTGTGTTATAAAAAGGGGAATTTGGGAACATTGTAAGTGATGGAAATGGTTTTTGAAAAAAGAGTTTTCTATGGTGTGCATAAATTGAAAAAGGTGATGTTTTGTAAAGAGGGGTGTCTTCTTTGAATGTTTGTCCCTTATTATAATGGTAATGGTATGTGTGTCATGAAAAAATTGATTCTAGAATAAGGGAAACCCAAGGTATCTCAGTGGGTAGACTAGAACTAGTGCACTAGTGATATGGAAGTGTCATGAACAAACTTTACATAGAAACACTGATACTTTCAACATTAACTAAATATAGGAAAAATGATTGGAGACCACTTGGGTAATAGGGAAGTACCCTACTAGTGGCTCATGCATGGGAACATTGGTTTCGTGGTTTCTATAACACATTTTCACTAAGGTACGAAGTTCTAGGGTCCCACTCAAGCTAGATGAACCTTAGGGTATTTACCCATGGCGTTGTACTATTCATGACCTTTTACCCTCCATCGGCATACAGAGGACAACTTGAGTGTGTGTGTGTTCTTTAAAATTTTTATCATCCTCTTTAATGTAATGTCTGTGAAATGGTTTTTCTTTAAGTGTTTTTTTGACTCCTAATGAGTAAATATTTTCTTAAAAATGTTTTAAAAGCATGAATTTGAATAAGAATGACAAATTATCTCTTTGAAGTTATGGAATGGAACATTTTTATTAGGTTGCATCCTACTGGGCTCTTGGATAACAACCTATAAACACTTTTGGATGTATATTTACCATGTTATCTGTGTATCCAAGGTTGAGACAATGTGCTTAGGGATCATGGTTTGAGTTATTGATGGTATTATAATGTAGTTTGGAGTTGGTAAATTGGGGATGTGTCTTCTCATTTCAATTATAAGGTTGTGTTGTAGTTTTAGTTTTATTTATTTGTTGTATTTCCCTTTAGGTTTGAGTTGAGTTGTAAACATCAAATATTGTCATAGTTTAAGTTCCTGTTAGGTTGTGTTTTTATAGTTTTAGTTTATTTACCTTGTTAGTTGTTATGTGTTTATTATTTCAGGTTAATCATTCCCATGTATTATTTATGATACTCGAGAACTTGTTCCAAAAAGTGGGGATCCAGAAGTCCCCTAAAGCATTTCCATAGACAAAGTTAGGCATCAATTGGATAATGACCCATCTTGGTTCATGATAGGTCTCTCGTCCTTCATATGGATTCTATGTTATGGTTCCATTTCATTTTCTCGGGGATGCATCGATTCCACATAGTTTATTTTTTTGATATTTTTTGGGGATCTTGGTTTTGGGATTTGAGGATGATACATGTAAGGGTTTCTTTGGTATATGTTCTCTCTGAACTACACATTTTTCTTACCTTTCATTTAATCAAGGAATTTTTGGCAGAATAATTTTGAATGGTGGGGTGTTTGTGACACCCTTAGTATCACGATGTTTTTAGTTTGGTGTTATTTTATATTTCCATAAGTCGCATTATGTTTCGGTTCAAGGATGGATTAAAATTAAAAAATTTAGAGTAAGTTTTGGATATATCATGATTATTACACATATTTAGTATTAACAATGTGGTTCCCATGTAGCTATCCAAGTATATATTTGATATGTTACATGATTTGTTAATCATTTTTTCATGTGTGTTTTTGGGTCTGTTATGTGATGATTCCATTTTTTAGGGATTTTTCTTGGGTTTCAAAACCATGTGAAACTCCCCAATAAGTTGTAATATTATTGGGGTGTTCCAGGAGTGAGTCCAATGGTTCGTCTATACCATGACCCCTTGTTTGGGTAAAAGTGTTGGATCCTTATGCTTGTCCAGTGGGGAATAAATGGTTTAGGTATGGTTTGGAAAACAATTCACCAAATCTATGAGTCATTCTAGGTGAAAAAATTTATTTATTTCATTTTGTTTTTTGTTTTTCCTCTATTTTTAATTTTTCATCTTCTTCTCTCATTGAGTTGTGTGACTCCCCAACCCCCTCTCCTCTCGATTTTGTGTTCCATCCCCTCCTCTGAAATTCTTTATTCATGAAATTTCCACCATAACTTTTCATGATTATTAGTTCACACATTGAGGTATGTTCTCTATCACCATCCTCCATCATTGTTCTAGAATTTTCCAATCCTTGTTACCCACCTACCTTTTCTGATCCCTAGATTAATTTTAACCTAATTTTTTATGTTTTCATTCATTTTTTGGGAGTGAGATGGGTCACTCAATGTAACTTAGTTCAAGTTTCGACATACTCAATTGAAGGGTAACCATTTGAGTATATTTTAGTTTTACCTTTTCTATTTGAGGTATGATTTTATCTATGTTTATGATTTATTGAATTTTAAATGGGGTATTTTTCATGTTTTTTAGATTCCCATATGTTTTTTGGGTATATTGTGGATCGTTAGACTCTTTCAAATGTAATCATAGTTATATATATATATATATATTCTATCCTTGTACTTATTACCTCATGATTTGGGGAATATGTGCAAATAATGATGGAATGTATATATAGAGAGGTGTATATTAATGTATGTGAAAAGTGCCCATGATCAAAACTGATAAGTTTTAAGTTACATCAGTATGATTCTATTCTCTTTGATATAGGTGTCAATATGATGTTTTTTCCTTATCGAATTATAATATGTATGTGCCTTATAAATTCAATTTTTATTTATAAATAAATACATTTAATAACCTTATGATGTTTTGAAAACATTTAAGTCTGTTTTGTTCTTGAAAAAATTGGGTTTTCATGTAAACTATAGGTTTCTGTTTTGAATTGGAATGTTTGATTATAAAAAGATTTTAAGAAATCCCATTGAGGATTTATAAAATGTTTTTGAGAATTGGGTGATGGGTTATAACCCTGTTTTGATATTTATTGGTTAAAACAATGTTTAATGTGAATTTTTTATAAATTGATTATTGAAATCATAGTGAATTCAAAGGGTTTTTAGATTTATTTTATATAATTATTGGAAACATGTTCATTGTTTCATCCCTTTGTAGATTATATGGTGACTTATTTTAAAATGGTTTAATGTAAATTGGTGTCTTTTATCAATGTTTGGATTTTAGTAGGGTAAGACCTTTTTTGAAGGTTCATTTATAACGATTTTGGACGCATAACTTTTTTTTATCATTTACATGAAATTCATTAAGATGAATGTTTATGGAATGAGATAGAGGTATTGGGAATCTAGGATTTTTTTGTGCTAATGGAATAATTGGCACTTTGTTTTTAAAATGGTTTTCGTGAGAGATACCCATTGGTTTCAGCTTGCATGTATACACCATGCTTGTAATAGGATCATTATGTGATGTGTGATTCTCCCCTCATGTGGGAAAATCCTAACTATGTTGTGAGTGCATGTTTTGTATTTTTGTGAATATTAATAATTGGGTGTTGTGGGTGAGGGTAGTTATGGTAATACTATGTGTATTAGACATGGATTGTTCACACTATACCTCGCATACTTTGTATTTGTCGTGGGAACCCAAATACTATATGGTTTTCCATATCCCTACTACACTACAAATCAGGACACTAATCATTTCTTCATTAGTAGTTAATTGGGTGAGATATGGATTTCCACCACACCAGACTGGTGAAATATAATTTGATGGGTTGTTCATAGGATGAAATGTATGATGGGATGTTATTCTATTAATGTGATTCTAGGACATATATTGATTTTTGATACTAGGGTAAATACCATGAGACATTTTATTTATTAGTTAGTGATTAAAGATAGTTTGATCTAGTGAACATTGTATCATTTACCATGATTCCATTTTTGTGGAGCTATTCTTATTTAATTGTAATTAATATATTCTTGTGATTAATGGGTTTTACATTGTTGTTCTTGATCTATAGAGGTTTTTTGGGTCATTTCCAATTTATTTTACTTTTTCTACTACATTTATTTATTCAAATATTTTTATCTCTATATTTGGTGAAATCATACCGAAATGGATTTCATTGATTACCAAGAACAAGTTCCCAACCCATGATGATCAGTAATTCCCTTCAAGATATGTGAATAACAAGTTGGGGGTCTATTAATATGGATTCCGTAGCGAGTTCAATATAAAACTCTATGTAATTCTATCTATTATTATAATAACACATTCTTCAACTTTGAGATATCTTGGTATATTGTTTGGTCAATGATATCTTCTCTATGGTGTCTTTAAAATTGTATTGTCCCATTATATTTAATTCTTTATCTTTCTCCCAAAATGTTTGTATTCTACATCTTTTCACATAGTGCACTTCAGTAGAAAATATTTTAATATATGATTGCAAACTACTATTATAAGAGATTTTGAGAATTTGATGTTTTTAGTCCAATATAATTTAAAAGTCATGTGGTCTAGAACATAATATATCATCAAATATATGAAGATTCCACTTTTAAATATGAAATATATGACTATTATACAGTTTTATATGGTTTACATCGACATTCATGCACTATTAAAGGATCCTTCGGAACATAGAAGTAAATTTTAGATCATGGCAAAAAACACTAAACATTCTTTCCTCATAAAGTATAACCATTTCAAGAATATAAAAACATGAAAGGTTCATAATGTATAACTCCATTAATAGTGGATAATATGAGAATTTTTTAATCTATCAATGATTAAACATATGAAATTATTTATCTTAGTTCTCTTAAGATGGCAAGTAAAAAAGACCACAATGATATTTTATCTCTTTCGTATAGATATGGGTAGTTATTGTGGCTCTATTTTGGGATGTTTTTTCTTTTAATAAAATTTCATAAATACCAATAATATTCTTGTATAAAAACCAATACCTCTATTCATTTCCACCCAATAATAATGATCTTTTTGATATCTATACATTTTGGGGATTCTGGTATGAATAGATATTTTTGAGATATGTGTTTCATACATCAACTCTTTTGTTAAATAAATCACATATGAGATAAATAGCCTTATATAAAACATTAGTACTCCATATTGATCAAAAGTGAAATCAGAAAACATTTCATTTCTCATAGCTACCACAATATTTTTGGACTTATGATTATATCTTTGTTCTTTATTCATCATCAACAATGTTGATGATTTTGAAAACTTTTAGGATATGATTATTATGTTACATTACCATACAACATCATTGTTCATATTTATCATTTCCTTGATTAATTTATCTACTTAAATCATCATTATTGTGAGAACAATTATGTATTTCCTACCCTAATCATAAAAAAACAAAATTTTATTTTCCAAGATGATAATTAATAGAACAACTATAGTCTTTAATAAGACTCAACTATATTATTTGTCCCATGTTTATTTCATTTTTTATGAATATACACATTCAAAATTAGTGTTATATAAGTAAATAACACTTATCCTTTTAAATATATTTTCCCCATATCATTATATTGAAGATAATGAAAACAATCTCCAAATCATTATTATGATAATTATATTCATCATGATTTATTGGTGACATGAATAAGAAATATCCTTGTATTTTTTCATTGGCAGGTATCTAATTACCATATATTATGATTTAATATAAATGAAAAATACTTCCATATTAGAGGTTGACATTATCATGAGTGAAATAAAAAAACTTTATCAATTCACATATTCTTTTTTTAGACTCATTTTTTCACATAAACTAAAATCCATTTTAATCTAAAATAAATGGTTTATTTGAAATATATTTATTTTGCAGTACTTATTTTGTATCATGATATACTATGAAATAAAAAATCTCACACAATATTTTAAGATAAGGCCACAACTCAATAACCTTTATGTTTACAAGATAATCAGATCATTCTTTATTCGTCACAATTAACCCCTATAATGTAAAATTTCTAACTAGAACAACCATTTACATAATTTAATAAAAATATTCAGCTTAATCTAATTTTTTAATGCGATCCAATGAAGATATTCATGATCTTTATGAAATTAGGAATATTTCATAATAACATCAATAAAGAAAAAAAATTAATCAAGGTTTACCCTCAATACACTATTCCTAAAATATATAAATTTGGATGGAGAATTTTTCAATCCAATATCCATAACAAAAAAAAATCTTATTTTCAATATCTTTTTCCAAATACTAACATTGGGTTGTCTATTTTCTCCCCACTCAGCTAATGATATTCCGATACGAGGTAAATAAGAGAGTATAATTTTCCACTAGGATTGTAATCAAATAAGTCATCAATTATTGATAAATTATATTTGGTGTTCACTAAGATCGAATAATAATATATTTAATAATAAAATAAAAACATTGTTTTATCCTTCTATGATAGAAAGTGACATGTTTTTACCAAAGGTGACACATATTTTCTAATAATCAATTTTTAAAAAGATATTTATAATGTTTCTTTAAAACCTATAACTCCACATTTTCTATTCTATAAGATATATTTAATATTTTCTTTCCTCTTGGTATATTATCAATTGAGAAATCAACATCTATTTGTAGGGGTGGTCCATGTAATTCATCATGAGATACATAAATGTATTCACAAACCATAAATTAATATTATATCTTTATATATTTATTTTATTCAACCTATTCTGAAATCATTTTCATAAATAAGTTATTAAGAGGAATTTTTTAAAAAAATATGGTAGAGAAAACTATCTATTAAAGATATTTATCTATTACACCTTCAAAACAATATAAATTTTGATGTTTTTTCAATTTTTCTTATAATTATACATTCATAGAAAATCCACCCCTTACTTTATTTAAAATTAAATAATTGTAATTCCAACTATATTTGTAGAATAATTAATATAAAAAATATTAATAATGGAACCACAATATATCCTTGATTGTTAAAAAAATCTAGTTGGATATTTAACCAATAATTCTACTTCATCTAATTGATGGATTAATTTGATTTTCTGTTTATACATTAATAAAATATTGGAATGTGTAGAACCATAATTAAATAATGTACTTTCTCGTTTTGACTGTACATTGAGAGTGACTACCACAAAATATAGTGGTGCCTTGACTTTATCCACCATAATTGTAAATACATATCCATGATTCCCTAGAATCTGCTGAGTTTGATCTTGGTTTGCCTCTACTATCATTACAAATTTTTAGAATAAAATTTATACTAAAAAAAACAGTCATTGTAATGATGGCTATATATGCATCATATTTTGATTTTCATTTGAATTGAGGTACTAAAGATTCATATCCCCAGATGAGCATTGATAAATATGAATTTATATTCTTGAAAGGTAACACTATCAACTTCTTTATAGACAATTCCATGAATTCATTTTCAAACAGATTTTTCACATTTAATCTTAACTATTAACACCTCCCCTTTCCTAGTCAAAAGTCATTCAAAAAATCAGTCCATTCATTTACTTCTTATCAATAACTCTATGAGTCCACTAAGCATATCCAAACATAATTCCCACATTTATAAGACACTACACCATCTCCCCCTAAATCCAAATGTCATAGATTGTTAATGATTTCCCTCAAAAGGATTTATCCCATACAACTATTTGTCATTTTTTCAATGTAAATATGTGAAAAAGATTAATGTGTATATAACATTCAATATAACATTGATATCATAACTCACCACTAAACTATTTTTCTTTGTTTTAGTTTAATGATTTCTCATTCATTGTCATTAGAATATTTTGAGGAAAATACTTATTGATAATGTATTTTATGAATTATTCTCACTATATAGATTCCAGCTTATCCTTTAGCTTCTTGTTCTCAATTAATATCTACCATAGATCAATTTCTCCCTCTAAGTGATATACATCCTATGAAAAAAAAATTTCAAAAAATTGGTAAAAATTTATTTTCAATGGTGTTGATCCATTATTTTGAAATCATTGGATTAGAGGATCTAGTAAAAAATGGTGACCACAGAAAAATAATTGATTTAATATCCAATCATTACATCCTTTGTAAATATGGATAATCCACATGGTTTATGTTTTTATCCATGATATAATTTAACTAATTCATATGCTTTATGATATTTTCAACTATATCATGAATAATATTAGTAATACTATAATTGAATTTTCTATATCATTCCTAATTTTCATTAGTACTTCTATTCTATACAATTTTTCTAGAAAAAGAAAATGTAATTTAAAAATTACACAGTATTGGAAGTATTTTAATAATAATATAATGTGTTTTTCAATCCTATTATTTTAAAATTATAATATATTAGGACATTATACTTCAATGAAAAAAATTTACATTATCAATATATTATTTATAATAGTTAGTGAAAATCGACTGATTAACAATTGAATATCCCTTGGGAGTGTCAATATAGGTGTGCACTAAGGGATCTATGTTATGAAATAGGTATAAGAAGAGTTAATACGCATTGAAACCTTTTATAGTATTTATCACTATGTATTATTAATCAAGTTCCATATCCACATGTAGCATCTAGATTGAGATTTTATACCATAGAAACCAGTATTTTTATTATTTAACAAATTTTAGGAAGTTTGCTTATATTTATACTTATACATAGTGTTATTAATAAAGTAAAATTGTGGCATGGGATAAATAAACAATAATACATTAAAACCATGGTTGAATTAATTCATCTCAGAAATAGTCACATAATACAGGAATATAAATGTTTTTTTGTCATGGAAACTAGTAAAACACTCTTATATTAGATGCTGTGAACAATTATACATAATAAAATACCATTTTAATAAACTTTATGATTCAAATAATATTCATATCATAGGTATTGGAAAACATAAGAAAGTGTCGGGTTCCAAAACATAGTAAGTGATAACAGACCAATTAATGTTATAGTTTGATAATATATATTTAATAAAGAATATATAAATAGTTATATCTAATTTAAATGAATAAAAATAAATAATTATAGACCATAATCATGTAATATACATATATCATCTCAAAAGATAACATACTTACCATGTAATGAGAAAATAAATCACAATGAATACAACAAGAGTTGTGGAACATAAGAAATATTTTTGAACAATCATAAACATATTATTTAATATAATTGTATACATCAGTAACCATCAAGAAATTCTCATATAAAATTGTCATGAGAGATAAAATAATCCCACTCACACACTTTGAACCTAGATTACTCATAAACATTTTCACATTACATTTTTACATCATATTTTATAAGGGTTTACCCAATATATTGGACGGAGATACCGATCAAAATCATCAAATAATCTAAACTTATCTACACAAAATAAAAAATCATAATATTATATAATATTCCATATAATAAAAATAGGGTTATTTTAATTTCCGAAGCACTACATTTTAACAAACATAGGTAAATAAAATGGTTTTCATATTATTATCAAATGGTTTCTCATAATATAAATTAAAAAATAAAATCAATGAAAAAAATTCACCCAAATGAAATAAATTATAAGTGAATGTACACAGGAAAAAAATTATAAAAAAACTCAAATAGAGGTGAATCATTTAGAGAAGGAGAAGAAATTAGAATCCAAAATTAAAAAAACACTTATTTTAACCAATTGGATATTGTTTGTAAAATAAAATTAAAAAAAATTCAAAAATATTATTCATAAATATTCAAATATTATTCTATGAAATTATTTTTAAAAATAATAAAAATTTAAAATAAAATTTTTTTAAGGGAAAACATTTTTCAGATATTAAATATATGTGCATGAAATTTAAAACATTTTTTTAAAATATTGTTCATAAAAATAGCATAATCTAAAGAGTTGAGATACATTAATTTTTAAATTTTTAAAGAGAATGATGAGTTTAAAAAGATTTAAAACATAATATATTTATAAATATGAATGAAGAAATTGTTTTCATGGGAAAATATGTACATGGAAATGAAATACTAATTAAAGAATAAAATTATTTTTTATTGCAATATAAAACATGATGAATGAAATCATCAATAATGAATACATTGATATAAAATAAAATTCCACATAAAATAAATATGGAGTATATCATTCTATCTTTATTGGGGTGATTTGATAAATTATTAATAATAAAGTTCAACAATTGAAATAATGACTCAATTAATAGAATTTGAGTTATCAGAACCCTAACAATATTTGTAAATTTTGAATCAAAATCCATTAGAATCCTAAAAAATGGATTTCCAAATATCATGAATTAAATCAAGTATTATTAAAAAAATAAATTATTTGTATATATTTAAACAATATAAATATGAATAGGTTCCATAACATTAAAACATGTCTCAATGAAGAGAAATTGGTGTGAAAAGTCATTATTTATTTAAAAAACCCAAATAAATATATTTTCTAATAGATGGATCTTGAAATTGAATTTCAAATACCACGAATAAATATAATTCATGATATTATAATTATATTAGTTAGTATACACACCATTTATATGAAATTTTTTAAATTACAAAAAAATTAGGTCTCCTAGAAATAATTTCTAATACAAGGCACTTATATTATATCGTATTCAATCACTTGAATATATACATTACTAATTAACAAAAATAATTTTTTTATATTCGTTCATAAGAAGGTTATTATTATATATTTAATTTAATACACAACATTTGTTATAATTTGATATTTATTCACTATTTTTACAGCTTACATTCTAGTTAAAATTGACTAAATTTATACTTATTTGGTTAATTTTTGAAATAAACTATGATATTTTAATAATACATTAAAAACATAATGTAACCATTATAGAACAAAAATATTTAAAATAATATTTAATATAAGATATTATTATTATTTAATATCTCGTAGTAATACAAAATATATTTTTATAGTATGTATTCAAGTAGGTTGTTATACAAAACTATACATGAACTCATAATATCTATATATATATATATTATATGCTTGTGGGTACAATTACATTAAAACACACACAAACACACAAAACTCACACATAGGATGGAAATATAAGCCATACCCTCAAAGGGATATCCCACTCATGAAGCCTTATTATTTAGTACATGGCCTATAGACCCTATAGGAATGAAACCCATTAGACGTCCTATAGGCCTAGTGGCCATGAAATCCCATTACATGGCCTTTTTTCCTATATTTTTAACCTAAAGGCCATTCGTTGGATAGAGCTTCTGAAATACATGTGTTACTATAGTGCTTCCACCATTGTAGTGCCTTAAACAGTGCTCGCCACTACTACAGTGTCACCGTTCAATAGTTCCACCACTGTTATAGTAATCTATTGTACTTCTATATTGTCTGCACCCAATGTGTTTTGAACCCCCATATTTGATGTAGTATTATAGAGTGCTTACCACTAAGCCAATCCCTAACTACATGAACACGTTATAACTTGATCGGTGAGTATGGTTAAAAATGTTTATAATATAAATATAAAATAAAATAAAGATAGTATAAACTTGTTTTTAAAATATCAAATCATATTTTATGTTTTTTTATAAATATGTAAAAAAACAACATAAAAATATTATTTCATTGGGGTAAGAAGTATATAAAATATATAAAAACATTATTTTCTTATTATATATTGAAGAAAATGAGTAAATAATTGTTTTTATATAATTATTATTTCATTTTATTATACTAATAATTATTATTCATTACATTGATATTGTTAAATATTATTTATGAAGGATTATAGTAAATAAAAGTCTAATATTAAGTAATACTCATGTTGAAATCTTTGGATTTCTTTCAAAAAACTCTTTGATGATAAAGTATGTATGAAAATAATGGTAAAAATAAGATTGTGGATGATCAAGAGGGTTCTTTAATGATAAAAGTATCCATGTTTCAATTAATTTTTTATGATAAATTGATTATTGATGTGGTGGAAGTGTTGGAATTATATATTTATATATAGTAGGGTAGTTTTGGAATCACCATTTAAATTTTTGATAATGTAGTGTCACTAATTAATGGTCAATGGAAAAAAAATACTAAAAATATGGGTTTAATAATAACATATATTCCACATTCCTCTCGTCTGTTAATTTAGAGACATGGTAAGAGTAAATTAATTTTAATTTTCATACCTTTTAATTTTTACCAAAATTAACATTTTTTATTATTAGTAGATCTTAAATATGTAATTTTATATCCTATTAAATATAAACGAAAACCAAGTCACCTAATTTTTATGATATGAAGTTTAACTAATGATTAATTAAATTTAATTATATTTATACATGTGAGAAAATTTATCTTATTGGAATAAATATTATATATTGAAAACCATTTTTTGTAGAAAAAGTTTATTTTTACAATTAAGTGTTTTTAATCATATTTAGTATTGACTAAAAATTAAATTACTATAAATATATTTTTATATATGTTAAAAAATATATTATATTCAATATATAATGTATATTAAATAATCTATTTGATAATAATTACTCATCTTATTTAAAACAATTCAAAGGTATCCTTTTCTACATTAATATAGTAGTTATCATTATCCCTTTTTACTCTTATTATTATAAATAAAAAAAGTTCTCATTATTCAAAAATATTAATATTATTTTCAAAAATATCATATACATTTTTTAAAATTATTTTACCATATATAGGAAAACTAATCTTATTATTAGCGAATATAAGGCATAAAAACTCATTATTTAAAAGTATATTTTTTAATATTAATGCTTTTTATAAGAACAGGTAATAAATTTTATTCCTTATAATGATATTATGAAGATAATTAATTTTCAAATATATTAGATGCTTCATTTAAATAAAAACAAATCCAAATTTATCAATAATTATATTTAATTAAAGAACCATTTTAATTGTTTCCCAAAATATAATATAATTATATAAGATGATATTTTCTGGGTTTTGAAACTGAAAATTGATGTTTAGAAATATTTTTTTCAAATTTTAAATATTTATTATATATATCAAAATGTTTCAGAATCATATGAGTCATATAATTGTTACAGTGTTAGAAAAAGAATTATTTTTTACTATTCATCAAAAACTGATTATTTTAGGAAAATATTAAAAATTCACCCCAATATAATTTTTGAAATTTTGAAATAAAAAATATATTTAATCTTATAATAATAAAAAAAAAAATTTAAATTTACCATTTAAAATAAAATTTAAATGAAAATTAAAAAAAAACACTTTCCAACATTTAATTATATTAATTATTCACCCATTGATTGAAATATTTTTTTATTTTTTTACTTTCATAGAGTTTTTAACAATGTTATATTAATTGTTATCATAAAAAATTATTTAGAATATTAATTATGAGTATCCTGTGTAACACATATTATAGATCATAGTATATATTTTAAAGGAAATAAAATCTATAATTGTAATAATATACTCTTTTAATATATCACATAAAATAAAATTTTAATATCAATTAATAACATTAATAGGAAAAGGTGTTAAATATATTGAAATGTATGAAGATATTAATCTGTAATATGGTATGAATATCAATGTAAAGAATACAAAATATTCAATTCCCAAACCATTTTTTTGAAATGTGTCTCACAATTAGATGTTAATACCCATGTGAAGGATAAAATTTCCCTTTTTGATAATTAATAGTTTGAAATTCACTAATAGATTATCATAGTGTATTTAGAATATATATCTCAATATTACATAAATTAATGATATGAATATTAATATAGGTATTATTTTTTGAAAATTAAATCAATTATTTTATGGAGAATGTTATGATTTCCATAAAGTTTATTTCAGGAAAAATAATTATCATACCCCTAAATGATTTCATTAAAATAAAAATCACAAAGGGTGTTTACTTTATGTTCTTATAAAAAGTATATGATATAATTGGGTAGATAAAAAAAATAAATCCACTAATACAATGTGGATGGTATGTGTTACCAATTTAACATTATCCTCTATATCAATAGTAATTTTATAGGTTATTCATCTTCCATTGGGCATAGGTGGTTGTTGAATCCAGTAAAGCTATGATATATTTTTAATAGAACATTAAGTTTTAAATTCTGGAGTTCTCCAAGAATAATTGAATTGTTAGTGGTTATCATAGATGGATTCTGTCATAATTATTATGTTATGCTAACTCTTCATTTCCCCCAATAGTTTTATGGTTAATATACTCCATTATGATAATTAAATCATCTTCTGGTTCCCTTATGAAAAACTCCATTTATGATTCTTACCATATTATTGACATATAATAAATTGAGAATAAATTACATAATCATATTTTCAAATGTTCTTATATTCTTTGATATGTTTCATACTTTAACAATGTTAACATTATTAATCATATTACATGATAGATATATTATCCTAAACATAAGGTTCCTCACAACCCCTTGCATTCTGTGTAATTGTTCATTGAGGAAATATATAATCTATCCCTTAAACCCATGGTTCAGTCTAATTCTATCCATTTATAATACCAAATGTTTTTACATGAATTATAAACCATGAATAATATGGGAGAATTTTTATAATAATGAATTTTATTACAATGTAACATCCCTAACTAAACTATTGAATTAGAATTGGTTAGTGGTTCTACTAGCCTTAGGTGATATCCTCTAGACATCAAATGGTAGAAATGAATGAAAACATAAATGAAAATGTTGTTGGATGATTTTTCCTGAAGAATTAACATAAACATACTAGATAAAATGTCAATAACCAATGAAAACATATTATTCATGAGATTTAATAACATAACATTAATAGAGACTAATAAACAATAACATACATGTATTAAGGAAATATTATGGGAATGAGACTCCATAAAACCAAATTACATCTCAACATAGTATCACAAATATAGAATCACTCCAATCACTTCAAAATAGAATACTTAACCTCCAAATAAATTCTATGAGAAGATCATCAAGATGACCCATGAGAAAAGTTCAATACCTTTCATTTAAATGTGCCATGAATAATAATTTATATATGTGAACCAAAGTGGATATGAAGGGGTTTAGTAAATATACACACTATTTCTTCCCTATAAGTGTTCATAACATATAATAATGGGATTTGAAATATGATAGATCATAGTTTGTATAATAGAAAATGATTGAATACCAATACCATTATTATAATAAGAAAACATATAAAAAATTATAATTAAAAGAAGTAATTTTTTATATTTTTTCCTCAAACTTGGACTACCAATCTATGATTCACATATACACCCACACATTAATGCAAAATGATAATACTTATATTTATGAGAAGTGATATTTCCTTCACCAAATTATCATAGGGGAAAAAAACCATTATTCCTTTATGATTGGTATAGATATCCAAATTAGTTTCCCCAGGAAATCAAAAGTACAATATAAACACATTTCATCATGTATGGAACAACTAAATTAAAAAAATAATTATTTTAAAAAAAAATATTTTTTTTTCGCGATTGTAGTAGTAAAATTGTTTCATTTTTAACCTTCCGAAATAATGCTTTGTCATGGGTCAAAAACATACTCTAAAACACAATATATTTTACAAACAAGAAGTATTATTTTCATAAAGAAATTGAATCCATGATTTTCAATTATATATACGAAAATAGATCTATTTGAAAATTAATTAAAATAAATTTTTATAAATATAAAACATATAATTCCTGAAATAAATGAGTAAGAGTTAATCCACCAAACTCAATCATTATACACCATAAAAAGTGATATATAAGAAAACCATGACACAAAACAATGGTTGAAGAACCCCAAAAAATGGATAATTATAATTAATACTAAAGAATTAAATAAAATGAATAATATGAAAGAGCTATCCATGAAATAAATACAACTAATATAAGAGGTTATTTAACATCAAAAACCACATTAAAACCCTTCTCATGAAATATGGATAATAAAATAAAATGAACCCACCAAAATGATACAATAAAAATATATTATTAAAAAATAGGATGGCCTTTACTAGGGTCGGGTGGAGCCACCAAGGTCATAATAACTTATATAGCTCGATATAAATATTCACACCATCAATAAACAATAAAAACTTATGTAAAAAGACATCCTACATTAGGATCCCCTTTCTCTAGATCATGTCATATAACTTAATGTAAAAGACCTATAATATATCATAAACTAACAAGAACTGCCGGGAATTCCCCATATTTCCGTTAAAGAAATTCAAACCATAAAATTGATTCAAAACACTATGATCATTAGGGAAAAACTCAAACTAAGGGTGTATCATTCTCCCCCCATTTGGATTTCTGTGTCTAAAAATCTATAGATTGGAATTTCTTTGGATGAGAATGAGCCATTGTTCAAAAAAATCTTTCTCATGTTAATATATTTCTTCTAGAATCAAAAAATTCTTCAATAAAAAATTCTTCAAACCAATATTTTTTCCACAGAACACTCTCTCTTTTCAATATATACATTTTAATAACACACGTAACAAAGTTGAATCTGATGTAAAATAAATGTTGTTCCAAAATTTCATATAGACTGGATGAGACTAATATATCTATAATTGAGATAAGTGAAATATATTGTGTATAGAGATAAATCATTAAGGAGAATCCAATCAATATTCCACATCACTAATCTATTATATTATCTCTTAAGGGTTTATGTAGAGGGGAAAACAAAACTTTCATACTCAAAAGTGGATTCCCTAGCCTTGGTGAGACCATCTAGAACACATGATCTCCAACATTTTATGATAATGAAAACTTACAATGACCGACATAAAATTACAATGAATTGGATCCATAAAAATTATTATACTAATATCCTGAATTTTCTCAGTCATTAACCTCATGACATTACGCCCCCAAAAATGATGTTTTTAGTCCATACCTCATAAATTTTAAATTAACTTAGATAACCATAATATTTTCAAAATAGATTCTTATATATAATTTAATAAAATTTGTTAATTTTTGATAACTCCACTAGTGGTACATGATCCTCCCATGTGCCTCTAAAATAAATAACACAATCTATGATCATTACATCTAATGTTTTAGTCATCCTTTAAATTATCCATCAATTTGAGGATGATAAGTTATAATCATGGTAAACTGTGTGAATATGCCTTACATATATGTTTCCATCATCGAGAGGTAAAATGAAGATCTTAGTTTGAGATGATACAAACATGTATTCTATAAAATAGTATGATATCTTGAATATAGATTTTTCCTAAGTGTTCCACCTTTTGGGATGATACATATGAATGAAGAAACACAAATTTTGTATCTAATCAAAAATAACATGAAAACATTCTTCAAAACCATTCATGGTATAATTGTGACTAAAACATATCTTTACACTCCAATTTAAAAATGGGTATAGATAATGATTTTAGTATAGAAGCTTGTTGTTGGTGCTCATCCTTAACATACTAAAAAGTGAAAAACATTTATTCATAATCTTATACATTTCAATTCTTTCCATCCCAATATAAAATCATTTTAAATTTATAATACATCATCTTAATTTTAGTATAAACATCCAATTTATTCTACTAATAATATGAATGGAGTTTCTATTTATAATATATCAGAGGAACAATTCATCAAAAAAGATAATCATAATGTGCACATATTGTTTCCATCTATTAATGGTCACCCCAAAATTTTTATTCCACAAAATTGTAATGCAATCAGTATATGATAATTGATAGTCCTTTGATTTTCCAACAATATTAAAAATAAAATTTACTTTATATAATATTCCAACCAAAATTTTCATAGATCAATCAATTTTCACATCTATAATCATACTCATCAATTTCCTCAAGTCACAAGTTTTTTGAATAATTGATTATATGAAATAAGAATCAATGAACTAGAAATTGATTTCACTTTTAATGTTGTATAAAACCTACATACACCAAACACTTGAAAGTATTCTATCCATAATATTTATATCTAGTTCAAATGTATTTTTAAAAATATCTTATTCGTGTTTATATACTCTATAGACGCGGTGTATTTCTCACAGAATAGATAATGCTTCCACATTTTCAAATCCTGGATTAAAAAACTACATCCAAATTATGGGTCAGATAATTCATTTCATGACTTAAATATTATCATGATCTATAAGCTAACACACGATCTGATATCATGAGAATAATGTTATATGTAGATTTTGACATCATAATGAAAGACACACCATTCCGAGATTGTAGAAAAACAAGAAATGGTGTGGAATTATTAATTATATTATCCACAAAATGATCCTTGAAAATCCGTACACTAATTTAATAGATTATCCTTTTTATATGAGAATTTTCATAGAGGACATGAGCTACGAGAAGTCCTAATTAAAAAAAAGTAAGTAGCCTTCTAGGAATAAAAAAGTATCTTAATGAAAATTTTTATATACTTCCAAGAGAAAGTATCTTCCATCAATACAGGTTCTTCTAAGGTTCTATTCTTAGAAATTAAATGCAAAATGAAATGGGATTCTTATATTAAGAAATTTTATCTATAGATTTTTTTCAATTAGTTAGTGTTCTTGGAAAATGATCTATATGATATATATGTTTTATTCTTGTGAATTTTAGTTTTTTCTTACATGATAATGTCATCTAAAAATACAATAATTAAAGAGACATAGATACCATAGAATTAGACGATTGATTAATTCCATGAAAAAATTGGTGTATTTGAATGGTCAAAATGAATGGACATATATCCCTAATGACTATAATGAATCAAAAAGTAATATTCAAAATATCATCTTTCCTAAAATATATTTGGTGAAACCCATAACATTGATAATTTTTTTAAAATATCCATGATCCCTTCAATTGATTATAAGAAACATCAATCCAAGGTATTAGATAATTAATAATTATCTTAACACGATTAAACTTATTGTAATCATTACAGATTTTAATAAACCATCTACCAATTTAACGAAAATGAATAGAAGGATACTAAATTGAATTAATCATTATAAAGAAATTACTAAAGAAAATTCATAATAGGATTATCAATTCCTTTGGTTCTATTAGTGACATTAAATATTATGAAAGATAAATACTATTAGTTTTCATAAGAAAGACAATAAATATTCAAGATCTCTTTCAGGTGGAATGTTGTTGGAGTTTTTATGAAACACAACTATATAATAATCTAATGTGTTAAAATAATTTGTAGTATGAATTATTTGATTAGTCCCCAGAGGTAACACTTCAAATTGATATAATTTTTTTCTACCTTTTGTCTAAGGGTCCTTCTTTTTTAGCGTGTATATCTCAATCAACTCTAAATAGATGAACCATCCCATAAAAATATTTAAAAAATAATCATCATGTATAAAAATCAATATAATCCTTGGAAGAAAATTACACATTCATTCCAATGATAATGTTAAATCCATAAATTTTAAAACAAAATTAATTAACAATCAAATTAAACTCTATATATTGTTATAGAAAGAGTTGGGCATTTAAATCGGCTACACTGAACCTTCCCCATATGTGTCTGGATTCTCATCACATATGAAATCATATATATACGAAACCTTATTATTTTAAATTACACATGACCTAATTAATGATTCATATTCAAAATATTTAAAAACAAAGTTCATAAGATTCATGTTATGAATAATGGTACCTTGAACATTAAATGGAATTGATTTCACTTATTCTATCATTTTCATTGAAACATAAAACATCTTACATGACCCCCTTTTTCCATGTTTCATTATAGTGATTTCACTACCTAAGGATCTAGGTTATTATTGTAATAATTCTTTTTTAGTAAGTTTTGAGGAAAAGTATTGTTCTAATGGGATATTCTAATTAAATCATAACATTTCTAGGAGACCTAATACTTATTTCTAGAAATGGAATTCATAGCACCGAGACAATAGTAATGATGATCTTCCATATTCTTATAGTTTTTAGACATTATAGGTTGTGTAATACAATATCAATTCACTTTAAATAATTAAACACATTCTAAATATCTATTCTTGACACAATATTATGGAGTAATAGTGATTTATTTAGTGTGTTTATTATAATTTTTCCTTCCACATTGGAATATGGGGCCCCCCTTCCGCATGTACTAATATTTATTGTTCCCAATTTCTCATGTAGAG
The DNA here is from genome assembly GCA_963277665.1 of Viscum album. Classification (NCBI taxonomy): domain Eukaryota; kingdom Viridiplantae; phylum Streptophyta; class Magnoliopsida; order Santalales; family Viscaceae; genus Viscum; species Viscum album. The sequence goes on along the minus strand of OY728138.1, from coordinate 1,099,332,024 downwards.
AAAAATATACTTCATCAAAATAAATTTAAAATTATATCCCTTTCCACCAATATATCTATTTTAACTATATCTATAAAATCAATAATATAGTGGAAAAATATCTTAGATCAAATCTCTGATCATAGTGAAAACTCAATAATTCATGATTTCATGGATGCACTAGAAGCCTCTTCTAGAGAAAAATAGATGATGTTCATAAAAATATATAAATAATCAATCACTAATAGTATATATTTCTTTAGTCTAATTAAATATATAATTTTTTATATTATGTTGGTGTGAAGGTATAATATTTTGTTAAATAATTCTTCAATATACTCCAATGGAATGCCTTGTTGAGCAATATCTATGATATATATACATCACCATTTACATGACAGATACTCAACCATGTAGACTCAAAACAAAACCTTTAACTCACCTAATATTATATTGAAATAAAAAAATTCTTTATTCTATTAGGTGACACTTCTTGTATTTCCGGATCAAAACCCCCCATAAAGATAAGCAAGTTCTTCTTTTGAAATGTCACAGAATGGTCAGATTCACATATTTTACCTTTATGAATTCACTTGTCAATAGATTTATGAGATTTAATTATACTCTAAATACATTTTTGTTTATACTATAGATATATAATTATAATGTTTTCTACAAAATCTTCTTACTAGTTTTACGTCACCTAACAGGTTCTATTTCCAAAAAAACTGACTAATCACCACTTTGTCATCACACACTTGAAATTGAAGGCTTATATTATTTTGAATAATCAAAATAAAAAATAACTAAAAAAAATTTACATAATACTCACCCATATTATGGATAATGAAATAATAGTTGGATGTCTTAATACTAATGTATGTTATGCTACACAAATCTTATATACCAACAATGATGACATGAAAACAACCCTAATTGTGTCTTAGAACCATTTTTTTACCCATACTAACCGATTTATTTTATTTTTAGAATAAAGTGGTTATATATATAAATATATTTATTTTTATGTTGTACATTTCATGTTATGAAAATCCCATATCTATGTTAACATCCCAAGATGATGAACTGACCAAGACTAATACCATTATTAATATCCAAACATAATATTTTTCTTTGGTCTGGTTGGATGTTATACTGACCTTAGGTGTCTTCCTCAATACTTAAAATAATAAAATTAAGTGAAAGGTCTTAGGAAACATTTGGGGATAACTTTACCGGATGAACAAACAATTTCTGATAATATGAAATGTAAAAAATAACTAACTCTTTGATACACAAGTATCAACAATATAACGAAAATAAAATCAGATAATTTAGTGATATTAGAGTAACAAAAATAATTTATAGAATAATTACTCAATAAAACCAAAAAATGACTCAACAAAAAAATACTAATGTAGAATCACTCCAATGAAATTAAAATAGAGACCCAAACAACAAACTCCATTATGAGATACTAATATAAAGATACTCAACTAGAGAAGTACGAGGAGGTTCCTTTACCTATTCCATACCAATAAATGGATTCATATAAGCTTCAGTGAATATTAAGTGGAGAATAACAAAAAATATTATGATTTCCCCAAGAGACATCCCATAACATACCACCAGGAACAAAAATATGATAGCTGATAATTTATAAAAAAATAGAGTTTTCTATTATCAAAATCATTTTCACTCTAAGAAAAAAGTTAAAACAATTTAATTAAACTAAATAATTCTTTCAAGTAATAATTTCCACAAGGAATTCACATCCATGTTCCACACACAAAACCACACATAGATATTGAATTACAATTTCAATACTCAAGAATGGCGACCCCTCATTCACCATGTCTCTATATGGTGACAAATCACAAATTCTATTCTTATTGACCAAAATCACCAAGTCTACTTAAACAAGTCCATGTAAATGTAATATGAAAGCACACCACTATATTTCAAAAAACCTTTTTCTTAATTTTATAACACTTTTCTTTTGAAAAAATCTTTATAAAACAACTTTCATTCCCAAACAATCACTGAACATTATTCTAAAAGTATCAACTCAATTACATTAATATAGAACCATTTAATTCAAAATTAGTTATATTTTCCAAATTCCAGTGAAAAACATATTTTTAAATAATAATATGAAAAGTATTATATTATAAAATCATTGAAATATACCTTTATAAACTAATCATTCTGATTATAGAAACAATTGAGTGAGCTTGAGGCCACCTACCTCAAGAAAACTTCACCACAAAATAAGACATATAATAAAAACACAATTCTAAAACATTATGTCCTAAAAAATCAACTGAACAAATATCATGGATACATCTAAATGACTTCCCTTAAATTATTAATCCAAATAAACTAGAATTGGAGGAAAATAACGTGTTATAAGTGATTATTTCAACTCATAAATTCATTAATAATCCCCCCAAAATAAAGAGATGATAAAAAAAACTCTTAACAAAAAAAATTGACATAAAATATCTTATTCATAAAACATTGAATGTCACTTTTTCATGGTGAGTTTATCATGGCCACAATTCCTTTGGTTTCTCAAAAGCCTAATGTCGAAAACCCAGTCATCCCCTAAGACCTTCTACACAAACCCAAACAATTTCAATGTCACCACACCCATGATCAAAATGTTGTGAGGCATCTATATTCATGGTCCAAAGGAAGATCAATAAGCCACAAAAACCATGACTATTTTTATAAAGTTTCCATTTTATCATTCCCATGTTCTAAATGAAAACACTAAGTGTTGCAACCCGTCTTCACCAAGATGAGAGAATGGACCTAAAACTACGAGACCATTCCTTCCATGAGTTTATATAGAGATAATTATCCCCAAGACCTTCCTTCAATAGGATCTGGAGTGGAAACTATCACCAAGGTTATAAAATCACATGTAACATGGAAGGAATTACCCTTTTTATTTATTACGGTTGGGATATATGATAGTAAAAATTCAAACAACTCGAAAATTGAATGTAAAAGTAAATTAAAACCAAAAAATCCATTCCCATATGCATGTTCCAAATAAGTATCTACAAAGTACAATAAAACTCCAAAGGGAAGTACCAAAAGAAAAAGAAAAGTAGTAATGTCCACGATCCTGACATCTGAGATAATATGGTCCTGCAGAGTCCCCAAAGTCCTACTAGAAACCTGAAAATAGTTTTATATTTGTAGGGTCAATATACAGGTATACTATGTAGGGAAATCCAAAACCTCTCGTTCACATGTGGGGAGGTATTCAAATTCCCTGTGAGAAAAAGAGATAATTGAAGAATCAAGCAAGGAAATTATCCACCCAAACCACACCAAGGCACACTCCCCAAATTACAAAAGACATGAAAAGGAATAGTAATAACAAATAGATATTTGGTTACGCCACACCACTTTCCCACTACTTATTGAAGATAGTCTATACGTTAGACCTATCCCACAATTCTCACTGTAGTCCCAATACCACACGAACAACAATATTTTTGGCCACCACAACCACGCATCCGGCCTGCACACAACTAGGCCACAACAACCACACACATCCCTGCCTGTAGACACATGGGACACAACAACGATACACATGCGCACCCGCAGACACCTGGGCCACAATAACTACCCCCATGCTCAAAGACACCTGATACAGAATAACTACCACCATGACCAAAGAAACATTGTCCAGAACAACTACTGCCACACCTGAAGACACCTGGGCCTCATCCTAAAGACACTTGGTAATCAACATTCCTTCAAACACCTGGGCCAACAACTAAAACTACCCTACTCAAAAAATTTTAGGTTATAATGGACTGAATGCTATCACATCATGCCCAAAGAGTCTTGGGATACTTTATAAAGGGAGCAGAAAAATAGTTAATAACCAGCCACTCATAAGAGTGTTAGGAAAAACATCCTCCCTCATGAAATAGGGGTATTCAATATGAAGTTCTAATCATGGTTGGGGGTCAAATAAGAAACATAATGACTAAATTATACATATAGGTAAACAGGAACTCATCCAAACCTAGGGGTCCCAAAACCAGCCCATACATAAACACACTCGTTACTATTCATCCATAAAAAACACAACCAACACAACCAAGTCACAAATCATTCTCAGAAAACAATTCCCCATTGAACCCATTCTAGTTATAACATTCATGTGGTTCCGTTTAAATAATTCTTCACTACTAGGAAACTAACAGGCATAGCCACATGCCAAGGAAGAAAAAACAGTCAAGCGGTAATTTAAGCATTCACACCGGGTTCTTTTGTAATGTCCCAACAAAAATAGAGATCTGTGAGATCCCTCAACGTACTAGAACCAAACCAATCCCCATCATACGTCCCCACATGACCTTATATCCTCAAACCAACAAATGCAAAACATGGGATCCCATCCTAATCCACATCACACAATAAGAATCAAGAAGAACAACCACACATATTACTAATTAGATGGAGCAAGGGATTTTTCAGATTAAAACACACCATTCATTAAGTTCCTTCTTTCTGTTTCATTAACCAGTGTGATCACAGAAGGATTTTTGTTCATTGGACATCCATTTAATCAACCATGTTTATGTGTTTAACCAATTTCCATGTTACATCCATTCAACCATCATAGAAGATAGGGGTTCATTAGTGCGAAAGTAAGGACCACCAATAGCCATGATTTTTAGAATACATAAGCCCATAAAATTAACAATATATAAGAAAAGGTAAAAGTGTACAACAACATCATCAAATACAACCCTTCATTATTTATTACCCATTTATTATCTTTGTGAAGGCTTGGTTTCATCCATACCTATATGAACATTATCATAACCACCCCGCATGATCCACAATAAATAGAGATGAAGGAAAAAACCCTACTTTGATGATCAATAATCAATGTTTTTCACTATATGCCAAGAACTAAAGATGCACAAACTATAAGGGAGGATCACCGAGGAATCTAATAGTGAGTAAGAAAGGATCCAGTAAAGGTGCACCACTAACCTCGGGAAGGGGAACTCCAAATGCACCAATGAATTGAATGAGACTAGCCATGAAGAAGAAATACTCCTCATGCGATAAAAGTTGAGAACCTGGAGTTACAAGATATGAAATCTTAAATTGATTTAAAGGCATATCGTGGTTTCTAAATGAGGATGGATAGTTAAACATGATGGAATTAATTTTTCTTTAAAAATTATCAACAGGGAGGTGGCCATAACAACTCTGAGTTAAAGGGTTTCCTTTAAAAGAGGAAAATGAATAATAGGGGTGGAACATGAATGTATGGGAAAAAGGGTGTGACATTGAGGGAAAATCCACAATATTTTTTAATTCATAGTTTTCTGGGATCTTTGGGGATTTTAGATAACATATATGAAATTTTAATGGATTTTAAATGGGTATTAAACACTTTTACGTCAAAAGATAAATTGGAGGGGTGGAACTTGAAAAATTCAGAAACTAGAAAAAGAGGACAAGACACTATTAGGTAACACACCATACGGTTCCACTGTAGATGGCTCCACTATTTCAGTGTGCGATTGTGATGGTGCGACCGCTATGGTGCCACCATCACGGTGCTACCGATTCGAGGGAACACCGTAAGCGGTGCCACTATTTCGGTGTGCAACCATGACGATGCCACCGCTATGGTGCCACTGTCACGATGTCGCTATCAAAATGCCACGTTGACAGTGCCACCATCATGGTGTCACTATAATGGTGTCACCGTAGTGGTGCCACCATTTTTTTGTGTGAATGCGGTTGTGCGACCACTATAATGCCACCTTCACGGTGCCGCTGTGACTGGTGCCACCGTTTTGGTAGAACCGTTTGATTGAATGTTGTTTCTGGAAAACTCATTAATGAGTCACGATCCATGACATTAAATCAGATACCTCTCAAAATATTATCTCCCTTAATAATCGAAACATAACCCAAAGAAAATAGAGGTTCCCAAACAACCACCGTGAAAGATACCTCTCAGGACTAAACTTCCTCAACATCTAAGAACACCACTCCCTCATCTATCTTCTGAACAACCATTGGTACACCACCACTTCTCTCCCCCATGTAACCAAAAAAATATGTAATGTTAATACCTTCTAGTCATACGGATTAGGGAGTCCCTTCCTCTATTTCAAGATACTATCTACTTTGGGCAGCACTAACTCGACCACACAAGTTTAACCGCATCCACATTAATGCGTCTTCATTAAGGATCAGGAACTTCTCTCCCCATAGTTAGGAATCTTCACACACATATAGGGAATAAGTAAAACAACCCATATCATAGTCAACAAGCTCAATAACTTCATAAAAAAAGTATAAAACAAAATAGAACAAATACTCAAAACAACTCAAGGTGCTGGGCGCGAATCTGTGCCACTCATTCCCAGGAACTCTCCACAAGGCCTCCCTGCCTCCATAACACAAAAACCAAGTGAATTGTTCATCCACAAAGCACCTTCTACTCATAACCATCCATCCTCACTGGTGTCTCTACAAATGTCTCATCATCCTCAATATCTAGCTTCCCCCAGTCGAGGACGTGCTAATCATCACATAGATAACGATGAAGCTGAGACACATTGGAGATGTTATGCACCCTATATAGGGGAGGGGGTAAAGCCAACTAATAAGCCACGTTGCAAAACCACTGCAACACTTCATAGGTTTTGAAGAACCTGGGAGAAATCTTACTCCCCATACCAATCCTCTATTTCCCACACCGAGGGGAGACCTTCAGAACACAAGGTCCCTGACCTCGATCTCCAAGGGTCTCCTCCTATGATCAACATATGACTTATGTCGGTCCGGATCTACCTCCATAATCTCTCGTATAAGCTAGAACTTTTCTATTGTGCTATACAGTACCTCCGATACATGAGCACCTGCTTCCTCGACCTCTGACCAGATCACGGGTGAGCGACACAACCTCAAGTATAAGACTTTAAACAGAGCCATGCCAATGGTAGATTGATAGCTATTGTTGTAGTAAAAAACTACCAGATGTAAGTGTCATAGCCACGATCCCCCAAAGTCCAGAACATATGCCTATATCATATCCATTAATGTCGGGATGGTCCTCTCTGTCTGCCTATCTGTTTTGGGGTGGAAAAAAGTGCTTAAGCATTGTTGGGTGGTAAAATCATGTTGCAATCCTTTCCAGACCTGTGAGGTAAACTAGGCGTCTTGATCAGAACTCGATGAAACCCCACCACCTCATCCACATACCTCTGGGATATGGAATCCACTACAATTGTATACTTGATTTCCAATAAGTGAGATGATTTCATCATCCAGTCTACCACTATCCAGATTGCATCACAACTCCCTTAAACTCTAGGTAGTACCATGAAAAAAATCCATTTTTATATCACCCCACTTTCACTCGAGGACATATAAAGGATGTAATTGACCTCCTAGTAATTGGTGTTCAACCTTTACCTACTGACACATGAGACACTTTTCCACAAACTCTGTCACTTCCCACTACACCCAGGCTACAAAAACTGACACCTCAAACCCCGGTACATCTTGGAAAATCCTAGGTGTACCACCAGGTGTGAGTTGTGGAACTCACCATGAAGTCTCATTCATATTTCTACCAGGACGAACAACTCCCCATGAATCAACATCTAATTTTTCCCGTCTTTCGACCATCCTCTGAGAGTATCACCGGGCTAACACAATCACGCATCACTTCAGCCTCTAAGTCCCCCAACATAGACTCCCACACCTTTTGAAACAAATATGACTACATTTTCATATTGAACAGACATCCCCTTCCATCATCCACCTTTTCATCTATGTGTTCAGTATCCAACATCTCCATCACCTTTAAAAAATCTTCTGATTCTCAAACCACATCCTTCTATGACTACCTACTCAAGGCATCGGCCACCACGTTCCTATTTCCTAAGGTGTAAGAAATTTCAAAATTGTAATCATAAAGAAACTCCATCCAACTCCATTGCCGCAAAGTCAAGTCTCATAGGGAGAAGAAAAACCTCAATATTTTACGACTTGTGAAGACCACGACACATTCCCCAACAATGTAATGTCTCCACAAATTTAGAGCAAACACAACCACTACAAGTTCTAGGCCATGGTTGGAATATTTATTCTCACGGGGACATAAATGCCTAGACCCATACGAGATCACCCCCTATATCTGCATTAGCACACACTCCAAACCTTGGCTTGAAGCACGATAGAACACCTCAAACATAACCCCTTCTTCTGGAAATGTCAGCACCGGGCCCCTAACCAACTTCCCCTTCACATTACTGAATTCTTCCTAGCACTACTCACTCCAAAAAAAGCCGGGTCATTCCTGGCCAAGGCTTTCGAGGGTGATACAACTCGGGATAAGTTGGGAACGAATCTCCGGTAGTAACCTGCTAGACCCCGGAAACTACGAAGCTCTGCCACATTATTTGGTGCTTCCCAAGAAATAACTTCTTCAACTTTCAAAGTGTCCACTCTTATTGCATGCTCAGACACCACAAGTCAAATGATGTTCACCTCTTGTGTCCATAACTTGAACATGGATGACCTCTTAGAGAGCTGGTGTCGTCGAAGGACCTCTAAAACCATTCTAAGATTATCGGCATTATCATCAAATGATATTGAGTAGATTAGAATTTCATCAATAAACATGACCAATAATTGGTCCACATATTACTAGAATATAGAGTACAAGATCCTCATTAACATTGATGGCATGTTTGTAACACCGATCAACATTCCCATGAACTCAATGTGCCCAAATCTTCACCTGAAGGGAGTCTTAGAGATGTCACCCTCATTCACCCTCAACCGGTGATATCCTAACCACATATCAATCTTGGAGAACCATCCTACCCCCTTCAACTAATCAAGAAGTCCGTTGATCCTCGGGAGGGGGTAACGGTTCCAGACCGTCACTTGGTTCGTCCTCCAGTAATATATACACATCATGAGACCACCATATATCTTCTTCAGAAACAAGACAAGAGAACCCCATGGTGAAATGCTCGGTCAAACAAAACCCATCTTCATCAGTTCATCATTCTGAATTGGTTACTCTAGAAACTTAGAAGGCCCCATCCGATATGGAGCCATTGAAATCAGATGGGCACCAGGTTGCATGTCTGTCCCAAACTCAACATCACATTGAGGGGGTAGAGTAACAAATTCCCTAGGAATACTTCCTTGAACTCACTGATGATCCCCCAGATTTCAACCATCTCTATACCAGCAGACTCCACTGATAGCATATCTAACTAGGAATGGAGGGTCTCCAGTCACTGGGTGCCCTATTGGAAACCCCGCTCACTAACAAAAGATACATGATCTCCTCCCATATCTAAAAACAAATCCATTTTCTAGAAGTAGTTGATAATGGAACACAGAGAACTCACTATAGATGCCTAGAATGACATCATATGGCTGCATCTATAGTAGAAGAAGGTTCCCACTAGACTGATGTGGTCCCAAGATTAGTCTACATCCCCGGTAATCATCAGACAAGATGGCATGACCTCCAACTGGTGTACTCAATACTTGTGCCACAAGAAGAATATATTCAGCTAGATCCAAAGCATGGGTTAGAGTGGGTGAAACACAGGAGTGTGAAGCTCCTGAATCAAAAAAATAACAAGAATGAGTGCTAGGTAAGATGACTGTACCTAGAACAACTTTTGGCCCTGCTGGAACTGCTTCCTCTACGACATGAAAATTCCCATGCCTAGCTCCTCCCCCCCTACACTATTGGCCCCCTCCCCGACCACGCCCTGGTTGAGGTCCCTAAGGAGCTCCCTGTGTTAAGATTCTTCCTGAAACGTCTTCTCTTGGAGGAGTGGGAGATTTCTATCCCCGTTACTGCTACTGAATGGGCCTGGCTAGAAACTACTGCTACTGAGATGGGCTCTGAACCTGCCCACCCCCACTGTAATCCACTCTATCCGGCACTGATTCTAAAGATGCCCATGAATTCCACAGATAATGAATCTCGGTCATGGTCATGGAAATAAGGGGCGAGGACCAGGGGATCAAAAATGAAACTACTAGGGCCTTCTCCCCTGTGGCTGAAACCATGAAGGACTTGATACTGGAGGCTTGCTACTAACAACCTTACCCTTTAACGAGCCCACCTGCCTCCCCTCTCACGGTACACCACCCTACACATGAATCCTCTCCACCACTTCATCTTTATTTTGAATCTAAAAGTACATCCGTAAAGTGATGGGAGTAACAACATACTGAAGAGAAGTTCAGAGTGACTACTCTAAACATCTCAACCAAGATTTCCCATCTGGATTGAGGTTCGGATCAAATAGAAAGAGGTCCTTGAACTTTATCCCTAGCTCCCTAACTGTAATAATCACATGTATAAGGGATAGTAGATCCTGCCTCTTCTCATCCTTCAATGTGGAAGAGAGGAATTCTTCATGGAACACCCTCTTGAAGTCAGTACATGAAACTTAATCCTCCCTTTTCTCCTAAAGATAGAGAATCCACCACTGATGTGTCTCTCCCCGCACCTGTCTTACAACCAATGGAACTCGGTACTCCATCAGATCCTAGATCAAGCTGAAAGCTTTCACCAGCTCCTCAAGCCATCTCTTTTGTCCATGTCCGAGACGCTGCCCTTGTACATCTTGAGGCACTGCTACTAAAAGGAACAAACTATCTTCTTCCAATAGTCATAATATTCTTCTCCATTATATCTCTACTGATCATCCAAATCATCCTCTTGGTACACGATCACCCTCACTACCCGTGGTCGCTACCAGGTTCCATAGCTACAATGTTAACAAGGAATTCTTAAGCCCGATTAGTGTAGAAAATTTCTATTAAATTTGGCATAAACTTTTTTATTTAATTTAAAAATCCAAAATACCCAAGACAATCCAGAACACAAGTAATTATAATGCATGTTTCTTTCATAGGGTCTCTACCATGCAATTCGTGTATCTTCACTTGATCGTTTGGTAAGTCCATAGTCCTTGCATAGGATCATGGGGGGGGGGGGAATAAAATCCCATGTCTTATCCAGTCTTCCCTTCCCAATTTCACATACCATGGTTTTATAACACTGTTTCCCTACAATCCAATGAAATCCTCACTATGCATTACCCCAGACACTATCCTATATCTCAACATCGCCTCTAATACCATTATATTATGACCTCTTCCCCAAGATGAGATAATGGATATGAAACTGCCAGACCATTCCTTCCCCATGTTGAAGGAGAGATAATGACCCCCGATTCCCACATTCAATAGGGCCTAGAGTAGATACTAGCACCAAGGGTATAGAATCACAAGTCATATCGAAGGCATTACCATTATTATTTTGTAGGATTTGGAGATATGATGGTAAAACCTAGAACAACTCCATAACTAAAGGATCATGTAAATTAAAACAAACAAAATACATTCCTATATGCATGTTCCAAATAAGGTTGTATAAAGTACAAGAAAACTCCAAAGGGAAGAACCAAAGGAAATAAAAATTTGCAACGTCAACGGTCCAAACAACCGAGAAAATACAGTCCCACACATTCCCGGAAGTCCTCCAAGAAACCTGAATTTTTTATATATATATAGAGTGAGTATACATGTATACTCAGTAAAGAAAACCAAAACCTCTTGGGCATAATTGTGGAGGAATTCTAATTCCCCATGAGAAATCGAGATAATCGAAGAACCAAGAAGGTAAACTATCCATCCAAACCTCACCAAGGAACAATCCCCAAACAAATCATATCAAGAAATGTAATAGTAATAACACATCGATGTTTGGGTACCCCGCTGCACTTTACCACTAGTTATTGACGACATCCTATGCATCATACCTCTCCCACCATTCTTACCGCAGTCCCACTGCCTCCCCAAAAACAACCTTTTGGGCCACCACAACCACACATCCTGCTCACAAATACCTGGGCCACAAAAACCACACTCATCCCCGCCCGTAGAAACTTGGGACAAAACATCCACACACATCCCCGACCAGAGACACCTGGGCCACGACAACTACCGCCACACCTGAAGACACCCAGCCCAGAACAACTACCACCACACCTGAAGTCACCTGGGCCTGAAAAACTACCTCCACACACAAAGACACCTAGGTCTCATCCTAAAGAGACTTGGGAAACTAAATTCTCACACACACTTGGTCCAACCACATCAACTACCCTGTCTGAAAAATCTTGGGCTATAATGGACCTCAGGATGTCACCACCTGCCCAAAGTGTCTAGGGAAACTAGTGAAAAGGAGAAAAAATGAGCTAATAACCAGCCACTCATATGATTGTTATGAAAAAACACAATCCCCCATGATATAGGGGTGTTCGACATGATGTTCTCAACATGGGTTGGGCACAAATATAAACATGAGAAATAAATTGTACATATAGGTAAACAACTACTAATCCCAACCTAGGGGTTCCAAAACCATCCCATACACAAACAACCTCACTATTATTCATTCATAAAAGCACAATGACCACAACCAAGTCACAAATCATTCCTGTAAAACAATTAGCCATTGAACCCATCTTGGTTATCACATTCAAGTGGTTCCATTTAAATAATTCTTTACTATTGGGAAACTAACAAGCATAGCCACAAGAAAATGATGGAAAAATAGTCAAGAAGAAATTTAAGCATTCACACATGGTTTTCTTGTAACGCCACAACAACAAAAGGGATCTGTGAGATCCGTCAATGTATTGGAACCAAATCAAGCCCCAATATATGGCCCCACACGTCCTCAGATCTACAAACCAACAACTGCACAGTAGGGGAACCCATCCCCATCCATGTCTGAAAATTATTATTTATTATTCCATCTTAAACCCACAGAGACACATCACAGAGGACGGAAGAAATGAAGTCCAAGAGCGTCCTTCCGGATTACATTGACACATTCAGGTGGTAAGGATTTAAGACTATCATATACTATCAAGGTCTCCTCCGGTCTTCCCCCACGAGCCATAGCATCTGCCGCATAGTTGGATTCCCGAACACTATGATGAACCATCCTACCCTGTTTGGTCTCTGCTTTGCATCTCCTACCAATGTACACCAGGTTCCAAGCCATGTCACAAGCCCCCTGAAGCGATTTTACCAGAACCTCAGAATCAGATTCAACTTCAGACACCTGAAGACCTCTCCTCCTGAAAATGGTGATACCCGAAAGAAGGGCCCTGAACTCCGCATCCAAAGAGGATCCCGTTCCGTAATAGGAACTGAACGCCAAGTGCACCGAACCCCAACAATCCCGTAGAACACCACCGCCTCTCATGATTCCTCCCATGCAGGAACCATCCACGTTCAATTTCAACCCACTGACCGGGGGGTGCCACCTTACCCACTCACCCTTCTGCAACTTCTGCATGCACCGTCCATGAACATGGTTCCCCAGGACGTCCTCCTGCAGGCCCTTCTTGAAAAGCGCTGCAAGTTCCGCAATGACCAACCTCATACGGACAAGCTAGGCAAGCAAAGATTTCCTGCCTCCTAACCGTATCTGATTACGAGTTTCCCAAATGGTCCAACAAACAGCAACCGGGATGATACTGGCTGCCGAACGCTCCTCTGTTCTGCTACCAAAGCCCGAGAACCAAGAGGCAATGTGATCGCGAATAGAGAGACACTCCTCAGAAGTGAACCTGAAAGGGTGAAACTGGTACCAGAGGAACACAACCCATCTTCCTTGGGAGAACAGATGAAGTGTTGATTCCCGGTTTGGGTTCTCACAGCAATAGCAGCGGGATGCCAAGGAGATCCCTTTCCTCTGTATGTTTTCCTCTCTGGGAACCGCTCGGTTTTGGATCCGACACACTAGGAAGTTCATTCTCGCTAGAATTTCTTTGCACCACGTGGTCATCCCTCCAGACACCTGATTACTGCTCCTTCGCTCAATCTTTCTGAAACCCTTCAAGCAGAAGCGCCCCGACCCAACATCTATAAAGCAGCAGCGATCAGGTTCATCGCTCATGACCACCCCATTAAAAAAGGAGAGTTGGGAGGGATTAAGGTTCTCCTGGATAAAATCAAAACTCCCGCATGCTTCCCTGAAAGAGATGTTAGGGAGAGGGCAGCCCTCATACCAAAGCCTTTCTTCCGCCCATGTCTCCGTCCAGAAACCAACCTCCCCACGTCTAACCACTCATCTGGAGTAGCCAAAAAGAACCTCCATATGAGAGGCTATACACTTGGCCAAGCTCGTCGCGCCATGCATGCGAAAGTCACCACACGCACCATACCTTGAAATGAAGTACCTTTCCCAAATAGATTTGCCTACAATCACCTCCCAGGCCAGTTTTGCCTGTAGTCCATGGATAGAGTCCTTGAAATCCCGAAGGCCAACCCCACCCTCTTCCACCGAACGGGCCATCCTTCCCCAGGATGCCCAGTGTCACCTCCCTTCATTCTTTGAATCCCAAAGAAAGGACGTGAGGATATGCTCAATCTTTCCCATCGTACCCTTCAGGGGATTGATGATGGAAAAGACGTGCATTGGGATCGACAGAAGAACGCTGTTTATGAGCATGATCCTGCCTCCGAAGGAAAGCATCTTATTCTTCCTATTGAGAATCCTCCCCAGAATGCGGTCCACAAGGTCGTTGAAGTGGATCTTCAGAACCCTCCCACTCGAAAGAGGAACTCCTAGGTACATAATCGGAGGCTGCCTCTGTCCGCAGCATAGGAACTCCTGGATGGATCTGCATCTTCTCCCAGAGCATTTGTTGGAAATGAACAGATGACTTTTCAGCGGGTTGATCGACTGCCCACTGAGATCTCTATACTCAGACAGGATTCCCATAAGAGTGTTTAAAGATCTCTTCCCACCATTCAGAAACAGGAGAATGTCATCCGCAAACATCAAGTGAGAAACCCTCGTCACGTTCCTTCTGCCGTAGTACGATCTCAACCTTCCCTCTAACATCCCTTTGTTTAGATTTCTTGAGAGAGCGTCCTGAGCAAGGACGAAAAGAAAAGGGGATAGCAGGTCTCCCTGTCTAACCCCCCTCACAGTTTTGAAGAAGCCAAAGCACCTCCCAAGCATAGATATAGAGATCCAAGGTGAGGCAAAACACCTGAAGCAAAGATCACAGAAGTGTTCCTGGAACCCGAAACCCCTCATTACCCGTAGGATAAAGTTCCATTCCATGTTGTCGAAGGATTTATTCATATCCACCTGCCAAATTACATTAGAGCCAACAGATCATTTGTTCAGATCATGCACCAGTTCGCTAGCAATTCCTACCGCTCCATGGATACCCCTTCCTTGAATGAAACCGTGCTGCTCTTCGGAGACAAGTTTAGGAATCACTTTGGCAAGTCTCCTACTGATGACTGTTGCCAAAAGTTTATACGAGACATTACATAAGCAGATCGGTCGGAAGTGACTAACCAGCGTGGGGTCCTTGATCTTCGGCACCAGCACCACCCTAGAAGAAGAGATCCCCTTACACAGGGAGGCTCCTCGGAAGAAGTCGCAAATGGCCTCCACCACGCACGGACCCACGAAATCCCAGGACGAACTGTAAAAGGATGCCGGGAAACCGTCTGGACCTGGTGCACTCTCCTTCGGCATAATATCCAGGGCCTCTCGAATTTCTTTCTCCTCTGGTATCTTGGACAAGCACTCAATCTCAGAGCGAGATATCATCACAGGAAGTGCTTCCAAGAAACGAGAATCCCCAAAGGACTCTCTACGAAAACCCGAAGAGGCCTCCCCTGCCCAAATACCCTCAAAGTGCTTCAGAGCAATCCTGCCTGCCACCGAGACATCAGAGGTGAGAATTCCATCCTCTCCCTTGATATTGATCTTTGTATTTCTCCTCTCCTTGATGCATTCCTGAAAGAAGGCAGTGTTACGGTCCCCCTCCCTCAACCATCTCACTCGGGACCGTTGCAGATAGAGCCTCTCCATTTCTAACAGCTTCTCAGATAGCACCGCACTTTTGTCGCAGAGGATAGCAAAAGTATCCTCATCCAAAGACGTCTGAAGATCCTCCTCTAGCTTGTTGACTTCCTCTTGCAAGCTAGTCACCCCGTTGTGCCAGTTAGGTTGCTCCACAAGCCACTTTCGGATGCTCTGTTTAAGTCTTCGAAGGCGGTTAACCAAACCTCCCCACGATTTCTCCTTCTCCTCAGATAACCAGGACTTCCTCGCTATCTGCATGAAACCAACATCTTTATGCCATTCACTGGAGTAATGGAATCCCTGTCCCACCACAGCTTCACGATTAATTTCTAGTAAAAGAGGTGCATGATCCGAAAGAATACGGGGGAGGTGAGAGACTGCGGATTTTGAAAACATATCCATTCCATGCAAGTTGGTGAGCCACCTATCAAGACGGCACCATATCCTATTCTGACCTTTCCGGTTGTTGCACCACGTAAATTTCGTCCCTTTGAAACCTAAATCCAGCAGCCCCGCGTGAAGCAAGCATTCTTGGAAATCCAACATACCATCTAAGACATCGCCCCTACCTCCCCTCTTCTCAGAGACATCCGCAACTGTATTTAAATCGCCTCCCACAAACCACGGAAACGTGCCAGTTTGAACCGAACATAGATGTGCCCATAGTTACCCGCCTTTCCAGCATCTTGTTGCTCGCATACACGAAGGAAAAGAGGAAGGCCACACTACCAACTTCAATCCTCATGTCTATACACTGGGAAGATACAGTAAGAACCTCCACCGATAGAGTATGTTTCCAACCCACCCAGATTTTCCAATTCACAGGCCCACCATGAAAACAGTTCGGAAATCCCATCTTCTTCATAACTCCTGGAAGTTTGCAAGCGTCCTGCTTTGGTTCAAGAATCACAATTAAAGAAGCCTTGGCCTTTCTAACTTCTACAGCGATGAAGGCTCGCTTAGCCTGAGTCCCCAAACCGCGAGCGTTCCATACAATAGAGGAAAACATCAATGAACAGACCTACGAGTTTTGAGAGCCGCTGGAACTTCCAAATTGGGGTGTACCAACACACCCTTCTCTTTCGCCTTTGAGCGAGTGATAGGTCCCGACACTCCATCCAAACACACTGTTCATTAAGTTCCTTCTTTATGTTTGGTTAACTAGTGTGATCACACTTATATTTTTGTTTACTGGAAATCCATTTAATGAACCAAGTTTACATGATTATCCAATTTTCAAGTTACATCCTTTCAACCATCAAACTAGATAGGGGTTCATTACTGCACAAGGAAGGACTACCAACATCCAGGTTTTTTAGTAGACACAAGCCCAAAAAATTCACAACATATAATCAAAGGTAAAAGAGTACAAAAATATATTCAGGCATAGACCTTAATTATTTAAAAACCATTTATTATCATTATCATGGTTTGGTTTCATCCATACCTATAGGAACATTATCATACCCACCCCGCATGATACCCAGTCACGATAGATGAAGGAAAAAACCTTACTTGATTGATCAATAATCGAAGTTTTTCTCCATGCACCAAGAACTGGGGATGCACGACATCTAGGGGAGGAACTTTGAGGACTCCATGAGCGGGTGGGAAATGATCCAGCACAGGATCACCACTAGACTTGAGAAGGGGAACTCAAAAAGAACCATGTAAATGAATGGGACTAGCCAAGAAGAAGAAACAATCCTCGTGTGATAAAAGGTAAGATCATGGAGTTATAGGATATGAAGCCTTGAACAGATTTAATGGTGGATCTTGGTTTCACCACGCGGTTGGATGGTTACACATGATGAAATTAACTATTATTTAATAATTCTCATCAGAGAGGTGTCCATAATGGCTTCGAGTTAGAGGGTTTTCTTTAAATAGAGGAAAACACATAACATGGACAGAACTGGAAAGTAAGGGAAAAAGGGTGTGACACCGAGGAAAAATCCACATGTTTAGGTATGTACAGGGTCACCCAGCTCTTGGGGGATAGTAGATACATTTATGGGATTTTAATGGCTCTGAAATGGATATTAAAACAATTATATGTAAAAAGATACATTCTGAGGGAGGAACTGGAAAAAGTCAAAAACTGGAAAAAAGGATGGGACACCTTTTGGGGATATACTATAATGTTTCCACTGTAAGTGGTGCCACCATTTTGGTGTGCGACAGATATGGTGCCGCTATCATCGTATCACCAGTTTGGGGGAACACCATAAGAAGTTCCACCATTTCGGTGTGCAACCATGATTGTGGTACCACTACAGTGCCACTGGTTTAGTGGAACACCTTAATTGGTGCCACCATTTTATTGTGAAACCATGACATTGTGACCACTACGGTGCCACTATCATAGTGCCTCCATGACCAGTGCCACTGTTTTGATGCCTCCATGATTGGTGCAACCATTTCGGTGGAACCATTTGATTGAACCGAGTTTTTGGAAAACTCCTTAATGAGTCACTGTCTAGGCCATTACACTAAGAATAACACACCCACCACCATGAAGTATTGATGGCCAAGGAGGACCACTAAACACAAAAAAACTCCCAAAATCATCAAACCTAAAAAATACATGGAAAATGGTTTCGAACTCTTGGATAATAAAAGAATATGTCAAAAAAAATTATTTTATTGCAACAATAAAATTTCTTCTTCAATTACACTATCTTGTTGGTCAATAATTCCATTATTTCAACCAATATCAATATTAGTTTATTTAGGATAACTTATATTGTGTTAATATGAACATATCATCTAAAAAACTAAATCTAAATATTAAATCAGTCATTTATTCTAGTCTATAAATTTAATTTTATAAACCAAATTATATCTCCTGGGAGTTTCTATCAAGGGGTACAGTTTGGACTCTTTATCATGAAGTAGTTCACGATTGTGTTAAAACCCAACATTACCTATTTGGGGTTATTATTACAAGTTATAACTATTACCTAGCCTGAATCCACATTCAGAGAAATATAATGAGTGTAATTTTCTAGGAAAACCCAAGAATTGATATTTCATAAATTCTTCAGGTTGTTTTCATAATCATAGACTTATCCCATAGAATTTTCCCAAGGTTTTTCGAAAAATAAATCTAAAATAATCTCCAAAAATATCTATTCACCATTCTAACACCAAATATAGTGAATGAATCTATACAATCATTAATATAACATTATAACATTGATTATTTTAATCTTCTCACAAATTTTTGCATTCCCTAAGGCCCTAATGTTTTATTATCTTATAGAATATGATCATAAAAAATCTTATTTTAAATGTTGTGAACAAATATTCATAAACTATTTTCCCTATTAGAAATTCCATGAGACATAATCATATTCATATACAAATTAATATAAGACATAATAAGTAGTTGACATCAAACACATAGTAAGGGATGACATATCAAAGTCCATTATGGTTTGATCATAAAATTTTAAAAAATTATGGAAAAATAATAAATCTTTATACATAATAATGATGAATAAATATTTTCTCACTATAAAAATGTATGATATATTTATCATCTCAATTAATAACACATTATCCATGGAATGAGAAAATAAAACCTGAATCAAATAATATGATCCATTGAACACATAAATGAAGGTCAAACAATATTAAACATTAAATTTCTTATATTTGTGAAAATGACTACTTATAAACCTATTCATTCATGAAATTTCACATAGAGAAAATAGAAATCACAATTACCCATTTTGAACCCAATTACTCACTAACCTATTCTCAAAAAATTTTCATATCATGAGATATAATCCTTTACCCATTGCATTAGAGGAAGATCTAGGTCCCACCCATAATATAATCCTTACATTTGAGTTCTATATGATGAAAAACATCATATAAAAATATAAATAATATAATGAAAATTAGTTTCATGTTATTTATAAATCATAAAATTATAATGAACTTGTGGGAAAAATGTGTTTTATAATATTATCAAATAGTATCCCATAAAATTGCATCAATGAAAATAAATTTAAATGAAAAAAATAATCCCCCAAATGAAATGAAATATAAATAATAATTATAGGTAAATAATTAAACCAAACTATTTTGGAGGAACATATTGTAGATATGAAGATGAAATCATATTTTTTAAAAATATTTTATTGCATTAAAAACCCCATAAATTGTTTATAAATCATAATTTAAAATCATTTTCAATTTGTTTTCATATATATAATAAGATTTGTTAAAAAATACTATTCATTGAATTAAATAATCAAGAGAGAATAATTTTATATTATATGAACGAATGTCTTCTAAGATAAAATTAATGATTATAATATTAAAAAACATTTGTATATGTTTTTTTCACTTTTTCTGAAACCAACACAATTTAAATATTTTTTAAACATTTTATTGAATATTTTAATGATAAATAAAAAGAGTAAAAATAGATAAAAAAATACAATTCATAATAAACAGGATATAATTTATAGAAAGGGAAAATACGGGCATGGAAAAAATGGTTCATAAGTAATTATGGGAATTATTCTTGGAAATAAAACATATTACTAATGAATTCATCATGAAATACTTCATGGTTATAAAACATAATTACTTATAAAACAAATATAAATAATATAATACTATAATTATAAGGATTATGAGATTAAAAAATTAATAATAATGTTTAATATATATGATTATAAGTCAATGAATTGTATTTAAGTTATCATAACACATACCAATTTAAATATTTTTGAATCAAAAGCCATTGGAAGCTTGAAAAAAATATTGATATATAAATTCCATATGTAAAATTATGTATTCTAAAAAAACAAAATTATGTTTTAGAATATACATATTATAAATACAAAATTATTTTATAACATTAAAACACATATTAGTGAAGATAAATTGAGATGAAAATGACTTCCAACATAAGAAATAGTCTAATAAATACCTAGTGAAAGAGGATGAGCTTATAATGGATGTTAAAATAAAATGAATAAATACAATTCATGATATTAAATATACAATATATGTTATACACTCCATTTAAATTAAATATGGAATGCAAATGAAAATGTGTCTCAAAGAATGAAATATTTTGATGAAACCCTTACTCTGTTGCAGATTAATTCACTATATGCACTTAAGATCAAAAATAATAAAATAAAAAATATTAGACACCTTAAGAACATTATTATTATGTTTTTAATTTAAAATTATACATTTTTTCATATCATATTAATTTATTTTTCTATTTTTTATGTTAATATGAAAATTTAATCAACTTTAGCTTATTTTGGTAATTTTAGACATCATTGATGATATTGTAATAATATGTCAAATACCTAATATAACGATTACATAAAAATTCATCATATTATCATTATCTTATAATTATATTATAATGTTATTCCAAAATATTATATGATAGATATTTATATAATTTTTCATTTTGGTGGTTAAATCCACAAAAACATAAGCACACTATATGTTGATGGATAATTATTTCCAAGGAAGAGTAAAATATCACCATAAATGATAAATAATGTTATTATTTGTATGTTTTAAGTTAGTGAATCATATTTTATGTTATTTTCAAAAATAATGAAAAATAATATAAAAAAGGTTACTTTATCTAGAGAGTAGTCTACACAATTATGGGTATCATTCTTTTCTTTCCATGTGGTCGGAATGTAGTAAAACATTACTGTTAAATTAATATAAATTTTTTTATAATAATGATATCGATTTAATTATAATAATAATTTTACTTTTAAGTTATGATAGAGTATTGTATCTGAGTGACTAATAAAATGGGATAATCATGTCGAATGATCAAGTAGTATCTTGGAAATATCCATGGTAGTGTAGGAATTAAGAAAGTTAATAGTGAATATAATCATTATAATGAGGTAAAGTGTGAAATGTCGTGAAAATTGGTATATTTTCATGGAAAAATTAGATGTTAAGGATTGGATTGATGTGACTTAAGTGTTATAATTATACAAACGAATTAAAAGGTAGTTTTGGAAGCATGATTTAAATTTTGAATAATTTTCATCCACTAGTCAAGGGTAATATAAGGAGTTAAATCATTGTTTCTATTATCTTTTGGATTTTTGTATCATTGAGTCACTTGGAGGAGGTTCCAATGAGTTTTTATGGAGAATGGGGGAAAGGGGGTTCCCCTACCTTTTTTAATGGTTATGGTTTGGAGCCATAGTAGAGACTACATGTCAGGATACTATATTTTAAATTTAAATAATGCCACATATAAGTTCTTAATGATAAAAATTAAGGCCATTGAATTTTTAGGTATTAATAAAATGTGGAGTTAATGATGTTTCCTAGACCAACCAAGCTTTGTGTCATGGATCAAGATTGTATTATAGACTAGTCTGGTGGTCACGACATGGTCTAAACAACGATGGTATAATTATTATATGAGTTTTTTACCAATATTGGAGTAGTTGTTGTCAGAATTATAGGCTAAAAATGGAAACCTTTTTATAATGATTTCTATGGAATATTGGGGTTCACGATGTTTTGGTTATCTTCTCAAGTATATAAGATATACATCATGGATATATGAAAAAATTAATATTTTAAATAATTTTAATTTTAATTTCAATGTTTTTAATACCAAACAAATTTATTTTAGGGGAAACTATCACATTTTAAGACTTTAGTCATATTTTGAGATTAATCAGAAAAATATCTTATTTTGGATTTCAATAGTTTTAAATAATTTCTATATTTATCCATAATATTTTATATACTGATAAAAATCATTGAATTTGTTATTATTGTGATTTTATAAATCCTAGTATTTATTTCATTCTTCTGGACCCAATGCTAAATCCATGATTTGGAAGCTCAAAACAAGCTCACAATTTCGGCCTTGAAAATTGTTCACAGATGTAGAGTTTTTTGGTGTTAGGACCATATCTCGTGATTAAACCTCCCAAATACTCTAAAATTTGGAATATGGGGGAGAAATATATATCATAATAACATTCATAAAGGATGATAAATGTGAATCGACCATTTTCAATATCATTAAAGCATGGGAAACCAGAGCCATGGAATATGAAGAGTCTGCCCGAGAAGAATAATATCTCAGAGTAAAACATGAATAAATATCTCTAAACTTGTCCAAATACATATAAATTTATAATAGAGACGTGCCCAATATTTTTTAATAGATTTCAAGAAGGGGTCCACATGTGAATCATCCGTTTAATAAGTTGAACATGTAGAAACATTCAATGGGTTGTTATTTTTTACTAAAGGAGGAGAGATCCTATTTCCAAATTCAATCTAATCTATCCAGTCGACCATGAATAGAGAGGTGGCCATGGTCCATGCTGATTATTTTGGTTTTTTTTATTTTAGTTTTATTTTAGTTTTCCTTTCCCAAGTAACAAAATATGCATATTTTTAATTCACGTTTTCAGTATTCATCCATGTCTCTTTATCTAATAACCATAATCTAATTATTCTATTTATATTTTATTCAATAATGACCTCTTAACCTAAAAAATTAATGGATATCCTTAGGAATTGTATGGGGGAGGTATGTGTAAATTTCAATTATTATTTGCTTAAATTATTATGTTTTATTATGTTTGAGATCATAAAGGGTGATTTGAAAAAGTGTGGTGATCATCCACAAATACACTGATTTAGAACACATTTCTATTCGTTTATTAATTCTTTTTATCCCTTATATTGGATACAACCACTTCATATGATGTAGATGATCCATTCAATTGATGTAATTACATATAATGGAGTTCAGTCCTCAGATATGTCAAACTCTCGATCAAGGTGTTCCATAAAACATGATTACTAGAGGAAGTGAAATTAATATTGATAAATGAATAGAAGATTTGACATCTCTAAATCAAATAATAGTAATTCAAGAAAGATATCTAAGAATTGGATTATAAAAATAAATCTAAACCCAAAAATATGAGTCATCAAACCCAAAAACCACACCATAAACTGAAATTTATTTCTTTACTAATCTCATTCTATTATTCTATGTTAGTTTAATATTTTCTTTCATTCAAATTTCATTGATTTCATTTATTAAATAAAAAAATTAATTTTAGAGAATTATATTAATTTTGTGAACAATTCCAAAATATTCTCTAGTGATATGACCCTGGTTAGATACAATGAAACACTTGGAAAGCTTATAAAATATCCTTTTCTACCCCCAATGATAAAACTCTGTCAAAACTAGTAATGTTGATGGGGAGATAAACCGTTATTTCAATAATTGTTTCTAAATTAACATTTTTCTGATTATTTTTATTTATTTGTCATTATAAAATATATATAAAAAACCCCTCTTTCCATGATGTTTTATAATTCTAATTATTGTGCATGGGAATATTATACATTGGTGAAAGAATATGAAATAGAATATACTGTGGAGGCACTCCAATAAAGATATGATTCTATTATGATTATGATCAATAAAAAAAATGAGGCATAGAAGCATGGCTCTCACTTCAACATTTTATGAGCATGACTGGTGAACTCTGAACTGACATATTAATATTTGAGTCCAAGTAGGAATTTCCCCTTTTTCCCCCCAATTTCACTAAGGGAATCAAAGAATATAAGTCTAAACTCAATATGGAGGATCGTAACAACCTAACTCCATACAAAAATGATCAAATCCAAATTAAATTTCCCTCAAAGAAGAGATTAAAGCTGATCCAACTCAATGAGAAAATACATTCTTAAACCCAAATTCATTTAATTTTTTTAAAACTAATTTTAGTATCACTCGTAATTATTTTTAATATTTATAATCTACAGACTCTTATTATTCCTTGATGGATGATGAGTATAGATAAATAGAACCTGTTGAGGTATACCAATATCACCTAAAAGACATTGAATATTCCCTAGATGGAGTACAAGAAGTTAAAAAAGACACTCAACAAGTATCAATGATAGAGGAGGTGGAACCCTAATAAACCCTACCCCCACCATGAAAGCTATATCATATTTAAAATGGGTAATATATAGTATACAATATACATGGAATTATCCATAATAAAAATAGAGAATTATATACCAGGAAAATACACATGTGGCGGTTCAAGTTAATGAATCCCCAACCGCTATCATACCTTGGAAAATACGTGGTACCACCCTTTTAAATGTAGTAATAATTATAGGCTCACATAGGGTATTGTACCAAGATTTATGTTTAATAGATTTTTAGGTATTTATATATTAATTTCAGTCATAGGAATTTTTACATCATGCATCCCACTTTCTCTTATCTATTTGAGAATAAATGACATAATAATTTTATTAATTGAGTAATTTATATTTAAGGACCATGGTGGAACAAGGAAGCCCCCAAAAAATGTTGGAAGCATACTAAGAATGATTTTAAAATGTATATTACATTTAGAATTTACCATTTCAACTAATACATTTTTATATAAAAATATGTTTTGAGAAATGAAACAAAATTCATTCCCATTTATGAATTATTTCCTTACTTGAATTATCTACGAGACATGATTTTCATAGTAACCTTTTGATTCCATGTTTTTTATTTCAAAATTAATGAAATTGAATGATTAAAATGAATAATTATATTATTAAAGTGTATTGAGGATACTAATTTTAAAAAATTAGTATATTAATGTAAATACAATTTTCCAAACCTTTTTAATTCCTTAAATATCTGACATTCACATGAATTGATTTATTATTTTTATCTATTCCATGATTGATTTTACAATATCAGATTTCCCATTTCTAAGTGGATTTCTAGACAAATTACATACTATTTTTCTTGATAATATTTCTCAAGTTATCTTAGGATGATTCACATACCAGAACATGGAATTGAATTTTTCAAAACTGTGAGTGTGCAAAAACACATTGAAAATTATTGAGGCATATTATGATAAACCAAATTATCATAAAATAGAACGCTTAAATAAATCAATTATTAGCCCATATTGACCATAAATTACCTTTATAGGTATGGGCCATGTTTCAATACATTATTATATTCCTACACTCTACTTAGTATTTTCATTATATTGGAAAAATAATGTGTGGGGTGAAGGGAATCACGGTGGAAGGCATGATTTATATTGTTTGAGAAAACATTGGGGGTGATAATTGTGGGTATAAATTAAGGTTTTTTTCATTCATTATATTCTATTTTTTCTTGATTTAATTTAATATAATGGAAAATGAAAAAAAGAACAAAAAATATAAGAAAAATGGGTTGTGATTTAGGAAAACAAAAAACTCCATTAATAGACATATAATTCTTATCATACGTATTTAGGTGGTGGATGTGAGATTTATTCTAAACATAACATTACAAAAAATTAAAAAAATTAAAATGTCATTTGAAAATGAATATAAGTATAAATAATATATATTCAAGAGGGTGCACAAATCATTCATTATGCTTTACTTTGATCATGACCTTACCTTGAGTTTTTTTTTGGAAAAGTGGGATTTGATACTTTAATGAAAATAATATCATTACAAATTAATTTTTTACATCATGAATTGTACTTATGTGATAAACCTGTTCCTTGAGTTTTAATTTTGAAACATAAATTCCATCTAACCATAATGCTCAAAGTCATCTGAACCTTTAATGAAACCCTTATGGTTTTATGTGACTTTTGTCATTAAAAAATGGATAAAGTAGTTACATTACAAGTTTATGGATAAATAAAATGTATTTATTATAATAGAATAACTACAAATCAAATTTATCATGATTCATGAGAGATAATTTTGAAATGTGATAGTACGTAATGAGAGGTCATGTTTAATAATAATGAATTAGAGATCTGGAATGAATGAGAGGAGAAGTTCCACTATTTTCAAAAGGGGGAAACTAAAATAAATGAGTTGATTTTTCCTTTGAAAATGGTATTTTAAATTTATATTTTATGTGACAATTTATAATTTGATCTTAAATTTAAATTTATTTTATTTTATTAATTTTTAATTTCAATATTAGTAACATTAGTACCCTCTGAATTCAATGTGGAAAATTTATGATCGAGGAAGAGTATGGTTTAATAGTGGGGAGATTGATAGAAATAATAATTTCAATTATTTTAATTTAAATTTAAATTATTTTAATCCAAAAAGTTCTATATAAAGGAAAAATGTCACATATTTTGATTTTAATATTATTTTTATCTTATTTGAAAAAATGGATGATTTCTGAATTTTTAACCATTTTAAATTATCTAATTATTTAGGCCATAATGTATTTTGAAATAATTAAAATATTGAAATTATTTCATATTATTATTTTATACAACCTGGGATTAATTTAATTCTTCTGGACCCAAAATGAAACCCACCACATGGATGCTCAAAATCAGTTTAGATGCAGGGCCTTGAAATATATTCACAAATATGACGATTCTAGTGTTGGGAATATATGTTGTGATTTTAAATACAAAATATTGTTAAATTTGGAGTATGTAAGATAAATAAATATCCTAAAAACATTCTTGATGGAGAAAACATATGAATTTTCCATTTTCAAGGCCATTATTTCATAGGAAACTGGAGACTTGGAATCTGAAGAGTTTGTCTAGGAAGGGTAATGTCTCAGTCTAAAATGAGATTAACTCTCTCATCACCTGTCGAAGTAAATTGAAATTTCAAGGCGAGACACAGCAGATATTTTTGAATAAAATTCATGAAGGGTTCCACACTTTAATAGACCATTTAATGGGTCTAAAATTTATAAGATTTAGAGGGGAAATTATTTCCTATAAAAGGAGGAGAGCTCCTCCTTCCAAATTCATTCTAATCCATCTTGTCGACCACCATTGGGGGGGGGAGGGACAATAAGGTCCATAATAATTATTTAATATTTCATTATTATATTTTTATTTTAGTTTTATTTTCTCACTTATCAAATATACACATTTTTAATTTAACTATTTTCATATTCTTCTATTTCTCATTATCTTCCATCTCTCTTTATCTTCCATCCCTAATCATATTCTTCTAATTATTTTTCATTCCACCATTAAATCATACCCAAAAAATGAGGGGTAAGCTAGGGATAGGATCAAGGGTGGTATGTGGAATTTTCATGTATTCTATACTTAAATTATTATGTTTTCTTAAGTTTATGATGAGTAAGAGTGATGTGCATGATTATGGTGATCGTTTACCACAACACTGATTTCAAACTCATTTCCACTTTTTTAATAAATCATTTAACTACATTATAAGATATACATGATATGTATACGATTAGGTTTATCCAATTTGTGGATGAAATTTCAGATGATGGAGTGAATTCCAAGGTGATTTCACACTCTCGATTGAGGTGTGCCATCAACCATGATTATAGGAGGTGGTGGAATTAATATTGATTAATATATTTTAGATTTAACACCACTAAAAAAATATAAGAGTAATTCATTCATTAGATTGAGAATTAAATTATCAAACTAAATAAAAAAATAAATAAAAAGAATTGTGGAACCCAAAAACGGAACTATAAAAGCCATGTTCTTTCTTAACGAATCTCATTATCTCAATGCATGTTAGTTTAATCGTCTATTTTTTTAAATTTCATTGTCTTTTTAGATTAAATTAAAAACAAAATAATCAGTTTAAGTTAATTATATTAGGGGAATGAACAATTTAAAAATATTCTCATGTGAGATTACCCGGATAAGACACTCTAATACACTAGGAAAACATATAAATTTGGTATATCCACAGCCATCGAAATTCATGCATCAATCTCAGATGTGGTTTGACTAGGAAATTTTCCACATAGTCACTTATGTTATGAAATATAGTGCCCTATTTTAGCAATTTATATGGCCTTATATTGGTGTTGTTTCCATGGCATGGAGTTTTTAAAAAATTATACAAATATAAAAAACCCAATCAAAACCCACTTTTGACCCATCCACTCCCCTTGGACCCTATGTTCCTGGAATAGTTTTATGAAATATGTGAGGCAAAATTTTTCAAGGACTAACCCCAAACTTCTTGAGTTTGATATATGATAATCTAAGGAGAGTTCTACCAAATTATCTAGAGGTTTTTTACTAATTAATTATATTTTCATTACATTTTTTATTAAGACATTTTGGAGTTTTATCTCAATCATTCTAATGATGTTTCATTTTTTTAGTTCATGTGTTATGTGGCCTCCTTGTAGGTATAATATTTTTTTGGAAGGATAGGTGATTGAAGATCCAATTTGTATTTCTGTTTTTATTTGTGGAATTTTAAAATATTTATGTTTGAGATTCATTTTTTCTACTTTAGTTTATCTAAAATTTTAATTTGACCATGCTCTCAATTTTTTTATTGTGGTGGAATTAACCATAATAAATTATTAATCAAATTAATGGAGAATTGGTTTATGGTTTTTGGTCATTGGTGTTCTTCCACCATGATTACTATTTTCCTCTTCATTTTCTAGATAGTGGGATATCGATGTTATGTTTTTAGCATGTTATTGTTTCAAGGATTATCACCCCATATGTTGAAATTTCATATTGAATGTAATTTCTATTATTTTTTCAGAATAATTTACATATGGATACATATTTATCAAAACCATTATTCTCGGAATTTTTCGATAATCCACTTGATTATTTATGAATACTTAATTAATATTGTTCTTCCATCTGATAATTAAATTATCTATTGAACCTAATATGTAGGTCTAGTTGTGGATAATGAAAAAAGGAATATTAAAAGAGAATTATAGTTCGGATAGTTTATTGAAAATAAAATTTATGCTATATAGATTGATTAAATTAATAAATTTTTGTTAATTCTAATTTCTTAGGTTAACCATATTCATAACTGGTAAAATTTTAATTTGTTTATAGAATATGGAATTTTTTTTCAATAGAGACAATTTTTTGGGGTTGAGAGTTATATATTTACTTATTAACGTATAATTTATTTTGATTGGGGATGAGGGAGTTTTTTATATATATAGTCTAAATTCCATCTTTTGGGGACACATTTTCCAAATGATCTTTTTGATTTTTTTGTTTAATTGTGTGTTTATCTAGATATAGTCCTCACTATATGATCTAATATTATTGTATGATGACTGATGAGATATGGGGGTAAAGGCCCAATAATGTGGCATCATTTGATTCCTCAAATAGCAAGATACATGGTGATGTGAATAATGGTTTTATACATGGAGTTAATTTTGATGTAATTGGTTGAAGATGTGTTTACCCATCTATGTTCTTAAATCTCTAAGGATTTTATAAAATAACTTTATTAAAGTATGGAGGGAATATTTTATTATTTATCTGCATTCATTTATCTACTGCTTGAGGCAGCTGGGGGTTCTTTATTTCATATTTATTTTTTGGTATATTAGGATGTTTACAATATTAACAATAATTATGTATAGTTATATAAAGTTTAATAAATTCCTTGATCTAAGGGGTTGGTTCTAGATAGGTCGGTGAAAAGTGGTTAATCCTTAAAAATCTTGGATTCAGTTGGGATATTACTAGAGTGTATGGACATGCCATTGATGGTTAATAAAATGTAACTTACATTGATTTTATTTACTTTATATTGTTTTAATTACTATAATTTTAAATGATTAATGGTATGTAAAGAAATAAGGAAGCCTTCTTAATTGCATGTGTGTTTATAAGATATGTAGTCCCTAGTAGTTACAGTCGATTTCCAAGAGATAATCATTTAACATGAACCTAGGACTAGGTTAATTCCCATAGGGTTGTTGTGATATATATTATATGTGTTATATTTGTTGATTTCATATGATACCCAATCAATTTAGATTGGTAGGATAACATCTGGTGGACTCTAGGGGGTGTTTTTAAAAACATATAGGTTGGCGATGGATATTTCGATGACTACACACTCTAGACCCACATATATCTCTAACTTTACTATGTTCTAGTATATATGATGGGTTTCTTAATATATATGTGTGTGTAGATGGTTGTGAAGGATTGTTGTTATTATACAGACACAAGTATTAAGATATAGTATCTAATGGGTTATTATCTGTAAGATATGAATGTTATGTGATGGATCGAGGTATATTATATGTTATAAGGGATGTGGTGTGTTGTGGTATATCATAAAATGTAAAACACACATTGGATGTGATTTGGAAGATCCCATAAATTACTTGGGAACTATATAGAGATGTGTTTTGGGAAGATGTGTTGATGTAATGCACATAGTGTATGTTATGATATTCAAACCAGGTGTCATTTTTCATGATTATATAGGATATAGAAGTATAATGATGTAAGATGTTGGGGGAAGAGGGTTACACCATTGATAAAGTGGTAGAATGGAACCACTATTGGTTTATTAGTATAATATATGATCTATTTTATTTGATATTTTAAAGGGATATTAATGGGAGGGATGTGAACATTTAATAACTAGTTTGGGGATGATTTATTTTCACTTATTGTTAATTAAGATTTAAATAATTTATTTTTACTTAAAATGAGAGTATTTGGGGAGGATCATATATTATATACCTTTAATGATGACCATATTTATATATAAAATATTTTTTCTAGTCAGTAGGATTCGATTGGATATTTTGATATGAATTTCTATATTTTGGGTTTATATGGATTTGTTTGGGTCTTTTGGACACTATTATCCTTATCTTTTAGTACATTTGGTTCACTTCCAAATTTTCCTACTCTTGTATGACATCATATGTATGAACAAGGGATATCATTTATGAATCTGATAATTAATTTACTATTATACTATTTTTATATGAAGATCATGAATGTTCTTTTATCATGTAATTCCCCTCATTTTTAAGTTAATTATACAATATGTTATTGCCTCCAACATGTGATATATAACAGGAATGCTTCGGGAAGTCACCATATCCATTCCCTCACTAGCAGCCTAAGAGGGGAACACTTTTTTGGGGTGGGGGTCATGACAGAGTGATATAAGTCGGTATTTTTATGATATAGGGTGTATTTTAGGGTTAGTAAGAGATAAAGACTACATGAGTTAGTTGGGTAATATTGTCAGCTATGTTTATTGAGTGATGTAAACATGGGATACCAGTTGAGACATGGGGTTTTAGGCCCCCCTGTTATCTGATTTATAAACCATTATTTTTACCAAGAATACTAAATGTAGTGATACTGGTTATTAGTTAGAGACCTATAAAGGACATGGAATCATTATTATTTGTTCTTATGATTCAAATATACATACTAATGACAATATTTTATTATAATTATATAAATATTGTAAAAAATTAATTAATATTAAAAATTCAATATTTTTGGTTTTTGGAGTCTCTAACCTTTTTTTCATTTAAAGGTATAGATCCAGGTCAACAACCCCAGTAGGTTCAAACCAATGATGTTAAAAATAATGTTCCAAAAAATTAGAAAAATATGGGTGTCGATGAAAATAATATTTTAGTGAGTAAAATTTAATAGTTACCATTCCAATGTCTCTATAAGTATGAACGGCGAATTTTGTATTCATTAATGTAAGACCGGTTGGATAAGTTTGAGATAACACTAATTTAAATCCATGTATGGAAGGAAAATTGTTTTTTTTCCTGAGGATTCTTCATAGTGATGTGAGGTAGTGGTTAATTTTTCTCCTGGGGGATCATTACGTGTTATGGGTCTTATGTGAGATGTTTTGAGAACTATTTTGAGTAGAGATTCTTAATTTTTTCATAAAATATTTTATTTTATGAATGTTTCATACTCATCAAATGGTGCGATCAAGTGTTTGGAGAATGGGATTAATTTTAAGACCCCTCTCTACAATGCTTCAAACAAGTTTCTTGATGACGAGGTCGGGGAGAGTCATTTCGAGGAATCTTTGTAACAATAGAACCTGAGCTAGTTCAACAAATCCTTATTAAAGACTTATCACATAGAGATAGTGAGTATAGAAGTCATATAGAGGATGTTATCGATATTTGGTTCATAAATAAAAATTCATTTAGATTCAACATGAAAAATGTTATGGTTTGGGGTTCTCAATTAGTTGAAAAACAGAGTTTTTGGTTAACCAAGTATAGGGCCCAG
This sequence comes from Viscum album, assembly GCA_963277665.1. NCBI lineage: Eukaryota > Viridiplantae > Streptophyta > Magnoliopsida > Santalales > Viscaceae > Viscum > Viscum album. Next base: position 1,099,298,970 of record OY728138.1, on the reverse strand, counting down.
TCCTCATCCACTAATTTCTCTAGGGGTGGAGGTGCTTAGTAATTTATTATGAGACCAGATGTATGTAATTGTTGTGGAGGATAAGGTAATTAGGGTAGGGAGTGCCTAAAAATATTAATATGGAAGTTTGATATATGTTTTTTGATTCCATTTGCTATATCCAGGAATCTATAGTCAATGTCATATTAGATGGATAATATATATTTAGATCATTATACATGCGATGGGTTAGGTAGATTACATCACTAATATTCTCCTCAAACTCGAATTGAAGAGTGAAACCATGGTGGTTTTCATCATTAGAGATAGAAATTTTATTGGGGATGATTGTTTTAAAATTCATTCTCTACTATTTCTTATGTTAGGCGATCCATACATTTTTTCATTAACAATTTTCTAATTTTCAATATGTTTTTATGATTTTATTATTGGGGAGATATACCAACCTTCATATCACCTAGAATGGTCAATTATAAGGGACATGATGAGGATATGCTTCTAGTTCCCTTGGATTTGACTATTACAATTAGAGTATGATCATACTCATATGAAATACGTAGAGACTGTTTGTTGGTCCAGGGTATCATCACAGTTGTGTAGAGTTACTATGTATACTAATACAACCCTATGAAGCCATCCTGGGTTTGTACTTTTTGTATCTATTGAAGAATATTTTTGATTTATTCAAGAGACGGGTTGTGTTCTATGATACTACCGTAGAGTATGTAGTTATCATTGGTGAGTGAGATAGTTGGATGTGTGAGGGGTATGTTCCATCCTTTGATTCCTTTATGATGGAGGTGATTTTGAGTTCATCATAGTATCATCCATTTATGTTTCCCAATTTTATAGAAGAGTGCGTTTATTCATTTCACAAGGAGGTTATAGTGTGTCCCCCCTTAAAGAGAGATCAATTTTGGGATAGAGATATAACCGGGTGATTCATTTATATGAGTGTCTTTCTATAGGATGGGGACTTTTTAGTTGTAAGATACGTCGATACTACTTGATGATCTGTTGGTGTAGGGGTTTGTTTAGCTTGTTATCTCCCCATGTTTGAACCATTTTTTCCAAGAATAAGGTTGATGGAAGTTAGTGTATTTTTAAGGTTATCATCACTAGAATCAAGTGATAATGAAGAAACACTATTCTATTCAAATTATTGATGATTTATTTCATCCGAAGAAAGGATTGAGTTAGTTCTCAAAGATTGATCATCATGAAGGGTTTTATAAAATGAAAGAGAAGAATGGGGATATCCGGAAGAGAACATTACTATAAATCAACATACATTATTAGTTCATTGTGATTTCATATAATGTGATGAAACCACAGACATTGAAAATGGGTTTAATAAATGTAGTATTTAAAGAGTTCATAGATCAGTTCAGGGTGGTTTCCATCGATGTTTTTTTGTAATTCATGTCTATGGATTTGAATTGAGGGAAACTGCATGGGGTTTTAAGAGTTCATCATCTTCATTACATGTTATGGAATATAATGATGTGTGATTTATGATCTTTTGGACTTTGTTTCCTTAGGAATGTTGTGTACCAGTAATGAGTAGATGTGTCCCTTCATAGTTAGATGTAATTTTTTCAAGGGTGAAAACTAATACATTTTCATTGGTGTAGAGTTTCTTAATGATTTTTATATATTACATCAGATCAGTATCCTATTTTAATCAAATTTAGAATCCTCTTAAATCCTCAACTAGATAAGATAAATAATTATATTAAGCTGAAAAATGACAGGAATCATTCTAGTACCTAATAGAAAAATTGTTCAGTGATCCACTCATACATTTCCCAACAAAGAGAGTTATGTTTTGGGTTTTCTATGATTATTCATGTCTTTGTTTTTTGTGTTTACAGATGTTGAAAATATGTATTTCTTTATGGTTCTGGGTATGAATATCCTCATTAGTGTATTTATGAAATCTATGGTCTCGAGGATGTGGCTATCAATGTGTTTTTTAGTTTGTTAACAAAAATTTGATATTGGGCTATGTTTTCTCCAAGAGAGGATTGAAAATATGAGGGTGAAATTGGATGAAATTATTGTAGGATAATTATTGTGTGTTTTTTATACACCTGGAAAGGGAAAGATGATAACTAATGTGCTTTGTACGAAGTCACATAGTGACATTGTGTGTGAATCTAGTGATTCCTAGAGAGTGATAAAAGTTCTGTTAGTGGTTAATATCGACATGTAAAAGGCTATATGAGGGGTTTTCTATTTCATATGATATTGAAATCATCTATAGTGTAACAAGTGGATGATTACTTGCTGGGGTACCCTAAGGTGAAGGTCTATAAAGAATATGTTGTCTTTGGAAATGAACCTGGTTGTTTTTATGGGGACGAACAACACTTTGTGTCGTTCTGGAAAAAATTATTCATCCCATGGGCGATTTATGAGATGGTTTGCCATGATTTCAATAGACCACCATTATAGGTACAAAATGGATGAAAAATATGTATCAAGTTCATAGAGGATTTTTTTGCCAGTGTAGGAATAGAAGTGTAGTTGTAGAGTTTGGGTACCATTTCATTGTCATCCAAAAGGTGAGGACATGCAATATGTTCTCAGTTGTTTTCTAAAGCCATTTAATGTTCCCCAATGGATGTGGGGGGACATCTAAATATACCTTATTACCAGTATACCTCTTCCCCAGGAAGGCTTTGATTATATATGGGTGATAATGTGTTTTTTTATTAAATATTCCCTATTTATAATGATTAATGAATCAAGACTAGTAGAGGTTTTGTGTAGTTAATATCCAGAATAAGTGATGAGACTTAAAAAAATACTGAGGAATATTATCAGTGATCATGATCCAGATTATTACTCTATGGTGTTGAGATGTCTCAAATATTCTTTTGGCTATATGTTATTATTTAAAATGATTTTTATCCCTAGATAGAAATATAGAAAGTGAGGAATATATAGACACTTTAGGAAATCCTGGGTTATTGTATAATATATTTTGGGGTTTCATGGATGATGCACCTTTAATTGGTCAAGTATGATTAAGAAAATATCTTTCATTCTACCAGTAGTATTGTACGATTAGGATATTTATATTTTTGACCATGGAATTATATTTAGTGAAGGGAAAGCGTTAAAGTATCAATAATTATCAGGCCAAAACTATTGCCGAATATGAAAGAGATGGTTTAGGTAATTTATGAAATTATGAAGGATGTGTTGAATCACCCAATGTCCTATAAAGATCATGGGAGGAAACCACTATAGTAAGATGTTGGAGTTCATTTGTTCTTAATGGTGGATTCTTATTATGGGAAATAATGGTTCAGTCATGGGATAAATCTTCTCTCTATTTTATTAGGTGTTTTGAGGTGTTAGATTGTGTTGGAGTTTTAGTGTGTCAATAAACACTTCCCCCATAGAAGAACAAGATTCATGTTGTTTCCAAATGTTGTAGAATAGTTTTTTCTTTGTGAATACTCTAATATCATCGATTGGGGTGGGATAAATGTTAACAATTATTTTTCCATCAATTAGCAGCCTATGAAGATCCAGGGTCACTAGTAGAAGGTGTTGTGTGGATGTGTTATTCTATTGGTTTGTGTATTTTGGAAACAGGGTGACATGGTGAAAAATATATATGAATGTGATCTATATATACACGTTCAGTACACCAAATTTATAAGGCCCCAGCCTTAATCCTTACTTAACCTTGAGTTATTACAAGATTACACATTGAGGATCTTTTGGGTTTAGAGTTTTAGAGAATTAGATCATAAAACATTCATTACATTCCACATATAATCAAAGTGGTTACAAAAAGATAGTATTCTTCATTCCCATCAATGGAAACACATTTAAAATAAACATGGATTCATTCTTGACACTTCCTTGACACTATCATCATATCATGTACCTTTCCCTTGACCTGTGAAAAACATTTTAAAAAAACTTGGGATGAGCATAAAAATTTTAGTAAGGGATATAAAAATATGGAAAGGAAACATGGGTACATATATACATAAGGATGAGATAATATTTTACCCATAAAACATAAGCACTTTAACATACCTCATCAAATCATGAATAAATCATAGAAATCATAAGATATAAAGGTAACTTGAGGAATTCATAACATTCTTACGTAGGGAGTAACCGTCTTGGTTACATTTGGAATACCCATCACAGTATATTCCCTAAATCTCTTCGAAGAAACCTTAACGTTTCACTCCTTCGCGTTACCCAATGCATTGGAGAGCTATAACGGGCTCACCCGCCCTTAGTTTATCACGAAACCACCCGTCTTCAAAAATATGCCCAAGAACCATAACATAATTCATATCACATAAAACATGCATAATGGAAACATAAAATTTCCACATTTCAATCATGAGATATCAATAGAACACATTGATATAATAAAAACATTATGAAAACCATTTTCAATACCAAAGTAAAAGAAAAGTAAAACTTGGTATTTATTTTTCTTTTATAAAAATTATGGCTTGTAGAGGAAGCTGAAACCTAAATAAAGGTCACACTGGAGGAGAAGTCGTTGTCACCGCATACGTACGACAAAAACATTTCCTTTTGTCATTTAGTAAACGCTTCAAATAAAAAAGATTCCTTTTGAATAAATGTAATAGTCAAAGGGGTTTATACACTGTATAAAAGAAAGTTGTGTATAAAATGAAATATGCCTCAATGAAAGGAGATTGAGACGAAGTCCCATACCTCGTATCCGACTTGAATCGACCGTTCTTTAATCTCCTGAATAATAAACCTGAGTTAATCTCTACTTTCTTAAGAACCTTTTTCAATTTCATTATTCCTTTTATACCATGTTATGAACATCATGTAATCATTTAAGTTAATAATGTTCATTTTGTCGGTATTTGGTTCTTAAGTCAAAAATAGACTTCTTACACTTACATGTTCTTAATTTGGTCAAAGGTTCGTTATATCCAGAATGATATTAATGATTTGGATAACATATATATCATATATATTCATCATATACATGTATTTATAATATTACATCACATTTAGAGGTAAGAAATGAAATGCACCGTTCATGGAGACGGTAAGCCGTATGTACGCATGAACGCTACTTCCATTTCTATTTTGTATTTTCTAGAATGGAATCATAATGATATAAGAGTATATTATAATTCTAGTATAATAACATATATAATATCATTAACTTTATCCTTTACACATCCCACATATGGTATTAACAAATCAAGTCACTTTCAGGGGGCGGTAGTTCGCACTTCCTAAAATGAAGATATCATGTTTACCCATAGTGGAAACAATAATGGTATGCCATAAATGAAAAATTCAGAAGCTTAAGGAAAGAATAAACATATTATATATCATATATAAAAATATTGACATTATAATGGCCACCTTTTAAGGTGTTAAATGAGTATTGAACAATCATTGTTTCGGGAGGCAGAATTTCTCCATCCACAGAAACCGTATGTTCATTAACCATTTGATGTAGTTGTGTGAGAGTGTAGCTCAAATAAATCTTATAAAAACATCCTAGTATATTGAAGATACTGGTGTTGTTACAAAATAAGTAAATAAAAAGAGTTTAGGGGGTTGGAGAAGAAAAATAAAATAAATGAACATGAGAGAATGAATTACCTTTAAAAGTGTAACTCCTTTTGATTTGAGCCTAAAGGCTTCCTTTGAAAGGATTCTACCCAAAGGAAATACTCTAGGATGAGTAGAGGGATGTGGAGAGAGTAAATAGGCAGGGGATGGCCGAGCCAAAGGCTTGAGGAGTGTGTGAAATGAGGTAGAGGTGGGGGCCTTATATAAGAGGAGAGGAGGGGCACTCTTGGAAAGTAAAGATAAGTTACTTTATTTTAAAATGAGTTTCGGATTCAAAAGGTCCCACATTGATATAATTCGAGGATAAGGTGATAAGGGTTCTAAATCCACTCATCCAATAGGTTTTGGACATGTGTAGGTCTTAGATATTACATTATCTTTCCATTTTATTTAAATCATTAAATAATGAGGTCACCGCTGCATCATCATGATGTCATAAATACATTTATTTATTTAATGTCAAAAAATTTTAAAAAAATAATATGATGTAGGAAATTTTTTTATATTTCTAATTAATATTTATAGACAAATATATGATTAGTATATCCCCTTCTAAAAATTGTATTATTAAAACAATTTATGTTAGTGTCATTTTCACATTTATTTAAAAAAAGGAATTAAAGTCATTATCTCACCCAAGTGGCTCCATGGGGTCCCCTAAATCGACCCATGGGTTGTCTTGGTCGGTCATGACTCACCCAATAGGTGTAGGACAAGTGTAATGGTGTTTTCACATTTTTATAATATCATTTTTACATTAAATTACACTAATTACCTCTAATCGCGATTAATGAAAAAACGTTACTATTCACCAAAAAATTATGTTCATCCCATTGAACCACATTTTACTTCTTAATGAAAACCATGTATGTAGGATTTTCAAAATTCAATACACGTTAGTGGTAAACTTTCATTTAACTGAAAAATCAGTTTGCTTGATTACCACTTAGTGGTTTCACTATTCATCAAAAATTGGAGTTTTTCAGAAAACTTCCAAAAATTCACCCTAAGCTATATTTGATATTCCAAATTCAAAAATGAAGTCTGTTTTTCCAAATTCAAAACATATAAGTCAAATTAATTAATTTAATAATTAATTCCTGCTGTCAAAGCAAATAGCGTGTTTTTATAAAACAATAAGTATCAAAAGATTGACACCAGTTTAAGTCTAATTTCAAAGTGAAATTGATTAAAATGACCACCATTGGATTAAATGGTAAAAATATATTCAGATTACACATTAAGATCAATTCAAAAGATAATCTAATCATATAAATAAATTAAATTAAGAAGCAGTTTTGATGTAAAATGCAGTATTTTTCACTATTCATTAAAAAATGAACATTGTCTGAAAAATACCAAAAATTTATCCAATGTAAAATTCAATGTCCCAATAATAATGAATATGTTTATTTTGAAAAATATAGATTATATAATTTTCAAAAGATTGATTTAAAAAGGGTTTACCATCAAAAGGCAGTAAAACAATCTTTTAAGAATATTAGTGTATTCCATGCTTAAGATTGGATTTATTTTCATTTTAAGCCTCTAAAACACTATCTTAATCATTAATAGACATAGATAAAAATATATATTACTAATTACTTACTTGTGATGTTACATCCTTCCCCCCTTTAGAAAATTGCGCCCCCGCAATTTATTTAACTATTAAATAAATGGGGGTACTTATCCCTCATTGCATTTTCAGATTCCCATGTTGCCTCTTCAATCATGTGGTTTATTCACAAAACCTTTACCTGGTGAATCACCTTATTCCGAAACACTTGCTCCCTACGGTCAAGAATCTGGACTAGTTGTTCCTCATACGATAGGTTCTCTTCCAACTGAACTACCTCTGGACTCAAAACATGAGATGGATCTGGCATATACTTTCTCAACATCGAAACGTGAAAAACATTGTGTACCTGAGATAAACTCGGAGGTAAAGCCACTCGGTATGCAACTGATCCAACTCTCTCCAGAATTTCGTATGGTCCAATGAACCTTGGACTTATCTTTCCTTTCTTACCAAATCGCATCACACTTTTCAATGGTGATACTTTGAGAAAAACAGGATCACCTACCTCGAAAGATAGATCCTTCCTCCGATTATCCGCATAACTCTTTTGCCTACTCTGAGTTGTTCTCATGTGCTTCTGAATCAGCTGAACTTTTTTTGCCATCTCTTCTACCGATTCTGGTCCTATAAACATCCTTTCACCCACTTCATCCCAGAAAGCTGGAGTTCGACACCGCTTCCCATATAATGCCTGAAATGGTTCCATCTGTATACTGGAATGAAAACTGTTATTATATGAAAATTCAACCAAAAAGGATGTTGGTCCCAAATTCCCTGATAATCCATAAAACAAGATCGTAGCATATCCTCCAAGGTCTGAATTGTTCGTTCTGACTGCCCATCCGATTGAGGATGAAAAGCTCTACTAAAATTTAATTCAGTACCCAATTACTTATGAAGGCCTCTCCAAAAGTTAGAAGTAAACCTGGGATCACGATCCGATATAATGGAGAGTGGAACTCCATGTAACCTGACTACCTCTTTAAGATACAAACGGGAAAGTTGATCAAGAGAGAAAGTATCTCGTATAGTAAGGAAATGAGCAGATTTGGTCAAGCGATCAACAATAACCCAGATTGCATTATTACCTCAAGATGTCTTCGGTAATCCCACACCAAAGTCCATGGATATATTCTCCCATTTCCACTCTGGCACTGGTAAAGGCTGAAGCATCCCTTTCGGTAACTGCCGCACTGCTTTAACCTGTTGACATGTCAAACACTTCACAGTAAAATCCACAATATCTCTTTTCATTCCATCTCACCAGTAATACTCCTGCAGATCTCTATACATCTTAGTACTGTCCGGATGAACTGAAAATGGAGAACTATGAGCTTCACATAACAAATCTCTCTTCAACTGTGAATCACAAGGCACACACAATCTCTTCCCAAATCTCAAAACACAATCATTATCAATTTTGAATTCAGGAAACTTACCTTTCTGAACCAGCTCTACCTTTTTCTGCAACTCACTGTCTTGCTTCTGTGCTTGCTTGATTTTGCCTGATAGAGAAGATCTCATAGATACCTGAAACAAAACAGAAGGACTTCCTGCACCAACAACTTCTATGCCAAAGTTCATCAAATCCCTAACCAAAGGATCACGTTCCAAATGCAACACTGCTAATGAAGAATTACTTTTTCGACTCAAAGCATCAGCCACTTTATTTTCTTTTCCCGGATGGTAATGAATTGTACAATCATAATACTTGATTAATTCCAGCCATCTCCTCTATCTCATGTTTAACTCTTTCTGAGTGAATATATACTTTAAACTTTTGTGATCGGTATATATTTCACACTTTACTCCATACAAATGATACCTCATAATTTTTAAAGAAAAAACAACAGCAGCTAATTCCAAATCATGTGTTGGGTAATTTACCTCATGAGTTTTCAACTGTCGTGAGGCATAAGCAATTACCTGATCATTCTGCATTAGGACGCAACCAAGTCCTTTCAATGAAGCATCACTGTATATAACAAACTCACCATTCCTGGAAGGTAGTGCCAAAACTGGAGCATTCACCAATCTTCATTTCAATTCCTGAAAACAATCATCACATTCTTTTGTCCAGATAAACATAACACCCTTCTGAGTTAGCTTAGTCATTGGACTAGATAATCATGAAAAATTTCTAACAAACCTTCGGTAATAGCCTTCCAAACCAAGGAAGATATGAATCTCGGTTACATTTTTGGGTCTTGGCCATTCTTCCACAACTTTTGTTTTTGAAGGATCACCAGTTATCCCATCTTTAGAAACAATATGACCAAGGAAAGAAATTTTTTGCAACCAAAACTCACACTTTCTGAATTTTCCATACAGTTTCTTTTATTTTAAGGTTTTCAAGATAAACCTTAAATGTTTTTCATGCTCCTCTTTACTTTTAGAAAACACCAAAATATCAACAATGAAAACCACCACAAACTTATCCAAGAACTCATGGAAAATTCTATTCATTAAGTCCATGAATACAGCAGGTGCATTGGTTAGCCCAAAAGGCATTACTACAAATTCATAATGGCCATATCTTGCATGGAACGCGGTCTTCGGAACGTCTGCTTCTTTTACTTTAAACTGATGGTACCCTGACCTCAAGTCAATCTTTGAAAAATACTGAGCTCCCTAGAGCTGATACAACTTCATTTGATGGCCCGACATCTGCCGAAGTAGTTGAAAAAGATATCACCACCCCTTTCTGCTTGTAGTCTAACTGCTTCCCATCACTCAAGCTCTTTGTCGGACACTCGTTTGCATAGTGACCCATCTCATTGCACTTATAACATTTCACTATCTGTAAATCAAATTTGGTCTTACCATCACCCTGATCTTTTTCAGTGAAATCACGAGCCTTATGTCCCATCTTACCACATCGGTAGCACTTTCCAGAATTCAGAAGACATTCCCTAGCATGCCTTTTGCCACATTTATCACAACCTGGAAATTTAGTTTTCTTACCACCAGACTTTTTTGAAGAATTATTAACTTTATCCTACCACCTCGGTCTCTTCTTCTGTTGGTTGTTATAGAACACTTGGTCATCGGAAAACTCCATTTCCACCTTCTCAGCACATCGAACAAGCTTTTCATAACTTTTAAACTCATGAGAAGCTAATGACCTTCGATATTTTGGCTTTAATCCTGAGTAAAAACGATTGATTTTACTATCAAGGTCTCGGATAAAATTTGGAGCATACCTTGCCAATCGAGTGAAGCTTTCTTCATAGGTAGCCACTGAGTCTTCCTCTTGCCTCAATTCCAAGAATTGATTTTCCATCCTAAGTCGAACAGCCTTAGGAAAATACTTCTCAAGAAACATACCTTTGAATTCATCCCAGTCGAGAGCATCAATCTCATCAGCATCCCTGATATTTTTAACCATCGACCACCACTGATCTGCTTCACCCTCCAAACGATAAATAGCAAGACTAACCTTTTGATTGTCTGAACACCCCATGACATCGAAAATCTTCTCCAGTGCTTTAATCCACCCTTCAGCTAACACAAGGTCAGATGATCCTCTGAATGATGGGGGATGTTGCCTCATGAAATGTTCCACCACTGACATGTTCCTCTGCAGTTGATCTGGCTGATCTCGTGCATGGATACCACCACCATTTATAGCCTGGGTCAACTGTGCCATCACTATAACAAACTGTTCAGTTCCAATTCCGACCAACTCGGGATGCTGATTCGGAAGGTTATTTCCTTCTGTATGCCTTCCTAGCACTACTTCCCTGTTCCCTCTGCGGAAAACCATTCTGAACAAACATGTCTTAGATGAAGCAACATGGTAATCTTCAAATGCTATATCATTAATTTTTTTTGAATAATCATTTAATAGAATTATAACACCTAAAGTTATCTAAACTGACCTTTGATACCAACTATAAGGCCCCAGCCTTAATCCTTACTTAACCTTGAGTTATTACAAGATTACACATTGAGGATCTTTTGGGTTTAGAGTTTTAGAGAACTAGATCATAAAACATGCATTACATTCCACATATAATCAAAGTGGTTACATGAAGATAGTATTCTTCATTCCCATCAATGGAAACACATTTAAAATAAATGTGGATTCATTCTTGACACTTCCTTGACACTATCATCATATCATGTACCTTTCCCTTGACCTGTGAAAAACATTTCAAAAAAACTTGGGATGAGCATAAAAAGCTCAGTAAGGGATATAAAAATATGGAAAGGAAACATGGGTACATATATACATAAGGATGAGATCATATTTTACCCATAAAACATAAGCACTTTAACATACCTCATCAAATCATGAATAAATCATAGAAATCATAAGACATAAAGGTAACTTGAGGCATTCATAACATTCTTACGTAGGGAGTAACCCTCTAGGTTACGTTTGGAATACCCACCACAGTATATTCCCTAAATCTCTTTGAAGAAACCTTAACATTTCACTCCTTCGCGTTACCCAATGCATTGGAGAGCTATAACGGGCTCACCCGCCCTTAGTTTATCATGGAACCACCCGTCTTCATAAATATTCCCAAGAACCCTAACATAATTCATATCACATAAAACATGCATAATGGAAACATAACATTTCCACATTTCAATCACGAGATATCAATACAACACATTGATATAATAAAAACATTATGAAAACCATTTTCAATACCAAAGTAAAAGAAAAGTAAAACTTGGTATTTATTTTTCTTTAAAAAAAAGTATGGCTTGTAGAGGAAGTCGAAACCCAAATAATGGTCACAGCGGCGGAGAAGTCGTTGTCGCCGCATACGTACGACAAAAACATTCCCTTTTGTCGTTTAGTAAACGCTTCGTATATAAAATATTCCTTTTGAATAAATATAAACGTCAAAGGGGTTTATACACCGTATAAAATAAAGTTGTGTATAAAATGAAATATGCCTCAATGAAAGGAGATTGAGACGAAGTCCCATACGTCGTATCCGACTTGACTCGACCGTTCTTTAATCTCCTGAATAATAAACTTGAGTTAATATCTACTTTATTAAGAACATTTTTCAAGTTCATTATTCCTTTTATACCATGTTATGAACATCATGTAGTCATTTAAGTTAATAATGTTCATTTTGTCGGTATTTGGTTCTTAAGTCAAAAATAGACTTCTTACACTCACTTGTTGTTAATTTAGTCAAAGGTTCGTTATATCCAGAATGATATTAATTATTTGGATAACATATATATCATATATATTCATCATATACATGTATTTATAATATTACATCACATTTAGAGGTAAGAAATGAAATGCACCGTTCATGGAGACGATAAGCCGTACGTACGCATGAACGCTACTTCCATTTCTTTTTCATATTTTCTGGAATGGAATCATAATGATATAAGAGTATATTATAATTCCAGTATAATAACATATATAATATCATTAAGTTTATCCTTTACACATCCCACATATGGTATTAACGAATCAAATCACATTCAGGGGGCGGTAGTCCGCACTTCTTAAAATGAAGATATCGTGTTTACCCATAATGGAAACAATAATGGTATGCCATAAATGAAAAATACAGAAGCTTAAGGAAAGAATAAACATATTATATATCATATATAAAAATAGTGACATCATAATGGCCACCTTTGAAGGTGTTAAATGAGTATTGAACAATCATCCTTTCGGGAGGAAGAATTTCGCCATCCAGGGAAACCATATGTTCTTTACCCATTTGATGTAGTTGTGTGAGAGTGTAGCTCGAATAAATCTTATAGAAACATCCTAGTATATTGAATATACTGGTTTTGTTACAAAATAAGTAAATAAAAAGATTTTAGGGGTTGGAGAAGCAAAATAAAACAAATGAACATGAGAGAATGAATTACCTTTAAAAGTGTAACTCCTATTGATTTGAGCCTAAAGGCTTCCTTTGAAAGGATTATGCCCTAAGGGAATCCACTAGGATGAGGAGAGGGATGTGGAGAGAGTAAATGGGTAGGGGATGGCCGAGCCAAAGGCTTGAGGAGTGTGTGAAATGAGGTAGAGGTGGGGGCCTTTTATAAGAGGAGAGGAGGGGCACTCTTGGAAAGTAAAGAGAAGTTACTTTATTTTAAAATGAGTTTCGGATTCAAAAGGTCCCAAATTGATATAATTCGAGGATAAGGTGATAAGGGTTCGAACTACACTCATCCAATAGGTTTTAGACATGTGTAGGGCATAGATATTACATTATCTTTCCATTTTATTTAAATCGTTAAATAATGAGGTCATCGCTGCATCATCATGATGTCATAAATACATTTATTTATTTAATGTCAAAAAATTATAAAAAAAATAATATGATGTAGTAAATCGTTTTATATTTATAATGAATATTTATAGACAAAAATATGATTATTATAACCCCTTCTAAAAATTGTATTAGTAAAACAATTTATGTTAGTGTCATTTTCACCTTTATTTAAAAAAAGGCATTAAAGTCATTATCTCACCCAAGTGGCTCCATGGGGTCCCCTAAATCGACCCATGGGTTGTCTCGGTCGGCCATGACTCACCCAATAGGTGTAGGACAAGTTTCATGGTGTTTTAAAAATTTTATAATATCATTTTTACCTTAAATTACACTAATTACCTCTAATCGCGATTAATGAAAAAAAGTTACTATTCACCAAAAAATTATTTTCATCCCATTGAACCACATTTTACTTCTTAATGACAACCATTTATGTCGGATTTTCAAAATTCAATACACATTAGTGGTAAACTTTCATTTAACTGAAAAATCAGTTTGCTTGATTACCACTTAGTGGTTTCACTATTCATCAAAAATTGGAGTTTTTCTGAAAATTTCAAAAAATTCACCCTAAGCTATATTTGATATTCCAAATTCAAAAATGAAGTCCATTTTACCAAATTCAAAACATATAAGTCACATTAATTAATTTAATAATTAATTCCCACTGTCAAAGCAAATAGCGTGTTTTTATAAAACAATAAGTATCAAAATATTGACACCAGTTTAAGTCTAATTTCAAAGTGAATTTCATTCCAATGACCACCATTGGATTAAATGGTAAAAATATATTCATATTACACATTAATATCAATTTAAAAGATTATCTAATCATATAAATAAATTATATTAAGAAGCAGTTTTGATGTAAAATGCAGTATTTTTCACTATTCATTAAAAAATGAACATTGTCTGAAAAATACCAAAAATTTATCCAATGTAAAATTCAATGTCCCAATAATAATGAATATGTTTATTTTGACAAATATATATTATAAAATTTTCAAAATATTGATTTAAAAAGGGTTTGCCATCAAAAGGCAGTAAAACAATCTTTTAAGAATATTAGTGTATTCCATGCTTAAGATTGGATTTATTTTCATTTTAAGCCTCTAAAACACTATCTTATTCATTAATACACACAGATAAAAATATCTATTATTTATTACTTACTTGGGATGTTACAAAATTTGTTTTATCTATTCAGAAATATCTTTCATCATTATTTGTATGATGACCTTTTTCGGTTTAAAAAATAGTTTCCACTTCAAGATTTTTTTTGGGTAAAATTTATATTGTTTGAGATGTATCATCTTTGATAGAATGTTTTGGAGATGATTTTTTCCATTGGGCGATTTATCACATTAATCCTCTAAGTGAGATGGTTGATCACCTGTGATGAAAATTTCCTTAAGAGGTATGTTGTAGATTGGTCATTTAGATGACAATTTCCTTTTTTTATTATTTGTTATGGTTTAAATATTATTATAGGCAAGAATGGTTTCATAGATATTTGATTAATGGCACAGATCTTGGTAGCCCTTCCCTTTTTCTATTTTTCATATTGGAGAATCATTGGGGAGGTTCCAATGACTTTGAATGATAAATTGGGGAAAAGGGAATATAAATTCCATTTTAGAAAGCATGAAATATAGAACCTTGAGATATATCATAATCATATCTTCTACAACATGGTGGATCATGTTGTAGTTTAAGAGGTATGATGAGGATAAAAAAGGATGATATATTTTTAGGCATAGTTTCCCAATGGAGGTTAGGATAAGGAATATCCTGGTTGATATCTGTGTTGTGGAGAAGGAATATGGTGTATTATATTCTATTGGGTATAGTATTGAGGGCTCCGTTATGGAATTGTAAATGAAGAGGTGTTTGGATAATATGAAGTTAGTTTTGGTATAAATGATATGTTGTAGTGTAGCCTCAATTTTGGGTTAGGAGCTCTATGGTGTAGTGGGTTTCCCTATACCTTGGTTCTCTACCTAGGTATATTGGATTTACATTGTGGTTCTATCCCTAGGTAGATACTATCAACTCAATGGATCTATCCATGGGCCTTATACGTAGATTGATTGGGAAGCCAACGAAATTGTCCCTTATACTGTATCATATAATTCCCAGTGTCACCCATTTATAATGCATTGTCTTGGGACTACAATAAGATATACTATTATAGGGAATGCCCATATGTAACCAATCCCACATCTGACCCCTCTATTATCCAATCATCACCACTTGAACCCTTAATAACCACAATTTTTTTATTGATGTATTTGAATCCCCTTTTAATTAATATTAATCCCTACCATCTCAAGTTTAATCTATGGTGATACAATGTGTGTTCTATGTGTTCTTATAATGGTTTGTTATCATTTTGATCAAATTTAGTCCCATGTTACATTTCTAGGTTATGGAGGAAGATATTCATTTTTTATATTTGAGTTTATCTTATTATAGTTGGAATAGTTTCTAAATGGTATCTTCGAGGGATATTGTTTTATTATGGGAGATTTTATTGGAGATCCAAACTCTTATTTCAGTATAATGTTTATAAACTTGATGAATTGATGAAGGGGATTAATTTAACAACCTCTATTTTATGTGAAATTGAGTATTTAACATGATTTTTCTTCTTTACGGGGTTGTATAATTTTCCATAGTAAATGATAAAATAGATTAATGTATAATTTTTATGGTTAGAAATTGTTTTAGTTCTTTCAAAATGATATAGATTTTCTATTTTATTTAATAGATTGTGTACTATATATCTTATCATCTATTTATATAGTTTGTTATGATTATATTATAATGTTGTTTGATGAATGTTTTTAATGAACATAATACAAGGAATTTTGGTGGTTGGGTATTGAACTAAAGAAGTATGATTTATGAATTTTTTTTCCTTATAAATATATTGTAATAAAATTATATATAGGTGAATGCTAAATTAATGTTATTTTTAAATGTGATAGTGGATTTAATTAAATAACAAAAGCTATAATGGTTGTTTTTATAATGAATAAAATGTATTTTAATTGGAATTAAAGTTATCATAATTTTTTGAAATTGGAAATGATGATATAGTGCATGTTTAAATAAATGATAGTATATTATATCTGATTCCTTCGCTTAAAGTACATGTCACCTATAATATATGAATTGGTTAATTATAGATGGAATAAAAATGGTTGTTTTATATAGAAATTAATTTGGGACTGAAGGTTACTATTTTCTTATGAAGGATAAATGCATTATGTTTGGATCTAAATTTGCTCATTTGCATATAAAATATAAATGCCATATTTTAGGGACATGTATCCATGTTGACCTAATAGGTTGACTTGTTTCATTCTTAGTTGATTTAGATATGATCTTTTATACACATTTTGATATGATAATGGGATGGATGATGAGATACGGATAGGGAGGCATGAGGTTGTTACATTAGTTTATGTCTATGGCGGTGAGATTCATGGTGACGTGAATGATGGTTTTAGGAATGAAACAAGATTTGATAGAATGGTTTAATCTTGGATTACCCATTGATGTATATAAATATGATATTCTTTCTTGACAATGACTATATTAGTGATGTGATGTATGAGTTTCATTTTATCTACATTCATTTCACTATTGTTAATACATCTAGATATTATTGACCACGTATTTATTTTTTGGTATTGTAGGATTTATTGTAGAGTAATTAGATTTAGGGAATGATAAATAATGCTTAATAAATTTTTAACACATTCTTTTGGTTTAGGCTGAAATGCTGTAAAGTTGTTAATCCTATGAAATTGTTGACCAAGGGGGATTATGCGACAAGGGAATGGATGGGTATTTCATTTTAGTTAAACATAACTTGGAATAATGATTTTTAAGGATAATGATTTCATTATCATAAACTATGATTATTAATGGGAAGAAGTAATTTAATGAATTATTCTTAATTTCTTGTATGCTTATAGGATATCTAGTCCCTAGTAGTGGCAGTTTGGTAACCAAGATATGATAACTTTTTTTGATATTAAAACTAGGTTAATGCACATAGAGTTTATGTGAGTTATATTAGACCATTTATGTTATATTATTTCATAAGATACCCTTTAAATTTTAGTAGGGAGACTGACACCATGTTAACTCTTGGACGGTGATTTCTCCAATAGCAAGGTAGGCAAGGGATGGATGTCTAACTACCATCTCATGCCCAGATCTCTTCTCTTAGTAGTATTTTGTGTCATTATTCACAAAAGTTGGTTTATAATATATGTGTTTAGATGGTTGTGATTACACATTGTTGATCAACATACATATAACTAAATATATAGTATCAAAAGTATTCATAAATTTATGACGTATATGGTCTATGATAACATGATTATATATTAAACAGTGTATGAGTTGTGATGGATTCCAGCACAACACCCAATGTATAATAAACTATATACATGTTTTGGTTTTGGTTGGATTCAATATGTTACTACTTGTAGATGTGTAATGGGTGTATGTGATGTTGTGATGCATGAGGTTCAAGTTATGATATGTGGACCATGTGTCTTTGGGGTGTATTGTTTTGTGAGAGATGGATCAATAAGTATTCTTTTATGGTAGCAAAAAAAACCAATGAAAAAGTGGCAAAGGGGTTACCTTGTTGTTTTATTATAATAATTTATAATTTATTATATGTGATACATAGTGAGGGATATCCATAGTGAGGCTAAGAATATAGGAAACCTATTTTGGTGATGATTTATTTCCAATTGTTGTTCACTAGGCTTTAGTAGAATTTCTTTATCCTTTTTATGAGAGGCTTTGGGGTGGATCAAACAATGTGTACCTATTATAATCATATACTATAAAAACCAATTTAAAATTCAAAAATATAAAATAGTAATCGATCTCGATTTTACCATATTTTTGTTTTTTAGGAGTTATTTGGTATTTTTGGTAACTATCATATTTATCTTTTGGTACTTTTAGTTTATATTATAGTTGTTTTATTCTTGTTTGGAATCACATGTATTCACTTGAACATTTTTTTATCAATATGAGATAAAGTTTAATAAATTTATATTCTCATCTTTACCTTCCACATAATTTCATTGAGGCCAATGCCTCTCATTTTTATATTACTTATACCCATAGTGATTTTCTCTAATCAATGTCTTATTATAATTAGGCTTCAGGTAATTACTATTTCTCTTCCCTCGTTGCCTTCCCCAGAGTGGTACTCTTTAGGAGGAGAGGTTGGTGATAGGTTAGTGGATCATACCATGTGAAAATATGTGGTCTAGAACAAGATATTTTGGAAAATATTATCATCCGTTCATTTATAGACATTGTAAGAGTGATGTAATGGATTTATTTTTTACTTTTATTATTTTACCTAAATTAACATTTATACTGTAACTAGTTTTCAAGTATGTAATTTTAAATCTTATTATATATAATAAGAAACCCCTACTACCTAGTTTATCATTTTTGAGCCATTAATTTATTATCATTTTATTTAATTATATTTTTAAATGAATTAGCATTAACTATCAAATTAAAAAAATATATATAGAAAAAATATTTTGGATGAAATAGTGTTTTACACCATTATGTCTTCTTAATGACATTTATTATTGATTATCTATTAAATAAGGGTTAAAAATTGATATATATATATATATATATATATATATTTAAAACAATATCAGAGTTAGTATTTAAATTATATTAATAAAATTTATTAGATACAAATCACTTTCCATTTTTGAAACAAATTAAAACATACATTTTCACAATTAACATGGAAATTACAATTCTCAATTATAATATAATTTTTAGGCATAAACATTATATTTTTATTATTAAATAATAATTAATTAATGATATCAAATATTATATCCTTTTTTGAAGTTAAATGTCTAAATTTATCAAAACTAAATTTAATATTAGTTTATGTAATACATAAAAACCTGTTATTTAAAAAATTAGATTCTAGGGATAATGTTTCTATATAGTAAAATTTTATTATTTTTATTAACTCAAAAGATATAAATAGGATTATTATTTTTAATGTTGGGGAAATATGATGTTTAAAACCCATAACCATATTTCCCCCCAAATAGATGTAATTAATGAAACAATTGGAAAAATGTTTCCAAAAAACATTACATGAATTTCTTAAATGGTAATAATTTTTCTAATAAATTGAACATAACATTCATAATAGAATTATTTTACATTATTAATTTTTTTTATAAAATTTAATCAAAAAAATATATCTCATATAATATTTATGATGTAATAAAAATTAATTCCTTTCAATATTCACCTAAAATTGAATATTTTTTTAAAAAATATTAAAAATTTATCCTAAACTAATTTTGATATTCTAAATTTCAAAGAAATGTTTATTTTATAAATTTTATGACATAAATACATGTAAAATTAAATTTCATAATGAAAACACAAAATAAAATGAAAATAGTTTTTTAAATAACTCTTTCCAACATCAATTCATATAAATAATTATACATCAAATGGTTATAATTTTTTAATTGATTACTATAATATATTTTTATAAATTGTTTTATTAATAATGGTCAACCAAGAAGTTGTGTCATATATACACTACGTGATGTTTTTAATACAAGTTATAGAATGTTGAATATATTTAAAGGACCTAAATCATGAGTTTTTATATGTTTCTTGTCCAAATTCCTATAAATAACTAATCCATTCATTGATACAAACATTGGAGAATTTTTTTAATACCAGAATCTTAAAATGAATCCTCAAAAAACTATAATATTTGAAACATTAAATGAAATTTTTAGTATTGGTTTCATGGAATAAAGTTAAAAAATACAATAAGTACATAAGAAACACAAAATTATTCATTTTTTTATCCTCTTGAAAGACTAATTTATTATCCCTTCAGAGTTCACCCCACTGTAAGTGATTTCAATGGGACATAAATTAAAAAAATATGTGAGCATAAAATTTAGTAAGGTTTAAAAAATAAATGGAATAAAAGATATCATCATGAAAATGATATAATTCATAACATGAGTGAATAATGACAATTGTTTAAAACATAAAATTGAAATGTGTCAATAACATAAAAGGATACAGTAATAATTATATCAAAAGGGTTTATCACCAAGATTTTAGGGAATATATTACCTTTTTTATCCACTATGTTATCCATACCAATCCATATCTATAGAATATTTATTTACCAAATTAATTCGATTTATATTAGGGAAATACAATTATAAATATTTATTTATGTGTTCCATATAGATCATAAGAAATTATTTCATAAATAACCCACAGAGAATATGGAATGGGATTAAAATAAAATCATTGAGTATATAAACATTTTAAAACATGAAATTATAATCAATTTTAACCCACAATAATTGGTTGTGGGTTTTAGACATGTAAACACCTAATAAAAAAGTATAAAGACATATATTTGAATATTATTGAATAACATTATTATTGATTATTAGAAATATATAAAATGGTGGTTTTGATTATCAATGATGGTTTTACAAATCATAATATATATAAAAAGTGTTTGTGCATGTGTATGTTTTTCTTCTGTTTAATTAAATATGATTTTACATTAGTTTTTAACCCTTTTTGATTTTATTTGATTACATGTAATTTTTTTTAAAAACCATTCTATATTTTGATGAATTTATTAAATAAATTTTTTATATTTTTGTGATTCTTGTGATGTTGGATAGATATGAGATTTATCTAAATTTACATAGTTTATGAGGAAGTCTGAATTTTTTATAGTAATCTAAAAATTCAACGAAGTTGCTACTGCAGTTTTGGAAACATTACATTTTTGTTTTTTAAATGTTACTATATTTAATCAATTGAATCTTCTACAAATATAGGATTCACATGAAACATTATTTTATTTAAATTAAACATGTTTACATTGATTTCAGGGGTTTACGTTGATGTCTAAAATGATTATTTGGATTGTGAATATATTGCTTGAAGTTCAACTTTAATTTTTCAGAACTGCAATTTTAACAATTTTTTTTGCTTATTTTTTTTAAATAATTTTCGGAGCTGTAGAATTCGTATTTTTTTATTTACTCATTAGAAATATTTTTTTTACCAATAATAATTTTTGATCAACGACTGAATCATCTGATAAGAGCCTTTAATTTGTTTTTAAAATTTCTTAATGTATGTTGTCTTTTTTTATAAGTGCATGGTATAACAACCATATATTCACAATGTATGGTTCATAAACACTATTTTTGAAAATTAAAATTCATAAACCATATTTTCACAATGTTTCATTTAACAACCATACATTCGAAAATTATGGTTCAGCAACCCAAATTTTGAAAAGTATGGTTTAACAACCCAACTTCTGAAAAGTACGGTTCAACAACCCAACTTTTGAAAAGTAAGGTTAAAAAACCCTACTTTTACAAAATATGGTTGACCAAACCTACTTTCACAATGTATGGTTCAACAACCCTATGATATATTGGTGAACCCTACACTACATTGGTGAACCCTATGCTATGTTGGTGAACCCTACACCACTTTGGTGAAACCTATGCTATTTGGAAGGCCTATCCTAGTTGGGAACCCTACACTATATTGGAAACCCTACACTACCTTTGGAACCCTACGCTACATTGGAAACACTATGCTATGTTGGAAACCCTAATCTACATGAGAAACCTTATGCTACATTGGTGAAACCTATGGTACATTGGCGAACCCTACTCTACATTGGCGAACCCTACACTACTTCGGTGAACCCTATGCTATGTTTGTGAACCCTAATTTTCTACTGTCGTGTGTACCCTACTTTTTTTTCTATCACATGTTCCCTATATTTTTACTACCGCTTTGGGCTTCTATAATAAAAATTGTACTTTTTCACATGCATATAGATTAATTTCAAAGGTTTTACTGTTGTAAAAATTCACATATATCTAAGTATTATAATAAAATAGTTGTTAATGTTTTTTGTCTTATATATAAATAGAAAAATTAAAAAATTATATCAATGTCTTTTTCCAATAAAGGCAGTGTCTTCAAGTAGATTAAAATTTAATTTTTTGAATTTTCTTTTATTTTTTCCTACTAGTTTTCAAAATCTATTTTCAGTAAATTTAAAATGGTTTGAAGGGATTTAAATTATTGTTTTAAATCCTTCAACACTATTATTTCTCTAGAATTATTATTATAAGATTTATTATTTTAAATTCTGTTTAAGATTTATTCTTCTGGAATAAAGAGGTAATCATGCTGCAATTTTTGTTGATATATTTCTGAATGCCCTTGAGTAATTTTATTTTTCAATATCCAAACAAAGAGGGGCTGATGAAATGGATGAAAATATATTATATATATGTATTTCTCTCTTGAAGTTCAAAAATAGAATAGTTATAAACAACAAGACACATGGTTTTACATATTTAATACTATATTTTTTAAGAGATAGAGTGCTCAAAACATTGAACCTATTTTGTATTTTCAACATCGCACGATAATATTTCATCATTTGCATGATCTCTCAAGAAAATAATTTCTTATTCTTCATCTTATACTACATTTATGAGATGAGCTGATCTAATCTTTAATAACCAGTACAAGTGATTCCATTATGTATATTCTCATTCTTCTAGAATATGAGTCTTTAACAATGTTTCCCATATTTCATGAACAATATATTTTTTTATATTTATTAATTTACACAAAAAAGGATTATTTTTTATTATGTTTCCTCTCGATGTGACACTCAAATTCTAAAGTCATGATCTAAGGGTTGTGAATACCAATGTATAATGTTATATTGTAAGGGTTGCGACTCCCCATACAAAAGACAATGTCATGGTTAACCCCCATAAGAAAAGATTATATAATTAGGTTATGACCCCCCCCATTAAAAATAATTTTTAGTGAAAAAGTATATCTCACTAAGTCGAGTGGTATAAGATTATAGTAGGCCCACTTTTTACTGAACTATAATAAAAAGCATTTTTTTGTTATTTATGTTCTCTAAGGATAATTAAACTTAACAATTAACATTGATAATAAATTTAATTATTCAATTTAATTGCATAAATTTTTACTCTGGTCTATTCAACCCCATATATACCATCTCATGTTACCCATTCCGACCTAACAATTGGTATCTAAGGGTAATCATTTTTAGAATTGATTAGATCTATTATTCTTCTTCGATTACCTAAAAATTGGTATCAGAGGTATAATTTATTAATAATTTTTTAGCTAATTCATTCTATTTTTCAATACTAAACATTGGTATCATAGGTTGTTAATTTTTTTATTTATCCAACCCTTTTATAGATTCTACTATTATATTTAATTTTTTCAAACATATTCCAAGACCACAGATTCTAAGGAAAAGATCTTATATGATTGAAGGGATAAACCCAGATGATGATTTGATTCATCAAAATCCACCGCACTTTGATGGAAATGATTTTGGTTACTAGAGATCTTGAATGGAGTCTTACCTAAAATAGTTGATCACTGAGCACTGTTCAGTCGTGTCAAAAAAGTGCACACTGCCTAAATTTGACACATATGCTCTTACTTGAATTGATGACAGTAGATATATATTTAATTACAAAGTTGTTAATATTTTATATTGTGATATTAAAAGATATTTGTTTAGTAATGACTGTTCTGGTATGACATTTCATGATATTTTAAAGATTCGACATGTTAGTCACCATAGGTCTGGAAAATTAATACAAACCATGATTGGAATTCTTAATTCTGAGTACCATGATTACATGATGGGTGGAGATGAAATAGTAAACCAAATGTTACAAAGATTCACAAGCATTGTGAATGGAATATATTCATTTAAAAAGTTCTAGAAAACCTAGTACTAGTTGAATGATTCATAGAACATAACCAAAGAAATGACATGAAAATATGGTTTCCTTTATTAAATAAAGAATTTTAAAAAGTACACACTTGAGGAATTGATAGGTTCACAACTCCAATATGAACTTGAACTGAAGAACATATATGATTAGGTTAAAAACAAAAGAAAAGGTTAGCTTTTAAATATGTCAATATTATTTCTACAGAATCTTTGGATTCTGATTTATAAGATTGTGAAAAAGAAGATATGTCTCAGATTGTGAATAGAGTTTAAAAAAGAATGAAAAATAATGGATTCATGAATAAATTTATAAGAAACCCTCACAAATAAAAATATGAGGGAGATAGGAAAGGTAGTAAAAATTTCAGTATAATATATGTAACCTATTTTGAGTGTTTTAAGAAAGGTCGTATGAATCTCAATTGCCCAAAACATAAGAACAATAACAAATAAAAAATATGGAAAAAAAATTGGAATCTATTTGGAGTTTTATAGAAGAATATAATTCCAATGAAAAATATATAAATTAAAAATATTTTCGAACATGTTCTTAGTGGAATCACTAGACAAGGTCAGTAATTCTTTGTTTCATTCTGAATATTCTGATTCTGAATGTGATTCTGAAAATCGTAATTTTTTTAATTGAATAATGAAATTAAAATATTAAGAAAAGATATTTTCAAAGTTTTTGATTTATATAATAAAAAGAAACAAAAAAAAATATAAACTTATTTCTGAAGAAAAAATACTATTATATTATAATGAAAAACTATGTAACACTTATTCTTCTTCTCTTTAAAATGTGAATAAACAGTTGAAATCCTCTCAATATTTAAATTTTTTTTGAAAGAGGATGTTGAATTTCATAAAAAAATGTTATCTAATATTACTCATGGTTGTGAAAATTATTATGAGATTAAATCATTGTATAAAATAGATAAAAATAAAGTTGGCTTTGGTTTTGACAAGAGATTAAATCATATGTATAAAACTCATTCTGTTAAAAGTAAAAATGGTTGTACTTCAACTGTTACTTGTTTTAAATGTGGCATGAAAAGTCATTATGAAAAATAATTTTATATTATATTTGAAAAATAATTGGGATTTATGAAAACTAATATTTTTAAATCTTTTTTATCTATATTAAGTTACAATACTAATCTAAATTTTGTATAGGTACGTAACTAAATTATTACTAATCCTATTGGACCCAATGTTGCTTGGGAACTAAAATTTCAAAGTAATTGAATTTTCAAGTAAAAATTAATTGGATGTCACATGAATCATATATGGTACATGGATATTGGATGCTCTAGGAATATGACTGGTGGCCTATGAATGTTTAAATTTAAAACACATGTGGTGTAAGCTTTATTAATTTTGGATACAATTCCAAAGGAAAATTAAATGATTTAGTAAATTTGGTATTTCAAAATCTACTTTTATTTATATATTTTTATATATTGAATACATATAACATAATTTAATCAGTATATCACAATTTTTTGATGATTGAATGTAAGTTATATTTCAAAATTATAAATGTTTAGTTTTTAAAGATGATTCTTTATTTGTTTATTCTTAGTAAAAAGATAATAGGTATATTGTTTATTTTTCTAAATTAACTATTATATATATAAAATGTTTGAATGATGTACAGAGTGACACCATTATTTGGCATAGACATTTACTTCATTCCAATTTTATAATATTTCAAAAGCTCTTAAAAAATGAAAATGTGTTACAATATCCTTCCTTGAAGAAAGAAAAGCTTCATGTTTGTGATGAATGAATGAAAGGTAATCAACACAATTTTTTTAGACCAATCAATATGATATGTAATAATAGACCATTATAGTTAGTACATCTTTAGTTATTTGGCCCCCATAAATTTCAATACTTTGTAGAATGAAGAATACTTTAGTTACTGTTGATGATTATAATAGATTTACTTGGGTATACTTTGTAGCTCATAAAAATGATAGTCTATCTAGATTTAAAACATTCTATAAATTTGTTCAAAATTAAAAGGCTATATGATTTTATCTATTCAAACTCATAAAGGAGGTGAATTTTATAATTTATTTTAAGAAAATTTATGTGAAAATAATGGCTATTTTCAAAAAAAAATTGGTCCTAGAACACCACCAAAAATGGTGTTGTATAACAAAAAATATAACTCTTATTTAAATGGATTGAACTGTGTTATGTGAACATAAGCTTCCTAGATATTTTTTGGCTGAGGCTATTTTTTTCATGTTATATTTAAGATAAAATTCTTATTAGACTGTTGTTAATAATTTGTTTTGAATTATTTAAAAAAATCACAAAGTTGGTTACTTTAGAATTTTTGTTTGTAAATTATTTATTTTAAATTCAAAGGATAATTTAGATAAATTTGATTCTAAGATTGATGCAGGTATTTTTATTGTTTATTATAATAATAGTAAATATTATAGAGATTATAAGAAAATAATGTTAATTATTTAAGAATATGTTCATGTCCATTTTGATGAAAATAAATTGATATTAAATTATTATTCTAATGTTTTTTATAATGAGTTTAGGGATTTTAATATTGGTGAAGAAATAACTCATGATAATATTGAATTAATTGATGTAGAGAATACTCTTTTTTTAACCTAATAAAAAATCATTGAATATTCCAAAATATCATCCTATTAAAAATATAGTTGTCAATATTGATTCTGGTGTTAAAACTCGAAATTATATTTTAAATTATTGTTCCAATTTTTCTTTTATTTTTGATTCTTTTTATTTTAATGTAAATGATGCTTTCAAAGATGTAAACCAGATTGCTTCTATGAAAAATGAATTAATTCAGTTTGTTAGAAATAATATTTAATCTTTAGTAGAATTTACAATGGATAAGAATATAATTGGAATTAAGAGGATCTTTAGAAACAATATGGATGAATCTAGATAGATTTTCAAAAACAAAGCTAGACATATTGCTCAAGGGTAGTCCCATAAAAAAGGTAGAGACTTTGGAGACTCATTTTAAACTATTTCCAAGTTAGAGGAAATTTGAATGATGTTGGTTTTTTCTTATTTTAATGGTTTTAAATTATATCAAATGGACACAAAAAGTGATTTATTAAATGGTTTTATAACGAAATAAGTTCTTGTTTCCCAACCCCATGGTTTTTGAATTGAAAAATTTTCTAACCATGTTTTTAAAATATCAAAATTATTATATGATCTCAAGAGATCACCTCATGATTAGTATGAATGGGTTTTTTTGTTTTTATTAAAAAAAATTTAGGAAAGGAAATGTGGATCAAACTCTATTCATTAAAATGACTTGTAATGATATTTTAATTATTCATATTTATATTGAAGATATAATTTTCTGTTCTACTAGTTAAATTATATGAAATAACTTCTCTTCTTTTATGTCTTCTAAATTTCACATGATCCTAATAGGAGAATTAAAATTCTTTTTTGTACAAAAATGTTTTCAAAGAAAAGATGGAATTTTTATTATCAATATAAGTATGCTAAATATTTTGTTAAAAGATTTGGTATTGATTCCTCTAAATCAATTAAAACTCCTATTGGTTCTAATTGAAAATTAGATATTGGTACCCCTTGTAAATACATTTATTTTAAAGTCTATAAATGCATGATCAGTGGATTTATATTTTTAACTGCATCTAGACACGACATAATATTTAGTATTTGTCTATGTTCCACATTTCAAGTAGATCCTAAAACATTTATAGTGAGGATGTAACAATAATAATTAAATTTTTTATTGGAACTATTGATCTTAGTTTATTTTATCCAAAATATAACGGTTTTGATTTAACATCTTATTTTGAATATGATTTTGGATGTTGTAGAATTTATAGAAAAAGTACATCTGTTATATTTCATTTCCTAAGAAAAATTTTAATTTACTAATCATAAAAAAAACAACCTTGTGTTTCTTTATCTACTAAAGAATATCTGTATATATCATCTACTATTAGTTTTGATCAAAGTGTATGGATTAAGAAAACATTAAGTGATTTAGGTGTGTATATTGATAAACTTACAATATATTATAACAATACTTATGAAATTTCTATTTCTAATAACTCTTTGAAGAATTCGAGAATAATTAATGTTGTTATTATATTTCATTTTATTAGATATCACGTGAACAATGTTGAATTTTTTTAGATTATATATTTTCAAAAAAAATAGTTATAAGATATTTTTACAATTTTTTAGAGTCTTTGACAATTTGATAAAACTAAATTTGATCTTTCAATGTGGGAATTTTTTATTTAATTAATTAATTTATTTAGGGGAGTTTCTTTTCAAATTTTTATTATTTAAAAAAGAGAGAGAATTAAACTGGTTTAAATGTTTTTAAAATTTATTTCCAAGGGTTTTAATGTTTTGGTATTGTAATCAAACAAAAAAGGGGGGATTTGGTGTTCATGTTCATGTTTTTTTCTATTTGATTACAAATGAATTTAAATTTGTTTTTAACCAACTATAATTTTTTTATTACATGTAATTCTATTTTAAAAAACATTCACAATGCATGGTTGTAGAACCTTACTTTTGTAAAGTATGCATACTTTTACAATGTGTGGTTGTAGAACCTTAATTTCGTAAAGTATGATTTAACAATCCTACTTTTACAATGTATTGTTCCACAACCCTACTATCAAAAAATAAGATTTAACAATACTAATTTCACAAAGTATGGTTCTGCAACCCTACATTCACAACATCTGGTTCCAATTACCTACATTTAAATAGTATAGTTCAACAACCCTACTTTAATAAAGTATGGTTGAGAAACCATACAATATATTAGTGGACCCTATTCTACGTTAGGGAACCCTACACTACATTGGAAACCCTATGCTATGTTGGAAACCCTAAGCTATGTTGGAAACCCTATGCAACATTAGCAACCCTACGCTACGTTGACCACCATACACTACATTGGTGAACTGTACACTATGTTAGTGAACCCTATGCTACATTGGTGAACCCTACTTTACAGTTTTCATGTGTAACCGACTTTGTTGTTGTTCCCTATACCCTAATTTGATGATGTGGCTTTTTGATTTTATACTAAAAATTTTTCTACTACACACACATATATATATATATATATTGATTATTTTATAAGGTTTTTCTATTGGTAATGTTCAAATTAAATTTAAAAAATACCATAGAAGAGTTTATAATGTTTTTGTAGCTATATTTAATTAGAAAAATTAAAATATTTATTAAATGTCTTTTTCTAATGATGTCAATGGTTTCTAGTTTGTTTAAATTAAAATTTTTTAATTGACATTCACTTTGTGCCACTAGTTTCCAAGAACTATTTTGAATGAATTTAAAGTGGTTTGAATGGATTGAAACTGGTGTTTTAATTCTCTCAACACTATTATTTTTCTAGAGATATTATTGGAGGATTTATTATTTTAAATTCTATTTATGAATTATCCTACATGAATAAAAAGGGAAAATGCATCGATTTTGGTGTAGATGATTATGAAAACTATTGAATCAATTTATTTTTGAATATCTGAAGTAATTCGATCTTCTATAACTGAAAAATATCTATTCTATATATGTATTACTCTCTTTAAGGTTAGAGATACAATATAAATACACAACAAGACACATGGGTTACCATATTAGATACTCTATTTTTTAAAAGATAAAGAGTTGTGGACTTTGAACCTATTGTGCATTTCATATGTCTTATGACACTCTATTTCATCATTTTCACGATCTCTTAAGGGTATAATTTCAGATACTTCATCTTCGACTCCCAAAAGATACACTATGATCAAATCTTCAACAACGAATACATATGACTTAATTATTTATCTTTGAATTATTATGATTTCTATGTTTGTGACACTATTTTACATTTCTCGTGTGTACTCTATTTTTTTGTTTATGCTTTAACCACCAAAAGAATTAATAATTATTCTATTTCCTCAT
This sequence comes from Viscum album, assembly GCA_963277665.1. Lineage (NCBI taxonomy): Eukaryota > Viridiplantae > Streptophyta > Magnoliopsida > Santalales > Viscaceae > Viscum > Viscum album. Next base: position 1,099,268,597 of record OY728138.1, on the reverse strand, counting down.
GTATTGACTCATAGACATTAATGTCAAGATATGAGGGTTTTGAATCCCTTTATCTAAAGTCAGTATTGTTTGTGTTGTGACTCCCATTGTTTACAGTCAGGTTGTAAGGATTGTGACTCCTTATAAAAAAAGGCAATGTTGTGGTTATCCCTCTGTTAGTACAAGATTCTATAATTGGGTTATGATTTACTAGTATAATTTTTTAGTGAACATGTTTATCTCGAAGAGTAGAGAGCTATATGAGTAGAGTATGACCACTTTGGATCAAAATACTATAAAAAAATCCTTGTGTTATTTACTTTTTCCACTACCAAATACCTTTACTAAATAAGATTGATAACTAATTAATTTAAATAATCAATTTATTTGTTTATATTTTTTAATCTAGTTTATTCACCCCCTATCAACCATCTTTCATTACACATTCCAACCTAAAAAAAGTTTATTATGGGAAGAGGATAATTAGGGAGAAATAAATTACTAATTTTTAAAACATTTTTTAAGAAAATATTACAATTATTATAAGTTCTTGAGAACAAAATAAAATTGTTATTTTCAGAATAACTAAAAAGGAATTTGTATCATAAAATGGGAGGTAAATTAAATCCATTACCATGTGAGATTTCTTTATAAATGTTGAGTAGGGTTCATTGGAATGTTTAAAACTCTTTATAAAGGCTCAATGGAGGGAAAATGAGTGGAAATTCATATTGAATTTCCATGTTTTTAACTAAAATGGGAGAAGTGGTGGGAATTAGTAGAAAGATTTATAGAATTTTTTTATTAATTTAGAAATATATTTCTTGAAATTATATCTCATGGAAGAAGGAAAACCACTTGTTTAACCATTGTATTTTCTAATGTTTCCTAAAATATGAACAAAAGTTTTAAAATTTTAACCATGAAATAATAGAAATTCAATTTTAAATATTATTTTGGGTTTGAGAAAGTAATATTTCCAAAAAAAATTTTTTTTATAAAGATTAATTTCGTTTTGATATTTTGGAATGTTATTTTATATTTTTAAAAATAATTTTAATATATCAAAATACATTATATAAAAAAAATTAATTATTTAACGAATTTTTTTCACTTATATAAAATATAACAACATTATTACAAATTTATTAAGTTATAAAAAACTCGTGAGAATGAAAATTAATTTTAAATATTCATTAAAATATAATTTATTTTAGAAAATTATAAAAAAACCACCATAATGTTTTTTTGTTGTTCTTATTTTAAATAAAAATTTTATATCATTGAAATAATTTTAATAATATGTTAATTTTATATTGAAATTTAAATCCTTATTTATTTTAAAAAATATTTATGACAAATTCAATATTCTCTCCAATATAAAAATTTTAACAGGGAAATTATAAAAATATATGATCATATATATTTAAATAAATACTATTTTATGAGACCCTTTCATTTAAAGAATATATAATTAAAATATAAATTTATATAATATATATTCCTTATTTAAAATTATATTTTCATTGTATATAAACATCGATTTATAATAAATTCATTATATTAATGTACATATTTTTAATACAATGATATATTCTATTAATGTATGGTGTTAAATGGTGGTGTACTCAAGTTGTTGCTCATCTAACATTGATTTATTATTGATCTTAAATATATTTAACTTCTGATACAGTCAATTCTACTCAATGTGTTGATGCTTAAGCTCTACATGAGCATAGTTAACAGTGAGCTATAGTGAAACCTCCCTCACCTATTTAATTAATTCAGATTCATAAGTGTTATACTACTATTTGATGGATTTATTTTCCATTTATATAAGATTTATCTCTTTTTGTTATCCTTCATATACACTAATCCTGAATGTAACATTATTAATTATAGTCATAATCCAAAATGGTCATATTTTCCAATAGTTATAATTCCTAACAATTATACTTTCCAAGGGTCATTCAAACCATGGTCATGTAATGGGAGGATCCTAACAAACAAATTTCCATTAATAACCTATATATACTTTACCATTCACATATCACATCATATATTACATTTCATAAAATGTGTCTACATTTCTCATGATAAATTATAAAATATTCTTTATGGTTTTATTTCCTTTTACTATTTTTTAACATAAATAATCTAGATTGTATAATTAATGTCTACTGAATTTTACATTAGTGTGTTCTTTTCTTTGCGCATTTATTATTTATAACTATTTTAGTTATTACTAATTCATATTGTGTAATGTTCATATTTAAAAATATTTCTATGGGATTTATAATAATGATGTAATTATGTAACATGGATTACATTATTAAAAATAGGAAGTTATCTCGATCCATTAAAAACCCTCAAAACCATAACCCAATATTCCTATAATATTTTTTTATATTTTAATCATAAATTTAATTTTATCAATCATTATGATAAATAAACTAACATATCCCCCTAAATTTTATGAATATACATGTAAAAAATATTACTATACATATAATCCATATTCTAAGATAACTCAATATTAGAAAAGATTTTAAAATATACTAAACCATTTTAATAATATTACAATATTTAAAAATGAATAAAAAAGATGAAAATACAAACATAGGAAAAAAATTAATGTGAAAAAAATATTTTCTACAAGTGAAATATAACCCCATAAATGTTCTATGAAACAAAAATATTAAAAAAATAATTATTAAAAAATAACTATTATCATTAAAATGGGTGATGAGTTTCTACTAAAAATCTAATTGATATTTAGATTCTACTTTAGATCAATATCAAATTTTTGGTTAGTTTTTCTTTTCACTTATCATTGATCCTTTCGAAGAGTTTTTCTACATTATAACTCTATATATACGATCTATTTTTCTCTATATAAATACTAACATTAAAAATAATTTAATAACCTATTTTATTTGGATTCATTATGATATACCCTTCAGTTATTATTTGTGATATTATCATGAATTCCTCATATTTCTTTATAGTTTTATCATTCTTATGATTTATGTATCATTTTCCCCTATCTGGTACATATATTAGTGTATATATTTTTAAATTCATTATTTTATAGGTTGGATCTAAATTATATATACCATTAATTCCTTGGGTAATGCTTTAATATCAAGATATTCCATTTATATTTCATGGTTAGTTTAATAGATAACACTATGTTATGTTACATGTAAACTATATATTATATTGACCTCCAATGAATAAAAGGAATGAGAATTGGGATTTATCCCAACCCACCATGAGAAATTCCCCACAATGTTTATAATAATATATACTAAACAAAATTCACAATTTGAATATTTCCACTATGTTTATGGGAATTTGGAAAGATCCTAATCCACAATGGGACTCTGTCCACTATAATAGTCATGATGTTTAGTAATAAATTATATATATGATGTAATTTTTTCTATTATTTATACATATTTATGATTTTATGTTTATATGATATCCTTAAATTATTCAATTTTTTGATAATTATCTATCACTATTTTTCATGGTATATTATTTCTATTTTCAGAATAAATTTCCTAGCATCAGGATTTATAGAAAAATAATATTGTTAATTTTTTTTTGACAACCAAAATTTTCAATGCTCATGTTTTCCAATATTATTATTATATAACCTTTGATAAAATATTCATTAATTTTCCATTACTAAGAATTTTATATCAACCCTTTCATATGTTTTACATTCCTTGTTTATGAGATATTTATATTTTAAATCATGTGTTGATGGGTGTTTAAAAGAATATGATTGTTGACAAATTTTCAAATGTTTGTTAAAATATTTTTCTTATTTATCCAGTCCTTGTAGACACTAGATTAAACGGTTATCTAAATCCTGGTGATATTATTTTAAGATGTAGTGTTTACCTAAAGGTAATGATATCATATAAATATATAGTTAACTTGGGAAATTTTAGTTTCTATCAACTGAGTGTATAGTTTATTTAGGATTTGACTAGTTATTTTTTTATATTAAGATCATATAAATTTTGTGAAAACTATATGGATAAGTATTAGGGATATTTTTGGAATCCTCATGTTTTAATCATGTTTTAATGATCACAAATCATATTCAGTCTATAAATCATGTTAACTATATGTAATCTACCTCACATCAAATGCATATTTATTTAGTAAAAGCTATCCAAATCTCTTAAGTGATATACAATCTGTTCGGTTACTATACACTATCATTTGATTCACTTTGTAATGATTTCTCTAACAAATGATTAAGTTTAATTCATTCAATAAATATCACTACTTATGTCTTAATACAGATATTTACCTAAGTGCGAGATATAGTGAACAAGAAGACACCATGAACAAGACACCGTGAACAAGAAAACGCCATGAAAAACACACCGTAAACAAGAAACCGTGAATTAGACACCGTAAAAATGACACCATGAACAAGAATAAACCATTAAAAAGACATTGTGAACGAGACCATGTGGACAAGACACTGTGAACTAGACACCGTGAACCAGACACCATGAACAAGACACTGTGACATTAAGACATAGTGAACCAAACACTGTGAACCAGACACCATGACGATAAGAAACCATGTCCAATCCAGAAACTATGTTTTGAAGACACTGTTTCCATGAAATATTGAGACACCGTTTCTTAATATGTTTTTTCATCTTTCAGTTTAATCTCTAACGGTTATATTTAAAGATTTTAAATGCACTGACATAAATAATATTTCCATATAGACATGTCATCTGACAGTACAATGTATAGGTTACAGAATACATCCAACATGTTAGCTGCAACACATGCACTCTAAGATAAAAGAGTAATGTGGCCCAGAAAAAAATAAGAAGTGTGCAATGATACAAAAAAATGAAAAACAAGAAGGTGGGCGTGAACATGACAATAGAATAAACATAGAGAATTTTTAATGAAACAATTATCTCATTCAACTCAATGCTACTAGAGAACACACAAAGCTCAACTGAATCCCAAAATCGGGAACATATTCGAACAGTAAAACATCACTAAGAACACAATCCAGATATATCTGACTTGTGACACTCTGTTTTCTATACGAGGACTTGATTTTTGCATCTACTTCATCTCATAATCCCGTAGCTTCAAAGACTAACATTCAGAGCATTTCTAAACCTATCTCAATATTATTTCTCTTTTGTGTATCATTTTACTCTATTTTGAGCAGTGTGTGTATATGTATAATAACACACTCTGTATCATGCATAAAACTGAAGGATACAAGATATATTTACTCAAACATATTTTTATATTTGTATACCCACTAATATGTGTGGAAGAGGTCCTTGTGTGGCCTGGTTGTTGGTTCTTATGAAGAACTGTGGAAGAGGTCCATGTACGACCTGGACAGTCCTCTGTACTATTGTTTAACCCCGATACAGGGTGTGTACCAAGTTTATTTATATAAACTACTTGGTGGCAGGTGATCACCAAGTGGAGTGGATTAGGTCTCGACTTGGGATTGAAACACTTGTTTCATATCAGCTGTGCTGCTTAATTTAGCATTCTCTATCTTACTACATTACTATATAATTCAGATATCACAAAATTCACTTTGATAGTTAATCTTGGAAATAAGTTATATTTTTCTTGTATTAGTATAATAAACTTGAAAGTAATATTAATATCTGAAATTAATATTACTGAGAACTAATCAATCATCTAAGAAGTTATTTAAACTGTCAAACTCTTATAACAGTATAACTTTTATTCACTAGGATGTATTAAACCTTTTGTGGAATCCTTTTTAAGAATAATTTTTAACGAGAAATTTTTATAGATACTCAATTCATACCCTCTTGAGTAATCTACTCCGACCAACATTTGGTATCAGAGGGGTGATTATTAAGACTATGTTTAACCTTATTCAACTGTGATTGTAGTTGTACATTGAAGATCTATAAATTTCTGTTAATTCTAAATTTCTAGAAATCTCAAAGTATATTTGTATTGTGGATAATAGATTGAAAGGTGCTACAACCAATATACCACCATTCTTTAATGGAACCAACTATGCTCAATGGAAAATTAAAATGAAAATGCATTTAGAGAGTATGGGTTTTGAAATTTGGTCTTCCATTATAGATGAATATAAAATTTCTATTACTGATAGAATCACTTGGGATAAACCTATCAAAACTGCCTACAATATCAATTGAAAAGCTATGAATGCTTTATATTGCTCCTTAGGAGATGAATACTTTAATAGAAATTATTTCTTGTAAAACTGCCAATGAAATTTTGGATACCCTATCTCTCTCACATGGAGGAACATCTAGTGTAAAAAAATGAGACTTAACACTTATAATATTAAATATGATAACTTTAAAATGAATCCTAATGAGCCTATATCTAACATGTATCTTAGGATCAATGATATTGTCAACATAATTATTTCTCTTGGAAGAGATGTCATTGCTAAGGAACAGATCATGAGAATTCTCAGATGTCTTTTTGACAGATAGAGAAGAACCTCTATATATATGAGAGAATCATATGACGTCAGCAAGAGACCTATAAAATAACTCATCGGGAAACTAATGATGTATGAAAAAGAGCTAATAGTCAATAAGGAAGATGAGGATGAAACAAAAATAAAATCTGTTGCATTCGAAAACACCACCTCTAAACACAAAGACAATGGGAAATTTGAAGCTTCTGTAGAAAGTTCCTGTAGTGAACAATAATCACCTAAAAGTGATGATGAGATGGCTCAATTAGCCAGAAGAATCAATAAATTTTACCAGAATAATAATTTTTTCTGAATGCCTAAATTTAAGGGAAAATATGACCAAAAAGGAAGTTGGATGAAGGATTGGAAAAGAAGTGACAAGATAGATGAGATTGCCTTCTACGAATGTAAGCACAAAACACAAATCAAGGCTGAATTTCCAAAGCTCATGTAAAAAAAGGGATATGAGGACAAGGATAAGATTTATAGAAAGTAAATTAAAGAAACCTAGAGTGCTTCTGAGGACTGTCCAAGCGACTCAAAAACATCACATGATGATCAAGCTAACAAATCCAATATGTGTTTTTTGAAAAAGGCATCGAAGGAAAGTTAATTAAAGAGTTCCTATAAAATTTTATGGTAAATAGATAGTGGATTCTAAATACACATGACATGATACTACTCATTCTTTAAGAAAATAATAAAAATAGATGGAGGATATGTCACATTTGGTGACAATTCCAATGGAAAGATTATTGGCCTCATCCAAATCAATAACTCTAACTCAATTTTAATTTCTATTGTAATGTTTTTTGATGGATAAAAATATAATCTGCTTAGAATCTCAAAATTATGTGATATTTGATTTCATGTTTGATATGAAAATGATTCTTTCAATTTCTTTAATTCTAAATAATAATTTTTATTTTCTGCATTAAGAAACGAAAATTTTTACTCCGTTAGCATAGATTCCTTGTCTTCTCAAAATGATTCATGATTAAGTGTATTTCATAAAGATTATTGGCTCTGGTATATGAGACTAGAAAAATGTAATATTCACTTCCTTAGAAAGATAACTACAAAAATATTCGTTAAAGGCATAGCCAAACATGAGTTTCCAAATGACACAATGTGTAATCCATGCCAAAAAGAAAAACAAAAAAATTTCCTTCAATCCAAAGAAAGAAATATCACCTTCTCATCCTCTTGAATGAGTTAACATGGATTTGTTTGGACCATATAGAGTTTCTTGTTTAGATGGGAAGCACTATGTTTATGTTCTTGTAAATGAATTTTCAATATATACTTGGACCTTCTTTATGGGACACAAAAGCGAATCTTGCTCTTATTTTAATAAAAATTCCATGTCTATGGAAAATCATAGTGCAGGTAGAATTAAATCCTTTGGATGTGATCATGTCCATGAGTTTGAAAATCAAGAGTTTGAATCCTTTTTCTCACAGAATGGATATAGTCACAATTTCTCTTCCCCTATAACACCTCAACAAAATAAAGTTGTAGAAAGAAGAGTTATAATCCTGCAAGATATTTCTAGAACAATTCTTAGTAAATATGACATACCTATTTATTTTTGGGATGAAGTTGTCAAAACAGCATGCGACATTATCAATAGAGTTTTGATCGGACCTATTCTTAAAGGAATCCTTATGAGTTGTGGAAAAATTTAAAACACATAGTTAAATACTTCAATGTGTTTGGTTGAAAAGTCTATATTCTTAATACTAAGGAAAATCTTGAAAAATTTTCTTCCAAGAGTGATGAAGGTATCTTTTTAGGATATTCCATCTCTAGTAAATCCAAATGAGTGTTCAATTAAAGAACTAAATGTGTGGAAGAATATTTCCATGTCAAATTTGATGAATCAAATCCACATGATCCTAAAAACATTCTAAAGGACCTAGAGAATTTTGTATATAATCTAAACATTGATTCAAAATCCTCAAATATTTTTGTGAAAGAATTGGTAAAAACATCCAGTTCTGGAAATTCCTTAGACTCAAGTCATCAGGAACCTAAACCTGTTAATGAACCTGAAATCACTAGTCCCTATTTTTCTAGAGATGTTATAACTCTTAAATATCATCCTTTAGATGTTGTTGTAGGAGTCCAAGATAAAGAAACTAAAACTAATGCTTCTCCTATAAATCATGTTGAACATCATGTCTTATTATCACAACTTCAACCTAAAATCATTAATGATACAATCAATGATGAATTTTCAGTGTTGGCTATGTAAGAAGAACTTAATCAGTTTGAATGAAAAAAGTTTGGAAACTTGTTGAAAGAATTAATGACACATTCACCATAGGCACTAAATGGGTGTTTAGAAATAAGGTAAATGAACCTGGTAACATTGTTAGAAGCAAGGATAGATTGGTTGTACAAGGCTACAATCAAGAAGAAGGAATTGACTATGAGGAGTCCTTTGAAAAGTAGCTAGACATAAAGCCATCAGAATCCTACTTGCTTATGATGCACATCTGAATTCCAAAATATATCAAATGGATGTTAAGAGTGCATTTTTAAATGGGTATATAGTTGATGATGTATTTGTTGAAAAACCCTGGCTATACAAACCCCCATTTTCCAAATCGTATTTTTAAATTTTGAAAAGCTTTATATGGTTTAAAACATGCTCCAAGATCTTTATATGATAGGTTGATTGATTTAATTATTTTCAAAGGTCTTACAAATGAAATATTTGATCATACCCTATTTAAAAAACGAAATTATAATGTTGTTATAGTTGCTCAAATCTATGTAGATGACATTATCTTTGGATCTTCTAGAAACTCCTTATGTGTTTATTTTTCCAAAATGATGAAAAATGAATTTTAAATGAGTTTAATAGTTGAACTAAAATTCTTTCTCAGATCTAAAATCTTTTAAAATTATGATGGTATTATTTTTACTCAAAGTAAATATGTTAGAGATCCTCTAAAACGTTTTGTATTGGATAACACTAATTGTAGTGACACTCCCATGAGTACAAATTGTAAGTTAGATCTTGATGAAGATGGGAAATCTGTTGATCAAACCACTTATAGAGAAATTATTGGATGTTTACTCTCAATACTGGAAAATGTACCTATCCCCACGGTTTTCACCAAAACTGTGGGGATAGACCCCCATTATACCCACGATTTTGGAAAACCGTGGGTATAGGTGAATTTTCATGACCTATACCCACGGTTTCCCAAAACCGTGGGTATAGTTGGGGGTCTATCCCCACGGTTTTGGGTAAAACCGTGGGGATAGGTCTGGGATAAAATACCTATACCCACGGTTATGAAAACCTGTGGGTATAGGTCAATTTTGTGTGCGTGGGAAAAAAAATTTTCCGCGGGAAGGAATTTTTTTTGGCGGGAACCCTATACCCACGGTTCTTCCCTCTATACCCATGGTTTTTATATCTATATTTAACTAAATATATATATATATATATTCATATATGTGAAGTTAGGGTAGTGGTTAGACGCGGTGTTTGCAGCGAAGAGGTTGCAGGATCGAAACTCGGCGCCTGCATTTTTTTAGGACCTATACCCACGGTTTTGAAAACGTGGGTAAAAGCCATTGAAACCGTGGAAATTGTCTATGCTTCGGTGACACGGTGGCAGGACACCTATACCCACGGTTTTCTAAAAGCGTGGGGATAGACCCCCCCTATACCCATGGTTTTGGAAAACCGTGGGTATAGGTGAATTTTCATGACCTATACCCACGGTTTTCCAAAACCGTGGGTATAGGGGGCTCTATCCCCATGGTTTTGGAAAACCGTGGGGATAGGTCCTGAAAAGTCACCTATACCCACGGTTTTGGGGAAAACCGTGGGGATAGGTCTGGGATAAAATACCTATACCCACGGTTATAAAAAACCGTGGGTATAGGTCAATTTTGTGTGCGCGAGAATTTTTTTTTCCGCGGGAAGGAATTTTTTTTTGGCGGGAACCCTATACCCACGGTTCTTCCCTCTATACCCACGGTTTTTATATCTATATTTAACTAAATATATATATATATACATATATGTGAAGTTTGGGTAGTGTTTAGATGCGGTGTTTGCAGCGAAGAGGTTGCGGGATCGAAACTCGGCGCCTGCATTTTTTTAGGACCTATACCCACGGTTTTGAAACCGTGGGTAAAAGCCATTGAAACCGTGGAAATTGTCTATGTTTCGGTGACATGGTGGTAGGACACCTATACCCACGGTTTTCCAAAACCGTGGGTATAGGCTGGGGACCTATACCGACGGCGTTCCAGCCCACGGTTCCCAAAACCGTGGGTATAGGCTATACCCACGGTTTTGGGGGCTATACCCACGGTTTTGAACCGTGGGTATAGGCCGTTTTTCCAGTACTGTCTACATAATTGATAGTCGAATGGACATTATGTTTAGTGTGTGTATGTGTTCTTGTTTCCATGAAAATCCTAAAGAATCTCATTTAAATTCTTTAAAGATAATTTTCAAAAACATCAAGCATACATCCAATCTAGTACTGTTCTATTCTAGAGGAAAGTCATCTGAACAAGTTAGTTATTATGATGCTGACGTTAGTGTCTTTAAGTTAGATAGAGAATAACACATCTTGAACATGTCACTTTTTAGGCAAGTCACTAGTATCATTGTGTAGTAAGAAACTAAATCCTGTTGCATTATCTACTGAAAAAGATGAATGCATAGCGGCTAGCAGTTGTTGTGCATAAATATTGTGGATGAAACACACATTAATAGATTATGGATATCAATTCAGGCATTTACCTATAAATTGTGACAACACATGTGCTATTAACATCTCAAAAAGTATTGTTTCACATTATAGGAAAAATCATATTGATGTAAGACATCACTTTTTGAGATATCATTATCAAAATGGTGATATCCCTTTAGAATTCATTGGTACTGAGTATCAAATTGATGAAATATTTACCAAACCATTAGATTCTGAAAGAATAGACTACATCATACATGAATTTGGCATGATAAATCTTAACTAAATGTTTTACTGTTTTATATCATACTTTTGTATATCTTATTATTTCATATTTATGGTCCCACAGATAATAATTCGTGATTTCTATCTGACAGTCACTATCTCATCGTAAGGATTAGTTACTGTCTCACAATAAGGATCAGTCACTGTCTCACCATAAAATTTATTCATTGTATCACTGTAAATACCAGATATGGTCTCACCATAATGATTTTTATTTATAAATTAAAAACTGTATCGCAGTAGTTATTCATTTCATTGTTTTATTTTCCCACACTTTTACATTTTCAAGGACTGGTATTACTAAATGATAAAATAATGGAAGTGTCACTTGTCCTTCAATCAAGATTTCTTCTATTCAATCAATTTATAACCATTCATGAATCATTTAACCCTTATCTCTCTTGAACCTTTGGTGAATGCCCAGGATGAAATGACATTCATCGTCGACTCCTGAAAAATGTAGCATAATAAATATGAATATCACACCTAAGCTGGCACCCAAAGGTCCGCTAAATCCAAATATGGTGAACCGATTAGTAGTACATGAGAAATAGATATTCCTTGAGTGGCTTCTGTCGAGTAAGTCTCTAGTTTTGAATGTTTTAAAAGATAATGGACAGAAAGAATGGTTTTTGAAGAAAGATAGACCTATGTACCCTATGCTTGTTGCTGAATTTTATTAGTATGTTCAGTAATCCTTTGATTCTGAATATGTTTATGCTGTGAGAAGTTGGATAAATGGCCTAAAATGGTCATTCTCTTTGAGGTTATGGGATGCACGCCTTAGGATACCTCATTAATAAATCTGTGAGAACTATTAGAGAGGACCTCTTCCATCCAGCGAATTCTTATTTATGGAAGATGCTATGAAAAGCTTAACCGAAAATGGCACCAAGAGGAGAGCCATTGCTGCTGAACTAGATGGAGAGTCTAGACTTCTGTTTATGTTTATATAGAACATTATTATCCCTAGAAAAGTTGATTATGCTATACTAAAATATTAGGATGTGTTTCTGATCCATCTTATGAAATATGGGCATAAGATCAACCTTGGTAAGTATGTCATACACCATATGTGTGAGCTGATCAAAACCATAACCAAGTCAACCTCCCTGTTTTATTCTCGACTTATCTCAGCCATGCTTCATGCCAAAGGTATGGTTGGACCTAATGAAGAATTTATCCATGATTTTGATTTCTTCCAATCAAAATTCATTATCAAGAGGGTGAAAATAAATTGTAATCCTAGAAAGAAGTCATGGGTGGAAGACAATAATAGGATTTATGAAATTTTCCATCTAGTGGAACATCCTTCAAGACCAGAAGATATTAATGATCATGGTTATAGAAGTAGATGATGTTTTTGAGTATTCTGAAGAAGAAGAAGAAGAGGATAGTGTGCCTCCCAGGGAAACTATTTCTGATAAGGAAGAAAATACAGTTGTCCCTCATGTAGTAAGTGAAATCGAAGTCCTTGTTTCTAAATATTTAATTAATATGGAAGATAAAATTGAAGTAGAAACTAAATCTATAGTTAAAGAAACTGAAAATAATGCTATGGAAGATCTTATAGAAGAAGAATTACTTGTTATGCAAGAAGCTGACCTTGAGGAACTCCTAGTGGAAAAATCGGTTACTGAAGTCATTTCTTTAGCTGTGGAATGGCTGGAGCTGGCTTTTCAATTTTATAGACATGAAATTAGAGAAGAAATAAGAGAAGAATTCATAGAACTAGATCAAGACCTTAAGCTTCTTAGTCCTGAGAAGGATGCAACTGTTGAGGGGGAGCAACCCCCAAATCTGGAATCTATTGAAGTACCAAACCCAATTGATCCAAGCCTTGTAGACACTGGGTATAAATTCCCCAGCTTTTATGAAGTGAATGACACCCAAGAAGTCTTAGTAAAAGGCCTTGACCTTTACCCTATACTCCAATTGATATCAGTCTTTATTCGTTCACCTGAAAAAGAACATAAGCCCGCATGAGTCCCCATCTTTGAACCATTACCATAACAACCATCCTTGGTGAGTAAAGATGATCTGAATGAATTTTGAGCTACCCTTTTGGTAGTAATTGAATAACTTCTTAATACCCAACCAGATCCTGTAAAAAATCTAATTGAGAGAGATTCCTCACTGTTTTTGGAAAAAGTTATTTGGAAAATTTAACCCAAAATGATTCATGATATTCAAGAACTCATAGTTGAAAACAGACTATATAGTGAATAAGTGAAGACTCTAAGAGGTATGATTTAAGACATACAGAAAGTGATGAATTTGATATTAGAGATTAATTCTCATCTACTGGAGCCTGTTGTTCCTCAAACACCACAGAATGTTGTCTCTTAGATTCAACCTCATTTTGATTCCTTAGCTGAAAAAGTAACAGAAAGAAACAAATAGTTTGTTAAAGATATGAGAGAGCTTGTGGTTAATATTAACAAGATCATTGATGAGTATACGGGGTCTTCAAAAAGTTGTAAGTCAACTGAAATCTCTCACCTCATCTGTCACTGCTTCTAAAATATCTAAACATTCATCTCAATATTCCTCATAAAGTGACCTACTCAGAATAGTGGTCAAAGAAGAACTTGATACGGTGCATGGTGGTTTCAATAATGATTCTCTATATGAAGTTATCAAGAATAGAAACAGAGTTCTTGATCTGGTCGAAATCCATTCAAAAATTACTAATGATGCTTAGTATGAAATTTCCAATAATGTGGATTTCCAATTCAATTTAATCTTCTCAAAGACTGATATGACTAATAATTTCTAATATCTTGTAGAAAAACAAGACGATTCCTCCTATTACAAAACCATTCAAGACTCAAGTCCAAAAGCTCACATAGTTCACTCATTTATTGGACATGTTTATGGAAAACAAGGATGACTTCGAGAAAGCTATGTAGTACAGTTGAGAGATATTTTATGATTTTATTAAGCTTATAAATCCCTATATTCATGCATATAGTACAACCATTATTTCTCCTACGACTGCACCTATGAGTCCTGGTTAGTCTACATTCACCTATGGCCTAGCCTCTACTTCTATGTCTATTAGTTATACACTGAGTCAGATCAAGCCCGTGATCCTTGATCAACAACTGCCTCGGTCTTCTACTGCACCTACTCTGGCTCCATCTATCTTTGAAGGTCTTCCTTTACCTTTTCTATCAACCAGATCACTCCCTTATTCTACCTCCACCTCTACTTCTATGGATTCCTATTCTACTGCTGCTTCTAAGAGCAAAGATAAGACCAGCCAGTGAAGAAGGACAATTCCTACTTCTATTTTTGATGGGAATCTTGTTAATTTTGTTTTAAATTTTTTAATTCCCCTCTTTTTATCTAATACATTATGCACTTTTCTTGTCTCCCTTTTCTTTATTTTTCTTCTTATTTTTTTGATAATCCTTAAAGGGGAAGAAATCTCTATTGGAGAATAGTCACTCTATATATATGTTATATTCACATTCAAACTACGTTTCTAGAACAAATATACACTCTAAATATAAATGATTTGGGTTCATCAAAAATGGGGAAATTGTTGGACTCCTCATGTATTAATCATGTTCTAGTGTTAAAAAATCCTATTCAGTCTATAAACCATGTTAAATGTATGTAATCTATCTCACATCAAATGAATTGTTGTTTATTAGAAGCTATCCAAAGCACTTATGTTCTATACACTCAGTTTGGTTACTATACACTATCTTTTGATTCACGTTATAATGATTGCAATGACAAATTATTATGTTTAATTAACTAAATAAATATCACTATTTAAGTCTTAATACAGATATTTTCCTATGTGAGAGACTCTGTGAACATGAAGACACCATGAACAAGAAACCGTGAACAAGAAGACACTATGACACCATGAACAAGACACCGTGAACAAGACACCGTGAACAAGACATCATGATGGAGACTTTGTGAAAAAGACACTCTGAACAAGACACTATTAAAAAGACATTGTGAACAAGACACCACGACATCGATACACCATGACATCAAAACACCTTGAACCAGACACAGTGAACCAGACACCGTGACCACAAGTCACCGTGACCAATCTAGACATTGTGTGAAAGAGAAACTGTTTCAATGACATACCGTGACACCATTTCTTAATATGTTTTGTCATTTTTCAATTTAATCTCTAATGGTCATATTTGAAGATTGAAAATACACATGCATAATAAATATTTCTTTGTAGATATGTAATCTGATAGTACGAGGAGGAGAATACATGCAATATCTCGGCTCCAACACAGGCACTCTATGATAAAGGAGTAATGTGGCCCAGAAAAAAAATAAGAAGTGTGGCACAATACAAAAAAATAAAAAACAAGTGGCTGGGTATGAACATTACAACAAAATACACTTAGAGAATTCTTAAAGAAACAATTTTCTTATGAAACTCAATACTGATGGAGAACACACGAAGGTCAACAAAATCCAAAAATCTAGAACATCTTCGTACTATCAAACATACCAAAGAACACAAGTTAGATCTATTTGACTTGCGAAAATCTTTTTTCCATATGAGGAGTTTATTTATACATATACTTCATCTCAGAAGTCTAGAACTGCAAAGACTAACATCCAGATAATTTCTAAACCTATATCAATCTTTCTACTCTACTGTGTATCATTTTACTATCTTTTGAGCAGTGTGTGTATCTGTATAACAACACACTCTGTATTCTCAATAAAATTGAAGGATACAATTTATCCTTACTCAAAAATATTTTTATATTTGTATACAAACTGATATGTTTGGAAGAAGTCCCTGTGTGGACTTGTTGTTGGTTCCCACAAAGAATAGTGGAAAAGGTCCTTGTGCGATCTGGACTGTCCAGGGTATTGTTGTTTAACCCTGATAAAGGGTGTGGATAATTTTTAATTATATAAACTAGTTGGTGAAAGGTGATCACCAAGTGGATTGGATTAGGTCTCGTCTTGAGACTGAACCACTTGTTTCATATCCACTATGTAACTTAATTTAGACTTCACTTATTTACTGATTTACTGTATAATTCAGTTATCACTAAATTCACATTGATAGTTAATCTTGTAAAGAAGTTATAATTTTCATGTCTTAGTAAAATAGCTTCAAAAGTAATACTAGTAACTAAAATTAAGATTAATAATAATTAATCAACATTCTATGAAGTTATTTAAACATTTAATCTCTTATAATAGTATAACCTTGATTAATTGGGCTGTATTTAATCATTTGTGGAAACCATGTTAAAAAAACTCTTTAACCAGAAATTTTCATAGACACTCAATTCACCCCCTCTAGAGTAATCTACTCTGACCAGCAGATATCTCTATTTATAAGAAACTATCATAAAATTTAGGCAATGTTGATATTTTATAGGTTTTAATGAAATTACATCCTAATATATACACAATAAGTGGATGTGTTATCTAGATAACATGTTCATAGGGTTTGTAACCATGAATGGGTAATATTTGGAAATAATTAAATCATCACCTTATGCATGAAATAATGGACTAACTGTACACCTCATTTTAAAATTCTTGAGGATATGTTTGAACAATCACATTATATTGATGAACCATTACTATATATTTGATATGTTAATTTGTTGGATCATTGGGTATTGGGGAACATAACCTAAAGAATTCAATATTGATCATAGATTATATTAGAATGAACTGAAATATAATACGATAGTTTCAAAGTGATATAAATAATATAGTTGATATTTTAAGGGAATAATTTATGATAAATCTCTTATGATGATAATTGTTATCACTCAAAATAACCTATTTTTGTCTTAATAATCGATGATTCATGGAGGATTCATGTTAATAATGGTTTTCAAAGACAAATCACTTATTTATGCAATGATAAACCACATCGGATATGATTTTTAGGGAATGTTTTATTATTATCCTAAACCAGATATCAATTATGGGACTATCGGATGAGCCCGTAAGGGGATTACGGTGCTAGGGTTTTCCCCATTGTCACTTTCTTCACCCTCATGGTGGATCTACTGCGGACTTTCCAGTACTCTCCATGTCGTGTTAGTGGCTCACCCTTCTGATGTTGTTCCTACTATGGGCTCCGCAACACTTCGGTTCAAGATCCTCGGGCGTAACACCAGTTTTCGATGAGGTCGCTTTGTTCACTGCTTACTCTTCGGAGCATTTGTGGGATCCCGACGACTAGAGGCGCGATGTTGTCCTAGTCTATTGTCGCTTGGGGGTTGTGGACATGATCTGCTATGGAATGTTTCCTATGAAGGTTCGTGGTGGTCTTCTCCAGCTGGATGGGTAGCGGCATTGGGATCTGTTGTTGGCTTGGTTCTTTGGTGTTCCGGATTGGTGATGCATTCACATTCTTTTCCCTTTTCAATTTTTCAAGTTGGGTTTGCTGGTTTTTGTTCCTTGCGATTTATTCTTTTTTTTCGTTGGATAGGTTTGGATGAATCTGCTCAGGGATGACATGGATTTGTGTTTCGTGATGGTTGGATATGCTCCTCTGGTGATCTAGATTCGATGATTTTCTTGCTGGATTTTTGGCCCTGCATTTCGGATTTGGTTTTCCTCCCCGATTTGAATTTGGTTTTATGGGATTTTTTTTGGGAAGAACTTGCAATTTGGAAGGAACTCGCAATTACAGTGGTGATGTCTTGTTGTTGCTAAAAGTAGTGGTGATGAAGGCTGAAAGCAGTCGCGTGTTTTTGGCGACCAATGAAGGATTCAGTATGGGAGTAATTCAGCCGTCGTGATTACTATTTGAGGTGATATGTGTTTTTTGATATGGTTATTTTTTGATTTTGGATTTTGGATTTTGGTGTTTGGATTATGGGTGATTGGTTTGATGTCTGTAGGTTCTCACTAACCGAAAAAGTGACTTCTTTGAAAATAAAAAAAAATAAGTTTCAGTCAGATGTCAATTATTGTGATTAATAATGTAGACTTATTTGAGATTAATAAAACACTAAGGAAGGTAAGGATAGAGTGTCAGGAATGTTTAGGTGATGAAAATAATGAGGGAATAAAGATTCAATATCATTTATGTCAAAAAATGAGGGAAGAGACACATATGTTATTTTCTCAAATGTATTAAAATATTCAATATCTTCAGAAATAGTGGGAATTAAGAAATAATATATCAAGGAAAATATAAAATTTTAGTTAATACTATAAGGAGAAATAATGTTATATTTAATAATAATAAATAAATTTGATGTTTTAGATGTGATGAATTTTTGAGATTGGTTAAAAATCCACTAATATATGAGAAGAAGAAGAAAATCAACGCCAATAACCTCATGGGCCCTGGGAATTAGGAAAACACTATTAATTGACTATTATTGATGTGTACAATGATAATTAAGTTGTGATAGGTACACTTATTCGACAATATATTTTTGTTGTTGTCTTATTTCATGTATTTTTTCAAAAACTATTATATGTCAAAATATAAAAACTCAGGTGAATTATTATTATATACAATTTACGTGAATCTTTTACCTAGTTATTTATATTATGTTTCATGAATTTATTATTGTCCTTCATTTCGATGACATTTATATAAATAATTCATTGAAAATTTTCTATCTACATATTGAAATGATTATTTGGAATAAGTTGATAAAATATCAAATCAGGGTATCATAGTTAATCAATAAATGGATGATTATGAATAACCATTATAAATAAATCATAAAATGTGAGTCTTGATTCTAAATTAAAAGTATCCTTTTGTCTCAAAATGTTATAAAACAATTTAATATTACTATTAAGTATATTTGGAAAAAGAAAACTTGTTTTTTAGTGTTTAATGATGATATATCACTAAAAATATCATAATTATTCATTTATTAATTTTAAATACTCTTATCAAATTGGTACGTGATAACTAAAATTTTATGGATTCAATTTATTTATAAGGAAAAACGTATTGCGCTGAAATTTAAATATTTTTTTTGAGTATTACCTAATGAGTTGCATATAAATATTCATATACTACATAGAAATGAATTAAAATGGTGCCACTTTAAAATAATATTATATATTTTTTGTATAATATAGATATCAAATTTTAATGTATAAAAAGAAGTAACCATATTAAGAAATCTATGATGAAAAAATAATGAAATTAAATTGGGAAGAGGAAGTATCCGTTATGCAGATCATTTGTTAGAGCTCAAAAAGGATGTATCTTTTATAAGGATTTCCCTAAACCGTTCACATGATAATATCTAATAATAATGGTATACTATATATAATATTTTAGGGATGTTCAGAATCATAGAAATTTTCTAGAGATCGATTCTATCAAGATTACCACTACGAACAACCAATAGTGCTTATCTTATGCTTCAGTAAAATTCTGAGTTAGTGGGGCTATATATATAGAAAAAAAGATAAAATTAAAAAGAGAATTTTATTTAATAAAGTTTGGTATCAGTTTTATTTCCAATTTTTTAATTATTTCATTTAAATAAAAAGAATAATTCTTTACTAATTCATTGATATAATTTTTGAGATACTTTTATGAAACGTACTAATATTTTATATTTTACTATTTATTAATTTAAATTAATTATATATTTAGTAAAATATATTATGGATACTATATTAATTGTAAGTAAATTATTAATCAATATGGAATGAGAATAATAATTGTTAATAACAAAAAATAAATTTTCTTATTAAAAATAGTTTACAATATATTTTATATTATCATTTAAAATTAATGTTTCTAATTTATAGAGATTGAATATTTATAAAATGTATTTCATTTATAGAAGTGGAATGTAAATATTAGTGTAATATTAATTTTTACGAAATTTAAAAAATAATTATTTATTAATTTAATAGTGAAATAGTACAAATTATGTAAATATCCTCACATTTATGACATTATCATAATATAAAAAATCCACAAATATTTTAAAATATTTTTTATAATATATATATATATAATTTAAATTAGTTAATTTCAATACAATAGGCTATATTTTGAAAACACATGTTTAACATTCTAAAACAAGACTAATCATTTAATAGGTTGAATTAGTGATTTCTTATAGTTATGTTTTCACAAGAAGAAATTTTTTATCAGAAGTATACTAAAGATTAAAATCATTATTAGTTAATAAAGATGTTAATATTTTATTGAAGGTAATCAATATTCATAATTTTATCCAAATCATACTTAAAATTTATCAATTGATATCTACAAAAAGTATTAAAAATTCCAAATTAATAAATTATTTTTCACTAGTAGTTATCAAAAAAATAAATTTTAAAAAATTAAATAGTTTTATTTGGAATGAATATTACAAAATTTTTTAAGATTATTTATGTATTTTATAGAGATAAAAATATATATACATACTTTAAAATTTTTATACATTAGTATGTAAAATTATGGTAGAAGTAATTGTTAATGTGTAGTAGTCTTAAAACTTCAAAAAATGTGCATGGATAGATATGGATAATATATTCTCAATAAAAAACCTCTAATAATAATTTTTTATACTTTGAAGCCAACTTAGCTTGTCAAAACATCAACCTATTATTGAAATGTATCTTTATTTACAAAAATACCATTTTCCTCCACTTATAAAGGGAGAACACATCCAACACAATTCTTTACCGATTCAAAAGCTCTATATCTATAAAACTATGTCCAAGTCTCCCGTAAAACCATTATACAGTTACTAGAATACTTTTCCCAAAATAAATGTAACAACCTGATGTTTTCAAAAATATTTTTTTTCTAATATATATAATTTTTTAGATTGATGGTGTATGCAACACCATGTTTTGAAAAACAGTGATATACTATAAATATTATTATATAAACATTACTCTTAGAAAATAGATATTAAATTTAGAAAAATTAATAGTAATAAAATGAATTTTAAAATTATGTATAGTGGTTTTATATAATATATATATTTCTAAATAATTACGTAATTTTTTGTAATGTCTTTATATTATTTGAAAATGATATTTTCTCCAAAAAAATTAATTTATCTTTGTGAAGAAATAATATCATTAATTATCCAATCATTTAGAATATTTATTTGAAAAGAAACTACATTATTATAATACACTTTTCAAAATTTTCATTGTGTGAATATTTTATAATTTTTCAAAATGATTACTTTTTCGATGTATAGTGAAAATACCGTTTTAATAAAAAAATACAATTTTTTTCATTCAATTTTAAAATTAACATATTTTTTTAAAAAAAATAGTTAATTTATTTTATTATTAAAACAATTTTTTACATTGGAATTAATTTCATATATACTTTTGATGTTTAAAAATTCAATTATTAAAAATAGTTCTCTTTGAAAAACCTATTTCTCATTATGTCTGTAGTTTAATTTATAATTTATACTTTACTATTATATGAATTGAATTTGGAAAAATGGTTACAAATTTTTAATCATCATAATTGAAATTATATAATATTTCTAACATAGTTTTTTTCAATATGAATATTAAAAAAGAAAAAATTAATTACCAAGGATAATGTTAAAACATGTTTACTTGGGAGTTAAAATAAAAATAAAAGGGTTATAATGACCAAAATTCTTTTTAAATTCATATTTTATTTCAATATTTTTACCTTATATCATCTTAATTTTCAGAATAAAAAACTATGGATTCTTGTGGCCTGATAAAAACATGTTTACACATTTATCTTTTCAAAAACTCAAATTGTGTTCTCTACCCCACTTATAAATAGGAACCCCATCTCCTATCCATATAACACATAAAAATAATTTTTATTATAAAATACCAACCATAATATTTTTATTACATCCCCACCCACAACATAATGTCGTTTTTTGATTAGGATACCCTACAAATAAGCCTTTTGGTTCTATCCAACGGTGGTTGTCATAAAAAGTGGTAACGTTATAACTAAGATTTTTTTATTTATTCTTCAAAATAATAATAATTACACTTTAATATGATGAAATAATAAAATAATTATATCCAATATAGTTATATTTTATTATGTTAAATTTATAACCTATATCTATACTCTTCAATTAAATAGGACTCAATACCGTTAATCATGTTTATGGAGGAATACCGCCTCACAAACCAATATAATTCATTTTCTATAACTATATCCCATAGGTGTATTTAAAGATTATTTTAATTTATCTATATATGTTAGAAATTACATAGTTATACTAATTGGATTATAATATCAAATTTATATTATTTCTTTATTTTCCATTGGAATACGATAACGTCTCTCATGTGTATAATGAACTACCACCACATGAAGCATTTTAATTTTTGCATATACAATTTAAATGTGAGGTAATACAGATAAATGTAATTATTATTTGTGATATATTTGAAGTTATTATGAATCGTTATATGTGATATATCATTTCTCTTACTTCCATTACTTCCATTTTGAAAAAGGAAATAATGTTCATGCGTAAAATTGACCTATTATCTCTTTGAATGGTGTAATTCATTTTTTATCTATAACTTTTCAGGATTACTATAAATACTCATGTAATGAATTTATATTATATTTATATTATGGGTTTAATTATAAATATTATGAAACCATGATCAATGTAAAAGGACTGTAAATACCAAATCAAAACTAACATGAAAACAAAGCAATAATAATATGAAATAAGATTGGGCATGTAATTATTAATAAAAGGTAATAATATTCTATAAGTATATCATATATGGTATGAAAAATATTGATATAGTTATGTAATATATTTATAATAAATAAAATATTTATTATAAATGAGGTTTGAATGTGTACAATGGATGTATGTACATAAAGTAAGGGAATTCCACCCCAAATTGGAAACTTTCAGAAAAATGTTATGTTATGCATATTAATTCTTTTATGAAAATTATATACATTACCATTAAAATTTTATATCATGATATTGTTTATTATCATGATATTTACTATTTTATTTAAATTTATTCTTTCATGGTTATGCAATTATAAGGATTCCATGGTTTTAATTCTATTATGTTACAATATCACTACTTAATTGGATTGTTTACTATAATACTTAAGGTGTTAAAGTACTATGATTTATATCTAAACACCCCATATAATTTTTATTATGATCTAGTTATTGCAGTAAAATTAATTTTTTCATTTTATTTTACTCTATTTTTTTACTAAAGTGTTCAAAATAATGTTTTTTTAACGTCATATTTATTTATCTGATCTGTTAAAAATCCTTTTTTATCCATGTCCATGTTTTACTAATTTTTTATTATATATAATTATCATTATAATATTATAATATATGTTTATACATATTTGGATATAGAAAAATGTATTTAAATGAATCTTCATGTCATTTTCTAAATGAGTTACTTTTGATATTTACAAAAAATGTGAAAGGAATCAATGTTTTATCATATACATCAAGAACTGCATTGTCCTCCATCATAAACCCTAAATTTTATAATGAATCAATTATATGTTTCAAAATATATTTTCAAAGAAAATTATTTCTAAAAACTATTGAGAAATTATATATTTTAAAATGATCTTCTCATAGTGGAAAAGAAAATTTCGTCAAGAAATGTACCCTATTATCTTTCAAAACAATTTTCTATCAACAATAACATATTTTGTTATAACAATAATTATTCCCAATTATAACATTATTATTATTTATCTAAATTTATTAGGCTTATTATTCATATATTTTTATGAATGCCATTAATTCTCCATAGTGTATGATTTTATGAAATGAAGTATTATTTTTGAAACATATTTATTTCCACAAGAAATTCTATGATGAAATCCTTATGAATAACAATTTCTTTTAATGTGTTATGATAAGATGGATGTTTTATTAAAAAGTGGAACAAATAGGTGTGATGTTAATTATTTGAGAGGGGGTTACATTATATACCAACGATGAAGGTTATCTTATGTAACGTCCCGGTTCCGAAAGGCACCCAGAGGCACCCCGTACCCGGTTGGTCACATTGCCTCAAGCACATTTCCTCTAACGCCAGAGGTTACCAACTAATAGTGAGGGCCTTGGGTGTATTAGTGGGGAAAATATTCCCTCCTTAAAAGAGTACACACTAGAAGTAAACAACACATATAATAACAGAAGTAGTAAATATCCAAAAATAGTAAAGAGTGGAAGACTAAAACAATAAAAAACAACAGCAAATATATATATATGAAATGATGAAAGATAAAAATGTTTAGGAAAGCAGCCAAATAGTTCAGAATGATGAATACAATAATAAACCAAAGTACTAAAGAAAAACAGATAAGCCACTCCTCAACATCGCCAGCGTCCGCTTGGTCCCATGCTCTCCTTCTCCAATGAAATCAAGTTCCTGAAGTCGAAGGGCGCTTGCTGTTGTCAATAAATGCATCAATATAATCTGTTTGGGCCCAAAATCATGACCCAAATAGGGTATGAGACTAAATCACAGTAGGAAACCACCTGATGATCTATGCCTAACAGTCAGTGAGTATATGGAAGGTAATAGTACTATAAGTAGTAAACAATAAGAAGTAAACAGGATGATAAACAACAGAAAACAATCCACAGATGATCAAGAAGTAGTGAAGTAAAAAAGCTAACCACAAATATGAATCCCTCTAGGAAGTACTCACATCCATCCCCTCTAGTCCTATCCACGAATAACCAAAAACCCCTTGGGTTGTACACTCAGACTAACCCTTCTGGTTTTATCATACAAAATTATAAGACTCTCTGAGGAAGCACGCTCAGTCAATTCTCCTTATAGTCTATGGTAGTCAGGGACTCTCTGAGGCAGATCACAAGGTAAATTCCCCTTATATCCCCATGTTCTAGAGAGTCTCTGAGGAATCTTACTCTTTAAATTCCTCTTATAGCCTCAGGTCTATCACAGAATTATTGAGGAAGCTCACTCGGTCAATTCCTCCTATAGTCTGGAATGGTTTTAAGAAATTCAATCAAAACAAAGACTCTCCAAGGAAGCTCACTCGGTCTATCCACTTATAGTCTATATGGCTCAAGACTATCTAAGGAAGCCCACTAGGTCTATCCTCATGTGGTCTATAATGTTCAGGACTCTCTATGAAGCTCACTCGGTCTATCCCCTTTAGTCCATTATGTCCAAGACACTTTAAGGAAGATCACTCAGTCTATGCACTTATAGTTTATAGCACCAAGTTCTCATGGCCCCGTGATAGTCATAGCATAATAATTCTATAAGTATAATGTAAACCTATAGAGCTATTTGGATAACCAGACTACAACATAACATGCATGTCAGGGAACATCACTCTATCCTACGTTCATAAGGCATGGAAAATAGGTATATTGGCCAAAGGATGAACAAGACCAAAAGGTCGTAAACAGAACAAGGTTTGGAAAAACTTCAAAACATATCAATTATACTTATACATAGACAAATCACCTCTATAGAAGAATACAAGAAAGGAAGAAAAACACCAGGGGAAAATAGTAAACATGCAATACCCCGTTCAAGGGTATTGGTGGAATTTAAACATAATTCTCAAATATAATTAACAGAAAGGCACAAACCACATACCTTGATTCTAGGGAATAAATATACTTGAACTATGAGGATTGAATATACTTAGAACATTTGAGATCTACAAAAACAAAAAAAATCAACCCACAATAACTTGGGAAAAAGGAGGAATTGTAAAACGATGATCTAGAAGAAGGAAGAGCTTACTGTTGTGGTTCCAACACAATCGATGGCGGTTGATTAGGAGAACAGAAGGAGGATTGGGGGATCAAAGATGTTCTAGTTCCGTACGACTTCCCTTGGTTGAATGGGACCTAAAAGAATATGATTCTGGTGGCCAGACACGAGCCCAGTCCTTTTAATGAAAAAAAGAATGTACACAGTGTGTAATTTTAGAGTACATGGCTTGTACTAGGCTTTTCTGTACTCCGCTTTATGCGGCCTCCACATCACCCCACATGAATGTGTGTGTGGCTTCGACATGGCCAGCACACAACTTCACGCGGTATCGAAGTACACGGCGTGTTCCTCAAAATTTTCAATAAACTCATCTTTTCTCAAAATCTCCAGAAAAAGGAAAAAAAAAATTGGAAAGAAGATCTGAGTTCTTAAAAACTTCCCCCCTTAAAGAAATTTATCCCCAAATTTCCCTAGTGAGGCGTAGAAGAAGAAATCCCAAACAGCTCCAGCCACTACAATCGTACATCGACCTCCCTCTTCCAAGTCTTGTCTTGTACTCACCCGTGCAGCCATAGCACCCATACCAAAGGAACTGACCAACCACATAGAACCTTATTTCTGGGATCAACAATCTGGATAATATGCTCCTCAAATGATGCATCCTCTTCAAGCTCACCCACCTCACATTTAAAGGCATGATACATGTCTGAAAAGTAACATCAGAGCTGAGAAACTTGGAAGACATTGTGCATAGCCCAATACATCTGAGGTAACTGCAATCGATAGGCCACCGGCCCAACTCTCTCCAACACCTCAAACGGCCCGACGTACCATGGTAAAAGCTTACCCTGTCTTCGAATCCCCTGGTGTCCCAATGTTGGGGAGACATGAAGGAAACCCTGATCCCTAACCTCGAACTCCAGAGGTCTTCTCCGCTGATCAGCATAAGACTTCTGTCGATACTATATTGTAGCCATCCTCTTCCGAATCAACTCTATCTGCTCTAAGGTCTCATGAACAAGATGAGGTCCCAGCAAAGCTGCCTCTCCTACCTCCAACTAGAATAATGGTGATCGACATGGCCTACCATACTAATCCTCATAAGGTTCCATCTGAATAGTTTCTTGAAAAATATTATTGTATGAAAACTCTATAAGAGGTATATGCTTCTCCCAAGAACCTCCAAAATCCAAGATGCATGCTCAGAGCATATCCTCAAGCACCAGAATCTTATGCTCAGACTGGCCATTTGTCTGGGGATGGTTTGTTGTACTCAAAAGTAATTGTGTACCCAAATCCTTCTGAAGCCCCTGCCAGAACCAAGATGTAAAACTGGAATCCTTGTCTGAAACAATGGAGTGAGGAACTCCATGCATGCGTACAATCTCTCAGATTTAAAACCACCTCAGATAATCATCATTTAAGGTCTTTTTGATCGACAAGAGGTGAGAAACCTTTGTGAGTCTTTCAATGTCTACCCTTACCGCGTCATTCCCTTGAGGAGACCTTGGAAACCCGGTCATGAAATCCATTGCGACGTCATTCCACTTCCACTCGGGAATGGGTAACTACTATAAAAGCCATACTGGTCACTGATGCTCCACCTTCACCTACAGAAAAGTGGAACACCTCATGATGAAACCTGCAACATCTCTCTTCATACTTGGACACCAATACTAGCGGTCTAAATTATGATAAATCTTGGTGATGCCAGGATGAACTTCCCAAACTGAGGAATGAAAGTCTTACATAAGCTCCTCATCTATGTCTGCTGGCACCCATACATGTCCCTGGAAACACAAGATCTCATCCTCAGTTATGGTCCACCCAGGAGTAGGGTCCTCTCCTAACACGGTTTCCCGTAGTACTAGGCCTTCAGAATCTAATAGCTGCTTTATTTGTACCCGATCAAGAAGAGTAGAGTTAACAACTAAAGAAATAGAAAATTTTGCCTATGTCTATCATGCACCTCTAAATTCATCCCCGAGAACATAGCCATAAACTGCCAGTCACTGCTAGCCTCCTGAACTGCCTGTATCTGAGTCCTCCAGCTTAGTGCATCAGCCACATCATTCCCTTTCCCAGGCGTATGCTCAAAAACGATGTCTAAGGACTGAAGACACTCAGCCCACCTGCACTGTCTAAAATTTAGATCACACAAATTGAATATTTACTTGAGAACCATGTGGTTGGTAAACACCAAAAAGTACTCTCCTAGAAGATAACATCTCCAACAGTGTAGGGCATAAATAATAGCTGCCAAATCCAGATCGTGCGTTAGGTAATTCCTTTCATGTGGCCTAAAATGCCGAGACCCGTAAGCAACAACTCCATCTCCCTGCATAAGTATATCTCCCAGCTCGATATCAGAAGCATCACAAAAAATCATATATCTATTTCCAAGCTATGTCTAGACTAGTATCGGTTCTGAAGTCAACCACCATTTTAGCTCCTAAAAGGTTGACTCACCTGAATCTGACCATAAGAAATTTTCCCCTTTCTTGGTCAGACATGTCAGTGGTGCTGGTAGGCGTGAAAATTCATGTATAAAACGTCTTTATTATCCAGCTAACCCTAAAGAACTCCGCACATCAACTATGTTCTTTGTCTGCTCCTAGAAAACTATTTCTCTCACTTTCTCTGGGTCTACTGATACTCCTGCCTCTGAGATAACATGACCTAAGAAGTGAATATGGTCCATTAAAAAGTGGCATTTTGAGATCTTAGCATATAAGTGATTCTCCCTCAGTGTACACAAGACGATTTCAAGATGGTTATCATGGTCATGTTGAGTGTGAGAGTAAACCATGATGTCATCCACGAAAGTCACCACGAAGGAATCTAAGTTTGCATAGAACACATGGTTCATTAGTGCCATGGAAACTACAGGCGCATTCATGAGACTGAACGGCATAACCATATAATCGTATAAACCATACCTGCTTCGGAAGGCCCTAAGAGGTATATCAGTTGGTCTAATGTGCAACTGGTGATAAACGAATCTCAAAAAAAATCTTCAAGAGCACTTAGGATCCTTGAATCTAATAGAAGAGATCATTTATCCTCGGAAAGGGATATCTGTTCTTGACTGTCAACTGGTTTGTCTTCCTATATTCCACACAAAGCTTGAGGGCATCATATTCCTTCTGTGCAAACAGGATAGGCGAACCCCAAGGAAAAGTACTGGGTCAGATGAAACCCTTCACCTGCAACTCCTCAAACTACTTCTTGAGCTCTTGAAACTCAGGTGTAGCCATCCAATAAGGTGGAATGGACACCGGTTGAGCTCCTGGCATGAGCTCAATAGAGAATTCTACCTCACTCTGCTTGCTTGGACATCCAGATAAAGGCATGTGATATGGCATTTAACTCTTCCCAACCCATGATGCTCTGGACCCACTCTACTCTCTTGGACATCCCACTAACCTCTATGAAGAAAGGATCTACCCTATGGTGATATGAAACTCACCCTGCTATGATAAAAGTTGATGAATTCATGGAAGGGAACTAGCGATTCCATTCTGAAAATGACATCATATCTCATAATCTCTAGGACATAGAGGTCCCATAAATAAGTTACATCCTGCAACCTCAAGAGGGAACTCTCTACAATGACATACACTGACCGCTCTAATCCCCAACGGTGTGTCTAGAGTCAAAGTATCAGTAGAAGAAAATATGCAGAGACCAAGGCTCTCCACAATAACAATAGATATAAAGCTATGCATAGCACTAGTATTTAAAAGAGCTGAAGACAAAACTGAGGCTACTATGATCTTTCCTCGAACTGTAGAAAGGCCGGGATCCTGTGCCTGATGGGTCTGCTTCACTGCAAACGTTTTTCATGTACTGCTACCCTGTAAACCTGCCTGACCACATTAAGCTGATCCACTCGACTGTCACTAGTGGCCTGGTGACTAACCACCACATCCGCGACCTCCACATCATCTCGAATATCCAGAAGAACTCTATTTCCCATACTGGTGAGAAACTGTCGATGCATCTCCTACACGCGGGGTCATAGAAGAACCCCTACCACTAGCTGTAGGTAAGAAGAACTAACAGAAACACATAAGATGGCCTATCATGCCGCAAGATCGGCACTCCATCCGATCTATCTGGAACTGAGGCCTAGTATGACTAATCCTCCCACATTGGTAGCATACTACCAGGCTGCATGAAGATACATTCCACCTACTCTGATCTCCTCGATCAGACTCCCTAAGGCGCTTCCTACTATCAATAGGAGGAACACTGACCTTGGATGTCGAATCACCCTGGCTCACTACTCCATAATCCCTCAGATTGCACTCAGTGATCAGTTCCTGGTTGATGATAGATGATGTCGAAGTAAACCTGATGATTTTTACCTGTGAGCGGATGTCGTGCCTCATACCATCCTCGAAACATTGTGCAAGGAAAAACTCATTGCCTCTGGAAATAGGCATGAAATGATGTAGTAGAGTAAAGCGAGATTAGTACTCCATAACAGAAAGAGTACCCTGCTCCAGACTCATAAACTCCTGGGATCGATCAGCCCTCATGGTCTCCAGGTAGAAGTAATCATAGAATATGTTCCAAAACTCATCCCAAGTCATACTCTTCCGGTTCCCTGACTGTGAGATCTCCTCCCACCTCCACTTGGTAGAGTCTCAGAGAATATAGGTAGTGAGCTTCACCCTCTTCTCTAGAGGTGTCTCTAGATGCTAAAAAATTTTCAGCGTGGCCTCTAGCCGTGACTCTTCATCCTGAGGTCCTCCATCGCCTGAGAAAGTAGGAGGATGATGTAGTTGGAAAACCCGTTTCAACTTTGCCATCGATGGGGCAGGAGGCGGCGCTCCATGGAAGGTCTGCATCATCCTTATGAAATCTTCCCTAAACTATGAATCAGTGCCAACAACTGGTATAACTGATGGTGGCAAGGCTGGCATAGCAGAAGGATCTGCAGGTGGTCCCTGGTCGGCCATATCTAGTGTCTGTTCACCTTCTGGTAGTTGATGTACAACCGGAGGAAGTCTCGGTGGCATAGAATCTGAAAGTCAAATGCACACCTTAGATCAGGAATATCAAAGACTAAGAACACAAGAGTAAAATAGTGGAATAGGGGAAAGAATCATTCATGTTTTACAAAACATGACTACATGGTGTGTATAAAAACTACAAGGTGTGTTCATTTAGGCCATTCACATGGGCGTGTACTTCTGCCACAACTGGTCGTGTAACTCCCCAACCACATGTCATGTTGTCCCCATACACGGTGTGTTCCTGAACTCTATTCCCCTAACTGAGTCTTCTGATACAGCTAACCCACATGGTCCCCTTAATCCTAGGCTACCTGGAATGTTCAAGAAGGACATGGCGTGTACTAGACAAGGTTTCAATGACCCGTGATATTAGTTACACGACCGACTACACGGTTCACTGTATACGGAATACTCCCCGAGAACACGACATGTACTTGAAGATTTTCCCCGACCCATTTTGTTCGTGACATGGACGGGTACTTAGGTTATGTGGCACGACGTATGATAACAGGACACGACGTGTATAGTCAAAGTTTCATCCATCTGTGTCGTTAGTCACATGGGTATACACACGGTCACTACAAGACGGCGTGTACTTACCATACACGGCGTGTTCCAGAATATTTTTCACAACCCCATGTTTCTACCCACACAGTCCGTGACACAGTTTTAAAACTACAAAGCGTGTATTAATAATGTACACGCCGTGTATTCTTGGTTTTTCTAGGCAGTAGCTCAAAAACTACTCCGAATACTAGAAAACTTAGAAAACAAATGTTAAGGTGCCAAATTTCGATCTGTGAGGGCCCATACTCCCCGTAAATCAAAGCTTGGAATCTTATACAAGCTATAACAAGGAAATCAAGAAATGATCCACCAAATTCCAGTCCATGAGGGCCCATAACACCTCAAGAAGCACAGTTTGGCATCTATCTAAGAAAAGTACTATACAAAAAATTATCTATCAAACAGTATAGATTCTATCAAAGCATCTATCACAACAGTATGCATAATCTACACAACTTCTTTCACAACAACATGCAATTTCTAATGAATCCTAGATTACATAGCAAAAATTCATGACATGTGATTTATAGCAGGTACCTATATGATGCATGAGATGGCATACCCTCATATCATCGGGTTGTGATAGAAATAGAACCACAATTACAATAATGGTAACAACAAAAAGAATGTAAATCACCTAATGGTGAAATCAAATCAGCTATAAAAGTATAAACCAGTAAAATTTCAATAAACATGGTAGTATGGATTTTCCCTGTACACGAGTTCGCTAATCCTAAGCCCAACTTATTACCAAGTACCATTTTTTTCCTATCCCTAGCTATAGTCCCCAAACCATATGTAAAGAGAAAATAATCCATATGATTCCACATTGTAATGTCCCGGTTCCAGAAGCCACCCAGAGGCACCCCGTACCCGGTTGGTCACATGGCCTCAAGTGCAATCCCCCAAATGCCAGAGGATACCGACTAGCAGTGAGGGCCTTGGATGTGCAAGTGGGGAAACTATGCCCTTATTGGCAGAGTACATAGCTGATTTAAACAACACATACAATAGAGGAAGCAGTAAATATCCAAAAATAGTAAACAGTGGAAGACTAAAACAATAAACAACTCGAGAACACAAATATATATGAAATGATGCATGATACATATGTCTAAGAAAGTAGCCAAACATGTCACAATGATGAATAAAATACTAAACCAATGTACTAAAGAAAAACAGATAAGAAAATCCTCAACATCGCAAGCCTCATCTTGGTCCCATGCTCTCCTTCTCCAATGAAATCAAGTTCCTGAAGACGAAGGGTGCTTTCCCTTGTTTATAGCTGCATCAAAATATTCTGTTGGGGCCCAAAAGAATGACCCAAACAGAGTGCGAGACTAAATCCTAGTAGGAAACCACTCAATGATATGTACCTAAAAGTTAGTGAGTATATGGTAGGAAATGTTATAGTAAGCAGTAAATATTATGCAATAAACAGGATTATACAAAACAGAAAACAATCCACAAATCAATAAGCAGTAGTGAAGTAAAAATCTAACTAAAAACATGAATCCCTCTAGGAAGTACTCACAACCATCCCATCTAGTCCTATCCATGAAGTACCAACAAAACTATAGGTCGTACACTCATCCTTACCCTTCTGGTTTGGTCATACGAAATTACAAGACTCTCTGAGGAAGAACACTCAATCAATTCCCATTATAGTCTAAGGTATTCAGGGAATCTCTGAGGAACATCCTGGGGTCAATTCCTGTTATAGCCCTAATGTCTAGAGGATATCTGAGAAAGATCACTCGGTCAATTCCTCTTATAGCCTCAGGTCAATCACAAACTCTCTGAGGAAGCTCACTCGGTCAATTCCTCATATAGCCTGGAATGGTTTAAGGAAATTCAAACAAAACAAAGACTCTCTGAGGAAGCTCACTCGGTTTATCCTCATATAGTCTATAAATCTCAAGACTCTCTGAGGAATCTCACTCAGTCTATCCTCTTGTAGTCTATAATGTCCAAGACTCTCTGGGAAGCTCACTTGGTCTGTCCCATATAGTCTATACTATCCAAGACTCTCTAAGGAAGCTCTCTCAGTCTGTCCCCTTATTGCCTATAGCACCAGGTTCTCACGGCCCCATTCCAGTCAGAGCATAATAATGCTATAAGGACAATGTAAACCTATAGTGATACTTGGATAACCATACTACAACATAACAAGCATGTCAGAGAACATCACTCCATCCTACGTTCACAAGGCATGGAAAACAGTTATAACAACCAAAGGCTGAACAAGACCAAAAGGTTATAAATAGAACAAGGCATGGAAAAACATCCAAACATAGAAATAATCCTTATACATAGCCAAATTACCTCCACACAATCATAAAATCAATGCAAGAAAACAATAGGGGAAAAAAAGTAAACACGCAATACCTCGTTCAAGGGTATTGGTGGAAGTTTCACATAATACTCAAAGTCATTGAACAGAAGGGAACAAACCACCTACCTTGATGCCAGGAGATCAATATACTTGATCAATGAAGCTTGAATCTCCATATAACATCATATATATATATATATATAGAAAAATCACAATTAATTCAACCCATGAAAACTTAGAAAAGAAGAGTAATTTGAAGACGATGCTCTAGAAGAAGGAAGAGCTTACCACTGCGGTTTCAATGCAATTGACGATGGTCGATTCAGAGAATAGATGGAGGCTTAGGGGATAAAAGATGTTCTGGCACCATATGGCTTCCCTCGGTCGAAGGGGAGCTAGAAGAAGATGATTCTGGCAGTTATACACGAGCCCGATATGTTTAATGAAAAAATTATAAGACATGTACTTTTGGAGTACACGGTGAGTACTAGGATTTTCTGTACTCCGCTTTAAAAGGCATCCACATCAACCCATATGACCTTGTGTAAGGCCTGGACATAGCGAGCCCATTTCCTCGCTCGACATCGAATTACAGGGCGTATACTTATAAAGTACACGACATGTACTTAAAAAATATCCAGAAACTCCTCTTTTCTAAAAAACTCCAGAAAAAGGAAAAACATACCTGAAAAGAAGGTCTAAGTTCTTACATATTATAAAAATGGGTGATAGTTAAGTTATAATTAATAATGCTGGTTATGTTATAACCATGTATGTGTGGTTATGTTATTAAATAAGATTTGTGGGTCCAATATCTCTCTATAATGAATTGAGTAATGATTAATCTCTCAAGAGTTCAATTGTAATGAAATATGGATTGAATAAAGTCTAATAATATACATTTTCCACTATGATACACTTAAAGAAAATTGTTATTTATAGGCGGTTATTTTTACATGTCATGGCAGTTTAAACCGCCGATAAATGGTTTGGTTGTGGTTTACAGAAACCACCGCTAAATTTGGCATCGAAAAAATATTAGCAGTGGTTATATCCATTTAGTGGAGTTTTAAGGGAAGCATCGTAGTTGCTTCATTTCGTGGTAGTTTTACTAAGTTTAGCACCGGATTTTATGAGCCCGAGATTTTATTTTATTAGCGGTGGTTATAACTGCCGCAAATAAAATAAAATCCAGCTGCTGTAAAACTGCCACTAAAGTCACGAGAACTGCTAATGAATGCAAGTGGGTGATGAGACTCTGTATCAGCAGTTAAAACCACTTCTAATGTCTTACCTATATACTATTTTCAGTGGTTAAAACCACCGTGAAAAGCTGACCAACAAAAAATAAGTATTCTTCTTCCACTACACCACTACCCTGAAAAACAAATCATCCCAGAACTCATTGTTCACATTCACATATCAATATATATCTGGGTCTAGAGAATAATTTTATCACCCCATGGGTATTTGGAGAATCAGTACCAATCCCACAACTCATTGTTCACATTCATGCACTGGTGGGCTGGGACATCAGTCCAACACTACATGGTCATTTAAAGAATCATTTCAAAGCCCACACCTCATTTATCAAAAAATCACAAAAATCACACTCATATCAAGGTTCAACATTTTTAACATTTTATTCAATCATTATCATCATGGTGTTCCATTTAAATAATCAAACACAACAATGGTTCTTTACTTTATTCCCAAGAAATAACACAAAAAAATCACCATTAAATCATTTATCAACATTTAATTACACAATTCATTAAACCCTCAAGGATATGATAACTAAACCTTTAATTCACATTATCATCATTAATCAAGGATTTTATTCAATTAAAATAACCAATTATTTCCCATTTCACAATCTAATAATCATTATTTCAAGGGTATTTTCACACCACAGGGGTTTTCATCAAATCTATTATCATAATTTTCAATGGCTACAATGGGATCCGTGAAGGGTTTCTCAATATCATAAAATTAAATTCACTTTGTAAATTTAATACTAAATTGTAAAAATAGGAAATGAAATGGTAAAATTACATAAACATGATCTTAATTAATACTTTGTAAATTATCAATTAGAACACCATACTCAGGATCACTGATCAATGATCTCCAAACTATAACCCTCAAATCAATTTAGAATCGTCGAATTCACAATGGTAGATGATATATATAATCAAAACCAAATACCAAGATCCATTGAAACAAGATCCTTAGAAACCAAGATTTAAACCAATTTCCAACAGAGGAAAAACATCTCACCCCAAATTAGAAGAAAGATGAGAGAGAGGAATCTAAATGAGGGGAAAATTATCTTAATGGAGATCCAGTCATCTTTTAGTGGATTAGGATTTGTTAAGAAAGGGGTTAGAGGAGCCTCTGAATCCACTAGAGAGCATCTAAAACGATTTTAAATCATATTATACTGAAATCGAGTGAGTATGGATATAACTAGTGGTTTATAAATTTTTAAATAAAATTTCAAGGATTTTAATTCCCGGACACATTGTTTCCTCTGAGGGACTGAAAGGTTTAACAAATTATAAACCCCTACTGTCTAGGGAGAATGGTTACTCCTAGGTGGGTGTATAGTTTTTCAATCCATACACCAACCACGAAAATACCCTCTATTTTAGGTTTCACAGTTTGGTAGGGGTATAAACATGATTTGGTTAAACCATGTGCCAATTCATGTTACACCAAATGGGGTGCATGATTTACATGGGAAAACCATATGGTTTTTCTTAACTGTGTGCTCACCATGTACATCCCCATGTGATTCCAAATATTCCCCAAATTCACTTGAAATAAC
Organism: Viscum album; assembly: GCA_963277665.1. NCBI lineage: Eukaryota > Viridiplantae > Streptophyta > Magnoliopsida > Santalales > Viscaceae > Viscum > Viscum album. Next base: position 1,099,231,615 of record OY728138.1, on the reverse strand, counting down.
CCCAAAGAAAGACCCAACCAATGTACGATGAAAAAAGAGTAAAATAATAGCTAAAATGAGTATGAGACATCTCTAGAAACGTCAAGATCTTAAAATCTTCCAACCATATAATATCCCATCCTCGAGTTATACTACCAAGCATAACTAATATGTTGAGGTAAAATTTCTTGGCCATTAGGCCCACATATCTGATTCCTTCTCCCATGTTTCCTTCTCACCGCATCCATGCTTCTATAAAACAGGGACCAACTACATGGACTTTCCCTACAAAACTTTCTCATTGTGATCCATAACTTGAATAGTATGTTTCTCAAAGGACGCATCATCCTCAATCTCAACATCATTGACATAAATCAAATGATAAGGGTTGTGTGATATTTCTAAATATATGAGACATTAAACAAGTTTTTCATAGCATTATACCTCTATGGAAAATCTGGTCAATATTCCACTAATCCAATCCTCTTCACAATCTCAAATGGCCCAAAAAACCTGTGTACCAACTTATACTGCATCTGAACCCCTTGGTGAGATAATATTAGAGACACCTTAAGGAACACATAATAAAACACTATTAACTTAAGGGGTAAATGATGTCTATTAGTATATGAATTATTATAACTTTGATCTATATCCATACATTTTTGAATCATCTGGACCTGATCTAATGTCTCTTATACTATACATACCCTAAAAACTCTGACTCACCCACCTTTATCTATCATATAAGTTATCTGCATGGACTACCATAAAATTACTCATGTGGTACCATCTTTATATTCACCAAATAACTATTCTTTTAATCGAATAGCTGACCAGAAAAAAAAATTTATGCTTCCACTACACCATTGCCCTGAAAAACAAATCAAACAAGAAATACCAATATCCTAATAGATTAATGCACACAAAATTTAAAAAATAATGGAGACAAATAGTAAAAAATTTATGGTCTTGATGCTTGGAAAATATAGTGGAACATCATAAATGGATATGTGTAGTGAGAAGATCATATATTTTTTATTATTAAAACTGATGAATCTAGTTGAGAGGATCTCTTGATGCTACAAACACTTCCCTATGTAAAATCATTTAGTTACCTATTTTAATAATTCAATTCACATTAAAAACAACCATTTATAATGTAAACAGCATTTATATTAGGTGTTCTTGTTATTATCACCTATACCTTTGCATCAATATAAAAAACATAAATATAATTATTCAAGAAAAATAGACACACCTTCAACTAAATGTTATGAAAAAGAAGCCCTCTTTATGGTATCAATTATGACTAACTAAGTCATATATTTCATCAGATAAATGAAGTAGTTAACATATTTAATAAATATATGATTCCCATATAAGAGAAATAAAAATTCCACTTCCTTCACCACATTCATAGTTTAAGGATAATATTTCTGAATAAACAAATTCATCAAACCTTCCTAATATTGGGTCTTCTGTAACTCAATATAAACAATGATCTTTAAATATTTTCAACTCAAACCCTAGAGGATGAATGTGGTGAGCTTGATCTTATAGGTCTTAGGAATTCATAAAATACTAAAAATTATTTCAATTTCATCCAACCAATACCTTACCCATTGAGGACATTCGTAAACATGGAATATGGAAGGATTATAATTGAAGAATTCCCATATCGAATCTCATGAATGAGTTCTGTAAGGATGAATACTTTTATATAGGGTATAACCACATTTTATCATCATGAACAGAATATGATAACCATTAACAACACAAGAAGATTCAATATCTACACATTCTGCCTCACCAAAGTGTCCACAACACTATCCCCGTGATCACTATGAAATCCAAATTTGATCAACACATCAACAATGGGTTTAACTCATTTTCATCCAAATTTTTGACTACCAATTCAAACACAGGCCTAACTAGAATGATGTATAACACACTCCAGAAATCAATACATAAAAAGAAAACATCAAAAATCAAGAAAATGAATAAAAGGAAACATTAGAAATCAAGATAATTTTAGGACATGAAAATGTTGGGTGGAAACTATGTGCCACACATGTTACATATACAAACAAAATGTTCCCATATTTTTTCAACACATCAACAATACAACTACTCATGGTTTGATGATGCATATTTACCCTCTCCACTTCTATATCCACTTTCTAATGTCACCTGTAAGAACATTATATTGAAAATTTAATACTGATTCATATTTATATTAAAACATAAAACCAATGAAAGTTTGAAAACTAAATGATTTTTATTTTTTGTGCTTTACCTACTGACCACCAATCGATGCACTACCATCAGGGGCATATCTGCTCATATTTTGATGTATATCTGTCATCTCTTTCTGCAAAGTGGATATCTGAGCCCCCTGATCATGAACTGTGGTTCGTAGAGAAGCAAACTCCCTCTGAGAAACTTCAGGCATGGAATGTCTATAAACAATAGTTGATGCAGCTGGAATCCCTGATGGCATGCCAAAGACCTTAGATGGTATGAGTCCAAAACCCATCCAGCGCACTCTACTAGGATGCTCTTTCCCACGGACTTTAGGAACTAGGTCATCCTGGGAGACTAAGTATGACTTCCCAGGATTATCATCCAATAGTTCTTTAATTTTTACCTATAAATCAAATATCAATATATATAAACATAGTAAAAACTGATAATAAGTTATTATAATAAAAAATTGACTTCATACCCCAACTTCTTTGGTAATCTCATTAACAAAACTTCCATATGATTTTTTGTGATCATCCAACCATAGTTCATTTTGGGATGCCTCATGCCCTAAAATCTGTTACTGCATTAAGAAAAGATAAATCAACAATTAAATATATTAAATAGATAATATTGTCTTATAAATATTTATACTAATTAAAATATTATCAATGTCATTCGGCTTCTAGAAAATCTTTTCATGCCTGCAGTGTGACAGATGACTTGCTCAACCCGGTTTGATTCCTTCTGTCTTGAGAGATCCTGAAATAAATAAAATTCAATTTATCAGCAACGTATTAAATGTTATCTCATCTTCATATACATGTATAAATGTAAAATGAGGATAATATAATAATATATATTTTAATACCATCAGCTTCTCATCATGATTTCTGTCAACAAAAACTTACCACTGTTCTTTCGGTACCCCATTGGTTAGCTTCTAATACATTTGTTCCAAGATCAATGAAGTATCGTAGACATCACACAAAAATCTCCATTTGAAAATTTTCCATTTCATACCAAGATTTTTCAACATCCACTTCTGTGTTATCACATTAGCAATTGTAAAGTGGAAGAACATCTGTATACAGAAATTCATTTTGAACATATTAGTAACATGGCATTCAATTAAACCATAATTTAATAATATTAACTTTATTTAGGAATCAAAAACTTCATTTTTCCAGATTGGAGGCATATTTCTCTAATCATTATATGAAATAGGAAGGGAAATGGGCCTTGCAACCAACTGGCCTAGAATCTGGCCAAGAAACCCCGCAACGTCATCCGTAGGGACCGCATAAGAATAAAATGTAACGACTATATTCTCTCCATTAATATTCCAAACATCTGATATTTTTATGTTTTTCTCCACGGTTGCATTTTTTCATCATCAATGAGAAAAAAATTTGTATAAACAAAATGCAATAACTTTATTTAATTAAAATTTTTTCCTATGACAGTAACACTCCTGTATGTATGTGATGAACTAGAAGGGGCATGTCGCCGCCCCACTGCTGAGGATTCTGAATGGGGATTCGATGACTTAGCCTCTAATGGGACACCCATAGATGGTGTGAGAGATAGTGCAAGGGGAGATGGTGCAGGGTTGTAGGTAGCTGTAGCCTCAGATGCGAGGGGGAGGGAGCCAGATGGATCGTCATATGTCGCAGAACTATGTGAAATACTATACTGCTTCTTCCTTAGCATTCCTGTCATTTAATAAAATACAATTTAGTTCAGAATATATATTTCAAAAAAATAATGCAGAAAAAAAATTAAAAATGACAATAGATTCCCGGTACTAACTGACAAAATATATATAACAATGATAATGAATGACAGGATAAATGAAACAAGTGGTTCTTGAATGAATAAATAATTGTAAATACAGTCATTTTCCCCTTAAATCATGTCAGTTTCCTACTCCATTGCTTCATCCACTTCATTCATCCTTACTAGACTATTATTTTCAATATCATGATGGACAAATAATTTTGCTTCTTGTTATTGATGAAATTAAATTTCAGAGGTCAAATCTTCTTCTTCATCACACATATCATACAAATCTCTTTGTATTACGTGAACAACTACACTCCACCCTTCATCCATAACATAATTCACATAATATACCATTTTTTGATTGCAATGATATGATATATGGATCATGCAGTTCATGATCACCAACATCCATCAAGTGAGATAAGTTCACAGAAGAAAATTGCAAGGAATATATTTTAACACCTATAATAATATCGACCTATTTTCATTTGAATAAAACAACAAAAAAATTTCCATGGTAGTTTAATTCAATAATATCATGTATCTTTCCATATTTTCCCACTTTATAAAATGTAAATATACCACTTTTCTGTTTTTTCAAACCCAATTCTCGATCGACTGTATGAAATCTAAAGCCATTCACATTATAAGCATCGAACTTTCTAACTTTTTTTATAGGACCTCCAGCATGAAACTTCAAATCTTCTGAAAAGTCCGATCAAGTATCAGTATTCATGATCTGAATAATGAAATATAATTTAATATATTTTTAAAATGTATGTGTGAAACTAATATTCGTGTTTATTGCAATATTTATTAACATACACGTCATGCAAACCATTCTACAAGCTCTTTATTCATAGATTTCATTATATCTTTATCATTTCGTGTTCGGACTCTCATTCGTATCTTAGTTTTATCCTCACATATTTAATAAATGGATCTCTTATTTCACTATTCAGTAACACTTATCTATGTGCCTTTAATAATTCCAATTCTGTCATTGTCACATTTGAGGTCCTCCCAACTGATCTGCCAATAGCAGGAAATATTTTTGATTTCTGATGCATCTGAGATTGAGTTGATGTGTCATCAACACATCCAACTTGATTAAATCTTGTCTCAATATCATCTAAATATCTGGAACAAAAGGTAAGACACTCCTCAGCCGAATGGCCTTCAGCAATAGAGCCTTTTGGTTGAGCTTTAATTCTCATGTATGCTTTCAAATGCCCAAGATATCTCTGAAATAAAATAATAATATTATAAATTTATTTAAATGCTAAAAATTGTTTACATAAATTAGGAACATATATATAAAATACCTCTCAATTGGATACATCCATCAATAATGAACAGGGCCTCCTAATTTATCTTCCTCAACCAAATGCATAGTTAAATGCATCATGATACACTACTAGAAATTAGATCTTTCCCAACGCTTCTATACCAACGGTTTGAAAAAACCGTTGGTATAGGTCCCCTTTCCCAATGGTTAGGCCAAACCGTTGGGAACGACCCCCAAATTGGCCACTATCCCAACGGTTTGGCCAAACCGTTGGGAAAGGTAGACCTATCCCAACGGTTTGGCCAAACCGTTGGGAAAGGCCCCCCAAATTGGCCACTTTTCCTAATGGTTTGGCCAAACCGTTGGGAAAGGTAGACCTATCCCAAAAGTTTGGCCAAACTGTTGATAAAGGTCCCTAAATATGCCACTTTTCCCAATGGTTTGGCCAAACCGTTGGGAAAAGTGGGCCAAAAATTCAACATTCTTCCAAGAATCAAAATCACAACCAAATAACTATACCAACGGTTGTTAAAACCGTTGGTATAGGTCTATACCAACTTTCTTAACAACCGTTGGTATAGGTACTTCCATTTTTTATCAGACCTTCGTACTGAGAACATTATATAAATCAAAATTTAAAATATTTATGAGAATACATATATATATTTATGTAATTATGATCACAAAAGTCATGTTAGGTTAGTGGTTGAGTCGTTCAATGATAAACGAGGGGTCTTAGGATCAAATCCCAGCAAATGTTTTATTTTTGGAATTTATATACCAACGGTTCAATTACCATTGGTATAGATTTCATATTACCTATACCAACGGTTTTTGGAAAACCGTTGGTATAGACCTATCCCAACGGCTTACTTGACTACAGTTCTCCAAACCGTTGGTATAGGCTATACCAACGGTTTGGAGGCCTATACCAATGGTTCCAAACTGTTGGTAAAGGATAGTTTTCTAGTAGTGATAGTAAAAAATGATGGAGGAAAGATTATCTTTATTGAAAAAAGGGTCAATAAAAACCTCTCATAGAGGTTGTCAAGCTGAAATGGATATTGAGATTTCTCACATAATTGTTTGAAAAATGTGCAGAATTGGAGTACAACATTAGTAACTTTTTCATGTAATAATGTACGCAATGTCAATGGTAGTAACTGTTGTCACAAAATATGTGAATCGTGACTTTTCAATCCATGTAACATATGATTATTCATGTCAACACTCCGCGAGATGTTACTCGAATAACCATCTGATACCTTCACATTCTTTAAAATTTGATGGAATGTATCTTTATCCATATTTTTCATTGAAAAAATTTCCGGATCATATTTTTCATTCTCATCTGGCCAGAGATCACTTTTTATGTTCATTACTCATAAGTATTTGCGAGAATTGAGATAATACTTCTAATTTCCAAGATCATTATGTAATTTGAAAATCAAATTATCAAAAAAATTCTTCTAAATATGTATCACATCAAGATTGTTCCACAACAAATTAAATTCTTAATATGGGAGTCTGAAGAATATACTTTTTTTCTTCCATTGTTGCATTCTGATTTCACCTAACGATGCACTTCGGACCCATTTTCCATTATAATTCAAATGATGAACCTTCCCAAATTCTGTTTCAACATTTTCAAGCTGTGTCAATATTTCTAAACCAGTTAACATCTTTGGAGGTGGTCTATGATCAATGGAACCATTATATTTTGATCTGTTCAGCCGAAATAAATGAGATGCATTGAGAAATATTTGATGGCACAAAAAGCGCCATTTTCTTCTGTGAGGAAGCTGTTTGGGATCAAAATCAAATTTACAAATGAGACTAGCCAAACCCATGTAAGTGTTCAAAACTAATAAATTCCCAAGCCCAGGGAAGTCACTAATGGTCCACATTAAAGCATCATGCATTTTGAACATTGTTTTAGAAGAAGCATCAAATGTCTCAACACCGTTGTTCCATAACTCATGCAATTCGTCAATCAAAGGCTACAAGTATACATCAATATCATTTGCAGGCATTTTTTTCCAGGAATAATCATAGAAATGATAAAAGGTGTTTGTTGCATACACATCCATAGAGGCAGATTATAAGGGATCAAAAGAACTAGATAAATGCTATAATTGGTACTCAATGTCCCAAATGGGTTGAATCCATCGGTAGCCAATCCCAATATAAAATTCCTAGGATCAAATAAGAAATCAAGATTTAATATTCTTCCATGATTGGGAATCTTGTGGATGTCTCATTAACCAATCATTGCTTTTATCAATAGAATTCCACTTCATGTGTTCGGTGGTCTTCGATAACATGAATAATCTTTACAATTGAGAATTTAAGGGAAAGTAACGCAAAACCTCTTTAGGTGTGTTACTTTTCTTCTTCTCCATGAAATTAGGTTCATTCAGACTTCCAACATCACTCTTGGACTTCCATCTAGAAAAATAACATTTCTTGCGATTTTTTCTACTTGAATCCTCTCCCCAATAAAGCATCCGATCATTGGGGTCCACATGTATTTTTCTATAATTCAGACCAAGTTTGTTAACAACTTTTGTCATATCATAAAATTATTCTTAGATTTTTGCTTCTAGAAATGCATCATAAATTCAATTCCAATATCATAGACATTTCCTTATTTATAATTCCATGTAGAAATTTGATATAGTACCACTTTAGCAGAAATGAAAGCTTTGAATATTTCAAACACCCACTATACAACTCTTGATTTCCATTGTCAACTAAACCATGAAACAGATTTTCCTCAGTGAAGTTTTCTCTTATATTTGGATCCACATAATCAAGAGGAGGATCCAATGATATGTTACAATCTTGTTCTACTTGTGTTACAGTCTCAAAAACATAACTTGTCACGTTGCAATTTGTAGCACCCTATTTGAGTTGTTTTGATATGTTTTGATGCTGATAGTGGTGTCTTGCAGTGCCGAATGCATCATTTATGAGGTTTTGTATTTCAATTTCCATTTTTGAAAAACATGGGACATCGTTCTGTGGATTAACATCAATACTCAATCTTTATGTAATGTTCGATTCTCAATGCCAAACCCACCACAAATATTAACCCGGGAATTGCTTCAATGTTAAATGTTCATAAACTTCATCTCTCTTTAACCATCTTATAAATTTACATTTAGGACATGGACATCCTATTGTCCCTTCAATGGATCAATTAGAAATTGCATAATCTAAAAACACATTCAAAACCTTTACATACTGAGGTGTGTTCCTCGGTAATGTGATCCAAATTTTATCCATGTATATCACAATGTTCCTACAAAATAATAAAAAAAATAAAAAACATAGTTACAACTAAATAGAGAAATAGATTCATATATACGATAGTGTAAGATTACAAAAACATAATATAATAAAGATGATCCCTTGAGTTGGATATGAACCATCTAGTGTTTGGGTTATGGTAAGTTTCTTTAGTAAATAGTAACAGTTTTCTAAAAATGCCATATTACTCATTTACCACATGGTCAATACTATAGCTTATACAAAACAGTATTCCTATGATATTTCTCCCAAACCTCAAAATTTTCAACCATTGACTTTTTAAATCCTTTATAGAATCAAAATATAATATTAAATAACAAAAAGTAACATAAGCATAACATGCTTGGAATCACAGTTCATGTGGAAAAAAATAATGTTTCCAATATTGATGAAGAAGCATAGAAATAGCAGGATGTAACCCTTAATTGGCCTGATTATGTGACTCTAAATCACAAAGAAAATGGTATGGGCTTCCTGACCATAAAATAAATTACCCATGTTCCAAGACCGTATCTAACTTTTTCAACCCTAGTAGTAAAAGGGGGACATCCATTATTCCACTGCATCCATTTATGATTAGAGAGTGCATATATTTTCCTCTTAATATCACACAACCAAGTAATAAAACAATCTTAAAGAGTGAAAACCCCACTATTATCAACACCAATGGTCATTAGTTTTATTGAGTTATAATTAATTATGTGATCATACATTTTCATGATACCATATTTTACTAATTCATATCAGGTTAACTTGAAACATCTCTTCATGTAGGCTACCCCAGCTTATGGTCTTCATATCCTAAACTTAAACAATGTGCACCTGGGTCAAATTTTTCTAACCTTGAACATCATCTATATCGGTACAAATTGCATGAACTAAAACTATATAAGTAAATAGACACACAACTCATCATGGTGAACAATTGTAAAAAGAAAACTAGGTAACACATGAGTATCCACTCACTGGATATGATGCTAACCTAATCTAAGTTAAGCATTTGGAATTGAAAAATAAATGAAATCTAGTTAGATTGAAAATACATAAAGGGAAACTTAATAAGAAGACAGTTCCTTGTGAAATAGGCCACCCCAATACGAGGATCAAGAAAAAATTAAGGTGATAAAATAAATGACTTAAAGAACTTGGGGTTCATAATATTAATCTTAAAGAAGTCAGGCGGTACTTTCTAGGCCCTTTTGACTATGAAATTTTTTAAGCATTCACTTGTTCTCTCATTCCACAGTTTATCAATCCAGAGGTATATTTATGAAATGTGTGAAGAAATAATTTTTGGTTGATCAAGCCCTTTTAAACATTTGAATCCACACTATAAATCTACCCCTTTGCGATCCCTATCATGTTGAGCAAACTATTTTATCCAAATGGACTAAAAAAAGTGTTATAGTGATGGTAGTAATTCTTATACCCATCCATGATCCATATAAAGGAGGAACTAATTCATCCAAATGAACTAAATATAGTTTTATTTTTATGGTAGTAATGTCTATATCCATCTATAACCCATGATCAAAATGAAATAACTCATCCAACTAGAATAAATCTAATGTTATAGTTATTGTACATATGCCTATACCCATACATGATCCACGAAACCGAGGAAATAGTTCTGACTCAATCATTTTTGAGAACCATATTTGACTTTATACATTACCAATTCAAAGTTCAATTGGTTTTAGATTATTTTAATGTTATTTCCTCCAAGAATTTCATAGGTTATTATGATATGTTAATCAAGATAAAATAAAATCTACGGAATGGATGAAAATTAAGAATAAAAAAATCATCATTCATTAATAAAAACAAATGATAAGAGGTTCCATATTTTGGAGTCCCTCTTCGATGTTACAGGTAATGAAAAATGATAAAAACAACTATAATATACTCAAATCATCCAAATCTAAAAAACAATCCAATTCCTGATGTTAAATTCTGATGGACTATTAAAGGTTCATTTGTTTAATATGTTTCAATTTAGCCAATGGATCTGTATTCTTAACATGGGAGGTTATTTTTAAACTCCTTCATATAATGGGATCAATCCTTATGTCTGCTGATAGTAGCTACACCTACACCCTTTCTACATGAGCCTGATGTTCTCGTGGTTTTTCTATCTTCATAGCTATTCAATCATGAGGCCGTGATTCTTCAATAGAAAAATTATGAAACTACTTAATAGAATCCTCTATATCTTTGTCCTGATCGTTGGAAATATTGAATAAGAGGAGGCTATATTCTTGGGCTACCTATTCCTCTAAGGAAGTGAGAAAATGATGGATAAGAGCATATAAGTTCCATTAATTGGACCCAAATTTTCCCAAGCCATAAAATAGTTGGAGAAGAAACTTCACATTATCCATATTCTCTTCTATCCTCATGATGATAGAAAAATATTGTCACCAAACACATTTTATCACATCATAGTTTTTTACAGTGATGCTGGGATCCAAATACCATTTACTTGATTCTGGAAATAGGAAGCTAACGATACTGTATAAGCCTCCCTGTTTTATCCTCTCATGAAGCCACTATAAACAAAATGTATGTAGGAAGCTAAGGATACTGTAGAAGCATCCCTGTTTTATCCCCCCCCCATGAAGCCAGTATAACCAACCACCACTATGGATCCCCACAAACTGAGTTGACCTTCCACCTATTTCATGTAAAGAAACCCCTACATCAGAATTAATTCTAATCTGGGTGTTTAAGAGGTTCTTTATATATTTCACTAGCTAGAGGTGACACCACATATAAGGCCCCAGCCTTAAACCTTACTTAATCTTGAGTTATTACAAGATTACACATTGAGTATCTTTTCGGGTTTAGAGTTTTAGAGAATTAGATCATAAAACTTGCATTACATTCCACATATAAACAAAGTGGTTACATAAAGATAGTATTCTTCATTCCCATCAATGGAAACACATTTAAAATAAAACATGGATTATTTCTTGACACTTCCCTGACACTATCATCATATCATGTACCTTTCCCTTCACCTGTGAAAAACATTTCAAAAAAACTTGGGATGAGCATAAAAAGCTCAGTATGGGTTATAAAAACATGGAAAGGAAACATGGGTTCATATATACATAAGAATAAAATCATAAACATAGGCACTTTAACATACCTCATAAAATCATGAATAAATCATAGAAATCATAAGACATAAAAGTAACTTGAGGCATTCATAACATTCTTACGTAGGGAGTAACCCTCTTGGTTACGTTTGGAATACCCATCACAGTATATTCCCTAAAATCTCTTCGGAGAAACCTTAACGTTTCACTCCTTCGCATTACCCAATGCATTGGAGAGCTATATCGGGCTCACCCGCCCTTAGTTTATCACGAAACCACCCGTCTTCATAATAATGCCCAAGAACCATAACATAATTCATATCACATAAAACATGCATAAAGGAAACATAACATATCCACCTTTCAATCACAAGATATCAATACAACCCATTGATATAAAAACATTATGAAAACCATTTTCAATACCAAAATAAAAGAAAAGTAAAACATGGTATTTATTTTTCTTTTAAAAAGAAGGTATGGCTTGTAGAGGAAGCCGAAACTCAAATAACGGTCACGACGGCGGAGAAGTCGTTGTCGCCGCATACGTACGACAAAAACATTTCCTTTTGTCGTTTGGTAAACGCTTCGTATTAAAAATATTCCTTTTGAATAAACGTAAAAGTCAAAGGGGTTTATACACCGTATAAAAGAAAGTTGTGTATAAAATAAAATATGCCTCAGCGAAAGGATATTGAGACGAAGTCCCATACCTCGTATCCGACTTGACCCGACCATTATTTAATCTCCTGAATAATAAACTTGAGTTAATATCTACTTGCTTATGAATCTTTTTCAAGTTCATTATTCCTTTTATACCATGTTATGAACATCATGAAATCAGTTAAGTTAATAATGTTCATTTTGTCGGTATTTGGTTCTTAAGTCAAAAATAGACTTATTACACATACATGTTGTTAATTTGGTCAAAGTTTCATTATATCCATAATAGTATTAATGATGTAGATATCATATATGTCATATATATCCAGTACATACATGCATTTATAATATTACATAATCATTTAGAGGTAAGAAAGGAAATGTACCGTTCATGGAGACGGTAAGCCGTACGTACGCATGAACGCTACTTTCATTTCTATTTCGTATTTTATAGAATGGAATCATAATGATATAAAGGTATATTATAATTCCAGTATAATATAATATATAATATCATAGTTCTATCCTTTATATGTCCCACATATGGTATTTAACGAATCAAATCACTTTGAGGGGGCGGTAGTCCGCACTTCCTAAAATGAAGATATCGTGTTTACCCATAATGGAAACCATAAAGGTATGCCCAAAATGAAAAAAAACAGATGCTTAAGGAAAACATAAACATATTATATATCATATATAAAAATAGTGGCATCATAATGGCCACCTTTTAAGGTGTTAAATGAGTGTTGAACAATCATCATTTCGGGAGGTAGAATTTCGCCATCCACGGAAACCGTATGTTCTTTAACCATTTGACGTAGTTGTGTGAGAGTGTAGCTCAAATAAATATTATAAAAACATCCTTGTATATTGAAGATACTGGTGTTGTTACAAAATAAGTTAATAAAAAGAGTTTAGGGGGTTGGAGAAGCAAAATAAAACAAATGACCATGAGAGAAAGAATTACCTTTAAAAGTGTAACTCCTTTTGATTTGAGCCTAAAGGCTTCCTTTGAAAGGATTCTGCCCAAAGGGAATCCTCTAGGATGAGGAGAGGGATGTGTAGAGAGTAAATGGGCAGGGGTTGGCCGAGCCAAAGTCTTGAGAAGTGTGTGAAATGAGGTAGAGGTGGGGGCCATTTATAAGAGGAGAGGAGGGGCACTTTTGGAAAGTAAAGAAATATTACTTTATTTGAAAATGTTTTTCGGTTTTAAAAGGTCCCACATTGATATAATTCGTGGATATGGTGATAAGGGTTCGAAATCCACTCATCCAATTGGTTTTGGCCATGTGTATTTCATATATTTTACATTATCTTTCCATTTTATTTAAATCGTCAAATAATGATGTCATCGCTGCATCATTATTATGTCATAAATAATTTAATTTATTTAATGTCTAAAAATCATAAAAAAATACTATGATGTAGGAAATCCTTTTAGCTTTCCAATGACTATTTATAATCAAATATCTGATCTTTATAACCCCATGTAAAAATTGTTTTTGTAAAATGTATTATGTTTGTGTCATTTTTACTTTTACATTAAATAAAAAGTTATTTATGTCATTTCCCAACCAAAATGTCTCCATGGGGTCCCCAAGTTGACCCATGGCTTTTCTTGGTCTGCCATTACACAACTAATAATGTTGGGACATGTGTCTAGGTCATTTCATATTATTAAAGCATTATTTATACCTTAAACTACCCTAATTACCACTAATCGCGATTAAGAACTTAATAAGTTACTATTCACCAAAAAATTATTTTAATCTCATTGAACCACATTTTACTTCTTAATGACAACCATGTATGTCAGATTTTCAAAATTCAATACACATTAGTGGTAAACTTTCATTTAACTTAAAAATCAGTTTGCTTGATTACCACTTAGTGGTTTCACTATTCATCAAAAATTGAAGTTTTTCAGAAAATTACCAAAAATTCACCCTAAGCTATATTTGATATTCCGAATTCAAAAATGAAGTCTATTTTACAAAATTCAAATCATATAATTCACATTAATTAATTTAATAATTAATTCCTGCTGCCAGAGCAAATAGCGTGTTTTTACAAAACAATAAGTATCAAAAGATTGACACCAGTCTAAGTCTAATTTCAAAGTGAAATTGATTCCAATGACCACCATTGGATAAAATGCTAAAAATATATTCTAATTTCACTTCAAAACCAATTCAAAACATAATCTAATCATATAAATAAATTAGATTAAAAAGCAGTTTTGATGTAAAATGCAGTATTTTTCACTATTCATTAAAAAATGAACATTGTCAGAAAAATACCAAAAATTCACACAAGGTAAATTTTGATGTCCCAATCATAAAGAATAAGTTTATTTTGACAAACATAGTTTATAAAATTTTAAAAATATAGATTCAAAAATGGTTTGCCATCAAAAGGCAGTAAAACAATCTTTTAAGAATATTAGTGTATTCCATGCATAAGATTGTATTTATTTTCATTTTAAGCCTCTATAACACTATCTTAATCATTAATAGACATAGATAAAAATATCTATTATTCATTACTTACTTGGGATGTTACATCCTTCCCCCCTTTAGAAAATTGCGTCCCCGCAATTTATTTACTTATCGAATAAATGGGGGTACTTATCCCTCATTGCATTTTCAGATTCCCATGTTGCCTCTTCAATCATGTGGTTTTTCCAAAAAACCTTTACCTGCTTAATCACCTTATTCCGTAACACTTTCTCCCTGTGGTCAAGAATCTGGACCGGTTGTTCCTCATAAGATAGGTTCTCTTCCAGCTGAACTACCTCTGGACTCAAAACATGAGATGGATCTGGCATATACTTTCTCAACATCGAAACGTGAAAAACATTGTGTACCTGAGATAAACTCGGAGGTAAAGCCACTCGATATGCAACTAATCCAACTCTCTCCAGAATTTCGTATGGTCCAATAAACCTTGTACTTAGCTTTCCTTTCTTGCCCAATCTCATCACACTTTTCCATGGAGAAACCTTGAGAAAAACATGATCACCTACCTCGAAAGATAGATCCTTCCTCCGGTTATCCGCATAACTCTTCTGCCTGCTCTGAGCTGTTCTCATGTGTTTCTGAATCAGCTAAATCTTTTCTGCCATCTCTTCTACCAATTCTGGTCCCATCAACATCCTTTCACCCACTAGATCCCAGAAAGATGGAGTTCGACACCGCTTCCCATATAATGCCTGAAATGGTGCCATCTGTATACAGGAATGAAAACTGTTATTATATGAAAACTCAACCAAAGAAAGATGTTGGTCCCAACTTCCCTGATAATCCATAGAACAAGCTCGTAGCATATCCTCCAATGTCTGAATTGTTCGTTCTGACTGCCCATCTGATTGAGGATGAAAAGCTGTACTAAAATTTAATTCAGTACCCAACGACTTCTGAAGGCCTTTCCAAAAGTTAGAAGTAAACCTGGGATCACGATCCGATACAATGGAGAGAGGAACTCCATGTAACCTGACTATCTCTTTAAGATACAAACGGGAAAGTTGATCAAGAGAGAAAGTATCTCATATAGAATGGAAATGAGCAGATTTGGTCAAGCGATCAACAATAACCCTGATTGCATTATTACCTCGAGATGTCCTCGGTAATCCCACAACATAGTCCATGGATATATTTTCCCATTTCCACTCTGGCACTGGTAAAGGCTAAAGCATCCCTTTCAGTAACTGCTGCTCTGCTTTAACCTGTTGACATGTCAAACACTTTACAGTAAAATCAGCAATATCTCTTTTCATTCCATCCCACCAGTAATACTCCCGTAGATCTCTATACATCTTAGTACTTCCTGGATGAACTGAAAACGGAGAACTATGAGCCTCACATAACAATTCTCTCTTCAACTGTGAATCACAAGGCACACACAATATCTTCCCAAATCTCAAAACACAATCATTATCAATGTTGAATTCAGGCAACTTACCTTTCTGAACCAGCTCTACCTTTTTCTGCAACTCACTGTCTTGCTTCTGTGCTTGCTTGATTCTATCTGATAGAGAAGATCTCACTGATACCTGAAACAAAAAAGAAGGACTTCCTGCACCAACAACTTCTATGCCAAAGTTCATCAAATCGTTAACCAAAGTATCACATTCCAAACGCAACATTGTTAATGAAGCATTACTTTTACGACTCAAAACATCAGCCACTTTATTTGCTTTTCCCGGATGGTAATGAATTGTACAATAATAATCCTTGATTAATTCTAGCCATCTCCTCTGTCTCATGTTTAACTCTTTCTGAGTGAATATATACTTTAATCTTTTGTGATCGGTATATATTTCACACTTTACTCCATACAAATGATGCCTCCAAATATTTAAATCAAAAACAACAGCAGCTAATTCCAAATCATGTGTAGGGTAATTTACCTCATGAGTTTTCAACTGTCGTGAAGCATAAGCAATTACCTGATCATTCTGCATTAGGACGCAACCAAGTCCTTTCAATGAAGCATCACTGTATATAACAAACTCACCATTCCTGGAAGGTAGTTCCAAAACTGGAGCATTCACCAATCTTCTTTTCAATTCCTGAAAACAATCATCACATTCTTTTGTCCAGATAAACTTAACACCCTTCCGAGTTAGCTTAGTCATTGGACTAGATAACCGTGAAAAATTTCTAACAAACCTTCGGTAATAGCCCGCCAAACCAAGGAAGCTACAAATCTCGGTTACATTCGTGGGTCTTGGCCATTCTTCCACAACTTTTGTTTTTGCAGGATCAACAGTTATGTAACGCCCCGACCCCAGTTACCCAGAGTCGGTGCATTATTACATAACATTGGTATGATCACAAGAAAGATCAAATCTCGAAAGACCGATTGGTTTAGTAGCCTTGGAAATACTAGATATATTCATAAGTTTTACATTACATAATAAAATGAAAAACTACCACAACAACATAATGTCTCCATAATCCACACTCATATCCCCATATAATATCCCTGCAGGTCATTCATAATTTACTTCTTCACTTCCTGGGAAAAATAAAACATAGAAAAGGGGTGAGCTCAAATGCCCAGTAAGGATAACAATATAGCGGAACATTCAAAAATAAGCATAAACATTTAAGGCAATGTATAAATAAAACAACAGCCTTTCAAACATGAACTTTCAATATGGTACGGCATAAATAAAATGAAATAATGCCATTTACTTATTCACATGGATATTCTACTAATCGAATAATCACATGCAAAAATCAATAACCACTTTCATAATGTTGGAATGCATAATGATAAACGTTAATTTCTTTGTCTAGGCCTCATCCCAAGACCTAGGGGTTACTTCTAACCGGAACCCAACCCGGAGTGCCTCTAATAACCGGACACCAACCCGGAGTGCCTCTAATAACCGGACACCAACCCGGAGTGCCTCTAATAACCGGACACCAACCCGGAGGGCATACTTTTACCAGTCCCTAACCTGGAGGGCTTACTTTAACCAGTCCCCAACCTGGAGGGCTTACTTTTACCAGTCCCCAACCTGGAGGGCTTACTTTTACTGGTCCCCAACCCGAAACATACTTGTTTAGCACATTCATCTGAAGAAAAGTTTGAAATATAACATAAACATTCGGATTAAAACTAGCATACGAAATGTCAATAGTTTCACCATAAACTATGAATGGTATAAAATAGCACATCCACAGTCGAACATATCACAAAACCTTCAATACAATATAGAAGTTTTGTATTATAATAAATCAACTTCAAATAAGCGTAAAATCCATTAAAGGATGTTGACATAGATGAAATCAAAACACTTTTTAGAGAAATATCTCTTTCTATTTTTGAAATCATTTAAGAGCCATATAAAATAAAACATTTTCTTTGAAAATATTCTTATAAGCTTGTAAGTAAAGCTTTGAAGATTTTATAACGGCGTAAAATAACCGCACCCGCCGTATAAGTTAAAAAAACATTCTTACCTCAATTCTGTCGAAAAGGTTAAAAAGGACCTTGTTTTGAAAACGACGGAAAGATTCCTTTATAAACCTCTTATAAAAAGTCAAACAAGGGTATAAATGAATTTAACCCATATTCTTGTAAATAGTAAAAATGTTTTGAAATACATTTTTAAGAAACATGGATGTGGATGATAAAGATATCCCAGTAGATTATTACGTATAAACAACCTCGGATAATGAAGAGATTGTGAAATAACCCTTACCTTGTACTTTTTCCTTGGTTGGGGTAGGTTAACCTCCTGTATAATGGTGAAATAATTGTTACTAAATTATATAAGAATCATATACATTAATATGATATCATATATGATCTTTTAATATCGATTTATAATAATATCTTAGTATTATCATTGTTTCGGGTGTTAACTTACTTGTTTTATTTTATATGTTTTGTTACGTAAGACCTTTTTGTAAATGATAGGTTGTATATTATTCATATCCAGAATGATATCAAGTCCTTAAACATCATTTTTAAATCATCAAATGATAATTATACTTGAATGGATACGATGGAGAATGAATCTCATCGCGTTCGTGGAGACGGTAGTCCGTACGTACGCACGAGCGATAATATCATTATTTGATATTAAAATAATATATAAATGGATGGTATATCATATATACAGAATCATTAACATGTTATATTTATTATTTACATGAGTTACACATCATTATTATACCCATCCAAATAATATTATATTGAATAACAATTACACCACGACGTGGAGACGGTAGTCCGTACGTACGCACGTATGGTGACATGTTATTCAAAGGGTGGATAGAATACTGAATATGGTTGTACCATATTTATAATAACATCACAGTATATGTGAGATACTGGAGTTATTATTTTATAATGGTAAGAACAAAGGAAGAAGAAGTGGAAGAAGAAATGAACTTGGAGAAGGGTGGTGAAATCATTACCTCTTCTTCGGGTTCTTCCTTTTGATTTGATCAAAAGGGCTCCTTAGGTTGGCTTTCTGATCAAACTAAGGCCTCTAGGTTGTAGTGAGGGATGTTGGGAGAGTATTTGGGCAGAGTTTGGCCGAACCAAAAGGTTTGAAGGTGTGAAGAAATGAGAAGGAGGAGTGCCCTTTTATAAGAGGGGTGAGGGGCACCTTTGGAAAAGCTAGAAATATTAATTTATAATAAATTCATATTCGGTTTCTAATGGCTCCAAAGCTTATTATTCAAAGGTTAAGGTGGGGATAGGTCGAAAACCACTCAACCAATAGAATTTAGACAGGTTTGGGTACTTATATTAACCTTATCTTTAAGTATTAACTCTAAGTTAATTAGTTTCACTTTTACAATGTCTCTTTGTATTTTTATATAATATGGTTAATAAACTTACTATATACATCCAAGAGACCCAAAAGTGGTCCATTAATGATGAACCTATAATGATATAAGTCTCTTGGCCGAACCTTAGATTTTTAGGAATTTAATATCAATTAATAATATAATATTTGTTTTAAGAACTCTTTTATGTCAATTTTGACACTATTCAATGGTTGATTTTTGTGAAACTCATAACAGATTGATTACTTCGAACAAAGTCAATTAAATAAATACTAATATATCATATTATCCTAGAAAATTAGTTTAATTCATTAAAAGTTTCATATTATATTTATTTGGGTATTTATAATATCAATTATTTTAATTTTTCACTATTATAGTAATTACTGCATCATCATTGTGTCATAAATAAAATAAATTATTTAATGTCTAAAAATTATAAATAAAATATCATTATGTAGGAAATCTTTTTATCTTTCTAATGAATATTTATAATCTAAAATCCAACTTATATAACTCTATGTAACAATTGTTTTTCTAAAAGATATATGCTTGTGTCATTTTTGTATTCATTTTGACTTAATTAAAATAAAGTGTCATTATCACTTACAAGTGGATCCATGGGGTCCCAAAATTGACACAAAGATGCCCATGGTCGACCATTTATCAACCAATAGGGTTAAGACACGTTTTAGGGTAATTTAGTATTATTATAATATTATTTTTTTAACCCTTATTTACCGGATTTACCCTTAACCATGGTAAATAAAATATTTACCGCAGTAATTATTCAAAATGTCTAAAAATAAAAGTTACCTATTTACACAATTTGAACATCCTGATTACAAATATGGAATCCATTTTCCTAAATTCTAAACATAGAAGTGGCAGAAATTAATTTAAAATTAATTCCCGCTGTCAAAACAAAAAGCGTGTTTTTAAGAGATAATAACTATCAAAAGATTGACACTTGTTTATGTTCGGTTTAATTGTAAAATTATGTCCAATGACCAACATTATATTAAATAGTAAAAATATATTCTAAATATACTTTAAAACCACTCAAATTCATAATTTATCACTATTAATTATTTTGATTAAAAAAGTTGTTTTTAATTAAAATTTAGTAATTTTCACTATTCATCAAAATATGAAAGTTATCCGAAAAGTACCAAAATTTCACCTTAGGCTAAATTTGATATTCCGAATCCAAAAATGAAGTCCATTTTAAAATATAAAATATATATAACTTCAAAAAGTAGGTATTACTATTCATAACAGCTAGTTTGATTGGTTACGGTATGTTAGAACTCGAAGTTGCGTACAACACACGCTACTGTTTTATTCAAAGGAAAGCGTACCGTGGAAGCTTGTGATGTTTCATTTTAAATTTTTTTGATGTCTCTATTTAGTCAAAAAGTTTAAAATATTGTATTTAAAAAGGTTTCACTATCAAAAGTTGATAAAAGTGCAATACTGAAAATGAATCTATTCTTGCATTATGACTAAGAAACTCATAATATGGATTCTAAAATTATAAGGATTATATAAAGTTTAAAATTTAGTTAATACTATTCATGACCTCTTTTAATGGATTTTTTTTGGTAAGTCATGGTGCAATTGAACTCGGTGTTGCGTGTAGTGCAAGTTATTAAATTATTTTGAAGAAATAATACACTATGAAATCTTGGGGTGTTACATTCTCCCCTCCTTCAATAAATTGCGTCCTCGCAATTTGAAATTGTTCTTCGAAAATAAAAGGTTGAAAGTAGAAAATATATTTGTGGGAAAACCCACATCAGAAATTGGGTTACTAAAATTTAGTCTTAATATGAGGAAAAGAGAAATCAAAGGGTCACCACCAAATTATGATCTCGATTAGGAGAACATTGGTGGAAATTGGAGACATATAATCGGAGGAAAAACGTAAATATTTATTGGTAGTGATTGAGGTCATCAATCACAAACAAGTATAAAATTGAGGTCCTTAAATTCATCAATCTATGATGAATTGAAATACCATCGGTTCAACAAAACATAGGGTATTAGGATAACACATTTTTGACGTTTCAAAGTATCCTAGTTGAAATCCCACATCGAAAAATGAATTAATAAGGCCTCTATTTAAAATAAAGAGTCGAAAGTATGAATATTACCGAAAATAACACATACTAGGGTTCCATGTAGGAAAATATGGATATGGAAGAAAAATCTAACCATCAATTATCTGATGGAGAGTGGTAGAGAACATGGCTATAAAAAGGCCAACAATCCCAAAGCCAAAAATTAGTGATGATTTAAGGTACCATCTAGGAAAATTTTTTTTGTTCAAAGTTGCTTTTCTTAATATTGAGGAATTTATTTATGAGATTGGCTAAGATCATAAGGAGATATACTTACTTTATAATTAGAGTTTTATCCATTAATAAATTTCTACCACAAACTCATCTTTCACTCTAAAAGATAATAGAATGTAAAAAAAATTCTATTTACACTATTCGTATAGGGTTCTAAAATAAACGAATTTATAATTAATCTACATGATCTTTTAATAAAAACTACATTATTTAATCCAGGACATCTCATGGTCCAGTGGTAGGTGATACACCCTTGTCGCCCTTCGGTTGCGGGTTCAAGTCTCGCAGCCTTGCCGGACGCGACGGGTTGCCGCCCGACCTCCGGGATGTCCTTTTATGGCAATCCAAAATAATCCAAACTAGAACTATCCAAAATACTTCTGTCCAAACTCACAGTCTAACATTTATAAGGAAGGTAAACATAATATAGATCCTTTTTACCCCGTAATATCATATGAATACCTTCATCATGTATTACCATATTCCTTATTGATTACATTCATGCTCCCTTATTCCATATAGAATGCTGGATATACTTCATCAATCCAAAAATGTTTTAAACCCCAACAATGATGGAATATACAAATCATTAATCAGTTCCAAGGTAGTCAAGAATATCCAATATATTTTTTCCAAAATAATCATGTATTATTCGAAAATCACTACCTCGGTATCAGAACTATATTATGGTTTATCATTCTCTCAACCATATATTTTCCAAAAATTTATCCTGCTATTGAGTCACTTTTCATTGTTCCACACAATCTCAAGTCCTTAATGAAATAGTACTGCAGTACAATCCTTATATACTCCATAATTATTATAACAAGTACATTGTTGATACAACACTCAATTGACATAATCAACATAAGAACTCTAATCATTCCTCTTCATCTGTGGTAGTATCATAACTTGATTATTATCCAATAGCATCATTTGCATCATAGTCTGATGACTGGGACATAGGTTCGCGTAGTGTCCAAACTCCTTGCAAATGAAGCATTGTACATTTGAAAACATTTTCTTACCCTTGCAGTCACGTACTTTGTGCCCTTTTCCTCCACACTTATAACAAACTCCCATTCCTTTCAGGCAAGTTCCAGGGTGTTTCTTTCCACAGTTACCACATATGGGAAAATTATTCTTTTCCCTCTTCCCTTTATCCATCTTTCTCTCTTCTATCCTTTTCTTATCTTGCTTCCCTTCAAAGCCATAGGACTCAGTAATCTCTTTACTTATCTTATCAATACATGATATTATTTCTTCATATGATGATAATACATGGGAGACTATTTCTCTTATAAATTCTAGCTTAAGACCATGAAAGATATGATCCTTCCTTCTCTTTGGATCATGTGCATTTCCGGAGTTCTCATTCCTTCTACTGGGCGCCATTTCTAAACAATGGCATAAACTAGATCAGTTTATGAATCAAAATACAAAATCCCATACTTATAAAACACTTAACATAAATTGAACTATTTATGGATATAATCCATAATCATTTTTTTTCTTTGAGGATGTATATACTCATAATCCCTTCAAAATGATTTGTAAAGAAAATGAGAGTTATCCTAAGCATATCCCCCGGGAGTGTCGTAACCAAGAGTGCAGCAAGGCCCGTTGTCGTGCACCAGTTCCCGTTCGAGTCTAGCTCAAAGCGGTGTTTTTGGGTTTTACCCCTACGTACATCTGTGCCAGAGCCGCCTCTACCTGCTCGTATCCAGACAGGGATGTATTGCTCAGAAAACTCACAAAATCTCTACAATACCAAAATTCTAGGAAGTTATTCTATACTAATCTTCAAAGTTCATCTTAGGTCTACGTGCTCTAATCAGAGTTTATCTAAATCTAGCTTCCAAGGTTTGTACTAAACTTCCTCTGATACCAACTGTAACGCCCCGACCCCAGTTACCCAGAGTCGGTGCATTATTACATAACATTGGTATGATCACAAGAAAGATCAAATCTCGAAAGACCGATTGGTTTAGTAGCCTTGGAAATACTAGATATATTCATAAGTTTTACATTACATAATAAAATGAAAAACTACTACAACAACATAATGTCTCCATAATCCACACTCATATCCCCATATAATATCCCTGCAGGTCATTCATAATTTACTTCTTCACTTCCTGGGAAAAATAAAACATAGAAAAGGGGTGAGCTCAAATGCCCAGTAAGGATAACAATATAGCGGAACATTCAAAAATAAGCATAAACATTTAAGGCAATGTATAAATAAAACAACAGCCTTTCAAACATGAACTTTCAATATGGTACGGCATAAATAAAATGAAATAATGCCATTTACTTATTCACATGGATATTCTACTAATCGAATAATCACATGCAAAAATCAATAACCACTTTCATAATGTTGGAATGCATAATGATAAACGTTAATTTCTTTGTCTAGGACTCATCCCAAGACCTAGGGGTTACTTCTAACCGGAACCCAACCCGCAGTGCCTCTAATAACCGGACACCAACCCGGAGTGCCTCTAATAACCGGACACCAACCCGGAGGGCATACTTTTACCAGTCCCTAACCTGGAGGGCTTACTTTAACCAGTCCCCAACCTGGAGGGCTTACTTTTACCAGTCCCCAACCTGGAGGGCTTACTTTTACCGGTCCCCAACCCGGAACATACTTGTTTAGCACATTCATCTGAAGAAAAGTTTGAAATATAACATAAAAATTCGGATTAAAACTAGCATACGAAATGTCAATAGTTTCACCATAAACTATGAATGGTATAAAATAGCACATCCACAGTCAAACATATCACAAAACCTTCAATACAATATAGAAGTTTTTTATTATAATAAATCAACTTCAAATAAGCGTAAAATCCATTAAAGGATGTTGACATAGATGAAATCAAAACACTTTTTAGAGAAATATCTCTTTCTATTTTTGAAATCATTTAAGAGCCATATAAAATAAAACATTTTCTTTGAAAATATTCTTATAAGCTTGTAAGTAAAGCTTTGAAGATTTTATAACGGCGTAAAATAACCGCACCCGCCGTATAAGTTAAAAAAAAACATTCTTACCTCAATTCTGTCGAAAAGGTTAAAAAGGACCTTGTTTTGAAAACGACGGAAAGATTCCTTTATAAACCTCTTATAAAAAGTCAAACAAGGGTATAAATGAATTTAACCCATATTCTTGTAAATAGTAAAAATGTTTTGAAATACATTTTTAAGAAACATGGATGTGGATGATAAAGATATCCCAGTAGATTATTACGTATAAACAACCTCGGATAATGAAGAGATTGTGAAATAACCCATACCTTGTACTTTTTCCTTGGTTGGGGTAGGTTAACCTCCTGTATAATGGTGAAATAATTGTTACTAAATTATATAAGAATCATATACACTAATATGATATCATATATGATCTTTTAATATCGATTTATAATAATATCTTAGTATTATCATTGTTTCGGGTGTTAACTTACTTGTTTTATTTTATATGTTTTGTTACGTAAGACCTTTTTGTAAATGATAGGTTGTATATTATTCATATCCAGAATGATATCAAGTCCTTAAACATCATTTTTAAATCATCAAATGATAATTATACTTGAATGGATACGATGGAGAATGAATCTCATCGCGTTCGTGGAGACGGTAGTCCGTACGTACGCACGAGCGATAATATCATTATTTGATATTAAAATAATATATAAATGGATGGTATATCATATATACAGAATCATTAACATGTTATATTTATTATTTACATGAGTTACACATCATTATTATACCCATCCAAATAATATTATATTGAATAACAATTACACCATGACGTGGAGACGGTAGTCCGTACGTACGCTCGTATGGTGACATGTTATTCAAAGGGTGGATAGAATACTGAATATGGTTGTACCATATTTATAATAACATCACAGTATATGTGAGATACTGGAGTTATTATTTTAGAATGGTAAGAACAAAGGAAGAAGAAGTGGAAGAAGAAATGAACTTGGAGAAGGGTGGTGAAATCATTACCTCTTCTTCGGGTTCTTCCTTTTGATTTGATCAAAAGGGCTCCTTAGGTTGGCTTTCTGATCAAACTAAGGCCTCTAGGTTGTAGTGAGGGATGTTGGGAGAGTATTTGGGCAGAGTTTGGCCGAACCAAAAGGTTTGAAGGTGTGAAGAAATGAGAAGGAGGAGTGCCCTTTTATAAGAGGGGTGAGGGGCACCTTTGGAAAAGCTAGAAATATTAATTTATAATAAATTCATATTCGGTTTCTAATGGCTCCAAAGCTTATTATTCAAAGGTTAAGGTGGGGATAGGTCGCAAACCACTCAACCAATAGAATTTAGACAGGTTTGGGTACTTATATTAACCTTATCTTTAAGTATTAACTCTAAGTTAATTAGTTTCACTTTTACAATGTCTCTTTGTATTTTTATATAATATGGTTAATAAACTTACTATATACATACAAGCGACCCACAAGTGGTCCATTAATGATGAACCTATCATGATATAAGTCTCTTGGCCGAACCTTAGATTTTTAGGAATTTAATATCAATTAATAATATAATATTTGTTTTAAGAACTCTTTTATGTCAATTTTGACACTATTCAATGGTTGATTTTTGTGAAACTCATAACAGATTGATTACTTCGAACAAAGTCAATTAAATAAATCCTAATATATCATATTATCCTAGAAAATTAGTTTAATTCATTAAAAGTTTCATATTATATTTATTTGGGTATTTATAATATCAATTATTTTAATTTTTCACTATTATAGTAATTACTGCATCATCATTGTGTCATAAATAAAATAAATTATTTAATGTCTAAAAATTATAAATAAAATATCATTATGTAGGAAATCTTTTTATCTTTCTAATGAATATTTATAATCTAAAATCCAACTTATATAACTCTATGTAACAATTGTTTTTCTAAAAGATATATGCTTGTGTCATTTTTGTATTCATTTTGACTTAATTAAAATAAAGTGTCATTATCACTTACAAGTGGATCCATGGGGTCCCACAATTGACACAAAGATGCCCATGGTCGACCATTTATCAACCAATAGGGTTAAGACACGTTTTAGGGTAATTTTGTATTATTATAATATTATTTTTTTAACCCTTATTTACCGGATTTACCCTTAACCATGGTAAATAAAATATTTACCGCAGTAATTATTCAAAATGTCTAAAAATAAAAGTTACCTATTTACACAATTTGAACATCCTGATTACAAATATGGAATCCATTTTCCTAAATTTTAAACACAGAAGTGGCAGAAATTAATTTAAAATTAATTCCCGCTGTCAAAACAAAAAGCGTGTTTTTAAGAGATAATAACTATCAAAAGATTGACACTTGTTTATGTTCGGTTTAATTGTAAAATTATGTCCAATGACCAACATTATATTAAATAGTAAAAATATATTCTAAATATACTTTAAAACCACTCAAATTCATAATTTATCACTATTAATTATTTTGATTAAAAAAGTTGTTTTTAATTAAAATTTAGTAATTTTCACTATTCATCAAAATATGAAAGTTATCCGAAAAGTACCAAAATTTCACCTTAGGCTAAATTTGATATTCCGAATCCAAAAATGAAGTCCATTTTAAAATATAAAATATATATAACTTCAAAAATTAGGTATTACTATTCATAACAGCTAGTTTGATTGGTTACGGTATGTTAGAACTCGAAGTTGCGTACAACACACGCTACTGTTTTATTCAAAGGAAAGCGTACCGTGGAAGCTTGTGATGTTTCATTTTAAATTTTTTTGATGTCTCTATTTAGTCAAAAAGTTTAAAATATTGTATTTAAAAAGGTTTCACTATCAAAAGTTGATAAAAGTGCAATACTGAAAATGAATCTATTCTTGCATTATGACTAAGAAACTCATAATATGGATTCTAAAATTATAAGGATTATATAAAGTTTAAAATTTAGTTAATACTATTCATGACCTCTTTTAATGGATTTTTTTTTAGTAAGTCATGGTGCAATTGAACTCGGTGTTGCGTGTAGTGCAAGTTATTAAATTATTTTGAAGAAATAATACACTATGAAATCTTGGGGTGTTACAAGTTATTCCATCTTTAGAATCAATGTGACCAAGGAAAGAAATTTGTTGCAACCAAAACTCGCACTTGCTGAATTTCCCATACAGTTTCTGTTCTTTTAAGGTTTGCAAGATAACCCTTAAATGTTTTTCATGCTCCTCTTTACTTTTAGAAAACACCAAAATATCATCAATGAAAACCACCACAAACTTATCCAAGAACTCATGGAAAATTCTATTCATTAAGTCCATGAATACAGCAGGTGCATTGGTTAGCCCAAAAGGCATTACTACAAATTCATAATGGCCATATCTCGTATGGAACGCGGTCTTCGTAAGATCTTCCTCCTTTACCTTCAGCTGATGGTACCCCAATCTCAAGTCAATCTTTGAAAAAAACTGAGCTCCCTGGAGCTGATCAAACAAATCATCGATATGAGGCAAAGGATATTTGTTCTTAACAGTGATATTATTCAAGGCACTATAATCAATGCAAAGTCTCATAGAACCATCTTTCTTTTTAACAAATAAAACAGGAGCACCCCATGGTGTTGTGCTAGGTCTAATGAAACCTTTCTCTAATAAATCTTGCAATTGCTCCTTCAACTCTAAAAGTTCAATTTGTGCCATTCGATAAGGGGGTTTTGAAATTGGCTTAGAATCAAGAACTAAGTCAACAGTAAACTCAACTTCCCGATCTGGTATTATTCCAAGAAACTCATCAGGAAAAACATCAGGATACTCATTTACCACTGGCACATCATTAATCTGAACTGTTCCTTTATTTTAAACGATGTGTGCAAGGTAACATTCATTTCCATATTTCACAAGTTTCTCGGCCTCTTGATATGTTATCAAAAGTAAGGGTTCATTCTTGTAAACAAACTGAAAGCCTTTCTGAAAAGAAACTTCTTTAGCTCTACAGTCAATCTTAGCATGGTAAATAGAGAGCCAATCCATACCCAGGATAACATCAAACTCTACTAGAGGTAGAACAATAAGGTTTACAAGTAGGTTCTTTCCACAGATAAGGATAGGAAGATTCTTATAAATTCTTTTTGCCTCAACATTCCCCCAGGTGTTTTTACCAAAAGTTCAGGAGTCATTTCTCGAGATGGTATTCCCATTTTACTAGAAAAGGTTTCAAAGATAAAAGAATGTGTAGACCTCGAATCAAACAACACACTGGCATAATCTGAGAAAACAAACAAAGTACCTGATACAACTTCATTTGATGGCCCGACATCTGCTGAAGTAGTTGTAAAGGATTTCACCACCCCTTTCTGCTTGTAGTCTAACTGCTTCCCATCACTCAAGCTCCTTGTCGGACACTCGTTTGCATAGTGACCCATCTCATTGCACTTATAACATTTCACTAACTGTAAATCAAATTTGTTCTTACCTTCACCTTGATCCTTTTCAGTGCAATCACGAGCCTTATGTCCCATCTTACCACATCGGTAGCACTTCCCAGAATTCAGAAGACATTTCCCAGCATGCCTTTTGCCACATTTATCACAAACTGGAAACTTAGTTCTCTTACCATCAGACTTTTTTGAAGAATTCTTACCTTTCTCCTGCCACCTTGGTCTCTTATTCTGCTGGTTGTTATAGAAAACTTGGTCATCGGAAAACTCCATTTCCACCTTCTCAACACATCTAACAAGCTTTTCATGACTTTTAAACTCACGAGAAGCTAATTCCCTTCGATATTTTGGCTTTAATCCTGAGTAAAAACGATTGATTTTACTATCAAGGTCCCGGATAAAATTTGGAGCATACCTTGCCAATCGAGTGAACCTTTCTTCATAGGCAGCCACTGAGTCTTCCTCTTGCCTCAATTCTAAGAATTGCTTTTCCATACTAAGTCGAACAGCCTTAGGAAAATACTTCTCAAGAAACATACCTTTGAATTCATCCCAGTCAAGAGCATCAATCTCATCGGCGTCCCTGATATTTTTAACCATAGACCACCACTGATCTGCTTCACCCTCCAAACGGTAAATAGCAAGACTAACCTTTTGATTGTCTGAACACCCCATGACATCAAAAATCTTCTCCAGTGCTTTAATCCACCCTTCAGCTAGCACAGGGTCAGATGATCCTCTGAATGATGGTGGATGTTGCCTCATGAAATGTTCCACCACTGACATGTTCCTCTGCGGTTGATCTGGCTGATCTCGTGCATGGATACCACCGCCATTTATCGCTTGAGTCAACTGCGCCATTACTGCAACAAACTGGTCAGTTCCAATTCCAACCATTTCTGGATGCTGATTCGGAAGGTTATTTCCTTCTGTATTCCTTCCCAGCACTGCTTCCCTGTTTCCTCTGCGGAAAACCATTCTGAACAAACATGTCTTAGATGAAGCAACATGGTAATCTTTAAATGCTATATCATTTCGAAAAAAAATATTTTTGGATAATCATTTTATAGAATTCTAACTCCTAAAGTTATCTAAACTGACCTTTGATACCAACTATAAGGCCCCAGCCTTAAACCTTACTTAATCTTGAGTTATTACAAGATTACACATTGAGGATCTTTTCGGGTTTAGAGTTTTAGAGAATTAGATCATAAAACATGCATTACATTCCACATATAAACAAAGTGGTTACATAAAGATAGTATTCTTCATTCCCATCAATGGAAACACATTTAAAATAAAACATGGATTATTTCTTGACACTTACCTGACACTATCATCATATCATGTACCTTTCCCTTGACCTGTGAAAAACATTTCAAAAAAACTTGGGATGAGCATAAAAAGCTCAGTATGGGTTATAAAAACATGGAAAGGAAACATGAGTTCATATATACATAAGAATGAAATCATACTTTACCCATAAAACATAAGCACTTTAACATACCTCATAAAATCATGAATAAATCATATAAATCATAAGACATAAAGGTAACTTGAGGCATTCATAACATTCTTACGTAGGGAGTAACCCTCTTGGTTACGTTTGGAATACCCATCACAGTATATTCCCTAAAATCTCTTCAGAAAAACCTTAACATTTCACTCCTTTGCGTTACCCAATGCATTGGAGAGCTATATCGGGCTCACCCGCCCTTAGATTATCACGGAACCACCCGTCTTCATAATAATGCCCAAGAACCATAACATAATTCGTATCACATAAAACATGCATAAAGGAAACATAACATATCCACCTTTCAATCACAAGATATTAGTACAACCCATTGATATAAAAACATTATGAAAACCATTTTCAATACCAAAATAAAAGAAAAGTAAAACATGGTATTTATTTTTCTTTTAAAAAGAAGGTATGGCTTGTAGAGGAAGCCGAAACTCAAATAACGGTCACGACGACGGAGAAGTCGTTGTCGCCGCATACGTACGACAAAAACATTCCCTTTTGTCGTTCGGTAAACGCTTCGTATAAAAAAGATTCCTTTTGAATAAACGTAAAAGTCAAAGGGGTTTATACACCGTATAAAAGAGAGTTGTGTATAAAATAAAATATGCCTCAACGAAAGGAGATTTAGACGAAGTACCTTACCTCGTATCCGACTTGACCCGACCGTTATTTAATCTCCTGAATAATAAACTTGAGTTAATCTCTACTTGCTTATGAATCTTTTTCAAGTTCATTATTCCTTTTATACCATGTTATGAACATCATGAAATCAGTTAAGTTAATAATGTTCATTTTGTCGGTATTTGGTTCTTAAGTCAAAAATAGACTTATTACACTTACATGTTGTTAATTTGGTCAAAGGTTCATTATATACAGAATGGTATTAATGATGTAGATATCATATATGTCATATATATCCAGTACATACATGCATTTATAATATTACATAATCATTTAGAGGTAAGAAATGAAATGCACCGTTCATGGAGACGGTAAGCCGTACGTATGCATGAACGCTACTTTCATTTCTATTTTGTATTTTATAGAATGGAATCATAATTATATAAAGGTATATTATAATTCCAGTATAATATCATATATAATATCATAGTTCCATCCTTTATATGTCCCAAATATGGTATTTAACGAATCAAATCACTTTGAGGGGGCGGTAGTCCGCACTTCCTAAAATGAAGATATCGTGTTTACCCATAATGGAAACCATAAAGGTATGCCCAAAATGAATAAAACATAAGATTAAGGAAAACATAAACATATTATATATCATATATAAAAATAGTGACATCATAATGGCCACCTTTGAAGGTGTTAAATGAGTGTTGAACAATCATCGTTTCGGGAGGCAGAATTTCACCATCCACGGAAACTGTATGTTCTTTAACCATTTGATGTAGTTGTGTGAGAGTGTAGCTCAAATAAATATTATAAAAACATCCTTGTATATTGAAGATACTGGTGTTGTTACAAAATAAGTAAATAAAAAGAGTTTAGGGTGTTGGAGAAGCAAAATAAAACAAATGCCCATGAGAGAAAGAATTACCTTTAAAAGTGTAACTCCTTTTGATTTGAGCCTAAAGGCTTCCTTTGAAAGGATTCTGCCCAAAGGGAATCCTCTAGGATGAGGATAGGGATGTGGATAGAGTAAATGGGCAGGGGTTGGCCGAGCCAAAGGCTTGAGATGTGTGTGAAATGAGGTAGAGGTGGGGGCCTTTTATAAGAGGAGAGGAGGGGCACTTTTGGAAAGTAAAGAAATATTACTTTATTTGAAACTGTTTTTCGGTTTTAAAAGGTCCCACATTGATATAATTCGTTTATAAGGTGATAAGGGTTCGAAATACACTCATCCAATTAGTTTTGGCCATGTCTAGTTCATATATTTTACATT
The DNA here is from genome assembly GCA_963277665.1 of Viscum album. Lineage (NCBI taxonomy): Eukaryota > Viridiplantae > Streptophyta > Magnoliopsida > Santalales > Viscaceae > Viscum > Viscum album. The sequence continues at coordinate 1,099,198,685 of OY728138.1, read as the reverse complement.
ATCTTTCCATTTTATTTAAATCGTCAAATAATGATGTCATCGCTGCATCATTATTATGTCATAAATAATTTAATTTATTTAATGTCTAAAAATCATAAAAAACTACTATTATGTAGGAAAGCTTTTTAGCTTTCCAATGAATATTTATAATCAAATATCTGATCTTTATAACCCCATGTAAAAATTGTTTTCGTAAAACGTATTATGTTTGTGTCATTTTTACTTTTACATTAAATAAAAAGTTATTTATGTCATTTCCCAACCAAAATGTCTCCATGGGGTCCCCAAGTTGACCCATGGCTTGTCTTGGTCGGCCCTTACACAAACAATAAGGTTGGGACATGTGTCTAGGTCATTTCATATTATTAAAGCATTATTTATACCTTAAACTACCCTAATTACCACTAATCGCGATTAAGAACTTAATAAGTTACTATTCACCAAAAAATTATTTTAATCTCATTGAACCAAATTTTACTTCTTAATGACAACCATGTATGTCGGATTTTCAAAATTCAATACACATTAGTGGTAAACTTTCATTTAACTGAACAATCAGTTTGCTTGATTACCACTTAGTGGTTTCACTATTCAACAAAAATTGATGTTTTTCAGAAAATTACCAAAAATTCACCCTAAGATATATTTGATATTCCGAATTCAAAAATGAAGTCTATTTTACAAAATTCAAATCATATAAGTCACATTAATTAATTTAATAATTAATTCCCGCTGCTAGAGCAAATAGCGTGTTTTTACAAAACAATAAGTATCAAAAGATTGACACCAGTCTAAGTCTAATTTCAAAGTGAAAGTGATTCCAATGACCACCATTGGATAAAATGGTAAAAATATATTCTAATTTCACTTCAAAACCAGTTCAAAACATAATCTAATCATATAAATAAATTATATTAAAAAGCAGTTTTGATGTAAAATGCAGTATTTTTCACTATTCATTAAAAAATGAACATTGTCAGAAAAATACCAAAAATTCACACAAGGTAAATTTTGATGTCCCAATCATAAAGAATAAGTTTATTTTGACAAACGTAGTTTATAAAATTTTCAAAATATAGATTCAAAAATGGTTTGCCATCAAGAGGCAGTAAAACAATCTTTTAAGAATATTAGTGTATTCCATGCATAAGATTGTATTTATTTTCATTTTAAGCCTCTATAACACTATCTTAATCATTAATAGACATAGATAAAAATATCTATTATTCATTACTTACTTGGGATGTTACACCACACCCATGGTGATTATAAACCATAGCATGTTAATGTTATCTAGACAACACCACTCCCAGAATTCAATCACTAAAAAAATGGTTAAACTAAAAAATAGCCTTAAAATCATTAAAAAATAAGAAAATTATTTCATGGGGTGTAAAAATAATAACCTATCAATACATTAATTCAATAGAATGTAATTAGTATAAGTATAAAATACTGAATGATTTAACCCCATGATACATCATTTCAAGAGGTTGTTGGGTGGGAAAACAACATGGGGGTATCCGAGAGAATTAAATTATAACAAAAACCATACATGAGAGGATTAAACTATTCTATAAAATTTCTCCATCATCTCCAATTATATTAAAATAATAAAAATGAAGCACAAAACCCATAATAGGTAGAGGCATAGCATATATCTCTGTACTATTTAGGGATAATCTAGAATGGTGAAATTTAGACAAAACATGCACCTCGTGATAAAACACAACCAAGAACCTAAATTCCTCAAAAATCCCACAAACCCTAACATTATCCCTAAACTTAACTTCCATTAAATATCCCAAAACTGAAAGATAAAGTGAAAAAAAACCCACAGAAAATTTAAATTAATAAAAACCTTTATTTTAACCCAGGTTGTAATGCTCAACATGGTCCTACTAGAACCTCAACCTCATGGTATTCATGTCACAAAAACCTCAAAAAGATCAAAACCTTCATGTTCTCAATAATATAAATTTTTATATTAGTTATGTGAGCATGATTTCATATATATTCTCATTCACAACCAATCTAGAACCAACCTCCACAAATCTCAATCATTGGCACACACAACCTTCATGTGGAAAAACCCAAATCAATGAGGTATTCACAAGACCAAAATTCTCCTCAAAATACCTTATGACATCCAAAAAACTAATTAAAAATGAAAATAATATGGAAAGAGGGAAACCTGGGGAAACATGGGGTCGCGAGATCACTGAGGTCACGGGGGTTCAGGGTCATGGGGTTGCGGGGTCACCGGGGATGCCAGTTCGCCGGGGTCGTGGGGGGACGGGGTCATTGGGATCGTGGGGTTGTCGGGGTCGCGGGGGGATGGGGTTGCGGGGGATGTAGTGGAAGCGGGGTCGGGGTGGGGGGGAAGGGTCAGCAGCGTAAAAAAATGTTTCGCGGCAGTTTATTATAAACCCTCGCGAAACCATTTTTTAAAAAGGTTTAGCGGCAGTTCCCATCAATGATGCTAAAAAACCACTGCTAAATCCAATTTATGTTGTAGTGATAGTCTTGGGAGTGAACCATGACTACTACTATGGGATGGGGAGTGAACTCATCCCATTATGATATATTTAATAATGGTCCTAATATAATAAGGAAATTATTCTTAAATTCATTTATGTATACAACATATAATTGTATTATTGTAATTTTATAATATCATAGATCCTTTTATTTGATTATATTATTATTAATGTTTTGGAACTGCGATGATTTATCCCATGACTCGTGATTAGGTCTTATGAAATGATGGGTATATACTTCAAATGTCATTATAATTTTCACATACCCTTATTCTCATGTTATGTTTATATACCTCTTGAATACTATTATAAATTACTAGATCTCACAATTTCTTATGTTTCTTTTACACACTTTATAATGAAGGGTGTTATGTATGATATTTTTATGAAGGGTGGTAAATTTTAAAAACATAGTATAAGATGATATAGGTCAACAATAGACCATTTATTTATATATCTATGTTTCCAAAGGCACAATATATAAATTATTATGGAGTGGATCATTATTTTAATTAAATAATATTAATATATTAAGATGTAATATATATGTATGAGATATGCTGTGAAATAATATTTATATAATAATTAGTTTTAGTTCAATATTTTGAAACTACATTGAGAGAACACTCACGAGAACTAGAAATATATGTATAAGTATATTAATGTATCCTAGAATTTCAGTAAGGATAGAGGATGCTTATTCTAAGAAATTATATCCTTGTATAGATACTAAAAGTAGATGTGTCACTAGAATAGTTTTCCCTAGGGGTAATAAATTTTAAAATGGTACATTTATGTAGACTCGATCATCCCCTTGTTCAAATCAACAGGCCTTATTGCACACCTATTTTGAAACTCTCAGTGGATTTTTTTTTTTGAAAATTACTGAATTATTCAATAACCACAATGAAAGATATCAATAGTGAACATAAATGACCTTGGATAAGCCTAAGGTTCCATATATTTAAATGAATGATTCAATATTTAGACACAATATAATTATTTTTAATTATTTTGTGGTTCCACATTTTCATTTTTGTCACTAAAACTATGATTTTTTGTTTTAGTTAATGGAAGGAACCTGAATGGACTTTCTTAATTCTAAGTTCCTCAAAAAATTAAATTATTATATTTCTATGATACTAAATTTCATGTATTCATGAAAAAATTACATTTCTTTGAACACACAACATTATAAATCTACGAATCATGATGAAATTAAAAACATGTAAAGGATGGAAAATCATTTTGTTGAGTCTTTAATGTGGAAAATCAATCATCATTAATTTATTATACCAATAAACTAGTTTCTAATTAATGGATCATTACAACATAAAATATATTTTCTATTCTCCATTGTTTGGATCTTAGAAAATCATTTTATTTGTTGATTTTTTCGAAGGAAATGTGGATAAATGGTGGGATGAGATCAATAACATGAATCAATAAGATGAAAATGAAACCAAGAAATTAGATTAGTTTATGGAAAAAAATTTAAATAAGTAATTTAGTCATACTATTTTCAAAAAAATGGTTAATTAATTACTTAATATAATGTAGAATAATGATGAATATATTGGTACCTAGGAGGTGAATTTGACAAGACATGAAATCTATGCTTCTAGTATTACCATCTAAATGAAATGTATTGTTGAACGATTCCTCATTTTCATACAACCATGTCTTAAAAGAAATTTTTCTATAAGGTACATTAAAATATATGAAGAAATCATTAATTATTATATCATGGTAGAAGTGGATATTGTAATTTCCCTTAAATTACATTATTTTGATAGGTAAAAAAATATGGAATTCAGGAGAGACTCTAAAGACATAATTTAAAGAATATGATATTTACATCATGCTCAACATGTTGAAGGAAACATGGAAAAAAATTCTTAACGGGACTGGTAAATGATTTATTTTTGGGAAGGAAGGTCATTCAGTAATCAATTGATGTTGAGATAAGGAAGAATTTAGTTAATGATGAGAGTAGATAAAAATATCCATAGAATGCACCACCCACACTCCAGTGTTTCAAATTCATGGAGTATAAGAATTATGATAACTAGTTTAAAGACTTATGGTTATTGATAATGATCAATGTCAGAAATCTATTATGATGATAGAAAAAGGTAAATATCAAGGGATCTCTATTTTATTTAAGGGGTGTGATAATGACATGTTAAAAAATACACTTATCCTCCACTATAGAACTAGTAATGATTTATTAGATGTGATTTTTTCCCATTATGTTAAATGAATAGAGTTTTAAATGGTAAAAAAATTCCACACAAATGATTAGATGATCAATTATCTGTGAAAATACATAATGGTATGAAGATATAATCTGATGTCTACGTTTCATCTCTAGTTGAAGGTTATGGGAATGTGATTATAGAAGACAAAATTATCCTCCCACTAGGTTAATATGAAGTTATATTAGCAATGAATTGGGTTTCTCTAAAATAATCCCACATCAATTTCTATGCAATGGAGTCAAATTTTATATTCTAAACCATCATATGATCGTCTATCAAATTTATGATTTATTTGAACATTTTATGGAGATAACATCCATTATATGAGACATGATTCAATTTAAAAAGTGTTGGTTATATCATATTGAAGGATATAAACTTTACATCAATGATATTCCAATTGTATAGGATTTCTTTGATTTACTTCTGAAATTGTTACCTAGTTTTCCACAAAAATGCAATGTTGAGTTCTGAATAAAACCCACACATAGAACCAAACCTATTTCAAATAATCCATATAGAATAAAATCAATTCAATATATGGAATTGAAGAAGAATCTCTAGGAGAACCATGAATAGGTATTCATTGGGCGATGTGTGTCACCTTGTGACTCTATATTGACAATAGTGAATATAACAAGATCACAATTAGGATAAAGTATCCTCTACCACATTTGATGACTTGATTGATCAACTATACGAATCCAAATACTTTTCCAAGAATTAAGATCATTATGGATATCATCAATTGAGGTTAACAAAAGTATATATATAATAAAACATTTCATTCTAGGAATGCACATTATGCTCAAATGGTGATGATATTTGATCTCACTAATTTGACAACTATCTTAATAGATATAAGAAATAGAGTCTTTAGAGATTACCATTGTTAAATTTTGGTAGTATTTATTTCCAATATTTTCAAATATTTAAATTTCAAGGGAGATAATAAAAATAATTTTTGAATAATATAAAATACCATATGAACAAACTGTACACATAATATAAGACGTGTGAATTTTGGTTTTAGAAGTTTTTTTTGGTTATATAATCTCATGCATGGGTATATCAATGGATCCATAAAAATCGAAGCTATTTATCAATGACATAGAGAACCCATCGTATCTAACATATGATATTATTATGTTTTGGAATGATATTATAGTCTTTTTTGAGATAATTTATCATTAATATCTAATTCACTTTCCAAGTTAGCTCAAAATGGAGAGGGGTTTATATAGACTGATGAATGTGATGAAAATTTTAAGGAATTAATGAGTATATTAGTTAGTGTACCTGTACATGCATTACCGTTTAGTGGAGATAGGATTTCAATCTATAGTAACTTATCATAATGGGAATAAGATGCCTTCCCATGAACAATGGCAAAGTTATAACTTATGGATCCTGAAAATTGAGTGTTAATGAGACAAATTATCTAACTAGTGATTTGGAATTAGACAATGTATTTCATTCATTAATTATATTAAAGGGGTTTCATAATGTTTTAATGTGTGATATATTTGATGATAAAAAAATTTAAAGTACATAGAGATGACTAATGACAGTTAACTCTCAATACATTACCACCATGGGAAGGTGAACAAGGTGGCCAATGATTTGAGTAAAAAGGATCATCCAATATTATACATGACGAGGATTACAAAAGACGCAAAGTTTTTGTATTTTCATAGGATGGATCTAGAAACCCTGAAGGGATGGAACAAATCCTATATTTCTCAAATTTGTGTTCACCATATATACATGTGAAGATTAAAGTATCAAAAAAATGATCTAAAGTTATTGAATAAGGTTAGAAATTTTATTGAGGTTAATATTTATTGGGACAATTTAAATTTTTTTATGAACTATGTTTATGCCCAATGAATATAGGTTTTAGTAAGGAGTATTTAGAGGAGTCTCATAGATATTTATTCTCCTTCCATCAATTAGGTACAAATATTTATAGAGATTTAAAATATTATTTTTGGTGAGATGACATGTAGCGAGATATCATAGAGTTTTTATGTTAGTTCTTGGTAATTTATAATGTTAAGGCATATATGAAAAATTATAAGGGGTTGTTATAAGTACTACCTGTAACAGCCCGAGATTTTATAAAAAATATTCTTTTTAATTTTATTAATGTCTTGTGTTGTACACTACACCAAAAGGAGCTTGCACAACACGCATCCTTGATTTGCCTTGAATTACACGCAATCGCGACCTTCCTCGATAGCGTGTGTAGTACGCAATAACGAGTTTCACTAAACAACAATATGCTATTAAAATATTATTAAAACTAGCCATTAAGAATAGTAATAACCACTTTTTGAAATTTTGTAATTTTATTTTTCAAAATGGAATTCATTTTTGGATTCATTATATCTAAATTAGCTTAGGTTGAAACTTTAGTGATTTTCGGATAACTTTCATATTTTGATGAATTGTGGAAATTAGTAAATTTTAATTAAAAACAACTTTTTCAATCGAAATAATTAATAGTGATAAATTATTAATTTGAGTGGTTTTAAATTATATTTAGAATAAATTTTTACAATTTAATATAATGATGGTCGTTGGATGTAATTTCACATTTAAACCAGACATAAACAAGTGTCAATCTTTTGATAGTTATTATCTCTTAAGAACACACTATTTGTTTTGACGACGGGAATTAATTTTTAAATTAATAAATGAAACTGATATGTTTTGAATTTGGTAAAATAGAAATCATTTTTGAGTTCATAATATCAAATATAGTTTAGGCCTAATTTTTGGTATTTTTCTGAAAACTTTAAATTTTTGATGAATAGTGAAACCACTAAGTGGTAGTTAAAAAACTGAATTTTTCATAAAACTTAATTTTACCGCTTCTGTGAGTGGAATTTCGAAAATCCGAGAGACATGGTTAATATCAAGGACTAAAATTTGGTTCAATGAGATGAAAATATGTTTTTGGTGAATAGTAACTTTTTACTTTTTTTTACCACGGTTAAAAGTAAATAGGGTAATTATGGGTAGAAATGATATTATTATAACCCTAACACATGTACTAATTCTATTGGACAAGTGTAATTCGACCAAAAACAATCTTAGGAATAAAATATGACCATTTAGGCCCACTTGGATTAGATTAGGACATTTATTATTAATTTATTTAAAGAAGGGTTAAAAGAGTTAAAATCAAAGTTTATTTACTAAAACATTTTTAATATGGGGTTATACATAAGATAAATTCTACTATAAATATTAATTAGAAATATAAAACTATTTCCTATATAATGGTATTTTATTTGTAATTTTTAGACTTCAAATAAGTTAATTTAGTTATGACACAAAGATGATGCAGTAATTATCTTATTAATGAAATATTAACAAAATTGATATTATAAATACCAAAATAAATGTAATTTAAGACTTTTTATGAATTACACTAATTTTATAGGTTACTATGATATATTAGTGTTGATTTAATCAACTTGGTTCGAACATATAATTCTGTTATGACTTTCACAAAAATCATATATCAAATAGTGTCAAAATTGACACAAAATAGTTTTAAAATAAAATAAAATATTATTAATTGTTATTTTATTCCTAAAAATCTAAGGTTCGGCCAAATGACTTAGATAAGGATATATATATTAATAATAAACAATTTGGGGTTCGTTTGGCATGTTATAGTAAGTGTATTAACCATATAGTGAAAGAAAACAAAAAGACACGGTAAAAGTTAAATTATTTAACTTAGAGTTAAATCTAATTGATAAGGTTAAAATAATAACCTAAACTTGTCTAAATCCTATTGGTTGATAAGATTTCGACCCATCCCCACTTTATATTCGAAATAAGACCCTTTGGAACCATTATAAACCGATTTTGACTTTAATATAAAATAATATTTTGAGATATTCCTAAGGTGCACCTCTCCTCCCTTATAAAAGGGCACCTCCTCCCCCTTCTCCTCACACCAATTAGAGCACTCAAGCTCGTCCAACCACTGCCAAAATCCCTTCTCCACATCCCTAGAATAATCCTAGAGGTCCTGGTCTTCTTCAAAGACCAATTTTAGTTCCCTAAGTGGAGGATTCAAAGAGGCGTTTCAAAGAAGAGGTAATATCCATTACCGATCTTTTCAATTTCTTTCTTCTTCAACATCTTCTTCTTTAGTTGTTTCATGATAAAGTAATAACATCAGTATTAATTACATACTGATATGTTATTATAAATATGAAACAACCCTAATTCACCTTCTATCCATCCTACAGAAAAATGAAATCACCGAGCGTGCGTACATACGGAATACCGTCTCCACGCCGTGGTGTAATCTATTTTCCGCCGCCACCTTAACAGGATGGGTATAATGGTGTAATGAGTAACTATATATGATTATTATAAAGTGATATTGATACTGAAATAGTATACATACACTTCAACACAATTCCACGACCATGGGAACGATATCATCGCTCGTGCGTACGTACGGACTACCGTCTCCACAACGTGATGAGATTCATTCTCAATGATTAACCATTCATGAATGATTATAAAGTATATATAATAAGTACTAATGAAATATATGACATAATAATGATACTGGATTCATTTATATTTATATGTATTTCATCTACTTAATTCCATTCAATTCAATAAGGAAACGAAAACAGCGTTCATGCGTATGTACGGACTACCGTCTAAATGAACGGGGTATTTCATTCCATTTATCGATATATTATATATATATATAAATATTCTGAATATATATTATATATAAATCATGTTTTACATTCTGGATATAAGTAATCATGATCCAAGTAATCATATTAATAATTACAAGTTAAAAACACGAACGACAAATGAGACGATTTTACCCAAAATGCTACTTTAACACGAATTTACAAAAGAACGGGTAATATAAAGTCATAATTGGACCATATATGATATAATAACAATTAATATGATTCTGGAATAATTCAATAACATGATTTAAATCATTATACAGGAGGTTCAGACACTTACGAAGCAAATCGGACCTAAGGTAAGGGAAATACACAATCTCATTTTTATCCGAGATTGTTTTTACTTTGGCATTTACTGGGGTATATTTTATCATCCACATCCATGTTTCCTCAATATGTAATATTATTTCCATCCACCTAAAATTTTTTAAATTGAATTTTACCCTTCGGTGAATTTTTAGTAAAGGATATGAAAGGAATCTTTTGTCGTTTTTCGTACGAGGTACTTTTTGACTTTTCCGACAAAAGTACGAAGAATGTTTTTTTAACTTATACGGAATGAATGGATTTTTAAAACATTATTTCCAAGAAGCTTCCTTTAAAAGTTTTCAAGTTTATTTTTAATCAACTTCTTTTAGTTTAAAGTCGTATGACATGTTAAGAAAGAAAAAATGTTTTTGAAGAAGAAAGGATATTTTCCTCAAGAATGGAGCTCAAGTGTTTTATCAAAATTATTTTCCATATAAAATAATAAAGGGTTATGTTTTTATCCCTATTATTACATTGATTTGATTATGTTGTGATGGAATTATATTTTTATGAATTCCTTTATCTTATATGAGTTGTTTTATGATGTTAAGATGTTTAAGATTCCAATTTTTATTACATGGGTTATGCAATGATGTATGATTTATGATTTTGTGGCACACATAAGAATGGTATCATTATGAGATGGGTGGGACCTATATCTCCCTCCAATGAATTGGGTAAAGATTTTATATCTCATGAGATAGACATGTCTGGAATGGTAGGTTATACTGGTTCAGTAAAACAGGACTGAAACAAGGGTTACTCGATTCAGAAATGGACTTTGTCCACTAAGATAGTCTTGGCAATGAGTCTTGACTAACAAGAAATGATTATCTATGATTATGTGTGTATTCCACAAAGTTTAATATTTTAAGTTATGATTATTGTGATTACATTTCACTGCCATGAGTTATCCCATGTTATGAAATTATGCCTTCTTTTGCAGGTTAAGATTTCCAAAATGATATGTTCTTATGAATATGATGTGATTGATATTTCTTTTGTTTACCCTTACTGAGAATTTGAGCTCACCCTTTTATGTTTACGTTTCCCCAGGATATAAAGAAAGGTTTTAGGTATAAAAAAAGGGAAGATCTTTATGGGAGATATTGAAGATCTTTCACCACGATTAAAAGATTATATTCTGAGTTTCCAAAGACACTAAACTATTACGATCCTTGTGTGTGTGTTTTTGTTATGTACTAAGTATTCCGCAAATGTAATGTAATGTCAATGTATGTCAGGCTTCGGGTCTCTACAATTGGTATCAGATTAAATGTTTAGTCAACCTTTGGAAACTAGGATGCGAAAACGTTAGTGAGATCCCTAGAGATATTTCTAAGGTATGTCTAGGGATGTCCCTAAGGTTAAGTATACATATAGGTTATAGTACTAGAATTATGATAACGATCTTAGAATTAAACCTAAGATGTTAGATATTGAAGGTACTCCCCCTTTATTATGTTGTTTTCCCCTAGCATGATTTTTTCCTCTCACACTATTCTTTTTGGGTTTTAGAAAATGGCAGGAAACAAGATGATTCACGATAATGGAGAATATGATGGACAATGGAATGATATTATTCATAATGAAATGAGATTTGGAAGTCCAAACATCATTATTATGCCGAATCAGCAATCTCATAATATGATCAATAAAGTAAAATTTGGTAAGTTTCCTGACTCGGCTAATAAGAAAAAGATGGAGTTTCATGATGATCATAGAGGAAAGAAAGTTCAATTTCCCCTATGTAAATCATGTGGGAAGAGGCATCAAGGAGAATGTTTCAAGGGAACTGGAAGATGCTTTGGGTGTGGAAAAGAAGGACACAAAGCAAGTAAGTGAAAAGGAAAAGGTTCCGTTAACACCATGGATGAGGATAATGGTATTGCTACGACATCAACAATGGTTAAATGTTTTAAATGTGGGATGTACGGGCATTATGGAAACCAATGCCCTAAGGGAAAGTCTCATGAAGAGAATCAGTATGGTCGTATGGGAAGTATTTATGTTGATGATGATGAAGAGACTACAAAAGATATGTGAGATGAAAGAATTGTTGAAGCTCGGTCAATGGTTTAAGAATGTAGTGGAATGCTTACATGTTTATCATGTGTAATATTGTATAAGAAATCTCATGGTACTATGGAATAAAGAGACATCTAAGGATTGTTACACTGTTGTCTTTCCTTGAGTTATGAAAGTGTTTGATTAATGGTACCACTATCCATGAAAGGGTATTCAGATATTTTTGGAATTTAGATGATATGTGCATAATGAAGGGATAAGGAGAAAATTAAATGTTTAACAGTATTCATGAGCTCATGATTGATATAAGGACTAAGTGATATCATGGTTTGAGTATATAGAAATTTGAGGATTTTGGTATGTGGAAAGTGTTAACTTTTAACTGCATTCATGTTTTCACTAATGTATTCAAGAGAATACATGATTAAGGAATTTGAATGTTTGGAATGTGACCAACAAAACATATCTTATGATATATGGGGATCGACGATGGTGTTAAATCTCTGGTAATCGTTTTCACTATGTTATGAGAGTGGACAACAGTATTATGGATAAGCCTAAAGATTGGAATGGATTATGTTGGACATAATTTAGTATTGTTTAAGGATAGAAGTTTTTTCGATATTATTGATGGGATGTTATAATAATATAGTTTTAGAAAAAGGACAACCTGCAGGACGGGCGACAACCCATCACGTCGGACAAGGCTGTGGGAATCGAACCCACAATCTAAGTGCGACTGGCCTTTATCGCCTACCACTGGACTACAGGAAGTCCCTGGTTAGTATAAAATAGTTTTATTTTATTAAGCGGTATGATATATGAGGTATAAGTTCATTTTTGGAACCATATACGATTAACCATAAGATGGACTTATAACTTTTGCTAACCTTTTGTTTGAAATAGATGGAATGACCCGTCATTCTATCACATGATCTGCTAACACTTCACAAATAACAAATTCAACTTCATTTATTTAAGAGATGAAGTGGAAATTGTTTAAGGCACGAACAGAAGTGAGATTGTACCAAAATAAAGTAAGTATTTATTCTAATTCAAAATCTTCAACTTTAGGGAAATGATCTTGAAAACCAAAAATGTTGTCCTAGTGCTCTTATATCTGATTAATCAGATGGTACCTTAGACCGTCACAAATTTATGGATTTGTGATTGTTGGCTTTTCCATAGCCATGTTCTCTACCACTCTCCATCAGAACATGATGGTTAGATTTTTCTTCCATATCCATATTTTCACCTATGTGGAAACCCAGTGATTAGTTTATTTGGGTAACCGTTACGTTTCATACTTTTGTTTTTAAAGATTGGATTTGGTATTCCTTTTTACGATGTGGGATTCTATTAAAGAAACTTTCAAGTAGTAAACCATTTATAACCCCGACGAATTTCGAGGGCGAAATTCATTTTAAGGGGGGTAGAATGTAACAGCCCAAGATTTTATAAAAAAATATTCTTTTTAATTTTATTAATGTCTTGTGTTGTACACTACACCAAAAGGATCTTGCACAACACGCATCCTTGATTTTCCTTGAATTACACGCAATCACGACCTTCCTCGATAGCGTGTGTAGTATGCAATAACGAGTTTCACTAAACAACAATATGCTATTAACATATTATTAAAATTAGCCGTTATGAATAGTAATAACCACTTTTTGAAATTTTGTAATTTTATTTTTCAAAATGGAATTCATTTTTGGATTCGTAATATCGAAATTAGCTTAGGGTGAAACTTTGGTGATTTTCAGATAACTTTCATATTTTGATGAATAGTGGAAATTACTAAATTTTAATTAAAAACATCTTTTTCAATCGAAATAATTAATAGTGATAAATTATTAATTTGAGTGGTTTTAAAGTATATTTAGAATATATTTTTACAATTTAATACAATGATGGTCGTTGGATGTAATTTCACATTTAAACCAGACATAAACAAGGGTCAATCTTTTGATAATTATTATCTCTTAAGAACACGCTATTTGTTTTGACGATGGGAATTAATTTTTAAATTAATTAATGCAACTGATATGTTTTGAATTTGGTAAAATAGAAATCATTTTTGAGTTCATAATATCAAATATAGTTTAGGCCTAATTTTTGGTATTTTTATGAAAACTTTCAATTTTTGATGAATAGTGAAACCACTAAGTGGTAGTTAAAAAACTGAATTTTTCATAAAACTTAATTTTACCGCTTCTGTGAGTGGAATTTCGAAAATCCGAGAGACACGGTTAATATCAAGGACTAAAATGTGGTTCAATGAGATGAAAATATTTTTTTGGTGAATAGTAACTTTTTACTTTTTTTACCACGGTTAAAAGTAAATAGGGTAATTATGGGTAGAAATGATAATATTATTACCCTAACACATGTCCTAATTCTATTGGATAAGTGTAATTCGACCAAAAACAAACTTAGGAATAAAATATGACCATTTAGGCCCACCTGGATTAGATTAGGACATTTATTATTAATTTATTTAAAGAAGGGTTGAAAGAATTAAAATCAAAGTTTATTTACTAAAACATTTTTAATATGGGGTTATACATAAGATAAATTCGACTATAAAAATTCATTATAAAGATAAAACGATTTCCTATATAATGGTATTTTATTTGTAATTTTTAGACTTCAAATAAGTTAATTTATTTATGACACAAAGACGATGCAGTAATTATCTTATTAATGAAATATTGACATAATTTATATTATAAATACCAAAATAAATGTAATTTAAGACTTTTTATGAATTCCACTAATTTTCTAGGCTACTATGATATAGTAGTGTTTATTTAATCAACTTGGTTCGAACATATAATTCTGTTATGACTTTTACAAAAATCATATATCAAATAGTGTCAAAATTGACAAAAAATAGTTTTTAAAAAAAATATTATATTATTAATTGTTATTTTATTCCTAAAAATCAAAGGTTCGGCCAAATGACTTAGATAAGGATATATATATTAATAATAATCAATTTGGGGTTCGTTTGGCATGTTATTGTAAGTGTATTAACCATATAGTGAAAGAAAACAAAAAGACACGGTAAAAGTTAAATTATTTAACTTAGAGTTAAATCTAATTGATATGGTTACAATAATAACCTAAACTTGTCTAAATCCTATTGGTTGATAGTATTTCGACCCATCCCCACTTTAGCTTTGAAATAAGACCCTTTGGAACAATTATAAACCGATTTTGACTTTAATATAAAATAATATTTTGAGATATTCCTAAGGTGCCACTCTCCTCCCTTTTAAAAGGGCACATCCTCCCCATTCTCCTCACACCAATTTGAGCTCTCAAGATCGTCTAACCACTGCCAAAATCCCTTCTGCACTTCCCTAGAATAATCCTAGAGGTCCTGGTATTCTTCAAAGACCAATCTTAGTTCCCTAAGTGGAGTATTCAAAGAGGCGTTTCAAAGAAGAGGTAATATACATTACCGATCTTTTCAATTTCTTTCTTCTTCAAATTCTTCTTCTTTAGTTGTTTCATGATAAAGTAATAACATTAGTATTACTTACATACTGATATGTTATTATAAATATGAAAAAACCATAATTCACCTTCTATCCATCCTATGGAAAAATGAAATCACCGCGCGTTCGTACGTACGGAATACCGTCTCCACGCCGTGGTGTAATCTATTTTCCGCCGCCACCTTAATAGGATGGGTATAATGGTGTAATGAGTAACTATATATGATTATTATAAAGTTATATTGATACTGAAATATTATACATACACTTCAACACAATTCCATGACCATGGGAACGATATCATCGCTCGTGCGTACGTACGGACTACCGTCTCCACGACGTGATGAGATTCATTCTCAATGATTAACCATTCATGAATGATTATAAAGTATATATAATAAGTACTAATTAAATATATGAAATAATAATGATACTGGATTCATTTATATTTATATGTATGTCATCTACTTAATTCCATTCAATTCAATAAGGAAACGAAAACAGCGTTCATGCGCACGTACGGACTACCGTCTCCATGAACGGTGTATTTCATTCCATTTATCGATATATTATATATATATATATATATTCTGAATATATATTATATATAAATCATGTTTTACATTCTGGATATAAGTAATCATGATCCAAGTAATCATATTAATAATTACAAGTTAAAAACACGAACGACAAATGAGACGATTTTACCCAAAACGCTACTTTAACACGAATTTACAAAAGAACGGGTAATATAAAGTCATAAGTGGACCATATATGATATAATAACAATTAATATGATTCTGGAGCAAGTCAATAACATGATTTAAATCATTATACAGGAGGTTCGGAAACTTACGAAGCAAATCGGACCTAAGGTAAGGGAAATATCACAATCTCATTTTTATCCGAGATTGTTTTTACTTTGGCATTTACTGGGATATATTTTATCATCCACATCCATGTTTCCTCAATATGTAATATTATTTCCATCCACCTACAATTGTTTAAATTGAATTTTACCCTTCGGTGAATTTTTAGTAAAGGATATGGAAGGAATCTTTTGTCATTTTTCGTACGAGGTACTTTTTGACTTTTCCGACAAAAGTACGAAGAATGTTTTTTTTAACTTATACGGAATGAATGGATTTTTAAAACATTATTTCCAAGAAGCTTCCTTTAAAATTTTTCACATTTATTTTTAATCAACTTCTTTTAGTTTAAAGTCATATGACATGTTAAGAAAGAAAAAATGTTTTTGAAGAAGAAAGGATATTTTCCTCAAGAATGGAGTTCAAGTGTTTTATCAAAATTAATTTCCATCTAAAATAATAAAGGGTTCTGTTTTTATCCCTATTATTACATTGATTTGATTATGTTGTGATTTAATTATATTTTTATGAATTCCTTTATCTTATATGAATTGTTTTATGATGTCAAGATGTTTAAGATTCCCATTTTTATTACATGGGTTATGCAATGATGTATGATTTATGATTTTGTGGCACACATAAGAATGGTATCATTATGAGATGGGTGGGAGCTATATCTCCCTCCAATGCATTGGGTAAAGATTTTATATCTCATGAGATAGACATGGCTGGAATGGTAGGTTATACCGGTTCAGTGAAACAGGACTGAAACGAGGGTTACTCGATTCAGAAAAGGACTTTGTCCACTAAGATAGTCTCGGAAATGAGTCTTGACTAACAAGAAATGATTCTATATGATTATGTGTGTATGCCACAAAGTTTAATGTTTTAAGTTATGATAATTGTGATTACATTTCACTGCCATGAGTTATCCCATGTTTTGAAATTATGCTCTGTTTTGCAGGTTAAGATTTCCAAAATGTTATGTTCTTATGAATATGATGTGATTGATATTTATTTTGTTTACCCTTACTGAGAATTTGATCTCACCCTTTTATGTTTACTTTTCTCTAGGATATAAAGAAAGGTTTTAGGTATAAAAAAAAGGGAAGATCTTTATGGGAGATATTGAAGATCTTTCACCACGATTAGAAGATTATATTCCGAGTTTCCAAAGACACTAAACTATTACGATCCTTGTGTGTGTGTTTTTGTTATGTACTAAGTATTCCGAAAATGTAATGTAATGTCAATGTATGTCAGGCTTCGGGTATCTACAATTGGTATCAGGGGAAATGTTTAGTCAACCTTTGGAAACTAGGATGCGAAAATGTTAGTGAGATCTCTAGGGATATTTCAAATGTATGTCTAGGGATGTCCCTAAGGTTAAGTATACGTATAGGTTATAGTACTAGAATTACGCTAACGATCTTAGAATTAAACCTAAGATGTCAGATATTGAAGGTGTTGTACCTCTCAAACCCCTCGAGGTTTAATTTTCATGATCACAATCACCCTCTTATGTTTCTAACATTGTTTTAAGTGTTTTTGGATGATAGGAATTCATTTAAGGTGCCAAGGATTTGGGCCAAGAAGGCCAAGAAGGCAAAAAGGCCAAACTGGACTGAAATGCAGTCCACCGGCCAACCGGTGGCTTCACCACCGGCCAGCCGGTGGCACCTGGGAAGAAGGCTGAGCTTCTGCCTCATCACCGGCCAACCGGTGGCCTTGCACCGGCCAGCCGGTGGCCCCCTGCCCAAACAGTATTAGCTACTGCCTCACCACCGGCCAGCCGGTGGCTCTGGCACCGGTCGACCGGTGGTGTCTGGAAAAGAAGACTCAGCCACTGTCAAGGCACCGGCCAGCCGGTGGCCCTGCACCGGCCAGCCGGTAGCACTGGTCAAACTAGCCGTTGGCTTTGACCAGTCAACTCCAAAAGCCTCCCAACGGCTCCGAGGCCTTTTCCAACGGCTCCAAAGCCCTCCAACGGATACTTGAAGGTTCCTAGCCTATAAATAAAGGCCTAGGAAGCACCGGATCAACACCCAAGCCACCGTACACATTTTTACATCTTTGGCGAAGCTCCGACGGATTGTTCCAAGGGAACCCAAAGTGCTCCAACAACTTCCACATCCAAGATCACCTCCATAGAAGCTTGGAAGCGGCCCTCAAACATCATCAATCAATCAAAGGCGCCCAAGGCTTCTCCATTACGGGTTTTATTGTTTTATTTATTTTGAGCTTTAAAATTGGGTTTGTGCCTACAAACCCCAACCCTTTTCTCATCCCCCTTTCTTTTGGGTTTCACACCACCACAAAGGTGTGAAGAGGTTTTCTCAAGATTTTCCTTTAAAAGGCTTGTGTTTCGGTGAGCTAGCCTTCACCCGTTAAAAAGGCAAGTGGGTTCTTGCTAAACCATTAAAAGCAAGTGGGTTCTTGCTAAACCACAAAAAGCAAGCTGTAATAGGTCCTAGTGCTACCTCAAAGCCTAGTGGGTTTCTTGCTAAAACCATTGAAAAGCAAGCGGTAGGAATCTCTCAACGGTTGAGTTGGGAGCGGAGACGTAGGCCGGGTTTTGGCCGAACTCCGTTATCAATTTCGTGTGTCTTGCCTTCTTTATTTCCGCTGCATTTATACTTTGATTTTTAATTTGTTAATCAATTTTTTAAAAGGCAATTCTTCCTTTCTTTTTCCGAACCAACAATTGGTATCAGAGGGACGTATTTGAATAATTCCCTAACCGGTTTCAAATTAAAGATCCTATTTTTTTGATGGCTTCTACCGCTTCTTCCTCTCAATCCCCCGAAGGACATTCTTTGGATCGTGCTCCATTCTTTGATGGAGCCGATTATTCTTTTTGGAAAACCCGCATGACCACATTTCTTAAAAGCATTGGTTATCCTATTTTTAAAATTGTCATGCATGGTTTCACCCTTTCTTCTCCCGATGAATCTCAATGGACCCCCGTTGACATTGCAAATTTCGAGCTTGATGGCAAAGCCATGAATGCTCTACATTGTGGGTTAGATCGTAATGTTTTTGATCATATTTCTTCTTGCACTACTTCTTACGATCTTTGGAAGTTTTTAGAACTTACCTATGAAGGTACTAGCGAGGCTCCAAAGCAAGAACCCGCTCAAAAGCTAGAACCCGACAACAAGCAAGAACCCGATGCAAAATCCGTGCCCAATTGCCCACTCCACAAGAAAAGGGCCAAGAAAAAGGAGAAGAAGAAGGCTTCAAAGGCAACATGGAGTGATAGCTCCACCTCTTCATTCTCCTCCTTCTCCTCGAGCGACCAAGGTAAAAAATGCCTAATGGAAAAACATGAGGTATCATCATCCTCTTCCTCCTCTTCCTCTTCTTGCTCTTCAAATTCAAATTCTTTGAATCATTTGTCTTATGAAGAACTCTCACATGCTAGAGATCAATTAGAAAATGGTTTTCATGAACTCTCTTCAAAATTTGTTTCTTTGAAAAAGTCTTTCAAAAAACTCTCCTCCGAAAAAGAACAACTTCTCAAAGAGAAGGAGGAGATGTCCCTTAAAATCCAAAATTTTCCAAATGTTGATTCCATGGAATCAACCATCAAAGATCTAAGAGAAACCCTAGCCAAGTTCACCCAAGGGGAACAAAATTTGAATAATATACTTGGTACCCAACGTGTTTCCCGAACCACCAATGGACTTGGCTACACCAACCGAGCCTCCTCCTCCCATGCTCCCACTATTTTTGTAAGGGGGAGCTCCGATTTTAAATTTTGTAATTATTGCAAAAAACCCGGGCATCTCATTTATGAATGTAATTGTAAAAACGCCCGGTACGGCCAACCCAAATCGATTTTCTATTCCGATGAATTTTATAGGAGAAGACCCGCCATGAAACAAATTTGGATTGAAAAATCCCTTTTGACGAGTCTCTCCGGGCCTAAGATTGTCTCTTTTCAAAATCCCTCTCCCCGGTGATTCATTGTTTTTATTTAGGGGGAGTTAGGATTTTTTTTAAGCCTTGTTGTGTATTCAAAGTTTTCATTTCAAACTCAACACTTGGCTTTGAAATTCAAATTTTCTTTTAAATTTTCTTTTTTAAATATCCAACAGTTGGTGTCGATTTTTCAAAACTCTCAATTTCAAAAATTTCATTTAGTTTCAAATTTCGAATTTCAATTGGTTTTTGATTCAAAACTTTCAATTCAAACTGTTATTCAAATTTTTCAATTCAATTTTTCATTTCAAAATTTCCAACAATTAGTATCATTTTCAATTGTTTTAAAATCTCGTTTTTCATCGACTCCCTCAATCAAGTTATATGCCCCACTCTATTTTGATAATCACAAAGGGGGAGAAATTTCTTGATTGATTGGGGGAGAATCCTTTTCATCTTGCTTAGCATTTCCTTTCAATTTCAGTATTTTACATTAATTGTTTTGGTGATTGTGATCATCAAAATAGGGGGAGATTGTTGTACCTCTCAAACCCCTCGAGGTTTAATTTTCATGATCACAATCACCCTCTTATGTTTCTAACATTGTTTTAAGTGTTTTTGGATGATAGGCATTCATTTAAGGTGCCAAGGATTTGGGCCAAGAAGGCCAAGAAGGCAAAAAGGCCAAACTGGACTGAAATGCAGTCCACCGGCCAACCGGTGGCTTCACCACCGGCCAGCCGGTGGCACCTGGGAAGAAGGCTGAGCTTCTGCCTCATCACCGGCCAACCGGTGGCCTTGCACCGGCCAGCCGGTGGCCCCCTGCCCAAACAGTATTAGCTACTGCCTCACCACCGGCCAGCCGGTGGCTCTGGCACCGGTCGACCGGTGGTGCCTGGAAAAGAAGACTCAGCCACTGTCAAGGCACCGGCCAGCCGGTGGCCCTGCACCGGCCAGCCGGTAGCACTGGTCAAACTAGCCGTTGGCTTTGACCAGTCAACTCCAAAAGCCTCCCAACGGCTCCGAGGCCTTTTCCAACGGCTCCAAAGCCCTCCAACGGATACTTGAAGGTTCCTAGCCTATAAATAAAGGCCTAGGAAGCACCGGATCAACACCCAAGCCACCGTACACATTTTTACATCTTTGGCGAAGCTCCGACAGATTGTTCCAAGGGAACCCAAAGTGCTCCAACAACTTCCACATCCAAGAGCACCTCCATAGAAGCTTGGAAGCGGCCCTCAAACATCATCAATCAATCAAAGGCGCCCAAGGCTTCTCCATTACGGGTTTTATTGTTTTATTTATTTTGAGCTTTAAAATTGGGTTTGTGCCTACAAACCCCAACCCTTTTCTCATCCCCATTTCTTTTGGGTTTCACACCACCACAAAGGTGTGAAGAGGTTTTCTCAAGCTTTTCCTTTAAAAGGCTTGTGTTTCGGTGAGCTAGCCTTCACCCGTTAAAAAGGCTAGTGGGTTCTTGCTAAACCATTAAAAGCAAGTGGGTTCTTGCTAAACCACAAAAAGCAAGCTGTAATAGGTCCTAGTGCTACCTCAAAGCCTAGTGGGTTTCTTGCTAAAACCATTGAAAAGCAAGCGGTAGGAATCTCTCAACGGTTGAGTTGGGAGCGGAGACGTAGGCCGGGTTTTGGCCGAACTCCGTTATCAATTTCGTGTGTCTTGCCTTCTTTATTTCCGCTGCATTTATACTTTGATTTTTAATTTGTTAATCAATTTTTTAAAAGGCAATTCTTCCTTTCTTTTTCCGAACCAACAATTGGTATCAGAGGGACGTATTTGAATAATTCCCTAACCGGTTTCAAATTAAAGATCCTATTTTTTTGATGGCTTCTACCGCTTCTTCCTCTCAATCCCCCGAAGGACATTCTTTGGATCGTGCTCCATTCTTTGATGGAGCCGATTATTCTTTTTGGAAAACCCGCATGACCACATTTCTTAAAAGCATTGGTTATCCTATTTTTAAAATTGTCATGCATGGTTTCACCCTTTCTTCTCCCGATGAATCTCAATGGACCCCCGCTGACATTGCAAATTTCGAGCTTGATGGCAAAGCCATGAATGCTCTACATTGTGGGTTAGATCGTAATGTTTTTGATCATATTTCTTCTTGCACTACTTCTTACGATCTTTGGAAGTTTTTAGAACTTACCTATGAAGGTACTAGCGAGGCTCCAAAGCAAGAACCCGCTCAAAAGCTAGAACCCGACAACAAGCAAGAACCCGATGCAAAATCCGTGCCCAATTGCCCACTCCACAAGAAAAGGGCCAAGAAAAAGGAGAAGAAGAAGGCTTCAAAGGCAACATGGAGTGATAGCTCCACCTCTTCATTCTCCTCCTTCTCCTCGAGCGACCAAGGTAAAAAATGCCTAATGGCAAAACATGAGGTATCATCATCCTCTTCCTCCTCTTCCTCTTCTTGCTCTTCAAATTCAAATTCTTTGAATCATTTGTCTTATGAAGAACTCTCACATTCTAGAGATCAATTAGAAAATGGTTTTCATGAACTCTCTTCAAAATTTGTTTCTTTGAAAAAGTCTTTCAAAAAACTCTCCTCCGAAAAAGAACAACTTCTCAAAGAGAAGGAGGAGATGTCCCTTAAAATCCAAAATTTTCCAAATGTTGATTCCATGGAATCAACCATCAAAGATCTAAGAGAAACCCTAGCCAAGTTCACCCAAGGGGAACAAAATTTGAATAATATACTTGGTACCCAACGTGTTTCCCGAACCACCAATGGACTTGGCTACACCAACCGAGCCTCCTCCTCCCATGCTCCCACTATTTTTGTAAGGGGGAGCTCCGATTTTAAATTTTGTAATTATTGCAAAAAACCCGGGCATCTCATTTATGAATGTAATTGAAAAAACGCCCGGTACGGCCAACCCAAATCGATTTTCTATTCCGATGAATTTTATAGGAGAAGACCCGCCATGAAACAAATTTGGATTGAAAAATCCCTTTTGACGAGTCTCTCCGGGCCTAAGATTGTCTCTTTTCAAAATCCCTCTCCCCGGTGATTCATTGTTTTTATTTAGGGGGAGTTAGGATTTTTTTTTAAGCCTTGTTGTGTATTCAAAGTTTTCATTTCAAACTCAACACTTGGCTTTGAAATTCAAATTTTCTTTTAAATTTTCTTTTTTAAATATCCAACAGTTGGTGTCGATTTTTCAAAACTCTCAATTTCAAAAATTTCATTTAGTTTCAAATTTCGAATTTCAATTGGTTTTTGATTCAAAACTTTCAATTCAAACTGTTATTCAAATTTTTCAATTCAATTTTTCATTTCAAAATTTCCAACAATTAGTATCATTTTCAATTGTTTTAAAATCTCGTTTTTCATCGACTCCCTCAATCAAGTTATTTGCCCCACTCTATTTTGATAATCACAAAGGGGGAGAAATTTCTTGATTGATTGGGGGAGAATCCTTTTCATCTTGCTTAGCATTTCCTTTCAATTTCAGTATTTTACATTAATTGTTTTGGTGATTGTGATCATCAAAATAGGGGGAGATTGTTGTACCTCTCAAACCCCTCGAGGTTTAATTTTCCTGATCACAATCACCCTCTTATGTTTCTAACATTGTTTTAAGTGTTTTTGGATGATAGACATTCATTTAAGGTGCCAAGGATTTGGGCCAAGAAGGCCAAGAAGGCAAAAAGGCCAAACTGGACTGAAATGCAGTCCACCGGCCAACCGGTGGCTTCACCACCGGCCAGCCGGTGGCACCTGGGAAGAAGGCTGAGCTTCTGCCTCATCACCGGCCAACCGGTGGCCTTGCACCGGCCAGCCGGTGGCCCCCTGCCCAAACAGTATTAGCTACTGCCTCACCACCGGCCAGCCGGTGGCTCTGGCACCGGTCGACCGGTGGTGCCTGGAAAAGAAGACTCAGCCACTGTCAAGGCACCGGCCAGCCGGTGGCCCTGCACCGGCCAGCCGGTAGCACTGGTCAAACTAGCCGTTGGCTTTGACCAGTCAACTCCAAAAGCCTCCCAACGGCTCCGAGGCCTTTTCCAACGGCTCCAAAGCCCTCCAACGGATACTTGAAGGTTCCTAGCCTATAAATAAAGGCCTAGGAAGCACCAGATCAACACCCAAGCCACCGTACACATTTTTACATCTTTGGCGAAGCTCCGACGGATTGTTCCAAGGGAACCCAAAGTGCTCCAACAACTTCCACATCCAAGAGCACCTCCATAGAAGCTTGGAAGCGGCCCTCAAACATCATCAATCAATCAAAGGCGCCCAAGGCTTCTCCATTACGGGTTTTATTGTTTTATTTATTTTGAGCTTTAAAATTGGGTTTGTGCCTACAAACCCCAACCCTTTTCTCATCCCCCTTTCTTTTGGGTTTCACACCACCACAAAGGTGTGAAGAGGTTTTCTCAAGCTTTTCCTTTAAAAGGCTTGTGTTTCGGTGAGCTAGCCTTCACCCGTTAAAAAGGCTAGTGGGTTCTTGCTAAACCATTAAAAGCAAGTGGGTTCTTGCTAAACCACAAAAAGCAAGCTGTAATAGGTCCTAGTGCTACCTCAAAGCCTAGTGGGTTTCTTGCTAAAACCATTGAAAAGCAAGCGGTAGGAATCTCTCAACGGTTGAGTTGGGAGCGGAGACGTAGGCCGGGTTTTGGCCGAACTCCGTTATCAATTTCGTGTGTCTTGCCTTCTTTATTTCCGCTGCATTTATACTTTGATTTTTAATTTGTTAATCAATTTTTTAAAAGGCAATTCACCCCCTCTTGCCATCATTCCCTCCTTGGGGTGTTCTTCCGACCCAACAGAAGGTACTCCCCTTTTATTATGTTGTTTTCCCCTAGCATGATTTTTGCCTCTCACACTATTCTTTTTGGGTTTTAGAAAACGGCTGGAAACAAGATGATTCACGATAATGGAGAATATGATGGACAATGGAATGAATTCTTCATAATGAAATGGTATTTGGAAGTCCAAACTTCATTATTATGCCGAATCAGCAATCTCATAATATGATCAATAAAGTAAAATTTGGTATGTTTCCTGACTCGTCTAATAAGAGAAAGATGGAGTTTCATGATGATCATATAGGAAAGAAAGTTCAATTTCCCCTATGTAAATCATGTGGGAAGAGGCATCGAGGAGAATGTTTCAAAGGAACTGGAAGATGCTTTGGGTGTGGAAAAGAAGGACACAAAGCAAGTAAGTGCAAAGAAAAAGGTTCAGTTAACACCATGGATGAGGATAATGGTATTGCTACGACATCAACAATGGTTAAATGTTTTAAATGTGGAATGTACGGGCATTATGCAAACCAATGCCCTAAGGGAAAGTCTCATGAAGAGAATCAGTATGGTCGTATGGGAAGTATTTATGTTGATGATGATGAAGAGACTACAAATGATATGTGAGATGAAAGAATTGTTGAAGCTCGGTCAATGGTTTAAGAATGTAGTGGAATGCTTACATGTTTATCATGTGTAATATTGTATAAGAAATCTCATGGTACTATGGAATAAAGAGACATCTAAGGATTGTTACACTGTTGTCTTTCCTTGAGTTATGAAAGTGTTTGATTAATGGTACCACTATCCATGAAAGGTTATTCAGATATTTTTGGAATTTAGATGATATGTGCATAATGAAGGGATAAGGAGAAAATTAAATTTTTAACAGTATTCATGAGCTCATGAATGATATAAGGACTAATTGATATCATGGTTTGAGTATATAGAATTTTGAGGATTTTGGTATGTGGAAAGTGTTAACTTTTAACTGCATTCATGTTTTCACTAAGGTATTCCATAGAATACATGATTAAGGACTTTTAATGTTTGGAATGTGACCAACAAAACATATCTTATGATATATGGGGATCGACGATGGTGTTAAATCTCTGGTAATCATTTTCACTATGTTATGAGAGTGGACTGCAGTATTATGGATAAGCCTAAAGATTGGAATGGATTATGTTGGACATAAGTTAGTATTGTTTAAGGATAGAAGTTTTTTCGATATTATTGATGGGATGTTATAGTAATATAGTTTTAAAAAAAGGACAACCTGCAGGATGGACGACAGCCCATCACGTCGGACAAGGCTGTGGGAATCGAACCCACAATCGAAGTGCGACTGGCCTTTATCGCCAACCACTGGCCTACAAGAAGTCCCTAGTAAGTAGAAAATAGTTTTATTTTGTTAAGCGGTATGATATATGAAGTATAAGTTCATTTTTGGAACCATATACGATTATCCATAAGATGGACTTATAACTTTTGCTAACCTTTTGTTTGAAAGAGATGGAATGACCCGTCATTCTATCACATGATCTGCTAACACTTCACAAATAACAAATTCAACTTCATTTATTTAAGAGATGAAGTGGAAATTGTTTAAGGCACGAACAACAGTGAGATTGTACCAAAATAAAGTAAGTATTTATTCTAATTCAAACTCTTCAACTTTAGGGAAACGATCTTGAAAACCAAAAATGTTGTCCTAGTGCTCTTATATCTGATTAATCAGATGGTACCTTAGATCGTCACAAATTTATGGATTTGTGATTGTTGGATTTTCCATATCCATGTTCTCTTCCACTCTCCATCAGAACATGATGGTTAGATTTTTCTTCCATATCCATATTTTCACCTATGTGGAAACCCAGTGATTAGTTTATTTGGGTAACCGTTATGTTTCATACTTTTGTTTTTAAAGATTGGTTTTGGTATTCCTTTTTTACTATGTGGGTTTCTATTAAAGAAACTTTCAAGTAGTAAACCATTTATAACCCCTACGAATTTCGAGGGCGAAATTCATTTTAAGGGGGGTAGAATGTAACAGCCCGAGATTTTATAAAAAATATTCTTTTTAATTTTATTAATGTCTTGTGTTATACACTACACCAAATGGAGCTTGCACAACATGCATCCTTGATTTGCCTTTAATTACACGCAATCACGACCTTCCTCGATAGCGTGTGTAGTATGCAATAACGAGTTTCACTAAACAACAATATGCTATTAAAATATTATTAAAACTAGCCGTTATGAATAGTAATAACCACTTTTTGAAATTTTGTAATTTTATTTTTCAAAATGGAATTCATTTTTGGATTCGTAATATCGAAATTAGCTCAGGGTGAAACTTTGTTGATTTTCGGATAACTTTCATATTTTGATGAATAGTGGAAATTACTAAATTTTAATTAAAAACAAATTTTTCAATCGAAATAATTAATAGTGATAAATTATTAATTTGAGTGGTTTTAAAGTATATTTAGAATATATTTTTACAATTTAATACAATGATGGTCGTTGGATGTAATTTCACATTTAAACCAGACATAAACAAGTGTCAATCTTTTGATAGTTATTATCTCTTAAGAACACGCTATTTGTTTTGACGACGGGAAATAATTTTTAAATTAATTAATGCAACTGATATGTTTTGAATTTGGTAAAATAGAAATCATTTTTGAGTTCATAATATCAAATATAGTTTAGGCCTAGTTTTTGGTATTTTTCTGAAAACTTTCAATTATTGATGAATAGTGAAACCACTAAGTAGTAGTTAAAAAATTGAATTTTTCATAAAACATAATTTTACCGCTTCTGTGAGTGGAATTTCAAAAATCCGAGAGACACGGTTAATATCAAGGACTATAATGTGGTTCAATGAGATGAAAATAATTTTTTGCTGAATAGTAACTTTTTACTTTTTTTTACCACGGTTAAAAGTAAATAGGGTAATTATGGGTAGAAATGATATTATTATTACCCTAACACATGTCCTAATTCTATCGGACAAGTGTAATTCGACCAAAAACAAACTTAGGAATAAAATATGACCATTTAGGCCCACTTGGATTAGATTAGGACATTTATTATTAATTTATTTAATGAAGGGTTAAAAGAGTTAAAATCAAAGTTTATTTACTAAATCATTTTTAATATGGGGTTATACATAAGATAAATTCGACTATAAATATTAATTAGAAATCTAAAAAGATTTCATATATAATGGTATTTTATTTTTAATTTTTATACTTAAAATAAGTTAATTTATTTATGACACAAAGATGATGCAGTAATTATCTTATTAATGAAATATTGACAAAATTGATATTATAAATACCAAAATAAATGTAATTTAAGACTTTTTATGAATTAAACTAATTTTCTAGGTTACTATGATATATTAGTGTTGATTTAATCAACTTGGTTTGAACATATAATTATGTTATGACTTTCAAAAAAATCATATATCAAATAGTGTAAAAATTGACACAAAATAGTTTTTAAATCAAATATTATATTATTAATTGTTTTTTTATTCCTAAAAATCTAAGGTTCTTCCAAATGACTTAGATAAGGATATATATATTAATAATAAACAACTTGGGGTTCGTTTGTAATGTTATAGTAAGTGTATTAACCATATAGTGAAAGAAAACAAAAAGACACGGTAAAAGTTAAATTATTTAACTTAGAGTTAAATCTAATTGATAAGGTTAAAATAATAACCTAAACTTGTCTAAATCCTATTTGTTGATATGATTTCGACCCATACCCACATTAGCTTAGAAATAAGACCCTTTGGAACCATTATAAACCGATTTTGACTTTAATATAAAATAATATTTTGAGATATTCCTAAGGTGCCCCTCTCCTCCCTTATAAAAGGGCACCTCCTCCCCCTTCTCCTCACACCAATTTGAGCACTCAAGCTCGGCCAACCCCTGCCAAAATCCCTTATCCACTTCCCTAGAATAATCCTAGAGGTCCTGGTCTTCTTCAAAGACCAATCTTAGTTCCCTAAGTGGAGGATTCAAAGAGGCGTTTCAAAGAAGAGGTAATATCCATTACCGATCTTTTCAATTTCCTTCTTCTTCAACTTCTTCTTCTTTAGTTGTTTCATGATAAATTAATAACATCAGTATTACATAAATACTGATATGTCATTATAAATATAAAACAACCCTAATTCTCCTTCTATCCATCCTAAGGAAAAATGAAATCACCGCGCGTGCGTACGTACAGAATACCGTCTCCACGCCGTGGTGTAATCTATTTTCCGCCGCCACCTTAATAGGATGGGTATAATGGTGTAATGAGTAACTATATATGATTATTATAAAGTGATATTGATACTGAAATAGTATACATACAATTCAACACAATTCTACGACCATGGGAACGATATCATCGCTCGTGCGTACGTACGGACTACCGTCTCCACGACGTGATGAGATTCATTCTCAATGATTAACCATTCATGAATGATTATAAAGTATATATAATAAGTACTAATGAAATATATGACATAATAATGATACTGGATTCATTTATATTTATATTTATGTCATCTACTTAATTCCATTCAATTCAATAAGGAAACGAAGACAACGTTCATGCTTACGTACGGACTACCGTCTCTATGAACGGTGTATTTCATTACATTTATCTATATTATATATATATATATATATTCTGAATATATATTATATATAAATCATGTTTTACATTCTGGATATAAGTAATCATGATCCAAGTAATCATATTAATAATTACAAGTTAAAAACATGAACGACAAATGAGATGATTTTACGCAAAATGCTACTTTAACACGAATTTACAAAAGAATGGGTAATATAAAGTCATAAGTGGACCATATATGATATAATAAAAATTAATATGATTCTGGAATAAGTCAATAACATGAATTAAATCATTATACAGGAGTTTCGGACACTTACGAAGCAAATCGGACCTAAGGTAAGGGAAATATCACAATCTCATTTTTATCCGAGATTGTTTTTACTTTGGCATTTACTGGGGTATATTTTATCATCCACATCCATGTTTCCTCAATATGTAATATTATTTCCATCCACCTTCAATTTTTTAAATTGAATTTTACCCTTCGGTGAATTTTTAGTAAAGGATATGAAAGGAATCTTTTGTCGTTTTTCGTACGAGGTACTTTTTGACTTTTCCGACAAAAGTACGAAGAATGTTTTTTTTAACCTATAATGAATGAATGGATTTTTAAAACATTATTTCCAAGAAGCTTCCTTTAAAAGTTTTCAAGTTTATTTTTAATCAACTTCTTTTAGTTTAAAGTCGTATGACATGTTAAGAAAGAAAAAATGTTTTTGAAGAAGAGAGGATATTTTCCTCAAGAATGGAGTTCAAGTGTTTTATCAAAATTATTTTCCATCTAAAATAATAAAGGGTTCTGTTTTTATACCTATTATTACATTGATTTGATTATGTTGTGATGGAATTTTATTTTTATGAATTCTTTTATCTTATATGAATTGTTTTATGATGTCAAGATGTTTAAGATTCCCATTTTTATTACATGGGTTATGCAATGATGTATGATTTATGATTTTGTGGCACACATAAGAATGGTATCATTATGAGATGGGTGGGACCTATATCTCCCTCCAATTCATTGGGTAAAGATTTTATATCTCATGAGATAGACATGGCTGGAATGGTAGGTTATACCGGTTCAGTGAAACAGGACTGAAACGAGGGTTACTCGATTCAGAAAGAGACTTTGTCCACTAAGATCGTCTTGGAAATGAGTTTTGACTAACAAGAAATGATTCTCTATGATTATGTGTGTATGACACAAAGTTCAATGTTTTAAGTTATGATTATTGTGATTACATTTCACTGCCATGAGTTATCCCATGTTATGAAATTTTTCTCTCTTTTGCAGGTTATGATTTCCAAATTTTTTTGTTCTTATGAATATGATGTGATTGATATTTCTTTTGTTTACCCTTACTGAGCATTTGATCTTACCCTTTTATGTTTACTTTTCCCTAGGATATAAAGAAAGGTTTTAGGTATAAAAAAAGGGAAGATCTTTATGGGAGATATTGAAGATCTTTCACCACGATTAGAAGATTATATTCCGAGTTTCCAAAGACACTAAACTATTACGATCCTTGTGTGTGTGTTTTTGTTATGTACTAAGTATTCCGAAAATGTAATGTAATGTCAATGTACGTCAGGCTCCGGGTCTCTACACTGCCCATACTAGAAAAAAAAGAGAAAATATCACTATATATTTTTTCATCGTACTCCCCAAAACATGTAAAATGAAAATTCTATTAGGGTTGTATTTCAACACCTTGTAATGTCACCAAACTTCATCAATATCTTAATATATTTTTCATAGTATTATCTTTCAAAAATTTAAATAATTAAATTGGTATGGTATCATGAAGTACTATAATCAATTGTATCTGACCAAGATATGTGTTTTTCAACAATGTTTTGGAAAATTCTTCAATGTGCCCTAGATATGGAGCTATGTTTTAGAAATATGTATCATCCTCAGAAATATTACTAGTCTGACATAAAAATAAAAAAAACATAAAGCATATTCTAAGATATTTTCCTACGGATTCTAAATGTGGTTTTGATAAGCTCCTACCTCTAGTTTAGCTTTCATAAAATAATAGCCTTTACTAAAGAATTGTGATAGATTCTTATAAATTTCTATATATAATGATATGTAGAACACTAGTGTTCTTGTATGAAGTTAGAGAATGAAATATATTGGGACCTAATCTACTGCAATAAATTATAGTCAAGGATAGAGTCTTTTAGAAACACTTAAGGGAAACATAAATTTGAAGGATAATTTATCTAGAGAATTTTCAGTGTGATTAGGAATTTGTAGTTGTTGACAATGTGTTTTAAATATTTTCCCCTAAAATAAGTTAATTATATTTGTAATGAATGGATAAATAACCCAAATTTATATCATTCCATTTAAAATTCATTATAAAATCAGAAAATTAGATAACTGCTTGGTGCATCCACCTAACCTCTCTCAAGTTCACGATGTGTTCGATGTATCTATCGTGAGGAAGTAGATACTTGATCGATCTAAAGTACATAACTCAAGGGCCAAACTACTAGATCCAAATCTATCATATAAGGGAAAATTGGTGGATATTAGGGATCAAAGATAGAAATTTCTACAAATCAATACCACTCTCGTAGTTAATGTTTTTTTTTAAATTCAAAATCTTGAGAACGCTATATGAGAACATGAGGATGAAATGAGGTAGAGGTATTCTATGTTTTTAATACCAAAGTGATGAAATTTCTCATGTTAAATACATTTCATATTGGTTATAATGTAACACAAAGATATTTTAGAACAATAAAATTTAAATAAATTTAATTTTATAAATAACATGTGTCACACACAAGATCGAGTTTTAACAAAAACATTACACTATTAATATTATTATTTAAACATATATATATATCATAAAATGAACATTATATTAATTAGTGGGAAAAATAATAACCAATTTTCTAAAATTATTTATATAGGATTTAGATAAGTAATATATATTTAAGAATAAACACTTAATTTTTAGTCTAATGTAATTAAGATTTGGCAGTACAATTTTCTAAAAAAATTAATTTTTATTTTAGTTAAATATTAAAAGTTATTTTTCCAAATTATATAATATTTATTTATAAAAATAATCCTTATTTTACTAAATAACCTTTCAAAATTATATTTAGGTGATTATTTTGGGATATTTAGGGAAATATTATTTGTCGAGTAAATTGTAACATCCCAGGTAAATAAAGAATAAAGAATTTTCATATTAATTAATATTTACGAATTAAATATTAATTTTAATTAAAAGGGGTTTCTACATTCGATAGCGTACTCGATACGCAACGATGAGTTTCATTGAAATCTTACGTTGCACACTAGTAATATAATAATATTATTTTAAATTGTATTTAACATGTAGCCGTTGTACTAGCGGGAATGGATAGAAATAACTAAAATTTGATTATATATGTTTTTATATATTTTTACTTTTACCCAATAAAAGATAAAGGCTTAAAATACGGAAATAATTCAATTTTAGGCATTTATACCCTAATTTTCACTAAGGGTTCACTTATCACCTTTTGACGGCGAACCGTCATTAAATATAGTTTTTATCAATCTTATAAATTTTATTGGACCAAATATAACTCTTCTTTATAATCAGGACATCAAAATTTACTTTGTGTAAATTTTTGGTATCTTTCCGATAAAGTTCATTTTTTTAATGAATATTGTAAATGTTGTATTTTAATTCAAAACCTCTTTTTGATCTAATTTATTTATATGATTAGATTATTATTTGAATTGGTTTTAGAGTGAAATTAGAAAATATTTTTACCATTAAATCCAATAGTGGATGTTGGAATTAATTTCACTTTGAAATCGGACTTAAACTAGTGTCAATCTTTTGATAATTATTGTTTCAAAAAAACACGCTATTTGTCATGACATCGGGAATTAATTATTAAATTAATTAATTTGAATTATATGTTTTTAATTTTGTAAAATGGACTTCATTTTTTAATTTGTAATATCAAATATATCTTTGGGTGATTTTTTGGAATTTTTCTGAAAAACTTCAATTTTTGATGAATAGTGAAATCACTAAGTGGTACTTATAAAAACTGATTTTCCATTTAAATGAAAATTTTCCACCTTTGTGTATTTAATTTCAAAAATCCGACATACATGGTTGTCACTAAGAAGTAAAATGTGGTTCAATGAGATTAAAATAATACTTTGGTGAATGGCAACTTATTAAGTTTTTAATCGCGATTAGTGGTAATTAGTGTAGTTTAAGGTAAAAATAATGTTTTAATAATATGAGATGACCTAGAAACATGTACTACCCTCATTGAATGTGTCATGGCCGACCAAGAAAAGCCATGGGTCAACTTGGGGACCCCATAGAGCCACTTTGGTTGGAAAATGACATAAATAACTTTTATTTAATGTTAATGTAAAAAATGGCACAAACATGATATGTTTTACTAAAACAAGTTTTAAATGAGGTTATATAAGTAATATTTTTGATTATAAATATTCATTGGAAGGATAAAAATATTTACTAAATCATAGTATTTTTTTTATAATTTTTAGACATTAAATATATTAACTTATTTATGACATAATAATGATGCAGCGATGACATCATTATTTGACGATTTAAATAAAATGGAAATATAATGTAATATCTAAGACCTACACATGTACAAAACTTATTGGATGGGTGGATTTAGAACCCTTATCACCTTATCCACGAATTATATCCATTTGGGACCTTTTAAAAGCAAAACACATTTTCAAATAAAGTAATATTTCTTTACATTCCAAAAGTGCCCCTCCTCTCCTCTTATAAAAGGCCCCCACCTCTACCACCTTACCCACACTCCCAAAGCATTTGGCTCAGCCAAAACCTGCCCATTTTATCTCTCTAATTCCCTCTATTACTCTTTGAAGCCTCACTTTGGGAAGAAGCCTTACCAAGAAAGCCTTTGAGCTCAAACCAAAGGGAGTTACCAGATTTTAAGGTAAAGTCTTCACTTGAGTCCGTTTGTTTTATTTTGCTTCTCCAACCCCATAAACTCTTTTTATTTACTTCTTTTGTAACAAAACCAGTATATTAAATATTCTAGGATGTTTTTATAAGATTTATTCGAGCTACACATACACACACCTTCATCTAATGGTTAAAGAACATACTGTTTCCGTGGATGGTGAATTTATGCCTCCGGAAACGATGATTGTTCAACATTCCTTTAACACTTTCAAAGGTGGCCATTAAGATTTCACTATATTTATATATGATATATAATATGTTTATGTTTTCTTTAAGCTTCTGTATTATTCATTTTGGGCATACCTTTATGGTTTCCATTACGGGTAAACACGATATCTTCATTTAAGGAAGTGCGGACTACCGCCCCCTCAAAGTGATGTGATTCGTTAATGCCATATGTGGGACGTGTAAAGGATGGATTTAAAGTTATTATATATGATTTTATACTGGAATTATAATATACCTCTATATCATTATTATTTCTTTCCATTAAAGTATGAGATAGAAATGAAAGTAGCGTTAATGCGTACGTACGGCTTACCGTCTCCATGAACGGTGCATTTCATTTCTTATCCCCAAATGTAATGTACTATTAAAAGTACATGTATATAATGGATATATATAATGAATTATATATCTAAATGATGAATATAATTCTGGAATTAAAATATACATACCTCTCATTTAGTTTTAATTCCATTAATATGACAAAGAAATGAAAGTAGCGTTCATGCGTACGTAAGGCTTACTGTCTCCATGAACGGTGCATTTCATTTATTACCTATAAATGATTATGTAATATTATAAATACATGTATATGCTGGATATATATGATATATATGATATCCAAAACCAGGAATGTCATTCTGGATATAAAGAACCTTTGACCACACGAACAACATGTAATTGTAAGAAGTCCACTTTCGACTTAAGAACCAAATATCGACAAAACAAAAATTATTAACATAAATGGTTACATAATGTTTATAACATGGAAATAAGTGATATAAAAGGAATAATGAATTTTAAAAAGGTTCTTAATCAAGTATAAATTAACTCAAGTTTATTATTCAGGACGTTAAAGAACGATCGAGTCAAGTCGGACCCAAGGTAAGGGACTTCGTCTCAATCTCCTTTCATTGAGGCATATTTCGTTTTATACACAACTTTATTTTATACGGTGTATAAACTCCTTTGAATTTTACTTTTATACAAAAGGAATCTTTTTCTACGAAGTGTTTTACTAAATGACAAAAAAGAATGTTTTTTTAACGTACGCACTGACAACGACCTTTTCCGCCGCCACGAGTATTATTTGGTGTTTGGCTTCCTCAACAAGCCGTAATGTTTTTAAAATAAAATAAATACCATATACTATTTTATGTATTTTGGTATTGAAAATGGTTTTGATAAATTATTCTATTATGATATATTGTGATGTGGAAATGTTATCATTCCTTTATATTGGTTTTATGTTTTATGATTTTATAGTGGTACGTGGACATTTTAACGGGTGGTTACGTTATAAACCATATGACGGGTGGTGCCGTGAATACCAGGACGGGTGGTTACGTTATAACCTCCAATGCATTGGGTATGGAAGTCGGCCGTATGGCTATTCCATTAAGTATGTATGGAAATTGGTCGTATGGCTATTCCATTAAATGATATGTGTGGAAGTCGACCATATGGTTATTCCACTTAAGTATGTTTATGTCCCAAGTGACCTTTATATATGCTATGTGTTCTTTATATGGGTTTTATGGTAATACTTTGGTTACCAAAAGGTAAGTAATGATACTTTATTCAGTGAAGAGTTTTTACTACTTCATGATGGTGAAGGTATTACTTTGTTAGAGTATACATGTTTTACTTGATGTCTGAAAAAGTAATAGTTTTCATTCTTTGTGTATCCCTTACTGAGCTTTTTATGCTCACCCCAAGTTTTTTCGAAATGTTTTTCACAAGACTTAAAGTGGAATAAGGTCAAGGATGGGATCAAGGGAATGTAATGCTATATAAGACATGGAACTAGACATGTTTCTTTTTAAGAGTTTTTCTATTATGGAAACTTAGTAAAAGGGTCTACTTTTTAATCTTTTGAGATGTAATAGTTATGTTCTAATTCTCTAAAACTCTAAACCTGAAAAGATCCTCAATGTGAGTTATTCATTTAATTCAATATTATGTAAGGTTTAAGGATGGGGCCTTATAGTTGGTATCAGAGGTCAGTTTAGACAACTTTAGGAGTTAGAAAATTGTTAAATTATAAGTTAATTTATGATATGATTGAAATGGTATAGCATTTACAGATTACCATTTTGCTTCGCCTAAGATATTTCTTTGTTCAGAATAGTTTTCCATAGAGGAAACAAAGCAGCTATGTTGGGATGAAATCAGGGGGAAGACAACCTTCCAAATCAGCAACCTGAGATGGTCGGAATCCGAACTGAACAGTTTGTTGCAGTGATGGCACATCTGAATCAGGCTATAAATGGTGGTGGTATCCAAGCATGAGATCAGCCAGATCAACCACAGAGGAACATGTCAGTGGTGGAAGACTTAATGAGGCAACATCCCCCATCATTCAGAGGATCATATGACCCTGTGCAAGCTGAAGGGTGGATTAAAGCACTGGAGAAGATTTTTGATGTCATGGGGTGTTCAGAACATCAAAAGGTTAGTCTTGCTGTTTACCGTTTTGAAGGTGAAGTTGATCAGTGGTGGTCGATGGTGAAAAATATCAGGGATAGTGATGAGATTGAGGATCTTCACTGAGATGAATTCAAAGGTATGTTTCATGAGAAATATTTTCCTAAGGTGGTTCGTCTTAGGATGGAAAAACAGTTCCTAGAATTGAGGCGGTTGGATGATTCAGTGGCTGCTTATGAAGCAAAGTTCACTCGATTGGCAAGGTATGCTCCGAACTTCATACGAGATCTTGATAGTAAAATAAACCATTTTTACTCAGGGTTAAAGCCAAAGTATCTAAGGTCTTTAGCTTCTCATGAGTTCAAAAGTTATGAAAAACTTGTTCGATGTGTGGAGAAGGTGGAAATAGAGTTTGCCGATGATCAGGTGTTCTATGACAAACAACAGAATAAGAGGTCTAGTTGGCAGCTAAAGGGGAAGAATTCATCAAAGAAGCAAGGAGGTAAGAAATCCAAATATCCATCCTGTGAGAAGTGTGGTAAAATGCATCCTGGAGAATGTTTATCCAAGTCTGGTAAGTGCTTTCAGTGTGGTAAGTCTGGTCATATTGCTCGTAACTGTAAGGAAGATGATAAAGCAGGAAATGAAAAGCCAACGGTAAGATGTTTTAAGTGTAATGAAATGGGTCACTATTCAAATGAGTGTCTGACAAAGAGCTTGAGTGATGGTAAGTAGTTAGACTACAAGTAGAAAAGGGTGGTGAAATCCTTTGCAACTACTTTAGCAGATGTTGGGCCATCAAATTAAGTAGTATCAGGAGTTAAAAAGAAGATTGGTGAATGCTCCAGTTTTTCACTTCCTTCCAGGAATGGTGAGTTTGTTATATACAGTGATGCTTCGTTGAAGGGACTTGGCTATGTCCTAATGCAGAATGATCAGGTAATTGCTGATGCTTCACGTCAGTTGAAAACTCATGAGGTAAATTACCCTACACTTGATTTGGAATTAGCTGCTGTTGTCTTTGCTTCAAAAATTTGGAGGCATCATTTGTATGGAGTAAAGTGTGAAATATATACTGATCACAAAAGTTTAAAGTATATATTCACTCAGAAAGAATTGAACATGAGATAGAGGAGATGGCTGGAATTAATCAAGGATTATGATTTTATAATCCACAACCATCCAGGAAAAGCAAATAAAGTGGCTGATGCTTTGAGTCGAAAAAGTAATGCTTCATTAACCAAGCTACGTTTGGAATGAGATCCTTTGGTTTTTGATTTAATGAACTTTGGCATAGATGTTGTTGGTGCAGGAAGTCCTTCTGTTTTGTTCCAGGTATCAGTGAAATCTTCTCTATCAGACAGAATCAAGCAAGAACAGAAGCAAGATAGTGAGTTGCAGAAAAAGGTAGAGCTGGTTCAGAAAGGTAAGTTGCCTGAATTCAACATTGATAATGATTGTGTTTTGAGGTTTGGGAAGAGATTATGTGTGCCTTGTGATTCACAGTTGAAGAATGAGTTGTTATGTGAGGCTCATAGTTCTCCGTTTTCAGTTCATCCTGGCAGTACTAAGATGTACATAGATTTGTGGGGGTATTACTGGTGGGATGGAATGAAAAGAGATATTGCTGATTTTACTGTGAAGTGTTTGACTTGTCAGCAGGTTAAAGAAGAGCGGCAGTTACCTAAAGATATGTTTCAGCCTTTACCAGTGTCAGAGTGGAAATGGGAAAACATATCCATCGACTTTGTTGTGGGATTACCGAGGACATCTTGAGGTAATAATGCAATCTGGGTTATTGTTGATCGCTTGACCAAATCTGCTCATTTCCTTACTATTCGAGATACTTTCTCTCTAGCTCAACTTTCCCGTTTTTATCTTAAAGATATAGTCAGGTTACATGGAGTTCCTCTCTCCAAAGTATCTGACCGTGATCCCAGGTTCACTTCTAACTTTTGTAAAGGCCTTCAGAAGTCGTTGGGTACTGAATTAAATTTTAGTACAACTTTTCATCCCCAATCAGATGGGCAATCAGAACGAACAATTCAGACATTGGACGATATGCTACGAGCTTGTTCGATGGATTATCAGGGAATTTGGGACCAACATATTTCTTTGGTTGAATTTCATATAATAACAGTTTTCATTCTAGTATACAGATGGCACCATTTCAGGCATTATATGGGAAGCGGTGTCGAACACCAGCTTTTTGGGATGAAGTGGGTGAAAGGAAGTTGATGGGACCAGAATTAGTAGAAGAGATGGCAGAAAAGGTTCAGTTGATTCAGAAACACATGAGAACAGCTCAGAGCAGGCAGATGAGTTATGCGGATAACCGAAGGAAGGATCAATCTTTCGAGGTAGGTGATCATGTTTTTCTCAAGGTTTCTCCATGGAAATGTGTGATGCGATTTGGTAAGAAAGGAAAGCTGAGTCCAAGGTTCATTGGACCATATGAAATTATGGAGAGAGTTGGATCAGTTGCATACAAAGTGACATTACCTCTGAGTTTATCTCAGGTACACAATGTTTTTCATGTTTCAATGTTGAGGAAGTATATGCCAGATCCATCTCATGTTTTGAGTCCAAAGGTAGTTCAGCTGGAAGAGAAACTATCTTATGAAGAACAACCAGTCCAGATTCTTGACCACAGGGAGCAGGTGTTACGGAATAAGGTGATTCATCAGGTAAAGGTTTTGTGAAAAAACCATGTGATTGAAGAGGCAACGTGGGAATCTGAAAATGCTATGAGGGATAAATACCCCCACTTATTTTGATAAGTGATGAAAATTTCGAGGAAGAAATTCCCAAAAGGGGGGAAGACTGTAACATCCCAGGTAAATAAAGAATAATGAATTTTCATATTAATTAATATTTACGAATTAAATATTTATTTTAATTAAAAGGGGTTTCTACATTCGATAGCGTACTCGATACGCAACGATGGGTTTCATTGAAATCTTACGTTGCACACTAGTAATATAATAATATTATTTTAAATGGTAGTTAACATGTAGCCGTTGTACTGGCAGGAATGGATAGAAATAACTAAAATGTGATTATATATGTTTTTAAATGTTTTTACTTTTTCCCAATAAAAGATAAAGGCTTAAAATAGGGAAAGAATTCAATTTTAGGCATTTATACCCTAATTTTCACTAAGGGTTCACTTATCACCTTTTGACGGCGAACCGTCATTAAATATAGTTTTGATCAATCTTATAAATTCTATTGGAAGAAATATAACTCTTCTTTAGAATCTGGACATCAAAATTTACTTTGTGTAAATTTTTGGTATCTTTCCGATAAAGTTCATTTTTTTAATGAATATTGTAAATGTTGTATTTTAATTCAAAACCTCTTTTTGATCTAATTTATTTATATGATTAGATTATTATTTGAATTGGTTTTAGAGTAAAATTATAAAATATTTTTTTACCATTAAATCCAATAGTGGTCATTGGAATTAATTTCACTTTGAAGTCGGACTTAAACTAGTGTCAATCTTTTGATACTTATTGTTTCACAAAAACACGCTATTTGTCATGACAACGAGAATTAATTATTAATTTAATTAATCTTAATTATATGTTTTGAATTTTGTAAAATGGGCTTCATTTTTGAATTCTGAATATCAAATATAGCTTAGGGTGAATTTTTGGAATTTTTCTGAAAAACTTCAATTTTTGATGAATAGTGAAATCACTAAGTGGTACTTATCAAAACTGATTTTCCATTTAAATGAAATTTTGCCACCTTTGTGTATTGAATTTCAAAAATCCGACATACATGGTTGTCACTAAGAAGTAAAATGTGGTTCAATGAGATTAAAATAATTTTTTGGTGAATAGTAACTTATTAAGTTTTTAATCGAGATTAGTGGTAATTAGTGTAGTTTAAGGTAAAAATAATGTTTTAATAATATGAGAAGACCTAGACACATGTCCTAACCTCATTGGATGTGTCATGGCCGACCAAGAAAAGACATGGGTCAACTTGGGGACCCCATGGAGCCACTTTGGTTGGAAAATGACATAAATACCTTTTATTTAATGTTAATGTAAAAAATGGCACAAACATGATATATTTTACTAAAACAATTTTTAAATGGGGTTATACAAGTCAGATTTTTGATTATAAATAGTCATTGGAATTATAAAACGATTTCCTAAATAATAGTATTTTTTTTATAATTTTTAGACATTATATAAATTAACGTATTTCTGACATAATAATGATGCAGCGATGACATCATTATTTGACGATTTAAATAAAATGGAAAGATAATGTAATATC
The DNA here is from genome assembly GCA_963277665.1 of Viscum album. Lineage (NCBI taxonomy): Eukaryota > Viridiplantae > Streptophyta > Magnoliopsida > Santalales > Viscaceae > Viscum > Viscum album. The sequence goes on along the minus strand of OY728138.1, from coordinate 1,099,157,123 downwards.
TAAGATCTAAACATGTCCAAAACCTATTGTATGGGTGGATTTAGAACCCTTATCACCTTATCCACGAATTATATCAATGTGGGACCTTTTAAAACCGAAACACATTTTCAAATAAAGTAATATTTCTTTACTTTCCAAAAGTGCCCCTCCTCTCCTCTTATAAATGGCCCCCACCTCTACCACCTTACCCACACTCCCAAAGCCTTTGTCTCGGCCAACCCCTGCCCATTGTATCTCTCCACTTCCATCTCTTACTCCTTGAAGCCTCAATTTGGGCAGAAGTCTTCCCAAGGAAGCCTTTGAGCCCAAACCAAAGGGAGTTACCCCATTTTAAGGTAAAGTCTTCACTGGAGTCCTTTTGTTTTATTTTGCTTCTCCAACCCCCTAAAATCTTTTTATTTACATCTTTTGTAACAAAAACAGTATCTTAAATATACTAGGATGTTTTTATAAGATTTATTCGAGCTACACTTACACACACCTTCATCTAATGGTTAAAGAACATACTGTTTCCGTGGATGGTGAATTTATGCCTCCCGAAACGATGATTGTTAAACATTCCTTTAACACCTTCAAAGGTGTTCATTAATATGTCACTATATTTATATATGATATATAATATGTTTTTGTTTTCTTTAAGCTTCTGTATTTTTCATTTTGGGCATACCTTTATGGTTTCCATTATGGGTAAACACGATATCTTCATTTAAGGAAGTGTGGACTACCGCCCCCTCAAAGTGATGTGATTCGTTAATGCCATATGTGGGACGTGTAAAGGATGGATTTAAAGTTATTATATATGATTATATACTGGAATTATAATATACCTCTATATCATTATTATTTCTTTCCATTAAAGTATGAGATAGAAATGAAAGTAGCGTTCATGCGTACGTACGGCTTACCGTCTTCATGAACGGTGCATTTCATTTCTTATCCCCAAATGTAATGTACTGTTAAAAGTACATGTATATAATGGATATATATAATGAATGATATATCTAAATGATGAATATAATTCTGGAATTAAAATATACATACCTCTCATTGAGTTTTAATTCCATTAATATGACAAAGAAATGATAGTAACGTTCATGCGTACGTACGGCTTACCGTCTCCATGAATGGTGCATTTCATTTCTTACCTCTAAATGATTATGTAATATTATAAATACATGTATATGCTGGATATATATGATATATATGATATCCAAAACCAGGAATTTCATTCTGGATATAAAGAACCTTTGACAACATGAACAACATGTAATTGTAAGAAGTCCACTTTCGACTTAAGAACCAAATCTCGACAAAACAAACATTATTAACTTAAATGGTTACATAATGTTTATAACATGGCAATAAGTGATATAAAAGGAATAATGAACTTTAAAAAGGTCCTTAATAAAGTATAAATTAACTCAAGTTTATTATTCAGGACGTTAAAGAACGATCGAGTCAAGTCGGACCCAGGGTAAGGGAATTCGTCTCAATCTCCTTTCATTGAGGCATATTTCGTTTAATACACAACTTTATTTTATACAGTGCATAAAATCCTTTGACATTTACTTTTATACAAAAGGAATCTTTTTCTACGAATCGCTTTACCGAACGACAAAACTGAATGTTTTTTTAACGTACGCGGTGACAACAACCTTTTCCGCCGCCGCGAGTATTATTTGGTCTTTGGCTTCCTCAACAAGCCGTAATGTTTTTAATATAAAATAAATACCATATACTCTTTTATGTATTTTGTTATTGAAAATGGTTTTGATAAAGGATTCTATTATTATATATTGTGATGTGGAAATGTTATCATTCCTTTATATTGGTTTTATGTTTTATGATTTTATATTGGTATTTGGACATTTTAACAGGTGGTTACGTTATAAACCGAATGACGGGTGGTGCCGTGAATACCAGGACGGGTGGTTACGTTATAACCTCCAATGCATTGGGTATGGAAGTCGGCCGTATGGCTATTCCATTAAGTATTAATGGAAATTGGCCGTACGACTATTCCATTAAGTGATGTGTGTTGAAGTTGACCGTATGGTTATTCCACTTAAGTATGTTTATGCCCCAAGTTACCTTTATATATGCTATGTGTTCTTTATATGGGTTTTATGGTAATCCTTTGGTTACAAAAAGGTAAGTTATGATACATTATTCAGTGAAGAGTTTTTACTACTTCATGATGGTGAAGGTATTACTTTGTTAGAGTATACATGGTTTACTTGATGTTTGAAAAAGTAACAGTTTTCATTCTTTGTGTATCCCTTACTGAGCTTTTTATGCTCACCCCATGTTTTTTCGAAATGTTTTTCACAGGACTTAAAGTGGAATAAGGTCAAGGATGGGATCAAGGGAATGTCATGCTATATAATACATGGAACTAGAAATGTTTCTTTTTAAGATTTTTTCTATTATGGAAACTTAGTATAAGTGTCTACTTTGTAATATTTTGAGATGTAATAGTTATGTTCTAATTCTCTAAAACTCTAAACCTGAAAAGATCCTCAATGTGAATTATTAATTTAATTAAATATTAAGTAAGGTTTAAGGCTGGGGCCTTATATAAATAATGAAATATACTGAGTTTTATTAAAAATTACATTTTTAAAGCATTTTAAAAGATTCAAATTTTTCTAAAATGTGTTAAAGTAAAATTAGTAAAATTATGCAATTGATAATCCATTTTATTCCATTTTAATTAGATTCATATCATCTTTCGATATTAAATTTTTTTATATTTATGAAAAGATTCTCTTAGGAAAACTACCTTTTCATCATATCTATTAATTTATTTTTATATTATGTTTCCCCAAATATGTGAATGGAATTAGCTAAAATACAATAAATATTCGGAAATATCTTATTTTATATTATATAATAAGTTCAAATGAATTTTTTTTTCAAAATTAATAGTTATAATAACTAAAATTAATTACCATGGGTATGGTTTAAACAAGGTTATTAGGGGTTAAACAATAATGGTAATGGGTAAAATGTCCTAAGAATATGTATAATTTATATAATATTTAAATAAATATACAAAATATTATATAAGTTTACATAATGAAGCATTTTTTATCCATGTAGGATTTTTAAAACATGGGTAAACGTTTTTCTTTTGAAAAATTCCACGTTTGTCCACACCCCCACATAAAAAGAGGAAACACTTCTACTCTCTTCCAAATTCCAGAAAAAAACTGATCTTCTATTAAATTAAAAAATATATATCTTAAATTCCTCAGCACATCCTAGGTTCCTTTGTGTTTTTTACTAAACCCTCTAATGAAGGATGCTGGTGTAAAACTAATGTTGCTTTGTCGGGAAAAGGTAATGTTCTTAACTAATAATTTTTATTATATTTCTTATTATGAATCCATAAAATCCTATAAAAATGATGATATAATAAATCATTACGTTTCATATACTGGGATTTTATTATGTTAATTTAATAACCTACATCCATGTCCACTTCGATCGAATGGGGATTGAAACCATCAATCGTGTGTATGGTGGACTATCACCTCATGAAAAAGAGAAACTATCTATCAATCACCACTTAAAAAAGTAGGATATAATATTGGATTGAAATTATATATATTATATTCATAACTTAATTATACTAATTTAATTATAATATAATATTTCCCTTTATAATTTCCATTTAGTGGGAATACGATAACATCGCTTGTGTATACAGCGAACTACTGTCTTGCAAAGCTACGAATTTTTTTCAGTTAGGATTTTTATGGAAGGTAATAATGGTAAATTTAATAAATATATTTGATAAATACAACATAATAATTTCTAAATTAATGTAATATTTAATTTAAATTCCTTTAGTTTTTTCCATCTAAAAAATAGAAAAAATCATTCAAGCATACATACATCATATAGTCTCCCTATACAATGTAATTAATTTCATATTAATATCTTCTATGGATACCTATCATAAAATATTTAATAAATATATATAATAGTTCATTAATTATATAAAACAAAAATATTATGGAACCATGATTTTAAAAATGACTAAGAATATCATATAAAAACATACATGAAATAAAATAAAGATATTACATGTAACACTATTTCAATATGGAGTTATTAATAAACACGTAATAAAAGATAACACGTAAGTCATATATGTTATGATATATATGATTATGTTTATTGAAAAGATTTATAAAAACTACATTTATTATATCACAATTCCAAACATTTATAATGAATGTCAAGACTTATGGAAATGGAATTTCATATCAAATTTGATTCATTGAAACATATGTTTTGTTATGCCCATATTTTTTATAATATTTATTTATAGTCCATTTGAAATTTTATATCATGAAATTTTTTGATATATTTCTTTTTAATGATTAATTTAAATTTTTTTCCCTTGGTATTATTATTCTATATATAACAATGTGGTAATGGATTTATGATGCTATCTCACAATTTATCAGGATGATTTATTATTATGATTTTGATGATAAAATAATATAATCTATTACTTAATAATACTAATAATTTCTAATATACTACAAATATTATATAAAATGTTTCTCTTCATTTTACTCTCTTTATGAACTCAAATTTTCAGTAGAATATTTTTAATAAAAAATAAACATTATTTATCCCTTCATCTGAAGGCCCTTTTTCTACAATGTAAATGTTTTTAAAAATAATTTTAGAGAATGTTTTTAATATTTTTCAATGATTTTTAAAGAAAATTTTCTCCATGTTGGAATTTTTAGAAATGGTATTAATGGATTATTATTATTTTAAAAATGAGGTACTTTTGACCTTTACTAAAAATGTTATAGAAATTTTTATTTTAACGTGTATCGAGTTAATGGTATTTTCCACCACTGTTATAAGTCAATGTTATAGTTAATCATTTATAAGTTTCAAATTATATTTTAAAATAAAATTATTTCTTTATTTTAATTGAAATTATTGTTTATAAAATTATATTTTCAAATTGGTAATGTTATTTTCCCTATGAAATGTTCCAAGTGATATTTTAAATACTTTTACATCTATGATGACATAATTTGATTCTAATTATTCTTTAATGGGGACATAATAAAACAATAATATCCTCATTTATTACTTGAATGGTTTATATTTATGTTGTCATGATGTTTATGAAAAACATTACTTTTCCATGAGTTTTGCAATGATGTTATAATGGAATGTTTATGAAACCCATTTAATTTTAATGGGTCATATTCTGATGAAAAGTTTATGAATCCCATTTCCATTCCATAGGTTCTGATATATTGAATGTTTTATGAACTTTGGGGAAAAATGGTAGATTTTCATTATGTGATTGGTGGTTTTATTATTAATAAGAAAGGTGATAATGTTATAACCTATGTTAGTGGTTACATTATAATGAAGAATAGTGAATATATTATAACCAAGAATAGTTTATAATGTTTTAAAACAATAATTTTGTAACCTATATCTCCCACAAATGAGATGGGTAAATAATCATATCTCATGAGAAAAATAGGAGAAATTGGAGAGTAATATAGTTCTGTAACGGAATTGTCCCATTATGATAGTTTTGGGAGTCAATAATGAATACTACGATGGTTTGTGGAGTGAACCCATTTCTCTATGATAGTTTTGGGAAATATACATGACTAATATGGAAATTATTTTCTATGCTTATGTGTATATGACAAATATATATCTTATAAAAATGTTATTATCACATGGAAAAATTTAATTTCTTCCATATTTATTCATGTATTATGGAAACCCAATATTTATTCCATATATCATGTTTATGATCTATGAGATGAATGTTGTACATCTCAAATGTTATTCTCATTTTCTCATACCGTTATGCTCATATTATATCAATTTCTCCATTTTTTACACTTAATATGCATCAAAGATCAAATTTTTTATGTTTCCTTTCCCAATGATTTAAATAAGTATATTTTTTATGATATTCCTTAGAAGTGTTTAAGGTATGTAGAAATTAATGGGGGGTGATGTAGTTCACATATACAGTAGTTTCTTATATATACATGTTACCAAAGGCACTATGTAACACCCTAAGATTGTGTGAAATATTTTTTTTTCAAATTCAATAAATATATTGACATTTAAAATTTCATGAAACACTAATTTTTTATATATTAAATCACTAATTCAAAAATTGCTTCCACACAACACTAACTTGGCTTGTGCTACAGGAAACACCAACTTATAATATGTTACATGCAACACTGAGTTTCTTTGAAGTATCATTTTATTATTTTGTTGATTTAAATGATATAATTATATACTAGCAATTAAGTATACAATATGAATAATAATAACTAAATTTCGAATATTTTATAAAATTGTTTTATATAAATAAAATATATTGATAATTAAAATATGTTTTTGTAAAAAGTCTTTATTTGTTTAATAATATTATAATTTCAAATGAAATTCTTTTCGTGTCCATCTGTGAAAAATAATAAAAATAATTTAATAAATAATTATAAATTAAATTTGATAAAATTAAATTAAAATTTTAATTTATAAATTCAAAATTATCTTATGGTAAATTTTTGGGATTTTTCAGAGAAACATAATTTTTTTTGATGAATAGTAAAAAGTGTAGAATTTTAATTCGAAACAATTTTTTATCTATTTAGTTTATAAGGATAAATTATATTTTAAATTGGAACCATTGTTTAATTAGATAATAATTTTATCAATTAATCTAATTTAGGTCATTATAATCAATTCCACTTTGAAACCATGTATAAAAACATGACAAACTTCTGAATATTTTACTTTAAAAACCTGCATTATCATCACACATGTATGAATACATATAATTTTATTCCTAGAACAATTATTATTTTAATTTCGAATAAATTGATTCTATATTTGGAATTATTATATTTTATAAGGTATAATAATTTAAAACTATTTTTTTAACAAATTGTGTAGTGAATGTAGTAAAAAGTAATTACAAAAATTAAGGTCAAATTTGAATTAATAGGGACTAAACCATAATCTTATGGGACCAAAAAACCTATAAAATTATAAAATATCAATTTGATAGAAATATTTGTACACTATTGTACCTATTATCTAATTCATTCCATTATTGGATCCACTTTATAAAGGAAAAGTTTTGTTGGAACTGCTTTTCCCAAATTTTATTGGAGTTCCAATCCCCCTCCAATATTAAAATGCCCTATCCCCTCCCACATACTTGCACCTATAAAGAAAAATTTTATTGTCCAATATCTACCAAAATAAATCAAAAACATTCATCAAATCATCTTTCAATCCTCTCCTTGGGCATAAATCAATCATAAGAATCACATTGAGGCAAACCAGAAGGAGTTACCCGAATAAGAGGTAAAATTATTCCTTGAGTTATCTACTTTATTTCAAATATACCCCACATAAAGAATTCTTATTACATTATTTTACTAAAAAATTGTATCCAAAATGTACTATTATGTTTTTATTCTATGTTTTATACCTAACAATTCACACACTTCCATAAAATGGGTGTTGAACATACTGTTTATGCATATGGACAACTACTGCCTCAAAAGATGATGACTGTTTATTCTTCTATTACAACCTATCATGGTGGTAATTGTGATGGAAATTATATTTATATATAATAGTAATTATGTTTATAATGTCTTTAATCTTATTTAATTTTTTTAAAACCCATATATTTATACATTCCAGTTTGTGTAAATGCGATAATTTTGTTTGAGGAAGTTTGGACTACATCCCCCACAAAGTGATGTGATTTTTTCACACACTACATGGATTTTATTAAAGATTGTTTTAGTGAATTGTATTATATTTGTAAATTTATAATTCTAATTTAATGATATTATATACATATATATATATATATATTTCATTTTGTTTCTTTCTTTCAATATGACAATAAAAATGAAAATAGTGTTCATGCGTATGTACGACATACCATATCGATGAATGGTGTATTCCATTTCATACTTATGTATTCTATAGATTATTAAAATAAAAATTTAATGATTTTACATGATATTTATATCAAGTTTTAAATTCTCTAAATCATGATATATTTATAATCACCAATGATATAAAAAATTAAGACACATGTGAAAAACAAATTGGATATTACTTGAAGTGAAACCTTAATATAGAATTGTTAACGGGAGGGTAATATAAGGTCATAAAAAAACAATGTATGATATTAGATAAAATAATATTTTTATGTGATATATTTATAATAAACCTATATTTTTTATACATAAATTCTGTACGAGTATAACTATAGTTAAGACACAAGATAAGGGGATTTCATCTTACTTTTTACTTTTGTGAGATACATTCCATGTTCACCACTCCTTCTTTTTTCATGGTGTATATAATAAAAATGAATTTATTATAATATTATTATTCTTAAATATATTTTTAGTTACATATCAATTATATTATCTTCCTTTCATGAGGGATATATTTCACAAGTTTTGAAATTGTTTAGATTGTTGTGTATCAAATTACATTTGTTGAGGCACATGCCATGTTATGCACCTATATTTTTATATGAGTTGTTCATAATACATTTTAAATGTTATATAATGAATACTATTCCATTCATTATATTTTAATATTAATTTAATTTATCATTCTTACATGGGGAGTGTGGTTTAAGGTTATTTAGTGATAAATGTTTATTAAAAAAATGTCATCGCTTTTCAAGATTTTTTTATGATAATGATTCATCAATTGAAATAATATAATCTCTATATCAACAAAATTAAAGAATTTTTTTATCCTATAGTTATTACTAATATATTCATGTATTGATACCATTTTTTTACTCTTTTTTACATAGTATTTTTATGAATTGGTTTTAAAGAAATGTCATGTTTACCTTCTCTTTAGTTGGAAATTTGAGTTCTTTAAAAAAAAGTTTTCTAAAAAGGGTTTTCATGAATATTTTACTATTCTACTATATTCATCAAAATATATTTTTTCCTTTCTATATTTTATCAATTCTTTCAAAGTAATCTTATTATAAAATTTCTAGAAAAGATTTTTCTAACCTTTTACCATGAAAGAGGATTATTCTTCTTACATTGTATGACATATATAGATTTACCAACAGATTAATCTTCCTTTTCATGTTCAAAAATATAATTTTTAATGGTTTAAAAAAAAATAATTTTCAACGTAATAATATTCTTAAAATTTTTCATATTTCCTTATATATTTTCAATTTATTTTTCAAATTAAATTATTTTCTAAATGTTTTCAAAGCTTCAATTATAAGTTTTCTAGGAAAATTATTTTTGAAATGTTTTTTGGATTCATTAATATATTCTCAATTAATTTTTTCTTCAAATATTTTTCATATTTCATTTATATTTTTTCTAGGAAAATTGTTTTGAATTTTTTCATAAATATTTAATAAGTTTTGAAGGTAAATTTTTTTTTTATTTTTTCTCAAGATTTATTTCTATGTTTTTCAGGAAAATTTCCTTCATAATATTTTCAGGCTTCTTTTATAAGTTTTCAAGGAAATGATTTTTAAAAACGATTTCATGAATTTTTTATATGTTTGATGAGTATTTTAAAAGAAATGATTTAAAACAAATGTCAATATCCTTCTATAATTTTTAATGGAAAATGGTTTTTAAATTATTTTTAATCTCTATTTATATGGTTTTTAATAAAATTATTTCCGAACGGTTTTCACAACATCAATTATATGATTTCAATTTTATGTTCAATAAAATGGTTTTCAATTGGTTTTTAAGTTTTAAAGATATTTTTTTAAAGGGAAATGGATATTTTTATTAAGAAATGTTTTCAAAACATATTTCTATGTTATTTTCCATTTAATATGACATATTTTGATGTTACTCATACTCGGATAGAAAATTATATGAATGTTATATTAACATTCTTTCTAAAATGGTTTTCATTTTGAGGGAATGATCCTTATAACACATGTTTCTCTTCCACAAGTTATATGATTTTGACACTATCTTTATTTATTGAGTAATGCCTTGATGAAATGATTATGAAACATGTATATTTTTTATAGTCTAAGATATGGTTACTTTTTTATGACACAGATTAAATTTTAGGGGTTATGATATGAATATTTATGAACTTTTAGAACATTTATGTTTGATTTAATTATAGGTGGGACCTATATATCCCTATAAATCATTTGGAAAAGATTTATATATCATTATATATACATGGTTGGAATGAGAAATGTTCTTTGTTCAGAATTTCATGCATGGAATGTGAAGTGAACTTGGTTCAGTAATAGAAGGCTTGAATGGTGTGTGAACCCAGTTTAGAAAAGGACGTTGTCTAGTAAGATGACCTTGGTAGAAATTATTTTACTACAATGGAAATCATTAAAAATGCTTATGTGTCAACCAAAATTAATTTTTTTGTTTCTATATTTTGATTTCATGACTTATTTCATTTAGTTCCTTATGATTAATTTCTTATGAACTACTATGATTTATTCCTTGATTCATGTTTACGATCTTATGATATGTAGGGTATGATCTGGGAATGTTATGATCACATTATCATACCTTTAAGTGCATTATTATGACTACATGTCTCCCATATTTACCCTTACTTAGAACATGATCTCTCCCCTTTATATGTTTCATTCCCCAGATTATGAAGATATTTATTAAGTTTGTTCTTTCTAAGAAGGATGGTTGTCATGAAGTACATATTGAGAGACAATGTTGCTCAATTATGTACTGTTGTTTATGCTTACATGTTTCTAAAGATACTATAATAATATGTTCTTTGGGTGTCTGTTTGTATAAAGTTTTCTGTTTTCCAAAATGTTATATATTGTTAATGAGTGAAATTTGAATGTCACGATAGTTGGTATTAGGGAAACATTTTAGTTAAACATTGGAATTTTGGATGGGAAATCCTCATTGTGAAATGTAGGGACATGTCTAAGGATATGTCAAAGGATATGGAAAGGTATTATAAAATCTCTTGGAATTTTGTTAAAGGGCAGATTGAATGGTTTTCTAGAAATAAATAACTATTTGGATACTATAAGTGAATGTGGATCTGGAATATATTTTCTAGGCGTAACAACTTTGAAAAGATATTCTCAGCCTTAATTGGGGTAACCTTGTACTTTACAATAGGCCTTTCTTCAAACTTGGTTTGAATCTCTTGAGGGATATGATTAGGGAATCCACAAACTCTCCATGAACCATCAAGAAGGATTTAAATATGTGTTGGTTATGAATAACCTAGGTTGAACCTAGGGTGATGTAGATTAAGGAAGGTTTAATGATTTATACAACAAATAACAAATTATTTTCATGACTATGTTGATTTATTCATTGATATGTAATGGTAACACTATTCATCCAATATTATTCCATGGATAAAACTGGAAGTATATAGATTATTGTTGAATGTGATGGATGATTTTATAATGATAAATCAAGTGTAATGATCACTGGAGAAAAACATGTTTTGATCATTCCAAATTAATTTTTATGGAACTTTATGATCAATATATACCTAACAAACTCTTAGACAAAACAAGGAAGAAAAGCAGTGATTTTGCTGAGATTTTGGGTAATGGACACCTTGGAGGAATGAATATTCAGTTTCCTTTGTGTATGGAATGTGGAAATAATCACATATGTGGATGTATTAGAGGAACAAGAAGTTGTTTTGAATATAGAAAATAAAGACATACGGAATGTGACTACAAGGGAAAAGTGAAGAGTTCAGTTAACAAAATAATTAAGAATATTGTACTCCCGAAGACATCATCGAATGTTAATTGTTTTATGTATGTAATAAATGGTCATTATGAAACTCAATGTCCTAAGATAAAATCTCATAAATAAAACCAGAATGGTGGTGTGAGTAATGGTTATATTTCTTATGATAAAGATACTACATATGAAATGGTATAGGAAATATGTATTATATAATAGGATGAGGAATCCTTATTAATGGATTTAGGATGCAATAATATAAGTTTTTATTTATTTGGATTCTAGAATTATAGAATGTTAAATATATAAGGATTTCCCAGTTTATGTTTTTTGCTAATGTTTTGAAAGAATACATTCAATGGATCTAAGGGAATAGAAAATTGATTTAATAGCAAAGTGATTTCCATGGAAAACACATGATTAAGGTAAATATAACCCTTAATATGTTCCTTATGTTATGATAATGTTTCTAGGATAAATATTTGTTGGATATATCAATTTTATGGTAATGATTACCTTGGAACTAATTAGGGACTTTTTGATAAGTAGTTTTTGCTATCATATAAAAAGTTTTAACCTTATTGGATTTATGGTATCTATATAGTAATATTTGGAGTATGTAAGAATTCATGTTTTCTATAATTATTTAGGGTTATTTTAGTTATTACCATGATTTAATAGAAAATATGATGAGGGTATTCACATGTTTAGAATGTGACAACCACAAACTACTTTTTTATATATAGTGGATCAATGTTAAGCTGATTTCATGATTTTCTTTCTAAAGTTTTGTATTCTCATCTTTAATAAGGTTTATATGTTTAACCATTTATTTAATGTTTATGTTAAAATTTAGAAGAAATTATTTTATTGATATTGAAAATAAAACCCTAGATAATATTATATTTAGTGAATAACCTTATTTCATGGATTTCTATCAAATTAAATTTATAAATTATATTGTTACCATTTTATAAATGGATATCATGTATGTCAGGTGATAACCAATCGATTCTAGTGAGGGTGTAGGTCTTGAACCCATGACCGAAGAAATCAGGGTTTTACACCTACCACTAGCCTATGCGATGTTCTGGTAATTGTATAATTATTTCTTATGAATAAATATTTATGATTAAATAGAAGTGTAAATTTTTATAATAACATATTAATTTAATAACCATATTTATTATAAAGAGTACTAATAGAAAAATAGTCATACTTTTCATTATTTTATGGGACTTTATATATCCTAAAAGTGTATTTTAGTACTTCAGGCATGAAATATAATTTTTAGACATCCATTTATTGATGTAATAGATGAATTAGATATAGAAAAAAGAAAAACCAAATAATGAAATTCTGTTTATATAAATATATCATGTAATTATATTTCTTTTTAATATCGGTCAATAAAATAATTACTCAAGGATAGGATAATTATCAATAAGGATATTGTGTTTTTCCAGTAACAAAATTTTGGTTGAACCCACAGTCATTTAAATACTAAAAAATTATGACTTGAGGACCTCAACTTTTCTCAGATCATTCACTTGTTTGGGATTGATGACGTCAGTCACTCCCCATAAATATCTAGGCTTTTCCTCTATATCCCATCTTCACTCACAAACTTTGTTCTCTATGAGGAAACCTAGTTAGATGTTACATTAGGAAGTCTTTATGGTTCCAACATTCACTTTTTAAAGGGTGTTTTAGTATTCATATTCGATGATGTGGATTTCTATGAAATTAAAATTAATGTATTTAAAATTTGATAACCCATATGAATTTTTATAGAGAAATTCATTTTTAGGGGGGGTAGAATATGACACTATGATATTTTGTGAAATAAATATTTTTTAAAAATAATTTAATCTTTGGATATTTTTCATTTCAAACAACACTAATTTTGTTTATATTAGATCACTAATTCCAACACTCCTTCCACATGAAACTGACTTGGTTTGTTCTACATGCAACAATGAATTGGCATACGTTTCACACACAACTATGTTTCTAGGGAGCCTTATTTTTCAATTATAATTATTTTAATGTGATAATTGTAACATATAAGCAAATTATAGTAATATATATAGTAATAAATTATTTTAAAATATTAAATATTTATTATATATAAATAAAAAAATTGATAACGAAAAATAATTTTTTTTGGAAATGTCTTTATATGTTTGAAAATTATAAAATCTAAAATGAACTGCTTTTCATGTCCTTCTGTGAAATAAAGAAAATTAATTTAATACACATTTAGAAATTTAATTTGATAATATAAGCTTCAGATTTTGAATTTATAAGGAATAAATTATCTTAGGGTGAATTTTGTGATTTTTCTAAGAAACATCATTTTTAGATGAATTGTAAAAATATAAAATTTTAATTCAAAAATACTTTTTAATATACTTTAATTATAAGGGTAAATTATATTATAAATTTATTTGAATGTTTAAATATATAATATTTTTATAAAATAATCCAATTTATGTCATCAAAATCAGTTTCACATTGAAATTTAGTATAAAAACACGGAGAACCGTTGTACGATTTTACTATAAAATCAACCATTATCTCCCTGTATGTGGGATTAAATTTCATTTAATTTCAGAAACTTATATGTTTAAATTTTGGAAAAAAATGATTCCATATTTCAAATATTAATAGTTTATAATAGACAATATATTCAAATAAATTTCTTACCAAAAAGATTAATGAATGATGTTAAAATTAATTACAACACTAATAGTCAAATTAAGTTTAATAAAAGGCTAAACATTAATCTTAAGGGCTGAAAAAAACCTTAACAATTTTACATGATCTATTGGATGGAAATATTTAGACCAAATATTCTATTTCATAGAAATTTTGTTCATTCTTTTATGCACTTGAAATGGGAAAAATATGAGTGGAGTTCTTTGTCTTCAAATTTATGAGACTGTCACTCCGCCTAAAATATAAAAAGGCCTCTTCTCCTCTAAATTCCTAACAACTATCAAGACACTTAGGATCGGCCAATATCTACCCCAATATATCATAATAATACCTCACCTCATACTATAATCTGTCACATTAGCATGCATTAATCCATGGAGGCCCTTTGGTGCAAACTAACAGAAGCTACCGAAATAAGAGGTAACATTCTTCCTCGAGTTATTTTCTTTATTTCAATTATACCCGACATAATTATTCTTATTCCATAATTGTAGGACAAAAAAATTATCATAAATATACTATGATTTTTTTATGATAATGGTTTTACTAATACTTACACACACATCCATCTAATGGTAATGAATTGTTTTTGTGTCTGTGGAGAACTAGTGCCTCACAAAATAATGACTATCCATTCTTCCATTACCACCTCTCATGGTAGAAATTTTTATGGAAAAAATATTCATATATAAAATATTTTATATTTATAATTTTTTTAAGAATATTTAATTATTTTAAAACAAATATATTTATAATTTTCATTTTGTGTTAATACGATCATTTATTTTAAAGTAGTATAGACTACCGCCAATCAAAGTGATGTGATTCATTCACACACTACATAGAATTTTTTAAGAATAGTTTTTTGGATATTTTATTACATATATGACATGGAAATTATACTATAATGATATTATAGTCATATATTTCATTTTATTTGTTTCCTTCATTATGATAATAAAAACAAAAACTATGTCCATGTTTATGTATAACTTTACATATCCTGGGATAGTGTATTCCATTTCACAATTCTATATTATATAGATTATTTTAATACAAATATAATGAGTATACATGGTATATATATATATATATATATTACATTTTATATATCATGATATAAATATAAGGACCAAATATATAACAGATGAATACACTTGTGAAAAAAAGCGAATATTTCAGGAATTGAAACCTCAACATAGAATTATAAAGTAGAGGGTAATATAAGGTCATAATAAAAACTGTATGGTAATAGATTAAATAATATAGTTTTTTGATATATTTATAATAAACTAATATTTATTATATAGTAATGTTTTATGAGTATGGTGAGAGTCAAGACACAACGTAAGGGGATTTCATCTCACCTTTTTTACTTATGTGAGATACCTTCCATGTTCACCACTATTTCCTTTTGTGTTGTTTATATACTACCCATGAATGTATATATTATTATTATTCTTAAATTTATGGTTATTTACCGTTCCATCTTATTATATTACATTCATGAAGTTTATGTGTCAAAATTTACCAAATTGGTACGATAGTTTTGTCTTAATTTATATTCTTTGGGACACATGCCATGTTTTGCAGCTGTATTTCTATATGAGGCGTACAGACTACATTTGACATGTTATATCATGAAAATCCTTCATTTAATAATATTTTATGCCTCATCTAAATTTAAATTCATTCATGGGTATTACAGATCAAAGTTATTAAGTGATAAGTGTTTTTTGAAACAATCTCATTGCTTTTTTAGGTTGTTTATGATTGTGATTCATATGCTGAAATTTTATAATAATTATCTGAATGATGCTCACGAATATTATTATCATCTGGTTATTTATTATATATTCATGTATCAGTATAATTTTTCAACTCTCTGGCATATAAGATAATAATGAATGTGTTTTTATGAATTAATAATTTTACCCTCTCTTCAGTCAAAAATGTATGTTCTTTCAAAACCATGTTTTCATAAAACGAATTCCCAGAATATTGTACTAATATCCAGTAATATTTAAAATAAATTTTGACCTTATTATCTTTTAATAATGTTTTAATAGAATATTCTTATTTTTTTCCAAATAAGTTTTTTTTGAACCTTTTATCATGAAAAAGGAATTTTCATCATACCTCGTATGACATGTGTATATTTAATCACTTCGATGTTAGTGAAGCTTCCTTTGCAGGTTTACAAATATAATTTTTCATAAAATCTTTTTAAAAATAATTTTTAAAAAAAATTCATGATTTCTTTATATGTTTTCAAATTATTTTTCAAGTAAAATTGTTTTTGAAATGTTTTTAAAGCAAACATTATAAGATTTTATTGAACATTGCTTTCAAAATGTTTTTGATATTATTTTATAGGTTTCAAGGTATTTTTTTCAAAAAAATATTTCATACTAATTTTATAATATTTTATGGAATTTGTTTTTCAAACCCTTTTTGAGATTATTTATATGATCTTAAGAAAAATTCTTTTCAAAAAGTATTGACGATTCATTTATGATTTTTCATGGAATTTTTTTAAAATGTTGTCAATATTATTTTATCAGTTTTCAAGGAAAATGGTTTTCAAAAATACTTCAATATTTATTTATAATTTTGAAAATTATTTTCAAATAAATGGTTTACAAAATGTTTTCAATATCCTTCTATTTGTTTTCAAGGAAAATGGTTTTTAAAAAGTTTTGGAGCTCTTTTTATTTTTTTCAAAGAAAAAGGTATAAAAAATGATTTCAAAGATTTCATTATAACATTTCAAGTTTATTATCATGAAAATTGTTTTCAAATGATTTTTATGCTTTAGTGAGTTTTTTTCAAATAATATAAGATGATTCCATCATGATTTTTTTTTCAAAAATATCTGTCTAAGTTATTTTCCTTATAAGATGATATCTGTTAATGTTACTCAATTCATTATAGGGAATTATCTGAAGGTTACTTTAATATTATTTCATGAATGGTTTATTTTTTTATGGAGTGATGATTATGAAACCCATTTTACTTCATCAAGTTGTATTATTTTGAAACTCACTTCTTTAATGGGTAATTATTTTATGGAATGATTATGAAACCAGTCTTTTTCTACAAGTAACGATATGATTACATGTTTATGACACCAATTTCATTTCATGGGTTTATGAAATTATTGTTTAAGAATTTGTGGAACATGTATGTATGATTTCATTAATATAAGGGTGGGACTTATATCTTCTTCCAATTAATTGGGTAAATATTTATATCCAATTAAATAGACATGGATGGAATCAGAAATGATCGTGGTTATAAATTACATTGATAGAACTAGAAGCAAACTGAGCTCAGTAATATAAGGCTGGAACAGGGTGTGAACCTGGTATAGAATTGTAATTTTCCACTAATATGGCCTTGGTAGAAATGCCTTGAGTACTAAGTAAATCATTATATATTCTTATGTGTCTATGATATTTACATGTTTTATTCCTATATTATACTTTCATGGATTATGTTCTTTATTCTCCTATGATTCATGTCTTATGACCCACTATGATTTTCCATGATTCATGTTTATGATATTATGATATGCGGGGTATGATCTTCCAATTATATTATCACATTCTCATACCCTTATTCTAATACATACGATTTCAAGTCTCCCTTGTTTACCCTTACTGAGTACCTAAGATCACCCCCTTTTGGGTTTTTTTCCCTATGTTATGAAGATATATATTTAGAATGATGAGCCTAAGAAGGGTTATTTTTATGAAGAACCTAGTGGGAGATAATGTTTCTCACTTATGCAATGATGATTATATTTCCATGTTTCCAATGCCACTAAACTAATACAGTCATTTGACATATATTGTATTTTGGAAAAGGTATGTAATATTAATGAGGAAAAAGTGAGGGTCGCTATACACCATACATAGATGATTATGATCCAGATCATTATTTTATGTAATTCATATTTATCAATAAATATATAATATATAATTATTATAATAGTGGTTTTATACAAAAAATAACAATAATAAGAACATTATGATGTCACCAAAGTGAAAATATATATTTAGATTGGTAATGATCTTAACCCAACATTACTAGTTCTTTTCATGTTATATCCACTTCGAGTACCATTTATCCATTATGGTATGATAAAATCTAAATTTTTAATAGGATTAAAATATACTGTACTAATGTAATATCCATTTTATACCATCATAAAAATCATTGAGAAAATTGAAATATCATCATGTGATTGTGTTGACTACAACTTCTGTGAAGGGTGGGTTCTCTTTTTCATAATATATTTACATGTATTGTCCAATAGAGTTTTCTAATGAACAAATGTAAAAAAATAACATGATTGTGAATTTTAAATAAAAATTATATTATATATTTGGGGGAAAAAGTTTCCCTAATGGAACTTTCTTAGAGTTTTACATGATGATATTGTGCCAATGAGGAGTTTGATGTGTTTTAGAGGAATAAGGATTATTCTAGACCATTTCAGAGCTCATAAATCCTCTAGAGGGAATGTAGTGGTGTTTTTTATTGTAATAGAGTGCTTAGTTGGTGGTGTTGTACTATTCCAAAATAATGTAAATATATTTTAATGTTGTTTTGTTGGGGGTTTTAGTTTTGTATTTCCTCACTATTAAAATAGGCAGCATGAAAATACCTATGTTTGGAGTGGTAGTAGGCATGGAATTTTGGGATCAATCCGTTTTAATATGGTTATAATTAGACCACTAGACCATGATAATAAGCATGGTGAGGGGATACATTCCTTTTTCATTGAAATAGGCCATTTTGGCCTGTCCTATTAGAGTACGATGTAGCCATGAAATCATGGACCATTTCACGGAAAAAGGAATGTTATTGGGAAAGAAAGATCTTGGTGTTTTCATGATTCTAAATATTCTAGGATCTAGTAATATAGGATTTTCATAAACCTTTGTCAAAGGGAACCAGATCATAGTATGAGGTGACCTCACATTTGTGGTGTCTAGTGGACTTCCTCTAAAAATAGAGGTTTTATAATCCATCCTATTAGATCCCTTTTTCATCTATCTGACATGGTCTATATACTTACCCCTTGACTCCATATTAATGGTATCTTTTGATGATTATATCATTTTAGATCATGTAGAATATAGTTCTACAGATTCAAGGTACCATTTACTCTTATTTCCCCTATTTTTCTTCATTTTGTTTTAGAGATCATTATGGAAATATTCTTAACATAGTGATGAGTTATGAGATTAGTTAGTCACTGGTATAAATATGTTATTTTATCCTTTATCATAATTTATTTCTTTTATAACATTGATCATTTAAAAATATGTAGACAATTAATTTATTCATCATTGTTTGAGTCCAGGGATATCATTATTTATATATTTATATATCTATGAAATTTACCATATTTAATATTAAGGTATACTATATAGAGGTTTTTATTTGATATGTAGAGATCATATGTGTTTATTTAATATAAATGGGTTTCCATTTGATTGTCTAGATACTTTGGTACCCCATGTTTATTATATGGTTTATTATGTTTTTTATTCATAGATTTTGATAATTAACATGAAAATGTTAATTTTAGATAGAAAAAATATTAATATAGCCTCTCTAATTTGATCTCATTCTTAATAATAATTTTATGAAAGTGGAAGAAATGTGGGAATCATATTTATATACCATAGTTCTTAATTGATAATCCAACTTATTCTTATAGTTTAAATCTCTATAAAATTAATTAGTTAACTCATCCTATAAAAATATTTTTTTATAAATGAAGTTTGATTGGAAGTGAGATATCTCATTTTCTTATGAAATTTGGATTCTATGGTTCTAGTTATTAGTTTCCGTGTTGACTGTTGGTGGATTATCATATTCCATTTTTTGGTTACTCATTATTAGATATGATGCTATAAGAAATTATGTGATATGGGAAAGACTACTGGTTTTGTGAGAAATATTCTAGGGTTTTAGAGTTTACAGACAATTTTGGGAATAATTATTGTAGGTTGTATAGTGATAGGCGTAGTGATGTTTGATATTACATTAGTTTTTGTATAATGTTATGATTATGGGCTTCCCAATTGATTATTAAGTTCGAAGATGGTATTATTGCTTGAAATGAAATATAATTTGAATCTAGGATGACCAAGTTTCTTGTTTTTTCATTTATTTTCCCTTTTGTTAAGGCATTAATACATACTTCGTTTATTTTTATTTTATGGTAGTATAAGATGAGTCTTATACTACATTGAAATATGGAATGATGAAAATTGTAAAATAATTTTATCCTTAGTGTTAAAGTCTTTTTCAGAATGCTTAATGTTGATAAATATTTATTATTATTTATAATTTTTGTAATGAAATAATTGAATGTAATTTGAAATGACTGTGTTATTAGTAGATATATATTCCATAAAAGTAGAAGATTAGTGTTTGAGAGATTATAGATTTATTTTAGGTCAAGGATAGATAATTTCCCACATAATAGTTTTGAGATATATAAACTCTATACCTTATGTGATTTTATACACTAACAAACCAATTTTTATAAAAAGACCAATGTCTAGTGGACCATAGAAGATATTTTAACAAATATCTAGTTTAGTGAGAAATGAATGGTTGAATCCTTCCTCTTTCTGTTCACTATTCTCATTTGAGTATTATGATCTAATATAAATGGTGGATACCATTCCAAAATATTTTTTACGTGGATGAAATGCCTTGCAGGTATTTTAAACACTTATATCTTTGGGTAAAATATCCTAATTATTATGATATGAACATTATGTCTGGGATGTAATGACATGATGTGTAAAACATGATATATGAGTAGTAGCTGGTACCAGAAACTACTCAGTCACTATATAGATATATAGATATAGAAAAATATATTTTATAATGGCTTTGGTTCAATTTATGTTATTGTTTTCTTGGTATTTTCAACAAGGATAAACTATTTGGGGAGATAAAGCTCATGAGGTGTAATTTTTGGGTTGAACAGAAAACTAGTAAGGAATTTTTTGTAGGGTACATTACATTGAAGTAATATTTATTACTAAATCATTAAATTTATGGTGTAGTTTGTGGGAGATCCATGGTGAGGATGTTAACATAGATACCATTTTTAAGTGACATATTAGATACACATGATCATTCACCATCCATAAATATTATTTACTTGTCTTTTTCATGAGATAATCCATAGAGTATCCTATTTATTTTATATGTTATTACCAACATATATTATATAAAGTTTCACTATTCTTAAGAGATAGTTGAAAACAATTTTAGACATTACTAACTCAGAGTTTTTTTCGACGACTGCTTGGGATTTGAGTCCACTTTTGATGATTTTTTGTTACTTATAGTCCATTTTTGATAGTTGATTTTGTTTTATGAAATTAAAATAATGTAATGATATATTATAAATTTATTACAAGAATTAGTTTCTTTGTGGTTTAATATTATCTCTTTTCCCTCATGTTCTTCTAAGAGTGTTATTCCTCCCATTTGTGTGTATAATATACTTTGAGTGATTCTCACTCACCAATGGACTATTGGTTGAAGTATTCAAGTGATGTTACAAAACATAATTCATCAATAGACTATGAAGGGAGCCTTTTGGTTGAGGGGGTGATGAATATGGTGTATAAGAGGTTGGATTTAGGGCCATAATGGAGTTTGGAGGATGGAACTGGTGAGGACTACATAATTTGGTATGGAATCACTATTATATAATGATTTTATACATTATAAACATCTGATGCTAGAATGGGCATGGTTATTTTGGTTCCCCTTTGATCTAATTAAAGTACCTTTAGGTTTACAGGTCTTACTAAGAATATATATTTTTGTTAAATGGTATAGAAGTAGTAAAATATAATAAAAAATTCTAATATGTTCGTATTTTTAAAATTGGTTCAACATGGTTTTAAAATGAACATAAATTAAATATTTAATTTTTAATATTTCATATTTCTTGTTTCTTGTCCCTAATTTTTTTCTATTATAGGTATATGTTTATGTCAATTAACTCAATAATATTAGGATGAAAATGTTCACCTTGATTTGGCCGAATATCACCATATATATGAGGTTTAAGAGGGTGATGAAAAATAGTGTATAGCCCATAAGAGGTTAACACCGGATTATATAAAAGTACAGTGACACCATTTGGGATTCATTTAAAGTGGAATGGTCATAAGAGGTAATTATAGCCCTTATTTCAATAAATTCTAGGAAAGATTATAAGGATTAAAAAACTCTGATGATATTGTATAGGGAATCTTAGAAATGGTTGTTTTTACTCATCGTGTATTGTGTGGAGTCAAACATTTCTTGGTGTATTATTTCAGATTAGTTCCAAGATAATATTTTTTATTTATCTAAAAAGGAATATATCATCAACATAATTATACTCTTCCATTGGGATTCTCTACTATGTAGAAGTTTGATATATAAATTAAGAATCATATCTAGTATACTAAGAACTGTTACTAGATTATGTGTTTTTTGAAAAAGCATTTTGAGGAGTCTTTTGGTCCTGAGTTTTGATTATAGGTCACCATATTTATTCTATCATCATATCATTAGGTATTTGATATAAGATATAATTTTAAAATGGTGATGGAAATAATAGAGCCATAAAATTTGGGTTTTCATCAAGATTGTACTGGTTGTAGATATATGTTTCCAATTATAAAGTTTTATAGATAGATGGATTTTCAGATTGTTGGGTGTTGGTCATTTCACTCTTTATATCAATTATCTAGTTTATCTTCTCTTATCCCCTAATAATAGATCATATTATTTTCATTTTCTTGTCAATTGTGACAAGAATTCAGTTTGATTGACCTTTATTAGAATTAATTATGCAACATTAATTCCCATTTATGTTTCATAGTTGCAACAATATTAGTTTAGGCAGCAGGAGTAGGGTGATGTAACCAAGGAACAATTGAGGGGAGGTGATGTAGGTGGAGGAAAAGACAATGAGGGTACTTATATGTAGAGAGTTTATCATTTTCATGATGTTGGTTTTATTCTGTTCAAGAGATGTTATTGAGTTGGATATTGGTTTCTTAATTCCCTTTAGTTATCTGCATTAGGAACGATGGATACTATTTGAGGTTACCATTTCTTATTTTATAAATCGGTTCTTACTTGTAATGATTCATTACTTATATTTTCTATTATTTAACCCACCCTAGTCCATTATTTTGGTAGTGAGGTGAATATAATTATAGTTCCCTTAGTATTTACTATTCAAGTTGGAGGAAAAACATATTTATCTGAATTATATAAATATTAGGATATAGTTCTGAGAAAACATCTCTCTTTTGGATACTTCATATATTTTAGAAATAGTTGTTTGAAATCATACTCAACATTGATTGGCTATATTCACTATGGGGTTTTAAGGATTACTTCGGGCATAAGGTTTTATTCTAGGACGATAACATATTTTATGTAATGTTAGTTGGCTAGTGAGACCCTCATATGGGTAGAAAGAATAATGATAATTTATCTTCCTTGATTAATGAGATGATATTGTTAGTATTAGTGGTTGATCAATTCATCTTTTACTAGGGTTTACAAGAGTAGTACAATTTTTTCCCAAAGTGGTCATGGAACCACCCCATTAATGGTAGATCAATTTTTTTATAACCTCAAATCTATATTATTCACCAATATCAATTTCATCATATAATATAGAACCTTTTATGTTGTGGGAAATGTTGAAATTTTTTGAAGATTTGTTGTAGTGAGATATCGTTTATCTGAATATGTAACCTTATGCTGATTTTTTTTTTCAAAAATATGGATGATGAATATCTTTATTTTTGTAAAGATTATAATCAGTTGAATGAAGTGAAAATTAACAATCACTTTCCACTTATATGGATTGATTATTTATCTGGTTAGCTTAAATTATCTAGTTGGTTGTTTAGGAATTGTTTTTGATTTGGTTATCCTAATATGTGAATAAAGGATGAATATATTCTAATAAACTCTTCCAGATATCATGAAATGAATTTTAATTTTTTTGGGAATTAATTTACAATAATGAATGCTCCAGATATATTCAAGGGATCAATAGATGTAGTCTTCCAAGAGTTTCTAGACATACTTAATGTGGTTTTCATCGATGATATCCTTTTATACTACACTTATATGGAAGATCACATATATCATCTATTGTTATAATTTTAATTTCTTCATTATCAGTACCAATTTATTAAGAGGTAGATGTGTGATTTATGGGATCTTAATGTTTGTTTCATTGATCATATTTTGTTCCTTTTTGAGTAGTTATGGTCCCTTTAATGATTGAGGGGGGTTGTTTCTAGTGTATGCCCCAAGAATATTGCATATGTGCCTAATTTTCTCATTGTTTTAGGATATTATTATAGGATTATAAATGAACTCTCTAAGATTGATACTCCCAAAAAAAAAAATGGATCAGAATTTTTTTTTAACTCTCATGTGTCCAGGTGATTCCAAGTACCTAGAGGATTCATTGGACAGTTTCCCAATCATTTATTTTATAAAAAAGGAAGTATAGTTTTAGGTATATTGGGATTTATCACATATTGGATTTTATATTTTCTTAATGAAGAAAATAATTCTTATTTATTATTGGTCTCTTTGGGTATGCCTACATCAATATAACCATTCCACCCATGATCTCGTGTTAGCTGTAGTTTAGTTTTCCTTGATGTTGCAGTGATTCTATAACACCGATGAATACTTTTTGTATTTTCTGATCAAAAGAGACTAATGTATGTCTTATCATAGAAAAAACCAAAATCAAATAACATTATTGGGTGGAATTCATATAAAAATATAAATTTGAGATATGTTAAGCACCAAGAAATGATAATTGTATAACTGATAATATAAGATGGACATTGTGATGTGAAGTCTTATATGAATATAGATATTCAAGGAGTGTTTTGGAAGAACTATCCATGGTGAATATGTTTATATAAGAGGGTGGTGGAACATGATACCTTTTCAGATGATGGAGTATTCATAATTAGTGAAATGTGTGGATGAATCCAAAATGGGTGATTCCAAGGGGGATATTTGGATGGATTGAGGAATATGTGGTGGTTCCCCAGATCATTGGTCTAATGAAAATCAATATCAGGTGTTATTTTAGGGTATGTTTTTTTTGTATTCAGTTATATACGAGGTGGTTCTTTATTACTTATTATTCACTTCATCAATGAAATATCATTGGGTGATAATGATATATTGCTCACTGATAGTTTGGTTTTTCTATCTTGGGTGGAAGCAATTAGTAACAGGGTTCATGTCCGAATGTTTAATTAGCTATAAGGTGAATGCTAAAAAAATATGTTCCTTATGGTTTTCTATATCCATTAGATGTTCATCAATTAATTTTTGGGGAAATATTGATGTATTTGATTAAAATATTCCTCATTATAATGGCGGTTTAGATTCTATATGGGTGATAATAGGATGTTTGAAAAAATAGTCTCTCTTCATAGTGATCAATAAGACCAGTTAAGTATATTTTTTGTTGAGGAATTGAGGATTCATGGATTCCTATTGATTATCATCTCTAATCATGATCCTCATTTGACATCCAATATTTTCTATGTTCTATACTAATATTGTGGATATGTATTATTTCATATAAGTTTTGTTTATATTTAGAAAGATAGAAATCCATTTTAGACTATTTAGAATCTTTTAGAGATATTTTACACTGTTTTCCTAGATTTTGGAGGATCTTCGATGAGTAAACTACCATTAGTTATCCTTTCATATAATAATAATCTCTTCTACAACATTGTTATAATACCATTTGAATCTACTTTTTTCCAACCTGGTTACTCTCACAAATTATTGATCTATAAAAACTATAGAGCATGATATAGATGTTTTAAATAATTATATATAGAATAAAGTTATATATGTATTGTGAACGATATATTTTACACATATTATTACATTATTTTTACATAAATATCAATTAAATACAAGAAAATAATTAAAGATACTAGTGTATTTGGAATACTAATCAGATAAAACAAATACAACATAACTTAAATATAAAACCTTTAATTTATTCTCATTTATGAGTTCTTCAAAACCATTGAAATATTCAATCTATATAAGTCATCCTAGATAGTATATAAAATATATGGGTGACCTATATATCCTAGTAATGTAATAAAGATGAAGTATAAAGATTTCATTTCAATCAAAAGGCATAACATGATATAATGAAGTAGTAAGGATAATGAATAATCAAATCAAACCATAACTTAAATATCATGGAATAATAATATCATCAAATCATATGAATTTTTAAGAAACATATAATATAACCTAATTGTGTGTCATGGATATCATTCTAGAAAACATTGTATGGTAGATATATTCCCATCTCAGAGTAGTTCTACTCCAAAATTCTACACATACCGTCTCATGAAAAAAAACCACTACCCATTGAATGAGAGTCATATGTTGGTGAACACATCATAAATTTTACATTAATATGTGTTCCAAAAAAATAAATTAAATATACGAAATTAAATAATAATTACCAATGGAAATAAATGTGGTGCATAATATTACCTCATATCATTAACAGAGGAGATTTCCTAAAGAAGAGATTTGAGGAATGAACTTGAGGAATGTATTTACCACAAAAAGGAATTGTAAATAAGCTACATATATATGTGAGACACATATATACATAATTTTTAATCACCTCATTACATTTCATATAGAGAATGTTACTTTGAGAGAGAAATGATATAACCCCAAGAAAATGGGTGGTTTGTAGAGATGATTTTCCATATATTCCATAATAGTT
Organism: Viscum album; assembly: GCA_963277665.1. Lineage (NCBI taxonomy): Eukaryota > Viridiplantae > Streptophyta > Magnoliopsida > Santalales > Viscaceae > Viscum > Viscum album. Next base: position 1,099,129,742 of record OY728138.1, on the reverse strand, counting down.
ATGAAATTGGACATAATACACTTGATTTCAAATTAAAACAATTAACTAAAAATTTTGGATTTCATTTTCCCTATATTTGATTCGTTATAATTTTATTATGTTTATTTATCACTATTTCAATTAGATATATTTTATATTTTTTTGTGATAGAATTGTTTATATGGTATCAAGGTCAAATCACTTCAAAATAATCCTTAATGATTTATTTCATATAGAAAAATAACTCCATAAGTGAAATGAAATTGTATTAACATACTTACAAAATTTAAAATGGTCCCAAATATAATATTTTCATTATAATATAGAGATGATTATTTTACTTAAAACATTAACATTAACCAGTTACTTCATTTTGGGGGATTTAATGATGATCACAGAATAAAATAGTATTATACAATTAAATGGCCATTATAACATTCTAGATATTAAAATATTTTATAATATAGTTACTATCATCTAATTTATCCATAATAATACATTTATGACCAACATTAAGGGCCCTGAGAAAAAACTAAATCTGTTGTTCATTAAGGTAGTAAACCAACAATATTATAAAGAACATTCTCATTTAAAACTATAAATATGTGAGGGTAGAAGATGGATATTATGTTATAAAAATAAAATTACAATATATACTTGATACTAGATCTATTATTACATTTTCAATAGATTTTTTAGTGAATTAGAAATAAGATAAAAATAAAATACTTGGTTTATAGTATGACCATATCATTTGGATGTTTCTTCACAAGCTTACAATTTAGGATATTTGATTGGTATTTTGATGAGATAGGCATATCTTAGTTGTTGGGAAAGGATTGGGAGAATAATTTGGTTTTATTTTCTCATGTCCAAGGCTTATAAGGTGACAAGATAAGGGGTTGGGAGAGGTGGTATTTGTAAACAATGGAGAGGGGTGCTATGAAATATTATAATCATTATATTGTTATATTAAATAAAAAATATCATTATTATTGATTCATGGAAATATATATAGAAAATTGTATATTTTATTTATGGATAATATGTTCTTTCATCAACTATGAATAAAAAATTTAGTTATTTAGCTTATAATGTTAAATATCATATTTTACCATATTTCACGGTTCACAAAATTAAATTATTTTAGGAAAATAGAAACTATTCACCATAAATATTTTCCATCTTTTAAATTTAATAATTTTAATCCAACCCAGGAGAATATGTATTTGAATATGAATTATTTAAAATTTTAAAAAAATAATATTTTTTTTGAAAAATTAATTTTTTTAACATTATGATCATATTTCCGACTCATTGAAAATTATTTATGGTTTCATAAAATTATATTATATATAATGGGTGTATTGATATTTTTTTAAGAGTAATTTTAAAAATATATTCTCTTAATAGATTATATTTTTTATAATTCTTCAATTAAATTTATTATGATCTAAAAACATACATAAAAATTGTTTTTTCATTACAAAAACATTTATTTACATATTCCATGATATAAATATGTAATATTTTCATTTTATAAGATAACTAAATATTATCTAAAACTTCCAAGTTAGAGGATATTATTCCAATGATCATGTTTCTATTCCAGATAGTCACATAACTATTCCAATGGCATGGTTACGATTCCAATGATTACATTACTATTCTATGTATCTGGTTTGTAGTAGTCAAATAGGATCCCTATTTCTTATAAATATATTATATTTCATTTATTCATCATTCATTTTTTTCACTAAAGATTATATATATATTTATACATTTTCAAATTAAATATTTCATTAAAAATATTCTTCTAATTTTATATAGTGTTATTTATGAGTATGATTATTCTTAGTGATAGACCAGATCCAAAAAATCATATTTTAGTAATGTTATTTTCTATTTTCCCCTTATAATAATTTTTATTATTATGGTAAAAAGTTTCTCAAAATTTAATTTCTATATTAAAATAAACTTTTTTTATCACGCGTTTTATGTTCTATCTAAATATGACATATTTATATAATCATAAGGTAAATTACTTTCATATAATTATAGGTCGTTACATTTACCCCCATTAAGATATTTTTTATTTTATAATTATCATTACTAACAATGGTGAATATATGTGATGGTACATCCCATTCATAGATTCCTTTGGTTACTATGTAGAATCCTCATACATATGGTTTCTCTATAACAGATTAAAAAGATGAGTTTTCTTTTTTTAGAACATTATTTTTATTATAAGAAATATTCATTGGATGCTCCTAATTTGAGAGATCATCATCCAAATGTATCACCTTTAAATTCAATACATTTGAAGGATTTTTATGCATATACAAAGCAAGGATACCTGTAGTTTTTCCTGTACTTTTTGATGATTTGTTTCAAGTTACAGTCAATTTTTCACAATTTTTATGTGATAATTCTTTCAAATGGGGAAAATGTACATGGGACATTACTTTCCCATAATTCAAAATATCATTACTATCTTCCATGGTGATATGTAGGTGACAATTTATCATTAACATCAAACACTTTTAATACTCTCTCATTTTTAGAATAGTTTTTTTTCCACTTTGTTTATCCCTAATGTGTTAATGAATTTCATTGACCTTTTCTACCATTTCCATGATCAGTTTGGGTTATAGTAGCTAAAATTGAATTAATTCAAACACACATGTTATTTTGATTTATCTATTCTTATAAATTTATTCATTTTGTGCAATTTGGATTTTTTACTGAAACCTATAATCATATAAACACTCATCTATAAGAAAATTATTATCACATAATTATTTTTTATCCATCAAGAATGATATAATCTTGTCACATCCATGACTTATTTTAAAGGTATTTTTCATTTAATTTACATCATTTCTTTGTTTTGGGGTTTTCCCTATGTTTTGGGGAGGAATAAATGAGTATTCATTAATTGGGACAAACCGTGAGCCCAATTTCAGATTAAAAAAAATATTGTATCTTTTATAAATTTTCCATTTCTCAACATTTTTCATCCATTAAAATTCTTACATGACCTCCCCTAACCTATTAACACAACCAAGGTAATTTGAAGCTTTTATAAATCTATAACCAGGGTTTATTTGGGTTTTTATCTAAGGGTTTGGGCCTGCCCGAAAGCCCAATTCCTGTTTTAAAAATAAATTTTGATTATGCGATAACATATTCAATTTTTGGGATTGTTTGGTGATACCAAGTGGATCCCAAGCCCACTAAAGCAAGACACATGACCATTCTCTATCCCCCTTTTTGGAGCTCTGGTTAATTGTGATTTGGTGCCGAACTTTATAGGCTTCCTCAAATCATCCAGATTTGAAGAGGTAAGTTCATTCTTTCATAACTCTCTCAATTTTTACTCTTTTTCCCCCATTAAAATTCCTAAATGATCTCCATATCCTTGATCGAACCTCCGTTGTAGGTTTTAGTATTTTTAAAATCAACTACTAGTATATTTGGGGGAGATTTCTACAAGATATTTTATGTAAGTTGTTCTCCTTCTTTCTTCTTTCAATTTGTTTAGGGTTACATCCAATGTACTTAGGGATTATTCCTTTATCATTGAGGTTCATAATGTATAGAAAGTATGGTTTAAAAATTAGGGTTTTATCTTGTGTTTCAAGGTCTGAAATTCTGGTTTTAGGTCTAGTATACCTTCCTTGAGGTGCGGCGGTGGTGCGTTTGAGTTTTCACAGAAAGGATTCAAGGGTTTCCTTGGTTTTGGTAGGTGATTCCACTATGTATGAAATCTTAGTGAATTGACTACTGTTTTTATGGTATTTCCATGCTTATTTAATTTTATTATTGCTGAAAAAATAGATTTAGCGGTGCCTGTATTTAAAATGAATCCTAAATGCCAATTTCATGTGAAATTGGGGGTTTTTTCATGGAAATGCTTTATTAGTTTAATTGGGGATACCCTATAAGTAATTAGTTGATTTTATTGAAATATAATAGGGATAAAAATATTATTTTTAGTGATTATCCCTTGTGTTGGTTGCTGCATAATCTGGTTTTAAAGGTGTTTGTGAACCACATGAAATTCTAAGAGTTGTGTTGTGTAGAAATGGAGATCTTTGCAATGATGTCGTTTCTTGAACCATATGGGGCTACCCTAAAAATGATTTTGTGTTTCCACTGAAATGTAGTAGGATGCCCTTTCTGTTTTGGAAACTTAGAAATGTGCACATAGTATGCATGTGAGGTTTATAAGGAGTGTTGTGTCCGAAACACTACGGGATTTTGAGGAATTGTTTTATGAAAAATCTAAGTGTTTTGTTGCGTGTTTTAAGTGATATAAAATGTGATAGCTACTGTATTGGTTGTTTTTTACCATTAATGGTGTTTTATATGAAAATTTATATATGTGGAATTCTAAAATTGATTGAGCACAAAAGGGGAAGCCCAGGTACCTAGGTGGGGCGGATTGGTACTAGTACGGCTAGTGGACCAGATGGATTTTGTCCCAGTTTCAATTAGAATTTGGATAAAGATAACTATAACTAAAATATGTGGATGATTATTGGGGACCACTAGGTTATGGGTATGTTCCCTAATAGTGGTCCATGCATGAGAATGAATTTTTCTATGGTTACTTTACACCTAGGTACGAGGTACATAGGGCCCAAGACAACCTAGTGCCTAGGGCTATTCCCAATGTTGTTGCTCATTGGATTTGTAGTATTTACCCATTTCATAGGGTGTGTTTTGAAGTAAATTTTAGTATCTAACATTTCTATTTTAATGTGTTAATATTCTGAAAATTTTGTAATGAAAACTATTTTCAATTGGAGGTTTCATTTCATGAAATTTTAGCACTACTTTTCCTTGAATTAGAAAACTGCTTGCTTTTCCACATTGCATTTATTACTCCATAGAATCATTGGGTGGTATCCTATTGGAAATAGGCTCAAACCCTACTTACACCCCTTGGTTGTAAGTAGACTTGGTTATGTTTGATTCAGGTAATGGAAAGGTTAATGGTGATGGTGGTTTAGGGTGTCAGTTCACATCCTTGGTGCGGAGTTGTGGAGATAGCTTGGGGGCGATGACCCCTAGTCATGTAGAGTCCTTGGGGCTGTCTTGATGCAATAATTATTTTTATTTGGACCACTTGTATTATCTTTTAACCAATGTACTCTGTTCTGGTTTTTACTTAAGTCTTGTTTGGCTCAAAAATTTCAGATTTATATTATGGATTGTTTTTAATGTTTTATGCTTTCATACTCGGGTAAATCATTCCCAAACCAAAATTAATGATACCCGGGAACTTGTTCCAGCCCGTGGGGATAGGGAATGCCCTTCGGGTCATGTTATGGGCTGGGTTTGTTGCCGGTTTTGGCGGCGACCAGATTCGATTCGTGACAAAATGGTATCAGAGGAGGTTTGCTCCTTGGGTCATGTTATTTGGGGAAGAGTCAGGATAGTCTGTAACTAGGATTGTCGGGACTTGAAATTTCAGTCATGGGTAGTGTGCCTGACCAGCGCAACTCATGATGGGATTCAAGTCACCAGAGGATGTATGCATTTATCTGAGTCCTTTGGTTTTCTTGGTTTAATGATGACTCTGGGAAATGAAAAGAGAGTTGGGAGAATAATCTCAGTGAGCTCGCAAGGCCTGGAAAGCCATGTGGAGCCATGAATATTCCTCTAGAATACTCTCTGTGACGGAAGAGTGATTGGAATATGGCTTCTAACCATATGTCCAAGTCTCCCACCGAAACTAGTTTCCTCTCACATTTTCCTCTGTCTCTTTGTTTTGGAATCTTGGAATCCTGGTTTTTTTAAGAAAAAAAATGACTTCACTTTAAGAAGTGTGAATTTTTTTGAAGTTATTTACTATTAAAGTGAAAATGGTTTTATTTTTTTTTAAAGTCTATAAATGAAATTTCAGAATTATTTCAAAAGGGTAAATTATGTGTTTACACCTTTTTTGAAAGTATGAACTATGTTAATTGGTGTTTTGAGAAATTATTTCTAGTGGAATTTTTTTTAACTGTGGAAAAGTGTTTTGGATTGAATTAAGTGTTCTATAATTTTTTTGTGGGGGTTGAATATGGATTTGGGGTTTGGTGACAACTGAAAATTTGCAAAAAAATTATGGACTTTTAGAACCTTGTCTTGAAATGAGAAGAGTTGAGTCCTTAATTAAATGGGGATTTATGAAATGGTGTTTTTCATAAAATTAGAAGTGTTTTGAAATGGGTTGAAATGTTTTGAAACAATTGTGAAAGGCATGAATATGTGCTTATATTGAATTATTCATTCTTTTCTAAATTGTTTTGTGAGATGAAAAATTGGGTTTTGATATTATGGTTAGTGTTTTTGAGAAAGGAAAATTGTGGTTAAAAGTTTGATTTTAAAAAGAGGAAAGGTTTGATTTTTGGTATTTGGTGTTCTCAAGGGTGACCACATGCATAGGTTTATTTGGGAATATAGATGGAAATGAGGTGGTTTCCCAATGTGTCATGTAAACATGCATGTGTGAGGCTCATGAGATACCATTGGTAAAAGCGCAACATACCAACACTATTTTTTTAAATAATGTTTTTGAAGGAAACTGTCATGTTTTGATAATGTATGGTTCAGAGGTATGGATTATGTGTTTTTGGAATTATTATTGTGGGATGTTTAGAGTTCAATAACCCCTCTTGTTTGAACAATGTTTTGGGTTGGTGTTTCATTGATAATTTGGAATAAAGTGTTGGTCAGTGGTCTCTTTTGATGAAAAGTTTGGGAGGCCAACGTGGTGGCTCCAATCATGTGTTCGGATCAGTTTTGTGGTATTTTGTGACCAAATGAATAGATCGGTTGGGTCCTTGGGTTTTCTTGTATGCTAGGGTACACTCCCATATAGATTCAATGTATGATTCATGTTTGGCCTATGGTGATTCACTGTTGGATGATCCTCCAGTTGATCAACATAAGGACTTTTTTCTTGAGGTTTGGAGATTGAGTTTACCCCTATTCTTTTTTAATTATGTGGATCCCCCTATAGCAGGAGAGTGTTTGTGGGAGGATGAAATAGACCTTAGTTTCTTATGTTTCTTATGTGGTTGAAGGTCAATGAAGTTCAGGGTTGTCAGTGTAGAATGATGTCTTAAAGGGCCTATGGGTATTTCATCAGTATCATTGAAGCAAGAGTTCATGTTAGGCCACCAATGTGCAAGATCTGGCCAAGAGTGGCTATTATAGACAATTGCTGGAATCACGTGCTGTTTGAGACTCAGTACAAGGTCCCTCTCCTTATGTTTTATTTTATCCACAATGGTCATGTTCAATGATGCCTTGCGATGTCATGTGTTCATTTGACTATAAGGGTGAAGATTGTGCAATCTTATGAGAGTTGCTATTTTGTTGGATGTGTGTCTCCCTATAGGGAATTCTAAATCCTATGTTCTAGAGGAATGTGTTTCTATATGTACTTCCATTCCACTGTTTAGCATCCGAAGAAAAAAAAGGGGCGATGTGTGTGCATCCTCTATGTTCTTTTGGTAGAATGATGGGTTGTGGAAAAGCGGGTTTGAAGTGTGTCATGTCTCAGCGAGACCATCTGAGATTACAGTATAATGATTTTTGGCACTGGAAGAAGATGTTCATTTTAGAGGTTTCCAAATATTAACTGCGAGCCTGAAGATGCTTCAATCAATTGAGCTCCATCCATAGGCCCCGGAGTGAAGCTGGCGCGTAGTTAGAGGAAATCCTAGAGTCGTTCAAACTTTTGGTCAAGGTCATATCCTCAATATGAATGATAGGAATAGTTTAAACCTCTGGTGTCATTGTCTTGTTCCAATTTCTCACATTTGGTGGAAATAGGTGTGAGTACCTTGTTCCAATGTCATACCCTGAGTTGATTTTTTCCCCTTTGGGTTCCCTTGTGTTTCTGGTGAAAAGGATAAAATTTGGGTTAGGCAGGTTGAAGTGCATAGTTTGTGAACGGTTAGTAGTAACCGTGTGCCAACCCAGGGGACCGTGTGATAAGAGACAGTAGCTTCCAAATGGTCTCTTCATGTCCATGTTCCTTGGCAAAGGAAACTGTGTGAAGTTTCCTCTTTGGATAGAATGATCCGCATAGTTAACTCGTGGTTTCCTAAACCGTGTGAACCAACCGTGCGGCCATTCCAGCTCCTTAAAATTATGTTTTGTTGATGTTATTATTATCCCAGACTATTTAGTTAAGATGTTTGGTTTTTTTTGGGGTACACCCACAATGGGACTCATGTAAGTTTCATTGGAAGAATTCTGATATTAATCTACCCCTAATGATGGGAAGTTTGTTCGAGGCCCCCTGTTAGTGTCATGATTTTGTCTTAAAGAAAGTTGTGTTCGTTATTATGGTGGGGAGACCCATCATGGGTATCATGTATGTTCTCTTGGAAAAGGAATAGTGTTAGTTTAACCCTTATGATTGGGAGATCATTCGTTCCTTCCCCAATTATTATCCTTATTCTGTCTTAGAAATTGAGTTGTCCCTAGTGGTGGGATGTCCAGATTAGGTCACCCCGTACTAGTGACTCAATTTTCTCCATAGTGTATTCTAGGTAGGAGGTAATATAGTTCAAGTCTATTTATCCACAAATTTTTTACTTGGGTAAATTTGGGGTTGGAGAACACCCAATGGTTTTGTTTACATAATGTTATGGTAGCGTTATTCAAGTTCGTTGTTTGTTTCAAGTGGATTGCTTGAGCGTCGACTTGTAGTGTTTGAGGTGTTTTTTTTTGGGATTCTTTTGAATGTTTTTCATAATTTTAAGTAATTGGGGTTATTTTTGGTTGGTGAGAGTATTATCTTTCTTTGTTTGATCAACTGGAGAAGTTCGGCCTTTTTGAAGCGGGTGAAAACGTGGCAAGGAAGTCTGTCTTGGTCTATCGTTTGGGCTTTGCTTTTGCACCTAGTGTTGTTGTGGAATTCCGGGGGTGGAATGCTTTATGGTGGAGATAATTGTCACATTCATGACTTATTTTAAATGTATTTTTCATTTAATTTACATCCTTTCTTTGTTTTGGGGGTTTCACTAGGTTTTAGGGAGGAATAGATGAGTATTCATTAATTGGGCCAAACCGTGAGCCCGATTTCAGATTAAAAAGTAAATTTTGTATCTTTTATAACTTTTTCATTTCTCAACATTTTTCATCCATTAAAATTCCTAATTGACCTCCCCTAACCTATTAACACCACCAAGGTAATTTGAAGCTTTTATAAATCCATAACCAGGGTTTATTTGGGTTTTTATCTAAGGGGTTGGGCCTGCCCGAAAGCCTAATTCCTGTTTTAAAAATAAATTTTGATTATGTTATAACATATTCATTTTTTGGGATTGTATTGTGATTACAATTGGAGACCAATACCACTAAAGCGAGCCACATGACCTCTCTCTCTCCCCCCTTTTTGGAGCTCTGGTTAATTGGGATTTGGTGCCGAACTTCATAGGCTTCCTTAAATCGTTCAGATTTGAAGTGGTAAGTTCATTATTTCATAACTCTCACAATTTTTACTCTTATTCCCCCATTAAAATTCTTAAATTATCTCCATATCCTTGTTCGAACCTCCCTTGAAGGTTTGAGTATTTTTAAAATCAGCTACTGGTATATTTGGGTGCGATTTATATAAGATATTTTAAGTAAGTAGTTCTCATTCTTTCTTCATTCAATTTGTTTAGGGTTGCATCCAATGTACTTAGGTATTATTACCTTATCATTGAGGTTCATAATGTCCAGAAAGTAGGGTTTAAAAATCTGGGTTTTATCTTTTGTTTCATGGTCTAAAATTCTTGTTTTAGGTCTGGTTTACCTTCCTTGAGGTGCGACGGTGATGCGTTTGAGTTTTCGCACAAAGGATTCAAGGGTTTCCGTGGTTTTGGAAGGTGATTACATTGTGTATGAAATCATAGTGAATTGGATACCTTTTTTATGGTATTTTCATGCTTATTTAATTTTATTATTGCTGAAGAAAATAGTTTTAGTGGTGTCTGTATTTAAAATGAATCTGAAATGCCAATTTCTTGTGAAATTTGGGGGTTTCTTCATGGAAATTCTTTATTAGTTTAATTGGGGATACCCTATAAGTAATTAGTTGATTTTATTGAAATATAATCGGTATAAAAATACTGTTTTTAGTGATTATCCCGTGTGTTTGTTATTGCAAAATCTGGTTTTAAAGGTGTTTGTGAACCACATGAAATTCTAAGAGTTGTGTAGTGTAAAAATGGATATTTTGCAATGATGTCGTTTCTTGAACCATATGGGGCTTCCCTAAAAATGATTTTGTGTTTTCACTGAAATTTAGTAGGCTGACCTTTCTGTTTTGGAAACTTAAAAATGTGCACATAGTATGCATGTGAGGTTTATAAGGAGTTTTGTGTCCGACACACTACGGGATTTTGAGGAATTGTTTTATGAAAAATCTAAGTGTTTTGTTGCGTGTGTTAAGTGATATAAAATGTGATAGATACTGAATTGGTTGTTTTTGACCAGTATTGGTGTTTTATATGAAAATTTATTTCTGTTTCATGCTGAAGTTGATTGATCACAAAAGGGTTAAACCGGGTACCTAGGTGGGGCAGATTTGTACTAGTACGGATAGTGGACCTGATGGGTTTTGTTCCGGTTTCACTTAGAATTTGGATAAAGACCACTCTAACTAAACTATGTGTATGATTATTGGGGACCAATAGGTTATGGGTATGTTCCCTACTAGTGGATCATGCACGAGAACAGATTTTTCTATGGTTACATTACACCGAGGTACGAGGTACATAGGGCCCAAGACAACCTAGTGCCAAGGGGTGTTCCCAATGTTGTTGCTCATTGGATTTGTAGTATTTACCCATGTCTTAGGATGTGTTTGGAATTAAATTATAGTATCTATCAATTCTATTTTAATGTGTCAATATTCTGAAATTTTTTGATAGAAAACTATTTTCAATTAGAGGTTTCATTTCTTGAAATTTTAGCACTACTTTTCCTTGCGTTTGAAAACTGCTTGATTTTCCACATTGTATTTATTACATCTTAGAATCATTGGTTGGTATCATATTGGGAATAGGATCACACCCTTCTTACACCACTTGGGTGTATGTAGACTTGGTTATGTTTTATTCAGGTAATGGAAAGGTTAAGGGTGATGGCGGTTTAGGGTGTTAGTTCACATCCTTTGTGCGGAGTTGTGGAGATAGCTTGGGGGCGATGAACCCTAGTCTTGTGGAGTCCTTGGGGATTTATTGATGCTATAATTATTTTTATTTGGACCACTTGTATTATATTTAAACCAATTTACTCAGTTCTAGTTTTTACTTAAGTATTGTTGGGCTCAAAAATTTCAGATTTATATTATGGATTGTTTTTAATGTTTTATGCTTTCATACTCAGGTAAATTTTTCCCAAACCTAAATTAATGATACCGGGGCACTTGTGCCAGCTCGTGGGGATAGGGAATGCCCTTCGGTTCATGTTATGGTCTGGGTTTGTTGCCAGTTTTGGCGGCGACCAGATTCGGTTCGTGACACATCTTGTCTTATAGAGTTTGGATTGTCTTGAAAGATAATTACAAATTTTTTGTGTGACAATGCATACTTAATTTCAAATCATTTTTTAGAGAATAGTTGAGATTTTAGAAGAAATTATAGGTAAATATTTTATCTAAGTTTGATATAATTCATAGTGGAGTTCTATAAAACCACACAAATTCTCTGATATAATTACATGTAAGATGATCAATTGAGAAGTAATCTATAATTTCAATGAAATGATGGGTCATTTTAATATGATCCACCACAAACCATATATAATTATTCTAAAAAAAATCTTCAAAATTAAATTGAATGCATGAATGGTTATGTATTACAATTTTATTGTTGGCATGAGTAATGATTTAATCACCCCAAAATAAGTTTTTATTCATCCTTCACATTCAAACATAATAGGAACATTGATATATATTCCTATATCCCCTTTTCCATATTTTTTCCCAAATAGTGATCATAGTTATCTTGATACATCATTTGTACAATATTGGATGGAGATGAAAAAAATAAGTGAATCATTCAAAAACTCATTCATTATATTAGGATTTGATACATAACATAGTTCTGACCCAAATCTTAAAACTTAGTCTTTATCATTTTTTATCATTGAGGAATTTTATTATCTTATAACTTCATCCAACTTCTATATTTCCAAAATATATATTTGAGCATGAATTTTCTTCTCTAAAGGTGATGGTTGTGTAATCATTTGGAAGATAATGATGAGGTTACTTTTTTCATATCCCCCCTGTCCAAAATTTTCACGTCTAGTAGTATTGAATAATTCTCAATTATCATTATTAATATTTTTTCTAGATCCTTTCTACATAGAGAATCTTCCACATTCTTTTTTTACCAAGATTGTAGTAGATTTACCAATCATATTCTATGATCATCACAAACCTTCATTACATTCTCATATTAAAATCCTTGAGGGTGAGTATATATTTAAGGCTCTTAAGAAACATATATGTTTGAATATTTTCCCTATATATATTATCCCACCACATTTTCAACATGATGATTAATGTAGAAAAATATAAATAATATATTAGAAAGTTCATCCCATGAATGATTATATATAATGATGTGTAAGATATCACATTATGATTCTGTATTAGTAAAAATCTTATTCCCTTCGTTAAAGAATTTTTGTATACATTGAAATATTCTAAAATTAGTTGTAGTGTGAAACTAGTATATATATAATCCTATTTTATTTAATTCATTGAAGTTATCTCCATATTATTTATACTAGAAACAAATTACTCCCATCATAGTCATATTAGATAGAAGTATTTAAAATCAAGATAAGTTCTAATTAACTTGTCATTAATACCCTAAAAATTAAATAAAATATATATCTTTATTATAGAATATGTTCTAGTCTACTCCTCAATTACCTTTATTATAAAAGGGGCAGAATATATCACTTTTCATGTGAAAAAACGCCTCTAGAATGATAATTAAACTATCCATAACTCATATTAACTATAAGTTTCTAATAATTTCTCCTTTAATAATGTTCATTCCATAGTATTCAAATGATGATCATGCACTTACTTGCTTCTAAAGTATATCAGAATATCATTTATAAACAATTCCAAAAATAAGAAAAGATAATATTAAAATATTCTATTCCTTAATTCTACAATGATTTCTAGTGAAATAGTGAGTCTCAGGGAAATCACCAAGAACTCATTGTTTCTGCATTTTATTTTAAATGTAGTCTTGGGAATATCTTCTTCTAGTACAACTAATTACTGGTTTCCTAAAAAAAGGCCCACTTTAGTGAAATATTTAGATCCTCATTGTAGAACAAACATGTCACCTATTCATATAAGGGAATTATATTTCATTATCATGATTATGTTGAGATCATAATAAAGAGTGAAGAGATTAATTGACATATTCTTCTTTTAGGAGAAGTTGATTAACTCACAACATGATGAAGCATTTGTGTGTTTATAACCCTTTTTCATATTCATGTGTAAATTATTCTTTAGGTCTTCTAAGTCAATTATCGTCATTCTATATGAAGTATTGTAAATGGGTATATATCATTGTATATGTTCATTTTTAAACACAATATCTCATTCCTGATGAAGAAATGGGAACTCTTCAGGGAATATATTACTTTAATCCATAACAATGGGAATACCTTCAAGTATGATACTCTCTTTTGTCTAAATATTTTGAGATAGATATTGTTCTTCATAAGGTAATAATATCGAAACATTATACAATGTTTTCATTGAAGATTAATATAACTAATTATAGTTATATAAAAACATATTACGATGAAATATGTAATGATAGATCTCCATATATCGATATTTGATGTCATATTTATATATGAATAGTAAATCCATGAAAAATTAATCACTAAACTCTACTAAAGGAAGAAATACATGATTTGATGAAGGTTTAGTCTACAAAAAATGTTCAAGGAGGAGTTATATACTTGGGATGAAAATAAATTCTTTAATATTTGTTCTTATATATGGCTCAACCTCAATTTCTTGAGGTGGTTTTTGAATAAATCAATGACAATTTTAATATATGACGAAATTCATATTACTATAATTAAAAAGTAAGTTGGATATTCCTAAAAGAGAAACTAACATACCAATGACCACATATCTATTAGAATCCACCATAGTAATAGTGATAGCATATGACCATCCTTATCAATAGGGCTTAGTTGTTATTTTTATTGATTTTATATTATGACCCAAGGTTTATGACATTTGTTCACTTAATTAATTTATTACTTGTAGTTGAAACACTATATTTTAGGGTGAGTGTTGATTTAAACATTATTTTACTCTTTCAAATTAGTTGAATTCATAATATCTCATTGAAATTGATTACCTTGAAAACCCTATTTTACATATTTAATTCCTCTAATGTTTCCCTTGAGATTGTTTTAGGGATACTTTTCCCCCAATTTTGACACATGGGTTGTCATTTTTTATTTCCACCAAGATATTTATCCCTTGATCTTACTCAGGTAAAAACCATTTTATTATTTTAATCTAAATACCCCTGATACCAATGAGAGTCAATAATAACCATATAATAATTAATTTCACTTTGTATAATCACTTAATAATTGAAAATTTCTCTAATCACTAATTATTTTCATTGAGACATCTTTAACCCACCTGAGAAGTTTTCCATATTTTTTTGTTGATGAAGAAATCAAAGGTGTTTTGTGAAAGAATTATGATTAATTACTTATATGACCCTATAAAATAATATTACATTTGATTTAGTTTTAGTAAATCCATATCCATTTTAATAAACATATTTTGGGTAAATTATTGAAGAAAAATATTTTCTAAAATTCTTCCCATTTAGTTGAATAAAATTATTCTTTGGAATTCATCACGCAATGACAAAATATTTTATAATTACTTTTTACCAATTAAAGAAAAATTATTTTCCATAATAGAGTTCATTTTTCAAATCATCATGTTTAAATTTACCAAGATTAACTTTTTCTTATTTTATGAAAAGTTTAATTTTTCAATTAATAGTGACAAATTTCATGGTTTTTACAGATTTTTTTTCTTTTAAAGAGTTTAAAAGATACATTTTTATTTATAACTAATTAAAATGTAAATTAAATAAAATTATATCATTATATAATAATTTTTTTCCATTGGAATGAATTTTATATTTAATTTTGATATTCAAACATTATATACTTATGAGAACATTTTCTTTGGAAAACCGCCTTTTCATTGCATCTGTGGTATTAATGTTAAATTAATTTTTTTTGAATTCTTTGAATTGTATTTTTAAAAATGTATTATATAGTTATAATAATAAAAATTTAAATTTTATAATATTTGAAACTTAATTTTTATTCAGAACTATTATTTAAAATAGTATAAAATAATTAATGTGTTTACGGTTAAAATGGGTTTACTAAGTGTTAAAGTAATTTAACAAGGGTTAAAATGACATATAAACAGTTCAAATTCATATTTTCACTATATATCATCCATGATTTTAAATTGATCCATTTAAGATGCATGTATCTAGGGAATAACAAGGGAATCACTTTTTCTTTTCAAAAATTCCAACTATGTGATCTCTCCCACATATAAAAGGCCACACATATCCTCTCTACATAACAGTCATATTTTTTTCATATAAACTACCAAAAACAATTCTTAAATACCTCAAAACATTAAAGATTCCTTTTATTCAACATAAATGAAATCTAATACGGAATTAGTTATAAACCTAATGAGGTTTTCTGATAAAGATGTAATGTTCTAAATCACATTTTTTAATTTTACATGTACCACAATCCTCAAAAATTAATATATATATATATATTATAAACTAATATCTATAATATCTTATATATTTATATTTTTTTAGGTTAATTAAATAATATATATCCATCTCCTCTTCCATCAAAATTGAAATGATACTTTCAATCATGTGTGTGGTGGACTATCGCCTCATGATGATTTGTAAATTGTATTCCATCAATGACTCTTTCCACTAAATAAAATGATATAACTAATATATTAAAATGTTATTTCATACCTTAATATACTTTTTAAATTACTATATAACATATACCTTTTCACCTCCCAATCCTTTGAAAACTAATAACATTTCTCGTGCATATATGTGGACGAGCACCTATGTGCAACGATCAATTTTTTTTTCATTTTATTATTACATGGATGGTAAAAAGAATATATTTATGTATTATAAAGTAAATATTTGATATAATAATTAATCATGAATTTTGAGATACTTTTTTATCTTTTTTACAACCCATATATTGGAAAAATTTAATCATTGTTCATGAAAATGTATGGCCTACAGTCTTGATGAACTTTGAAACTCATTCTCCCATATATAATAGTTATTTTCATGCCCCAGCCACCAACTGCCCCAAATCTGGTGTAGAGTTCAAATTGAACATGGTTTGTAAATTTTTATTTCATAAAAGGATAAGCTGAAATCACACTCACATGTTCCACTAAAAAGTGTTGTTTTGGTCTTGTTATTGGAGAATCAGATATAATTATTAGAATTCCTTCAAACCTGAAAAAATGTCTTTATTAAGCAATCACAAAACAGAGGGACTAAATTCTACTAAACTTTCCAAGAAAACAGATCGAAAACATAGAGTGAGCATATGAATGCCAAGTAAGTGGTTTTAAAATAACAGAAAATACAAATTATATCTTTTTGAAAACATTCCTTTGAAATTTTCCATAAAACATTTCCCTAAGGAATTTTGTAACACATGTATAATAAAATAGAATTTAGTCTAATAATTATATGAGAATATTTAATGGAATACTAAAAAAGTTATAAAGAAAAATGATTCAATTATAAGCATTCTCATTCATAACAATAAGTAATATACATTATAGCATTAATAGGTATGACAGGTTAATATGCAAGTACAAAATTAATAAATGAAAATAATACATGTGCAGAGTTGCATATAAAATAATAACTTCAATATCATCCTTGACTACTGTGAAGCATACACTGGCTGATTAATCTCTAAGTGCTAAATTATTAATAAGCCATAAGCTTCTACTTTCTCTGATACTCATAGTCACATTTTTTTAACCAAGCATATTCTCCAATTGAATACCCACATGGTTAATTAAAATTTTATAAAACTCTTAATCAAGCATATTCTTCAGTTGAATACACACTTGATTAATTAAACCAAATGGGGGAACATATACTTCCAGACCCCATCAAGACATCGTGTTAAGACCTGAAATTTTATTAGCCTTGTGCCATGACCTGATTGTCTCTTGGGAACTATCAATGCATCGAGAGGCATTCATTATCATTTCCCCAACCCGTTATACTGAGTCTAATACATTCTTCATATTCCAAACAGGGTCGTATATTCAAAATTTCCCATACCACATTGAATATTTCATTTTTCATTTCATATTATTCAAAGTGTCTAATACCACAATGAATAATTTAATTTCTCATTTCATATTATTCATAATGTCTCATTCCTCTTTGAATAATTTAATAATTAATCCATAAAAGGTCATAATAATTTAATTTCTTTCTTTATAATTTTCATATATTAATTGAATTAGGCATATAAGTGTCAACCACAAAATTATCGTCTACATGGCTATATAATTAAATAGAATGTATGTTAAAAAGATTATAGAATATGTGATTACAACTAATGCACAAAATAGAAGTACAAGTTTTTTCACCTAAAATGATAACCTTAAATTCTAAAACCTTATTAAACAAATATATATTAGATTTCCATTATGGATTGGATGAATAATTAATTAAATGATAAACCAAATAGTTCACGCGGGGTATTAAACACATTGATTTCCAAACATTTATTACCGGTAAGCTTATGTATAACATATCACAAGGGTATGCATAATGTTAAAATTTAAAATCATTAAATTCATCCATAACTAATACCATTTCATATAAATTAAAATAATTGATTCATAAATTTGTATATAAGAGTAGTAAACTAAAAATATTATACTCATGAATTATCCATAATTACTAAATGTATCAAAAGTCTAATACTTGGAATATCCAAAATTAGGGTTGAGTTTTGTGTACATCTATTTATACAAAATTGTTTATATAAAGAGTTGTATTTGTAAATAAAAACCATTCATATTTTGAAAACTACTTGTTTTATTTATTCTTATAAATCCTTGGAAAATTCTAAATAAAATTTAAGATAAAATTTTATATTTATACACATATATTCACATAACCAAAAATACATTATGTATTAAAAGGGTTTATAACAAAAATCTAGTGACACCCATAAATTAATTAAAAAGGGTCCCTTAATTTTATAAAATTTCATAGGTTTATTTATTAAATAGGTCATATATGTTTTTATGTAACATCGATATACATATATAATTTATTTTTATAACCGATTATACATTGTGTATATAAATAAGGGTCTAACACCGATATTTATAAAAACACACATGTTTTAAAATATTAGAAACATTAGTAAAAAAGGGTCCATAAATTTAACAAATTTGAAGTTAAATATAAAATGTTTTTTTAAGAAATATGTGTGTATATAAATATGCATATGTATATCTCAAATTATATAGAATATCAAAAAAATAAACATTCCATTTCATGATAAAAGATTATGAACTACATGTAGGATTAAGGACTCAGCAACTTAGAATGAAACTGTAGATCTTATTATAAAACATAAAAAGATATAAAATGGTATATATCTATATATATATATAAACCCAAACTGAAACCAATCAGTGAAACATAGAACCCTTATATCTTTTGAGGAAGAGGAGAGGTTCAGGAAACTCAAAGGAGGCATAGGGGAACTACACGGAGGCTTGAGAGGAAAAGTATCTAAGAGGTTTTGGGGTGAAAACGAGATATATATATATATATATAAACTACACCATATATATTTTTAAACGCCACTTTCATGAAAATAAGAGGCCTGCATAGATTTAAAAAATTGATTGAGGAGGGTCTGGCCTTGTGAAAGTTGCGAGCAAGGAGGGACCGACCAGTCACGGGTGTGAAAAAATGGAAAGGAGAAAGTGGAAATACTTACTGGTTCATCTCATGCAGTTGAAGAAGAAGACACTATGGGAGAGGAGAACTGGTAAAAAAATTAATGAATGGGATCTAATGTAGAGTAGACTAGATGACTATGGTTCAATGCAGTGATTTGAAAAGGACGGAAAAACCATATTAGATCATGTGTGATCTGATGGCTACAAGCGATGTAGGAATTTAAAATAACTTGGATGGGTGTGATTCGATCCGTGATGGATAAGATGGTGGAAAAAAAACACAAGGGATATTCGTGGCCACGGGGGTTTGAGATCTGAACTGATCGGGGGTCTCAGATCACAGGTGGCATGATCGAATGGCCCAGATCCACTCACGGATAATTTTCCCCATATAAATCAAAAAAGGGGCTTCAACGACTCCTTTATATGCCCAGAACTCTGATACATCACTCAGATTACTCCCCCTCCCCTCTCAGCACTTCACTGTACTGGGTTCTTCTGCAGGTACGCTCCTGCGCCCACCCACACTGCCATGCCTCCCCGCACGGTGGCCTGCTCTATCCCTTGAACATGCACACATGTGCGCTGAGGAAAAAATATTCCTCCCATGCGCATGACATAACACACACCATGTATGCGCACCATCCCTGATCCATTACCTGAGGGGTTGTGGGTGATATGCCTATCATGGCCTTGAGTGATTCTATAAGGTGGCCCTCGGCTTGGTGGGGTACTCCCCAATATTTTAACTAATTAAATATTTTTTTTGTTTAATATAAAAATATGTTTATATATATATATATTGAAACAAAAATTAATCCTATACTATAACAACATATTTTCCTTACTTGTTTAAATTCTATTGTTTTAAAAACATAAAGTGATAAATCAATGTTCAATACATCATTAATAAAATCAGATATTATTATTACAAAAATCAAAAACATATTTTGAGTTAAGATAATTTTTTATACATCTGTGGGTGAACACATTTATAAAAGCTTTTCATAAAATTTGAAATATTTAAATAGTATCTAAATTCCATACCTCATTTTGAAATCACACTAAATGTAGCTAAAATATTAAATCATTATCCTTTTAAATGTTTATAAAAATAGTTTATATGATTAAAATTATATTTTCAATGCATACTTTAATTTTTTTGGAAAAATATTTTTACCGGAATATTTTAATTTAAACCACCAAAATAAGAAATGACTGTAATTATAGCCATTAGAAACACAACAGTCAGCTGATGGGCAATAATCGAATTAGGGCCTTATAAAACCATGTTTAGGGTCCATCTACTTCTTGAAAACCTAGTGAAAAATGTTCTTATGATACCACTGATGCTCAGTACAACTATCATGGTTCTGGCCATGATGTTCTTCGTTCTGAATGACCCAAAGGATCTTCTCTATTCACCAGGTCTCATTGTTGTGTTAGGTGGCCTCCGAGTGGCTCTGATAGAGATTTTAGTAGGTATTTTTGGTTAGTTTAATTCTATTTGGTTTGATGTAATGTAATCAATTCAGCGTTCAATAATAATTCCTTTTGTTTATTCTGTATGTTATGTTAGGCAGACATGACAGGTAAACAAAATAAATCCATAATATTATTATTACATAGGAAATTTTTTTTGGGTCGTCATATTTATTGAATGTTATAAATACTTATAAAATTATTTTATTTTATAATTATATTATTATTAAAATTATTTTCATGTTGGAACTATGATCAACGAATAAGTACCCAAATTATGGAACCAAAACAATCATGAAAAATGACACCTTTAGCACTGGACCTAGTGATTTTAACAAATAATTATTAATTGAAGGTTCATAAAAAACTATAAGTAAATATTATATGGTATTATGTATTTCATTATGATTATATAATATATATTTTATAAATATATAATTATTATATATAAATATTGGATATGTATAAAGTAAATGAAGCCTAGGGTAAGGGTTTCTCATCTCACTTTTACTTCAACGATTCTTTTTCCATATTCACTAATAAATTATTTTTTGTGGTTTATATACCACCCCCTTGATATTTTATATCATGAAACCCTTTTTATTCATGGTATTTATTGTTTAATTTGATTTTATTTCAAT
Organism: Viscum album; assembly: GCA_963277665.1. Lineage (NCBI taxonomy): Eukaryota > Viridiplantae > Streptophyta > Magnoliopsida > Santalales > Viscaceae > Viscum > Viscum album. The sequence goes on along the minus strand of OY728138.1, from coordinate 1,099,108,517 downwards.
AATGGGGATTATGATTCATAAGGTACTAAAATGTGAATGGTTTATGTTAATGTCTCATTATTTATTTGGATTGTTCATGGTTGTGATTTTTTTGATGAATTATTACAATATGTATTTCAGGAAACTAATGAATTTTATAATAATTTGGTTTTTTCTAGACAATGAAATTTTTCTCCTCATATTTATCTATTTATGAAAAAATAATATAAAAAAATGTTTTCACAGAAAAAATACATCATTTATCTCTTCAGTCGAAAATCCTTTTACTTTCTCATCCATGATTTAAAAAAATAAAAAATGTTTTTAATATTATATAAATGATTTATTAAATAAATTTTAAACATTATTTATATTTTTATATATATTTTTAAGGATTCTTATTTTCATTTTATGAATGAGATACCATTTAACCTTGTTACAACCTTGTGAAATTTGTTTTTAACATATAAATCAAATATAAAATCAAATATTGTCATTGCTCTTAATATTTCAATATATGTATAAATTTTTTTAAATGGATTTTATTTTATAACATTCTATAATTTTTTAGTTTTAAAAATTTATTTTAAATCTAAAAATGTTATTTTCCTCAATAATGATTTTATTCCATTTTTAAGATATTTGTATTCATCAATGATAACAAACATTATCTTACTAATTCTCCACTAGTGATATGTTATATTGATACCATATATATTGTTTCCTCAGATGGTCTATGAGTAGTTTTACTATACATGTACTATTTTTATATGATTCTATATATTACAACAAATTGTTTTTGATAACATTTCTTGATTTACGATGTTATTAACATCTTATATGTTAGTTTCTTTAAGAAATATTTACATTGATTATGTTTCTCCCCTTAAATGAGAAATGAATTGGACTTAGTATGTAATGGGTGGAGCCTAAAATATCCCCTCCTTGAATCAGTAGGTCTTATGTTAAAAACTAGATTTAGTTTTTGGTCAATGAATTTATATTTTGTGTAATACTTCATGGAATAAGGCATTGATGATATGGTTATGATGTCCAAAAAAATGAATTCCCTCATTATTAGAATAGTTATTAATGTATATTTTTATTATCTTGTTAGTTATAATAGTAGCGGTTAAGTTTCAAGATCATGTGATTATTTATATGGAATGTTTAGTCATTATTTATTTTCCCCATATTATGATAATGTAATTGATTCAATAGAACATATTTACATTAATTACCTTTCAATTTTTATTATTCCTTATTTGTTCATGATAGCTTCCACTATTTGCTTACCCTTGGATAGAATCTTAGCTTATCCCATTATTAAGTATACTTTATCAAGAATTCCATGAAGTATATTACCATTTATATCCTTGGATATGATAAATGGAATAATGGTGTACAAATAATAAAATACTATGCTCTATTTTATGTTTTCAATAGTAGTGTGGACTGAAATATGTATTTATTTAACTAAAAATACAAAACCATTCTATCCTTTGGGATAATATTTCTTATATCCGATAATAATTTAATAATGTGACCAGCAACTCTGATCTAATAGGATATGGGTATCTATATTTGGAATCAGTGAAACTATACAAAAAATCATGATAAATAGAATTTTTTAAAAATGTATTTGGGAATATAACATTATAAATGTCTTTGAGTATAAATCTATGTATATAATAACAACCTAATTTTTTTGTAATGTATAGATCATTAGGTTTTTCATAGGGATACATCCATGTCATTATACAATTAGTAGACATGCTATTTGAGATTTTGTACCAAGGGGTAATAACTCTAAAATTCATTTATTGACATCGAAATCAATTGTTACCTCATGCATGACAATTGACCTTAATCCACATAGAGTTTGAAAATCTTGTGGGATATTTTTAGGATAATTCACAGTTTAATTACAAACCATTATGAAAGATTTGAAATTATTTTTTTGATTTGAAAAAAATTTCACTGAAATGTTTTTTATAATTATGAGATTATCTATGAATAAAATTTTCAATTTTTGAAAAAATATTATCCCCTGATTTGTTTATAAAGTATGTTTCATAATTTCATGATCCAATCTTCTACATTATTTTATAAAGAAATTGTTCTTTGAAAATTTAATGTGAAACATATAAATACACATAATCCGTGTTGGTATTGACATATAAGGTATTATATTGAAGCCGAAGCTAGATATATAGCTGTAATTCATCAAATTATAACCATATTGTAGAATATTTATTAGGTTATAAGCTATAAATTCTTCCCTATGGAGAATCCTGATGATCTACCATGTAGTGTAGCAATTTTTTATTTCTTTATGCATTAACAATAAATATCATTCAGTGGGACTAAAAATCCATTTTATATGATAAATAGATTACTTCCGTAGATAAGATATTTTTTTATTCTAAGAAGTAATAAATGGGTGGATATTGTCAAGGGAATTTATCTTCTCATAGGAAATACAGATAAATGGTGATCATTGATTCAAAAAACTATTGTTGAGGGGGGGGGGGAACTTGTAGTGAAGGGATTTTAATGTACTCATCATGGAAAAATATTTTCCACATGAAAAATGAGTGTATATAAAGATACAATTACCAAGACTAAAAAAAATTGATGATAAAGACGTTAAAAAGTTTAACAAATAAATTATAAGGTTTGAAAGTCATGTGTGGACTAAGTATCTAATTCAATAATAAATACTGGCTATTTCATTCATGGGATTATGACACTCCTTTGAAGGGAACTAGTCTCTAAAAAACAATCGTTATATATGAAAATATTATCATGTTTTATCAGGAAAGTGAAATAATTATTGATGTATTATGGAAGCAATTGAAAGAAAGATAAGAAGAGGGATTCTAGGCATGATAGAAAAGAAAATAAGGTAAATGTGATGAAAGGAAGTATGGAATTATCGTCTTGTAATAAAAGTTAAAATAATCATCAAGGAATCCGATTGATGGGAATAAGTGTTTTCTATAATTTCCTAGATAAATTACATTATGATCTTTATTTATAGGGAATGAATAATGTTTCCAATTTGAAATAACTAAAATGTATGGATTTAGAACTCGACATGTATGATCTTACATATCATCAAGGAAATTTTAAACTTAATTGGGAAGGGAAATAAATATAATCATATACTATCACAAAATCTAATGAAAAATTCTGTAACGATGCGGTGATAATTTAATTAATCATATCCTAAAATTTTGAAAATGCTTTATTTGTTTCTAGGACGTCACAGTCTATTATATCTTTTAATTTTCCATGAAAATATTAAATTTTCCAAACTCCATCAAATGATAGTTATTATCCATGACTACTAGATGAAGTTTCACCATAGTAATGATGTTTTAGTGAGTTCCCATTATAACAGATAAACTTAACTTATTTGCTAAATTCATTATAATACCTATGGTAGATTTTCATACCATCAATGGTATGGATTAGCTATCAAAATAAAGTAAAACATTTATTACAAATATGAAGAAGTCATGATTAATGAAAAATATGTGGAGTTTATTATATTTATAGGGGATACTTCATCATATGTCTCAGATTAAGACCCACTCCCAGTAGATATTTTGAATGAGATTCATTGATAAGAAGAGTAGAAACATTATAATGATAGAAAAGATAACATTTAAATTGAGTATTTACCTGTTTTGTAGGAATACATTGATGTATTTATAGGGGAATTTTCTAGTCATCCCCCAGAGATTGATGTTTAGAATTTTATTTATTTACTCCAAGATAAATTACTATTATTAATGAATCCCTATATAATGTATACGATGAAATTATTGGAGTTGTTGAAACAATATAGAAATTTTTTGATATGGGATTTATACACCGTAGTGTTTCACCAAAGAAAGCCCCAGTTGATTTCATTGTGAATAAATATGGATCTTTGTGGTTGTGAATTTATTATATGGGAATCAATGATATTATTATGAAGAATATATTTCATATAACTCACATTGATTACTTATTGAATTTTCTACAGTGAGATCAGTATTTCTCAATGATTAAACTTCATTATGGGTTCCATACATTCTGTCTAAGGAATGAATTTATTCAAAGGAAAACATTTTATAAGAGGTTTTTACATTCCAAGTATACAATTATAATGATTTATTTTACTAAAGTACCCTATTTATTCATGTATATAATGAATATTTTATTCAATGCATATCATAATAAATTTAACTTGGTATTTATTTATGAAATCCTGGTGTACCCCAATAGAAATTAGGACCATGCCAATCAAATGAAGATTATTTTTGATACCATTCATATAAAATTGTTAAATGGGATAATTAGTATGGTCAAATTATGAACTAATAAAATTAAATTAAATGGATATATAGATTCAAATGATGGAATCTCACTTTGACCTATGAAGAAAAAGATATTATAATAATTTCCCACACAAAAAACATACCTGACACATGAAGTTTCATTAGTTTTATATGATAATATTTGTGATTTGTTTAGAGTTTTTCCTAATTGGATGACCCATTTATGAAGAATAAATGTAAATGGGTTATGATCTATGGAAAAATAAAAGTGAATTATTTTTTGTAGAATTTAATTAAATATTGTTAAATGCTTTGTTTTTGACTGTACCATCATAAGATGTTGGGTTTGTGATATATTTTATCCCATAACGTTTGTGAATAAGTTGTTTCAACAAGAATAATTATATCTATATTGACTGTAAATCATGGTAGATATAGACTCATTAACAAAATATCCACCCCATGATCTTCAGTAGGAAACTGTAACCATTTCTTTGAAAAATAGATACATTATCTATATGGTGAAAAGTTTGAGATATATATGGATCATAAAAGAATTAAATAGATCAATTCATAGAAATATTTCAATATAAGGTAAATTTGATTGGTCTATCTGATCAAATACTATTATTTCTTAACACACTACCACATTAAGAAGGAAAAAAGGAAGCATATGCTTTGAGCAGAAAGGATCATGGCGTCTTAAAAAAATGAGGATTGATAGGGATCTTATATACTTATATTTTGTAAATTTGGATATCAAAATTAGGGTGTAACGAGAAACCTTATTCCATTTCTAAATCATTGCCAGACAATATTTTTTTAAAAGATAAAATGTTCTCCTCCTAATGGTGATAATTTTCAAAATAAGATTAATTCCATGAATGATATAAATTTGATTGACTTGAATTTTGAAGATGATGTTTTTAAAGTCATAATGAAAATATATGTCACATCGATAATTTAGTTGAAGAATGAATTTTTATATAGTACTCTTTGGTCTGGTGGAAAAAATAAACATATATATTATGGACTACATTTTTTGGGATAAAATGAACTTTAAATATTTTGATTGAGTGTCAATAAGTTTGGGTTGTCAATAGGTTAAGAATGAGAGACAAAAAAATTAATGAGTCATGAATCCTCTATAGTTTCATAAATAGATTTAATATGGTATTATTTTGTAATGTTTCATTAGACTATTAATAATCCATGATGGAATGATAAAATATGGGTTATTGTTGATCAACTCCACAAACATAAAAAACATTTAGATATAATAGAATATTTACCACCTAATAACCTTCCAATGATCTATATTAATGATGTTTTAATACTTTGTTATGGGATATTATCAATTTTTTCTGATTGTGATGCATTATTTACATTGAGATTATGGGACATTCTTTAAAAGGTTCTTGATACTAAGATTCTTTTCAACAACACATACCACTATAAATATGATGGATAGTCCAAAAGGACTCTTCACACATGAGATGAAATGTTTAACTATTTCTCTCTTTATGTTCATGGTAGGTGGGATAAGTATTTACCCTCGACAGAGTAAACTGGTCACAATAGATTCCGTTCAGTTTTTCAAATGGTTCCTTTTGAATAATTATATAGAAAGTTAAGTTGTACTACAACTTGTTTGGATGAAGTGGATGAATGGAATATTTTGGGTCCAAGAAAACTAGAGGAGTCATTTTTTAAGATAATGGCTATTCAAACCCATAATAAAGCCTGTCAAATTAGGAAAATGGGATATTATAATAATAAAATAAATGATTTGGAAATTCACGTTGTGGATAATGTTTTCTTGAATGTATATCCATATAAAGGTGTTATATTATTCAGATAGAAAAAGAGAATAATCCCTAGTTACAAAACACATTTTCGAATACTTTAAATAATTATAAATGTAGTGTACTAGTTGGAAATTACACCAAGACACTCAAAATTAAATAATGTGTTCAAAATATCATTGTAATTGATGTACACGATAGACCCAATTAATTTTCACACATATTTTAAAATAAAATTCCAAACCAGTATAACTTATTCTAAAGAGTTCATCTATATTCTATACACTAGGGAATGATTTTTGAAGAATCAGATGACTTGGATTTTAAAGGCATTTTGGAGAAATCATAAGATATAAGTGGTAATGTTAAAACCAAAATATATTATAATGAAGGACTACCAATATAATTTTACATGGTGAAATTATCAAAATTTCGAGAAAATAATTTTTATTGATGGGAACAATGTGATATCCTGATACATTATGAAAATTTTATTTTTAAATAAATTAAAAATCTTGTAATGAATTAAAAACACCCAACCACGAGTGTAAAAGAATAGTAAAATAGTATCAAACTATAACCTAGCTATTAAATTATTATGTATGAAAGGTACTAAATAAATTAATAAAATAATATTATTTACACAAATAAAAGTAATTCAATTATTATATATTGATTATAAGTAAAATAAAAATCCATTGAGATAAGAATAACTTTTTTATGAAAAACTATATTTTTCTAAAAGGCAGATACGTTGTGCTTTATGAACATATTTTAAAATTAATATTTACTTATTTTAAAAAATTTATTTTATAAAACATGCATAATTTTTAAAATATAAATGTAAAATATATTTTATAAGGACTTTATGGGAATTTTTCAAAAAGATTAAATTTTAGATAAATATTTAAAAATTTGGGTTTTTAATTGAAAAAGGCATTTTTGTTTCAATAATTTAAAATATCAATTAGGATTTATATTTTATTATAATAGTGAAACTAGATCAATTATAGTATCATAAATAAAACTTATGTTATTGTAATCAATTTTTTATTAAAAATTTATATAAAAACTACATATACTTATAAAAACGTTTTCATTGGAAAATTTCTTTTTCATCATGTTTTTGGGATGAATTTTAAATTAAATTCTACGTATGTACCCTATTATTCCAAAAGATATGTATCCTTTAAATTAAGGTCGAAATCATAACTTTGGACCTAATATGTATGAATAAGGGGTTAGAAAAGGTATTATGGATGTCTAGGGCATGTTTGGAGCCCAGAATCCATATTTTTTGGAAAACAGGCTTGGCACACAACTTAGAGTAAACTGTGCAAAAATTATGCATAGTTTAGAAAACTATGCCAATTTTTTTTGAATAGAGACACATCACATAGTTGGTGCACGTCCAGGAAGCCTAACCATGTGAGAGACCTATTTACTAAGTACTTGTGGATGGTTATCGCACGGTTTGTCTAACCTTGCAAAGAAACCGTCCACATGAAAGTTTAAAGGTAAATTGTCTAAATTTATTGTAATGATCAAACATGATCCTTCTTTGTTCTCTAATACAATAACTAGTGAGATTAAAATCTTTATCTGTCAATTTTTTGTGTTTTTAAGATCTGAACATGGGATCAATAGATATACATCATCTAGAATATGATCAAAATTTTGTTCATCACATTGGGTGTGCAACAACAGGTACTCGATTCCTTTTGACCCACTTTCCTCAATTTTTTTCTTGAATTATTCATCATGGTTTGATTGTTTTACAACTTTTCATAGTTATACTTTGATCTAAGGAAAATTAGGGGCCGATACCTGAGTGAGAGATTCGTACAAGCCTATGGTGGGTGCTCTATAATTTATCCCTAATGTTTGTTGATTTTTAAATATACACGTGGGGACAACTGAATTCATTGGGTTCCATTTATAAAATTTATATTCCATGATTATACTTATTAGAAATATATGTATATTATATATCCTTGTATTTGTTTAATTATTGGTGGTTATGACCACAACTCCTACCCTTCCATGTATAAGGTTATTCCATAATTGTTGAATATTTTTTTGACAAGTTTTTGTCATTTTTCAGGTGTGACTTGGCTTGTACTACCTAAAGGAAATAATTTCTATATTAGTTGTATTGATTTATATTTTTAATTAGACAATGGAAAGTACAATTTATACATACCACTTTACCCATAAAATGAAAGTTCTTCAATTGATGATTAAATGTTAAATGGGAATTGGAATGTATATTAAGCATATGACATGGCCTTAATTGTAAATGAATTATAGGTTTCATATCTCTTCCACCCTTATCCACATTAATGGATGGTCTAGAAACAAACCTTAAATAAGGAATATTATTTAAATGAATTAAATGAATGGTTTCATGCTACTTGGCCATGTCATACTAATGAAAGGCAAGTCTTGGACCAAATGACTTGATTAAAATGTTGCATACTACTTGAAATTATGACACTAATGAGAGGAAAGGTTTGAAGCAAATGAAATATCACATGAATCATAATCAAATAAAAATGTACTGACTCGATATCGCCTTGGATTCTAATTGGAGAATGTTATGAGGACTTGAGAACCCCACTCCGTTTAACAGATATTGCCTTCTTAGGTTGATTTCCACCTAGATCATGATCCTTGTCTGTTCATGAATTCCAGGTATGAAATCATATGACCCTTTCAATATCATTAAATTATTCCATGTATACACTTCTTAGATCCAGTATTGACATATAGGTTCTATGGTTTTTTCCTATAGGTCCATATCTCTACTTAACTCCATTTTACTTTGGATGATCACATTGGATTCGGTAGGCACCTTATTGATAAATTCCTTAGAACAATCCCCTTGGATTACACTTTTATCCTTATATAGGATATAGTATCTACTAAGTTGGTGACCCTTGAGTTCTAGGTATCTTTGGTTACAACATTATAATATCATTATTAAATATCATTAATCATGGTTACCTTGTTATATCATGGAACCTACCATATTTATACTATCATGAGGTGATGTTAGTATTGGTATGGCGTCAAGTGACCTATAAATATAAAATTAGAAATTAACAAATTAAATGAATTGGTTACATGTTAAGACACTATCCAAGGGATGGTGTAGGTTCTTGGGTATTTAGATACATTATAATGCTTTAAATTATATATATGCATGCCTAAAAAGTGATATATTTTCATTACATAGGTCAAATTTCAAAGAAACCATTTGTGGTAGCCCATTGAAATTTATCTCATGCCCTCTTTGGGTTCCATTGAGTACCTAGAGTAGATTACATGAATACAGTTTTCGACAAAGGGAAGTATACGTCTTCGAGCACTTGATTGATTTTTGTTTAGATTGGAACTTAATAGGAGAAGACTGAGTTGGGTCTCCAGATTCATTGGATTGTCTATTTATTTACTTTATAAATTCATGGAACAAGTTATTCCTACTTTATTGTATCATTTTTTTTCATTTTTCTAGTTACATGACATATCAACATCAAATATTAAATGTTATTCTAGTTTTTTCAGTTATGGTTATTATTGCGTCTATTTTAAGTTCTTCCTTTGGATTACTTATATTTCTTCCCTTATTTACTTTTAATTACTTTTAACTATAGTTATACACTTTTGTAATGATGGAATAGTCTCCCATGAAGACATTATAGGTCATCACTACTAGTCAACAGCCTCTGGCATTCATGGATATGTGCTTGAGACCATATCACACATCAGGTTGGGGCACCTAACAAGTGGCGTCAGAGTCTGATACATCATAAAGTGGTATAAAAGGTGTTTATTTTAGTACATAAATATTTTGAGACATTACATTGAAGATTAGGAACGTTTATGACATGTTTATAAGATGTTCATGGGTATCATAAACCCATGTTCATGGTAAAAACCATGATTCGTAAAATTAAAATTGTTTTTCTACTTTTTCTAATTATAGTTGATATTATTTATTCTATGGGAGATGTACATGATATGTGGTGTTGTTTATTATTACTCTATTTTAGGAACTTATTTCATCCTTTATTTAGTTGTCCGAGGACAACGATAGTTGTTACATGCATCATTATAGGCACATAGAATTCAAATTTAATGCACATTTTCAGGCCATAGAGGTTTATTTTAGTGACATGAATTTATTGATATGCTTGTGATTGTTGAGTGATGTTGTGATAGTTAGTGTATGATTGTATTAGTTTTGGATGTGATTGATTGATTTATTGTATGAATTCATGAGGTGTATGGTCCCTCATGGTTTGGGATGAGTTATTTACTATGTATATCCATTATGCTATAAATAAATGGGCGTAGTTTCCTATGATAGGTGAATGGTAACTAATTCCTTGGAAATGACTATCCACTATATTGTGAATCATGAAATCCAAAATGAATTGGTTTCACATCCTTATCCCACCTTTTCATGTTTATAAAGATAATGTAGTGAACCAGGAAATTAAATATAATGATAAATGAATCTTATACTTGATAATTTACTAACACCTGACTATATATGTATGTAATTGGGGTACTATGCCTTAGGATGAGTTTTCTTATGTTCAACATTCATTAATGATTCTATCATTCCACTTAATCTTGTTCTGAGGCGTGTTCTTGGCATTTTTAGACCGATCATGCCATAATGTTCTTGCATTTCTCGCTAGGAAGGTGGTGACAAACATGCTACAGACATGGTGGGCCTTGAGCAACCAGTCATTCCACCAAGAGTGCAACATGAGGCACCACTTACTATACCTAATATGGGAACTAATTTCCATGATCATGATAGTTTCTTATTCCTGATGTAGTCTATGAATGATGCTCTATGGCCTACAACTACAATTGCTAATCTGACCCATGAGTTCCAGCATCAGTATCCACATACTTTATCTGAGCATCATGGTCCAAATACTATTGAGTCTTGGATATAAGCCACCCTATCAGTCATTTAGAATCTGGAGACACTTCTAGATTGGAGGATCATTCTTTCCAAAGACATGCATTCGGATTCCTCCAATCTTAGGTGGGATTTGATTTCCCTGGTTGGAATTCATCAGTACATGTTATGGGATGATTTACAAACTTCCTTCTATGACCAGTTCATTCCACATATGCTGAGAGTAGATAGAGTCATAGAGTTCATGCATCCCGAGAAGGGTTTTATGTCTATCATGGAATATTTAGTGTATTTATTAGAGCTTCAATGCTTTTTACTACTTTTAGCTGGTGATAAGCTTTCATGTACTAGACGTTTCATGGATGGGATCCAGTACGCCATCCATACATAGGTCAATGTCTTTCACTTACCTAACTTTCTAAAATATTTATTCAGGAATTTATCACGGATCATAACTTGAGGGACGAAAGTAGTACCACGTATAGATTACCAATGCCTAGATAGGCCAGTTGTTCTTTTGGTGGTAGGAAGCATTCTCTCGGGTTTTATCATCCATGAAGTGAAAAATGGAGTTCCCATTTTGATATCCATATAGAGTTTCATCAGTGGGGATGAATATGGAACAAGAAGCCTTGTAAAGGTGCTTCAAAATATTTTATCTATGTATTAATTGTGGAGTGTCTCAGACTATATATTCTTTTTCAATATGGTGTAATGACCCTAGATATGTCGTTTGGGGTACAATGGGAGGGCGTGCACCAGTTTAAGGACTATCCCCTTGAGGTAGGTAGTTACCATTTCATATGGATCCTCTTTGTTCTTGAAATTACATTCTTCGATGTCATTATCAAAATGGACTGGTTGGTTCACTATACTGCTTTTATAGACTACAATCAACCCTAGGTGTCGTTTACATCACCAGAAGGCCGTAGTAATATACATAAATGTGAGTCTAATGTCCAGGCTGATAGAGCTTGAATAGAGTATAATGGGAAAGGTGGATTGAATACCCTAATTTCAAATCTCTTCAAGGAGGATCAGGGATTAAATTAATCTAACTTCCCTCCATTCACGGATCATTTCTGGGATTTATTACTTAACTATTTTGTTGGTTTACATCTAGAGAAAGGGGTGGAGTTTAAAATAAATTCTTTTTTGAGAGTATCTCTAGTTTCCATTCCTCTATATAGGATGACACTAAATAATCCTCATGAGATCCAACTGTAATTAGAAGATTTAGAGAACAAAGGTTTTATGTTGCCCAGTATATCCTCTTGGTGTTTTATCATGATTTTTCTTCAAGAATTTGGATGAAACCATACATCTATGAATGGATTATATATGTTTGAACCATATAATAGTTAAGAACTTATTTCTACTAACATTTATAGATGACCTCTTTGACTAGGTTCAGGGAGAAAATGTATTCTCTACGATCGAATTGAGATTAGGTTATCATCTAGTGTGAGTCAGACCAATAGAAATACCTCATATAGCTTTTCGTAGTAGGTATGGTCTGTATGAGTACCTTGTTATGCCATTCGGTCTGATGAATGCTCCTCCTATTTTCAATGCTTTGATGAATAGTGTTTTCCACCCTTATTTGACATCATTTTTTATTTTCTTTGTAGATGAAAACTTTGTGTATTCCCGCACTCCTATAGATCATTCCAAACAACTAAATATCATTTTGAGTACATTGAGATAGATTTACATTTATGCCAAGCTAGCCAAGTGCCACTTCTAGATTGACTATGTCCACTTCTTGGAACATATTATCTCATAATCAAGTGGATCTGTTTACCCCAAAAGGTTACTACAGTATTTTCTTGGGAGCATGACAATAACGTGTTTGATATAAAATGTTTCTTGGTTCTTGTCGGATATTACAAGAATTTCATAAAATACATCTCACACCTTTCTTTACCTTTGACTGGTCTTACAATAATGGATGTCATGTTCGTGTGGTCTGAAGTGTGAGACAAAAACTTTTAGGAGTTGAAAGGGAGGATTATCTCTAAACACATTCTGAATTTTCTAGTTCTAGGAATATGTTATAATATCTTCTATATTTCATTATGAATTAGTGTAGGATTAGTACTGATATATGAATACATAGTCATTACTTATGGATGTCGATAGTTAAGGCCTCATGCGATAAACTACCCAATGCATGACCCGGAGCTAGTTGTAGTTGTCCATGCCTTATGTTGCTGGAACCATTATCAATTGGATGACCAATTTGTGGGGTACATGGACCACAAGAACCTAAAATATATCATTTCACAACATGAATTGAACCTTAGAGTGTGAATATTATTCAATTATATAAAATTTGTTAAATTTGAGCATGCATATACGCCTAAGAAGGGAAATGTGGTTACAGATACACTGAGTTAAAAAAAATTTGCATAATTTCTAGAACAATCCAGGGATGAATAAAATTAAATAGACCTATTTTGTGAGGTTCATATAGAATTTCATGATATTAACGATAAATTTTACTTATCATCCTTAAAAGTTACGTCTTCCCTCCTTAAGAAGGTGATGAGTAGGTAGTTTTTAGATCCATATTTCATGGTTCATCGTGAGAGTATATCAGGAGATAACCCACCTCTAGATTGGATTGTTTATAAAGACAAGATATTGTGACATTGTGGATGTATTTGGGTTTCTACATATATGAGACAGGACTTAATAAAAGAGTCCCACAATTCTTAATGCGTAGTTCATCCAAGCTTATCCAAAATGTATCAAGATATGCGATTCTAGTATTGGTGTTCAGGGATGAAATCTCAGATAACAAGATTTTTCATGAGGTGTTCCACCTATCTATAGTTGAAGGTAGAACTCTAGAGATCTGTAGTATTGATATAACCATTTCAAGTACCTGAATTTATTTGAGAAGAATTTTCCATGGATTTCATAGTCATCTAACCTAGGTAACTGAGGGGTAGCGATGCTATATTGGTAGTCAATGAATGACTAAAAAAATCATCCAACATCATTTATATTCAAGAGACTTTTTCAATTGATGATCCAAGAATACTATATGTCTATGAGATCATACGACTACACGGGGTTCCACATAAATTCATTTTTGATAGGGAAACACATTTCACTTCATGATTATCAAAGGGTTTGATGAAATTTATGGGAACTCAGGTGCTTCAAATAAAAACTTTTCACCCCATACCAATGGACAATCATAATATATGATACATGTTCTAGAGGATATACTATGATCATGTGTCCTTGATTTCGATGAGTCATGGTAAAACCATGTCATTATCATCATGTTCACTTATAATAACATCTTTTAGGACAACTTTTAAAAGGCTAATTTTGAGTACTTATATAGTAGGCCCTTCCATTAACCTTTGTGATGTCTAGAGGTAGGAGAGACATCCCTACTAGGACCTCATTTCATTCATGAGACATCAGAGAAGGTTCAACTGATCAGAATGTGTGTTAATACATCGTAGTTTAGATATAAATAGTAATTTTATCTATGCCAACATCATCTATAGTTCAAGGTTGGGGATCATGTTTTCCTTCAGGTATCACATAGGCTAGGTAATATAAGGTTATGAATGTAATAGAGGTTTTTGCCCCATTGCTTCGGGCTGTTTGATATTCTAGAGAGAGTTGGGCCAATATACTATCAGTTGTTAATACCTCAAGGGTGAAATTCCATGTACTACATCATTCATGTTTCAAAGCTTCACCAATATCGTGATAATCCTCCTCATACATTGGACCCTGAGGATATTGAGTTAAATCTATATGCTACCTTTGAGGAGTATCCAGTACGCATCGTTGATCAGAGCATGAAGACTCTCTGAGGCCTGTATGTCCCTCTGGTACGGGTGCTATGATAGCACTTCCATGTACAAGATGACAATTTGGAGAGGGAATCTGATGTAAGGACCCATTGACCAATATTATTCTCAAACAATGTTCTCCAACCTTCAATGGTGTTCTTGGGGATGAGTTTTTTAAGGGGAGAGCTTTTAGGAACCAGATTTTTCACTCAGGTATGGATCTTTTAAATTTTGGTATAAATCTTTTCTATAGACCCAATATGGATTCCTATGGGATAGAAATGGTCTCATGAGTTTTCAAAAAATTTTCGGTGCCCAGATCCCAACTTTTTGGGAAAAATAGGCTTGGCACACATTTTAGAGTAAACTATTTACGAATTCAGCATGATTTGGAAAACCATACCGATTGTGTTTCTCCACACAGAGCCACATCACATGGTTAGAATATGGTTGTCTGACCTAACCATGAAAGATCTCCCTTTTTCCAAGGTACTTATTCATGGTTTGCACATGGGTTTTTAAACCGTACGGAAAAAACATACACATTCTATTTTAAGGGTAAATTGTATAAATTCACATTAGTGGTCTAATTTGATCCCTCATTATTTTTTAATATGAGAGCCAATAAAATTATACTATTTCTCTCTCAATTTTTGGTGTTTTGAATACCTAATCATGGGATCAATAGATCTCCTTCATCTGGTATCTGATCTCTCTTCTGTTCATCACATTGGAAGCGCAATGGTATATAATCGAGTCCTCTTGATTCGTTCTTCCTAAATTTTTCTATCTTCTCATCATGGTTTTAGACATTTCATATTTTATTAGATCTACTCCAATCTAAGATAAATCTAGGGCTGATACCAAAGAAGGATTGTCATAAAAGCGTAAGGTTTGTGGTCAATAATTTATCTCTAAAGTTCGTTGATTTTGGAATATGTCTGTGGTTCCCACCGATTTCATCAGGTGTCATTTATGGAATTTATATTGCATGATTATACTTATTAGAACCATGTGAATATTATCTTTCCATATATGTGATCAATTTTTTGTTATTCTGACCACAACTCCATCCCTTCCATGTCGAAGGTTATGCTATAATTGTTGTTTCGTGTTCTGAAACATTTGTTCCACCGTTCGGGTGTGTCTTGGCTTGACCTACATAAGGGTGAGACTTTTTATGTTAATTTACTTGAATTATACTTGGAAATTCATATTGGTATGTTCCATGTATGGGTACCACTTTACCAGAGTAAGTTAAGTGATTAAATTGATGATTAAATTTGGATGGAAATTGGCAAATATACTAAGTATATGACTTGTCCTTAAATTTAAATGAATAGTAGTTTTCATATCTGTATAACCACTTAACACAATAATAGAATGGCCATGAATGAAACTTGAATATGGAATATGATTTAAATGAACTAAATGAATGTTTTCATGCTACTTTGACTTTTTATACTAACGAAAGGCATGGATTGGACCAAATGACTTGATTAAAAAGGTTTCTCACTACTTGACCTTATCAAAATATTGAGAGGAAAAGCTTAAACCAAATGAAATATTAAATGACTCCTAATTAAATTGGAATAGACTGAATCGATCTCACCTTTTATTCAGATTGAAGAATGCCTTGAACACTTGAGAACCCCACCCAAATTCAAGGATATTGCTTGCTTGGGTTGACACCCACCTAGATCTCAATCCTTGTTTGTTATTTGAAGATCATTATGACACTTTAAGTTCCTTTAAATATCATTAATAGAATCTTTTTATAAAATCCTTGGTTCCTTCATCAACATATAGGCGACCTGGTTACTACCTATAGGGCCCCATCTCTACTTAGCCCCATTTACCTTGGATGATCACCCTTGATTTGATAGGTACCTTATTGTGGAATGAATTGGAACATTCCCCTTGGATTACACTCTTATCCATAGCCAGGATATAATTTATACTGAGTTGGATACCCTTGAGGTCTATGTTTCCTTGGTTACTACCTTGCAACTTCATTATTAAATATTATTAATCTTGGTTTCTTTGTTCTATATTAGAACCTTCCCTATTTATACAATCACAGAGTGATGTTAGTGTTGTTTATGTATCATTTAACCTATCAATATAAAATTCAAAATTACATAATTAAATATATTTTCTACATGGTCAGACACCATCTGAGGGTTGAAGTAGGAACATGGGTATTTAGTTACCTTGTACTTCATTACATTAAATATATGAATTCATACACGCTGATATATTTCCATTACACGGGATATTTGTTATAGGAACCATTGGTGGTGGCCCATCATGATTTATCTCATAGCCTCTCTAGGTTTATTTTGGTACCTGATGTAGATTACTTGACAGTAGGTGTTGAAAAAGGTAATCATACAACTTTGAACACTCGATTGATTACTATTTAGATTAGAGCTAGATAGAAAATGATTGAGATAGATATTAAGATTCTTGGGATAGTCTGTTGATTTCATTTATACTTTTGCGGAACACAATATGCCTTTTATCTTGTATCCATGTTTTCATGTTTTATAGTGATATGACATATCGTCCTCTGCTGATAATGTTTATTCCAATTTTTTCAGTTATTGTTATTGTGGTCTCTGTTTTTGTTGTTCCTTCTATTTACGTCTATTGCTTCTTCTATATACCTATTTTTACTTCCACATACTAGGCTAAAAATTCTTAATGAGATAATTGTCTCCCCATGGACACATATTAGGCCCTCCATGCTATTCAGCAGCCTTGGGCATTTGAGGAGATGCGCTTGAGGCCATGTGGCCCAACGGGCCTAGGGCTCCTATCAAGAGGAATCTGGGTCTGGGATGTCACATTAAAAAACATCAATATATTTAATTTCATAAAAATAAGAAAATATTTGGAAATATAAAATTGATATTAAATAATACTTTAAACTTAATTTTTTTTCATAATGAATAGATAAGCCATTAAAAATTATTTATCATAGTTAAGGTTAAAATGGGTTTACTGGGGGGGGGGGATAAACATAAATGATATGGATTAAAATGTCTTGGAATCATTTACAATTCCTATTAGATATCCAGATTTAGTCCTTATTTCAAAAATAGTTCAGTAAGAAATTATGTAGGATCCTCTTTTTGTTGGAAGAACATTGGAATCACTTTTTCATTAAAAAAATTAAACTTTTTTACATTACCCCACTTATGTAAGTCCACCCCCTCAAATCCCCTTGAAAATACCAATTCATTTTGATTCATTTATGGACTTACCAAAACACTTACTTATATATCTCCCCATATCCAAGTGTCATTGTTGTCATTATAATTTCAATATTGGATGGATTTAAGTATAATACTTTAGTGGTTTTCCAAAGAAGATGTAATGTTTTTAACCAAGAATCTTAATTTTACTTCATCCTCTATATCCTTCAAATATTATATGACTAAAATAAAATAATAACAACAATATATCTAATAAATTGATATTTGTTTTGTCATTTTAACAACCCGCCCCAAACTATTGGGTCTGGTTCGAAGTTCCACATGACCTCATGCACTCCTCCTCATATGCAAGTGGCTTCTAACTAGCAGTGAGGGTCTATGTTCAACCTTATGAAGACAATACCCTCAATATCACATAATAATATTAAAACTAATCAATAAAATATATTATTAAATGTGGAAATTGAACAATTGAAATAAATACTAGAGCTCCCAACGTGGTAAACCAGGATAGAGTATAACAATTGATATTAAAATGACACGTAAAATAATAATAATTAATAGCAACAACTCTAGAATATTTATCAATCTGATGTAGCTCCATTATACACTTCTCAATAATGCACCATATGAAACTTTCCTTTCATAGTATCATTGGTCCTGAAATCTACAATCTTCCAGAAATTATTGAGTAGGGTGTGAGTATAATTACTCTTTAAAACACCACCAATATATCCATAACAAGTTTTCACATGAGTTAAAATTTCTAACATAATAATAACTAATATGATTATAGAATAAACAATCATAAAAATAATTCATGTTCTAACTAAGCCACCAAAAACATTTTTTATATATACATAGACACTATGCTAGACAAAAATCATGGAAACATATCAACATCAGAGGCATTCCCAAGCTGGTCAATATCTGTACAAGCACAAAGACTCTACGTCAAACAACACTAGGTCATCATTAACATGAAATATCTCTAAGACTCATTACATAAACCACCATGCCCCATAATTTTCACACAGTTTTGATCACCCATGTTCACCATGTCTTATATTATTTACACATGGGACAAATAACTCATGTTCTAGATTCCCCAAGATCTGGCCACCCTATTTAGTTATGCCATATAATCATTCTTGATATTTTCACCAAGTAACATGATGTGTCTGAACATGCTCCCCCTCAAGGGAAACCAAGACTAGATGGGCCCACATATTACTTTTTTACCATGTATAAAACCACAACATAACATATACCTTGAATATTGCATGGAAACCATGGAATCATACATAACATTCCTTGAGTGTGATAAAATAAATACATTAACAAATGTGAAAAAATAAACATTTTCTAATGAAAATAAACATGAATATACTTATTATGTAAATTAAAAATCCTCATGGTTTCACAGACACACCCGAAAGAATCACAGAAAAATCATGGGTTAGTCAATAATAAATCACATATCCTGATAACATAATATATATGACCCAAAATTGTAAAGATCATCCTACACAAAAGTTTTTGATGTGAACAAAAAGAATAAATTACATTATATGATTTGATAGCCAGAGTGAACCAATAAATAACACCACTTGGAGGCACTATTATTATAAAAATCAGCACATGGAAGCATCAAGATCATCAAGGGTTCCTAAAAATAAGATCATATATTTTATATAAAAAATAAATAAAAATTTTCATGTAATGATACATGATAACTCCTGTATAATTTTTGAATTATAATTTTAGAACATCACATGAACTCATAATATTCTCCTAAAGAAATATTATAAAATCAATCTGGTTGTAGATGCACTTCCAAAGTAGGAAATTTTGGAGGCCTCCTCTGGATGGTCTTTTATTTCGCTTGATTTTTTTGTCATTTTATTGATTTAGAAATTCATGGGGTTTCTTACTCTCATCATTGAAAACACACTTGTACAACCACTTTATCTTTTTTTATAAATAAATTTTTCAGAAACGGGCTTGCCTGGCTCCTGAACCTATTTTATCTAAAAATTATAAAACCATGTTTGATAATTTATATCTCAAAATTAGTTCAAGTAAACTGTATAATGACTTATAAATATTCCTTAATAAAACCATATAATTTATCTACTGAAATTTTGATATCTGTCACATGATTATTCCCTAATAATTATCTATAGATAATTTCTGTAATTATCTTCTATCAATTTTCCATAAAAATTATCCTCTCTTAATTATATTATGATAATTTATTAACACAATTTATCATTTTATAGTTACACATAATTTTGTACTAATAATTCTTTTTAATTATTTTTTATAACTCTTATAACTATCCTCTGTTAATTCAATGAAACTATCATTTGGAAATTTTGATAAATTATCCTTCTATAATTTAATTTACATATATATTTATAAAATCATGTAAATATCATAGATAATTTTATATTATTATCTATTTAAAATCTATAACAAAATAACTTCTGTTTTTTTGGTAAAAATTATTCTTGATAATTATTAGAATTTTTCCAATATAAAATTAGGTTTTAAAGAATTATTTAATTAACAATTTTATTTTTATGAAATTTTATAAATTAAATTAGGATGAATATAACAATAAAAATAAATGAAAAAAATCATATAATAAACAAGTGTATAGTATCAACTAAGAGAATATGCCCACAAATTCAAGGATCAATCGATGGAGGCTTCACCAAACTAATGTATGGGAGTTTTAGGATCAACCAGATGCAATATAATTAACCCAAATCTATACCATAATGGTTTCAAAATCTATAAACAAAAAATTACTGGATTAAAACAATAAATTAGAAAAACCCATTTTAATTTTTGATTTAACCAAAAAATGATGAAAGAGTATTTACTTAATCCCAATTAAGGTTTCTTTAATTTTAATTGGTGAAAATTGATTATTTTCATGCATTTAAATTTAAGTGCCATAAAAAATGGAGGTGCTACATTTGAAGAATAAGGTTGTTAAAAAAACTAATTTTCATTTAATTAAATTTACATAATAATATAAATCATATGAAATTATTTCCCACGTATGATGTTTCGAAACACCCGATGAAAATAATGGTTATGTCAAGCCTTTGGTAAACCCACCATCTCAAACTCGATGGTGCTATCAAAATTCTCATAATATACATCATTTGGGAGATATTTAATTATTTTTTTAAAAATAGATTATGAAATATTAAATATGTTATCCTCACATGTGATCTGACCGAACAACTGATGTGAAAAATTAGTATGTCCGACCTATAGTGAACCCAACATCCTCGAACTAACAGTGGTCTCATGTTTCTCATATGTTACTACATTGATGATATATATCATTTATTCATAAAAATAATCCATGCATAACATAATATTTTTAATATTTTTAATCCATCAACAATGACACTCTAGAAGCCTCCCAATCTTACACTAATTTACTGACTAAATAAAAAAATAGTCGAAAAAATATTCTAATGTGTTAACAATGTTTTTAAAATTGTGTAAATAAATAAAATTATTTATTAAGTGATTTTTATTGAAAAATTACATTTTTCACAAACAATATGATAAGTTATTAACAAAGTATGTTTATTATTATCAGCAAATTTTTTTGAATTAATTTAGTTAATATAATAATATAAATATATATTAAAATTTATCCCCACATGTGATGTTACCTAACACCTGACAAATATTAATGTTGTATTGTACCGAGGGTAAACCCTGAATATCAAACCAAATGGTTGTCTCATAATTCTCAAATTACACCCCCTTTGGGTGATATTGATATATTTTGGAGAAAAAATATAATAATTTTTTTAAATAATTTATCCTCACATTTAATCTAACCAATAATCATCCATGAAAATAATTTTATTTCATTCCTAGGGAAAACATGAATCTCAAACCGAACTATTGTATCATATTTCTCACATGATACATCATTTATAAGGCATTTCATATTTTTTGGAAATATATTTCGTGCATTATATAATATATATTTAATATTATTATTCGGTGTACTCTAAGGCTTATGGGCCACATAATCTTACTTTTATTCAATTCCTAACTCAAGAAATATTTTATAAAATATTACAAAATTTTATTGGAGATTTTATCCTTTTCTAAATCCTTTATATCATTTATCATGTGATTTTTATTGAAAAATATAATATATTACTTCAAAACTAATAAATAATTAAAAATTATGGGTTTTGTTGTCTTTAAATACTTAAAGAGTGTAGTCATAACCTATATTCATCTATTATTCAAACGAACGAGAAATAAAATTTTAGATAGAGTGTATGGTGGACTACCACCTCTTAAACCGATGTGATTCATTTTCCAGGACCACCTCTGTAAGATCACATCAAGTTACAAGTGTGTAACTCTTTGATTTTTTCAATAAACCAATTTTTTGGGTTTCCTTGCCCTTAAAACATGTTGGATAAGTCTCTTTTAGAGACATAAAACATTTTTTAGGAAATAATGACCTAATGTATGGGGATTTATGTTTTTTTGAATTAATAGAGTCCAAATATAAAATTATCCAAGGGGTTTATAAGGGTTTCATGAGTGTTTGGATAACATTGAAGGTGGTTGTGGTTCTATCTATGGGAATAGTCTGAATGTTGACTATAGATAAATTTCATTTCATGTAAATGAGTAAAATGATATATATCTATTTCTTGGAAAATGTTTGGAAACTATTTCATGAAATGAATGGAATACACACCATGAATATATTACATGACATACAATGTTAGGGAATGGTTTAATTCATCTAAGTTGACATTTTTTAAGTAAATCTTATATAATAATTTCATAACATGAAATAGGGATACAAGCCACATACTTCTTTCAATATGTTGATTTAGGTTGTTTCATTCACTTATAATGTTTTATTACTTCTGTGATGCCCTTCTATCTAGAACGTAAAGTGATTTCTAGGATATTTTGGTTCTATTCTATACATAATAAATGTCCCACATAAAAATTTGATCCCTGATGTGATTTTTTGGTTCGTTTTACCACTATCACTATGTTTCTCACCATAATAATGGTGTAAACCAATTTACCACATTTGTTTTGGGATTTTATCATAATTTTGTGTGAAATAGGTTCTTTTTTTGATCTTCCTCACCTATGTTCTTGTTTTTTATTCTAATTGGAAGCATTGGTTATTCAGTCAACAAGGCTATGGGGTATAAAACCTAACATAATGGTATTTTTAATTGTGAAATATATCAAATATTTATATTTGACCAGTGTGATATGCTCTCCATTTAATTGATATATTAATTGTGGTAAATGATTACTTATAATATGGGATGGGTCCCTTGGATTCACTATATGTTTTTATCTGTTTTGTGGCTACACATTGGGTGAGAGAACCATAGATAAAAAATGATTTGGATAATGGTTTAAAGTGTGCTTAGTATGAAATGATAATTCAGTTGATTACTTGATATAGAATCACATTGGAAATAGATTATGGTTTATCAGTATGATTGTTGATAATTGGATATATAAATGAAGGTGAAATTAAGAGACAAATGGTTGTTTGTATAAATAACATTTCATGATTATTATGTGATATAGTGATATCCTTGATATTATGACTTATTGATATTGATGTTGAAATTATTATATATCGGGCTATGCCTAATGATATTGAAATCATATATAGGAGGATTTTCCTAGTGATACATGTTGAAATGATTATATAGAATGCTTGGCCTAGTGACATATGTTGATATTCTTATATAGTGGTCTAGGACCAATGATACATGATTAAATGATTATATAGAGGCATTAGAACATTAGATGTTGATATGATTATATATATGCAGTTTCCTATAGGTTGAAATGATTATATACATGGATTTGAATAGTTATATGATTTTTATATTGTTTATGGTCATGGTTGTAATGGTTGTCATACTTGATCATAGGTATTTTGACATGATGCCTAAGTAGGTTGATTTTTACGTGGTATTTATTGGATAATTAATATTCTCATTGTTTATTTATTATATGTAATTGTTATCAGAATAGTTTTTTATAAATAGTGGTGTTGACTTAATGAGTTTTATGAACAACCTATTTTTCCTTTGTTTGTTACTCGAGTAGATTACATGGATTCATGTTTGGACAAGGGTAAGGGACCTTGTCTCTAATTTATTGCATGGTGGATGGGATAGAGTTTGGGGATATCACTAACATGGGGTTCAGGACTGGGGTATTTTTAGATTATTTGTGTTAGTTGTTTATTTTATAATTATTTTTTTCAGTTTGAAATTTATATACATCAAATGTTGATATTACATGATTCATTATTATGGGTTTATTCGTTTCTCCATTACATTCATACTATATGACATATGGTTTATTCTATTATTCATTTATCTGATATTTATTATTATTTGACTATTACTCTATGTTGTTACTATATAATTGGAGGTATAGTATCCTCACTATATTAATCACAACCTCACTACTAGTTAGAAGCCTTAGGACATGGGAAGGCACTCTTGAGGTATCATAACTAACTCATTTTGGCCAAATGATTGAGTTACATATCAGGGGATGTTAGAAAGTCCTATCAATGGTTATGGGTTTTATTCTTTATTTCTTTGATATTTGTTAAAGGAAGAAATAATAATAAGCTATGTCAAGTCTTGGTGATGGTCTTGTACACGAAATTTTCTAACCCATGTACATGGGAAAATATGAGTTCATTGGGATGGGAATGTTTTTATGATGTCTTCTTATTACTGTTGATGATATTTCACCCGATGTGATTCATATGTTTTTTGTTTTTATTATTTCATGATTTTATTATTTATTGATATTTATAATTTTGGTTGAGTATGGAGAAATATGAGTATGCATGCATCATGGTAAGTGCATAGGGATATATCTTGGCAAGTGTTTTCGAAAATAGGGACATAGTTATTTTATGTAGTATATTATCCATGATGTAACTGGGAAATGAGATACTTATTATATCTATTTTATGGAATAAAATAACTCCTATGTCATGCTAAAATAATTATAAGCCATGTTTATAAATACAAGGAGTCTATGGTTAATTTATATATCACCTATTGTGGTTGAATTTTTCTAGCTAGTGTTCTATGGAGTGTGTTTGTATATTAGAAAAAATTAATCCACCTAATATTTGAGTTGATCATTAGGAGTGTGGAAATAAACACACTATTTATCACAACCCCAATCCCAGAAGCCCAAAGTCGGTGCCTAAAACATGGTGTTTAATTTTTATCAGAGACGCGTGCATAATAAAATTACACATCTTGTTCTAATACAAATGATCAATCTGGTTTAGGTTCTAGAAAACAAGATGCTGCTGATACACTTCTTCCAAAAAACATAACAAAGTTAAGCTTCATATTGATTCCATCACATAAGAGTAATAGAATCTGGGAATAATTTACTAAACCATGTAAAATATATTAAAGACATCGTTAGAGCATAATAATTCCATGTAAGGGGTTTTAAAAAAATTGAAGAAGTTCCAGTTTTAAAACAAGAAAAGTTGAAATAAGAATAAAAAAAATTCCTAAATGGAAAACATTATGTCTTGAGGCACATAATCAATATTTTAAATGGTTTCTTGAGAACATTTTTCAGAAAGATCTTTCACATAAGATTCATATGTACTTACTTAAAAAATACAGGTAAAATATAAATCAGAGTGAACATATATGTACATGAGTGCATTAATGATTCATGATTCATAAATTGGTCAAACCAACTCAAAAGTAACAGGCCAAATTGTAAATAGAATTACATAAGTAATCATATCATGATTCATTAGCACCTGAAATAATATTCATGTAATAGTAACTTTAGATAACACTTCCATGTATAACTTTCCATTTTAAAACATAATTATGCCTTCAACATTATCAAAAAAGAGTCTTAGCCAAGGTATATTAGTCAAATAGTCTCTTGGTTGATCATTTACTAATACATAATGAGGAAATATATAATACCGAACTTTGTCAAAGCATTGCACCAAGACCGTGAAACATGACTTAGTACGAGTTAATGCTAATTGCAAATTCTATTTCCCATAGTAGTAAAGGTCAAGGATAACCTCCAATCTCATTTCCCGTAGCATCACAAGCCAAGGATGACCTCCATGACTATTGTACATAACATCTCATGAGACTCAACATTACCCAATGCATAAGAACACTATCTGGGAGTACCCATCTTATCATTTAATCCAATACATTCTTCATATGTCTAGTATGGTCTTATATTCATAGTGTCCCATACTAAATTGAATACTTACATTCTTATTCCATAACCCTTTTTACATACAGTTTCATAACTAAAATTGATTATTCCAGAAATGTAAAAAGGACTAGACTTGTTGGATTCAAATTTATCAGTGACATGAAAGAACTAAAAAGTCATAATATTGCACATGTTGTAAGAACTATTACACATAAAATATTGGGTTTTCACATAAAACAACAACTCTTTAATTAATCCCTTAAGGATTTGATTCTTTTCAATCCATGTTTACATGTTTTTACATATGAGATACTCATTTAATCCATGGAATGTTAATTTTTATATGAAATATTAAAATATAAAACTTAAATAATTATAGGAATTTCTTATAATTTTTTTAATACAATGTATGGATTATTTCATGTGAATTGTTCATGCATAAAGTAAATAATTAAAAATAGGTGATCATGCATGAATTTATATTTATTATTAAACATGAAACTTATCATACAACCTACTTGAGTTATCAAGTTCAAAATATGTATATGTATTCATGTGGGTTGGAAAATAATGTAAACCATTATATATATATACAAAGTGTATGTTTGGGATCTATATAACCCAAAACAATGATTAATTAATCCTTATAACAATATTATACATAAAATAAAATAAGGATTATAAATTCCTAATTTTATTTTAAATTAAAACCCAAATATATACATTTAACCGTACGTTTCCATATTTGTTTTTGTGGTACAATTAAAAAAAATACCAAGTTGATTCCTTATATGATTTTCATGTTCATAAGGATATTATTTTTTTAATAAAATATTTTCATCATTCAAAAACCATATATCAGATTTGTTTTGTTTTATAAATACACATAGGGTTTAAATTAAAACAAAACAAAGTGAGGCCCTGTATTTGTAATATGAACACCATCGAGGTGTTATGATGGTATGTATGAGTATGATATACTCTATTATACCAAATTTAGGATCAAATAAGTAATGATATGCTCAAATACAAGAGGGGGGGGGGGGTGAAATGTATACTTTAAAAATTCCTTTGGAACATTTACCAAAAACTGAAATTGAAAACACCTCTAGGATCTAATATCTTGCTTAATTCTGGAAAAGTGATTCCGGAAATGAAACATAAAAAAATATTACAACAAATGATATTTTACCTAAAAGCGTATAAAATCTAACTAAAATAGAATACATGTTTGAGGAAGTATAAGAAAGTTATTCTTTCTTTAATAATACAAATTGCACTGGAAAAACTAGAAACTAAACTAGTAACAAGTAGTAAATATTTTAGGACAAAGAGAAGGGTATCTAATAACCTTGGATAAAGGTCCCTTGATTTATACTTTCATGAAAGTTTGTCTTACCCACACCAGGGTAAGACCTCGATATGAAGATCAGAGTCTGTCTTTCTATCCTCACATGCCCTCAACTATCAGGTAGTAGGCACCTCTATCTTCCTATCCCCGTAAGCCCTCAATTGTACACAGCAAAAATCAGAGTCACACGAAGCAGGTCTGGATGAAGCAGTGTTTGAACAAGTCGTTCAACCTTTTTTCAAGAATCTTGAGAGTTTATAAGAACCTCTCTCCCTAGAAAACACTTCAACAGCATGTAAGCACAGATGTCTAAGATCTTGTCATGTTATTTGTTCTTTATAAATGATCACCTATTTATAGGCACAGATCTAACGGTCGACTCCATCCTCCCACAGTCTTATTTTTCCATGAATTTCAGAGGAACCTGTACACGGGTCACTCAAACAATGGTTAGTTGATAACTGAAGCCACAACATCATTTTATAATAGAACAAGTGAGAGAATAACTAAAAACTGATATTCGGAATGGACTGAAAATGAATGTTTGGAGTGATGAAAGTTAATGTTCATAGTCGAACCAGAAAATGAATTCAGAGTCTATAATACAAGGATATTTGGATTTTGTTTATCAGAAGAATTCAGAGTTGAACTTCATGAATGTTTGTATCCAAAATTCATAATCATAATTCATAATCAGAATTCGTAATGAAAATTCGTAATCAAAATTTGACATCAGAATTCGTAATGAGAATTCTTAATCATAATTCGTAATGAGAATTCGTAATCAGAATTCATCATCAGAATTTGTAATGAGAATTTTTAGTCATAACTCATCATGAGAATTCGTAGCTAGAACTTTATATAAGTTCGTAATCAGAATTCAGAGTTGAACTACATAAAAGTTCGTAATAGGGAATTCAGAGTAGAACTTCATAAAAGTTCGTAACAGGAATTAAGATACTAAAATAGAATGTTTCATATCTAAGTATTATACGATTATGAGGTTTTAGATATGAATCTAATTTTTATAATTGAGTAAAACAATTTATATGAACAATGAAAACAAGTTAGGGGTAAATATCCTTTGGGAAGGAAATTTTTTTATGGAAGATAAATAGGGTAAAATGAGTTTTTCCTTGAAATAACATGTTTGTGATTTTCAAAACAAGAGGAATGGTCATGTCATAAGGAAAACAAGATGACTTAACAATCTCCCCCTTACATGAAGGAATGGAAAAGTCATAAGGAAAACATTATTGACTCAACAGTCTCCCCCTTTTTGGAAAGAACAAACATCCTTACAAAAAGAATGTAGGAACCTAGAATAAATTTCTAGACATTGAAATTAAAGATTATCTCCATTTTTTTATGAGAAATGGTGAATACGACTGACTCCCCCATAGGTTTTGAAACTCTAAGGATCATATTCTAGATTTCCCAAATGAAAAATTTTATTTGAAAATGTAAATCTTCGTAATGAGCACTCCTCCATACATAGGGACAATTCTTTTTCACTTAGACATTTTTCCTCCTCCCTTTTATAATTCTTTTTCCTTCTCCCCCATTATGATTTTCAAAGAGTTTGAGGGAATGGAAAATTATAAAGTACCTAAAATATTAGTATAAACAAACAAACACACAACCGAAAATCCATTATTATTGAAAGAATTAGTAGAGGGAAAAAAATTCAACAAATGATCGGAGTGCTATATTTTGTTTCTTTTTTCTTGGGCATTAGCATCTTGACAATGGTCTTCAATTTCTTCATCTCTTTGTGTTCCTCTTCAACTTGCCTCTCTGTGGATATGATCTTTTCGTCTTGAGCCTTCAGGGCCTCTGCCTGAGCATTTAGAAATTCATCTTGTTTCAATATATTTTCATGCATCTCTCTCCAGAGATCCGTCTCTAATTTCAAGCTTTGAACAGTATAGCTCAGCTTCTCATTAAGATCTTGTACATTCTGAATCCGAGAACCCTGTTCTAGAATTATCTTTTCCTGAAATATTTTTGTAAGATCCTTGATCTTTATATCTTCAGTATCAAAAGCTTCTTTAACATCTTCCAGAAACTGATCAAGCTCTTCCATATCTTCAACAATCTTGTTAGACCATTTGGTCATTTTCATGCAAGAACCTCGGTGAGCTTCATAATTGATCCAGAAATTTTTGAAATCTTCCTCATTCTTCACACATCTATCCATCACCATGGATACAGAGTCTGAATTTCGATTCATAATATACTGAAGCATTTAGAATCAAGAATCAATTGCTAAGAAGATCGGAATGGTGTCCACCAGCTTCTTCTGGGACTAAACTACAAAATCATGTCCCAGGGAAGATGACTTCAAATCAGACAAATTGGTTTGAGATGGTTCTTCATCCAACTCTACCAACATCCTCTTAGAAGTTCCTCCAACTTGTTTCTTTTTGGTAATATATTTTGTTGGGGTATCAATAACCACTTGTTTCCCCTTATTGATTTTCAGATTGGCCTCTTCATCTGGTGATTCATGCTCACTTCCGGATAATTGTATAATTTTGCCCGCACCCACTTTCTGTTTTTCAACTCTGGCTTCAACTTCCTCAGGATGGATAAAGTCATGATTATGACATTCTTCTTCGGATAGCTTTTTTACCTCTTCTTTATCTCTTTTCTCATTATCTATGGGTGTAACAAGTTTTGACGATCTGGATTGAGATGTCCGGAGTGAAACATTCTCTGAAACATTTTCCTTTTCCTGATATTATTTAACCTGCTTAATTACATCATCACAACCACCACTAATCTCATATTTTTGGACTTAGTCTTCCTCTTTATTTTCTTCCATAACCTTCTCTTGTGGTTTTTCTAGAGTGAATAAATTATTCCCCGGAGTCTCAGGTAATGATTCCACCAAAAAAGTATTCCGTACATGAATTTGTTCGGATGAAACCTCAGCAGCCTTCAAAAGAGATTGAACAATCTATGCCTCAAACATTTTCTTCTTCACCTTCTTCTCTTTAGCCTGTTTCTCAAGATCTTTAGCAGTTGTTTCTTTTATGTCCATAGCCTCAGCAAGATCCAAAACAAACTGTGGCTCCCCTTCTTTCCTCTTTTCCTTAACATCCCTCTATTTTACAACCACTTCATCCAGATACGATTTCTGCTTCTTTAGTTTAGGAGGTGCGGATTGAGCTTCCTTCACTTTGGGGGTTTTATCTTCCGCTTGTACATCCTTCAACTTTATTTTCTTACCGGAATTCTTTGAGGGTTTATCCTTTTCCACATTTTCCGTAATGGATTTTTCCTCCTCCTCTGGCAGATCATAGAACTCACCTAACTATTTTATGAAACCATCATTCATTCTCTTCAGAGTGTCATCATTGATCATCATCACCTTGCAATTTCATGGCATAGAGATACATGGGATTTTGAACGATTCTAGGCACCGAACTATCAAATTAGAAAGAAATTCCAGATATATAATGATATGAGTTCTGAGATTTCTATTCATGATGATCTAAATCACAATGAGAATATGTATCATGAGATTAAACTTTCTTAGATTTACCAAAAAATCTAGAATATACATGTCGCTCTTCTTAAGGGTATCTTTGTCACCATTCCTCAGTACGATAAACCCATGTACCCAAAGATGTAGAATCTAATTGTTGGTTGAAAGATGGGAAATCTTATTTGTAGTGTTGAAATGAGAACGACCAAGGCACTCCATAGTATTTTCCTTGAAAAATCTACCCTGATCTTATGGAAACTTATGAGAGAAAAATTCTTCCTCTCCTTCACAGGGTATTCCAACCAGGCTAGCTGCCTTGGTATAAGATAAAGCATACGTCTTCCCATAGCTTTTGAAGGATAAATTCTCCATTCCATCATCCTTTAAAAAACTGGATGACTCATAAAACACTATGAGCAAGTCCAGATACACCACATCTTGAGCTTGAGATTTAGAAATGGATACATCTTTCCATCCATTGAGTTTGATGTTAATGGAAATTAGAGAATCATACTTATTGAAAAAGTTTGGGTGTACCAACCTCTCCCTATATATCAGCCATTCTAAGATCGGCTCGGCTGAAGACATATCCTAAAAAGGGACTTCTGCAGACATTCATATTGAGAACTTCTGAAGAATTCGGAATGAGATTTCATAGAGGGTCAAATCTTTGAGACACGAGAGTATGGAAACTGATGTGGGACATCCATCGGACCCCCCATTATATAGGCGACGAAAGTGACCTTTAAACTTCCAATTGTAATCTAACGGTTGAAAAACTCTTTGATCTGATCTGAAAGTTGAAAAAATTCCCAGAAAGAAATCTTGAATCTGATCTTTTGAGGTTTTAAGAAAAGCATTTGGATTTAAGAAGAAACAAATCTGAAATATTGAATGAAAATACCAGAAACTAAAAATGACTACAAAAACTTGAGTGAAGAAATATTACCATTCGAATTGGATAGGAATATTATTCTTAATAGGTGATATTCTTCTTGAGGTAAATTTGAATATGAAAAAATCACTATAAAAAACTCACTATGAAAAATTCTCTATAAAAAACTCAATACGAAAAACATAAGAAGAAAAACTCACTACGAAAAACATTGAGATGAAAAACTCATTATGAAAAACATAAGATCTAAAAGTATTATTCCAAAAACATTGAGTACCAAAAATCGATTACGAAAATTATGAGTAAAAAAATTCCCATTACGAAAATCATCATTATGAAAAATATCATTACGAAAATTTCCAGTACGAAAAAATATCATTAAAAATATTTCCATTGCGAAAATATTTGAAAATCTAACGACGAAAATTTTGAAAAACATCAATAACAGATGTACTCCCCTTATGAAAAGAAGTTTATTACTGTAAGGAGATTGGTTCAACATGAAGCTAATAGAGGAAGATTACCTCATGGTTATCATTACAAACTTCTGTTTAATGTATTCAAATATATCGGTAGGTAAAGATTTTGTGAAAATATCATCAAGTTGATCTTGCATTCTGATGAATTGAATAATGATATCTTCTTTTTGTGTGTGATCCCTAAGAAAGTGATGCCTAATATCTATGTGTTTTTCAAGAGAGTAATGTGCATTGCTTTTACTATGGGCAATGTCACTTATGTTATCACACAGAATTTGAGTCTTAGTAAAACTCAAGCTATAGTCTGTGAGTGTGTGTTGAATCCACAATACTTGAGCACAAAAACTTCCTACTGCTACATATTTAGCTTCAGCAGTGGAGAGTTCTACTGATTGTTGCTTCTTGAATGACCAAAAAACTAATTAATCTCCTATGAAATGAAATTTTATGGATGTTATTTTTCTATCCATTCTACATCCACCAAATACAACATCTAAAAATATTTATAAGATAAAATCATTTCCATAAGTATAATAAAGTCCTAAATCCATTGTTCCTTTTAAATAGCAAAAAACTATTTTCACTTCCTTTAAATGAGATTCCTTATGATTGGATTGATATCTTGCACATAAGCATACTAAAAACAATATGTCTTGACAACTAGCTGTCATGTAATATATACTATCTATCATACCTCTAAAATATGTTTGATCTACTGGTTTCCCAGCTTCATCAAGATCAAGTGTGTTTGATATACCAATGGGAGTACTTATACTCTTAGTGTTTTTATATCCATACTTTTTAGGAAGATCTTCAATATACTTATGCTGGTATATATAGATTTATTTTGGTTTTTGAGAAATTTTAAAACCTAGGAAAAATGTTAAGTCACGCATCATACTCATTTCAAACTCAGATTTAATTAGATCCACAAAGGAATCAGTTAAGGATTGTTGAGTTGAACCAAATATAATGTTATCAACATAAATTTGAACAACAAAAAAATTTCTTATCTTTATTTATAAAGAGGGTTGGATCTACATTTCACATAACATTGTTATTTTGAAGCAATAATCCTGTAAGTGTATAATACCAGGCTCGAGGGTCTTGTTTAAGTCTATATAGAGCTTTATTAAGTCTAAAAACATGATCAGGATGTTTTGTATCTTCACATCTAGGAGGTTTTTCAACAAAAACATCCTCTTGAATATAACCATTAAGAAAATCACATTTCACATTCATTTGAAAATGTTTGAAATTGAATAATTCTTCAAAGGCAAGTAAAATACGAATAGATTCAAGTCTAACTACTAGAGCATAGGTTTATTCATAGTCTATTCCTTCTTTTTGATTATACCTTTTAGAAACTAATCTATTTTTATTTCTAACAATGATTCCATTTTCATCAAACTTATTTTTGAAGGCCCATTTTACTCCAATAACAGAAGATTCCTTAGGTCTTTCAACCAAGGTGGAAAATTTATTCATTTAAATTCATTTAGTTCATCTTGCATGGCTTTAATCCTATCATTATAACCTAATGCTTCATCAGTGATTTTTGTTTCTAATTGTGAATGAAATGCTATATGAAATACTTCATTTCTTAATGAACTTCTAGTCCTTATAGGTTGATTCACATCACTAATGATACTATCACTGGGATGATTATTTAGAAACAACTGATTTGGGTTTTATAAAACCTGTTCATCAATGTAGGGTAGGAAATATTCTTGATTAAATGTTTCAGAAATATATTCTTGAACATTTTCCTTATAAAAAGGATTTTCTATCAAAGGTTGATAATCATTTTTTGAAAACACATCAGTGGATGTAGGTTCGGGTTGTTTGAAAACAAAAGGTTCTATTTCATCAAATTTAACATGTACTGTATCTTCAATAGCACAAGTGTTTTTATTGAAAACTCTATAGGACTTCGAAGTTGTGGAGTAGCCTAATAAAATCCCATCATCAGATTTTGGTGTGAATTTGTGTAAATTATCTTTAGTATTCAGAATGAATACCTTTCAACCAGAATTCTTAAAGTAGGAAAGTCTAGGTTTTCTTCCATTTTATAACTCATAAGGAGTTTTATTAGGAAAAGGTCTAATCAAAACACGATTTATAGTATAACAAGTAGTACTTACAGCATCATCCCTAAAAGGATTTGCTACAGAATACTCACTCAACATGGTTCTAGTTATCTCTTGAAGAATTATTTTTATTCTTTCAACAACACCATTTTTTGAGGTGTTCTAGGTGATGAAAAGTTTGGATTAATGCCTTTTTACTACAAAAAGTTTCAAAATCCGAATTTTGAAATTCTCCTCCATGATCACTATGAATAGTTATCAATGGAAGGGTTTTCTCCTTTTTAAATTGGGCTCTATTACTTTTGAAATAAGAAATAGGTTCAGTCTTCTTTGCTAGAACATAAACCCATGTAAATCGAGTGTAATCATCAACTAAGACAAATATAAAATATTTTCCCCCAATGATTCTAATTTGTGTTGGACCAAAAAGATCCATATGCACTAACTATAATGCATTAGTAGTTGGGACTTCACTGAATAATTTAAAACTTGATTTATGTTTCTTTCTCTATTGATAAGGGTCACAGACCTTTGAAGAATCAAATCTAGGCTCCGGTAGATCCCTAAATAAATCTTTCTTAGAAAGATTTCATAAGTTCTTAAGGTTACAGTTTCCTAACCTTCTATGCCATAACCAAGAATGATCTTCCATTGCCCTAAGACAAGGTAACTCTTGGGTCCTAGGGTCTTTTATGTTTAGTGTGTAAACATTCTCTTTCCTGTTGGCAGAAAGAATAAATTCTTCCTTGGAATTTTGTACTAAGCACTTATCATTCCTAA
Organism: Viscum album; assembly: GCA_963277665.1. Lineage (NCBI taxonomy): Eukaryota > Viridiplantae > Streptophyta > Magnoliopsida > Santalales > Viscaceae > Viscum > Viscum album. Next base: position 1,099,073,032 of record OY728138.1, on the reverse strand, counting down.
AATTTACAAGGTAGGCTTCATCACATAATTGGATTATTCTAATGAGGTTTTTCTTATAATCGTAAACAAATAAAACATTTGAAATCAATATTTTTCCAAGAAGAGAAATGTTACCTATACCAATAATTTATCCCTGAGTATTATCTCCAAAAGCTACTTTTCCTCCTTTTGTTTTGATAATATATTCAAAATAGTTTTTTCACCAATCATATGCCAGGAATATACACTATCCATGTACCACATATTGATGTTGGAACCTTCTCTATTTTCCTGAAATTAAGAAAAAGTTAGATTTTCAGAATCCTAACCCTCTTGGATTCATAATTTTTAGACAATATTTTTTTGGGTATCCACATCTATATAGAAAAATAAGCTTTATGAAACCCAAGAGATTGAACTCTATTTAAGGATCAATTTTCCTGCCAATGCCCACCACTTTGACATTTAGTGCAAAAATGGGTTTTAGAAGGAACAAAATAGTTGTTTTTAAAAACCGGTTTTTGGTGGGTATAACCTGTTACAATAGTGTTTCCATGAGGATTAATTTGAGAATACATCTTCTCAAAATTTTCTTTCCCAGAAGTAAAATTTTCAAGAATCTTCTTACGAGAAAGTATTTTAGATTTCATTCTGATGACTAAATTCATATCCTCAGGAATCATTTCCTTAGAGTTATATTTTTCCTCAAAAACGGTTATATTTAAAATAGATTTCTTTAGATCTTTAGAAAGTTCTTCTTTATCAGAATTTTCTTTCTCAAGGTCTTTAGAAAGTTTTTCTAATATATCTTTTTTATGTTTATGATTTCTAGAAATATTTCAAATCTCTTTTGTAAGAATTTATTCCCTGGTATTTTCCTAGTCTGATTTCATAGAATTTTTACAATTTTTTGCTTCATGAAACTTGGAAAATATAGAAACTTTTTCATATGAAGGTAATTATTCATTTTCTAAGGATTGTGTATCTTCATTAAAAGTACTATTTTCCTAATAGTAATTCTTTTCAAGAGATAAAATGTCAAAGCCTCGGCAGAGCGTACCTTGTCCATAAGACATGTTTTGGGGAAAGAAGTAGTACTAATGAAACCCATATTCTTCTGTGATGATGAATCATATTCAGAAGATTCACTTTCTGAAGAATCTCTATAGCTAGAACTCCATGTATAATTAGCATTAAGACTTTTCTTGTGCTTTTATCGATTTCATTTCTTCCGGTTCCTTTCTGAATTCCTTTCATTATTTTCCTTCTTTTCCAACAAAGGACAATCAGTTCTGATATGACCTGTTCTTTTAAATTCATAACATGTAACTTCTCCATCTTTCTTATCTCTGTAGCCTTTCTTCTTGTACATATTCTGATGGTTCCTTTGAGCAACAATCTTGTTCATTCTTCAAGAAAGAATAGATAATTCCTTCTCATATTTTTTTGTGTCAATAGATTCTGACTGAATAAAGACTTTCTTTGATTTTGATATAGTTACCCTTTTGGGGTCTTGGGTTTCATATGTTTAGAATTGGATGTAAAATAAACTCCTCCATTTCCATTCTTCTTCTTGACATTTTTAGCATCTCTCTTCATTCTAGTTTCATGTTGTAAAGAGTTCCAAACAACTCATCTAAGGAAATCTGAGTGACTTTCCTGTTATCATCAATAGCTGTCCTCTTAGACTCTCATTCATTTAGCATGATATATATAATCTTATCCATAGAAGCCTCATCATCCAAAACCTTTTCACCCATAGATTTCATGCTATTCAAAATAGTCATAAACGTTTGTTGTACTTTGCTTATAGGTTCTCCATAAAGAATGTTAAAGCTACGATATTCAGCTCTCAAGATAGCTCTCCTGGTCTCTTTGACTTTGGATGTACCAAAATGTGTAACTTCAAGTTTCTTCCAGATACTATTTGCAGCTTCACACGTAGATATTTCACTATAGATGTTCCTAGTCATGGAACATAACAAAGTACTTATGACTCTGAAATTTAATTGATATTCTGATTTCTCCTGATTTGTAAAGGTTCTCAATTCCTTATCAGAAATATTATAATCTTCAGTTATCATTAAATAGTTTTCAACTCTAGTATTGATAATGAAATTATTCATCCTATCTCTCTAGTATTTATAATCATTTACATCAAAAATAGGAGGTCTGGTAGGATTTAGATTATCTATAGAACGAACATTTAAACCTGCCATCCTTAAAAAATATTTATCACTAAAACTTGTTAGTATAATGAGTTTGTAAACAAGAGAAAGTATCCTAAGAAAGGAAATAGATATTTTATCTCTAAGCAAGAATGAATCCGAACTATGTGATTCTGAAAAATAGATTCCAAAAAAATATGAATCTGAAAATTCAATTCCAAAATATATGAGATAAAAAATTATCTTCTGAATCTAATAGTGATTTTAATTCAGATTGATCCCATCCTCTGATACCAATTGTTATGATGGTATGTCTGAGTATGATTTACTCTATTATACCAAATTTAGGATCATATATGTAATGATATTCTCAAATACATGAGGGGGGGGGGGGTTGGGTGAATTGTTTACTTTAAAAAATTCCTTTAGATCTTTTACGAATAACTAAAATTCACAAAACCTATATGATCTATTATCTTGCTTGATTCTGGAAAAGTGATTCCGAAAATGAAACATAATAAAAGTTTACAAAAAATGAGACTCTACATTAAAGTGTATTGAATCTAACTAAAACAGAGTAAAAGTATAAGGAAGTATAATAATGTAATAATTTACTTAATAATACAAAATGCAGTGGAAAAAACATGAAACAAAACTAGTAACAAGTATTAAATCTTTTAACCTAAAGAGAAGGGTATCCACCAACATTGGATAAAGGTCCCGTGATTTATACTTTTAGGAAAGTCTGTCTTACCCACAGTAGGGTAAGCCCTCGATACGAAGATCAGAGTCTGTCTTTCTATCCCCGAAAGCCCTCAACTATCTGGTAGTCGACACCTCTGTCTTCCTATCCCCAGAAGCCATCGACTGTACACTACAACAATTGGATTCGTACGAAGTAGGTCTGCACGAAGCAAAGTTTTAACAAGCCATTAAAACTATCTTCACGAAGCTTAAGAGTTTATAAGAGGCTCTATCTCTAGAAATCACTTCAATAAAATGTAAGCTCAGATGTCAAAGATCTTGTCAAGTGTTTTCTTCTTTTCAAATGAGCTCCTATTTTTTATTATAGCTCCAACGGTCGGCTCCCTCCATCAACGGTCATATTTTTCCTTGAATTTCAGAGGGACCAGTACATGTGTAACTCAAACAACGGTTAGTTGATAAATGAAGGCACAAAATCATTTTATAATAGAAAAAGTGAAAGCAAACCTAAAATTGATATTCAGAATGTACTGAAAATGAATTATTGGAGTGATGAATGTTAAAGATCTGAGTCTAACCAGAAAATGAATTCAGAGTCTATAATACAAGTATATTCAGATTCTTTTTATCAGAAGAATTATGAGTCAAACATCATGCAAGTTTGTATTCATAATACGTAATCATAATTCAAAATCGGAATTCGTAATGAATATTCATAATCAGAATATGTCATCATAATTCGTAATGAGAATTAATAATCATAAATTTTCAACAGAATTCGTAATGAGAATTCATAATCGGAATTCATCATCAGAATTCGTAATGAGAATTCGTAGTCAGAATTCATCATCAGAATTCATATTTAGATCATTATATATGTTCATAATTAGAATTCATAGTTGAACTTCATAAATGTTCGAATCAGGGAATTCAGAGTAGAACTTTGTAAAAGTTCATAACAGGAATTTGTATCCTAAAATAGAATACTTCATATCTAAGTATTATATGATTATGAGGTTTTAGATATGAATCCAATTTTTATATTAAAAAAAATTGATATGAATAATTAAAAAAGGTAGGGGTAAATTTCCTCTGGGAAGAAAATTTTCCATCGGGAAGTAAAACAGGGTAAAATGAATTTTTCCTTGAAATAAGGAGTTTGTGATTTTCAAAACAAGAGGAATGGTCAATTCATAAGGAAACCTTGATGACATAACAATCTCCCCCTTACATGAATGAATATAAAAGTCATAAGTAAAACCTTATTGACTCAACACGAGGATTGAATAACATTTGGAAATCATAAAACCCAAATAGAACTATAATATAAAAAACATATATATGTATAATCATATATACATAAGTCGTTATCAAGGATTTTTCATATTAAAAAAATGATGAACTAAAACCCTACATGTTTTTTTAGGAAAACCACTAATAAAATAATTATAACCAATCAAAGTCATAAACCCACATTTATTATAATTCTTTTATAATGAAATCATATAGGTATACATATATACACATAGTTTTAACCATAAAATAATTTTAACACTTACAGACATCTTATTCTTTTAAAACATATATTTAACATTGATGATGGTTTTGTATGATATCCTATAATGATATTGGACAAAAATATATACATAAACATATAATCATGAACATGGATGATGCTACAAGAAATAAAAATAAATCATCAGGGATGATGGGGGAGAAGATCAGATGACCCATATCGTCTATGGCCTGATTGAAATTCTACAGTAAAACATGGGTTTTTAAAAAATATGAACGGCTTAGATTAGATTAGATTTTGAACGCACAGCCTTGAGTGAAAAAGTGATTTAAAAAGGAAATAGTAGTTATCAATAGATCAGAGAGAGATCAGATGGCCTATGAAAACGTGGAGGGAAAGCCTAGGAATTGTTGATTCAAAGGCTGAATTGATTAGATGGTCCAGATCCCACGTGGTGAGATCGGATGGCCTGGATCACGTTTCAACTATTAAACCCTATCCCAAATCGAAAACATATGGGTTTCAGAACTCCTTTATAATCATGGAGATCCCCGCATAGGCTAAAAAATGTCCCTTCCCCCTCCCCAGTACCACCCCATACCGGGTCTCTACGGGCACACTATGCTCCCTTTCCTATCACTGTGTTGCGCTGAATAGTGTCACACTATGCCACACCCCATGCACAATCGTATTCATTCTTATGGCCGTACAATACATTCTTTCACATGTGTCTTAGCACACATCATGTGTGAATTTCCTAGGGTCATTAGTTTTGAAGATTTCTGTGAGATGCCCACCCAGGCCATGAGTTGCTTGGCCTTTTTGGTCGCCCTCAGTTAGGTAGGGTACTAACCCTATTTTTTTAGAATTATTGAAATACATTTTTATTATACATAATAATGGGTTTTATATATGTAGGTGCCTTATAAACATATAATAAATTCTATTATTATCAATAAAAAATCCGAAAAACAATATTATCATTTGTTGATAAACATTTTGGGTTTAAAAATCAATAATTTTAAAATCAAAAATCAAAAATTAGTATGTCATAATGGAATTCCAGTACGAGTATTATATTTATAATCAAAAAAATATTTTTAATTTAATCCCTGTCTTTATACATCCATGGATAAAAACATTTATAGGAAGCTTTTTAAGACATTTCAAATACATAAATATAGAATTCATTAAGTATAGATAAAATATTAAATACAACAATATTCACTAATTTCATTGTCCCAAGGTATGATTTCAAACTCCAAAACAAGTTTCTTCATACCAAAGCCAAGGAGTATCGAGTGTGTGCTTATCTTGGTATTTCCATTAAAACCCAAAGGTTATGATTTCAAACTGATTTTAAATTTTAAAACAATATAATTTCAATGTTGAAAGAAGAGTTAATTGCAAACATGTTAATACGAAACTACTTTAATGCATTCTTAAAACATTCATCAATCATAATATACACAAGTACATAATATAAAATAACCTGAATTCGCAATGACTATAAGGCCTCATAGATTTTATAAATTCAATGGTCACCCAAAAAAGATATGGTCTAATTAGCTTTAAGTCCTTATTAAAACATGAATATTGTGCTCCAACTTCATTTTTTTTTGGAAATGATGGTTCTTATCCTTCCTCTTACGCTTAGTAAAACTACTGTGGTTCAGTCTTTACTGATGTTCATAATGACGGATCCGAAGGACCCTCACTATTTTCTTAGTATTTTTGATGTATTAGGTCTTATCCCTATGATTTTAATAGATATTTTTGTAGGTATTCTCAGGTAGTGAGGTTATTTTGGCCTTGATGCAACCGTTTCGATGTTTAATTTAATAAGCATGCATTTTTTTATTTTGAAAGCATTGTTCGGATAGCATGAAAATTAAATGATGTAAAACCATACAGTATCATTATTACACATTAAAAAGGTTTGGGGTGTCCATTATCCCACATTCAAAAAATTGTTCCCTCGCAATTCTAAAATAGTCTCACACTTCTACTAGCAAAACCAGACAGACATTACCCCTGAGGTCCCCTCTATCAGGACCACCACTATAGATAATTTGATAATGTCTCTAGGTGGATCCCTATATTATTTTACAATTACATAACATGTTTGTTCCATATACACCATGATCATTTGGGGTCAAACCCCTGCATAAAATACTCGATCTTCCAATGAGAGGCACAAGAACGGTGGAGGCCCAGAAATCTGAGGGTGGACTAGTTCTCTATAAATCCCTCAAAATACATCGTGTGTGAAAACCAATTAGTCGTAAAGAATCCCATACATACTAAAATGTAGGACATGGAACATATAGGGTTATTTAGAGTCACAATCACAATGAGCTTCAAGAATTTTTTTCAAAGGCTCGGTAGTTCTCGGACAAGGTGAAACAAAGGAGGAGACCATCACGGTACTTCCCTCTCTGACTGTACTCTACTAATTATAATTTTTTCATATAGTTATAGATGTATCTCTCTTTCTTTTAGAAATGGAAGATATTTGAACAATGGGACACATTATGGAGGCATTTTCAAGACATTAGTTGGTTAGAAAATGGGTTGTAGTCTTCTAAACATGACTTGATGATTAAAGAATATAGTAATTCGGTAGGAAGTGATAAGTGGTTTGTTGGTAAACCTACGTCTTTCATCTAAAAATTTCAAGGGTTGTGTTTTACTTAGTAAGGCATAACCATATTACAACAGAGAAATTATTTGTAAAATCATGTTAAAATGAAAAATAATAAAATATAACATTATACATTTAAATAATGTTCATAAAACTCAAGGTGTTACATAACCATTCTCTCCCTCTCATAACATGCTGGTACAAAATTCTTAACATATACCATAATGTCTCTTCACAGGTACCCCTGGGGTTGGTGATTTCCCCCATTCCCAGTGAAATAAATCCCTAATGAGGTTCCAAACTCTTAGATCTCCTAGGTTCATATACAACACAAGCAACTTGGATCAACTGCATGTGGACATCTAAAGTTATGCATGAGTAAATCATGGCGTGTATCATGTTGAGCGAAATCAGTATAAACTAAAAGTTGATAAAACAAAAGGGAATACGAATACCCCAAAATATCTATGTCCATAACTTTACTTGAAATACTATAGGTCACTATTTGACAAAGGAACGCTACTCAGAGGTCACCCTGTTGGAAAGCCTCTTACAAGCCCTCTAGGGATGAATCATTCCTAGATTGGGTAATGAACATTAACAAAACCTCAATTTAGTTTCCCTTCCATGAATAAAACATGAATTGGGCGTTAATCATAATAAAATAGGCAAATCCTGATCATCGATGAACATGGAGTACACGAGGAGAATTGGATACAAAATAGAGGTGTTTTCATGACAAACAAAGGTTTTAAAAGGACTTATTGCATTCTAAAAAAGATTTTTTGACTATAGTATCTAAAATTTATTTTAGAAGAGATAGAAGTCTTGATGCATCTACCATCTAAAAATTCTAAGTATTTATTTTACTTAGTAAGATGCTATCAAGTTTTTAATTTTTTTTTTAATTTTATAGGGTTGTCAAAACCAGTCCTCTGATACCAACTGTCACAATCCTGACCTCAGAATCCAAGAGTTGGTTCTTGAAACATGGTGTTCAATTTATATCATTGACACATGCCTAATAAAATTAAACATATTGTTCTAATACACATGATTAGTTCAGTTTAGGATCTAGAAAACCAGATTCTTTTGATACACATCATCCAAAAAACATGACAATGATAAGCTTCATATTTATGTCATCACAAAATAGCTATATAACCATGGAATAATGTACTAAAACCTGTAAAATAAATTGATGAAGTATTATGAGAAAATGAATGCCCAGTAAGGGTTTTTAAAAAATTGAAGAAGTTTCTTTTTTAAAACAACAATCATTGAAATAATCAAAAAAAATATTAAGAGAAAAACATTAATTCTTGGGGAACATCATCAATATTTTCAAACGAGGCATGAAATTTTTTTAGAAATCCTATTTACAAAAGATTCATATGTATTTACTTAAAAACTACTTGTAAAATATAAATTAGAGATCACATAGATGTACATGATTGCATGAATGACGTATGATTCATAAATTGATCAAACCAACACAAATGTGATATGCCAAATTATAAATAGAAATACATAAATAATCATATAATGATTCATTATAAATAAAAATGAAATTCATGTAAACTTATTCTTAGATATCCCTTCCTTGTATAAATTTCCATTTGGATACATAATGATGCCTTCACCATTATCATATAAGACTCTTATCCATGGTATAGTAGTTGAATAATACCTTTATTGATCATTCACCAATACATAATGAGGGAATGTCTCATTCCAGATATTGTCAAGGCCTTATGCCAATACCATAAAACATGAATTATTATGAGTCAAGGGTAAACACCAATTCCATTTCTTATAGTAGTATGGGTCAAGGATAACCGCCACTCCTGTTTCCTATAGAATCACAATCCTAGGCTAACCACCAAGACTGTCTCACATAATGTCGCAAGGGCCTAAAATTTACCCAATACATTGGACCACTATCTGGGCGCACCCATCTTATCAGTTATGTCTAATACATGCCTCATATTTCTAGTATGTTCTTATATTCATAGTTTTCCATTCTACATTGAATACATACATTATAATTCTGTAACCCTTTTTACATACATATTAATAACATAAATGGATTATTCCAAAAATGTAAAAAACTATACTTGTTTGTTCGAGATTTATCATTGACATGCATGATCTAAAATGACATACTCTTTCACATTTAGTAAGAACTAGTAGACATAAAATAATGGGTGGCCCCATAAAATAATAACTCTTTCATTAACCATTAAGGATGCTATCATTTTCAAGGCATGTTGACATGTTTTGACTTTGAGATACTCTTTTTATCCATGAAATTTTTACTGATATATAAAATATTAAAACTTAAAACTTAAATAATAAGAGTAGTTTCTAGTGAAAAATTGGAATACAAAGTATGGATTATTTTATGTGAAGTGTTCATGCATAAATGAAATAATTAAACCCATGCTCCCATGCATGAATTTATATTTATTCTTAAACATGAAACCAATCATACAACGTAATTGAGGAATCATGTTTCAAATACATATATATATATATTCATGTGGGTTTGAAAATCATGTAAATTCATATATATATATATATACCAAAAGTGTATGTTTGTGACATGCATAACCCAAAACAATGTTTAATAAATCCTTATAAATATCATATAATTCAAATAAAATAGCATTTAGGAAATCCTAATTCATATTATAATTATAACCCATAAATATATATATACACACACACACGTAACCATATATGTGCATATATGTTTTCGTGGTACAATTAAAAAATATCCAAGTTGATTCCTTACCAGATTTGCATGATCTTAAGGACTATATTTTTTAGAAAACATATTTTCATCATTAAATACCCATAGAAGAATATTAGGTTTGTTTTATAATATACAAAGGGTTTTATTTAACACAGAACAAGGTGAACACTTGTATTTTTAATATGAACACAACATAGGAACGAATATCATTTGGAAATCATAAAACCCAAACATACCAGTAATATAATTAATCTATATATGTTAAACCATATATACATAAGTCCCAAGGAATGTTTCTTTATATTAAAAACATGATAAACTAAACCCCTACATTAATTTCTTATTTTAATAAAATCACACAAAAACAAATTAACGACATCCAATGTCATACACCCAAATTGATTATTGTTTTTATAAAGAAATCGTACAAGTATACATATATACACATAGCTGTAAAAATAATTTTTTTAATCACAATGGGTGTTATAAACATTAAAAACATCAATCTAACACCGATGATGGTTTTTTATGAAATTATAGAATGATATTGGAAAAAAATATATACATAACCATATAATTGTGAAATATAAAAAATAAATATCAGGGGGTTTTAAAATTAGAAGTGAAGTAAAATGGTCCCTTACATGGATTTAAGAGATATTGAGGTCTGATAGGGGATGTTTGTAGCTTGAGACGAAGGGAAAACCGGTTGGAAAACAAGTGAAAACAAGGGTTTAAATATGATATATATATATATATATATATTATACAGTGATTTATACAGAAAAAATAAACCAAGACTCAAAATTTATCTGAAACAAAAAAAATCCAACATATTACTTAAAACCCCCCAAAATAAATTGATGATTTTAATATATATATATATATATATATATATCATGTTTTTGGAAAACAATAGTAGAATAGATCGATTTTGTATAAAAAACCTAAGTAGACTTGCGGAAGGAGGAGCCTTGACAACCTTGCTGAGGATGGAGGAAAAATCACAAGGGGGGAAGAAATAATAGAGAGGATAAGTTTGATGAAGACTGGTGTATAGGTATGATTCTGTGAGGAAGAAGAAGTTGTCGGGGAAGATGGGGGAAAAGATCAGATGGCCTAGATCATCTGTGGCATGATCAAATATTTGTAGTGAAACATGGGTATTAAAAAAAGACTTATGGCTGAGATTATATTGGATTTTAATTGTATGTCCTCAAGTGATGTATTCATTTAAAATGGAAATAATGGTCGTGATTAGATGAGAGGTAGATGGGATGACCCAATAAAACGTATAGGGAAAACTGTGATTGTGTGTATTTGAAGGTTGAACTGATTGGATGGTCCAGATCTCTCATAAAGTGATCAGGCGGTCTGGATCATGCTTTTCCTAAAAAAACCCTACCCACATTGAAATAGTACATGTTTCGTGGATTCTTTATAACCCTGGAGCTCATGAGATAATCTAAAAAATCTCCCTTCCCCCTCCCCAGTACCGTCCCGTACTGGGTCTCTATGGGAGTGCTCTGCGCCCACCCTACCACCGTGTCACCCCACACAGTGGCACACTCTGGAACCCCATGCACATTCCAATTCACTCCTAGGTCCTTTCTATGAACTCTTTCATGTGTGACATAGCATGAATCATGTGTACACATCCCTTGGTCATCTGACTAGGGTATCTATGTGAGATTCCCACCTAGGCCATGAGTGGCTTGCCTTTTAGGTCACCCTCAGTTAGGTGGGGTACTCACCAAACATTTTTTTAAAAAGTTAAAATACATTTTTATTATACATAATAATAGGTTTTATATATATAGGTTCCTTATTAAGAGAGAATAATTTCTCTTATAATGGTTAAAAAATATCATACAACAAATATTTTAATTAGTTTATAAATATTTTAGTTTTTAAAAATATCAAGTGTCAAAATCTAAAATAAAATATTAGTATGTCATAATGGAAATCCCTTACTAGTATTTTATTTAAAATAAAAAAAAATTAATTAGAACTTTTTTTACATCCATGAATGAAAACATTTATAGTAAGTTTTCTAAAACATTTTAAATACTTAAATACTTCATTAAGTAAGTATAGATAAAATATTAAATACAATAATAGTCACCAATTTCATTTTCCCAATGAAAGATTTCAAACTAAAAAACATGTTTCCTTGAAGAAAATACAAGGAGTATCAAGTGTGTGCTTCTCATGGTATTTCCTTTAAAACACATAGGTTATGATTTCAAATCCATTTTAAATTTTAAAACATTATATTTTAAAAATATAAAGAAGAGTTAATTAAAAACATGTTTAAAAGAAATTACATTAATTCTTACTTAAAACATTTGGAAATCTAAATATACATAAATACTTAATACAAATAACCATAATACCCAATGATTATAAGGTCTTATAGCCATTATATATTCATCAGTCACCTAAAGGAGGATACTGTCGAATTAGATTTAGGGCCTTATAAAAACATTATTAGGGTGCTCCAACTTCAACACAATTTGGTGAATACGGTTCTTATCATTCCTTTGATGCTTAGAATGGTTGATGTGGTTATGGATATATTGATCTTCATCATGACAGATCCAAAATAACCCCACTATTTTCATGGGTGTTTTTTTGGTCTCCCTGTGAATTTAAGAAGTCTTTTAGTATGTATCCTATGGTTGTGAGGTTCTTTTGTCCATGATTCAATCGTTTCAATGTTTAATTAAATAAGACAGGCCTTGTTTTTAGTTTAAAATCATTGTTTGGATAACATAAAAATTAAACGAAATAAAACCATAAAATATTATTATTAAACATGAAAAAGGTTTGGGTTTTCAATATCATAACATAGAATAAATGGATCTTCTTGTATATCATAATAATATAATGGATATTCAGCTTCAAAAAAGCATTCTGTGGGTCATACGATCCCAAGAAAGGGACACTTTACACACTATTATTTCACTGTATAAGCTGATGAGAGTGTTTCACCTGTAATATATCCCAACATTCACAAGAGAGGAAGTCAAAAAAGAAAATTATGATATCGATTGAGTCGCTCCATATAATCTATGAGAACCTTAATACACTGACAAATATTAGGGTGAAACTTGTTGCATACATTCTTCATGGACCTTCCATTATTTTGTAGGTTATTTTGGAATAATATGGGTATTAAGAGGAGTTATCATGGGAATAAATTAAAGAGAATCTATTGAAACAATTCTATCCATATATTTTGAGGTATGATTGGTATCACATGTTCTAGAAATTGAAATGAGAGGGGATGTTAATAATGGACTATGCGAGATGTTTTAATTAATTGTAGTTATTTTCACTATTTTCAGAAGTTGATGAGATCTCTAGGGTGAGGTGTTTTTAGTATTGGTTTGTCAATGATAATTATTTAAATGGTGATCATAATTTTATTGTTTACAATTTAAGATGTGATGAATCAGGAACAAATGATAGATGGAAATACGTGAGAGGCTTTGAGCAGTAACTATGTTGTTTCTACATGGTAAACTAGGAGCACTTTTTCTAGTTGAAAGAAGCAATAATATGATTACTTTAAACAATTAAATAGCGGGAATAGTAGTCAGGTCCATGGAAATATTTATCAACACCATGCTCCAGAGTAGTCCTGTCAGTTGGAAATGTTCATCCATGAGCAATCTCAGGGTCCATACCCCGCATTGGAGTGTTATGCTTGTAGTTAGATAGGTTACCTATAGTAGTGTTTTATGGGAACAAAACAAAATGATATCATGTAATTACAATAAGGCAGGTACAAGAGTCTTGGAAATAAACCACTACACATTAACATTATAGTAGTTAGAGTTCAACTGGACATTCTTGATGGGGAAGGGGATCTAGTGCCCTATTGATAGAGTTGGAGTAATAGGATGATGGAATATACTAGAATGTTATATTATAGACTAAGGCATATGGGCATGTAAGCCGCACTATATTCAATCTACTTCAAATATTTTTTATGCATGACCTTCTATCATCAATGGTATTATTCTCCTATCATTTACCCTTGGTTTTATTTTTTTTTGATATAGAAGCATCTCATTCCTTTTTATTTTCACTTTTTTAGAATTATTGGTCCGGGTTTTGGAAATATTGGATGATGAGTTGACTGTCGATAAACTATTAGGAGTGAGATCAATGGATATCAAATTTTATATGTCATGTTCTCTAGAAGTAAGTGGTTACCATTTCATTTGGAAACACTTCATGATAGAAATGATGGGTTTTAATTTTATTATGTATAAGGATTTGATAATTATATTTCTATAAAAAATATTCTATTACTAGAATATATTTTATTTTCTATCAAAAGATAGAGATATATATTCTCAATAGAGTGAGAATAATATTTTGGATGCATGTGAAGGACCAATTCGGTGCATATTGGATTTTCTCATGGGCTAGATTGAAATCCTAGATCTGGATACTGGTTGATTATAGAAAATTTCATTTCCTCTAGAAATAAAGTGTTTTAAGACTGTATTTATAGAAGATTTTTATGCTTTACCACTCAAGTGATATGTTTCATTTACGACTGAGTCGATGATGGGAGTAAAGATAGTTTCTATCCCACTTTATAGAATGGAATCAGTAAAACAACAAGAGTAGAAATTTTAGTTGAGAGATCATGAATATAAAGGTTTCATATGGTATAATATATCTCATTCTGGTTATCTATTAATTTTCACCAGGAAGACGGATTGAATTTAATCTTTTGAGTGGATTATCAAGGACTCAAGAAGATGATGGTCAAGAATCAATATCCCTTCCACATATCGATGATATATTTGATTATTTGAGAGGTGATAATATCTTATCCATGATCAATTTATGATCAAGATACCACTTCTATAGGGAGAGACCATCATAAATACCTCATATTTATTTTAGTAGAAGGAATGGATTATCTTATTTTATAGTGATTCTTTTTTTTAAAAAAAAATAAAAAAGCGGTATTTGTACCCATGATGAATTTAGTACTTCCACATTTTCAGGTCAATTTTCGGTTTTTTTTGTTGGAAGAAAAATAGTGTTCTTCCATTAAGTATGAAATAATTCAAAATAGATTAAAATAATCATGATTTCATTGAGATATCATTTTCATAATTCCAAGATACCCAAATGTAGTTTCTCATGTAATAAATCACACTTCATGGTCCATTTAATCATAGAGTAAAAAGTGAAGGTGGACCCATATAAAATTTCATCCATGGTGTATTTGGAGATATACAAGAATGCATTCAACATTAGAATATTTATGAGATTATTAGGTTATTATCTATACTAAATACAAGACTTTTTTTATAGGAAAACACATTTTTCCTAGCTGACCAATAAGGGTGTGAAGTTATTTTGGTCAGATGGTTGTGAGATATATTTTTAGTAAAAAAATGGAATAAAGAAATCATCACATATCATCATTATATCTATGTCTAGTAATATATATATCATATACCATGATGTATATAGATTTGGACTTGGAACAGTTCTGATGTGGGATTATTGAGTTTTTGCTTAGGGATCTAGATATCTAAGACAATGTGATAAGAATTTAACTTCTTATTATCAGGAGTTAGCTATGTTGGTTTATTCCATGAGATGATAGAGATGTTATGTTTTGGGTGAGAGGTTTGTGGTATATGTAAACTACAAGAGCCTCAAGTACATATTTTTTTAGTGGGACCTAAATCTTCAGTAGAAGTGGTTGGTTGAGTATCTGCAGTCTTTTAACTATGAGTTGTCCTATACACCAAGAAATAGAAATATCATTGATGAAGAAATGATCTTGAAGATGAAATTAGAGGAATTGAAATATTTTTTGGATGAGTGTTGTTTGATTATCCTTTATATAGATAAAAATATATATGTTCACAAGTCCCATAGACAAGTCACTCTGACTTTGACATATATTATACCCATGTTTTTTTACCGGATCATGATTGAGAGGTTATCTAATCCGAAGGGCCTAGTTCTATGTCATCTCAAATATGGTGTAGAGACACCATAAAGATAGTCCCATGTATGATATATTTCTCTTCTTTTCTATGGTGGATTATGTGTTCCTATGGGCTTATGCGGGGAGCATATACAAGATTTTTATACATCGGTATGGGTGGTTCATCCAAGTCCAGAAAAGATGTATAATCAAATCTATAAATATTATTGGTGGTCAGGAATGAAGAAGGATGAAGTTGTTTTTTTTGGAAATATATTAACAATTTAGTTGGTGATATTCACGGATCAAACGCCTCTAGGGATTTTCATCCTTTTCCATTTATTGAGTGGAATTGTGATGATGTCATTATAGATTTTTTGATAGGTTTACCCATGAAATCCTGTATGGAGAATGAAATAGGAGTGTTCATAGATTAACCAATGATGGTATCTTACTTCTTGAAATTTTAGGATACCTTCACCATTGATGACCTCCATAGTCATTATGAATGTGGGATTGTTCTATTTCATGGTCTTATGAGGAGTGTCATTTCTGATTGAGATCCTCATTTTTGGTCTCCTTTCTAAGATGGTATACAGAAAGATCTAGTATCATATGCTATTTTAGTCCCAACATATCGTCCTCAGTCTAATGGTAAATATTAGTAGAATATTAAGGCTATGGAGGATATGATATGAGCATATGTTTTGGATTTTTTATGATCATGGGAGCATCATATAGACAATATTGAGTTTTTTATTATAACAACTTTTATAAATCAATCTAGATGGAAACATTTAAGGATATATACGGAAAGAAATTCTATTCACCGATTTTCTAGTTAGAGTAAAGAAAGTATCAATTTTGGGGCCTAGTCTCATTTAAGGGTTTTCTATGTTGGATTTATTAATCCGAAGGATGTGGGTGACCATACAATGTAGGAAAAAACCTTATATTAGAAATTAGTTTTGAACTATGGATTTGAGGTTAGTCATCATGTTTTCTTTGGGTGTCCCCTATGTTGGGAAATTAATATATTTGGAAACAAATAAAGTTACAAGAATGGTTTTTCGGGATATTTGATACTATGGATAAGGTCATTCTATTAGATGACTGATCATCCCTTCCACAATACTACAACTCCATGAAAGTGGTGGGTTGCATATCATAGCTTCAAATATATTGTCCTTATACTTATCATGTGTTTGAAGTCTAGGATGTCGATATTTGTGTGGATGCATCATTTTAGAAGAACATGGTAATGTTTGTGCACCATAGTGTGATTTATCTCTAGGGTAGGAATATACCATTAGACAGAGTTTAGTGTCTTCATGGGAATGTTAAATAAGAGACCATGGATGAGGAGTTTTATATACGATTATATCGACCAAATGTTTTCACTGGGACACTATAGTGA
The DNA here is from genome assembly GCA_963277665.1 of Viscum album. Lineage (NCBI taxonomy): Eukaryota > Viridiplantae > Streptophyta > Magnoliopsida > Santalales > Viscaceae > Viscum > Viscum album. Next base: position 1,099,055,871 of record OY728138.1, on the reverse strand, counting down.
TTCTTGGAAAAAATTATGGATTGGATGTAATATGGTTAGGATGTATTAAAATATCATGTTTTTCTAGGTACATTCCTCTTATTTTTTCATAACACCTCTTTTATTTGGATTTCTTAGTCTTTGAACCTTACTTGTTTAGTATTGTTTTAAGACATATAGCCTTTATTGCGATAAATGATCTAAAGTTTGGTGATGTATGTTTTTTTAATTAATAAAATCTATTTATAAACATTAAAAATTAGATTGTGAGGCATTATTGAGTGTTTGAGGAGGTGGTTTAAGTTCTTTCCCAGGGATACAACATGAAAGCTCTCTTTAGAGAAATTACATTCCTTGTAAATAACTTACATGATGTATATTTATTTCAGGGAACTTGTCATGAACCTAATTCATGATGTAAAATTAATAAAAAATGTGAATAAATTAAACAATATGTAATTCATGGGAAGGGGTTAATTCACCCAAGGCTATTAGTTTTTTGGTATTACTATTAAATAACAAATAAATAATGTGATAGAGAGATATATGACATGTACATCTCAAGAACTACAATTTTAAGTTGTATTATGTTCTTAAAATTTTTCATTACTCCTGATAATCTATTCTATCTCGACCCTAGGGGTATTTATAGAAATATTTAGAGAAAATTGATACATTTTAAACATCCAAATTAAACATATGATCTGAAGTGGGTAGATTTGATTAGGATTACCTCACTTAATTAGTTCCTATCCATTGTTACATTGTAAATCTCTAGAAATTTTTTTATGGGGTTTTGATCTTAATATAGTTTGATCTAGGATTATTGATGTGATCTTCCCCAACCTACATTATATTCGATAACTATGGTTGGCAGCATTTCTCGATCACCCAATAAAGGTTAATGTTTTACAACAAAACCCAATGGTCAGTTTACTCATGAAGAATATGAAATATTGAAATTTCACTGACCAAGAATGTTCTCAAATTAATTTATTGATTAATAATGGAAAATAATGAATTAGATTATTGGTTGGGTCTATGGATTTAATATATGTTGAAATCTAGATTGTTACAACCCTTTCAGTGAGAGGAACCTAGATAAATAACATGATGTCTAATGGTTTAAAGTGTGCTTGGAATGAAATTATAATTCATGTGATTTCTTAATATAGAAAAAAATAGGTAATATATTATGGGATATTGATATGATTGTTAATAATTGAATATATAAATGAATGGGTAATTGATCGAAATATGGAAAATGTCATAATTAACCATTGGGTTTTATAATGTGATATTTTGATAACAATAATATTATAAACTGTTGTGGTTGACATTGAAATGATTATATATAATTCCATGTCAGGTGATTCTGAAATTCTTATATAGCAGGATTATATTAGTGATACATTCTAAAATTAATATATAGTAGGCTTGGACCAAATATACATGATATGGTGATTTTAAAGTGGGATTTTCCCAATGATACTTTCTGAAATGATTATATAATAGACATGTACCAATCAATACTGAAATTATTATAGATAGTGTTTTCCCAAGAGGATGAATATACTATACCGGATTTTTTATAGTAATGTTATTATTCTGTTTTTATGGTTAATGTTGGCTTGGGTGTACTACATGCTTAGAGGTATTTTGGCATGATATCAATGTAGGTTGATTTCTATATTATAATAATTATTTAATCAATACACTTTTTATTGTTTTATTGCATAAAATTATTACCAGACTTCTTTTATTTAGAAATGGTGGTGTAGACCCACTATGTTATGCACACACCCTATTTGATCCATTATTTGGCAATTGAGTAGATTACAAGGATAAAGGTTTGGAAAATGGAAATGGATATTGTTTTTGGTTTTTTTCATTTCATGATGGGACAGATTTTTGATATGGGACTGACATGTGGTTTGGGACTGAGTGATTTTGAGGTTATTTGTTTCATATGGTTATTTAATTTTCAATATTTTTATTTTTACATTTTGATACGTCTCATGTTGTCATTACATGATTAAATATTATTATTTTACTAGTTTATATAATGATTATATATATTATTTATATCATGACTAAATTTTTTGAGATTATTGAATCATGATAAAATAAAAATAATTGAAATTAATAAACCTAACATTTTACGAAATGTGAAGCAATTATTACCCAAAACCGTGCTTTTAACAAATAATTGAAAATAAACAGGTTATAACACATTATTAGTAAATATTACATGATATTAAATATATTATTATGGTCTTAGAATATGTTTATGAGAATTATTTGATAATTATACAAGATGAAGGGAATGTTATGAAGGAAATTGTGCATAATGTATGTGTTTTTACTCTTACTCTTACTTCTATGAGACATATGTAATATTGAACAATTAATATATTTTTGTGGTTTATATAATGAAAAATTTATAATTTATATAATTTATATGATTATATTTATGTTATTAAAATTTTTATTTGAAGTAATTCTATTCATCGATCTTAAGATTCAGATGATACCAAAGTGTTACACCATTTTGATACAATCTAATTTTTGTTGAGATTGATCATTATTATGTTTTTGATGATGAAATATTATGATATAAATATTATAATAAATTCATGAATTATATTCAATTATTGCTACTTATATAGAATACATGTTGTCCACTCATATTACTCTCTTTCAAAATAAAATATAATTACAATTTTTTTTTATGAAAATTGACTTTATTTATTTATTTAGTTGAAAATTATTTTTCATTAGTATATATGTTTTCAAAAAATGATTTATAAATTTTTTTCATAATTCTAAAAATGATTTACAAAATATATTTTTACCCATGTTTTAATATTTTTCAGAATTCTTTTGATGGAATCTTTTTTATGAATAAAATACTTTATAACTATTTTACAACAGTGTCAATATAATGTTTTTAAGCATATGAGATAGGTACAAAATTACTGACCCTATTTTTTCTAGAAGTTACCTTAATAGTATTTTAAGGTTTAATTTAAAAGAAAATTAATTTACCTAATATTCTGTAATTGTTTAATTTTTTAACATGATTTTAAAAGATAAAAGAATATTTTCCTCAAGAATTTTTTAATTCAATTTATTACTATATTTAGATTCATTAATAAAAAAAATTATTTTAGATATTATACACTATAGATATGTTGTAATTACATAATAATTATTATATCCCCATACTATTTATTTTTTGTTTGACTGGGGATTTACTATTTTGATATCATTGCCCATATGACTCTATATGGTTTATGACAATTTTTATTAATTGGGGTATTTATTATCATTTCATATACTAGTTTTCAATTTGAATGGTCACATTGATTATTTATCTCCTCTTTTATATGTGGAATACATTGGACATAGTATGTTATAAGTGTGTCCAAAAATAACCCCTCTATTAATCTGGAGGTCTCATGAGTCTAGAAATCATGGGTTTTGGGTGAAGTCCTTACACATTTGTATATGATATCTTGCATGAGGCCTTTACTATATTGGTATGATGCATGAAATTATGAATTCCTTCTTTTTGAGATTATTTATTAATGTTCCATGTGATTATTCAATTAATAATAATATTCATGGAAATGTTTCAGGATCATGTTATTATTTAAATGGGATTGTTTTCCAATTATTTATTCCTGTCATAGTAGGTTAAAGTAATTTAATGAATGAAATCTGTTTTAGTTATTTATATTTCATATTGATCCATTATTATTTATTCCTATTATCCTCCATTGTGTGCATACCCTTACAGAATATCTGAGGTCATCCAATTCTTATGTTTCCATTCCCTTGGACTCCAAAAAGATTTTTTATTGATTTTCACGGATATTCAAAATGGAATGATAGTGTAATAAATGAAAATACTATGTTTCATTTTATTTTTTAAATTTTAATATGGGATTTGTGTATGTATCTAGTTTAACAAGACTAAAAACTATTAAGTCATTTTGGAATGTGATGACCTGTATCTTATAACAATGTAATAATATAACAATTAACTATAGGATACTAAGGTTTGGGACATTAAAAATACAAATATTTAATTTTTCATTTAAAAAAAATTAAATAATTTGAACTTATTATAAATATATAATATGTTTAATTTATATTATAAAAAATGTTATTTTCACATAAAAAGTACAAGATATTATTATAACAGTAATTTTAATATTCCCAATGGTATGATTGCTATATCAATAATTTGGTTACTATTCCAATATTCAAATTACTATTACTATGATCATATTAATAATAATCACATGGGATCCCTAGTTATAATAAATAACTTATATTTTATTAATCTTCACTATCATATATTTTATATCAAGGTTATATGTAAATTATTCTTTACAAATCACATTTCAATATAAATATTCTGATTCATTTTAATATGTTGTTCATGAGTGAAATTATCTTGGGTGATCGAAAAGATCTAAATTTTTATAGTTGAATTATCATATTTTTTATTTTCTACTATTGAAATTCTCTGAAAACATATTGAAATATTTATTCTCTAAAATAAATTTTAATAAAAAAATATTTTCGTTTAATCATGAGCATCATTTACATACTAAATTTGAAAATTTTATTTAATCAGAAAGTATATTTAATTGATAAAATTATGGGTGTTTAACTATAGTATAATCAAAATGCAGTTGAATACTATAATTGGAATCCTCTACAATTATGAGTTTGATTTCATGTGTTATTGAAGGTGAATCATCATCATATGAAATCAGGGTTTGGTCACAGGTGTAGAATTTCTCCCAAGTCCATTGAGTCTTTGGAGTTTTTATCTCATGTAGGATCCATTTCATTCAGGATATCACATCCCTCAAAAAAATTTATAGATTCGTGATTTCATTCATGATCCAATTCATTGTTGTTACCATATTTATGAATATAGTATCATCAATTAACTATGTTCATGATGATGAAAAACATTGTGGAGCGACCTATAAAGATATTGGATCACCATGATATTTTGTTATGCTAACATGATAATCCTTGGTATTGTGTCATTTTTCCACATGATCGAATGGTAGAGATAATCTTGGAATATGAGTTTCTAATAATTTTTTTGAACATGAAGTTGGATCATTCTTAGTTCATCTTTTTTAATATTTATTTAATAATGTTGGACATGTCACTACCTTATGATATGATTGTAACTTCTTTGATGCATGGACTATGGCATTGAACCTATGTGATATGTATCTCTATCGGGATAGTGTTTGGGAGTTTGTTATTAGTTTTCCATTGTTTTATTCCATCTTCCTTTAAATTCAGTGGAAGAGTTTTAGAGATCATGAGATTATTTTTAGGTATCTCTATGGGTGGTTAGTCTAGAAACTATTTTCCTTAACCTCTTTGAATATGATATTAAATCCTCAGTGGATTAAGTTTTTCCCAATATATATGATTTGGGGGACAAATTTTCCTTAATGTCCCTTCTATTACACTTTCTAATGCTTAGGGGTCCTGATAGTAATATTAGTAGTGTTATGAAAACTATTTGATTTTTCTAGGAGTTTTATGGTAACCAACTCCTTGCTGGAGGACATAGTGATGAATAATTTATGTGTTGAGTGTGTAATAGTAGTTCATGTGTTCTTTTAGTATTACTTGGGGAAAGAAATGGTTTATAGATTCATTTTAATAGGGGTTTCTATTTTGATTTATTCAAACCTAAAAACATTACCATGAAAATTCCCAAGTCGGACATTTCACTAGTAAAGAATATCCCTAGTCCAAACTGCCATAAATTACACATTAATAAAATTATTTAATCATTATAAATAAGAAAAATCACACAACCTAAGGACATAAATGTTTATTTTCATCGATACTAGAAAAATGAAAATAATTATTTCACATGGTTTGATCAATGATCCCTAATAAAAATCCTCACATTGAAAATATATGAGACATAATCCCCTTTAATTACTATGAAATGGAAAACATGTGAATGGGTGAGCTCAAACACTCAGTAAATGATAAAAATGGAACTAACAGAGAGATCATAAGAATGTGTAATATCATGAATATGGAATAATAATTGACTTAAAAATATCATATAATAATTATTGAAAAATATAAACATTAAACATAATAATAACACCTAAAATGATAACACATTTACTATGGTGTGATAAAATAAATCATGAAGAATATATCATGTTCTTGGAACATAGTAAATAATGTGAAAAAATCATTAAAATGTGATTTATTACCTTTATGAAAATGGATACCCTCCAACCAATTCACTCATAAAATGTTGAGTAGTTCTATACGCCATCAAACTCACAGTTTGTGAACATAACTACATACTAAAATGCTCACATTAAATTTCAATATCATGAGATACAATCCTTTACCAAACACATTTGATGGAGAAAAACTTCCAAAAATTTCATAATCCATAAATTTATGTGAAATAATGAAATAATGTTCACACCATAAATTAACCCAAAAAATGAAAATGGGTTTTAGGAAATTTTTAAATCATCACATAAAGAACCCAGGGAAAAAATTGGTTTTATATAATTTCAAAATGAAAATCACTCTATTTCAATATATTACCCATAGAATATATTGGGTTTTATAAAACTTCAAAATTATATCGTAAATGTAATCTCTTGAAACAAAAAACCTTATCAACTCATGAAATACCATATTAATATAATGATACAACATGAATCATGAATTATAAGTCCATTAGTGATAGGTCATATGGAGTTAATGATAATTTTTTTAAGAAAAAATCTTTTTCATAACTTTTTTTTCATTCTTTTAAGAGACATGGTTTTGAGACTCTTCATAAAATATATAATATTTTTCATGAAAAAAATTAAAATATAACATTTTAATGTAAATAAATTGGTTTTATAATTCTCTTCCCTCTTATTAAAAAATGTTAAAATCATTTAATAGGGAAAGCGATGGGACAAAAATTAAAATGAGAGATTATATAAATAAAAATGTAATTTGAGTTACTAAGTATATTATAGGTATCCTAATTTACAAATTGTGGGAATGGGAATACATTTGGAAACCTTTTGATAAATACATTCAATTAAAAGATCATTAAAATACAGAAATGGTTTAGAAAGGTGAATGAAAAATAAATTGAGAACACTTTTTATAAAATGAATACATAGTATTTATTAAAAAAGTGTGATGTGAAAATATATTTTAATGTTTTATGAATAAAAAATTACTTATAAACTATTTTAGAAGGAGGAAGAAGAAATATGTTTATATCATTTTATTTTATAAAAAAAAATTTATTATCAAATGATGAAAAAATTGATCACATTAAAATAAATATATTGGAAACCCCAAAATCTTAAAATATTAATAAATATTAATTTTTAAAAATAGACAGGGAACAATTACAAGCCTAAAAAATAATACCTATTAGATTTCTAGAATTATAGGATAAAATATTTGAGATGGAATAAATATACACTGATGAAAAGAACATTATGTTAGAATGGAATTTATTCTTACTAATTGTATATATTGATATTGGAAAACATATAATAAAAGAATAATCTATTAATAAGAGATTTAATTTCACCAGAAAATAATGTTTAAATAAAATATATCATCAACAAAATAAACAATAGATCATTTTTTATTGATTCATTGAATAGTAATTCAGACTCAATGGGGTGATTCACATCTTGAAAACAACATACTACCTTAATATATTCTGAATAAAATACCTATGATAGATCTAATATTAAGTAAAAAATTAAATATCATGAAATATAATATAATTATGGTATAATAATTAAATGAGGTAGTATTTACACTATATTAATGTAATCATTTTTAACATCATAAAAATGATTAAAGGGATTCAATTTTGAGGGAAATAGAGCCTCACTACATGATAACGGAATGAATTAAATGAAAATGTTCGATTTATTTCAAAATAAAAATTAATATCTAAATAAAATGGTTTATTGATTATTAATTAATTCCTTTGGGAAGAAACAATAGGGCATTAAAGTGTAATATGTGCAAAATTTTAAATCATTACTCAATAAAAGTTAATATGAGTCTACAGTCACTTACATTGCTTCCTTTTTAAATTGATTACTCCCTAAGATATTATAAAATAAACATAGATGAATTAGTAACCTATTTCCTAAAATCACATAAAATATTAATGTTTTATAATCATTTTTATAATTCTTTATCATGTGTGTATTAATATGTTATTGCATATTATGATCATTGGCCATTAATAACAATAAATATTTTTTTTCATGTCTAATAATATTGATATAATTAACCATTTTATAATACCAATTTTAATATTGAAATATGATTTAATATTTATAACTTATATTGATTAATTTTTTTTATTTCATCAAATATGCATTTGGGTTTTGTTGTTTGAAAACCCAATTGATAGAAAATAATTTTAGTATTTTTAGAAAATAAAAATGATACATTAATAATTAAAAAATAAATAATATAATATTAAAAAACCTTATAATAATCATGAATTAATTAATACTGTATAAATATAATATTTTTTTGTTCCCATAGGCAACCATAATCATATTCTAATGCATCATTCATATAGGTTATTAAACCATCCCAAGAAACAAACATGCTTTAACATGACCAGAATGTATGATTTAGGATGTGTTTCTATTGATATAAAATACTTATAATAGAATAATAATAATATTATTTTTTATGTTTAATAATTTTTTTTTATAATTTATCAAAAATATAAATGACAAAATGAAAGTTGTTTCATCATGGAGGTGATAACCTATATGAATTCATGATTAGTGTTCCAATTTATCACTGTGTGATAGGGGTGAATATGGATATAAAATATTCATTTAGGGATTCTAAATATATTTTAAATATCTCATTTATTCCACAATATGACTATTATAAAAAATCAATTAATGTAGGTAATGAAAACCATATGATGTTGAATCATCTTGTCGGTGGTCCACACTACACAAATACAATATGCTATTGTTTGATTATATTGGTAGAAAGAATGAAAATGTATATAAAATTAATTAAAAAATTAAGTCTTATAATGATAAAAAGAATCATATTATTATTATTTTGAAAAAATATTTTTAAGATGAAAATTAAAAATAAAAACTGATGAAAGAAAAAATACGTAGTTTGGAGTCATATTTTTTACGTTGGTGGTCTCCTTGAAATGGAAGGGTTTAGGTTAAATATATGATAATAGGGGTTTATTTGTATGTTATTGAATTACAATAATAGAAATATTTTTTCCTATGGTAATTATAATGATAGGTATACCATTGAAATGTTGTAGTTGTACCCATTTATATAGCGATAAAAGGGGAACTTTTTGATTTTTTTCAAAATATTTTAATAATTACAAGAAACTATTACAAGGTAAATAGGTATAAAATATCTATATTATTTATTTTTGGGTGTATATGGATCTATCATGGAATAACTATGTGCTTCCAATTATTTTATATAATTATTATAGGGTTTTTAATATTATGTCTTGTATTTTAAAATTTTAATTTTATGATAGAAAAGATATTTTTGAAGTATGTGATTTTAGGATTTATAAGTTATATAAAATTTACCATATAATAAATTTTTGGTTTTGATGTAAATGAATTTAATATCTACTTAAATGGAAATGAAAATAATAATGTTGATCTGAAAGTATGTCGAACAAAATTTACAAGATGGAAATGAATGTCGGTTGGGTCAAGGTATTTTGAGGATATCAAGTCGAGTGAATAAGAAAATGACTAACAACCAATCATAGAATATGAATGTGACCCACAATAAATTATGATAAACTATGATTAGGACTTCCAAGGGCCCATTATTGTTTGTTGTAGCTTGAGGAAGGGCATGGAAGGTATTTTTTTTATTTTTTGAATTTTCTTGTTCAAAAGGGGGAATTAAGGCCTCCCAACGATTACCTGAATTTACCAAAAACCATTATAACCAGATCCTCAGGCTGGGAAAAGATAACAATGATGGAAATAAATCTAGGTGAATCATTAATTTTATATAGTGGAAATTTTTTGTAAGTTATCTCAAGAGATAAAGTTCTAAAAGCATTCATCAAGGTTCTGAAAGGGAAATTAACATTATAGGACAAAAAATAAGTGTCTTATAATTTTATGAATAGAATGGTATAAAAGGTGGAAGTAGAAAAATAATACTCTTTGATATTATTCACCACTATATAAAAAAAATGACATAATTATCACTCAAGATTAATTCTCCAAAGGGTATTGTCATTGAAATATATTAGAGAATGATTTGAGTTGACATTAATTACGTTCAAAGGATTGGATAAAAAAATTTCATTTCAAAGAGAGGGTCCAATTAATTTAAGATCAATTTATAGGAATATATATTTAATTGGGACAAGATAACAAATAATTTTGAATATATTATCTAGGATGACCATTATATGTATGTAAATTCATATTAATGGAGGTAATGTAGGGTGGTTGATTCCAAAAATATTAGTCTTATTTTTAATGATTTTATTAGTTCCATCAGTCTTTAATTCCCTTTTTGTTTGTGTTTTTTATTGACTATTTTTTCATGAAAATTTATTTAGAAATGATATATATTTTTTACTTAGTATTCACCAAAATATTAATTATTTTCAAAAAAAATAATAAATCAATCCAAACAATACTTTGTTGTCAGTAAATCAAATTTATTTCTTTATCAAATTGCAATTCTAATCTGCTTAAATATTTATTTTTAAATTGAATTACTGAATATAAAGAAAATTTCCTTTATGGAAAGTAAACATTTCATTGTAAACTCATTTTTATTTTTCCCCTTCTAAAGTAAATAACAACTAATGGATTTCCATAAAAAAGTTTTATTATATATTCATTAATAGTGTATTCATAATATATTTAGATTTTATTTTTTCTTGGTATAGTTCATGGAACAAATTATAGATTATAGCGTATTTTTAAATGATCCAAAATCCATCATTGTTACATTCTACCCTCCTAAAAAATAAAACATAAAACTTAATTTTAATTTACTGATATAGGATGCTAAAGGACCCATGAAAAAATCATAATTGTTTTTCCAAATATATCCACCCCATTATCCTTTCTATGACGATGAAACTGTTTTTATCATTTAATATTCATAAATTTCATGGGGGCATACCTCTCAGAGTATCTTTTTCATAATCATGTTTCTATCTAATTAAAAAATTATAAAAAGTTGTGATAACTTTCAATAATTCCATATTAAATGATAAAATGATATTGAAATCTCAATTGTATTATGCCTTTTATAATGACACCTTTGTTTTTTCCTATAATAATTTCGTTTCAATTAAACAACACTCGATTCAACATATAACACTCTTGGATTGATCTAGGTTCCTTTATATTATGATCACTCATAATTTAAAAAATAACACATCAACATAACTATGAAATCAAGCCTTTTTTGTTGGTAAAAAAGTTTATATGGCCATCCAAGGAGTATTCCCTGAGAGTGTCAGACTAGGTATTTTATGATAACTCTTTATTGTGCACTATTTCACAACAATTTTAATACATAATCCCCTATTTTAATTGTCACTACCACTAGGATCATTTGTAGCAATTCAATATAATCCTATAGTATCTATACATGACTAATTTTCTAAGAAATCCATCTACTCAAAACATTATAAATATTTCAGGATTTCAGCCTATACAAATACTCATCCCTATGGTTTATACTATGGATCTCAAACCCTAATGAAAAATTTGACTTACGTAATATATATAAATATGTAAAATAATCTTAAAATTTAATAAATCCTAATTTGATGCCAATTGATGAATGAAATATTGATATACATAATTAATAAATTAACAACGTAGTATTATCATTGCATCCACAAAAAGTCACACAACCCACAAACCTAAAGGTTTAGTGTCTTTGAGACTAGAAACATAAAAGAAATTAGTTCACATGTTGTAAACATTTCACCATAATATATATAAACTCTTATGAATTTAATGAGGAATAATCATCATAAAATACTACTAATGATAAAAAATAATAATCAAATAACTCAAATTACTAATAAGGTATGATATAATAAATAAAATAATGGTTATATCATAAACAACTTGAAACAATTGAGTAAAGAAATATATCTAATTTATAAATAATATAAGTTAATATGTGTCATCTGTAAGCATGAATTATTGAAATAACACATAATATAAAAAAAATTAACATGACATGAGAATATAAAACATGAGTAATAAACCATCCATCCAAATTTTAATTTTTTATTATTAAGCCATTTTTAGGAGAAATGGGGAAACTGAAGTTCACAACCAAGCACCGCTACATGCTAAAAGAGTTCAAAAAATTATTAAACACCAAACTATGATTACTTGACTCAGCTATTCTAAAAAGTTCCCAGTGCATCATACTAACCTGGTTATCTAGATCATCTCTGATAAGCTCTTCAAAGTGAGTTATCATACGTTCCACTGTGTGAATGAATTCCATTGAGTTGATTTTACTCTGATTGAAGCCCCGGGCTAGGATTCGATCTTGTTTACCTAACCACACTTCTTTCTCCTCATTGGCATCCACTAGCAGCCTTTATTCATATATCATTTTAAGCTCTTCCTATGATACATTGCGTCATACCTCTTGTTGAATAATTTCTTCCTTTCAGTGCAAGATAAGCTTCAAAGATTCCCCATCCTTTCCTATATTTTTGTATGGAAGAGTTTTCACAATCATAAAAAAAGGGTTTTGTAAAATTGTGAACCTAGTATCTTCCAACCAATTCAATTGTAAAATTTTAAGTGGTGTTTAAATCCATAACACTCACCCTTTGTAAACCTATCTACATTATAACCCATTCACATAAACTTTCTATCTCAAGATATTTATGACTTTTCCAATTCATAAGAAGAAGATATTATTAACACCTAGATATTTTTTATGAAATATATTTTTAAATAATTAAAAATATCTGATATCTTGTGTTTAATAAAATAAATTGTTTCAACATACCACATAACATTATAAAAATATTATATGGCTGTTATGAACTATTCATTAAACTGGAGGGATTGAATAGGAATAAATAATTTTTGAAATAAATATAAATTTCAAACTCAATATGAATGTACTGGTAAGTTCATAGTACATGATCCCACAACTTTTTATAGTGAATCCATCATAATCTTCAAAAAATATGTTTTCTTCATGAATAATTTTTATTAGTTTTGATGAATGAGTATTAAAAATAATTTTTGGAGGTTTCAAAAAATGTATTTTATAAGGAAATGAAAATGAAACCAAAACAGGTTAAAATTTTATTTTATGATCAACTACCATACATAATAAAGAAATATTAAAATTGATGGAATTTGGTTTCCATTTTTAAGGGATTATCATGTTTATAATAATTTATTTAAAAGAAAAGTAAAATTTTTCATACACATGTTTTTAATAGCAAGTTTTTAAAATATATGGTTCTTCATAAGATATATATCACTATAAATTTTAAATTTAAATATAATATAATTATATATATCAGGGTTATTTATTTTTAATTTTTATTGATTAGTAATTACCTTATATAATTACATAATGATGATGTAGTAATTATTTTAATAATGAAAATATAAAAAAATGTTATTAAAAATATAAAGATAATATATTTTGATATAATTAAAGTCATACATGAATTTTATTGATTAATTTGACATAATATGGTTGTTTTAAGATATTTATTTTTGAAATTACCTTCTTGTATCAACTTTATTAATGTCAAGGTAATGAATAGTCATTAAAAATGACATTATGAATATTTTGTAGTAAATAATAATTTATTAGATGATATAAAATTCCAAAAAATATTAAATTCGACCAAATTATTTTCATAAAGTATATAACGTCAAAAATGATTCATTTTTGAGTTTCTTAGCATTTAATTATAACTATATTAAACCTCCAAGAGTAAAAATTCTTGTTATCATGATAAGAGTTAAAGATGATAAATAAGGGTTAAAACCAAAAGATAAGGGTATAACCATGACCTAATCATGACCAAAAAATTATTGGCTAAATATAACTCAATATTTATAACATTAGGATCTAAAACGAGTATTTTAATAGAAGTTTTTTTTCAGAAATTTAATTATATATTATTTAAATCAAAGATAGTTACAAATTGTCACTCTCTTTGTATTTAATAAATTTAATGCATCCACCTATGAAAAAAATAAATATATGAATGAAAATAAAATTATATGTTAACCATTATGATATTATTTTCATTATATGAAATTATTTTTAATTTTTATTAATTATATAATTACCTTAAATTCATGAGAAATGCTAACACAATAAATATTTAATTAATATGAATAAAAAACAATTAAGTTTAGAAATATTAGTTTTGATATAATTTGAATGATTTGATGTGTAAAATGAACTTTTTAGACAAATATTACATATTATAAGTGTGTCAAACAATTGTATTGTAATTGTTTTCTTCATTTATTTGAACAAAATTAAATGAATAGTGTTATAATTGATATTAATAATAATTTAACAATTTTTTAATAATTTATTTACATTTAATAAAAATAATATTATAAAACATTTTATTGTAATATATTTTAAAAACTAAAAAATATTCCATTAATAAGTCATTTCTCCATTTATATTTACATAATTAACCCCTTATAATTAATAAAATGGATACAATATTTAAGTTAAAAAATAATTACCCAAGTGGTTAATAAAAATTATAAGGTTTAACATGAAACCAGAACATGTATAAATTATATTTATTTTGGATAATATTAAAACCTCATATTACATTATATTTTAATCAATTTTCATATTGTAGAATTTGGTTAGAAAATTAATTTATTATCATTTAATATTTGTAAAAATTCAAAAAGTTCCAATAACCTTAATTATTGTTGGACACCTCCTCAACAATTTATTATCATCACTTTGATCCATCTAGATAACCCTTACCCTAAATATTTATTTTATAAAATTTACTATACAACTTATTAATGTTCTTTTATTTTCAAAATACCAACCCTATATGCCTTTACATAAGATCTAAATGAGATGTTTCGAAGAAGAGGTAAAAACTCTAACTGATCACATTAATTTTATATTAATATTTGAAATCTATAAAATGATTATTTATTATCATAAAATAACATATTATGTAAGTTAAATATAATTAAATTTTATTTTGATTATCAAAGAACCACTATACACCCACTTTCCCATCAAACAAGAAGTGAATTTCTCACTTGTGCATATGTATGACTTAACTTCTTTGCATGGAAATAAAAATCAAATTTCATCACCATATCACATGTATGGGTATTATGATGAGATTAGTTAATACATATGATATTTATATTTTATTTATACATCTTGAATGATAATATTATGTAAGAATTATCATCATATAAACATTTGAGAAATGATTACAGCTCTCGTGTATATGTATGGACTACCATCTCCATGATGTGATGTGATTCGTTTTCACTTGTATTTCACATAGATGGTAATAAAATTAATGGTTAAGAAAATATATTATATATACAACTGAATAGTTATTCTTTAATGGTCTATTATTATTTAATTTTTCTTAATTCTATTATATGAAAAGTGGAAACAACATTCATGCAAACGTACAACCTATTATCTGCAGTATTGGTTTAATTAATTTTCAATGTATAATTATTCGAATAATTATAAATAGTTATATAATAAATATAAGTGATTTGCAAAAAATTATTAAAATTCAAGAAATTATTCTACCATGATAATATTTTAAGGACAATTACATCCAAACCAAAACATACTTGGAAAATGAAGTAGTAATCACTATGAACCGTGATGTTAATAAAATCTATTTAATAAATGGGTGATAAGATATTATAAATATATCAGAAGTGTTATTATATACATATAGTTATTTAAGAAATGTAAAATAAAATTTAATTTATTATAAAGGATGTTTTTACATGAAAAATGAATTTCAAGACTTAGGGTACATGAATTCGTAACTCAATTTCCATTCTTTGGGTAATAATACTATTTCATTGATTGTGTTATTCTACGATTAAGTGAAAAATGTATTTCGATTATATTATTTAGTATTTCTATGTTTTTATGTTAATTTAATTGAATACACATAATCAATTAATTTGATTAATTACCACATCAATGATATGATATTTACAAGGGTTTATGTCGCAATATCACTTTTATCTATGGCTGTTTATGTTTAATTCTCTACCATGGAATATTTATATTCCATGTTCATGTTTTTAAAAAAAAAATAAAAATGGTTTTTACCATTATCCAATGAATTTATATATTCATTTTTACTCATGTTTTACTTTTTCTACAAATTGTTTTGAATAGAATATTTTCACCGTTATCTATGAAAAGGATCATTGTGACTTTTCTGAAGCAAATATATGCACGGAATGTTTTTAAACCTATACGACAAGAAAGAATTTTACCACTTTCATGAAAAATTATTTTATTAAGTAATACATTACATGTTTATGTGGTCATTATAAAATAACATGTATTCAATTATAATTTCCTAAAATTTTTATAATAAATAATGATTTCAAAAATGGAAAGGATAGTTTCCATAAGAAATTATTTCAAGGGGTATTTCAAAAAAAATTCCATTTAAGAAAAAATTATTTTATGTTAAGTATTATTTACATTTTTATTAATCCAGGATACTATTATTATTATTTTTATTATTGGGTTTTTAGATGGAATGATATTTATAAAACCCATTTCATTTCCATGGATTATATTATAATGAAATATTCATGAAACTTATTTATTTTCATGGTGTATGATACGATAAATGATTTATGTTCTTATAGAACTCATATATATGGTTTTAATTATGAGACGGGTGGGACCTATATCTCCCTCTAATTCTTTTGGTAAATATAAATACCTCATGAGGTAATAATGTAAAACAAGTTGATGAGATTTATCAACAATGGGAAATAGGTGCGTCCTGATCCACTATGGTAGACAAGTGTGTCCTGGTCCACTATGATGTTGGTCTTTGTAGTGAACATTTACAAATGTTTTTTGTATATTTATGATGGCTCTATAATTTTTTGATATTATCTTATAGTTCGTGATTGATTTATGATAATTTTTCACTCTTATGGATCATGTTCTGTAGTTTTATAATGTATATGCACAGAATCATGATTATCATTTATAATAGGATGGGTATTTACTTCTTACACTATGTCAAATCTATCACAATATTATCTATATCTTACGATTTCATATAATATTTGATTGATATCTACTATATTAACCCTTACCGAGCGTCTAAGATCACCATTTCTTTTGTTTTCTTCCCCATGTGATAAAGAAATGTTTTTGTTGGTTATGCCTAATAGGATTAATATGATGGAAGATATTTAAGGGAGATGTTTAATATCATTTATAAATTAAGATGATTTTATTTATAATCTCTAAATACCCAAAAAATTTACTGTTCTAGTGAGGATTATTTTTTTAGCCATCTAAAATGACATAATTTCTATGTATAAATGGATTAGGATTTTATAGGTTGTATTAGAATAGGGTTTATACAATATTTTGAGATTAGGTATAGAAATGTTTTATGAAAAATGTTGTTATAAAACTAATTATAGTATAGAATCCTTTATTTGATAATTATCTTTAATGAATAAGGTTAAAGAGAATATTTCATTTTTAAAAAATAAGCTTTCATGATTTAGACATCATATATCTTGATCCTGACGTTTACCCGCTATGATTAGTGTTTCTTACACTTTTAATTTTGGGTTTTAGTTAATGTAAGGAACCAAAAATAATTGGTTTAACATTGAATGTGATAGATGATTTAAAATGAGAATTCAAATGGTAAGATAACTAGAGTAAAATAAATTGTGATTATGCCTAATCAGTTTTCATTGAACATGACTAACAATTTTAAACTTAATCAACTCTTAGAATCACTAAAGAAGATAAGAAAAGAGTCTGGTGAGAGTTTAGATAGTAGAGAACATAGAGAATACAAAATTTGTTTTCCTACGTGTCGAGAATGTTATATGAAAAACCCATGTGAATGTCTTAGAGTAACATGAATGTGATTCGACAATGGAAAAAAGGTATTAATAAATTAAATGAAATGGTAAAATCAAATGTCTAGTAAACTAATAGGATGAGAATATTGGTCTCAAGAATATATCATAAAATTCTTAATGATTTAAATATTAAATGTATATGAATGATGAAAATTTAATTCTTAAGGGGAAATATTGTGATGGAAAACAGCATGGTGGTGCAAGTAATGGTTATATTTCTAGTGATTAAGATATTATAGATGAAATTTGAAAGGAAATACATGTTATGGAATAAGTCGACAATGATTAGCTAATTAATTCATAAATAACTAAGATGAATGAATTATTTCTGCATTAGAAGTCAAGTATAATTTCATACAAATCATTAAATATATAAGTATTGATTAGTATTATTTTTTCATAAATTGAACGATGTTGATTGAATGGAATAGTGATTTAATAGTACGGTGATATTTTTAAAGGACACATGATTTTGGGAAAGTTAACCCTTACAATATTTAAGGTGTATGAATAATAATAAGATAATTAATGTTTGTTTATGGGATGGAATTGAGGAACATGAAACTGAAAAGTAATATGATGACAAGGTGGTGCATGGATTTAGTTTGGAATTAATTTTGAAGGGTTGAAATTTATATTGAGATAACTAATTCGGTAAAATTAATAATGGGATATATGTTATGATATTGTTTAATTAATTGATGAATTAATTAATAGGGTTCGACATGTAGTTAGTTGTAGTGTTAACTAATAGATTTGATGTATTTAGCTAATTGATTAATTACTAAGATAATTGATATGGATAATTAATTGATGAATTAATTATGTGTTTAGGAATGGGAACATGTTCATTCTAAAGTGAAGATAAAATGGTAACATGGTCATCATACATATGAGTAAGAGAATAGAAACATGATCATTCTAAGGTGAAGTACACATGGTAACATTGTAATTAAACATATGAATAATGAAAATGGGAACATGCCCATTCTATTGAAGGGTAACAATGGTTACAAGGTCATATTATTTAACTGTTTGAGACATTCATATATTTGAAAATGTGGCTTATAAATGTGAAATTAAATAATGGAAATAATGGAACTCCGAGTTATGGACTCAAATGAGAATATTAGAACTCCATCATGAGTCAAATAATGTGATTAGAAACCATAACACCTTTAATTGTTCAATATTTTTTAAGAATTGTGTATTAAGATATGATATTACCTTGGGATCATTTTGGGCTCTGGTATGAGATAATGTATGTATTGAGGTAATGGAGTTCCATCGGTGCATATTTCCCCTTGAAGTTCACATAAGCCTCAACGTTACTGGACCTCACTTTGGTAGCCCGATTCGGGAGGAGTTGTCTGTTGGTCGATGCATTTGATCGGTTTGATTTATCCTTTTGGAATTTTAAGGATCGTGTAATGGTGGGTCTTTTAGATGCGAGGAATTTACAAATTCGATTCTCTAACGAAGATGACCTTGTGTTTTCTTGGTCCTTCGCTCCGTATTCTATGATGGGGTTCAGGTTCTCTCTGTTCCGTTGGACTTTCTATTTTCACCTGAGGCGCGATCCTCTGACCTCATCTCTATGGATACCCTTACATGGTATTCCAATACAGTTTCAGAACCCAAATATCCTATAGTTGATTGCAAATCTGGTTGGTCGATACCTTTGCTATGATTCCCGCAACAAGGTTGTCTGTCTCCTAGTTGAGCCAAGGATCTGTGTTAAAGTTGATTTATCGAAAGGCCCTCTAGAGTCCATATTCATAAAAATTGGGGGAGAGATCCGATGGCTTCATAAGGTATGCTACAGATACTAGATTCCAATTTTCTCGAGTTGTTCCCACATAGGCCACGATGTTTCTAGGTGTCGGCGAAGCCTTTCTAGCCGAAGAAGGGAGTGTGGAATCATTAAAGTTTGTGAATCCCCTGTCAGAACTGTTTCTGAGAAGGGTGAGGATGTTTTGAACTGGCACTGTATTAGGGAGAATAAGGGGATCACAGATCCTTTGGCTTCTCGAAAGAGTAAGGGAATGAGGGTGGATGAAAATCCAAAACTGGATGATGTTTTTGATCGGCTAAAATAGAACCTGGGCATACCGTTTTTAGGAACCGAGTGAAAATGAGGAACAGAAAGTCTACACTAGTTCTAAGCAGATAATCGATACAAAGACTTTAGTGGAGATGAAGAAACTAACACAAGGGGATCATGATTGTGCTACGATAGGGGCTGGTAGCCATGAGGAGGCTAAAGATCTAGGAAATTCAAGGAATGGGTAACCTATGCTATATACTACTATACCTCCCCCTGACAAAGAGGGGCTTGAAGAGGGGAGGGTGACCTTGTCTCTGGGAATACAGGAGGTGCCCCGGTATGTTGAGGCATGGGCACATCTAAGTAAAGGGATCCTAGAGGAGGGGAGTGTGTTGGGTCTCTTCAATCCAAACACTCTCTAATCCCCATCATATAAAAAGGCTGCATCTTTAGGGGTGAACAGGCAGTTCCCCAGTGATCTAAGAAAGCAGTTTGGGATGAAGCCCCCCAATGAAGGCCTGAGGGTCGAGCTAAGGAACCGTTTTGATATTCTCGTGGATCAAGATCTAGTAATGGGACATGAGGATGGAAATTTAGGTGGAGATAGCTATATCCAATTCTCAGTGGAAAACTAGGATCATTTCCATGGGAAAGGTCCTCACAGCCCAAGAAAGTAGAAGGGACTAAAAGGAATGCGTGACTCCAAGAAATGCACTGTGGTACAAGGGAAAAATCCAAAGGGATGTAAGGACTATTATTACATACCAAAAATAATGGAATCCAGGTCATCCAAGAAAGTTAGATGCAAGGATATCAAAGTGTTGCAAGACAGGGATAGTGGTGATCTAAGTAGAGAGCCAAAGGTAATAGAAGAAGAGGTAGGGGAGTGTATGAAAGTCATTTTTCACTCTATGGAAGAAATAATTGGGAAATAAATGCAGCCTAATGCTTCAAATGAATAAATTTAAAGAATTTATTAAAGAAGGTTTCAAGTTGAGGCCACCGAGGAGCAGGAAGCATAGATCGACAAGAAGGATCGATTAATTGCTCAGGGTTTCAATCAAGGCAAAATATCGCTAGAAGAATTCATTCTGACAATGGAAAGGATGATCTCTTATATTAAAGAACTTCTCAGGGAGGATCCAAACACATAGGTTAGCAATTTTCATTTGGAATTATAGAGAGTGGATGATTCAAATAACCTTAGTCTGGTGTTTAATAACTTCGTGATCTCCTTTAGCACGTAGTGACTTTTTTTTCGAACGATGGTTTCCCTCTTGTCCTCAGAGTGGATTTTTAATAAAAATTTATATTTGATGGTGTTAAACTACTTATTAATATATTTTACTTATTTACTTATTGAACTAACTGAACTATTACATTACTTGACTTGTTTTAGACACCGTTGGTGGTGGCCTACTTAGTTGTACTCACACCTTACATGGGATGCCTTATCGTTACATGAATAGATTATAATGTTGCGGGACTAAAGAAGGGAATATTCTCATAGATAGGTTACTGATTGGAGATGGATCATGGAGGAGGGATCCGAACATGGATTGAAACCAACATGGGAGTCGTATTTTCTTTAATTTTCAGTTTCATATTTGACAATTGACAATTATGTTGTCATAGTAAGTTTTCCCATTTAGTTGATTATTTTATTTTTTGTTTGGGTATCTTGTGAAATAATTATAGTCTTTGTTATGTAAGATTCCATTTTGTTTGTTTATTTTAATTAGCGTTTTATTCTAAATGATGAGGGTGTAGTCTCCCCATGAATGAATTACTAGACCCTCACTGCTAGTTGAAAACCTCTAGTGTGTAGGGAGACGCACTGGATGTCATGTGGCGAATTAGCTCAGGGAATTGTTGAATGTCTCTCAGGCCGGGATGTTATAGTTATCAATCTAATGTAGTTGGAGATATTATTGGTGTTAGAAATATAAAAAAAACTTAAACCCATGATGTGGTGATATTATCTATGTCAGGGTTTATGTTGGTGTTAATCTAGTCATAGGAAACAACCCATTTTATTTGTTTAGTGGATGAAAGACCATGCCTTATATGATAATTTTGGATTTAACTTTTTTCTTCTATATTAAATATTGTGTATAAGATATATCATAATATAATGCTAATTTAATGACTTTTGAGTATTAGAAAAATAATTTTTTAGTAAATTAATGATTTATTATTATTGAATGAATTTAATAAACTGGTTTTCAACTAATTACATAGTGGGATTAAATTTTAAATAATTATTATAATGAAATATGGAATCATTATTAATATTTTACTATTAAAATAGTTTGGTTGATATATATATATATATATATCGACTTTGATAATGTGATATTGTTTTTCATAATCCCTTGATATAAAAAATCAAAATATTAGAAGTTATTATTTCATAATATACATTAATATCATGTGTTTGATAAGCCATTAATTGATATGGAATAAAACTAAAAGATTAAAATATTCGCAATTGCATATGGATAATCAATAAGTAAGGATCCCATTAAACTCTTTAAAGGGATTACCATTATCATTTTTCTCTAGAGATTGGAATGTATAGTTTTGTCAAATAAAATTTGTGTCATCATTTTATGTATATTTCTGTTAAATTTTAGGTATATGGAATACAAAATTTAGGTATCCTTCATTTATTTAATATTTATTTTTACATGGTTTTCCCCACCAAAAACCAAACTAGAGTGTTTGTGCATCTTATATAACTAGGAGAATCATGTTTTTTAAAAGAATACTTTTTTAGAAAATAATTTATTTATTAACCATGATGTGCTTAGGGAAAATATTTCATGTTTAATGACAAATTTCATAAAAAGAATACAATTCAATTATAATAAGAGTTAATTAAAAAAATATTATATAGATTCACAATTTTAAAAACAAATAATCACTGAATGGGTTTTAAAAACAATATAATTGTAAAATATAATTTTAGGCCCAATATATTTATAAAAAATTGATTGTGTAATTTATTTCAATTAACAATCAATAAAAATGGCATTGTTTTTTTGGACCAATTATGATTTTTTTATAAAAAATATAAATTATAAAAACACTTAAAAAATATATCTGGCCATTGGAATATACAGTGGATCACATATGAATAATTATTACATTAAAAATACATAATGTATTATAGTAATCCTTGATAATATATTTTTTTAAATCAAATTATTTTTTATAAAATATTTTATAAACCTACATAAAGTATTATTATTTAAATATTATGAAAAAAATTTAATGGGTTAATATTATATGGTTTATTTTATATATTTATTTAAACCATGTGAAAGGGTGTTATAGTACATATAATAAATGTTTAAATGAATTGATATAGTGTATATTTTGTTTACATAAAGTGTTTTCTAATGAAATAATTTTATAATCTAAAATGTTTCCTAAATATAATATATTTAAAACTTGTTTGAATTTATAAAAAATAGAATGAAAATTTATAATAATTATGATTTGATATGAAATTAAATTTGAAATATTCTTATTTCTTTGTTTATGGAATATCTATAAGAA
This sequence comes from Viscum album, assembly GCA_963277665.1. Lineage (NCBI taxonomy): Eukaryota > Viridiplantae > Streptophyta > Magnoliopsida > Santalales > Viscaceae > Viscum > Viscum album. The sequence goes on along the minus strand of OY728138.1, from coordinate 1,099,032,030 downwards.
AAAGAAAAAATTAAAATATGTTTCTAATTTCATTTTTTTAAATCATTACAAATTCTTACCATATAAATTGATTTATGAATTATTCAGTTATTTAATTTATCCCAATATTAATTTAATTTCATTATATATTGAGTTTTATTATGAATTGATTTCCACATTATATAAATATTCTAAAATACTACTTAAAAATTTCATAAAATGCGTATGTAAAATATTAAGTTATACAGAATAGACAATTGATTCATATTTAACAAGAAAATTGATTTCAATGTGGATTTTAAACCTATAAAAAATTGTTGATAAAAATTTATATATATTAGATTTTATCATTATGTTAGAATAATGGTCTCTCAAGAGTAATGATCTATTTATTTTTAGACATTGGAAAAAAATTCCCAAATAGACATGACACTTAATCTCTGTCTAAAAAAGTTTGAGATTTCAACAAGTAGTAACATAGTTTCAATTTTGGAAATTTTAGTTTTTTATTCTATAATATATCATGAAAGGGACTATTTTCTTATGTTTTGGACTCATTACATTTGGTGTGAGAAAAATTTAAAATTATTTATATGTAACAAAAATAAAAAAATTTATAATTTTTTTACATTTTAAGGATGTATGAATATCAAAAAATTTAAACGTATTTGATTCAAAACAAAATTTTCAGAACTATTATTCATAAAGAGAATGCATAAGATATGATCGTGTGTTATTTAAATACCATAAAAATAATAACTATTAGATTCTATCCAATGTAAACAAAAATATGAGACTCAATAATCAAAATGAAATGATTCATTATAAATATAGGTACATAATGAATTTCATATTTTAATAAAAATATATGTTGATATCAATAAATTTTATGTTGATGTTTTATTTTTTATGATGAGAGTCCCACCATATCAGAAAAATAAATAAATAATAGAGTAATAAAAATATAATTGGATATATTCTCTATTTGGTTAATGTGTTTTCTATTTTTAGTACACATGTTTCATATATGAAATCATTGATATATTGATATACCCAAAAAAATAATTGTAAATATAGGTTATTTAAAATAGAATCAACGATTCAATAAAATATTGTTATTAGCACACAAATAAATATAATATAATTTTTTAAAATTCATCATTATTCTATGATAAAATATTCAAATATTTCTTTTAAAATTATTTTAAAGCATTATGTGAGTGTCATAATACATATGATATATAAATAAATAAAGTTTTATTACTAATAATAACTTTAAGACCAAATACAAAAATGGTTATTCATTATAAAAGTAACACCACAGAAAAGAAAAAACCCAAAAATTCTTATCAATTAAGAAATAATATTCTATGTGATGTAGAGAAACAATCATGAAAAGAAAGTTGTTTATTATGTTAATTGGGAAGTGAATGATATGTATATTAAATAAAGAAAAAATTCACTAGATGACTTCATTGATATTTATTTCTCTGAATCATATGATTAAAAGGAACCATGAATATATCGTGTGTTTTTTGATTATAGGAAAACCAAGACATAATTTTTCATTAATAATCATACACAATATATATAATTATTAAATTTAACTTCTTCTATTTTAAATGAGTGAATAAAAACTACATCACTACCAAAACACGTCTAGACAAAACCTTCTACTATAATTATTATATGAGTTCAAAAATAGTTTATTTTAAAAATATTACATTACTATCTTAAATAAATGTTTAGAAAATATTTCAAACATGTTTATAAATTATTAGCAAAGAAATTTGATTTCCAAAATAATTATCCATTGTAGTATTATATAATAGAAAGGACCAAATAGTTGTCTATAAAAATAGAAGAAATTTTATAATGTTTTTATATATAAATTCTTCAAAACCAATAATAGGACCCTCTATAGAAGTAAAATAGTTCCATGATGTTAAATTAGTTCATTAGATATAAATAATTTAGTATGTAATATAAAATATACGAATTTTTTGTTTGGTGAATATATAAAAGTTATGCATGTTTCTTACACATCTACTCCTGAATAGTTTTATTAGTTATTAAGTAGCCGATTTGACTCAAGATGGAATAATCATACATTGAAGGTGTTCAGTGAATGGAAATATTTAGGTTTTAATGTATAAGGACCTTGATATGGAACCCGATATATTACAATTATAGTCAATTCCATTCATTCCATTAAATAAATTTAGAGTACTAAATAAGTGGATAAAATATTATCATGTGGTGTGTATGATAATCAATATCATTATTACACTCTATTTTAGGATTTATTATATAAAAGGTCATGTATTATAACCCAAAATATCATGAGAAAAATGTATTTGGGAAATTAGGTACATAAAATAACAACATGATATATATATATATATATTGATATAAATTAAAATTACATAACAATCTCTTAAAATCTATTGATCTACTAAAACTTCAAGGAAAAATATATAAATGTAAATAAGTGGCGATTCTTCTATAAATCTTAGTAAGGTAATAACTAATGAATATAATATGGTGAAGATGTTTATGTGATCCAAATGAAATATCAAAGAAACATAAGATTGGTGAGAATAATAAAAATGAAAATGGAGGCATAACATAATATGATATCATAAAACATCATAGTAATTCTACAATGACATATAACATAATATCATAATCATATATAACTAAAAACCAATATGAACCCAAAAAATGGAATTATTATTAGATCCTATTTTGAATTATACATTGAATGTAATGTCATAGAAACCTTAACACCTGAATTGGAGGTCTATATAATTCTAGGCCCACCCCTCATATTGTTATCATGTACCAGCATAAGTGTTATACATAGGCATAAAACATAAGAATTTATTTCATTATTGTTAATAATAGGATTATGGGGTGTGGGTTTTATAAATGGATGTGCCAAAATCCAAAAAGGATAGTTACATGTTTTTGAACACCCATTACTTAAACTAGGTATTGGTATTCACTGCATAAATGTTTGGAATAGACCAGCGCATGATAATTTCAGTAGTATTACATGTGTGCATAATAAATTATAAAAGTGGTAAATTAGAGTGAAAGGGGTCTCTTATAAACTGGAAATCATAATTATAGTAATTTTGATGTGCAAAAAAATTTCTCAACATGATCACCTATTCTTTATGAGGCATGATATAAATAACTTGTGTGAATAAAGAGGATAATGATAGTATATATTACCTTAAGAAAACTCTTAAAAAGGGAAGGGTAGAAATTAATTCAAATTTGGTGGAAAAATAAGAGGGATATTGAAATGGAATGGTACGGTAAAATCTAGATCCATGGGTTTTTAGTGTTGAATAATGGGATTTTGGGTTGGTTTATATATAAATATAGAGGGGGTATCATTATTAATATCTAAAAATTGGTTTTGGAATCTCTATCGTAAATTAATGAAAAACCAAAAACATCCTATGAATTGTTTTGATGTATTCATACAATGAGTTCTAAATACCATAATTGTACATACCTGTAAATTGAGGTCATTAAAATAATAATCTTGGTGATATAGAGGTTATTATTTTTTGTAATGATTTGATTTTAAAATATTAAAATTTAATATAGGTGTTTTAGGTTTCACTTAGGGTTTATAAAATTAATATTTAACCTAATAAAAAATATTTTAAAATCAATATACAATTGTTTTCAGGGAAATTGTTTATAGTATTTATTGCCTAACATTGGGGCCTTTATGATGTCATAATGCACAGTGTATATATACACCATATTTAATATTGACAAAAAAAATTGATCCATATCCAAAAATAATGAAAAATAAACAATTTGATTATTTCACTGAATTTATTTAATAAATAATATATATTTTAGAAAACTAATTTATTTTAATATGATAATTTACAATTCTCAATCATAAATCCACATTTATTGGAAAATAATAGTTTTTTTACATTAGCAGTTTTCAGACCCTTATCGAAATTATATTCTACATCATAAAATTTAATTTTAAATTATGTTTAGTATATATTATTTAATAATAACCCATTATTGAAATATATTTTATTTTAAAAATTATTCAATTCATTAAAATTGGGTGACTAGATTTAAACAATAAATTTCCAAAAATACACATTCTCTTTTATTTTTAAAAAAACTAACTTTTATCAAACAAATTTTTTAATAATTTTAAAATCATAGAAATATAAAAATTAATAGGGATAGGGTTTAGATGTATAGTTATTTATTTTAGACTAAAATATATTTAGGGTAAGGTGTAAGATAATGATATTTTAATGGGATGGTTATATAATTATGGTTTGGGTCATAATCAAGATAATAATAAGATTCTCTTGTAAATAGTTTATATCATTATATACTTATTGAATCAAATCTTTGGATTGGTTAATGAAAATTATAGTGATATTATCTCCCTAAGATGCTTTGATTGATTTGTTTTATAAGGTATTGTCATTCTGGTCGAAGAAATCTATTACATTTCCTGTAGTAAATGTTATTATTATCACCCTATAATAATACAAATTTTTATTTTCATTATACAAAAAAATAATATAAATTGTAATCAATATTAATGTTTTTAAAAATTTCATTGGATATAAGTTTTAATTGTCCAAAATAACCAAATTATGGAATGTGTTTTCAATAACATCCCTGCATAAAAATGAATTTATTCCATCGAAAAGATAATTTCATTTATAAAAGTTTGGTTTGTTACATTATTACCTCCCCACCCTTCAATAATTTCACTGTTGATATTTTCATTTCATACACTGAAACAGATAAGTTTACTTCAGTTTCATCACTGCTTTTGGATCCCATATCATTTCCTCAAACATTTAGATCCTCTATAACACTTTTATCTGGAGAGTTTTCCAGTATATTAGAACATTGTCTCTATGATATTTGATATTCATCATATCTCTTATTATAAAATATTTTTTTATAATGGTACCAACTCTGGATTCAAATATTTTGTGTGTTTTGGTATGTACTTTCCCAAGAGGGATACAAGGAATAAATCATGTACATGATATAGGATAGGTGGGAGTTCTTGTTGATAGGCTACCACTCTGATCCGATCACGGATTTAAATGGTTAAAATAATAATTGGACCAATATTTACCTTATATATAACCATTGTTACAGCATTCCACAATGATATATAATGAAAAACATAATCGATAACCTCAAACTTTAAATATCTCTGTAGATTTTTTGAATATTGTTTCTGCCATGTTTTTTCATAATTTATGTATCATTAAATGGATAAATCATTTTTTATCAAATATTAGAGAATACCATTCCCCATAAACTTCGTCTCTCCAACTTTAACCAGCATGTTGATGTCAAAAAATGCATATCATATATAGCCTCATAAGGATCCATCTAAAAACTATAATGGAAAATACTCTTTTATGATAACTCAATATTAAGAAGGTTTCGATAACAACATAATTAAGAATCTATTGAACTTGATATCTACATATCCTCTAGAGTTTTAAGGGTTCTTTTAGGATAATAATCAATATACTAGTGATAAGAAGCGAAAAATCTCCGTTTCTATTGGAGAGTTTGTCAAGTGAGAATATTCCTTGACAAAAATGAAATTCAATGACCTGGTAAGGTGATCGAATACCAGCCATTTTTTATTATTCACATTAGTTGTCATGGAGAGTCCTACAATGAAATAAATAATTATTTTTTTCCATTTAAATACTTTTGTTTCAAATTATTTCATCATATCCTTATAATATTTTTATCCATGACATGTTGGCATACCATGAATCAACATATATAATCTAAACTATCCTTATTTTTATTGTCCCACAATTTGTTTGAATTAAAATTCTATACATCATAGTGATTCCATGATGAATAGAGAAGGATACAATATATGATTAATCAAAAAGTAATATCTTTAGTTTTATTTTTAATTGTAATATATCAAGTTCTGATATATATAAATTCATCATCAACAAAGGTGTACTCTATAATATTTAATATCTTTTTCTGTTTTACCTCATCTTCTTTATGATCCATCTAGATCCTATCAAGAATGGATGGCTGAGAGGTTATTTGATAATGTTAGTATAAAAAACCTTCTATTATTTTAATATAACTAAATTTCATGTCCATAAATACTGAATCCCTTAAAATCCTTATTCTATATAGAGTTATCAGATCTTTTCTCTTCAGAGCATCAGAGAATTTATTTTCTTTTATTGAATGGTAATGGATTAAAAAATAATAAACATTTTTCATTAGTAACAACATCCAATGGTTCGTATTGATCTCTTATTTTTTGATGATATAACTGATGAATTAATGGTCTGCATATATGTCACACTTCCCCCAATATAAGTAATATCACAAAATATAAAACATGAATATCATTGTAGTAAAATCCAGATCATGTGTTGGGTAGTTATTCAAATGTATAATTTATTAAAAATAGGATTTGGATATAAAATTCTAATAATTCATGAGATAAACCCCAAGATATTTTCATATTATTCATTATATATAAGAAATCATTCCCTTCTATAGTGTAATGTGCATAAAGATACAATTATTAGACTATTTTTCAATTAATTAAATCTATATATTCATTCGTTTTTCTAGTCAAACATGACAGCCTTCTAGGATAGATTTTGTAGTGGTCTTTACAATCATTATATATTTTTCATAAATAGGTGATATTACCCATTATATATATGAAAACATCATATTTCAATCATAGAAGTTAGTATTTTATATCTTTCATTTGCCTATGATTTTTGAGAGATCCATATATATTACTTTTATGGTGGTAAAATTCCCAAAAAAATCATATTCTCTATAAAAAACCTCACAATTAATTTAATACCCTAGTATTTATTTATTTCTGAAATTTATTATGTATATATTTAAAATACTCATCATGGTCATCCCTGATTTTGGAGTGGATGATAATTCCATCAATAATGACTGCCAAAATGTTTTTTAGGTAATCAAAAATGGCTTTATTAATACAATCTATAATGATTTTTGGATAATTAGTGGGCCTAAATGGAATCACTATGAACTAATTGTTCTCATAACATGTATGAAAATAATTTTAGGGATAACCTCATTCATCACCTTTATATGATAATATCTCAAAATAGAGATCCATCGTAAGAAAGTACAAGGTTCCATATACCTAATCAAACTAGTCATCAATCTATTAAAAGGGATAGTCATTCATTATCATGATTTTTTTGAGCTCATGAAAATCAATTTAGAGGCCCATTGAACCATCCTATTTTTTTTATTAATAGGATTTGTACTCCCCATACTGGTACACTTGAGCATATGAAACAGTTATCCAGATTTTACTATAACTTCTTCTTCAATACCTCATGTTCTATAATGGATAAACTATTTTGGGTAATTAATGTTTTAAAAGATTAGTGCATAGGTTTGAATGATAACTTAATGATTCCATTAAAATGATGATTGATAAATTCATCAGGAAACACATCAGTGAATTCCCTTACAATGGGCTTGTTTTCAATGGTGGTACTTCCCATAGACTTAGAAAGTTGACCATGATACAATTTCTAATAGGGAAATAATATCTATTATTTATAAGATGATACCATGGGATATTCATCCTTAATATTGTAGTTGTAAAGATTCAGTGTCTGATTTACCTTATGATGGGCGATTTCCTCCTATTGGAAAATTGTGTTTTCTCTATTTAATGAATTCCAAAATATACCAATAATTTACCAAATTTGCACTAAAGGTGGTATCACAATGTTTTATTGTAAATTTAACTAAAATTTTTGGATCGTGAATGATTTATATTCATTAAACAAAACAACAACCCAATATTAAAATACATATGCATTAAATAATAATTTTGGAATAATTTAGAAATCACACAAACACACTCCCGAAGACCATATTTGTATAGTTCCATTGCAAACATTGTACACAAACATCTAGTCTGGTGAAAGATATTCTAGGAGAGCATAAAATATGATTTAAAATTTTGTGATACACGAAACTAATAAAATTGATTTCCATATCAGTCAAGGTTCATTTCCAATATCATCAAAGAAGACCAAGTCCTCTACTATACCATGTACACTATCCATTCCATTCCTATATTACTCAACCAAGAATACTCTCATCACATTCATGTATTACTAAACCATGTCCACTTCACATTATAGTAATATATATCTCAGGAGATATAAACAATTACCCAATGAATTGGTGGGAGATATAGGTCCAACCTATCAAATAATGAAAACCATACATAAGTGTTCCACATGATGATAAATCATTCATCAAATCTGAACCAATTCAATAAAATGGATTTTGTAAACATTTCATTAAAACCCAACTCAGAGAAATGAAAATAATCTTTAATATCAATCCATAAAATAAAATTTAAAGAAATAATAATAACTGTATCATGGAATCATTTCCCAAGTAAAACATAAGTGACATCGGAAAAATGTTTACATATAAGGAAAATGAATTTGAAATAACCCTTGATATAATTTTTGAGAAAAATATCATTTTGATTTTGGAAAAAACATTTGAAATAATAATTTTTTTAGGAAAACTTTATTCCTTGAAAATAACCTTGAAAATATATAAATATATCATTTAAATGTAATTTAAAAATATTTGAAATTTATTTTCCATAAAAACAATTAAAAGATAATTTAAAAAAAATTTAACATATTTTTAGGAAAAATTGATTTGAAGGAGTACATGTTTTGGACCAAAGAGGGAATAAAATTACATGAAACTTTGAATATCAAGAAAATAAGTACATTCATGATACAAAATTCAAAAGGTTACAATAAATGCCTTGTAAAATATTTTTTTTTCAAAGAATAACATGAGCCAAAATGAAGGAAAAATAACACATAAAACCCCTAATGATTTGGAATATTTTGAACTGTAAACCCCATGAAAGATATATCATAAAAAGGATATGTAAATACCCCTATATTTAAGTATATGTTTCATATACTTCATTTAGGATAATTATATACACCATAAAAAAAACTGAGTGGACAATATGTCATAAGTCTCATAGAAATACAACCGAGACTAGAAATCCCCAAACATATGGTCTAATTTCATTCAATCATATATGAACCTTTTGTATAATACTTTAAAAAATGTTTTTAATTTATATCATAAAAACATTGATATTTATTATATCATATTTGATCCAAATATATCATCTTACCACTCGTTTGTTTATAATATTTTTTCATTACCCTTCTTTCTACTGTTAATTGCTTCATTTTCCTTTACATGTTTTTTATATAAGTCTCTATTCATGTTTATAGGATATAGTTACATCATATATAGAATGATATTAAGGTAATATATTTCATATTTATTCTTATATTGTTTTATATAATAATTATTTAATGGTGATAATGGAAAATGAATCACATTATATTGTGGATATGGTAGACCGTGCGTAAGCATGAGTGAAAATATCCTTCCCTTAATAGTGAGAGACGAAGAAAGTAGATGGTATATTATTTTTTCCATACTAATTATCATTTTTAAATATCATATATATCTATTAATTACATTATTATATCAATCAATGTAAATTGGTGATGAAAAATAGACTACACCATGGCGTGGTGACGGTAAGTCGTAGGTACGCTCATGTGGTGCTTTCATTTTTCATGTAATTGATAAAGGGAGAATATGGTTATCCAATAATCACAATACCCTATAATTATAGAGGTGATACTATATTTAATACATTATGATCTAAACCAAACATTATGAGGATATAGAATAAGAAATAAACTTGAAATAGTTCGTAAATATGATTACCTATTCTTTAATGAAATTTCATTAGATCTACACTTAAGGACACTATGGTTGGAATTTATTGAAGGAATTAATCTCTATAATGTGTATAGTAAATATTATAAGAGGAATTGACAATGTATTTTGGAGAATGGAGGCTTAATTTAGTGAGAATAAGTGTGGGAGGAGGTTCTCTTTTATAATTGATGTGAGTGGCACATTTGGAATTTTGAAAAGTATTAATTTATAATAACTTCAATATCAATAAAAGTACAGAAAAAAATCCATGGATTATAATTTAAGATTAATGTGTTAATATAACCAACCAATATATTTTATAATATTTTTCGATTTATTTTGACCCATATTATTTTTGATTTACACATATTTATCCTATTTTAATTTTAACAAATATAACAAATAATTCAAAATTAAAATGTTGTAATTTTTACTTATGTGATGTCACAAAGGCCCTAAAAGAAGAAGTTATATAATTTTAGACTATATTAAAATTATTTTTTATTTTTAAATACGTTTAATGAGTTTTAAATAATTAAAAAAATATTATTTTTATAATATATCATTAGTATCAATTTTTGCAATATTAATTACATAAACTTTTAAAATTTTCATGATAACAAGTTAACTTCAAACCAAATATTTTATTATATCTCTTAGTGATCAGGATCATCTATAAAATTATTTTATCACAATAATTATCTAAATTATTTTTATTTTAGAATTTTTAAAAACCTAAATTTTGTATTTCTATTAATAAAATAATTTCTGCATCTATGTTTTGTAATTATTTAATATAGTTATTTATATACTAAAAAATTAAAAATAGAATATCACAGTGAAGATAAATCATCGATATTTCATATAAATACTTATATATTAATATATATACTTGGGTTAAAACTATACAAAAACTAATATATTAACTAAACCATGAAAGTGACATCTTTAAATTTTCATTAAATAAAATATTATAAATATCAAAATCTCATCTAATTGACCCAAAAAAGTAAAAAATAAATTTATTTCATGAAATTCTATATGTTATTTTTATAATTTATATTTATATTCAATCATAACATAACTTTTCTCAATGCTTACACATAAGGGATATCTAAGACTATGAAAGTGACATTTTGTCAATTTTTTGATTTAAAAAATTATATAAGTCATTTTCATTGATCAATTTCCATTAAAAACATAATTTTGATAATTAGGTGTTAATGGTTGAGTTATATTCATCCAATAAAATTTATCCATGTGATAAGTTCATTTTATAGTCATTAATATATTATTTTAAATAAATATTACTTAATTTACTCATTATTATAGAAACAAAATTTACCACGGTTACTATTAATATTGGAAAAAAATACAAGGGAAGTATTAAAATAAAATTGGAACTTATGAATCCAAATTTTTAATCATTTTTTCAAAATTAAAATCACAAAAGTTTCTGAATTTAATATAAAACAAATGTGTTAAAACACCTGGAAAAATATTTTTTCCTGAAAAAAGAATTTTTAAAAAGAAAAACCATTTTATAATAAATTGATGTTTAAAATATATTAAAAAACAATTATAGAATTATTTTAATTTAAAAATATATATTTCAGAAATAATACAAAACATAACTTTACCTTGTAAATAAATTAAAAGAATATGTAACTTTCATTAAAAATTAATATTTTTTGAATTCATCAAAAGTTGAAACATTTCTAATGAAAACCTAAACATTCACAATGGGTCAATTTTCACATTTATATTTCAAAAATTGTGTTTATCTTTTCAATTATAATTTATTAAAGTTTTAAAATTTTGTTTTACAATTGGTGCAAAATTAATAGGTCATAAAACTACATTTTAAAAAATATTTGTTTTTAGGCATAAAATTGGATTTATTCTTATCTTATGTCTATAAAATATATTGGATTAATTTAAAAACATTAGATTTAATATATAATATATAACTTTCATGGTTTGGTAAATATAATTCATTCCCACCAATTTAACATATTTTTATAAATATCATGTTTATAAAATTAAAATAAAAAATGATGCTTCAAAGAAACTCATTGTTTTATGTAGAAAAAGATAAGACAATGTTGCATATAAAACAAGCATAACATGGTGTCACGTATAACACAAAAAATTAATTAAATTTTATTTATTCAAAAAAAATCTTATTAAAAACTAATGGTGTAACATTAAACCCCCCACTTTAAATGAATTACTCCCTCGAAATTCCTAATTTTAATGAGGATACTTTAGCATAATTGTATCCTTAAGTTCCAATGTAGTTTTTTTCAAACTTTCAGTTTCTTCAAAAAAGTTTTATTTAGGTTAGTTGTCTTGTCTTGATTATCTTTAAATCTATGATAAAAAAATTATACCAATATCTCTTCATAAGTGAGATCATGCTCTTGTGGTATAATCTATGAGTTTAGTTCATTTGAAGTATCTAGTTTGTAATTTCTTAGAAGAGATACATGGAACAAATCATGAACATGAGGGATAATTGGTGAAATAATGAATCTATAATATAATTTACTGATATGACCCAGAATTAAAAAGATCACATCCTTGTAATTTTAAATTTCATATAGAAAATGAAATGTTGATGTTTGATAATTTATTTGTGGTGAACCTACATCATAAATATAATTACTAAATATTCCTTTTAAAAATGAATGTTGTAAAAATAACAGTTATCCAAATTACCTCATAATGAAGTTTCAATATAGGAGAACATAGTTTGAATGTGAAATCAAGGACATGGAATAGAAAAATAACTATCAAGTTCTCATAGAGAATGTTCGAGAACATGGTTATTATAAATTTAACCATCATAGAATGATAATTCTCTGATGATTTATGTGACCATTTGATTCATTATAAATTATGGTATTAGAATAATTTTTTTGTTTCAAAGTATATTTCCTAAAGTTGAATTATTTTCATAATAATATATACTTACTTTACTTCTTTCCATTTTTTAAGCACAATCTCCTCCATCCATTGTGCCTTGTTAAATTTTCATATCATCTCTTACACAAATAAATTAGGATAAAATTTTAATGCATGTAGAATTAGTGGATCATAAGAGACATAATGGGGTGAAAAGTTATTCCTTATGTTTAATGTTATAAAAAACAAATTGTTAGTATAGGTTATCCAATACCCATAAATTTCATATGGTTTAGTAGAACGTTAATCTCTACAACCTAATAAAATATTTAATAAAAAATTTCATAAACAGTTACCCTTATGAACATTCTAAAAGAATAAAATAAAAAATATTCAAAATAATATAACTAACTTTCAGAAATAAATTTTTTATTAATCTCTGAAACATCTTTATGTTGATCAGTTTTTCCACACACTAAATTGGAAAAGACCATTATCATGTATTCTCTTGAAAAATGGTAATAACTAAAATAACTATAATAACAATAAAACATTAGGGAAATCATGTATGATTTAAATAATCAAATATTTTATATGACAATAAATCCAAAAATTTCATTAAATTTAATCCGTAAACAAACTTTTCATTATATTAAAAATTAGTTCCAAGGACATCAATACCCAAACATTAATTTTATAAAAATTAAACGTCTCTTTATTCTCATATTATGTATTTATTTCTCTTAATCATGTGTGCTAAAAAATATCACCTAACCCTCACAATCATTTTTCCTGGCTACAAGTAACATTCAACATATACTTTCAAATACTTAATAATAAACTCTAATGGAATAATCGTTATATGTTTCATTCTTCAATAATACCATAAAACTAATTATATAACAATATTCCTGATTTTCAATATAATCACTCAATCATTCCACCCCTTTATTATCATACTCAATATCACCAATAGTGAGCTCATGAGATTTTCCTTTTTCATTATCCAAAAGAGGTTGATGACTATGATAATCACCATTAGACATTTGATTTTGAAATGAGTTAGAATAATTCCCATTTTCCTTACAATTGATTCATTGAAGTGTGGGAGGTGCATTATGTATATAATTTTCTAAATTTGGATCATTTTTTTGTTTTTACCATATTTTCGGTATTCAATTTCTTGATGAAATTCTTTCCCACACTTAAAAAAATGACTTATCACTTGAAGAAAATTTCCTCCATGTTTATTTCCATTCATTGAGAATAATAGAAATATCATCTCATTTTGAAAATTAATTTTATATTTTCCATTACACACCATCTTCATTTTTTCTTATCGAAATCCTGAAATTGATAAAATAATCTAACATTTATTTTCACCATAATGGAGAATTATATGATTTATTCAAAGTCTCTGAAGTCCCTTAGTGATAATGACCTTCAGAGGCTTAGATTTAAGCCACTGATGAATCGATCAACCATAATTTAAGGTTGGATGATAAATCTATAAGATTACCTTGATTGAATTGTAAAATTATTCTTATATGTAACTAAATATCCACTATCATTTTAATTAAGATCATATAACTCCTTATCCATCTGTTTATAAATAATTCAAGGAATGCACTTTTGAAAATTAATTTCTAAAACATTTTCTATTCAATGGAGTCAATTTCAACTAGTTCTCTCATATTCTTAACACGATTCCACCATTCATATGCTTCACCATGAAAACAATAGACCACCAAAATCAATTTATCATTCTCTAAGAATTGGAGGACAAAAACTATATTTTCATTTGTACTAATACATTACCCAAACACTAGTGAATCAGAGGACCCACTGAAAGTAGGTGGTTGTTTCCTCATGAATAACTCAAAGGAATGTTTTTCTATTTTTAGTTCACTTGGAAGTCCAATACGTTTCATAGCATGATAATTTTTTTTGGCCATAGAAGTAATAATATTAATTCTATCTCCCATAACATTTGGTTTCATTGGATGAAAATGTCTTCATCCCCATCACATTTGTCATTAACATGGTTCCTTCAGGTTATATCCATTGATTAAAACAAAAATACAATTTGAGTTACAATAATCAATGGGGTGAAACCACATAATATATGTAAATTACTTATATGATTTAAATTTATTAAATCATAGGTTTAATATAATATTATCAATGATCATTAAAAAAATTCTAGGATTTCAACCTATACATAGACTTATCGTATGGGATCTTACTATGGTATTCTCATCCAATTTCTAAAATATTAACTATAGTTTTTATATCATACCTAATATAACATCACATGATTAATGAACTAATAAATTTAATCATTTTTCATAATATTTCATAAATTACAGAAACACAATCACCAAGAATTTGTTAGTTTAGCACCTTTAGAATCTTGGAACAAAAGCTTCTATTTTGGTTGAAGATCATAAATGTTTCCCACAATGATCTTCCCTTTCGATATTCATACCTAAAAAATTTGTTTATAACCAGGGGAAAATAAACATATTAAAAGGGTGATATAAGATTCTCAATAAGGGTAAAAAATAGAGATATTAGTCACACCATTATCAAAAAGAATAAGTATATAAAAAACACTTGAAAATCATATAATTTATATCAAATATCATGATTTCATGTCATGGAATAAATCATTTATGTACATAAAAGTCAATGAACTTATTCCATGAGAGGATAACATAATTTATGAAATTTTGGAATACAAATAAGAATAGAAATACATTTAAATATCAGTCAACTATCCTTACAGAGATCATCATAGAAGAAAATTCCTTTACTAAACAGAAGTAACACCCCATTCCATCCTTGTATTTGTTAATTGAGTTTACTCTCATTGAAGTCATTTATTAGTAAACAGAGGTAACATTCCATTCCAATCCTATGAATTTAATGAGATATAAATCATTACCCAATGACTTAGTCGGAGATATAGGTCTCAAAAATCACATAATGAAAACCATATTTATGTGTTTCAATAGAACATAAATCAATAATCAAATTTGAACCCATATAATGAACTAGGTTTAATAAAAATTTAATCTTAAAATGATTAATGTAAAAAAAAATTAATAAGTTTGATTCATTAATAAACCATTAAAATAATTATTATGTATTCTATCATTTGATAATATACCAAATAAAATATATGTAACATCAAATAAAATTCTCCTAGATGAAATTTTATTTTGGAAGTTCACTTAAAATAAAACATGAGGAAACCATCCTTCCTATTTTTAATGTTTTTTAAATCATTAAACATTTATCAAAAAATTTTCAGTGAAAATAACCTTGAAAAAATTTAAATGAGTCTATGAATTCTATTTAAAACATCTTTGTAATCATTTTTCCTAAAAAATTCATAAAATATAATTTATAATACTTTTATTTTTTTAGAAAACACTAATTTCAAGGATCAAATATTCTTGAACGAAAGGTGAATAACATATCATGAAACTTATAATATTATAAATATATTGATATTCATGATAAAAAATCTAAAAGGTTAGTATAAAGACATTATAAAATAATTTTTTTGCAGAACATAACATGTTTTTTAATGAAGGAAGATTTAAATAATTTTCCATTATCGATTTGGTAACTATTGAACTATTTACCCCATGAAAGATATATCATAAAATGGATATGTAAATATTAATAATTATATGGATAATAATCATATATTATATTTATGAGAAAAATATATTCCCCATAAAAGAAATGAGTGGTTAATATGATATAAGTCTCATGGAAATAAAAGTGAGACCTTTACCTTTGGTATCATTTCCATCATACGTAATTGAAACACCTAAAAATGGTTTAAAAATGCTATTAATTTATTACAAAACCATTTTTTCATTTAATATTTGTTATATGATCCCCTTATGTCATCTTATGACCCATTTGTTAATAAAAGTTTAGTATTACCATTCATTCTAGTGTAAATTAATTCATTCTCTTATGCATTTTTTTGTCAGATAAGTGAATTTTATTATTTATAAGTTATAATTACCTCATCAAAATAATGATATTTAGGTAATTTATTTCATATTTATTAATTATTTAAATTTATAAAATCATCCATGAATAGTGAAAAAGGAAAATGAACTCCCTTGCATCTGGGAGACCATAAACCATACCTACGCACGAGTGATGGTATCATTCCCTTAATGGTTAAAGGGGAAGAAAGTGGATTGTAACACCCTAGGTAAATAAAGAATATGACATTTTTTATATTTATCCATATTTGTGAATAACATATTAATATTACTTTAAATGGGATGCTTTTCTCGATAGCGTACCCAATACGCAACAACGAGTTTCTTGGGAATCTTACGTTGCACTCTAATAATAAATTAAAATTATTTTAAATGGTAGTTAACGTCTAGTCTTTGTAATGGAGTAAATGAATAAAACTAACTAAAAAATGATTATATATCTTTGTAAAATATTTTTACTATTTATAATAAATTTTAGAGGATTAAAAATGCGAATGAATCCAATTTTAAGCGTAAACATTCTAATATTTTTTTAAAAGGTCGATTAACCGCCTTTTGATGGAGAACCTCTTTTAAATCCACTTTTTGAAAATTTTATGTGTTATATTTGACAAAAACAATTCTTCTTTAGAATTGGGACATCAAAATTTACTTTGTGTAAATTTTTGGTATTTTTCCAAAAAAGGTCAATTTGTAATGAATAGTGAAAAATGTTGTATTTTAATTCAAAACCTATTTTTATTCTAATTTATTTATATGATTAGATTATCTTTTGAATTGGTTTTAAAGTGAAATTACAATATATTTTTACCATTTAATCCAATAGTGGTCGTTGGAATTAATGTCACTTTGAAATCAGACTTAAACTAATGTAAATCTTTTGATACATTTTGTTTCATAAAAACACGCTATTTGTTTTGACAATGGGAATTAATAATTAATTTAATTAATGCAACCTATATGTTTTGAATTTTTTATACTAGACATCATTTTTGAATTTGTAATATCAAATATAGCTTAGGGTGAATTATTGTTAATTTTTTTAAAAAATTCAATTTTTGATGTTTAGTGAAACCCCTAAGTGGTACTTATAAAAACTAATTTTCCATTTAAATGAAATTTTTCCATCTTTGTGTTTTGAATTTCAAAAATCCGAGATAAATGGTTGTCATTAAGAAGTAAAATTTTGTTCAATTGGATTAAAATAATTTTTGGTGAATAGTAACTTTTATGTTTTTAATCGCGATTAGAGGTAATTAGTGTAGTTTAAGGTAAAAATAGTGTTTTAATAATATGAGATGAGCTTGAAACATCTCCTACCCTAATTGGATGTCGCATGGCCGTCCAATAAAATCCATGGGTCAACTTGGGGACCCGATGGAGCCAACTTGGTTGGGAAATTATATAAATAACTTTTTATTTAATGTTAAAGTAAAAATAACACAATCATGAGATGTTTTAATAAAACAATTTTTAAATGGGGTTATACAAGTCAGATTTTTGACTATAAGTATTCATTAGAAATATAAAAATATTTCATAAATTATGATAATTTTTTTTATAATTTTTAGACATTAAATATATTAAATTATTTATGACATCATGATGATGCAGTGATTACCTCATTAATAAAGGATTTAAATAAAATTGAAAGATAATGTAAATTCTATGACCTAAACATGTCAAAAACCTATTGGATGGGTATATTTAGAACTATTATCATCTTATCCTCGAATTATATCAATGTGGGACCTTTTAAATCCGAAACACATTTTAAAATAAAGGAACATTTCTTTACATTCCAAGGGTGCCCCTCCTCTCCTCTTATAAAAGGCCCCCACCACTACCTCCTTACCCACACTTCCAAAGACATTGGCTAGGACAAAACCTACCCATTTTGTATCTCCACATACCTATATTACTCTTTCAAGCCTCACTTTTGGCAGAAGTCTTCCCAAGGAAGCCTTTGAGATCAAACCAATGGGAGTTACCTGATTTTAAGGTAATGTCTTCACTTGAGTCCTTTTGTATTATTTTTCTTCTCCAACCCCTAGACTCTTTTTATTTATTTATTTTGTAAAAAATACAGTATATGAAATATACTAGGATGTTATTATAATATGTATTCTAGATACACTTACACACACCTTCGTCTAATGGTTAAAGAACATACTGTTTCTGTGGTTGGCGATTTTCTGCCTCACGAAATGATGATTGTTCAATATTATTTTAACACCAATAAAGGTGGCCATTATGATGTTACTGTATTTTATATATGATATATATGGTATTTATGTTTACTATATGCTTCTGTATTTTATATTTAAAACATACCTTAATTCTTTTCATGTTGTGTAAATGTGATAATTTCATATGAGGAAGTGTGGTCTTCGCCACCTCAAGTGATGTGACTCATACATGCCATACATGGAATGTATAAAGAATGAAATTCATGAAAATATGTGACCTATATAACATATATATTATACAGGAATTATAATATATATATATATATCATTTATTTTTAATTCTATTAATATGACAAAGAAAAAAGTGAAAGTAGCGTTCATGCGTACATACAGCCTTCCGTCTCTATGAACGGTGCTTTCCGTTTTTTATATCCAAATGATATGGAATAGTATAAAATGAATATTTACTGGATATATATGATATTTTAATCATTAATAATATTCTGGAAATTATTTACTTATAACTACAAGGGCAATCATTTTTCAAACAAGTTCATTTTTTACTCATGTACCAATCATCAGCAAAAACGTCTAATATGAACTAACATTATTAAACAATTATTATAACATTATAATATATGATATTAACTAAATAATAATCTCTAAATGAGGTCCTTAGGTAGTTATAAATTGACCAAAGTTTATTATTCAAGAATATAATGAAATGAACAAGACAAGTCAGACTAGAGGTAAGGGAATCCTACTCCTCTCTTTCTTTTTAAGTACACTCTTTTATGTCCTTCCATTTAAAGCTCATATATCTTGTTATTGGGATGCTATTTTATATTAATCTTACTGTAATTTTTATGTTCATGTGATGAGAGACCCTATTCTCTCTCATTAATCAATTTTGAAATTTTTGAGTGGCACCGTTAGGCTGCCAAATTTTCAAAAGAGATCTAACCTCTCTATTTCTTTTTAAGTACTCTCTGTTATGTAACTTTTTTTAAGCTACTCTTTGTTATGATGGGGGGTGTTATTTTATATTCCTCTTTCTGTAAACTTTATGTTAATATTATGAGACACCCTATTTGATCTCATCAATCCATTTTTGTAAGTTTTAAGTGGCGTCGTTAGGCTGCCGAGTTTTCATAAGGGATTTTTAATCTCACTTTTATTCCCGTGAGATTTATGCTACATTTGCCACATTTTCCTTTGAGTGGTGTATGAACTGCCCATTATTTTACTCATTGTGTAATATAATTTCATTTATGAGTATTTACATCAATGTTGTATTGTCCTTCTTTCACGGGGTGTATGTTTCGAAAGATACCCATGTCGGTAAGGGAACCTTTCACCCTCCACTTTTTAAAAGACTTCTTTTGTTATGTCTTTTAATTCACATACTATTTTGATTGGGTTATGTTCTTCTATACTCTTATTGATTTAAATTTTATGTCCATCTGATGAGATACCCTTTTTATCTCTCATCAACTCATTTTCCGAATTTTGTAGTGACGCCGTTAGGCTGTCAAATTTTTGCAAGGGAACTTCTTAACCCAAATTTAATTCTTTGGGATAAACTTGTACTCCTTGAATATGTCGTTCTTTGAATATGTGTGAATAAACTCTTATTGTTTTACACTTAATATACATTTATATTTGGTGTATTATTTTGTCAAACATAATTATGTAATTGATTTATCCTTAAACCAAGGATACCGTCTTTGTAAGGCACTTCGTCTCAATCTCCATTCATTGAGGCATATTTTTTTTATACACAACCTTCTTTTATACGGTGTATAAACCCCTTTGACTTTTATGTTTATCCAAAAAGGAATCTTTTTTTATACAAAGCGTTTTACTAAATGACAAAAGGGAATGTTTTTGTCTTACGTATGTGTTGATAACAACTTCTCCACCTCTATAACCATTATTTGAGTTTCGGCTTCCTCTACAAGACATACCTTCTTTTTAAAAGAAAAATAAATACCATGTGTTACTTTTCTTTTATTTTGGTATTGAAAATGGTTTTCATATTGTTTTTATATCAATGTGTTGTATTGATATCTTGTGATTGAAAAGTGGAAATGTTATGTTTCCTTTATGCATGTTTTATGTGATACGATTATGTTATGGTTCTTGGGAATTATTATGAAGATGGGTGGTTCCGTGATAAACTAAGGGAGGGTGAGACCTATATAGCTCTCCAATGCATTGGGTAATGCAAAGGAGTGAAACGTTAAGGTTTCTCCGAAGATATTTATGGAATATACTGTGGTGGGTATTCCAAATGTAACCAAGAGGGTTACTCCCTACGTAAGAATGTTATGAATGCCTCAAGTTACCTGTATGTCTTATGATTTCTATGATTTATTTATGATTTGATGAGGTATGTTAAAGTACTTATATTTTATGAGTAAAGTATGATTTCATTGATTCTTATGTGTACATGTACTCTTGTTTCCTTTCCATATATTTTTATATCCCTTACTGAGCTTTTTATACTCCTCCCACGTTTTTGAAATGTTTTTCACAGGTCAATGGAAAGGTACATAATATGATGATAGTGTCAAGGAAGTGTCAATAAATAATCCATGTTTTATTTTAAATATGTTTCCGTTGATGGGAAAAAAATGAATACTATCTTTTATGTAACCACTTTGTTTAAATGTGGAATGTAATGTATGTTTTATGATCTAATTCTCTAAAACTCTAAACCTGAAAAGATCCTAAATGTGTAATCTTGTAATAACTCAATATTAAGTAAGGTTTAAGGTTGGGGCCTTAAAGTTGGTATCAGAGGTCAGTTTAGACAACTTTAGGGATTATGAATTTTTGTTAGACACATTATTAGTCCATATATCTATTATTTCAGTTCAATCCTTGTTTTATAACATTTTCAGGTCTAGTAAAGTCGGTTACGAATGGAAGGAGAAGGATCTCAAATGACATTCCTATCTCTTCCTGATGAAATGCTTGCAATAATTATTGCAAAGTCATGTTTGGATGATTGTGAAACTTTTTCTAGAATACAACTCACTTGGAAGATTTTTTTTGAGATATCAAACACCTCCACTATACCACGTTATAATCATGGATCATGGGATGTTTTTAGACAAATAATATTTTCACAATATTCTTATATTTTCAATAATGGTAAATATTATCAAGGTATTTTCAAATATTTTACCTTATCACAAAAATTTGAAGCATATTTTGATTTTAAAAATGGTGTTGAGGAAGGAGACCCTTTCACAACCTATTTATATTTGCTTTTAAAATATATTCTCTCAGCATATACTTACTGTATTTTAAAATGAACAATAATAGAAAGTTTCAACTCAAATTCTGTCCGACTATTTTAAAATATATTCTCTCAGCATATACTTACTGTATTATTTTCCAAAACTATTTTTCTGTAAACACCCATATGACCCATGTTGTACAATGTGTATTTGGATGGAGGAAGCAAATGATTTTGAAAGATCTCTAAATCATTGTTGTAATCCATGAGACTTATACCTACGTGATCAATATGATGATGAAACCGAGTGGACACCATGATCAAGGTATGATGTTATTCATTTTGGGAATCGTTTTATCTTATGGTGGTGAAATAAGACTTCAAGAATTAAGATGTTGAGATCGTAACGAATTTGGAAGAAAATGAGAGGTATAAAGAAACTATTGAGTTTAAAACATGTTAGGGTTATTTTTAGAGTTTTATAAAAATTACAGCACACAGATCATGTGACAACCCGTCACGTCGGACAAAGCTACGGGAATCAAACCCATAACCAAAATGTGACTTGTATTTATCGCCTACCACTGGACTACGTGAAGTCCCTGGTTAGTTTGACTAATTATTTTTAGTTAGATGATTTTATGAATTAAGAGTAAGTTGATTTTGGGATATCTATGGAAATTTATTAACCTATCATGGAGGATATGTGATTAGGTTAATTACTTTTCAATACAAGACATTAAGAGAAACTAATGTTGTTCAGAGATAAATGTTACGATTTAACTTGGAAGACTATGTGACTAAATCCTTAAAATATTTGGGTTTCAATCTTAGTTTGGATTACTTCGATGAATTTTATGGACAAGTTGTTTATCGAATGGTCCTCATTGATCTTTGGGTTTTTTTGGACAAATTTTGGAGATTAAGAATAGATTTTCTTTTTATAAACGGTTATCCTTTTCTGGATTATCTGATCTTATACTAACCTTTTTGGTTTTGGTTTTGGTTAAAGTCTAAAGACATGGGAAGTATATTGTTCTCTTTTGTGGATTAGGTGATTCTCTTGAAGTTGATTATAGTACTCTTAATGTGAACAAGTCTTCCTAAATACTCATCTTTTGGAGAAAATATGAGTTTGTGTAAGGAATCTAGTAAAAGTTGAAAGTCAACATGATAGGTGATTATGTTTCCTTATGAATAAATTCCTCAATAAAAAGTAACTTAAAAAAATGTTGTCTATTAAATTTTCCTACTGGGGAATTGAATACCATTTACCCCATCACAAGTTTGTGATTTTCCTATGGTTAACTTTCTCCTAAACATGTTTTCTATCACTCTCCATCAGAACATGACCCTATGTTTTCTCCTCCATGTCCATGTTTTCCTACATGTAATCCTAGTATGGGTTAACTCGGGTGACCTCTGTACTTATCCTTCTTTATTTTAAAGTGATTGATTTACCGACTCTTGTTGTGATGTGGAATTTCAAGGATGTTTGCAAGGCCAATTTTAAAATTGCAAGGACACAATTCCCAAAAGGGGGGAAGGATGTAACACCCCAGGTAAATAAAGAATATGAAATTTTTTATATTTATCCATATTTGTGAATAAAATATTAATATTACTTTAAAGGGGATGCTATGCTCGATGGCATACCCAATACGCAACAATGAGTTTCTTGGGAATATTATGTTGCACTCTAATAATAAAATATTATTATTTCAAATGGTAGTTAACGCCTAGCCATTGTAATAGCGGGAATGAACAAAACTAACTACAAAATGATTATATATGTTTGTCAAATATTTTTACTCTTTACAATAAATGTTAGAGGATTAAAAATGCGAATGAATCCAATTTTAAGCGTAACTTTTCAATTTTTTTTTAAAAAAGTCGATTAACCGCCTTTTGATGGAGAACCACTTTTAAATCCACTTTTTTAGAATTTTATGTGTTATATTTGAAAAAATAAAATTTTCTTTTGAATCGGGACATCAAAATTTACTTTGTAAATTTTTTCTATTTTTCTGAAAAAGTTCAATTTTTAATGAATAATGAAAAATGTTGTATTTTAATTCAAAACCACTTTTTATTGTAATTTATATATATTATTAGATTATATGTTGAATTGGTTTTAATGTGAAATTAGAATGTAAATTTACCATTTAATCCAATAGTGGTCGCTGTAATTAATGTCACTTTGAAATCAGACTTAAACTAGTGACAATATTTTGATACATTTTGTTTCATAAAAACACGCTATTTTTTTGACAGTGGGAATTAATTATTAAATTAATTAATGAAACCTATATTTTTTGAATTTTTTAAAATATACATCATATTTTAATTCAGAATATCAAATATACCTTAGGGTGAATTTTTGGTAATTTTCTGAAAAGCTTCAATTTTTAATGAATAGTGAAACCAGTAAGTGGTACTTATAAAAACTGATTTTCCGTTTAAATGAAAATTTCCCATCTTTGTATTTTGAATTTAAAAAATCTGACATACATGGTTGTCATTAATAAGTAAAATGTGGTTCAATGAGATTAAAATAATTTTTTGGTGAATAGTAACTTTTATGTTTTTAATTGCGATTAGAGGTAATTAGTGTAGTTTAAGGTAAAAATATTGTTTTAATAATATGATATGTGATTGACACATGTCCTACCCTCATTATATGTGTCATGGACGACCACAAAAATCCATGGGTCAACTTGGGGACCCCATTGATCCACTTTGGTTGGGAAATGACATAAATAACTTTTTATTTAATGTTAAAGTAAAAATGACACAAACATGAGATGTTTTACTAAAACACTTTTTACATGGGGTTATACAAGTAATATTTTTGACTATAAATATTCTTTAGAAAGATAAAACGATTTCCTACATCATGATATTTTTTTTATAATTTTTAGACATTATATATATTAAATTATTTATGACATCATGATGATGCAATGATTACCTCATTAATAAAGGATTTAAATAAAATGAAACGATAATGTAAATTCTATGACCTACACATGTCCAAAACCTATTGTATGGGTATATTTCAAACCCTTATCACCTTATACTAGAATTATATCAATGTGAGACCTTTTAAATGTGAAGCTCATTTTAAAATAAAGGAACATTTCTTTACATCCCTAGGGTGCCCCTCCTCTCCTCTTATAAAAGGCCCCCACCTCTTCCTCCTTACCCATACTTCCAAAGACTTTGGCTCGGCCAACCCCTTCCCATTTTGTATCTAAAAATCCCTCTCTAACTCTTTGAAGCCTCAATTTGGGAAGAAGTCTTCCCAAGGAAGCCTTTGAGCTCAAACCAAAGGGAGTTACCCGATTTTAATGTAATGTCTTCACTTGAGTCCTTATGTTTTATTTTGATTCTCGAACCCCCTAAACTCATTTTATTAATTTATTTTGTAACAAATACAGTATCTTCAATATACTAGGATGTTTTTATAAGAAGGATTCGAGATACAATTACACACACCTTCGTCTAATGTTTAAAGAACATACTGTTTCTGTGGTTGACAATTTTCTGCCTCACGAAACGATGATTGCTCAATATTCTTTTAACACCTTTAAAGGTGGCCATTACGATGTCACTGTATTTTATATATTATATATATGGTATTTATTTTTACTATATTCTTCTGTATTTTATATTTAAAACATACCTCTATTCTTTTCATGTTGTGTAAATGCGATAATTTCATATGAGGAAGTGTGGACTACCGCCCCCTCAAGTGATGTGACTCGTACATGCAATACATGGAATGTATATTTAATTACATTAATGACCATATGTGACCTATATAACATATATATTATACAGGAATTATAATATATATATATATCATTTATTTTTAATTCCATTAATATGACAAATAAAAAAGTGAAAGTTGCGTTCATGCGTTTGTACGGCCTACCGTCTCCATGAACGGTGCTTTTCGTTTTTTATCTCCAAATGATATGGAATAGTATAAAATGAATAGGTACTGGATATATATGTTATTTTAATCATTAATACTATTCTGGAAATTATTTACTTATAACTACATGGGCGATCTTTTTTCAAACAAGTTCATTTTTGACTCATGTACCAAACATCGGCAAAAATGTATGATATGAACTAACATTCTTAAAAAATTATTATAACATTATAATATGTGATATGAACTGAATAATAATCTCTAAAGGAGGTCCTAGGAAATTATAAATTGACCAAAGTTTATTATTCAGGAATATAAAGAAATGAACAAGACAAGTCGGACTTGAGGTAAGGGAATCCTACTCCTCTCTTTCTTTTTAAGTACACTCTTTTATGTCATTCCTTTTAAAGATAATATTTATTGTTATTGGGATGTTGTTTTATATTAATCTTACTGTAATTTTTATTTTCATGTGATTAGCGACCCTATTCTCTCTCATCAATCCATTTTGGAATTTTTGAGTGGCGTCGTTAGGCTGCCGAATTTTCGTAAGAGATCTAACCTCTCTCTTTCTTTTTAAGTACTCTCCATTATGTCATTTCTTTTAAGCTCCTCTTTGTTATGATGGGGGATGTTCATTTATATTCCTCTTTCTGTAAACATTATGTTAATATGTTGAGAGACCCTATTTGATCTCATCAATCCATTTTTGTATGATTTAGGTGGCGTCGTTAGGCTGCCGAGTTTTCGTAAGGGATTTTTCATCTCACTTTTATTCTCGTGAGATTTATGCTACATTTTCAACATTTTCCTTTGAGTGGTGTATGAACTGCCCATTATTTTACACATTGTGTAATATACTTTCATTTATGAGTATTTACATCAATGTTTTGTTGTCCTTCTTTCACGGGGTGTATGTTTCGAAGGATACCCATGTCGGTAAGGGAACCTTTCACCCAGCTCTTTTTGAAAGACTTCTTTTGTTATTTCTTTTAATTCACATACTATTATGATTTGGATATGTTCATATATATCCTTATTGATTTAAATTTTATGTCCATGTGATGAGATACCCTTTTATCTCTCATCAAATCATTTTCTGAATTTTGTAGTGACGCCGTTAGGCTGTCAAATATTTGCAAGGGAACTTCTTAACCCAAATTTGATTATTTGGGATAAACTTTTCCTCCTTGAATATGTCGTTCTATGAATATGTGTGAATAACCTCTGATTATTTTAAACTTAATATCCACTTATATTTGGTGTATTCATTTGTCACACATAGTTATGTAATTGATTTATCCTTAAACCAAGGATACCGTCTTTGTAAGGGACTTCGTCTCAATCTCTATTCATTGAGGCATATTTTATTTTATAAACAGCCTTCTTTTATATAGTTTATAACCCCATTTGACTTTTATTTTTATCCAAAAAGGAATATTTTTTATACGAAGTGTTTTACTAAACGATAAAAGGGAATGTTTTTGTCATACATATGCGGCCAAAACAACTTCTCCGCCGCCATGACCATTATTTGAGTTTCGGATTCCTCTACAAGCCATACCTTCTTTTTAAAAGAAAAATAAATACCATGTTTTACTTTTATATTATTTTGGTATTGAAAATGGTTTCCATAATGTTTTTATATCAATGTGTTGTATTGATATCTTGTGATTGAAAAGTGGAAATGTTATGTTTCCTTTATGCATGTTTTATGTGATACGATTATGTTATGGTTGTTGGGAATTATTATGAAGACTGGTGGTTCCGTGATAAATTAAGGGCAGGTGTGCCCGATATAGCTCTCCAATTCATTGGGTAACGTGAAGGAGTGAAACGTTATGGTTTCTCTGAAGGGATTTAGGGAATATATTGTGGTGGGTATTCCAAACGTAACCAAGAGGGTTACTCCCTACGTAAGAATGTTATGAATGCCTCAAGTTAACTTTATGGCTTATGATTTATTTGATTTATTCATGATTTGATGAAGTATGTTAAAGTGATTATGTTTTATGAGTAAAGTATGATTTCAATGATTCTTATCTGTACATGTACTCATGTTTCCTTTCCATATATTTTTATATCCTTTAGTCAGCTTTTTATGCTCATCCCATGTTTTTGAAATGTTTTTCACAGGTCGAGGGAAAGGTACATGATATGATGATAGTGTCAAGGAAGTGTCAAGAAAGAATCAATGTTTTATTTTAAATATGTTTCTATTGATGGGAAAAAATGAATACTATATTTTATGTAACCACTATGTTTAAATGTGGAATGTAATGTATGTTTTATGATCTAATTCTCTAAAACTCTAAACCTGAAAAGATCCTCAATGTGTAATCTTGTAATAACTCAAGATTAAGTAAGGTTTATGGTTCGGGCCTTATATGGATTTTATAATATTTTTCTCTATAATAAATATAATTACACAATTATAATATATTTATAGTATTTTAATTAATATAACCATCCATGTAAAGTAGTGATGAAAAATTGATTAAACCACAACAATGAGACGGTAAGACATACATACACACTCACAGTGATTTTTTTCATAAGATGGATAAAAGAAGGAATATTTTTTTAATATAATCATAATAATATATCATCATATATTATATTATGGATTTATTACTTTATAATGAGGAAAACAGATGAAATGTAAGTAGAATAAAAAATAAACATGTCAGCATCGGTAAAGGCAATTACCTTTTCTTCGACAAACTTTCTTAAGATATCCTATTATGGACACAATAGTTGGTCTGCTTAGAATAAAAAAATTTATATAATGTGCCTAGTAATGTATATAAGATAACCTTTCATGGTATTGTCACGGTTTAACTGTCAAAGTGATGTGATGAAGTGAGGGAGGAGGTGCCCTTTTATAATTTAAGTGATGAGAACTATTCGAATTCCTAAAAATATTATTTTAAAATAAATTAATTATCAATAAAAATTCATAAAATGCAATTTATTTAGATATAATATATTTATTATTTGAAATATCATAAAAAATATATCTTAGACATGTTTTGGTATTATTATGTACCTTATTATTCTGATTAAGGATTAGGTAAACTATTTTTATATTAACTTAGGTAACAACATTTTCAATATTAAAAGGTTTTAATTTTTACTCATTTGATTTAAATTAGACATTAAATGAACAATTTATAACATACTTGACCTTATTATATGTATTTTAAATTTTTAAATATGTTTTATGTTTTTTTAAATAATTTAGTAAAATATTTTTTTGATAAAAAATTTATTGTCAATTTTGACTATAATCATTAGTTGGAATTTCAAAAATACCAATATAACATGTTCACTTAATAGAATATATTTTATTATATTCATATGTTGTCAAGTTAATCTATTAAATTATTTTGGTACATTAATTATATCAAATTATATTTATTTTAATATTTTTATAAAAATATATTTTATATTTTCATTAACAACTAAATCACTACAAATGTGTTGTGTAATTATTTTATATAATTATTTATTAAATAAGAAATTAAAAATAAAATACATGATGGATTTAAATATTCAATATTTCATAATAACACATAAATTAATATATATCCTTTGGGTAAACCTATATTAAAAATGATATATTATTGAAAATATGAATGTGACATCATTAAAATATTTTTAAATATAATATAATAAATATCAATAGCTCATTTAAGTGGCCCAGAAAGTCAAAAATAAATTTATATCACGAAAATATGTTTATTAAGTTAATATTTACATTTATATTCATTGAAAAATTTTTATTTTCACAGTTGGACACATAAGGGATATTTATGACAAAGAAAGTGACATTTGGTGACATTCTATTATTTTTAACATCATATATATCATTCTTAGGGAATCATGTCCATTAAAAAAATTAGATCCTTATACGTTAATGGTCAAATTATCTTCATCCAAGAAATTTTTTAAATGTGTAGGATCATTTTATAGTATATAATATTTTATTTTTAATGTGGATTACATAATTTACCCTTTATCATTTTAACAAACCATTTCGATGGTTACTATAATATTGGAAAAAAATAAAAGGGACCTATTCAGAAAAGATGAAACTTATAAATAAAAATTTTGATTCAATTTTTAAAAATTTGAAAATAGATGTTTTTGAATTTAATTTAATACAAAACTTGGGAAATTCCATGAAAAATAGTTTTTCCAAAAAATGACCTTTTAAAACATAAATTGTTTTTTTCAAAAACACTAAGGTAAAAATACATTAACAAAACCATAATTATATTATATTAAATTTAAATTATTTAATTTATGAATAATAAAAAATTTAATCTATCATTTAAAATACGTTAAAAAATAATATTATTTTGAATAAAAATTGATGTTTTCACTTTTCAAAAAAAGATGCATATTTTTTGAAATACTAAAAAAGTAACAATGAGATAATTTTGACGTTATTAATTTAAACAGATTCAAATATATTTTATAAAAGTGCCAAAAAAATTTAGAATATGAGTGCCATTAAAAGAAGATAAATTCGCATTTAGGAAAATATATCAATTTATGCATAAAATAGGATTAATTATTTTATTATGTCTATAAAATATATTAGATGATTGTAAAATAGTTATTGAATATATAAAATATAAATTAAAGTTTTTGGTTAATACTATTCATTCACACTAATTTCATAGGTGGGTTATAATTTTCTTGTTTAAAAAATTAAAATAATAAAATTCTACATTGTAGAAAATCAGTTTTGTGTGTAATGAAATCATAGATAGTGTTTCTTGTAGAACATGATTAACATGATGTATCATATAAGAAAAATCATCAATTAAATTTAATTTATTTAAAAAGGTTCATAAAAACTCAAGGTGTAATAAATTTAATATTTGAGCTAGTCTTCCTGTTCACAGATAACTTGATCTCCATGTTTGGAGGTGGTGTATGAATAGTTATATTTAACTATTTAATATCAAATATTATGTAGAGCTAGAATAAAAAACATTGTTCACTAGTCATGAATTAATAAGTAGAGTACATTTTTCAAAATCATTTTCCAGATCTAACTCCATAGTTTTTACTGCATAAGCCCACCGAAGATATCTAAGACTAATAGGTTACTGTGGTTGGTTATAATTGATGAAAAATGAATTAGGGAATTTATTCACATTTTTTCCTTGTCCCTTGTAGTTTAAACATTTTAAAATTGGATGAGGTTTTACCAGATATGTCTATTCATAAATAATAATGGTGGGTTTCTCCCATCAACAATCACTAGTTCGATTCCCTAAAATCCCTCACCAATAGAATTTCTGTTTTCCCTTTAGGAAAATTCATAGATGATTGTTCCAACATTTTTTAAAAGTGGGGAGTTAGAATTTATTTCCACTATAATATTTCTCCTTCCCATAGCCTGGATTTCATTTTATTCTTCACTTATTATCTGTAGATCCATCGGACCACTAATATTTTTTCATCTCAATCTCAACAGTGATGGAACATCGGAAAATTTCATCATAGCTTTCAAATTCTCGATTGGATAATAAAATTTTAAGAATTGAATTTGCTTCACCAAGTATGTAGTGAACATAATATTTTGGTGAATGAAAATCCCATATGTGTATCATGATGTTTTGTGATGTTTTACTCATGTTAATTAAATGATTCATCTTCCTTTTTAATGAGGATAATTAATTCCCTCTCCATTTTAAGTTGGAGAGTGTATGGAAAGTATTTATCAAAATTCAATTTCAAGAATACCTTCTACTGTATCCCATTAATCTCCTCCTAGAGCTTTTAATACTTTTCCAACTTTCACATTGTTCAGGATTCCCATCAATATGGTAAATATAGGGAAAAAAATCCTCTTTATTACAGCATTGAAGGATGGATACTATATTTTACTATACTTGATCCATTATTCCACAATTAGAGGATCAAAAGATCTACCAAAAGTCAGAGTCCATCATTGCCAAAAGGAGTAAATTGAGACATGTTCTTTCTCTAGGGGACTTGGTTGTTCCTATTAATTTAGGTATATATTCAATACATAAGTCAGTTTATATAGTATATATAAATTTCATGATTCCTACTCCCATGTGGTTGGGAAACACACTTACAAAGTAATAATATTATTCCCCACATGGGTTGTTGAATCGGTTCCCCAAACTTCTAAAAAATCACTATAATAGAGTGAAAAATAGTGATTATTATTTTTAATCATTTTGGATGATAAACAAGAAAAAATTAACATTATAGGAATAACTCATAAATGATATATATACCATAACCTATAAATTTATAGGGATTAATATATGTTTTTCCTCAATATATTTCATTATATAATATATTATGGGAATTTTGTTCCCATAAAATGATTCATAAATGGTATTTTATATTTCTAAAGCATATTACACGTGATTGAAAAACCAGTTGTGTATAATGGCCTATTTTCTTGCACCATGTGATGATCAAGTATAGCTAGATACACCCTTTTCCAAGTAATTACTAATTGGAACAACTATTCCGGATCCATATCCACTTATAATATCTTGATAGGGATTTATTTACATGGAAACCACATATACTATAATTTACAAAAAAATATGTCTATTTTCCTATGTTTAGTATTATCCTTGAGTCTTTCACTAGTGTGTTCTAATTATAATACAAAAAATAACTAGATTCTACATTGATACCAACTATGAAAACCCATATATTTATTTCACTATATTTCATGATTTATTAGATAAATAACTCCTTGTACAACACAAAACATCCATAGGACTACTCTTTTAGAAAAAGTATTTACATATAATAAAAAAATTATATATAAATAAAATGACATTAACAAAAACTCCTTAACATTAACATAAAATCCATTTCCTCGTTAAAAATGCATCAGATATCCTGATGATTTACATAATAAATAGGTGACTTATAAATCTAAAAAAAGGTATAAAGAAAGAATATAATATTTTAAATTATTATATGATACCCGAAAGGAATGTCAAGGTGACATAAGAGTGTTGATAATCATTATGTTGAACAGTGACTCATGATATTACTCTGTTTCATAAAGGCAACATGGGAATATTGAAACAACATAAAACAATACATCATAAAATTAAGTCAAGGATATCAAAAAAAAAATCTGAATTTTTTTAATAGTATAACCACCCATTCACCATACAAATGATTTCATTAAATTATGACATTACCAAATTCATCGGTGTGATATATAATTCTGTTTCCATCCACCACATTCAAAATATGTACATGCATAAGTGTTACACATATATTATAATAAAAAAGGATATATTTCATTACTTTTAATCCAATTATTAAAGAGTGTGGGTTTCAAACATCAATGTTTCAATTTAATGAGGAATATTTCAAAATAGTTGGATTCCCTTCATTGAAAATTTGGATTGGTATTCACTACTCATATGATTTTCAGGGAAAATCACATGATAATTTCAGAAGAATAACTCTTTTATATAATAGTTTATGGAATGCGTGAATGAGAGTGAAAGGGTCTCTCATTACATGGGAATATTGGGGATAGTAAGAGGGATGTTTAAAAACATATCCCTACTTGATAAAATGAAAATTTAAAGGCATTATATAAATAATTTTCTTGAATAAAGTGGATATGGAGTATGCCAACTCTACACTTTATAACACATTAATTCTATATTTATTACATAAAATTACAAATAATATAACCTAAAATATTTTTATGTATAGTTTATTTGGGAATTAGGTACATAGAATAATATCTTGAACATGAGATACAACAACATTGATGAAAATTTATTTAACATTATTCAAAAATTCCATGGATTTTAAAACTACACAGGATAACCTGGGGATAAACATAAGAAAAGGGTAGGATATAAGTCTCTGTAAGGGAATATGAATGGAATGAGGTAAACTGTATTAGGAAATAGGTATACAAATGGGGATTAAATGGAGTTAGATCATAAACAAGAACAACAATATATGATATAAAATGATATATAAAGGCAACATGGGAAATGTGGAAATAACTTAAAACATTTAATCATAGACATAGTTCAAGGATAAATTCCATGAAATACAAAAAAAATACCCTAAAGGAATCAGGTTAACCTCTTGTCCCAAAATGAAATTTCATGAGACGAAACATTATCCAATACATATGAATAATATATAATTACGGGCGCAGTAGTCACTTTCATTTCATTCTCATGCTTAAGTGTTCCACATAGATCTTACACCTATGATTTATTCATAATCATTTTTCTCAAGGTAAAGGAGTGTGGACTAAAGAAATTTAAATCTCAATTGATATAATTATAAGTTTATAAATTTTAACACCGTTAGTAGGAAATGGGTATGGTATACATAATTGTTTTCTCATGGAAAATCATGATGAAATTTATACATCATAACATCATCACATAAAAATTTAAAAAATTGGTCGATGGGAGAGAAAGGGGATCTCTAAAATTTTATATAAAATGGGTTGTAATAGAGACATGTAATCTCATATACCAATATTATTAATTTGTAATAGAATTTGTAAGATAGTACAGATACATGAATAAAGAAGATAATGAATAAATCCTGTAATAATTTTTTACATGGTAATTGGTATACATAATGGTTCATGGGAGTGGTTAATGAGAGTGAAAGGGTATCTAATAATTTATAAATAGGATTTATAATAAGGGGTTATATGGAAACATACCCAAATAACCACAAATTCATACTAGGAATGATAACATAAAAGAGGTATTTGAATGGAAATGAACAGAGAGAAATCACATACTGGAGTGCATGACTTAAAATGCTTGGGTGGGGCATATTATGAGCAGTAGGGTGCGATGGGAGAACTATATAGAAGGGATAGATGATTAATGATTATCTCCATATATTTTAGTCATTTGAAATGGGATCATGGGTAGTTTTATGATGAAATAAGTGGATAATTATTCAGTATTTCTCAAACATAAGTTTTATACTGTATATAATAAAATAAATAACCCCACAAACATTACCAAGGTTTTTGCCTATGTTTTATAGAAAATGAGATTGAATTTAATTATTTTATATTTCCAAGGGTTGAATCTAATAAAATAATATCCTTGATTATTTAGAATTGAGTTATATTCTTAAAGGATATATTTTAAAATATTCATATATATTAGTGGTATTGGAGGATTCATAATGGCTACATAAAATTAATCAAATGAAATTAAAATCATATTTTTTAAATTTAAAACATTTACATGGTCATCGATAAATTTTATAATATTTATCATATCACTTTTGGGTCAGTATGATGTAATAATACAAATCGTATATTTATACGGTGTTTAATTTTATCCAAAAAATTTGGTGTCTTAGAAAATTAGGAAAAATTAACCATTGGATAATTTAAACATTATAAATAAAAAACAATATTATTTTTATCTAAATAATTTTATAAATATGTTTATTTCAACTTTTAAAATAATAATAGACATTAATTGAGAAATGTAGGGTATTTTAACAATAGCAGTTTTAATATCATTTTAATATTTATATTTGACTTAATAAAAGTATATGATCATTTAAATTTAATAAAAAATATCTAATAAAAATATTTTTTAAAATATAATTTTTTTTATACATTAATTAATAAAATAAATTCCTAAATTGAATTTTAAGATTGCCCAAAAAATGATCTCTTTTTTATTGTATAAAATTCATATATAAAGTAATAATAATATGATGAAAATATATCATTATTATATAAAAACTAAATTATGTTATCATATCACTAGGTTCTTGATACCTATCACTTTAATACACAAAAAAAATATCCCTAATTTTAATGTGTGTGACAATGAAATTTTTAAGGGGTGGTTGGGTGTACGTTGTTTGGGTCGTGATCATGATGAGCTTAAACTTATCCTATAAATGTTTTCGCTTGTTCTTATGTTACTGGATCTCTACATGGGATTGGTCATGGTAAAATACTAGTGATTTTACATTATTTTGGAGATCTGATTAATGGGATTCATATGGTATGAACCAAATATTTTCTGACAACAGTTTCTTTGTCTGTTTCAATTAGATTTGTTAAAATAGTATTTTTAGACAAATCATGTGATCATAATTCAATGACAATATTATTAATGATAATTATGGTTAACTGTATTTTAAATCAAATATGATATGATAAAACTAAATAATTTCATAATTTTTATACAACCATATTCCATAATCATAAATTTATTTACCCACAAGGAAAATTTTATTTATCATTTTTCGAGTCTCTATAATATTTCCCCCTTAAGAAATTTTATAGTAAAAAATTTCATTTCCCAAAATAAAATAGATATGAGTAACTCTCTTTCATCGCCACCTGCTATTCCAATGTTTCTTCTTCAATCTTGTGGTTTCTCTACAACACTTTGAGTAGGTGCATTATATTACTCTATAGATCTTTGTATCTATTATATAATATCTTAAAAAAATTCTTTTCTTAGGAAATAACATTCAATAATGGTGAAATATCTATATGGATTACATGTGAGGTTTATGGTATGTAATTTTTCAAGAGTGATACATATAATGCATCATGTTCTTAAGATAAATTTGGTTTAAGTGCAAGTAGGTAGTCCACTCCTCTAATTCAATCAAGGATCTAAAAGGGACCGATATATCTTGGACTAAGATTTCACTTATTACCAAATCTCAAGAACATATTTCAGTACGATATGTGGATGAATACCATTTCTCCAAAAGCAATGACTATGTCTCATTATTGATTTTAAACATATCCCTTCTATTGACTGTGAATAGTCTTAATGTGATATTGAATGATGTTTAAATTTTCCACCATTTCCTCGACCATTTCAGGGCCTAATAGTTTTAATTCCCAAACATCATCCCAATATATCTATGTTCTTCACCTCTTCCCATGTATAGCCTCATGGGGAGGAATTAGTATAAAAGTGTGGAAACATTTACTGTATAAGAACTCAACCAGAGAAATACATTGTCCCCATCCACCTTTGAAGTCATCTTAGTATCATCTTAACATATCATTGGGTTTTTATATGGTCAACCTTGATTGGATATCAATTTTAGGGTGATAAGAAATTATTATATTCAACTTAGTATTTAGAAAATGTTGGAGACTCTTCTAGAACATAGAGGTTAATCATGGGTCTCTATTATATAAAATCGATAGTGGTGTTATATTATGACTTTCCAATTCACTAATGTTTTTCCTTTCACATTGATCGACTGAGAAATCTTATTGAATGCCAACTAATTGTGTAGAATTTGTTAGATTATCCACTATAATTCATATAGAATTATTTCCCCTTGGTGAATTCTAAAAGATGAGTGATAAAGTCCATGGTGATGTTTTACACTTTATATGATGGTATAGGTAATGGATTCATCCCTGCTTTAGAGTTTATTCCTTCCTAATTTTAATTTCATATATACAAGTCATCCTGACATATATTCTGCGATACGCTTGTTCATTTTGCCCCACCAATAGTTCAATCGAAGGTCTCCATATATTTTTTCTCTAGGATGGGTTGGGAAGGTAGAACTATGTTGATTATCAAACAAATCCTTCTATAACTCAATATATAATGTTACACATAGTTGTGACCAAAATCATACAATTTTTTCAATATTAACATTGAAATCTAAGTATTTACATTTTCTTATAGTTT
Organism: Viscum album; assembly: GCA_963277665.1. Classification (NCBI taxonomy): domain Eukaryota; kingdom Viridiplantae; phylum Streptophyta; class Magnoliopsida; order Santalales; family Viscaceae; genus Viscum; species Viscum album. Next base: position 1,098,994,126 of record OY728138.1, on the reverse strand, counting down.
CTACCTTCTTCTAATTTCCCACATCATTTCTCTGAGAATCCTTTATCTTTTCCATAAGGGATTTTAAATCAATAATTTATGAAAGGATTGATGATTTTTCTTACTTTATGATTCCCATATCCATCCCTTCAAAATATAAAAAGATCAGATCCCTCTATATTAACATCATTGATAAAATTTCTAGATACTTTTAACATAGAGAATCTACAACTTCATTCACATTCCCAAGATGATAGTTAATTGAGTAATAATTTTCCTTTAACAACACTAACCATCTTCATTGGTATGTATTCAATTATTTATTTATGAATATACACTAAAAGATTTTATGATCCATATTTACCTCAAACATCACCCAAAATAGATAATCCCTCCATATTTTGAAAGTAAAGATCACTAAATCTATCTCCAGATCATGTATCATGTAGTTCTGTGAATGTTATTTCAATATCCATGAAAAATACGCTATGAAATTGTTATTATTCACTAACAGACAACCGATTCCCTCAATATAAGCATCACTGAATACTAAAAAAAATTATATGTGTGGGTAGTGTGGGAAAATGGGGAGTCCTAAGCCTCATTTTCAAATCCATGATGCACTCCTAAAATTATTCATTCAATGGAAACATGGAGAACTTCCATGTAATCTTGGTTTGAGGGTTTGACAATCGTGATACTATTATCACAAATAGTTGATAGTACCAAACTAATCCAAGGAAACTATAGATGTATATCACAAATTTAGACCTTGGATCTCATCCATTAGATTCTATCTTTGAATGGTCAAAATATGTCTCATTGATTGTGATGATATTCCAAAAGAATGATACATTCTTCAACAGGATTCCACATTTTCTATACTTAGCCTAAAACTTATCCTTTCTCATGGTCTTTAGCATTGTGATTAGATGATCCTTATACTCCTCAATTATTTTTAATTATATTATTATGTTATCTATAAAGACTACAAAGAATACATCAAGGTAATATCTAAAGAAAATATTCATCAATTCCATGTAGAATACATGAAAATTAGTAAGTCCTAAAGGAATTAATATGATGCCATTGTGACCATACGTTGTATGAAAAGTAGTCATGGAGATATCATCTTCCTTCACCCTGACATGGTAAAATACCAAAAATAGATCAAACATGAAGAGGTATTGTGCTTTATGTAGCTGATCAAACAATTTATCAATCATTATTAGAGGATACTTGATTGTTATCATGATCTTATTGATCTCATGTTAATCATCACAAATTCACATTGACCCATACATCTTAATGAAGATGAATCATGTACCCTATGATTAAGCACTTTGGTGTAGGGGTACTTTATCTATATTCTGCAGTAGTTGTTTCTTCAGATCCTCAAGTTCCATAACATCCACCCTATACAGATTCTTGTATAATGATAACACCCCATGAATAAACTCGATTAAAAATTCAACCTCTCGACTATGAGGAAGACAAGACAATTCCTTATGAAACACATCAGTGTATTCCCTCAAAAATGGGTATGTTTCCAAGGATGATTATTTCCTTAGACTCAATCATTTAATCTAGATATGAATTATTATAGGGAATAATATCCATTCTTGAGATGTTGGCACTAACAAATATTCATCATCCTCATTTTGCTTGTATAAAATCTGGGGACAGTTCATGATAGAGAGAGTCATTTTCTTCTCAGAAATTTTTTTTCAGCTCTATATGGGGAAATCCAACCCATTCCTAGAATCACATGAGAATATACCAAAGGGGGTGTGATAATATTTTCTAGGATTTTCATCCAACAAATTTTTATATGGGCTTAGTTAAATACTTAGTATAAATTAATTTACCAATTTTAAATTTTCACAAACAATTCTACTTCCTTACTTTGTGGTCGTGTTTGAATATTTCTACGAAATATTCATGATATTAAAAAATTTATAGAACCATAATAAAAAAGTAGTGTTTTTATTTGTGAATAAATTCATAGAATACCTATCACCAATTCACTGTGAGGATCTACATTAGTGGTTGTGATAGAAAAATATCCCCCTTTCTACCTTAGAGGTTATTGGTTTTCTTCTAAAACCCTTGGTTAAGTGAATTATAATTCAAAGTTACAAGGTTAAGTACTGAACAATTTTTTTAGGGCTGAGAAGAGAATTTGTTTCTTCTAGTGAATTAGTGGGTTTCTACTTTTGTTAATCTATAGCAAGGTTCCCATCCTCCCCGCACCTAAAACCCTTTTTCATCCCCCTTAGAAAATTTTCATGGTCATTATTTCTGCACCTTTGAAAAGTATGATATTTGAATTTTATAGCCCCATTATATTTCTCAATTAGAATACTATAATTAAATTACACTTTCCAATTATTATATCAATGAAACCCTTGAGATTCCCCAAAAACTATTTTTAACATTGGGGGTACATCAAAAAAATTTCTCATAGCTATCAAAGTCTTGGATCAGTACGAATTTTTATAGTCTGGGTTTTGTCCTACTATAGAAGCAATCATCCTAGGATTTTGTGGTAAAAAAAGTTATACGTGTATCATGAAAGTATATTGATGTTTTATTCATCTCCCATATAGATTTTTCAATTTCTTTCTTAAGGGTATGGAAATCCTTTTCCATTTTTAGTCCCAGAGTGAAAATAAAATAATTATAAAAAAACATTTCATATAATTCGTTAAACCCCATCACATCTATCTCTTCCACATGCGTTATATTTTTTTATCAATATCTACCACGGATCAACATTACCCTTCATATGATAATAATAGATTATAACCTTATCTTGTTCAAAATATTAGGTAATGGAGAAGATTTTCTCAATAGAGTTGATATATTTTTCCATGATTAAGGGATATGATGATTCATTGAAAGTAGGAGGCCTTTGTCACATATATCTCTAAATTGCAGGTTGATCTTTCTTAGGGGGGATTTGTGAGATACTCATGATCCATGTTTCTACTCTAAACCTAAGACATATGAGAGAGAATCCTCACAATGTTTTTGATTCCCACTCCTATTGGGCTAGGCATCTCATTGCAGGCAGTCATCACATTTCCCACCACATTGAGTTTTTACTTGATTCCTCCTATATCCAACCATTGGATAGTAAAAAGGTAAAATTAAGGATGAATATTTTTAAATTATTGAACATGTAAATAGGGATTCAATTACATTAAAAGGTTAAATAATACCTCAAATATATATATTTTACTTATTAATTTATAGGATTTATTCTATTTTACCCTTTACCTATTTTTGAAAGTTAGATCTTAAGAGAATTTTTTTTCCCGTAATAAAAGTTTCTAATGATATTATGGATTTACAAAAGAATTTTCTCTAGTAGTTTCAAAAAAAAAGGTTCATATTATGGCCTATTTTTGTATACTAGGTTATGAAATATCATTCCCGACACACCTAATATGAGTTTTTACCCCTAGTTATATCAGTGACAGAACCACAACCAGTTTTTGTATCCAGATAGGGATATATTTTCATGACAAACCAATTAATCTAGAATTGCCAAAATATTTGGATTTTTTATTAAATTCAGTATTAACCCTATGGTATTCACTATAGTTTTCAAACCCTAATCCCAAAACAACTAAACTTTTCCTTTGGTGATAACTATGAAAACTATAATCTTTATTACAAATATATGATTAATTTGTTACATTACTGTAAACATAATAAAACATGTAAGATTTATTTTTCTAGTGTATTTGGTAGTTAGATACATAACATAACATATTGAATATGAGATGAAAAAAACATTATTTAAAACTTCCTCAACATGGTTCAATAATTCCATGACTTTAAAAAATGCACAGGATAGAATGGGGACATAGATAAAAAGGAGTTGATCTATAAATAGTGGTAAGGGAATACACATGGAATGATGTAACACTTGTTATAAAATATCTATATAAATAGGGAATAAAATGAGTGATAACAATAAACATGAACTATGAGGCATGATATAAAATAAAAATATAAATACAACAAGGCAAATGTGCCAACAACATAAGACACTGCATCGTAAACATAGGTTAAGGATAACTACCAATACATAATAGTGGAAAATTTCCCACAAAGGAATCATGCTCATTTCTTATCCCAAATTGCTGTCTAATTTGACTAAACATTATGAAATGAATTAGAGAAATATATATTTCTTGGCACACATTTCACTTGTATTTCATTCTCATTTTATGTGTGCCACATATATCATACAACATCGATTAATTCATAATAATATTTTATTACTTAAAATAATATTGTGGAATAAATATATGTAAGTTTCAATTAAATTAATTATATGTTTATAATGTTGAACACCCTTGATTGGAAATGGGTATGGTATTCAACACATAAATTTTTGGAATGGAAAATTACCGTGGAATTTTAGAATCATAAATAAATCAATTAAAATATATGAAAATGGTATGATGAGAGAAAAATGAGTCTCTCATTATTTGGATGTAAATGGGAAATAAAATAGACATGTAATGACATATCATAACATTAAAAATTGGTAATAGAATTCATAAGATTATAATGAAACATTAATTATGGAGACAAATAAATGATTCCTAACATAATTTCAAAATGGTAACATGTGTACATAATGTTTCATGGGAAGGGGTTAATGAGAGAGGAAGGTGTATCACAATATTTAGAGATAAAATGGATAGGTATGATGCAATATATTTCTTTTATGTCACTTATGTTTTTATCTCCATCAATTTCCAATTGTTTAATCTCGCTAAACCTCATTTTTCTATAGAAACCTTTGATTTAATTTAATAAATTTCATAGGGGAATGAGTTGAGTTACCATGTCATGTCTCATTCTATAAAAAACAATTTTTTGTTTCATTTTATCAAAAAATATATTTTGTGTTAATCTTATTATTTAGTTATTATAATGTTATAAAATTATAAAAAACATATTATTAGGGTATAGACATATATCCCAATATTACATGAGATAATGACCTATAGGATAAGGGTTCGATGGTGATATTTTCATGGGGTGGTTTGGTGAACATTTTTTGACCTATAATAAAAATAAGCTTCATACTTCCTTGTAAACAGATTCACTCTTACCTTATTTGTTGAATCCTAGCTTCATCTTGGTTAAGAGGAAATCCTAATGATGTTATATCCCTTGAAATATCTCTATATGATCTTTATAGTGTATGATCCTACAAGTAATACCTTTCCCTTCATTTTTTATTATCAATTTAATTTATCATAAAACTATATATATAGTAAAATTAAGAGTTACTATAGATCCACTATAATATCAACTATAATTATTACTACCATCTTTCAAATCCTGCAATATATGACATATAATGGTTTAAAATATCCAATGTAGTGCTTGTGATTTCTATAAATTCATTAAATTAAAATTAAGTTATTAATTCAAAAATGAATTTGATTAATAAATTTTTAGGTCATTATCATGTGTGTAATCCGTCCAAACTATTGGAGAAACTCTCTTCCCCCTTAAGGCTTGTTTATCACCACTCGTGATGGAAGTGACATCCCTTCAGGTGTATGATAATCCTTAGAAAAATATCATGGATTAACTAGCTGGTGTTTTCACTAGGTTGTAGGGTTATATTTTTCATTGAACTTTATAATTATCCTCAAATTCTACATGAAAAAATAATATGTAATTCGATTCTATTTGTGATATAAAGGTACTATGTTTAACAATAATGTTTACACGCTGATGTCTCTATGATTGGATGAATATTATTAGGGTAGTATTATATGTAAAATTATCATTGGACGGTCATATTAAAACCATTAGTGGTGTGAAAGGGTTATCTATAAAATTTTAAATTTGTTTTGAATTCATATATTCGAGTTCTAGTGAAACAAACTATTATTATAAAATATTTTGAGCTAATAGAGCATTATGTGAGAATTTTAAAGGTGAATATTATTTACCATTACTCTATAGGGACACAAAAAGGATGTAAACATATATTAAAATATTTACATTAATATAATACCATTACAAAAACGTATTTTATAAAGGATATCATCGATCAAACATGTATACATAAGGGAAATCAGGGCTTTCCCATTATGAATAAACATTTCAAAAAGTCTTACATTTATGTGTAAGTATCTATAAGAAAAGTCATTGATTTACCCCACTTGTGTACATATATTATGGAGTTTTGATACAAGTAAGGGGAATCCAAAATGTTTTAACATATAGAGAAATTATGTCATACAATTTAATTCCTCCAACCCCTACTCAATTTGTGTTATGTATGAGTCATAATAATCTAACTTTACGTAGAGAATCTGATTGATGGTAATGTATGGTGACCCATAAAGAGAGTTTTTTTCTCAATATTATAGTGATAATGTTTTTAACATGAATATGAATTTTTCATAAAAAATAGAATGATTATATAAATATAACAATTTTTTAACGCTTCGAAAGGATTTTCAAATTTTTATATCAATCATGTTAAATAACAGATAATATTATCTAATTTGTAGTAATTTTATTAAAATAATTTTTAATCAATAAACCATTTGGTATATTTATTTTAAAAAGGTTACAAAACATATTTTTTCAAATATTAATGTTTAATATTATAAAATAAAATTTGACAAATTAAACGTTGTGAATTATGATAAAGATATAAATAGTTTGTTTTGAACTTATAAGAGGTGATTTATAAATTGTTTCTAGGTTTTAAAATTTATGAATTCTTGTTTACATTAAATGTTTTGATAGATTAAATTGGTTTTTAATTGATTTTTAATTCATTTAATATCATATAAATTATCTATGGTATAAAATATATAGTATTTATTATTTATATGATTTGAAAATATATATATTCATGTTTTAGCTAATTTATATGATGAATATATTTTTAAATTTTATGACAAGATCATATATAAATATAAATATAAATATATATTGGAAAATGAATAATTTTTTTTATTTATTGGAGAAATTTAATTGATATACATATTCAAAAAAAATTGGTAAAATATGAATATTTTGTGAACCCATTTTTATGAAAAAAATTCACCTAGGTTATATACGTTCATATAATGCGAGGATTGGAATCATAAAAATAATTTTCATAAACAGTATACATGGATGTAAAAATATATTTTGGAGTTTTTGAAAAAAAAATTCAAATTGATTTTGAAAATTAGGGATTTTAGATTTCGCGAATTGAATTATATATTCTGTAATGTCTCCCCAAGTATAGGTACATGGGGTTGGACCACATGTATTCCTAGAGTATTAAGCCCTATATAGTGTTTTTTAATTACGTTCTATATTTTTAACTTCTACTAGTAGACTATTGGGTAGTTGGTATGGGTCATTTTTGATTGAGTAGATATCCATCCAAAATAGTCCTGTAGAAATATTTATTTTCTATAGAAAAACCATTACATTGAAAATATGTGTTATTCTTTATGAAAATTTAACCCCTCTACGTATACCTTTATTGTGAATGCACTCTATTAAGTAGGAATAATTTTTTTAAATGAATAATTGAAACATATTATTGTACTCATTGATAATATTAATCCCACCAAGACCTTTTGAAATGTATAATAAAATATACCACATAAATGTCTTTAAGAATTACCTTTATCGATGGAGAAAATATGTCTTTATTAACCCATCAGAGTAAAAAAGTTAATTATAACCTTGAAATACCCTTTCCTTAGCCCTCATCCCTGATTCTACCCAACACATATTGTTGCCATCTTGCAACCCTCAAATTCACTCCCCCGAATATCTTCACACAAACCCTACTTCTTCTAGATAAGGGTTTGAAAACCCTGAGTACATACTCCTCTTCTCTCTTATATTGTTCTTTTTTTTGTGATTTCATATTTAATATTGTATAAATTAGTTTTTTCAAACCCTATGTCAAAAATATATAATCAATTTTTATAGTTTATTGGCTATATAGAAATATTTAATGTTTATTATTCCCAATATGTGGGTCCAATGAATCCACAAGAGGTAATACCAATTGATTGTAGTTATTTTCATCATTTTTTATAATTTTCATTAAATAGATTTTTGTTTGGATTTTAGGTTTACTATAAGTTTATTATTTTATTTTATTCGAATATATCTGATTGTTGTTTAAATTATTTATATGGATGTGCCATATTGATTGAGTTTATATAAACATATTTAACAGGACAATAGTATTTTTTGATTTTGTTGATAAAATTTTTCATCAATTGATAAGGCTTGGACTTTGGGCATGTTGCTAAAATATTATTGATTATAACATTAGGATTGGTGTTCATTTATTTAAAACATATGAATATAGGATTATAAAAGTTTGGATATGTATATATATATATATATTAACATGTGAATATATATATATTTAAACATTAAAATATATATATATATATATATGTATTGATTTGATATGTTTATTTTTTTTAAAAACATTTTGAAATATATATATTTGATTTTAAAGTTTAGTTATATATATATATATATTGTAACATTTAAATATACATATATAAAAACATTAATACATACATATTGGGTTATATATATATATTTATATATATGTATATATGTATGTATGTATATGTATATTGATTAGATATGTGTATTTTTTTGAAAACAATTAAAAATATATTTAATTAGTATATATTTGATCATGAATTCATGTAATATATATATATATATATATATAATTATGTATATATATTGACATGTGAATATACATATAAAAAAGATTTGAATGATGTGTATGGTTATATATATATATATATGATACGTAGATTTATTTAGACATTGCTTAAATATATATATATATATATTAAATATATTTTATTAAAACCCATGTAATATATATATATATATGAAACGATTATATATACATAATCAAATGTTAATATATATATATATATATATATATATTTTTATCAAAAGGTAGGGGCCGGGAAACAAAGCGGGTGATGGCCCAGCCCCCGAGTGGGTACGCGGTCAGGCATGCAGTGGCCCGAGAATCCCCTACCTTCCCCAGGCCCACCCAAGGGGTGAAGCCCAGTTCCCCACGGGGGCCGGCGCCACGTAAACGCTTGGGTAACCGGCATGCAATACGTGCACCGCGTGTGGTGAACATGCTTTTTACAGCATACCCCCTGACAGGGTTCGAACCCCCGACCTCCCCTATGGGAAGCGGAGCCTTCGACCACTCCACCACGCCCACGGGGGCTGTTAATATATATATATGTGTGTGTTTATATAGATTATATATATAATTTCCTAAAAATGTGTTAAAATATATTTGATTTATATATATTTGATTAATAAATTATTCAATATATATATATACACAATATATGAAATAAATTAAAATAATGTATTTTATATAAATGTTCAGAATATCAATTTGACAAAAATCTTTTAATATAATATTTTGATAAGAAAATAAAAATAAATATAAAAAAACCAATAAAAAAATATTAAAAAAATTGAATATTTATTAAAAAATAGTTATTAATAAATAATAATAAAAATTTATTTTCTTATACAAAATATGAAAATGCATACAATTTTTAAAAATTATCAATAAATAAAAATTAGTTAAACTTTTGTATTATTTTAAATAACTAATAATATTACTTAAATAATTAGTAATAATTAAATATTAAGTAGCTATCATTATTAATAATTAGTATATTTTAGTGTTAAATACAAAAAAATATTAATATTTTTTAAATTTGAGGAAATTATGATAATTTTTCATAAATTTTAAAAGTAATTATATGAAATATTATTATTTATTAATAATTATTAATAATTATAATGAATTAATTTATAATTAATAAATAAATAGTATTATATAATACATAATTATATCAATTATTAAAAATTAAAATTAATTATATAGATTTAAAAAAATTGTAATACCTCTTAAAAAATATAAAAAATAATAAAAAATATAAAAAAATTAACAATAATTAGTATAAATGTAGTATTAGTTTAGATAATTACTAAGAACTAGTCAATAATTTTCCAGTATTACTAATAATTTCTACATGTTAATATTCATTACTAAATTTTATTAATTGTTTATCAATATTATAAAATTATGATAAGTTATAATAATTTTTAATAAAAAATATATCTGAAATACTAAATAGTTATAATTAACGTATATTAACAATTTGTAATAATTTACAATGAGTAATAATTATACTTATTTCAACTGTTTTTGTGGATAAAATAAACATAGAAATTTGACACCAGTTTCAATTACGAGATGGCGATTGGATAAATAATTAAAAAAATACTAAAAGATGTAGAGTGAATCCTGTCAACATTGAGGGTTGTGAAAAATTTATATCGTTTTCATCCAAATATTTTAAGAAAATATTATAGAGGAAAAATTAAATTTCATACAAGAAGATTTATATTAATAGATTAGAAATACTTTAAAATGATGGATTTCAACTAATAAATTTTTTGTTTTTAGAAAGATAATATTTTATGGTATCAACATGGTGAATGAAATTCAGTATAGAATAAAAATTTATGGTTCTGGAATAATAATTTATGAATTTTTTATATGAGGATGCTAACCACCATATTCAGAAAAGAACAACCTCATATGGTATTACATATCTTAAATGAGAATCATATAAACATTACATGGTATTGATTTTTTAGGAGACCTTATATCCAAGATACCAATCAAGTAATCTTTAATATGTTAAAAACGTTATGGCTATTAAATCAATTTTTGGAATAGAATAGAGTTTCTCCAGTCATGTATTTTATTTTTGTAAATCATTTTTCGTGATGAAAATACATTACCATTTTTTTCTATAAAAGTTAGTTGTAGATCTATAATTTGGGTCATAGTTAAATAAATATTTATTCATTTTTAAATGATATCATTTTATATTGTAGTAATTATAAATCATTAGTTAATGGTCCATCATGGGGATAATCAACAAAAAATGAGGAACAATATAAAAATTCCTGATTTATTAGGACATATTTGAGGTATTTACTAATTACTCCCCATTTTCAGTGTTTATATATTTCTCCAAACAGAAGTACATTATTTAAGAATTTTAAATAGAATTTTTATATCAGTAAAATATTAAATCATCCATGTGATTGTGATTCGTGTAAACACATTGTTTAGATGCATAGTTTTTTAGAATAGAAAAACATACTATTGAGTCTTTCAACAAATGTTTTATATTCATTTTGTGGTTATGGAAATCAATATTCTTTTTGGCTACTTCCATTACTATGTAGAACATTCTTTTTTGTATTATGATAAAGGATACATATATAGTTATTATTTATAGGAAATCAATTTAATAATATCAATGTTTTATTGAATCCAAAAATTACTAGTTTAATTTCATTATGGAAAACACTGTGTAACTATCATTGAGAAAATTGATGATCTTAATTATAGAGTAAAGGTTTCATGAATGTGGATGATCAATAAATTTCAGGTGTATTGTAAGATATATGAATGACATACATATAGTCTAAAATCAATTCTATAATTCATGGTTATAAACAAAGAAGCTATTCATGCTAATAAAAAATAACGGGTGATTTGGGTGATCATAAGATATTTCTTCCAAAAAATCACACTTTTTAGAGGAATGCAAATAATTTTAAAAAAATATAGAATTGATAGAGAAAAATCTTCAATAGTGATCTTTGGTATTTAGGTAAAATAAATAATATCTGCAATAACTTCATTTTATATTTTGGGTAACCATACACGAATAAAAAATACTTTATTTTGGGAGTGGTCATAATTAGATAAAATAATGTTTTTCTTCATATCATCAAGATTGGTTTGAATTTTAGATTTTTCACATGTTATATGCAATAAATATTAATATAAGTTTTTATGGAAAAATATTTTTTAAATTTTTGGTTACACCCAATAAGAAAAAACAAAGTAAAGGCACAGTTAGATCATTCCAACATTTACAGACATAGGAACATAAATAATTTGAAGATGAATGACCATAAAATCTAATTAATAATTTTGTATATTATAAACCATCAAATGAAATTAATTTATTATTCTATATATGGATTAGATATGAGATGTTACTAAGTGAAATTTCATCTAATTATTATTATTGTTTTAAAAATGGGAATATTACTATGTTAAAATTTCTTACCTTCCTTGTCCTAAGGAAAAATTACTACTTATTTGAGTTATAGGGATATCAAATTCTTTAATATGGGACATGATTACTGAAATATAATATTTCTTCTATGATGTTTTGGGAACAACAATTTATTATGATGTATTGAGTGTGCTAGTATTAATTTTTTTTTAATTTTATGTAAATATAAGAAAATAATCATGTAATCCTAATTTACTCAATGGGCCATTAAATATTTCATTTTCATAAAAGTATAAATATTGAGGTATAATAAATCTTTATTGATGTCACATTTTCAGATATGCATACAATGAATAAAATTTAAACTATACAAAAATTAATTAGTTGAAGGTTCAATTCTAGAAGCATACTTGTAAGAAAAAATTTCAAATTTCATCTCTTGTTATATTAATTTAGAATAAATGTAAAAACAGATTATATGTTTATAATTTTCCAAATGATAATGATTACATAATATATCAATTTTCAGTTGATTACAATCACAAGCATGGTTTTTGGTGGTTATCATGAATTACAGATTTTGGTTGAAGAACTCTTTAGAGACCATATATATGTTCACCTAAATTATGAAAAATGGAATGATTTTTGAATTAAGTAATAATTTTTATTGTTTTTTTAAAAAATTATTTGAGAAAAAATTATTTAGAATAATTTTTTATATACTGTACGATGGCCATTTAAAAAATAAAATTTATATAATTACCACTACCACACGATAAGATCATCATCAACATAATTTTTATTATTGGGTTTAATTACATTTATGTTGTGTTTTTTCAATGGAATATTAAATAAAATTTCTAATGATATTTATTGTTTATAATTTTAATTTTATTAGGTAACACAACAAGAATTTAATTTTTTTTATCATTTATGTTTTCTCAAAAAACCACCATTGATATTGGTAAAATATTATAATGGCTATGTTGTTGATGGATTTATAATCCATATAAACATGCATGGTGAATGAAAAAAATAAATGAATAGTGATTTTTTTTAAAAGGATCTCATTATAAAGAAAGCGATCTTATCTTTTATTGTATATTGAATGAAATAATTGAGATATTTTATCTTCGACCAAATTATGTATCAAGGATTCAATAATAGTAAATTGATACTAATCAAGGGTCATGAGTTCATTGATGTCATAGAGTTATTGAAATTAAATATAATAATATTTACTAATCAAATGAACTATTTATATATTTGAAAAAAATAATATCATGTTTATTATGAATGCTACTGTGATTTTCAAGAGATTCAAAAGATTGATGGAGTGTAATGAACAAGAAATATAAAAAAATATGATTGTAATGTATTATATTGTTTCTATGGAAGTGTAACATGTTAAATATTTTCCAGAAAAAATCCAATAATGAATATTTTTCCTGATGATATATAAATTTCAATGATGAAACCCCCAGTTAAGGGCTAATAATATTATTAATATTGATGAAGTTGTTATGAATGAAGAAATTTAAAGTTTTATCAACATTGAAGATGTAGAAGTTAAATATTAATATTTTTTCTATATTGAAGATGAGGAAGAGGATGATGAATAATAAATTAGATTCAAGTGTTTAATAGATACTAATATTTGATATTTTTAGTAACAATTTTTAGAAAGTATGATTTTTTTCAAATATATGGAAAAAATGATATACTATATTTATTCACTGATACTAATAATTTTTTTAATTATATGTCTATATTAAAAATTATTAATAGGTATGAATGTTATATTATGTACGTTATTTATTAGTTTTTTATATTGTACATATATATCAATAAATATTTATAATCTAGATTATTATATTCTGGTATTTAATTAAAAGTAATTATTATATTCTTGCAATTTTAATTTTTTTATTTTCTATTGGGTTAATAAATTTTTATATGTCACGAAATTATATTTTGAAATTTATTAGATTTTGAAATCAAATATTTTTTTTATTTTTTTTCATTTAATATTTTTTTGATTGATGGATATGCTACAGACGATCTATTTTTTTCTTTCACTTAGTAAAATCATCCAAATGATGAGAAAATTTTATCTTATCCTTCAGATGATGATTCAAAAAGAAGGGGGTGTGGCCTTTCTTGGTTAGTGATTTTGGACCCTGTTATAGGGAGACATCATTCTCTTGATTTTGATCTTCATTTATTGCTGTCTGCATAATTTTTATGGTATTCATTTTATATTATTCTTTATTAATTATTTTGGTAATTATATTCTAATTATTTTTTTTCATATGCATTTCCATTTTAATTTATCTATTTTGGATTTATGGTGTGATACTGAGAAATTATTTATCTATTCTTTTACTGTCACGGGATCAGGTTCCTAAGGTTTTTTAATTATTAGATGTTCAAAAACAAGATTCTATCTTATGAAATAATATACTTTGATGTATATGTATTTAATTAGTAGTATTGTTTTTAATTGTCCAATAGAATTTATGGTCTTTCATTTATACCCTGAGAACTCAAATTTGGGTGGCAAGAGTTATTTTTATATGTGATCATTTTCATTATCTTTTAAACAACCAATGAACGTCATCTATGAACGAATCATAGGTTACAATTAAAAATCAACCTTTCTTCTCTCATCGACTTAAATATGTCAGAGATATTGTATGGGATAGATTCTTCTCCAACTAAATATGAGAGACTATTTAGATAAGGTCGTCATCTAGGGGTTATAACCAGGGGAGGCGGGAGGTCACACAATAGGCTTAGATTCGAACCATTATAATAAATTGAAGACATATGGTATGTACAATTATTTATTAATCTATATATACTTTATATGAAAAATGGTATTTATATTATTTTTCTTTTTAATGATCCCACTATTATAGTGATTTATGATTAAAATATTATTTAAAAACATCTATAAACAAGTCATTTTGTTGATGACATTCATTGTAAAAATGTGGGTAGTAATTTTTTTTAATTTTATTGATATATGTTTTATTATTTTTTTAGTTTATAATTATATTTGAAGGAAATTTATAATAATATTACTTATTATTCTTTATATATTTCAAATAATAGTGAATCAAATTCCACTAGGTAATCATTTTATGATATGGGGATTGGAGATTGGTGACTATGCATGATGCCAAGAAAGTACCGGTTGGCGTTATTGTCTAATGACTGATGCCAACTAGTTACTATTGTATATATATAGTTTCATCGATCTACATGATTGAATATTATACAGAATTTTCATCATCATCCTCTATATTTTATAAATGTGGTCGAGAGATCAAGATGAGATTATATAATGGATTCCAAGAGAGTGGAATGAGGATCAAGAGAAGAAACATTAGAGTGATGGAAAGATATTGGAGTATGTAGAATGGATTGTGTGTGGTGTTGGAATAGAATATCCTCCCCATGACCATTTTAATGTTCCTCATCCACCATATGCCTAGTGATATCTAGTTTTTAATTACTATCTTATATTATGGGTAGATAATCATATTAATTATCAAATAGTGTAATAATAGTTTTCTTGTTTTTAAAATATTCTAAAATATTTTGTATTTTTTAATTTTTTATTATCTAATTAAAAAAATTTAACAATTATAACATATTATTAAATCAACGAGAAATGTTTTTTGAAATGAAATTTGGGCTTATTTTGACAGAAATATAGCACGTTGTAATTTTTTTACGATCGACTATCACTGTGAGTTATTTAAGAAACATAATTCCATTATTTATGAAAAACAATTCATCATTGGTAGCTAATTATTATTTTTTATAGTAAATTTAAAAAAGTAATTGCAATGTCTATTTCTATGATGAGGCATTGGTGACAGATTCCTATCACTAATGTCCTAGCAAAATATATTAAAACCTCATTAGTGTTTGATCTTACTCATGTGTATTTTTTTGGACTAATATATCATTATGATTTGACACTAATCATTCATGCACCTTATGAATAAGTTTAATTTTTATATCAATGAATATAATTGGGTTAAAATGTTTTTTTATTAATATAGTCTTGTTGGTTGTGTAAATTCTAAAACATTAATGTGGTGTGATAAAATTAATTTTATTGTTAGAATAACAATTTATAAAATAATATCATTAGAAATATGAATACAAAAAAGTTGAAATATTAAATGATCCCATATTATTTAGTTTCTATAAATTTAATATTCATATGATGTTTATTAAATTATTATTTAGTTGAAATAAAACAATAATAAATAGTACTTTTTAAATTCCATCCAATGAAACTCTTTTGAAGCCCTCAATCATCCAAAATAGTTGGTCATTGCAGAACAGGGTTCCCAAATATTATCTTGGGTGAGGAAAACATATCATATGTGGATACTGATCATCCTTAGGTTTATTTTTAAAAAGATTCATTCACATGTCTTATACTTTTTTAATAATTTTTTTTATTTTTTCTATTGGATTCACTTAATATATGAGAATAATAGTATTAGGATATATGATGAATATAAGAAGGTTAATCCATATGACAAATTTGGATTAATGGCTTGATGCTCAATAATCATGAAGCCACTTCTTTTTTATGGGGATGATTCTATAACTAAATACCTATATAGTTAAGGGAACCCCAAAGTTGACACATTTCCATGTAAAATCGTAATATTTTCTCACTAAATGGATATGAGGTACAAGATTATCATTTTTAGTGACAACACTTTCATGTGTTTCCCTTTAAGAAAATATATAATACATGATACCCACCTTATGATATATCATTACCGTGGATTGTGTCATTAATTACACTAATCCTAATGAGATTATTTATACATATCAACTATAAAATAGATAACTGTTGGTATCTATGAATGAGAAGTGTTCTCAAGGATAATCCTTTAGAGTAATACACTATAAATGTTAAGCAAGAAGATTTATAAATCATTGATTCAAGGGTATTAGATACCATGTTTTTATCTCACATTTGTGTTAATAAATATATAATCCTTGATAAGAGGTAATTTTTGAATCTTATAGTTGATCTTTATAAGAGTAATGGAGAAGGAATTGATTCATTAGTGGATGAAACCGATGATCTAGTATTACCAAGTTGATTGATCTATGAATTGATAAATTTATCTTATGTTCCCACCATAAACTGGAGATTTATATCTAAATCATTTTTAAAAAATATGGGGTATTTTTTCTAATATTATGAACATTAAATATTATATATATATGAATAAAATATTGAATGATATCGGGAATATATTAAATGGTGTATAAAAAATTAATATCAACAATCTTATTTATAATGTTGATAATAATATGATCAATGATCATTATAATCCCACCTACCCTTGGCATAGTTTCTATGTAAAACATGTTAAAAACTCAATATTCATTGATTTTTTGGACCTATATGTTTATGAGTCATTTGATGCATCTAGATTTTATATTAGGAATAAGTAAAATGTAACCTTTACTAAGTAAAGGTGAGAGAGATAGTAGAATATCGGATCTTATACACAAAGTTGTATATATTCCAATGCATATACAATATAATGGGGTTTAGGCACATTTGTGATTATAAAAATACATTTAATTTGTATGGGTATGTGTTTCTAATGAAAAACTCTATAAAATATTAAAATTGTTCAATTAGTTTTAGAATGAAGTGCATATTCAACTAGTGAAATGTATTAATGTTTATTATTGAATAAAGTTTATATGTTCCTAAGCCATGGATTCATGGAACATATATGAAACTATGGAAATTTTTAAAAACCAATTCCCCTAGAAATACACCATCATATATTATATCTAAAATGAATATTATACACATGTTAGACATGGTTAAATAGATTCAAAGTCTATGCGCCCTTTCTAACTAATTTTTTTCTTCGAATACGGTGATAGTATCTTTTCTACTAAACCATGTTCTATATAAAATATTCATAAATATTCCATAATAGATATATACTGGGAAACATCCTGAAACATCCTTCAATGTTACTCAAATTTTTATTCTAATTTATTGGAATTTAAATTAACAATATTATTATTTAGAAAAATATTATTTGTTGGTTATCCAAAGGAATTAAAAGGTTATTATTTCTACCTCCGTACGAAACTCATTGTGTTTATTTATTTAATGGGTATATATCACCACCATTAATGTCTAATATTAATTTTTAATGGGAAGAATGGTGGAATTAAATAATATAAGTACAAACAAATAGAATTTGTTCCTTTGATAAAGGTTATATAGATTCCGTAATGAGTTATTGAAGAAGACATGTCTCATATTTAAAAATAATTGTGAGGGTGTTATAGGATATTTCAAGAGAATGATATATATATATTTCATAGATATAATAATAATAATTTAATTTTCAATGGATTTGAACCTACTTCCTATATATATTCCATTGAGTTTTCTGATTAATTGTTAAAAGCCACTGAATCTGAGGTGGAATACATTTACACCAACCCTGTCTAGAACACTGTGGATGCACCTAAAAGGGTTAGAACCATCGGGTCAATGTAGGTTTTCCAGAAGACAACATTCAAGGATTAATGTTGTCAACGTCCATGAAATATTGTTTGGAAATTTTTTATAATTATGTTCATTTAATTGAAAATAATGATTCATTTTAATTTACCTGATTATATAGTTAATAAAAATATTTCTAGCCATATAACATCATTATGATACTGATATAAACCAAATTGATATAAAAAAACATTTCTATAATGGATATTTTTTTTAATAATAAGAATATGATACATTAGTGGGGTGTTGATGTTCTATATGGGGCTTATAGGTTTGGAAATTTTCAATGTTTTGTTTATGAACTATGGTAGGATTTTTATAGTTGTAATATCTGATAAGAAGGTATATATTATCATAGATATTGGTTTTATCTAGAATTAATATGATTCACATGTATATTAGAGGATTAGTTGGTGTATAATATTTTTTATATTATTTTTAGATGACATAATCCTTATTAAAAATAATGTCACAACACTTCACCCTTAAATTATATGGATTGGTAAATATTTTTCAATAAAATAAAATGGTTTATATTCATACATAATTAATATTAGTATATATATAGATACATATAATAATTTTCTATGAATTTGATAGATCAAATATATTTGTATTCTGATAATGTCATATTTCAAGAGTAACTACAATAATATTTCATTACATGTGTATCATAGAAGGAATCATAAGAAGACATAAGATATATTTAATGAATAATAAAGTGTGGTTACAATTCCTTAGGATTCCACGATATTATCTATTTCGTATTACATTTTATTTTCTTAGCCTGATGTATCTAATTATAAAAGGGTAAAAATAGATACTAATTAAATCCCTGTGAGTTTTTTAGGTCAAATATGAATAAAATCCATATTTACATAAGAAGGAATAAAAATAAATGCCTGGTAATTTTATTTGATTATGATAGTTGCATAATGTTTTACAATGATACAATTTTCAATTTTACAAAGTTTGTATTAAATCTCAATTTATATTCACGTTTTTCATAAATAATGGGAATTTAATTTATTTTCAAATTAGTTTGAAATCTTCTAGAAAATACACCACAGTATAATAAAAAATAGGGGTAGAATATGTTTTTGTATAAAATGTAATGAAAAAACTATTTTGGACCAAGAAGTTCATTATTGAAAATTGTTTGGTTTCTATAATTAGGGGACTAATTAAAAAATATTTTGACAATAATAGATACATTTTCTTGATATGGAACGTTGGACTCAACAAAGGACCCAATAATCCTTCGTAAATACCAAAAACTAAATAAAATCATTGAGAAGGATTTGGTAATGATCAGTAGGGTTTCTACACAGTATACTGAAGAAGATCTGTTTATGAATCCATTACTGAAACAACAACATTTGGGTCATGTAGAATCAATAATTTTGTAAAAACATAGAGATTGGTTTTATTAGTTGAAAATATATCATTTTATCATTATAGAATAGGAGAATCAAATTATCATTCCTTCACATGTGATGGAATAAATTTTATATGAATTATGTAATGGTAAAACAAACTAAATGTATGACACTATGTTGTCCCAAAATGATGATCATTACAATGTATTATGAGTTTTAATTAAATTATAATGATATCTTTAATATACATGTATATTCATTAAAATTATTCATATTGGAGTTATGATGAATGGACTTTTGACATAATAAGTAGTATCATATTACTTGAATTGATTTACTAAAGTACATCTCCTGGAATTAAATTAACTCACCCATATACATAGTTTTGTATATTTATTATCAGTCATTCATACCTAAGGTTGATGACATGGATAGCATGAGAACCATCACAAAAAAATACCCTAAAAAATCACATCATGATTTTAACATAGAAAATATAGTGGTGGTTGGTTATTTACATAGAATGTTATCAGTGGGATTATAATAATGATACGATTTTTTACTTTTATGATGAGTAATGTCATATGTCTCTTCATTGGTTTAGACTTTGGAAAATCAAGTATATTATTTATTATTTCACATATTTTTGTGTTTAACTACCTAGATAGTTAACATGTGATGTACATATTATATACATGAATGATAAGTGATGTAACAATCAACTATGAATGTTTTTTCATGTTTCAATAATGATGTGGGTATAACATTAGATTTATATGTTCTAGGTCTAGATTTAACTCTAGGTAATGACAAAATAGAATATATATATATATATACATATTATGTTTATGATTCATACTATGCTTACAATGTTTATATAGAGATTCTTTTGATGGAGAAGAACCAGAACACAAAATAACTTGAGAAGCACAAACACCTTGGTAAAGGCCACACTTTTCTTACATAACTTATATATAGATTTAAATGTTGTTTTCAATGACACAAAAGAATATTGTTTTGCACTATTAGTCCCATGGATAATTATCCCATGGATATTTATCCCATTTTTTAAAATGTGTTTTTCAAAATGAAGACATCTTGATAAGAATTTATAAAAAATAAATGATGTATTCAAAAATAGTTGTAATTTTTTTCTTTCTATATTTATGGTATTTTTTCATATTAGATATTGTTGTAAAGGTAATTTAAATTCATGTATGTGATCGTTGTGAGTAGATTCTTGTGACATTCATGGATAACATGTCCACTCTTAGATTGTTTAATGTACTAAAAATTAATTTGTTTGATTCATTATTGATTCAAATTTCATTGAAAATAATTAATGGCTAAATATAAAATGGTTTTATCATAAAGGTTCCAAGATATGGAATTCAATACATTAGAATTTTTTTAATTTTCATTCATTCAATAAATAGTTCCGAGAAAGGATATATAAGAGAATGATATCAACTACAGTGGGTTTTGTAATATTACTGATCTAAATTATAAAAAATATTTCTTACCATATCCTATTAATCTATGCTAGTAATGGAAAATGTATCCCTTCATGTGTACGAGAATCTTCCTAACACAATCATGGATCCATTGATTTGTGTATTCCATAGACATAAGGTTGATTTTTTTGTTATTCTTTATGATCTTCCCCCAAAATCTAATGGATTGTTATATGGAAGTAGTTACTATATTTGATAACTAGCATTTCTATATTATGATAATATTTACTTTCTAATTTATTTATGACAGATCACTTGTGAATTTGGTTATCTTCCACTATTCATGATCATTATATATTCCCAATAAACCCATAATAAAATACCTAAAGGACTCTAAAAAATCTATAGAGAATTAATGATATGTATTAATGTTATTAAAATTAAATATCTAACTTAATAATAATTTTTTATTATTTATACAATAAATAATTACTTATATACTATATTAGAGTCTAATATTTCTACACATTTGAAAATTGAGTATTGGTGTTTTATATTGATGTGATAAAGGAAAAGGCTGTGACATGAAGATATATAATGAAATAAATTACATAAAACATAAAATAATATATGATATATATATATCTTATTTTATTTATACATTATTATATTAAATTTTTGTTTATAAATATATTTTCACAAATTAAAAAATATTTTCATTTCGATATTAATTTCATCTTATAAAATGTTTTATAAATCATTCAAAAGAACATATTTATTATCGTATTTTTGTCACATATAATAAAATTTTAACCTTATAATTTGTAAATATATAAGTGACATGATCTTTCCAAAAAAAGTATGATAATTTAAATAATATTGCCAATTTTCAGATTGCTAATAAAAGTATATAGAATATCAAATAAATAACTATTGTTAACAATATACTTATAAAATATCACTGTATTGAAAATATGACTTGTTTCCTAACATAATAGATTTGGTATAATGAAAACTTGTTCTTGATCAAATATAATTTCAATAATTCAAGTAAGTCTACATTTCACCAATTTATGTAACAATGTTTATCAAATAAATAATTATATTAGCATGAATTTAAGTCAAATTAATTTTATAGAATCAAAGTATTTTGGGTGAATTTTCAATTATTTTTCATATTCTAATAAACTATAATTATTTTCATTACTACATTATAATAATTAAAATATTAAATATTAATATTTACAAGATGATGATGGTGACTTAGAAAGCATTTTTAGTATATTAGAAAAAATAAATGACAAACATAATGACATTGTATGATATAAATAAGAGTGAATTAAATTTTATTTTCAATGAGATGAAAATGAGATTAAGAATCCTAGTATCACAATTATTTATACATGTATTATTTATACATGTATAACAATTAAATTTTCATATTGGGATTATTTATCATATTATCATAAAGTGATGTGGTTTGAAGTATAATGTAATGTGTTGAGTTTAAGAAATTACTAATAATATATTAAGTATAAAGAATATATAGTTTTATATCATCGAGGGTATGATTATACTTCATTCATTAGTGTGGTCTATTTATATATTATTCTATTCTCAGATCATGTACATTGTAATAGGTTATACCCAAGTCAGTCTTGATATTATCAATCACTCCTATAGGTTTCATACATTTTGTGACATAAAATGGAAAATACCTTCTAAAACAATATAATTGAGTTTATAATTAATTTTTTTTTCAAAATGTGGTAATATAGTTTTCATATGAATATATATAATTCAATCATGAGATTAAAAGTGAGATTTTTTATTATATAAAACACTATTTATGATAATTATAGAGTTATAAACATTGTTTGTGGCATAATTGGTAGACATGATTCATTTAAGATCCCCAATATAAAAGGTTGAAAACATACCTTGAATAATAACTATTATAATTTATGCCATATATAATACTATCCAAGTGGTTGTGTTAATTATAGGGTGGATTTTTAATTTTATGGTTATTTCTATGGATTAAGTTAAATAATTATACAATTTTTAATATCATTGTATTAGATTGTATTTTGGACACTTTGATGGGAAATACTGATGATGTGTATAGAAATACCATGATATGTGACTTATTATATGCTTATATATTTTAATGGTGGGTCAAGGATCTTATCATCCAACTAGGTGATTGAAAAGTTATGTGTTTTTCAAATTGGTCATTATATAATCATAAAATAAAGAATTAATGAGTAATATATATTTTAATAAAATAAATAATGTATCACTGTGCATTGATATCTTATATAATTATATTATAATATTTAAATTTTATATATTATATAATTTATGTATATAGGTATAGAGATACAAGTGTTTAATGATGGTCGTGGTAGATCTATTTATATAATGATTATCATTTATAATTTTCATAATGAATATAAATCCTATTCAGATTTATTGTATGTGGTAGAATGTTTCAAATATACATAGAAGATTCATACATATAATTATGATATTTACCTCTTAATGGTATTATCTTTTGTAAATCATATCACTATGAAAGTAACCACAACTTAGTTTATTATATATTAAGGAATACATTATCTGATTATTCTATAAATACATTATTTCTTTCATATACATTATCATATATTATTTGGATCATCTTGTGATTACTAAATTTTTAGTATTTATTTTATATTATGAAAATTTTAAATATTTATATGTTTATATACTATTAGAAAATTTTATAAGTGGATCATAAATTTTTTTACTGTTCTAACATTTTGACACATATGAAATGATAAAATAGTGAAATTTTTATCAAAGGTTCAATTATAAATATCATTCTTATGGAATATATAATGCATTCAATTTTATTATTTGTTTTTATAAGAACAATTTTATAAAAACACATATACTGTTATGATATTTTATTTTTACTACATTAATATAATGTATCAGCACATACATTAAATGTAGATGAATCCTTCCCATGAATTTTGAGATTCACTATAGCCAATAGATTTCCCAAGAGGATGTTATCCTTTGGATACTTATTCAGGTTCCATAAAATGATTTTTTAGAAAATTTAACTTATATAGTTTTTAAAAGAGAAAAGATCAGTACAAAATTAATATATGTTTAATATAAATTGTATTATAAATTATAGGAATAAGTTATTTTCCTTTTATATTATTATTTATAACAAACAAGTATTGTTCCTTTAATACACTAATAGTTTGAGTACATTTTATGATGTTCATTTGGTTATATTTTTTTAGAAACTATTTTATGAAAATCATTTTCACAAATAAAGAAATTACTAAAATAAATAAAAATTTGTAAATAAGTGTTAATTGTACATTGAATACTAAAGAAGTGTCTATAAAAATGTAAATAATTAAAACTATTTTAGATGTAGTTTCGATTAAAGTTACATATAGAATACTTTTTTGAATATTTTAGAGGATGTTTGAATATTTTCTATTGTGGGGGATATTTTTTGATATGGGAATATGATTTAAATTTTTTGGGTTTTAATTCCCTTAATTTCTGTTTTAGATGTTGTTTTGGGTCCATATAATGCCTCAAATGTTCATAAATTTTTAATAATTTTGGGGGTGGCTAGTGAAGTGACCCATGATAAATATTACAATATAATATATAATTTTAAAATAAAAATATACATTAAATTATAAACTAAAAATTTTGAGAATCCCGAGGGATAGTGTATTTTTATAATTTTTTTACAGGAAAATTATTTTATTACTATTGTAGACATTTACCTATAATATCATCACACTATATCTTATTTCAAACATCCATTATGTTAAAGTCATCCTCCCTATTTTTGGGATTAATACATTAAAATAGTGTGAGGTCAAACACCCTATAAGGGAAAAATAGTCAAAACAATATATTAAATTTGTAGAGATTATATATATATGAGAAAATATACGATAGATAGAATTATGTGAATAAAATTACATAAAATCCTAAACACATTTTATTTAGAATTATAGGGTACCGGGTTATCCAATTTGTTCAAATATATAATATAACAAATTGAATGAAAAAACATGTGAATTTATTAATGAGTTAAAGAGAATAACACAATCACTTATCAAAGGTGTGTGGTTCCAAATATAATTATATAAACACTATATCATTGATATTACATCACAACTTATTTCAATTTTTTCATATGGTATCCAAACTTATTTCTCATTGAATACTAGGAATAAAAACTTGTTTCCCATACTGGATTAGGGGTCATAACCTCATTCCCATTTTCAATCTAGTATTAGAACTCAATTTACCTATATGTCAGGACCTATAAATCATTTCCCATTGTATTGTGGTGAGATATAGGTCCCACACAGCAATTATATATTATCCATACACTTGTATTCCAATAGAAGGAAACTTATTCTTTCATAATTAAAACCAATGATTATCCTTAAAAGAAAAATATGAATATCACGTTAATTGATAAAAGTGATTATCCTTAAAAGGAAAAGATAAATATCATGTGAATTGATACATATTTTAATATTAAAATAATAAGGGATATCATTAGCTTCTTGTGAACACATAGTCTTAAAATAAACGGTCATTTAATAGAAATAAACACATAATAGGAAATTAATTATTCAATAAATACTCTAATTTTAATTAAAACAAAATAACACATTTCAGGGGATTTTCATTATGAAATAATTTCCCTAAGTGATATAAAATTAAAAATAATATATAAAATGAGAGCATTGAATATACGGACCATTTTAATTTTATGTTTAAAATGAATGGAATAGCTCAAAGAAAGAAATTTTGTTAACCAATGTCCTTAAGTGTCAAGGAATGGAAAAAAATACAAGAAAAAAATATAGAAAATATATTTAAAATATCATGAAATTTATGTTTCATATTCAACATGAATGCAATAGGGATGTTAATAAACAATTCATAACATTAAAAAATATATAAAAATATATATGTCTAATGTGATTGAATATAGAGACATGTGGCCCATACCATTGATCATTCCTTCAATGAATACACTCTATAATCTAGCATAAAAAACTAAAAAACATAACAATATATTTTAGAACCATATTAAACCATAAAACTATTTAGAATTTGAATTTATAATCACGATATACATATAGTAGTTAGTTAATAACTATTTTTCTCAACAAGATTTTATAGTTTCAGATATTTTATCGACATTCCCATGAGATGGGATAATATTCATTAATTATTCAAATATAATATTATTATGATTATTAAATAAATTTAAATGTATTAATTATAATGATTTATAAATATTAAATTTTCATTCATGAGTGCTTCATTAATTTTCCCTATAGATAAAATCTACACTACAAACACATAAATAAGTTTCATTATGATCAAATGTTGTTTTAATAATTTTTTATATAAATATTGATGTATCATATCTAGAACAAAAAATTAAATAATTATTTCATAATTTATGTCATATTATAAATTTAATTATGTTTTTTAGTCATCAAAGCAATAATTTCATAGAATTTATCAAGTAGGTGGTTAAATCAACCCAAACATGGACATGCCATGATTAATTTAATATTATGATGTGATATTATTATAATGTAATTAGATAACTATCATAATTATAACATTTGTAGTTTTTAGTGTAATATATCATAATTATAAATAACTTGGAGGCTTGGAGATGGATAAGGAATAATAACATTTTATGAACAAATTATTTTCCCTTGTTTTTAACATGTCTAGGATAAAAAATTTAAAATAATTTTCTTATCACAAATATTATTAATTATTTTCTAAATTTTAATCACCAGGATTGTATTCAAATAAAAATAATAATATTTATCCTTAAAATAATTACTATAACTAAAAATCAATGGAAATAATAAAAAATGGAGTACATAATTCCATTGAGGAAGTTGTCCAAACAACCATATTAAGGCTCATTTTATTCTCATAGAAAGAGAGGGAGGAGTGGCGTGAATTATTATTTAATATTAATAAATAAATAACAAATATAAAAATTATATATTAAATTAAAATTTTATTTATTTTCTGTAGGTGGTTATGTAAAATGAACATGTTCCTTTGTGTAGGTGGTAGTCCACACATATGAAACATTTATATATATTAATTTTTCATAATAGAAAATAGAAGGGTGGTTAATGATTGTCCCATAATTATAAAAACTTATCATTATCCTGGTCATATTAGTGATCTAATATTTGGATTTTTTTTAATTTATATAATATGTACTGCACATTATGAAATAGAAAATAGGGAAGGGTGGTTAGAAATTTATTCTTCTATACATGGATTATCTATTTTTTGAAGGGAGATTATATATTCAAGGATGGTCATTATAGAAGATTATAACTGCTATAAGTAGGTTATGAGTGTTTATGACAGTGTTTGGAAATTATTGGGTCATTCATATGGGATTTTTCTTTTGGTACATTTAAAGTGAGTACATCCCCATTGATAAGTGAAAATGGATGTCATTTTTTAAAATACCCTGATCTTTTTGACAATAGAAATTAATTTTTCATGTATGTAGATCCAAGGTATTATAATAATGGAGATAATAATTGAAAATATTTAAAAGTGAATAATCCAAAAATTCTGATACATGTTTTAAACATTTTAGAGGTGATTTATTTTTTTTAACTTATACTATTTTAAATTTTACCAATGTAATAATTTTTACCTAACACAAAAAAATTATTTTTTTATTTTAAAAGAAAACATATAGATATTAATTAATCTTAAACGAGTGATTCCAAATTTAAAATCCACATAAATTGAATATATTTCTTGAATTTATAAAATATAATTTTAAAATATTATGTATATAATGTTTTAAAAAAATCACCGACAAATAAATAACATAAATTATAAAACAATTAATGAAAGTTTTTAATGATGAATATTATTTAAAATAATTAAAAATATAACATAAAACATACATTTTTTATGAGAAAATGGCTTTCATAAGTTTGAAAAAGATTTCTATAAACTAATAATTCCATAAAATGCTCATTTTTTAAACATTATATTAGACTATTCACCTAAAATACAATTTTTTTTAAACATATCAAATATTAATATTAATTTAAAATATAAATTACAAATCCATAAATTCTATTAATACTTTAAAATTCTCACCCTAAAATTTTTCTTTTATTAAAATAAAAAACATAATGTTAAACGAATACCTATTTTTATTGTAAAACCAATTATGGTATATTATCTATTTTTATTCAAGTTACTTATAATTTACTATTTAAAACAGTTTTCATACATTATTTATCTGATATGTAAATAAAATTGAAATACCAGATAATTGGGGAAAAATATTTTATTAGTTTATCATATTCACTAGTTGGTTTTATATTTAATGTGAACATTATTTCGTTCCTTTCTTATATATATATATATATATCGTAATTCTGTTACCTCTTTTAATTCATGCAACTTCTATGGATTCCTTACCAAGGTCTATATTTGGTTGGTATAAGTGTTGTGTGTAGAGAAAGCTATTGTGCATTTTATTTAAAACATTTATCATCATTATTTAGTATTGATAAGTTATTTAATTCTCTGGAACATCTCCATCATTTTTTCAACATGATCCTAATCTATCAGCTTCTTCCCTCCTAATTCATTTAAAATAGGATGGGGTCCTCAAACTATTACAATAAATAGCCTCATGTAGTTTCATATGAATTTTATAATAGAAACTGCTATAATATTAGTACTCTATTAGTTGGTGTTGTAAATAGAAACACATTTGGAAATTATTAGAAAAAATATTAGCATATATTTTGGAGTTTATATGGTCCTTTCAAACAAAAAAACATTTAATGGGGAAAATATTATTTTATTCTATTAGTTCTTGATGACATCCTAAGCTGATCAATTACATCCCAAATGGGTTTATGACTTCTTAAATTTTTGGGGGAACCATATAGTGAAATGCATGAATATTTTTTCCATTTACACACTAGTGTGGTCAATGTTTTCAACATACCCTTATATTTTTTCCTTTAGACATATAATATTCCATTTAATACATTAAGATATTTATTCGAAAATTTCACTCCTCAAAAAATACCACATATTTTTTATTTTCGGACAAATGTAATCATATTAAATTTATTATTAATATAGAAGGATTAGATATTTCTATCATTCAAAATTTCTATCCTCAGTTAAGGTTTTAATTAAAAACTAATGAGGTTAATTTAGTTATATATAGGTTTTTATAAAATATAAACTCCTAAAACATTTTTACCAATTTATATAGATACACATAATAATTTTGTTATTATATGATCTTTATATGTAGTCATTTGGGAAATTTGGTACTTTAAAAAATCCCTTATAACATCAGGATTCATCATATGAAAATACATAAGTCATGGTAAAAATAAATAATTCAACATTTATTGTGTAGCATTATCATTTATACTTATAGAATCAAACAACTTAGTTCACTTCTTGGGTTGTTAATGTATTAATCAGTCATAGAATTTTATGAATTCTAATAATATAATTTCAAAATTATTCAACTTCATTTGTGAAAATTTATATTTAAAGATATTACAACCAAAATTTATATCAAATCATTCTATACAAAGATCATGTATCAATGTAATTAAAGAAAATATCACCAGATATGTATCTAAATAAATAGTTTTATATTTTTGTCATGAGTTAATAATTGGGGTGATATATAATAAATCAAATTATCATTTCAAATGAGGAAAAAACAAAATCCTTTTTTAATGAATATCTATATATTACAAATGCATCCACACTACATGGTATTTTATTTTTAGTTTAAATGACCATCCCATTTATTATTTCAATGAAACATTCATTACATTACTCTTTCTAATGAAATATTACTCACCTTTGTATTATGATTTTTATTATATTTTATATGAATTGGGAATTTCTCTAAACATTTGTATAATCACATTCTAATCCATGAATAATATGTATTGAATTTATAGTGGCATGTTTGAAAAATTTACAACAACATTAATCATTGATGAAATTAAAGATATTCCCCTTCTTATAATTACATGTAATATACCGGAATTTTAAATAGAATGACTATCACTGATAGTGTACATGATAAGAAACAAAGAGTTTAAACGAACAAAAAAATATAACTATTTAAATGTGTCTATTATTAAATAATAGTTAATTTTGAGGGTATTAACATGAATAACAAATTCAGGAAATAAATATATATTTTCTGCTAAATTTTAATATATAGAAATTGATAGGAAATAAGAACTTAATTTTTATTTAATTAATTATATTATTTAAAATATTTTTTCTTAAAAATGGGGTTTATTGTAGTTTATGTGTGATTATAATGATTAATATATGAAGTTTTCTAAAATTTATTTGTCAAAGTGAATTAAATTTTTTATTTATCCTATAAATATTTTATTAGGATGATTTGTTTGAAAATTTTCAAAAAAAAATTTTAGAGAAGAATTGAAAATATCCTTGAAAGTAAAATCTATGTTTAATGAATAAAAATATTAATGAATTATGAAAATTATAATAATAAAATTCCAATAAGAGAATATCTCATCAAGAACATTATTGATCCATATTAACTAAAGAGTAATAATCCATTTATTATCAAGTCCATCAGCCAAGAAATGTTCCTCGTCATATTCATGTGTGGTGATTTTGTTTAAGATAATAAAGTGAGTTAATGCAATTTCTCCCTAGGATTGTCATCTTCCCTGAAATAAAAATAATTATATTCCTGATAGCTGTCAAAAAAATTGTGGTTCCACATTAAATACATATGTTTAGGAATCATCATTTCTTTTCAATTTCCATCACATTAATTATACCATGAATTTCATCATGAAGGAATGTGGTGACTCTGGAAGCACCATAGAATTATACCACTCCATCACCACTATCAATTCTGAATATCACCTTCTTTATAAGAGTAATAGAATTTCCTCTTTTGGATTCATTTGTATTTCTTTTTAGCCAACCTAGAATTTGATGGATCAACAAAAAATATGTGGTTAACTAAGGATGATGATACTTATATAGTGAACATGGATGTGGCGAGAGGGGGGAAAAATTCATTATGGTATGTTATCCATCCTCATATACTGAATATCTAAGGTCATAACCACTGGATTATGGGTAGGGGTGGAATTTCTTTTTGGCATCATAACTAGGTCTGATCCTAGCATGGGTTCCTCGACCTTTGAGTTTCAGATATTAACTTCACATGTTCTTGTCAAAATCATCATTTCATTAATGACATTCTTGATAGTCAACAATGAATTTTCTATAATCTTATTGATTTCAAAAATGAATAGGATAGTTGTATCTTTACCGGATCCTCATTTGGATCCTTCACAATTAATGATTTCATAAGTGTGACGATGAAACCTGATCTTAGGGATAGATGGGGCGAGGTGTTATGGTGCAATCTGATTCTAGTGAAGTATAACTTTATACAATAAAGAATTAGAAATCGAGCCCAACCAACTACTGATATTATCAAGAGAACTAGAATGAATATTACATCGAGCCTTTTATGTTCTAGGTACTGAAAGGATGAGAGAAAGCTTCACTTGTTCTTCGATGGATCCTAGGTGAACTCAGTCCAGTTAACATTTATAAATTTCATGGGAATATCTTCTCAAGGAATTCTTCAATATAAAATTTTGATCAACTAGTTTCATGTTCTTAGAATAGAGGTAGTGGAGTTGTATTCATGATCCATAGTTTTTCTGGATGGCTACTAGAACCTCTAAAATTCTCGGAATGCCACTTGAGTTGATGATACTTCAAGCATGGGCCAAGATATTGTGTAAAACAAAAAAAAAATACTAGTTTGATATGGATCTCCACATCAAAAACTGGGAGGAGGTTCCTATAATAAAACATATCCTCACTCCTAAAACCACTGATTTTACTCCAGGACAGATTAGGGTCATTGGGTTCGCTAGAATCCCTCCACCATATTAGGTGAAAAACTCAACACATATGTATACTTTATCATGTGGGTTGTGATAGGTGTAGGTGCGGTTTTGAAAAATTTGGAGTCCATCATTCTTAAATTCATTACATATTTTGGCATCAGGGACTCCCTCCAAATAGATGTGATAGAGATGATCACATGGATCCTTCTATGGATATATAACAATATTACCCTATCATATATTGTAATTGGCTTCTTATCACTATACAACTCACTAGACGGACATGGAAACATTCCATGGTCAACAAAATATATTTTTTGGTTGAGAATGACCATTATTTGTAACCACATGATGTTGCTTCAAACAATAATATTGGGAATCAAAGTGGAAGACTATCTAGATTCAATGTCGCAAAAAATGAAAGTATCTAGTGCTTCCATATAATAAATTTTCTGTCAGTGGATGTGGATAATCTCATGATGGAAAATGGAGTTAGGAGTCACTAATTTTGTCTTTCCTAAATCTTGGTGTCTTTGTTTCATTTGTTTTTTTGTTTACATTCTATGTGGAATTTCATTCCATGATAATAAAAAATTATCACTGATGATGATGGTTATGAACAAAAATATCATATTTATGTTAGCTCAATATCAATTATGAGTATCGTTTCATTGTTTCAAAATAGTAATAATATATGCTAGATATGAATAGAGGAAAAAATAAACACCATAATGAACCCATTTATTTATAATTTCCTAAAAGGTGAGTATGAATAGGATAGTTACCATAAGAAGAATGTTTAAAATCTATTAAAAAAGATGAATCTGAATACATTTTAGAAGGTTCTCTCGAATTCTTGTGATACATGGCATACCTACCTAGAAAAAATATTCTAATTCTATGCACAATGCAGTTTCTGTAACATAGATCAAGAATAAAAGGTCAATATTCTCCATGTGATGGTTTTTTGGATACATCTTGTGTATATATTAACTCCCATACCATGTATAAAATATTCATAATGAATCTTATAGTACATTACCATCCATGTGATTGAGAATATCGATGAAATAACCCATCCTTTGATCAAAACATTTTAATATCTAGAATATTACCATGCATAAACTCAAGTTATATCTCTTTAAGGTTGATCCTCACATTTGAGAGAGATTCCCAAACAATACCATCATTATTATTAATGAAGTTATAGATCAAAACTAAATCTATAATTTCAGTAGGAATAAGTAAAATGAAGATATCTATATTTTATTTGATCATTAAATGTTTTTAAATAAAAGGATCATAGGAATTAAGATTGTTGATAAGAGGCAAAACATTCCAATTGTGTTTCCTAAAATTTATGAAAGAATTTATGTTGTCCAGCAAAAGAGAGTTTGCAAAAATTATAGTTAAAGTGATATTGATGGCATCCAAATAGATGATTTCAAATAATTTGAATTCATAGTTTGGATATTTTTTTTAAATATGGATCATAGAAAATAAATATCCTCTGAATTCTCATTAATAAGAATCGACATGAAGATAGCTTGAAAATATTGATTCAATTTTTTGAGATTTTTTCTTGTCAATCCCAGAATATTAAATTAGTGTTTTTATATTTTCCCATGAGACGGTCATTTATATTTTTTGAGGAATACATGAACTCTAAGAATTTTTTTTATAAAAGTTATGATAGTATTAATTATGTAATTCATAAATTTATATAACATAAAAAGAGAAAAAAATATTGACACTGTAATATATTTGGCAAAGATCACCCTTAGTATGACTAGTAGTGTCATGCCTTCCCATGTAGCCAATTGATTTTTGACTGAGATCACAATTTGAATGAAATGAATGACATGTGGTTTTGCTAAAATATAGGATTTTGTGATAAGTAAAAAGTACCACACCATCCCTAATCACCAAATCATCAATGTTGTCAATATTTCTAGCTATAATGAAATTTTTTTCAATGTATTTGAATGAATTATTCCAACTAATTTCCTCAGCGGATGCTTTTTATAATGAATGAGATAATTTTTGGTGTTTTTGATATTTATTTTTTATCTATAAGTGATTAATATTATTTCATAAAATTATAGTAAGTTATTGGGGTCATCAAGGCCATTTGAATCACTGATTTCCTTGAGTTAATTTTGACTTCCATGTTGAGAAGGAGCCTTCCTCTGTAATATTCTACAATAGAGAAAATAATGACTGAGAGACGATCAAAATGAATTACACATCTGTTACAAGTGAAATATTCTTCAGGGTGTCCATTTATACGAATTTAAATATGTATTGATCTTATAATAATTGTATCCTATTTAATAAAAAATAAATCAATGAAAAAATTGTTTAAAATCTTATAAATAAAGATTTTTTTATAGCATATCAAAATATTTTATAACATAATGCTTGTGAGTGATGTTACCCTTCTAGAGGATTTAATAGAAATATTAATTCAGTCAAAATATTTTACAAGTAAATATATAATATTTCTTCATTTGATGAAGCCAAACTCTTTTATATACACATTATTTTTGAAATGGTTAAATTTTTAGTAAACTTTAAAAATAAAAAATTTATAAATCTATCATATCATTTATATCATAAAGAAGATTTGTGATTTTAATTCGATCTCAATTTAAACTAGTTAATATTTATTAAGATATAATTTTTTTAATTACATTATAATCATCCATATAACTTATTTTTTTACAAAAACATTTTTGGGCATAAATAAACATTTTCATGAGTTTTTTTCATTTATTATTTAGTGATTGATTTTAAAACAAAATCTTCCCCTTCTATGATTTGAGTTTTGATATATAAATTTAATATTTGGAATTAGTGGATAAAAATTTATTTAATATTTCTTTTTTATTTTTCCTTAATACAAAAATTAACCTTAATACTATTTATAACATTAGTAATGGTTATATCAAGTAATGAATGTTTACAATAAAATGATATGGATTATAAAATAATCATAAAATATAATTATATTTGATGCTTACATTTTTTTCAAATTTCCTCCGTCATTTGGTAATATGTAATTTAATTTCCATTTTGAAGAGATTATGTTATTTATAGTATTCTCATTCATGATATGTAAAAAATGTCACTCTATTAATTTTAATAATAATTAGATTTTGATTATGGTGTCATACATTGGATATGTTATATTGTAAATTTTATATTTAATGATAAAATATTTATTTTCATAATGAAATTTTATTTTTAATTATTAGTGAAGAAATAATTATATTATATACTTATATAGAAATGATGCAGTAATTATTCAATTAATGTAAAATATAAATTATATTTTAAATATTAAATTCAATATAATTTTTTATAATAAATTTAAAGCACAAATTTTATATATCTCATTAACATGTTATGTATTTATTTAAAAACATTTATGGAATTATATCAGTTATAGTGATATAATTACATATAACTCAATGAATATATGAAAAAATTAACATTAGTGATATTTAAAAATAAATAATAATTTATTAAATGATATATGATACCTAAAAATATTGGATCCTTAAAATTTGTTAGGATATTCATGTTAATATAATCCATGATCCAATTAGAGGACCTTTTTCCATTTATACTAACTAATTGACCCATAATGTGAAAAATAATTAGTGTCAATGTATGTTTATAAAGTGTTAATCTATGGTTAAAACGAAATTATGAGGTTATATATGAGACAAATACTTGACAAAAAATAATTTTAGGGGAATATTTTGACCAATATTAATAATTTATTCAAAAATAATCACATTAGATGCATTTGTAATTGAAAATTAATTTTTTTTATTTAATATTTTAATAAATTCTAATAGTTCCCCTCCTCTAGCTTATAAAATAGAAAATCCTCTTATTATTACTTCACACATAAAAATCCATATAGTTCAGAAAGTACCTAAAAACTAAAATCAAATCTATAAACTCATTTTGTAGGTCTTGTTTTAGTTTGGATAACATTCTTAAAGGTTTTAATGTGTTAAAAAATTTGGTTTTCCAAAGAAGAGTTATAATTTTAACCACATATTTTAGTTTTATTTTTTCTTCCATGTCCCTAAAATCATCATAATCCTTGATAAAATAATACACCTATTATTCTACATATAATGGTTTTTTATTATGATAATTTTCTAACCTATATCAATCTCTACATCCATCAAATGGGAAATGATAGCATCGTTTATGTGTACAAGAGACTACCGCCTCATGTACTGATGTTATTTATTTTATATCTCCTGTAATGGCCTGGACCCTCCCAGCCCATTACATTGCCAAAATGTGGATCCACCAAGATGGTGGCACCATTACTGTTTGGCTGTAATTCCCCTTTGCTTGTGTTTTCCTGCTAGTTTCCCAGTAGTGCAAATATTTACACAAACAATATCACTTGAACAAGAAAACAAGAATGGGTTAAATGGGAAATCGGTTCTGGGAATGAGTTTTGACTCGGCTGTGAGTAGTGTGCTTACTATGGATATTGACTAGGCTGTTCATGCTTGGGATGGGTGTGGAACACTAGGTTGGGATTAGTGCTAGTTACTTATATATATAATTTTACTTTTCATGTTCCTTATTCACTCCCCACCCAAGATGAGAACTTCGTGCCAAACACCCCCATTTTAGGGGGGAGGGTGTTCTTCCCAACATTCCTATGAGTGGCTGGTTATTAGATTTTTTTCCGCTCTCTTTCCATAATAGCCCAAGACTCTTCGGGCAGGTTGTGATGGACTGATGTCCATTATTAGCCCCAGATTCTTCAGGCAGAGTAGTGTGGTGGTTGGACCAGGTGTTTGAGGGCAGGTTTTTTCCCATGTATCTTCAGGATGAGGCCCAGGTGTCTTCGGGCATGACAGTAGTTTTCTGGACCAGGTTTCATCAGGCATGGCAGTATTTTTTCTTCCCTAAGTGTATGTGGTCATAGTTACATATGGTTTTTGTGGCCCAGGTGTCTGCAGGCAGGATGGTGGTTGTGGCCCATGTGTTTGTGTGTGGGATGTGTGGTTGTGTCCTAGGTGTGTGAGAGAGGGGTGTGGTAGTGGGACTTCAGTGAGAATGGAATGATTAGTTCGATCCATAGGAAGTCTTAAATAACAAGTGGGAAAGTGGCACGAGGTACCCAAACATTGATGTGCTATTACTATACATTACTTGACTTGCGTTATTTGGGGAGTGTGCCATAGTGAGGCTTGGGTGGATAGTTTTTCTTTTTTAGGTGTTTTTGTTCTCTCATTTCTCACAGGGCATTAGAATGCCTCCCCACTTGTGAATGAGAGTCTTTAGTTTTCCCTATTTAGTATACTTGTATGCTCACCCAATGTATATAAACTACTTTTAGGATTCCAAGAGGACTTCAGGGATCATATAGGGCTATACTTGCTCAGGCATTGGGGCAGTTGCAGTTGTGGTTTTGATTTTCTTTTGGTACCATACCCTTGTAGTTTTCTTATATCTTGTGGCTTTTACTTTTGTATCATGCATATGGGATTGGATTCTTTGGCTTAACATTTACCCTAGTTTTTGGTGTTGATGGGTTTTATCATCTTATCTACCAATCCTATTAAAGAAAAAGGGTAATGCATTCCATATTGTGTGTGATTCTATACCCTAGGTTCTAGTCACCACTCCGAGACTTATTGAAGGCGGGTCTCAGGAGTCATTATCTCTCCTTCAACTTGAAGAATGAAAGGTCTGGAAATCTGTTGTCCCTTCCCTCATCTTGGTGAAGGCGAGTCGTGATAGAATGGTATCAAAGGTGAGGTTGAGAGATTTGATGGAGTTTGGAGCTAGGAATAGTGAGGAATTCATGGGATGGTAGGGAAACAGTGTTGGGTGATCTTGCTGCATGAAATAGGTCAGGGATGACTGGCTAGGACACAGGATTTTAGGGCCCCTTGTGATCTGATGCAAGGACTCTGGACCTACCGAACGACCATGTAATGCTACACTGATTATAGGGTAGAGACCCTAGGAATGGTACATGCATCATAATGACTTTTGTTCTCGTGTTTCAAGGGTATTTTTGGGATTTGAAATGAATAAGATGTCTAAGAAAATTTAAGAAAAATATTCTACACTACTCGGGATTAGGCATTCCTTATTTACCTTGTAGCTATGGCACTTGGGAGATGACCACGAGTAGTGCGGGAGATCGAGGACCAGGAGGTTGACTTTTTCGATCGGTAAAGTACAGACGGAGAGGAGGAGTACAATCAGTGGAAGAGGATTCTTAG
This sequence comes from Viscum album, assembly GCA_963277665.1. NCBI lineage: Eukaryota > Viridiplantae > Streptophyta > Magnoliopsida > Santalales > Viscaceae > Viscum > Viscum album. Next base: position 1,098,955,229 of record OY728138.1, on the reverse strand, counting down.
TGATTTTGAGCGAAAGACCCTTGGGAAATACGAGAGCAGCATCTCAAACGTGGAGACAGAGAGATGGTTAGAGGAGCTGGTGATAGCGTTTAGCTTGATCCGGGATCTGATGGAGTACTAGGTTCCTCTGGCTATAAGCCAGATGTGTGGAGTAGCACGTCAGTGGTGGACGCTTTATCTTGGGGAGAAGAGGGAGTATGAGGTTACATGGATGGACTTCGAGAAGGAATTCCAGTCGGAATTCCTCTCCTCTACGATGAAGGCAGAGAAGATGTCGGAGCTACTCTCCCTCTAGCAGGGGAGCATGTTCGTGAGAGAGTTGGGGATCAAGTTCAAGGATCTCCTTCGCTTCCCTCCAGACCTTTTTCCGGATGAGGACTATCGGGTGAGACATTTGGAAGAGGCACTTCGACCTTCTCTCCAGTATGTTGTTACTCCCTTCAGCCTACTGATGTACATGGAGGTCCAGAAGAAGGCTGAAGTAGTAGAGAGGATTCACACTCCGGGAGGTGTATCGCAAGCGGGAATCTAGTTGGGTTCGTCGAAGGGGAATTTCGTCAGTAGCAGGCCTCCAGTATCAGGTCCCTCTAGGATTTGACCAGCAGGAAGCAGGCCTCAATAGTTCTAGTTCTGATATCCTGGACCTCTCCCTTTCTTTTCAACCCCATGACCGAGATGCTTCACTTGTGGAATCCATGGGACCTTCGTAATTAGTGCCCGGATAGAGTATATTATGGTGGGGATGGGAAAGTTCAGCGCCCACCTCAGCAGCAACATTTTCCAGCTTTTCCCTTTCAGTAGCAGTAGCAGGGGCATCAACCTCCCGCTCATCCGAGGGCATGCATCACTGGAGGAGGCCAACCATATGGTTCTCCTCAAGGGACTCAACTAGGGTGTGGTCGGGGAGGTGGACGACAGCCAAGAGGCGGGGGAAATGGGCGTCGTCAGTTGCACGCCACAGAGGCAGCAGTGCCAGCAGGGCCAGAGGTCGTTCGAGGTACGATCAGCTTGTTTAGTACTATTTCCTATGCCTTATTTGATACAGAAGTTTTTCACTCCTTTGTTTCACCCAGTCTGGCCCATGCTCCGGGTCTAGATGCCAATAGACTTCTAGATCACCTAGTGTTTAGTACACCAGTCGGAGGTCAAACCTGCTTGTTTTCTATTTTTTGAGGGTGTAGAATAATGATAGGGCCACATCAGTCTGTCAGGGATCTTATAATGTTGTAGATACATCCATTCGATGTCATCCTAGGCAATGACGGGCTGTTCTCTATTTGTTCCGTCATATAATCCTTCCGAGGAAGTGTCATGTTTTCAGACATAGGCGGCCGACGTGTAACTTTCATCAGCGAGCGGGGTGGCCAGAAAAATAGAATGCGAGAGGAGCCCCTGCTTTCTTTATTTACTAAGCAATCAGTGGAGTTGGTGGATGAAGAGATGGTAGAAGTTCCATGGGTCGTCAGTGAGTTTATGGATGTCTTCCCTGAGGAGGTAACGACTCTACCCCCTCGATGTGATATCGAGTTTGAGATAGACTTGCAACTTGGTGCCCTTATGATTTCTATGGCCCCCTACCGGATGGTTCCTTTTGAGTTACGGGAGTTGCAGATTCAGATTGAAGATCTGATGAAGAAGGTTTTTGTTCAACAATGTGCGTCACCATGGGGTGCTCTAGTCTTGTTCGAAAAGAAGGCAGATGGTGGTCTTAGGCAATGCATAGATTACAGGAGACTGAATCAGGTGGCGGTCAAGAATCACTACCCTCTTCCAAGGATAGACGATCTCTTTGACCAGCTGAAGGGAGAAGGTTGGTTCTCTATGATCGATCTATGGTCTGTATATCAACAGTTGAGGGTGAAGAAGGGGGACATCTCAAAGACTGCCTTCAAGTGTAGATTTGGGCACTTTGAGTTTGTGGTCCTGAGGTTCGGCGTTATGAATGCTCCAGCTGTGTTCGTGGAGCTCATGAGCATTGTCTTTCGAGGACACCTGGATCGGTTCGTGGTAGTTTTTGTTGATGACATCCTGATCAACTCTAGATCAGATGAGGATCAAGCTGATCCCCTCAGAACGGTTTTAGAGGTCCTCTGATAGCACCAACGCTATGGGAAGTTGTCCAAGTACAAGTTCTAGAGGCAAGATGTTCACTTCCTTGGGCATGTGGTGTCTGAAAAGGAAATAGCAGTGGACCCATCATAGGTCGAGGCAGTTGCTTCTTGGGCCGCACCAAAGAACGTGGCAGAGGTTCATAGATTCCTCAGACTGGAAGGTTACTACCGGAGGGTTGTACCGATCTTCTCTCGAGTGGAAGCAACTTTGACATCTTCGACCAAGAAGGTCCATGTTTTCATGTGGAGTGGACAATGCGAGGCAACCTTCAGCTATCTGAAGGAGAAGCTGTTTAGTTCCCCAGTGCTGAGATTACCAGAGGAGGGAGTAACATTTGAGGTGTTCTATGATGCTTCAGGATAAGGCCTCAGGTGTGTGATGATGCAACAACAAAGGGTGATCTATTATGGGTTTAAACAGTTACATCCTCATGAGTGTAATTTTGCCACTAGTGATCTAGAACATACAGTGGTCGTCTTCGTACTAATGTTGTTGTGGCATTACCTCATCGGAGAGCGCTTTGTGGTCTTCATAGATCACAAAAGTTAGAAGTATATATTCTCCCAATAGGACCTAAACATACGGCGGTGAGGGTGGATGGATTTCCTTTAGGAATACGACTTTGAGATTTCCTACACCTCAGGAAAAGGTAATGTGGTGGCCGATTCCTTGAGAAGGAAGTAGTAGAAGGATGTGGTTCGAGAGTCGGCAGATGCATGGAAGGCGATGGAGGAGTTGGCTGCCCTTCACCTGGATGTGAGGATGGATAGTGGTAGAGGATGCATGTATTAGATAACAGTACGGTATTCTCTTTTACGGCAGGTAGAGGAGTCTCAATGTGGAGACTCATAGAGTGACGTGATGTGTGACCGGGTTAACCAAGGCGATTCCCCGGAAGGGTGGACATAGGATTGTCAAAATTAGATGATTTTCTGGAGGAGCTTGTTTGTTCCATAGGCGATGCACCAGAGGGTTCTTGGTGATTTCAAAAACTCACCCCTAGTAGTGCACCTAGGTGGTTCCAAGATGTAACATGGTGTGAGGAGTCAGTTTTAGTGGCCTAGGGTAAAGCGGGCAGTGACGAAGTTCATAGAAAAGTGCCTAGTGTGTCAGTAGGTGAAGGCTGAACACCATGTTATTGTCGGCTTGTTGCAACCTTTAGATGTTTCTGAATGGAAGTGGGATGACATCTCAATGGATTTTGTCATAGGTCTACCCAAGGTTCAAGGATGCTGCAACGCTATCTGGGTAGTGGTGGACCGGTTGACGAAATCAGGTCACTTTCTGGAGATCAAGGAGTTGGGTGTAATGGATGCCCTAGCATAGAGGTATGTGGATGAGGTGGTTCAGTTTCATGGTGTTATGAGGTCCATATTATCTAATAGGGATGCATGGTTTACCTCATAAATCATTAGAGGATTTCATTATTATTTTGGAACCCAACAATTTATTTGCGTTGCTTTCCACCCCGAGACAGATGGACAGATGGAGCACACCGTCTAGAAAATGGGAGATATGTTGTGGGAATATATCCTGGATTTTGGGGGATCGTGGGTATGACACTTGACTCTAGTAGAGTTTGCGTACAAACCTAGATACCACTCTACCAATTGTATGGCTCCGTTCGAAGCTTTGTACGGAAGGTTGTGTCACTCACCCGTGTGCTGGATAGGAGTTGGGGATGTAGGTGTTCTTGGCCAGGACGTGGTGCAGAGCATGACGAAGAAGGTTCAGCTTATATAGGAGATAATGAAGGAATATCCGGACCGATAGAAGTCATATACCAAAAATAGGAGGGGAACCATGGAGTTCGAGGCCAGGGACCACGTGTTCTTGAATGTCTCTCCTTGGTGTGGGCAGCGGAGGTTCGGCAGGGGGAGTAAGCTTTCTCCCAGGTTTGTCAGACCATTTGAAGTGCTGTAGTGGGTCAGTGAAGTGGATTATAAACTATCATTGCCACCATAGCTACAAAGAGTGCATGATTTCATCCATGTGTCCCAGCTCTGTCGGTATCTGCATGACGATTCAGAAGTCCTCGACTGGGGAGAGCTAGATATCGGGGATGATGCAACGTTCATGGAGCGACAAGTGATGATCAAGTTTCATGAAGAGATGGTGCTTTGTGGGAGAACCATTCCATTGGTTCGTGTGTTGTGTAGACATGGTGGGCTTGAGGAAAGTACCTGGGAATGGGAGACGCAGATGTGCTCCCAGTACCCAGAGCTGTTTTGAGTTGTTCTGTTTTGTTGTATTTGTCTGTGATGGAATGATTTACCATGTTAACTATAGAATGTGCAGTTCTCCTTTTTATATTTATGTGTGTGATTTTTCCTGAAATGTTGGATGGGAGGACCTGATCCCTAGTTAAGACGCATTAAAGTGGATGCGCCTAAACCCGTGCGGGCAAGTCAGTGTCGCCCAAAGCGAATAATATCATAACATGGAGGAATGGAAACACCTCACCCACATGACCGAATAGTTTAATATTTTGGTTTGTATTGTTGCACGAGGGAGAGGATTGGTATGATTGTAACTGTTCAGGAGATAGATGAGGAAGGAGACGTTCCTTGGTAATAAAGAGGTTCACTTATGAGAGGTATCTTTTGAGGTGGTTGTTTGGACCCCTCTCCTTTCTTCGGGTCTTGTTATGATTTTCGAGGGAGAGAATAGTTTTACAGGTATCTGATGTAATGTCCCAGCACATCCTGACCCATTACTTTTACAAAACACTACACCACCAAGACGGTGGAATCGTGACGGTGGTACCGTATCATTACCCTTCTTTTGTTCATTTTATAGTTCCTCTCCAACAAAATAATTTTTTTGACGCTAAAAGATTTTAATACCCATTTTAAAGCCTATTTAAAGCCCATAATTAATACCTACAAAATCCAAAGAAACTTCCCCAAAGGGGGATATTATATAACAACTTAATATCATCATGTGTAACTGCCCCGGAATCCACTATCTGACTTTCAAGTCATTCAAAATTTCATATCCTGTAACAATAGGATCTCATTGATATATATTCCACTAGAGTCTCCTCTTATTCTCTATGGTTAGATTTCTTTCTTCCCCCTGGTGTGCCTAGAGTCCCACCTTCCCGTGGCTTGTGGTGTGCCTGTGCTGGATCATTTCTGCTCATCCTTGGAGTCCCTGACGTTCCTCCCCTACAAGTCGCACATCCCATGTTCTTGGCACGTGTGGAAGAACTTCGATCCCTGATCAACCAAGTAAGGATTTTCCTTGTTCTCTCCTTTCTGTGTATCATGTTGGGTGGGTAATCTACTGTTTCTGTGTGGTGGATGAAACCAAACCTTAACAAAGATAATAAACGTACTGTTAAAGGATGATGGGGTGCATCTGACATTTTTGTTTTATTATTTTGTGTTGCTCTGTGATTGTGAACTGTTTGGGAGTATGCTTGCTGAAAATCATTGTTGTTGGTGGTATTTCCTTGCACACTATTGAGCCTTTTCCTTTAGTGATGATTTAATGACTTTAATCTGGAAATTTGTTAATCACTTTAACTTATCTGGTTAAATGGATTCCCAGTGAACATAAATACTTGTGTGGTCACCCCAGTTAACCAACAGAATGAAGAAACTAATGAATGATGTGCTCGAACATGGAAGTTTCCATACTCTGTTTTGGTAGTGGGTGTGTTTTCTTGCAAGATGCTTATGAGGGAATGTGGGTGAGGATGGGATGCTCTGTTGTGGTATGGTTATTTGATGTGAATCAGATGGTGTGGGATTTATCTTATTGTGATGTGAATTGGGGTGGAATCCCATATTGTTGTCAAATAATTTGTAATGGTTTTAGGGATGCATGACTGTATCTTGAAGCCATTTTTGGTTCCAATACTTGGAGTGATCTCACTGTTGCTTCCCTTTTGATGAGAATTTAAAAGAGAACCGGGTGTGAATGTTTAAAATTCTATTTGGCTATAATTCCCCTTGGATTTTGTTTTCCTGATAGTTGCTCAGTAGTACAGAACATTGCTCAAATAGGATCACTTTAACATGAAAACAAGAATAGGTTAAATGGGAAATCAGTTCTGGGAATGAGTTGTGACTCGACTTCGAGTAGTGTGCTTACTATGGATAGTGACATGGCTGTTCGTGCTTGGGTTGGGTGTGTAACCCTAGGTTGTGATGAGTGATTGTTACTTATATATATATTTATATATAATTGTAGTTTTCATGTTTCTTATTCGTGCCCCACCCAAGTTGAAAACTTAGTGCCTAACACCCCCATTTCATGGGGGAGGTTGTTTTCCCCAAGACTCCTATGAGTGGCTGGTTATTAGCTCCTTTTCACCCCCCTTTTTCCTAATTGCCCAAGACTCTTCAGAAAGGTTGTGATGGCCTGAAGTTCATTATTATCCCATGATTATTCGGGCAGAGTGGTGTAGTGGTTAGCCCAGGTCTTTGGGGGTAGGTTGTTCCCATGTATCGTCGGGATGAGGCCCGAGTGTCTTTGGGCATGACAATAGCTTTCTGGCCTAGGTTTCCTCGGGTGTGGTAGTAGTTTTTCTTCCCTAGGTGTTTGCGGGAATGTTTACATATAGTTGTTGTAACCCAAGTGTCTGTGGGCAGGATGACGGTTGTGGGCCAGGTGTTTGCGGGCAGGATGTGTGGTTGTGGCCCAGGTGTGTGCAGGCGGGGTGTGGCAGTGGGACTACGATGAGAATGGTGGGATTGGTTCGATGCATAGGATGTCTTCAATAACTAGTGGGAAATTGGTGTGGTGTACCCAAACATTGATGTGCTATTACTATACATTACTTGACTTGTGTTATTTGGGGAGTGTGCCTTGGTGAGGCTTGGGCAGATAGTTTTCCTTGCTAGGTGTTTTTGTTGTCTTCTTTCTCATAGGGAATTAGAATGCCTCTACACTTGTGCACGAGAGTATTTGGTTCTCTCTACTGAGTATACTTGTATGCATACCCTACGTATATAAACAGCTCTCATGATTCTAGGAGGACATCAGGGAATGTGCACGGCCGTACTGGCTCAGACATTGGGCCAGTTGCAGTTGTTGTTTTTCTTTTCTTTTGGTACCTTACCCTTTTTGTTTCCTTATATCTTGTGGATTTTAATTTGGTAACATGCATATGGGAATGGTTTCTTTGGCTTTAATTTTACCCCAATTTTTAGTATTGTTGGGTTTTATCACCTTATCTCCCGATGTTATTAAAGAAATAGGGTAATGCCTTCCATCTTGTGTGAGATTCTATACCCTTGGTGCTAGTCACCACTCCGGGACCTATTGAAGGTGGGTCTCGGGGGTCATTATCTCTCCTTCAACTTGAAGAAGGAAGGGTCTAGCAATCTTCTGTCCCTTCCCTCATTTTGGTGAAGGTGGGTTGTGACATCTCCATAATTCCAGAGTGATTATAATGAAAGAATTAATTTTTATATTTTATATTAATGAAGTTTATATATGTTTTAAATATATTATATCATTTCCCTTCTTACCTATCCTTTTAATGAAAAATGACAATGTCGTTCGTACCTATATGTACACAACTACCTCCATGATGCGAAATGATTAGTTTTTTTAATAAAAAGATAACATTGAGGATATTTATAATTATATTATAAGGGTTAATATTATATTTATGATATTATGATTATTATAAAATTATAAAATAATACTTACCTTCTTTTTTTAATTATCTTCTAAAAATTGAAATGTTTCTCATGCATATATATGAAATACCACCTTCATGATCGCAACATTGTTCATTTTTCATTACCATATTTCATGATTGGTGTTGAAATTATTAAAGAAATATAAAAATGATAGTTATGTCCCAAATATTACAATATATATCATTGAACAATGTCCACCATGACCACGTTCAACCAACCAATGTCATTTATGACATATGATCCTAATATCAACAAAATGTAAAACTTGAAGTTATTTGATTAATTAATTATATGTAAAATTTTATTAAACTAAATAAAGGAATAATAAACTATATAATTTTTTTTTGAAATTATGAAATTAATATTTTTATTTTGGATGATAAAGAATTTATGAGAAAAATTAAACTAATGAAAAGATACATTCTTTTAAAAATTAACTTTTAATGTTTCTATTAAAACTCCCCCTTTCTTCAATATCAATATTTTCATAAAAATATAATAAATATGTTTTTCTAGAATTATAATATAATTTATTAAATATATTTTTACACTTTTTAGAAAAATAAAATTTTAAAGGATTTTGTTTCATTTTTCAAATGATGAACATTGTGACTTTTCTAACATTGAAGGATTGTTTTTTACTTATATAGAATAATTAGCCTTCAATAAATTTTGATGACATAACTATTTTAATTTTCCAATATAAATTTTCATAGTAATTTTTAATGATAATGATTTCATTATTATTTTCATTGATTTTATATTTCAAATGTTTATTTTTACGAATAAAGGATATTTTTTATGTGAATCTGTTTTTCACATGGGTTTAAAAGTGTTTTTATGGGGTTTATTACTAATATGGTACTTGTGAATTGTTTATAAAGGACTTACCCGCATTATTTCTCACAATTTATCCTGGTATATCCTTTTTTATGGGTGAACTTACACTGCACTCCAATGTATTGATTTATTTAGAGGTGGTAGTCCATCATATAGTTATTCCATTTGTAATAATGATTTTAAGAGTGATTGTAATAGTGATGTAGAAATGATGTCACAATGCACAAAAATGAAATTCCAATTCCTAATCATACATATCTAGGGAAACCAGTTTATTGAAAAGTTCAATATATTTAAATTTTAGAAGGAAAATTTATTTTATTTCTAGAATTTTTTTTTGGGTTTTATTTTTTTAAAATCGACTAAGAGATTTCTTATTTTATGTCTCCTAAATATATTTGTAGGCTCAACCCGTGTTTCTAAAATGTTTATCAATTTTTTAAGTATGGTTTAAAGACAATTATAAGTCAAGTTTAATTTTTAATGATTTTTCAATAAAAGAATCCATGTTACATTTTAAAGGTATTATATTGTAGAAAAAATTAACCCTAAATGGAATCTTCCACATTATAATTTATTGATTTATTATGTAACACGAACAAAAATAATTTTCAAGAAATATTAACAAAAAAGATATTTAAGAATTCCAAAATGTAAATTCAAAATCAAATTTACTCGAATATAAAATGTTTATGGCTAGGTCTTTATGGTCGGTATCAGAATAGTGGTTAGACATCATTGGATATTAGTAATTTTTAATAATAGGTTGTGTTTATCAGTATATTCTTCTAGTAAAATAAATATTTTATAAAATTTTCTAATTGTGAAAAATCAGTTACAAATATAAAGAGGAGGTTAAGAAATAGTATTTATATATCTTCTTGATTACATTCGTGGAATAATGATTTCAAAATCATGTCCTTATTATTTTTAAAACATTTATATGAATAAAATATTTTATATAATTTTAAATTAAATATAAATAGTCTCATTGAACCCTCAACACCACCATGGCTCATGGGGTTTTCTAATCAAATTAAATTTAAAATTTTATCATCATTCCCATTAAGGTAAATATTATTGGGGAATATTCATATATTTGACCATATCATCGGATCTTATGGCATTTAATTATTTTAAAAAACATGAAAATTAATTAGACAATCACATATAGAATTTATATTTATTATAAACTTATAGTATTTTGGGTCTCACTTTTGTTATTTTAATAGATCTAATGATTGAAATTTTCTATAAAACCCATATATAATTTTTTTACAAAAATATGTTTTTATCATTTTTTTAAATTACATGTCTTACCAAATTTTTTTTCAAAATAATTTATCTACCCACATATGTATGATGGAAACTAAAAGAGGTTTGTTTCAAAACAAGAATCAAGGGAAATTAAAGAATATAAAATTAAATTTTGTAATGAATAGACCTTATATATTCATGAACATAATGAAAATGAAATCATATAGATATCATGATAAAGGTATGACCTACTTTTATTTTTGACTTAGCACTTTTTTTAAATATTATAGAGATGAAATGTAAAATGAAAGAATATAAAATAATTTTTGAATTAAGATGATGATGTAATTATTGTGTATAATATTTTGGAATGGAAAATTAATTTCCAGAGATACCCTTTCTAATGATTTTTTTAATATTGAATATATTTTATTTATTTCTCAGGATGTTTATCACCTTTAAAAGAAGTTTATAAGTATTAATTTTTTATTAATGGAAAACTAGGAGTCTAGGTGAAAACCTATCATATATAGAGTGGTAGTGAATCTTAATCCCACACCCAATAAGAAACATGGGTACATAACCTTCCAATGGCCTATATTATGGTATGATTAGTATACTGTTTTTTTATTTGTTTAAGAAATATGATTGATAAAGTATATATTAATTTTAGTGAACAAAGGTTTTATCATATAGATAATCATGTTCTAGAAATTGGTTTAGTGGTTAAGTGATTAATGATATTTCAGAAGAGGATAATTATATTTATGGGGAACATTATAGGATTAATGTAAACATAATATTATGTAATTTTATTTAAGGAACATTGTTTAGATTGTATTTTTTAAGAATGTATGATTTTAATTTGTTTTTTGGTGATTTAGGTAATTTATTGAAATTATTAGAATATATTTTAGATTATGTGATTAGGGAAATCACATTTTCTGTTTGAGACTTCATGTGTAAATTATTTTATTTATAGATAAATGTTAAAAATAATCATGGAATACTATGTGATCAAATAATTCATATTTATTATGATTTTTTAGGATAATTAATTTCGGAATGGTCAATGTTTAACTTTTAGTATTATGTTAATTTATTTATTAAAATAATTTTTTATTCAATTGATTATTTATTAATTTTAATAAATTTCATATCATGTGATATTAATTTTGGTTGTGGATAATGTTTAAATACACGGGGAATACCTTTTTTTACCCATTGGGATTATGTGATATATTAGATATTAATTCTTGTGCTTCATGAATAATTAAAATTCATCTTGAATAATCACAATTTTTGGGAAAATGTGATATTGTGGTGGAAATTAATTTAAAGGATGAAACACTACCAATCATATAAATATATTTTTCAATGAGATTATACAATGAAGTAAATAAATGCCACAACACTTTGAAAATTATCTCATAAAAAATGTTTTATCCATTTAGTTTCTTTATTGAGAAAACATTGGAATTTTAACTAATCAGATATTTTTGGTTTTGTAGATGTTAATGTTCTCTTGAATATTTTTATATCACTCTCCATATGTCATTGGGTGATAGTTTTCTCTTCTAAATCCATGTTTTCATATCCCACAATCATTTTATTACATGTCATACTATATATGTGTTATCCCAGATTACCTTCATACATCCTTTTCTCCCTATTTAAGTGATTCTTTTATTCAACCTTTCTATGATGTAGTAATTCAAAAAAGGTATTTTGAATGGTGAAAACCCAGGTTGCTGAGGACGAGTTAGGATTCCGAGGACATAATTTCTTAAGTTCTAGATACAACATACTAATATTTTAAATTGTAAAATTTTGTTTGATTGTGAACAATATATGTAACATATATCCTAAACGAACAATAATATATTATTATTTAAATGTGACCATCAAAATAATGTTACTAAGTTAGAATATATGAATGGGAAGAACTGATTAATAAAATAAATATAGATTTCGAAATAAAAATTAATTAATTGAAAAATTATTTTTAAGTAATCATTAAGTTTTTTTTAAAGTAATTTAATTTATCAGAAATATGTTTTCATAAAAAATGGTTTATCATGTTTTTAGGAGTGAATATTATGATTAATTTCATAAGGGTTTATGAAATTTATTTCAAAAAAAGTACATAATTATTGGAATCATCTTTTCAAATTTATCTTTTGATAATGTTATTATAATTTTCTAAAATGATTATTATTTCAATAGATAATGAAAAATATCCTTTTTTAAAAAACTATTATTTTACATATACTAAAAATAACCTTTATAATGTTAATTTGATACAAAGGATACATAATTATTTTATTGTTATATGAATTTTAATTAATTAAATTTTAAAAATCAAAATACCTTGTTTTTTATAAAAAACATTTTAGGGCTTAAAATACAATTTTTCAAGAAAATTTATATTTCGGAATTTAGTGGGGTGGATTTTAAATTAAATTATGCAATATATGTTTTTTTTAAATTTTTTTAAACTTTTTTTTATATTTTTAATTACTAGTCAAAATTATATTAAATAGTTACTCTTAATTATTCGTTGATATGATTAATAACCTTAATAATTTTTATTATCATGGTTAATAATAAATCAGGTAAATAAAGATAAAAATGAAATTATACCTTTTATAAAATGACCCTAAACTGAAATTTATTTTATTTTATTATTTAAATTCCAATATTCATATTAAATTCTATTATACATCATTTTATTGTCATTTGGATGATATTAAGACATTTGTAGAATTTTATTTCTATAAAATTCAAAAATGATAAAAAACTATTTTGAGTAAAATTAATATTTTTAATTTTGGGTTTTCGAAAAGATATATCTATCTATGTATAGTTTTTTGAAATATAAGTAATTTGACTTCATCTTGGTAATTTATTTTAATTTATTTTTAATGATATAATTATCTTATGTTTTTACACAATAATGATGCAGTAATAATCAAATTATGGGATAACCCCAATAAAATATTGAAAAATGTTAAAAGTCGTTTAATTGGAGGTAACTTATGTAAAAAAGGAATATTATTGAATTAATTTAATAATTTTTGGATTTATTTAATTTTTTTTGGAATTATTAGTTTTATATTGATAATATTAAAATTATGGTAATGAATCGTTCTAAAAATTGACATTTGTAATATTTTGAAATAAATATCATTTTATTAAATTAAATTAAATTACGATAAATTTTATATTAACTTATGCTATTATGATATAGTTTATAATATCATATATGCCCCATTTATATATATTTTTCCATTATAGTAAATATATGGACCATTAAAGTGTAATTATCCTTGTTCTTATGGTATGTTTAAAAATGATTAATTATGGGTTAATCCCAAATGATCTGGGTATAAATGTGACCTATGAAATTATATAAATTATTATATAAGATTATTTATAACCATAAAAATATTTTTTTTTGAAATAGATCTTTTTTATCCATTTTTTTGAAAACTAATTTATATTTATTTGACATTTTGATTAATTCCAAGAGTTCCATTAACCTCTCTTACAAATAAAAACCTCTTATTCTCTATCATTCACAATTAAAACCCACTATATTCAAACCATAAATTATCAAATAGAATCAAAGAATTGCTATAATCATTATATATATCATTTTGATGAATAATACTAATAATAGGGGAATTTTGTGTTAATAAATAATGGTTTTCCAATGAAGAGGTATAATTTTAACCACATGTTTTAGTTTTATTTATTTTCCCCTGACCATAAAATCTTATTCAAATATTATTAGTTAATAACTCCCATATACTTCATATAATGATATGTTATTACGATAATTTCATTACCAATATCATTTTTCTCTTATATGAGAAGGGAAATAATACAATCATTTATGTGTACATTGGACTAATGCCTAACGAACTGATGTAATTCATTTTCCATCATGATATTTAATGAATACTCAAAATGATGGAATTAATATTTTTATATGATATTAATTAAAAATTTATTATTATGAAATTAAATTATATAATTTACTTTATATATTTTCATTTGAATAAAAAATGATAACATCGTTCATGTGTTTGTGGGGACTACCACATCCACGAAGTTATGTTATTATTTTTTTAGCACCAAAAAATAGGGATAATATATATAAGTATATTTAACTAGTTAATATGATAGTTATGAAATTATTTTTATTCTAAAAATATAAAATAATACTTACCTTCCTTATATAATTATATTTGAAAAATTAAAATGTTACTCCTTCATATGTATGTCATATCATCCCCTTGATTGTCACATTATTTATTTTTCATTTACATATTTTATGATTGGTTTTAGAAATATAATTAATGTATAAAAATAATACTTATTTCATGAATACTAATATTTATATGATATAAACATAGATACTTTTACCATCATCAAACTACCGAAGTCATTTTTTACATATGAGCTAAATATTGTCAAAACAACTAACTTTCATTTAATTGATTGAGTAATTGTATATAACAATATATTATATAGAATAAAGTAATAATTAACATTAAAAATGTTCTTAATAATGTATTAAATTTATATAGGTTTATTATTTATGATGATAAATAACTTCAAAGAAAATTATGACTCAATGTAAGGGGCTTTCTATTAAAATTTATCTTTTAATGTTTCCCTTAAAAATAAGTTTTCCTTCCTTGTTGATATTTTCTAAATAAATTTATTAAATTTTTTTTCAATAATCCTCTAAAAATTATTAAATGCATTTTTATTTTTATTTTAATTTTTTATAAAACTATTTTAATGGAATCTTTTTTGTTTTTTCCATGTAAGGTACTTTTTAACTTTTCTAACAAAAAATATATGAGGGATTATTTTTTGAAATATGTATCATGAGATTATTTTTCAAACAACATGGAAAACTTTTATGTTTAATTATCCTATATTATATTTCATTTTTTGTTTAAATGGAATTTTTTAATTATGCCCTATGTTTTTCAATTTAAAAAAAAACTACTCAGGATAAATTAAAATGTGACATCCAAAATTGTATTTCACATTGGTTTAAAAGTGTTTTCAATGGTTTTATTCATGATGTGGTGGTTGTATATTTTTAATAAGGTTTGAACACTATTATATCTTGTGGGTGAGTGTATTATATCATATAAAATGGGTATGCCTAGATAGTTCTCCAATATACTGCGTTCTATGGAGGTGGATGTTGACCATATGGATATTCTATTTATAACATTGAATGTAAGAGTGATATAAAAATTATTTCCCAAGTCACATTTATGGATTTTATATAAATAATAATTATTTTTTATGGAATTTATTTTTAGAATTTATCATAATGAAATTTTAATAAGAAAATTTATTTTCTATTCGAATGAAAATGTATGTTTTTATAAAAAGGGGTTTTTGGGGATTTTATGTTTTAATATGGACTAATATGTTTATTATTTTATTTCACATATCGAGAATTTTATTCTCATAGATTATTTTTAAAATGATATTTTTTTAGTACAGGTAAGAGAAAATATGAATTCAATTTTAATGATTTATATATTTTCCATCAAGAAAATTCACATATTATTTGAAAATATTTTTATTGTGGAAAAGCATATACTAAATAGAGGTTTCCACATTGTAATTTATTGGTGTTTTATGTAACAGTTGTGACCTAATTCTTTAAAACTATAAAACTGAAAAGGAATTTGTGAATTAATTAATTTGAATGCAAGAATAAATTTATTATTGACATAACTTAACCAAATGGGGCCCAATCTACAACTACCTCATGCCCGTATTCATTGGAAATGGGCAGCGATAAGCAATAAAAAGAATAAATGATATAGGAGGAATTTTCATAATGTACCTATACAAACACTTGACCATCTCCATATAATTTTTACGAGGAATAATAATAAAATATGTTTGACATGAGGAATAAACTATTATTGTAAAATCTATAGGGATTACATAAAAACAAAAAATTAAACATAAAATAAAATGGGGAAAAATTCACACCCTACCCGAAATATGTCCAAACAAAAAAATGACTAGAATGTAAATTATAAGGGATACCATCAGTAAATCACTAAGATCTAAACACTATCTAATGTAAAATTCACAGGCTATCTGTATGATCCTTTATAATTGTTGTTGTCCTTTCCATCATCTTCATAAGACACGAAACAAGTGGAAAATTCCCATGCGGGGGTGAGTATATACATACCTTGTAGGACACCAAAAACATGAAGGGGAAGAGTAATATACATAATAGGAAATAATAAATCTTAAGCTAATGAAAGTGATTAACAGATCCAATAACATGGATACAAATATACCAATGATCAAAAAATGAATCCCAAACCAGAGACAAATGGGATCTCCATCTCATATACTAGACAAGAAAGTGTTTAAACCATTCAATAGTCTATTAATGAGTCCCAACATCATGTGTGTATTCTCAAAGAAACATCAATTTCAACAAACATCTCTCTATTGTGATTCAAAGTCGAGGGGTGAAAATCTATAGGCAGAGGACCCATGCCCTCGTACAACACGAGGGTTCCACTCATGTAGTTGATAGAGGACCCATGCCCTGACCCCAAATGAATGTTCCACTCTGGTAGTAGAAAGAAGACACATCCCATGATTAGTAGGAGGGTTACACTCTTATAGTAGATAGAGGACCCATTCCATACACAATATAATGGTTACACCTGGATATAAGATATAGAACCAACGCACTGCCAAGAGTGAGTGTATCACTGTAATGATAAATATAGGACCCGTAACCTACAAAACAAGATGGTTCCACTGTAGTGGAAAGTTAGTTGAACCATAACATTCATAGAAGTATGGTGTGACTCTTAAAGTCCATGGTGGTCCCATGCCATTACCAGTAGGAGGATTCCACTCTAATTTGTCAGATGATCCTACCCAATCACTCCATTCATCAAGTTTTATCTAAGGAATAATTATGACTGAAAAATATCACATCATCTCTAAAAATCCACCATTAAATCTACAATCATGTTCTATGTTGAAAACACTCAAGATAGGAAACTCACTGGCCAAAATTCTATTCCAAACAAAGGAGAAATTAGAGGTAGAAGTTTCATTGAAATTTAATTAGGTGTACATGACTTGTAATATAACCCACTAGGTGTGGGGTATAGATCCACTGACTAGATTAATCCATACTAGTACATGGATCAATAACCATGTATACCTCTACAACATTCTACATCACCCAGGGTCTAGAACGTGCACCTGGCCATGTCTATGTATACAAGTCATGCCTGTGTACCCTATACATGTACGGGTACATGGAAAGTACATGGATATTTCTTTGTCAATGCAATCCTAGGGTACATAATGTGTCACCCATACTAGCTCACAAGGTGTATGGGTTTCTCAGATGGAGTGTGTAACTTATAAACTCATGAAACCACATAATCACAATTTTTAAGAACATGTCTTATGTTCTTCCAAACTACATATATGTAGTCACATGTTTTACTTTAAAATAATATCTATTCCAATAATTCTTTATCCATTATATATTTCCGGAATCATGACTTGAATCCTCCCATAATCAATGAGGAGTCTTTTTTTCCATCCGTTCGTTGGCTGGGAAATGGATTTCCATCCCTTACCGCACGAATTTGTATGCACTTTCATATCATATGGTACCTCCTATCATTTCAAAGTGTATTATCTATAGTGGAAACAACTGCATTCGATAAATCCTAAAAATCTATCCTCGATTTTCAAGAAAATAATTAACTGTGAATCTCCTAAGAATTAGGGGGTTTGATGAGGCTCGATCGCACCCAGCAATTTCAAAATAAGACCTCATAAGAAAATAAATAAATAAAACAAAGAACGGATGGGTGAAAGAAAATAAAATTGATGTGAAACAATTTTTTTCCATGTGTTCTTGGAAAAAAAATACAAATTGGGAATTCGAGTGTGAGAAATTGAATAAATAATTTAAATTCAGTTCACATGCTCTTGAAAAGGCTCAACACGAATATAGATTATGAAATAGTATGATAATGCACAATATTTAAACAGATTATGGGATTAATACACAAATTTATATGTCCTAACATTAAAATAGAACATTTTTCTATTAAGAATATGCATGATAAATAATAGTAGTATTATTTGTTCTCTACACCTATATTCACCTAGATCAAGAGGATCATTCTCCTCTTTTCTCAGTCCACCAATGGAGGGCAGAAGGTAACTCCTCTCCATAGTCCTAGGGTTAGGGGGATAACCCTATAGATCTCTAATAATATTGTACTTATCTAATATTTTTTAGGTTAAATAATAAATTAATTTCATTAATTATTTAATTAACACACGTTACAGACATACAATGGTAACATTATCTGAATGCCCCACGTTGACAAATTTTAGGACATGTCTTGGATAAACCCTATTTTCTAGATTAAAATTGTTTTTCATATTATTGTTTCAATACATTTTTATGAGTTATAACATTTTATTTATAAAAACATGTCTGCGTGATATAAAATATATGTAATATTTTTATCAAATTATTTCCAGGAACACTAAGCCTCAAAATCGCACAACGAATTAACTCTTAGATTAAAAAATATTTATTGATTAACTCAAAGTATTTAATGGAAATAAGGTTCATTATATTATCCCCTCCTTCATTAATTTATTCTCACAAAATAAAAAAACCAATAAAAAATATTTGTATACTGAGACTTCATATAGAAATCTCACTCCAAACATCTCTCATACATGCTCTCGTATTGTCAGAACACATGAACCAATTGGGTGGTATATCCTTGTAGGTTCATCCCCTTATATTCCTAGATCTCCCCCATGTTCTCTGTAAATATGGAACCATTCAATATTTCAATCTCATTAAAATTAATAACTAGATAGTGGTGAGGCATGTATCTCATTAACTATGACACATGGAATATTTCATGCAGTAGCTCTGACTATGGGGTAGGGAGAGAAGTTAAGAAACCTCTCTAACCATATAAAAGATATCAAATAGACTGATAATGATCGGGGATATAAATTGTTCGTGGAATAATCTCAACAATCCTCATATTTTGGATACTCTGAAAAAATGTGATCTCCAATAGCAAACATCAAGGGACTATGATTTCGGTCTGCATAATATATTGTTTCTATTAGGGGATATCCTCATATTTTCACTTATGAATTATAAATTCATTATTTTCACATACCCCATATTTGGATATAAGAGATATGTGTCATCGATATCATTCCAAAATATGGGTGACTTAAAGTGTCTCTCATACATGGCCACAAAAGGTTCCATGCTAATAGTATAGTGGTATATATTATTTTTCCCAAACTCTGCCAATGTAAAGTGATCCTCCCATCTCCAGCCAATGTTTATCTTGAAGGAACTCTCAATGTCCACCATCACCAAGATAGTACACTCATTATTCCCATTTTTTAGAGGTTAAATGGTGTTCCCATCCTCATTATGGTCGTGAATACTTCCTTCAATGCTCTCCACAACCAGGACATGGACTACACATCACGACTAAATACAATAGTCGAGGGAACCCCATTAAGGAGGAAAATACATCATACATACTATTTCCCTAAAAACTTAAGAAAACACATCTCCATGATAGAAAGGAAGTGCACCGTCTTCATGAAGTCATTCAACTTTCACCCAGACGGCATCATGGTATATCACTATTAACAAAATCCAAATCAGAATGTCCATGGGTATACAACCAGATTTCTACTTTAAGAAATCAACAATTTTCCGCAAACCAGCTAGAACCTGGTGCTCAGCCTTCACTGACTGAAAGTTGATGCACTGAGAGATGAAATCATCTATGATCTATCTCACGTTGGCCCACAAAAACATCACCTGGTGGTCTCTTTACAAATTCCACACACCCGGATGTTTATCTAAAGGATATATTTGAATATATCTCATGAATTACTACCACATCATAACCAGGACCGTAATACTTCCCTAGAAAAGGGTGGTATGATTCCTTAATTAACAGGATCTATATGGGGAATATAATAAAGATATCTAGTCACGTAAAAAATCATAGTCAATGTCTCTCAACTGGGACTCTCTCACATGCAAGAGAAGTAGAGGATTCAACACCATCATCTAAAAAATGCATACTCCTACTCAATTAGGTTCAGATTCAATGAAGAAAACTTTTCTGATGTATCCTGCACGAAATGATCTTGGGGATTCCTACTAAGGTAATTTTCAACCATGTTTCACTTCCTAGGAGTACAAACAATACCAAAGACATAGTCTTACTAGAACTCCAACCAGGGTTTCTACATCATCTTTTGGTCACTTAGTATAAACACGTACCTGAGGTTATAATTGTTTGAGTAATCAAAAAATCACTTTCCAAGTAAATAGTGGCCCTCTATCATTAGTGCGATGACTTAAACTACCATATCTATTTTATGAGTCTTGTATTTATACTCATGGGGTCTCAAATTCCTTGACCCATATGTGATTAAAGGTTGTATCTACAAGAACATGCATCTATATAAGCACATAAGGCATCCAAATGCACTATGTACTTGACTACCTCATTTGGTAGTAACAAAATAGGTGCACTCATCAGTCTTAGCCTCTAATACTCAAAGACTCTCTAAATTTACCATGTAAAAGAAAAATGTCTTCCCTATCATTGTTATGGAGGTAAATAGGGATGAAATCTTGTAGAAGAGTTCCTCAAACATCTTATAGTACCTAACTATGCAAGGAAAACTCTAAAACTATGAAATTATCTTGGGTGACTCACAAGAAATAACCAGATAGATCTTTTTCCATGTCCAAAACGAATCATTTCTCAAAATCTTCATGCCCTATAATGAGTAAAATTTGGATCAGGAACTAGAACATCGAGAACATATAATAAATCTGGTGTTCCTAAATAAAATCCAGGCCCACCCTCTAGCAATTTACATGATCCTCCTATGAAACAACATATATGAGTATATTATTAATAAAAAAACCAAAAAATGTTCCTTGTACGGATGTACTAGCTTGTTCATTAATTACTTTAACACAAAAGGGGAATTTTTTCACACCAAAAGGAATTATCATGAACTCCTTGTGTCCATAAAGATATAATTTCTCCATATTCAAAACATCATCCTCACAAACTCTCAAATGGTTTTCTTAAGACCATAAATACAAATTTGAGATCCATCTAATACCTTTATATAGATATATTTTTTTAAATTCATATGACATATGTAATTGTTCTTAACCATGTTATAGTTCATATGAGGATAATCGACACAAATATGTAATGTCCCTTCCACGTTTTTGAAACAAAGTTAGATCTATCTAAGGGGACACCTTGGTTTTGATAAAACCATTATATCTACGGCACTCTATGTATAATTGTAGATCTTAAAGCTTGATAGTGGCCATATGATATGTGGAGGAAGATATCATACAATTATTTGGATTCATGTCAATGAAAAAATTCATCTCTCACCTTGGAAATCATCCAAAAATGTATTTGGAGAGTAACTCTATAAAATCCTCCAAAATTAAAGAAATTTGTAAAATTGAAGAGCTTACAACACAAAGTAATATGAAGAACAAATTATCGGTCATGATTTATACCCTCCTATTTTAAATACCAACCCATACCACCATGAGATCTTTCTCTTCCATTAAGGAGAATATAGTCCCACAAGTGAAATGGTATCTTACTCATCTATGGTGATTTTCAATCTATGATTGAACCATGAACAAAAAATACATTCCCAAGATGGAATCTTACTATTCTTTTACAATGACCAAAAGGTCCCACAAGAAGATCTGTCCTCCATGCAGTAGCTCACACTACTGAGAGATAAAATAAATAGAAGAACAATTACCTATAATGAAATCAATAAAAAGATGAAGGGATAAATCCTCAATTGGTATCTCTATCCCTCACACCAGGAGTAAAGATATGATGGAATGACATAAACATGTGTCTAATAATAATGAAGAAAGAGTACAATAAACACATATTGTACCTATAATCATCATGTGTGCCACTGGGTAATATGAATCCATAGCCTGTAGCTATCAGCTGTTCTGACTGCTAGCTCCCTTATCCTAATATAGAATCCTTGGTGATGATGGTGGAAGGATCTTATAGAATTATCAATAACACACATCTCCCACCACTAGATCCCAAAATGACCCTCTATCAATTCTTCCTTTTACCCTTTCCAGGGAGAACTGTGATCATGAAATTGCATTCATCATGGTGTTAATTCCCTTATATGTCATATTTATTCAACACGACTGGTGAGGAAATCATTGACCTTTTGAACTCTCAATTTGTATGCATTGAAAATCTCCTCTACATAATTCTCTGGTCCACTAGGATGTTATTAATCACTTGTCCGAGTCTGATCCCAGGATGATTTCAGGCACCAAGATTCAATCAAATGGTGCATGATAACTGTTTTAGATGACTCACCCCTATAAAACCCACTACCATATTCAGTTTATTGGTGTCCCCCTTATTAGAAAATCACCAACCCCAAAACGAACTAAACACCTCAACATATGTTTGAATGCTTTATGTCATATCACTAGAATGGATATCTCTGCAGAGACCCTTCTCAAGATTATGAACCTATAATTATCTATCCCTAATCATGTTGAGGGAATAGAACATAAGGTATATGAACCTCACAACATACAATAATTTTTTTTCACTCCCATCTATAGAACTATAATATCTTGAATCGAAAATGGGTGCAATAATTAGTGTTTGTACTCCTCAAGAAATAGATAGTAGATGTAAATCCATGAGAGTGTTGACTCATTATGCATCTATGTAACTAGGATCCACCAGAACACAAATAATCCATTGAAAATGTTGGATGACATTTCAACTACCTGATCAGTCTGTATTTGTATAATCCTTAATACATGGGTCACCACTACTAGAAAATAATCCACCACACGGGGATCTAGATCACCATGAGACCATAGTAGCCTCTTATGCTAGAGATCATGGAGTATGATAAGCCTATGAGCATCCTCATCCATATTTGACTGTATGATATTCTTCTGGATAGGTTTGGTGTTGTTATCTATCAATCTAGAAGATAAATCTTGTGTGATGAACCCTGAAATAAGGCCCCACCACTAATCGGATTGTCTATGATTCAAAATTAGTAACGATGCTAGCCTTCATCATAGTGGCATCATTAATATTTAATAAATATGTACCATAGTCAGATTGGAATACACACTCGCACATGGGGATATGAATCATGAATTGTGGTCATGGTTATTAATAATATATGATTTTTTTACCATTGATCCCTATAATCAATGTCTTGGTATATTGATTTGAAAAAAATATAGTCATATTCCTTGTGAATGGATCCATGATTTACCACACCAAAACTGGGTTACCTATCCTTAAACCCACACTTGAGAAAATTTAACATTGTTTCCCTAAATCCCAACCAAATCCTCATAAGGGGGAAAATCTCTGTACCATCCCAAGAAATAAACTTCTCAAATACCAATATATCACATCATGACCGAATGGGGCTCAATCCCCAACTCTCCCTGACCTGGATATATAATCCAAGTTTTGGTGATAAGTATCTAAATGTATAACTAATATTGGGGGATATTACCTAATGTACCTATACACACACACCTAAAAATATCAATATAGATTTATAGAGGATTAATAATAAATTAGACTAGATCTATACAATAAACCAATCATGTTAATACTATAGAGAGTAAAAGGGTATGATTGTGTAATGTGAAATGAAAATGGGGAAAATACATTCCCAAATAGAAAGATACCATAAACAAAAAAAAATTAGAAATTAAATTCTAAGTGATCCCAGTTCTGAATATCCAACTCTAGACACTATATGCGGTGAAATAAACTAGGGTATTCATATTCTCTTTTGTAATATCAGTCAACCTATCAATTTTCTTTCAATGACATGGCACATGTGGTCAAGGCCCATTAATGGTTGTGTATATACATACCATGTAGGAAACTCTAAAAGATATAGTGTGAGTATTAAGAGACATGAGAGAAAATAGGCATGAAAACAAAAATAAAGAGAGTAATAAATCATTAAACATGGATATGAATAAATAAATAAATATATATATATTATAAAGAAAATAATCCCAAATGTGGGAGAAAGGGGATCACCATCTCACATCAATTCCCAAGAAAGTGTAAAAATAGTTCCAATATTCCATCAAAAGTACAAAAAACAATCTTGACCAACGGTCCAAGAAACAACTATACCAGACCACACCTCTCCATTATGCCACACAATCAACGGGAAATAATCTTCTAGTTGAGAAGACATCCCTTTATACAATAGTATAGGTCCACTCAAGTAGTTGATATATGATCCATGACCTTACTCTATAGGAGGGTTGTAATCTATAAGTAGACATAAGAACCATGACTTTCTCACCCAGAGGGTTCCACTATATTATTATTTATAAGACACAAGCCCTACCCAATAAAAGTGTGCCACTTGGATAATAGATATATAAACAATGTCTTACCCATCATGTGGGTGCCACTCTAATGGTTAATAAAGGAACCTTACCCGATCTAGCAAGAGGGTTCTACTCTAGTTTGTAGGTAGAAGACCCATACCTCTCTTAGAAGGAGGTTTCCACAATAATAGTTGATCTAGGACACATGTATAACCCCACAGGTGGGTTCTACTTTTATCACACTGATGAGCATGCTCGATCACTTCTATCATCAAGCATCACCAAAAAGAATTGTCACACCCATAACATCTCTCATTAGAAATCAAATTCCACCAAGTTGGATTCCATCACGTTCAATGTGAATAAAAACAAAATATATTCAACCCACATTCCAAAATACACATCAAAATGAAGGAGATACCAGCATTAAAGACCCGTAAAATTCAAGGGAAATTTTTTCTTAATTTTCTTTGGAATTTTACAAGAGCGCGGTTTCAGACGGCACCTGATTCCGAGGCCCGGAGTGCCCGGAATCAATTTCAGAAGTTTGGCTCGGGTACGTTCAGTGAACGAACGAGCGGGAATTTCTAACATTTGATCCGGTGCTCGGAATTGAAATCCGAGGATACCGATGAACTCGCAACGCCAATATTCGCATAAGGAGACCTTTTACGAAGTTGCGTTTATTACGGGACGAAATTTAGTTTTTGGGAGAATTATAAAAAGTTGAATAAAAATGTGGAACACTTTTTATTTTACTTTGTTGGTTAACTTCTCTCAAAGGATGTTAGGGGTGGGACCCACACCCACTTAACCTCCCTTGAGAGGATTAAGTGTGGTGGGGACCACACGAACCTAACCTTCCATCTTCTCTCAAACTCCCTTTAACCCCTCTTTAAATGACATGACAACTTGTCATTTAATTTTGGAGTTATCTTCTTTGAATTTAAAACCTTTGAAATTCAATTTGTTAAGTTTGTGAATAAAATAAGACTCTATCTTATATTATTTGGTTAGAATTGTTTATCCATCTTGAGAGATTTTTGAGTTCTTCTCCTTCTTATTCAAACTTTGACGAAGAACGCTCAAGCTTTGACGAAGAATGCTCAAGCTCCGACGAAGAATGCCGCCCCTCTCTTCTTTGTCTTCCGTGTCAACGAAAGGGAAAACCGCTTCCTCCTAGGACTTCCTTCGTTGGCATACGAATATTCTCCAATGACATACCTCTTCGGACGTACCTCTTCATCAATGGATTTGACGAACGATTACCGCGATGCCCGACCTCCGCGACGTTGTCTTCCGCGGGTCGTTGACAATCTTCGAACTTGAACCCAAGGTAGGGGTTGTTGTTAATTGTTTATTTATTTATTCTTGTTTGTGGTTCTGGCATGACTAACGTGAGGATATTTAAATATGTGTTATCATTTAACGTGAGGGGGCCGGACCGCATGAACACGGCTGAACCCCCTCCTTTGTTCTTGTTGATTATCTTGCGGTTGAAACAAGATGGCGTGGTGCCGTCGCACCACGCGGATATTCGCACGAATATATTGTGCGGCACCGTCGCGCCGCACCATGGAAGGATCATAAAGAATGCGACGCCGTCGCACCGCGCCGGACGACGAACACCACAACCGGTTCCGGGCCGCGGCGGGACGAGAAGACCGGCGACCGGGCCGCCGACGTCGGAAGCCGGATAGGGGACCGGTTTGCCGGTCCCGTTAGAGAAAAACCGGCCGGCCAGGTGGCCGGCCGGAAGGTCAAAGGCTGGGGGAATTTAATTCCCCCGGCCAGCACTAAACCCCCCCCCCATTTATGAGGGGGGGCGGTTTCCATGAGGGGGGCAGGCGGCCCCCCGGTTCTTTTCAAAGCAGGCCACCCACGAGGGGGGGGGGGGGGGGGGGGGGGGCGGTTTCCAAAGGCACAGCTAAAAGCCGCGCCAAATCTTGCTGGAAGCGGGGGCTTAGCCCCCCACACGTGACCCCAGCGGCGCCAGGCCGCGCCGCCGCCGGCCGGGCCGGGTCGGCCCGGACTCGGACCCCCCGTTTTCGAGACGGTTTCCGTCTTTTGGCCATACCTTGAGCCACGGACCTCCGATTGACGAACCGTCAGTGGCTACGCGATCCTTGGATCGAGACGGTCGATTTGGTATATAGCACTCAAATTTTCTGAATACTTTGAGTTCGGCCGGGTTGGTTCGTTCACGAAACCAACCGGGCCTTCGTAGCGGAAACAATCATATCTTGAGCTACGGACGTCCGATTGACGTGCCATCAGATTTGTTGTGTTCCTGTTAGTGAGAAGGATCTTTTGGCATACTCCACCCGAGGTTTGGACGCAGGAGGAGTACGGTCGGGTTGTTTTTTCCTTAAAACCCAACCGGGCCCCGGGGATGAAAATGCCAATAACTCTCAGACCAGGCGTCCGATCGACGCGCCGTCTATTGCGTTGAGTTCCTGTTGACGATACGGAACTTTTGGATACATCAACTCTGGACTTTGTGACAGTTGATGTATCAGCCTCTCGGCTAATGGAGCGGACCCTCCGAACGAGCTTGTTGTGTGCGGGAACCCTAGTGCTGGCTACGACTGTGACTACTACTGCTACTACTACTGCTACTGTGACTACGACGACGACAGTACAGAGATCCTGTGTGGATTCGACGACGATGACTACAGAACTCAGCGATCCTACGTGGATCAGTGCTACAGGTCCTGTGTGGGCTCGATCCTGTGTGGGTCCGATCCTGTGTGGGTCTTTGCGCTCAGCGGTCCTGTGTGTACCAGCGCCTACAGGTCCGGTGTGGGCCCGATCCTGTGTGGGTCTTTTGCGGGGGTTAGTTACCTATCGATCCTTCGTGGGTCTGACGACTTAGATGGATCAGAGATCATCTCTATCGTCTTTCGAAGAAGAATACCTATGTGAGATGAATCCTGTTTCTTTCCTGTGTGGATTGTGTTGTGCTATCCTGTGTGGATTACGTTTTGCTTTCCTGTGTGGAATACGTTTACTTTCCTGTGTGGACTGAGTTGTACTTGGGCCCGGAGGTTGGAGCATATTTGAAATTGATTACTTAGGTATATGTATGGGAATATACCTAAGCAGTGTCGGTTGTTACTTCGAGATTGTACCTTTCATCGTGGTTTATACTTTGTGGATTTGAGAGACCTTCAGGGGTCTCGGGGTCCCTACTGAGTAGCTTATACTCACCCCTGCACGGGCTTTTCCCGCACTATGTTGTGTTGGTTGCAGACGACGGACATCGTTGATCTTAGCTGAGGCTTGCCGAGCAGGACGGTACCTGGAGGTGGACAACTGGGCGGGACGTGCTCGGAGCGGACGGCGGGACCCGTGGAGCAGTGGAGCTATCTGTACCCACCCTTCAGGTGGGATTTCTAGTGGACAGCTTGGTGTAGCGGCTTTTACATTTAAGTTGCTGTTTTCCCTTTCGAGTTGTACTTTACTTTCAGTTTGGGTTTGTATACTGGCCCATTTACTTTTCCGCAC
This sequence comes from Viscum album, assembly GCA_963277665.1. Classification (NCBI taxonomy): domain Eukaryota; kingdom Viridiplantae; phylum Streptophyta; class Magnoliopsida; order Santalales; family Viscaceae; genus Viscum; species Viscum album. The sequence goes on along the minus strand of OY728138.1, from coordinate 1,098,927,299 downwards.
TTTCACCTGTACTCTGCTTTTTCTTAGTGTTTACTTTCCGCTTGCTTACTCTGTGGTGTTTGTTTACTTTACAAAGGCAATGCCTTCCCTTTTTACTGGGATTTACGCCTTGGTGCTAGTCGCCAGCCCCTGGCCTATGGAAGGCGGGCTTGGGGTAGTCACGGCACGGATCCCGAGGGCGTGTCGTGACAAATTGGTATCAAAGGAGTTCGGTTCTACCGCGAACTCTAATATTTTCTATGTGAAGCAATAATGTTTAGCGTATTGAGTGTGGTTATCAGTCCAGGGAGTCCAGTGTTGGTGCGACGGCCGACGTATCCGTACACCAGGACCCTGACTTCTGATTTCCGACGTAATGCACGAAAACATTGATTGCGTGTGTGTTTCAAAGTTTTCTTTGTGATTACTTATATCAGCTCACCAGGTATACTGTTCTGACAGTGGCGCACCTGTTCCCTTTTCAGGATGGCCCCACGACGGCAGCCAGCTAGGGTTCCGAGAGTCGAGTGTGACGACAGCCCACCGAACGACGAGGCTTCAGTGCAGGGCCCTTTGTCAGCAGTGGCGCCGGCGGTAGCTCTACCCGTCGAGCCACCGATGCTTCCAGCACCAGCCGCTGATGATGCACGTCGCCTCAGCGCACTGCATGAGTTTCAGCGCCAGCGACCACCCAGGTTTCGCTGGGAGACGGATCCCCAGGCAGCCGAGGACTGGCTGGAGGCAGTGGTACGTGTGTTTAGACTAGTGAGGACACCAGCAGACCTCATGGTGATCCTCGCTGCGAGCCTACTACAAGCAGCAGCTGGACGATGGTGGAGCTTGATGCTCCAAGTGCACGATGAGGCATCTCTACGTTGGACGGACTTTGAGAGCATCTTCCGCTCGGAGTTCGTCCCAGCCACCCTTCGTGCGGTGCGTATCCAGGAGCTTCTTCAGCTGCGGCAGGGCAGCATGACGGTCGCTCAGTACTCGGCGAGATTTACTGATCTCTCGCGCTACTCGACCGACATGGTACGGGACCCATTCTTCCGGGCCCGGAACTTCGAGCAGGGTTTGAGACACAAGATCAGGGCATCGCTGATCTCCCTCAGCATACCGACTCAGACAGGAGTACTGGAGCGGGCCCTTCTGATCGAGAGCTTCCTTGCTGAGTCTACACCAGCGCAGCGACCCACCACAAGGTGGCACGTGGCAGAGTCATCTGCATCAGGCAGTCGACGGATGACTCAGGGGTCCAGACAGACCAGACCTTCGGGCAGACGACCTCAGGGCACTGGCTCAGCAGTGCGGGGCAAACAACGAGGAGCCTGTCTATCGAGAGGCAGACAGTGCTACTCGTGCGGCGGGCAGGGCCACATGGCTCATGACTGCCCGACCCGCCATGCCGAGGAGTAGCAGACAGTTGAGGGACCACCGAGGAAGAGGCAGATGGTCGACCGTGGCGGTCCACAGGGAGGAGGCAGACGAGGCAGAGGAGCTGGACGAGTAGCCGGTGGTGGGCGACGCTTTGAGGCTCTGCCACCACCACCACTAGGTGGTCCACCCCGACCACATGGAGCTGGCGGGCAGAGATAGGCACAACTCCAGGCAGCAGAGGCCTACGACCACGACGCACCAGAGATTATTCGAGGTACAATCTGTGTCTATTCCACCCTTGCTGCAGTTCTTATGGACACAGGAGAGAGTCACTCTTTCATAGCCGCTGCCCTTGTTCGGATCTCGGAGATTCCGACAGAGCCGTTGGCTCGATCCATATGGCTAGAGACTCCTACGGGAGCAGACTCGACGATTACGCACTGGTGCCGGCAGTGTGAGCTCACTCTAGGAGGCGAGATCTTCAGCTGGGATCATCTTATAGCAGTGTCGAGGCCTTACGACGTCATCTTGGGCATTGATTGGCTATCTACGGTCCATGCACAGATTGACTGTTTTAGGCGCAAGGTGCGATGTGTACGCACCGACGGGGGTAGGTTCACCTTCACCGGCGGGAAGGGAGCCTTAGCAGCACAGGATGGACTTCCGCAGAGGAGAGGATAGCCCATTACTCATCAGTTATCTAGCCTCATCCTTGGAGCAGTTGACGTGCGGAGTCCTGGTTTTCCTGTAGTGGTGGACCAGTTTGCGGACGTTTTTCCCGACGACGTTCTGGGGATACCTCCTCGCAGAGAGGTAGACTTTTATATTGACTTGTACCCCGGGACAGTCCCAATATCCACTCCCGCATATCGGATGGCCCCCGCCGAGCTTCGAGAGCTACGGGTACAGTTGGAGGACTTGCAGGGCAAGGGGTTCATCCGACCCAGTGTTTCACCCTAGGCTTCCCCGATATTGTTCGCCATGAAGGCGGATGAAAATCTTGCGACTTTGTGTTGACTATCGTCGCCTGAACCAGGTGACAGTGAGGAACAAGTATCCGCTACCGAGGATTGATGACCTCTTTGATCAGCTCAAGGGAGCACGGTGGTTCTCGAAGATAGACCACAGGTCAGGCTATCATCAGCTCAGAGTCAGAGACGAGGATGTGCAGAAGACGGCCTTCAGATGTCAGTATGGCCAATATGAGGTCTTGGTTATGCCTTTCGGTGTAACCAATGCTCCAGCAGTGTTCATGGCTCTCACGAACAGGATCTTTCTGGATACATGAGGTTCACTTCTTGGGACACGTTATCTCTGAGGCGGGAGTTGCAGTGGATCCTGCGAAGATTGAGGCTGTGTTAGCATGGGAGCCACCCAGGAGCGTGACTGAGATTCAGAGATTCTTGGGACTAGCTGGATACTATCGGAGATTCGTGCCAGACTTCTCTAGAGTTGCGGCACCACTCACAGCTTTGACGAAGAAGGGGAAACCCTTCGTGTGGTCAGACAGATGTCAGAAGAGCTTCCAAGAGCTGAGACAGAGATTGACTAGCGCACCTATCTTGAGGTTGCCTGAGGAGGGAGTAGGGTATGTAGTCTACTGCGATGCATCAGGGACCGGACTCGGATGTGTTCTGATGCAGGAGCGGGCAGTGATCGCCTATGGATCACGTCAGTTGAGGCTGCATGAGCAGAACTACACTACCCATGACCTGGAGTTAGCAGCAGTGGTCTTCGCTCTGAAGACATGGCGACACTATCTGATGGGAGAGCGCTTTACAGTCTTTTCCGATCATCAGACTCTCAGGTATATCTTCTCGTAGAAGGACCTAAACCTGAGCCAGCGGCGATGGCTCGAGTTCCTCTAGGACTATGACTTTGAGATAGTCTATACTCCTGGGAAGGGGAACGTAGTAGCTGATGCCCTCAGCAGGAGGACGGGCATTCAGCTACTTGAGGAGGCGATAGAGCAGCTAGCCTCTTTATAGATATCCTTCGTGGATAGAGATGGAGCAGCCTTCCTCCAGTCTCTCACAGTCACCCCTCCACTACTGCAGCGGGTCAGAGAGGCACAGCGTGAGGACGCTGACTGTGAGACATGGCGTGCACATATATCCTCGAGACAGGCACCTGATGGTTTCTCCCTTGGAGCAGAGTACGACATCCTTTTCAGAGGAAGTACCATGGTACCAGTCGCTTTGAGAGAGGATGTGCTGAGAGAGTTTCACACTTCTCCTTTGGTGGTACATCCTGGAGTGGTGAAGATGTACCAGGACCTCAGACGACAGCACTGGTGGCCGGGCATGAAGAAGGCAGTAGCAGAGTTTGTTTCTCGATGCCTCACCTGCCAGCAGGTGAAGGCAGAGCATCAGGTACCAGGGGGCTTGGTACAGCCCTTGGAGGTTCCGGAGTGGAAGTGGGATGACATATCTATGGACTTCGTGACTGGACTTCCACGCACTTCCAGAGGTCACGACTCCATCTGGGTTATTGTTGACCGACTCACCAAGTCGGCACACTTCTTACCCATCCGAGAGAAGGGCTCAGTGGAGAGCTTGGGACGTCTCTACATTCAGGAGATTGTGTGGCTCCATGGTGTGCCATCATCTATCGTCTCCGATCGAGATGCTCGCTTTACTTCTCGGCTTTGGAAGGGGTTACAGGAGGCGTTCGGGATGCAGCTACGTCTGAGCATAGCCTTTCACCCTCAGAAGGATGGTCAGACGGAGAGGACCATTCAGACTCTCGAGGACATGCTCCGCGCATGTGTCCTCAACTTTGGTCGTAGCTGGGAGGACCACCTACTGTTGGTGGAGTTTGCGTACAACAACAGCTACCACTCCACCATCGGGATGGCACTGTACAAGGCGTTGTACGGCCGACCTTGTAGATCTCATTTGTGCTGGACAGACCCTAGGGAGTCAGCACTGGTGGGACCGGAGATGGTCCAGGCCATGACAGAGAAGGTCCAGGTCATCCAGGAGCAGATGAGGACAGCTCAGAGCCGGCAGAAGTCATATGATAACAGGAGGCGGAGGCCACTATAGTTCGAGGATGGCGACCACGTCTTCTTGCGGGTCTCACCTCGACGTGGTATTCGGAGATTTGGCCGAGGCGGCAAGTTATCTCCGCGCATCATCGGACCCTTCCAGGTCCTCAGCAGGGTTGGTGAGGTGGCTTATCTCCTGGCTCTGCCACCTCAGTTGCACCGGGTGCACGACGTCTTCCACGTATCTCAGCTGAGGAGATATGTGCACGACCCGACACACATCATTGACCATGGAGAGATTGACGTTGACTATGGGGTGACTTTTACGGAGGTCCCGGTGGAGATAGAGGATCGACAGGAGTGGGTCCTGCATGGGCGATCGATTCCTCTTGTGCACATCAGATGGCAGCACGGGAACCTCCAGGAGAGCACATGGGAGCGGGAGGCTCAGATGCGTGCTCAGTACCCTCATTTGTTTCCCTAGTTTTTGATGTATCTTTACGGGGACGTAAATCCCTGAGGTGGGAGTAATGTAAAGACCCGTAAAATTCAAGGGAAAATTTTTCTTAATTTTATTTGGAATTTTACAAGAGCGCAGTTTCAGACGGCACCAGATTCTGAGGCCCAGAGTGCCCGGAATCAATTTCCGAAGTTTGGCTCGGGTACGTTCAGTGAACGAACGAGCGGGAATTTCTAACTTTTGATCTGGTGCTCGGAATTGAAATCCGAGAACACCGATGAACTCGCAACGCTGATATTCTCTAAATGAGACCTTTTCCGAAGTTTCATTTATTGCGGGACGAAATTTAGTTTTTGGGAGAATTATAAAAAGTTGAATAAAAATGTGGAACACTTTTTATTTTACTTTGTTGTTTAAATTATCTCAAAGGAAGTTAGGGGTGGGACCCACACCCACTTAACCTCCCTTGAGAGGATTTAGTGTGGTGGGGCCCACATGAACCTAACCTTCCATCTTCTCTCAAACTCCCTTTAACCCCTCTTTAAATGACATGACAACTTGTCATTTAATTTTGGAGTTATCTTATTTGAATTTCAAACCTTTGAAATTCAATTTGTTAAGTTTGTGAATAAAATAAAACTCTATCTTATTTTATTTGGATAGAATTGTTTAGCCATCTTGAGAGCTTTTTGAGTTCTTCTCCTTCTTCTTCAAACTTTGACGAAGAATGCTCAAGCTTTGACGAAGAATGCTCAAGCTCCGACGAAGAACGCCGCCCCTCTCTTCTTCGTCTTCCGTGTCAACGAAAGGGAACACCGATTCCTCCTCGGACTTCCTTCGTCGGCATACGAAGATTCGCCAACGACGTACCTCTTCGGACGTACCTCTTCGTCAATGGATTTGACGAACGATTACTGCGACGCCCGACCTCCGCGGCGTTGTCTTCCGCGGGTCGTTGACAATCTTCGAACTTGAGCCCAAGGTAGGGGTTGTTGTTAATTGTTTATTTATTTATTCTTGTTCGTGGTTCTGGCATGACTAACGTGAGGATATTTAAATATTTGATATCATTTAACATGAGGGGGCCGGACCGGATGAACACGACCGAACCCCCTCCTTTGTTCTTGTTGATTATCTTGCGGTTGAAACAAGATGGCATGGTGCCGTCGCACCACGTGGATATTCGCACGAATATATTGTGCGGCGCCGTCGCGCCTCGCCATGGAAGGATCATCAAGAATGTGATGCCTTCGCGCCGCGTCGAAGGGAATCAAAGGCGCGGTGGAGGGGCGCGGTGCCGTCGCGCCGCGCCGGACGACGAACACCGCAGCCGGTTCCGGGCCGCGGTGGGACGAGAAGACCGGCGGCTGGGCCTCCGACGTCGGAAGCCGGAAAGGGGACCGGTCTGCCGGTCCCGTTGGAGAAAAACCGGCCGGCCAGGTGGCCGGCCGGAAGGTCAAAGGCCGGGGGAATTTAATTCCCCCGGCCAGCACTAAACCCCCCCCATTTATAAGGGGGGGCGGTTTCCTTGAGGGGGGCAGGCGGCCCCGGTTCTTTTCAAAGCAGGCCCCCCACGAGGGGTGGGGGCGGTTTCCAAAGGCGCGGCTAAAAGCCGCACCGCCTCTTGCAGGAAGCGGGGGCTTAGCCCCCCGCGCGTGACCCCACGGCGCCAGGTCGCGCCGCGCCGCCGCGCCGGACCGCGCCGCCGCCGGCCGGGCCGCGCCTCCGCACCGGACCGCGCCGCCGTGCCGGTCCGCGCCGTCGCGCCGGACCGCTGCCGGCCGGGCCGGGTCGACCCGGTTCGGGTCGGCCCGGACCCGGACCCCCCGTTTTCGAGACGGTTTCGGTCTTTTGGCCATAACTTGAGCCACGGACCTCAAATTGACGAATCTTCAGCGGCTACGCGATCCTTGGATCGAGACGGTCGATTCGGTATATTGCAATCAATGTTTCGGAATACTTTGAGTTCGGCTGGGTTGGTTCGTTCACGAACCCGACCGGGCCTTCGGAGCGGAAACGCTCATATCTTGAGCTACAGACGTCCGATTGGCGTGCCGTCAGCTTTGTTGTGTTCCTCTTAGTGAGACGGATCGTTTGGCATACTCCGCCCGAGGTTTGAATGCAGGAGGAGTACGGTCGGGTTGGTTTTGCATTAAAAACCAACCGGGCCCCGGGGATGAAAATGCCAATAACTCTCAGACCGGGCGTCCGATCGATGCGCTGTCTGTTGCGTTGAGTTCCTGTTGATGATACAGAACTTTTGGATACATCAACTCTGGACTTTGTGACAGTTGATGTATCAGCCTCTCGGCTCGTGGAGCGGACCCTCCGAACGAGCTTGCTGTGTGCGGGAACCCTAGTGCTGGCTGTGACTGTGACTACTACTGCTACTACTACTGCTACTGTGACTACGACGACAACAGAACAGAGATCCTGTGTGGATTCGACGACGACGACTATAACACTCAGCGATCCTACGTGGATCAGTGCTACAGGTCCTGTGTGGGCCCGATCCTGTGTGGGTCCGATCCTGTGTGGGTCTTTGCGCTCAGCAGTCCTGTGTGAACCAGTGCCTACAGGTCCTGTGTGGGCCCGATCCTGTGTGGGTCTTTTGCGGGGGTTAGTTACCTATCGATCCTTCATGGGTCCGACGACTTAGATGGATCAGAGGTCATCTCTATCGTCTTTCGAAGAAGAATACCTGTGTGAGCTGAATCCTGTTGCTTTCCTTTGTGGATTGTGTTGTGCTATCCTGTGTGGATTACGTTTTTCTTTCCTGTGTGGAATACGTTTACTTTCCTGTGTGGACTAAGTTGTACTTGGGCTTGGAGGTTGGAGCGTATTTTAAATTGATGACTTAGGTATATGTATGGGCATATACCTAAGCAGTGTCGGTTGTTACTTCGTGATTGTACCTTTCTTCGTGGTTTTTCCTTTGTGGATTTGAGATACCTTCAGGGGTCTCGGGGTCCCTACTGAGTAGATTATACTGACCCCTACACGGGCTTTTCCCGCACTACGTTGTGTTGGTTGCAGACGACAGACATCGTTGATCATAGCTAAGGCTTGCAGAGCAGGACGGTACCTGGAGGTGGACCACTGGGCGAGACGTGCTCGGAGCGGACGGCGGGACCCGTGGAGCAGGGGAGCTATCTGTACCCACCCTTCAGGTGGGATTTCCAGTGGACAGCTTGGTGTAGCGGCTTTTACTTTTCAGTTTCTATTTTCCCTTTCGAGTTGTACTTTACTCTCAGTTTGGGTTTGTATACTGGCCCATTAACTTTTCTGCACTTTCAGCTGTACTCTGCTTTTGCTTAGTGTTTACTTTCAGCTTGCTTACTCTGTGGTGTTTGTTTACTTTACAAAGGCAATGCCTTCCCTTTTTACAGGGATTTACGCCTTGGTGCTAGTCGCCAGCCCCTGGCCTATGGAAGGCGGGCTTGGGGTAGTCACGGCATGGATCCCGAGGGCGGGTCGTGACACCAGCAATAAATTTTTTAGGAAAAAGGATTTTGGGGTAAACATTGTGCAAGGAGACCTAAAAAAATGTGTGGTCCAACTTCACTATATGGATGTGTCCCTTTTAGTACATGAATAACTTTAACATGCATCCCTACATGGAGTGACACTATATTCTAGAGTCCTTCCATTTCTCTAATGCGTGGCTATGTATAATGGACTTTCTTGTGTACCATGGTCATGTGTCGGTACCCAACATGTTCTTAGTCATGCCCATGTTTTTGAACTCCCAGAGTATAGGCTGGTTTTCCCACACAAGGTCACATAGAATGTAAGGGTATCACATAGTTTGTGATACTTATAAACTCGTGAAACCCTAGGTATATGGATTTCCAATGAACATGTTGGGTGTTCTTCCAAACTACATAACCAATTGTAAATTTTTTTCCAGAAACTCAGATACATTTACCGAATTTCTAATTTTCCTTCTCTATATAGATTCATTTCACATGGCCTATTGAAATAAAATGGTAAGCCTTCATTCATCATTTATGGACATTTGTTGGTCATGAATGAAATTTCTAGTCATTCCCGTGTGAAGCCTTATGGGACGCCATAGCCTTTGGAACCTCCAATAACCTCTCTTCAGGTATGATCAATGGAGGAAGAATAAACAACCATTAAATACTCTAAATAAATCCTTGATTCATTAATCCATTCATCACAGATGAATCTTCCATGAATACAGGGTTTCAATCAGGCTGGGTCCCACCGAACAATCTCAAACCAAGACCCCTAGGAAAATAGTTAAAGAATGGGAAGAATGGTGGGGGATAATTACAAGAAAAAGATATTCAATAATCTTTTTTCGAGTGTTAAATTCTGATTAATACAACTTGTGATTTCTAAAGAGAGAAAACTGAATAATCACCTTAAAATCAGTTCATGGGATCATGCAAAGGCTCAAACTAAATGCAGATCAATGAAAAAGTATTATTATGATTAATATTATAATAAATTTATGTATAATACAAAAAATGATGATTCCTACTCTGAAATTTCATCATTTGTCGATGACTAACAATCCCTCCAATAACGAGTGAATTTTTTTTTCACATCGATTTTCTAGGTTCTAGAGGTTATTTTTCCTCTCATATCATCTCCTTAATGGAGGGTGGAAAGAAAAATCATCTCAATAGTCTGATGGTTCATCAGATAATCCTTTAAATCCTTCATAATGGTTTATTTATAGTGGATTTATATTTCTTTTCAATTGATAAATTAATTTATCTAATTATTTATTTGACCCACTAAACCTACTATAAATGGTTTCTTTATTAAAATTCCCCACACCTACTAACTTATGGTTACTCCCAAGATAAACCCCACATCCTCAAATCAACCATGGTATTGAATTTCTGATCAGAGACCATATTTAGGATTTATCCCATTTTATTTAATAAATTATTTATAAAATATATTTAATTTTATTAATAAAAATAATTCTTGGAAAATCGAGCCTTGGAGTCACAAGGAGGCTCAGTGCATGACTTAGAAATTTTTAGCAATATTAAAAAATATCACTAGGGAAGTATAGGGTCTCTAAAATTACAATATGAGATTTTTATGTCTTATTCTTTAAATTACATAACAGTAAAATAATACTTTTAACATTTTTAATTATCATATTCTATATTTGGATTATTTTTTCTACTATAAAGCTCTATAAAATATTATCTAAAATATTTTCATTATAATTTTTCACTGTTAATCAACATGAATATAATTTATAATGAATAAAAAAATTGATCAATGTTGTTTCTAATGACTATATAAAAAATATCCATAATGATGATACAAGAATTACATAATCTAAATGGGATTACTATAAATTTATAGTACCTATATCTTATTCAAGAACTATTTTCTTTAAATACATATTGTTTTGAGACTTAAAAGATGATAACGAGTTCAAATTTAAAACTTTGAGAAGTGCATAGATCCTATGAGTTGATTGAATATGTTTTCAATATATGGTAAATGATATTTATTCTCAGCTGTGTTATTTTTATTCTTATGATATTCAATAAAAAGAACATTGATATATCTTTATTCAATACAATTATTATTGGGAATCCCCATGGTGAATCCCTAAAAAAGATAAAAAACAATTTAAAAATAATCTTATCGCTACTTATTTAATTTATCCAATTTAATATAATATCTTTAATATAGATTTTTTATTATAAACATAGACCCATGTATAAGTAAAATTGAGTAATAAAAATCATTCTATAGGATAATTCCTGATAGATTATTTGTAAATACAATAATATATTCTTGTACCATGGGGTTATCATTAATTCTAACTTCTTCAATAGTAGATTCATTTAAAAATAAACCAATTTAAATAGGAAACTAGACACTCGTTGTTTTTCAAAAATAGTATATAGTCAAAGAAATCATACCCCTGTGGAGTGTGGGTCTAGGTGTGTTGTATAAAGAACATTTATCATGAATTTTAATATTGATCGATTCAATTCCCAACAATTGAATTTAACAGTGATTACCCCTATGGGCATTTATTCTATAGATGAATGAACCTTTCAATATTTAGGTAGGGATTTATTTATCAGAAAAATATACACTAATGAAATTTAAAATATTTTATGATTCCATCATATACTATGGAACATATCTTGGATTTTCAATAGGGTTTCTAACCACAAAACCTATATAAAGTAGTATCGTATAAAAACAATAACTAAACATTTTCCTTAATACCAACTAAGGGGATCCTAGAAAAATAGCCATCAAAATCTACATTATTTCCCTAATTAAAACATTATATATCAGATTATACTAAACATTCCTTAAAATTAGTGTTTCAATATCATTAGAGACTACAAACATAAGAAACATATTTTCTAATTTTTTTGAATCTTTTACAATAAATGTATTCATATTATATCATCTTCAAGAAATACCCCAAGTTAAACACAATAATGTGGATTAGGGATCACCACATGTTTCCCATGTTGGATCAAACATCATAAAAAATTTCCCATAGCAGATCAAACATCAAAACCATTATCCTTATCATATACTAGATTAAGGGATGACATTTTTTTTATTCTTAGAGCTATTATTTCAAGATTCAAAATATGTTTTTAGTGTCTTAGCATTTTATAATGTTGTTGGACACTTCCCATTGAAATGGGACTAGACCATGCCATGTTCTGAGCCATTTTTCACATAGGATTACCCTATGCACCATGTGAAAATACAACATTCCCAATTTATAAAATAGCATAGGGATTGGTGAGAATTTAGCCTCAGTTTCCACCATGGTCATTGATGCCTCATCATTGTATTATTTGAAGCCGGAACCAGACCAAAATATTGTGGGTTTTGGGGATATTCCTTGAAGAGGTGGGTGTGCTAGGATCCTTTGCGTGGTTTGAATGAGGCCAAAATGGTTGTGGTGAATGTCCATAGTGATGTGGTATCTTATAAATTTTACTTTTCAATGGATTATTTATTTATGTATATTTTTGGAAGTCGTTATTCTTGTTTATGGTATCGTAGAGGATCCTTTGAACTCGGTTTTAATGGGGTTTATCTTTGTTTTCTCATATATGAAATTCTTAATTTCATTAAACCTATAAGGTTTCATATATAAATTTTTTATAGGAATTACTTTTTTATCTATCATATCCATAATTTATAATAGGCTATCTTGTTCCTCTAATAGTAGTTATTATTCCTCTTTACAATGGAATCTATAAATGGGATAGTTCAAGTCGATTTCCAGGATTGGTTGAAGGGAATGGTTGTATGGTCTTGATGATGTTTAATTCAGGTAGGGTGATGTGAAATAATTTATTTATGGTATCCACTTGATACTAATAGACACAATTTTTTTTTTCATGTTTTGGTTTTCTTTGATACACAAGTGTTAGGTATGTGGTTCTATAACGAGTCATTGTTTTCTAAACAATGCATGCTATTTGATTTTAACCTATTTTATAAATGATTATTGACATATTCTGTGGTATTCTTAATATACATGTATAAATGGTATTGAAAAAATATTTTCATTTAAACTTTTTGATTAGCAAATTCCTTATTTTTTATAAATATTGGGATATTTAAGGAACACTGAAATGTTTTGTGATTTTTTTCATATCATGAATTTAATGGAATAAGGGTTATTTAAATATAATTTTTCTAAAAACCCACGAGCCATGTTTTTTTGAAATATATAGAACATGTGAACCTTGTTTACCTAGTAAGAGTTTAATAATTATCTATTTCCTTGTATCTGTATTAGATCTACTCATGGTGGGTTCCTCTATTCCCAAGTCAATTTTATTATAGGGATATGATTCTGGAAGCATAGGGGGTTCCATAAAAGTGCCTTCCTCTATTACCAAGTATCCATTATTATGGGGACATGCTTAGTGAACTATGTTTCCAAGTTATTTTTTTATATGAGATTCCAAAATAGTCAATACCTATATTTTAATAGGGGTGAACTATATTCTAATAGGGTTCATCTCTATTATTCATTATTTTTATTGGATATTTTTATTTGTAAATTTTTTGAATGAATTGATAAATGATTTATTTGAAAATTTTATTTGACCTTTACTATACAGAATGGATTTTAGAACTGTTAAAGTGTATTTTTTACAAAATTTTATATATAAATGTAAAAATAGTTATATATTTACATTTTCTTCATATATTGAATATATTAGTAATATTGAAAAATAGTTATTATAGAAAACTTGGGTGTGATCTTACTAGGATTGTTTTTATCAAACCCTTTACACATAATAGTGGTTGTATAAACCTTGATTTTATGAAATTGGAAATAGAAACACAATATAATGTGGTGACATGGTTTTGTGTGTAGTGGTAAGGGGTTGATAGTTTTTATATTATAGGTCATTTCCCAAGTATGGCATGGAGTTTTTGTCAGTATTTTGGTTGCCTAGAGTTTTTTCATGTAAATGTAAATTGGTTTTGGAATGTATCCTTAGTTTGTATTAGTACCGCTATTTATTAAAAATTATTTTATATTTGTTACCCTATTTTCATTTCTAATATTTATTCCATGATGAATTTTGTTTTTGGGTTGGTAAAATTGTTCTGTTTTGTTTTTTGGAATGAATGGGCTACAATAACAATCCCATGGTGGTCTGGGACACCATATTTCTCAAATAATGACCTGATTCAATCCCCACATTAATGGGTTTTCTGGGTTAGGTCTTTAGAATTTCATATTTGAGGAATTTCATCCTCAATTTTAAATGCCTTGAGTTGTTTGGTAGATAGGATATAATGTTTTTTTAATTTCATGGGTATGTTGTGAGCATGTATATTTCCATTTCGCCCCATCAATTTCCTTTTCTTAGTAATAGATATTTGGTTGGATGTCTTATGTGTTTGTTATTTATACTGATTATATCTTTTTATTATCTTATTTTATTATAAAATGAGACTATTTATTTTCACAGTAGAATCCTTCAATTGTTTTATATAGAATCACACATATCAAACATCTTGAAAGGGTTATTGAATAAAGGTTTTTAGTAAAATATTACTAGGGGATTCACATTAACAATGAGAACCACATCACAGATGTCATGTAGGATCAGAATATTCTATCATTAAGTTAAATGATTAATATGCACAACATTGAGATGGAGAATAGAAGGATCAAGTTGAATAGTTCCTATGATAGAAGGCCCAAACTATTAAGGGTTCTAAAGAACCTCAAGATTTGTAGGATATGCTAGAAAAATAATGCTCAAGTAATTTAAATTATAATGATAATGAAATATATCAACATGTTGTCTGTGACTATTTTGATTGAGGATCTATGAAAGAGGTGGTGGGAAATTACGGTTTAGGACAATCATCATATTGAAATTCATTCAGATAGTTTCATTCCATTATTTTCCCTAGAATCCTTGATAATGGAAAAGTATATGGAATTCCTCACCTTTTAGTAGGGGTCATTCAGTGATTTATTATACTACAAATTTTACTTTGTTGTTTCTTTTTGATCCTTCAGTGGTGCAGAATTGTATACTAATGGTTAAAAAATAATATCAATAAATATGATAAAAAATAAGATCATAAAAGTGTAAAATGATTCTCACCACTTATGTTGCAATATTTGAAAGGTTTTTGAGGTTAGACACTAATATTGTAGAAAAAAAACTTATTTAGGAATTCCCTTACCCCCAATATAAATTTTAGCAGGGAAAATGGGAGAAGAATATGTGGAATAATTGTAATAAGGGTGTTAGATATAGTTCTCCATATTGGGTAATGTTTATTACATTAAAATTCGATATTAGAGTTTCTTTGAATTATAAAAACTCTAGAACAATAAGGAACACCCAATTATCACAACCATCACCTTATAAGAACAATAATATAAGTGGACACTAATATCATATATAGATACTCTACCCAGATATGACTATACCATGATATGGTCATGGATCATCAACTATAGAGGAAAAATACATGAATTAAGAAAATATTCACTATCATCTAAGCTCTAGATATATACCTTCATTGATAAGTGGTTTCACATAGTGGAGGGGCTACTAGAATATTTTTATACTGGTCCAGTTATAACTTGGGGTACTATTTTTGATGTATATTCTATAGAAACTATTTTATTCGATATTTGTTCCTCACATTAATTTATAAAATCTAATATTATTTAATTTTTTTAAAAATTCTATAGAGATCATTTCCTAAATTATGGATCTAGAGGGACCTATTGATAACTGGAAGATGTAAGGGTGTCATTGTTTAACATGTTCCATTTTGATTTTTATGTTGATATTTATGGGATATTCTAGATCTTTTCTGCGATATTTTTTATGTTATCATCGAGATTCACTAATATGAAAATAATTGTTATCATTGTTATGATTCATTAATTACAATCTGTGTGTGATCTTGGTTGTTTTTTGGAGGGTTCTATCAGAGGAATAGTTGTAAAAGACATCTTGTCCCATATCTATGGAACCAGTTGATTATTTTGTTCCCAATAATGTATTTTTTCATGATGATATCCCTTGGATTTATAGGTATTTTGTTGAGTTTTCCTAAAATAATTCTCTTATCTTCTTATATAAATGGAGGTAAAGTTGAAAATTGATCAGGTGTATATTACACTATTAATTTCATACCCAATTGTCATATGGGACCAACTATGTGGATATATATAAATTTCAAGTCAGATAACATGATAAGAAAGAGACATATTCATTCCTTTTTTTCACTCTGGGCATCCCCTTTGCTCTTTTAATACTGGTTGATGGTTCACTTCATCTCTATGTAAATTTCTAGAAGATTAGTATTTTAATATTTATAAATAAGTATCCTTTTCCCTATGAATATGACATAATAGATCAGTTAAAGGGGAAAATTGTTTTTCAAAAATAGATTTTTGGTCAGATTATAGTCATCATAGAGTTAAAGATTTAGATATCCCAAAGGAATATATTATATTTTATTAATGGAAATTATCGATATCTCATGATTTCCCATATATGGACAAAATCTCTTACATTATTTATGGATATGATGGAATTTAGATGCATCAAGTATCTCTATATATTTAATGTGTATTCTTTGATTATATCAGCATCCATTAAATAATTGAGTGATAGCATCCCTACTATATGAATTATATTTTGGTTATGTTTTGGAGTAACAACTATAAACAAATTTTATTAAAATTGGATTTTTGGATCCAAATGATGATGATATTGAGGCACATGATTTCAAAACATTCTCTCTTAGTTGATTATGAAATGGATAGTGTTGTCTTTTCATTGAAAGAAAAGTTTAATTTCATTCAAATAATAAGCATTCTATACCTAGTTTTTTATTATTAAAAGTTTATACAACATTTATAGAAGTGAGAATCACCATTTAATTATATTACTATGAAATGGTTGATTCTCTCAAGGATGTTACGTATTAGTATTCATTCGATCAGTTGAAATAAAATCTCACATGAACTATTTTTTTGACATTTAAATATCCTATTAATGGAAATGGTGTATATATTCATGATTTTTTTTATTAGTATGTATAATTATTTAGGATTATCATGTTACTATTTATTTCTCTCATTAATGTTAAATTTATGAATATAGTAATACAACAATTAAATTAAAAATCACCACTATTATGAATTATCTTAAGTTGCAGTGACACTATATTTTATTATCAGTTCATAGTGTATTATTATCACTATGTAATGATTTATATACTATATTAGATGGAATACAATATCAGGTAGAGGAATTGGGAAGATTACTCCCATATTTTTATCATTGACACCACCACTGACCATAGGATGTGGAATTTTGTTGGTGATGCTCTATGTAGGAAATTCCAATCTTAGGCCATCATAGATGTTAAAGAGGAGTGTAATATTATAAGTATTTTCACTTGTTAGTATTGTTAATTTAATAATGATGAATCTAGAATAGTTCATACCTTTGTTTAGTCTTATTTATCATAATTTTAGATGAATATATAAGATAAATAATATGATGTCATGTACAAATTATTCCAGAAATCGATATATTATATGGGGACTATTCCATATTCATCCCATGTTTAATGGAATTATTTTATTTATATATCATATCCTATTCCAATTATATTTTAGATGTTTTTTGATTCATGATTTTCTTATTTCTCTAGGGGTTATTAATCTATTTAGAATTATAATTTAATATTTTAGGATATGGGACTACATTTTAACCAGAATGAAGGAAAAATATTGATTATGTGCCTCTTTGATACACAAGATTGAGGATTAATAAAGAGAAAATGTTGTATTTTGGGTATATTTGACCACATTTGTTGATAGTATGAAATGTTAAAATGTATTAATGAAATTATTATATTGATTTCCATGTGTTTCCTAAGTAATGAATTATATATATATATATATATATATATATATATTAACTAATTGTTTGTAGAAGTCATATCATTTTTTCCCAACTTATGTCACCAACATGGTTTATAATTAGGGTAATATATATATATACTTAAAATTAAGAGGTTATAATAGGTTCTTTATACCACTTTTACTCATAGGGATCGAATATTTACTTCTCAATTTTGTAAATGTAGCTATGAGGAAATATTGACTCATTTTAGGTTGTGTATTTCTTACCATTAGTAGATATATGACCAGATAGAGAGTTCAAATATTGATCTATAAGGATATGATATAAGCATATGTTTTTTATAATGGACCATAATGGCATAACCATTTTTTAATAGTTGAGTTTTTTTGTAATAACAGTTAAAGATCATGTATTAGAATGGATATTTCTAGGCTCTTGGTGGTGACATGTATTGGTCACCTATTTATTAATATATAGGGGACATGAATATATTTTTATAATAAGTGTAATTTATGATAAATTTTCCAGGATTATATATTTCTGTTGATAATAGATTAAATACAGAATTATTAAAAACATTATATCGATCGTTTTTTCTATCTTGTGGAGTTCACTATTACTGATTATGTTATTTATACTATTTCACCTATTTTGGGATATCATAAGAATAATTAATCGGGAAAAATATATTTGAGATATGTGGAACTATTCATGATTATAGACTAGATTAGATACGTGGACTATAATTTAGTGTTAATAGATCTTTTGATACGTATCCATGGATATTTACAAATATATCAACTCATGAATTATTTACCCCATCCTACCTATGTTATTAATTGGAAAAACTTATAGTAGGAATTAAATATATTTGGTGTGGATTATCCAATAGAGATAATTTATTCTCATATAATAGTTATTTATATGATGTGTATTTTTTTGAGGTGTTATATTGGCCTAGATACGAATATCATGTGTCATGGGAGAATACATAATAGATGATTGAGTAGTTTCCTTATCTCTTCTAGGATCATCTTCCTTCTATGGTACATTCAAGGGTAAAAAATTTAAACAGTGGTTAGGTTATCAGATCTTTTCCAGAGAAATTACCTTTTTTAATATTTGGGATTGTTCTTTCCATGTCACATATGTTTTGATTTATAATAATGGATTTTAAATGTCTCTTGAGAATTTCATAGTGAAAATGTTATAGTCCATTCCATGATCTAAGTCATTTTTTCACCTCGAATGCAATAGTGTACCATTATAAGATCCCCCCACATGTTGTAGTGTGTGATCTATGGTTTGTTTATTTTTTGGTTTTTATATTTCATGCAAACTTTGTGACATCCACAATATAATCATTGAATACCTGGCTAGACTAAAATGGCATGGGATTTAAGGAAAATTCATGTTGTGGTGTGTGGGTTATGATCCATTGTTTTGTTTGACCAAGGGCACCACATGATTAGTAAGCCATCACCGCGTCCTTATGTTTCCCAGTTTATATTTCTAAAATGGTCATCTTTTACTTCTATCATTTAGAATTTCACTGTACTTATTTATGTGAACATTATGGTTCTTTGCAAGGGGTTTTTTCATATAGTTTTTACACATTTTTCCCTAATATTATTACCTCATGCTCATTCTATTAATAAGGATACATTTTAGATGATTTTTAGGATATTTTTGGGGATCCTTGTGCATTCCAACTTCAATAATATGTGATACTATTTCTATTAGATCATTTTGTGTTCACACTACATTAGGGATCTCTGCATGGGTGATACATGTTATGTTTTATTGATTTTTGTGTTGGTTTCATTGTTGTATTTGACACCCATTGACTCCATTGATCTATGATATGTTGGATTATAGTTTCTTGATAAGAAATTATGGTAAATAGAACTCCATCAACTATTTATGTATCCATATTTCTTGTTGGATGTTGATTCTAATTTTTACTGAGAATCAATGTGTTTTGAAACTAGTTTGTCTGAATTCCTATTATTTTGAACTATGTAGAATCATTGATTTTGTAACTCATTTTTAAATTATTATTGGAATAATCAATGGAATTTTTAGTATGCATGCTTAATTTTTAATTCATAATAGATGTTTTTACTCATGCTTTTTTTAAATTAATGATATATTAAAATCATTATAAAATTGAATTTTAAATTTTTTATGCATGAATTTTAAATTAAATCGTTTTTTGGAAACTATTTGTTTTATATTTTTTCTCATTTGAATGTTTTTAAATATTCTTTACATGAGATCCATGAATACAAGTGATGGGGTTTTTAATGTAGCCTTGTCATTTTTTTCATAAGCAGCTCACCCATGGGGTGTTTCATTATTCCCTTGGACCTATTTTTATATAGACATATTTCTGACAATATTAAGGATTCAATCATGGTGTCTTCCTCTATTACATGGGACTTACAATTCAAGGTACATGTTTAGTGTACCATTCCTTCTCAGAGGGGTTTTCCAGGATTTGTCATTACATTACCATTTCAAACCAGGTATCCAAAACTATTTCTCACTATATACAAATCATGAGTACTTATTTAACAATCAATTTGTGGGATTTAATGCTTTATAAAATGAAATTTAGGACCCTAAAGGGACTACCCATCACTTAAATATTAGTCGTATATATATGTGACATAAGAATGTATACAATAATCATATCATCAAAACAGTTGGATAAAAATGTTATCACATTAATTTTAAAAAGTAATCACATAAATAACCACATTAACTATATAAATTGAGATTAACTAAAATCAAACAAATGTGGAAATTCAAAAATAACATTTAGGGTGATTTGTAAAATGTTACATCATGGAAAATAAATCCCTTTTGAGATAAATAGGGGAATATTAGCCCAATTTTTAAATATGCTAATGAATCATATATTTACATGGTATATATCAACATCACATGAATTGGTAGTTATTTGTATTTAAAAATATAAAATTATATGATTATAAATAAATTTAAAAAATGGATATTAAATAAAGAAAAAACTTATAAAAATAATTTCTTGAGAGGTTATAAATTAGTTAAAATATATTATAAATTTAACTAAAATAACATCATTCATTAATGGTAATTAAAATAAAGAATTAAATTTCCTTATATAGATAAAGATTTATATAATATTTAGTAGGATGTAATGTAATATAAGAATATTTGATAGAAAAATATTTAAATAAAAAATGTAACTCAAATAAAGAGATTTGATTTAACAAAGACCCTTATGGATTCTAGAATGTTTACATAAAAAATATACGTGGTAATTTATAAATGGTCATTAAAATCTCATGTAATTTATGATGATAATAACACATTGACTACATTAGTTTTAAAATATACAATTTTAATGAAATAATGGTATATAAATAGAAGTATGTCTAAATTAGTTGAATATTTAGAAATGTAACCCTTTCTATTGAACATACCATCCATGAATGAATTTTATAATCTATTATAAGAAAATTACTGATATTAATTATATTTTTTAGTACAATATTCGAAAACATAATCATTTAAAATTTTTGTTTTTAATAATTATTTATATATATATATTAATAAATATTTAATAATTAACCCACACAATATGTTTATAGTTTTGACAAATTTTATGAGTTTTTCTAGAGAGGTGTGTGTATTAATTCTTATTAAAAGCCTAAAATTAAAATATGATTTGTTTTAGAAAAATATTTGACTTATAATTTATTTTTTTAATTTATTTATATTATTGTTTAGATTTCCTTAGATTAGTGTTTCATTTGTTATCCTTGATGATATAATAGAACATAAACATTGTTTGGAGATTTTCATAACAAAAAAAGTTGTTTGATTAATTATTGAGGAAAATATTGATGAATTATTTCATGAAAAAAATGTAAATTACTATTTAAAAAATAAAATCATATTATCTAGTTATGTATACTTTTATTTTCATCCATGATATAGTTTTTTTGGATTATTCAAATATATGGTCAAATGAACAAAAACATAATCATTAACTATTTTTTTAAATAATTATGAGGTTATTTAGTCGAAATATAATAATAATATTTGAATAATACTATTATGTAGTATTCATAATTGTTTTATATCTTAATTATTAATAATTTATAGTTGATTTGATTTATAAGACAAAATTTCATAATTTGAAAGAACTATCTTTTTCTTCATAGTCTGCTTCCATAAGATATATAATTTTTTATGATTATTGATTATATATATCACTAATAGGATACATAATTTTTATTACAATAACATTATTCATATCATAAAAAAATAGTTATTCTTCATCATAGAATATCCATAAAGGAGGGACTAGAAAAAATATTCCTCAATCTATAGAGGTAGAAGTATTCACCCACACATGGATGATGATATTGTAAATAAAGGAAAAATGAGTCGAGAAATATGAATTATTATTCTAGAATTATAAATATTTCATGATATAAAAATTATATATTAAAGTTTTTTATAATCTATTATAGTATTTCATGAAGAATGATTTTGTTATCTTGTGAAAGAGATTGAATTTACAGACACATGACACACACGTTCAATTTTGATAATGGAATAGGTGAGGGACATTAATGATTGTAACATTAATATAATTACATATCATTATACTAAAAATTATTATTTTATCATTTTATTTTTTAACATTCTTTTTGGAAGAAAACATTTGAAAAATGAAATATAATAGATGAATGCTTGATTAGAAATTATAAATCACTACTTTTATTATATATATTTTTAATGGGGAAACATTGACGTATTGAAATGTGAGAATAGAAGATAAAATTTAATCTGTATTAGAGGTTTTAATAGATGTAGGAATACTTTTTCTTCAAAATGTTGGGGTTTTTGTGTGAGTAGAGTGAGGATAGAATATCCATGTGTATAACTAAAATGGGATGATATTTTTTGTAAATTCACTTATTTAGTTTTTAATGGTATGTCAATCTCAAATAATGTGGCTCCAAATTTTGAAAATAATTTATTAGAAAATTGATTGGAATGGTAAATGCATCATATAAAATAACCCACAAAGAATAAATATTTTTTTTCCATTTACTCTGAGATTATTGGTTTTTCAATTTTCGCATTAATTATGGTAGCTCGATTTCACCAAAATTATTTATAATTTATTATAAAAATTATAAATTTATAATTTATATATATGTTTTTCCAATAATATATATTTGTTTATTCATTTATTTTATCTAATTTATAGTATTTATATAAATAATATTTAAAATAATATATATATAATGTATTAATAAAAATTTCTTATGAATTTTTTTATTTATTCTCTACGAAATTAAAAACATATTAATAGAAAAAAATAATATTTTTATTTTTATAATATAACTTATAGAAGTTATTTTTTTCCCAAAAAAAATTTAGAATTATATAAATCATTTATATAAAATGAGTAATTTTGAAAAGGTACAATATTTGTAGAAATCCTATTTTTATCTATTCACCCAAATATAATTTTTTTAGACAAATATAACAAATTTTTCATATGATATTACTTACATGATTAATAAAAAATGATGTTATTTTTTTCAAAATTCACATCTTCAAATTTTCTATTTTCATTTTATATTAAAAAATTTAAATACAGTGAAAATTATTTTTCTTGGAAAATTATTTTTAAAATATTCAGTATTATTAATCCATTTTAATATATTTATAAATAAATTATTTTTATTCATTTATTCATATATAAATTTATTTATCATAAAGGGATATTATATTTTAGAAAAAGATTTGATTAGGTACAAACTTGTACTTGTTCAGTTAGTATTTAATGGGAACCTTATTTTTGTTGTTATATGTATTTATATACATTTATATATATTACATAATCCTATTTAATGTTTTTATTCCTTCCAATACTACAATTGCATTACATTTTTGTGGTATTTTTTTAGAATGATTTGTTGAAATAATATTTATTTAAGGAAAAAAATTTTAATAGGAAATTAATTGTTAATGTTCAGATTCAGAAATTTTAGATCTTTGGAATATTTATGGTGTATGGAGTCAATTCAAACCATAAATGAAATATACATAAATAAACAAACCTTGTGTTCAGTATTCATTCCCTAAATGGTTATGTCTTTCCAAGACAAAAACCCTTGTGTGAGGGGTTGGGGAACCTTATAAAGGCAATTCATGAGATTAAATATTGATCATTTCTTGAATGAGGTTTAGTTGAGGGGGAAACTAATTTTCCTACATGATTTCATTACATGAACTTTGAGTTATATCAATAATGGTTTTTTGGATATTTATTGTTATATCTGTATTCTGGTTATTTTACATTTAGCATCCAATTTTTCTTGGTGGACTAGGTACATGCAATGTGGGTTATTCATCCCACACCCCTCCCTCTATCTATATCATCCCACATTACCTACATATTTTTTAGGTGTATTAAGATGATTTTTTGGGTATATAAACTTACTATTTCCTCTATTTAAGTGTCTCCATTTTTTAAATAGAGTTTACTATGGTTTTGTTAAGAGTTTCAATTCTTATTCCACAAGTTCATGTTCAAATTTATTTATTCTGATTTGTATATTTCTAAGCTTCCATAGTGGGAATCCAAAAAAAAATTTTACATAGTGTTCTATATAATCATTATGGAGGTATATCATCATATTAATTTATAAAAATCATAAAAATTAAATAATATTATTATATGATAAATTAGGTGTCATGTTTTATGAAATTTTATTTCATTGTATCCTGGAATGTTCTATAGACCTTCTTCTGGTGGTTGGTAAAATATTTAGTGTGAATGGAATTTTTGATGATTACTTTTGAAATTATTCCTATAAAAAATAATTTAAATAATATGTTACAATGTTTCATATTATATTTTTTTTCCATGGACTTTCAGATTATTTATCGGGTGTACAGAGAAGTGAAAATTGGTTTTCATGGGGCTCAATGATGTTTGGTTAGGGATTTAATCATGATTTTAAGATAATTAGATTAAATAATACAATTTCATACAAATACAAATTAATGATCTTGTATTCATTCAAATAATTATTAGTTCGGGTATAATTTATAAGTTCTAGTATATTCCTAAGGTTAGATAATGATGTGACATTGAACCACCCCATATAAAACTGAGTGATTTTTTACACTATGGGTAATTTTATACTACTCAAAACATATATCTCAAAAGGTATAGACATTTGGACGAAATGAGGAGAGACCACATGTAGGAACTAATACCTAATATGTGATACATAATTTCCTATGATTGGTTTTAAACTCTAGTGTGACAGCTAGAGGAATTTGAGATTACTGTAATGGGTGAGAAAATAATATGTATCTCTAATGACAAGAAACTCCCTCCTATGGTGGAAATGGTGTAACTGAGTGCAAGAGGGAAGTGATAAATATCCACTATGAATTGTAAAATCTTATGGAGAGGATTTTTGACTAGTTGATGGGAATAAGGTTATTTATTATGCGAAATGTGATGACACATGGGTGATAGTTGTAGGAGTTTTAAGACATAATATTAGGAAACCAAGGGGGTTTTTTGTTTGGAATTGTTCCATTTAGATATTTTTTATGGTAAGGTTGAACATTATGGTGTTGTAAATTCTTTGGGTTGTAGGACTCTGTGTGATGTGGGTCATGGTTAGGTTGGACTCATCATTTGGGTTTTGGTTTGGATGAGAATCCACACATTGATGTCATAGTTTATTGATAAACATTATATTGTATTAATGAGAAGAGATCATACAGAGTGTGGGGGATCTGAGTGGATATCCTGATAGGTGAAGAGTTATGTTTCATGAGGAAAGGGGATAATTCTTGTGGGATGAGTCCCTGGAAATTATTTTGTGATTTTTGATATGGGGTTTTGTACTGTTATTCTACTGCTTCTATATTCCTTTTTTCTTGCATTTATATCTGACAATGTCTTTTGGGGGAGAGGATCAAGAGATATAAAACTTTTTCTAAGTGATATGCTAGTTGAAGGACTTCCATGAATGAAATTTAATCATAGTGTTCATGATATTAAAGACACAACATGATTGATATTATAGTGGATATGGAAAGGGCCATTTCTTGAACAAGGAGTCTTGCTTTAAAAAATCCAACATATGGAGTTGTGGGTTTATGCGTAGACAATAACCTTTAATTCTGTGGCTTATGTCATGGATTGGGGATAAAATGAGTTAGAGTAATGAGACATGATGTGACATAAGATGACGAAGGTATACCCTTCTAATATTAACAAGGATGTGGGTTTGTATATAGACACGTGATAAAACCCTTATTCATTAGTTAGGGGGTAAATGATTTCAAAATGTACTACTTGTGGTCCTTAGGTATTTTATGAGTAAAATATATTTTTTATCGGGGTGGGAGAGGATATTTAATATCACCAAAGTATTTATAGTTGGGGACTGTAGTGTCCTAGCGACGACACGTTGACCTAATGGGAGTGTGTAACACGTTATGTATCATGGTTCCCTAGTTTACACATGATGATCTAGAGGTAATTTTGTTATTTAATTTATTTTCCATGTTTATATTTATGGATAATATTAATTATACTGAGGATGATTAGAAATAATGAACAATTGTATATGATCACACCCCACACTGGCACTATGGAGTTTATAAAAAAATATGTTTCTTTTGGTTTATAACAAGTTTTGAAAGGGATAATGTAAGAGTAGATTTATTGGTAATAGATTTATATATTAATCATATTAATGGAAATAGGTTTACTATTAATTAATCTATTTGTTTATTTATTTTCATTTCCTATCATCTTGGTGGGAAATCAGGGTTTGTTTTTATGACACCAACATGTAAGATATTTAATATAGTTTTTTATTCTATAAACTCAGATGAAATGATTTTAATCTATTTATTATTATTTATTAATATTATATCGAGTTAATAGACTCAAAATATTAAATTTTAATCAATTTAAAATATTCAAAAGCCACTAGTTTATAGTGAGGGTTTTTTTTCCCAATTTGGAATCCTTGACTAGGTCACTTCTTTATTGCCTTGGGATAGGGTGTCATATTGTGATATCATAATTTTTTTTTTGTTGTTATAATTTATGGAGATGGTTGACATGTGGAGTTGGATGGTGTCAATTCTTATGATTGAACACTGGTGATTTCATATCAAAATATTTTATAGAGGGAAGTCATTGTTATTCGGTAGAGGAGACAACTATTTTTGTTTTCTTTTTGTTATTGAAATATTGACTTAAATATAATGTGTATATTTCATATAGTTATTATATTTAGATTTTTTTTCATTTGTTAAATTGCTTTATCACGAATTATCATTAGATATTTGGTATTCTCATGAAATTTATTCTTTCATGTCGTTATATTTCATGAGTTATTTATTTGTTTTTAAGTGTCTATAATATCAGATATTTTTTATATTATTATAGTTTTTTTAATTATACTCAACTGGAAAATGGTATATTATTTTTTCATGTATCATCATATATATCATCTGGCGACTGGTACTATGGTGATTTTTATATTGTACCATAATTATGGGATATATGGATGATGTTCATGGGTTGGTGTGGTCAATGATACCATGACAATGACTTGATAAGGGCTCGATATTAATGATACGTTATCCAATAATGGGAACATGTTTCACTTATAATTATGGACCCAAGTGTTTCATTAGGATATAATTTTGGTTATTTAAAATGTTTGAAACAACCTATATGGAATCATCCCGTACAAAATTAGGTTGATATTCTGCTTAACCAAATTGGTGTCATAAGAAAGGCATATGAATAAATTGCATATCCATGGTGTGATGTAGGTAAAGTAATTTTTCAATCAGGGAAAGAATTAGATGTTGTGAGTGAATGGGTTTAAGTCATTATAATTTCGTGGTACAAATTAAATAGATTTATTAGATTGTGGGTAAACCATGATGGTTTAGTGAATAGTTCCCATGTTTTGTGTTATAATGTGTTAAGCCTCAAAATGTGCCTACATGGGAATCATGATATTTTTGTACGGTTTGTGATACTATTTTAGATGGGAGACATTTCATGAGAGCATAATTCATGCCATTTTCATAGGTTTTATAAGATCATGAAATTATTGGTTTCAAGAGAGATGGCGTGGTTTCTTGATAAGAAAATTGTTACAGGGTTCTTATTGGATCACTTTCCCGTAAGCAGGAGAGTGATTTGTATCATGTATTTTCAAGAAATCTCTTAGTGTAGTGGGATAAGTTCATCAGATGTATATGCAATGGTATTTGAGTTGAAGATGGGTGAATTGTACTTCTATTGATTTTTTATTAATTTTACGATATATGGATGATTTTTAGTAGTGGTGTGGTGGTAGAGAAGAGATGAGATATGATCTGGGATGATTTTTAATGGTTTCCTCCATTGATATTCAAATTGTTTAGAAAGTATGAGGGTGAGATCTATTTTGATTGATGCTCAAGAAACTACACATGTAAATATATAGGGTTATGAATAATCAATTGGGTACTAGAGGGTGTTATTCCCAAGGATCTAGTATTGGAAAACAATTTTTTGTTATTTATTGGGTATGAGGGGGAGGTCAAGTCCAATTTTTACATAAAATGTATATGGTTTGAGCGATGTAGATATTAGTGTATTTTATAGTGGATTGAAGATAAATATACCATGATACTACTATATTTATAAGTATTGTATCATTATTGGGTGTTTTGACCATCTTGTCTAATGGGACTTGAATGTGTTTTGAAATATTGATGGATGATCAAGGTTATGGTGTTATACTAGTGTGTGCTGATATAAAGGAATCTAATTGCATTTTCAATACCATATTCTGACGATGAATGTGGATTTAGGTGCATTAAGTTATTCAGCATCATTTTCGAGGAATATATAGTATGAAAAAATATTACTTTAGATCAATGGTGAATAACTGGTTGCGAGAATATAATGACGGTCCTATGATTTTTTAGAGTTGTGGTATTATAATCTAAAATTGAGATGAAAAATCGATGGGAAACCAAATGAATATTATGGAAAAATATTATAAAGGAAGTACAACTAGTGTTTTTTTAATTAGAATCCTTGAGATGGGAACCAGGTTGCAAAAAAAAAAGATTTGGACAAATATGAGTTGGTCTGGGGATGCCAGTAGATATTTCAGTTAATATTTAATGTATTTGTGATTTTTGGTTTACATTTTCTTATAATAAGTATGGTAGGGGTTAAACCACATAAAAGAAATAGTTTGAGTATAATAAGTGATTTATTTGGGTAATTTGTTTATTAATATTAATAATGGATGCTTCTTAAAGGTGAAAAGACCAGTAGTGGGGACCCTATAATTACATATAATATAATAGATTATTATTCAGAGACAACAATTGAATATTTGATCTAGTGATGGTTTCATTTTTGTAATTTAGATTTTATTGTCATATTGAGGGACTTTTAACCTATAAATGATTTCATTATATTAATTTTAAATATTAGTGTCTTCACCGACTATTTGAAAATGGTTATAAAATGATATTACGGGTGAGTTGGTGAAATATTTCCACTATAATCCAATATTGATGTGATGGATTTATTCAAGATTATAATATTGTTAACATAGGTCCATGACCCTTATATAGTGAACTAAATATGTGAAAGGGTAATTCATGTCTCGATGGTAAAATATGTGTTTGGGTATGTGGACCCTTATGTTGACTATTCATGATGGGAAATATGGTTTACATCATAACAAATGTTTTGTTGTAAGATACAATTCTTTTTTAAGGATCACATTGAAATCTAGGGGTTCAAATTTTGAATAGTGTATGATTATTTATTTTATAAGTGTGTGTATGTAATTATATTTACAACATCTCTTTCTTTTAGGATTCCATGATGAGTGTGAGTCTGTCCATTTATCTTGTGCCTCCCCCTATCATCCTCCCCATTTTTATAATACTATGTTATATCATCATGTTGGAAAATTTACTCTATTGAACATGTAGACCTCAAATTATTTTTTAGGGTCACAATATGTTTTTAGGGGATTGAGATGGAGAATATAAAAAGGTATTAGATATTATGATGAGGCCCATGGATGATAGTAAGGCCAGTGTTTGTTTTGTTTTTAAATTATTTTATTTGAAATATGGTATCAATATAGTGAGATATTTGTGTAAATTTTATAAAAAATTGTAATTTATGATATTTGTTTTTTAATTATTTTACAAACTCTAATATTAATTTTTTTATTTATTAGTTCTGAAAATAAATCTATCAAGGTCATGGTATTCCTAATATATGTTATTTTCCCCCACATAAAATTAAATTCAACTTTCAAATATGGATTCCTACATGTGGTTATGTAGTGACCTTATCATAGGGGCTTCTGACTAGTTTAGTTCAAGGGAAAAATTTGATGAACAAAGTAAATTGAAATACATTTATAGGACCTATATTAGAATTAATATTCACAATAGTAAGGCTTTTGAAATGTGGTATGGGTATTATTGGTAAAAATATATTTTTTACTTGAATCAATGATCAACCATCTCTAAATTAATGTTTATAATAATGATTTTAATTCGATATAAAATTAATAGTGGAGTATCTATGTGAGAATGTGATTTCATGATCTATATAATCCGACAAATACTTTGGAAAGAAATAGAATGTCTACAAAAGAATAATGAAGATACTATAAAATATAATTTTGTATTTTAAGGAATTTATAATGGGTTTTTAAAAATATAATGTCTAAAATGAAACATTGAAAACTATCAATGATAGAGTTGTGAAAAATGGTAAAAATAAAATTCATCTTCTTATTCAATTCTGATAACATAATTATAATTTAAAATATATTAAATACTATCTAATGAAAAAATATTTATAAGAAAACATCCGAAATCTATAGTTACTCATCATTTAGCTTGTGAACATAAAATTATCTAAACATTTCTTCATAACTGTTAAATATCTAATTTTATCGCACTTGAATGCATTCTATTAATATATAGAAATAAAATCTATAACCCAAAAATATCATCTAAATTATAAGAACTTCTATTATGACTATATATTTCTCTATCATTGATTACAATAATCTAATAATTTTTGGAAAATTATTTCACTACATTTGTTATAGATGTTCCCATTGATTCCTCGTCAAATATTACATTTTATTGGGAATTTCTCATTTGACCTAAAAATAATATATCATAATTCTATTTCCAAGAATTACATTTTAAAATATCTAATACACCACTCAAATTTTTCATCCACTATAAATTATATTAAATTATCACTGTCTATCATCTATGACTTATTTATCCACAGAACTTGATAGGAAATTACCAAAAATTAAATTTTATAACTATAATTTTGAAATTGATACACCCCCTAAACGTCAAATGTTTTTGAACTATGTCATGTAGAAAATTTCCTATGATGTGATAAATTAGATAAATATTCTATATAACAAATTTAAATAATACATTATTAAAATGATATATTAAAATTAAAAATCCTAGAGTAGTATTTTTCTTGTTTATGGCCACCATATATAAGGAAATTATCCCTGAAATTCACATCTTCTGTATTTCCCACATAGATGTCATGTGACAACAATTTTTCTACTCCATGTTTTATTTAAAAAAGATTGGTATATATCATACCTTCATAAGTAGATGCATTTATTTTGGAACACTTTTGGCTGTTGTCATCACCTTTGATGTTTGTATCCACAAATCAATTCCATAGGTTATCAATGAATTTAATTTGTATAGTTATTTAAATCATAAATTTCATAATTTTATTTTTTATCTCACATATTAGAGTTTTTTTATTATTATTTTGGATAAAAAATAATTTAGGAAAATATTGGTTGGATATAGTGTATTTTATATATTAATGAACGAAATGAGAATGGGAAAATATTTTTTTAATAATGGAGATAAATTTTGTCCCACCCATACATAGTACCACTAGAATATCAAATCCACTAGACTTAATGACTAATCACAAAAGTGGTTCCTTGAATGAGTGGAATAGAGGAGATAAATTGATAGATCTATGCAGTAGTCATTATATTGTGAGAAGATAATAATTCATGTGTTGGTAAAAATTTGGAGAGGAATATTTCATATACATTAGAGAATATTAATTTAATTTTATTAAATTCTTTTTTCTATATAATTCTTACCAAAAGGGGTCTAAAATTATTTCATTACTAATGTAGGACTTTAAGAGTGGTTCAGTATTAAATTTAAAAAAATTTATATGAATTAATGATATGTAATCAACACACTCGTATTACTCACATTTACGGTCTTCATGTGATTTTACATATTGGGTTTATAATGATTAGGTCACTAATATTGAGACTCTATATAATATGATGTAAACCCCAAACTATCCTTTAGTGATATCTAGAAGACACCCTTCACCTATAATGTATGATTTATCACCTTAACAATTAATGTTAATTTATTGTGTTTTGGTCTATTTCTCTGTTCCACATCATTATTATCTATAGAAAATCAACTCTTTTCATGGAAGGTTTTTACAAACAGGGTTGAAACCACTCTATGATGAATTTTATTATAGATTTCGATAAGTTTCATAACTTATGGACTGACAGTTTCTCCACTACTATAGTACCTTCACCGTAACAACTACATGTTCATATTAGAGAACGAACTTTATTAAAACTAATTATCCATAGTTATATGGTGTTCCAACATGGTAGAAAGATAAAGAAGATAGTTTGGGAATTAGAGTTTCCTCTAATATAATTTTATTCATAGTGATGGGGATATTCACAAATTGTATGTTTCATTTTATTTTTTTAATGATATCCATGAAATAGAACTAGATACACATTAAATAATTATTTCATCAAAAGAATAATTATGTGCATATTTTCATTAATTATTTTGGTATAGAATCATTGGATTGACTTATTTCAATATATTTTTCTCGGTTTTCACATATATTACTAACTAATAGTTTTACATGTATGATTTTTCTCTACGATCATACTAATGAATGAAGAAAATAAAATTTTATTTCATAAATAAACATTGATTCCATCGGTTGTGGTAATTTGTTCTATGTCATATTGAATATTGATCAACTAGATATCATAAATGTGAATACATATATTTTGGGACTATCATGAGTTTTTTAAATGATACAATTTGATTTTGAATTTTAAGACCTAGAATATTTATTTTCCATTAAAAGGAAAAGTATTAAAATTAAAAATATTGACTAAGGAAGTGGATTAGCTACCATTGGGTTTAGAGTAGGGAATAAGTGACCCTATAAAAATTTGACAGAGGAAAATAGAATCTATATAGTTAAGATATTATTTTGTCTTTCTATGTTTATTTTATAGTCATAATATTGTGAAAATGGTCCCTGAAAAGTAATTTATATATATTTTACAAAAAAATGAATATATTTTTGTAATATTTTCTATTATCTATTCCATGACTTTTAGTTCACTAAAAAACCTAAAAATATGATTAGCCCTAATCAAAATGGATAGTATAACTGATTTAATGTTGTATAAACCATTATATGTTTACATTAATCATATTTCAAGTATTTTTAGTAATTATAATTAATGATTTTATATAAAAAATTGTATCCCCAAGATACCAATAAAGATTTTGATTGATTTGGGTATATATGATAATTTTATAGATGGTATTTATATAACCAGCAACAACCATATGTCCACTATTATAATTGATATAAAAAACATATTTTGGTCTAATATGATTACCTATGAATGTGGAATTTAAATTATAAATATAATATTTTTTTCAATAGACTTGAACAAACTACGGAAGGAGGTTTCCAAACCATGAATCTAATAAACCTCATGAGTGAAGTTGGGAAAATTAAAATTATAGATAATTATAATTTGAAATCAATTATCCACTCTGGATTGCTTGAATTTACATTTAACTCATTAAATCATTATTTAAAATGTTTTTTATAATATAGATAAATATATATTTTTTATTTTATGTAAAATATAGTTAATATTTTACAATTAACATAGACTTTGGTTTTATTATTACTTTTTTATTTAGTATAACAACAATCATTCTTTACTCAATTATTTTATATTTACTTTTACTTTTGAAAAATATTAATTATAAATAATATATATTGTAGGAAATTATATTTCCTCCTAATTCTTAAAGGTATTTTATCATTACTATGGTATGAAAGAAAATATTATTGATCAATAAACCGATTAAAAAGATAAATTAATTTCCTACCCCTGTTCTATTTTCTAATTTTTTTAGGAATTGTTTTTTATTTTAACATTTTTTGTTATTGTAGGATGAGGTTTTACAAATTTTCATTGTTTTGAATTTTTCAGAATACAAAACCACATAACATACATAATGAGATTTGATTCCCTTCATGAAGATATAAATACACTGAATATGAAATTTTGAAAACTATGTTCCAATGAATATTCAAACACCGATGGGAAATCATGAAACTACCCATGTATCAAATAAGTGTACATAACATTTTATGGTAAGGATATTAGGGAAATAGAGTAACTCCAAGATTATGTAACCCATGATTAAGAAAAATCAACAGAATTTCGTAATTTGATGGCTGCATTTGAGGTTGGACTATGAGTGAGATATGATAGTTAAACCAACATGAAGGCTAAATATAATGGCTCTTCCAAATATAAAGTTGAAAATTTAATGTTATTACTGAATGAAAACACACCAAACCATCCAAATGTTTAAAAAATGGAATTTATCGAAGGAATAATACAGAAAATAAAATAATTTAATTAAGGAATGGGGAATAGAATTATAGTTATAAATCAAATAATTCAATTAAATACAACCTCAAAATTGTTGGAATGATGATTTAAAAATATTTTAGACAATCCATGATTAGTTATTTAATTCATTAGGACCATCCATATCATGGTAGGAATGCGATGGAATTAAAAAAATACAGTTAATGACAAAAGAGAGAACCATTCAACCTAATGATAAAAACTATTTTTTTTTGTTTCAAAACAAAATTTTTATTTTTTTTCATTATATTTCTCATGATATCTATGAATTTTCCCATTAACAATACTAAAAAATTCACTTATATGTGGAAAAATGTTTTTTTATTTCTTATGAATTAGCTATAACATAGGTTTAAGGTATTCATTAGGTGTTGATATGATCATTATTATTATTTTCTGGATTTAATGGATTTTTTGATAAATTATATTCTTATTTTGATTTTATATTTCCTAATGAAGAAGTGGATATGATTAAAGGAGAAAATAACTAGTACCCAAAAAATATAATGAATTTCAATTAAATCAATTCAAATTGGGGGTCAAATTTGTGTAGCTACATTAAAAAGGATTACATTTTAATTTACTTTCATTTATTGAACTATTATAATAAAACCAATTCATTCATATTTTTATTATTCAACATTAACTAGGATTAATAATAGTGGAAATGATTTTTCTGTATCATGGATGAATCCATGGAAGTTGTTTTTTAATTTTTTAACCCATTTTGGATCTTAGAGAAATTATCATATTTGATATATATTTCTTCATCTTAGGAATTTTTGATTCATCAATATCATATATTTTAGTGATATATCTAAACATTTTCTAATGATACATTTATATTATAATTTTTATATTATTTTAGATGATATTACTAATATAAATTCAATATTGATTTTTATTCATGGAAATATTCTAAGTTAGAATAATTATCACAATTCCTGTAATAAAAACTTTCACCTTTTTTCCCATTCCTCAAAATGTTATAAAATGTTATGATATATTATGTATTTTTCCCATTTATTTAGAGGATATAATAATTTAATTTATAATAGATATATAATTTTTTAATATATACTGAATATTTCTATCTAAATTAAATATATTGGGATCATCAAGTAATGAAATTAGTTTATTTGATGATGATTCATTTCTGATGTGTGATATATTTTTATAACAATTTCAATGGTTATATACCATGATAAGTTACCATATTAGAATCATATTTGCCCACTAGAATCAAATTTTTCTGTATCATGGATAGGTTATTAATTATTTCTCAAAACAAAGAGTGGGATGTTTCATTGAATATGTAGATGAGTGTTCCAAGAATGAGTTTTGGTAATAATATCTATCTTTTTTGGAGAATTGGGTTTAGATAATGTTATTGATTATACTAAAATTGTGGGTTATAATTTTGTGGAACTAATTGATGAATGTATATATCATAAAAATTGATAATTTTTTCTAAAAAATATTGAATAAAATTTAAAATATGATATAAATTCATTAATAATATTTCATACCAATTTTAAAACCTATATGATATTTAGAATTAAGTAGAGATTATTTTATTTAATGTATTTTGAAGGATAATTTTTTTAGGTTTTTATTGAACATCTAGTTCTATTATTAATGAATACAACACTCCCCTTCGTGAATATGGGTTGTCTTTTTATAATTATTTCCCAAAAACCCTTAGCTATATATTAATTAGAACCCATATTAAAATTCCCAATGGTTTGGGGTTTAATTTATATTTTTAAATTATCCTGAAATGTATTAGTATGTATTTAGAGAATATAAACTATATTATCCTTAACTATGATTAAATGACTATGGGTGATGAGTGAAAAAAATTATATAATAGTAATTCATATCGTTTATGAGTACTAGTGAATTTTTTAAGATATTATTAGAGGAGGAACACACTTTACAAATAGATATTTAATATGAAACACAATTTTTCAATTATATTTATGTAATTTTAATAATTTCAAAATCATCACTTATAATATAATATTATTTGTCATGAAAATTTTAATATATCAGTCATTCAATTTTTAATCACATAGTATTTAATGTTTTGGATTTTAATTCATATATTAAATGGTATATGTATGGTAAGGTTTGATAAAACTAATATTATTAGTTTTATCACCATCAGTTTCACTGATATGTTTTTTATTATTCTATACTGATAATTTTTTATTTAATTTATCATAATTATATATATTTTTTTGGTGTTTTAATGGTTTTGTACAATTATTGAAAGTATTAAGA
The DNA here is from genome assembly GCA_963277665.1 of Viscum album. Taxonomy (NCBI): domain Eukaryota; kingdom Viridiplantae; phylum Streptophyta; class Magnoliopsida; order Santalales; family Viscaceae; genus Viscum; species Viscum album. The sequence continues at coordinate 1,098,890,861 of OY728138.1, read as the reverse complement.
TAAATTTAAAATGGAATATAATTTGTCTGAGAATATAGAAATTTTCCTGCCTGACCTAGTCTAGCCACCAGCATAGTATGCCAATTAAGACTGAGACCAAGAACAATGGTTGAACCTGAACAATATATCATCGATGGGATAAGATAATAGAGACCATTTTTGTTTAGTTAAGGGTGAGTTTATAAAAATATTATAATGGGAATGAACTAGTAGTGGAATAGTGGTTTTATTTTCGGAAAGCACATCTTGTGTTTGATGAAAAGTTTTATCATCTTCTGTATATTTATAAATTGGTTAGAAGCATGAAATTAAAATGTGTGATTGTACATGTTGGTAACTATAAAAATTGAATGTCACATTCAGAAATTTATGACATGATTTTTTCCATACATCTTTCCCAGTATATGGTATTCATGTGAGTTACTATCTCACATATTTCATACATTAAAAGTGTTTCATGAGACTATATATGATACAATTGAAAAATAATTCAGACACTAGGTGAATGTCTAAAGAAACCCAACACATACAATGTATGGTGTATCAGTTGAATATATGATGTTATTTGTCTAATATATAGTCTGTTACATCATAGATCATTATTTTTGTGAAAATAATTATCAACTGTTGGTATCTCATTTTTTTCATAGGGGATATTCTGACCCCATATTGAAGAAGTTTATTTACCTAGGCAAGGTCCATTTATTATGGAAATATAAATTATATAAAACTACAGCACATTCATAGAAATATACGAGTGTTCATGGGAGAGTGAGGCTTTCTGGGAACCTGGTGCACTCTACATTTATATTATTTGATTATAGACGCAAGATGGTGAAGATAATTTGTATAGTGGTTCTTACTATAAAATAAGTTTCATCACTAATTAATATGTATTTTTAAATTGGTAGTGTATTTGCTTATTTTTTGGGACTAAAAAACCATATAATAATTGTACACCACATACATGTTTTGAGAAAATGAAAAATGATAAAAATTTTATTTACATTTTTCATGGAATATAAGTAGTGGAAAATATTTTTCAAATGTTATTCGATTGTTTTCTAATGATGTATTTTAAATTGAGGGTTTTAAATTTTATATGATGGTTCATTACCTTTTAATATCATGTGGGTGTTTTATAAAACATCAATTCTAGGTGGCATATTATTTTTTTCACTCCGTAAAAAATCCCTTTTAGAAGGGATTCTTAATATTGCATTCCTATCTTTTAGGTATCATTCTAGATTGGTATAGGTTATTATCTCACCAAAAATTTTATGACATATATGAATGATTTTATATTAAAAATAGGAATAAATAAAATGTAGGAATAATAAATAATATAAATTTGTTGGATAGTAGGTTGTTAAAGGTATTTAATCGAGGACCACTATTTCATTTAAATGAAAAGGAAAGAGAGATATATTATTAGTATTTTTTTATCTTTTTACTCTCATTAAAAAATAATGTGACTCTTTTGTTGGTATTTGAACTTAAATTATTGTCTTTTTCATTATTTACTCAATAACATAAAATTGATAGTAATATTACCTCTTTAATTTATTTTGGTTATTTCATGTCTAAAAAACATTCAACAAGGAGTCCATAGTCTCGTCCAGGATGGTGGAATTGATGGAGGAGTGTTAATATCTTTTGTTCATTAAATTATTAATTGATCATAAATTTTAAATAATAATTAGTTTCACATTGACTGAAAATATTCTATCCCCTAGTTTTATTGAGTGTGTGAGGGGGATTTTTGGATAAACCCCAAAGTTATATAATTTAATTTGGGATAATTATAAGACCATAATTTCTTTTATTATCCTTATATTGATCATAATCGATCATAGTCTCAATAGAATAACATATTTTGAGGTATTAAATGCACTATGATATTTTTTTTATTTATTCCAACCATGTGGTTCTATTTACATAACAACGTCTCATAAAAATCAATATGATTAATACCAAGAGAAGAGTAAAAATATATAAAATAAATAAAAACTATCATTAAAATTCATTCACCTCTCTATGTTCAACAAACTGACTTCTCATTAATTAACTCATAAATAAATTAATATAATATAAATAGTATTTTATTTTTAGGTTTCATTTATAAATTTAGGTCAATATTCAATAATTATGATGGAAATTATTATTGGGATTCCATGTTTCTCAATGGTTTGATCCCATGTAGTCAATATAAAATGATTTTAGGAATAATATTATTATGGTAAGAATATAAATTGTATAGCTTGTCAATATTGAGGTATTAACGGTGCCACATTGTTGTTCAAATATATTTTATATCACAAATGGATAGTCTAATGCTACCCTTTTGATATTCAAGTTCAAATGTATTTAAGATAAATTAGATTACACTAAATTGAAAATCTGAGAGATCATAATCCTATAAAATATGGTTTAAATTCTCAATAAAATTAAGTATATAGATGAATATTTAAAATTTCTTATTTTATTTTTTGTTTATTTTTTAGAGTAATTTTTTTTTATTTTATTAACTAATTATATAAAAATATATATGTAAATATATAATTTTATAAATAAAACCTGAAAATTAAATTTTTATAATTAAAATTCAACACATCTAAATTCATTATTAATTATATCTATAATTAATCATTATAGATATATGAGAGTTTTTCAAAAATAAAAATCCTTAATCTACATTGAAATTATACCCCCATACTATATAATCAGATTAAATCATTTTTATATTATTAGATTTTTATCCAAAATTTTATTTAATTTTATTTTTTAATTTATTATTTGTAAAAATTTATTTTATATATATTTTATATATTACTATGATATATAAATTATGTTACAATTATTGGAAATAAATATTTTGTGTTATATTTGTTTTTTATGTTGTACTATTTCCACATGAAGCTTTTTTTATTCACAAGAACCATTTTAACATAATTTTTAAAATTTAAATCAATTATAATATTTTATTTTGGTATTTGGTTAATGTAAATATATTATCCAATCATTTCGATAATATTTGTGTCCCCAATTTAATTTAACAGTCCACATACACTCTACCAGGGGATCCACCACAACATTTTCTAGTGGGATTTAAATAAAACTAATATAGACCTATAAAAAACTCACACTATAAGATATTTTATGAGACATAATCAAACCAAAAATATATATAAATCCTTTTACCACTAATAATTATAAAATCATATCAATGTGCACTTCCCTTTTTCCATTTATTGGTTCCCTCTCACTGGGAATCATTAAGTGCCTGGTGAATAGAGTTGAAACTGATTTTGAAATAAGTAATATAAACACTTAAAATTTATTTTTTGATATAGTTAAAATAATAAAACATCAATGTTATAAATTTAAGCATCTAATAATTAAATCCTCATAAAATGTTATTTTCACTTATTAATTAATAAACTTGAATGTACTATAATGAATATATTTCAACTCTACTCTCTATTTCATTTTAGAACCATGCCAGAACTTTTCATCTATAAAGAATATGTTTGTGCCAAAATCATACAAAAAACCCCATAATAAAATTTATAATATTATAATTTATCAAATAAATTTATTTTCATGAATATACATTCCAAATTAAAATATATTTTCTCTATATACCAATTTTAGTATATTAAAATTATTTTATGCTTCCACACAAAAACAACCATTTATATGCACAAAAACTATTTTCTATCCTTCATAATTTTCTCTCAAAATACCCATGAAAATATATTTTATTCTCCAATAAATTATTAATATGCAGGATATTAAATGATTTTATTAAAGGTATGATCCTTATAGTAAAAAACGTCATTAATATAAAAACAAATCCGCTAAAACGAATTTATACCTTATAATATAATACTTTTAAAACATCACATTACATATACTATTCCATAAAACCTATTTCATACATTAAATATTAGACTAATTTATTTGAAATTAATAAATTTACTAATTATATATCCATCATCTCCTTTGTATTATTCACATATAAGAAATTTATCTAATTCATCATTGTCAGCACACACAATTTTTAGTTACTAGGACATTCCAACTATTCATGGATTTTATTGCATCAAAAATCAATAAGTGTCATGTAGAGTAAGATTGATTAAATATCTTTCACTAGTCTTATAACTCTATTATATATCCAAAAGTAACCTCAATAATGAGATGATCATTTATAAAAATTATATTTTTATTTAGTAGTATGGGATCATTCTATTTTATCTTATCTTCATAAAACACCAAAACATAACCATCAGACTACTTGGTCCCAACCAGTCATAAGAACCCTTGGATATATCAAATATTTTTAATCATTTTCATAATTTCACATAGATGCACTAGTTGATTTTTTTATTAACTCATTCTTCTATGTTGTTTTATACTATATGATGTACACATTTAATGTATATAATTTTTAATTATAAATATAATCATTTGGTAATTATCTAAATTCATAAAAATTAACTATTTATTTCAATACACCATAAAGAAACAAGTCCCAGACTTCATTTATATATTTCCATTTTTATTTCTATTGAAATTAATATTAGAAATGATTCAAATAATTTCGAACATGATTCTTATATGAGTTTATAAATTCAAATAATGATCATAATATTTTTCAAAATTGATACATATGGACGTATATTGTTCATATTATTATTTAAATACAATCATTCAATCCAAAAATCCTTTGGAAAATTATAATTTATTATCTTGGTTGGCTCACTCTTATAATGTTTCATCTTCCTATATTTTTCAAAACCTTTATGTTTTGGTTTCATTGGTATTAAATTCCTCAAAATTATTCCTATTGATGTATATTTTCTTAAATTCATAATTATTATACTAAAAACTAGATTTAGACTTTATCCATTTCATTTTTAAACTAAAATCATATTCCTCTATGGTTTTATATAAAATTTTTATTCTAAGACTATTTTAATTGTTCTATATAAAGAAAAAAATTATTTATAGTCCACTATAAAGGTATCACATTTTAGTATTTTTTTAGGAGAATACATTCGAGAAAGTTTCCACACATTAGTATGATCGATATCTTGTTTCAAATATAGAAGTTTCCATCACTAGAAGGAAATAGACACTACTGTATAAATTCTATGTATATTACATTTCAATGTATTATATTTCATGTTCTTTATATTTTAAAAATAGCAATATCTATGTTAATGGTTCCAATTAAACTCTTTAAACCATTATAGAAATACAAAAATATATATTTTGTATAGGATTTAGGGGAAAATATTTATTTTTTTGGCATTTGTGGAAGTTAAAATTTATGATCTCTCAAACAATGTACAAGATTATGGAATAATTTTTGATCTATTATACACTACTTAATTTATTGTATATACAACCATAAATTAAATAATTTCGTAAAAAATAATAATTTTTCTTATTCATTGTAGGGATCTTACTATTTGAAACATTTAAAATCATCCTCTACTATTTTGAAAATTCATATTAAATTTTGTTACAATATTAATAACATCATCATTAGATATATATAAAATATTGAATAATATATATGAATGACTCTAGATGTATCATTTCAACGGCATATAGTTAAATTATGCTAATATTAGAGTCATCAATAACATGAATATAATATTATAACCAGCAACATGTTTCTATCACCTTCTTAAACTTTCATATTTCAAAATTATCCAACAAAATATATATTTTGATATTAGAAATAATCCATCAGATTTGGTTTAAAAAACACTTTTAGAATACATTATGTAAACCATCAATTTAAAATCAAATACTTCTCCATATCCACTTCTCTAATTTTGAGTTTTTGGATAAGTGATTTACACTCTAAAATGTGATGAATATATTATTATAATAATCTTATGGACATCATTTTCCAAAAATAATCCATCAATACTTATCCATGGATATTGATAAAACACTATTTAACTCCCACGATAATGATAATAGGATCAATTTTGATACATTAATAAAAAATATTGCATTTATAGACACCAAAAATCTTATTAAATGTTGAATTAGTTCACTTGGTTAAACAAAAATATTCCTTAATTAAAATTTTGAATAATGGATATCAGTGTTAGAAGCACCATGTTAATTATGATTTGATTCCCATACAACTTCATGAGAATAAAAATCTATTTTAAAATTGTCCTTATTAATTAGATTTTGAATCAAATATTCAATGCTTACTCAATTTTCAGATGTTCATGTAACCATTAGTCTATGATATGTTATTTAATTAACTCAAATAAATTATTATAAAATTAGATAAAATATATTCACATCAATTTTTTATAAATAAACCATTTATAGTATCAACTATATTCTAAACCCTATTTATTAAACCTTTTAATAATTCAAATTCATTCTTACAATGCTATACTCTATATATATAAATATAAAAATAGTGAATGGTTATAGGAAATCAACTCTTAGAAGAGATCATGAGAAAAATTTTAATTCATATATCTTTGAATATAACACTAATATACCTACCAAAATTCATATCAAGGTAAAAAAATAAATTAAATGAAACATGAAAAATAATTATCAAACTAAAAAATAAAATTACTTGTTTAGTATTAACCAATCAATATTGAAAAATGAAATATATGAATAATAAGAGAAAAAATTTATTTCCCCACACAAACATAGTAACAATTTTTTTTAATATAGTTAGGATATAAATTATATCTTAGTAGAAATTGGAAATGAAACAAATAGATAAGATATAAATTATTCCATTTTATGTGGTATCACTAACAAATATACAAACAAATAATTATATATTATAGTTTGTGGAATCCCATGTAGGAACCATTTATTTGTAGGAAATCTTTAGAGCCACTATCAAATAATTTATCAATTTATGGAGTGAATATTTGAAAAATAATTATACTTCATTTTTAATTATTACATTGGGTTGTACTAGATTATTTACTGATACAATGAAGTATGAAACCCTATAGCCTAACTCCCTATAGATATTTATAATATCATTTTTCACTTCTCAATAGTACTCTGTCATTGGTCTCCTTGTGACAACCACTAACTATTCATATGTACTATATGGGTACTCTATTTGTTCCCATTAATGCTTCCCTGAATCAATCAATTGACCATGACACTAGCTTCACACTTAAACCATATATAGAATTTATGGATAATTTAGTATGTTTTTTATTTTACATCCTTAATGCAAACTATTTTTATTTAAAGTTAATATATGGATGAATTTAGATAGTTTATTTGAGTTTTGAATATATGGATCATTATATGTGATTATTGATGATTCTTGTGAAGAATTATAGTGATGGATAGTGCATTTGAAAATATGAGGATTAAAAATTCTAGAAAATCACATTAAGTGAGAAAAATTATCATAATAATTACATAATTTCAATACATACATGTTTATATCAAGAGAACTTATGAGCTAGTATAACCAAGAATAATGTTAGAGTACATGAAAGATATATAATATGTGATATAAAGTATCACTATCACTTGTAATGTGGAAAAAATATGATATTATTATATCAAATACCATGAATTTTTATTATTATTATCTATACTTGAACAATATTTTAAAAATAATTAGAACCATGTAGTAATACATGACCTATAAAGGGAGATAGAAATCTAGAAGCTATATCATATCAAATAAGTGTTCACAATTAATATAAGTTATTGTTGTATAACTTTTTAAAACTATGCGATTAAATAGATAAATAAAAAATAACACATAATGTAAATAATATATAATATTTCAACTAAATCATACCATTATATCTATGTAATATATTTATATTCCACTATAAATTGATCTAAACATGGGAAAATCATTTTAAAAAGGAAAATAAATATCACATATATTATTAACTGGAGTTATTTAGAAATTTAAAAATAAAGAATCATTTACGATTTAGAGATAAATTAATTTAGTCAATTGATATTTTTTTGGTAAAAAATAGAGACATGAGGAATATATTATGATAGTATAATTTTTAATAAATATCACATAGAAATAAAGACATTTGATATGTAGTGATATAGATAATAACCACTAATTAAAAATAGTAAAAATAAATTAATGCATATAGAATCACGATTCAACCCATTTATAAATATATATCATACTTCTATTGTAAAATTTTTCGTAGAGGGTTATGGAGTCTATTAATTAATAGACATGACTAGAATATTAAAGATATCTATATTATATAAGAGTATAAAACTATATTTGGTCCTCAAATGAATTGAGCACATAACATAGACATACATTAAGGTATAAAATATTACATTCTTTATACCATTATTTTTAATGAATTATATCAATAGAATATCACATTGGTATCCAAAGAAATGATTTTCAGAAACACGAGTTATATTGATGAAAATTAAGGCAAATAAGAATAGAGATAGTGCCATAACTGAAAGTATCATAAAATTGAATTACATAGATAAGAATATGGGTTTAATGTGGGATATAAAATTATGGGGTAATATAAAAACCTACATACCATATATTGTGATATAAATATATTAGCACAATTTCTTATTAAACATGAAATTTTACTGGTTACTCATTAATTAATAATTATATTTTTGATTTATTTTCAACCATAAAATAGATAATGCATTTTACTAGGAATTATCATAATGGAATAGATTATAATAATATATATTAAATTAAAATTTATTTTTAATATCTCAGAGAATGATAATATTTAGGAGTTTTACAAGGAATAATTTCATAAAAAATCATAGATATTATTGTGTTGATGTATTTCTATCATTTAATTAAACGTGTGAATTTTTTAGTAATTAACTCTAAGATATAAATTTATAATATTCTCTAGGATCTTGAATTTAGTGTTTACCTTGGTGTTTCTATACCCAAGTAATTTATGTTTCATCAAGATTTTTGTTGAGTTATTACAATGGATTTATAGTAAGATTCGTGGTTGTGTTGGTCAAAAAAAATCAACATGTACTGTAATTTACTTTGGTGTTGAAGGAATGGTAAAAATAATTGTTAAGAAAAACTATACATTTTTTTCACCACATCAATGTTTTTTATTAGTAAATAGTTCAAAGTTATCACCATATCTATGGTTATATTTAAATCAAAATATGTATATGTAATTATGAAAAATGAGGTTTCATTATAAAATCCAAACCAAAAATAAATTTCCATATAATTCTCTTAATCCTTTTTGGGAAAATTTATGTGATTTAAAATTTTATTGTGATGTGCCTTCATCATTTTCATCATAGATTATGGTTGTGGAATATAGGAATAACATTTTATCATAACTATTATCTTGAATTATATTATCACTCAATGATTATTGTTAGGAACAAGATTATAATAAAGAGTATATTTTTCAGTTATTGTCTTTTGTTGTCAAGGAAGATTGAGAAAAACAGAAATCACATCAGTATGTATAAGTGGATGAGGGAAGACAGAGAAGATACAATAGTTTATATGTTAAATCTAACAATGATTTGTTGGTTTATTTCACAAATGTCATAATTAGTTTGGATAAAATGTGATGCATGATTTATGAAGGAAGGGGAAATAAAAGATGCTATCAATCAGTATGGTTGGTTTTTCTGAATCAAATGTCTAAGGTGACACTAGTTTCCAATGTCTTTCAAATTTTTGGGGTTCCAAATTTCAAGTTTCTCTAGAATTGTAAAAAGTGTATTTTCTGTAAGATGTCAAGAATATATAGAAAAAATTGTGTTTTCAGAATATGGGATTCATGAAGTAGATTTTGTAAAGACATGAAGAATGTCTATAGTGTTTAATATGAATATGAGGAGATTCATGAATGCAAGAGGTTAAGAGAATTTCAAGAAATCATTATTTAGGTGAAGAGAATTGCGAGTGGAGAATTGCGGTGGTGAAGAGAATTGTGAGTGGATCATTACAGCATTGAAAAGGGTTTGACAGAATGGTTAGTGATTGTGACACCAGTAGGTTTTATGATATTGATAATGATATGTTATGGTAGGACATATGGTCTTAGGATTCATTTTTTGGTCAACTATATTTCCTTCCATGTCCGATTTATGTATTCACATTAGCTAGAGCACAATTGTGTTTCATTATTGTATTCATGTAGCTATGATATTTACTTCACACATGTTCATTCCATTATAATATGAATATATTTGATTAATTCTATATATATCGTATCTAATTTGTCTCTCCATATTATTATGGAATTGGATATTTGTTATTTGAAATGGAAAACTATTGGTTTTTTGTAAAAAAAAATCAAATGAAATACATGGATAATTTTTTTTGAAATATATATAGCCGTTTCATTCAAATAATATTTTTTTTACATTTATGGTGGTATCATATTTGGTGTTTACCATACGCACTTCATATTATTTTGGTTGTATGATGATTTTATTTTTCATGAATTAGGTAATGTTAATGTTTTTTATATTTTATAACCATATCTATTTTAATGTCATCTTCACAAAAAGTTGGGTTGTTGATGATAGATGATCAAATGGATATTTAGATTTGGTCCTAAATTCATAGGTTTCATGGATTATAATTTTGTGTTTGATTGAATGTCACATTGTTTTATAACATTATAATCAATATTGAACTCATATTTTTTTAACTCATTCATAAAATAGAAGAGACAAGATATTGGTTTCCTTTATGTCATCAAATTTTGGTGAGCCATCTAGGGAGTCCTATAGTGTATAAACTGGTGGGTTCATGGATTAATGGTATCTAAATCCATACCCACCTATTTGTGTGATTACAGTTCTTTGGATTGTTTTAAGGTATAAGGTAGACTATTATATGACCAATAGAACTCAGTTGGTAGTAGAGGTAGGCTACCTGACTCACTCTCATTAATTTCTATCCTTGAGTTATAATATGTGTCTAGTGATTTTTTATTATTTTTTAGGTACTTTTGTTGGTATTATTTAGATGATTATAATATTATATTATATTAAATTTAAATTCATTGGTGTATTTTTTGTTGATATCATTGTCGTGTGAATTTTATTTTGATTATTGGAAATAATTTTTATTTTTAATGTTCATATATTATTTCATGGTCTCTTTTAAATGTATTTAGGTTTTATCATATATAATTAGAATATAGTTTCTAAATTTGGGGATCTTATAAATATATTTGATTAATAATATACAGGTTTTCCATTAGAAATTACTCAAGAATATTTTTCTTTAGTTGTTTTTGTAGTTCGTAAAATAGCGAAAATGGTCAAATAGGTGCTGGAAACCAATAATGAGAATTTGAAAATTATTCGAAATATTATAAGTAGAATTAATTTATCATTTACCATAAAAATCCACCATTAAAATACAAATAGTAGATTTAATGGATTAAAAATATTTTCAATATATTAAATACTCTTATAGACTCAATGATGGATTTCTGGACATGTATTCCCAATTTAAAAAATGAAATTGGTGGGACACTATTTTAAAATATATGTTACGTGAGAATATTAACTAGATCACCTCGAAAAGTGTTATGAATTTATACTTTTATCATGAAACATTTAGTGTTTTGTAGACTCTTGAATTTATGACCTTGGATTAAGGGAACCGTTCATTCATTGAGTATGCTACTCATTTTTTTGATTTATTTGACACATCAGATGATATTTTTTCTATTTACTCTCAAAATACTCCATGACATGAGATGGGTTAAAAAGAAAAATATATAAATAATTCTTATATAAATTTCTGACCAACCATTTTTAGGTTGGTGATAAATTATTTATGGTGGAAGAAATTGAAATACATGAAATGAGATTTAGGCAGATCATCTGTTCTATTAGGTGGTGGCCAAAGTATTTTTTATATTCAAAATAGGAAATGTGTTAAGAGTGTCTGGTTTACATCTTCAATAAAATTATGATTTTATTCAGGCAATATACATGTGGTTTGATACTAATGTTGTGGAATAATTAATATTAATCATGAAATTACAGTATAACTAAGAATATTCTGTCATTGGTGAAAATCCGATCATCTGAAATGTCTTTATGGGAAAATATTCCAATCAAGAAGTGATTGACCCCTTATAATGAGATCCCTCTAGGCTTCTTCTGATGCCAAAAAGGGTGATGAATCACATTCTCATCCTGATTAGGATAATCACAGAATGAATAAATATCAAGGAGGATTTTAGGTCAGATGTCTCTTTGAAGTAGAGTATGTGAAAGTGGATTACAATGTCAAGTTAGCTATATTGAGATACAAGATATTAATTTCATCCTTTATAGCCCTTAATTTATTTTAGAAATTCCAAAATCATTATTTAAGATCATCAAATTCTGTTATTTTATTGGTTTTATTATCCTAACATATTCCATTTGGGATAGATTATTCCACTCCTATTGGGAGGAATAAGTAAGAAGGTTTAAAATTTTCTGAGTTCCATGATATGACTACTAACCACATGGTCTTGTGTTAGGTTAATATTATTGATCATTAATGATATGAAATTATCTATCAAATGGATTTTATATATAATTTTATTGAAAAAATTGGATATTGTTTTCCTCTACATCAGTTTTTGCCATCTAATGGGATTAATCAGGATATTCATTATGGGCGGGATCCAAGATCTGAGAGTGTGGGTCAAGTTGTTCCTAAGGCGAGAATGATCTCGCAGAAATTATTATATTTAGTATTAATTTAATTTACCAAAAATTATGTGTTCTACTTCTTCAAAGGGTAGATGGTAACCCAAATTATTTTTCTAAAGGTTTTATAGGTCACACCATCATAGAAGTGTGGGTTTTAAATTGACATACACCATAGTAAGAGACCCTTCTAATCCCATTTTATTGTATGTCACGTATTGAGTTAAAGAAGTTTAAGGTTCACTATAAAGATCATTATAAAGGGAATTATTCATTGTATTTTGTATCAACAGGATTCAAAAAATACCCTTTCAATGATAGATGATAAAAATTTGTTACATTGTGTTCTCGAATGATAGAATAATTTGGTTACTCTTAAGAACAAACTTCAACTTCTTGGGATTTTTGACATATAATATCAAAACATTGGAAAATGATGGTTTTCTATTATTAGATTAAAATTTTAATACCATAAGTTACCATGATGAGTATATACACATGAAAATATATTGGATTTTTTATTTTTATTTATTTTTCATAATTTTTCCATTTAGTTTTACAAATTCATATTTGGTATTTATGATATTGTAGAATCAAATTTTTCATTGGATCATGGAATTTATTTTTATTTTCATTATGGGAGATATTTTTATAAATTCCTTGTTAATGGTTAAGTGCCCAATGGATCATGTAGGGAAAATTAGTGGGGGCGAATTAGTGTACATAGGTTTTTAGCTATTTTATTTTCTTTCCTATTACACCTTTTTTTATTCTAACCTTGTTACTTATTAGAGTGAATGAATATATCTTGTTTAAAAATAAAATTATATCACATGAAAGAAAAAATGTAAATTAAGAACATAACACACCATTTTTAAAAGGTTTAGCCTCAATGTGGGTGACTATGTACTTGTTGTGTTCGAGAATATTTGATTAATTAAATATCCATTAGAAATCAATAAAAATGTACCAGATGTCTGGTCATACCTAACCATACTTTTATTATGGGTTGGTTTGAACCTTTTTCCACTATTGTTTTTTATACTACCATTACACCAGTGTGCTATATAATAGAATCCCACATGGGTTTGACAAAAACAACACTAAAAACAATGAGATAGATCATAGGAACATAAAGATATGACTGCAACACAAATCTGATCTTCCTCTTTGAGCCACTAAGAATAAATTGATTCTACAATTTATCACTTAAATGGGTACTATTATCATACCATTGAATATAATCCAAAGAATTTTAGGATAGTTAGATCAGAACAATATTCAAAATTGTAGAATACAACACTACTAATTCAAATCATTTTACTAATAGAATTGACAACTAAAGATATATCAGTAAATATTAAGTTTTCTTGTTTTTTTTCACGGAAAAATATTTCTTCTTCACAACTCAATTATTAAATACGTCAACATCTTGTGTTCTTGATGGTTTTAACTCTCATCATCACAGGAAAATATATATTTCATGTAAATCTCCACGCTAATTATTTATCTGCCTAATTCAATTAAAACTTCCCAAAACTATGTATATTTTTATCTCAATTATCCATGTACACATTGCTTACACTTTAGTATAGTTAAAATATATTTTTTAGCTTTATTTATAAGATCCTTTGATCTTTATTACACAAATCTGAATGAAAATAAGTTCAGTTATCACATAAGACTCAGAACGGTAGCACACACATAAACACCTCAACATTTTATTTTACCCTTTTAACTTTTTAGTGTATGCATATAAAAATATGAAGCGTGGAATATCATCAATTTATTATTTATGCATAAAATTTTTTATGTGAATCCCATATTTAATATATGAAAATTAATTAAACAATTCCTTTTTTTGTTGCATCACAATATACACACGGTGAAACTATATTTTATAAATGCATGTACCATAAAAATTCTTCACCCAAAGGCAAGTTTTGCACATTGCTCACTTCTTAATTTCATCACACTCACTTTGTAACAACATAAGAACATGGAATACTTTCTCCAACTGGGTGAATTTATGTTATCCTACCACAATGAATGTACAAGATGCTTACTACCCACAATACAGAATATTTCCTATTATATGATGCACACACACACTGAACACTTTCGCAATATATGTGAAAACCCCATCCATGTACTATATAAACTACAATATACTTTTTGAATGAAATATACATCCATTAAAAATATCACACAAGCCAAATTGCTGAGATAATTTTATTAATGTAGTACAATCCATCAAAATTCAAGGAATCCACATGATAATATTAATAATTATGTTCTCTATATTAATCGTTAATGATAGGGATTTGTTAAAATTACTATCCTGAATGCATTATGGAAATAAGTTCCTAGTGATGAAGACTAGTGTGATATTCACATATGGTTTTCCCACAAATATTTTTCTTCACTCAAATAGAGAATATACAGTACTTAAATTCTAAAAATTATATGTTCATGGAAGATTATTTTCATAGAGAATAATAAATTCTAACAATAGAATACAACTTGGACTTCATGAATATGATATTTATAAGTGATCAAAACCATCTCACGTCACACAAGACACTTCTATTTCATGACACAGTGAATCACATTCATTGAAAAATTACTTTTTCATCACACTTTATTTTATTGTTTTGATCTTTTCTATATGATTCCAAATAGTTAAATCTTATTTCTATTTATTTTTTATCCCAGAAAGAATCAAATAGTTCTCAAAAGATATGTTTTGATATTTTATCAATGTCACTATGTAGAGATTATCAGACTAATAATACAATTGTTCAAATATTTTTTAATGATGATGAAGTGGCCATGTCTATCAAATAGCCAATATGAAACAGATCAATGGATTTGACATTTATGGTTCTTTTGAATCTATAATACATGTTCCCAAAATGAAAGATAAAATTTTTTCCAACACCCTTATTAAAAAAAATTCCCATGACCACTAGAAATGTTTATCTAACCCTCCTAACATTTCATGGCCCTCACCATATTAGGGGTCTACCTCTACCTTGGTGTTATCCGTACAAGGTGGCTCAGTGATACTACTCAACACCACGAGGTGTGTCATGCACAAATGATGTATCAACCATTCTAGTTGGCTAGGGGCTTGGATGCCTACCTAAATAGTAGATGCATCTCTGTTTTGGATGAATGGTCAGATGAAACCCATATTTATGTGTATGATTACAAAAATATTCTCACATTAGTCATATGAAAAAATTCTAAAATATCTATCCTTATAAAAAATTTCATCATGAAAAATAATTTTTTTATAGAAATAATATTTCCCCTATATTATAACTACTAAATTCATCAATTATTTTATAATAAAATATCCAAGATCATCGAAACGTTTTTTATATCGACTTATCTAAATTTACACAACATATTGATTGATAATCAATATCACAAGGTCTTCATAAATAGTGTTAAAGAATATCAAATATCCTAATAAAACTTACACATGTTTTAGTTGTTAAGAAAAAATCTGAAATCATCACACTAAATGTTTTTTCATTATAAAAAACACTACTAATAAAAAAATCCTTACAAAGATGTGAATATTTCTCAAAGACAACTCATTGGATAAAACTCCATGCATAAATAAATATAACATTGAATTTTAATTAAAAAAGTATATTGTAAACAAGTATAAGAAAACAATTTATTTTATAAATTTGTGATATTCATTTTCCCCCTTTGTAGTTCTTATCAAAACCCATTTCACATTCAATTTCAATGTTTTATTATTTCGATTATATGATAATAAAAAAATTATTATTATGGGAAATAACTAAAATCATATAATTCTACTAAACCGAACTTTTCATCTTATTTCATCCAATATCAATATCTCATAATTAATGAAACATAATATAAATTAAAATTTAATTGCTTTATAAAAGTAAATAATAACAATTTTTAAAGAAATGTTACATTAATTCATTGTCTCCAAGTGTATGTGTTCTATCTCATTGTAGAAAACAAAAGTGATTAACTCAGACATCAAAGTAACCAATAAAATTTTAGAACATGATGCCAACACTGAAACCATCATTCTTGGGTTATTCAAAATATATTCATCTAATATCCAAAATTCATCTACACAAACATATTAAAGTCATCCAATTTTATGAATTTAATTCCACTTTATCTATCCATTTTACTTTTTTCATAAAATTATTTGTTTCTACCCTTCTTTTTAAGAGTTTTAATTCATAAAGAGAAAGGAAAACCTACCTTTTTAATGATAAGATTTAATTTATAAAATTCTAAATAATCAATTAAACACCTTGGAAGAATGTCAAATATTCATTGGATATCAGTTGAGATATTCAAATCCATCAATTTTTCAGTTTTTCTATCCATAGAGGGATGAGATTCATACATATTATTCATAATTATTGTATTTCATCAAGAATGTATTCCAAGAAAAATTTTATATTAATTGAAATAATGAACTGCTTGAGGAATATCCTCTTAAATACTGTATAATATTTTCACAACACTCAAATCATCAGGCATCCCTTGAATATTTTCCTCAACATTAATTCCATAAATTAAAGAATCAAAAACCAAATATACATGGAAATAAAATGGTACTACAATGGTTTTTAGTTAGAGAAACAAAGATGAGATTTATTTCTCATCCAAAAATATCCTTTAAATTTTTCTCTTGATTTATGAATTCTAATCATGCCTGATCCATCGTGGAATCCCAAATTAATATCATTGATGGAAATCATGTAATTATTTATTTCATTTACTTTCATATTAGATGGAATTAGCTTCCCTACATTGAAAAGTAGTGATCATTAATTCTTTTATTCCTACTCTTACATTTTTTCAAATTCTAACGGCTTTGGATATAGGATTAATAATTCTTTTTGTATATGTCCAGATTTATTCGAGTTTCTATACTACTTATTAATAGTATAATTTTTATCATAAGAATCCAATAGTGTTATTTATTTTTCTTAACTAGCTCTATTTTTTAACGAATCTGTGTCATGTATTTGTCAGCAATTTGGCCTAGCCTTTTCCAACTTCCACATAAATCTCCAAAAATCATAGGATTATTATTTCTTAGACAACCACACATGAAATATAAAATTTTCATCTAAATCATCATGTTCCTAATAAAATCATTTTATTTTTTCTATGTTTGATTATTTTTCTCATTTATCCTACTTCCAATAGCATTGGAGTTTATGGCCTATTTGAAAATGTCAATGATATGATATTTTCTTCTATAGTAGAAGAGTCTTTTCATTTGTGTGACATCCATATCATCATTCTCATTAAGAGTATCTTGTTTCATTGTTTTATTAACCTTTTTATCTAATTAAGAAACCAAGTAAGACTTCCCTATTTTATAATTTTCCACTTAATATGTTGAGACATTTTCATCATATTAACAAATACATAGTACATAGTTGGTTCATACCCCTACTAATCATAACTATAAGCACTTATATTATATTATGGATATATTGATTCTTCTTTCTCTGTGAATTATTATTCGATTCTCTAGAATTTTTCTTTACCTAAATTAATCTACCCCATAATATCAGTCATCTATAATTAACATGAATTATAATATTATGTCAATCATCAATGTACTGATTCCTAAATTTACTACACAAACAATGATCATCAAATATTGATGTCTTCTTCTATGCTATTTGTTGGGTAGATTGAAAATCTTGTTGTTTTTGGGATAGAATTATTATTCATTCTATATCTTTGTAGGGAAAAATCACACTCTTATTAATATCCACCATTTATGATATATTGGATTTATCAACCTTCCTCTTCACCCATGTATGAAATAAATTATTTTTGGAACTTATACAAGATGATGAAACTGTATTATTACAAGAAGTAGCTTTTGGACCAAGGGTTACCTATTTCAGTGAGCTTGAAAAATATTTATATTTTGATAATATCTATTTACTATTATTACTAGAATGAGTCTTGTTAGAAATAGGGTTACATTTATAATAACTCTTAATAGTATTTATGATCTCAAATTTGTTTGAAGATTATACTTGTGTATTCTTTATATATCTAAACATAAACTCCAACTTATGATAATTTAGATCTAGAGAGTTCTTTTATTCTTCATGTGATTTCACCATATCATCACATTATTTCTGGGTGGTATTTAATTTTTTTTCCATAATATAGTTAAAATTAACATCAAATTTAGGAAACATCATGTGTAGTAACTTTTTCTCATCCGCAATAATTTTCAGATAGTATTCCCATGGAATCTTATCTGAACATGAACATCATACAATTTATTGGAATCTTGTATAGAATTATTAAACTATTTATTCCTCTTTGTCTTAACATCTATATGGGATACCTTAACATTCATAGAAGTAATTTTAATTTTCTACAATGCATGAATTACTTTTTTATAAACATTCTCAGTCACATCTATCTCATAAAAAATCATTTTTAGTTCATATTAAACAAATATGAATATTTTATTGTAATGAAATACAGGTTGTTGTCTTTTTCTTTAGTTTGGATACATGTATCGTTCATGTATTTTGTTTCCAACTGAGATTAAATTATAATCATGGTAGCTTCATTAGATTATTTATGTGAATTAATCGTATCACTAAGAACCTTCTCAGTGACTTCTTTCTCAAACACATTTCATTTAAATTACTCTTCAACATACGATAAATTTTCATTGAAAAGAGATATTATTTATTATTTGGAATAAATAATTTTTGAGAGATGTTTATATATTTGATAATTATTTTCCAATTCCATCATGATACCCACATATTCCTTTTGATGCTTTGAATTTCCAAAATGCAGTCCCTTTATAGAAGAAAATATGTATGTGAAAAAATAAATATAAATTTTTTTCAGATATTGTTCTATTTTTTAATAAATGTCACTAAGTGATTCAATAAATTCTTCTTCATCATTTCTTAAACCATATTTATTAAAAATATATTTAAAAACTAATTTAATTGATAACATTACATAGACTACCATTCTAAAAAAATTAGATTATGTTGTATCCAATTTATTTTTAAAATTATTTCTCAAAATTCCTCCATCATTATTCAATAAATTCATCATGGTTTTTTTAGAATAATAATTAGACACTGATAGAGATAGTATATGAAATTCCTATCTGGGAATACTTTATTATTTCATTAAATTTAAATCTACACTTTATATAGTTTTGATATAGGTATAATACAAACTATTGGGATTATAAGTTACATCCAGTCAAAGGTGTAACCTGTGATCTAATACCAATTGATGTGAACAATCGACCGTATAGGTACACTGAGAGGAGGGGGGTTGAATCAATGTATAGAAGTTATTAACATTTTTTTTTCTCTTATCCCTTTTTAATTAGACCCTCGACACTTGTTAGAGTGACTGAATCTTACTTGTTTTCAAAAAACATTATAACACATCAAAGAAAGAAATTAAATAAATAAAAACACACAATATTTTTAAAAGTTTTACCCTCTATGTGGTTGAAATTGTATTTATTTGGTTTTGGATGATCCAATAAATATATTATTCAATAGAAATCAGTCAACAATTTCAAGTGTGTTTGTTAGATATCACATTGAATATAATCATAAAAACTAAATACTTCTTGTACTAAAATACTATCTGGAATTTAAGAATGTAACACATAAAACTCCACTGACTGTAGTAATAGAATGAACAAATAATGATATATCAATAAACTATACGTTGTCATCTTATTTGTATTATTAAATAATATTTCATCAACTTAATTCAATTATTACACACTTAAAAATTGTTTATTCTTTATAAATTTAGTTCACATCATCATATGAAAATATTTAATGCATATATGTCTTCAAACTATTTATGTAACTTTTTTTGTGAAATTAAAAATTCATAACATGGTTATACTTTTTTTCCATTTTTAACCAAGTACACAATTTTAAAACATTCACACTATAGTGACCCTCAGTTTTCATTCATTATAATTAAATCACTTTTTTGGAATGATTAATACATTACTAAAAATATCACCCAAAGACCATAGTAGTCTAGTTCTTTTGGAAACATGGAAACATAAAAACGGATACATAAGTGAGCTAAATTATCTCCCACTATGTTTTTATTAAATATAACTCTTTATAGACCCATCAAATATTATACATTTGTTCATAACTGGGGGATTGAAATAGAAAAAGGGGTGAGATAAAATTCTTAATATGGGTAAACAATGGTGATATGTATTAATAATCATCAAAATAAGGGTAAGAGAACATGATAATGAAATTATAATTACATTCTGTGAATATCAAAGATCATATAAATGTATCTTGTTATAAAGAAGGGTAGTTCATAAGAAATGAATCATAACAAAATAAATAACATAATCCATTAAAAAAACAAATGAATGATACATGTAATTATGGTAAGCACATAAGAATATATAATTATTCCCATGGTATTTAAGGAATTTCTTCTATGGCTGTCATTGTTCACAAATTCCTTCATTTAATCGGGTTCTAACATCGTTCTAGAACTATATTACTAAACCGAGTTCACTCCTTATTTTGACCATGTAATAATTAACCATGTTCATTTCTGATTTCAGACTTATAATACTGAACTGAGTTCTTTTCCTGTTCAATCCTGATAATATTGAACTATGTTTATTTCCCATTATATTAATCTATATATCTTTATTTATAAATATTTTCCCAATGCCTTAGAGGGAGATATAGGTCCCATCATTCTCATAATGAAATCATATATACATGTAAAAAAATATAGAAACGGTCATATCATTACCATGAATTGAATTTGATATCTTAAAATTTTAATCACTTACTTACTAGTTGAAAAAATATTGGTTTCATAATCATTTCATCAAAGAATATCCCTTGAATTGAAGTGAGTTTCAAAAGCATATTACCCATGAATGAGAAATGAGTTTAATAAATATCATGCCATCAAAAAATAATATATTCAAAGAAATATGATGATTGAAAACATTGAATAATTTCATCAGGAAGACATGAGTGACACCAAAATATGTTATATTAGATGGTAAATAATTTTAAGATATCTTTTAAAAATAGTTGTTCAGTAAAATTTCACTTTCTCATTAAAAAATTCTTTTTAAAACAAAAAAACTATTGATAAAAGTTTTCTTTATAAATAGATTTAAAAACATATAAAAGATTATTTAAAAAACATAAAACATTTTTTAAATCATTTTCCCATAAATATCTTTTAAGGACATTTATATATCATTTTTAAAAGATTTTTGAAATAATGGTTTTGGAATAAAATAGACTTCCAACCAAAGAGGGAGATAGTAAAATTTTACATAAAAATGTTATATTATGTACTAAGGAGCATGAAAATGGAACTAATACATGGATATATCAATCATAAATATAGGATAAGGAATCTTATGAGTGTTCTTGAGAGATTAATACTTATATTTCATCAAAGGAAGCATAAACATAAACAATCTCAAAAGGTGATGATATTATCTCAACAAACTTTTATAACATGTTAACATGGCTCAAAAAACTCCATGTAAGAAAAGAAAATTATATAGAGATTAAATTTTTTAGAATATAGTAAATTCATAATATTAAATTTAAAATTGAAGTATACAATCCTTGAAAAATAATTTACATGTATAACAAAACATGATACTCAAAGAAAAAAATTGAGACAAACCTATTTTACTAATTTGGTAGGTTTTGGAATATAAAACACATTAAGAAAAAGATAATAAATTTTATATTAGAATACCCAATAATTATTTTATAATATACTTAGAAACAAATCATGGTCAATACATAAAACACATAATAGTAAAGAGTGGATAACATAGAATATATCTCACGAAAATTAAAAATGAGTTGAAATCCCCTTACATTGTGTATTGACTATCTTTTTACACTTAAAGTCCTCCAGTATAATAAATATAAATTTATAATAATTATATCACCTAACTGTATTCATTATTATAATGTATGGTTTTATTATTATTTTATATTACCCACTTGTTAGAAATTCTATGTTAAGGTTTCCCATCGGGCAATATTCTCTTTGTTCTTTACATAAGTCTTAATTTGTAATATATTCATTACTTATACATATATAGTGATTTAAGAATGGAAAAAATGATATTAATATCATTTATATTGAATATATGTTTATTATAATAATATATATAATATATATCTCTAAAATGGAATTGACACTTCATGGAGATGGTAACCCATACTTGCGCATGAACATTATTTACATTTTTATATTTTATTGAATGAAAGAGAGAAAAAGAAATATATGTATGAATTTATATAATATAACTAAATTAGTATTATAATGTTATATTTATAACATAATTTCACAAAATTCCATCCTTAATACATTCCATGTAGTTTTTGAATGTATCACATCACATTAAGGGTGCGGTAGTCCACACTTCCTCAAAAAAAAATTTCATAATTGAAAAAATAGAATGTAAAAAGATATTTGTTTTAAAACGAATAAATAATCCTAAATACATAATAAAAATAACATATGACGTATATAAACATATTTATCTTCATAATTTCCACCACAATAGGCTGTAAAGGAGAAATTAACAATCATTATTTGATGACGTGATAGTTCACTGTACAAGTAAATAGTAAGTTTGTTACCCATTAGATAAAGGGGTGTGTAACTGTAGATAAAAGAATTTGTATAAAAACATACCAGTTTACATAGGATAAATTTTTTCTTATAAAATCATCGAATAAAGATAATTTAGGGGGTGGAGAAAGAAAATAAAAGAAAGAAGATTGAATGAAGTCACTACATCTTAAATGTGAAATTCCTTTTTGGTTTGTGTCAAAAGGATTCCTTGGAAGACTTTAGTCCCAAATTAAGGATTAATGGACTAATAAAGGGATGGTATGATACTATTTGGATAGAGGTTGTATAAGATAATGTGGATTTAGAGGTGTGGGGAAGGGGTAGAGTGGATACATTTTATAGTAGAGGGGGGTTATACTCTTGTATATACCAAAAGGTATTCAATAATGAGTTCTCTTGTTTACATAATGTTCTATAAAAATTGAAAAAATAATGTATTAATGAGAAATTATGGTTGAAAAAATTCTACACTAAAAAAATATAAGTTCATTTTAGTTAATTTTTAACTTTATCTTCTCAGATTCCCCAATTTTATTATTTTTCTTTTTTATTAAAGTATATATTTTTCAAACCTATATAATTTAAAAATTATGACTAACTATACGATCCCATGTAAATAAATAATAATACATTTTTAGATTTATTAATATTTTTGAATTAAATATTAATTTTATTTTATAGGGGATTCTATGTTCGATGGTGTACCTCATATGAAAAAATGGGTTTCATTGAAGTCTAATGTTATAAACAATGACGAGTTATACTGAAAAATAATAATATAATCTTATTTTGAATTATTGTAAACACATAGCCATTGTATTGTTGAAAATTAATATAACTAACTAAAATATTATTATACATGTTTTTTAAATGTTTTACATTTATCCAATAAATGTTAGAGACTTAAAATGAGAATGAATATAATTTTAAGCATAAACACTCTAATATTCATTAAAAAGCCAATTTAACGCCTTTTAATAGTGACCCTCATTAAGTATAGTTTTGGTCACTTTTATTTGTTACATTTGACAAAATAAAATTCTTCTTTAGAATCGGGACATCAAAATTTACTCTAGGATAATTTTTAGTATTTTTTCTGATAAAATTCATTTTTAATAAATAGTAAAAATACTATATTTTAATTCAAAAATGCCTCTTAATATAATTTATTTATATGGTTAGAGTATATTTTTTATTTTTTTAACATTTAATTATACCATTTTTTAAAAATTTAATATAATGTTGTTCATATGATGTAATTTCACTTTGAAATACGACATAAACAAGTGTTAATATTTTGATAGTTATTATTTATTAAAAACACACTTTTTGTTTTAACAACATGAATTAATTTTACATTAATTAATCCAACATATATATGTTTTAAATTTGGTAAAATAGACATAATTTTTGAACTCGGAATATGAAATATACCATAGGATGAATTTTTTGTATTTTTCTAGAAAACATAAATTTTTGATGAATAGTGAAAACACTTAGTAGTAGTTAAAAACTAACCTTTTCATTTAAATGAAATTTTACCAATTATGTAAATTGAATTTCGAAAATCTGACATACAATTTTCTTTTTAGTATTTTAAATATGATTCAATAAGATGAAAATAGTTTTTTGATAAATAGTAACTTTTGACTTTTATTTACCATGGTTCAAGGTAAATAAGATAATTCAAGGTAAAAATAATATTATAATAATATGAAATTACACTAACATGAGTTATAATCCTATTGTATGATAAATGTATGACCATTGGAATCTTTGGGTCGATTTTGAGATCCCATGGTGCATATAAGAGTGATAATGAAACATTATATTTATTAATATAAAGTAAGGACAAAAATGACATAAACATATATCTTTTAGTAAATCAGTTTTTATATGGTGTTATAAAGTTATATCTTAGACTATAAATATACATATGAATTCTAAATTTTTTTCCTATATCATGGTATTTATTAAAAAAATATATACATTAAATAAATTATATTATTTATGGCACAATAATGATGCCTTGTTTACCACATTAAGGAAAGATTTATCTAAATAATATTATAAAGATTAAATCAACATGAAAAACCTATCCAATTATTATTGGATGATTTTATTTAAAAAAATAGTCATCTTATATTATAATTTAATGGGTTTTTATCCTTTAGAATTTGAAAATAATTATATAATAAAATAATATTTTGAAACATTCTTAAAGAGCCCCTCCTCCCCCATATAAAAATCCATCACCTTTAAACCATTTCTCACACCTTTCTTTCCCCTTGGCCTGACCAAAATCTACCCTAATTATCTCTCAAGATCCCTATAGTCCACCTAGAAGCCTTACCTTAGGCTGATAGAACTTTTAGAAATTAGTTTGGTTCAAACCAAGGAAGTTACCAGATTTAAAGGTAACGCCTTCTCTTAGGTTCCTTTCATTTATTTTACTTATCCAACCCCATAAACTCTTTTTATTACATTATTTTATAACAAAAAAAGTATCATAAATATAACCGGTTTGTGTTATGAGAATTATTCTTACTATACATTCACACACCTCCATCTAATGGGTACAAAATATTCTATAGCATCCCGTCTTTTTATAACATAACTTTCATTTCATTACACGGAACTGAGGATCTTTAAGGTTTAGTGTCTTGGAAACCAGGAACATAATACATGAAAACAACATAAAGAATTCTTTTTCAACAATTTAAAGGCTTCTACTTAAGTTAATCCTAGGTTCTTTACTGCATCTCATAACCTGGGGACATACATCAGAAGAAAGGGTGAGCAGAAGGCCCAGTAAGGGAAACAAGAGAAACATTTTACATGTGAACTTGAAATACTTCAATAAGGACATGAAAAGAACTTTAAGGCATGAGAAAGAAATCATGAGATACATCATAACAAAAATAAAATTTTTCATAACTTGAAGATGTGGCTACAACATTTAATATTGACAATCGTTTCGTTTCACCAAGGTCCATCCTCAAGGTGTCGTTAAAAATTACAAACGTTATTCACCAAGGCGTCGTTAAAATAGTCATCTCTAGAGATTAAGTCTTTACCCAATGCATTGGATCGCTATCAGGGCGCACCCTTAAATTTTCCTTTATTATCATGTGATACACATATATCATCATCAATAATTTCATAAACAACCCATATAGAATAAAAGAAATGGGTTTCATTTCATAATCATAACGTTTTAAAAACTGCTTTAAAGACATGATCTTTATGTCACTTTAAACCCACAGAAAGGGAAAGAGGGTTTCATGTATGAAAATCCCAGAATTTAAAATAGAACATTTTGAAATATATGTGAATACCCCTATAGAAATAAGAGCTTTGAGAATTCACTTTATAACATAAAATAATTTTGAGAAAAGAGCGAGAGGCACTTTGAGACGAAAATTCTACAGCATAACAGCTATGTTTCGGGGTTTTAGAAAACATTGGAATGAGAGGGGACATGGGTAAAACAATAATAATTGACCCATAAAATAGTAGAGGGACAGAATAATAAGGATATATGGACATGGAGATGCAATTTAAAAGACATACCATTTGAAATGAAAAACATGGAAGGAAGACAAAAATTAGATTTCTCTTATGAAAATTCGGCAGCCTAACAACGTCACTTAAACTTCAGCAAAAATGAATTTAAAAGATAAAATAGGGTCCCTCATCATATGAACATAAGAGTTAAATATAATAGATATAGATATCATACCCAAACATAATTAAAAAGGAACTTGAAAGACTTGACATGAAAGTAGAACTTCAAAACGAGAAGGATGAAGAACCACTTAAAAATTTTGCAGCCTAACGGCGCCACTTACAACATCAAAATACTGAATTGAAGAGATCAAATGGGGTCTCTCATCATATGATCATAAAGGATCAGTATGATAAATTTAGAGATCATACCCCAACATAATAAATGGAACTTAAAATACTCGACATGAAATTAGAACTTTGAAAAAGAGAAGGGTGAAAGAATCCTTTAAAAATTCGGCAGCCTAACAGCGCCACTTAAAACTTCATAAAATGAAATGATGAGAGTAAGAGGGGGTCTCTCATCATATTAACAGAAAATTTACAGTATAATGAATATAAGAAAACATGCTCAAACATAAGAAAATGGAGTATAAAAGAATTGACATAAATGAGATCACTTGAAAAGAAAGAGAGGGGTCAGATCCCTTACCTTAAAACGTAACTCTTAAAACTCAAAGGTTGGGACCTTGAGGGCTTGGGGGAACCTTTGGAGGACTACTTGGGAGGTAAGGAGACCAGAAATTCATTGGGGGAGAGTTGGTAGTGAAAACTAAAGGAGGAAAGGGTGGGTATTTATAGGGAATGTGAGGGGACAAGGCATTAATGGCCAAGGGACACCTCACAAGTGCTTTTCTCAAAACCATGTGCTCTCCCTTGGCATTTACCATGGAGTTAGGCCACATGGGCCCCCCAAAACAATAATTCATCACCCTTGTCTGGCCAGCCCTTAAAATATCTCATGACATCACCATGACATAGTTATGATGTCATTAAACATAACGAAACCCTAAAACTGTATTTTTACTATTCATTGAAAAATCGACTCTCTCAGAAAAATCCCAAAATTTCACATTAACCAAATATCAATGCTATGATTTCAAAAATGAACTCCATTTTATAAAAATAATTTTCTTAATATTTTTAATTTTATTTTTAAATAATTACACTATTCACCGAAAATTCATTTTTTCAGAAAAAACCCCAAAAATTACCTTAACATAATATCGATGCTCTGAGTTCAAAAATAATGTCCATTTTATAAAACTAATTTTCTAAATATTTTTAATTTAATTTTTAATTAAAAAACACTATTCACCCAAAAAAAATTAATACTTGAATAATAATTTATGAAACCGTTATTTAACCATTTTATTGAATCACATTACTTAATCAAGGTGCCTAGATTATATTAATACTTTATTTAAGTGAGATTACTAATCCATTTGGACACAATACTAATCCTAATCTTAAAATCACTATTCATAATTTACTATTCATCAAAAATCAAGGTGATCTTATTAGACTCTAAATTTTGTACTGAACATAATTGTAGAAGACCATTTTTTGAGAATCATTACACATTTTGAATTATTTAAGGTTTATATAAACATTTTTAAAATATCCTTTTTCTAAAATTCATCAAAATATGCATACTATATTTATCTGGTCATTTGAAAATTCATAAACTTCATCATAATAAGAAATCCCATTTTTTATTTAAAACAAAGGATTACACAAGGCAGTTGCATTCTCCTTACATAGCCCTATATCACACCAGCATAGGACCTAAGTGTAAGGTGTGCTATGGTGAGAGAATCTGAGGGAGGCTCGGCTAACATTGCACGAGTAGTAATTTCTATCAGTTTGAACTTCTCGTGAAGGCGATCCCTTTCTAGCTTTGCACGATGAAGTTCAACTTGGGTTTGGTCCATAGTAAAGCCCATTGGTGCTACCTCCTTTCCAAGTTCTGTTAGATGGGATTCGATCGGCCAAAGACTATTGGGTGAGGCCATCGAATCTTCTTTATATATTAATTAATCAAGATTTCTTGTATTAAGATACAGTAATCAAAACGTTTAGTTTCCACCGGTCATATTGACCAATGGTCAAATAACAGTCAAAACCCAACAGTCTCATTTTAGTTATACTCAAGTTATCAAATGAAGCATTTTTGTTGAGTATAAAAATAAAATAACACATAAAATTAGGAAACAAGATTTATTCAAAATTTCGAGTCTTTACAATATTCCCCCCTTAAGAAATTGCGTCCTCGCAATTTTTAAAATTGGGTTTTGAAATTTCATTGAAAGTCCCACATCAGAAAAAGAGTCAATAACACCATTACTTTAAAAGAAAGAAAAGGGAGTACAAAGGCCACCTGAGTTTACTCATACTAGGATTCCATGTAGGAAACATGGACATGGAGGTGAAAACAAAGGGTCACGTTCTAAAGGAGAGTGATAGAAAACATGATTATGAGGAAGTTAACCACCAGAAAATCCCAAAATTATAATGTGTATAAGAGAACTTTGATTACCCAGTAGGAAACGTAAACCAACAATGTTTTTGTTTTACGTTCCTTTTCATAACTTTGAGGAATTCATTTACAACATAGAACAAAAACATAAGGAAATATATCTACCTTCATGTAGAGTTTCATACTTCAATAAGTTTCTACCAAAACTATTCTTTTCTCCCAACAATGAGCATTCAAAACTACTTGGTCTCATCAAAAAACAAGAATCATCTTCTAGAGAATCACATAATCCATAAAATATCAACTATCTATTTCTTCTATCTTTAAACATTATCCCAAAAATAGAAAGGGTAAGGTAAAACAACTCTTCAAAAATAATCCCATAGGAATGGAAACTACTTTTAAATCTTCAAAGTTCCATGGTACTAGCCAATGTTTTTCATAGACCATTCTATAAATAATGGTCCTTAAGATTCCTCAAAATAAACAAAACTAAGATTGAAACCCAAATACAAGAAGGATTTGATAACATAGTCTTCCAAAATAAACTTCGTTGTTCATCTCCAAAACACAACAACCACTCCTGACATCCTATTACAAAAGTAGCTAACCTAAACATATTTTACCAAAGATAGGTTAATCGTTCCCATAAGTAACCTAAATTACTATAAGTCCATCTTAAATTCAATGATTTTTCAAAATATAAGTCAACCTTACTCCTCAATGAAAATACTGTAGTAATGTATTTACCTTGATCATATAGGGTCCCCAAAATAGTGAACATCTTCCAAAATAAAAATCATATTTTAATCCCCTAATCATCCCTGTCATATTAATACGACAATCGTTGAATTTCCTATCACATTGGTTGTTGGGAAATGTTCTTCCATTTCCCACCATTAACTAAGAAGATAAATCATAATTAGGGGCTTAAGTACTTAGCCAATAATCAGGAAAATGAACTGAAAACATATAAGGATAACTTGTAGAAGAAAAGTATACACTAACTTGTGATCCCCTAGGATCCCATCTATGTTATCCATGATCATATATTCTTATGTGAATATTTATTTTATTTTATCTTTGTTCCTTTAATAGTGGTTCATACTAAGCTTATGAATTTACCAAAGCATATCCCCCGGGAGTGTCATAACCAAGAGTGCAGCAAGGCCCGTTGTCGTGTACCAGTTCCCATTTGAGTCTAGCTCAAAGCGGTGTTTTCGGGTTTTACCCCTATGTACATCTGTGCCAGAGCCACCTCTACCTGATCGTATACAGAAAGGGATATATTTTCTTGGCAACCCCTTACTCAATACTCACCAAAATACCAGGAAGATTTCCTATATTTAAACTTTTCTATAGGGTTCTTCCTAGAGTTTTGATATCCTAATTTCCACAAATAACTAAAACATCCTTTGATACCAACTATAGCATCCCATCTTTTTATAACATAACTTTCATTTCATTACACGGAACTGAGGATCTTTAAGGTTTAGTTTCTTGGAAACTAGGAACATAATACATGAAAACAACATAAAGATTTCTTCTTAAACACTTGAAGGGCTTATCCTTAAGTTCATCCAAGGTTCATTACTGCATCTCATAACCTGGGGACATACATCAAAAGAAAGGGTGAGCAGAAGGCCCAGTAAGGGAAACAAGAGAAACATTTTACATGTGAACTTGAAATACTTCAATAAGGACATGAAAAGAACTTTAAGGCATGAGAAAGAAATCATGAGATACATCATAAAAAAAATAACATTTTTCATAACTTGAAGATGTGGCTGCAACATTTAATATTGACAATCGTTTCGTTTCACCAAGGTCCATCCCCAAGGTGTCGTTAAAAATTACCAAGGTTATTCACCAAGGCGTCTTTAATATGGCCATCTCTAGAGATTAACTCTCTACCCAATGCATTGGAGCGCTATCAGGTCGCACCCTTAAATTTTCCTTTATTATCATGTGAGCCACATATATCATCATCAATAATTTCATAAACAACCCATATAGCATAAAAGAAATGGGTTTCATTTCATAATCATAACATTTTAAAAACTGCTTTAAAGACATGATCTTTATGTCACTTTAAACCCACGGACAGAGAAAGAGGGATTCATGTATGAAAATCCCAGAATTTAAAATAGAAAATTTTGATATATATGTGAATACCTATATAGAAATAAGAGCTTTGAGTATTCACTTTATATCATAAAATAATTTTGAGAAAAGAGCGAGAGGCACTTTGAGACAAAAATTCTACAGCATAACGGCTATGTTTCGGGGTTTTAGAAAACATTGGAATGAGAGGGGACATGGGTCAAAAAATCATAATTGACCCATAAAACAGTATAGGGACAGAATAAGAAGGATATATAGACATGTTGATGCAATTTCAAATACATAACATTTGAAATGAAAAACATGGAAGGAAGACAAAAATTAGATTTCTCTTATAAAAATTCGGCTGCCTAACGGTGTCACTTAAACTTCAAAAAAAAATGAATTGAAAAGATCAAATAGGGTCCCTTATCATATGAACATAAGAGTTAAATATGATAGATATAGAGATCATACCCCAACATAATTAAAAAGGAACTTGAAATACTTGACATGAATGTAGAACTTCAAAACGAGAAGGGTGAAGAACCACTTAAAAATTCAGCAGCCTAACGGCGCCACATACAACTTCAAAATACTGAATTGAAGATATCAAATGTGGTCTCTCATCATATGATCATAAAGGATCAGTTTGATAAATTTAGAGATCATACCCCAACATAATAAATGGAACTTAAAATACTCGACATGAAAGTAGAACTTTGAAAAAGAGAAGGGTGAAAGAATCCCTAAAAAATTCGGCACCCTAACGGCGCCACTTAAAACTTCATAAAATGAAATGATGAGAGTAAGAGGGGGTCTCTTGTCATATGAACAGAAAATGGAAATTATAATGAATATAAAAGAACATCATCCAACATAAGAACATGGAGTATAATAGAATTGACATAAAAGAGATCACTTGAAAAGAAAGAGAGGGGTCAGATCCCTTACCTTAAAACGTAACTCTTAAAACTCAAAGGTTGGGACCTTGAGGGCTTGGGGCACCTTGGGAGGACTCCTTGGGAGGTAAGGAGACCAGAACTTTGTTGGGGGAGAGTTGGGAGTGAAAACTAAATGAGTAAAGGGTGGGTATTTATTGGGACAGTGAGGGGACAAGGCATTAATGGCCAGGGGACACCTCACAAGTGCTTTTTCTCAATACCATGTGCTCTCCCTTGGCATTTACCATGGAGTTAGGCCACATGGGGCCCCCAAAACAATAATTCATAACGCTCGGCAGGCCAACCCTTAAAATATCTCATGACATCACCATGACACAGTTATGATGTCATTAAACATACCGAAACCCTAAAACTGTATTTTTACTATTCACTGAAAATTCGACTTTCTTAGAAGGATCCCAAAATTTCACATTAACCAAATATCAATGCTATGATTTCAAAAATGAACTCCATTTTATAAAAATATTTTTCAAAATATTTTTAATTTTATTTTTAAATAATTACACTATTCACCGAAAATTCATTTTTTTCAGAAAAAACCCCAAAAATTACCTTAACATAATATCAATGCTCTGTGTTCAAAAATAAATTCCATTTTATAAAACTAATTTTCTAAATATTTTTAATTTAAATTTTAATTAAAAAACACTATTCACCCGAAAAAATTAATACTTGAATAATAATTTATGAAACAGTTATTTAACCATTTTATTGAGTCACATTACTTAATCAAGGTGCCTAGATTATATTAATACATTCTTTAAGTGAGATTACTAATCCATTTGGACACATTATTAATCCTAATCATAAAATCACTATTCATAATTTACTAATCATAAAAAATCAAGTAGATCTCATTAGACTCTAAATTTCGCACTGAACATAATTGTAGAAGACCATTTTTTAAGAATCATTACCGATTTTGAATTATTTAAGGTTTACATACAATTTTTTAATATATCCTTTTTCTAAAATTCATTAAAATATGCATACTATATTTATCCGATCATTTGAAAATTCATAAACTTCATCATAATAAGATATCCCAATTTTTATTTAAAACAAAGGATTACACAAGGTAGTTGTGTTCTCCTTACATAGCCCCTTATCACACCAGCATAAGACCTAAGTGTAAGGTGTGCTATGGTGAGAGAATCTGAGGGAGGCTCGGCTAAAATCGCACGAGTAGTAATTTCTATCAGTTTGAACATCTCGCGAAGGCGATCCCTTTCTAGCTTCACACGATTAAGTTCAGCTTGGGTTTTGTCCACAAAAAAGCCCAGTGGTGCTACCTCCTTCCCAAGTTCTGTTAGATGGGCATCAATCTGCCCAAGACTACTGGGTGATTCCATCGAATCTTCTTTCTATATTGATTAACCAAGATTGCTTGAATTTAGAGACAGTAATCAAAACGTTTAGTTTCCAGCGGTTATATTGACCAATGGTCAAATAATAGTAAAAACCCAACAGTCTCATTTTAATTATACTCATGTTATCAAATAAAAAAGTTTTGTTGAGTATAAAAATAAAATAACACATAAAATTAAGAAACAAGATTTATTCAAAATTTCGGGTCGTTACATATTCTGTTTTTGTGGACGGCGAACTACTGCCTCACGAAATGATGATTGTTCAGTCTTCTCTTACCACCTACTATGGTGGAAATTAAAATGAAAGTATATATAAATATGAAAAAAATTATATATTGTCTCTATAATTCAGTATTTTTCCTTGATATCATACCTTTATGGTTTCCATTATGGGTTAACGCGATAATTTCATTTGAGGAAGTGCGGACTATCGACCCCTCAAAGTGATGTGACTCATTCATGCCATATTTTTTATATTTAAAGTATGGATTTAATGAAAATATATATTATATTATAATATAATTATAATATTTTTATTTATAAATAAGTGTTCAATTCATTAAAAATAAGAAATATAAGTGAAAGTAGCGTTCATGCGTACGTACGGCTTACCGTCTCCATGAATGGTGCATTTCATTTATTACCTCCATATGTGATGTACTATTATAAATAAAAATATATACAGGATTTATATGATATATATTGTATCTAAATAATGAATATAATTCTAGAAATAATAAACTTTTGACCACACTGACAACTTGTATAAATAAGAAGTTCATTTTTGACTCAACTACCAAATATAAAAAAATGACCATTATTAACATAAATGATTATGTAATGTTTATAACCTGGAAATATGTTATATAAAAAGAATAATAAACTTGAAAAAGGTTCTTAAGAAAGTATAAATTAACTTTAGTTTATTATTTAGGAGATTAATGAATTGAGGGTTCAAGTCGAACATGATGTAAGGGACTTCGTCTCAATATCCTTTCATTGCGGTATATTTTTTTATTCTTGAATTTCATTTACATGGTGTATAATGACCATTGAATCCAAATTTCCTTCAAAGGGAATAATTTTCTATAAGGTGTTTTACTAAATGACAGAAAAATAATATTTATTTTTAATTTAAACAGTGACAACATCCTTTTTATTGTCGTGAGAATTATTTGATCTTTGGATTTCTTAATAAGCCATAATGTTTTTAATGGAATATAAATACATTATACTCTTCTAAGTATTTTGGTATTGAAAAACGTTTTGATAATGGATTTTTTTTGTCAATATATTTTAATGGTATATTTTTATTGAAATGTGGAAATTCATTTTTCCTTTATGTGTGTTTTATGTGTTATGAATATGTTATGTTTCATTGACATTTTTTACGTATACTGGTGATTTCATGATAAACCTTGGGTAGGTGAGCCCGAGATAGCTCCCCAAAGCATTGGGTAATGCGATGGAGGTAAATGTGAATGTTTCTCCTAAGATATTTAGAGAATATACTATGATGTGAATTCTAAATATAACACTCTACGTTACTAAGAAAGCTATAATGTATGTATTTTATGGATTCCACGAGTTACCTTTATGATTTGTGATTATTATGGGTTATTCATAAATCATATGATTTCATGAGGTATGTTAAAAATCTTATTTATTGATGAACTAATTTTTTCATTCTTTATTTTATAACCCTTAATGAGATTTTTATGCTTATCACAGGTTTTAAAATGTTTTTCATAGGACTTAAAGATGAATAGGGTCATGGATGGGATCATAGAAAAGTCATGATGTGTACAACATCGAACAAGACATGGCCCTTTTTTCTATGAGTTTTTATTTATTAAAAAATGGAAAATGAGTAGAGGTGTCTACTTTGAAATTTTTGAGATGTAATGTAATAGTTATGACCTACTTCTCTAAAACACTAAACTTGAAAATATCCTCAATGTGAATTATCCATTTAATTCATGATTGTGTAATTTTTTAAGGCTAGGTCCCTGTAGTTGGTATCATAGGCAAGTTTAAATAATTTTAGGAGTTAGGATATTTTTAAATTAATATCCATAAATTAAATTATGTTAGTATTGAAATGATATAAAATTTATAGATTACAATGTTTCTTTGCCTAAGGTATTTCTATGTTTAGAATTGTTTTTTACAGATTAAACTGACCAGCAATAATGAGACTACATCAGGAGGAATACAACCTTCCAAATTAGAAACCTAAGATGGTTAGAACTGGAAATAAATAGTTTGTTGGAGTGACGGGATGGTTGAATCATTTAATAAATGATGTTGGTATCAATTCATGAGATTTTCCAGAATATCCATAGAGGAACATGTCAGTATTGCATCATTTCCTGAGGCAACATCCCCCATCACTCATAGGATCATTTGACCCTGTGCTAGCTTAAGGGTGGATTAATGAACTAGAAATTTTGTTGGTTTGTCATGGGTTATTCAGATAATCAAATGGTTAGGATTGTTGTTTACCATTTTGAAGGTGAATCCGATCTGTGGTGGTCGATGGTGAAAAATATGAAGGATAGTGAAGAGGTTGATTATATTAATTGATTTGAATTCAAAGGTATGTTTCTGGATAAAAATTTTCCTAAGGTGGTTCATCTTAGGGTAAAAATTCAATTCCTTGAATTGTGGAAGTAGGATTACTCAATGGATGATTATGAAGAAAAAATTCACATGAGTGGAAAGGTATGCTCCAAATTTCATACGAGATCTTGATAATAAAATCAACCATGTTTACTCATTATTATAGACAATTTATCGAATGGATCTATCTTCCTATAGGTTCAAAAGTTTTGAAAAACGTGTTCAATTCACGGATAAGGTCGAAATGGTGTTTTTTGATGATCATATGTTCTTTGAAAACAATAGAATAAGATGTCGAGGTGGTAGAAGAAAGGTAAAAAAACATCAAAAAAGTCTGATGGAATGAAACATCAGTTTAATTTTTTATATAATTTTGGAAAAAATCATGCTGGGGAATGTCTTTTGAATTCTAGTAAGTGCTACTGATGTGGTAAAATGGGACATAAGGCTCATAATTACATTGAAAACTATCTAGTTTATGGTAAGAAAATAACTGATTTATAGTCAATAAAAGGATTTAAGTGAAATGAAGTGGGTCATTATGCAAATGAGTGTCCAAAAAAGAACACAACCAAGGGAAATCAGCTAGACTACAAGAATAAATGGGTGGTTAAATCCATTTCATCTACTTTAGTTGATGTTGGGACATCAACTAATGTATTATTTTGTACACTGATTGTTTGTTTATATTATTCCATTGTCTTTTTTTTATTCAGGGTCTACATATTCGTTCATTTCTGAGAAGTTTTATAGTAAATTGGGAATTACAACTCATGATATAAATCAAGAACTTGTGGTAAAAACACTGTTGATAAATATTGAGACAAATAGAAATAATAAGAACCTTCATGTCCTTGTGTGAGGGAATAATCTACCTGAAAACCTTATTGTTTTTCCTCTAGTAGAGTTTGATATTATTTTGTGAATAGATTGGCCCTCTATTTATCATTCTAAGATTGACTATAGAGCTAATGTGGTTTCATTTCAAAATGATTTTCAGTTTTTTGTAAAATAAAGAACCCTTAATTTTGATAAAATATCAAAAAGGTTAGAAACAAGTAAAAGATGGAAATAAATTTTACCATTCACATATTGTTGAAAACAAAGGAAAAATCTAGATAAATGATGTTCCAGTGGTAAATGAGTATCTTGATTTTTTTCTTGATGTGTTTTCTCGTACAATACCTGATCGATAAGTTGAATTTACTATCGACTTACTTCTTGATGCTAATCCATTTTCAAAACCCCCTTATCAAATGGCTCAAGTTGAACTTTTAGAGTTAAAGAAGCAATTGGAGGACTTATTAGATAAATGATTCATAAAACCTCACCATGATGTGATCATATCTTGTTTATTAAAACTAAAGATGGAAAATGATATTTTACATTGATTATAAAGCATTTAATAACATAATTTTTAAGAAAAAGTATCCTTTGCCTCTTATTGATGATTTGTCTGATCAGCTCTAGGGAGATTAGTATTTTTTGAAGGCTGACTTGAGGTTGGGGTCCCATCAGTTGAAAGTAATGGAATACGACATTATAGAGACCATAATTTATACTAGATATGGCCATTATGAATTTTTTGTGATGCCTTCTGTATTAACCAATTCACCTTCTATATTCATGGATATTATTAATAGAATTTTCCATATGTTCTTTGATATGATTGATGTTGTGTTCATAGATGATATTATTATTTGTTCTAAAAGATAAAAAGAGCATGAAAATTATTTAAGGTTTATATTGGGAACCTTAAATAAAAATATAATTTTTTAGAAATTCAGAATGTGTGAGTTTTGGTTAGAACAAATTTCATTAATTGGACACATTGTTTCAAAATAAATGGCATAATTGTTGATCCTTCAAAAACAAAAGTTTTAGAAGTATGGACAAGACCCACAAATATAATAGATATCTGAATATTTCTCGGTTTAGCAGGTTATTACATGAGGCTTGATGAAAATTTCATATGGTTATCTAGTCCACTAACTATGATAACTCAAAAATGTTTTAAGAACAATTGGAAAAAAGGATGTGATTCTTGTTTTCAAGAATTTAAAAGAATATTGGTGAATGCTTTTGATTTGGAATTACTATCCAAAAATGGTGAGTTTGTTATCTTCAGTGATGCTTCATTAAAAGGACTTGGTTGTGTCCTTATATAGAATGATTAGTTAATTTCTTATTTTTCAGGTCAGTTAAAACCCCATGAGTTAAATTAACCTACAAATGATTCGGAATTAGATTCTGTTGTTTTTTCATTTAAAATTTTTAGGGATCATTTGTATATAGTAAAATGTGAAATATATACTCGCCATATAATTTTAATGTATATATTTAGTTTGAAAGAATTTAACATCAACAGAGGAGATGGCTGGAATTAATCAACGATTATGATTGTGCGATCCATCACCATCTAGGAAAATAAAATAAAGTGGATGATTCTTTGATTTCAAAAAGTAATGCTACATTCACCTTATTATATTTGGAAGAAGATCCTTTGATATAAAAATTTATTAACTTTGGAATTGAAGTTGTTGGTGTAAGAAAATTTTCTATTTTGTACCTGGTGTTAGTGAAATCTTCTCTATCAGACAGAATTAATCAAGCACAGAAGGAAGATTATGAGTTGTAGAAAAAGGTAGAGTTGGGTAAAAAGGGTAAGTTTCCTGATTTTAAAGATGATAATGATTTTTTTGAAGTTTGGGAAGAGATTATGTGTGCCTTGAGATTCAAGGTTAAAGAAAGAGTTTTTATGGGAAGCTCATTGTTCACTATTTTAAATTCATCCTTGAAGTACTAAGATGTATAGAGATCTTTGGGAGTATTAATGGTGGGATGGAATGAAAAGATATATTGCTGACATTACTGTGAAGTGTTTGAATTTTCAATAGGTTAAAGTAGAGTAGTAGTTCCAAAAGGGATGCCTCAGCCTTTACAAGTTCCAGAGTAGAAATGGGGAAATATATTCATGGACTTCATTATGAGATTACAAATGACTTCTCGAGGTAATAACGAAATCTGGGTTATTGTTGATCAATTGAATAAATACGCTCATTTCCTTCCTCTTCGAGATCCTTTATCTCTATATCAAATTTCTCAGTTGTATGTTAAAGAGATATTTAGGTTTAATGGAGTTACCCTCTCCATTGTATCTTATCATGATCTTAGGTTTGTTTCGAACTTTTGGAAAGGCCTTCAGAAGTAATTGGGTATTGAATTAAATTTTAGTAAAACATTTCATCCTCAATTAGATGGGAAGTCAGAAAAAACAATTCAGACCTTGGAGGATATGCTGAGTGCTTTCTTAATGGATTACCAGAGAAGATGGGACCAAAATCTTTCTTTGGTTGAATTTTCTTAAAATAAAAATTTTCCTTCTACTATAATGATGGATCCAAATTAGAAATTATATGGGAATCAGTGTCAAACTAAAAATTTTTGGGATGAAGTAGGTGAAAGAAGTTGAATGGACCTGAACTGGTAGAAAAGATGGTAGAAAAGGTTCAGTTGATTTTGAAGCCCATGAGAACAGCTCAGAGCTGGCATAAAAGATATACTGATAACCGAAGGAAAGATCTCTCTTTTGAGGATGTCGATCATGTCTTTCTCAATTTTCTCTATGGAAATGTGTAATGCATTATGGTAAGAAGGAAAAGATGAGTCTGAGGTTATTTAGAACTTATGAAATCCTAAAGAAAGATAGATCGGCTACCTATAGAGTGGATTTACCACAATTTTTATCCCATTTACACAATTTGTTTCATGTTTCAATGCTGAGAATTAATATTTCAGATCCATATCTTGTTTTGAATCCAGAGGTAGATCAGTTGGGAGAGAATATTTCTTATGAGGAATCTTTTTCCATATTCTGGACTAAAGAGAAAAAGTGTAGTGGAATAAGGCAATTCACTAGGTAAATGTTTTGTAAAAAAAACATATGGTTGAAGAGGAAATGTGGGAATCGAAAAATGCTATGAGGGATAAATACCCCCACTTATTTGATAAGTGAATAAAAAATACGAGGGTACAATTTCCAAAATGGGGGAAAGATGTAACATCCCAAGTAAAATATGAATAACAAATTTTCATATTTATTAATATTTGTGAATTTAATATTAATTTTATTTTTAAGGGGATTCTATGTTTGATGGAATACTCGATACGCAACATCGGGTTTCATTGAAGACAAATATTAAACACAATGCTAAGTCATACTGAAAAATAATAATATAATATTATTTTAATTGTTAGATATTTCCTAGTCATTGTATTGGCGATAATGATTACAACTAATGACAATATGATTATACATTTTTGTTAAATTTTTTTACATTTATCTAATAAAATTTAGAGGCTTATAATGTGAATGAATCTAATTTTAATCATAAAGACTCTAATATTCATTAAAAGGTTAATTTACCACCTTTTAATGGTGAACCATCTTTAAATATAGTTTTTTTCACTTTTATATGACCTATTTGATAAAATAAAATTCTTTTTTAAAATCGGGACATCAAAATTTACATTGGGTAAATTTGTGTTATTTGTTTCTGGTAAAATTCATTTTTAATTAATAGTGAAAAATAATGTATTTCAATTCAAAACTACCTCTTAATATAATTTATTTAGTGGGTAGATTATCTTTTTAATTGGTTTTAATGTTTGATTTGATTATATATTTACCATTTAATCCAATCATGGTTATTGGAAGTAATTTCACTTTGAAATTGGACATAAAAAAATTTCAATCTTTTGATAGTTATTATTTCTTAAAAATACACTTATTTGACAACATGAATTAATTTTATATTCATTAATCCAACTTATATGTTTTCAATTGGGTAATATAGACATCATTTTTGAATTTGGAATATCAAGCATATCATAGGCTGAATTATTTGTATTTTTCTAAAAAACATCAATTTTTTATAAATAGTGAAAACACTAAGTAGTAGTTAAAAACCTGAATTTTTCATTTAAAAGATATTTCACCAATTATATGAACTGAATTCAAAAAAATTTACATACATGGTTATTATTAATATTTATGTTTTTTTTCTATAAGATGAAAATAATTTTTTTGAATATTACCTTTTGACTTTTATTTACCGCGGTTAATGGTAAATAGGGTAATTCACAGAATAAATAATATTATAATAATATAAAATTACCCTAACACATTTCTTAATCCTATTGGTTGATACATGTCCATCCAGGGGAATCCATGTGATGATTTTATGATCCCATGGAGCCACATAAGAGAGATAATGACACTTTATACTAATTAATTTAATGTAATGGAAAAAATGACATAAACATATATCTTTTAGTAAGTCTATTTTTAAAAGGGGTTATGAAAGTTATATATTTTACTATAAATAATCATTTGAAAGCTATAAATAATTATTAAATTGTGTTATTTTAAATTTTTAGAATCAAATAATCCAAATTATTTCTGACACAATAATGATGTATTGTTTACCTCATTAAAGAATTATTTAAATAAATAAGATTATAAATATTAAAACAATATCCAAAACCTGTAAAATTATTATTGGAGGATTTTATTTCAAAAATTATTCATTGTCTCTTAGACTTTAATGAGTTTTGGAACTTTAGAAACCGAAAATAATTATATAATAAAATAATATTTTCAAACATTCGAAAAAAGCACCTCGTACCATTATAAAAAGCCATCACCTATAACCCATTTATAACACATATCAAGCCCCTTGTATCAAACAAAATATGCACAAATAATCTCTCAAGATCCCCCTCATCCACTTAGAGGCCTTACCTTAAGCAGAAGTCACTTCATGAAATCCGTTTGGTTCAAACCAATGGAAGTTACCCCGTTTAAAGGTAACGTCTTATGTTATGTTCTTTTCTTTTATTTTACTCATCCAACCCCTAAACTATTTTGATTCCATTCAATTACTAAAAAACTAGTATCCAAAATATAAAATGATTTTTTATGATATGTTTCAAACTACACTTACACACACCCCCATCTAATGGGTAAAGAACCTACTGTTTCTGTGGACTGCAGACTACTCCCTTACAAAACTATGATTGGTCAATCATTTCCTACCAACTCTTATGGTGGGAATTAATATGGAACTGTATTTAGATATAAAATATATTATATATTGTCTCTATACTTTTGTATTTTTCATTTATATCATACCTTTATTGTTTTCATTATGTGTAAATGCGATAATTTAATTTGAGGAAGTGCGGACTACCACCTCCTCAAAGTGATGTGAATCATTCATGCCATACATGGAATGTATAACTTATGAATTTAATGAAATTATACATGATAATATACAGTAATTATAATATAAATAATTATCATTATGTTTTCATTTCACTAAAACTATGAAATTGAAGTGAAAGTAGAATTCATGTGTACATATGGCTTACCATCTCCATGAACGGTGTAATTCATTTTATACCACCAAATCTTACGTACTATTATAAATAAACATATGTACTACATATATATGGTATATATGGTATCTAAAGCATTAATATAATTATATAATTAATGAAATTTTTACCACAAGGACAACTTGTAAATATAAGAAGTGCATTTTTGACTCAAGTAACAAATATCAACCTAATGACCATTATTTACTAAAAAGATTACCTAATGTTTATAACATAGAAATAAGTGATATAAAAAGAATAATAAAAATGAAAATGGTTCTTAAAAATGTATAAATTTACTTTAGTTTATTATTCAGGAGATTAAATTGTGAACAATTCATGTCGGACACTAGGTAAGGGACTTTGTCTCAATCTCCTTTCATTGAGGCATATTTTGTTTCATACATGACTTTATTTTATA
Organism: Viscum album; assembly: GCA_963277665.1. NCBI lineage: Eukaryota > Viridiplantae > Streptophyta > Magnoliopsida > Santalales > Viscaceae > Viscum > Viscum album. The sequence continues at coordinate 1,098,847,457 of OY728138.1, read as the reverse complement.
TGGTGTATAAAAACATTTGAATTTTTATTTCATTGAAGGGGAAATATTTTCTATGAGGTTTTTTACTAATCGACCAAAAAAATTATGTTTATTTTTAAAGTAAGTGGGGACAATGACCTTTCCGCCACCACGAGTACTATTTGATCTTTGTATTATTTAACAAGACATAATTTGTTTTAAAAGGAAAACAAATACCATATACTATTTTATGTATTTTGGTATTGAAAAAGGTTTTGATAATGGATTTGTTATGTCAATATATTTAAATGATATATTTTTGTTTAAATGTATAAATTTTATCTTTCCATTATGTTTGTTTTATGTGTTATGATTATGTCATGGTTCTTAGGAATTGTTTACGTATATGGGTGGTTCCATGATAAAATAAGGGATGGTGAGCCCAAGATATCCCTCAAATGAATTGGTAACATGACGGAGTTAAACATGAATTTTTCTCCTATGAGATTTAGGGAATATACCGTGGTGGGTATTCTGAATGTAACTCCCTACGTGGTTGTGAAAGCTACAACATAAGTATTTTATGGATGCCACACGTTGCCTTTATAATCTATGATTACTATGTGTTATTCATAAATATTATTATTTCATAAGGTATGTTAATTTTTTTTGTTTTGATGAACAAATGTTTTCTGTATTTATATTATAACCCTTATTGATCTTTTTATGCTCATCTCAAGTTCTGAAATGTTTTTCACTAAAATGAATAGGGTAAAGGATGGGATCAAGGAAAAGTCATGTTGTCTAAAACATGGAACTAGACATGGATCTATTATTCAAGAGTTATTATTTTATGAAAAAATGAAAACTGAGTAGAAGTGTCTACTTTATAATTTTTGAGATGTAATATAATAGTTATACCATAATTCTCTAAAACTCTAAACCTAAAAAGATCCTCAATATAAATTATCCATTTAATTCATGATTATGTAATGGGTTAAGGCTGGGTCCTTATACTAACAATAATTACATTTAATATATAATATAGATCCACTAATTTAGAATTATTATACCTAATTTTAAAAATAAAAATCTCATGTGTTTGGAAAATTAATTTTTAAAACAAGAGTATGTTATGTGCATAACTCTCCTTAAACCTGGACCATGATAACAATTTTTTTACAATATATGGGTCAATATGTTAATTATAAAAGATAAATTTGACCATTAACAGACCTTATTTAATATTAATTACCCTATAAAATCACTTCGAATAATATATATTTTTATTAATTTTTAATACTTTAATAAATTTTCATTTATTATAAAATAAAAATAATAACAATTTTGATATTCATTATTTTATTATCATTTAAAAATTTAAAAAAAATATTTTAATTCAAATAAATTATGTTTAAATATGTGTAAAATATTATATTAATTTTAGATAATAATTATAGAAAATAATTAAATCAATTCACTTCACTTTTAATTGTTATAGTATCATTTATTTTAGTTAATTATTAATTAAATAATCACTATGTTGGCACTTCTAAATAATTTTATATAAAAAAATAATATCTAAAAATTATTGATAATTTATTATGATAATAATAACTCATTTATCAATTTAAATAATACATATAACCTAAAATATTTGTACATATCTCAATGTTTTATAAAAGTTAAATGTAAGGAATGTTCATTTTTTTTGTCTTTTCCGTTACTTAACATTTTATATAGGGAACATCCATTTAATAATATACCAATAACCAATAATTTAAACCAAGAGGAAATAATGTATAATTATGGGAATAAAATTTATTTTTGACAAGTATCCAGTTCATTTTGATATTTATGATTAAGGTTTAGTCCATATTTGAGCTTAATCTAACATTGATCATTCTGATTAATTTTAATCACTATCACTCATCTTTTTGTTCCAAAATGAAGTTGAATTTATTAGAATAAAAATATATTTCTGAAAAAATTCATTTATGTACATTTTTGAAAATATAAATCACATTTGTGGTAAAATTAATATCAACTCTAATCACATAGATGTCAAGAGAAATCTGGTTCATCCTCCAATGGCCCGATGGCCTTCATTTTTTTTACGATTTTTTATAATCCTCCTTTAAAAGGGTGAGTTGGAACCCTTATAAGACCCGTAGGTGTAAGTATATTACATGAACCATAGGCCTAGGAGGAATTCATTACCCGTAGGCTTCAAACATTACATACAACCCAGACTAACTACTTGGAACTGCTCCTCCCCAGCATCATCATCGTGAAATCAGCTCTCCACCTTCGCATGGCTATTCGGCTAGGCATCCTTGTCCATGCACATTCTTGCCCTGATGATATGAACCATACCCTCTCATTCTTGCAATCCGATTAGCTTTTTCTGTGGTGAAAGCTCCTTTCTCATCCTCTTTGTAGAGCTTATTCCTTGTAGGTTGTCTGGTTTTCATCTGCACATAAGGTGGACCTAAGGCCTTGAGGTGGCCCAAAGGCCTTACGGACCCGAAGGCCTAGGTGGTCGGAAGGCCTTACAGGACTCAGGATCCAAATCGGTGGCCCAAAGGCCCAAACGGGGGCATATTCCCAGCTGCTATAGTGCCAAACAGTGCCTGCTACAGCCCCCAGTACAGTACCTGCTACAGTACTACACAGTAGCTGCTATAGTACTGCTACAGTATTAGAAATTCTGCCTCTGCCTGGATTTGATCCCTGGTCACTTAGATGAACTTGCAAAATCCTTACCAACCGGGGTGAGGCTCATGTGCGAGAGAAATCACGTTGTTAATGTAAAAACATTCAGTTGTTCAATAAGTTTGTATATCAAATTTCAATATAAAAAATGTATCCAATTTCATAAATTGGATTAAAATATTAATAATTTGTCAAATTTAAAATTAAAAAACAATTTAAAATATAATTTGACACTAATTATTATTTATACGAAAAGAGTGTTTTTAACTAAATTCTTGTAATTTGTACAATTCACCTAAAAATGACGTTTCTCAGAAAAAACCCAAATTTTTACCCTATGTTAATTTCAAAATTATGAATTATAAAATTATGTTAATATTATACATTAAAATTATTATTAATGTCTAAAATAAATTTTACTATTGTTCATAGAAAGACATAAAAAGTCGTTTCTTTATGAAAATTTTATTTTATAACTTATAATGAATTTACAAAAAATTGTATATTCCATTATCTATATGATTTATATATGTGAAAAAATTATATATAATATATGAAAATTAGTTATTACTATTAATATTACAATGTTGAACATATTTATTAAAATTATCTCACTGAAATAAATATAACAATAAAATGATGTTTTTTAGAAACTTAGTGTTGCGTATAATGCATTTCAAGTCGAAGTGGCCTATAGTGTAAGACAAATAGGTTCCATGTTAAAGTAGTATTGGACTTATATAAATGAATTAAATCAATTTACATTAATTCATTATAGGAAGTGTAAAAATTATTTCACTAAATATCATGGTGTTACATTCTACCAACAATAAATTGAATTTCACCCTTGAAATTTTTCTGGGCTATCGAAGGTTTAATACATGAAAGTTCATGCATATAAACCCACATAATAAAAAATGATTACTAAAAAATCCATTAAAAATGGATTGTTGGAACTATAATAATTACCAAAATTAACACATTATGAGATTCCCACATAGTAGAACATATGTTGGAAGTTAAAACATGGACATGGAAGAGAAATCTAACCATCAAGTTCTGATAGAGAATGATAGAGAACAAGTCATGGAGAAAGTTGAAAATCATAATGACATTGTTCTGTAATGACCTAAGGGACATTCTGTTTCATTAGAAACAAATTTACTAAGTTGTTTTTTTGGATTGATGATTCTTTTTTTTAATGAGGACATATTTTCTTGAAAATAAATAATTTCATGATTTAAGGGAAATATCCCCATTTATTTTTTATTGATCCAAATCACTTATTTATATAATTAGGAAGTTTAACTTTTCATTCCTAATGTACTAATATATTATATGATCCATGATATGACATCGACACAAATTAGTTCCAACAGGATATAGAATATGTATAAATCCTCATATGGAGAAATAAAAATTTTATCCTACTGACTTCATCTGAATATTAACATAAAAATTCCACAAATGGATAACCTTATAACATTTATAAATGTTGAAAATCCAAATATTTATAAATAATGAAATGAAATCATAATAACCTTTATCCCCTATATATCAAAAAGATTCCCTTGGTTTTCACATTCAAAACATATGAATACCCTCACAACAAATTAGGTTGGAACATCGTAACTACCTGATTTACCAAAACTATTTCAGAAAACATTCATATATCCTTATTCCATAGATTAATATATATATTACATAAATCCATTAAGTTATAAACTTCATCCATTATAGGAGAAACTACTTTTCAACACGTCCTTAATTAGTTCAAATGTAATCTATACTATCCAATTTACTTATAACCACCATATATATATATATCCAACCAAAATTATCATAACACAATGAATATAATTAGGGTTATATTTCCAATAATCTTGTTTTTCCATGGATATCACCTTTATATTAAATCACATTATTTTCTATCATATCCATTCAACATATTCTTGTAAATCTGTAGCGAAAAAAATAAAATAAACAATCCTTATATATTTTACCTTTAATATAACTTAAATTTTAAATCTAAATTCATAAAATCTTTTATTATTCCACGTTTTCCATATACCATTAGAAATGATACATCTTCCTATTACACAATACATCTTTACTTTCATATTTCATCAATAGTCTAATCATCATCCACAATGTAACCATTAATCTCACCACTTTGTTGATTATATTCAGGAGATCTCCTCTTGGGAAATTGAGTATTATACTGACCTTTTAAGTGAAACATAAATTACATATCCTTTGATTATGTCTTATGGAGTACAATATTCCATTCCATTTTTTTTAACCAAACTCTTCATTTTTCTCTTGTAGTCAATTTTTTGTACCAATATTTTCATGAGTCAGAACATGTTCTTGTACTTTGAGGACATTCACTTAGGTGATTCTTTCCACATTTTTAACATAAATGAAACCAAATCTTTTATCCTCCTTGGTAAGAATTACCCAAACTCCCAGTGAACACCTTCCTTATCTTCTATAAGGAGTATTAGAGTTAGTTATGCTATATGTTGATAATCATGTTGCCTAAAAAATTATTTACCATGATCACAATATCTTTAACTCATGTGAAAATCCCATTATATTTCTCATAAAAAATTATTCCATCAAATTCAATGTTAATCCAGTTCCCTCTAGTCCTTTCATTGAATAAAACAAAACATATAGTTTGATGATTACCGATCACAGTAGAAAACCACACAGTCCGGAAATGAATTACATATCGGATGTCCAAATCATGACACCCTATTAAATATATGACACTCTAACTTTATCTTAGGTTATTCATAGCCAACATATATTTAAATACTTCATGATGGTTCATGATTAATTTGTGAATTCATAATGCATATCCCCTAAGAGTGTAATAATATGTGTGCAGAAAGGACCATTGTCATGATCCATATTTCTGCGACTCAGTCCCAAATCATTATTTTAGATTTTTTACCCCTAGGTATATCTGTGTGAGAACCACATCCACTTATTTTATCCATACAAGGATGTATTTATAAGAAACCACTCTGTGTATCTTTTAAAAAAATACATTGTATTTTCCAAATGGTTAACTCAACCTTATTGTTAACTTTATAGAAATCCCTAGACATATATTTAGATATATACCTAGGGATCCTGCTAAGGATTTATCTTCATAATCTCCAAATGTAGTCTAATCCTTTTCTATAATATCAACTAATAGAACCATCTATTTTTATAAATTAATATTACATAACATTTTAGGAATACATAATATATTATACAGACCAACTCACATGGACCGCATTAGTGTAGTGCCTTTGGAATCATGGAGAAATAATCACAGATACATATGTGATATACATTTTCTCCCACTAGGTTCTTCATGAAAATTACCCTTATTAGAAAAATAAAATATAGTATATATATTCATTACCTATGGAGGGAAATGTTAAAAGGGTTGATCAAAAATGATAAATAAGTGAAAAAAGGGAGATATTTAAATATAATAACGACATAATGGTATGATAACATGATCATAGAATTTCATGATCTTACCCTGCATATCAAAGATCATATGCAATAATCATGGAATAAATCATGGCATTTCATAATACATGAATCAAATGAAAATAATGAACATATGCCATGAATTAATAAAATAGAAATAAAATATAGATCTATGGAAAAGAATATATAATTATTTAAATGTTAGTCAAGGCATTGCTATCAAGACCACCATAGTGGAAAAATTCCTCTACTAAATAAGCTTCATACCCCGTTCCAACCACGTATTACTGAACAGAGTCCACTCCCTATTCTATCCCTGTAATACTGAACCGAGTTCATTTCTTATTCCATCCATATATTATTATACCAATTTTATTTCCCATTACATCCCTATAATAATAAATTAATTCAATTTCATAAGCCATCCATTTATATTCAAGATTTATATATATTTACCTAATGAATTTGAAGAAGATATAGGTCTAACCCATCCCATAATTAAATCATACATACATATTCCAAATCAAATTTAATCATAATATCATTAACCATGAAATGAAATAGATGTCATAAACATGTAATAATATCTTATCCTATGGAAAATGATAGGTTTCATAATCATTTCATCATAGCATAACTTGTGAAAGGAAGAATGATTCAAATGTATATAACTCGTGAAAGAGAAACGAGTTTCATAAAAATAATCCCAATAAAAAATAATCCATTAATAGAAGGAATATGAATGTAAACATTTAATAATTTCCCCAGGATTAAATTTCTAACAAAAACTGATGTTATATTAGATGTGAAATAATTTTAAATTATATTTTAAGAACATTTATTTAGAAAAATATCCTTTCGACATTGAAAAAAAATTAAAACATAAAACCTTTTGAAAATATATTTTGTTTAAAATAGATTTAAAACATATAATTGGAGATTTGAATATAATACAATGTTTCTAAAATAATTTTAACATAAAATTTTTCTTTAAAGATGTTTCTAATTAATGCTTTAAAACATGGTTTTTAAATACAAAATATTTCTTGTTGGAGAGAGAGAGATCGTCATATTTTACATAAAAACATTATCATTCAAACCAAAGAGTGGAAAATGCTATGAATAAATGGATATATCACTAATAAATATAATATAAAGAAACTAATTATTTATATATATATGGATCATTGTATTTCATTAATGAAAGTATTAATAGAATCAATCTCGAAAAATGATGAGATTATCTCAATAAAATCCTAAAACATGTACCTTGGGATCAAACTCTCTTTTTAAGAAAATGTAGTTAAATTAAGAATATAATATCATGGAAAGAATAATGTTTTTGAAATAACATATAAAATTTAATTATATACACCTCAAAAAATAATTTAGTTTCATAACAGAACATGGGTCTCAAAGAGGAAAAATTAAGACAAACCTATTTTAATGATTTAGAATCATTTTAAAGATAAACCCCAAGAAAGAATGATCATAAAACATTATATTTTAATACCCGTTAATTTAATTATAATATACATATAATACCAATATGGTCATTACATACTTCACACAAAATGAATGAGTGGATAAAATAGCATCTGTCTCGTGGAATTAAAAAGTGAGATGAAATCATCTTACCTTGTGACTTGACGCTATTTGTACTCATAAAATCATATTCTATTATAAATATAAATTTACAAAAAATATATAATATACCCATATTATTACTTTTAATATAATAAGGGTTTGGATTATGAGTTTTTATTACATTCTTGTTAACAATTCTATGCTAAGGTTTCACTTTGGGTAATATTCGGTTTGTTCTTCTCAAGACTCGTAATTTGTTATATATTCGATAAATATACTTATATAATGATTAATAAATGTATATAATGATATAAATATAATATATATTCATTATAATTTCATTATAATAATCTATATAATAAATAAGTAAAAAATGTAATACACTGTTTATAGAGACGGTAATATTTACGTACACATGAATGCAGTTTCCATTTTTCTTATCATATTGAAAGATATAAGGAAAATTTAATATATGTATATTTTTATATAATATAATTAAAGTATCATTATATTGTTATATATATCATATATTTTCACCATACCCATCCATATTACATTTTTTGATGTGTGAACGAATCACATCGCTTTGAGGGCACAATAGTCCATACTTCCTCAAACAAAATTATCGTATTTTCACCAAATGGAAAGTAAAAATGATATATGTTGGAAATGGAATATTCAAGGATAAATACCTAATAAATATAATTTATGGCTTATATAATCATAGTTTCCATCATAATATCCACTATAAAAGGTGGAAAATGTAAAATGAACAATTATCATTTTGTGAGGTGGTATTTCTCCATACTTTTACATAGTACATTAGTTTCCCCTAAAATAGAGGTGTGTATAATTGTAGGTAAAAATTATAATAAAAACATCCTATTTTATTTTGGATACAGTTTTTGTTATAAAATCATTGAAGAAATAGTGTGGAAGGTTGGAGAAAGAATATACATGGAAGGAGCCTCAAAGAAGGAACTACCGCTTAATTGAGTAAATCATTTTGGTTTATACCAAAAGAACTCCTTAGAAGGCATTATTAAAAAATTAATGTATCAGGGTTGAATTGAGGGTTTTCGGGAGGCTATATGGAATATGATGGTTGATCCAGTGTTTCTTTAGAAGTTTGAGGAAGGGGTTTTGTTCTTTTATTTTTATAGTGGTGGCGGAGTGGCACTCTTGTAAATAATAAAAGGTATTCAATAATAGGAGGTCTCCTTTACCTAATGTTCATCAAAAATAGAAAAAATGGATTTATATGAAAATATTTTCAAAAAAAAATCTAAACTTCATAAAAATAACTCCATTTTAATAAATAGTTTCTTTAAGTTCTATGATTCCCCAATTTAATTATTTTGGATATTTATTAAAGAATCTAGTTTTATAACATATATAATTAAAAAATTAAGAATAACATAAATTGATATTTATTATATAATATAGAATGAAATAAATTATAAATATTATACCTAATTTTAGAACTAAAAAGCACATGTATTTTGGAAATTAATTTTTAAAACAAGGGCATGTGGCGTGAAAGACACTACTTGAACGCAGACCGTGCTAACAATGTTTTCATAATATATGTGTAAATATGTTTATTATAATAGATAAATATTTCCATTAATATAATATATTTAATATTTTTTAGCCCTTAAAAATATCTTCTCAAAATATTATCTTATTATTAATTTTAAATCTTGTAACAAAATTTTAATTATTGTAAAATTATCATACTGTAAATTTTAAAATTAATTAATTAATTTTTTTAAAAAATAAGAAAATAACATTTTAATTAAAATAAATTATGTTTTCAGATGTGTACAATTATATATTTATCTTCAATAATAATAAAATAAAATTATTCAATCAATTCATTTCAATTTAAGTAGTTATAATATCAGTTATTTGGGTTGATTATTATCTAAATAATCACTATGTGGCTTTCTCATAAGATTTTTTAGTAACTAAATAATCTCTAAAAATTATTGATAATAAATAAAGAAAAAAAATAAAATATTTATATTTCAAAATTAAAACTATAATAGAAAATATTATGTTTTTACATATCACAAAATTTTATAAATATTAATGGTAATGTAAATTCTTGTTTTTGCCTTTTTCCGAACTGAAAAGTTTATATATTGAACATCTATTTAATAATATCCCAAAGTCCCCTAAAATTAGATCCAAGAGGAGATATGGTATAATAATGAGAATCCACTGGATTTTTGACAGGTATCCAAGGTATTTTGGTCCTCAAGATTATTGTTTAGTCCCTAATTAAACATAATATTACCTTATTCATCATGAATAATTTTAAAAACATTCACTAATATTTTTGGTTATAAAAGCAGTTGTCATTATTAGATTAAAATAAAAAAATTATTAAAACCATGTAGGTCTATTTTTTAAAATTAAAATCACATAAGTTGCAAAAATTAAGATTATATCTAATTGATATCATGTGAGCATAAAAACTAATTTATAATATTATTTAACACTACTCAATATTTAAAAAAAATGATGAATTTAACTAAATTGAATTAATTTTTACTATTCACCCAAAAATGATGATTCTTAGAAGAATCCCAAAAAATCACACTAAGGTGAAATCAAAATTATAATTTTAAAAAAGATTTTAATTTTATCCACTAAAATTTCAACTGGTTTCTGAAATTATTTTTACTATTGTTCATTGATTGATATAAAAAATAGTTTCTATAAGAAGATATTATTTGAAAATATATAAGGAAATTTCAAAAAATTACATATTTCATTATCAATATGTTTAATTTAGTTGAAACCATTATATATAATATATGAAAAGTAGTTATTAATATTAATATTACTATGTTAAAAGTATAGGTTATAATTATCTCATTTAAATAATTCTAACAATTAATGGATGTTTTGTAGAAACTCAAAGTTGTGAATATTGCACACCAAGTCAGTGTTTCATGTAGTGTAAGACAAGTCAGTTAAATTTTAAAGGAAAATTTGAAAGTGCAATAAAATAAATCAATTAAAATTAATTCATTTGATGGAGGGAAAAATTATTTCCCAAAATCACGGGGTGTTACACATGAAAACCAAATATATCATTTGACACTCTTCATAAAATGATTTAATCTTCTATACACAAATACGAATGAATATAAGTGAAATTTTCACTTAATAAACATAAAGGAAACACACATACAAGAACTTCCACACTTTCTTTCAAATGTCACTTTGTCAGTGAATTAATATCACCAAATGAATCTGGAAGTGTCATAAGTATTTCCTTTATACACACAAAAAAGTATGTATATCCTCTATTTAATACATGTTTTTTTACGAAATACCAAATTTTTTTACTTCATGGTATAGACAAGATTTCACTGTATTTTAGAAATGCAAGTACTGTGAAAATTCTTCACCCAATGACATGTGTAACACACTATTAATTTCATAATTTTGTGAACCTCAATTTGATAAAACATAAGCATATGCAATATTTTTTCCATCCAGAATAGTGTACACTATCCTACTACCTTAAATAGAAAAAAATATTATTTCCCTCAATACCACCTCTTAACTATTATATAATTCGTGAAAATTTTGAACACTTTATCATCCTCTTTGAAAACCTCATGAATTTACTATAAATAGTATACCAGCATCACATTATGAAATATGTTACCTTCCAATATAGTGCACAAACCAAATGGATGAGAGACCTTCATTAATTCTAAAAATTCTAACACAGTTCAAATAATTCACATGTGAATAATATAACAAGCATTTCCTATGTTCATCACAAAAGACTAGGATAATATACGAACTGATCTATTCAATAATTCCAATAAACATGTTCATAACAATGTAAAATAGTGTGCTATTCATGTAACACCCCAAGATTTTATAGTGTGTTATTTCTTCAAAATAATTCAATAACTTTCACTACACGCAACACCGAGTTCAATCACACCATTAAAAGAGGTCATGAATAGTATTTACTACATTTTTAACTTTATATAATCCTTATAATTTTAGAATCCCTATTATGAGTTTCTTAGTCATATTGCAAGAACAGATTCATTTTCAGTATTTCACTTTTATCAACTTCTAATAGTGAAAACTTTTTAAATACAATATTTTAAACTTTTTGACTAAATGGGGACATCAAAAATTTAAAATGAAACATCCCAAGCTTCCACGGTACGCTTTCCTTTGAATAAAACAGTAGCGTGTATTGTACGCAACTTCGAGTTCTAACACACCGTAACCAATCAAACTAGCTGTTATGAATAGTAATACCTACTTTTTGAAGTTATATATATTTTATATTTTAAAATGGACTTCATTTTTGGATTCGGAATATCAAATTTAGCCTAAGGTGAAATTTTGGTACTTTTCTGATAACTTTCATATTTTGATGAATAGTGAAAATTACTAAATTTTAATTAAAAACAACTTTTTTAATCAAAATAATTAATAGTGATAAATTATGAATTTGAGTGGTTTTAAATTATATTTAGAATATATTTTTACTATTTAATATAATGTTTGTCATTGGACATAATTTTACAATTAAACCGAACATAAACAAGTGTCAATCTTTTGATAGTTATTATCTCTTAAAAACACGCTTTTTGTTTTGACAACGGGAATTAATTTTAAATTAATTTCTGCCACTTATGTGTTTTGAATTTAGGAAAATGGATTCCATATTTGGAATCAGGATGTTCAAATTGTGTAAATAGGTAACTTTTATTTTTAGACATTTTGAATAATTACTGCGGTAAATATTTTATTTACCATGGTTAAGGGTAAATCCGGTAAAAATAAGGGTTAAAAAATAATATTATAATAATACTAAATTACCCTAAAACGTGTCTTAACACTATGGGTTGATACATGGTCGACCATGGGCATCTTTGTGTCAATTTTGGGACCCCATGGATCCACTTGTAAGTGATAATGACACTTTATTTTAATTAAGTCAAAATGAATACAAAAATGACACACGCATATATCTTTTAGCAAAACAATTGTTACGTAGGGTTATATAAGTTGTATTTTAGATTATAAATATTCATTAGAAAGATAAAAATATTTACTACATAATTATAATTTATTTATAATTTTTAGACATTAAATAATTTATTTTAGTTATGACACAATGATGATGCAGTAATTACTATAATAGTGAAAAATTAAAATAATTGATATTATAAATACCCAAATAAATATAATATGAAACTTTTAATGAATTAAACTAATTTTCTAGGATAATATGATATATTAGGAATGCTTTAATTGACTTTGTTCGAAGTAATCAATCTGTTACGAGTTTCACAAAAATCAACTATTCAATAGTGTCAAAATTGACATAAAAGAGTTCTTAAAACAAATATTATATTATTAATTGATATTAAATTCCTAAAAATCTAAGGTTCGGCCAAGAGACTTATATTATGATAGGTTAATCATTAATGGACCACTTGGGGGTCGCTTGTATGTATATGGTAAGTTTATTAACCATATTATATAAAAATACAAAGAGACATTGTAAAAGTGAAACTAATTAACTTAGAGTTAATACTTAAAGATAAGGTTAATATAAGTACCCAAACCTGTATAAATTCTATTGGATGAGTTGTTTGCGACCTATCCCCACCTCATCCTTTGAATAGTCAACTTTGGAGCCTTTGGAAACCGAATATGAATTTATTATAAATTAATATTTCTAGCTTTTCCAAAAGTGCCCCTCACCCCTCTTATAAAAGGGAACTCCTCCTTCTCTTTTCCTCACACCTCTCAAGCCACTTGGCTCGTCCAAACTCTGCCCAACTAAGCTCCCCAAATCCCTCTCCTCCTCCTTGAAGCTTCCGCTTAGGCAGAAAGCATTTCAAGAAGTCCTTTGGTTCCAACCAAAGTGAGTTACCTAAATTAAAGGTAACAATTTCTCTTAAAGTATCTTCATTTATTTTGCTTCTCCAACCCCCAAAATCTTTTTATTTTCTTTCTTTTGTAACAAAACCAGTATCCAAAATATACTAGGATGTTGTTATAAGAAGTATTCAAACTACACATACACACAACTCCATCTAATGGATGATGAACATAATGTTTCTGTGGATGGAAAACTAACGCCTCACGAAACAATGATTGTTCAAATACATCTTACCGCCTCTCATGGTGGCCATTATGATGGCACTGTAATTAAATATGAGATTAATGATATATATTTTATATATAAGCTTCTGTAATTCCATTTTATTTCATACCATTATTCGTTTCATGCTGTATATACATACGATAATTTCATTTGAGGAAGTGCGGACTACCGCCCCCTTAAAATGATATGACTCGTTCATACCACACATGGAACGTATAAAGGATGGTGTTAATGAACTTAAGTAACATATATAAAATATTATATTATACTGGAATAGTAATATACCTATGTATCATTTGGATTTGATTCTTTTAAAATAAAAATTAAATGGAAGTAGCGTTCGTGCGTACGTACGGACTACCGTCTCCACGAACGCGATGAGATTCATTCTCCATCGTATCCATTCAAGTATAATTACCATTTAATGATTTAAAAATTATGTTTAAGGACTTGATATCATTCTGTATATGAATAAGATACAACAAACATGACTTATGTAACAAAACATATAAAAGAAAATGAGTAAGTTAACACCCGAAACGACGATAATTCTAAGATATTATTAACAAATCAATGTTAAAAGATCATATATGATATCATATTAATATATATGATTCTTGTATAATTTAATAACAATTATTTCACCATTATACAGGGAGTTAACCTACCCCAACCAAGGAAAAGTACAAGGTAAGGGTTATTTCACAATCTCTTCATTATCCGAGGTTGTTTATACGTAATAATCTACTGGGATTTCTTTATCATCCACATCCATGTTTCTTCGAAATGTATTTCAAAACATATTTATTATTTACAAGAATATGGATTAAATTCATTTATACCCTTGTTTGACTTTTTGTAAGAGGTTTATAAAGGAATCTTTCCGTCGTTTTCAAAACAAGGTCCTTTTTGACCTTTTCGATAGAATTAAGATAAGAAAGTTTTTTTTACTTATACGGAGGGTGCGGTTATTTTCCGCTGTTCGTCAAAGCTTTCCTTACAAGCTTACAAGAATATTTTCAAGAAAATGTTTTATTTTATATGGCTCTTAAATGATTTCAAAAATAGAAAGAGATATTTCTCTAAAAAGTGTTTTGATTTCATCTATGTCAACATCCTTTAATGGATTTTACGCTTATTTGAAGTTGATTTATTATAATACAAAACTTCTATATTGTATTGAAGGTTTTGTGATATGTTTGACTGTGGATGTGCTATTTTATACCATTCATAGTTTATGGTAAATCTATTGACATTTCGTATGCTAGTTTTAATCCGAATGTTTATGTTATATTTCAAACTTTTCTTCAGATGAATGTGCTAAACAAGTATGTTCCGGGTTGGGGACCGGTAAAAGTAAGCCCTCCAGGTTGGGGACTGGTAAAAGTAAGCCCTCCAGGTTGGGGACTGGTTAAAGTAAACCCTCCAGGTTAGGGACTGGTAAAAGTATGCCCTCCGGGTTGGTGTCCGGTTATTAGAGGCACTCCGGGTTGGTGTCCGGTTATTAGAGGCACTCCGGGTTGGTGTCCGGTTATTAGAGGCACTCCGGGTTGGGTTCCGGTTAGAAGTAACCCCTAGGTCTTGGGATGAGGCCTAGACAAAGAAATTAACGTTTAGCATTATGCATTCCAACATTATGAAAGTGGTTATTGATATTGCATGTGATTATTCGATTAGTAGAATATCCATGTGAACAAGTAAATGGAATTATTTCATTTTACTTTTGCCATACTATGTTGAAGTTCAATTTTAAAAGGATTTTGTTTTTGTAATTCATTGCCTTAAATGTTTATGATTATTTTGAATGCTCCGCTATATTGTTATCCTTACTGGGCATTTGAGCTCACCCCTTTTCTATGTTTTATTTTTCCCAGGTAGTGAAGAAGTAAATTATGAATGACTTGCAGGGATATTATGAGGGGTTAATAGTGTGGATATGAAGACTTTGTTGTTGTAGTAGTTTTTCATTTTATGATGTAATGTAAAACTTATGAATATATCTAGTGTTTCCAAGGCTACTAAACTAATCGGTCTTTCGGGATTTGATCTTCTTGTGATCATGCCAATGTTATGTAATTAATGCACCGACTCTGGGTAACTGGGGTCGGGGCGTTACAATTCATTTATGGTCTCTATGTAGAATTATTTTCCACTTCACAAAAATTCAGAATATATGGTACTTCACTTATTCGAACCAAACATTAATAGTAACATCATTTTACTAAAAATAAGATCTTTTGATTACAAAATACAACACATTCACATGGAATTTGATATTTATTGGTGATCTACACCATCTCACCTCACATAAACCGCTTCTATTTTGTGGAATAGTAAATCACTATCAATAAAATAATAATATTTTCTAAACACTATATTTCTTTGTTTGGATCTTTAATACACAATGAAAACGAAGATAAATCACATTTTTACCTCTTTCAGATCACCCGAATAATCAAATAGTTCCCATATGTAATGGCCTAATCATCTGTCGTTGCCATTTTGTGAATGTTCTCTAATGAACAGAACTCCCTCTTGAGGCATGAAGAATAATAAAATGTAATAAGTTTGATCAAACCTACAGGGTAGAAAAGATCAGTATATCTAAGGGTCATGGTTCTTTTGGAGCTATAACACATCATCTTACATGAAAACATAAACATTTTTCTTTATCCCTTATAATACAAATAACATTCCACAAACACCAGAAATAGTTATTGAACAACAAAATGTTGAATGACCCCACCCCATGTTGAGAGTTTACCTTCACAACCATTCCATCCACAAACGGTGGCTCACCACCACTACTCGATTCCTTCAGTAGTGTCATGAACATTTGATGGCTCAGTCCTAATGGTTGGATGGGGGACTGGAAGCCCAACTAAGCAGTTGATGTAGCTCCCCCTTGGATGGCTGGGTGGGTGAAGAATATATATTTTAAAAGTCTTACAAAATTATTCTCATATAATAAATAAAAAAGAAATCCAAATACTCAATTATTATCAAAATATTTATCATGAAAACTATATATTCTTCATAGAAGTATTAATTTATCTTTTTTAAACCTTAAATTTATCAA
This sequence comes from Viscum album, assembly GCA_963277665.1. Classification (NCBI taxonomy): domain Eukaryota; kingdom Viridiplantae; phylum Streptophyta; class Magnoliopsida; order Santalales; family Viscaceae; genus Viscum; species Viscum album. The sequence continues at coordinate 1,098,830,451 of OY728138.1, read as the reverse complement.
TTATTTGATAAAAAAACATCCATGATAATCATAATAGTATCGACCTCAACTTTTCTACATTTCCTCTATATACTGATTGGTATTTCATATCCAAAGGTCTTGATCAAATTTGATAAGAAATGTACAATCTCCTAATATAATTTACACATATTTTTGTCAATATGCACATATTTAAAATCATTACAATAAATTCTTCTTCATTAGATACAACTCTTATAATAAAAAAATAATTTCCAAATTATGAATATTTCTTTATGAAAACTCGGCGGTATTAGCCCTATACACCAACCATAATAACATATATGTATAATCAGACAAGTATGTTGACAATAATTACAACTGAAGTTTGAATTTAATCAATTATTTTTGTTAGTTATTAGATTTATTTTAACCAATTCCCATGGAGATATTTTTGACATTAATGAATAAAATATTTCATCAGATTATTTGAAAAAAATTTATATCTTTTTGGATGGTATTTCTATGTATTCTATGTGAATGAATAAACACATGGATCCACTATTTCATTCTAATAACTCTAATGGAATATTATTTTTATTTTAAGATATTAAATTGTGAGTTTTAGACCATTGAAGTGATTTTTATGGGCCATTTCATATCTTATCGGCATATTATAGTGCATCCTTAGAACATTTGAGAATTTTTTTTAGTGAATCCCTAAAATGTGTTTATGATCCGGAAATTCTGGAGATTTTCTAGCATGTAAAGGTGTTTTTTTCAAGACTTCTTGTAGGATTCATCTCTCATGATATTATTGAATAATAAATTTGTGATGTTTATTTGGAATGATCAGTGTCATATTTCATTTAAAAAGATACTTTTTAGACTCATATCTTCCCCCATAATGAGTTTCTATGATCCACCCTAAAGATATAATTTTTTATAAATTATTTCATTTAGGAGATTAAAGTGTGTTCTAATGTATGGAAAGAAGATAAGGGATATTGGATATCTCTAAAAAATAATAACAAAAATAATTATCATAAAATAACTATTTATTGATATAGTGATGCATTCTCTCTGGATTTGGTTCCTATAAGACCCCATGATTTTATATGTATTTACTTTGATATAAAACACATGATATTTGATAGCATGACTTAGATAAAACCACTAATAAATAGGAACTACAATTGAGTAATTTATTATATCCTAAAAATTATATTATCTAGCATTAATTTTAATAAACACTTTATGGAATTAATGTATAATGGTTTTTTATTAACAAACATGTCTTCGAATTCAGGTAAGGTCATTTTATGTTTCAATAAAGTGAAATGTTAAAAAATAGTTATTATTTATTTTACCAAGTGAAAATTATATTTAATTTGTAATTTTTTGGGGCTTTTATTTTTTTTATTATATATCAATTTTAAAATTATCATGTCAATATTTTATTAAGGTGATTTTTTTGTTTTTATTAATAAGTTTATATTTCAGTGAGTAGTGAAAAATAACATTATTTGTAAAAATAATCATTAATTTTCAATTAAATGTATAATTATATATTTAATATTAATAAAATGTGAACTAATTATCATTTAAATATATATTTTTAGTCAATTAAATATAAAATTTCAATATACCTAATTTTTTATTAGTTCTATTTTAGGATTAAACACATTTATTTTAAAATATTTTTGTATGCGAGATTTTTTTAATCAATATAAATTTAATTAATATTTATTAATATTTTTATTTAGTTATTATTATTTATTATATACTCAAAAATAATTTTTTACAATCATATAATGGTTTTTGAAAAGTAAAAAAATGTAATAAAACTATGTTTTTTTATTACGGATTCATTCCTTTAAAATGACATGCCATTATGGGTGTGTGCTTATTTAAAATTAAATTCATGAACTTATAGAAATTAAATATGGTAAAATAAGATTAAATATTTTGATTTAGATTAATTAATATTATTTAATCCATGAAACATAAGTTTTTTCATATTCAATAGTGAAAACTATATTGTTTTTAACATTATTATGGATAAAATGGGATTATCAAGGGTTACACCATGAAATGATGGTAGTATCCACACAAACACTGGTGTAATTATAATTAATTTAATATATTGTAAATATATCATATATCACCATCAAATACCATTCCATTTGGAACTAATTTACCAAGAAATTGAGTTGATATCATTGAAACATTTTATAAAATTTGACATGTGTCCATCCACTCACAAATAAAAGAAAACTTATTATCTTCCCTTATTAACACCATTTATTCAATCTATATGATAAAATCAATACTCAAACTACATTAAATATATAAAACTCAAAATCATATACCTTCTAGTATATATCTAAGAGTAATAATTCATGGAATACCATTTAATCCAAAAGAGATCCCTCAAAGATGAGGGATAGATCATAACCAAGCTCACTAAATTATATTTCTACATATACATCCTAGGATAATTTTTTAACCTTAAATAATTAAATAATATAATCTCATAAATATTCTATGATTTTATTAGGGGGATGTAACAACTATTTACTACATTATTTTAATTAAATGGGAGATGATAGGGTCTCTAGTGTATAAGTGTGGACACTACCTCCAAATAATAATACGATTCATTTTCCAACTCCATAATTAATAGTTTTTTTTATTATATATTTAAAATAAATATATTATATTATTTATTTAATAATAATTTTTTCATTTTTATAAATCATTTACCTTTTTTTTATTCACCCATCAAAAAGTGGGTTGATCACTAATGGGTACATAAAGACTACCGTCTCTATGTAGTTATGTAATTAGTTTTTCCCTAAAATATTAATATTAGTGGTTATAATTACGTATAGAGTAAATTTATATGATATTTATATAATTTTTAATATTATATTTATGATGTAACGATGATATATGTGCTTGGAACATAACAAAGAAACCAAAAATTATTAAAAACTAGGTCGTTAACATGTAAAATGATAATGATAATAAATGATTTATAGTGAACAAGTAATTAAATAATATATTTAAATCATATATGGAATTGTAGGTCTGTCTTTGGTTATTAAATATTAGTATAATAATTTTAAAAATTATTATATTAGAGTATAGTACGCTTCATAAGTTAGATATATTTGATGTCAGCGTTTCATCTCAATTTCAATTTATTGAAACATGTTTTAATATTATACATCATAATTTTATTTCAATGGTGTATATACATCCAAAAAATTTATTGTAGAATTATTTATGATTTAATACATTTTATTTTAAGAACCCTATTATTTTCATGATTTTAGTGACTTTAGTTTAAAAATTCTCTCAATCCATATGGATTCTTCATCACAATTTTAATTTACTGAGACAAAATTGGTGAAATGTGGATCTGTTATTTTATATTGTGTATATACTAAATTTTAATAATATTACTAATAAATATATGTATTTTTAGGGTTTAAAATAATTTATTTTAAATTATTTCTTTCAATGGGGATTTCTTACTAATGGGAGTCAATGTTTAAGTTTTAGGACTCTGATATTATCCAACTACTCAGTGGAAACATCTCTAGATGTTCAATGAGATTTAACAAGATTATATGTATCATTGATAACAATGGGATACTCAGTGTTGAAGAAATCATCCTTTAACAAACATGTATTAAATTTTTGTAGATCAATAAAACATTAAATGCATTATTCATTACATAGAATGTATAAATATGATGAAAAATTAATAACGAGATTAGTGGAACGAAATTTATTTTTTAAAGGGAAGTGAGTACTCCAATAGAATTAACAAAAAGTTAGGAATGATCTTTTGAAGGGTTATTTATGGAATCAATGATAATAAAGTGGTAAATGTCTCCACCAAATACTATAGAAAAGGTATCATTGTAAGAATTAGTTATAGTTTTTGGGATTTCATGAATGTCCTTCCCAATATAATAGGGGTTTGTCAATTCATCCTATCATCTTCTATTTTAATCTCATAAAAATTAATAGGAAAAATTAAAATTTTAACACACCCATGAACATCTTGTAACACACTAGTGGGGTGTTATGTACTTTGATTTTATATTTGGAAAAAAAATTATAGAAGGATTATGTTACTCTACTTAAAATAATGAGAATATTTATTAAGGAATGAAATATATATTTTCCCCCAAATCAAAGAATAGTATTGGAAACGAAATACTCTCATATGGTGGATAGAATCGATAATGTTCCATTGTAATTTAATTCAGTTGTAAGTTATGACCTATCAATTTTGAGATGTATATACCCAAGATCATTTCTTCCTCACCTTGAAGTCTCATATGGTGTGTACACATCTCCTTCATAAACACGGAATATTGTGTAATTATTATTATGGAATAAATCAAGGGAATTTTAACCTGCATGTTTATAAATGTTTACAAGATTTCATTACCATGTTCATATTTTTTTTTTCTTTGGGTATGTTGACCTTTGGGGAAATGTAAGTGGAATGGTTTGTCTGAGTGACTCATCAAAAGACACACTCTTTCTGTTGACTGTATGTTTCTCCAAATATGGTTTTACCTCTCTTTGACTATTACCCATGGTTGGGATGGTGTATTCCTCATGAGGGGATGCTTATTAGGCATTTTAATTTTGATTCTAAGTTATGTTCCACTCAAAAATTTCATGAAACTAACATTTTTCTCATTTTTATGGTTGGATAGTGGATGTGAAGGTATTTTACCTAACCCTTGACTTTGGATTTCTCCCACTGATTTAGAATTTTGACCAAATTGGGTTTTTAGGTCCTTTGTGGAACCTTTGGTGTGTTGTTGGAAATGGAGTATATTTTCATCAACTTTTTTCATAATATACTCTATTATAGGATCAGTATTCTGAGGGGGTATTTGGAAGGGAATATATGGTAGTTTAGGATTTATAATTGATAGTGGTGGATGACTACTCTACTATAGTTACTTCCTGGGTTATTCCAGTGGGTTTGAATACCCCCTCACATATATTTTTAGTTGTCTCTCCACCCAGGTTTAGATAGAGAGCATGGTTCATTCCTAATGGGTGGGTTATAATTTTGTCCTAGGAATATTTACTCAAAACTTTCTGTGGTTTCTTTTCGTTGAGGGAATTTTTCTAAATATTGTGTGTCATAAAAAAGATACCACAACTGACGGGTTGATGAGAATGATATTTACCTTGTGAAAGAGAAATTTTTTAGAGAAGGGTGCTTAATTATTTGAAAGTAATGTCCAATTTCTTCTTTTACTCATTCCATTTCACCTCAAGAACACCAAAAATGGGTACATTATAACTTCAACCAAATTTTTTAGTTTTCTATTCCATGTTCTCAAAGATTTTTCATAGAGCAATTATGGTGTGGATATCATTAACATATCCTTTTAAATCATTCCAAATATTCATGTACCATTTACCCTTATTATATAATTATTTTGAAAAATTATTTATATAAATTTTCAATTCTATAGTTTGTGAATTTTTTTTGAATAAAATGACATTTCATGCCCGCCTAGCCTATAATAGGGGAGTTAGCATAAAACAACCAATCTTTTCTTGTGACATCTTTTAAAAAATGGATTGATTAAGAATCACTTATTCTATATCCACATTAGAATGTTATAATTTATAATAAAAAAATGTGAAATTATTTTAATGTAATATATGGAACATCTCCCATGAGTCTATTGAATCATGGTAAAAAGTGAATTAAATTTGATTATTTTTCAAAATTTTGTGTTTCTCCTTGTATTTGATTGTATAAGGGATGGATTTCTACATCAGAAAAATTCAGTTTTTTTTAATGTATGATTACATTAGGTCATATTATAAATGTTTATTTTAGTATTAATATTGGTTAAAGAAGAACAATAATGATCTATACGAGTTTTGATGTTTTAGTATTCCTCCTTTAATGGGTTCTGATATGTGTCTCTATGTCACTGACGTAGGGTCCACTCCGATTCATGTTAAAATTTTTCTTAATCTCCTAGAGTTGAATGAATCATGCACATATCCTTTATAATAAATAAATCATAACCAAAAAATACATGTAAATGTATAAGATAAAACAAATATGTATTCACAAAAAGTATAAAAATATTGTATAAAAATAAGTAATGACAACCAATGTTCTCCCTAGAAACCACATTAAAATTTGAACGCATTATCATCAAAATTTAAATTTATTTTGATTTAAAGAGAAGTTTATTGTTTTGGTATGACCCTAGTTCATATCTCAAGGAGTGATGTATGTTTAATTTTCATATTTTTAATAAATAAACTAATAGAGAGGGTGGTTTGAAGAAAATGTTTAAAAATAATATGAATTAATTAAAGAATTTAATAGCTGGTAAATAACGGTGTTTTTTAGAATTATGAGAGATAGAGGTAATTTAATGTTCACTATAAATATTTGTTAGTTCATCTTTCTAAAAAATAATCATGGTTCACTGGAACCTTTTAGTTTTTAGTTTTCAAGATCCTTATTCCCCCGTTACCACTTAAAATGATGCATAAGAAACCAACCCTTGACACAATAACCATGTTGTCAAGGTTTAGACCACAATCTTAGAGTGAGTGGTGATATATTATAATTATATATCTTATATGTGGGTAAGAAAGATGTTTATCATATTATCCAATCAGAAAAACCCATGATTCCATCTTGAAATCTCTACCCAGTTGGTGTTCAGATAAAACATGTCTCAATTGATTAAATGAAAGCAATGAATTTAAAGAAGAAACATGTTGAGATAAAATATCAAAAAAAAATTCCTAGAAGCATTACACAGAACTATAATATTTTATAGTGTTGTAACACCCTCTTAGGTATGTGTATCTCCCTCAAAATGACTGCCCACCATTTTTTTCGTCATCCAGAAGAGGAAAAGGCTTGTGTAGTAATTAGAATTCATCCCTGATTCTCCTCTGTAGATAGGGTCCTCCCTAACATCTGGGATGATGAGAGGAATAAATTTTGTCTCTAAAATGGAAGTTATTTTCTCCTAGTTTTAACATTAAAATGGGGTACCCAAATTTCCATTTCATTGGTAATGTGGAAGGTGGTTTTGAGCACCTAGATTTTGAGAAACCACATGGTCCATGGTTTTGAGTAGCCTTATAGTATTGTCTCACTTTTATTAAAACCAAAAGGTTTTTTCCCAAATACTAAATAAAAAAATTGGTTTTCCATTGGTAAAATATAGCTCAATATATAGATGTAATAGAGAATACATATTTTTCTTTCAGTAAGATTCAGTTTCTTAGACAAACATGTTCACATAGGCCCCTTTATGGAATAATTTATCTTGGGTGTCTTCAAAAGACTTATATACCTTGTAATTTTAGATCATATCACAATATTTCATCCTAATGGTATAATTTATCAGCTACATTTTTTTTCAAAAGTGTTCTTTGAATCTTGCCTAGTTTGGCACATTTTTCATCAGCATCTTTATGGGACTGCAAATCACCTCCACCCAAAATGAAATCATACAAAAATGTGAAATTAACCTTTTTTAAAGCAATTAAAAAAATAATTTAATCAAACATGAAGATAAATTCTTTTTATCAAATTTTAATTTTATGATACAAAATTAGTTTAACACAACGGTATAATGATAGAAATGAATAGTGAATCACTACATGATCACACTCCACTTTGTGAGAGTAAGGAAGAAGGTGTAAAGTGTCAAAAATACAAGATAATTATGGGTAATGTGTATTTACTATGGGATATCATAGTCCATAAGATAAAAATTAATAATAAAAGTTAAAGTATGTATTGGATAATCATATTTGATTGTCAAATAAATAGGTATAGTTTTTGTGTTCTTATTTTACTAGATGAAATAATCCCAACGTTTGATAGAGGGTGGTATATTCATGAAAGTGGAGTGGATATAATTTTTAGTGATAGTGGATCTATATATTATAACATGGTGGGATTAAATAATATGTCAACGTATAGAAAGGATTATCCTCTAAGTCCAGTAGTGGGGGAAGGGTATCTATATTATTTTCTAATGGATCCTTTTATATAATAATAAGGGAGGGAAAGATGTTTATATTAACAATTTACATTTTATAATTCTCATATTACTACACCATTTTCAAATTACATCAATATAATTTTAATTAATTATAGAAAAAATAGATTTTATTTTTAGAGTTTGATTTCATTCTTCTTATATGTATAAATTTCACAGTACTAGTTCTATATAAAAATAAGTCATACAATTTATAAAAATATGTATTAAAATTCACAAGAAAATATGATAGGTGGTAAAATATTACCTTGAACTAAGTTATTGATTTTATTGACATGTGAAATAGATCTCATTAGGTTTTATAGGTTTAACATCATCAAATTTTTAAATACTAATGTCAACATATTAAAATATTCGTCAAAAATAGTTTGATTTTGATATGACAATTATTTTTTTTATGGTATTAAATTTTGGATAAGAAATACCCATAGGTATATCAGGAATATAATGATCCTGATCTTGAATAACAATAATGATACCTTTATATTAGTATTTTATAATGATAAACTTATAAAATTGAGGATATGGATTGGTCATGAGATACATATTGATATTAATATTTTAATCAAGAATAAGTATAAACTATATATATAATGTTGTGAATCTCATTTATAGAATCAATAATTGAGGGTTATTTGTCACATTACATCTTATAAATAAAACCTCATCTGTACAAAAAAATTAAACATCTGATATAATGGTAAGTACCCAAAAATATATTTTTAATATAATGATCATTATGCATAGTAGAGTATTGGTAGATATTTTTAAATTTTTTCTTCTGATAGAAACTTTTGTGATATATTTGACTTATAAAATGAGAAAATATTACTAGGATGTGATCCAATAATAGCTATTTGATAAATTAATGTTGATATTTACTTGAGTTCAATTGTTTTCAATATGAGGTCATTTATAATTAAACTATGGCCAATTTAAATTGGGTTTAGTATTTTTTCAAAAGAAAGGTATCCATGTTTTGTTTTCATAGTGTAATAAGAAATGAATTATTAATATGATTTAATAGAAACATGGTTCATAATTATCCATTATCATCCACACTTTGGTAATTTTTATAAATAACATTTTCATAAGAAAATTATGATAAGTATGGATCATTATAGTTAGAAACACACAAATCAAAAATTAAAAATCAATATAAGATAATGTAGGTTAGTATATTGTCTTCATTCTTTTCATTTATAGATTATATATGAATAATGAAAAAGAAATTCAAAGGAGAATGGTTGAAATATAAATACATTCATCCATGTAATGACCAAATCTTGGGGTATAGATTAATGATGAGATAGTTTTTAAAAATTTATAACGTTTTATTTCATTATATTATTAATCTGGTATCTTTATTAATAGATTATGTGACAAGGAATAAATAATATAATTATAAACTCAAGACGATATATGATACCCTAAATGATGGGGACAACACTAAGGGATAAATTATTTCTTCTTATTTCATATTTTTAGTGAAATTCAGTTGGATACTATGTAGAAAATAATTATATTTTGAAATTTTTGAATATTATAATAATCAAGGGAATCATAGAGCTAAAAAAATATCATGATATTAGGCATCAATATTTATTTTATGGAGTAAATATCAATTAATTTTATAAACTTTTAATTACGAAATATTTATAAATAAATATTTATAAATCATCACTATCCCACATGATTTTGATATTCCCTTCCCTATACATTCTTTATATGGGATGATTATAATTTAGATTTCAGGATTGATGTCAAAAATTAAACTCAACATCATAATGGTATATTTATTTTAGTTGCTTGACTCATGAAATCAATTAATTCAATTTTAATATGATAAAAATATTTATTTTCTAATCATTATTTGATATATTATACATATGATTTTTAATTCATGAAATTATGATGTATATTTTAGTACAGATATATTATTATATTATATACAGATTTTAAATGGGGATATATAATTATATAGGGATAGGTTGACGATTTTAATGATATAAAATCCCAAGATTGATGTATAGATGAAACATGTTATTACAATTTTTAAATAATATTTGTATGCATGTGAAATTAAATTCAGATGATAGTAGAAGCATTATATATCCTTAATAGAGTTTTATTACAAAATAAATTATCCTGAAATAATTAATATGGAACTATTTATTGTATTATATGTTCAATATTATTAGTAAAAAATATATTATACTGAAATTAGTTATAATAACATTATGGGAAATAGTACAGGTAGTTAGATGATATATTTACTAAAATGAATTTAGAAACATATAGTCAGTGTTAATATTTTGAAAAAATCTTTTTGTAACAGTCAATAACAAACCTAGTAATTATTTATCATTGATTTTTTATTTATTACAGTGTAAACATGATTGGGTCTTAAAAGTCATAAAATATAAGAGAAGTTATTTTAATCGTATGTTGGAATATTCAATATTGAGTGAAAAATTGTGGAAATAAATAATGAATATGAATTTTTACCACAATATTACATTGTTTAAGATTTTTATTCATAGATATAGAAGTTTTAGCCATATAATAATCGTGTCATAAATTATATATTTATTGAGATGGTGCAAGATTCATATTATATGTAAAATCCAATTTTGGACCTAAATCCTGGACATAATATTTATTTATGTAACATTACTATTATTTGTAAATATTATAAAAAATGAGTTATCTAGGAAGATACAAGGATAATAAAGAATTATATTATAGAATTAAATAAAATTCTTTGATGATGGGATATCTATGTGACTTTTCAGGGCGATCAATTTATATGGTGAGAAAAATTTTAATTCTATTATAATGAAATATATATTAATTTTCATAATTTCGACTGAAGTTATTAAATAATAATAATTTATTCTAAATTTTTTTTATAATACCATTATATCAATATTTATTTTTCATATTCTATTGATTTTTTGAAAATAGAGGTTTCTATAGATTTTGGGAGAACATTAAAAAAATTGATGGTTAGATATAGGTTTATAAAATGAGTGAAATGAATATTTATTATTATAATAGGGTTCTTATTGAATGATAGGTAAAATGTATATACATATAATTCCATTCACTTTTCTAATGAAATATGGGGTGTTTGGTGAGTGAATAATGAAATGATAGTTTAACTTTAGTAGACGATATAGAACTTTAATAAGTGTATATATTTTAGTTACATGGATCTAAATTAAAATAAAACAATATAAAAAAAATTTCCTTATATTTCTCACAAAACACATTACTATAATATTTGTGTAATTTCACATGTCACAACACATTTTTTAATGTTATTATTATTTATAAAAATGGTATTACATAATATATTAAGAATGATATTTATTAATTTGATATAACAATAATTATATAATTAAATTTAGTTGATTACATATTATTCATATTAAATTTTTAATACTAGTGGACTATACCATGGTTTTTTATTTACATTCATTGGTATTCATAGATTCTTCCCACTAGTCCGATTTTGGACAATAGTTTTTTAAATTCACTAGAATGTGGTGTTTAATTACATTTATTGGATAAATTATAATATGTTTAATAATATATTGATAAGTTTTATTTTTGTTATAAATTAATATATATTTAAATTCAATAATCATTTGATAAAAAGTTTTTTATATTCAGATTTCATTTTTAACATGATTTAGATATTCTAAAGAAACCATGTTATAGGATCAAACAGTGATTGAATTTTAATATAGTTTATTTTCTTGTTACATGTATTGATTTTCATGGTGTAAATTTTACTTTTGTAAAGCTGGTATGGATTGAAATGGAATATTTTTGAAAATTTATTATTTTCCATACTTATATCATTTTATAAAAAAATCGTTAGAAATATAAGTTATATATATGTTATAGTGTGAGTTTCATTTAATTTTTTTATTTCATTTAAAATAAAGTCCTTCTCTGGGGGATTAAGAAAAAAAATTATTAGTCTTTATAATGTCTAGGAGGCCATAATGATGTTTACAGTTTATATATTTTTATAGTTGATGGCATGATACAAATGAGGGAATCATGAGAGTAATGGAGGAATTATATGTATATGAATTATTAAATTATTGGATCCATATTCAATATTTTTTTGATATTTAATACACACTTTATAATAATTATTTTTATTTATACTATATTCTTTTACATGTTATATTGTATGATTGGTTTCATATTCATTGTATCCAAAGGTTGGTTTGGTGGTAATTTTTTTTAAATGATATTTTATGAATATAACCCTTGTCAACACTTATTTGAATCCCTCTATATATCATGATATTATTGTTTTATAGTTTTTTTCATAACGCTTTCCTTGAAATTTCATTATTTTTATAATGAATACCAGTGACCTATTAAATTAACATTCATTTTTATCATGTTAAAATAAAATGAACTATTCTAAAACCCAAAAAGATCAATCGTACTTATTAAATAAAAAATATTTTGAATATTAATTGTTTATAGTGTGTTCGATTAATGTAAATATTATTTATAATATTTATATTGTCTATGGAAAGGTTGATTCTTATGAGGGGAGGAGAGAATCCATGGTATAATATTAAGAAATTAATTAATATTGAATTCAACCTCTCAAACATGTTATGGTTCTTGATCAAGTTAGTGATATCTAAAAATATCAATTCATATGAATAAATAACAAGTGAGGTCACAAAAATGGTATTTACCAGGTTTAATATAAATAATAACTCCTTTCCATGTTGGTTGATCCCCAAAACCTGGATTATCCACTATATATAAATGAAATTACAATGTATAATACAACAATTGGTTATACACCCTAATAGTGAATACTATAGTTGATCCCAGTTATACAGCTCATCAACCAACTCTTCTACCATAGTTGGATAGAAATATCATAGGTATTCTCTTCTCATTATTCTGGACTTGTTATACACCATAGCCGTGATCTACTTAGAAACTAGTCAGACACCCCAGTCACAAGCTCTTTATTCTAAATGATCTTGATCCACAATTCACAATATATATTTGCATCTGGTTTCCCAAAAAAAACATGAAATAAATCATCCTCCCCGAGTTTACTAGATCTATTATACTCATGTACAATATGAATAACTTCAATATATTCTTAAATTAATCATTTAGGTCTTGAAAATCATTCACACCAGATCTTGAATGATCTGGTTCTTCTTATATTATTGAATACTCAGACGAGACATTCTTCTCATATATGTATATTTTAAATTCTATATCTTCAAAGTTTGAGCTTCATTGATGATAAAATATTTCTCAGATCTGTACTTGGGTAATGATTCATCAAAAAATTTTGAATTCTCAAAGGTAAAAAATGCGTGCAAGTGATTCAGACAATTTCTTCAATATTATTTTATGAAATTTTGAGAATTCTATAACTCTAAATAATGTGAATTTTGATATTATACTCAAATAAATCATGAAATCATCTAAACTCAGGGAAATTTCAATTTTATTGTTGACTTTCTAAATACAAATCATTACACTAAATTGATCATGTTCACATAAAATTATCCACAACATTGCATTTATGATATTTCACGTAATGTTAGCCCTCCTCTTTGATACTTTGTGTACTAATGGACATATCATATTTCACATTAGATTGATATTAACTATATATTGATCAAATAGTATGAATATTTGTTACAATTTTCATGGAATAGTATTAGCATAAAATGAATGATATATATCAAAATGTGGGTCCACTTATTTGATTTTTAGTGTAATTATGAACCACTTCTTTGATTCTTATCAAACTCATGCTTTCATCATATATCACTTCAGTTTTCTATTGACTATGTTTTATTGAAAATTTATACTAAACTATTCCAATGATCATTTCATATCATGTATCATATGTATAGTATTATTGGTTCACTTCTTTTATTCTTATAAAATTGATTCATGCATCATTTTTTATTTTACATTTCTATTAAAATATTATTCATCAGTTTTTTCTATAAAAATTTAGAATGATATTGAAAAGAGAATATGATATCATTTATGATATTTTTCCTATTTTCAATTCACATAATTTATGTTCCACTTATTTTATTCTTAGTGAACTGATTCTTGCATCGTATAGCACTTTATGATTCTATTCTATGTCTGTTATTGAAAAAGATTTCAGATTTTTTCATATGATCCAGAAATGATTATATAATTACATATATGATATTTTGTGTACTGTTGGTTTACATTATGGATAAATATAGAATGATTTCTTGTATCGTATAACACACTTTTCTATTCAAAGTATAATATTCAAAAATATTTCTAAATTCTTTCAATGATAAATAAATGATCAGAGAATAACATTTATGATAAGTCTTGTACTATTGGTTGAATTTATTAATGCATAATGAACAGATGGTTGAATATGATTTGAATTATTTTGGATATTATCATAGAACTTCACTTTCATATAAAATAGGACAACACATTAAAACTTAGAAAATAAATACATAGAGTTTAACACCTCTCTTAACATATCACCACTCACAGCATTTTATCCATTTCAAAAAGAGAATATATCTTTTTTATAATTCGAATGGGGAATAATAGTATCTTCAACTCAAAATAATCACTTCTACCAAATTATTTATCCACATTAGTGATAAATTTATCCTTTTTTCTATAAAACATAAATACATGTTACCAAACTAGTGATCACACAAAGATTATGGGATCTTTAAAAGTATTTTACAGAGGGTCAACTTCTCATATTGACCATTAGCATGGATATTCACAAATGACATTACTCAAAAATTATATCATCACCCACAATGAAATATTTATTATGATCTACATGGAAATCCACAAAGAACCATCACCACATATTGTATGGTATTTTTCAAAGCATTACCATCTACGAATCATTCCATTTTTGAAGCATTCATCATTAACATTGAACCATAATATTTTATCAATTAGATTCCCATATATTATGATTCTCAAATATATATTTTATATATCATATTCTAAATTGTTCCAATCCTCATCTCATGAACTCAAAAAAGCATATATGTAAAATAGCACAATGTTCCACGACTTTATCTATGTTTAATATAATGTGCACATAATTGTCAATTGTGTTATAAGAACAATATTATATTTTCCCTTGAATGTACCTCAAATAGAATTATAAATTGTTTCTTTTTATATAACATGAATAAATCATAACATCATTGTAATTCTATGACCCCAACAAACCATAATTGTTTCACTTTTTGTTATATTATCGTGATTATAAGGAATGAAATCATGAAAGACAGATAAGTTTAGTATTTTTTGAAAAACATATTACAAACATGATACTCAATGTACATTATGACATATAAAAAATACAACATGATACAAAACAAAATGAAATAATTTGCATCATTGAAAGACTATTAAATTTTTTCTTATTAATAACATGTGGAAAATAAACATAATAAGGGAGAGATAAAATGCCCTCTAGGGGTTATAAGAAACAATAATCAGAAAATTAAATATAATATTTTGTAAACCTCATTGAATGTTAAATAATTGGAAAAACTGAAGCGATCAATAAATTGGGAATGAAAATGCATCCATAGATTTTGTCATAGTGAAAATATTATTGAATGTTATAATTGAATACTAAATGAAGAAAATGATTATTTATTGGATTAAATTTATCTAGAGAATATACTATTGTACTGTCATTATGGTTATAGTAAATGGATAGAAAACACTGTAATTCTATTTGGAAATAATCATTAAGTTATTTTCGCCAACAGTTTGGTCCCATGAGACATATTGATGAATCGAGGGGAAATATTAGGACCCTAACATCACATAAAGTCTAAAGCATTACTTATACATAATTTTAGTAAAAGAATAATATGTCTTAAAAAATTATATGTATTGATAAAAGAGTACTTATTGATCAATATATCCCAAGTTAAAAAAGCATTGAAAATAAACATTGTGTGTCAAATGGTATATGACTAATAAAATAATCATATACATGACCCACAAATATGGATAATTTATATAAATAAACTTTTTAATGAAAAATTATCTCAAAGGGGAACTAGATAAATCATAAAATATTGATTAGATGAACAATACCATGTAAGTCTCAATAAAATGGAAATTGTTATGATGTCCCTTAGCTTATGTCAGAATGTGTTTTCCCTATGATCTTAATGTCATGGATAATCAAATTAAATCCATTAATTAATTAACTAACTAACTTTTCTAACTATATTTGATTCATTATAGTTTTATTATGTTAATTTATTTATTTTTCGATGAGTTATAGAGAGTAATTACATCGTTTTAGAGTATTCATTTTAATGGTTTTCATGATCAGTTTGGTTGTTTATAAGTAATGAAGTTCAGGTAAAATGGATATAATTCTCTGAAATCAGAATTACATGTTAATAATGAGAATATAAGAGATTTAATGCCTTTATATATTATTTTTTTCCTATATTAAAATATACTTTGTTAGATAAAACATTAAATATAATCATATAGATCATTTTGGTGATTTTTAGATCACTATGATGTAGTTTTTTCATAGTAATTAATTTCATTTATATATTTTGGTTCCAAAATAATAAAAAATATATAATATATTAAATAATATATAGTTTATCAAATATCTAGACTTTAATGTGTTAACAAAAAATGATAATGCATCATCCATGAGGTTGATAAAATTACACATCACAGGTAATGTTTACAGTTATAAAATAATATAGATAGAGAAATTATATTGATGATGGATCACCCATTAAAATGATTTAATTATAGTATATTAATGATACTGAGGTTTTCATGGCTCTTTCATCATGAACCCTTCCAACAAGTTATAACCCTCACGTGTCGGCAATGTGAGAAGGGAGATAGTGACCCCTTGGGTCCTGCCTCTAGTAGGCCCTGGGTTAGCGACTAGCCTTGAGGGTATAATAAACACACAAATTAGATGCATTACCCTCTAAGAGAACACATACAAAAGAGATAGATAATATAGACACCAACCATCTCCCACTCAAACTGAAATATAATTCAATTCCCTAGTACACATATGAAATGTCATGAAAATACTAATACAACTGAAACTGAAAACTCCAAGTACCAAAAGAAAATAAAAATGGAAATTTCCACGAAGCCTAAACTGTTCCTGCAACCCAAAACTAGTAGTAAATACCCTGATCTCCAACCTACTCTAAGTGACCAGAAATAATAGTTTATATATGAGTATTGGGTGAGTATAACAGTATATACAAAAGGATCCTCCAAAGATCTTCTCATGCAAAAATAAAGAGAGAATACCAAAGAATAATGAAAAACAAGCGGAAATAACTCCTTAGGAAAACAGATATACTAAGTTCCCATACTCAATAAGGATACTCTCACTAAGTATCGCCTATATGATTATATAATATAATAATGTATATCAAGGGTACGCCACTACTAATTCCGCATTAGATTGCCTATTTTCCCCAATGTCACACGTCCCATGACATCTCTCTGAAATAAGGATGGCCTAAAGACACCTAGGAGAGCACTACCACATGAACCTCGTTCGACAAAAAGATCTACCATAGACACCTAGGAAAATAACCACACCATATACACAACCAAAATTTACCACGTAGTTTATATGAACCACCACAACCTGCATAACGTGTATCATACATCAAGTATTATACCAAAATCCATTACAACTCATACACAGTGTACAAATACTCAATCCATCCTAGACAATATGGGTTTCACCTATAGTATTCCATTATAAACTATATCCATAATATATGTGTGTTAAATAACCAGAATCCATTACAGCCATCTACACACATATATGGGGAAAAATAAATATCATGCATACATACAAAAGTAACTACCAGGAGAAGAGAGTATGGTCAAAGTGGGATGTTATCCATCCATCCTTCCAATGGGTTGTTATAAAAAACACCACCCAGGGCTTATAATCATTGGGGTGTCCGTTTCCCTAAAAAATTGGCGTGGATTGCGTATAGAAACAGAAAAAAGTAAATATACTATAGCTCAAAGCCACACTATGGGCATAACCTAGTCTTAGACTCACCTGTAGCTAACGTCTCTCAGACTCCCATCATTCACTACTATGACTTTTTATCCTATAAGAACACCACTATTTAAAGAGATTTATTACATTACTTCATTCCGTTTTTATCTATTTCTATTTATGTTAATTAATTCATTAAATATTAATTAACCATTATCAATTCCACATTATATTTCTTTAGCATCACACTATAGTTGTTTGCCTTCTAGGAAAAAGTAAACCCAACCCACAACATCTCAAAAATAGTATACTACAACAAAACTGGGTTTCCATAGCGCCACCCTTTAACAGTGCTTTTTTGGGGCTATTTAAAGTGGAACCCTTTATCTGCACTTTTTTTAGTAGCCCTGATAATGGGGGGGATTTATCATCCCTTTTCCTAGAGCTGATAAAGGTTATATTTCAAAAAATAATTCCACAAAAAATAATATATTGATATATAAGTATATTTATATAGAAATAAATATAACATAAATATATTATTAATTATGTTTTTGATAAGTATAAATAATCATATTCACTTAATATGTAAGAAATGTAGAAAAAATGGATTTTAAAATATCTTAAGAATTTATAAATTAATAATTTTATAATTATCATTGAATAATAATAATTTAATAACAATTTTAAGACACCAATAAAATAAATAAAAAAAGAAAAGATATAAGATATGATGAAAAAGAAACTCAAACTTCAAACAACCCTAACTTATGATCCAGGTGTCTGTTTGAGCTCTACAACATATCAAATCAAAGTATGCAATGATCTCTACGTTCTAGTCACTGAAGGGAACCTTCAGTTCAAATTTTCGAGGCCAAAAGACCATAATTCATCTACGATTTAGTTTTTAGTTTGGATAACACAAGTTGTTAACATTAAAATAGATATAACTTTTGATCTGGATGTCCATTTTCCCTGTAGAAAAAAGCACATCGAATATTGTTTCATTTTTTTAATTTTACTAGTTTTGGAGTTGAAAAGGACTTATAGATTAGAAGTAATGGTTGTTTTATCATTCAATGGATTTTTAGATACACATATATATTTATTTATTCGTGTGTGTGTGTGTGTATATATATATATATATTTGTGTGTGGGTATTTTTGTGTGTGTGTGTATTGTATATATGTATGTATGTATGTATGTATTTATTTATATATTTATAAACACACATAAAAATATATCTTATAAATGTATATAAAACTAATCTTATAAATATATATTAATATGGTAATAAATATATGGATAAAAATTTATAACTAATATATCTATATATTAATATATGAATATATATATATATAACTAAATATATTTATATTAATATACTAATAAATATTAATATATGAATGAGTATATAAATATATAAATATAACTATATATATTAATAAAACTAAATAAATATGTTTATATAACTATAAATATATATATATTAATATACAAATATATATATATTTTTTAATATAAATATATATATTAATATATATATATGTTAATATAAACATATATTAATATACTAGTAAATATAAGTAATAATATATATAAATAAATAGATATATTAATAAATGAAAATAAAAGAAATATGGTGGAGTGGTAATGGCTTAGGCACGCAGGCAACATGTCCCAAGTTCGAATCCAGGGGGAGGTAGGTTTCGCGCATGGGTGGGGAATTAGGGATAGTGCTGTTAAAGGGGGTTGTGGGGCTTTTAGAGTCTTTGGGGGTCACTAGGGCATGCATGATGGGGTGGGGTTATGGGGAGCTCTTAAAGGGGGCTTTAAGAATTGTTGAATCCCCTCCCCAAATGACATTTTTTTTGTTTTTTAATGTGTTTTATCTTTTATCGGTCCTTTTTTAAATTTGATGATAAATGACCCATTTATCAGTGCTTCTTTAGCACTATTATACAGACCCCTGTCTTCATATATATTAACAACACTTTTTTATCACTGTTTATGTGCTCTTTGATTGGTGAGAATTCCATATTTGCAGTAGTGGTACCAAGGCATTGCATCCCAGCAAGCTCCTACCACATGGTTCACATCATTTATTCTGTCATTTATTTATAAGATTATTCATTTCCCATACTACTAGGAATGCTAGAAAACCATTCTAAACTATTAAAAAAAAGGGGGATTAACATGATTAGTAGTTGAACTACCCATCAAGTCATTACCTCCTATATCAAGAGTGTAGACACATCCTCCATCGAGAAGAAAAACACAGAAATAACGTGGAATAACCCCCACGTATTCACCTCTTTATTGAAAGAGGTTAGAAAAAAAAGTTTTCTTGAGCATTGGGGAAAGTAAAGAAGATAAGCAAACAATAAGATTTGGTAAGCATCCAATCATTAAAATCAAAATCATTTTTCATATTAGGTTTCCTCCATGCCACCCTCATGCACAAACCGATTTATCATGACAGTCTTGGAATCATCTTCTACAACAACCAATGGGCCTCCGTACCCCCACATATCAAAACATCCATCTTGTCTCACATTACCCCACAAGCAGTATGAAAAAAAACATCCTATCAACTCGGCTCTTGGCCCTTTAACAAGGAACTCTTCCTTCACAAGCATTAATCTCTCACAACTCCAAGAAAAATGATTTAGTTTTTACAAGAAATAGGGTAACTTGGAACCCTACTAGGTATAATATTTTATCCAAAATCTAGATCTTTAATCCTTTTTGAATTAAAAAATTCATTATTAGTACATTCTTACTATGGGAAACATAAATATTAAGATATCATAGATACCAAAAATTTATAAAATAATTAATTTGACATTCCATTAAACAATAAGAACCAACGGGATCCAGGTTTAACAACCAATTGGAATAGACATCCACATCTTCATAAATTTGATTAATATCAAATTACAACAAAAATCAGATTTATTGACATTCCTTTTTAAATTTATCCAATTAATTATCAATTAATTCTGGCATTACATTCTTGACTAATTTCATCACGAAAATCATGCTAAAAGAAACACATGGATATCACATTATCTAGATAATCAAGAGGCAAACAATTATAATGGTTCAAAGAAACTAGATGTGTTCAAAAAATTATTTTCATCCAATTCTAGTATTTAATTAGGTCAATTACATTGTAATACAAGGGGATAAAAAGTGATAACTCTACAGTTCAAGATAAAATAATTGAGGAGAAAAAAATACCCTACCTCAAATTTTTTTGATGTTCTTCACTCAAGAAAGAATCAATGCAGAGGATCACTATCACCTTACCCAAAACAACTACATCCACCAGAGGATGTCCCAGCAAAACAGCATAAAAAAACCTAAATAAACTCCCTTAAAACCATGGAGATGAAACTCCATAGCATTGGATGGAGAAATAGAAGAATAATAATCAAATTAAACCAGTGAACAGAGGTAGATAGTAACTTGGATTGAAGACAAATAAATGAAATAATCCCGAGATCAATTTTTATTGAGGGAATAACTAAAATACTCCAGAGGGGTCAGCTTAGTCCCTTAGGATGAGAGTCAATGAATCCTCAGCTATAGTATTTGAAAAAAAATGAGTGGCTGATATGTTTTAAGAACACCGAGAGATGGTTTAGTACACAATGGGTACTTCCCCGTCATGTCGTGTACTGCATTGAGTTCGACTTACGCTGAAAAACAAGTTTCCTTAGTGGTTATTTTATTTTTTGGTAACCCAAATGGTACACGTCATATACCCCTTGGTCACGTCATGTAGCCCCATATTTCTAGCTTCATGTAACCAAACTCCGCCAGACTTCCTCTGAGCCTTCTCTGAGTACCTTGGACTACAAAAACATGCACAGGGTTGATCAATGTGGATATAGTTCTTTACATCACATACCACTCAAAAATTTCTCATCCTCAAGAATCCAATATGATCCCATATAGGAAACAGAAAATGGGTTGTCCGAAAAAAAACCCCATTAGATACCTCTTAAGGATTTCGCCACTACTTGAGCTCAACCGCATCAAAATAACAACGTGGCACCTCACAACAACCACAATCATCTCTTAAACACACTTCTCTGGGATATACCTATCAATGAGAGAATTCCAAAACAAGAAATAGAAGAAACCCATCTCATTGATAAGAAATCTCTATAACCACAAAATGAACTTCATTAGGAAGAAAGAGATAAACATCAAAAATCTTGTGATACTGAGTGTGTATATGTGACTCACATTCCCAGGAACTCTCCCACATGCCAACATGCACCAGAAGACACAAACCAAGGGGATAAAATTCCCATGAAACACCTTCTCCATGGAGGTCTGGATCTCTAGGGGATTCTACTTGATGATTGCATCATCTTCTACATCAATCCCACCAAAATTGATGATGTTCGATTCTTCATGAAGATAACAACAGAGTTGTGACATGTGAAATGAATCATTTATTCGGATCATCTATGGGGGAATTTTGACCCAATACACCACAACTAAGACACGATCCAACACCTCTAATGGCCCAAAAAATGGGGAGATAGCTTATTCTCGTGTCCAACCCTTCGCTACCCTCAATGGGGAGTCAACATCTAAATCACAAGATCCCCAAAATAAAACTCTAATGGTATCTTCCTTTAATCAACAAATGATTTCTAATGATCATGAGATGCATTTATCCTATTATAAATTACCTAAACCATCTCTGCCGTATTCTTTAGTTGTTTCGATCAGATAATTGTTGACTCTCCAACCCCAGTCTAGTATAATGTAGAATGGAAAGGTCATCAATTGAAGGCATCAAATGGCACCATAACAATGGTGCAGTGAAAAATATTATTTTAAGGGAACTCCACCCATATTAAGTGCCACATCCATGAACCACCAAAATCCAGGGAACATGAGCACAACATTCCTTTAGGAGTCTGTATTGTCTCTTTTATCTGACCATCCATATACATATGAAAATCATTACTATGTCATAGATGAGAACTGTAAGAATTATATAGAACTCTCTACACCCCAGACATAAAACATATATATTAACAGGAAATTATCATCCTCATGCCTCTATAGAGTCTCATCACCAACTCTTCTCGATACTTCCTTTACAAAACCTCTATCGATAACGATTCCTTGATTACTATAAAATGGGATTATTTTTTCAAATGATCCACTACCACCCATATAGCATCAGGTCCTCCGTGACCTCAAGGTAAACTGGTAAAAAAGTCCCTAGATATATCCTCCCACTTTAATTGAGGAATATCTGACGACTAGAGAAAACAGCGAGGAACATAGTTCTCAACCTTAAACTTCTGGATGATCGATCATCGAGACCCAAATTACGCAACTGTACCTTTCAACCTAGTCCACAGAAACTGAATTCTCAAGACACGGTACAAATTTTTTTATGTCGAGATTCACTGCTAAAGGTTAACTTTATAACCCCTTAAAAACTATCTCACACATCACCAAATTAATGAAAATCATTCCCTGATACAACACTCAGTGTATTTCGTCCTCAAACCAACCATCAGGGGCCTGAACCAAAAAAACTGAATCTCTCCATACCTCCACCTCTAGATCCCCCAACTGGGACTCTTCAAATTGAAGCCCCAGAGATGACTACACGATCCTCTGAAAAGACTACATCTTCCCCAATATTCTCCCATATCGAGATGTAATGCAGAATTTTCTTCCATCATTCTCCAAGAATCACCAGATTCATGTACTTTATCACTACGTGACTTCCTTCTCAGCACATCAGCTATAAAATCCCCCTTTTTCCAGGTCTATATGTCATTTTAATGTCGTATTACTATAAGTACTCCATCTACCTACATTAATGAATCTTTAAGTCATGGTGAAAGAATACATAACTATGGATCTTATGATTGGTGAAAACCGCCAAGTGCTCGCCAATGAGGTAATGTCTTGACAACATCAGAGACAAAACCATGTCTGCCAACTCTAGATCATTGGTGTCATAGTTACATTCATGAGGATGAATCTTCTGATACCCATAAGAAACAACTGCTCTACACTGCATTAGAATGAAACCTAACCCCAGACATGAAGCATCATAGAAAACATAAAACATTACTCCCTAAGATGGTAGAAAAAGAACCAAAGCACTGACCAACCTCTCCATCAAATACTCGAAAGCATAATGACATTGATCAGTCCATATGAACACCTAATCCTTCCTATTCAATGTTGTTAAAGGATTCGAAACGTGATATAAATCATCAACTAACATCATGTAGTAGTCTGAGAGGCCACATAAACATCACATCTCTACCACTATCTTGGCGGTATTCCCATGAAACAACCACATATAACTTAAATGAATCCACAAATACCCCTATTAAAACACCACATGCCACAAGAAATTAACTTATCGAGACAAAAATCCACACGTTGACATCATTCCATAAACATTTTTTTGACAGACAACCCCTAAAATGGTGTGTAGATGCTCTTCATACTCCTCCTCGAACACAGAGTACTTTATTATTTCATCAATTAAAAATTCTATGAACTTATCTAGGAACTCATAGAACACCAAATTGATCAATACCATGAACACGGATGGAGTATTCTTTACACCTAACGACATTATAATGATCTATTAATGACCATGAATACAATAGAAATCAGTCTTCAGGATATCATCATCCTTCACACGCATCTGATGGTACCTTTACCAGAAGTCAATCAATTAGAACTAACATTCACCCTTTAGTTGATCAAATAAATAATCAATATGTGGAAGAGGATAGTGATTCTTTATAGTCACTTTTTTTTAAGAAATGTTAATTGATATCAAGCAATAAATTTCTATCATCATTCTTCATAAAAGAACCTAGTGCACCCAACGGTGACACACTTGGCAAAAAAAACCACACTGTAACAAAATAACAAGATATATATGAAGCTCCTATAGCTCGGAAGGGGTCATTATCTATGGATACATTGATATAAGAGACACTATTTTATATAGATTGATCCCAAACTTGATCTCTTGTTGAGGAGGTAATTCGACAACCTCCTCTATAAAGACATTTGGGTACTCTTCTTTGACTTTGGTAAAATCCAGTTGTGGGTCCTTTAAAGAACATTGCATCATCTCAAATATCGAGGACGACAATGATGGACCATGCCTCTGACCCATCTGATGTCCACTATTTCCAAAAAACATTGATGGCTTTCTATCAGCATCGCGGAACACCACCTGCCTCTTAAATCAATCCACAATAGCTGGCACTAAATATAACCAATCTATGTCACTGATGAAGTCATATGGCTGTATTTCTAAACATAAGAAATCTCCATAGTTGCGGTGCTACAGTAGTACAAGATCACTGTTTCTACATACTTTAAACAAGTCACCTCAAATTCTAACTAGCATAGTCAACACCATGGGCACTATAAGTCTCTCTACCTCAATTCAAAAACAATGGACATGAGAAGGTCATATGAAGGATTGTGTCACTACTGAATCAAATAAGGCATGAAACCACGTACAAAACAATCAAAGGGTACCTTGAACGACATGTGGATCTCCTGGTGTAGGCAATGCTAAAAAAATAATATGACCACGACCTTCTTGATGGACTCTCTTGCCCTGATGATGACCACCACCATGATCGCACTCTGCTCTCAAAGGATGGGGAGTTTCCTAGTCCTACCCTCTTCTATCCCCATCTTCTCTCTACCGATCCATGGATAGTGTAAAATGACATTTCTACCTCAGTTGTAAATTCCTGAAAGGAGGAACCTAGATAGGAACATCTATTGCACACTAAGTACTCTGAAAGGTAGGTCACTCTCACTACTGATGACCATGGTCTCCATAAGAAAAACAACACATGATCTCCTAGAATAGTATTGAGAGACACTGGCCCTAGAAAAATGAGATTTTGAGGGCTAGGTCCTAGCCCCAGTCCAATGGAAATTCTTCTACCCTAATAATTAGGATCAATACAACCTATCTCTTCTTTGTGAGGAATCATGATGACTCTATTCTTGTGACTATATGGTTAAGACTAATGACCCCTATAAGACCTCTACCTTTTCTATCACCGCATGATATTTTATCTTCATAGAAGGGGTGACCTGGGATTGGATGTATGGATGCAAGACTGTTTTAGATACCTCTTAATAGCCCCCACATCAGGAAACATGTTTGAAGCATATGTTAAAAGGGTCCTGAATGTAATTCCATACTCTCACACACTGGATCTCCCATGTCAAAGGGTGAGTAGCTCCTAGTGACTTGACAACTTTTTGGTTGATGAAAGAAAATTGGCTCTGAATATGTCTAGACCCCCCCCCCACAAGATCACTGACTAATCATGAGCCTCAAGGAACACGAACCACCAATTCCTCGCTTCCCCACATAGCATCGTCACAAACAAAAATACCCAATTATCTAACCAAGCACTGATTGAAAAAAAAGTCTATCTCAACCTCCTCCAACCAATCTTTTGGGAATACATCTAAAACATAGACCTCATACTTCTGTAGACACTGACATTGAAACTATCAAAGTGTCCTCCACTAATTGTCATTTTCTTCATCCTCTACCTTATAATTATCTGTTGCCGCAGGCAACTAGAAATATTTTTCGTGAACCAAATGAGGACATTGACCAGGAGAAAAACCTAAAATATAACTAACAGTTAGGGCTCGAAAACTAGCAATATGAAACAATCAACAATAATTAATTAATTAATTTCTTTTATTCAATTTATGTTAACCTATTCCATGGTCTACCCATTAAAACAAATGCACAATGAAGAATGATGTTTGATCCTCACCTTGGTCTCTACCATGAAACCAGTATCACCTCGTTTAGTATTAATTGTAAACATAAAGGCTCATGCATCAAATCACAGGGGGGATATAAACTCATATGTCTAAGATGGTCATAAATAATTAATTAATTAATTTTATTAATTTTAGGTTAACATATCCCATGGTCTACCCATTCAAATACGTTCCCAAAAAAAGAATGACGCATGATCCTCGCTTAGGTCTCTAATGTACAACCAGTATCACCCATTTTAGTAGTAATAATAAACCTAAAGGCTCGTGCATCAAATCATAGGGGGCCTTAAACTCCTATGTCTCAATAGGTCATTATTGTTTACATCACAATTTAAACATAACAGACATTGTATCCCTTCCAACTGATGTAACCTCACCGTTGTGTAACACCAAACTCTATCATATCCCTTGCATAAAGCTTTGATACCACTTTGTCATGAAACCCTCCCCACAAGGTGTACCCCTCCTAGTACGGTAATGTGAGAAGGGAGATAGGGACACCCGAGTCCCACCTCTAGTAGGCTCCGGGTTGGAGACTTGCACTGAGTGTATAATAAAAAAACAAATGGGAGGCATTACCCTCTAAGAGAACACATGTGATAGGGAGAGATAAGATAGACAACAACAATCTCCAACTCTGACTAAAATATAAAATAAATCCCAAGTACAAATGTGTAATGTAATGAAAAAACTAGTGTAACTGAAATGCCAAACTACAAGTACCAAAATAAAATAAGAAAATTAGTGAAAAAAATCCCAAATATCTCCTGCAACCTGAAGAAAGTAGTAACCATCCTGATCACCAACCTACTCCAAATGACCTGAAAAAATAGCTTATGTATATACGTATGGTGTTTGTAATAGAATACTCAGTAGGATCCTTACAAGATCCTCTCATGTGTAATTAATGAAATAATACCAAAGCACAATGAACTACAAGTGAAACTAACTCGTTAGCTAAACAAGTATACTATGTTTCTAGTATAACTATGGATACACTCACTATGTATTGGATAAAAGAGTTTATATTATAACAATTAATATCAAGGGTAACCTGCTACCACATCCCTGTGGTTTTTCCTTCTTTCCCAAACACCGCACGTCCTAAACCATCACACTCCACAATGGCTGGCATGAAGACAACTAGGTGAGAACTACCACATGAACCTCATGCAACACTAAGCTTCACCACAGACACTTGGGCAAAGTACCACACTATCCACACACCAAAAAGTATTCACGTGGTTTCCAGGAGCCACCAAATCCCACATAATGTGTATCATAGATCAGGTATTATGACTTAATCCATTATAGCCTATACACTGAGTATGGATCCTCGAGCCGTTATAGCCTATGAACATTACACCAATATGAGTCCATAAGAAACTATATCCAGATTATATGTATGCAAAATAACTAAAATTCATTAAAACATTTTACATACATATTTGAGGAAAACTAACCTTTTTTCATACTAACAAAAGTAACTACTATGAGAAGAGAGCGGGGCTAAAGGGTGAAGTCAGCCATCCATCCTCCCACTAGGATGATGGGGAAAATACCCTCCCATGACTTAGAATCTCTTGGGTGTCATTTTACTTAACTGATGGGATGGTGTAGTGTATAGAAACAAAAAAAACTCTATAATATACTATATCTCATAGCCACACTCTAGGCATAACCTAGTCTTTGACTCAACTATAGCTAACGTCTCTCAAACTCCCGACATCCACTGCTATGACTGGGTATCCTAGAAGGACACGACCATTTAAAGAGATTTATTACATTACTTCATTATATTTTTACCAGTATCAATTTAAATTAATTAATTCTCTAAACATTAAATAACAATTATAAATTCCACATTCTATTTCATTAGAATCATTAAAAAAGTTTCATGACTTCTTCTTATAACTAAACCCAGTCCATGTGTTCTAAGAAATAGTACCTCAACATTACCTCTCTGCAAGGTCCAAACCCATGGTTTAACAAAGTTTATTCAATAATTTATTAATAGCATTAGTAAATTCCACTATTCCCATGAATTCTAGAAAAATACAATAAGCTACTAAACACAATGGGGGTCATCTCGGTGATTAGATGAACTACCCATTAAGAAATTTCCGCATATATAAGGTGAGTAGAACCATCCTCCCTTGAGAATCTAAACACGGAATGAATGTGTCATACCTCACGTCGCTTCACCTCTTTTTGGAGGAAGAGTAGAAAACACCACTTCCTTGAGCAGTTGGGAATGTAATGAAGATAAACAACTATTCTGATTCTGTAATCATCAAATCATTCATATCAATCATGTTGATCGTATTCGGTGTCCTCCTCAACACCCTCATTCATAAACCCATGCATCTCTCCACTCCATACATCAACTACTACAATAACCATTGGTCCTACATGCCCCCACATATCACAATAGCCATCCCAACTCACATCACAACACAAGTAGTAGGAAAAAACATTATATCAACTAGGATATTCTCCCTTAAAAAATGCATTATACCGTAATTTAAATTAAGCTCACACAGCTCCAAGAATAAGGTTTGGGACTTTACAAGAATGAGGGGAATTTAGAACCCTACCATGCATTATATTTTATCAAATAACCATTTATTTAATCCATTTTAAATGTACTGATTCATTATTAGAAGGTTCCAAATATGGGAAACCTAAACAATAAAGCTATCATATTTACTAAAAATTAATTAAAAAAATAATTTTACAAGCGTTTAAACAACAATAAGAATCATGACTCGGGTTTAACATCCAACAAGAATAGATATTCACATCTACATTAGTATGTTTAATATCAAATTACCACATAAATCAGATTCATTTACATGCATCTATATATTTTTAAAATTAATTATCATTTAATTTATACATTATTTTCTTTACCAATTTCATCATGAAAAACATGATAATAAGAAAAGCTTAGATATCACCCAATCTATCAAATCTAGAGGCAAACCGTTATAACGGTTTAAAGAAACAACATGCAATCAAACCAATTATTTTAATCCGATTAAATTATTTAATTAGGTAAATTTTGTTGTGATCCTAAGGGATAAAACAAAAAAACTATAATGTTTTATAAAAAATAACATAGAAGTAATGAATCCCCTACAACAAAAGGTTTTCGATGTTCACAGCTCGAGAATAGATCAAATCATCTGATCAAAATCGCCCTCCCCAAAAAAACTGCATCCATATGAGGATGTCATAGTAAAACCACATAAATAACCACCATATGAAACTACCATAAAACAATAGAGATAAAACTCCATATCATGGAAATGAGAAATTATAGAATAGGGTTCAAATAAAATCAATGAACAAAGGTAGATATCACATCAAATTGAAGAAATATCGAAGAAAAAAATCCCAAGATCAATTTCTATTGAAAAAATCTCTAAAACACTCTAGAGGGGTTGGTTGGGTCACTTGGGGCTAGAGGAAAAGAAGACTCATTCATAGGGTTTGAAAAACCAAAGTGGCTGATATGTTTATAAAACACCCAGAAATAGGTCATTACACTTATAGTACTACCCTATTACTTTGTGTACTTCCTTGAGTTCAACTTACACTGAAAAACATGTAACCATGTCTTTATTTTATTTTTCTAAAATCTGAATGCTTCACATCATGTACCCATTGGTCACATCGTGCAGCCCCCTATTTTTAGCTTCTTACAACCAAACTCCTCCAGACGTGCTCTTAGCCTTCTTTGAGAACCATGGTCTTCAAAAATAGGCAAACAGTCGATCCGTGTGGATTCAGGACCTTAAATATTTTAACTTTGGTGGTGAGGAGAGGATAAGAAATAAAAAACCAAATTTAAATGAAATTAAAAGAAAATTAATGATGATTTACTTCTAGAATTCTTCTCTTTGAGAACCTCCTTAAGGAACCTTGGTTTTGGACATTTTATGAGACCAAGATCACATGTACTTGGGGGACAGACTTGTAAAGATTATATGGAAGAATTTTGGAAAGGATCATATCTTAGAATGTGTGTGGATAAGGGGTGTGTTTTAGAGTTGAGGAATGGGCTATTCTGTGAATATTTTATTCATTGTTTTATTATTTTTGTTTAAGATAAGAAATATTGGCGATTCTTGCGATACAATACATTAATTATTATATATGAGTTCAAACCAATAGTTCTTACATATTCCATGAAAAAAGTAATAGTTTATTTCATTTAAAATTTGTACATACTGTAAATAATCATATTTTAACATTCACCAAAAATTCTACTATTTCAGGAAAATACCAAAAATTCGCCCTAATTTATTTTTGTTGTGTAAAATCCAAAAATAAACTCCATTTTATGAAAATAATTTTATAAATATGAAAATATTAGTTTTTTTAATTAAAATCCTCATTTACATGAAAAATATTTATTTTAAATTTGTAAATCATTTTATAACACTCTGAATAGATTATCTATGGTGTCACAAAGTTATCCTAAAATCATAAGACGAAAGAAATGTAAATTAAATAATAGATATTATTAAAATAAATTTTATTATAACTTATTTTAATAATTATAAAATTTTAATTACGTATTTATGATTTATAAAAATACCAACACATAATTAATTACTTGTTAAATATTCATTTACATATAAAATGAGTTAATTATATCATACATTCATTTATAATATCCCTAAATTTAATTTTTACTTTCATGGGTGAGGTTACTATTCATTTGGCTGATTTACTATTCATAAGGGTAATATTACTATTCCTGAGGTCAAGTTTCAATTTCACCAGTATAGGTTCCTTAAATTCTAGAAATACCTCTTATTTCATTAATCAATTATTTTTAATGTTTTTATTTTATCCTCTATGTGATTTTATGTGATTTACATTAAATAATCTTTTTGTGCAATGTATACTATCAAATGAATTGAATTTATTTAAGAGGATAAATACCATAAAATCATGAGGTGTTATATTCTTCCCTCCTTGATAAATTTATTCTTGAATGTTTTATGAAAATTACCTTTTAAAAATATAGAGGTGGATATTCTTCATAACATCATTGGGGTCCCAAGATGTTTCATCCATCTTATGGTTTCTCCCAAAAACATTTATAAGTTTATTCATTTTATTACTCAATAATTTATCTCTTATGTCAAGAATTTTGATAGTCACTTCATTGAATGAAAAATCTGGTTCCATTTCAATTTCAAAATTAGTGAGTATAGGTGTTGGGTCATGCATATACTTCTTTAACAATGAAACATGGAACACATTATAAACATTGAAGGGACATAGTGGCATTTCTAAATGGTAATCCGCATCTCCAATTCCTCCCATAATTTGAAATGGTATGATTTACCTGGGGCTCAACTTCCCTTTCTTATGGAAACATAAGACACACTTCTCTGATTATTCTTTTACAAATACACAATCTACCTCTTGAAATACCAAATACATCATCTGGTTTCTATCATAACTCTTTTTCCAACTTTGGGATGCTTTAAAATATGAATGAATTTTCTTTAACATTAATGTGGTCTCTTTAATATGTTTGGTGCTGATAGTTTCCTCTCACCAACTTTGTCCCAATTAGTTGGAGTTCGACTCCACATGCCACATAGTTCTTCATATGGAGCTATTTGAATACTATATTGGAAACTATTATTGTAGTAAAATTACACCAAATGTAATTATGATTCCACATAGTCTGATAGTCATTTGAGCATGATCTCAGCATGTCTTCCAATGTTTGAATATTTCTTTCATACTATTGATCTGTTTGACGGTGATATACAGTACTCATATTCAGCCCAGTATCCAAATCCATTTAAAGAAAACACCAGAATTTTGATGTAAATTGATAATCTCAAATAGAAACAATCGATTTAGGTCCACCATGAAATCTTAAAAATAAGTAATATAGAGCATTTCTAGGACCACTAGTGGAAAACCTTCCTATATTGCAAGGAAATGTATAGATATGGTAAGCTGATCAACAAAGAACTATACTACATTATTCTTTCATGGAGTCCATAGTATTCATATAAAAAATCCATCATAATATCAACCCATTTCCACAAACTTATATAAATTAGTTTCATGATTATTTTATGTTTTCATCATTCATCCTTCTCCTGTTGATAAATTAGGTATATTGGCACATAGTCAAGAATTTCTCACTTCATATTATATGAATAATAATTCTCCTTCAGTTATTTTTAATTCATGGTACTACAATGATATATAAAGAAATTTGAGCTATGAGAATCATCTAATCGTTCCCTTTTTAGCTCCATTATTGATGGAACACATAACCTCTGGACAAGATTTATAATTCTATCCTCATACAAAAAGAATTACAATCTACCATCCTTAACAATTTTTATTTTCTTTTGAAAATTATCATCATTAGATTTGGATATTTTTATCTTCTCTAGTAAATATGGTATTGAAGTAATTTAAAAAAAAATTATTATTCCCATTCCTTAAGAATTACTATATCCATATTTTCTATATTTGTGATCATATGATCTCACTCAATCCTCATTTGGGTTATAAGTCCATGATATTTTCTTTTTAATGCCCCTGCTACCTCTTTTTCCTCTCATGGGATGTAGTGTATTGGAAAATCATAATTTTTGACTTACATGAGCCATTTCCTCTTCCTTGTGTTGACTTAGTTCTATATAAAATTTATTTCCATCTCTTATTATCTATATATATATCTCATATCTTTCCCTATAGATAAAGTGTCTCAGGATTTTGAAAGAAAAAATTATGGATTCTAACTCAATATCCGGAGTTTGATTGATTCTATCATGTGTCTTCAACTTCCTTGATGCATAAGGAATAACATTATCATTTTTCATAAAAACATAACCTAGTTAGTTCTTGGACGCATCACTATATAAGACAACCCCATCATGTATAGATTGAAGATTAAAAATTGGATCATTGACCAATATTCTCTTTAAATATTCATAATATTATATATATTCTTTTTCCCAAATGAATTTAACCCCTTTTCAAGTGATCTTTGTTAGTGGGTTAGCCAATCCAAAAAAATATGTATGAAACACTGACAGTAACATGCTATGGAAATAAAAATATATATATCATTTAAGTTTGTTGTCATCTGACATTCACATATTTCCTTTTTATTTATGTTATCAACTGAAATTCCATCCATATAGGCAATATGACCCAAAAAAGAAACTTTTTGAATCTAAAATTCACACTTTCTAAACATCTCATATAACTATTTTCTTCTAAGAGTCTCTAGAATAACCTGCATGTGGTTCTCAATGTCCCTATATCTTTTAGAACATATCAAGATATCATCAATAAATACCACAAAAATCATTAAGATATTCCTTGAAATCTATGTTCATTATATCAATGAAAACAAATGTGCATTAGTCCATCTAAATGGAATTACTATAAACTCATAATGTCCATACCTCTTTCAAAATGATTCCATTAGAATATATTCCTTCCTTACATGCAATTTATTATATCAATATTGAAGGTAAATTAATGAAAAATATTGATCTCTGTGAAGTGTATCAAATAAATCACCAATGTGAGGGAGAGGATAATTGTTTATTATTGTAATAGAATTTATTTCTATATAGTCAATATACAGCCTCATGGATCCATCTTACATCATTCTAAACAGAACATGGGCTCACTATTGAGAAACACTATTGTGAATAAATCCCTTGTAATTCAATTCCTTTAGTTGTTTCTTCAATTCCACTATTTCCACAATGTCCATTCTATAGGGAGTCTTTGATTTTGATCTTTAACTAGAAATTAAATCAAAAGGGAACTCAAAATCCTATTCAAAAGGATGTTATGGTAAATTCTATATAAATACATTAATATATTCATTCACAATTGGTACATCCTCAATTTTAATATTATATTCCCCATCCCTAGATAATGTTTTCTCTTCCTCCCAAATAATTTCATTT
Source organism: Viscum album (assembly GCA_963277665.1). Lineage (NCBI taxonomy): Eukaryota > Viridiplantae > Streptophyta > Magnoliopsida > Santalales > Viscaceae > Viscum > Viscum album. The sequence goes on along the minus strand of OY728138.1, from coordinate 1,098,795,466 downwards.
GTTAGATCTACTAGACGTGGATCTATATATAATTTCTATGATGAGGTTTCTTCAATATAGATAACGAATTATAAAACATTCTCAAATATTTTAACTTTTTTATTAATTTTTTTTGCACCATAGATTGAAAGATAGTTCAATATGTGGATTATATCAAAGTAAATCAAAGGTATAATGATAAAACCGAAATATATATATATTAATGTGTTTTAAAGGGGACTGAATGCTACATATTTTGTGCAATTATACTTTTCTTAAGTGTTTTGACTAAAACACAATTATTAAATCAAAATCTAAACTTCTAATTTTCATGAAAAAATGGGAAGATATAAAAGAATGTGTTGTCAAAAAATCAAATAAATATTTTTCTATGATTGTGGAAAGGAATAAAGATTTTGCAACCCCATCATTAGGAATTTTATCCATATCATTTGTGATATCATAAGATTTGACTTTCTCTCTTGGAAATTTCAGAAGAACATTTCTTATAAACTTACAAAAATAATTTTAATAGTGTCCCATATCTGTATAATTGTATCATTGTCTCTTCCCCTTTAATTTATTATCATGATTACCCTTTTAACCACTCTTATAATAAATACCCATTCCTATCAATAATTTTCCATGATGAATCTTTCCACAATTTTCTCATAATGGATGTTTCTTCATTCTCTTATTTTATTTTAGCACATCACCATTTCCATGGTTATAAGAAGATAGATTTTTTCCTTTATTTTATTTAAACACATTGGATCTAGAAAACTCATTCTTCATTTTTTTGAAGTTAATACTATTTCAACATAAATTGAAAATGTCTGAGAGGCCAGTGACCATCAGAGAATGTCTTAAGACATGCAAAGAAATGATCAATCTTGTCTTCTGAATCACATGCATAATCAGTAGCATACCGTGATAGTCTTGTAAAGTTAACCACTTACTCTGTAACAGTCTCGTCTTAAAATTTCATTAAGCTAAGTAATTTTCTATTAATATTAGTTCATTTCTCATGATGTACGTATTTTTCAAAGAATTTTTCTTTAAAAATTATGCAATCCATGTCCTCTATTTATTCTCCCTTTTTAGTATTTTGTATCAATGACCACCATTGGTCAGCATCTCCCTTATGAAAATATATTACAACTAATACATTTTTTTCATTCATCCCAATGCTATAAAAATCTTTTCAGGGGACTTGATCCACTACTCAACTACCACTAGATCAATAGTCCCACTAAATGATTACTACTTCTGCAGCATGAAATAATCCAACATAGCTTTAATTTGGTTATTCAACATAAATTTAGTATGTTTTCCTAATATGGTCATAATTAGCTTATCACCAAAACTAACTATGTTAAATTTCTTAATTGAAAAATCCCAATATTGTCAATGGGTATTGATTCCCTTTCTTCAATTAGCCTCTATCACCAAACAATTGTAAACTAAAAATTTTATTTGGAATCCTAATGAATTATTTTGATCTAGAAAAAACAAAACATAATTTGAAAATTTATGCATAGCTAATCTCATAATGTAAAACATGGTTTCGTTGGGGATATTTTTACCTTAAAATCTTTCATAATTCTTTGAAAATGAAATTTGAATTATATTGGTTTAAGGACATATTTATATTAAATAATTTTGTGTGCAGTGTAAACTATCAAATGAATTGAATTTATATAACAATATAAATAACATAAAACCAAGTGGAATTATAATTTATGACAAATAGAATATTGTAGCTTCACATTATTAATGTTTAGCTAACAATTAATTTTTTATCTACAAAATATAAACAATAATTTTCATGGAAACATAATTCAAAAAATCCATTTCGCAAACTTTTATTAATGTTTTCATAAAACCATACATAGATGATTTCTATAATTCAAATTAGATTTACATGATCCTTCATGACAACTGATGTCATACACAATCATTCACCATGAAAACCCATAATCAATACCATGTAATAAATATTGGTATATTACCTGGATTAAAAAAATATATATATGAAAATGAATATTTTCAAGAAATTCAATAATATTCTTTATTGAAAGCAATGTGTCACTATTGAAACAAGTCCATGATAATTATGACCAATTTAACAATCATCACATTTTCTTATTCTTCTTCATTCTATATAAATACATACGTTTTCCTAGGAAAATAATGTTTTTAATATTCCTAACTTAATGAAAATAAACATTTTCATGGTCTTATATTTGTTGTAGATATTGTTACTACACCATCAACACTTATATATTATTTATTTTTAGATCATCACATTAATCATCAAAATAGATGTAGATAATTTCTCAAGAATGACGTCTAATTCCATCATGTATATTCTTAATAATTATCCAGGAATCACAACTTAAAGTATCCTTCACTCCTCATATAATTATTTTGAATATATTACCATTATGATATAATAAAATCAATGACAAAACTCATTCACCATTTCTGAACATGTGATATGAAATCTCCTTCTTTTTTTTTGAATCTTATTTACTTAATAAAGTCAATATTTTTCAGACCCTTATTGACAATAAATTAAATTGGTAAGTCATGGATCTAATGATCTCATATTTTTATTAAAATGAGATCTTCTCCCATATACAAAAATTTATCAATTAGTAATAAGATATGTATGATATTAGATAATTCTTTCAGATAATATCCTTTAGTTACCGAACTCAAAGTCTACATGGGCTAACCTGCTGTAGAGAATAAAAAAATGAAACTATTTTTTTCAAAGCTATCTGTAAATACCACGCATGTGAAATCATACTAAAAAAGTATCATCTCTCATTATAGGGATAGAAAATAATCAAATTCATAGATTAATTTTTATACCACGCACATACATAAACACACATTTTAAAAAATTCATATGCGAATGATGTAGATCCTCCTTTGTCTTATCTTGAAATCAATCGATCACTCCCCCTTAATTTATATGACTTATATATGTATGAATGAGTGATGTAATTTTCATTTACATACCTAAAATTAATATTTTATGAAGCAATTAATATATTACAATTTCATATTATAGGGAATATTTTACATCTTCATCTCATCATTTCACCACTCAAGGGATATAGACTATTCTTCAATTTCATAGAAGATGGTAAACTCCATAATGTTTAATCTCATCTTACTATTTTAAAGTGATAGTACCAAACATCTCATTCAATTATCTATATTTTTAGTTAAAAAACAAAAATATATATGTGAACATGTGGTTTATTCTTGTTCCTTAATGTGAATAATATGTTGGAGATGGGTTTCATATTCAAGTTGCTCCACTTTCTATAGTCTTCATGCTTATACATTTTATTTTCAAACCTAAAATATCAATTGTTTACATGGATATTTTCACACAAATCATTTCATTATGTGCGATTTTTCATTCATTTTCCATAATATCCTATACATCTTTTAATGAAAGATTCATTCTCTCCAATATTTGTTCTTATGCTAGAAACAAGGTTAAGAATCCTCTTGCATAGTAACCAGAATTATTTTATCTCTCATGCACAACATTCTAAACACATGAGGTTCACTTTGACAGGAACCTCTCATGAAATTCACATTCTTCATGTGGAATCTTCATTTTACCTTTAGGTTGAGATTTTTCATTTCTAATTTCATATTTATGGAAATCTCCAAATCATATGGGAAAATCACAAGAATATCTTTTGAAATGATTACAGATTGTTTGAATGTTCCACATGGCATCTCATGAGTACCATAATTAGTATATTTTTTCAATGATGTATCAATATTATTTATATTCATATACTTGGTTTGATAATGATCTTTTTTCATGTGTTGATTCCAAAGATAAATTATCCTAAATCTTCTTAGAAAAAAATGATTTAAATAATATTCTATATTTCTAGCCATGGTCATCAATTATTTCTAATCCGGTATATAAAATTTGAATACAAGTAGATATGTACATGTATAACTTTTTAAATAACTCATATTCAAAACATCATAGACATAATCAATTAATTCAAATATGCTTGAATGTAATTTTTTCATAATCTTTTAATGTTTTTAAATATTATTCCCTAGAATTATTCCCCATGCTATATGAATTTCTTTCTTTATCATCTATATAATATTACCAACAATCTATATCACCATGCCTCAATCTGCTACAAAAACAACATTGACCCAAAATACTTTATCTAATTTTATTTTATAAATGTTTTCCAAAATTTCTATCATAATGTTTTTTGATCTTCTTCATTACCTGTTGGGATTCATGTGGGAAGTCATCCCTTATACATCTTATTCTATCAAACAGTGACATGTTTTTAGCATCTTATCCACTTATCCTCATCCATATTTCTTCTATGTTTTACATAAAACTGTACTTTTTTATAGAAATTGATTTAGAAAAATTATTACATTGGTATTTAGATGGAGCCTCTTTCTTTACAGCTTCTTTTGATATATCATTAGATGATGTTATGGTTTTATTTCAATATGATGAAAATTATTTAATAAAATAATCCTTCAATGAGCATTATGTTTTAGTAGATATATAAATCTCTTGATTGTGAATTTTCAACATATGGAATTTAAATTTTTTTTGATTTACTTCTTAATTCAAGATATCTTTTGCTAATGGAAAAACAATATTATTTAGAAAATTATCATTATCTTCAATGTCATTCCTCATATTCGCAACACCCATGTCATCCAATATAGAATTTTCTTATAAAAATGAGTCAATATCCTAGACACTCATTGACTTGATATCCATTTGAGCATTCATAACATCCTTATACACTTTGTAAAATTTTTCAAGTGCATGATGTTTTTCATGAAAAAAAATATCAAATACAAATTTCTCATAGTTGACCCATTTTGATTCTACTTATAAGGACTCGACATTAAAAATTAAATAATTTTTTCAATTCCTTTTTATTCAGTTATTTGAATTCCATAAGAATATTTTGGATTATATTTCTTGATTGTAAAGTCATAATTCATATGTATCAACCCATAATCATAAAAAGTGGATACATCTAAAACAACATCCATTTTTTTTAAAATACAAATGTTTTTAACAAAAAATGAAATCTATTAATGAAAAGTCATCAAAAAATTCATATTGGTATCTAATTTTCACTTAACCATCCTTAACCCTATGAAAAACACTTTGAATCATTGTATATACACAAAAAGAATAGTAATGGATATAAAAATAAGGAGATAAATCATTCATTCATGAATACGTATAAACAAATGAAATCATTATCATAAAGTCATACATATTGACCAATATGTATCATATAGTTACTTAGTAAAAAAATGAGATTTCAATAGATCATAGAAAACATAAATAATATAATAATGGTAATATGGGGAATTACATAATTAATATTTCAACATTCATGACTATATTATGATTTGTAACCATTATGGGTAACTTACAATGTAACCCTCATGGATACCATCTTTTGTAACAATCCTTATTAAAATTAGAGTAACCATACATCCGACCTCCAACATAATCATACCCATTTAATTGTATAGAGATATAGGTCCCACCCTTCATCATATAAAATGACCAAGAACCATAAAATAATAATAAATTAAGAATATTTTTAATAAAACATCCCATTTGAATTTTGTGAAAATATAAATTTAAAAGAGGATTTTAAAAGAAAATTCCCTTACAAATATCATATAGCTGAAATGAGATTTAATATAATGAAAGGAATATGTGTATAAAATGTAAATAATTTAAATAAAACATAATGTAATCCCAATAAATTAAAAAAATAATATTAGTACTAAATAATTAATGATGTAGAAGGTTAACCCAAAGAATAGAAACTCTGTTAATAATTCCCCAACATTGGGTTTCTCTTATATAAAATGTGTTTAAAAATCTTGTATAATGGTTAAAACAGTGTTATTAATATTTTACATAAATATAATATTTTTTATAACACATTATAAGATCCTTTTATAACAACATTATACCCAATTATTAATTAAATTACTTGTTTTCAAATTTTTTGGTGTGATCTTTACATGGTTTCCATGGTCGGTTCTTAAAGGATTTTCCTGTAGAATGAAAGAGAAACTCAAGAAGTAGAATAAATGGCATTTAAATTTTTATAAAACTTTAATTTATACCATATATATATTTTTTAATATGAGGTTGATTCTTTTGATAAAACATTAATGATATTATTTTAGATCATTTTGGAAATTCTTTGATCACAAAACTAGTTCCTTTATAAATATTTTATTTATGAATATATGTTAATTAAAGAAAAAATATAAGGATATATCATACACTTTAAAAGCATTTTCAACCATTAAAAGGATTTTTTGACTATTCATAAAGGTGATACTAGAAATCTAAAACACATAATCCACAATGTCGGTAATTTGACACGTCACAAAAAATGTTTTTTAGAATTAATGTGAGAGGTGATGAAGTATGATGATTAATTTTTACTTGAACAAGATAAAATTCATGTATATATATGATAATAGAGCTTTATTATTTCATGAATAAGGGGATGTGAAGATTTTATAAGAGAATAAAAATAATTGAAATGAAAATAGAAGAAAATAAATGAGGATTATTACCTCATCAATTATCCTCCTTGAGAATCGCTTTATGGCCATTGGTTTTGGGCTTCTGGTGGTACCAATAGACTTCAGACATGGGAAAGAGTCATGGGAAGATAGTTTTGTAGAAATTGAATAATATAGAAGGCATTGAGTTATAATGATATGAGTGGGAGGGGAGTGGTATTTATAGTGGACATAAGGGTTATTTAATTATTTTATTCATTAGTTTTTTAATTTGGATCAACAATATGCATAGAATGATAATAATCATTAAATATATTAAAATTATCAAGGTAATTTATAGATTATGGTGCATAAATCATTCAGGATTCTAGGAATATTATATTTAACTAAGATTTTATATATATATTGTAAGTTATTGTATTTCACTATTTTCTAATATTCAATTATTTTAGAAAAATCCCAGAAATTCATCCACATCATTTTTCGACATGTAAAATTCAAAAATGAACACCATTTTTTGAAAATAATTTTATATATATGAGAAATTTAATATCAATCTAAAATCATAATTTATTTAAAAAAAGTTAAAAAAATAAATGATTTTATAACACCTTAAAAGAATATCAATGTCTTATAAAATTAAATTATAACCATAAAGGAAAAAAATTAATAATTTAGGATTCAATTTTATGAAAATTAATTTTATTTTAAATAATTTAAAATAATTATAAAATTGAAATTAAATATTGATTAGTTAAGTAAAACCCAACCCATATATTATTATTTCTAAAAATTTATTCACCTATTCCATGATATAAATATATCATGATTACACTTATAAGATATAAAAATATTATTTATACACTTATAGTTGGGGTTTTTATTCTATTTTTCATATTACTATTTCTAATGGTCATGCAAATATTTTTATGGTCAAGTTACTAATCAATTGGAATAAATTCCTTATTTTATATAAAATTAAATAATTTAATTATAAATTTGTAATGAATATAAATATTTACTTCCAAAATGAAAAAAAAATTATTTTAAATGTACTTGGGTTGTTTCATTCTCCTCACTTTCTAGAAATTACTTCCTTACATTTTTTATTTACATATTAAACAAGTGATGGTACTGGTCCCTCATAGAATTTTCAGATTCCAATGTTTCTTTTTCAACCCTGTAGTTTCTAGACAAAACCTTATCCTGGTAAATTACCTTATTCTCTAATTAATTATCTCTAGGATCAAGAATATGAATTTTTTTATCTTCATAATAGTTGTTCTTGTCTAGTTGAATAACTTTTGGGCTCAAAACATGAGATAGATATAGCACAAATTTTCTCAACATCGAAACATAAAATAAATTTAAGTACTAGAGATGAAATTGGTAGGAGACTGGTTGAAATTTCGATAACATTTCATAAATTACAATGAACCATGGACTTAGCATTCTTTCTTATAAAAATTCATAATACTTTTACATGGTGAGATTATTGGAAAAACCTGATCACCTACCTCAAAAAAAGTCATTCCTCCTTTTATCGGGATAACTTTTCTTCCTCATATATGTAGTCCTCATGTCTTTCTAGATCATAGTATCTTTATCATTCAATTTCACTAGTAATTCTTGTCCCATAAATTTTTTTCCATAACTTCATCCCAACAATATTGATTTAGACACCACTTTTCAAATAATTAATGAAAAGATTCCAAATATATACTGGAATGTAAATTGTAATTGTAAGAAACCCAAAAAATAAAAATGTTGATCCCAACATCCTTGGTAGCACATTGACCATACTTGATGTATATCCTCTTATTTTTGAATTAGTCGCTTGGTTTGTCACTCAGATTGGGGATGAAAGGCTATGCAGAAATTCAATTCTATGCTCAATGACTTTTGAAGTCCATTCCCAAAGTTTGAAGTTGACCTAGGATCACTGTTAGATATGATACAATGAGTTACTCAATGTAACTGAGAAATATCCTTAAGGTATAGTCAAGTTAACTGATCCAAATTCATCGTATATCAAATAGTAAGGAAATGTGCAGATTTAGTAAGTCAGTCAACAATAACAGAAATTACATTGTTACTATGAGAAGTACTTGGTAGTCCTAAACTGAAGTCCACAGATATATTTTCCCATTTCCACTCTGGTACTGGAAATAGATGGAGTATCCCCTTTGGTAACTATCACTATTCTTTATCCCTTGACATGTCAAACATTTCACAGTAAAACTTGTAATATATCTTTTCATTCCATCCCACTAGAAATAATTTGGAAGGCCTATGTAGATCTTGGTATAACTAGTATGAACTGAAAATGAAGATCTATGAGTTTCACAGAACAAATAGATCTTGAACTATGAATCATAAGACACACATAATATCTTTCCAAATCATAAAATATAAACATTATCAATGATAAATTCTAGATAATTACCACTTTTAACCAATTATACAATTTTCAGTAACTCAATATCTTAATTTTTCACTTCCATAATTCTTCGTAATAGAGATTACTACACTGACACCTAGAATAAAAGCAGTAATTTAATTCACTAACAACTTCTGATAAAACATTAACCAAATCACTAATCAAGATTTCCTGTTTAAAATGTTACATGGTTAATGATGCATGAAGTTTTTGACTAAATTAATCAACCACTTTGTTTGCTTTTTTAGGATTTTAATTGATTTTATAATCATAATTCTTTTTCAATTCAAGCCTTATTCTCTGCCTTATGATTAATTCCTTTTGAGTAAATATATACTTTATATTTTTATTGTCTTCATATATTTCACATTTTGATACTTATATATGATGACTACAAATTTAAAAATAAAAAACCACATTTGTTAATTCCAAATCATCAGTGGGATAATATTAGTCATGAGGTTTTAATTTTCTTGAAGTTTAAGAAATTACATGACCATTATGCAACAGAAGACAACAAAGTCCCTTCAATGAATCATTATTAAAGAAGAAAAACACCCAATTTGTAGAAGGTGTGGCCAAAACTATAGGACTCACAAATCTCATATTCAGTTCCTAAAAACGAGCCTTGCATTCTTTTGTCCAAATAAATGTAACCTGTTTCGTGTTAACCAAGTTAGATGGATAGAAAACCAAACAATGTATTTAAAAAACCTCCAGTAATAAACTTCTAAACCATGAACATTATGAATCTCTGTAACATTTTTATGTCTTTTCCATTCATCAACCTTTTTGGGAGGATCAACTGTTATTCCTTCCATATTTACAATATTTCTAAGAAATCACATATGTGGAAACAATAAATCATTTTTTAAAATTTATTTAATAATTTATTTTCAGTGAGTTATTTTAAAATAATCATTGAATATTTTTCATGATCCTCTTAATATTTTGAGAAGATGAAAATATATGAAATAAAAACAACAACAAAAATTCCCAAATATTAATTGAATATTCTATTTATATGATCTGTAAATACAAAAAAGGTATTTTTAATCCATATGGGAATAAAATCATGCTCATAATGCACATATCCATTAAAAAATGATATTTTCTAGATTCCATAGTCCTTCAACTTCAACTTATTGTACCCATATATTAGGTAAATCTTGAAAAAATATTGAGCCCTATGGATCTGATCAAAAAAGTCTTCAATATGGTGAAAATGATACTTATTCTTAATAGTAATTTTATTTAAATATCGATAAAAAATAAAAAGTATGATATTTATTTGTAAAAAATAAGTAGGAGGACCCTATAGTTATGTTCTAAGAATAATAAATATTTTATCAAGAAAATCATGCAACTAATTTTTAAATTCATGGAGTTCTAATTCATCTATTCGATACGGGGGTTTTGAAATTGGCATAACATCAGGAGATAATTCAATGGTAAATTCAACTTCTTGATGAGGTATAACACTAGGAATCTCATTCGAAAAACATATAACTATTCATTTACCACTGAAAAATCATTAATCTGAATAGTTCCCTTTTTTAAAAAATATGAGAAAAAGAACAACCATTTCAATATTTTATCAATTTCAAAACATCCAGATATGATAACAATCTTATGGGTTCATTATTGTATATAAAGTGAAGCTCTTTCTAAAAAACCATATTTAGCTCTAAAATCTCTATTTGAATGATAAACAGAAATCCAGTCCATACCTAGAATGAAATCAACATCTAATAAGTGTTAAACAATAGTGATTTTATGTTATGTATTTCCAAAAAATCAATAAGGAGATTCTTGTAATTCATTTTTACTATAATATTTTTCCATGGGGTTTTATTCATTTGTTTTGGTCTCATTTACTAAGGTGAAAATTTTAATTTACATGAAATTTTCTCAAAAATAATGTAATGTACAAACCCCATATCAAAAAAGGCATTAGAAAAATATGAGTAAAATATTGTACCTAATACCACTTCATTGGTTGGCCTGACATCTATTGACATAGTTGAAAAGGATCTCACTGCACCTTTCTTCTTATAATATGTCCACAATTCATCATTCAAATTTTTTATAGGGTTGGTATTTTCCAAATGACCCATATCACCATATTAAAATCACTTTACTATTTTCTTATCAAAATTAATCTTAATACAATTTTCATTACAATCCCTATCCATATATCTAGACATTTCACATAAAAATCACTTCCTAGTTTTCTTAAAGAATTCCCAAGGGTGTTTTTACCACAATTTTCACTAACTAGAAAATAGAATTTCGTGTGATCATAATTACTTGATTTTGTTTTACCCATCGTTTTCCTTATGCACTTGTTCTTATAGTTTTTTTAAAATAACATATGATAATTAGAAAACTCTTTATCTACCCTCCTAAAATGTTAGAAATGTTTCTCATAACATTTGAATTCAATGGAATCCAATGCCATTCAATATCATGGCTTCAATCCAAAGTAAGAAACTGATGATTTCACTAACAAAATATATGATAATATTTTTAGCATAAATTCACATTTAGTTGAACTTTTTTTCATATTGGTCCACTAAATATTCATCCAGTTGACATAATTCAAGGAATTTATTTTCAATCCTATGTAAAACAACTTTAGGATAATAATTTTCCAGGAAATTATTTATAAATTAATCCAATTTCAAGGAATAAATATCATCAATATCCCTTATACTCATGACCATTCACCAACCGTAATCAAATTCTCCCTCAATATGATAATTGGAAACACTGATCTTTAGATTGTCTTAATACCCCATAACATAAAATATCTTTTCAATTGCTTTATTACACAATTTAGCCATTATTGGTTCAGAAGATCCAATAAAAGAAAGATATTTTTGCCTAATAAAATGTTCCACAATCATCTTTTTCCATTGGGGTAGCTATATTTATTATTTAACTTATATTAAAACACTTTTTTAGTCTGTGTCAACTAATATATTACTGTGAAAAACAATTTGTGGCCAATTACCACCATTCTAGGTTGCAGATTCAAAAAGATATCTGCGTCTCAGTTCCTTCCAACATCAGTTTACCTATTTCTTCTATGGAAAATCATTCTAAACAGGCGTATCTGAGATGAAGCAACATGGTAATATTAAAACGACATACCATTTAAACCAAAGGAAAAAAAATTTATTATATTCTATTAACATCATCCTTACCCAAAAAGTTATCTAAACCTTACACTCATACCAGCATTATGAACCTGCTCTGAAATAATAAATAATCTAATAAATTATTTTAGAATTCACATATATTAATTCTCCAAGATCATTTTAGTTTAGAGTTTTAGAATGTTAGGAAGTAATCCATACATACAAACCCATAAGAAGAAAAATTGGATACATGTAAAACAATATCCATTTTTTCATACTACAAATTTATTTAATAAAACCTAAAATATATTCACAAAAATCATCGCAACATTCATATTGGATTATCCTTTTATATTACCAATCCTTAAAACATTGAAAAACATTTTCAGACATGGTATAGGAACAAAAATCTAAGTAAGGGATATAAATAGAAAGAGAGAAACTATTAGTACATGAATACTTATAAATATATAAAATCATTTTCGCAAATACATACTTCTCATCCAATATGTATCATATAGTTACATTGTTCAAATATGTCATTTTCATGGAGAATCCTAATCACAAATAATAAGACGAAGGTATATTGGGGAATTACATACTTAATATTGTATCCCTTGTTACAATTTTATGATTGTTGACTCTCACAACTACCTTAAAATGTAACCCTCACTCTTAAATTATGGTGTAACGATCACAGTTACACTTAGAGTAACTGTACAGCTGGCCCCCAAATTAATAATAAACAATGCATTAGAGGGAGATATAGGTCCCCACCATAATCATAAAAAAAATCCCAAGAACCATAAGATAATAATAAAGGAATAATATTTGTAATAAAACATCCTATTTGATTTTTAAAAAAATACAAGTTTAAAAGAGGATTTTAAAACAAAATTTCCACAAAAATATCATATAATTTTTATAAGAGTTAATAGAACAGAAGGTATATGTTTATACACTGTAAATATGTGTAATAAAACATAATATTAAATAATATTTACTAAAATAATCTTAGTACGACATAAATAATGAATTATAAGGTTAACCCATTGAATTGAAATTTGGTTAAAATTCCCTTACCTCGAATTCGTCTTAGATAGTATGTGTTTCAAACTCTTGTATAATTGTTAAAAGATTATAATTAATCTTTTATATAAATATATTTATTTTTACAAAACCTTAAATGATCAATTTAGATAATAATTAATCCAAATTGTTAATTATATTTTGTTATTATCAAAATTTTGTGTGCATTCATTAAATGGTTTGCATGGTCGATTCGTAATGGATTTTCAGGTAGAATGGAGGAGAAACTACAGAAATAGAATGAAATGGTATTTTCATGCTTCTAGAACATTAAATTATAACAGATATAATTTTTTCATATATGAGGAAGATTTATTAGATAAAATATTAATGATATACATTTAGATCATTTTAGCGGTTCTTTGATCATCACAAATTAGTTTCATTATATAATACTATAATATGAATATAGGTTAATTATTGAACATAAAATATGTCATATCATAAACCATAAAACATTTTTCAACTATTAAAATCATTTTATTTCCATCTATAAAGGAGGTAATAAAAATGTAAAACACATTATCAATGATGTTAATAATTTGGTACACCATAGATGATGTTTTTATTTTTATAATAAAAGGGAGAGGAGAAAAAGTATGATGATGAATACTTCAATGAACATGATAAAATTAAATTATATATAATATAATTGAGTTTTCATGCCTCTTGTATATTGTTAAGGGAATATAGTATAAAAAAGTAGATGAAATGAAAAGAAAATAAAAGGAAATGAATGAGGTTTTTTACCTCTTGAACTATCTTCCTTGAAAACATCTTTATGGCCTTTGGTTTTTTTATTTTAGAGAGACCAGTACACCTTAGATGTGGGGAAGGTAATTTGGAAGTGATTTTGGTATAATTTGAACAAGCTATAATGCCTCGAGTTGTGAGGAGAATAGTGGTGAGATGTGTTACTTACAGAGGACGAGAGGAGGGTTTTTATTACTGTTTTCATTAGTTAATTAATTCATATCAAGAAATTAAATAGTTTTATAATTATCATTAAATTTATTCAAATAATAAATATAATTTTGATATTATTTTTATTTCATCATTCATGATATCAATAAAAATGTATTTAGCATATAATGTATATATACTGTAAATTACAGAATTTCACTATTCACTAAAAATTCTTTTATTTTAGAAAAATCCAAAAAAAAATCATGCTAAAAATTTTGTCACCTGTATATTACAAAAATGAACTCCATTTTTTAAAATAAATATATAAATATGAGAAATTTAATTTTTACGAAAAATCATAATTTATTTGAAAAATAACAATTTTGAAACTATATTTGATTTTATAACACCTTGAAATTTTTTTCAAGGGATCATAAAATTATCTCATAACCATAAGACAATAAATTAATAATTTAAGAATATATTTTATGAAAAAACGTATTCTTTTAAATCATTAAAATAATTTTAAAATTGAAATTAAATATTGACGAATTACAAATATTCCAACACATAAATTATCAATTCCAAAACATTTATTCCCTTATTCCAAGATATAAGTATATCATGATTATACTTATAACATATAAAAATTTTAATTATACACTTATAAGTGAGGTTACTATTTTATTGTCCATATTATAATTCAAAACAGGTATGTTACTATTTGAGAGGTCAAGTTAAAATTCCATCATTAAAAATTATTTAATATGTATAAATATCCACGATTCCATTATAAATTTATAGTGAATATAATATTTAATTCTATAATGAAAAAAAAATTAGTAATTTCAATGGTTGTTACACTTCTTCAGTATAATAAATGGATTTTTCCCTTTCCTCTACAAGGTATGTGAGAGTTATGACAAATCTGAATTTCATACTTAGTACATCCCCTAATTCCTTCACATAATCTTCTAGCAATTCTTTATCAAAAAGGAGTCCCTTGATAGTACCAAAATAGACTTTACCACTTCTTTATGAACATCATTCATATGTTCTTTTAAATCAATTTTATGACCAATAATTAATTCATTAACCTTATAGATTGAATATGGAATATTAGAAGAATAATAATCATAAGAAAAATTCATACTTATATCTCTCTGATTACCTTTAGTAAGTGGTATTTCTCCATCAACTGTTGGTTTATTCATTAACATCATCGGGACACTTATCTAATAGTTCTTATGTGTTTTGGTTGACCTCTCTAGTTGTTATCATTATTAGTAAAAAAAATTCTCATAGTGAGGTTACTAAAACACTTCCTGAAATATATACATCCAAATGTAGGTTTAAAAAAATAATGGAATAGTTTTAGATCTTTAGGAGGACTTATGATATGATAATGATTCTAGTGCCCCATACCAGATAGACCATTATGTTGGAGGGGTTGAATCATTAGTATACTATTGTGAAATTCGTTAATTTTGTATTCAACCAGTTGAACTTGTTATGGATGTCGATCCACTCAGTGATATCTCACAATTTCAATTCGTATATAGAAATATTTAGTGAGAACACAACACCAAGTGTTTACAAGGTTCTACAAAAATTCATACTCATTACCATGTTGGGTAATCCCCCCAACATAGATTATCAACTATATAATAATGTGATTATAATAAATAAAGTACCAACTAGTTATACAACTTAGTAGTCAATTCTCCAATTGATCCTGGTTCTACACCCCAAAAACCAAATCTTCCACCTCAGTTTGTTAATCAACCCAACCATTTTCTCTTCTCTTTATTCTTGACTTGTAAGACAAAACATTCTTTAGAATATTTAGAAACTATTTTGACACACCAATCACAATCTAATTCATTTCTTTTTTCTTGATACACAAATAAAATGATATCTATTTTGTTTGGTTCCCCTTGAAACACCTAAAACATGTTATCCTCCACAACTGTAATGGATATTATATACCCATGTTAAAATTCAAAATATTCAACAATATCATGAAGTATGAATATTTGAATTGAAAATAATTCTTAATAGTTCTTGAATGATCTGGTTTTTCTCATATGACTGAATGCAAAAAATTGATTATCTTCTCTTGTATGTATATTCTGGCATCAGTCTCTTTAACTTATGATCTTTAATCTTCATCTAATATTTCTTAAAAATCCACATGGTAAATGATTCTATGTTCATAGGATGATGTATAATCCTTAAAAAATAAGTCAATTGATTCACCCAATTTAATCAGTATGATTTTAAACAAGATTGAGACTTGCACATCCCAAAAAAATATTTCTTTTGAATATCAAATCAAAAACATCATTCAATAATGTGTATTTCATGGAATTTATATTTTCTTATCCACTATATAGACATAAAATATCATGCTAAACTAATCATGTACACATCAATTGATCATATCATTGCATGTATGATATGTTGCGTACTATTGGTCTCCTTATTTGATGGTTAGCATATGAATGCTCAAATCATATTGTACATAAATTTTTTATTCACTATATATTGACCACAAAATATGATGAATTTTTCCAATGATTGTGAAAATATAATATAATAGAATTTATTATATATACAGTATTTTTTTCCACTTATTTGATTCTTATCATACTAATGATATAATTATTTAATTCCTAACAAACAAATTCTTGCATCTTATAATACATTGCTTTTCTATTGACTGTATTTTTTTAAAACAATATGATAAACTGTGCCGATGCTAATGAAATAATCATATAATAAGATGTACTATATTTATAATATTGATGTTTTATCTCATTTATCTTTATCAAACCACTTCATAAATCGTATAAAACTTCACTTCCCGATTCACATTATATTCTTCTAACAATTTCAAAAACATTTCCGTTGATAATGAAATTATAATTGAATATCATGTATGATGTGTTGTGTAATTTTGGTTCATTAATTTGATATTTATAAAACTGATGGTCCACTAATTTTAGTCCCAATGAATAGATGCTTTCAAAAAATGACACTTTCATGTCTATTCATCATATTTTTCTTCAAATTGTTTACAAAATTGTTCATATAATAATGATATTATCATAGAATAACATATATGATATGTCACATACTATTGATTAACATTAATGATTATTAGAGAACTATTGCTTCTATCATATAGAACCTCACTTTTCTATCCAAAGTATGTTCTTCCAATATTGTGCTTCATTGTTCTAGTGATCTCGAAAAGATCACAACAAAATTTATATGATATGTCATCTACTGTTGGATGAATTTCATGATGCTACGAGAACTAATTATTGAATATTCTTTGACTTGTTATTGAATATTTTATATCACTTCACATGCATATTAATTAGAATGTAACTTCAACACATATCAAAGTGTCTCTCTTAACATAGAACCTTACATAACATTTTATCTTTCACAAAAAGAACAAACTGCTTTGCAGAACTAAAATGGATTAAAATAAGATATTCTATTATAAATGACCACTTATAAAAAATTATTGATCCACTAAATTGATAGATTTATCCTTGTATTTTACGAAATAAGTAGCCGTTATCAAAGAAATTTTAGTATAAATATTATAAAATTGTGCAAAGTAGTTTAAAGTGGTTAATCTCTATATACCTTCCATCATCATGGCTATATAAAAATAAATTCTTGAATAAGGAATCTCATATTTTATGAAGAAATATTCTTCTAAAATGATATGTAAACCTACAAAGGACCATAATTTCATACTTCATGGTAGTTTTAATAGCATTACCATTCTTGAATCACATCATTTGTGAGGAAATACTAATTCACCTAGCACTATATAATTGTATCGAATCAATTCCAATAAAATTAGTTTCTCAACTATATATTGCAGATATAGTATGACAAATTTTTACAATCCATATTTCATTAATATAGAATATCATATATGTCATGTAACATACTAATAAATAACTTTATTAATGTTTAGTGTTTTGTTTATGGGATTATCAATTGTGCTCTATGAACATGCTTTTATTTTCCATTTATTGTACCTCAGACAACATGATAAATTATTTATATTCACATGACCTGAAGATATAATAGAATCTATGTTAAATAAAGTATTATGGCTTCACTCTAATGATGATTAGAGAACAATTGAATTTTTATCATCAAATTGTATCCCTTATTTTCATAGAATCCTCATTCACACACTGAACATCACAATCTATTCTTATTGTTTGTTAAAATACATACATATATGATTTTTATAATCTCAGTATGATTTGTATGATCCTGATTGAGACCTGATATCGTACACAATCATTTGACATAAAAACACATCTTCCATAACTCATGAAAAATATAGTAATATTATATATCTTTGAAATAAAATCTATATGAAAATGAATATTTTCAAAACATTGAATAGTATTTTTTGTTTCAGACAACTTCTCACTATTGAAAAAATTATTCAAGCTTTAAGATCAATTCAAAAATAATCATATTTTATTCTTTTTAATGTTATATATATACACATATATTTTGTATTTCCATTTTTACTAATTATTCTTCTTCACATTATGAAAATAATCTTTTACATGGTCCTCCAGTTGATTTAGAAAAAGTCCATTCACCATCGACACCTTTAATAAATTCCATTTATGATTGTCGCAAAAATTTTCCAAATTAATATGAAAAATTACTCAAGCATGAAATCCAATTCTTTCATGTGATTTGATAACAATTATTGAGGAATCACCAATTACAGGATCCTTAAATTCTCATATAAGTATTCATCATATATTCAATTTATGATACGATTAAAACAAAGAAAATATTTCATCATCAATCATGAAATTGTTTCCCTAAATAGTTAATATAATGAGTGAAACGCCTTCTATATTACCATGATTTCTATGGGTTTATGTTATAAGTAGTATAGTGTTTTGAAAATTATGTATTACTAAGATCTGATTTTTAATGTCAATGAAATATTATTTCATATGGATATTGATATAGAGAGATAAGAAATATAAATCATATAATAACTATGTAGATAAATATTGTGTTGTGGTGTTAAATCTCTAAATTTAATCCTTACAAGAAATAGTTGAATAAATATTTTTTATGTTACTTAATTACAAGATAGTGGAAGAGAAAAAGTGGTTGACATTAGATAAGCCTTAACTATCAATTTAATTATAATAAATTATTATTCAATGTTATTTTTTGTGATCTAACTCCAATAATATGAGGGAAAATTTATATTATAGTAATAATTTTAATTAAACAATTATGTTATCAATAGAAATTATATGTTTTTGAAAACCAATGGTTTTTCCCATTTCAAGACCACATTTTTAAAGAAGAAAAATATGGATGATCATTATGATTATTGAACTGATAAATCCAATTATATAGATTATTTTGTCATTCATATTAATGGGGTATGTTTCAAAAACCTAATAATGACATTATATATCGTTTAAATTTATTAATTTTATACAAAATTCCATTATTTTGTATAGAACTACATATTAATTTATATTTTAGGATTTTACATTAATAAAATAAATATTTAGTATTGAGTTACACTTTTTTAAAATGTATATTATTTTCTACTTATATAAAAATCAAGGAACTCTTGTTTATTTCACCCATAATGTATAGTTTTAAGGGTTTTATCCCTTCAATTTTCAATAACTCAAATTAAAAACAACTCATCTTAGTTAAATGATTTTGTGTGAAGATAGGATAATGATCAAATTGATTTTTAACTATGATAAAAAGTACGAGTTTGTTACTTTTTTATGTTTTGTAATAAATAAAAAAGTTCTCATTAACCCCCCCCCCCAATCGATACATTATCATATCATCTTTATATCAATGAAAATAATTACAGTATTCTCATTAATCATCTATATATTTTTATTATAATATCCTTTCATATATAAAATAACATATTAAATGAAAATATAAAAATTAATTTCTAGAAAATGATTAAAATATTAAAAGATAGAAAAATGAATAAATTTGTTTGATATGAATGACTATGACCATTAGAAAACATAAATAGAATAACAGATGACGAGTTTATGAATATATCACTAGAATTTTATGTAAAATAAAATAACACTATTTTTTTATTTATTAATAATAAATGTAATGATATATATATTTCTGTTCTGAATAATAATGCTATAAATATTTCAAAACATTTATAAATAAAAAGGTGTTTAATTTTATTTAATGTACAATAACATATCAATTTAAGAATTCACAAAATGTTACATATGATGGAACCTAAAAATAACATTGATTGGTGATCCATATTTTGGTAAGTGAATATTAATAAATCTTTGTTTTATAAGATTAATCTATGGATAAAATGTAACCTTAGTTCACTATGATAGTCATGATTAATAGAAATTTATAATAATTATTAAAATCATATGTTGGTTGATGTTATTATATATATCATTGAAATGTAATGGCTTTGAATAATGGTTGAAATTAATGAGTAATTAAAATCAATGAATACACAGTGGAGCAACCCATTGGTTAACTATTAAAATAAATTATTGTGTAATGAACATGGCTATATTAGAGAAAACTAATAAAAAAGGATATTCATAAAAATGATTTAATATTTAATTGACTGATTAATTTTATATTTTAGAAATTACTTATATAGGATGTGATTGATTTGAATAATTTTTTAAACAAATTAGGGAACCTTTCAAGAAAATGTATTTTTCCAAAAAATAAATATGTTGAGATGATAGTAGTGTTGATAAGAGGATGGATATATATTATCACACCGCTAATTATAATTTCATGTCATATAATGTACCTTGCTAAAATATATAAATATGGTAACATCAATCCAAATTTTCACAAAATGATTTTTGAGAGTAAATAAAAGAACTAAAAAATAAATTAGTTAGTTATATCGGATATACATGGTATTTTTTGGAACATAGCTCAACCAATACAAATCTATGCAAGAGTGGGAATAGAAAAACAAATTTCTTATTCCTATAGTTGATAATGAGTATTTTTATATTATTTATTAGGATAAATAAATTTGTTTTATTTATGATGTAAATGAAAATGTGATCATATTAAGTATTTTTTTCATTTTATGTTTTATATAATTTTTTAGGAAAATAAAAAAAATATTCAAAAAATAAAATTAATCATTTATTTAAAAAAGCAAACAATTTACGAATTCTTCCAGGAACTTGTAAAAATTCCAAAAAAATAATGATGTAAAATATTAACTATTAATTTAAAATAATGAATAAATAATTTTAGAAGTTATGTATTGTAATATAAAACCTTGATATGTTAATGAAAATGAGAAAAAAATGTATAAGTATAATTTTTATTATTTACAATACACAATAATATATATTTTATTTAAATTTCTTTGTTAAATTTTCCACAAAAAAAGTATTTCTTTATTTATATTTTTTAACTATTGTATAAAGAGAATATATACTAGTTAATGTTTACCAATTATTCAATAATATTTTCAAAATAAAAAATAATAATTTATATACATTTTCAACCTATTAACTTATTTAAAACATTTACAAAATAAATTTCATTACAAAAAGATTTGGAAACATGTCCGTGTGGATATAAAGTTTCATGGGTACTAAAAAATTCTTGTATTTTATAATTTCTTGATATTTTTTTTTGAAATCCCATATATGAATATTTTAACAAGGATAGTGAGTTCTTGTGAAACATTATGATAGATCCATATATATTCAACATATTCAAAATATATTATGGATTTTATAATAAAATTTGGGAACATTTAATTTAAAACAATGATTATTTTGTAGTTTTTCAATTCACTATCTATCCCATTATAGGTATCATAATTTTTTTGATAGTTTATAGAATATATTAATTTTAATGTAAAAATTAGATGATGATTAAATTCATATTTTATTTAATATTGATAAATCTCTTTGTTTTAGGAATGTGTTTCATATATTAAGTATCTTCTGAGAGGACAATATATATACTATCAATAAATGTTTTAATCCAAATAAAATAAATAATGTTTAAATTAATTATAGTATAATTTATATTTGTGGAAAAAATATTAAATTCCCTATAATTTCATATTATTTAGAGATATTTTTATGAAATTTTTATTTTACTTTTAACATATCATTAATTGGATATAATTTTTTTTATAAAACCATTTATAAATGGTTTAAAATATAATGAATCTTCTAAGTAACATAATTTGGTTAGAACTATTTAACAAAAATTCATGATCATTTTTTATTGTTTGGACAATAAAAATTAACCAATAATGGTGTATGAAATTTACGTATTATTATTATATATGATTATATATAACTAAAATGAGATTATTTTTTTCTTAAAAATAGATAAAATTCAATAAGTATTCAATATATTTTAATACAATTTAATATAAGAGAGGTTTTTGGAGCATTTTGTTAAAACCAATGTAATGATTAGATAAATAATTTTAATTATTTATTATAATTCATTAAATATAATTTAGATAGTTATATCTATAAAAATAATATTAGGTAATTTTTTAGTCAAAAAGAAAAAACATTATTTCTATCTAAATTTTGTATTCATGAATTATATTGAATTATATAAATCACAATTCGATTTTTTTTGAAAAAATGACTATCATTTTCAATTAATAATTGACAAATTATATAAGAACAAATTTATAAAAATTTTCTAAAGAGTTTGTTTTTAAATTAATATGATGAAATATTGTTTTTATTATAAACTATATTTTAGTTTAATTTTCTTTCTAAGAATATATATATATATATATAATGAGTTATATTAAAAATTTAATTAGTTAATTATTATTAGGAAACATAATTAAAATGTTATGAATTTTTTATTCTATAAGTTTTTATAAAAAAAATATTATATATGAAAAAAAATTGAAATTAAAATCTTTTTAACATGTTTGTGTGTTTTTTTAAAATATAAATATTCCACTTACCAAAATTTAATATAAACAAATAGACTCTATATTTCAAATCATATGGTAATAATTTAGTAAATTGGTCAATTTTTCTCATTATTTATAGTGACGATAAATAATTTTTGTTAACACAGTAAAGGTAATGTAAGTTAATTAGGATTAAAAATAATTTAACCAGGAATTAAATTAATTAAAAAAAATTCCATTGTTTAATAATGTGATTCTTTTTAATTGATAATCATCATAATTTGATAATATGAAAATTTTCTTTTTGGCATCAATTTTTTTGTTATATTATTTTATGCAGAAAAAATACAATATGACTCTCTCTTCATTTTAAATCCATATTACATGTTGATATAGAGATAATAATAAGTTAAAAATTAATTTTAGAGTTTTTTTTATAATATATAAATAATTTTTAAATTTTAGTAAATTTTTAATGTTGAGTAATTATATAGTTACCTAAAATTCATAGGAATATCTGACATAGTTCTTATAAAAGATGTATGAAAATAAAGTAAACGATTTGAAAAACAATAAATGTAATATTGAATTAGTGAGTTAAATAATAAAATGAAATTTTTATTCATATATAAATGATAATATATTTTTCAATGTTTATATTTTAATTAATGTTTTTTCTTGATTACATTAATGTAAATTAAAAGAATAGTTTGAAAAAAATATTTTTTGATATTTTATAACAAAGAACAATATATTAAATGATTTATGAATAATATAAAATATATATTCTTCCAATATAATTTTATATGATTGAATTTATAAACGATAGACAATTTATGGTTCATGTTTCAATTATCATAATAAAAAATAACAATAAATTTCTTATCATTATATACATTTAAGAGTGATAATGTCATTCATGTATTCTTGGGGATTACCAACCTCCTGATGAAATGTGATTTGGTTTTGGAGACCACACCCAATGGATTCTATATATATGTTTGTTTAATGAAAAACTATTCTATTTATGAAATTTTCAACCTTTTATGGATAATAATATGTACATTATTTCCATAATATTCAATGAGAGATTAAAACGTTAATCATGTGTACATAAAAGTAATTGTATTAATTAATGCATCATGGATCATCTTTCATGTCCACAATTCATGAATTGATTTAAATGGTAATTAATAAATTAATTCATATTAATTTCTTGATTATTATTCTAGTGATGATAAAAAATGATGTGTTTTACCATATTCAACATACTGATATCATTTTTAACATATCATCTGAATATGATAAAAACATATACTGTGAAATTACTTGATTAATAATTAAATATAATAGGTTATTAATAAATTAAAATGTTTTATAAACATGAAAATCTAATTAATAATGTATATAATTAAGAAAATTATTTTATTATGCAATATAAGGATTATATGTAATGAGTGAGACTTGAGGTTGGAGAAACTATTCCTTAAAAACATCAATTTAAATGTTTTAATAATTTTTTTTCAAAATTTATTTCATACCTGTCCATGTTATAAAAATAATCTATTTAATATACCCACATATATAAATTAGATAATTAATTGAGACATTTTATGGGATGTTTTACATTTGTTAAAAAGTATTCAAAATGACTATTTTTACATATTTTAAACCAAATTTTTTTACATTCTCGAAAATTATAAAATGTAATATTTAATTTTGGAATATAAAATTTCAATAAAAAATATGACCACCAATGAATAGATTTATATATGTACTCTATTATAATAATTCATTCTTTTATCAATGTACATTTATATTTCTTTTTTCTGCGTGAATTGAAGTTTTTAAAATTGGGTTTCAAATGAATGGGATATAAAAATATTCAGACAAGTTTTTATTATGGGGTCAAAAGTATATTTTTTTAACATGGATGTTGTAAATTTATGATATTATGTGTTTTATCCATGTTTAGGTCCTTGGTAATTTTTTATGACTATATAGTAAATATATCTCCTGATGATGGGTGAGACCGATACATCTCTCAAATACATTTGATAATGATTATGATCTCTTGAATATAATGACTGAAGTTAACAATAATGGTTATTTCAATTATAAGGGTACAAATATATGTTATTTTAATGGGTCTATGAAGCTGATGTACCAAGTTATATGCCTTAATTTTCAATGATTAATAATTATTTTTCCTGGAAATTAATTTATTTCTAACGTTTTTATAATCATCATTCATTTGAGAAGATGTATTATGCCCTCTTATAGAAAAAAGTATGTTTTTAAAAAATCATTCTTATGGGTTCTCATGGTTTCTACGAATCCTTCATAATTTTGAATTTTTATATCCATTTTTATATATTTGGTTTTATGAAATAATTCTTCTAATAAAGATGATTTCATATGTAATTAAATGTTTATTTGGGATCAATGTCTATTATATTGTTGGGAAAATATTTTCTATCATCTTGTTCTTATTCAATAGAATAATAAGTATCTTTCTTTATCTTTTATGCCCCATAACATTATTGTTTTCTCTTCCATCATTTTCAAATGTTCTGCATAGGGTTTATGGATGAATTGGAACAAAAGAGTTGCTATATTTGATATATTTAAAATATTTCCTGAAAATAAAAAAGTTAATTATTTTTAAACAATTATATTGAGAAAAAATTATACAATTAGAGGATATTTACAACATCTATTATATGGGTTATTTATGAATTTGTAAAACCCATATTCTCTAAATCCTTAAACGAGAAAGTATATTCAAGAGTATAAGAAAATAAATTATTTTTTTAAAATAATGTTATCGATTAAATAAGGGCCAGGTTTTTATATTTGCAATTAAATAAAAGGGATCTAGTAAATTGAAAATCTCATAAGTGACCATTGGTTGAGGAGTGACAATCCTCTAAATTGATTCATGATTAAATGGATTTCAATGAAAATAGAAGTATAATAGATGCCTAGGATATGTAGCTTCCCGTTATGTACTATGATATGTATCAATTATATCCTTTAGGTAATAAGCATATACTATTATATTTCTCATCAGTATAGTCACTATAACATACTGAATATATAATGAAAAATTAAACATCTATTTGAGGTTAAAAACGCCATTATATGCATCTACAATAGTTTCAAATATCTGCAAATAAAATGGTTGTTAGAAATCAACATGTGGCAGTTTCATTTATTCTGTTTTTATTTCTGGAATGTTTTGTAGAAGACATATTTAGCATAAATTTTCTTTGTTTTATTGGTGGTTTTCGCTTAAAAAATAATTAGTATTTAGCAACTGTTTTCAATGGTAGATAAATATTCGCCTTTTTAATGAAAAAACACCACTAATATTGCTAAAACTAGCGCTGAGCAAAATTTTGTCATATTTAGTGTTGTTTGAAACCTACACCACTGAAAATTCCATAATATAACAGTGGTTTAAACTGTGTTGAAAAAAATATATCTCTAATGGCAGTTTAACCTACCATTATATCATGAATTAAAAAAAAGTTTAAGTTTCTGCAGCCCTAAAACCTGCATCCATAAGAACAAGATAGTGATTCTGAAGATTTTACCAGATCATCGAATATATCATCAATGTACAAGGAAAAACAAGTTAAAACTAAGTAATCGATATAGATTGATTCACACCAAAACATAAATAATTGACACATTGACCAAGTAAAACAACACATTGAACGAAATGATAAATTTATCAATACATTGAAGGAATAAACAAAAGCAAAACAAATTAAAAGAATAAAACTATATGTAAAACATATATAAGAAACTAAACATCATATATGACCATATATAAATTTCAATCTCCATAGCCAGCTGAAACACTTAATATAGACACATGGTTATACAACACATATACAATGCCCTAGTTATAAAGAACCCATCTAAAATATATGCAAACTAACAAAAATACCCACATTGGATGTACTGATACATTAACAAACACTCTCCACTGATCATTTTCTAATGATGAACTCTTCTCATCACCCTCTTCGTCTCCATCTCTACGTCCTGATACCCACACATGTAAGACAATTATATTGAAAATTAAACAATGATGCATATTTTTATATAAACATAAAATCAACAATTTTTTTCAACAAAATGATTTTGAAGTGGTGTGATTTTTTTTCTAACCTCCATTATTCACTTGAAATATCTATTTGGATGATAAAGACCTCATATGGTAATATTCCTAAACCCATCCCCACACTCAACCAGGATGCTCCTTCCCATGGAATTTACCATCAAGGTCATCTTGGGAGACTGAGTTAGACTATATGGGATTGACATCCCATAGTTATTTAATTTGTACATATAAATGAAATACCATTCATATTAGAAGACATATATTTTAACACAGTGACAACTGGTAATAAGTAATTATAATGAAAAATGAATTTATACCCCTACTTCTTTGGAAACCTCAATAACAAAACTCTCATCATATTTTTTATAAAAATTCAACCCCACTTTCGTTCGGGATGCATGGTGGCATAAACTCAGGGACTACATTAAATAAATATAAATCAACAATTTAATATATTAAATAGATTACATTTTATTATAAATATTTAAACTAATGAGAATATTACTAGAGTCAGTTGGATTCTAGAAAAACTCTTTAACCAGATAGTGTGAGTATAACGCTTCCTCGATGTATTTGTCATTCAATAAAATAAAATTAATTTCAGAACATATATTTCAAAAAATTCATGTAGACAAAAAAATAGATATGATAATAGATGAACAATACAAACAAATATAATATACATAACATTGAAAATGGATGACTACACAAATGACATATGTGGTTGAAAAATGAATAGATAACTGCACATAAAATCATTTTCTCCTTCAATCATGATGGTTTCCAAAACCATCATTACTTCTTATACATCATCAACTCTTAAAAGACTAATATTTTCAATATCATGAGATAAAAATAAGAACACGTCTTGTTGTTGATGTGATTTAAGGTTAGAGGTCAAATATTCCAATTCATCACCCGTATCATATAATTCTCTTGGTTTTATGTGAGAAAATACACTCCACCCATAATCCCTGAAATCTGTCATATAATATACCTTTTTCTCTTGTGAAGATAAGATATTTGGATCATGTTGTTCACAGTCACCATCATCCATTAAGTGAGAGAAGTTGACATAAGTAAATTAAAAGGAATCTATTGTAACACCTTTGATAATATCCACCAAATTGAATTTGAATAAAAGAACTAATCAATGAACATGGTATATTAATTTGATCATATCAGTCAAATTTATATAGTATTACACTTTAGAAAATATTTATATTCCACTGTTATATGTTTTCAAACCCTCATTTTGATCTACTATATGGAATCAAAATCTATTCATGTGGTAAGTGTCGAACATTTTAGCTTGTTTTAGTAAAAATTGAGCATGAAACCACAAATATTTTAACAACTGTAGACGAGTATCAATATTCATGATCTAAAAAAATTAATTTACATTGTTATATTTCCAAAATATAGGTATCAACCTCATATCTGTATTGATGGAAATATTTAAGAACTTGCACATTTTGAAAACCATTCTTCAAGATATTTATTAACAAATTATCTTATATATTTATCATTTTGTGTTTTTCATCTCATTCATCTTGTTGTTTGTATCCTCAACTCTTTAAAAAAAATGGATCCACAATTTCACTACTTAGTAGCACATATCTATGTTTCTGTAAAAATACCATTTCTGTTAGTGTATCATTTGAGATCCACACAATAGATCGGCTAATATTTGGAATGATTTTTGTTTTCCCTTGTATTTCACATTGACTCAATGTGTCATCAACATGTACAAATCAATTGAATCAAGTATCAATATCATCCAAGTATATATAAAAAAAGAGAATAGAATCATATACCAAATAGCGTTTAGAAATAGAGCATTCATGATGATATTTATTTTTCACATATGATTTCAATTTCTTAAGATATATATGAAAGAGAATAAAAAACATAAATATATATTTAATGAATTGGAATAAATTGTTTACTGAAATGAAAAATATATAAATAATGTACCTCTCAATTGGATACATCCATCGATAATGTATGGGGCCTCCTAATTTAGCATCCTTAACCATATGCACAGTTAAATGCATCACGATAGTAAAAAAATTACAGAGCAAAGTTCATATCTATTTCACAAAGTGTCAATACAAATCTCTCCAAAAGGTATTTAAGATGAAATGGATGTAATGTTTTATCACATATATTTATAAAAAATTTGCATAATTGGAGTTCAATATTAGTAACCTTTCTAGGTAATAATGTACACAATGCCAACAGATGTAACTATTGAAATAAAATATGTGAATCATGGCTTTCAATCCATGTATCATATGATTCTTTAATTAAAAAATCCTTATGACGTTTCATGAATTCCCATCAGATACCTTTACATGTTTTAAAACTATATAGAATTTATCTTTATCCCTATTTTCATTTCCAAAAATTTCAAACCAAACATTCCATTCTCATCTAGCCAGAGATCATGCTTTATGTTTGTTTCTTGTATGTCTCTTCGATAATTGAGTTGATCCTTATACGTTCCATTGTCATTAATCAATGTAAAGATCAAATTTTGATAAAAATTCTTGCAATATAAAACAAATAAAAACTATGACGCAACAAATTAAATTCTCAATACGGATGTTTGAAGAATATACTTTTTTATTCAATTTTGGTATTCCGATTTCACTTGACGATTCACTTCAAAAACATTTCCCACTATCATTTAAAGGACCAATTTTCCCCAATTCTATTTCATTATTTCCATGTTGTGTCAATATTTCATCACCAATTAAAAACATCAGAGGCATCCAATGATCAATGAAACCATAGAATTTTGAATTTTTCAGCCTAAATCGATGAGATGCACTGAGAAATCATTGATGACATAAAAAGAATAATTTTCTACAATGGGGTAGCCACTAAGGCTCAAAATCAATGATAAAAATATGATAATACAAACACATATAAGTGTTCTAACAAGATAAATTCCATAGTTAAGAGAAATTACTAATGTTATACATTATATCATCTATCATTTTGAACATTATTCATGAAGATGTATCATATCTCTTAACACAGATGCTCCACAACTCATGTAATTATTTTATTAAATCCATAATGTATTCATCAATGTCATTTCTATTATTTTTTTTCTAGGAATAATCATAGAAATGATAAAAGAATTTTTTTTTCATACACATCCAAAGAGGTAGATTGTTTGGGATCAAAACAACCATCCAAATGAATTAACTAGTACTCAAATTCCCAAATGGGATAAATCTATCAGTAGAGAATCCCAATCAGCCATTTCTAGGATCAAATGAGAAATCTGAATTTAATTAATAAAATGTGTTCTATTTTTTTGAATCTATTGGATTTCCCATTAATATATCATTATTATTACTACTGAATGACAATTCTTCTATTTTAATGTTTTCAATGACATAAATAATCTTTGAAATCAGGTACATAAAAGAACGTAATGAAATACCATTGTAGGCATGATCATTTTCTTATTATTCATGGTAGTATGGGGATTCAGACTTCCAACATCACCCATAGACAAGCATCTAGAGGAATAAAATTTCTTGAAATCCTGTCTTCTTGAATACTCTCCCAAATAAAGAATACATTCATTGGGACATGCATGAATTTTTGTATAATTTAGACCAAGATTTTCAACAACTTTTTTCATATCATAAAAATACTCAGGGATCATTGCACGAGGAAATAAATCACACAATAATTCCAATATCATGTACATTGCCTTATTTTTAATTCCATATAGGCATTTGATATGGAACAACATCAGCATAAATGAATGTTTTGAATATTTCAAGCATCCAATATTCAACTCCTGATTTCCATCATCAACTTATCCATGAAATGCATAGTTCTGCTGAGTGATGTTTTCTCTTACATTAGCCTCCACAGAATCAATAAGAGGATCCAATGATAACTTATAATATAAAATTAAAATCACAAATAATATACATGAAATAAAATTCCATTTAAAATTAAAATTACAATCTATAATTAAGGATAATAATACATTTCCATAAACCAAGAACATCCTTTTCATGTAAGGAAAATTCTTGACCCGTAGAGTACCCACAATTATAAATAAATTTAGTTTAAAACATCATGTGTAATTCATTTATTTTAGATAAAACCCACATTATAATTTTATCAAACATGAAACATGTATATAATTACCATATAAATTAAAATATTGTATCATTATGAATTCCATATATTTCATCAAAAGGAAGATATGATAAAGTAGTGTTTTCCATGATAAAACCATCACATGTATCTTATAAATTAGTTTTATAGTTAATAAAAACAAATTTCAAAAGTTAATAATTAAAATAACTCCCAAATAAAAGGAAGGGTATAGACACACCTACCTCAATGAAAAAAATAACATCATATTCGATGAATAATATAATATTAGATCATAGGAGGAACTTCACAATACCTAGAAAACAAAACCCCTTGATTAAGACATCCCTAGAAAATAGTTATAAAAACAATAGCCACTAGGGTTACAGAATAGGTGAGAAACAAGGATTAAATAATGAAAATAAGGAAGGATAAGAGTAAAGAGACCCTTACTTTATGATTTGAATGAGTAACCACTAATAAATCACCTAAATTTCACTATGGAAGTATAAGAGAGGGAGATATTAGGTATGGGTAGGTCTCTAGAACATCCTATTCAATGTTGGGAATTAAATTAGGGGTAAAATTATTAAAGAAACCAAAAACAAAACAGAAAAAACAGCAATTCCACCTTTCAAGCAGGTTTCATTATTTACCGACCCAGATTAATTTCATGTTTCAGAAAACCATATGGAAAACTTACATCATGGAAAAAGTACAAAATTTATTATATTTTTCATCCAAATACACATTTAACATAGTAAAATATATAATATATTAAATTTATAACCATAAAAGGGAGAATATTGTGCTAAAACATGTGGTGTAATCCTATAGCGCTTGTTATACTAACACCCTATATCCACTCTTATAGTGTATATAGATTTTTTGTTGATTTACTTGATTAAAGGTTCAGATTCTCTATGTGGTAGTGGGTTTATTACACCTTGCGGGATTGACAATGTTAGATAAGTGGTATATACCCTTTATTCACATAGTGATGAGTTACAGTGGTTCATGTTCTGGATAATTGTGGATATTTATTTTGGTGTCTCAGGTATATTGAAACTAATATGTTTGCCATCACTTCGTTTTCTTTTATTTTATAATTACTTATGTATACATTGTTTTATATTTTAATTGACCTTTTTTTACATTTGGTTATAAGTTTTTATTCCATGTTTGGTTATATGTTATTTAATAACATCTTAACATGTATTTATAAACCACCAATTTAATGGAAAGTTATTCTTAGTTTTGGGGTGGAACCTAGTTTTCTTGTATTATATGTTATAAGGTGTAATATGTCTCAATAGACTATGTTTTAGTCTTAGGAACTAATTTATATCTCATGGTGATCATGAATTGACATTAGGACATGTAGTGGGATGAATCATGGATTTAGAGGGGGAAGCTAGGTTTGGTTTATTACATGTAGGATAATGAAACTTCTTCATTTCTCCAACTTTATTAGATGAACATCCCGTATGGTTCTCTAATTAAAAATTATTATCAAATACTACAAGATCATTTATTATTAAATAAATCTACCTAATATTTCTAGTATAATATAAATTTCCATTATAAATATTGACCTCCCAGATATATAATATATTATAAAGACTTTGATTTAATTCATTCTAAAATCTATCAGTTTTTATGTCTATATCAATGAAAAATCCATAACTATATATTTGTAACTTGGTAATGTTAACTTTATATATAATAGTGGATACATTATTATCCTACTTGTGTTCAATAAATTTTCATCTCAACTAAAATTTTATATTTTTTGGGAAGTTTTTCTCAATGAACAACCTCATGAAATAACACCAAGACATAGATTTAATGTCTTATTCATTATTTATATTATATATTAAGGTACTCAATTAATCAAAATTTCCATCAAGATGATAAAATGATTAAAAAAATTATTTTCCATAATGTTACCCTATATTAAATATCTTTTCCATTGATGATACCCACCATTAAACTATAAGTGGATCCATGGGCCCACAAAAAAAATAGGCCATTTATTTAGGTTAATGCCATGATGAAGTATGACATTATATATGGTTATGGTTATTATCTATATTAGGCCTTGGCCTTAAACATTACATAATATTTAATTAAGTAAATGATTCACATTGATGATCCTTTTGGGTATATAGCTATAGAGAATTAGTTCATAACATATACATATAAATTAGAATATTACATGTCGACACTTCAACTATGTATCAATTTTTTAATAAAATAAAAACTCATAAAAGAAAATAAACATGTTTATTTCCATGTTTTAATAAAAATGAATTTTTCTTTGATCCCATCCATAGACCTTTTCCACATTAAGTCTTCTGAAAAACATTCAAAAAACTGGGGAAGAGTATAAAAATCTTAGTAAGGGATACACTAATAAGGAAAATGGTTAGTTTTTAAAAACAAACACTAAACCATGAATACATTATCATACGTAATAATTTTCACCTCTATGAAGTAGTAAATACTTTTCACTAAATAAAATCTCATTGATTAACATTTTATAAGCAAAATATTCTCATAGAACCCATAGAAATCAGACATAACATATAAAGGTATCTTTGGACACAAACATACCTAAATGGAATAACCATAGATTAAACTTCCACACATATCTCTAAATGAAATAGCTTGATGGCCAACATCCATACCCAATGTATTGGATGTTATAACATAACCACCCATCCATAGATTATCATTGAACCAGTCATCATTTGGTTTTTCACGTAACCACTTGTCAAATGACTAAGTAACATAATATAATCATAACACATAAAATTATTCAAATATCCACATTATCTAATACTGTTTCATTTGAAATCACCATAAATCATTCAATGATATTTAAATAATCAATCCATTTAAAAATCATTTTAAATATGAAAATACCCAAAAGGTAATAAGGGGTTTCTTTTTACCTTTTAAAAATATTAAGGCATATATGGAAAGCCAAATAATGATTATAGTGGAAAAGAGGTTATTATAGAAACATATGTTAAAAAAATACTTTTATAATTTAGTAAAATAATTCATTGAAAATATATTCCCTTTGAATGAAAAAAAATCAAAGGGGTTTATTATACTCCATTTAAAATAAGGATTTGTATATTATAAAAACATCCCTCAATAGAAGAATATTTAGACAAATCTCCCTAACTTGTGTTTGACTTCACTCTTTCATTCATTAATTTCTTGAATAATAAACGGTTGTTAATTAATACTTTATTTAGAACCTTGGTAATGTTTATTATTCCTTTTATATCACTTATTACCTTGGGATAATAATTAGCTTACTATTTGAGTTCATGTGGGACATTTTTTGACGTTCAGAACTTGAGTAAAAGATGAAATTCTGATAATTAGAAATTTTCAATGTGTTAAATATTAAATTTTATCTAGAATGATATTCATGATTTATATATCAAATATATCAAATATATTTATTTATAATTTTCCATAATAATTGGATATAAGAAATGAAATGCACCATTCATGGTGACAGTAAGTTGTACGTACGCATGAACGCTACTTTAAATTCTTTTTAGTAATTAAAAAAAATGAAAACTAAATGATACCTAGATATATTATAATTCCATTTTAATATATATGTAATATATGTTACATAATTTTATTTATTTCCTCCATTTAATAGTTCCATGTATAGAATGAACGAGTCATATCACTTTGACTTTTGGTAGTCTTCACTTCCTCAAATGAAATTATCGTATATATATATAACATGAAAAGAATAATGGTATGTTATAAAATAGAATTACATAAGAATAAGGATAAAATATATATCATAGATATCATATATAATTATATTTCCATCCTAATAACCACCTTGAGAGGTGGAAGGATAAAATCGAACAATCATTGTTTCGTGAGGAAACAGTTCGCCATACATAGAAACAATATATTTGTATCCATCAGATAGATGTGTGTTCAGTGTAGTTCAAATCCATATCATAACAATAACCTAGTAAATTTATTTTACAGTTTTTGTTATATAAACAAATAATAATAATATTATAGGGAGTTGATAAAGTAAAATAATGGAATGAAACTTGACAGAAGACGTTACTTAAAATCGCGTAACTTATTTTGATTTAAGGAAAATGGATCTCTTGAATTGCCTTATTCCTAGGGGAAGGTTTATAGGATGAACAGAGGGACGTTGTAAACTTAATTGGGTGGAGTTTTCATGAGCCAAGGGGATTGGGAGGAGTGATTAATGGGTTAGAAGTGGAATCTTTTTAAAAGTGGGAGGAGGGTTACTTTAGGAATGTTTGAAAGTATTATTTTATTATGAAATTTTTTTAGGTTTTAAAGGGTAAAAAATTCATTAAATTAAAATATTAGATGAATATAAGTTGAAATAAAATCATACAATAATAATTTTATAGGTTTTGGAAATTTTTAATCATTATCATTTTTATTTAACCCTTTGTTAACTTATTTTACTTTTTACCATGTCTTCTTGTATATTCATAATACATGGTTATTATAATTGAAATACAGTTAAAAGTGACCCAAAATGGATAATTAATTAAAATTTTAACAAGATATTTTTTATTTGAAAAAATAATATATTTTTAGGACTATTTTATCATTTAATAAAATATTAATTTATTTAAAAACGTATTTATGTCAATTTTTATACTATTCATATCATGACTTTTTTCAATTCCATAACAACTAGATCAAATAAGAAAAGCAACATTAATTCAAATATAACAATTCATAATCATCCATTAAATTATTTTATGTCATAAAATGCTTCAAAATAAATTTACATTGATATTTATAATCTATTTTATTTTAAGCATTCATTAATGAGGTAATAATTACATCATCATTGTGTCATAGATAAATTTATTTATATGATGTCTAAAAATTATAAATAAAATAATATGATGTATGAAATATTTTTAGCTTTCTAATGAATATTTATTGTCAAAGATATCAATTATATATCCTTAAATTAAATTTTTTTATCAAAACAATACATGTTTTTGATATTTTTATTTTTAATTTAAAAAAAACATTATTAATGTAATTATCAAACCCATGTGGCATCTAATGGACAAAGGTTATAGCCATGGATTTTATTGTCCAGAAATTACTTATCCAATAAACTTAGGACAAGTGTTAATTTTATTTTAAATTATTTTAATTTTTTACCATGAACTATCATATTTACCTTCAACTGCAGAAAATAAAATTCAAAATATACTATTCACCTAAAATTATTTTCATCATATTGAACCAAATTTTACATACTGATGATAACCATGTATGTCAAATTTTTTAAATTTATATCACATAAGTGGTGAAATTTCCTTTAAATGAAAAGGTTGGTTTTAACCACTACGTAGTGTTTTTAACT
Source organism: Viscum album (assembly GCA_963277665.1). NCBI lineage: Eukaryota > Viridiplantae > Streptophyta > Magnoliopsida > Santalales > Viscaceae > Viscum > Viscum album. The sequence continues at coordinate 1,098,758,620 of OY728138.1, read as the reverse complement.
ATTCATTAAAAATTGAACATTTTTAGAAAAATTCTAAAAACTCACCAAATGATATTTTTGATATTCCAAATTCAAAAATGATGTCTATTTTACCAAATTTAAAACCTATATTTTTCATTAATTAATTTAAAATTAATTTCTATTGTCAAAAGTAGAAAGCGTGTTTTTATGAAATGAAACTACAAAAAGATCGACATGTGATTATATCGAATTTCAATGTGAAATTACATCAATTTTTCAAAATTGGATTAAATGGTAAAAATATAATCCAATTACAATTTAAGACCATTTAAAATTATAATCTAACCATATAAATAAATCAGATGAAAAGATAGTTTTGACATAAAATGCAATATTTATCACTATTCATTAACAATGAACTTTATCAGAAAATTACCAAAAATTTAACCAAAGTAAAATTTGATATCCCACATCTAAAGAATATGTTTTTTTTGTAAAATGGATCATTTAAAAGTGAAAAAAATATACATAAAAAAGTTTCTCAATTAAAAGGCGGTAAAACAACCGTTAAAATATTATTAGAGTATTTCATGATTAAAATTGGATTCATTATCATTTTAAGACTATAATATTTATTCGATAAATATAAAGACATTTGAGAAACATTTATAATAATATTGTATTTTGTTCTATTCATTCCTTCTAATAAAATGGAAAATCGTTGACTACCATTTAAAATAATAATATTACTTAATAATTTTTTGGTATAACTCGATATTGTGTGCAACATAAGATTTCAGCAAAATACATTGTAGCGTGTTGAGTATACTATCAAACATTGAATCCCCATTTAAGTAAAATTAATATTTAATTCAAAAATTTTAATAAATATTTGAATGTCATATTCTTTATTCACCTAGGATGTAACATCGTTCCCCTATTTTGGGAATTGTGTCCCGACAATTCTATCCACATTCCAAATAATTGGGGGAATTTATCCCTCATAGCTTTTTCAGATTCCCATGTTGCCTCTTCTACCATATAAATTTCCACAAATCCATTACCTGATTATTTACCTTATACCACAACACTTTCTCTCTTCAGTCAAGAATCTTGACCGGTTGTTCCTCGTAAGAAATATTGTCTTCTAACATAACTACATATGGACTCAAAAAATGAGGTGGACTGGGAATATAAATTCTCTACATTAAAACACGAAAAACATTGTATACCCAGGATAAACATAGAGTTAAAGCCACACTGTAGTCAACTGATCCAACCATTTCTAGGATTTCACAGTTTCTAACAATCCTTGAGCTCATCTTTCCCTTCTTACCAAAACACATCACACTTTACCATAATGAATCTTTTAGAAATGCATGATCATATAACTCAAACGAAATATCCTTCCTTTTGTTACCTACATAAATTTTCTACCTACTTTTAATAGTCATCATGTGTTTTAGTATCAACTACCATCTCTTCAACCAATTCTGGTCCAATCAGTTTCCTTTCACCAACATCATCCCAAAAATCTAGAGTTCGACATCGCTTCCCATATATTGCCTTAAATGGAGCCCTCTGTTTAATCGAATGAAAAATTTTATTATAATAAAAATCAACCAAATATTGTTTTTGGTCCCAACATTACTGGTAATCCATTGAAAAAGCACGTCACATATCCTCCAAGGTGTGAACTGGTCATTCTGTCTGCCTGTAAAATTATGGAAAAAAAGTTATAATAAAATTAAATTCAGTACCCAATGACTTATGAAGGCCTATCCAAATTATAGAAGTGATACTTAGATCATGATCAAATACAATGGATAAGGGAACTCTATGTAATCTTACTATATTGTTAATATATAATCAAGAATGTTGATCTTGAGATAAAGTATCTCAAATAGGAAGAAAATGAAAAGATTTAGTCAATCTGTCAACAAAAACCCAGATTGTATTGTTATCTCGAGATGTCTTTGGTAATCCCACTACGAAATCCATGTACACATTTTCCCATCTCCACTCTGGAACTAGTAAAGGCTGAAGCGCCCATTTCAGTAACATCTGATATTCATTAACCTGTTGACAAGTTAAACTCTTCACAGTAAAGTCAAAAAAAAATCTATTTTTATTCCATCCCAACAATGATACTTTTAAAGATCATTGTACATAAAAGTACTCCTAGGATGAACTAAAAATGGAGAACAATGAGCTTCACATAAAAACACATTCTCTAATATTGAATCATAAGGAACACATAATCTCTTTCTAAACGTAAAACACAGTCTCTGTCTATATTAAACTCAATTAACATACCCTTCTGAACTAATTCAACCTTTTTCTGCAAATCACTATCATCTTTTTATGCTTGCTTTATTCCGTCTGCTAGGGACTATTGTACTGAATCCAAAATCAAAATAATGTAATTTCCTTCACCTACAACTTCTTTGAAAAATATCATCAAATCTTTAATCAAATGATCTTGTTCTAAATGTAACAAGGTAAATGTAACATTACTTTTTTAACTCAAAGTATCATCCACATTATTTTCATTTCTTGGATGTAAATTAATTTTGAAATTGAAATCCTTTATTAATTCTAACCATATCCTCATTATCATGTTTAATTTCTTCATAGTGAGTTTATCATTCAATATTTTATGATATGTACATATTTCACGCTTTACAACATAAAAATGTTGCCTCCAAATTTTTAACGAAAAAAAGCAGAAAATTAAAAATAATGTGTAGGAAAATTTAACTCATGAGATTTCAACTGAGGTAAAGCATAATCAATTACCTGATCATTCCGCATTAGGACACAACAAATTAAATTCAACAATTCATCAATTTAGATAAGAAACTCAACATGTATCACCTGATTCAACTGATCCATCACTGTAGCAAGCTATTTGATTCTAATTCTGACCATGTCAGGATGCTTATTTGGAAGTTAATTTCCCTTTTTATGACATCCCATCACAATTTCCCTATTTCCTCTATGAAAACACAATTTTTGGATATTAATTTAACCACACCTTATCTCCTAAAGTTGTCATAACAAATCTTTGATACCATCTATAAGGCATCAAAATTAAACATTAAATAATCATGAATTATAATAATTATTCACATTTAAGAACTATTTAAGTTTATAGATTTATATAATTAGGTTATAACATATACTTAACAATTTGAAGATTACATATAGACACTTATACTCTATATCAATTATTTATATAAACTAAGAAATCTTAAAAAAAGAAACATATTTAGTTTTAGGTTTTAATCATAAAGAATTATCCATGGTACCATCCTATACCCTATTACACTTTAATTCACGTTAAATTCTTTTAAAAAAATTAAATGAGAATAAAAATATTCGTAAGTGATACACAAAAAAGAAAAACTATTAGTTTTTCAAAACATGTAAACCTTGAATACTTAATCATAAGTAATACCAGTCACCTTTATGAAGTACTAAATACTATTCACTAAATAAAATATCATTTCATACCATTTGTTAATCAATAGATTACCATAAAACCCATATAAAGAACACATAGCATATAAAGGTAACTTCGGTCATAAACAAACATAAATGGAATACCGATATGATAAACATACACATGTATCAGTAAATAGAATAACCATATGGCCGAATACCATGCCCAATGAATTGGAGGGTATAACATAACCTCCTGCCCTTAGTTAATCACAGAACCACCCATCATTTGGGTTATCATGTAACCACCCATCAGTGTCCAATTACCATAATATAATCAAAACACATAGAATATTTCAAATATCAACATTTCACTAATAACATTTCATTTGTAATCACAAGAAATCAATTCAAGATATTGAAATAATAAATATATTACAAAAAAATTAATATGAAAACACCCAAAATGTAAATAATGGGTTTCTTTTTTTCCTTTTAAAAATATTATGGTTTATATAGAAAGATAAATAAAAATTACGGCAGTGGAGACACCATTGTCGCCACTTACGTTAAAAAACATTACTTTTTTTGTTTAGGAAAATGATTCATAGAAATAAGATTGCCTTTGAATAAAATTAAATTCAAAGTTTCTTATTATACCACATATAAAATAAGGATTTTCATATTATCAAAACGTGCATCAGTGAAAGGATATTGAGACAAAGTATCTTACCTCTTTTCTAACTTGACTCATTTGTTCTTTAATTTCATGAATAATAAAAAAATTTATTATCTACATTATTTAGAACCTTTTTCAAGTTCATTATTCCTTCTATATCACTTATTATGTTGTTATAACAATTTATTAACTATTTGATTTTATATCGGACATTTTTTCGATGTTCAGAACACGAGTAAAAAAATAAACTTTTAATAATTACAAATTGTCCATGTGGTAAAAATTACATCATCTCCAGAATGATATTTATGATTTAGAAATCATATATATCATATATATCCAATATATTTTTATTTATAATAGTCCACAACATTAGGATATATGAAATAAAATGCACTATTCATAGAGACGGTAAGTCGTACGTATGTTTAACTGTTACTTTCAATTGTTTTTCATATTTAATGGAATGAAAACAAAATGATACATAGATATATTATAATTACTTTATATTATATATGTTATATATGTAACATAATTTCATTAGTTATATCCTTTTTACATCCCATGAATATCATGAATGAGATATATCACTTCGAGTGGGCGGTAGTCTTCACTTCCTCAAATAAAATTATTTTATATATATACCACAAGAAAATCATAAAATTATTTTCTTAAAGAGAATTAAAGAAGCGTATATATCAAACAAATATCATAAAAATCATATATATTTATATTTCCATCATAATACGCACCATGCGAGGTGGTGGGGGAAAATTAAAAAATCATCATTTCGTGAGACAACAGTTCACCATACACATAAACAGTAAGTTTGTATCCATTGTATAGAGTTGTGTATAATTGTAGTTAGAATACTTTTCATAAATACAATCTATTATATTTAATATACTATTTTTTATATAAACATATAATAATTTGATCATAGTGAGTGGAGAATGAAAAATAATTGAAAGAAACTTGAGAGAATATGTTACCACAAATAGGGTAACTTCATTAGACTTGAGCCAAATAGATATCTTAAATTTCCTTTTTCCTAGGGGAATGATTCTATGAGTAATAGAGGGATATTATGAGTTTATTTGGGTATATTTTGGATGAACCAGGTGGCATGAGAGGTGTGACTAATGGGTTATAGGTGGTGTCCTTTTAAAAGATGGAGGAGGGGCACTTTTTTAATGTTGGAATGTATTATTTTATTATAAAATGTTTTTCAGTTTAAAAGGGTCAAATGCTAATTAAATTATAAGATAAGATAAATATAAGTAAAAAAAAAATCTTTGAATAATAATTGTATAGGTTTTGGATATTTTTTAATCCATATCATTTTTTATTTAACCCTTTGTTAACATATTTACCTTTTACCATGACTTCTTGTATATTCATAATATATGGTTAATTTATTTACAATAAAATTAAAAGAGAACCAAAATGGATAATTAATGAAATTTGAAACATTATATATGTCATTAAACGTAATATTAAATTTTTAGGACTATTTTATTAGTTAATAAAATATTAACTCATTTAAAAAGTCATTTATGTCAATTTTTATACCATTCATTTCACAACTTTTTAAAAATCCATAAAAACCTGATCAATTAGAAAAAAATAATTAATTAAAATATAAAATGTCATAGTCATCCATAAAATTCGATTATGATATAAAAATTTTCAAAATAAATTTATTTTAATATTTATAATCTTCATTATTTAGAAAAATAATTAATCAGATAATAATTACATCATCATTGGGTCATAAATTAATTTATTTAATTAATGTATAAAAATTATATATAAAAACCATCATTTAGGAAGTTTTTTAGCATTATAATTACTATTTATAGTCAAATATATGAATTATATAACCCCACAATAAAATAATTTTACAAAAACAATACATGTTTATGATATTTTAATTTTTACTTTAAAAAAAGTTTTCAATGGAATTATCTTTCCGAGGTGACTCTCAAATTACAAAATTTCTACCCAATGATTTTATTGGTCATCCATGACTCAACCTATAATTTCAGGACAAGTTTTATGGTAATTTTATTCTAGTGTAATATTAATTTTACACAAAATTTCCTTATTTACCTTAATCCAACATAAATAAAAAAAGTTATTATTCAACAAAAAATGTTTTTATCCAATTAAACCAAAATTTACTTACTGATGATAACCATATATGTTAGATTTTTGAAACTCAATTCACAAAATCATTATAATATTATTTAAATGACAATGTAATTTTTTACTACTATGTAGTGTTTTTCAGTATTCAGAAAAAATTGAACGTTTTCAAAAAAATACCAAAAATTAACCCAAATCAAATTTTGTTATTCCAAATTCACAAATGATGACTATTTTTACCAATTTAAAAACAAAGATGTTCTATTAAATAATTTAAAATTAATTTCCAATTTTAAAACTAGAAAACATGTTTCTAAGAAGTAAAAACTATAAAATGATTGACATGTCTTTATGTCCAATTTTAAAGTGAAATTACTTCCCATGGAATTTTTTTGATGAAATGGTAAAAATATAATCCAATTAAACATTAAAACCTTATAAAAAATACACTCTAACTATATAAATAAATCATATGAAAATACAGTTTGACTTAAAATGAAGTATTTTCACTATTCATTAAATAATGTACTTTATCAGAAAAATACCAAAAAATTTACCCAAAGTAAATTTTGACATTACACATCAAATGAAAAAGAATATTTTATCATATTAAACAAATAAAAGTGATAAAAACTAGATTTAAAAATTATTCTCCATCCAAATGCAGTAAACAGACCTTTTAAAGAATATTAGAGTATTTCATTCTTAGAAATGGATTCATTCGCATTTTAAGCCTCTATAATTTATTGGATAAATTTAAATACAGTTAAAAAACCTGAATAATCATATTTTTTTTAGTTATATTCAATCTCACTAATAAAATGGATATTTTTTAACTACTATTTAAAATATTAATATTACTATATTAGTTTTCGGTATAACTCAACATTATGAGAAATATAATATTTCAGAGAAATCTATTGCTGAATGTTGAGTATGCTATTAGACATAGCATCCCCATTTATATAAAATTAATATTTAATTCACAAATATTAATAAATATGAAAATTTCATTATATTTATTCACCTGGTATGTTACATCCTTCCCCGATTTTGGGAGTTTTGTCCCCAAAAATCTATTCACTTTTCAAATAAATGGGGGTATTTATCCATCATATAATTTTCAGATTACCATATTTCCTTTTCAACCAAATAGTTTTTTCACATAACTATTACCTAATTAATTACCTTATTTCTCAACACTTTCTCTCTTCAGTCATGAATATGGACTGGTTGTTCCTTATAAGAATGATTGTCTTCCAATTGAACTACATCTAGACTCAAAACATGAGATGGATCCGGTATATACTTTCTCAACATTGAAACATGAAAAATATTGTGTACTTTGGATAAAGGTGGAGTTAAATACACTATGTAGGCAATTGATCCATCATTTACAAGATTTTAAATGGTCCAATGAACCATGGACTAAGCATTCCCCTCTTACCAAAATGCATCACACTTTTCCAAGGAGAATCATTGTGAAGGACATTATCACCTACCTCAAAAGAAAGATCATTCGTTTAGCAATCTTTAAAACTTTTCTACCTACTCTTATTTGTCCTCATGTGTTTCTATATCAATTTAACTTTATATTCCATATCTTCTACCATTTTTGGTCCCATTAGTTTCCTTTCACCTAATCCATCCCAAAAAGCTATAGTACGATACTGCTTCCTATATAATTCCTCAACTGAGGCTATCTGTATACTAGAAAAAAAACTGTTATTATATTAATACCCAACCAAATAAAGATGGTGGTCCAAACTTCCCTGGTAATCTATTGAAAAGGAATGTCACATATCCTCTAAGGTTCAAATTTTTTGTTCTGACTCCTGACTTGATTGAGGATGAAAATATGTACTAAAATTTAATTCAGTACCCAATGTCTTCTGATGGCCTTTCCAAAAGTTAGATGTGAATCATCTATCATGATCAAATACTATAGATAGGGGAAGACCATATAACAAAAATATCTCAATTATATACAACCGAGATAGTTTATCTTGATATAAATTAACTTGAATAGGAAGAAAATGTGAATATATAGTCAGTCAATAAACAATAACCCAAAATTTCATTGTTACCTTGAGAATACTTTGGTAACCTGACTACAAAATACATGGAAACATTTTCCTATTTCCACATTGGCACTGGTAAAGGCCGAAGTATTCCTTTCAATAACTGTAACTCTACGTTAACCTATTGACAAGTTAAACACATCACTGTAATATTAGTAATATCTCTTTTCATTCTATCCCACCTGTAATAATCCCGATGATCTCTGCACATCTTAGTACTACATGGATAAACTGATAACTGAGAACTAAGAGCATCACATAAAAAATCTTTCTTCAATTGTGAATCACAAGGCCCACATAATCTCTTTCCAAAACTCCAAACACAGTCTCTATCAATATTAAACACAGGTAACATACCCTTATTAACCAATTATATCACGACCTGTCCCTCGGAGCCCATCCTGTGACTACCCCAAGCCTGCATTCCATAGGCCAGGGGCTGGCTAATAGTAGTGAAAGGCATATACCTAAAACAGGAATTAATTTCCTTTAAACTATTACAAACTCACAGAGTATAACATAATAAGAGGCAACCACACTGACTAAAATGAAAAAAAAGAATCATTGAATAAAACTACTTTGGTAAAGAGTTCTGGGAATATAGGGGTTCTAAAAAAATCCCAAATGAAAATATTACTTATAGAACTGAAAAATTCAAAAACAACTGAAAAGTGAAATTCAACACATGGATCCTCCCCCACGGACCCTTCATGAAGTGTAGGCACAGCTCATGATCTGTATTCCCTGCATCACATCATGTAAAAAAGTTCCACCTCCAAGCACCACCTAGTCGTAGCTCCCTTATCCTTGATCAAAGTTGTACGTCATCTGCACCAGACACAAAAAGGTGCAGGTGAATCCCAAGCAGTGGTGAGTATGACCATACTCAGTAGCGACCCTGAGACTATCATACGTCTCCTATATATTCACAAATGAAGAACCACAAATCATTAAGAAAACGTATACCACACAAGTTAGCTCACACCATGTATCACTTTAGTTCAAGGATATAAGTGTTGTCACATCATCGAACTCGTCATCTACTTGAGAAATCCTCCTTTATCATGGAGAGTGGTCCTGCTTGGTCGCATAGAGCCTCTTCCCACCAACCTTGAAGTGTTTTGGTACCCAACCCTGATGGGTACCATGGGCATGTCGGGTCTTTCAGAGCTTCTTCCCACCATTGGGCATTCCAGTTCACACAGAGATACATCCCACCTTGTCCAAACTATGGTAATCCTCCTATAATATACCATGGTTCAATCGGGTCACATAGAGTTGCTCCCAACTGTGGGCCTGTTGGGTCACATAGAGCCGCTTCCCACTATGCAATCGTCAAGCAGGCTTCATGTCACAGCCAACCAGAATGTTCTATACGTATTCTGTTAGATAGAACCACTCCTTAAGTCACTCTCTATATCTTGATATCCATGGAAGTCACTGAAATGTATTCCAAAATATCTGCCTCCTCAATATAGTCCCAAATCTGCAAATGCCTCGTCAATTGGATGCATGGTTTGTGAGATACGAGCATTTTAGTACCGAGGGCCTAGCTGTATTCTTATTTGATCCAACCTGGCTATATAAAAACTTTCTCCAAAACTCAGGTGCAGTGTCCTGGAAGTACTGCCTCATCCTAAGGATCCCGACATAGTAGACGGTTCATCAAACGGACGTTGGGTTTAGAATTTAGGGCATGATTTTTGTAACAAGTTGGTACTGCGTTCGAGACCGGTCTGTCTCGGTCTGACTGGCCCGATCCAGTTCGCCATGGGCTGATTCGGTTTGACGTAGGTCGACCCATCTTGACTCGGGTCTGACCTGACTAACTTCCACCTGGCCCATTGGTCCCGGACCAAACCGGTTGGGCCGCGGGATTGGCCGTTGGGCGGTGGGTCGGCCGGCTGGGCGGCAGGTTGTCCACTGGACTGACCCAGTTGGGCCACCCATCTGGTGGTGCAAGTGTCCAGGGACACCCGGACGCGATGCGTCCGGGTAGGGTTGACATGTAATGATTCCATGTTAGTAGTTCAAATTCTCAAGGGTTGAGCCAAAGCGGTGCCACATGATGCCCCGGTTACTCCGTGCTACGGCTAAAGGGCAGCAAGTCCTCCGTGTCGTGACCGGTGGGCCACGGGTCCCCGCGCGCCATGGATGATGGGCTGAGGGACTTAAGTTCCATGACCAATAGGCAGTAGGACCTCCATGCCCTGACCGATGGGTCGCAGGTCCTCCACCTAGCAAGCCACTGGTGCGTGCCACATCTCCCAGCTGTCGGTCGTACCGACGACCTTTGCTTCTTCCACGACCGTTGCAGGCCACGACCTTGCTGCCGTGTGGGCGCACCGCCAAGGGTGCGCCCCTCCTCTACTCTGCCACCGCCCGGGGTGGCGAATTGTCTTCCATTGTACAGGTGGATGGTTCCGCCTTATGCTGTTGTCATGCCACTGTGCACCGCTGCCAGCACTATTGCCAATGGCAGGGTGTTCGTCAAGCCGCCGCTCGTGCACTAGTGCCCTGCTTTCCTGAACTATCGGCACTTCCAGTTTCATAGGATTTTTATCTTCACTAGGTTTGGCCTTTCATCCAGTTGTCACCAACTTAAAAAATGGATATCTCAAATAACACATGAATAGAGGGGATCGATCCTTGTTTTTGTCTGCCCATTTCCTACGCATTAGAGATACATGTGAGGGTGTTTTGAGGAAAAGTACAATAGAATTTAATTCCATGATTTCAATTCCCAACCCCAATGATAATTCACCCCCTCCTGCATATAAAAAAAATAAAATAACAGATCAATTTGATTATGAGTTTATCTGTTCTCATATTTTTAGAATGAGAAGTGGGGAAAACAAAAATCAATACAACCCCTAGATTGAAACATTGGAGGGATGTCGTGGATGAGGGAGTATCATTGTTTTTCATCCCTCCAACATGCCACCCTCATTGCCGCTCAAATGGAAAACTCAGGTTTGCAGTTGTGGTGTCACACGTCACCTCCTACTAGGGTTAGCTTCATCCTCTAAGGGATCATTGTTACGACACTCCAATAGAACATCGATGTGTGGAGAAGTTTTTCTGATACCCCTCCCCCAAGATCAATTAATATAGTAGAGGGGGAGAGTAAGTAACGATGTGGGATGTTAATGGGTTATCTTAAATTAGAAAGCTTTCTATTTTCCCCAATCGCGTCGTTTCGTTGGATTTGGAAAGGCTTGTTATTCATTGGCAATACTCAATTTGGGTCCCACACTCCCCTTGTCTGTTGGTGGAATAGAAAGAAAATAAAATGATAAAATTATATTATTTCTTTTCTTTTTAAAAGTCACAAAACATAACTTCTTCTCGTGACCTACTACGGTCAAAGTAAAGTCTCCCTTAAGCGAAACCCGGAGCATCAGATTCAACGGTGCACTTTGATTATTAATCTGAGCACCGGTTCAAATGTTAGAAAAATCCAGTTATGTGTGTACTGAATGTACCTTTAAAAGGTTCATAAATTCATTCCTTGCACACTAGACCTCATATTCACACACCGTAAATTTTTGCGGACTCGTAAAATTCCCTATATTTAAAAAAAATACATTGAAAATATGGGTCTTTACATTCTTTCTAGCAATGGTGTTTACATCCTTGAAATCCATAACATAGACTACGGAAACAAATGGGGGTACTAAGCAAGTATCTTAGCCTCCTACTCTCATGTGCTCTCTTGGAGGTTCTTGTTTCACCAAAAAATGTGCACCATCGGTATCGACCTCCCCTAAAGAACCCTCTCCTGTCGATCCCCAATCTCTACTGGAACTTCTAAAAACATCTCCCCATCATCCATGTCCAGCTCGCCATGTTCGATGACGTGAGATGGGTCGTGCATGTATCCCCTCAACATGGATATATAGAATATTTCATGCACCCTTTCTAAATACAGTGGATGTGCCATGTGGTAAGGCAAATATTTTATCCTCAGAAGTATCAGAAATGGGCCAATAAACCTCGATTATAACTTTCCACCTTAGCCAAATATTCATAGTCCCCATTGATGGGAGACTCGCAACAATACATGGTCCCCCTCCTGGAACTCCAAGGCTCTCCACCCCCTATTAGCATAATAATTCTTTTTCCTCTATGCAGTCTTCATCCACTCATGAATGATCGACACCTTCTCAGTGGTAGCCCATACCAACTCTGGACCCATAAGTACTGACTTCCCTAGGTCTGTGTTAGGATAGATGTGATCTACAAGGTAGACCATACAAGGCCTGTAATGGTTCCATATCGATGGTGGAGTGGAAACTATTGTTGTAAGAAAACTCTACCAAGGGAAACTTATCCACCCAACTATAGCCAAAATCTTGGATGCATGTAGGAAGCATGTACTCCAATGTCTGTATGGTCTTCTCTATCTAACCATCCATTTGAGGATGGAAGTCAGTGCTCAGACATATCTGATTCTGGAATTCCTTCTATAAACCCTACTATAACCAGGATGTGAAACGTGTGTCACAGTTAGAGATGATCATCCATTGAACCCCATGGAGATGCACAACCTCTTGTATGAAGAGGTGTCCAAGTCCATCTACAGACCCCATATCTTTTATAGGCAGTATGTGGGCCAACTTGGTGAGTCAGTCAATGATCACCGAGATGAAATCATGTCCCCTGGACATATGTGGAAGCCCTGCCAAAAATTCCATGGAGATCCCTACCCACATCCACTCTGGCACCTCTAGTGGTTGGGATAAGCCTATTGGGACCTGATTCTCATCCTTCACTTGATGACAAGGTAGATATCATGAAATAGACTCTGTTATATTCTTCTTCATCCCTGGTAACAAGTGCTGATGTTAGAGCTCCTGGTATATCATTGCAACACTAGGATGTACCACCAAAGTGGACGTGTGGAACTCCCTCAACACCTCCTCCTATAGTGCAATTGGTACCATGGAACATCTCTGAAAGAGGATTATTTTATCACCACCTTCAGAAAATACATAGGGCACCTACCCTGAGGATATCTAAGCATGTTGAGCCTCATAGTAAATGTCCCCAAGCTGCGCCTCCCTGACTAGATAAAAGAGTGAGGGAGTTACGGTCATAGACTGGAGGTATGTTACTCCATCCCTATCCACAAACTATCTCTATAATGTGGCATTTTTTTTGTCAACTCACTTAGTAACTATATACCAGACCTCCTGGTATGTGCATCTACCACCACGTTCGCCTTCCTAGAAGTATAGACTATTTTAATGTTATAGTCCTAGGGTAACTCTATCCAACGCATTTGTGTCAGGTCCATGACCTTTTGAGAGAAGATATACCTGATACTCTTGTGATCAGAGTAGAATGTAAAATGATCTCCCATCAAGTAATGACACCATATATTCTAGGCGAAGTCAACTACTGCTAACTCCAATTCAGGGGTTGCGTATTTCTTCTCATTCATTTTTAGCAGTCACGAGCCATAAGCGATCACTGCTCGCTCCTACATCAGGACACACCCTTGTCTGGTCCATGATGCATCGTAATAGACTACGTATCCAATTCCCTTTTCAGGCAGACTCAATATGGGAGCACTTGTCATTCTCTACCACAGCTCTAAAAACTCATCTGTAATCTCTCTATCCATACGAAGGGATGAACTTTCTTCATTAACACTGACATGGGTGCCGCAACTTGGGAATAGTCAGTCGTGCATCTCTTGTAATATCCAGCAAACCCTTGGAAACTCCACACCTCGGTCACAATCCTGGGTGGCACCCAAGCTAGTAAAACCCTTACCTTTACTGGATCCATTGAAACTCTAGCCTCCGAAATAACATTTCCTAGAAAGTGGTCCTCTTATATCCATAAAACACACTTCAAGAGCTTACCATAAAGTTGGTGATCTCGAAGTGTATCCCAAAATATCAACAGATGATAGGCATGCTCCTCCCCAGTCACTAAGTATATCAGGATGTCGTTGATGAAGACCACCACAAAGTGATCGAGGTATGGCTGGAAGATCCTTTTATTGAGTCCCATGAACACTGCAGGAGTGTTGGTCATGTAAAATGGCATAACCATGAACTCATAGTGGGCATACTGACACCTGATGGCCATCTTCTATAGATCCTCACCTCATACCCTTTTCTAATGATAGCCTGATATGAGGTCTATCATCGAAAACAAACGAGCTCCCTTCAAGTGATTTAAAAGATCATCAATTCTCAAAAGTGGATACTTGTTTTTCATGGTCACCAGGTTCAGGCACTGATAATCCACACGGTGTCTCAAACTCCCATCTTCCTTATTGGAGAACAAAATCTGGGCTTCCAATGGAGAAAACCTAGTTCTTATGATCCCCTTTCCCTGTATGTCTTCCAACAATACCTGTAACTCCCAAAGCTCTATGGGATCCATCTGATATGATGTTTTACATATCAGTACCATCCCAGGGTATATGTTGATGCAAAATTCTACCTCTCTACATGGAGGTAGTCCTTGGGTATCATCAGGGAAGACATCAACATATTGTTCCACCACTATAGGATTTCTCGGACTCTCAACATCAACTTCCTCGAGAGTAAGGATAGACAAATGACGGGTGATGGACTACATCCTCCTCTGGGTAAGTCTATCCTGTGCTGTAAAGGTTCCTTTATCACCAGTTAAGGAAAACATTGTCTCATCCACGTTGACGAACCACACTTTGCGCCTAGTACAGTCAATCTGATCATGGATTATGGATAACTAGTCCATAACTAAGATGACGTCGTAAGGCCTTGACGCCACTACTAGGAAATCACAGTTGAAGATCTCACCTCTTAGAGTAATCTCACTCTTCTGGAACAAGTGGGTAATCAATGAATCAGATCCAATTGGAGTCTCTAGCCTTAAGGATCGAGCCAAAGGCTCCATCAGAGTCTCTGAGCACCGAACAAGGGTCATGTCAATAAAGGAGTGTCCGACACATATGTCTATAACAACTATAGATAGGGTGGTGTAGACACAGATCATACCTATAATCATCTCCGAAGCACTATGGTCGTAGGCCTCAGCTACCTAGAGCTGAGATCACCCCTCTCCACCTACTCCCAATGGTTGGTGTGGACCTCATGGAGGTGGTGGCAGTAGCACCTCGAATCACCGCCCACCGCCTGCTACACGACCAGCTCCCCTTCCACGTCCGCCACCTTGCAGACCTCCTCACTCGATCCTCTGCCTCTGCCTTGGAGTTCCCTCAACCCTCTGTTGGTCATCCGTTCGGTTGGGTCAGGTAGTCACGAGCCTTGTTTCCCTGTCTTCCGCACATAGAGCACTATCCGGCTCCCTTATGACACCCTCTAGACATGGGGCCTCGTACTGCTAACCCAGAGTCCTGGGGTTTCCTTATAAAAGGTTTAGACTACTTGGGCCCATGTGCCTGATGCTTGCTGCATGCTAAAGACATTGTTGCCTGGGGTATGCTATAGAATCTCGCTGTCGGCACCTACTTTGACAAGAAGCTCTCAACAAGAAGGACCCTCTCTTGTACTACCATCTCAATGGGGATGCGGAGGTTCACCACTAAATCCATGATCTACCAAATGATCCCCTACTCGAATTCACGAGCCTTGAAGAAATAGTATTTCACCATATCTGTATAGTAGCGGGAAATCTCTCTAAACATCGTCGAGTACTCAACCACTTTCATGCTTCCACAATGAAGGTGATGTAGCTCCTGAATGCACAATGATTGCAACATTTTAGGAAAAACTCCTTCCAAAAAATACTCTTGAAGTCAACCAAAGTGAGGGTCTCCTCATTGTGAAACTGGATAGTCAAACTCCACCATATCCTAGTCGATCCTTGTAGAAGGATCTCTGCCAAGATCGACATCTAGTAGGGTGGTGTCCTCACTAAGAAGAAGATGCACGTCACGACCTATAGCATGTCCTTAGTGACTCGGGGGTCTGTCTCACCCCTGAACTTGGGTGGTCTCTATCTCGGAAACTCATGTTGAGAACTGAGCCTAAGAGCATCATCTACTGGAACCACCGGTAGTAGGGGATTACCATGTGGTGGTGGTAGCACTGGGGTACAACCCGGTGGGGCCATCATGAACACCAATCCATGGACATACACCTCGTTGCTGAGAGGTTTGTACTCATGCATCTGGATCCTATCTAGTCATCCTCGTGGAGGATTCCTGAGATAAATCAAGATATGACACAATTAGAACATTATACATGGTGAGATAACTCTTATTTGAATTCCCAAAATGAAAACACAATCATTGTTTTTGTGCATTGAGCCGTAAAGTAGGACTCAAGGTTCCATGGTATAGATACGTCGGCCACCGCACCAACCATGGACTCCCCGAACCTGACGGTCAAACTCACAATAGTTAACACTGTTGTTTTAAAAAAACATAGTCTCTGGGTCTCAGATGTAGAACTGACAACCTCTGATATGACTTTGTCATGACCAATCTCCCGGGGCCCCTGCCATGACTACCCTAGGCCCGCCTTTTATAAGACAGGGTTAGGTGACTAGAACAGAAAGTCATATCCCTAAAATGGGAAGGCATTGAATTTTAACCTATACAAACTCATATATTAGTACGCAACAAGAGGAAACCACACAGAGTAGAATACAACAAAAGAAACTGGGACGTAAATTGTTGTAGTAATGTGTGCTAAATTTAAAGGGGCTAGAATACATGCCCAGCTAGAAATATTACAAGTAAAACAGAAAAAGTACAAATCAACTGAAAAGTGAAAGGCTACTCATGGATCATCTATAATGGATCTTAACGGAAGGGTATGCACAACTCAAGATCTATATTCCATGTGTCATGTCACGTCAAAAATGTCCAGCTCCATGCACCGCCCAGTCCTAGCTCCCTCAGCCTCGATCAACGATATACATCGTCTGCACCAGACACAACAAGGTATAAGTGAAGCCCGTGAAAGGGTGAGTATGATGATACTCAGTTGGGACCTCGAGACCCCCACAGGACTCATAGATTTTCACAATGGAAAAACCACAAAGCATGAAGCAAAAGTACACTACACAAGTCATCTCACACTAGTTATCACTTTATGTCAAGTATAGAAGGGTTATCTCATTATAAGACTCCTTGGATACTGGAGAAATCCTATTCTATCGAGTTCAGTGGGGCCACCAGGTAACACAGAGCTGCTTCCCACTATCCTTTAACTAATGTGGTACCCATCCCTGATGGGTACCATGGGCATGTCGGGTCACACTGTGCCGCTTCCCACTGTAGGTATGCCGGGTCACATATGGCCACTTCCCACATTGGTCAAACTGAGTTACTCCTCCTATCAAGTAATGTGGTTATGGAGTTTCATACAAATAAATTCCCTATTGTTGGCCTATTGGGTCACACAGAGCCATTTTCCACTAGGAGAATCGCCATGTAGTCTTCAGGTCTCAGCCAACCATAGGGTTCCATATGTCATCTGATTTTGAGAACCGATTATCAATCCACTCAATGAATCTTGATAAACTTGGAAGTCACAAAATATTATTCCAACATTTCCTTCTCTTCATGAGAGTCTCAAATCCACAAACGTCTTTCCAATCAGATGATTGACTTGCGAGATACGAGTGTTTCAGTGCCGAGGGCCTGGTTGGATTTGAATTCAATCCAACTCGGTCATGACCTAACATTATTAAAAACTAAAGTGGAGTGTCCAAAAAGGAACTCATTGTATTTAGGATCCAAATTCCATATACTATTCACCAAACAGACATTTGGTTTAGATTATATAGCCTATTTTGTGTAAGAAGTCGGTAGTGGGTCTGGTTCAGGTCTGCCTTGGTTAGACCGGCCCGACCCGGTTCGGCATGGGTCGATTTGGTTACCTTGGTCGACCCTACCGAAAGCGGTCCCAACCCAACTCAGTTCATCCCAGTCCGCTGGTCTATGCCCAACCAGGTTGTGTCGCGGGTCATGCCACTAGGCTGTGTGTTAGCCCAGGGTCCATGGGTCAACCCGCTTGGCTGCGGGTCTATCCGCTGGTATGACCATGTGGTGCTACCTGCCTGGTAGCGTAGGCTACCAGGGACACCCAGACGCGATGCCTACAGGTAGGAATAATGTGGACCATGGCTGCGTTAGTGGGTCAAACCCTTGAGGGTTGACCCAATGTGACACCACATGGCACCGTGAGTCCTCTTCATCATTGTTTACGGGTCGTGGGTCCTCTGGCGGGCACACCGATTGCCCGCGCCCCATCCTCTGGCTGCCGATTGTACAAGAAGATTTTTCTTCTACTATGGCCATCACTAGCCATAGCCCTACATCCACGTGGGCGTGCCCCCAGGGGTGCGCCCCTCCTCTACTCTGATACCGCCTAAGGCAATGGTCAGTATTTCACCGAGCACATGGTTGATCTCACCACATGCTGCTACCACGCCATTGTGCACCACCACCAGAGTCGATGCTGGAGGTAGGGTGTTCATGAGGCCACCGATCGCACACTGGTGGGATGGTTTCCTCTGTCGTTGGCGCTTGCGGTATCCTGGGATCATGCTCTTCACCCGGGTAGGGCCAACTTTGGGTTGTCGCCAACTTCAAAAAGGGAGACCTCAAACAACACATGAATGGTGGGGCTTGGGCCTTGTCCATGTTGGCCCGTTGCCTCTGCTTTAGAAAAAATCTTGGGGGAGTGTGGGGGAAAAAATAAACTGAATTTCATGCCTCAGTTTCAATTCTTGACCCCAATGATAAAGTACACCCATTTGCATATGAAAAGAATAAAATAACAGATAATATTGTTTGTAAGTTGATCTGTTCTCATCATTTTAGAAAGTGAAGTGGGGAAAACATAAATCAACACAACCCACTACCTTGAAACATTGGATAGCTCTCGTGGTAGAGGGAGTATTCCAGTTCTTTGTCCTCACAACAAGCTTCCCTCACCGTCTCTTGAACTTCAAACTCATGTTTGGGGTTTCTTTGTCCCATGTGAACTCTTGCTAGAGTCATCTCCATCCTCTAAGGGCTCCGCGTTACATCACTCCTATAGAACATCACTTCCTGGTGACGCTTTTCGGATGCCCCTCCCCCATGCTCTATATTTTTTGGAGAGGGTGAGAGTAAGTAACGACGCAGGGAGTTAATAGAGGCTCATAAATTAAGTAGCACCCTAATTTCCCCCACATGGTCGTTACTTAGGATTTGGAAGGTCATGTTATTCAATGGCCTGACTCGCCGTTGGTCATGCACTCCGCTTGCTCGATGGTGGAAAATAATGAAAATAAAATAATAAAATTATTTTATTTTATTTCTTTTTAAAAGTAACAAAACTTAAATTCTTCTCAGGACCTACTGTGGTCAATGTATTGTCTCCCAGAAGCAAATCCTAGCTCTACGGATTAAATAGTAACCTCATATTTTTAATCTATGTATCTATTCAATAGTTAGAAAAAGATGGTTATGCGTTTATAGAACATATCTTAAAAAAAGTTTGAAAATTAATTCTGGGAACACCAGAGCTCATATTTATGTGCCGTAAATTTTCACAGACACGTAAAATTTCATATAATAAAAAACAATTACATGGAAAATCTAGTTCGTTACAGGTTATACCTTTTTCTATAACTCACTGTTATCTTTCAGTTCTTGAATTATTCTATCTTATAGGGGCGATTGTACTGAAACCTGAAACAAAACATAATAAATTCTTACACTAACAACATCTATAAAAAATTCCATCAAATCATCACTCAAAGGATCTTATTCCAAACATAACAAAATCAATGTAGCATTACTTTTTCAAAACATAGAATCAGCAGATTTATTTTCATTCATGGATGGTAATGAATTGTGAAATCATAATCCTTAATTAATTATAACCATATCCATTATCTCATGTTAAATTCCAATTAAGTGAATATATACTTCAAAAATTTATGATCTGTACATATTTCACACTTTACACCATACAAATGATGCTCTTAATTTTTACTGCAAAAACAACAACAGCTAATTCCAAATCAGGTGTAGTGTAAT
This sequence comes from Viscum album, assembly GCA_963277665.1. Taxonomy (NCBI): domain Eukaryota; kingdom Viridiplantae; phylum Streptophyta; class Magnoliopsida; order Santalales; family Viscaceae; genus Viscum; species Viscum album. The sequence goes on along the minus strand of OY728138.1, from coordinate 1,098,738,300 downwards.
TAAACTCAAGAAGTTTCAAATAATGTGAAGGACAACTAATTAAATAATCATTCTATATGAGGAAACAACTAATTAATTTCAATGTATAATCAATTTAGATAAAAAAAACTCACCATTTATCACCAGATTCAACTAAGCTATCAATAAAGAAAATCTATTCGATTCTAATTCTGACCATCTCAGGATTCTGATTATGAAGGTTATTTCCTTCTGTATGTCTTCCCATCACAAATACCCTATTTTCTATATGAAAAACCATTCTGAACACAGAAATATCTTTGGCGATGCAACTTGGTGATCTATAAATTCTATATCATTTTAATGTTATGATTAATTAATTTATGGATATTAATTTGACAATACCCTATCTACTAAAGTTGTCTAAATTGTCCTCTGATATCAACTATAATTTAAGAACCTAGTTCTTATTTTTTAGGTACAGGTTTCTTGTTTTTCCTTTTCCTTTAGTGTTTTTGAGAAAATATGGAAAATGGAAAACAATGAAAAATTTTGAAACTACACGATGTGTACTTTGTCCACACATTGTGTACTTTTGACCTTGTTGGGATGAGTACACATGGAGTGTAGCCATGTCAGTGATGAGGGGTGTAGGAACTGACTACACGCCATATAGTGGTACCTTACACGCCGTGTAGTCAGATGGTAGGCATGAATAGTACGACGGTGGAGTCGCCGCCAACTGGGAAACAGTACACACCGTGTACTCTGGAGTACATTCCGTGTACTCAGGTCGACGAGTGAATAGTGTGGTAGTGTCGCCAAGTGAACAGTTAAATGAATGAAGTACACACCGTGTACTCAAAAGTAGACGCCCTGTACTTTGTTTTTTCAACTTTAAACAGGCAGTAGCCTCCTCATTTGGCAGAGGAGGATTTTGATCCATTTTGGATCCAAGGAGGACGGCCGGACATTTAAAGATCCATCAAGGGATCGTCTAGAATACAATTCGACTTCGGATGATCTCATTGGAACCGCACGGGTAAGCCATTTCTCCTCCTGAAGTCGTTCTTACCAATTATTCCCCTAATAGATGTTATTTTCTTTTAAGTGGGTTTTGTTTATCATCAGATCTACGCCATTCATGGGCATTTCTGGAGTCAACATTTGGGTATAACGTTCATTGGCGAATAAGGTAGGTGGATTTGTGCTTATTTCCAACTGTCATGCGTTTTTTTACAGTTTTGTGCCATGAACCCATATTGGGGTGTCGTGTGGCTGAGTCTGTTGCTATATTTAATGCCTAGAATTGCATAGGTGATTAAATTGTGATAATAAATTGCTGGTTGGTATCGTTTCATGGATCCAAAACCACCCCGGGGGTGTGTTTCTCTGTTTAGCTGTTTGGCCAGGATACCTGAGGGTATGCCTTAAATGTAGTAATTGTAGAATTTCCTTGAGAGGAATTGTTTGTTACTTCATTTTGATATGTTGGGCATCGCCCGATTACCTGTTTAGCCTGAGGGAATTATTGTGATTAGCCTGTGGGCACTGCCCTTATTATCCTGAGGGCAGTTGTTATTTAGGCCTGAGGGAAACTTCTTCCATGCCTATGGGCAGCTGATTCTATGCCTGTGGGTTACACTACCTAAGCCTGAGGTCAAACTCAGTTATGCTTGAGGGTAGATTCTTTTGTTCACTACTCGTTACCCAAGGGTAGGAGTTTACATGTCTGATGACACTAGTTGATTACATAGAAATGCACTGTGGATATTTATTATATAAAATGGATTAAATGAATAATTAAATGGAAATTTAACTATTATGTTAGTTACTTCGTAGAACTGCTTACTTTATTTCATTTTACCGCTTCACACTATTTTTTCAAGCTTACACACAGTTGGGCACGTGCCTTTGGTGGGTGCCTACTGAGATATCTTTCTCACACCCTGTTTGGGTCACGCTTTTCGCCCCAAACAGAATATGTTGTTGCAGGTGTAGATAGGGGAAAGAGTACCTATACAGGTACTTGACTGTTGCTGTGGAGTAGGAGTGCATGGGACCGAGCCTAGGCTTGCGATGCCGCTGCCAGCTGTTTTGCTTTGTTTTGCTGTACTCTGCTATTTGTTGTACTGTACTGATTTATAACATGTTTTGGATTCTTTCTTAGAACTTGAAACATGTTGCATCATCATTTATATACTGTTGGTTATATTCATTGCTATAGTCTATTTCAGTTGTGTATGATTTCTACTTTCGTTGTTGTTGTATGTCTTATTTTTCATTCCGCTGCGCTACACTTTGATAAATGAGGGCATAGTTTCCCCACTATCAGACCTGGGCCCTCGCTGCTAGTCAGCAGCCTCTGGCATTTGTGGAAATGCACATGAGGTCACGTGTTGAACCGGGTTCGGGGCACGCATTGTGTGGCACCCGGATCCAGGATGTTACAAAGTTGTATCAGAGGGTGTTTCTTTTATTTGACTTACTATTTGGAGCCATAGTCAGGGATAGGATGTAATGGTAGTTGGTAATAAGATGTGCCTGGGCGTAGCTAACCCGTGTACAGGGAAAATCTAGTCTACCTCGTATTTTGAATTCTTTTGGTATTGCAATTTTACAGTTGATATGTTTTCACCATTGGGTGACACACTTGGATTGTGCTGGGTATATTTTATCTGTGGGTTTTATTTAATTGCAACCCTATGAGATGAGGGTATGACATCTCATGCATCATATAGGCACATGCTAGGTATCACATTCCATGCATAGTTTCCATACCATGTAGGTGCATTAGAATTTGCATGTTTTTGTGATAGTAGTTGTGCTAGAAAAGCATGCTATTGTGATAGCTGCTTGATAAATACATGCCTTTTGATATGGTGTTTTGTTTGAGCCTGTTTATATAATGGATGAAAAACATTGGTTTTTGGGGAGTATGGGCCCCCATTGACCAGAATTTTGTGGATCATTGACTGTTTGTTGGAAATCACACATATAAGAAGTCAAACATTGATTCATGGGGAGTATGGCCCCCCATGGGTTGGAATTTTACACTTAGGTGTTGTTTTCTAGTATTTTCTGGGTTCCAGGGAAGTTTTTGAGGCATACTGTCCAGAAACCCAGTATACATGCCATGTATGTTCTTCTGTTCGGGAAGAAAAATGAACATTTTGAGTACACGCCGTGTACCTGGAGTACATGCCGTGTAGTCTCTTCTTGTGTCACAAACCATGTGGGCGGCGACACGGGGTAGGGAAAGGCTTGGGTAAAACACTTCGTGTAGTTTTGTGCACACCGTGTAGTGTTGACCCGGAGTCAGGCTGTGTGACTAAGAATCACGGGCTGGTGAAATCCTTCATTGAACACGTCGTGTCAATGATGCACACGTCGTGTAGTGTGGCATAGGGACTCGACCTTGTAACTAACAAACACGGGCCGGTTTCACCTCCCTTTAAACACACTGTGTAGTCTGGTCCGAGGACAGACCATGTGGAATTAGCCATGTGGCTGGGAAACGGGGTGTTGTACACACTGTGTACGGGTGTAACACACCGTGTGGAGTTAAGCTGAGTAGTCGGTCGTGTCACAGACGACACGGGTAGTTGGAAAATAACACCATACACACCGTGTAGATTAAGTACAAGCTGTGTAGTTTTGTTTAACGAGATCAGTGTAGATTAGCCGTGTCGAAGGACCCGGGCAGGGGAAGGGAAGTCAAGTACACGTCGTGTAGTAAGTGTACATGCCATGTAGTCTTGTTTTGCCAGTTTTGAATTCCTTCATCCTCTTGTTTTCCTTGTGGTTCCATCGCTTTTCGGTCATAATAATTTTGAATCTGTGGTGTGCTTTTGACCTTGTAGTGTCATTCCGCCTAGACGACTGTGAGTTGTTTTCCAGGAGAGCGATGATGATTATACTTTAGAGATGGTGGGCCATGGGCTACTAGTTGATCATCCGGCAGGGCCAGATGCGGCACCAACTGTTATACTAGACACAGGCGTGGAGGAGCAGTTCCGTGAAAGTTTTATGCGGTTTATGCAGACCTTTTAGGGAGCACCGCAGGCTGATACATCTCTGGCAGAGCTGACTCATATCTTCCAGCAGTATCATTCGCCTACGTTTTCCTTGGATGGCAGACAATAGGCTGCAGAGTCTTGGCTAGGATCGATGCAGACTATTTTCGAGCATCTTGAGACGCCTCCAGGGCGGATGGTCAAGCTCGCGACTTAAATGCTGCATGATTCTGCCAAGAGGTGGTGGGATGTTACCACCCAGTCAGAGCATCACCGGGACATGTCGTGGGAAGACTTCTAGACAGTCCTTTATCACTTTTTCTTTCCCGAGACACTGAGGGCATATAGATCTCGAGTGTTCATGAATCTGCAGCAGGGCGCTATGTTAGTGATGGATTATTCTGCTCATTTTATGAAGCTTCAGAGCTTTGAACACGTGTTGGTGGTTGATGAGACGTTGAGAGCCAGAAGTTTTGAGGATGGTATTCAGTATGACATCTGAGCACTGGTGAATGTTTTCAGGTTACCTACTGTACAGGCGATTTTGAATCAGGCATTGATTACAGAGAGGAACCTGCGGGAATAGAGTGGTGTGGGCCAGGGCAGTTCAGCACCAGTTTCTGGTGTTATTTCTACTGGAAAGAGGAAGAGACAGATGGACATCTCTTAGGGAAGAAGTACCAGTCAAAAGAATGCTTTAGGTGGCTAGGTTATGTTCTACCAATGTGGCAGGGAGGCGCACAAGAGACCGCAGTGTCCACGAGACCCAGTGGAGTGACGAGCCTTTAGCAAGATGGGGCATCTTCTATTCTTTTGCAGGGCGTTTCCACCGATGGCTAGTGAGAGGGGTTTTGTGCAGACTCCGTGGGCGGGAGCAGGACCAGTGGCTTCTTACCTGTCTGGGAACTGGAATACGTCAGGGCGTGCTGGAAGAGATGGTGGTCGTGGCCGTGGTAGCAAGACACCAGGATCGCAGAGGCAGCAGGGTGGGACAACTCAGGGTAGCCAGGCTGTTTCGCAGGGCCGTGGCACTGGGCAGGCATATTTAGTGCAACAGACCCCGCAAGAGTAGGATCTCAGGCCTTTTACAGTCAGAGGTACTATTCTAGTAGTTTCTGTCTTGTCTTCAGTACTTTTTGATACATGTGGTACGCATAGTTTCAAATCTGTACCCGTTGTGGAGAGCCTTGGGCTTGGGGTTTCTTCTTTATCTTCTGATATCATGATGCTAGACACTCCATTGGGGACAAGAACAGCTGGTGTGTGTTAGTGCAAGGAGTACCCCCTTGAGGTTGGTGGGTGTCACTTTCTTTGGGACCTTTATGTTTTGGAGATGACGAGATATGATGTCATTCTTGTGATGGACTGGTTGGTTCCCATCTGAGCCTTTGTAGATTTCTATCATCGCAGGGTGCATTTCACGTCACCAGAGGACGAAGAGTTTTTATACAAGGGCGAGTGGGATGTTTAGGCGAGTCGAGCTGGACCAGAGCGTCATGGGAAATGTGGAGTCATAGCCTAGATTGCGATCTTATATCTGGATGACCAGGGGACTTTTCAGACAGATTTCCATCCATTTGTCGATTGTTTCATGGATTTTTTTCTGGATGACATTTCAGGTCTACCTCCAGAGCGTGAGATGTATTTTTCTATTGAGGTTGTTCCAGGAGTAGCACCGGTGTCCATTCTTTCTTATAGGATGGCCACGCCTGAGTTGCCGGAGCTCAAGAGGCAGTTAGAGGAGCTGCAGGCGAAGGGTTTTATCTGACCCAGTACTTCTCCTTGGGGTTCTCCGGTCCTTTTTGTGAAGAAGGTAGATGGTACCCTTAGGCTTTGCATGGATTATCGAAAGCTGAACCAGTTGAAGGTTAAGAACTGATATCCCTTTCCGAGGATAGATGATCAGTTTGATCAGCTTCATGGAGCACGAGTATTCTCAAAGATTGATTTGAGATCTGGATATCATCAGTTGCTCGTTAGACCATCTGATATACCTCTCACATCTTTTAGGAGTTGGTATGTTCTATATGAGTATACAGTTATGCCGTTCGGACTGACGAACATGATAGTAGTTTTCATGGATCTGATGAATCGTGTGTTCCATCCGTATCTTGATTCATTTGTGGTAGTATTAATGGATGATTTTTTTGGTGTACTCTCACACTCGACAAGACCATTCCACCCATCTAGGGATCGTATTGAGAACACTGAGAGAGCATCAGCTATATGCTCAGCTCTCAAAGTGCCACTTTTGGATTGGCCGGATTCACTTCCAGGGTCACATTTTCTCAAATGTAGGAGTTTCAGTAGACCTAGAGAAGGTGGGAGAATTAGTTTCCTAGGAGAATCCAAAAAATATTTTTGAGATACAGAGTTTCTTAGGGTTGGCTGGTTACTACAGGCATTTTATACAGCACTTCTCCTGCTTAGCAGCGCCATTGACGGGTCTGACTAAGAAGGGTGTGAAGTTCATATGGTCAGAAGCTTGCGAGTCAGCTTTTCTGGACCTGAAGGGAAGGTTGACATCAGCACCAATCTTGATACCCCCAGAGCAGGGGAAGAGCTATACAGTTTACTATGATGCATTAGGTATTGGGCTGGGAGCCGTTTTGATGCAGGGCGATCGAGTCGTTGTGTATGGGTCTCGGCAGTTGAGGCCACATGAGAGGAATTACTCGACACATGATCTCGAGTTGGCCGCAGTTGTACTTGCGATGCACTGTTGGAGACACTATCAATTGGTGGAGAATTTTTTGGTTTTCACTGATCACAAAAGCCTCAAGTATATCGTTACTCAGCGTGACCTGAATCTGAGGCAAAGAAGGTGGGTTGAGTACCTACAGTCCTTTGATTTTGAGCTTCCCTATACACCTGGAAAAGGTAATGTAGTATCTGATGCACTAAGCAGGAAGGCTCAGATACAGGCAGTGCAAGAAGCCAGTGGTGAGTGGCATCTTATGTCTTTGTTCTCTGAGATGCATCTGTAGGTGCATGAAAGTCAGGGGAAAACATATCTTTCCTCGTTAGCTATGACTTATACCATCCTAGATAGAGCGAGGATGAGGAAACTATGTGATTTGGAAGGCCTATCTCTACGAGAGTCAGTGGAATGTGAGGACCCTTTTTCTGGTTGGACGATAGGCAAAGAGGAGGTTTTTAATTTCCATGGGTGATTATGGGTGTTAGGGGATATACACGAGGAGATGATGTGGGAGTTACATGCTTCAGCTTTGGCAGTTCATCTCGGGGTTTCCAAGATGTATCGAGAAATGAGACGTCAGTACTGGTGGCCGAGTATGAAGGGAGAGATAGCTGGGTTTGTTACGAGATGTTCCACCTGTCAGCAGGTGAAGGCAGTCTATCAGAGACCTGCTCGACTATTACAGCAGTTACCCATTCCAGAGTTGAAATGGGATTATGTCGTGATGGATTTCGTGACGGGTTTTCCGAGGTCACCTCATCGCAATGATGTCGTGTGGGTTGTTGTGGATACACTCACAAATGTATCTCACTTTTTTCTGATCAAGGAGACCTTTGGTGTGGACGAGCTTGGAAGGGTGTATATCCAAGAGATCGTACGTCTACATGGGGTCCCTCGTTCTATCGTTTCAGATAGGGTTTCCTGCTTTACGTCTCATTTCTATCATTGTTTTCAGAGGGCACTAGGTACTCAGGGGCTTCTGAGCACAACATACCACCTTCTGACAGATGGCTTGTTAGAGCGGACGATACAGGTGCTTGAGGACATGCTACGTGCATGCATCCTAAACATTGGGGGCTCTTGGGAGAATCATATACCCTTAGTCGAGTTTGACTATAAAAATATTTTTCAGGCAACTATTGATATGGAACCATACGAGGATTTATATGGTAGGCCATGCCGATCACCTTTGTGATGGTTAGAGGCAGGTGAGGCAGCCTTACTGGGGCCACAGCTCGTATAGGAGACATCTGAGCAGGTCCAGTTGATTCAGAAGCAGATGGCTACCATACAGTCTTGTCAGAAGTTTATTCTGATCTTCGTAGATTACCACTGGAGTTTGTGGTTGGGGATCAGGTTTTTATATGTGTTTTGAAGAGGCTGGTACACAAGCGGATCAAGAGACATGGTAAACTTTCACCGAGGTATGTGGGGCCATTCTAGATTCTGGAGAGAGTCGGGCTGGTTTCCTATTGGTTGCAGTTACCGAAGTGGTATCAAGTCTTGCACGACGTCTTCCACATGTCTCAGTTGCATCGCTACCATTCAGACCAATCTCACACCTTTAAGCATGAGGAGGTTGAGCATCATCATGATGATTCCTTTGAGGAGCATTCGATCCGTATAGTTGATAGGAGCATGAAGGTTCTCTGAGGCCAGTTAGTTCCTCTCATATGGGTGATGTGGCAGCATGGCCGAGTGCCGAACGAGACCTAGGAGCGGGAGGCCAATGTACATTCTCAGTGGCCAGAGAGGTTCTGAGCATTATCTTCACCACCCTTGTAAGGGCAATTTGGGGACGAATTTCTATAAGGGGATAGTTTATAAGAACCTGGTTCTTATTTTTGAGGTATGGGTTTCTTCTTTTTCCTTTTCCTTAAGTGTTTTTGAGAAAACATGGAAAATGGAAAACAATAATAAATTTTGAAACTACAGGCCGTGTACTTTGTCCACACGATGTGTACTTTTGGCCGTGTTGGGATAAGTACATGGGGCGTGTAGCCTTGTCGGTGAAGAGGGGTGTAAGAACCGACTACACACCGTGTAGTGGTACCTTACACGCCGTGTAGTCAGTCGGCAGGTTGAATAGTACGGCAGTGGAGTAACCGCCAGCTGGGTGACAGTACATGCTGTGTACTCAAAAGTACATGTTGTGTACTCAGGTTGACGGGTGAACAGTGTGGCGGTGCCGCCAAGTGAACAATTAAATGAAATAAGCACACGCCGTGTACTCATAAGTACACGTCGTGTACTTTGTTTTTTCATCTTAAAATAGGAAGTAGACACCTCATTTGGCAGAGGAGGCATTTGATCGATTTTGGTGCCGAATAGTACGACCAATCCGTTGATGATCTACTGGGGGTTTGTCTGGAATCCGATTCGACTTTGGATGATCTTGTTGGAACCACACGGGTAAGACCTTTCTCCTCCTGAAGCCATTCTTACCAATTATTCTCCTAATAAAAGTTATTTTCATTTAAGTGGGTTTTGTTCTTCATCATATCTATGTCATTCTTGGGCGTTTCTGGAGTCTGCATTTGGGTATAACATTCATTGGAAAATAAGGTACGTTGCTTTGTGTTTGTTTTCCAACTGTCGTGCGTTTTTGTGCAATTTTGTGCCACGAACCCATATTGGGGTGTTGTTTGGCTGAGTCTGTTGCTATATTTAATGCCTAGAATTTCATAAGTGATTAAATTGTGATAATAAAATTCTGGTTTGGATCGTTTCTTGGATCTGAAACCACCCTGGGGGTGTGTTTCTCTATTTAGTCGTTTGGACAGGATACCTGAGGGTATGCCTTAAATGTTGTAATTGTAGAATTTCCTTGAGACGAATTGTTTGTTACTACATTTTGATATGTTGGGCATGTCCCGATTACCTGTTTAGCCTGAGGGCGTTGTTGTGATTATCTTGTGGGCACTGCACTTATTAGCATGAGGGCGGTTGTTATTTCGGCCTGACGACAGCTTCTTCTATGCCTGTGGGCAGCTGATTCTGTGCCTATGGGCGAAAGTACCTACACCTGAGGGAAAACTCTATTATGCCTGAGGGATGATTCTTGTGTTGGATACTCATTACCTGAGGGTAGGAGTTTATGTGTCTGAGGACACTAGTTGTTTACATAGAAATGCACTGTGGTGATTTCTTATATAAAATGGATTAAATGAATAATTAAATGGAAATTTAACTGTTAAGTTAGTTACTTTGTAGAACTGCTTACTTTATTGCATTTTACCACTGCACACTATTTTTGCATGCTTACACGCAGTTGGTCATGTGCCTTCGGTGGGTGCCTACTGAGATATCTTTCTCACACCCTGTTTGGGTCATGCTTTTCGTCCCAAACAGATTACGTTGCTGCAGGTGTAGATAGGGGAAAGAGTCCCTATACAAGTACTTGACTGTTGCTGTGGAGTAGGAGGGCATGGGACCGCGCCTAGGCTCGCAATGCCACTGACAGCTGTTTTGCATTGTTTTCTTGTACTCTTCTATTTGTTGTACTGTACTGATGTATAACATGTTTTGGCTGCTTTCGTAGAACTTGAAACATGTAGCATCATCATTTATATACTATTGGTTATATTCACTGCTATAGTTTATTTCAGTTGTGTATGGTTTCTACTTCCGTTGTTGTTGTATGTCTTATTTTTCATTGTGCTGCACTACACTTTGACAAATGAAGGCATAGTTTCCCCACTATCAGACCTGGGACCTCGCTGCTAGTAGGGAGCCTCTGGCATTTGGGGAAATGCGCTTGAGGTCACGTGGCGAACCGGGTTCGGGGTACTCATTTTGTTGCACCCGGATCCGGGACGATACATATAAGTCCCCATCCTTAAACATTACATAATCATGAATTATATTAATAATTCAAAATGAGGATCTTTTCAGGTTTAGAGCATTATATAATTAGGTCATAACATAAACATAACCATTTGAATATTACATGTATACACTTCTACGTAGAATCTATTTCATTCATAAAATAATAACTCTTAAGAGAGAAAAATATGTTTAAGTTAATGTTTTAATCATCATGAATTTTCCTAGATCCCATCATTTACCCTATTCCACATTCAATCCTGTAAAAAAAATTCAAATGAACACGATGAGCATAAAAATATTTGTAATTGATACCCAAAGAATGTAAAACTGTTAGTTTTTTAAAACAACAAGTAAACAACAAATGCATTAACATAATTAATAAATTTCATCTTTATGAATTAGAAAATACTATTCATTGAATAAAAGCTCATATATAACCCTTTTTAAATAAATGGTTACTATAAAACCCATTTAATGAACACATAACAGATAAAGGTAACATAATACATAAACCTTATTAGATGGAATAACTATATATTGGACATCCACACATATCACTAAACGGAATAGCTATACAGCTGACTTCCATAACCAATGATTTGGAGGTTATAACATAAACTATCATCCTTATTTTATCACAGAGCCACCCATCATTTGGTTCATCACATAACAACTCGTCAAATTTCCAAGTACCATAATATACTTCAAAGACATAAAATATTCCAAATATCAAAATTTCACTAATAACATTTCATTTGTAACCGCAATAAATCATTTCAAGATAGTGAAATAATCAATCCATTTCAAAAATCATTTTCAATAAAAAAACTACCAAAAATGGAATAAAGGGTTTTTTTTCTTTTTAAAAACATTATGGTTTATAATGAAATCCACGAAATAATTACAGTGGCAGAGAGGTCATGGTCGTCGCATACGTTAAAAAACATTCCTTTTGATGTTTAGAAAAATCCTTCATAGAAAAAAGAATTTCATTGAATGAAAATAAAATTCAATGGGGATTAATATAAACCATATAAAAGAATGAGTGGTATATTATCAAAACATGTCTCAATGAAAGGACATTGATATAAATTCCATTACCTCATTTCCAACATAACTATTTCATTATATAATTTCTGGAATAATAAAGATATGATAATTTATACATTCTTCAGAACATTTTTAAATTATATTATTCATTTTATATCTCTTATTTCCTTGATATATGAGTTACCTAATTTTTTTATTGCATATCATACATTTTTTCAATGTTTGGAACTAGATTAAGAAAAATGAACTTGTTTTAATTAAAAATTGTCCATGCCATCAAAATTAAATATTATTTGGAATGATATTCATGTTTTAGATATCATATATATCATACATATCCATTATATATGTATTTAGAATAGTCCATAACATTTTGATATAAGAAATGAAATGCACAGTTCATTGAGACGGTAAGCCGTACGTAGGCATGAATGGTACTTTCAATTATTTTTCATATTTAATGGAATAAAAAAATTGATAGATAGGTATATTATATGTATAGTTCAATATAATTGTTTTATATGTTACATAATTTCATTAATTAAATACTTTATACATTCCATGTATAGAATGAACGAGGCATATCACTTTGAGGGGGCTGTAGTCCGCACTTCCTCAAATTAAATAATCATATATATATATATAATGAAATGCATAAAGGTATGTTATAAAATATAATTACAGGTGCATTGATATAAATAAATATCCTTAATATCGTATATAATAATAGTTCCTTCATAATCCTCACCCTGAGAGGGGGTAGGGTAAAATTGAACAATCATCGTTTCCTAAGACTGCAGTTCGTTGTATACAGAAACAGTATGTTCGTATCCATTAGATGGGGGTATGGTTAAGTGTATTTCGAATCTGTATCCCAATAATAACCTAGTATATTTAGGATAATGGTGTTTATATATAAAAATAATAATTATATTTGCATAGGGAGTGCAGAAGGAAAAATAATGGGAAAAAACATGAGAGAAGATGTTACCTCAAATCGGGTAACTTCATTCAATTTGATCATAATGGCTCTCATGAATTGCCTCCTTCCTTGGGGAATGAATCTATGAGTAATAGAGGGATTTTGAATGATTATTTGGGTAGAGTTTGGATAAGCCCAGGGTTTTAAGATGTGTGAGTAAAGGGTTAGAGGTGGGGTCTTTTTATAAGAGGTAGGAGGGGCTCTGTAGGAATGACTGAAATTATTATTTTATTATAATATGCTTTTCCGTTTTAAATGGTCCATAACTCATTATATTAGACTCTAAGATGAATATATGTCTAAATACAATCATCCAATAAAAATTGGGAATGTTTTTGATATTTTTTAATCCTTATCTTTTTTATTAAACCCTTTGTTAACTTATTTAACTATTAACATGTTTTATTGTATATTTATAATATATGGTTAATATATTTTCTATAAAATGCCAAGCGACCCAAAATGGATCATTAATGAAATTTGATACATAATATATTTTATTTCATGGAATATTTTAATTTTAAGACTATTTTATGATTTAATAAAATATTAATTGATTTAAAACGCATTTATGTCAATTTTTATACTATTCATATCATGACTTTTTAAAAATCCATAAAAAAATTGATTTATTAGAAATAAATTCATTAATTTTAATATAAAAAGTAATAATCATCCATAGAATTCAGTTATGACATAAAAAGATTCAAAATAATTTTTTTAAAATATTTATACTCTCATTTATTAAAAACATTTATTAATGATGTAATAATTACATCATCATTATGTCATAAATAAATTTATTTATTTTGTTTTCTCAAAATTATAAATAAAATAAAACGATGTAGGAAATTTTATTAGTTTTATAATGACTATATATATTTCTAATTATATATATTATATAACCCCACATTAAAATTGTTTCAGAAAAAAAAATACATGTTTATTTTATTTTTATTTTAATTTAAATAAAAAGTGATTAATGTAATTATCTTACCCATGTGGCTTCCAAAGGACAAAGGTTATACCCAGGAATTTTATTGGATGTTAATGACTAAACCAATAAGGTTAGGACAAGTGTTAATGTAGTTTTTTGTTATTATAATATTATTTTTTCCTTGAATTACCGTATTTACCTTTAACTGCGGTAAATAAAAATCAAAATTTACTATTCACTAAAAAATATTCTCATCCTATTGAACCACATTCTACTTACTGATGACAACCATGTATGTTGGATTTTTTAAATTCAATTCACAAAAGTAGTAAATTTCTGCTAAATGATGATTTATGGGTTTTTACTACCATGGAGTGTTTTTTAGTATTCATAAAAAATTAAACATTTTTAGAAAAATACCAAAAACATATACCAAATATAATTTTTATATTAAAAATCAAAAATTTATTTCTATTTTACCATATTTAAAAAAAATAAGATTCCTTAAATAATTTAAAATTAAATTCGTTTGTAAAAACTAGAAAGTGTGTTTTTAAGAAGTAAAAACAACAAAATGATTGACATGTATTTGTATCCAATTTCAAAGTTAACTTATTTCCAATGAACAAAATTGGATTAAATAATAACAATATAATTAAATGAAACTTTAAAACCATTTAAAAAGATAATCTAACCATATAAATTAATCTGATTGAAAGACAATTTTGACTTAAAATGCAGTATTTTCACTATATATTAAAAATGAACTTTATTAGAAAAATAAAAATATTTTATCCAAAGTAAATTTTGATATCCCGATTCTAATGATGATGTTTATTTTTTAAAATTAAACATATAAATTTAACAAAATATAGATTTAAAAAAGGTCCTCCATCAAATGACAGTAAAACGACCTTTACAAAAATATTAGAGTAATTTAGGCTAAAAATTGGATTCATTCTCATTTTAAGCCTCTCAAATTCATTGGATAAATGTAAACACGTTTAATAAACATGTATAATAATTTTATAGTTATTTATTTTCATTCCATCTAATACAATGTCTAGGAGTCAACTACCATTTAAAATAATAATATTACTATATTATTTTTCATTATAACTCAACATTGTGTGCAACCTAAGATTTCAGAGAAATTCATTGTGTCATGTTGAGTACACTATTGGACATATAATCCCCATTTAAGTAAAATAAATATTAAATTCACAAATATTAATAATTATGATAATTTCATATTCATTATTCCCCCAGTATTTTACAATCCATAACATGTGTCATTGTGTTAATATGTCCACGATTTTTAAAATATTAGTACCCATGGTGCATTTTGAACATATGGAAAATTATTACATTAACTATTGTATCCACCACATCATGCATTCCTATTAGTGCATCTCATTCCCCCATCCATCATAGAAATTTTGAAAAACATAATTAGAAAAAATTAATAAAAATAAATTTGAGAATATAATTATATCCTCGAATAATTATGCTAGCTCCATATAACTAATGGTTTTCTCCATGGTTTTTCATCCCAATTACCTATTGTTCATAGGTGAAATGATATGTAATATAATGAAGGGATTTGAATTAATATTACCATGTCATTATAATTTCCTTTCCAAATAATAATATTTTACTAGTTAATGTCAAGTACCCCTTGACATTAGAAACCATCACATTCTTATTTTCAAAAAAAAACTTGAACAGAAGGCACACACGTTTCTCACAAGGTTCACCACCAATATGTGTGATTTTTCCTTACTATTCATAAGATAATTATGAGACATAGATGTATCAATAATTTAATAGTGTGATTAAAGTAGGGTATGTGTCATCCTTAACCTAAATTCAATCCATAATAAAAAATTATCTTCCCTTTCATGATACTAGATCAATATGGTTTAAAATGGTATCAAAAAAATAAATGAAAATTCTTGGTCAAGGATAGTGTCGTATTCTCACCGATTCACTAACCAATTACTTATTTTGAAGGAATAGTGTTTTATTAATATATAAACTATATTACCTCTTAGAAATTTCCAAAAAAAATCATTATGTAATTAATACTACCTCTTCTAAACCCTTGTTTTTGTTGTCACCACCTCCATATGGTTCTGTATCCTAATTCACAATTTCCCCTTCCAAAATTCTAGAAAATAATATACATTGTCAACCAAAATTTTAAAGACCATGACTTCAGTAATTATATTTAATGAATTATTAGTTCCACTAAACATTTATAAATTTAATACCATATTCACTACAATATTCCAAATTAATGGATACTTCAGTTTAATATCTCGTTTCCTGTATTAGAACACCTTATTCATTACAAGATAAATCATTTCTATCTATTTTAGAGTAATTTAATTTTTTAACATTATTTTGAATCACTCTAATAAAATGTTCAACTAGGTCAACTCTTTACCTTTTACAATTATAGCAACATACCCCACATGAATTTTTTATAGAGAAACTATAGGTTTGAACAAAGACTCCCAAATCACAACCAACGCTCTAAAGGTTAACTCAAAACAAGCGGTATTGTTATGTGATTTTGAATCTCCCAAAAGTACATATCCACAAACCCATACAATTAATTTTACATTCTATAACATAGTTATAAATCTAAAAATCCATTTCTATATTGAAAAATCAACTTCACCTATTTTAAGTGTTCCTTATCAAGATTCAATATAAATTCAAGCTCCCTCTTGACTTAATAACTTGATGTACAAATGATTTAATAATCATTTTTTAATTTGTAGTCTATCTTATTTCCAAATAAAACAGTATTCCTTAATTAATTTCCACCTAAATAAACCTCAAAATACCATGATGATATTTTCCATTATTAATAATTTGGAAGTCTATGAAAATCATTAATCAAATGATCTCTATATTTTAATTTATTCAAAAAGATAATCTTGAAATTATATTGTTTGGTTATCATAATTAGAGTCAAAACCTTTCTTTTTTTAATCAATAGAACTATCAAACCAAGATCATATAATATAATATTTAAATATATATTCAAATAACCACAAAACACTCCTTCTATAATACTAAAATCATACCACAGAAGAGTCAAGAGGCTCGGGTTCAGTGGTTAGAAGTGGTGAGGCTCGAGACCAGTTTTGAGGCAAGACAAATGGCGGTGATGCTCGGGACAGGTAGACAAGACGTGGCGGAAAGGCATGACAGTGTGGCACACCAATTTTTGGGCTATGGGGGTTGGGGTTTTGTGGGTTATGGGGGTTGTGGGAGTGTTGGTATCCAAGGAGAAGTGTCAGGTTATTGAAAAAATTGAATTTTTTAGCTATAGTTTTTAACAAACCGCACATAAATTATTTAAAAAAATTTATAGTGGTTTATTAAACTATTTCTACACATTGAATTTGGTTTAGTGAATGGTATAAATAATTTTATATATTATTATAATAAGATAAAATTACCTTCTATGATTATAATTTATTGTTATCATGAAATATAATTTTATTATTCCAACAATTCTTCATATAAACTATGCATATTAAGAATAAATTTCCAATGGGAGAAATGAATATTAAATTTTTATGGCCCCAAGAAGATAATTTTATTCCAAATAAATAACATAGAATTGTTTGAGTTGGAAAAAATAATTTTATTATTATTATGGATATGTTAAAATAGGTTATAAATTGTAGTGGAATCAATGTGATCCATAAACCATTTTAACATATGAGGAATATGTCTATTGTGGAACATATCTTGAAAGAACCTCTAATATGCAGTTGGTTATGTAAACCAATGATATTTGAAGTACTTTCTGAGTCCATTTAGATTATATTATAAGTCATAGTATAAAATTATTTAAAGTTAACACTTACTATATTCCATTTTAATGGTCAAGACTACCAATGTAGGTAAATTGTTTTGAAAACGAAATAAAAAATTGAGCTTACCACCATTGAATGGGAAATATTTATGGAAAATATCAATGAAAATACTTTCCTTAGGTTTTTAAAATTATAATGGAGAATAAATTCATTAAATTGAGGATTAATGAGTAAGATTTAATGGTTGCATATGCATAATACATCACCTGATTGGGAATTTAGCACTCCATTTTGAGGTACATGGCAATTTTTTATGTATTTTTAATATATATATAGTGATTTTTAAATATTTTGTGAGGTTAATAAGGTTTTCCATTCTATGGAGTCCTTTATAGAGATGCATGATCATAGAATGGTCATTACAGACTGTGCACCACATCCACAAAATAGTGGGGCTTATGGAAGGATGGACAGTAGCTCCGCACGATTGGAGAATAGTTTGACCAAACCATGTGGATTCCTAGGAAAAAAAGTATTCCTCAAATATAAGGAAATTCAAGGTTGGTGAATGAATTTTCTAATCATGTGAGACAATTGTGTGTTGTGTGGCCTAAGATTAGTAGCACCACATAGTTAGAACATAGTTTTCAAAACCATGTGATGAAACCATGCGATGTATAAGTATAACTCTTTAATGAGTGAATTTAGCACAAATTATCTTTTTTTATGTTCTCAAATTTCCAGTTACACTTATAGATCGATCTTTTTTTCTCCCAATCTGAGAGAGATTTTCCCCTTCGATCTAAGAGAAATTCCTAGGAAAATTAATGTTTTTTGGGGGACCTAATTCATTGATATGTTTCATTTCTTCCTCATTATTCCTAGATCCATAGATATTATCTCTCTTGTAACCATAGATCTAGTATGTTATGGATATATATGTGTTATGAATTCTTCATTACTGAAACATGTTAGATACAATGAAATGAACATGAGTAGTGATCGTATCACGAAATTGTTTACTTTTACTCTTTCATTTTTACAATGTTTTAGAATTAGGGGGATTCTATCTCAACTCCACTTGATTTTATCATGAAGTATTACTTTTCAATTTTTTTTTCTGGAAATGGATGTGAAATCTTTATGTGACACTTGATGGAAATTTTGTTTTGTAATTATCTTGAAAATTGTTAAATGTTTAATAGTTTTTGAAAAACACTATATTTTTAATTTTAAAAAATATGTATTAAAATTATGGTTTTGTTTTTATTCATGTAATTTTCTTTTTGAAATTATGTAAAATAAGGAAATCATTTTATGTGAAATGGTTTTTATAGAAACTGGATTTCTGTAAATAAGGTAGTAGGATTATGGAATAAATTATTTATATTGAGTTTAATGAGATGAATATTATTCATGAACTACCACTATTA
Source organism: Viscum album (assembly GCA_963277665.1). NCBI lineage: Eukaryota > Viridiplantae > Streptophyta > Magnoliopsida > Santalales > Viscaceae > Viscum > Viscum album. Next base: position 1,098,719,556 of record OY728138.1, on the reverse strand, counting down.
AAGTGACATTTAATAGATGTATAGTTCCATAGATATTGGAAAAATAGGGATTTAGTGTGTGGTTGTCTTTGTGTGTGTGGCCTTGGAGAAAAGATTATTCCCAATAATATTAAAAATATTTAAAAGTAGTTACTTATAATTTAATATGAAAATGTCTTTATGTATTGGATATGAAATGTTTTTTTCAATAATAATATTTGTTATAAATTTTTTTAAATGTTTTCTACTACTGATATGAGTTGGTAATTTTTTTGGAATTCCTATAATATTAAGGATCACCCCCTTTTTTGGGAACTATTTAGAATTCATAGAAGTTATCCATTAAGACACAGGTAAAGGAAATTTACCTAAGATATTTAGTGATACTTATTTTTTCTGTGGTATTGGAATATGAAGTTGGATAATCAGTATGGTTGGATGTTATTTTTTTATGACAATTAGGAGTTTTGAGTTCTCTTTCCTTTTTGGGGAACATGTGTATATATTTTGGTTTATTATTCTACAAAAATGTGGTTCATTGTTTTGGTTATGTTTTGTGATAAATATTAAACTCATGAATCATGTATTGGTTGCATTTTTCTTATAATTGGGGGTTGGATGTTTTATATTTAAATTACAAAATCAACCCCAAAATGTTCATGAGGACCGTGTAAATTATTTCTACCATATGGTGTCATGGGGATGCGACCTAAGGACTGTTAATTCCACCACCACATCCAATTAAAATGGTGATGGGTGGTATGTTTTAAAAGGTATCCTCTTATTTGGACATCGAAAAAAGAGATAGTATCATCCCATTAGGTCTATTACTTATGAAATGGAATTAAATTCATTTGGACAGTATATCATTTTTGGAAAACACGAATCACCATTTTTCGATGTTTGACATATCAGAAAGTGTCATTTTATTGGATCCTGTAGTTTGAAATATTATAGTTCTATCTCTTGGGATGGTAGAAAGAATTTGGATTGTCAGAACATGAAATGTATACCATAAACAGGTGTAATTAACCCCTTTATTCTAAAATTCATGTTTCAAGGGTGTTATGGTACATGATTTTTTAAGACACTTATATGTAAACTATCAACTAATTTTTATAGGTTTAGATGATGGGTGATTCATGAATTTCAATGATATTATGGAATCTCAATAGTACATCATTGTTCATTATGGTTTTAATGGTTTAGAAATCAGAAACAATAGTTCATTTTTGAAAATACTTATATGATTATATTGAAAATTATATTTGTTGTATTTTTTTAAAAAGGATGAGATATTGATGATTATTTTATTATAGAATTAAATTTTATGATATGTGTTAATGTTATATATTTTTGTTACCAGGCCTTCATTTTAAAATGAGTGATATTAATTGGAGTCTTTTTCTTTGTGTGGTGAATGAGGCCATGTATGTGTCATAGTAACCAATCAAAAATGGATTTTGAAAATAAGGTTGCAATTATTTCATTGGTCAACCAACAACACGTTCAATGGATTTCCTAGGATTTATAGGAATTGAGTAAGGGTAATAGAAATGAGGAACCATGGATAGTGGACCATTCAAATCAGTTCCAAAAGAAGAATCCTCCTCTCATTTATTAGGACTATAAGAAAAAAGAATAACATTGGTTGAATATGATTAATAAAATCATTGATATCATTGGGAAACAATCATCAATGAATGTGAATTTGGAAAATTATAAGGTGATGTATTTAGAAATCCAATATAGGTAATCCGTAGTTTTGAAAAATTTAACAAATTAAATAGATAAGAGGATTTTGAAGAAATATTAAAAAAAATTATATCATCACACAATTCCAATTTCTAGAAAATTTTATTCATCAGTTTGAAGTAACAATATATCATTATGATAGAGTAGGACGCTAAATTAATGAATTTATTATGATTTACCCTAAAATTTTATGCTTATATATACTTCAAGTAAAAATTGTTTTACTCAGGATTATGAAAAAATATTCTCTCAAAGATCTACATCCTTTAAATAAATAATTATAATGATATAGAAAATAGAGAGACAATATAAGAAAAGTATATATCAGGAAACAATATTAGAGGGACAATGTTTATCTCTATAGGAACTGGTCGAAACTATAATTCAGGATATAAGTGGACAAGGGAATCCCACTTGAATAGTGCTTAGAAGAATTAAAATCAAACTATTGGATCAATACAATTTCATCCTCGAACAAAATGTAGGATAATGTATTTTTAAAATGTTTTACAAGGATAAATCATGTGATATTGAATAAAACCCACAAGATCATGCTACAATTGAAATAATATGGGAATGTAATAGATCTATTGTCACAATTCTCTCATCCATAGTGATAGAGACTCATCTAATGTTTCGCAGACATCATTTTCATTGATGATATGAGTGAAAGAGTATAATTATTATTATCATAACAGTGTAATTCATGCAGAGTCTAGAAACACCAAGAAACATGAAACAGTGAAATAGCAATGAGGTTAGAAGGAGAAAAGTGATGTGAGTATGTAACTATACATATCTATGAGAGTGGTCATGGATTATTATGATGGTCATTCAATGTGATTAGTATGATTATTTTCAATTAGTACCATATAAATGTAATTTTTGGAATGGGTGTGTCCCAATCTTTTATTTCTTCCCATGTTGTTGATTATATTGGGGTTTTCTGTTTAGATGATGCCTTCTATTTAAAAACTAAAAATTGTTCCAAAAACAAATATTGTGTCATTCCTTTATGTCAAAATATTGTTCCATTAATATTGATGGCGCCCGATTTATTTCGGAATTTACTATTCATGAACTGAATGTCAACTGCATGATTTTTTATATGTATTGGTAGACGTCATCCAAGGACCACATCGAATGTTCTTCCATAAAGGATATTTTGACATTTATGGAATGCGTTGGGTATCTTTTTAGGGGAGATTGGGGTGTAAAGGCTTGTAATGTAAGACATTAAGCACTAGTGGTTGGATCCATATCTTATCAGTTGGAAGCATTTATCTTGGTTTCTGTGGATGGAATTTTGAATGTAGATATTCCTTCTATTATTTATCGACTTTCCATCATTTCACCTGAAATTTCCTTATATTTCCACCCATAATAAAATTAGAGTTCACATTTGATCTTTTAAAAATTACCTATACTATATCACTTTCGTCTATCATATATAACCAACATAATTGAGATAATGGAATTTTTATTTTGTAGAGTTTGAATGTAAAGGGTTATTTTGACCAAGTACATATCCACTAGAATCAACATTTCATTTTTAAAGAGGAGATAGAACACGAAACATTTTTTCGATTTTATAAATATTAATAATGTTACGATAACTAATCATAAACCACTTCCACATAATGATTTTATTTTTAATCAATATATGGCAACATAGTGGTTCAGAAAACACTTCTTATATTCCTAATATCACCAATTTTAATTTTTTAAGGAGGATACTCTAATGTTGGATTTTAGAAGAACATTTTCCCATTTTTAATATTTCATTATACCTTTTGGTCATTTAATTCACTATACATCTTTATGGAAATAATGAATCGAATAATTATAAGATATCTAAATTCTATTGTGGTTTTGTTTTTGGTGATATACTGGTTTATTCTAGGGAAAGTTAGATCATCAAAAAATAATAGATATAGTATTGGGTATCTTTTGGGAACAATGTATGCATGAAATTGAATTAATGTGTTATTTTGAGATACAAGTGGTACATATCCTTTCCCACATAATTTCATAAATGTGAATTGATAATGATTCAAGTATGATATATATTGGTATCTCTTCAAAACAGTGGATGAAGTTTATTTATATATACATCTTAATTTGACTAATTGGATAGTGATAATGTTTTGTACCTTATTTTTTATCTTTGGAATCACCGTGATATATGTTCCATGGAAATGCTTTTATTTTTAATGGAATGGTAAATATCAAAAATCCTTTCCACAACATATGGTTAGACATACATCTTCATATATCATCATATATCCACTTTCTGTATAGGGATATGTAGTCTATTTTGATTCCTCAGGATCTAGGTTGTGATGTGTTCACATATATAGAGATGATGTTGTTACTAAGGTCTAACAAGAGTTACAGATTCTTGAATAAAATACCCAACAGATGATTTGGAATTAGTTATTACGGTCCATGATTTGAATACATGTCACCATTAACACATTGGTGATAAATTAAAATTGTTTGTGGGTCATAAATATCTAGAACACATGTTCTCATGAATATATTTGACTTTATGAAACATTAATATATAGAGTGTCTGTAGATATATGATTTCAAATTGATGTACACCTCAGTTAAACACAACTTTGTAGAACATTCATTGAGTACAAATTCATATGATCACTTTGATAAAGAGGAATCATACCAGTGGAAAATAATGTTTGTCATAGATGTTGTCCATATTTATTTATTTCCCCAAGGTGATGTCACTATTTTCATTTCATTTTAATTTTATATTTATTTTATTATAGAAGATAGAGTTTCTGAAACATCTGGCCCTAATTATTTTACTATGAAGTCAAAAATCAATTGGTGGTATAATACTGATAGTTTAATAGTGGACGGATGTTTAGTGTTATAGTTTTTATAAGGGGTGGTCCTATCTTTGGATGGTTCGTATCAAATTCATTGCGCCTACCACTATTCTATAGGTACTTTTCACCATGGGTACAAGAAATTTTATATTGATTTGAAAGAATAGTTTAGGAAGGTTGGCCTGAATAGTTCTATAATGGACTATGTGTTGAGATGCCTTACATTTAAAGAGGTAATGTTTGAGTACTAACAACCAATTAATAAATTGAAGTGTAAACAAATTATAGTTTGAAAATGGGAGAATACATCCATTGATGTTGTAAAAAGATTACCAAGAATGGTTAGGATACATAATTCCATATGGGTGATGTGGATCAACTCACAGTAGTGACTCACTTTATCTAGATTCATGAAAATAATGTGTTGGAAAAAATTCAAAAATATAAATTTTGGAAATTTTAATGATGCAATAAAGCCTAGTTACGATTGTATCAGATAAGGACCTCCAGTTCATATCTCATCTTTGTAAAACCTTCCTAAATTCCTCTAGAACGTAGTTGGAAGTGAGTACAAATTATCCTCCCGAAATATATGGATAGTCTGAACATTAATTAAAATCCATGGAAGACATTTTTAGTTTATTTGTGGTGGAATTTAGTGGATTATTTTAATAAAACATTCAATTAGTATGGTTCCCAAAATATATTTGTTACAAAGCCTCGATACATATAAATTCTTTTTAACAATTATGTGGGAGTCCTTGTCTTAGTCCAATTTTTTTTGTAGAAACATGTGAGATTTCACCAATTTCATCTAGTCTTATTAAAGAGATAAAAGATAATATTAAATTTATCAGAAATAGGGTGGATACAACTCAAATTATTTATAAATCATACATAAATCACTATATATGATCATTTTTATTGTTGTTGAGTGATCATGTGTTCTTAAAAATATTTAAAAGGCTTCGGAACTGTATTTATGATATGCATTGAATGTTATAACCACATTACATAGGATATTTTAAGATATATGAATGATTTAGTTTGGTGAAACATCTAATTTGATTTATATCAAGGTTTAGTTTAGTGCCCAATGGGCTTCAGGAATGTATGTTAAATAAGTAATAGACTGATCATGACCATTTGATTCAATGGGTTCACATTGACCTAGATCCAGATTATATGTTGATTAATATAATTTTATATATATTTTATTGGTAAAATAAGAACTTTTATGGGTAAATCAAAGTTCTAGTGAGGGTTTAATGGAAACATGGTCATATTAAATAGTATACATGTGACTGTAAAAATTAAATGGTAGAGAAATAATGAATTTTGTTTAGAATATCAAGTGGTTTTTACATTACCAGGAGGGAAATGGAAATTTAAGGGAGAATATTTAATCCTAGTTAAAGGTACATGATCATTTATTTATGAATTTTATGTATATTTAATTATCGTTATATGTTTTAGGTGGTTCAACGGTGTTTAATCGTTCATTGGAGTCCTTTTTGGAGGTGTAAAGTTAGTATAAAACACGAACCCCATCTAAGAAACCAGGAAACATGTGGTATGATAGAAAATAGATCTGGATAGTTTGTGAATGGTTTGATAAAACAAATTTGATGGCTAGAAGAACCTATTCATATAGTGATAAATGGAAATGAATTGTTGGTGAATAATATTTCTAACCATACAATACAATCATGATAAGAAAGGCATTAAAAGAGTAGCACTACAAAATTATTTAATAGTTTTCAAAACCATGTAACCTAACCATTTATCATATATGTGGACCACTATAAATAATAATAGAAATAATTATTTTCCCCTTATTATGTTTTCTCTTTAATCATATCACAACATAAATTATTTTTTCTACGAATCTATGAGGGATGATCCCTTTGATCTAGGAGAGATCATTAGGTTAATGAATGTTTTTTTGAGCCCCTATTTCATCATTATGATCCCAATCATCCTAATTATTCTTAAATCTAATGTTATTATCTCTCTCAGAAATATAGTTCTAATTTATTAAGAATTGATCAATCTGTTATGAATGGTTTATGATGGGATATTTTCAAATCATATGAATTGAATGTGAGTGACGATCAAATCATGATGTTTTGTCATTCCTTAATTTATTTTTTTCTCAGAAATTTTTTGTATGTTTATCCACCCTTGACTCTACATGATTAAAACTTCTAGGATTATTTTGTGGTTAACATTTATTATTAAAATGTTTTTAAATAGTTTCTTGACTCTTGATAAAATTTCAGTTTTGTTATTCGCTTGAAAACATTGGGATGTTTGTTGGTTTTTATAAAAAACATTATTTATAATTTTAAAATGATTTATTAAATTATGGTTCTTTTTTTATTATTGTTTAGTTGTTGTTGAAATGATTTATAAGAATTATATTGTTTTATATGAAATGGATGGAATGAAAACTTATTTTTGTAAATTATGTATCATGATGTTGTCATAAAAATATGTGTGTGATTTAAATGGGACGTATAGTGTTTGTGAAGTACCACAATTGAAGGAACAAATTATGGTAGTGATTTTTCATTATCAATGGTAATACCAAATATGAGTGTTCATGTATTGATGTTAGTGAAGGCATTGGAATAATATTATTCCAAATATAGTGAGAAATTTTTAAAAGGATCTCTTAATGTTTTACTTGTAAAATGAGTATGTGTATTTTATATGAATTTTTTACTTCTATAAATATTTTCATAAAATTTTCTAGAATTATTTGTCCATGTAGTTTTTTTGGTGATCACATTGGTGAAATCATTCTGAGTTTAGACCCACCCCCTTCTTGGGAACTATTGTGAATTTTTATATTCTACCAATTGAGACATAGGTAATGTCAAGGTATATCATTTTTTAGTGATTATTTTTTATACTATTCAATGTCATGTGGATTTGGAGTGTGGAAAGGGTTGTGTGTTTCTAGTTAATATCACTTTGGAGTTTTGTGTTTTTTTGAATTTATTTTCAAATTCTAAATGTATTTTGGTTTTTTTCTTGTACACAAATGTGGTTTATTTGTTTTGTTATTATTTCAGTTGTATTTTAAATTAATTCATCATAAATAGCTAGGGATGTTCTTATTTATGTTTTTTGTAATTTTTATTTGCAAAAGGGATAATCAACACAAAAATTTTCTGAAGACCATGGAATTTATTTCTTTCCATTGGTGTCTTAGGTATTTAAAAAAAGACATAGTAACACTAAATCCTCTTCCAAATCCAATTGGTGAGGGTTGTATGTGTAAGAACCCAGACCATCTGTTCAGGTATGTTTTTCCTTTTTCTAGAGTTTTTGAGAAAAGAGGAGTTTCTAGACATTTATGAAGTACATGCTGTGTACTTTATGAGTACACGCCATGTACATCATTATCACGTGAGGCCGTGTACTAGCCATGTAAGGGCCACACACACGGTCGTGTGGGCTGACGTGGAGGCTGCCTAAAGCGGAGTACGAAAACAGTAAGTACATGTCGTGTCTCTTTTTTTTCATTAAAGGCACTGGGGTACCATTTGACGGACATAACACCCTTCATTTAGCTTTGTTTTGTCTAAGAGGGAGGGTACGGCCACAGATCATCGACAATCCATCGAGCCTCCGTTCGTCCTTTGATTCTAACATCGTCGGGTGTGTTGGAAACGCAGTGATAAGCTCTTCCTTCTTCTAGAGCATCATTTTCAAATTCGTTCTCTTTTCCATGTTATCATGGGTTTAATGTCTTAGATGTTTTTTTAAATCTTTGACATTCTAAAGCAATTCAAGCCTCATAGTTCAAGTATATTGGTCTCCTAACATCAAGGAAGGTGGTTTGTTCCTTTATGTAGAAATCCTTTGAGTATTTTGTGCAACTTCCACCAACACCCTTGAATGTGGTATTGCGTGTTTCCTTTTTTGACTTTTTTGTTTTTCTACATTGCTTTCTTCCTGTTTATGACTGTTTGGTCTAGTTATTCCTGTTAGGCTACTTCCAGTTCCATTGATAGTTTTTAGGATGGTGTGACTGTTGTTCTTCCATGCTAATATTCTGTTGAATGTTATCCAATTAGTTATTGAGGATACATTGGCCGTTACTTGATGAGATACTTTCTTACATTACACAGGGCTGTGAGAACCTAGTGGAATAGATCATATATAGAATGGACGTAAGGGCTTCTCTAGAGTGTCTTTATAATAAGATGTGAGACAGTAGGGGGAATTGATGTTGAGTGATTCCTCAGAGTGTCTATAGTTTCTCAAAGCAGTACATAGGGTGAATGAGATGTTGAGTGCTTCCCCAAAGTGCATTTAGTACGATATGAGACTGTTGGGGAAATTTACAGTGAGTGCTTCCCTAGAGAGTATATTATTTAGCTGAACTAGAGGGGTGAGACTATGTGTGCCTCCCTGAGGGCTGGTAGTACTTCTAGGTTAAACCATAGGGGTTAGGCCATGAGAACTTCCCAGAACGTTACCCGTTAGTTCTACTTTTTTGAGTGGATGTCTTCTTGTTTTTAAATTATATGCTAGAAATTGTAGGTTATTTGCTATTGAGTACTTTCATGTTTACTGTTTTATGTAATTTTACCTTCCATATATTCATTGACTATTAGGAACAGATCTTCGAGTGGTTTCCTATTGGGATTTTGTCTCACACCCTATTTGGGTCATGATTTTGGGTGAAAATAGATTATATTGTTTTCAGTATAGATAAGGGAAAGCGCCCTTCTACTTCATGTTCCTGATTGCACTGAGCTGGAGAGCGTGGGACCAAGCTAAGGCTTGCGATGCTGAGGAGTTCTTTATCTGTTTTCCTTTAATACTTGGGTTCAGTACTGTATTCATCATTGTGACTTGTTTGGATGCTTTCCTAGATGTATTTTTATTATGCATCATTTATATATTTTTCTCCAGTTGTTTATTTATCAGTATTCCTCTATTTTCTTTTGTTGGATATTTACTACTTCAGCTACTGCATGTATTTGTGTACTTCTACTGTGTACTCTACCAATGAGGTCATAGTATCCCCACTATCACCCCCATGGCCCTCACTACTAGTCGACATCCCCTAGCTTTCAGGGAAATACGCTTGAGGCCATGTGACCTACCGGGTATGGGGAGCCTCTGGGTGGATTCCAGAACCATAAAGTTACAAAGTGGTATCAGGGTGATTCTTTTCTCTTGAATTACTTTTTGGAACCTATAGCCAGGTATAGGATGGAATAGGTACTTGGTAATAAGTTGTTCCCAGGAGTAGCTAACTCGTGTACAGGGAAAATCCATACTACCTCGTTTATGGAAATTTTATTGGGTTTCAATTTTACAGTTGATTTGATGTCACCTTTGGGTGATTCATATGCTTTGTTCTATTACTGTTGTTATTATTTTAGTTATATTTCTATCGCAACACAATGAGATGAGGGTATGCCATCTCATGCACCATATAGGCACTTGTTAGAAATCACATGCTAGAAATGTTTTCCATTCCATCTAGGATGTATTCATTATTTCATGTTGTTATGATAGACGTTGTGCAGAATATGCATGTTGTCGGGATATTTTCTCTTATAAAATACCTACCGTTTGATAGAGAATTTGTTAGTATAGTGCTGTGCAGAAATGGTCGCCAAACATTGGTTCTTGAGGTGTTATGGGCCCTCATGGACCGGAATTTTGTGTATCATTTCTTGTTTTCCTTGCTATAACTTGTATAAGATGCCAAGATTTGATTCGTGGGGAGTATGGGCCCTCACAGATTGGAATTTGGAACCTTAACATTTGTTTTATCTGTATTCTAGGCTATGGAGCAGTTTCTGAGGCTACTGCCTGGAAAAACCCAGAATACATGGTGTGTACTTTATGAATACATGTCCTATAGTTTTTTAACTGTGTCACTGACCATGTGGGTAGGGACATAGTGTTATGAAAAATAATTCCATAACACGCCATGTACGATACTTATACATCGTGTTGTAGTGAACATATGTCTAACCCTATGACTAAGGACATGGATGGTTTAAGTTTGACTATAAACATTGTTTCCTAATTCCATACACCGTTCCGTGTAACCTAGGTACTCGGACGTGTCATGAACAACACCGGTCAGTGTCATCCTTTCTCATACAAGATGCGTCCTCCTCGAACACGCTGTGTAGTGTTATCCTTATAGTCAGCCATGTAACAAAACACATGGTCTATTGGGACATCTTAGTACATGTCATGTCCTTCTAGAATATGCCGTGTAGTTTGACCTCGGTACACAGGCTGTGTCACAAACAACTGGGGACAAGTGAAGCTTGTTGAGTACACATCGTGTCTTGGGTGAACATTCCATGTAGATTTGACATAGGAGAGCCGTCTGGCTTAACCATGTAGAAATACTCGGTCTAGGGAAGAGGTTTCAGGGACACACCGTGTGTTAGGATAACATGTCATGTTTTTGGGGTGTTACACGACCAGTGTTGAAAAAAGTACACACCCATCGAAATGGATTAAGGGAACATGCCGTGTAGTCTTTATACACATCATGTAGTCATGTTATGTAAATTTTGAATGCTTTATTTCCCCTGTTCCCTTCTAAAGCTCTTAGTTTTCAGTCCCTGATATTGTGATCTAAGGTGTGCATTTGACCTTGAAGAGTCATGGCACCAAGAAGTCCTCCAGTTGCATGCCAGTTTCCAGGCAGTGATTAGACGTCTAATATGGATGATTAGGGACTTCTCGCAGATCCTCCTGTTATTCTAGGCTTGGCACCAGCAGTGATACTAGTTACAGGCACCGATTCCCAGTTTAGGGAATTCATTCTGAGGATGATGCCGACCTTCCACGAAGCTCTGCCTCCTGTGTCATCTATGGCAGACATGACGTGGGGTTTCCAGTAGCAGCATCCTCCCACCTTCTCGGGTGAAGGAGGACCTCAGGCTGCAGAGTCATGGCTAGAAGCCATGATGGCAATCTTTGAGCATCTGGACATACCTCTAGAGAGGCGGGTCAAGCTCACTTCCTACATGCTGAGAGACTCCGGCAAGATGTGGTGGGATGTGATCTCAGAGGAGGTTCATCAGTAGGTTATTTCATGGGAAGAGTTTCGGCGCGTCTTTTATGACTACTTCTATTCGGATACCCTAAGGGATGACTGAGCCCAAGATTTCATGAGCCTAGAGCAGGGTACTCTTTCTTTCATGGAGTATTCCTATCATTTCACCGAGATTTACCGTTTCACACCCCTTTTGGGAAAAGATGTGTTGTTCTTGGCATGGAAATTTGAGATGATCTCAAACAAGAGATATTCTCATAGGTGAATATCTTTAGTCTGACATCCATCACTTCCATCGTCAACCATACACTGATTACAGAGCAAAATCTGAGAGATTCCAGAGCTGAGATCCAGGGAGGTTCCACTTCCAGAGTTAGTGCTTCACCAGCTGACAGCAGGAAGCACCGTAGGGAGTCTACGCGTGGGGATCCGAGGCAGAGAGACACATCTTCAAGTAGCCAGGTGGTATGCTACTAGTGTGGAAGAGCTGGGCATACAGGGCCGCAGTGCTAGAAAGACCCAGTGGACTACTGATCTTGTGGCATGATGGGTCACCTTCAGCACTTCTCTCAGGTTTTCTCACTAGCAGCTGCTGACATGGGTTCATCCATGACTCCTCATTCAGGAGTAGCGCCACTAGTTTCTCACCAGTCTAGGAATTGAAGTTATTCTGTCCGTTTAGGCCAAGGTGGAGGTCAAGGCCATTGCAGTTAGTCACTAATATTCTAGCGATAGTTGGAAGGATTAGATTGAAGAGGTCATGCAGGGTCACAGGGCCATGGTATTGGCCAAGATTTTACAGTGGAGTAGACCTAGTGGAAGCAGGATCCATGACCCTATACAGTTCTAGGTATGATCTTAGTAGCCTTGGTTTTATCTTCTTCTCTATTTGATACAATGGATTACCATAGCATTATCTCTGTTGCTATTGTGGAGAGATTTGGGCTCTACATATTTTCTACTACCGATACTTTGACTCTGGACACACCATTGGGGACTAGAGCGATTACTGTACGATAGTGCAGAGAGTTCCCTCTTAGGGTTGTGGGGTGTCACTTCTTATGGGTCCTCTATGTCCTAGAGATGATAGGCTATGATTTCATTATTGGAAAGGACTTCTTAGTCCCTTTCTAGGAAGTCATCGATTGCTATCGCCATAGAGTGATTTTAATATCACAAGAGGGTGGATCTTTTCTTCATTGAGATGAGTGGGATGTCTAGGTGAGTCGAGTTGGACCTAAGTATCCTAGGCTAGGAGGAGTTAAATCTCATATTGTTAGTCGATATATGGATGACTAGGGGAATTCACTATTAGACTTTCCTCCGATGGTGGATCATTTTAGAGATGTCTTTCCAAAGAACTTTTCAGGGTTTCCTCATGAGCATGAGGTAGAATTTTCTATTGAGCTCATTCCAAGAGTGGAGCCTGTGTCCATTCCTCCTTATAGGATGGATACACCTGAGTTGCAGGAGATCAAAAGGCAGTTGGAGGAGTTGTGGGAAATGGGATTCATCCGACCCAGTACTTCTCCTTGGGGTTCTCTTGTTCTGTTTGCGAAGAAGACACATGGTACTCTCAGGCTTTGTGTGGATTATCAAAATCTAAACTAGTTGACAGTCATGAAATGATTTCCCTTGCCGAGGATCGATGATCTCTATGATTAGATTTGAGGAGCCTGAGTGTTCTCGATGATTGTCTTGAGATACAGTTATAATCAGTTGCGCGATAGACCATCTGATATACCTATTACAACTTTTTGATGCAGGTATGGTCTATACTAGTTTATGGTTATGCCATTAGGCCTCATGAACGTGCCAAGATTTTTCATGGAACTAATGAACCGAGAGTTCCATCCACACTTGGAATCTTTCGTGGTGGTCTTCATGGATGATATCTTGGTGAGCTCTGACACTCGACATTAAGATGCTACCCATCGTGAGATCATTTTGAGTAAACTGAGAGAGCATCAGTTATATGCTAGGCTATCAAAATTCCACTTTTCGATGGATTAGATTCACTTCTTGGGTCATGTTGTCTCAAAGACAGGAGTATCAGTAGACTTATAAAAAGTGAGGGTAGTAGTTGATTGGGAGCAGCTGAAGAACTTATTTCAAGTACGGAGTTTCCTAGGGAGGGATGGATACTACAGGTGCTTCATATATGAGTTTTCACACCAAGAAGTACCACTAATAGGGAGGACCAAGAAAGGGGCGATGTTCTTATTGTTAAATTCTTGTGAGTCATCCTTTCAGGAGCTGAAAGGGAGTTTAACATCAGAACCAATACTAGTATTTCCAGAGTCGGGAAAGGGATAAACCATTTACTATGACACATCAGTTATTGGGCTGGGAGATGTGCTTATGCAGGGATATATAGTCATTGCATACACGTCTCAGTAGTTGAGGCCACATGAGAAGAATTACTCGATGCATGATCTAGAGTTGGAATTTTTTGTCCATGCCTTGAACTGTTGGAGACATTATATTCTAGTAGAGTATTTTGTGGTTTTCACTGACCAAAAAAGTCTCAAGTACATATTCACTCAGTGTGATCTAAATCTGAGATAATGCATGTGGGTCGAGTATATTCAGTCCTTTCACATTGAGCTTGCCTATACACATGGGAAAGGAAACACAATGGTTGATGCACTAAATAGGAGGAATTTGAGACCAGCAGTTCAGAAGGCCAGTAGTGATTGGCAGCTTATAGCTATGTTATCTGAGATGCATTTGAAGTTTCATGAAAAACATGGGTATACTTATCTATCTTCTGTAGCTATTACATATACGCTTCCTGATCGGGTATGAATGAGGCATCTATCGGACTCTGAAGGCCTAGTACTATAAGAAATATTGTTAAGAGATGACACTTTTTCTAGATGGACCGTACGCGAGGATGAGATCTTTCGTTTCCAGGGACATGTATTGGTGTCGGAAGACAAACCCGAGTAGCTGATGCGGGTCTTTCACTACTCAGTTTGGGTAGTTCATCCTGGCGTCACCATGATGTACCATGATCTACACCATCAATATTGGTGGCTAGGTATGAAGAGTGATGATTCTAGTTTTATCATAAGGTTTTCCACCTGTCACCAGGGGAAAGCTGAGAATTAGTGACCAGTGGGGCTTTTACAACAGTTACCTATTCCTGAGTGGAAGTGGAACGATGTCGCGATGGAATTCGTGACCAGTTTGCTGAGGTCAACTAGAGGGAAGAGTGTTTTTTGGGCTGTCATCAACATGCTTACAACGGTTTCCCCCTTCATGCTAATCATGGAGACCTTCAGTGTTGATGAGCTGGGATGGTTGTACATCCGAGAGATTGTATATCTACATGGAGTTCTACGCTCCATTATTTCAGACCGGGATACACGTTTTACGTCTTGATTTAGGTAGGGACTTCAGAAGGCTCTGGGCACACAGGTACTTTTAAGTACAACATACCACCACTAGAGAGATG
The DNA here is from genome assembly GCA_963277665.1 of Viscum album. Classification (NCBI taxonomy): domain Eukaryota; kingdom Viridiplantae; phylum Streptophyta; class Magnoliopsida; order Santalales; family Viscaceae; genus Viscum; species Viscum album. The sequence continues at coordinate 1,098,704,456 of OY728138.1, read as the reverse complement.
GACAGTCTGAGCGTACGATTCAGGTTCATGAGGATATGCTCCGGCATTCATACTAGACTTTGGAGGTTCTTGGGAGAAGCATATACATCTTGTGGAATTTTCCTAAAATAATAGTTTTCAAGAAACTTTTCAAATAGAACCTTACGAGGCCTTGTACAGTAGGCCTTGCCGATCACCTTTAAGATGGCTGGAGGTAGGAGAGGCAGCATTCCTGGGACCTCGTCTTTTTCAGGAGACCTCAGAGAAAATAGTGTTGATTTGGAAGATGATAGCTACATCATAGTCACGATAGAAGTTTTATGCTAATCAGTGGATAAAAACTCTATAGTTTGAGGTCAGGAATCAGGTTTTCCTGCATGTCGCAATGAGGCTGGGACACAAGAGGAATAGGAGATAGGTTAATATTTCACTGAAGTATATTGGTTCGGTTGCCTATTTGTTGTAGTTACCTCAGAGGTACCGAGATATGCACGATGTTTTCAACGTTTCTCAGCTCTGATGTTATTTTTCATACTCCTCTCATACCTTTCAACCTGGACACGTTAATCTCAAAGCAGAGGCATCATTGGAGGAGAATCTTATATGTATTTTCGATCACAGTATGAAGGTTCTCTTTGGCCAGTATGTTCCCCTAGTACGAGTGCTATATAAGAAAGGGAAAGTATATGACAAGTCTTTGGAGAGAAAGGCCGATGTATGATCGTAGTAACTGGAGTTGTTCAGGGCCTCTTTTTCTACACCTCACAATGGTAATTTGGGGTTGAATTTATTTAAGGGGTGAAGTTTGTAAGAACCTGGACCTTATTTTCAGGAATGTTTTTCCTTTTTCTGTGTTTTTTGAGAAAAGAGGAGTTTTTGGAAATTTTTGAAGTACACGCCGAGTACTGTATGAGTACAGGTCCTATACTTCGTTGTCACGTGAGGCCATGTGATGGCCATGTAAGTGCCACACACATGGTTGTTTGGGGTGACGTGGAGGCCGCCTAATGTGGAGTGCAGAAATAGTAAGTACACACCGCTTAATCCAAAAGTACACGCCATGCATTTTTTCTATTAAATGCACAGGGTTCACGTCTGATGGACATAACACCCTTCTTTTAGCTTTGGTTCGTCTGAGAGTGATGGTATTGTCACAGATCTTTGACGATCCATCGATCCTCTATTCTTCCTCTGATAATAAAATCATTGGGTGTGTTGGAACTGCAACGGTTGACTCTTTATTTTTCTCGAGCATCGTTTCCCAATTATTTCTCTTTTCCAAGTAATCATGGGTTGAATGTTTTAGACATTTTTGTAGATCTTAGATGTTTTAAGTTGATTAAAGCCCCTTATTTCAATTATATTGATCTCCTAACATCAAGGTAGGTGGTTTGTACCTTTATGTAGAAAATCATTGTGTATTTTGTGCAAATTCCACCAATACCATTGAACGGGGTATTGTGTGTTTCCTGTTTTTCCCTTGTTGTCTGCATGCTTTTCTTATATGCCAGAGTAGAGGTTATTGACTGTGAATAGGGTAATTTTCTATTCTTTGGATGTTTTTCCCATGCATGTTCTTCTTGTTTAGGACTGTTTGGTCTAGTTTTTCTTGTTAGGCTACTGTCTGTTCCATTTCTAGATTGTAAGATGGTGTGACTATTTTTCTTCCATGATGAAATGTTGTAGAATGATAGCCAAGTAGATTTTTAGGTTACTTTGGCCTTTACACGATGTGATACTTTCTGACTTTACACAGGGCTATGAGAACCTAGTGTAGTAGCCCATAGAGTGAATGGACTTAAGGGCTTACCAGAGTGTCTTTATAATACGAAGCGAGACCATAGGGGGAATTGACATTGAGTGCTTCCCCAGAGTGTCTGTAGTTCCTTGATGCAGGCCACAGGGGGGATGAGACATTGAGTTCTTCCCCATATCACTTTTAGTACGATACAAGACCATATTGGGAATCGAAAGTGACTGCTTCCACAGAGAGTCTATTATTTAGATTAACCAGAGGGGTGAGAATATGTGTGCTTCCCAGAGGGTTTCTAGTACTTGTAGGATTTACCATAGGGGTTTGGCTGTGAGAACTACCTAGAGGGTTACCTGTTTGTTCTAATTTCTTTAGTGGATGCTTTCTTGTTTGTAAATTATATGTTAGAAACTGTGTATTGGTTGCTATTGAGTACTTCCTTGTTTATGATTTTCTTTAATTTTACCTTCCATATACTCACTGACTGTTAGGAACAGGTCTTCAGGTGGTTGACTACATGGATTTTTTCTCACAAATTATTTGGGTCATGCTTTTAGGAAAAAACATATTTTATTGTTTCAGGTATAGATAAGGGAAATCTCCCTTCTACATCAGGTTCTTAATTGCACTGAGCTGGAGAGCATAGAAACAAGATAAGGCTTGAGATGATGAGGAGTTGTTTATCTATTTTCAATTCATACTTGGGTTCAATACTATATTCAGCATTGTGACTTGTTTTTCCACTTTCCTAGATGCATTTAAATCATGTATCATCTATATATTTTTTCTCCAATTGTTTATCTATTAGTGTTTTGTTGTTTACTATTGTTGGATATTTACTGCTTCCACTACTGAATGTATTTTTGTACATCTGATGTGTACTCTCCAAATGATGGAATAGTTTCCCCACTATCACACCCAAGGCACTCGGTGCTAGTTAGAAGCCTCTAACGTTCGGGGAAATGCGCTTCAGGCCATGTGATCTACCGGGTATGAGGCGCCTCTGGGTGGCTTCTGGAACCGGGACATTACATGATGTTACATGAAAGGTATGTAAAAAATTCTATATGGGGTAATTATATTAATAAAAAATATTTTTACTCAACATTTATGCGATGATATCTAAGGGAATATGAATTATGGTAATTCAAATGTAATGAGGATTTTCTTCATTGTGTCATGAATGAAAAATGTATTTTTTTCACATCATTTATTCTATGAAAAAATATTATAAAAATTCAATGATGGAAGGAAATGAATAATGAACCATCAAATTAATGTTGATGGAAATAAAATATTGTTTTTATCATGTGATATTTGTGGTAAAAATATCTATATAGAATATCTTACATAATCTCAGAAGTGATTCAAATTTTGAATTCTTTGACAAGGGGATCACGAGTATAAAGTGAAATATAGAAAAATAAAAAAAATATAGGGTAAAATATTCTTTATATATAATAAGATAGGTCATTATTTATATGGTTGTCAAAATAAATGAGTGAATGATGGAAATCATCCAGATCATAAATATAAAGGTGTGGATAAATCTCTAGTGATTACATTGGTATATATCTAACCATCCAATAATATGGTTTCTAGTTCATAATTTATTTTTTCAGATTATAACATTAACTTGTTTTATTTAGGGTCTATAGACACAATATTTTATGATAAGATGTACTGTAAATTATAAATACTATCTAAATAAATAAATCATGTATTTATTCTAAAAATGCTGGGGTGCTATAAAGATATATGAAATTATAAGAGTCATGTTTTTCTTCTCATTGGAATGGAATAACCTCCAAAACTTATTATCTTTCCCCATGTACATTTTCATGTCATTTAGATTATAGATTTGTTTCTATTTATTACACCAAGATAGATGGGGGATTTTTCTTGATATTATTAATTATAATTATTTTTATTAATAAATAACACTGAACATATAACTTTGATAAAATATCAATAATCTAATACAATATTAAATAGTGGAAATTAATTTTATCATCAATATATTATATTGAAGAAAGGAACTGTACAAAACAACTATTACCATGTAGTGAATGAATGCAAAAAAGTATTTGAAAGTGATTTTTCGGCCATTATACTTGATTGGGAATTATATTTTAAGGTTTAATGTAGTTACTGATACTAAGACAATTTCAAACCAACTTTTTGAATGGATTAAGTAGAAATTTTTTAATTTTAATAGAAGTTGTTAGAGATTCTAGATAATGGTTTCCATCATCCCATCACTTCACCATGAAGTGGTATTGTTTTATTTTTCAAAATTAATAATTTTTAAATGTGAATTTACATTTATTATAAATCCTTTAATAACATCATTATTATGAAAAATAATCATTTTCTTTATATTGATGACTTTTCTAATCTTGTATAGATGTCAATTTTTATGAAAAAACATTCATCAATCAAGAAAACATTTGTTTAAGGTGAAGAAGGAAAATATTATAAATATAGTGTTTTAGACTAGATACGAGAAATATTTGTTTATAGTTGTAACATTTTGGATATTCAATGCACTATATATATTTGAGGATCTATTGAATAAACTAGTACCCACCTATGAATTTGCTTGACATATTCATTTAATTAAAATTCAATTACACAATATTTGTAATTTTATTCAATACACATTCTTTATAAATATGTTCATACATGAATGCACAAATATAAATGAACATATATTCTATATACATGTAAATAAGTAATGCGTAGTGATAAATCATTGTTTATGGGAATTCATACAATATTCATGTCACACTTATATTATATATAATTGAGAACTGACAATGCATTCTAGAAAAATATGTGAATATATGAATTTTTATATTAGAAAATAAATATAAATATGGATATGCATAGTGAATAAGTCCACATGACATACAAAAACTCATATAAGTGCATACAAAAATGCAATTATTTCCTATATGATTTCATATTTTAATTCCAAAAAATATGTATATAAATAAATCAGATCATATTTGTACTTATTTTCTATAAGAATACTTGAATTCACTTATTTTCTACACACAATAATGAATATTCATATATAAATATGTGAATAATTAAATTCACTTATTTTTTATATTGATTACCTATATGAATCATGGGAATGCATAAAGAAATTACTAAAAAAATAAGTAAGTGCACAGGGAAAATAAATTCATACACAATATACATATATAGGTGAATATAGAAATTTACTTATTTTTTTATTCATTACAATGCATATATAAATAATATCATATATGTAATTATTTGTGCATATACATAAATATTCAAGAATCATATTCTAGATTCACTCATTTAAGTTTGAAATTATTTTCTAAATGTGTAATGTTGTTGACTATAGTGAAAATATAGCACAAATATATGCAACATGTGATTATTAAAATAATAATAGTTATGATATATATAGATCTAACTTATTTAAAAATTTAATAATAGTACTGAAAAAATATTTAAACAAATAATACTAAATGCCATGATATTCGTGTGATTCACTTGTGAGGTTGTGTCTGTATAACATATGAGTGTGGTGTCTTTTTCAACATAGTTCCCACACCTACATTCCCAAAGACTATGCTAAAGCATTGTCCCATAGCCTCATGACAAACACCAATAGGAAGCAAGAGGTGTATGAGTCTCCTGGGTGTTATGTGGAGGAGGGACTCATTAACCTAAACATCAACCAGTGCACAGTCCTCACCTGACCAATTTTCTAGGAACTGTGATACTCCTTCCAGAATCTCCACACATCCCTAGATAGATACTCCCTCTTAATGAACAACTAATTGAACCTGACATCATTTCATTATGAATGTGCGATGCTGGAGTAGGCCTATCGGGACCCTGCTATTATCGCCCACACTGCCCAAGGGCCACTGATTAAGTCTTCCTAACTCAGATACTATGTGAGATTATTTCCCTTATTTGTTTTGTTATCTCCTTATATATATTTTGAGCCTAATGAATAGTGATGTGTAATGGTTGAATGATAGAGAACAATTTAATATTATTATACATCATTTTTTCATGAATTCAAATATAGAATAGTAGTAAAAAACAATCTAATAATGAAAAAGAATCCTGGTTGTTTAAGATACCCAATTTCAATTTTATAATGATCATGAAATAATATAATATAGTTTAATATCATGAAATATTAAGATTTCATAAATTCAAAGATTGAATAAGAGAACTTAACATACTACAAAAAAAATATATAAATATATTATTTAAAAAAAATATAGTATTGAATGTATTTCAAAATTAATATAATAATACGATAAATGAGTTAAGGCCTAACCTGAAATGATGCCAATTTTTTTCATTATTAAAACATGACATAACATGGATTCCTAGGAGGTATTTTCATTTGAAAATATTTCTGGTGTCCTCAAAATGGTAGGGAATGAAAAATTAAAAGAGTCATAGATGTTAACAATTATCTATAAAATAGATGAAATCAAGGAATACATAATCAATTTTTATAATATGAATTAAATATAAAATTATTCCCGGACTATGATATGGAATATTTTTCGCAGATGAGGAAAATTTTTAAATCTACTTATTCTATTTAATAAAGAGGTATTTAAAGTTATGAAATAGAATTATTAATTTAAAATTAACATATATAATGTTCAAGAAAATAAAACTGAAACTGAAAAATGGTAAATGGTTTATGAAAAATGAAGTTGTAGAAATACGAGGATGTATGATAAGAGTATTTTAATGTAAAAGTAATATATTGTATGAATTTTTGTTTTATGTAAATCATGGATTTCATGAAATTAGAGTACTTGTTTGTATGCACACAACATATAGTATGAAAATAGATTCCCTCAATATTAATTATACAATATTTTGGAAAAAACTACAATATAATGTCATTAATGTTTACAGACATCAATGTTTAATGAAAAATAAAATTATACAACCTCCATCAATGAAGAATAGTCATTATTAAAAATATTGGGAATGATGTAATATATAATAAAGGTGAGTGTTGCAGAATCTAAGTTCATGGAATGTACAAGGGAATAGAAGGTGTAATTGTGTAGAGGCTACCATGATAACAAACAACACAAACTATTAATAGTTAGGGTTTATGGAAATTGGGAAAGAATATAGAAATAAAAATTTTGAACCTTTATAGTGACAAAAAATCAGTATTCTGAGACACATGATATGTGCTTTGAGGTACTTTGATAACCTATAAATGATGTTACCAAGGAGAATAAACTGTTTCTAATTGTGTGAAATGCCGAGGGCATGTGCACAAAAAATACCCAAATTGCTAGAAGAATATATTATTCCACACATAAAAATAATAAAAATCACCTAGTTATAAATAGAATAATCCGTAGAAACATCTCAGAAATATGGAAATCATATTTTCATAAATTATGGGAAATTGTCATACATCAATAAAAATGAAATGAAATAAAGAATCCCAAAAATGAAAAGAAATCAAAAGATTTCCAAATTACCTCAAGTTAAAAATATCCTGTACGATATCTTATTCACTTCTAAAATAATGTCAATGAGAAACTTATAATCCTATCATCCTTCAACTAATAAAATCCATATTATTTTATAATATTAAAAAATAATATAATGGAACATGGAATGATATACATTCCCCAACTATTATAGTTTGACAAATTAAATTAAAATATGTTTGAACAAAGGGAATTAGGTCCAATCCTACTAAAAGTTTGCATCATAGAATGTATATGTGAAATGGATACAAATAGAATCTATAGGAAACAAAAAATACATAAAAATAGATTACATAGAATCACACACTACCTTACCAAAAATTAAATTCAAATACAACAACAACAATACTAAATCAAAAAAAATAATAGAAACTGAGTTTTTTAACATCTAGTTTAATATTATTAAAGATATCATGGTTTATTCTAAATGTAATGTGGATCAAAAATGGCACCAAATGATTTTTTTAAAAAAATTATGGGAAATATATTATATAGATAATTTATTATGTTTGAATTTTCATTAAAATTATTTTTTTACATGTGGATATTATTTTTACATATTTCACAGCATTTTAAACATCTAAAAAGATGTTTTTATGAATATAAAGAACCTATAAATGTCATAGAAATTATAGTTTTCATATATTAGTGGGTTACTATAAATGGTATTTTTTAAAACAGTTACTGGTTATATATCTCCATGAATATGTTAAGTCAAAAAATGGTTAAATTCATTATGGTAAAATGATGTGATGATTATTTTTGGGAACTAAAAATATTATTTTTGAATTCTTTAGTTTAGACACTCACTCTTGAAATAATGAAATTTTTATTTCTATTAATGATTTATTAAATTGACTTGCTTCCCTTCTAATTCAATGGAACCAGGTTCTTGATTATGATTCATGTCAACTAAATCCTCATGATGATGTATTATCCTACTACTAATCTAGAAATAGCTAATATTGAAATTTAACTTATAAACTTGTATGAATGATTTTGATAATGTAATATGTATAATATATACATATCAAAAGTTATTGTGGTATATATTCCAAAATAAAGAGTATAATAATAGGAATATAATATGTGTAGTGAAAATTAAGGATTATAAATGTATGATTTATTACAAACCTAGAAAATAGAAAAAGTATTTTATGCTTTGATTTATAATGATAATGATACATTAACTTGTTTTTTTTCCAAAATAACACTTTTATTTATGATTTAATTAATTTTATCCTAGAAATTTTACATTCATAAACATAAACAATTTTTCAGTTTGGTGTTTGTATAATACTCATTTTTATACTATATTTTAGCTTTCACATATGGAGGATTATGTTTTATCACATAAAATAAAATCTATTATAAAGGTTATGTTCCAATATTTTAATTTTAATGATGATGGTGTTGTTAAATATTAAAGTAATTGTTTTCTAAGGGATTCCATATTGACAAGATAAGTATTCCGTAAAGATTGTAGCTTGTAATTTCCCATTTATCATTGAAGAATTAAGATTTACATTGTCATTTTGGAGTATTACTAGGTGATAGATTGAAGTGATATATTATTGAATTTATCATGAAATGATTTAATTTTAAAATTTTTCAAATAAAACAACAATTAGAAAAAATGGATTCATCATTCATTGTAGTGATAAAATAGATGTGTGATAATATATCCATGGATTTCATGTTTAAATTTAAAAAGAAATCATGTGTTAATAATGTGATTTTTTATTATTGATCAAAAATATAAATATTCACATATCCCTTAAATTAAGGAAAAAATGACTTTAGGTCTTATTTATTTAATATATATTAAATATTTTTTTAAGTTAGATGGTGTTTGCATCATCATTTTTCCTAATAGTGTTCCAAAATTTACTTATATTTTTTGTAAATTCCATTATAAGATGTTGGGTACTAAAGTAAAGTTTATTATATCTTTTTATCCTATGTTATATATATAGTTTGAGAGAATGATTTATCCCTTAGAATAAATAATTCATGATTGTAATATATATTACCTAGTTTGTGGGGATCAACATCTTTAATTACCAAAATTTTTATATAATAATAGTTTTCATTCATGTTTATATATGACATGTATTGAAGAATTATATCTAAATCAATGTTAGCCTCATTTTTTGGGATGAAGTAGGTGAAAGAAAATAGTTAGGATTCAGATCAGTTAAATAAATTTTCAAGAAGGATAATAAGATTCATCATCATATGATGATGGATCAAAATAGGTTGAAACATTAGGTAGATAACTAGAAGAGTGATAATTAATTCATGGTAGGTGATTATGTTTTTCTTAAAGTATATCCTTGAAAATTTATTATGTGTTATGGAAAAAAATGAAAGCTAAGACCATTGATCATTATACCATATAAAATCATGGATAATGTTAGATCTGTTTATTACTTAATGTACTTTCTCTATGTTTAGATATGTTACATGAAATATTTCCAGTTGTTTTGTCAATAAATTGGGTTCTATATGCTTCTTATGTTTTGAGATCTAAAGTAGTTCAGTTAGAAAAAACTATCCATATGAGAAAGATCACTTTCATATTATTAACAAAATATATAAGGTGTTACAAGATAATGTTATTCACTATGTTAATGTTTTATGGAATAACAATATAATTAAAAAATAAACATAGGAATCAAAATTTCCATTAGGAAATTATATACCATCTTATTTAAATTGTATATATAATTACTACGACATAATTTAAAAATGGGGTAATAATTTGAAATCCTAGTTAATGTTATGGTAAATAATTTTTTATTTCATATTATAATTAATTAATTATATTTTATATATTTAAATTCACTATAATTATGTTAAGTGATTTATAAGTCAAAATTAATAAAGTTCTATTTCTAAAACATAGATTTTCATGCATTTTATGGTCTTATTTTTAACCGCCATTTCTATATTATTGACTATAAATATAAAAAATCTAACATCATTTATTAATTTGATATGTGAAAATTAGGTTATGATTTTTTTGAGATTTTTTATGTTTAAAGTTTCTATAGATGATGAAGAATATATATTTTTACTGGAAAATGCAATTTTGTTTCATTTATTTATCTATAAAAATTAAATTATATATTAGTTTTAAATTTTAAATATCAACTTTTTATTAAAAATTAAATAGAGAGTCTTTGGATGGAATTTCAATCTTTAAATTGTAATAATTGTATTTTTTAAAATTAAAAATAAACTTTTAGGAAAAATATCATCATTTCTCAAGGGATTAATTTTAACTTCAATAATTACAGTACAAAATATTTAATCCTGAAAAAAATATTCTATATTTGGAATAAAATATTCATTTTTTTTTAAATTAGAGTACTTGTTTGTATGCACACAACATATAGTATGAAAATAGATTCCCTCAATATTAATTATACAATATTTTGGAAAAAACTGCAATATAATGTCATTAATGTTTACAGACATCAATGTTTAATGAAAAATAAAATTATACAACCTCCATCAATGAAGAATAGTCATTATTAAAAATCTTGGGAATGATGTAATATATAATAAAGGTGAGTGTTGCAGAATCTAAGTTCATGAAATGTACAAGGGAATAGAAGGTGTAATTGTGTAGAGGCTACCATGATAACAAACAACACAAACCATTAATAGTTAGGGTTTATGGATATTGGGAAAGAATGTAGAAATAAAAATTTTGAACCTTTATAGTGACAAAAAATCAGTATTCTGAGACACATGATATGTGCTTTGAGGTACTTCAATAACCTATAAATGATGTTACCAAGGAGAATAAACTGTTTCTAATTGTGTGAAATGCTGAGGGCATGTGCACAAAAAATACCCAAATTTCTAGAAGAATATATTATTCCACACATAAAAAATAATAAAAATCACCTAGTTATAAATAGAATAATCCGTAGAAACATCTCAGAAATATGGAAATCATATTTTCATAAATTACGTGAAATTGTCATACATCAATAAAAATGAAATGAAATAAAGAATCCCAAAAATGAAAAGAAATCAAAAGATTTCAAAATTACCTCAAGTTAAAAATATCCTGTACGATATCTTATTCACTTCTAAAATAATGTCAATGAAAAACTTATAATCCTATCATCCTTCAACTAATAAAATCCATATTATTTTATAATATTAAAAAATAATATAATGGAACATGGAATGATATACATTCCCCAACTATTATAGTTTGACAAATTAAATTAAAATATGTTTGAACAAAGGGAATTAGGTCCAATCCTACTAAAAGTTTGCATCATAGAATGTATACGTGAAATGGATACAAATAGAATCTATAGGAAACAAAAAAATACATAAAAATAGATTACATAGAATCACACACTACCGTACTAAAAATTAAATTCAAATACAACAACAACAATACTAAATCAAAAAAATAATAGAAACTGAGTTTTTTAACATCTAGTTTAATATTATTAAAGATATCATGGTTTATTCTAAATGTAATGTGGATCAAAAATGGCACCAAATGATTTTTTTAAAAAAATTATGGGAAATATATTATATAGATAATTTATTATGTTTGAATTTTCATTAAAATTATTTTTTTACATGTGGATATTATTTTTACATATTTCACAGCATTTTAAACATCTAAAAAGATGTTTTTATGAATATAAAGAACCTATAAATGTCATAGAAATTATAGTTGTCATATATTAGTGGGTTACTATAAATGGTATTTTTGAAAACAGTTATTGGTTATATATCTCCATGAATATGTTAAGTCAAAAAATGGTTAAATTCATTATAGTAAAATGATGTGATGATTATTTTTGGGAACTAAAAATATTATTTTTGAATTCTTTAGTTTAGACACTCACTCTTGAAATAATGAAATTTTTATTTCTATTAATGATTTATTAAATTGACTTGCTTCCCTTCTAATTCAATGGAACCAGGTTCTTGATTATGATTCATGTCAACTAAATCCTCATGATGATGTATTATCCTACTACTAATCTAGAAATAGCTAATATTGAAATTTAACTTATAAACTTGTATGAATGATTTTGATAATGTAATATGTATAATATATACATATCAAAAGTTATTGTGGTATATATTCCAAAATAAAGAGTATAATAATAGGAATATAATATGTGTAGTGAAAATTAAGGATTATAAATGTATGATTTATTACAAACCTAGAAAATAGAAAAAGTATTTTATGCTTTGATTTATAATGATAATGATACATTAACTTGTTTTTTTTTCAACATAACACTTTTCTTTATGATTTAATTAATTTTATCCTAGAAATTTTACATTCATAAACATAAACAATTTTTCTGTTTGGTGTTTGTATAATACTCATTTTTATACTATATTTTAGCTTTCACATATGGAGGATTATGTTTTATCACATAAAATAAAATCTATTATAAAGGTTATGTTCCAATATTTCAATTTTAATGATGATGGTGTTGTTAAATATTAAAGTAATTGTTTTCCAAGGGATTCCATATTGACAAGATAAGTATTCCGTAAAGATTGTAGCTTGTAATTTCCCATTTATCATTGAAGAATTAAGATTTACATTGTCATTTTGGAGTATTACTAGGTGATAGATTGAAGTGATATATTATTGAATTTATCATGAAATGATTTAATTTTAAAATGTTTCAAATAAAACAACAATTAGAAAAAATGGATTCATCATTCATTGTAGTGATAAAATAGATGTGTGATAATATATCCATGGATTTCATGTTTAAATTTAAAAAGAAATCATGTGTTAATAATGTTATTTTTTATTATTGATCAAAAATATAAATATTCACATATCCCTCAAATTAAGGAAAAAATGACTTTAGGTCTTATTTATTTAATATATATTAAATATTTTTTTAAGTTAGATGGTGTTTGCATCATCATTTTTCCTAATAGTGTTCCAAAATTTACTTTTATTTTTTGTAAATTCCATTATAAGATGTTGGGTACTAAAGTAAAGTTTATTATATCTTTTCATCCTATGTTATATATATAGTTTGATAGAATGATTTATCCCTTAGAATAAATAATTCATGATTGTAATATATATTACCCAGTTTGTGGGGATCAACATCTTTAATTACCAAAATTTTTATATAATAATAGTTTTCATTCATGTTTATATATGACATGTATTGAAGCATTATATCTAAAGCAATGTTAGCCTCATGTTTTGGGATGAAGTAGGTGAAAGAAAATAGTTAGGATTCAGATCAGTTAAATAAATTTTCAAGAAGGATAATAAGATTCATCATCATATGATGATGGATCAAAATGGGTTGAAACATTAGGTATATAACTAGAAGAGTGATAATTAATTCATGGTAGGTGATTATGTTTTTCTTAAAGTATATCCTTGAAAATTTATTATGTGTTATGGAAAAAAATGAAAGCTAAGACCATTGATCATTATACCATATAAAATCATGGATAATGTTAGATCTGTTTATTAATTAATGTACTTTCTCTATGTTTAGATATGTTACATGAAATATTTCCAGTTGTTTTGTCAATAAATTGGGTTCTATATGCTTCTTATGTTTTGAGATCTAAAGTAGTTCAGTTAGAAAAAACTATCCATATGAGAAAGATCACTTTCATATTATTAACAAAATATATAAGGTGTTACAGAATAATGTTATTCACTATGTTAATGTTTTATGGAATAACAATATAATTAAAAAATAAACATAGGAATCAAAATTTCTATTAGGAAATTATATACCATCTTATTTAAATTGTATATATAATTACTACGACATAATTTAAAAATGGGGTAATAATTTGAAATCCTAGTTAATGTTACGGTAAATAATTTTTTATTTCATATTATAATTAATTAATTATATTTTATATATTTAAATTCACTATAATTATGTTAAGTGATTTATAAGTCAAAATTAATAAAGTTCTATTTCTAAAACATATATTTTCATGCATTTTATGGTCTTATTTTTAACCGCCATTTCTATATTATTGACTATAAATATAAAAAATCTAACATCATTTTTTAATTTGATATGTGAAAATTAGGTTATGATTTTTTTGAGATTTTTTATGTTTAAATTTTCTATAGATGATGAAGAATATAGATTTTTACTGGAAAATGCAATTTTGTTTCATTTATTTAACTATAAAAATTAAATTATATATTAGTTTTAAATTTTAAATATCAACTTTTTATTAAAAATTAAATAGAGAGTCTTTGGATGGAATTTCAATCTTTAAATTGTAATAATTGTATTTTTTTAAAATTAAAAATAAACTTTTAGGAAAAATATCATCATTTCTCAAGGGATTAATTTTAATTTCAATAATTACAGTACAAAATATTTAATCCTGAAAAAAATATTCTATATTTGGAATAAAATATTCATTTTTTTTAATTATATTACTTTTATTTTTGTTCACTATGAATAATTACTATTGTAAATATTTCTCACCACTGTATAGTTAAAATGAGTTTATTAGGGTTGATGTAATGTTATAAGTTATATATATATATAATCAAACATTACACTAGTTAATTATTTTATTCTTATTGATCCATAATAATAAGAAAATATTAACTAATACTTTTTGTTCCTTTTAGAACTGAGCTTGTCTTTTACATAATTTTATATAAGAAAAAAAAGAAAAAAATTCACCTTCATGCTTTTCAATTCATCTTATATGTTCACATAAAGATATAAAAGTAATGAATAAATGTTTTTGGTTATTTTTAGAATTATTTATTTATTTTTATCATATTGATTTATTTTTATTTTCAAATATTACATAATTACCTATAATGTATATGAACCTCTGACATAATAATAATACATTATTAACAAAATCGAAAAAAATATTTTTAAAACTCCAAAAGTATTATTTTAAGGGTGAGTTAAATTTTCAGAATAATTTTTTACATAATTAAAAAAATTTATATATTTTTTGTATGGTTTTATATTATGATTCCATTGTTATCCTTATTAAATTATACTCAAATTATACTAATTATTCTAAAAAATTACATTAATGATATTTGATAGTAAAAAAAATTAATAAAGGGATTTAATTTCATTAAAATCATATATTCTTAAAATTGAAAGGGATAAGATTGAAAATATAAAACATGTTCTATTTAAGGGTCATTATTATTACATTACTAACCTATAAATATTAAAACACATAGATATCACTACAATTGTCCAATGGGTTCAAAAGTGTTAAAACCAAGAGATAAGGATTAAAGGATAACATTAACACGTCTAATGTTTTTTGAATGATATTAAATTAATACATATAGTTTATATCATATAATTATATTAATTTTTTTCCATATTTACATTAATTTGAATTTATATTATTTTAAAATTTTAATAATTTTTAAGAATTCCCCTACCCTCACATATAAAATGGAACCTCCAATGTTATTTTCCCAATATTGTTTTGAGAGCTATAGATCATCATATACCTGACAAAATACCTTAAAAATCACTCAAAATTATACGTAGTAATTATTTTTTGAATAATTTTAATCTTTTAGAGATCAATGTGTAATGAAATGATGGTTAACTGAATAAGAGGTATATCTTTTTACAGAATTTTTAAGTTGTAATTTATCTTCTAACCCCATAAACAGTTGTTTAAAAATACGGAAATAATAAATATTACAAATAAAGATACATTTTAATGTTACATTAAAAACATATATTCATATCCTTTATCCATGAAATGGAGAATGGATGAATCATTCATATGTAAGATGTACTACAACTTTGGAAATAGATGTAAATATTTTTCCATCACACCATATTATAGATTTATATAATTATATATTTAGTGTATAAGTTTTATATTCATGAAATCTATATCATTATCAAAATATAATATAACCCATACTTTCTCTTCATTACATCCATTGAAGAAACATAACGTCATTCATGCGTATGTGTGGATTACCACCTCCATGAAGCGATGTGATTAATTTTTAATTACCAAATCACATGGATTATATATAAATTATTTTTAAATAAAAAAATATAATACTCAAAATATAATAATAATTCAATTAATATAAAATAATACTTAATTTTTTAAATTTGTTTTTTGAAAAATGGACATGTTTCTCAGCTTATATATGACATACAATCTCCATGATTATAACATAGTTAATTTTTCCTAACCATCACTAATTAGTTGTTCAAAAATTAATGTTAATATATATAAATTATTATTAGGATATTATAATTATTATTGTGACGATGGATTAATGACAACTTTTTCCATAATAATCCTATATAAGTCATTGTGGATATTTGAATTTAATAGCCTCAAAATATGTGAAGTGAACTTAATTGAACAAGTAATAAAATATAATAAGGTAATAAATAAAATAAATGAAATAATAAAACTTAACAAATTTCATAAGAAATTAAATAATTAGTATAATTTCATTGTTTTTTATGATAATGATTATACATGATGACTCAGATATGTGGTAAATGATGCATTACCTTCAAAAACATGATTAATATGATTTAATGAATTATTATCTAAATATATTTAATTTATATCCATACTCATAAATCTAATTTGTAGATTTATTTACATAGAATAAAATTGTTTTAAAATATAATTCCATTCTCATTTTTAATTTATTTTAGTGATTTTCAAATTTTCAAATTTTATATATTTAATATATAACTTTTTGACACTCCTTATCGAAGTTTAAATGAAATGTTCTATTATAACATATATGAAATAAATATATTTGTATTACATTGAATGCTTTATTTATTATATTATTTCATATATAATCTTTTACATAGTATTAAAATAAACCCTATATATACACTTGTTATTGTAATGTTTCTTTTGAAAATTGGGTTTTATAGGAATGTGAATTATCAATATCTGAAGATATTTTTATTATGAATTAAAAACAATATTTTCATAAGTATGATGATGGAATAAAATTTTGTTTACATGTCATGGTTTATGGAAATTATTTATTATGACAGGTGATCCTGATATATCTCACGATGATGGGTGACCTAGATATGGTTATCCAATTAACTGGGTAATGATTTTATTCTATATAGTATTATGTTTAAATTGAACCATAATCTTTACTCCAATTATAATTTTTCTTATAGTTTTTTCTAATGATGATTTCCTAAAGATAATAAATGATTTTTCTACATTTAATGAAAAAAAAAATTATTTTCAAAATTTTATATAATGATATTTAGTTTTAAAAGATGGATTTTAGACTTTATGTAAAGAAATTAATATTTTTACGAAATGATTTATCAAGTTATTTGATCTTTTTTAAAAAACACAAATGATTTTAACCTTTAATTTTTATTTTTCATATATTTTTTTAAAAAAATTGTGATGTAAATCTAATTTCATGTGTATGTTAACTATTATTTTTTCTAAATTTTTATTATATAAATGGAAATCTCTCTTTTGTGATCTCGTTATTTTAAAATAGAATAAATAGTTTATATTTTTATTTCTTTTTCTATGTTTAATTTTTTTTATCTCAATCAATGTTTGAAAATATATATCATATTATATAAGAATAAGAATGAACATTTTGGATTTCATTTTGAAATTCAAAATGGGTTTTCATGAAATGAAAAAAAAATATTTTAAAAATTCTACTTTGTGGTAAAAAAAAGATAAAGATGATGTGACAACAATATAATGCATGAGTTGATTATGTATGTGTTATAATATAATAATCTTAATATCTACAATATGAATGAAAATCTTGAATTTATGAAAATTATTTCTTATTTAGAAATGAAATTATAGATTAAATGGGGATCAGGTCCTTAGATACATTATATTAAGTGATCATGATGGATATTTTTAGAATATTTATTTTAAAAAAATAGATAATGATAATATGTTTGAACATAAAATTTTCAACTATATATTCATAATTATTTCATCATTGAATCTTAATAAATTTTAAATCTATTATAAGTATATTAATGACTCAAACTAATGTGATTCCATCCATATGTAAAGACTAATAATAATACCCAAATATTATAAAGATCATGGAAAAGATTTTATAGGATATATGTGATAATACAATAGATGAGGAAATATTCTTTAACTATGAAATAATAATCAAAGAATTTATTGTCTAAAATTTCTTTTAATTTCAATATTCTAATACTTTATATTTATATCACAGCCTATTATTTTGTTCAATACAATTTTGTAACTTAATTTTAACAATGTATTACCTAATTAAATTATATTGATATATTTAAATGTATAATTGGGAAACTGATTCATACACATGTGGAGTTCATTGTATATTTCAATGAATCAAGATATTAATTTTATTCATATTTTTATATTTATTAATTTTTATGATTCCTTGGGTAGTCTATAAAAATATGAGGAGAAAAATAGATATATGACATATTTATTCTTTATTATTATATGCAGAACAACCTTTATTAGTATGTTAATTTATAATTTTTATTGAATATAATAAATTTTTTACTCATGTAAATGTAGTTCTGTGTAATGAGTTCTATATTAAATATTTTATTTATAGAATTAATTATTATGACACAATTATGTCCTTGTTTGTAATATAACCCATGATAGAGTTGATGTGTATCTCCATATCAGTAATGTCACATTATATTCTTCGTATTTAGTATGTAATTGTTATCGAAATTACAATTTTCCATAAAAATAGTACTTTTATTATATTAATTTATAAATATTTTCAATCAGTTTAACAAAACATTTATATTTAAAAACCGGTATATTTGAGATTATATATATAGTTAATTTGAAAATAATAATTTATGATTTTGAAAAAGTATTGTTAATGTTGTCTTTAGTTTTAACCAAGAATAGATTGAGTGAGATTGACTATAAGTTACCATGATTTTTATTATTTTATTTTATATCCGTAATAGTGCAGTGGTATTTATGTAATTTATAGATCCGATAATATTTTTAAAAGAGATAAATTTTGGAAAAATTTAGATTCCAATAATTTTCAGGATCAACAATTATATTAACTATTTTCACATGGATAATATTGAAGTAAAGAAAACACTATATAAAAAATACAGGGAAACATCTAACACATATCTTCAAAAATTATTTCCTGGAATGTGAGTGAAATTAAAATAAATATATACATAAAAATATATTAGAACCACAAAATTAAACTAATGTGTAACAATTCAAGGATCAAATAAGAAACATCAATAATATATATTAAATTGAAAATTTATTATTGATACAACATTTAATAAATAGATAGGATTTTATCATAAATAATTCTATTCATCTAATCCAATATATTTTAACATATTCAAGGGAATAAATTGAAAAATAATATTATTAAGTAAGTTTATGAAATATTTTAAATATATAGATCTAAATGTTGTGATGCTTTAATATTCATAGTGTATCTCTATAATAGAAATAAACATACAAAGAAACTTGTCCTAGAATTCGTTTTACTATAAATAAAATTAATGTAATTATTTATAATAAATATAAAATATAAAACATGTTTTACATGTTATTATTTCAAAAAACATTCTTAAATTTTTTTATACTACAGAAAAAGGAATTCAAGTTTTGGTTTTGGATTTTATACCTCTCTATAATGTATTTATTTTTTATTTACGAATCACATGATAAGGAAGGTTTCATGTATTAGGGAATCCATTGTATATTTACAACATAAAAAATCTAAAATAAGTTCACATGGATTATATATGGTATGAGGAACACATTTAGATCACATTGATTAAAACCACTATAATAAAATTTGTTGAGTTTAATTTTTTATTGGTTAAAAAAATTAAAACATTTAATTACCTTATAAAAATAATAATAATTGAATCTATGTTACCATTATATTTTATCTTATTTGGATTTTATTTCAATATTTTTGTTTGAATAATTTTATTTATAGTTATAGTAATATTTCTGTGTGATTTAAGGAAATGTGATGATTTATTACGAGTAAGGGAAATATAGACAGTATTTATACCACAATAATATTGTATATAAACATTGTTATTAGTTTAAAAGGTCAGATTCTATATTTTCAAGTTAGTTTTTTCAAATTAATAACTATATATTATTTTATATCTAAATTTAAGAAATAAAATGGAATTTTTTTAGCTGACATCATTGTCGGAAAATTTATTTTTAAAATTCATATAAATTATGCAAGGGAATTTAAATAACTAATAATGTAAAATAAATGTTTCTATATAATTATTTACCAAGTGATGGTGGAGTTATTATTTGTGTACTACTATTTAATATAGTTTAAATAGACTTGATTTATACATTGAATGATTTTCTTTTTAAAATGCGGAATCAACAGATATTGGGAGGAAATAAGGGATAAATAATAAAATCATAACATTTCATTCATATATGTGAATTATATTAAATTTTTTTATATTTTTAGAATATATATATAGAAATAAGGAAAGTATCAGATAAAATTAAAGTGATTATTTTGGATAATGATCCTTGGAATTCATATTTATTAATAATACTATTAAAAAATTATATGGGTATAAAGTTGAAGTTGAGTAAAACATATCGCTAATATAAATTCTATAAAAAAATAAGTTATTAACGAATATTAGTATATGATTCAAGATATTTTCATAGACATTCTGATATCATATATGGATAAATTATCACTAGTAATGTAAACTTAAATCCATAGTTATCAATGACCATTCAATGTATAACCTTTTCACATTAACGGTTTCTGAAATATAATGTTTCATTTAAATGATAATTAATTCACTTTGAAAATAATTGATGATGACCCTTGAGATATTATATTATGGACAATGTATTATTGAACAATTTTTTATATTTAGGAAATGATATTTGTGAAATTCGGGAAATCATATTCTATTTTATATGATTCCCTTTGATATAATTAAGAGTATATCAGCAATAGTAATGATAAAATAAACCATATTAAATTTTATTAATGTTAATTTATTAGATATTTATATTTATTATAAAAAGAGAAAAAATTAAATAAAAAAAATAGTTTTAATTGAACTCCTTTTTTATAATTTTTTAATAAATAATAAATTTGAAAATTAGTAAATATTAATTTGAAAAAATAAAGATTTATTTTAAAAATCATAATATAAATATTATTTTGTTGATAAATTCATTAATTTTCAAAAAATATATATTTTTCATCGAGTAGTGAAAATTAATGATTTTTTGAAAAAATATAATTTATTTTAAAAAATATAGTAATTTAAAAATCCTATTATGTTTTGATTTTTGATTCAGGTAAAGAAATTTAATTATTTGTATTTAACCCAATTAATTACCTTTGATTATTTTTAATATTTGATAGTAGTATTGGTTCATTTTATGATATATTAATGTATTTTTCAGATAAATACTTAAAAGTGTAGAATGAATCTCAATTTTAATAAATTAATATAACTCCAAAAGAATACTTATATGTATTACATTTATAGATCATATATATATATTTAAAATATTAATATAATTATTACAATTTATAGTGTCATGAAAAACCCATCATCTTCTTTAGAAAAACATATCTAAAAAATATTTTTTCATTATGTCTATATGTTTGATTTTAAATTAAATTATTCAATATATTTTAATTTTATTTTTTTAAAATGATTCCATAATTTTAATCTGAATTATTTGTATAACATATTAATGAGGATAAATTTTTTCATATTTAATAATGAAAACAGTAAAAATGTTTTCCTGTGGTTATGGTAAAAACAAGTTTGTCAGGGGTTATAAAAAAATTATCAGAATAAAAATGTAATATAAACATGTATAAAATATATTTCGTAGAAATATTATGTTATCTAATCTATGCCTCTATAATTTTCTACATTTACTCTTTTGGCATGTGAAAAGTTCGGTATACTTGTTCTTTTCAAAAATTCATGTATTTCATCTCCTCCACATAAAATTATTGGCCACCTTTTCTTACCCTTTTAAACCACAGTAAACTTTTTTTAATCCAATACCCACCAAAATTTATTCATTAATTACCTTCAAATTTCATATAGTCCTTGGTTTTTTCAATTATCCAATATAGGGAAGCTTTTTATATAACCCTAAATATGAGGTCTCATGAAGAGGTATTATTCTTAACTGGGTATTTTTTTCTTCTTTCACCATTATTGTGTATTCTTAAAACTTGATTATATGAATTAAAAATTATAATCCATGTACTATGATTTTGTTATGTAAATGTAATAACAAAATCTATCTCCCCTTTTATCAAATGGTAATGGAAACCATCATTCAGGTGTGTGGAAAACTACTGCCTTACGTACTAATATAATTTGTTTTCCATCATCACCTCTCAAGAATATTTATAATATTGTAATTAATTTTTATATATTATTTTGAAGAAATATATAAATTTATAAAGTGATATTATTTTATTTTATTTTTACCATTTCATTCAATAAAATATGATATACTAGATCATGCAAACTTGTCGACTACCACCTTTTCTAAGCGATGTGATTATTTTTTCATCATCGCATCCCATGAAAGAGATATATATATATATATATATTATTTTATTAAATTAAAATATATTTTATTTATGATATTATTATTTTTATATAATCATAAAATAATACTTAACATCTTTCCCTAACAATCATTGATAATTGAAAGTGTTACACAAGCATATGTATGACCTACCATATTTTTTATTTAATATTTTTCATTTTTTATTTTTCCCACTAATAAGATGTTAAATTAAACTTTATTTTTATAAATATTAATTAATTCCTTATTATTTTTTAGTAATTTTGAAATATGATTGTTTCTATATTCGACATAATGAAGTCATTTTTGACACATGAGTCAAATTTCCTCAAAACATTTGACATGAACATAATTGATTAAAAAATTATATATGACATGGTAATAAGTGATATAAATAGAATAATAAATTTTAAAAATCATCTAATTATATAAAATTATTTAAATTATTATATTATTCAAGAATATAAATACCATATGTGACAAGTTAGAATATTGATAAGGGGTTTTCATTAAAAAATCATTTTTAAAGATATGCTTTTCATCATCTTTTTACTCTATTTCTTTGTTTTTTAAACTTATTTTATTGATTTTTTACGTGGAAATAAAATATTTATAAGGCGAATTTTATTTTTATTTTGTCTTGATTTCTATGATTCTCTAAATTATTCATTTTAGATGTTTTATATGGAATGTTTTGACAAAAAGACAAAAACATTTTTTGTATTTTAACATATATGACCTTAATGGATTTTCATAATGCAATAAGAATTATTAAATTTTTGAGTTAATTTGATTGATTTCATGTATTAATAAAATAAAATCATTATTTCACATTTTTATTTATTTTTTTATTGAAAATGGTTTTTTAAATGAAATTTCTACTTTGGTATCTGAAAGAGTTTTGCATAGAGGTTTAGAAATGTATTTCACGGATTTTGTGATAAAAATTTGAAATATTAAAATGACATAGTATTGAAATATTCCAAGGAATTTATTTATATAATGGTTTAATCCCCATTATAGATCATAGGTGAGATTGATATAGCTTATCTTAAGGGTGGTCCCAGATAGCATCGTGTGAGACTGTTATATCATAACTGATGGGCGTGCCTTGATGTCACTAAAACACATTCTATAATGACAATGTTATATGAAGAATTATATTAAAAGTATTTTATATAGTTATAAAAGTTATTAAATTATATTTAATAGTTATGAATGTATTATATGAAGATTATTTCCTAAGGAACCTAACAAAATTTTTTATGTTTTCTAATACTTTTTCATTGAAATAGTCGTTTTTCAAAATGTATATAAAAGAAATTTTTAAAATAAATATGATTCCCCTTCGAGTAAAAAATTCATTTTTTTGTGATAATTTTTATGGTTTTTTTGTTTTTCATAGAACTAATTGTTTTCCTTTATTCTTAAATTGTTAATTTTTAATAATCCAACATTTTAAATTGTTTTTACAGGTTTTAATGATTGCTAATGAAAGGTAAGAGGCAAAGATTAAATTATTTTCTATTTTAAAATAAATGAAAAAATTAATTAAATGATTTATATTATAGGTAACATGGAGAGAGATCAGAAGTATATAATTTGTAATAGTTGGATTTTTTATATATAAGTTTTGGAATAATTCTCAAAAAATAAAAACCTAAAAATTTCCTCAAATTTAATGGAATAAATATATGTAATAAAAAAGGATTATGTAATGTTTAAGGACATATATTGTAATACTCAATGATTTTTAAATTATTATGATTTGAATTAATTTAATGTTTTTATTTTATATATTTTGTGAAACACTAAATATATATATTTCTATCTGAAAGTACTATGTGTATATCACATTGTATGCAACACGAAGTCAAGAATTCACTACTTGAAACACTTATATTATCGTTTAGTGCATGAATCACTATGATTGGATTGTATTAGACATAATACAAACTCTCATTGATTTCCTATGTTACACGTAAGGTCAAATATTACTACACTACATGATACTATTATTAATATTATTAAAATATTATTAGATTTACCAAATAACCATAAGAATGGATATTATGAATATGAATCATTAAATTATAAAAATATTATTTACAAATGTATATAAAATGAATCCTTTGGTTATCAATTACTATAATTGAATGTAATAACCATTTGAAAATAATGAAACTACATTTCTAATAAAAATATTTTTCTATATACAATACTAATTTTATCTCAATAAATTAATCTAACTATTTTATATTAATTGTTTCCATAAAATTTATATATTATATATTCAATAATTATTTCTGATACTCATCCAATATATTAGATAAATATTTAATTCAGGTTGGGTTTGAAGACTAATTTTATTATTAATGAAAAGAAAATCCCTCTTTTAACTGGTAAAGGGAGACCCATTATAGATACTGAAGCCCCAAGGGGATGAAAGACCATTTTGTGGCTCAAAGGGACCTCTAGTGAGTAGTACTACTATAAAACCCGAGCTTCTACAGTCCTTGATATATTATCACTACCCCAAAAATTACCAATACAGTACCTCTGTTGCTATAGTAGATCCGCCACTAATATTCCGCCATTGATACCGTACTCGACTACATCACTGCTACAGTAACACAAGAATTCTGTCCCCAAACCAGAATCGATCCTTGGTCTTTTGGATGCCAAGAAGGAACATTTACCACTTTTTTATAGACACATTTGATATATTTTTGTATTTATAAGAAATGAATAAATATAATTTTATGGATAAAAATATGTATCCTTCTAAAAATTAATTTTACCACCTTTTAAGGGAGATCCCATTTTAAATTTTGTTTTAGAAACTTTTATAATTTTAATTTTACCAAAGGAACATCATTTCAAAAAATGGATTATAAAAAATATATAAGGGTGAATTTTTTGTGTTATTTGTGATGTTATTATTTTTTGCTGACTAATTAATAATAATATGTTTTAATTTGAAACTATTTTTTATATATTTTTATTTCTAATGTAAAATTATTTTTATGATTGGGATTAATGTTAAATTAGAAAAATTATACATAATTATTTAAATTGATTTAATTTGAATCAATTTTACTTCTAAATTTTATATAAAAACATACCAAACTTTTAAACATCATTTTTTTAAAATCCCATTTTGTTGTTTCATCCATAGGGTTGAATTTTAATTAATTTCATCCACTTCTATTACTAGAATTTGGAAAAACATGTAAAGACCTAGAAATTTCAAGGAATGTTTTTTTCTTAAATACTGTATAATTTTAGAAGACTACGGTTAGTGGAAGCACTTGATTCCGAGGCCTGTTGTTCCCAGAATCAATTTCTGAAGTTTTGTTCTAGTACATTCAGTAAAATTACATGCAGGTTTTTCTATCTTTTGAATTAGTGCTTGGAATGGAAATATGAGGACACCGATGAACTCACAGCGCCAATATTCGCTTAAGGGGACCTTTACCAGAGTTTTATTTTATGCGAGTTGAGAGTTAATATTTTGGAGTTTGGAATAAAATAAATAAACTTTGTAGTACACAATTTTATTTATGGATGGTGGTTATTTCCACCCAAGGGGCGTTGGAGGTAGGGCCCACACCCACATAACCTCCCATGAGAGGATTTAGTGTGCCGAGACCCACATGTGCCCTAAATCATTCATCTCCCCATAACTCCCCTCAACTCCCTTAAACACCCCTTAATTATTTTGTTAACTCTTCATCATTTAATAAGAGGATCCTCTCCACTTCCCTCTCATTAAGATTTACAACACATTTTAATTAATTAAATAGGATTATCCAATTAATTAATTAGAGTGTTTGAATTTTGGTGTGTGAATAAAATAATAGCATTAACAATTATTTTGGTAGGCATTTGTTGTGTTAGGGAAAACATCAGAAAGCTCTTGAGATTTAGAAAAGAAAAGTGTTCTTCTCCTGACGAAGAACACCTCCATCAAAGAACGTCAAACTCTATCGGTGAAGAAAACTCCACTAATTCTCCTAACTTATTTTTCCTTTGCGTCAAGGGAGAAGACACTGATCATGAGAGGCGTCACCTACGACAACGACTCCTCCTCCAACATTGGTGGGATGACACCGTTCTTCTGCGACGCCCAACTACCATTATGTTCATCTTCCGCGGCTCGACGACGTGAGACGTCAGTTTTTGAGGTAGGGGTATAATGTATAATAACATATATGTGATTAATACTGTCGAAAATGGGAATTTATTTGTTGGGTGATTATTTGAACCACTAACGCGGTGGGTATGGGCTAACGAATAAGTCAGGACCCACCGCCAACTTTTTCGTGACACACACAATGTTTGGCGACATATGTATGGAAGGGAAACATTGATTTGAGGCCATAACAGTGTAGAACAGGACCCGAGGAGGATTTAGGCATAGGAGAGAGATAAAACAGACCACCAAAACAACTTTGTGGGCTTGCAGAATAATGTTGCGGCACCTTAGCACGCCACCTGCAGAAGAACTCCACGACACTAGTCACGGCAGTGGAGGAAAGGAACCAACGCCGCTTGGGTTCCGGGGAGACCGAGCGACGCCAGCCTGGTGCCCCGTTATGTGGAACTAGGGGGCTGCGTCCCCCCCCCCACTCGTCTAGCCACTGGCCGAGATGGACCCGGACCCGGGTCGGGTCAACCCGGTTTGGGCAGACCCATGGTGAGTTGGGCGGGTCGGACTGGTCCCAAACCCGCCCCCTCTTCAGACCCTTTTCTGTTAATCATCCATACCACGAGATACGGAACTCCAATCGATGGACCATCAGTTGCGTATGATTACACAAATTGAGATGGTTGATTAGGTATATTACACCCAAGGTTTTGGAAAAGTTTGGGTATGACAGGGTTGGTTCGGACCCGAAACCAACCGGGACCTCGGAGCGGAAACACTTATAACTTAAGGACCGGACATCTGATAGACATGTTGTCAACTAAGTTGGTTTCCATTTGTTGAAACAGTTATTTTGGCATACTCTACGTGGATTCAGATGAGATTGGTGTATGGTCGGGTTGGTTTTAGCTTAAAAAACAACTGGGCCCCTGTAACAGAAAAGACAATAACTCACAGACCGAGCATCTGATTAACGCGTCGTCTATTGCGTTGAGAAACCTACGATGAGGTGGTCCTTTGTGATACTTCTACATGAGACTTCGTTACACTTGGAGTATCAGCTTGAGACTCATGGAGCTGACCCTCCAGGTGATGAGAAAGCAGATTGCAGAGACCTAGTGGCTAGCTGAGACTTGACGATAGATGATCGATTGACTCAGAGTGATTTGGATGGCCCAGTGGGGAATGCTTGGTTATAGCAGAATACCCATGTCTAAGGAGCACTTGGTTGTATTGGAAGACCTATGGTACTCGATAGAAGGACTACCTCTATAGGCTATGAGTGGGAGCACTTGGTTTTAGCAACCGAATCATGGTGGGAAGCGCTTGGTTGTAGTAGCTGGACCATAGTACTCAACAGGTCGAGTACTTCAGCAGTCCAAGGTTAGTGGGAAGCACTTGGTTGTACCGGCAGACCCACTGTACTCGATAAGGAAGGAGTTTTCCAGCAGCTGCGGTTTCTACATCGTGAATAAAACCCTGGTTTGAGCTGAGTCAATGAACATTGTGTTTTCCTCTTGATTGAGATATTTTACTTAATAAATTAGGTATATGTATGGGCATATACCCAAGTAATGGTTATCCATTGAAATCATACTTTTTGGTTTATCCTTGTTGGATTTTGTGAGATCTTGAGGGTCTCATGGTTCCTACTAAATATTGTTATACTCACCCCTACACGGGATATGTCTGCACTACGTTGTGTTGGATGTAGACAATTGGTATCAAAGACCGAGATTGAGACTTGTGGATATGGACGGTACCCGAAGGTGGATCACTTGGCGAGACGTACACGGAGCAGACCATCAGACCTGAGGTGTTGTGGTGGCCATCTGTACCCACCCATAAGGTAGTTTTTCTAGAGGATGACTCATTGGTTTTTTTTTACTTTACTGTAGTCGTACTATCTTTTCGGTTGTACTGTACTTAATGTTGGGCTTGTATTTTCGGCCCCTTTCCTTTCATCACTACTTTTGTAATTAGTATTACTTAGTGTTTTCTTATGTTGTGTATTCAATTGTGTTTGTTTACTTTTATAAAGATAATTCCATTCCTTTTTATCGGGATTTACTCATTTGGTGCTAGTCTCCGGCCCCTGGACTATGGAAGGCGGGCTTGGGGTAGTCACGACACAGGCCCTAAAGATGGGTCTTGGAAAATTGGTATAAGAAGAGTGGGTTCTATCGCAGAACTTAGGACTCTAATATTTATTTTCTGTGAAGTAATATTTTTTAGGGTACTAAGTGTGGTTTTCTATCCGGGAGTCCAGTGTTGGTGCGGGCGGCCGACGCATCCAAACACTAGGACCCTGACATCTGATTTCCGACTCAGTGCACAGAAACACTGATTGCGTGTGTGATTTCAAAAGATTCCTTTATGTCAGTTCAAACTTGGTTAGCTCAACAGGTATAGTCTTTTGACGATGTTGCATCTGTTATTTCAGGATGCCTCCCCGCCGACGACCAGTTAGATCCCCAAGAGTTGTATGTACTGACATCCCACTGAGCGACGAGGCCTCAGTACAAGGCCCTCTTCTAGTTGAGGCACCAGCAGAGGCACCAGTGGTGCTACCACCCATTGTTCCATCGATGCCACCAGCCCCAACAACATAGAGATCACACAGCCTGAGCGTGATGCATGAGTTCCAGCACTAGAATCCACTCAGGTTCAGGGGAGAGATGGAACCGCTGGCGGCTGAGGATTGGATGGAGGCTGTGGTGAGAGTCTTTAGACTGCTAGGGACACCATCTGACTTCATGGTTATCTTTGCTGCCATCCTTTTTCAGGAAGCAACAGGAATATGGTGGAGCCTGATGCACCAGTTCCATGACAAGGTGAAACTTCTATGGGTAGACTTCGAGATTCTATTCCAGGCGGAGTTTGTACCAGACACCCTTCGAGCGAAGAAAATGCAGGAGCTACTGCATCTGCAGTAGGGAAACATGATAGTAGCATAGTACTCAGCGAGGTTCACAGACCTCTCATGATACTCTAAAGAAATTGTATGTGACCCGTTCTTCAGGGCTTGGACCCTCAAGCAAGGGCTCATGTGAGAGATTAGAGTTCATTTGTAACTCACATAATCCCGATGTAGACAAGGGTGTTGGAGCGAGCCCTCCTAGTGGAGATTTTCCTTACTGAGAAAAATCTTTAGCAGTGGGACCCACCACTAGCTGACATGCAGCAGAGTCTTCTACAACTGGAAGTAGACAGATGACACAGGGTTCCAAGAGGACCATACCCACATGTGGTCGATCACATGACTCATGATCATGTGTGAGTGGCACCCGAGTTGGAGAACGACTTACCAGGAGCAGACAATGATACTCCTGTGGCTGGCTTTGTCACATGGCATGTGACTGTCTAACCCACCTTGCAGAAGATCAACCAATATATAAAGGACCTCCTAGGCAGAGGAAAAGGTTCTATTGAGGAAGACCACAAGGAGAAGGAGGCAGAGGCAGAGGTATTGGCCGTGCAACGTGTGGTGGATGACACTTTGAGGTGTTGCCACCACCACCACCAGGTGGTCCACCCCGATCGTAGGTAACAGGTGGATAGGGGAGAGCACATCTTTAGGCATCTGAAGCATACAACCATGGAGCTCCGGAAACAGGTGGACTGGAGAGGGTTTATTTCCAAGCATTGAGGCCCTTGTTCATGATGCTTCTAGCTTCGTTAATGTAGTTGTTGTGGTTTCTTTGTGTCTTTCTACTTTGAGCTTCCGTAATAAAAGACACTTGTCCTTGTGATGTTTGATTTCCATTCTTTTTGTGTTGTTAATACTAAGAGGTTCCGGTTAAAACTGTTGACTTGGCCCTCAATTTTGATATTTCCACTGGAGGAGACTTATTAACCACACACTGATGCTGACCGTATGACTCAACCCTTGGAGGTGAGAGTAATGGTTGGAATTTTTAGTAGTAGAATCGAGGCCTTATTATGTCATCCATGGCATGAATTAGTACAGTTCATGTCAGGATTGACTGTATTAGGCAAAGGAAGTGGTTCATCTATGGGATGATAATAGATTTCTCTTTTCGGCATAGGGGAAATCATAGCAGCTCTTGTAGGACCAGAGATGGTGCGGGCTATAACGGAGAAGATGCAGATCATCCAGGAGCAGATGAAGACTGCACAGAACAGACAGTAGTCCTATGCCGATAGGAGATATAGACCACTGTAGTTCGAGGATTGTGACCACGTTTTCCTACAGGTCTCAACTCGATGAGTTCTACGGAGATTTTTTCAGGGTAGCAAGTTATATCCACACTTCATCGGACCTTTCTAGGTCCTTAGTAGAGTTGGCAGGGTGGCTACCCTCCTGGCCCTTCCACCTCAGTTGCACTGGGGGCACGAATTCTTCCATGAATCTCAGCTGAGGAGATACATGCATGACCCATCCCAAATCATCATCCACGGGGAGCAAGACATCGATGATGGGGAGACATTCACACAGGTCCCAGTATAGATTGAGGATTGACGATAGTGGGTCCTACGTGGATGGTCAATTCCTTTGGTGCGTATTCATTGGAAACACGGGAACCTCCAGGAGAAAACATGGGAGCGGGGGGCTCAGATACGTGGATAATAACCGCATTTTTTTCCCTAGTGTGTGTTTTAGATTTACAGGGACATAAATCCCTAAGGTGGGAGTAATGTAGAGTCCCGGTAATTTCAAGGAAACTTTTTGCTTAAATACATTTGAATTTTATGTGTCTACTATTTCTGACAGCACTTGATTCCGAGGCCCAGTGTGACCGGAATCAATTTTTAAAGATTTTTTCGGGTACGTGCAGTAAACATACCTGTGAGTTTTTATACCATTTGAATAGGTGCTTGTAATTTAAATCTGAGGACACTAATGAACTTGTAGTGTCAGTATTCCCTTAAGGGGACCATTACCGCAGTTGATTTTTATCTGAGTTGAGAGTTATTAATTGGGAATTTACAATAAAATAAATAAAATTTTTAGTACAAAATTTTAATTATAGTTGGGGGTTATTTCTTCCAAAGGGGAGTTGTAGGTGGGACCCACACCCCATAACCTCCCATGAGAGGATTTAGTGTGGCGGGAGCCACACGTGCCCTAAATATTTCATCTCCTAATAACTCTCCTCAACTCCCTTAAACCCCCTTAAATTATTTTCTTTACTCCCGCTCATTTAATAAGAGGAGCCTCTACACTTACCTCCCATTAATATTACCAACCCATTTAAATTAATTAAATTGGATTTTCTAATTAATGAATTAGATTGTTTGTATTTGGTGTGTGAATAATATAATAGCAGTAGATATTATTTTGGGAGGAATTTGTTTTCTTGGGGAAAACTTGGGAAAGCTCTGGAGAATTAGAAAAGAAAAGGGTTCTTCTCCCGATGAAGAACACCTCCATCGAAGAAAGTCAAACTCTCTCTGCGAAAAACACTCAACAAATTCTCCTACCATCTTCTTCCTATGCGTCCTAGGATAAGACACCGCTCACCAGAGGCATCACCTACGACAATGACTCCTCCTCCAATGTTGGCGGGACAAACCCGTTCTTCCACAAAACCTGACTACCGCGACGCTTGTCTTCCATGGAATGATGACGTGCGATGTAAATTTTCAAGGTAGGTGGATATTGTATAATTAAATATATGTTATTTATACCCTAGAACATGGGCGTCTATTTGTTGGGAGATTATTTGAACCACTAACGCGGTTGGTAAAGGAAAACATAAAAATCCGGACCCACTGCCAACTTGTTCGTGATGTGAGAAATGTTTGGAGATGGATGAAGGGATGGAAAATGTTGATTTGAAATCATAAAAGTGTATATCGGGACCCGAGGAGGCTGTAGGCGCAGTCGAGAGCAAAAATGGACAACTAGAATGACGTTGGTGGCCTGTGGAATATCACGTCGGCGCGGGTCGCCAGCGCAGCAGTGTCAGCGATGGTGATCGGAGGTGGCAGCCGGCATGGGCCAGCCTCCTGTTGGTGGTTGGGCACTATGATTCCACTGGAAGAAGCCCTCTGTAGCATTAGCCACGATGGCCGAGGAACGGAACCTGCGTCGTGCAGGTTCCAGGGAGACCAGGCCGCACCAGCCTGGTGTCGGCGTTACGCGGAACAGGGTGGACACGTCCCCCCCTGCTCGGCCAACCGTGTGCTAGGACACGCCGTACTGGGCTAGAATCGGACCCGGTTCGGACCAACCCCAGTCGGGATGACCAAGGGTGAGTTGGGTCGGGTCGAACCGGGCCCAGACCCCCCCCCTCTTCGGACCTTTTTCGGTTAATCACTCATAACATGATCTACAGACCTCCGATCAATGCACCGTCAGTTGTGTAGGATTCCTAAAATCTATATGGTCGTTTTGGTATATTAAAATCATGGTTTTGGAGAATTTTTGGTACATAATGGTTGGTTTGAACCCAAAACCAACCGGGCCCTCAGAGCAGAAACGCCTCTAACTTAAGGACCGGAGGTCCAATTGACGTGTCATCAACTACTTTGGTTTCCATTTGTTGAGACAGTTTTTTGGAATAATCCACATGGATTCAGATGCGATTGGATTATGGTCGGATTGGTTTTAGCTTAAAAATCAACTGGGCCCCTGGATTGGAAAAGCCAATAACTCAAAGACCGAGCATCCGATTAATGCGCCGTCTATTGCGTTGAGACCCCTATGACAAGGCGTTCCTTTGTGATAATTAAACGTGAGAATTCATGACACATGGATTATTGGATTGAGGCTTGTGGATTGGACCCTCCTGGTGACGAGCGAGCATATTGCAGAGACCTAGTGGCTGGCTGACACTTGGAGACTGCTGATCGATCGACTCGGAGTGATTCAGATGTCCTAGTGGGGATCGCTCGGTTGTAGCAGCAGACCCATGGTGGATGATCGCTTGGTTTTAGCGGCAGACCCAAGGTACTCAACCGAAGGAGTACCTCTATAGGCTATGAGGGGGAGGGCATGGTTGTAGAAGCAGAACCACGGTGGGAAGTGCTTGGTTATAGCAGCAGGCCCACAATACTCGACAGGTGGAGTACTTCAGCTATCCAAGGTTAGTGGGAAGCACTTTGTTGTAGTGGCATGCCCACTGTACTTGACAGAGGAGGAGTTCTCCTATAGTCATGGTTTTGTCATCTTGAATAAAAATCCTGGTGATTCAATAACCTTTGTGTTTTCCTCTTGATTGATATAGGTTATTTAATAACATAGGTTTATGTATGGGCGTATACCTAAGTAATGGTTATCCATTGAAATCATACTTTTTGGTTTATCCTTGTTGGATTTTGTGAGACTTTGAGGATCTTGTGGTCCCTAATGAGTATCATTATACTCACCCCTGCACGAGCTATGCTCGCACTACGTTCTTTTGGATGCATACGATGGACAACACTGATCGAGATGGAGACTTGTGGAGCTGTACGGTACCCAGAGGTGGACTACTTGGTGAGACGTACACGGAGCAGACTGTCGGACCTGAGGTGCTGTGGTGGCCATCTGTACCCACCCTTCAAGTGGGTTTTCCAGATGACAACTTAGTGGTTTCTATTTACTTTATTGTAGTTGTATTAGCTTTCCAATTGTACTGTAGCTATTGTTGGTCTTGTTTTTCCAGCCCCTTTCCTTTCAGCACTTAATTTTAAATTTAGTATTACTTACTACTTTCTTATTTTGTGTACTCTGTTGTGTTTGTTTACTTTTATAAATGAAATGCCTTCCCATTTTAGCGAGATTTACACCGGTAGTTCTAGTTTCCAAACCCTGCCATATGGAAGGCGGGATTGGGGTATTCACGAGCCCTGAGGACGGGTCGTGACAAATTTTTTTACATATTTGGAATCATAACAATATATAATTTCAAAAATGTTGAAATTAGTTTTTGAAATAATATATTACTGAATGTTATTAAAATTAATTAAAATGATTAAGAGGAAACTTTTCATAACAAGGTACTAAACTATACACCTAAAGGAAAAATTTACTTAGATACTTTTATAAAATCCATAAAATGGCCATATATTAACGCTATTATTCCATGGAAGGAATTTTTTTCATTAATGTAGCAAAATTTCATTAGATAAACGTGGGTAGAATTCCTTTTCTATAAATATATAGGAATGACACTCCTTCTCCACTATAAATAAGAACTAACCCCTCCTAATTTATAAAATCTATTAAGGAATATGTATCACCAAAAATATACTCAAATAATCTATCAAAATCCAGAAATTTATCCTATAGTCTTCTATTAGTGAAGAAATCTATCCAATAAGTCCCTTAATTTCAAACTTAAAGAAGTTACCCAAAGAAGAGGTAACATGCTTCCTCAAGATCATTTGTTTTATTAACATTATCCAATCCCTAACTTCTTCTTATTCCATGATTATATAATAAAATCCGTACCATAAATATAAAAATATGTTCTTACTATTGGGGTTCTACCTACACTTACACAAACATCCATTTAATGGGAAACAAACATATCGTTCTTGTGTACGGAGAACTACCACCCCACGAAATAGTGTTATTCATTTTGACTTTTCCATCTCTCATAGATGGTAATTATGATCTAAATTCATTATTTATATTATATATATGATATTTATTTTGTATTTTTGCCTCTCTAATTTTTAGATAAATCATTTCTTCAATCTATCCAATTTGTAGAAATATAAAAACATTGTTTGTGGTTGTGTGGACAATGGTCTCCTCAAAGTGAGGTGATTCATTCACAATTTACATGGAATATATTAAGGATATTTATAGAGAAAATATATGATATATAAGAAATAATAATATAAATCTAATTATATTAAATTTATATAAATACATTTAATTTAATTTTTTTATTTCAATATGTTACGAAAACAAAAACATCATTCATTAATATGTAAGACCAATAGTCTCCATGAATGGTGTATTTAGATTATTAATAATATATTCTTATATATTATTTTAAATAAAAATACATAATATATATATTATTCATATCATGTATAAAATTATTTATATAATTAAATAATGATATATGTAAGAGTATACAGAATAATAAGCCAAAACATATACAAAAAATAAGGGATTTTACTTGGATCGTAATAATAACATTGAATTGTTTATATAAAAATTATAAAAATTCACAATGATGTAATATATGAAATTATATGTAATAAATTTTTTTATGGTAGATTTATAATAAATATATAATTATTCTAATCGATATTTGAATGTGTATTGAGAATGTCAGCACATAAGGTAAGGGTTCTCTCATGTCACTTTTTAATATTTGTGTGATACATGCCATGTTCCCCACTAGATTCATTTGTGTGGTGTATATAATTACCATGAACAAGGAAGATTATACTAATAATTAAATTCATCGGTATCTATATATTCATTTAATGATGTTTTTTCATGGGGTTTATAGTTCTAAAGTTACCAAATCGGTTATGTAGATTTTTCCTCTATTTTCATTATTTGATACTAATGTCATGTTTCGAACTTTTTTTCTTATAAGAGTTCTATATACATACGATTGAAAAGATATATAATTAATATTATTACATTCATAATATTTTATTCATTATTTAATTTCATTTTCTTTCATGGGGATTATGATTCAAGGATACTTTGTATTAAGAATTTTTTGAAACAATCTCATCGTTTATCTGGATTATTTATGATTATGGTTTTGTTGACCAAATATTGTGATCCAGATATAAATACGTTTTATGAATTTTATACACCTATGTTTATTAATGTTATATACAGTTAATTTTTCCATTTTCCCACCCATTGGTACTTATGCTATTTAATAAAATATTTTTAAGAAAATATGACTTTACTTTTACTTTTGGTCTGAAATCCATGCTCGTTAAAAACCAGGTTTTCCAAAAATAGTTTAAAAATAGTTTTACTATAATCCAATAATTTATAATGGATATTTTTACCTATTTATTATCTTTTTTGGAAACATTTTTAAATTGAATATTCATATCATTTTCTGATTAAGGTAGTTTTCAAAAACCAATACGGTGAAAAACGAATTTTCATCATGTATGGACTTACCTTCTGCTATGAAAATAATTTCCTTGATGCTTACTCTGTATGATTACAAGGTTAGTTTATTAAAATGTTTTTTTCTATAATATTCAAGAAATTTATTGATATTAAAATGGTTTTAAAATAAAATCGGTTTTCAAAGAAAATAGGTTTTCAAAAATTACTTCATGTTTAAAAAGATTTCTAAATTATTTTTGAACCTTATGTTATATGGTTTAAAATGTAGTTTTAAAAATAATATTATTTCCATAATATCAAATAATATATTATATGTTCTCAAATTATTATAATAAATATAATTTTCAAAAACTTTTGAAGCTTCATTCAAAAAGTTTCATGGAAAATTGTTTTCTTGATGTTTTTAAGGTTCATCTATAATTTTTCAAGGAAAGAAAATTTCATATTATTTTCAATATTAATATATATTTTTTGAAGGAATTTTTTTTAAACATTATTTCATGATTATTTTAAATGGTTTCAAGAAAATTGGTTTCATAATTTTTTCATGCTTCCTTTATAATTTTTCCGAGAAAATGACTTTCAAAATATTTAAGAGATTCATTTATATGTTTTCAAGGAAAATGGTTTTAAAAATTATTTCAAGACTTATTCCTATGTTTTCAAATTAGTTTCACCAAATATATTTTAATAAATTATTTTATTATTATAAATATTAAAAAAAGATAGTAAATTTTCATCAAGAAATGGGTGTAAAAAATCTTTTAAAACTATTTAAAATTTAAGATTACATAGACTAGAGTTACACATACCATTATGGGAAAATGATCCTAAGGTTACAATCATATTCATTCCTTGAATACTTTTTGTTTTTTTGTAATAATTTTTCATAAACCAATTTATCTTTCATGGGTTATAATTTTATGAATCTTTTTTTTATTTCATGGGTTATATTTTTATGAAACGTGATTCCTTTCATGAGTTATTATTTGAGGAAATGATTATGAATACTATATATTTTCTACAGGTTAAGATATTTATACATGTTTATGATTCTAATTTCATTTAATAGGTTATGATATGATATTTTATGATTTTGTGGAACACGTTTTTATGGTTTCATTATGATATGGGAGGGAACTATATCTCCTTCCAATGTATTGGGTATTGATTTATATCTCATGAGATAGCAATGACTTGAAAAGGGAGTGAACTAGGTTTATTAAAGTAATTTGTCCCTTAAGATGGTCTTGGGAGTTATAATTACTTTTATGATGGTTATGAGAGTAAACCATAATGACCGTGAAAATATGGGGAGTGAACACATACTATTTAGAGTGAACCTTGACTATGTATAAGAGACACCTTGACTACTATAGAAATAATTTTATATGATGACGTTTCTTCCAAGAATTTCATTTCTTATTCCTATGTTATTATTTAATGGATTATAATATAGATCTCCTTATGATTCATGTCTTATAAACTCCCAATATACATTCCATGAATCAGGTTTATGATATTTGTTACACATGGAATGGTCTTATAATGTCATAAACACATTCTTATACACATATTCTCATGTTTATGATTTCATATCTTATTTTTTACCTTTACTGAGCAGCTAAGGTCAACATTTTTATATTTTATTTCTTAAGGTTAGGAATATATGTATTATTTATGATATTTCTATGAAGTTTGATATTTACAAAGAACATATTGGGATATAAATTATCTCACTTACATACTAATGTTTATCATTCCATGTTCCCAAAGTCACAAGAATAACATGGTATTTGACAATCTTTTTGTGAAATGTATTATGTATTCTGCAATATTTAACATTTTTAATGTATGTTAAGAAATGGTAACTATATTTGGTATCAAAGAAAAAGGTTAGTTTACCTTTGGAAACAAGGATGAAAAACACATAGTGAGATCCTTAAGGATATGTCAAAGGACAATTTTATGGATACAAAAAAGTACACAAAAATGTACTGGAATTTCTGTAATGTATAGAGTGAGTGGTTTCCAAGATATAGATCCATGTATTAATACAGTAATTTGTTGCGGACATAGAAAATATTTACCTAGGGGTAACAACTCCAGAACTGTGTGGGGGCCTGACACAAGAATAACCTAGAACATGATAATTAGCCATGATGCACACCTGATTTGACACTCTGATGGGAAATCCATTAGGAATTCAAAAACTCTCTATGAACCATCATGATAAATTTAAATAAAATTTTTCTACGACTAACCTATGATAAATAAATAATTTTTTATATTAAAGATATAAGTATCATGTTTTATAAATCCTAGTAGAATTTTTCCCACGATTTTGTGGATTTATACATTGATTAGTGTTTATAACACTTCGATTTGTTGTGTTAGTCAATAGAAAAAAATAGAATAATCTATATTAACATTGAATGTTTCATATGTGTAAATTATGGGTATTAATAAAATTTATATATTAATAGGATTATTAATAGAGAGAATAATAATGGTGATGTGAGTATTAGTTAAACTTGTGAATATAAATTGACCGTAAATGTAATGTGAAATGTATGGTATATTCTAATATTATTTTTACAAGAAACATAAGAATCACGAAAATATTGAGGTTATGTAACCTTATAACTTTATTAAGATTTTAAATTATAATACAAGGGGAAATAATAACAAGATGTTGAATCCTGAGTAATGTTTTAATAATAATGATGGATGATTGAATTGTATATGTTTTGGAATTCAATTATTATGATATATGAATCCTAAAATAAATAAGAATTTTTAGTATATGTTTTTCATTAGGGATACAAAAGTATGTGTTGAAATTTTATTAAGAATTAATAATTAGATATTTTAAAATAAAGTAAGGTAAACCTTAATGTGTTCCATATGTTGAGAAAATTGTGTTCAAATTAGATAAAAAGATGGTTGAGTTGAATTTGATAGTATTTATGAAATTATAACTGATATAGTATTTTTTGAAAAGTCATCCCTTTTATCATGGATGATGTTTAAAACTTCTTGGATTTATGAAATATATCCTTTAGTATTTGGAATAAAAAATAATGAATGTTTTCTATATATTTTTTTTGGTAATTTAGGTTATTATAATGTTTTAGGAGAATATGTGATGATGGTATTCACATGTTTTGAATGTGACTAAAGAGAGATACATAGTGATATATTAGGGATAGATTTTAAGAAAATTTAGTAACATTCCTCCAATTATTTTTAATTCTCATCTTTCAGAATAGTTACAAGGTTGATAATTATGGAATGGTTTATGTTAAACTTTGACTGAGGTTTATAGATTAATGTATTATCTCACCAAATGTGTATTTATGCATATCAAATATTTTGTAACAACCTTTTTTTGTGATAAAACCATATGGAATCACCTATGAAAATATTTATAGATCATATGATCTATTAATGCATCAAAAATGTCAAATATGACTTCATGTTTTTGAATAAGAGATCATGTGGAAATTGATCAAAGAACAACAAAGGGTTAGGTAGACATGAAATCAAGTAAGTATATCATTTCCCAAAAATTCATCATCTTTTAAAAAAATTATCTTGAAAACAACAATTTAATACTAGTACCTTTATTTCCAAATATTCAAATGGACCATTAGAAAATCATGAATATATGGTTTTGGGATTATTAACTTTCAATGAACCATGTTCTCTAACACTATACAGCAGAATGTGATACTTATATTTCTCTTCCATGTCTATGATTTCAGTTCCTACATCTGTTATTCTTTTTGGAAACATAATTAAGTGTTACTTTAGACAGTCATCTTGTTTCCATCAAGTATTTTTAATAAACAGTTTCAGTATTCATTTTTTCAACGTGGGTTTCTATGAAAGGAACATTCATGTATCAAAAAAATTTATAACTAAGAATAATTTTTGGGGAGAAATTAATTTATTGGGTGAATAATACATCACCTCAAGAATTATTAATTCCTTTATTTCAAATTAATTTAATAATTTGATAATTTTTATTTCATTAAACATTGAATATATCATTGGTTATATGAAAGAACTGAGGGTGGATTGCGTTACATAAAAAAATTCAATCTTTCTATAAACACACCACTTAGGTTGTCCTTAGGCACATGCAACTATATTTTTGGCCTGTATTGGACCCAATATTGAGTCCCTTCGATATCTTGTGTCATATAAATATTTATATTTTCTATACAACATTATACTTTTAAAGTGATTATTAAAATATTTTTATAGTCACTACCTAGCCATAGGAATGGAATCTATAGATAATATTAACTAAATTGTGAAAAAATTAATTACCTATTTATATAAAATGAGACATTTGGTTATAAATTTCTATAAGTGAATGTAAAAAGTATTAGAAAATAATGAAATTACTTTTAAAAGAAATTATTTTTTCTATGTACAAAGTAATATTTATCTCAATACATTAAAGAAACTAGTTATGATTAATTTTATACAAAAAAATTATATATTACACTTTCAGTCAATATTTCTTACACTCATCCAATATATATAATACTTATAAGATAACAGTAAATTCAATTTTATGAATAAAGAGATATATTCTTTTAAAAGGTGATTTTATAGCATTTGAATGGTGATCACATGTTAAATCTGATTGTTGAAAATTTTATAATTTTTATCTTAGAAAATAATATTAATTTTTGATATTTTAACATAAATAGTAGATTATATATATTGTTTTGTGTTTTTCAATGAAGTTTATTTTTTTGATGAATAGTGAATAATAAATAATTTTAATTCAAAACTTATTTATATTATAATTTATCTGTAAGGATAAATTTAGTTTTAATGGTTTTGAAGTTAAAATAGATAAATTATACATAAGATAATCTAATTTTGTTCATTTTACTTAATTTCATTTTGAAAATGGATATAAAATAATACTAAACTTCTAAACATTTTTACTTTAAAAACCGGCTTTGTTGTCTCATATACTGGGTGAAATTTTAATTAATTTCTTCCAATTCAGTTCTGGTAAATTGTAAAAATGGATTCCATACATGGAATTAGAATAATAGTTAATTTCCAAAAAATTTAAGTTATTTTTTGACAAATACTTTTAGTGAAAGTAATTAAAATTAATTAAAATGATTAAGTGGAAAATTGGCTTAAAAAGTTACTAAACCATATACATAAGGGTCAAAATGACCTAGAATATTTTAAAAAATCCTTTTTAAAGAGATAATTATACCGTTTAATCTTTTTTATCTTATTGGTTTTATTATTGGATCCACTCTTCATAGAA
Source organism: Viscum album (assembly GCA_963277665.1). Lineage (NCBI taxonomy): Eukaryota > Viridiplantae > Streptophyta > Magnoliopsida > Santalales > Viscaceae > Viscum > Viscum album. Next base: position 1,098,662,060 of record OY728138.1, on the reverse strand, counting down.
AAAACATGGATGGAAATCCATTTAAAAAAATTTACATGAACTCCACTCCTCCTCCGCTATAAAAAGGTACCAACCCATCCCACTAATTAACACCTCTAGAGGACTTTATATCACCTAAAATATACTGAAATAATCTCCCAACATCCATAAATTCACCCTAGAATCCTTAATTTGTGAATACATCATTTAAATGAATCTCATTGGTGAAAACTTAATGGAGTTACCCAAAGAAGAGGTAACATCCTTCCTCTAGATCCTTTATTTTATTTTCATTGTATACCCCTAAAATATTCCGATTACATGGTTTTATAATAATATTAGTATCCAAAACATACTAAGAATTTTTTAATATATGGTTTATATATACAGTATTAGACACATCTGTCAAATGGGTCACGAACATACACTTCTTGTGTATGGTGAACTATCGCCTCATGAAACGATGTTGTTCATTTTTTCGTTACCACCACTAAATTTTGGGAATTATAGTGTATATTAGGATTTTTATATAATATAAATGATATTTTTTAATTTTTATTCATTTTTATTTTTTTATGAAACAAACCTTCATGCTTTCCATATTTTGGGAATACGATAACATTGTTTGTGTAAGTGTGAACTACCTACTCCACAGTGTGCTGTGATATATTCAAAATTTATATAGAATACATTAAATACAGTTCCAGTTAGCATATATGATATATATGGATTTAAAACTAAATTTAAATATTATATCTGTATATAATTATTTCATTTACACTCTTTCTTACAATGTGATTTGAAACCAAAAAAAATCATTCATTTATATATAAGATCTAACATCTCCATGAATGGTGTATTTTTCTTAATACTTATATCTTTAATAGATTATTATAAATACATATATAATGGATCTATATGATATTTATATAGTGGTTTACTTTTTTTAAATATGTAAATAATGATATTACTAAAAGGATAAAGAATAACAAGTCAGAAATAACAGAAAAAACAAGTCTACGTTACATGAAACATAAAAATAACTTATAATTATTAACAAATGGGTAATATAAAGTCATAATTTTAACAATGTATTGAATTAAAAAGTAATCACATTTCATTCTCGAATTATATAGTCAAATTCATTATTAATTTTTAATGAAATAGGCGGTATTTATAGAAATTATGGAATTTAAACTGATAGAATAATAACTTGACATTAGGAATAATAACATGATCATTAAGAATTGTAATCTACAAAATATAATAGTAACCTAACCTAAAAAATTATAAATTAAATTTATCTATATTATAAGTGAAAACATTAATCTTGTATACCATTGGACAAGTAATTATTTAATTTAAAAATAAAAAATTAAGTGTTGTTATTGTGTGAGTCATAAATATTTAACTAAAATTGTACAATTAATATATTTATTAAAATAAAATTAAATTTGATAAAATAGGGTCATAAAATATTTTTTTAAATTATATTTGTAAGATAATTTTAAGTGAAATGACTTAATTTTTAAAGGTGTTATAAATTCAGTTATAGTTTTCAAACTAATATTATCTAAATAAATTACGATTTTAAATAAAAATTAAAATTATCATATTTCTAAAATTATTTTCAATATAATAGAGTTTATATTCTAATTCTACAAATCAAATAATGTGTTGGGTGAATTTTTGATGTTTTCTCTAAAATACTTTAAATTTTGTGAATAGTTAAATACTCTAATTTACGATATAAGTTAAATACGTGATTTTTTGAGACATAGATGACATAAGGGTAATGAAAGCCCTAAATCTCAAAATATCCTTAATTATTTTAATATTTTTAGTTATAATTCTCCAAATATTCATAGTCCTGATCCAAAATAATTAACTAATTAATATAATAATGAGAAAACACCCAACTCCTTTACTATAAATACCACCACTCACCACCTCTTATCCTCGCACATCAAAGAATTTTATATTGTTAAATTATTGTCCAATTCCTTACCCAAACCTTATCCCCAAGTCCAAGACCTATTGGTCTCAACAAAATGTCAAAACCATGTTAATTAATGAGGTTCTCAAGAAGGATAATTAGAAATGTAAAATACTCATTCATTTTTATTTGTTTTCTTTTCAAATTTTTTTCCTAATACTCTCTTCACATACCCTTATCCAATTGGCATGAAAACTATAGTATCATATATATACTGAATTTCTATCATGTTTATGGAAACATAATCAATAAAATTTGTCTTCTCTCCCTTTTATTGTAAAAATGAGAACATCATCCATGATGTGTTGATTTAAGACTATCATGGACGATACAATTCAATTTTTCATTTGTTCCTTAAATGCTACTCATGTCACCACTATTATGGTTTATTAATATATTCACTAACATAATATATGTTTTTTACTATTCTAGAACCAATATATAAACATCTAATTGAATAAAATTATATTATTTCACGATGTTCATAAATAAATAAATTAAAGAATTCCCATTAAGGTTTTATCTAATGATTCTTCCTCGTATCAGAAAACAAAATTATATATTCTATAATAAATAATTATTTAAACCTACTAATTCCATTTCATTCCATTTATATAGTTATTCTTTGATTCAAAAGTAAAATCCAAAATGAACTAACCATGTAAGTCCTGAAATAAATTCACATGTAAGAATGAAAATAATAAAAATTATTGATAAATTAGTGGAATTATGTCATAATAATATCATAAATGTAATTATAAATATGAATATGACTATATAATATATTTTATTACTATTTAAACCATTATATATGAGATTTGGACATGTTTGATGTAAGATAAACCAGAGGAATGTGAATTCATAACCAAATTTCCATTCTTTTGGTTAACCTTATACTCCCTATATTATGTGGTACTGAGATTAGTTTTGAAATTATTTTTGTTTATATTACGTTTTATTATGTGTTTTTATAGTGTATACACGAATTCAATTCATTTTACTAATTATCACTTCAATTATATGATATTTGTGATGTACTTTTCTTTTAAAACCCTTTTTTGAATTCTTATTTTTAAAAAATTTATAATGAATTATTTTATGACGAATGTATTATCATTTTATGATTAAGTTATGATTAATAGAAATATTTTATGTTTAATTTTTGTACATATATATTCCTCCAATTTGTTGGGTATGTTTATGTTGATGGTCGACCATACGGTTACCCCAAGTGTAATTGTGATGGTTACACCATATGGTAGGAGTGATGGTACATTGTGAGGTATTTGTGAGGATTTAATTATAAGGTAGTAATGAGTGTTTCAAATCATATAGTAGACATTATGGTTAAATTATTGTTCATGTAATTCCATATGTTACATTTATGGTGTTATTTATGATTTCTATGTTTTATGGAAATCTCATGTTTTCACAAAGTTACTATTGGTTAATTATTGTGTGATAAGTATTTATTCAGGAAAATGATTTCATATTTTTATATTTTTCCATTTAATAAATTTTTATATCATTAATTATATTTCCCTTAACATGATTATTATGTTAATCACATGTTTTAAAAAATCACTAGGTTTAAGGATGGTTTAGGGGAAAGTAGAAGCCAAGATGAGTGTTTTGAAGACATTTCATGAAATGATTTCATATTTTTATTGAAAAAATTTTTATTATGAAAAAAATATTGTTTTAGTATTATCCACTTTTTATGATTATGGATTGATATATGTGAATTAGTTTTTTTTCTAGAACTCTTAATCGAAAGGTTTGTTTTGAATGTGAATAGGTTAATTATAATGTATTTTACTAGATTATATAATGATTGGGGATGAGTCCTTATAATTTTTATCATAGAACATTTTAGATAACATTATGGTTTTTGATGTGTCTAATAGAATGAAATAAATGTTTTTAACATTATGTTTATGTTTAGATTGTATATCATTTTCACAATTGTCTTGTTTCTCCATCTATGATATGTCTATTCAGAATGGTTTTCTTTAGTTGACACAAGGAAGAAAAATTAGAAATGATCTAAGATGATGATATATTTCTGAATCTAAAACCAAGATTAGTGGCAATTGGAACATAACAATTTATGATAGTAATGGATAACTAGACTTCAATTATAATCAGTAGTGGAATCCATTCAAGAGAATAACCATAACTACCAAAAAATAACATGATTATAGTGGACCATTTTATGTGGCATAACCCTTTAAATTTTAGTGGATCTCCTGAAACAGTGGTGGTTGAAGGATCGATTAAATCACTTGAAATGATATTCAATGTTATGAGTTTTCCATATAATAAAAATATTAGTCATTCCATTTATCGTTTTAATGATTAAACTGACCAATGGTGGACAATGGTAATGAATATTAGGAATAGTGAAGAGATTGATGCCTTGTAATGGGTTTAATTTAAGAACATGTGCCTTGAATAAAATTCATATGGTTTTTCGACATAGGATGAAATATAAATTTCATGAATTGAAATAAAAGGATAATGATTCGGTGGCCATGTAAGAAAAAATATTCACCTAATTATCTAGTTATTATCCAAATCATATTTAGGGCATTGAAAAGAAAATAAAATGATGAATATTATGAATTAAAGAAAATATATCGATAGTAATTGGCCACCCATGAATTTATAATAAATGAAAAAAGAAATTGATATGAGGAGAAGCTAGGAATTATGTTTTTTTTATGATCACATATACAATGAAAACAATCATATTAAGCGGCTAGGTTGTCAAATGAGGGGTAAGAATTAATCAATGAAATCTGAAGGTAATAAATTACAGTTTCTAGTTTGTGAAATGTGTGGTAAAAAGAACCATGGGTAATGCCTTAACAAAAATTGTAAGTTTTTTTCGATGTGGTATTTTTATACATATGGACAGATATTTTAATGAAAATGATCTAAAGATTAATTCTGACAAGAAAACAATAAACTATTTTAAATGTAGTGATATGGGTCATTAGGAAAGTACCTACCTAGAGAAAGATATGAATGATGGAAATAAGCTAGATTATAAGAAGAAAGGTGTAGTGAAATCCTTTTCCACTATGTCATCATATTATGGGCATCTAATGAAGTGGTATCAGGTAATTTATTTGTATACTCAAATTTTATATGATGTATTTTTTGATATAGGGTATACACATTCCTTTAATTATGATAAATTTTCTAGTAAATATAAAATATCACCTCACAAAATGATACCTCAACTTATTGTTTGAACACCAAGGGTAAATATTACAACAAAAAAAATTATAAGAATCCTCATGTTGTAGTTTTTGGGAAGACATTACCTACGAACACTGTTTTTTCATAATAGAGTATGATACTATTATCAGTATGGATTGGATTACTGTTAATTTTGATATGATTGATTGTAGTGAAAAAGTTGATTTCTCCAAAGAATTGTTTCAGTTTGTATAAAAACATGATCCCATATAATTAATAACATGTCAGGAAGCTGATAAAATATTAAAATATGGAAATGAATGTAATATTAAATATATTGTTGAAAAGGACATCCCTGTTTATATTAAAGATCTCTTAGTGACAAATGAATACCTACATTCATTTCTCTACATGTTTCCCATTTCTATACCTGATCGAAAAGTTGAATTTACTATTGAATTGGTTCATGATGCTATGAAAATTTGAAACACCCCTTATCGAATAGATCAAGAGGAAATTATTGAATTGAATAATATGTTTCATGAGTTTCATGATAAAGGATTCATTCATCGCTACAAATCAAGATGGGCTCGTCCAGTTTTTTTGTTAATAATAAAGATGGTTAAAAGAATATTTTCTTTTATTATAGAGCATTGAATACCGTTAATATTAAGAATAAGTATAATTTACCACATATCGGTAAATTGTTTGATTGGATTTAGGGATCTCAATATTTTCTCAAGATTGGCATGAGATCTGAACACCACCAGATAAAGGTGATAGATGATAACATCCCAATAAAAACATTTCATACTAGATATGGTAATTATGAATTTTTTGATACACCCTTTGGAATGAAAAATTCCCCTATTTTACTGAAGGTTCATAAGAATAGAATATTCCATGAATATTTGTATAATATTTTTATTGTTTTTAATGATGATATTTTGGTCTTATCAGAAAAATTCAGATCATGACAAACATCTAAGGATTTCCTTGAAAAATCTAAAAAAAATAACTTATGTGGAAAATTTATAAAATATGATATTTGGTTTCAAAAAATTTCATTTTTTCAAAATTTTTAAATAAGGAAGGAATAACTATTTATCCCACAAAAACAAAGGTACTTTATGAATAGAATGAACATAAAAATTTTACAAAGATCCATAATTTTCTTAGATTAGTGGGTTATTATCAATAGGATGTTAAACACTTTTCTTTGTTATCATGTCTATTAGCTACGATAACATTATATGGGGGTAAATTTATTTGGAAGGAATTCAGTAATGTTTTTTTGGATCTTAAGAAGATATTATGGAATAATCTAATTTTGGCCCCAGTATCAAAATTTTGGAAATTTTTCATTTAGAGTGGTTATTAATTAAAAGAAATAGTATTTGTTCAGATGAATAATGATTATGTAATTTCATATGCTTCAAGAAAATTAAACCTCATGAGTTAAATTATCCCACACATGATTATGAAATATCAGCTGTCGTTTTCAATTTCAATATTTGGATGAATATTTCATATAAATCCACATTTTAAATATATACTATCTATAAAATTATTGTGTTTATATTCAATCACAGTGAATTAAACATGATGTAATGAATATGCCTTCTTCTGATAAACTAATATGATTTCTATATCAATAACTATCATTGAAAATAAAATAAAATGGTTATTACTTGAGTCAAAAACATCATACATCATTAACAATTTTACATTTAGATAAAGTCCCCTTGATTAATGATTTGATAAGTTTTGGCATGGAATTTTTTATAGTAGAAAATTCATCTTTTTTGTTTCTGGGTTAAATGTAGTCATATTTGTCAAAAAAAATTATGTATGCATAGAATGATAATTGTGAGTTACTGAAAAGGTAGAATTGGAGAAAAAGCCTAACTATCCAAAATTTATTATTAGTAAAAATTGTGTTTTCAGATTTGTTAATAGATTATGTGTTCCTTTTGATTCATATTTGAAGAAATTGTTTTTAACCAATGCTCATACTTCTCTATTTTCGGTTCATCCTAACATCAACAAGAAGTATAGAGATCTTCAGGTATATTTCTAACAGGATGGAATGAAATGAGATATAGTAGATTTTAACATAGAATATCTAACATGTAATTAGTTTAATGAAGAGTTACTACTACCTATAGGATTCATCATCCATTTTCTGTTCCACAATGAAAATGGAAAAATATATCAATGGATGTCATTATGGGAGTCCTGAATACTTCTCATGGTAATAATGTGATTTGTGTTATTATTGACTGATTGACTAAATCTACAAATTTACATCCTATTTTTGATACTATGTATTAGTATTATATTTATTGACTATACCTTAATGATATTATTAGGTTAAATGGAGTTTGTCAACCCATTTTATTTAATCATGATCCGAGCTTCACTCTTAACTTTTGGAATGACATTCAAATGTTTTTGGGAATAGAATTAAATTTCAACAATGATTTTTATACCCAAACTAATGAATACACCTAGTGAAAAATTTAATCATTCTATAGAATTATTTTATCATGGCCAATTTACTAACAATAATATTGGGATCAACCTATTCCTTTATTTGAATTTTTTAATAACATTTTTTATTCCAATATACAAATGACACCTTTTGAAGCATCATATGGATATCAGTGTTGAGAAAAAACATCATAGGGATGAATTCAAGGAAATTATGTTTATCGAACCATAATTGGTAGACTTAGTGGTTGAGAATGTGTTGATTATCCAGCAACACCCGAGGACATCATAGTGAAGGTAGAAAAGTTATGTAGATAATAGGATGGAATACTTTTATTTTCTGTTATGTGATCTTGTTTTTTAGGGAATATTACAATGTAAAAGTGTTATGTTCATTGGTAAAAAAGTATATCTATTCCCACTATTCATTGCACTTGTAAAATTTTAGATAAAGTTTTATCAGTCACGTACCAAGTAACTTTTCCTCCAAGATTTCCTCAAGTAAATAATTTTTTTCATGATTCGTTGTTGAGAAAGTATATTCCATATTCATAGAATTTTTTGAACCCATTAGTTTTATTTCTAGAAGAGGACCTTCCTTATTCAGAGAAACATGTTCACATTTTTGATTATATAGAGCATGTATTTCATAATAAGTTAATTCTCCAAGTTATTGTTTTGTGAAGAATCCCCGAATTTGAAGAAGAATCATGGGAATCTGAAAATGCTATGAGGAAAAAGTACACTCAATTTTTTAATATTAAATTAAAAATTATAGGGATGAAATTTCCAGATGGTGGGGAGAATGTAACAACCCATGTACTCAAATAATTTCGTTTCATTATATAATCACTACTACAAAAACGGGCAATAACAGCGCTAAAATCGGGCTTTAACAGTGATAGAAAAGCGCTGTAAAGCTCAGCGCTGATAAAGGGGGGGGGGTCCATTAACAACGCTTTTTTAGCACTGTTAAATGTCACCTTTAACAGCGCTAAAAAAGCGCTGTTAAATGTCACCTTTAATGGTGCTAAAAAAGCGCTGTTAAAGGATACCTTTAACAGCGCTAAAAAGAGCTGTTAAAGGAAACCTTTAACAGCGCTAAAAAGTGCTGTTATATGTTGCCTTTAACAGTGCTTTTTTAGCGCTGTTAAATATCTCCTTTAACAGCGCTTTTTTAGCGCTATTAAATGTCGCCTTTAACAGCGCTAAAAAAGCGCTGTTAAATCCCTGCCTGCTGCTAATAAAAAACCTACACTAGTACAGCCAGCCGAGAAGACCTGCACAAAAACCAGTATATCAACCACAAACCTGCACAAAAACCAGTATATCAACCACAATCATGTCATCAACTGATCACAACCCAACCAAACAGTGTTCTTACCATGAGTTAGATACCATCTACCCAGAAACCAAAACTACCTCATTATATAGTATCACAAAATATTCCTACACAACTCAGAAGATAAATACTAGAACATTCCACTATGCATTGTTTCTCCTTGGATTGCCACTTGGTTTTGACAAATCGTGAAGAGCCCGTGCTCCTTGAATCATTCTGCAATACATAAAAAGGATATCCTAACTCTCCCAACAATCACCCTTAGTAATTTTGTATATTAATACAAAAAAGGTAACATATCATAAATTGGGGGACTGTAATGAGACATCAAGATTAACATTCTATATATAGGATCGATGTCTGGTAGGATTGGTTGCGTTGATACATGACTCTACCTGGTCCTCAAAAATATATATATGATCTCACTCTAGGACTTTCAGAGAGACTCCAACTATGTTTAGGACAACCTGCTGAAGCGATCGTACTACCGTACGTCGGAAAAGATACCAAAACCATCCTAGGAAGGATCATGGGAGCCAACCCTAATGAAATATGTCCTTGATATAGTGTTCAAAGAGATCAATCATGGTACATAAAATTATGTGTCATTTAAAGGGTCACATGCCTTGTCGGTTTACCCTGGGTAACTCCAATGTTCAGCTGCCTGTGTGAATATACATGTCATATCAATAGGAAATTACATGGCATGTTAAAAAACATATACGTGTTACCCTTTGATCTTGTGTCCTCTTATGCACCCTTTCCCTATGTTAGTACATGACGTCGATCTCGTGTGATTCTTCCTGTGTATCTGTACAAGGGAGAAACTGCGTAGCTGGCTCATTAAAGACGTGTAGTGGGATATATTCCATGTAGGAAATCCATGTAATCCACCCCATGTTTGTGTATCTCAAAAATTCATGCCAAGTCTTGGGGGAGGGTCTACACTACATGTGAGGTGGATATCTCAGTTGTTGATTTCACTTAAAAATAAGTCCATTTTGAACAAAACAGAGGCACTTTGAGTGGTGTCGACCACACTGGGCCTCGGATTGAGTCAGGGTTGACTCATACACATCAAATTTGACCCATGGATCATTGTCCTTAAGTTTCAATAGAATCCGAATGTGTTTGGTCAGTTTCCCGTATGTAAGTTGTTGATTTCTCACTTAAAATTAAGTCCATTTTTAACAAAAATAGAGTCACTTTCAGTGGTGTCGGCCACACCGGGCCTCAGATTGAGGCGGGGTTGACTTTTACATGTCACATTTGACCCATGTATCATTTTTCTAAAGTTTCAACAGAATCCGAATGCGTTTGGTTGGTTTGTCGTATGTTAGTTGTTGATTTCACTTAAAATTAAGTCCATTTTTAACAAAAACAGAGGCACTTTGAGTGGTGTCGGCCACACCGGGCCTCGGATTGAGGCGGGGTTGACTCATAAACGTCACATTTGACTCATGGATCGTTGTCCTTAAGTTTCAATAGAAACCGGATGTGTTTGGTCTGTTTGGTGTATGTATGTAAAATATTGTCCATTTTAAAAAAAATACATACACTTGGAGTGATACCAGCCACACCGCGTCTCGGATTGAAGCAGGTTTGACTCGTACACGTCACATATGACCCATGGATCATTGTACTAAAGTGTTAACACAATCCTAAGGCGTTCGGTCGGGTTCCCGTATGTCAGTTGTTGGTTTCACTTAAAAATAAATCCATTTTGAACAAAATATAGGCACTTTGAGTGGTGTCGGCCACACCGGGCCTCGGATTGAGTCGGGGTTGACTCTTACACGTCAAATTTGACCCATGGATCATTGCCCTTAAGTTTCAACAGAATACAAATGCGTTTGGTCGGTTTGCCGCATGTTAGTTGTTGATTTCATTTAAAAATAAGTCCATTTTGAACAAAAGAGAGGCACTGTGAGTGGTGTCGGCCACACCAGGCCTCGGATTGATGCGGTGTTGAATCGTACACATCACACATGAGTCATTGATCGTTGTGAAAAAGTATCAACGCAATCAGAAGCCGTTAGATTGGTTTGGAGTATGTACGTAAAATATTGTCCATTTTAACCTAAATACAAACACTTGGAGTGATACCGGTCACACCGCGCCTCTGATTGAGGCGGGGTTAACTCGTACACGTCACATTTGACCCATGGATCATTGTCCTTAAGTTTCAATAGAATCTCAATGCGTTTGGTCGGTTTGTCGTATGTCAGTTGTTGATTTCACTTAAAATTAAGTCCATTTTTAACAAAACAGTGACACTGTGAGTGGTGTTGGCCACACCGGGCCTCAGATTGATGCGGTGTTGAATCGTACACGTCACAAATGAGTCATTGATTGTTGTGAAAAAGTATCAACGCAATCAGAAGCCGTTAGATCGGTTTGGCGTATGTACGTAAAATATTGTCCATTTTAAACTAAATACATACACTTGGAGTGATACCGGTCACACCGCGCCTCTGATTGAGGCGGGGTTGAATCTTACACGTCAAATTTTACCCATGGATAGTTTTCCTTAAGTTTCAATAGAATCCCAATGTGTTTGGTCAGTTTGTCGTATGTCAGATGTTGATTTCACTTAAAATTAAGTCCATTTTTAACAAAACAGTGACACTGTGAGTGGTGTCGGCCACACCGGGCCTTGGATTGATGCAGTGTTGAATCGTACACGTCACACATGAGTCATTGGTCATTTTGAAAAAGTATCAATGCAATCAGAAGCCGTTAGATCAGTTTGGCATATGTACGTAAAATATTGTCCATTTTAAACTAAATACATACACTTGGAGTGATACCGGTCACACCGCGTCTCGGATTGAGGCGGGGTTGAGTCGTACACGTCACATATAACCCATGAATCGTTGTCCTAAAGTTTCAACACAATCCGAAGGCGTTTGGTCGGTTTCCCGTATGTCAGTTGTTGATTTCTCACTTAAAAATAAGTCCATTTTGAACAAAATAGAGGCACTTGGAGTTGTGTCAGCCACAACAGGCCTCAGATTGAGGCGGGGTTGACTCGTACACGTCACATTTGAAGGTGAGTATGCATACACGATAGTTGACCTTCTTAGATAAGGGTTTATGGAATAGTATAAAAGACATGAAGCAATGAATATCATTAGAGTGTTGGAGCAAATGTGGTTGCTATAAACAATGTGGAAATTGGCTTGTGCAAAGCGACCTAAGTTACAACTTCCAGGTATTGTACTCTATTTCTTTCTGGAAGGTTTCAGTTTAAATGCATTTTGGAATGATCATTGCTAGCCATTGACTTTTAGGTTTTTTTGACAGCCTAGGGGAAAGGGTGGGGTCTGAAGACATCATAGGATATGTCGAAGGGTGATTTTGTGTGTGAATATGTTGGAGAAATGTTAACTCCCGCAGTTCTGAAAAGAGTCACTATTTAAAAGAAAGTCACAAGTTTAGATACATCTCAAGATGGTCAGTTTAATGACATTTTGAGGGACACTACTAAAGACATGCTCAGATATGCACACATCCCCCACTTTTAGATCGTTGTCTACTACAATGATCTTCCAAACAAGATATGCATTAAGACACTCATGATACATAGAGAAATTGACTGGCCACCTTTGAGAATGATCTGAAGCACAATCCATGACAACATTATGTTTTTCCTTGAAAATTCTCTTGGCGAACTGGAATGGCAACTCACTCTTGTGATTTTGCGTCTCTACTTGTCACTTCATGTTTGCAGCTTCTGCCATTCCAGTTCGCCAAGAGAATTTTCAAGGAAAAACATAATGTTGTCATTATTTGGGCTTCAGATCATTCATAAAGTTGGGCAGTGAATTGCTCTATGTATCATGAGTGTTCTAATGGATATCTTGGTTGAAAGATCATTGTAGTAGACAACGATCTAAAAGTGGGGGATGTGTGCATATCTGAGCATGTCTTTAGTAGTGTCCCTCAAAATGTCTTTAAACTAACCATCTTGAGATGTATATAAACTCGTGACTTTCTTTTAAAAAGTAAATCTTTTCAGAACTGCGGGAGTTAACATTTCTCCAACATATTCACACACAAAATCACCCTTCGACATATCCTCCAATGTCTGCAGACCCCACCCTTTCCCATCGGCTGTCAAAAAAACCTAAAAGACAATGGCTAGCAATGATCATTCCAAAATGCATTTAAACTGATTCCTTCCAGAAAAAAATAGAGTACAATACCTGCAAGTTGTAACTTAGGTCGCTTTGCACAAGCCGATTTCCACATTGTTTGTAGCAACCACATTTGCTCCAACACTCTAATGATCTTAATTGCTTCATGTCTTTTATACTCTTCCAGAAACTCTTCTCTAAGAAGGTCAACTATCGTGTATGCATACTCACCTTCAAATGTGACGTGTACGAGTCAACCTCGCCTCAATCTGAGGCCTGTTGTGGCTGACACAACTCTAAGTGCCTCTGTTTTGTTCAAAATGGACTTATTTTTAAGTGATAAATCAACAACTGACATACGGGAAACCGACCAAACGCCTTCGGATTGTGTTGACATTTTAGGACAACAATTCATGGGTCATATGTGATGTGTACGAGTCAACCCCGCCTCAATCTGAGATGCGGTGTGACCGGTATCACTCCAAGTGTATGTAATTTGTTTAAAAGGGACAATATTTTACGTACACACGCCAAACCGATCTAACGGCTTATGATTGTGTTGATACTTTTACACAATGATCCATGACTCATGTGTGACGTGTACGAGTCAACCCCACATTAATCTGAGGCCTGATGTGGCCGACACCACTCACAGTGTCTATGTTTTGTTAAAAATGGACTTAATTTTAAGTGAAATCAAGAACTGACATACGGCAAACCGACCAAACGCATTCGGATTCTGCTGAAACTTAAGGATAACCAAGATATGCATTAGAACACTCATGATATATAGATTAATTCACTGCCCACCTTCGAGAATGATCTGAATCCCAAACCATGACAGCATTATGTTTTTCCTTGAAAATTCTCTTAGCGAAGTGGAATGGCAATAGCTGCACACATGAAGAGACAAGTAGAGACGCAAAATCACAAGAGTGAGTTGCCATTCCAGTTCGCCAAGAGAATTTTCAAGGAAAAACATAATGTTGTCATGGTTTGTGCTTTAGATCATTCTCGAAGGTGGCCAGTGAATTTCTCTATGTATCATGAGCGTTCTAATGCATATCTTGTTTGGAGGATCATTGTAGTAGACAACGATCTAAAAGTGGGGAATGTGTGCATATCTGAGAATGTCTTTAGTAGTGTCCCTCAAAATGTCTTTAAACTGACCATCTCGAGATGTATCTAAATTTGTGACTTTCTTTTAAATAGTGACTCTTTTCAGAACTGCGTGATATGAAGGTATTTTGGAGATTTTACAGGTTCATGCATGATATGAAGGTATTTTGGAGATTTTACTGGTTTTTTTTCAAAGGCCAAAGAAATGTGGTCAATCATTCTTGCATGTTACTCGTACACATCACCAAGGACCCGTGGATCATTCTCCTAAAGGATGAAGGCAATCCGGATGCGTCTGTTCAGATTTACGTAGGTCCGTTGTTGTTTCCAATTAAAGTGGTGTCCATTTTAAACAAGAGAGCGGCCCTTTGGGTGGTAGCGGTCACACAGTTCCTCGGATTGAGGCGTGGTTGACTCGTACACGTCACCAAGGACCCGTGGATCCTTCTCCTAAAGGATGAAGGCAATCCGGATGCATCTGGTCAGATTTACGTAGGTCAGTTGTTGTTTCCAATTATAGTGGTGTCCATTTTAAACAAGAGAGTGACTCTTTGGGTGGTAGCGGTCACACCGTGCCTCGGATTGAGGCAGGGTTGACTCGTACACGTCACCAAGGACCTGTGGATCGTTCTACTAAATAATGAAGGCAATCTGGATGCGTTCGGTCGGATTTCTGTAGGTCAGTTGTTGTTTCCAATTAAAGTAGTGTCCATTTTAAACAAGAGAGCGACCCTTTGGGTGGTAGCGGTCACACCGTGCCTCGGATTGAGGTGGAGTTGACTCGTACATGTCACCAAGGACCAGTGGATCGTTCTCCTAAAGGATGAAGGCAATCCGGATGCGTCTGGTCAGATTTCCGTAGGTCAGTTGTTGTTTTCAATTAAAGTGGTGTCCATTTTAAACAAGAGAGAGACCCTTTGGGTGGTAGCGGTCACACCGTGCCTCGGATTAAGGCGGAGTTGACTCGTACACGTCACCAAGGACCCGTGGATCATACTCCTAAAGGATGAAGGCAATCCAGATGCGTCTGGTCGGATTTCCGTAGGTCAGTTTATGTTTTCAATTAAAGTGGTGTCCATTTTAAACAAGAGAGTGACCATTTTAGTGGTTCAACATTCTTGCATGTTGCTGGTGCATATCATCTGTTAAAATGGAAAAAATGACTCATTGGAGAATGAATGTTTTATTTAATAACAATTAAAATTTTTCTACGAACATTTACATACAACAATATTTCATCTTCTGATCCTTTTAACCCCTCTCAAAAATGACCACCAATTGTACATGTCCCCAAGTCAGATCTTTAATGTATTTGTGTACAATCTGTCATCAGGTATGCGTCCCACTCGTTTCTGAACACATCTATATCGTCTTGTGAGTATGAGGCTTTTCGGCAGTCATAGTAGTACTGCAAAATAAAAAAATAAAGAATTAATAAATAACATAAACGAACTAGTAGTTGTTTTTGAAAATACCTCTTTAGGGATGCTAGTTTGCTGATGATAAACGATCTCTTTCATAAATTTACTAACATAATAACCGCAATCATTATCGTTTGTTTTTTTTGGACACTGCAAAAAAATTGATCATTAGGAGAATAAATAACTTCTGTTGAGATGTGTTTGGATAGTGAAATTTTATTATATATACCCTGATATTTGTCCAGACATAGTACTTTCTCGCCTCCCTATGCTTAACCCCTGTCCTCATTCCTTTTTTAGATGATATTGACACACCGCCCTATCATAACAGAATCCTTAGTAAAAGATAATAAAAATTATATTACTTGATGTTTATACCTAAAACGTAAGATGTAGTGTCTTACAGATTCACAAACTCCATCATGTATGGTCGGTTTGATGGATATCCTAGCTTTGAATCCAGAAAATAAATCTTCGGAGTATCCAAGTTCACCGCAATTAGCAACCAATGTTGCCTAAAAACACAAAAAGGAATAAGTAATAAAAAAAGTGAAAATATAATTGATATGCTTTAATCGTAGAGTATTACCCCTGCATGGTTGGTATTAGGAAAAGTCTGTCATCTGTAATCTTGCGTTCAAATTTTTTCAGCAAGTCGTTCACTATTGCATCCCTTTTTGATGAATCTATTTTTGTTTGGTGTGTTGATGTGATATGAGGACTAACCAGTCCAAATCTTGGCTCATGGGAAAATCCCTTCAACTGTTTTTCATAAATGCGTCTGTCAATAATATAAAATACATTTAGTCATAATTTGCACATTAGATCATCTATTAGAAAATCAATTCATTGAAACATACCTCATATATACATTTACAACAGTGATGCCTAACCAACCGTTTTCAAGGATTTCATTTACATTTTCAGCAGCAACGAAATCTTGACTTTCCTCTCCGTATATATTATCTTCGAAAATCACTATATGACTATTACCATCTTTTAGCTTCGTATCCACATGATTCTTCAATGCTAGTAAATGTGGAAAGAGAACATGTGGTGTTATTGTGCTTTCAGTAGCTCCTTGGGATCGATTGGTCGATCCTTTAGATGGTTTCGAGCCGATGTTAGTCACCCCCTTTCCTTTCTCAGTCTATAACAACAATCATTGATTCAGACACTCTTTTCATTAATTGTTAAGGGTTTAGCTTGAAAATAAATGGAAATAAATACCTCTTTGTCTGCATGTACTCTTACAAGTTGTGTCGGCCATGCAATGAATGTCCCAATAGCCTTTTCAACCGTATGAATATCATCGTCATCAAGTGGAATAGGTATCATTGCATTTGGCTCATGAGCTATAGTAATCGTCACTTTCAGATGATCTTTTGAAAGTGGTCTATTATGCAGTGTGGCATCTGGGATATTGAACACTGTACCCCTCTCTACAAGGTGATAGGTGGGTGTTGACAGATATAAATCACAATCATTATCACCCTATAGAAGATCAGTACTGATAAATTATCAGTGTTTGTCTGATTCATATTTCATGGGAACCATTATTAGAATATTTATTACCACGGCTAAGACATTTTTTTAGGTGAATGGCTCACCTCAAAGCTGGTGAGGGGTGGGGAAGGATGTTCATGCGGTGGTTGTTCCTGAGCTGTGTCATCCCTTTGCTTCCCACCCATAAAAGTTGCTAGCAACTCTCCCTGCCATTGCAATTGTTCTTCAAGGGTTACTATTTTTTCGCTCATTTGTTCCAATTTTTTCTCTGTATCATCCATTTTTTTCTTCTTCTCAAAATATACTCGGGGTGTCACCCCAAACCCTGCACCTCTGACACGACCGTATTTTTCTGGCTTCTTCAAAGCCGTCGATAATAGGTCTGTATCAGCTACAGGAGTAGCTGATTCCAGTGACTGTCAGATATAGGAAAAAAACTAATTATTTTTATGTAATAGCAATTTTAAACAAATCTTTTTATCATCGTGTCATACTTACACATATTTCCCACACTTTTTGTGTGTTCTCATCTATTAACTTCCCTTCTTTGTTCACACGTGCCTCCTTCCATAGCACATGACGTGGGATAGAAGTGCATTTGGTTTTAGATTCATCAATCTACATATAAACATAGAAAGATAATTATGATGTTGTTTATTGGCACCTAACAATATTACTGTAAATTTACAATACGTACCATTTTCTTTTCTAATGAAGCGTACCCCATCCTTGCTTTACGATAGAGGTATGTTGGATTTGATGCACGTTCCTTATTTTCAGTACAGAGTTTCTGTTTCATAAATGAAATATTGACAATCAAAGTGATGAATACAGGTATCCTCAAACAACGTATTATCACTCACAATGTACCTGAAACTTCTCATCCCCATGACGGCCAATAAATGCATCCCATGCTTCTTGGGATATCAGGTGTGCATAGACAATGGGTGGGTGCGGGTTTATTTTACCTTTATAATCTTTCAGGTGATATCTTGTTAAAATAGTACGAAAACCTCGATTAATCTTTCCTACAATCCTTAGTACATAATCCTTGTGTGAGTCGTCTACTATAAATGTACTCTGCAAGAGATTGAGAAGAGTAAGACACTATTTCATCATTTTATTTGCTAGTTAATTAAAGAAATAAATTCATAATGTTACCGTAATTTCTTCCCAGATCACAGCCTTCAACCCGGAAACAACATGGTGCCAAGAATCTATGTCAATCGGCACGCATTGCCGAGTGACAACTCCAATGTAACTACTAAACATAGCCTTGTTGGGATTCACATGTTGGCCTCGTGCATTCCATCCGACTTCAAATTTGATGCCTTTGCTTTTCGCCTTAAGAATTTTGGCTAACACTGTCAAACTACGACGGACCTGTGATTTCTGCGACATCGGTCCTTCCTTCCCGACCATTTCATCGATATCAACATCATCTATATGTTCATCTACTATGATATCAACGGCATGTGCTGATGGTTGTTGGACCTCAACACTAAGAGAAGGAGCCGCAACAGCAAGAGCAGCAGCAGGAGCAGTAAGAGCACCAGGAGCCGCAGCAGTAAGAGCAGCAGCAGGAGCAGTAGGAGCACCAAGAGCCACAGCAGGAGGAGGAGTAGGAGCCACAGCAGTAGGAGTAGTAGGAGCCGCATCAGGAGCAATAGTAGCAGCAACATGAGCTGCAGGAGCAGCAGGAGCAGCATCAGCCGCAGCAGCAGCTGCTTGAGAGACTTGTTCAGTCTCAAGGTTAGGAGCACCAGAATGTGCAGAAGTCATTATCTGCAAAAGTGGTTGAACAGTTCATTCAAATTACATAAATTCTGTAATGATAAGATAATAACATGAGATAACAAGATCTATATTACAAACAAAATATAACCTGTTTACTGAACTCTCTTTCTTTTTTTCAAAGGTTGAAGAGATTTGACACCTCTATCGACAATCCAAATCCCTTCATTGTGGTCTCCTCTAACATACAAAACATCATCTGCATTGGGACCGCTCCGAATTTATTGTGACGTACCACTAAAAGGATCGTCCTCAACTGAATTTTCATCGGAACACTCAATAGTTTTGGACGATAACAGAACAATCGACCACTTTCGGTTTGCGGGATCTGGAACATAAAAAACTTGTACCGCTTGTGATGCCATTATAAACTGTTCGTCTTTGTACCCTTCTTTACTAAAATCAACTTTCACAAATCCCTATTCATCTATTTTAACACCACTATTGTTATCAATAGATTTGCATTAAAAAATAGGCAATTGAAATGTCGTATAATCCAACTCCCATATTAGTTTGATGATGCCAAAGTATGACATATTTGCATAAATTGGATTTCTATCCTTACTACCAGAAACATGCATCGCTTCAGCAACTAGTGTAACTCCACTATTTTGCATGGTACTCTCTTCATCATGTTCATCCGTATAGAATGTATAACCATTAATTACATACCCACTGTAAGATAATACATACACACTTGGTCCAGCAGCTAGCCATCGAAGTGATTCTGAAATTGAATTCGGATTTTCATCCAACTGCTTAAAAATATGGTCCTGAAACCATCCTATAAACTGGTGATTATGTGTATCTGCTAACCATTTTTCAGACCTCGATGGATTCAACTGCCTAAGAATTTCTTTGTGAGTTTCAATATATGGAGCAACCTCCCAACTGTTATGCAAAACATAAAGATGAGCCTGCTCCCGATCTGTAATACTGATTGTTACAACTTCTCTTCCAGAAATTCCCCCACCCTCAATGCGTCCAGTGTGACGAGATTTCGGGAGACCAATGCTTTCCACATCAGATAGTTATTCAATACAAAATTCAATGGCTTCCTCAACAATATATCGCTCCACTATACAACCCTCTGGATGACTTCGATTTTTGACATTTCCTTTCAAAATCTTCATATACCGTTCAATAGGATACATCCATCTATAGTGCACATGACCACAAAGTCGAATCTCTCTCACCAAGTGAATCATCAAATGAACCATCATATCAAAGAATGTTGGCGGGAAGAACATTTCTAATTCACATAATATGATGACAATTTCTTTTTCCATAGATGGAAATTTCCCCGGGTCTAAAACTTTGCTACATATAGATTTGAAAAAGAAACAATGTTTGGTTAACGTATGACGAACATTCTTGGGTAAAATGTAACGTAAAGCTATAGGAATTAGATCTTGCATCAAAACATGGAAATCATGTGATTTCAAACCTTTTATCTTCAAATCATTCATTGACACAATGTTCTTAACATTTGATGAGTACCCCTCTGGAACCTTTACATCATTAAAGAAGTTGCAAAACGGATATCTCTCTGCCCTAGAAAGAGTATAAGCAGCAGGAGGAAGAAACATTCGATTTTCACCATTCATGGGAGCCAACTCTTCTCGTATTCCCATGTCAACCATGTCCAACCTTGCCTTAATTCCATCTTTTGTTTTGCCAGGGGCATTTAGCAACGTTCCAATAACACTATCACATACATTTTTTTCCACATGCATCACATCAATAAAATGTCTGACGTACAAACAATTCCAGTATGGTAATTAAAAAAAACTGATCTCTTTTTCCAACCGATTTTCGTAAGGTTTTTCGAAAATGGTTTACCAAAAACAGTGTTCATATCTTTTACTTTCTAAAACAGCTGATCACCTGTTAGTGGACACGGTGTTGTGAGTTTTTCTGATCTTCCATTGAATGCTGTCGTCCAAGATCGGTACTTATGCCGACGAGGTAGAAATATACGATGTCCTAGAAACACAGATTTCGATGAATGTTTCAACCTAATTGATTCAGTATCTTCTTCGCACACGGGACACCCTTGAGTTCCTTTAATGCTATAGCCTGACAAATTTCCATAAGTAGGGAAATCATTTATTGTCCCATACAACATCGCTCTCAACGTGAAGTATTCACTTTTATAAGCATCATACAACATTACACCTGAGTCCCACAATAACTTCAAATCCTCGATCAAAGGAGTCAGATAAACATCAATATCGTTACCTGGTTATTTTGGTCCTGATATAAGCATAGATAACATGATGAATTTTCGCTTCATGCATAACCAGGGTGGCAAGTTATAATTTAGCAACATAACAGGCCATGTACTATGAGTGCTGGTTTGAAAACCAAAAGGATTCACTCCATCTGTAGATAACGCAAGACGAAGGTTTCTCGGCTCTTTTCCAAATTCAGGATACTCATGATCAATTTTCTTCCATTGAGGAGAGTCGGCTGGATGACGTAATAACCCATATTTATTTCTTTTATCTACATGCCACGACAATTGTCTTGCAGTTTCTTCACTTCCATATAAACGCCTAAACCTTGGAATGATTGGAAAGTACCATACAACTTTCGTAGGATTGGATTTATCTTTCTTGTATCGAGAAGCACCACACTTTGGGCATTCTGTAAGTGATTTGTTCTCCTTTCGAAACAATATACAGTCTTTCGGGCAGGCATGTATTCTTTCAGAAATCATTCCCATCGAGCGTAGCATTCGTCTAGCTTCATATGTCCGGCTTGGGAGCTCATTATCTTCCGGGAGCATGTCATTCAAGATAGCAAGTAGTTCCGTAAAACTGGCATCACTCCATCCATTGCCTGCTTTCAATTTATACAACTTCAGTACAGCTGACAATGTTGTATACTTAGTGCAAGAAGCATACAATGGCATCTTTGCACAACTCTTTAACTTCTCAAACAATTATGGGCAATCACGGGGTTCATCTTGAATTGTCTTTGTCATTTCCTCAATACAATGTTCATCATCATTGACATCTGTAATCACATCCTCCATACGGTCTTCTTCATTATCTATATTTGTATTCATATCTGACGATCCATAAAACGCAGTTTTATCCCAGCAAGTAGCTACATTCGCTTTTTCTCCGTGTTTATTCCAACATTTATAACACTGATCTATTCCATGACATATCAAATTTTCTTCCAACTCCTCTGGAGTAAGTAGTCTAGAATAACAACAACGTAAACACGGACAAAGGATTTGAGAAGGATCCTTTGTGTGATCCATTGCAAACTTGATGAACTCTTTCACTCTGTTCTCGTACTCTATTGTTAAACGATTAGAATCCATCCAATCTCTATTAATCTTCATCTTATTTGAATCTCAAATATTAGTATTTATGGTTCAAGTACACAAAAGAAGACTTCCAAATACAGTAGAAGGGAACCAATTCCTTGGAAGGAGATCAAGTGTCTAACCTATAATCAAGATTCATAAAAAAGTATATTAGATTCACTAAAAAGATGATTATCTATAACTCTATAAGGAGGATATAACAGGAGATAGAGGATTTCCAATCGATTAGAGATACCTTTATCAGAGAGAAACCAAATGCATCCACTAGAGCTTCTATCTGATTTGTATAGGCACTCAGGATATAAAAACTATATTTAGAATGCATGTGAGATAAAGAACGAATAATTAAAATAAATAATCCATTATACAATTTAAAATTCATTATCATCTCTATTATGATTTGTATAGGCACTCAGGATTCATTCTAGTAGTGGTACAGGTTCCCCCATTAATCATGAGTGATAGAGGGAATAGTAGTTTTTGGATTACCTTTCTTGTTTTATACAATTTATGAAGAAATGAAAAGGGTTGGATGTGCCGAGTGTGTTTGACTTGAAAATAGAGGTTCAGTTGCAACACCCTCTGATGTTTTCTGGAGAGGGTGGACCCAAGGTAGATAAGTTCTAAATTTAGTTCATCTAGAATATTCTAGATAACTTTTCTACTCCTTAGTAGAATAGGGTAGAGTTGGTAGCGTATATGTTATGGGGGCCAACAATGATCTACTGTGATATTTAGTCTTGGGATGAGCATATGGAGGGAATGACTTGGAAGAAAATCTAGGATATGTTCATGGAGCACTTTTAACCTACGACATTGAGGAAATGAAAATATGAATATTTAATATGTTTGACATAATTATGTTTGATAATGATAGATTATGTTAGATTCTTCACATACCAGTAATGTTTTTATTTAATGTTGACAGGAGATGAGGTATCTATGAAAAAAAATTAGGATGGACTTAGATGTGAGATTAAGTCCTAGGTAAATATATTTTTTATGAGGTTTGTTGAGGTGGTGGATCAGGTTCTCATTTCCAAGGGGAACCTAAAGGAGACTTGTAGTGGTGGTAGGGCGGTTTCAATTGAATGATCTAGTGGTACATATTATGATAGTAGGATTCACCATTATGATATCTTCCACTAGGGTGGTGGTGGATAGAGTATCTATGTGAGAGGATTTTTCTCTTAGAGAGGTTTTTAGTCATCTTCAATCAATGAGGTAGGTCTGTTCACATGTTAGGCCTATGACATTGACCACTAGTGAAGTGTCAATCATGTATCATGATGGTTCATATATATAGGTTCTACATGAACACTTGTAATATGGGTAGTGATGGATGATCTATATTGGTACAGAGAACCGAATAGGGGAACCTAAAGGAGACTTGTAATAGGGGATCCTCTCATTATTTTATATCTTATCTCTTGGTAAATGGTTTCTGTTTTGTGTTAGAGTACTTTTGTGGGATCATGTTGGTCAACACACCATTGGGGGTGTGATTAGAAGGCATCTGTCTTCGTAAGGGATGTTCCCTCATGGTTTGTGAGTATTGTTTCATTTTGGATTTAGACGTGCTTGATATGATATGTATTGAATAGATAGTGATGATGTAATTTTTGGTATTTAATCAATATCACATTGATTGTTACCGTAGATGAGTGACCGTCATGCCTCATAAGGGTAGAGCCCATGTCTTTTATGGAGAATGGGATATCTTGGTAGACCATGTAGGACCAGTTCTTCCACAACTAGGTGAGAACATAGACCAGTTTACGAATATTTTTCTTGATGATATTGGATTGAAACAAGAAATATTTCCCCCAGTAGTAGACTGGTTCTAGGATGTGTTTCATGAGAATTGATCAGGGCTACCACCTAAAAGAGACTTTGAGTTCATGATTGAGCTGACGCGTGGAGTTGAGCCATTTTATATAACGCCTTTCAGAATGAAACAAGAATAGATTCAGGAACGTAAAACTCAATGAGAGGAGTTAGATTATGAAGGGTGCATCTGCTCGAGTATGTCACCTTGGGGATCTCATGTTTTATTTTCAAAGAATGATGACAGAACATTACATATGTGTTTCTATTAATAGAATATGAATCAGATGAAAATTAAGAACAGATATCCACTTCTTTGTATTTTTGATATATTTGACCAGGTGAGGGGTTCCATATTGTTCTCTAAGATTGATCTAAGGTTTGTTTATCATCATTTGAGGTTGAGAAATTCTGATATACTATAAACTAATTTTGAAATCATGTATAGTTTTTATGAATTCTTCATAATAAAATTTGTGTTGACGAATTCCCCATGGAATTTATTCTCTTGATGAGTTGAATATATTACTTGTACCTAGACCAGATTGTAGTTGTTTTATGGATGATATATTGGTGTAATACCAAAATAATGATGATCATTCCCAACATCTGGACATCATCATGAGTACACTTAGAGAGAATCATCTATACACAATCTATCTATATGAAAACATATACATCTTCTTCATAGATTGTTACCTTATGGCGGCGGTCGAGGGCGTTGCGGGTTGCGGAAGGCGGCCACGGAGGGCGACCGAGGGCGGCCGAGTGAGGCGGAGGGCGGCGGAGGTGGCGGAGAGCGGCCTAGGGCGGCGGAGGGTGGCCGAGGGCGGTAGAGAACAGCGGCTGAGGCGTTGCGCGCAGCCGAGGGCGGCAGGCGGTGGAGGTCGGCCGAGGGTGTTGCGGGCGGCGGAGGACGGCGAGTGTACCGAGGGCGGCAAGCTCCGGCGAAGCGAACACAGTAGCGGTATTCGGGAGAAGAGTAGCAGGGTTACAGTTCCGCGAGGGCTTTAGCTGCGATAAAACGAGGGCACTGTGCGACCGACTTTATAAAAAAGTCGACTAAGGTTTTATCAGCGCTAAAAAAGCACTAATAAAGGCTACCTTTATCAGCGCTAAAATTATAGCGCTGATAAAATCTTGCTTTATCAGTGCTTTTCTAGCGCTGATAATATTATAATTTATCAGCGCTAGAAAAGCACTGATAAAGATTCCCCGTATCAGTGCTACAATTTTAGCGCTGATACAGGGTCTCTTTATCAGCGCTTTTTGAGCGTTGATAAAGGATACCCAATATCAGTGCTGAAATTTGAGTGCTGATAGAGGTGTTCTGTATCAGCGCTTTTTTAGCGCTTATATAGGAGAACCTCTATCAGCGCCTTTTGAGCGCTGATAGAGACCAACTGTATCAGCGCTAAAATTTTAGCGCTGATACAGATCATATTTATCAGCGCTTTTCTAGCGCTGATAAATATTACTATTATCAGCGCTAAGAAAGCACTGATAAACATTAGCTTTTTCAGTGCTGTAATTTTAGTGCTGATATAGGGTATCCTTTATCAGCGGTTTTTCTTAGCGCTGTTATAAGGGCACGCTTCCCTTGCCCATTTTTGTAGTAGTGAATTAAGTAGTACAATTCATAATTAATTTGTAATGAAATAAGTGGTATTTATAGAAAGTATAGATTTTAATCTAACAGATTAGAAACATAACCTAAGTAATAGTAACATGACCATTAGGAATAGAAATATAGATATTAGAATAGTAACCTCACCAAATAAATTATAATTAAAATTTACACATCTTATAAGTGAAAATATGATATATTTATATCATTGAACATGTAAATTGTTTTTAAAAATTATAAATTAACTGTTGGTATTTGCTGAGTCATAATTATTTTATTTCAATTTTATAATTAATATAATGATATAAAATAAAATACATTTTCATAAAATAAATTCATAAATTATTTATTTGTCTTATTATTAGGATATAAAATTATGATACATTATTTATTTTTTAAAAGTTTTATAAAATAAATTATAGTTTAAAAACTTATATTTTTTGAATAAATTATCATTTTTTTAAATTAAATTTCAAATATTTATAAAATTATTTTCGAAACATTGAGGCCATTTTTTTAATTCTACACCTAAAAATGGTTATATTGATCTTTTTTAATTTCATTAAAATACTTTGATTTTGGGTGAATAGTGAAATATAGTAATTTACGATATAAGCTAAAAATATTATTTATTGACTCATAGATGATGTATAGTTAATGGGAGAAGAAAATCTAGAACTATCATTAATTATTTTAATATAAATATATGGACAATTCTAAAACTATTCATAGTATTGACCCAAAATAATAAATTAAGGAATGTAATATTGAGAAAATACCCCTCTTCTCAACTATAAATACCACCCCTCACCACCTCTTCTTCTTACAACTAAATTCTTTGTATATTGTTTATTTTCTTCCCAATTACATACCCAAGACTCCTCTACACGTATAATACTTTGTAATCTTACCAAAAATTCAAAACCAATTGCCTTATTTTGGTTCTCAAGAAAAATAATTCAAGACGTAAAATTCACATTCATTTTCTTTTATTTTCATTGCAATTAGTATTATTTTATTATACTTTCTTTAGATCCCCTTATAAAAGTGACTTGAAAACTACTATATCTTATAAATAATGTAATTTTACATTGTTTAGGGGAAAATTATCATCAAAATTATTCCCCTCTCCTTTTTATATTAAAAATGAGAACATCATCTGTGATGGGTATATTTACCACCATCATGGGAGATACACATTCATTTTTCTATAGTGCCTTTAATTATGGTCATAAAACCATTATTATGGTCAAATAATACTTTAATAAGAATATTATAAGTTATATAATGTTATTCAATCAATATATAAACATGATATTTAATAAAATGATACATGTTGTTGATGATAATAAAACAGCCAAAATAAATTAAATCATTCTCATTAATATCTTATATAATGATTCATCCCCATATCAAAAAATAAAATGATTTATGGTGCCATTTAAAATTATGAAAACTTTTTAACACCATTACATTATATTTCTGGTATTTATCATCCATTCTCCAAGAAAATCTATAATGAACAAACCATTAAAAGCACAAAATAAATCCACTAGAAGGAATGAAAACAAATATTGTTAATAAATGGGTGGAAAGACATCATAAGAATATTATAAAAGTAATTATAAATATGAATATTGTTATTTAATATATTAATAATACTATTTAAACTATTATACATGATTTTTGACATGTTTTTTGTAAGATGACCCCGATGTAAGGGAATTCATAACCCAATTTCCATTCTTTGGTTTAACATTCTACTTCATTGATTATGTGGTAGAGAGATTATTTTTGAAATGGTTTTTATTTTAATTATATTTTAGTATGCGTATTTACTACTTATATAAATATTTAATTTGATTTATTAATTCCCACATTAATTATATGATATTTTTAAGGGTGTTTTCATAAAAAAAATATTTTTAATTTTTTAAAAAAAATATCAAAAGGATTGTCATTATGAATCAATTATTCTAGTTTTATGATTATGTTGTTGTTATTTTTAATTTATTTAATGAATGAAGGGACCTTTATATCTGTCTAATTCATTGGGTATGTTTATTTTGGAGGTTTACCGTATGGTTACTCCAAATTTAAATGTGATGGTTACATTATAAGGCAACATTGATGGTTACATTGTAAGGTAGCTGTGAGGGTTACATGGTAAGGTTGCGACGAGGGTTAAAAATCATATGTTATATGTGATGGTTAAAATATTAATAAAGTAATTATCTAAGTTACCATTATTTATTTATTTATGTTTTCCATGTTTTATTTAAATATCTTATTTTCACACAGTAAGTATATGTTAATAATTGTGAAAGAAGTATGTCTTTGTGAAAATTATTTCCTATTTTTTTATGTAATAATGTATTAAATGCTTCTATACTTCTTTATATATCTCTTAATTATATTTTATATCATCGAATGTCATAAAAAATCACAGGTTTTATGAATGTGTGAGAAAACAGTGGAAGAAAAGATGAATATTGTGGAAAATTTTCATGAAAACATTTCTAGTCATTACTAAAAAGTTTTTTATTATGAAATTTTTATATTATTCTGTTATTATCGTCTATTTATTATAGTGGTTTTATATTTATGAATTATTTATAAATTTTATAAAACTGTAAACCAAAAATATCTTAGGAAATGTATAGAAAAGAATTCTAAATGAATTTACCAGATTATGTAATGTTTAAGGCTGAGTTATTAGGAAAATAAAATCAAATTTGTTATTATATATAACAAAATGGTTCTATTTTACATTTATAATAAACTTATTCTTTTTTATAAATGATGTTATTATGTGTATGAATAAATTAATGACTTATAGTTAGGATTTTCTTATCCCACTTTTTTATATATGTGAGATACATTCCATGTTCACCACTCGTTTGTTTTATGTGTGGTGTATATACTTCCAATTAATTTAGTATATGATATGTATACATATATTTATTAGTATTTTCATGTCCATATAATGATATTTTTCATGGGGTTTATGGTTAAAAAAGTTACCAAATTGGTAAAGAAGTTTTTTCTCAATTATACTTATTTAAAGAATATGCCATGACAAGAACATATATTCTTCTAAAAGGTGTATATATTCCACATGAAATGTAATATCATGAATCAACTTATTGTAATGATATTGTAGGCTTAATGTAATATTATTTTTATACACGGGTTTTATGATTCATGGTTACTAAGGTGTAAGAGTTTATTGAAACAATATTATTATTTATCAGGAATGTTTATGATAATAACTATATTGATCAAATATTATTATTAGTATCTCAATAACTATAATGAATTTTATTATCCTCTATGTATTCATGTTATATCAATACAGTGGTACTATTTTGGCACACTATGTTATATAAGATAATCAATAGAATGTTTTTATGAAAATACTACTTTATTTGTCCCTTCGGTTGGAAATCTGGGTTCTTTCGGATCTAGGTTTTAAAAAAATATGTTTTAATGTTATCATATAAATTTTAATAGAATGTTTTCACAATTATTACCTCTTTAGAAATTTTTTTCAAAGATAATATTCTTTATTTTTCCTATCAAGTATCTTTTCTAAATAATTATGGTGAAAATATAATGTTCAACATGCATGAAGTTTCTCATTATAGTTACCATAAATTCCTTAATAATTTTTTTATATATAAAATTTTATCTTTTAAATGAATGTTTTCCCTAATATTATACAAATTTATTTAATTTTAAAAAAAATAATTGAATTGTGTATTAAAAAAATTATTTTTAAAATTATTTTTAAATGAATTTTAAAGCTTCTTTCATATTTTTTGAAATTGTAATTTTTATTGAAAAATTATATAAATGATATAAAAAATTATTTTATAAGATGTCAAAGTATCTTCAAGGGAAACAGATTTTCTATTTTTTCCAAGATAATTTTATATTTTTTCATTGAATAATATTTTATATGGTTTTAAATATTAATTTATATGTTTTCAACGAAAGAGTTTTAAAAATATTTTCCAGATTATTTTATTTGTTTTAATAAAATTTCTTTTAAAATGATTTCAACCTTATTTTATAATTTATGATGGAATGTTTTGGGAAATTGTTTTCATCTTTATTTTAAAACTTTTCAAGGAAAATATTATTCGAAATTTTTGTATTATTATTTTATAATTTATCAAGGAAAATGTTTTTCCAAATGATTACAAAATGTATTTCTAGGTTTCATTGTATTTTCAATAAAAATGGTTTTCAAAAAGATTGATGTTTTAAAGTGAATTTTTAAAAAGGAAAGAAAATTTTCCATAGGAAAATGTTTTTAAGGATATTTTCAAATTATTTTCCTTCTAAGATCAAATCTGTTAGTGTTACTCATTCCTTATTGGGAATTGAATCAATGGTTCTATTCATATTATTTCTCTGATTGGTTTATGTTTTCATGGAATAATGTTTATGAAAACCGTTTATCATTCATGGGTTATATGTTTAAGAAACATTTTTCTATTTCATGAGTAATATTCTTATGGAATTCACTTTTATTTAGGGGTGATACATTGAAGATATGATTATTAAATATATCTTTTTCCAGAGGTTTTGATATGATAACATGTTTATGATTCCCATTAAATTTCATCCTTTATGATATGATTTTTTATGATATTTTGGAAAATGAATGTATGATTTCATTATGATATGTGGGGGACATTTATCCCCCCCTAATGAATTGTGAAATTATTTATATTTTAGAAGATAGATATGGATGGAACAGGGAGAGAACTCAGTTCGATAATGGACATTTCCACTAAGATGGTTTTGGAAGTTTACCTCGACTAGAACGATGGTCATGGGAGTGAACCATTACTACCAAAAAAGTATAGGGAGTGATCCCAAACTACTAATATGGCCTTTGAAGAATAAATTTAATTACTATGGAACTCATTTTATATTCTTATATGTCTTCTATAATTCCTTATCTTATTCTTATGTTATTATTTTTTTGCTTCTGATTTGGATTCCATTATGATTCATTCCTTTTGAACTGCCAAAATTTATTAAATTATTTATGTTTATGAGGTTTTTTATGCATGGTAGGATACCCTAATTCCTTGAAAACATTATCATTTAATTATGATCATGCCCATAAATAAATATTCACTTTGTTTACCTATACTAATCATTTGAGCACACAAATGTTTATATCCATTCCCTATATTATAATGATACATATTATATATTATTTGTATAAGAAGGGTGATAATAATGAAGAACCTAGTATGAGATAATTTATCTCACTGCTGTATCAATGTTTATGTTTCCATGTTTTGATATGAACTAAACTAATACAGAATTTCGGCAATAATTTGTTTAATGTATTAAATATTCCAAATAAATGATGTAATTTTATTGAATTTCATGTGAGGGTCTATATATTTATGTATATAGATTATGTGTGTGACAACATTATAAATTGTGTTTCCACAACAGTATGGTTTACTTCATGAAATTTTCTATGTTATTCAATGAAAATAATCTTCGAAAACCAAATCATGTTTTAAATTTTTTAATGATTGAGTTATAAATCATTTTATTTTATAAGGGATGAAAATTGTTGTATTTAAACAGTATATAAAATATTTTCATTTATTTTTTTATGTCTTAAATACATTAATTATAGTTGCATGAATTGATCCCTATAGTGGATTAGTACATGGAATCTGAAATATAAAATTAATTGACAAATATTTTCAATGATGAAATTTTCCAGTAAATTTTTGGATAAAAAATATTCCTTTGGTATAGAAAATTATGACACCATTAAATAATTGTCTGTGATTATTTTATTAATTTCAATTTTTATTAGAAATAATTATTGGCTTGATATTGAAAATAAAAGTAGACCATGCCATTATGTAAGGAATATAATTTCTATCACAGTATTACTTTTTAATACGACTCATAATTTCTATAAGATATTTTAGTAATTTTTACCAAGGATTTTTCGTTATCATCATTGTAAATCTAATAATTGAAAAAAATATTCAATGTGATTTTGGAGGTAGTTAAGAATATACAGTTAACATTATGGTTATTGAAGATAATTATTTTTTCCATGATTTCTAAAATTTCTGAAAATAAAAAATAGTTATCAATATTGATAGGAATTTTATTCGTACCTTAATTGAATAAATATTTATTCAAAAAAAATTTCATTAAAACATAAGATATTCCATAAAATATTAATATTATTTCATAATAAATGTTATTATATATTATTGGGAATCATAATGGGATTCTCTAAGTCATTATTAATTATTTTGATTAATTTTAGTTTTTAGTCAAATGGTTGACATTCGATCCCATTTATGATCATATTATAATTTCATTTTTTGGTATTCCATTTATCAGTCTCTTAAATTATGTATTATTTATGATATAATTATTTATTTTGAGGAATAAAATATGTATGAAATTTAAAAGGATAATTATTTGAGGACTCGTTATTTAGTTATTATTATAAAAATATAACTTGGATAATTTATAGAACAATACATCATAATTGTTAGAATTTATTATTATAGGATATCTAGGGACAACCAAACCATAAAACCAATCCATCTGTCACATGGTAAGGTATAAAAAAATCAATTGGAACAAGTTGTGATTATATCAAAAAAAGAAATACAAATATAGAATAAACCATAATAATATAAATACAACAAAAAACCATATCATATAAAAAAACTAAATTAGAAATCATGATAAGTATTTAACTAAACAACAATCTCCTTCAAAACACCCCACTATGAAATAAAAGACAAGAGATGAAGCTATCATACTACAATATGCCCGTCCCTTTACCTAGATCATTCAATAAATCATCTACAACCACCAAGTGAAAAAAATAGGATGTGATCACAAAGCCCAATAGTATAGGACCATAGTGTCCATACATGATCTAACAGGAATAATTCAATAGTTCTATCATTTATAATGAAAACTATTTTACACATATTTAATCATAAATCCTATCCATTTTCAAATATGTTTCCAATCATATTTTCATAAAAAAATTTCATATTTCGAAAAAAAAAATATTTCATGAAGATTTGGTAAACATGAATGAAAATATATTAATCATAATGGAATAAAGTAACCATATATCCATGAAATAACATCTAGTCATCCCATGTGATAACATTCATAAAAAAATCTGTGAGAAAAAATACTTGATAAAAAAAATCATGTAATAAAAATGAGTATGTTTCTAAGAACACTATCATTTAGGACAATATAAATGGAAAATATCTATGAGACATAAAACAACATAAACTAGGAAACATATTGGATCTAATTAATATCAATTCCTACCACAGTCTGTCGATATCAACAAAACTACCACCACTTATTCCACACACACTAACATTTACTATATCTGTTTCTCAATACACCCAAGGATACCAACACGTCATGCTTGTAAAATTAAATTTCTAAACCATTCTGAATTTTTTTTATGAATTAAATTCCATGCTAAAATGATTAGGTGTTTTAGAAACCCATTATGCAATAAAAATATCCTTCTTAAACATTTACCAATCAAAGAAGACCATTAAAACAAAAAATTAATTTAATTAAAATAAAAACATTAGTAAAATGAAAATAATAATAATAATATTCAAATTAAAATATATTATTGAAAACCCAACCTTAATATATGAAAATATAGAATACAACAACAATAGGGAATGTAAACCAAGATATCAGCCTTCGAAAGAAAAGGAAAGAAAAAGACTACAAAGGATAGATAGAATAAACTATCCAATCATGAATATGAACCATAAATGAATCCAAAACAATATCCATGACCAATTGAACTAAGAACCAAGTGGAACACATACCCGTAGAGGCACACCCCAACAACACTAATGATTGATAATATAATGAATAATCTGGATGGATATTATAACTCTAAAATAACCTAGAGTGAGAAATGGTTCATGAGAGTGATTTTAATGGCCAACTTAAGGAATGAAAACCCATATTGTGCCCTAAATACCTACGATTAATTTCCTATATGGAATATAACACCATTATAAGGAATGAATTCTATGAAGGATAAAAATTCTAAAAACATGAATTCTTTTAATAAAAATATTATTCTTTCCATTACATGATGTGAACTACAAATACAATTAATGCGAACATCACATCCTGAATAAGATTCACAAAATCTACCTAGTGACCATTAAATGATGTGAAATACTATTACATGATGTGTAATCCCATTGGATAATTCAAACTTGTTAGTTCTAAAATAACACGAAATGAAGTTCAACATTCAAAAAAAATTATTGAGATCCCCATAATTCCTTTTGAAATATTTATAACTACACTAAATTAATTTATATTCTAAAACATCTACATAATTTTGGTCATTTCCCCAGTAAAGGATCTCCATTACAACAAAGCCTGCAAGGGCACCCAAACAAGGAATATTAACACAACATAAATATTAGAGTTCCTGAAAAATGTAATATCTTGTTACATTTTTGCTTTATATGAGATATAATAATAATATATTATTTATTATTAAGTTACCATGAATCTAATTGACCACTTATAAATGAGGATGAATAATGTTTCCTTTTTTATAATTTCTTTTATTGAAATAAATCTTTTTTAATTTTCATAGTACAATCCAAAAAAATATATTGTTCCCATTCATATTAAAATAATGAAGAAGTAAGAAATACAAAAGATACAAATTCTTCTAAAATGGGTTTCCCCATGGTGGGTTCATAATCCTTTCAATGATTAGGTAATACATTAATAATATTATTTCCATTCAACATAACATGTATCTATAATTGGTTTTTTGAATTTTTCATCTTGTGGCCAAAATATATTCCCAAACCCATTTCACCTGATAATTATTATACTGATTCCCATTAATTTTTATAAACAATCTTCCAATACAGTTAATAAACAATTTAGATAAATTCTAGGAAATCATATAATCATTATATCATATACTATAATTAAAATTATATAATATTTTCTTCTTGGAAATTTTTTAAATCACAACATTTCATCATCCCACTTTTTCAACAATACATAGAGAGTTTTATTCTTTGATGTCATATTTATTTCTTTTCTAAAAATATTATCTCTATATCATCAATACTCTTAACATTAAATAAATAATACTCATAAAACTCAATTTTATTTTTATTCAAGTAATAAAAATAAACAATATATGTACCAATAATATTACAATGATTATTTATATTCGATTTCTCCTTAAATAAATTTATTTTTGTATAAATATTCCATAAAACATCATAAAATTACATCTTGATTGTTGGACTCCATGTTGGAATGAGAAACCATATATTAATTATGATGTTTCAATATAATTAATTGTTTATAAGAAGCTATTCCAACACAAATATCTCATGAATTTTTTCATCGTACACTATATAGTGGAAATCATTTTACAATATCAATAAGTCCTAATTTATAGAAAACCCATCATCAACTATATTATCCCCAAATTCATTTTTTATTTTTTTCATCTTATTTATTCAAAAATGAGCTATTAATATTCATAGAACACCTATAGAATCATAAAATACATCATTTTTTGGTTTATTAAAATGATTAATAAAATTGACATCAACTAATTTATAGTCTCTATGATTCAAAAGCATAATCAAACTATTAAAAACAAATGATATATAATATAATATATATTAGGAAAAAATAGATCCAATTAATTTAATTAAGTATATTTTGAAACAATATTATTTGACTGATTATTTTCATTGTGATATTATGTGGATATCCTCATATTCAAAAAACATCTTATGTATACCATAATATTATAACATATCCTAAGAGAATATTATTTATAAAGGGGATATCAAAATTTAGAAATTTTATTTATATGGAAATTAAAAGGCTTTAAATTGAAAAATTCATACAATATGTACCATAAACAGTTATAATAATATAAACTAAAATATGTCGTTTATATAGGTAAATAGAGGAATCAGTGTAAGGACCCAATGATACACATTGTATAATATATTATCTTTAGACTAAATGTTTCTTCATTTTTCCATGTATCAATTATTTTTAGAGTATTATAGTATTAAGAAATACTCATAAATATTAAACCAATACATTACAATTAAACACTAGAAATAATTATACACTTTCCCCTTAAAAAAATATATTTTAAATTAAAATTATTTATTTTGATGAAAAGTATTCATTATTTTGATTTTGACCCCAACAATGTCTATACTCTTCCTTAAAAAACATTGAAAACAATTTTAAAAAGTGGTTTGATAACCAAATACAAATTAAAGGATATAAATGATTGAAAGATACCATTAGTACATGAAATATTATAAAAAAATTCCATTTTCTAAATAAAAATTACGTTCAAAATAATGCATTTTCTTATAAATGAAATAATCTTCTATACCAAACACTTTTTAAAAATAATTTAATTTTGAATATTTATAGAAAAATAAAAAATTAAATGTTTAAATGATAATTTGAAAATCAAATGATATTTT
Source organism: Viscum album (assembly GCA_963277665.1). Lineage (NCBI taxonomy): Eukaryota > Viridiplantae > Streptophyta > Magnoliopsida > Santalales > Viscaceae > Viscum > Viscum album. The sequence goes on along the minus strand of OY728138.1, from coordinate 1,098,625,684 downwards.
CACAAAGTTATAAATTTCACTGTTACATATGGAATAACCCACATGGATGTAAATGGAGTAACAATCAATGTTACAACTGGAATAACCCCCAAAATGATATATGAAGTTTCCATCACTCTTAAAAATGTATTAACCATCGTAGTTAAATTTATGAGTAACGATTACATATAATAAAAGAATTAAATCACAAATAACATTCATAAAATACTCTATAGTAATCATAATATCTACTTGGTGATTAACTGTGTCAATTAATCACGGAACAACAACCACAATCAACATCCAAACAATAAGGAATTAGAGATATATAATTTGGATAACCCTATTTATCAAATATAATAGGCTCATTAATGAAATATAATGATTCTCAAACCTTAATAAATAATTTTCATGTATTATATGATGGATATAATCCAATAAAAACTCTTATAAATTATTATTAAAAACATTGTCAGTGATCAAAATACATTTTTGTCTTGAAAATAACTTTTAAAATAAAATAATGATGAACATATGAATAAAAGAATGTTCTTTGAAAATAAATTTTGAATAATATTAATTGAAAATAAAATAAATTAGGATTCATGAAAATGGTAAAAAATCATCCTTCCATATATGTTTAAAAACATTCCTTTAATAGTTTTTTCAAAACAGTCCTGAAGTGCCTCATTTGAAAAATACCAAAATTGAATATAATCAACCAATTTTTAAAAAGTATAAAAGTGTCAAAATAAATATAAAAATAATAATTTAATATGAAAATAATTTTTTTATTTATAAAATATTGATATAAATAAAAATGTTTTTGAAAATATATCATTAAATCATTTAAAACCATGATTTAATGTAATGTGTATGTTACCACGAGTCTGAATCATCATATACATTCACCATCATCCTGAATTGTAAAATTATATTAATTATTTACATTATTAATAGTTTTAATTCTATTTTTACATTACATTATTTCATTTCATACCACGTTACTTTCCATTACATAATTATTTACATTGAAGTTGAATGTTTTGATGATATTTCATCCATAAGTCCAAAATGAAATTTCATTGAGGAATTATGGTGAAAGAGTACACTATTGCATCATATTTTTAATAATATTAATGAGATAAATATCATTTTATACATAAATTATAATTTTATGACAAATAATGAATGATCTCTGTGAAAAATGAACTCTGTTACAATCATGGAGATGGTACGTCGTACATACCCATGACTAATATTTATATTTTGAGATAATAAATATGGAAGAAAGGTAATTATTCACTTATATTTCCTGAATGATCATTTTTTCATATATACAACATTATTTCTTAAAATATATTTTTATATGTCATTCATATTGTTTGATGATAAAAACAAATTGCATCGCTTTGTGGAGGTGGTACTCCACACATACACAAGAAAAAACAATATCATTTTTCAGTATACGGAAATGAAATTCGATAATTGATATATTATCATTTTTTAATGAATTTTTTTAATTAATATCATATATATTAGTTAATTATATAATTATAATCCATCCATTGGATATGGTTATGGGAAAAAAATTACGTCATTTTGGGGGGCGGTTATCTGCCGTACACATGAATAATGGTTTCTTTTTGAATTTGATAGAAGGGGAGATGAATATATATTTACGTATTAACCAAAATAATTATAATAATATATTATATACTGATTTTATTATTTTTTAAAGTTTTAATAATATTTTATGTAGGTGGACGAAGATACAAAACTAAACAAGTGGATAAAAACTATGCCTCTTCTTTGAAAAACCAACTTTTTTGACACATTAAGACCACTATGGGTGGTGTTATTTTTAAAAAACCAACATAATTATTATAGGTATTATAGAAATAGATTATGTTATGGTTTTATGATCCAAATTTTTTCCATATATTTTGTAATGATAAGAAGATATTCCCATTTATAAGAGAGAAGGGGATCACTCAATGAATTTCTCAAAATATTAAATTAATGTAAATTAATACTCAATTAAAAATGAATCCAAACTAATTTACATATATTATATAATGATAATGTGTTTAAATACTCTATTAAAATAATATTTTTACCATTAAAGATAATATTTTTAACCTTATCTATTGGTTTTAACCCTTTGTTAACCATTTTTGATCTATTTGTGACAATATGTATTTTTACCATTTGAGGGTCAATTTACTTACTATACAAGAAAAACTTGAAAATAAATGGAACATATAATAAATTATCAAATTTATCATAATATATTCAATTAATATATTATTTTTTATAATTTTATAACATTTAATTATATTTTTTTAAGAAATATCAATAATGTCAATTTGTTAACTATTCAATTCATGGATGATAATAATATCATTACAAGACATAGAATTAGAAACTAATATTTTGACATATACATATCATGCACATATACATAGTAAAATTAATGTATTAAATTAATTATCTAAAATTATATTACATTTAATATTTTTAGTATAATTTATTTGATTTTTCAATTAATTGAATTATTAATGAATGAACATTGTGAAAGTATATAAGGTAGTTATTTTTTGCACTAAAAGTTATAAATAATTTATATTATAAATATAATAAAATTTTAATTGATAATTATATTTTTAGTATAACATATTTTCTGGATTCCCCCATATTAAAAATATTATAATTATTAAAAATAATTGTGTGAAATATATGAATTTTATTGAAACACAATACTATTAATGTCATAATTTCCCCCAAATGGAGAGAATGACATAAAACGATTCATCTAGGATCATGGATGAAATTTAATCATTAAATAAAACTATGAAAACAATAAGGGTAATTTTATACTCCACATCATTTTATTTTTTAACTCTTAATTACAAAATTTACATATATAGTTGTAGTAAAAGTACTATTGATACTATTTATAGTGACAAAAAATAGGAATAATTAAAAAAATTTATACAAAATATTTCCAAATATTGAGTCTATATTTTGACTAATCAAGTAAATTTTTGTGAAATAATTTTTTTAAAATTAATGATGTAAAACTCAATAAAAAATGATTTCATGAAAAAGTATGTTTTAAAGCCAAAAATGTACTAATAAAAAATAAGGTTTTAGGACGTTCAAAATTAAATATAAAAAATTAAATAAATAAATATAAATATACATATATATATATATTAAATTATAATTAATTTACACTTATATTAAAATCATATCATAATGGAACATTTTAAATTATGAATAAAGGATATTTAAAAAAAATTATTTTTCACAATTTAATAAAAATTTATTCTTCATATATAATTAATAAAAACAAATCCAAATATAAATATTACATATAGAATTCAAATATAATTTTAAATTTTTAAAAAATATTTTCTAATATCGATAAAAATTTATTATAATAATTTTTGACAAAAATAAATAAAAATAATTTTTTAAGAAAAAATATTTTTTAAGAAAAAATTACATTACTAAAAATGATTGGTTATTTAAAAATATTATATCAATAAATTTATTTTTATTCGGATATTTTTTATATATTTTTTTAAAAAATATACAATAATATTCATACAAAATAATATAATTTCTAGGTTAAAACAACCTTATTATTTTGTGATTTTTTAATCTAGGTGTTCTGTTTCTTATAAGCCATAGAATATAATAAATCTTTTTAAAAAACATAGGATCTTACATATTTCCACACTTAAGTAATTTTCCTTGGAAATTATTATCAGGCTCAGTAACATGGGTATGAATTTTAAAAATACCATTAATTAAATCCCACATCACAAAAAGGGTCAATAAAACATCCACCTTAAAAGAGAGAAAATGATGTAAAATAAGAAAATCTAGAATAACAAAATTTATGTTTCTAATTAATCATAAAAAATTTGGATTTTAAAAATAGGATATAGAATAGAAAACTAACTCCATCGGATTTGTAAAGAGTGATATAGAACATAACTATAAAAAAAAGTAACGCTATGTTGGATTAAAAGATAATTAATTTTTCAATATGAAATTTTGGCGGATAATGATTTTGTTTCAAAATAATTTTCCTAACGTTGATGGAATCATTTACCACCATGAATAATAAAATAATAAAATTTACATCTTTTTTAGGAATAATTTCATCTATTATGAAATTACCACCAAAAAATAATATTTTTATTCAATCATGGAGTATCCAATATGAAGTTATCTTTCCTCAAGTAGTAGAATCAACTTATACATATCACAAAATCTATAGAAGAATAGTAATATATTCAAATTATATTTATACATTATCCAAATCCAAAATTCTTAGGATAGATTATGATATACCCCAAATGATTGATTATTAAAATTTAGTGGATACTATTTTTGAACTCCAAAAATTCAACAATAATTCCCAAATTTAAACATAGATCATTCAGGAGTTATATATATATATATAATTAATCTAATTTTTCTAGAAAATGATTAAAGAAAAAAACTTCCATGGATTTTTTCCTAGATTCATCCAATATAAATTTCAAATTTATATATGAATAACATCAATGACTATTAATTTCTCATAATAAAATAATATTTCTCTAATCACATAATCTCCAAGAAATTATAATTATTTTTATAATTAATTTGAATCTTCATTAATATAGAATATAATAATCTATTCATCATTAGGATAATTCATCCATTATTTCTTAAATAAAATCCTATAGTATTCTATTTAACTAAATCATAATAGGTTCTAATTATAGTTAACATCTTGCAAAAATAAAAAATTAATTATTAAACTAATGGGTATCTATTTGATAAAATATATATTCCAAAATAGTAAAACCAAGAATAAATTCATATAATGAGAACATATTAAACCAAAACATATGAAAAATTTCTATTACCATTATGAATCAAATAATAAAAAATATCATTAATCACCTCAATACTCATCACATAAAAGCACAATTGGGTTTTCTAGGAAATTTAAATTATAATAAACGTTAAATTTTTAACCAATTATGATATCTAAAACTATTAAAATAACAACCGATGAAACATCCTAATCTCAAAATTTTATCTAAACCATGATCTGATTCCAAATATAAGGACCCAACCTTACGTATCATATAATATAGAGTCATTAGGCTATAATTCACATTCATTTCATAAGGATCATTTAAGTTTATTTTTTTAGGGGATGAGGAACATCTCAAACAAGTTAAACCCAAACATTACAAGTGAAAACATTTACATAGTAACAATTTTACTGTCAAAATCCATTTTAAATTAATCATAATTTTTTTATGAATAATCTTCCCAATTTTCATCTTTACTTCATCCTTATCAAAAATATTCCATATAATCTAATGAAAATAATTTTATAAATTGGGATGAGAAAAAAAAATCCCTTGAAGAGAAAAAAAATAAATAGAGACCATTATTCCATAAATACTTATCAAAATTTTCCTATTTACAAAAACTATTTGGGTAAAAAACCCTTTTTCTATAGATGAAATCATCTTATCTTACCAAATTTTTTTTAAAACATTTACATAACAATAAGTATAGACATATAAATAAAAAAAATTGTGTGTACAAATTTTCAAATCACATTTAAAAATTTTGAAAATTTTATATTTTCCACTATTAAAAAAGTAATATCCATCATTGTAATAAATAGAGTAATCATAATTGTTATACATGGAATTTCCATAATGATTATAAATGATGTATACACCACATTCACACTTATAATAACTATCAATGATTAATTTGGAGTGACAATAATACATAATCATTAATGATATTTTCGGATAAATCTGGATCATTAATTAACTGTGACCATCATAAATACTAATGTATTAACCATTGTAACTAATCTTTGAATAACCATCACAGTCAACATCTAAATATTACCCAATTCATTAGAGAGCTATAATGGGGATCACCTAATGTATATGTTGTATAAAAATAACTTTTGATCTATAATGTGGATTGAAGCATCATTAATAATGTATAAAGACGATATCATAAATAAAATTCCTAAGAATTCTTCAAAAACAATGCTCAAACCCATTTTGGATATCATAATATCATTTTTTTCTTGAAAAAAAATTTGGGAAAAACTATACTAAATAATTTAACCGTTTTCATTTCAAATATACATCGAAAAAATCAAAATTAATCAAAAAATAACTAATTAATCATGATTTAGGGAAATTAATAAATTTTCATAAAAGTTATAACATTCCTTTTATATTTTTGTTGAAAAATCAATAATTTACCATCTTTTTAAAAAAACAAAAATATTCCATTAATGTTATTAAAATATTTGAAAAATGGATAAAAATTACATTAATGAATGATAATATAATAGTAAAAAATTTGTAAAATATTTTCATGAAGAACATATATATAATAAAATTATTTAGAATGTATTTTTTTTAAACATTTTAAAAAATGTATTAACATAAAATGTCTCTTATATTATGTCTTTCATATCACGTACATTATTTATAATCCTAAAACATAAACTTATTTTAATAATTTACATAATTACGAATCAATTTAATGTTTATTATTCCTTTATTTCAATTAATATCATGTTATATACTACTAATTAATCATTTCAGTTCACATCATATGTTTTGATGGAATTCTATTCATATGTACAAAATGACATCGATGGGATGAATTATGTTGAAGGTGGCCATTTTACCATCATATAAATAATATAAATCAAGATATAATTAACATTTTTATACATAAATTATAATTTTAAATACATTAATGTGTGATAGTCATGAAAAGTGAACTATATTAGAACCATGGAGATTGTAGGCCACACTTACACATTAGTAACATTATTATTTTTCAACTATAATCATCGAAAAAAGGTAAATAATTTTTTATATTTCTATAATATTCATAATATATATATATAAATATAATTCAAATATATTTATATATATATCATACATGATATTTGGTGATGGAAAACGAATCGCATCACTTCGTGGAGGTCATAGTCCACACAGACACACAAACGACGCTATCATTTTTTTAATGCATATAAATATAAAAATCTAAATGATATATTATCTTTAATAATGATAAATATTTCATTAATATCATATATATACATTAATTAAATCATTATAATCAATACATGAGATATGATTATGGTAAAAAAATATATAGGTTAGCAGTGAAGTAGTCCTTCATCCAAATAAATAATGGTTTTGTTCTATCTGATTGTATATATGATGGATATAAACTTATCTATTAGCATAAAAACACCTAAATAAATGGGATATGAATATTCTATAAATTTATAATGAATTAAAAAATATTTAATGGTATTTAAATAATAAATAAAACTCAATTAAGAGGATAAAAACTATATCCCTTCTTTGTAAAAACTACATTTCTTACCAATATAAGACCACTAAGGCTATTATTTTGGAAAAAAGGCCTATAAAAAACATTTATGGGTTTTATTAAGGATTTTCGTAGGTATTTTTGAAACCAAATTTTTTTTATGTGTGAGGTAATTAGAAAATATGACACATTTTATAACAGAGGGGGGAAGAAATACTATAATTTCTCAAAAATAATAAATTAATATTCTTTTAAAAATCAATAAAAACTCAATTATATCAATGATATGATAATTATGAGTCTGAATAATCTAATATAAAAATTTTCCTCACATTTAGGTCACATTTTTACCCTTACCATTTGGTTTTAACCCCTTGTTAACCCAGTATAACTTATCATGAAAATAAATATTTTTACACTTTGAGGGTGAATACACTCAGTATTGATGGGAAAATAAAAAAACATAAAATGGATAATATTATAAAACATATTATAATTTAATGTAATAATATAATATTATATAAATTTTATATCTTTTAATAAAATACTATGATTTTAAAATATCAATAATGCAAAATTTTCAAACTATCTATTATATTGAATTTTATAATATAAAGTAACTTTTATAATTTGAAACAATTATATTAACTCATCCATATATTTTCAATGTGATCTATAAAATTTTTTCGATTAAATTAATAATATAACAATATAATAATATAATATTTTTAATATAATGTATTTTATTTTTCTATTATTTAAATATTTACTACATCAATATTCTCCAAAAATTTATGGTAATTTATTATTTATTAAAAATTAAAAATAATTTACCATGTTGAAGATAAATCATTGAGAGTTCATAATAAAATTTTTATTCAAACATAACCTCTGTATAACCACATATTAAAAATATTATATTTATTATAAAGAAGAGTTTGACATGTTTGTATTTCTTATAAATAAAATACTATAATGTTATTAGTCTCATCAAAATGGACATTAAATTCCATAACAAAATACTCTGCTTTTATGGATGATATTTACTCAACAAATAAAAATATTACAACTATTATGTCCTTTTTTATCCTTGTAATTTTATTTTAATCTTTTAATTAACTAATTTCCACTTATTGTGATAATAAATTTACTATAGTTACTATTTATAATGAAAAAACTAAGAGGGGAATATTTTAAAAATTCAAACCCATAAATTAAAAATATGGAATCCATTTTAAGAGATTCAATTCATATAATTGAAATTCATTAATTTAAAATCAATCCCCCAAAACCAAATAAAAAACTCTTTACTTGAAAAAATATTTTAAACCCCAAAAATAAATTTATATAAAAATAATGTTTAATGATGTATAAAATGTAATTAACTAAAATATGTAATAATAAATAAAACTTATATTATATTGAGATCAATATTATATTATGAAGGAACTATTAAATATAAATTAAATTATAGTTGTATAAAAATAATTATTTTTAATATTCAGTGAAAATACAACGGTTTAAAAAAAATTAAAAATCATTTAAAGATAGTTTCTATTTTTTTAATTACATTATTATCATTTTAAAAAATCAATTTATTAAATTAACTAGAAATCATTTATAATATTTTCTCAAGAAATAAATAAGTATGATTTTTAAGAATGCATATATTTAAAGAATATAATTACATTACTAAAAATTTATTGATTATTTCTTACGTATATATGAATAATTTTTATAGAAGAAAATTTATAAATTAGTTTCAAAAAATATTTACACGTTTTCATACCAACTACTTTAACGACTGGGATATAATAGTCATATTAATTCAAGGATTATTAAATCAAGATGTTTTGTGACTTATATACAATCAAACATAATCATTATTCTTTAAATATTACTCGAGATGTTATTATTGGTCAATATCATTCTATAACATAGAATTCCCTAAAATGTGGATAATATGTGAGAAACTATAAATTACATTGCTATTTTTTTAATCCACTCAAAAAAAATTCTTAAGAAATTGAAATACTTCATCAATAATATATAATTATTATCTCTACAAGTAAAAAAATAACACATCAACAAATCAATTTTTTATTTGAATACCACCTTTGATATGTTTTGACCATTAAAAATCCCCAAATGTTTTTAAAAATCCCATCCTTTGTCAATGAAAACTATCATAAATAAAAACAATCATATATAGAAATTTTCATAAAATAATTATATCTCTATTTGAATGTTTTTTATAGTTTCATAGATGTTATCCACCTCAATCCAAAAAATTATTCAAAATTTTTTTTACCCTTTTTAAAAAACCCTAAAATTATAATCACAAATGATAAATAAATATATTTATACATATCTCCCCCATGATAATATAATTCAAAGAATTTTTATGGGCTCTCCTATAATTCCATACGTGATATGGGATGGGTGAACAAGATGTTTTACCCTTTTACATATAAATATACCTTGTAACCTATATTTTATAAATATATATACAATATGATAATATTTTAGAATATACCATCGTAAGGTAACATCCATGAACATGAGATATATTTGGATATTAAACTATAATTCCATTTCATAAATTACCAAAGCTCTTTTAGTTTTAATTCCTTATAAATATTTTTCCTAACTCTATAATTATCCACTAAAATTGGTAAATATTCAATATATATATTATAATATTCCTGAGTAGAATTATTCATAAAAACCATTTTTAGTTCATTTTAAAAATTGAACATTATTTCATATTCTGATTGTAAGTTTTTCATAAAATTTACTATTATATTGTATATTTTTGAAGACCTACTAGGACACACAATGGTATTAATTTTTTTCTCATATTTTATTTTCTGGTCTACCATGATACAATAAATAACTACTTCTTTTAGATCAGTTGTAAATTTATATTGGAAGATAACCCAAGTGTGATTTCATACCATCACATTCTGGGAAAACTAAACTGGATAACAACCCAATAAATAGACTATAGCATCTAAGATCCAAGCTCAATGATTATCAAAATTGAACTGAATATAGAGGATATTAATGGGAGAAACAATTAATAATTTTACTAAGTTAGTTCGGAATTTTTTACAGATTTATTGGCCGCCCAGTTTGAATATTCAATTCTAGCCTAGATTCTGCAGCCAGAAAAACAGAACACTATTTAAATAATAGCTAGAAAACTAGAAACAATATTGGGTTAAAACAATACATATATTTAGGGTACCTAATGATATTTATTTTCTTCTTTCATTTATCACTCCAATTAATTTATCTATATAGTAATTTAGGTCCATCTGTTTGGTGGATGCAAGCTGGATACCATAACAAGTCAATAGTGGAAAATTCTTCTCTTCATTAACATTCAAACAACCGAGGCCTTCAACCATTAATTGGGATGACTTCAAATACTAGATTATTGACCAAAGGAATCAAAAATTCCTATTAAAAGTAGTGGTGTGGAACTAATGAATTTTCATTGATCATAGTTTCATTTTAATGTTATACTACAAATTTGATGTTTTAATCACATTCTTAAATTGTATGTTTCATGAATTAACATTATTTTCTTATTAAAAGTTATACTATATCTATTATTCTGTTCTTCATAATATAATTTTGATATTATTTCCTCAATATGTGAATTTATTAACACCAATACTTTTGTAATTTATCACACAACGGTGGAGTTGTCATTATTGTTTTTTCTTCTTTTTTTCAATTCATCCCTTGTAAGTATATTTCAAACAAAAATTGGAATAATAGAATAAATATAAGGATAAATATATTATGGGGTGATCCAAATTATTTACAAGGCGATATATTGGATTTTATTTCATACTCAATAATCATTTAACAATTTATTTTAATTGATATTTTCTTTCAGTGATCTTTTCTCTTCCTCTTCCTTATTAAATTTTATCACCGCACTTTTCATGTGATATGAATAGCCATATCCTTAGAGTTCCCATGAATATTATCCTCTAAGTGAATATGTTATTATAATGTGTTTTTGAAGGCGCTAAACTTATAAGTGACGTGGTTACATTTATTTTATTGAATGAATCTTTCTCGAGTTAATGAAATTGAGATATTCTAAAAAGAAATTCATCTAATCCACCCATAAGATATATCATAGGATCAACTCATTCTATTGATTGTAATCCAATTAAATAGTTAGTTATCTAGTAATCCAAAAATAAAATCAACCCATATGTTTTCCACTTTGTAGATAAGTAAAATCGATATATTTTATGTGTTTTTAGGTTTCTTCTTAGGTCTTTGAGGATTCTACAACCCAAGCTACACTATAAGTGACTGTTTAACCCTAAAAACATTAATAAATTTTTGTGATACAATTTCATTGCATCTTTTCCAAGGACCTAAGTACGTTATCATTGAAAGAACAATTATTTTATCACTCCACTTACCTATTATCTTCTCCTATTTCACTCTTATAGAAATTACTTTTGAACAAATACAATCATGGGGGACCTCTCCCTACATTTACTACCCTACACAAAGTGTGATGTATAATAACCATCCATGTTTATATTGTTTGTATAATCAAAGAAATAATAAACCACAATGTTTGATATCATATTATTCATGAAACATTCAATAATATAACGATTTTTAGTCACCAAAATCCAATCTAAACGTCCTCCTGGAAAATTCTAAAAACATGTTTGTTTCCTAGAATATAAAATTTGTATCATCCACTTGTCCAGCATATACCATAACCATTGCATGATAAATAATGAAAAAATTGAGAGATTTAATTCTAAGGTTTCATCATTGATAGTATAACTACAAATCATTGAAATGGTTTATGAAACCATTACCGCTCAGGTTATCCCTTCCTTATCATTGATATAAGAATCTTGTAACACAAAATCATATCTTGAATTTTAAAAAGAACCAACCCCTGGATTTGGAATAGATAAATGGGGTCACAGAATTGTTTAAGGGTAGTTAAATCATGATGATTTTTTTTCATGTATTCACTCGAGGTAATTTTGAAATTGTAGATTGAGTGTCTTGATTATAGCTCTGTTGATTATATTTAAGAAACAAAAATCTCTAAAACATTGGTAGAAATCACAGACATATATTCTATACCAATTCCTAACATTGATCAATCCAATTTGGTGGTATATTTTTTCTATTCAAAAAGAACAAATTCAATTGATATGTTTTGAAAATTAAATTGAGTCTGATTCAAAGTCTCGACCTATTTATGAATGTGTTATCCAAACTAAGCTCAATTTCATGTTCCTAACATCATCTATCAATTATTCCATTATGGGGTATAATCAAAAACTTGCTATCACAATTTTATTCTATCATTATTCTAATAAAGATAAAATTATACTTAATGACTTAAGAATGATTATTTATCATTACTCATGGGATTATCCCATTCATTGGGACCTATATAGTTTTTCTTGAATCCATTTTCAAACCTTCATTACAATCATAATATAGAATAAATCACGACTTAAAGGAAGTGGTGAGAAAATTATATCTATTAATGCATTTAGATATATGTATATATTTATATTTTTTATTTTTCCCTTTTGTACATCGAGTCTCTGTTCAATATGAATAATTAATTAGGTATGTTTTTAATCCTTTCCTTATCTTTTTTTAATTTGGGGAACCACAAGGGGTTTCCATTGGTCCTGATTGTTATTAGTGTATAATTCAGGGGCTGCTGAGATTAATGGATTATTTATGAAAATTACAAGTTTATCAACACAAACTATCATCATGCTTGAGGCTTCTCCGAGTGACATGGAGATCAAAGGAGAAATCAGGAGTATGATGAATTTCAACTTGAAAAACTAGGTAAATCTATTTTACATTTATTATTTCAACTTATATTTTGAACTCTTATCCCATACCTCTACCCCATTCAAAATTCTCTTTTTTATAAACCCTATAGACATCATTATTTAATGACAGTGGGAGATGACATGAAAGTTTTTTTTTGTTGGCATAAATAAAATTATAAATTTAAAAAATTACTTGAAATAAAAATTTTGAATGGGATGAAAAATTATTTTAGTCTTCAATATGGTAATACCCATTATATAGTTTGAAAATGAATATCAATTAATTTTTCATGCCTAGATTCTAATTTTAATGCAGTTCTAGGTTTATGAGAATAGATTTGGTAAAGTGTGGTTGTCTGATGTGAATTATCACCATTTATATTTTCATCCATTTTAAATAAACACAGTGCACGTCATTTGGATTGGGGGGGGGTATTATTTTGAGTTTTTGGGGTCCCATAAAAAATTTCATAGGTTTAGTGATCGTTTTAATTTTAACATGTGTATTCCATGAAAAATAAAAAAACATCAAATAAAAAATCCATTGGAAAAGAGAATTCAAAAAAACATCATACCAAAAAATTATAAAACCCATAAAAGTTTTTTAATATAAGGTAGTGTCATAATCATATTCCAAGCACAATCCCATTCTATTGAAAAAAGGAATTCAAATTTCATATTTTAGGGATATATTTTACTCAGGACTAAACAAAGAGTTATGGTGTGATTAGACAATAAAAAGGGATAATATTCATTTTAAATATTATAATATGAATTTCAATTATTATTCATATTCAAAAAATTTAGTTCATTTTACAAATTGATCATTATTTCATATTTTTATTGTAAGTCTTTCATAAAATTCAATATTCGATGGTACATTTTTAAACACATCATAAGACACACAATTGTCTTGATTTTATTTTTATATCTCGCATGCTATAAGGAACAATGTATCCTTTTTTATCACTTTTAAATTCATATTGTAAGATCACCAAAGTGGGATTTCATGCCAAAACACTCTGGGAAAAGTAAACTGAACATCATTCCAATAAATAGTATATAAGAGACAAGATCCTATCCCAATTATTCTAAAAATTGAACTGAAGTTAGAGGAAATAAAGGAGAACATTTAACTCAATAGTGTATTAATCTATTTCATATATTTTAATGGATTTATAGGTGTTCCGTGTTTAAGATTCAATACTTGAATAGATTATGAAACCCATAAAAATGTCCCACCATTTAAATCATATATTCCAAAACATAAACTCTATTGTGATTAAAATTTATAGATAGTTATAGGATATCTGGGTATTAATTATTTATTCCATGACCTACTCCAATTATATCATATATATGGTCATTTAGGTGCATCAGTTTGGGGGATGAAAGTTGGATTTTATTATGAGTCATTGATGGAAAATTCGCCGATCCAATAACTTTACACCCATATCATCCCACCACTGTTAGTTGAGGTGACATTTCCTATTGAAGGCTCGACCCAAGGCATAAAAATTACAATTTAATGTGGTGGTTGTGAAGGAGTTTGTTATCATTGATCATTATTTCATTTTAATTTTATGCTTCCAATTTGATGTTGTAATCACATTTCTTCAATTGTATGTTTCATGACATCACCTTATTTTTTTAATAAATGTTCTTCATCTTCTATTATTATTTACTTGTTCATATCATGTTGATACCATTTTCTCAAGGTCTGAATTTATTCACATAAAACGTATGTAATTTACCAGATAATGGTGGAGTGATTGTTATTTTATTGTTTTTCTATTCTTCAGCTCCTCTCTCATGAGTCTACTTCCCACTTCCATTGATACAAATCATAAATAGAGGAAAAAAACTCTTATGGGTTCTCCAAAAAAGTAGAAAAGGTCTATATTTGATTTTATTTTTTACTAAATAAATGTTTACCCATTTATATTATTTCAGTTTTTACTTCAATGATATTTTATCTTCCTCATTCTTATTGAATTTGTTTGCTGAAATTTTAATGTGCTAAGAAGTTCGTTTACCTAGGAGAGCTCATTTATATGATCCTCCAAGTGTATACCTGATTATATTGTGTTTTGGAAGGTGTTAAATTAGTAAGTGATGATGTTACATTTATTTAATTGAATTAATAATTCTCTAGTCAGTGAAATTGAAATATTCTAAAAAGGAATTCATCAAATCCACCCCCGTGTGATAACCTTGGATCAATTAATTCTATTATTTTGAATTAACTTAAATAATTAGTAATCTAGTAATCCAAACAAAAATGTACCCCAATGATGTCCACTACATTGTCAAAACATTTCCATAGAATGTACATGTATGAAGGTTTCTTCTTAGGTATCCGAGTATTCGATAACAAAACTACAATACAAGAGACCACTTAACCTTAAAAACATGGGAAAATCTTGGTGATTCCCCTATCAGAAATCGAAAACACATATATGTAAATTGAAACATTCTATTCAGTGTATGTTTTTCCCAAAATTTTAACATTTAAATATAAATAATTATTATTTTCATTAAAATTATTAGTGAATTTCAACTTGATTTCTAACATTCCCATACCAATATTTAAAAATAGTTATTTTTTAAAATTAAAATTAGTGCGATCACTAAAATAATATGAAGGAAAAAAAAAGAAATATATTATTCTATTTCAGAACATGAAATCCCATGAAACATATTTTCCAAATAAATATATATTTTATCTGATAATAACATCAATTTTCCATTATAGAGTTCATTAATTTTACCATTTGAAATAATAAAATTCAATCAAAAAACATTATAAGGAATCAAAAAAACATAAATGTTCCTTGGGATACAATAATATTAAAACCCTTAAAAACCCTAAAATGTAAGAAAAATCTTATATCCTACATCAAATATAATTTTCCAGATAACATAAAAATTAACTAATTCATGGGAGAACAATTTGGGAACAACGATCATATAAGCTATAACATCATCACCATACGATAATTTGGATTACCAATCATATAAAACTCATGGGTATCACCCGTGAGTTATAATGAGGATGAAATATTCATAAATATTTCCATGGACAATATCATGAATAAAACCCTTGAAAATAATATTAATCCTATGTAAAAAAAATTTTGGATCTGAAATCACAATTTCATGAAATAAAACCATTTTCAATACCAAAAAAACCAATAAAAAAGGAAATATAGTTTTTATTTCTTAAAATAATTAATTATTATAGGGGAATCCTAACACTAAAACAGAATTATAGTAGTGAGAAAAGTTATTCTTTTCATTTATGATAAATTAGAAAAATAATTTTTTTATTTGTTTTAAATAAAGTCATAAATATTATAAAATATTTTCTTTTGAAAACCATAGAAATAATGTCATATTATACATTGAATTTATTTTTAAAATATTTTTTGTTTTGTATAAAAACATCAAGAAATTTTGTTAATAAACATGGATAAAAAAGAAGAAAAGTGTTTTAAGGTAAATATTAAATGTTTTATTTTAAAAACATCTTCATATATGTAGTATGAATAATCATGTATATTTTTATCATCCTCAATAGAAAAGAAATGTTAATATTACTTTTTTTATAAATTATTCTCATGTCTAAATACATGAAAGTTGGGGGTTTGATTAGCCACTAAAATTGGATAATATTCCTTATATATATTATAATATTAATGATCTTTATTATTAATATACACTATTTTTAGTGTATCTTACAAATTGGACATTATTTAATATTTTGATTGTATGTCGTTCTTAAAAAACACTATTAGATGGTACAGTTCTACCACCAAATAATACACACAACAGTATTAATTTAATTTTGATATTTTATTTGTAGATATACCATGAGGTAATGAACAATTCACTATTTTTTATCACTTGAAAATTCATATTAAAATATTACCAAAGTTAGATTTCATGCCAACACCTTCTGTGAAATGTAAAATAAACATCAAATCAATAAATCGTGTAACATCCCAAGTAAGTACAGAATTATGAATTTTCATATCTATGTCTATTTATGAATTAGATATTATTTTAGAGGCTTAAAATGTGAATAAATCCAATATTAAGCATATAATTCTCTCAAATTTTTAAAGGATAGTTTTACCACCTTTTGATGGGGAAATATTTTTAAATCTATCTTTTGAAAATTTTATAAGCTCTATTTTTCAAAATAAATTTATTCTTTAGTATTGGTACATTGATATTTACTTTGGATAAGTTTTTGGTATTCTTCTGACAATGTTCGTTATTTAATGAATAGTGAAAAATACTGCATTTTACTTCAAAACTGATTTTTCATCAAATTCAATTATATGGTTATATTTTACTTTTAATTGGTTTTAAAGATTAATTAGAATATATTTTAACCATTTAATTTAATGGTGGTTATTGTAATTAATTTCACATTGAAATTGAACATAAACAATTGTCAATCTTTTGATAGATATTGTTTCTAAAAAACCTGCTATTTGTTTTGACAATGAGAATTATTTTTAAATTAATTACTAAAATTTCGGTGTTTAGAATTTGGTAAAATGGATTCCATATTAGGAATAATAAGGTCCAAATTATGTAATTAAGAATATTTTGTTTTTGAACATTATGAATAGTAATGACGGTAATTATCTTTAATTATCGGGATTAATTAGTAAACAGGTAGTCAAGGGTAATAAAATAATATCAAAATAATATAAAATGACACCAAAATGTGTCTTAATGCAACTGGTTGTGTCATTTCCAACCATGGTATTCCTTGTGCCAAACATTGGGACCCCATGGAATAACTTTTGGGTGATAGTGACACTTTGTCATTTTATATTTTTTAGAAGGAAAGTATAACCAAAGTATGTATCACCCAAGTAAAACAATTTTAATTTTGTATGTGTAAATGATCTCTAAAACTATAAATATTAATTGGAAATATAAAAATATTTCATACATCATTTCATTTTTTTATAATTTTTAGACATTAAATAAATTAATTTTCTTATGACACCATGATGATGCAGCGATTACCTCATTAATGAACAATTTAAAGAAAATGAAAGGATAATTTAAAATATAAGACTTACACATGTCAAAGATTTATTTTATGGGTGGATTTAGAACCCTTATCACCTTATCCTCTAAATATATGATTGTGGGACCTTTAAAATCTCAATCTCATTATAAAATAATGTAACATTTCTTGACTTTCCATGGGTGCCACTCCTCCCTCTTGTAAAAGGCCCCCATCTCTACGACCTTACCCACACCTCTCAATCCATTGGATCAGCCAATATTGGATCATTTTATCTCTCAACTTCCCTCTACTTATCCTAGAAGCCTTACCTTAGGCATAAATCACTTCAAGAAACTCTTTTGGCTCCAACCAAGAGGAGTTACCCGATTTAAAGGTAATGTCTTCACTTGTGTTCTTTTTTTATTTTGCGTCTATAACCCCGTATGCTCTTTTTATTCATTTTTTTTTAAAAAAAAACAATATATTAAATATAATAGGATGTTTTTATGAGAATTATTTGATTTACACTTAAACACACCTCAATCTAATGGTTAAAGAACGTACTATTTCGGTGGTTGGCAGATTTCTACCTCACGAAACGATAATTGTGGAATATTCTTTTAACACCATTCATGGTGGCCATTAATATGTAACTCTATTTATATATTATATATATTATGTTTATGTTTTCCTTATGCTTTTGTATTTTTTCATTTACTACATACCTTTATGGTTTATATTATGGGTAAACGTGATATCTTCATTTTAGGAAGTGCGGACAACCGCCCCCTCAACATGATTTGATTCATAAATGGAATATGTGAGACATATAAATGTTAGAGTTTATGATGTTATATATGATATTATACTATAATTATAATATACCTATATATCAATATGATTTCCTTCCATTAAATATGAAATATAAATGAAAGTAGTGCTCATGCGTACGTACGACTTACCATCTCAATGTATAGTGCATTTCATTTCTTACCTCTAAATGTTATTATATATTATAAATAATAGTATATACTGGATATATATGATATATATTATATCTTCGTTTTGAATATAATTATGGATATAATGGATATTTTACCACATGAACAACTTGTAATTATAAGAAGTTTATTTTTGGCTCAATTACCAATGATCAACAAAATGACTGTTAGTAACATAAATAATTCAATAATTTTCATAACACAGTAAGAAGTCATATAAAAGGAATAATGAACTTGTAAAATGTTCTTATAAAATTAGAAATTAACTCTAGTTTATTATTCAGGAGATTATAGAATGATCAAGTCAAGTCAGACCCAAGGTATGAGACTTCGTCTCAATCTCCTTTCATTGAGGCATATTTTGTTTTATACACAACATTATTTTATACAGTTTATAAACCCCTTTGAATTTTACATTTATACAAAAGGAATATTTTTTATACAAAGTGTTTTACTAAAAAACAAAATGGAATGTTTATTTGTCAAACGTATGCCGCGACAACAACTTCTCGGCCGCCGTGACCATTATTTGAGTTTCGTCTTCCTCTACAAGCCATAACATTTTTTAAATGAAATGTAAATACCATATTATACTTTTCATTTATTTTGGTACTGAAAATGGTTTTTATAACGTTTTTATTATATCAGTGTGTGGTATAGATAACTTGTGATTGAAATGTGGAAATGTTATGTTTCCTTTATGCATGTTTTTTGTGATAAGAATTTGTTATGGTTCTTGGGAATTGATTATGATGACAGGAGGTTCCATGATGAACTAAGGGTTGGTGAGCCCGATATATATTTCTAATGCATTGGGTAACGTGAAGAAGTTAAACTCTATGGTTTCTCTGAAGAGATTTACGGAATATATTGTGATGGGTATTTCAAACGTAACCATTGAGGGTTACTCCCTATGTAACAATGTTATGAATGCCTCAATTTACCTTTAAGTGTGATGTTTTCTATGATTTATTCATAAATCATATGATTTCATGAGGTAAGATAAAGTTCTTATGTTTTATGAGTAAAGTATGATTTCATTAATTCTTACGTATACATGGATTAATGTTTTCATTCGATATTTTTATACCCCTTTCTGAGCTTTTTATACTCATCCCAAGTTTCTGAAATGTTTTTCATAGGTTAAGTGAAAGGTACATGATGAGATGATAGTGTCGAGGAATTGTTAAGAAAGCATCCATGTTTTATTTTCAATTTGTCTCATTTGATGGAAAAAAAGTATATTGTCTTATATGTAACCGACTTGTTGAAATGTGGAATGTAATGCATGATTTATTATCTAATTCTCTAAAACTCTAAACTTGAAAAGATCCTCAATGTGTATTCTTCAAATAACTCAAGATTAAGTAATGTTTAAGGCTAGGGCCTTATAGATGGCATCAGAGGTCAGTTTAGATAACTTTAGGAGTTAGAATTCTATTAAATTAATTTCCAAAAATATTTATTTATGGTCAAATTGAAATGATATAGCATTTGAATATTACCATTTTGTTTTATCTAAGACATGTTTGTTTAGAATGGTTTTCTGCAGTGCAAACAGAGAAGCAATTCTAGGAAGGAATACAGAAGAAAATAACCTTCCAAATCAGCATCTTGAGATTGTCGGAATTGGAAATGAACAGTTTTTGTAGTAATGGTGCAGTTGACTCAAGCGATAAGTGGTGGTGGTATCCATGCACGAGATCAGCCAGATCAAATGTAGATAAACATGTCAGTGGTGGAACATTTCATGAGGAAATATCCCCAATCATTCAGAGGATCATCTGACCTTGTGCTAGCTGAAGGGTGGATTAAATCACTAGAAAATATTTTTGATGTCATGGGGTGCTTAGACAATCAAAAGGTTAGTATTTTTGTTTACTGTTGGGAGGGTGAAGCAGATTAGTGGTGGTCGATGGATAAAAATATCAGGGACACTGATGATATTGATTCTCTTGACTGAGATGAATTCAAAGGTATGTTTCCTTAGAAATATCTTCTTAAGGCTGTTCGACTTAGGATGGAAAAAATTCTTGGAAATGATGCAAGAGTATGACTCAGTGGCTGATTATGAAGAAATGTTCACTTGATTGGTGAGGTATGCTCCAAATTTTATCTAAGACCTTGATATTAAAATCAATCTTTTTTACTCAGGATTAAAGCCAAAATATCAAAGGGCTTTAGCTTATCGTGAGTTCAAAATTTATGAAATGCCTGTTCGATGTGCTGAGAAGGGGGAAATGGATTTTTCTGATGATCAAGTGTTCTATTACAACCATTAGAAGAAGAGACTGAGGTGGTAAGAGAAAGGGAAGAATCCTTCAAATAAGTCTGATGGTCAAGGAAACTATTTTTTCAGTATGTGATAAATGTGGTAAAAGGCATATTGGGGAATGACTTTTGAATTCTGGAAAGTTCTGTTGATGTGGTAAGATGGGAAATAAGGCTC
The DNA here is from genome assembly GCA_963277665.1 of Viscum album. Lineage (NCBI taxonomy): Eukaryota > Viridiplantae > Streptophyta > Magnoliopsida > Santalales > Viscaceae > Viscum > Viscum album. Next base: position 1,098,603,949 of record OY728138.1, on the reverse strand, counting down.
GTGATTTCCCTGAAAAAGATCAGGTTGATGGTAAGACCACATTTGATTTATAGTTAGTGAAATGTTTCAAGTGCAATGAGATGGGTCATTATGCAAACGAGTGTTCGACAAAGAGCTCAAATGATGGGAAGCATTCAGACTATAAGCATTAAGGTGTGGTGAAGTCCTTTTTAACTACTTCAGCAGATGTTGTACCATCAAATGAAGTGGTATCAGGTACTTTGTTTGTTTTTCAGATTATTCCAATGGGTTGTTTGATTCGGGGTCTATACATTCTTTCATCTTTGAAAAATTTTCTAGAAAATTGGGAATTCCATCTCAAGAAATGACACCTGAACATGTTGTAAAAACACATGGGGGAAATGTTGAGGCAAAAAGAATTTAAAAGAATTTTCTTATCCTTAATTTTGGAAAGAACCTACTTGAAAACCTTATTTTCTTAACTCTAGTAGAGTTTGATGTTATCCTGTGTATGGATTGGATTTCTGTTTACCATGCTATGATTGATTGTAGAGATAAAGAAGTTTCTTTTCAGAAAGAATTTCAGTTTGTGTACAAGAAAGAAACCTTACTGTTGATAACATATCAAGAGGTTGAGAAACTTGTAAAAGATGGAAATAAATGTTACCTTTCACATATTGTTGAAAACAAAGGAACCGTTCAGATTAATGATGTACCAGTGGTAAATGAGTATCCTGATGTTTTTCTTGATGATTTACCTAGAATAATACCAGATCGGGAAGTTTAATTTACTGTTTAATTAGTTCATGATGCTAATCCAATTTCAAAACTCCCTTATCGAATGGCTCAAAATGAACATTTAGATTTGAAGGAGCAATTGAAAGATTTATTAGAGAAAGGTTTCATTCGACCTAGAACATCACCATGGGGTGTTCTTGTCTTATTTATTAAAAAGAAAGATGGTTCTATGAGACTTTTCGTTGATTATAGAGCCTTGAATAACATCAATATTAAGAACAAATATCTTTTACCTCATATCGATTATTTTTTTATTAGCTCCAGGGAGATCAGTATTTTTCAATGATTGACCTGATATCGGGGTACCATCTGTTGAAGTTAAGGGAAGTAGATGTTTCGAAGAACTTGTTTCATACAAGATATGGACATTATGAATTTGTAGTAATGCTTTTTGGGTTGACCAATGATCTTGCTGTATTCATGGACCTTATGAATAGAATTTTCCATGAGTTCTAGGATAAGTTTGTGGTCATTTTCCTTGATGATATTTTGTTGTTTTCTTATAGTAAAGAGGAACATGAAAGTCATTAACGAGTAATTTCACAAACCTTAAAAGAAAAGAAATTGTATGGGAAATTTAGAAAGTGTGAGTTTTGGTTGCAAAAATTTCTTTCCTTGGTCACATTGTTTCTGAATATGGAATAACTATTGATCCTGCAAAAGAAATGTTGTTGAATAATGTCCAAGACCCACAAATGTAACCAAGATTAGTAGCTTTCTTGGTTTGGAAGGCTATTACTGATGGTTTGATAAAACAATTTCACGGTTATCTTGTCCAATGACTAAGCTAACTCAGAAGGGTGTTAATTTTATCTGGACAAAATAATGTGACGATTATTTTTAGGAATTGAAAAGAAGAATGGTGAATGCTCCAGTTTTGGAACTACCTTCCACGAATGGTGAGTTTGTTATCTACAGTGATGCTTTATTGAATGGACTTGGTTTCATCCTAACACAGAATGATTAGATAATTTCTTATGGTTCTTGACAGTTGAAAACTCATGAGGTAAATTACCCTACACTTGATTTGGAATTTGCTTCTGTTGTTTTCTCTTTAAAAATTTGGATTCATCATTTGTATGGTGTAAAGTGTGAAATATATACTGATCAAAAAAGTTTAAAGTATATATTCTCTCAGAAATATTTGAACACGAGACAGATGAGATGGATAGAATTAATCAAGGATTATGATTGTATAATTCATTACCATCTGGGAAAATAAAATAAAGTGGAATATTATTTGAGTCGAAAATGTAATACTTCATTTACCATGTTACTATTGGAATGTGATACTTTGGATACGGATTTGATGAACTTTGGCATAAAAGTTGTTGGTGTAGGATTTTCTTCTGTTTTGTTTCAGGTATTAGTGAAATCTTCTCTATCAGACAGAATGAAGCAAGCACAGAAGCAAGACAGTGAGTTGCAGAAAATGGTAGACCTGGTTTAGAAGGGTATGTTGCCGGAATTCAAAATTGATAATGATTGTATTTTGAGATTTTGTAAGAGATTTTGTGTGCCGTGTGATTCATAGTTGAAGAGAGAGTTGTTATCTGAATCTCATAGTTCTCCGTTTTCAGTTCATCCAGGCAGTACTAAGATGTATAGAGATTTTCAAGAGTATTACTGGTGGGATGGAATTAAAAAAGATATTTCTGATTTTACATTGTTGTGTTTGACTTGTCAACATGTTAAAACATAATGGCATTTATTGAAGGGGATGCTTCAGCCTTTACCAGTGCCAGAGTGGAAATGGGAGAATATATCCATGGACATTTTTGTGGGATTTCTGAAGACACCTTGAGGTAATAATGCAATCTGGGTTATTGATGATCGCTTCACTAAATCTGCTCAGTTCCTTGCTATACGAGATATGTTCTCCCTATATCAACTTTCTCATTTTTATCTTAAAGAGATATTCATGTTAAATAATGTTCCCCTCTCTATTGTATCTGATCGTGATCCCAGGTTTACTTCTAACTTTTGGAAAGGCCTTCAGAAGTCATTGGGTACTGAATTATATTTTAGTACAGCTTTTCATCCTCAATCAGATGGGCAGTTAGAACGAACAATTCAGAATTTGGAGGATATGATACATGCTTATTCGATGGATTATTAGGGAAGTTGGGACCAACATCTTTATTTTGTTGAGTATTCTTATAATATCTATTTTCATTCCATTATACATGTGGCACCATTTGAGGCATTATATGGGATGTAGTGTTGAAATCTAGCTTTTTGTTATGAAGTGGGAGAAAGGAAGTTGCTGGGACAATAATTGGTATAAAGGATGGTAGAAAATGTATAGCTGATACAGAAAAACAAGAGAACATCTCAGAGTAGGTAGAAAAGTTATGCAGACAACAGGACGAAGGATCTCTCTTTTGAGGTATGTGATCATGTCTTCCTCAATGTTTCACCATGGAAACGTGTGATGTGATTTGGTAAGAAAGGAAACATGTGTCCAAGGTTCATTGGACCATATGAAATTCTATATAGAGTTGGATTAGTTGTATTTCGATTGGCTTTACATCCATGCTTATCTCAGGTACAATTTTTTTTTCATGTTTCAATGTTAAGGAAGTACATGCCAGATCCATCTCATGTTTTGAGTCTATAGGTTGTTCAGCTGGAAGAGAACCTATCTTATGAGGAACAACCAGTCTAGATTTTTGACCATATGGATCAATTATTGCGTAATAAGGTGATTCATAAAGTAAATGTTTTGTGGAAAAACCACATGATTGAAGAGGCATCATGGGAATCTGAAAATGCAATAAGGGATAAATACCCCAAGTTATTCAATAAGTAAATAAATTTTGGGGACAGAATTTTCATAAGGGGGGGAAGGATATAACATTCAAAGTAATTAAATAATTATGGATTTTCATATCTATGTCTATTTATGTATTAGATATTGTTTTAGAGGCTTAAAATATGAATAAACCAAATATTTAACATAGAATTCTATAATATTTTTAAAAGATTGTTTTACCGCCTTTTGATGGCGAACCATTTTTAAATATATCTTTTGAAAATTTTATAAGCTCTATTTATCAAAATAAGTTTATTCTTTAGTATTGGGATATTGAGATTTACTTTGGATAAATTTTTGGTATTTTTATGACAATGTTCATTTTTTAATGAATAGTAAAAAATACCACATTTTTCTTCAAAACTGCCTCTTCATATAATTTAATTATATGGTTATATTGTCCTTTTAATTGGTTTTAAAGCTCAATTAGAATATATTTTTACCATTTAATCGAATTTTGGGCATTGGAATTAATTTCACTTTGATATTGGACAAAAACAATTATCAAACTTTTGATAGATATTGTTTTTAAAAAACCCGCTATTTTGTTTGACAATGGGAATTATTTTTAAATTAATTACTAAAACTTCTTTGTTTCGAATTTGGTAAAATGGAATCCATATTTGGAATCAGAATGTCCAAATTATGTAATTAAGACTCTTGTTTTTTGACATTATGTATAGTAACGACGGTAATTATCTTTAATTATCGTGACTAATTAGTAATCGGGTAGTTAAGGGTAATAAAATAATACCATAATAATATAAAATAACCCCAAAATATATATAATTCTACTGGTTGTGTCATGTCCGACCATGGGATGCCTTATGCCAAACTTTGGGACCCCATGGAATCACTTTTGGGTGATAGTGACACTTTATCATTTTATGTTTTTTAAAAGGAAAGTATAACCAAAGTATGTATCACCCAAGTAAAAAAAAATTAGATTTGTCTGTGTAAATGATCTCTTATACTATAAATATTATTTTGAAATATATAAATATTTCCTACATCATGGTACTTGTTTTTTAATTTTTATACATTAAGTAAATTATAATTTTTATGAAACCATTATGATGCAGCGATTACCTCATTAAAGAACGATTTAAATAAAATGAAAATATAATATAAAATCTAAGACTTACACATGTAAAATTCTTATTAGATGGGTGTATCTATAAACCTTATCACCTTATCCTCAAAATATATGATTATGGGTCCTTTAAAATCCAAAACACATTATAAAATAAAATAACATTTCATGACTTTCCAAGAGTGCCCCTCCTCCCTCTTATAAAAGGCCCCCAACTCTACCACCTTACCCACACCTCTCAAGCCATTCTCTCGGCCAATCTCTGCTCATTTTATCTCTCCACATACCTCTCTTCATCTTAGAAGCCTTAACTTAGGCATAAATCTCTTCAAGTAACCCTTTTGGTTCAAACCAATAGGAGTTACCCGATTTAAAGGTAATGTTTTCACTTGTGTTATTTTGTTTTATTTTGCTTCTCCAACCCCATAAACTCTTCATATTCCTTTGTTTTGTAACAAAAAAATTATATTCACTATACTAGGATGTTTTTATGAGAAGGATTTTATTTAAACATACACACACCTCCATCTAATGGTTAAATAACATATTGTTTCTGTGGTTGGTGAATTTCTACCTCACGAAATGATGATTGCTCAATATTATTTTAACACCTTTCATGGTGGCCATTAATATATCACTCTATTTATATATGATATATTTTATGTTTATGTTTTTCTTTTTCTTCTGTATTTTTTCATTTATGGAATACCATTATGGTCTCAATTATGGGTAAACGCGATATCTTCATTTTAGGAAGTGCAGACTACCACCCCCTCAATGTGATTTGATTCGTTAATTCCATATGTAGGATGTATAGAGGTTGGAGTTTATGATGTTATATGTGATATTATACTGGAATTAAAATATAAATTTATTTCATTTTGATTTCATTCCATTAAATATGAAATAGAAATGAAAGTATCATTCATGCGTACGTACGACTTACCGTCTCCATGAACGATGCATTTCATTTCTCAACTCTAAATGTTATGTAATATTAAAAATACATGTATATACTAGATATATATGATATATATGATATCTACATCATGAATATAATTCTGGATATAATGGATATTTTACCATATGAACTACAAGTAATTATAAGAAGTTCATTTTTGGCTCAAGTACCAAAGTTCGACAAAATGACGGTTATTAACTTAAATAATTACATAATGTCCATAACATGGTAATAAGTGATATAAAAGGAATAAAGAACTTGAAAAATGTTCTTAATCAAGTAGAAAATTATCTCTTGTTTATTATTTAGTGGATTAATGAACAATCGTGTCAAGTCAGACATGAGTTATGGGACTTCATCTCAATCTCCTTTCATTGAGGCATATTTTGTTTTATATACAACTTTATTTTATATAGTGTATAAACGCCTTTGACATTTACGTTTATTCAAAAGGAATCTTTTTTTTATAAGAATATTTTTATTAAACAACAAAAGGAAATATTTATTTGTCGTACCTATACGGCGAAAACGACTTCTCTGCCACCGTGACCTTTATTTGAGTTTCGGCTTCCTCTACAAGCCATAACTTTTTTTAAATGAAAAATAAATACCATGTTTTAGTTTTCATTTATTTTGGAATTGAAATTTTTTTTGATAATGTTTTTATTATATTAATGTGTTGTATTGATATCTTTTGATTGAAATGTGTAAATGTTATTTTTCCTTTATGCATGTTTTATGTGATACAAATATGTTATTGTTCTTTGACATTGTTTATAAAGACGGGTGGTTCTGTGATAAACTAAAGGTGGGTGATCCTGATATAGCTCTCCAATGCATTGTGTAACGTGAAGGAGTTAAAATTAAAGGTTTCTCCAAAGCGATTTAGGGAATATACTTTGATGGGTATTCCAAACGTAACCATGAGGGTTACTCCCTATTTAATAATGTTATGAATGCCTCAAGATACCTTTATGTCTTATGTTTTCTATGATTTATTCATAAATATTATGATTTCATGAGGTATGATAAAGTGCTTATGTTTTATGATTAAAGTATGATTTCATTAATTCTTACGTATACATGGACTAATGTTTTCATTCCGTACTTTTATATCCCTTACTGAGATTTTTATGCTCATACCATGTTTTTGAAATGTTTTTTAGAGGTTAAGGGCTAGGTGCATGATGTGATGATAGTGTTGAGGAATTGTCAAGAAAGAATCAAGGTTTGATTTTAAATATGTCTCCTTTGATGTGAAAAAATAATACTATCTTATACGTAACCACCATGTAGAAATTTGGATGTAATGCATGATTTATGATCTAATTCTCTAATACTCTAAACCTAAAAAGATCCTCAATTTGAATTCTTGAAACAACTCCAGATTATTTAATGTTTATGAATGGGGACTTATGAGGTGACTGTAGTAGGAATTATCCAAGGCCAATTATTCATAAAATTGAACTGATAATAGAGGACATTAAGGGTAATAGTTAACTCAACATTTAACCAACATGATTAGTATGTTTAAATGTATTTATAGGCGACACATGTTGAAGATTCAATTCTAGGCCATATTCTGTGGCCCAGAAAAATATTCCACCATTTAAATCATATCTTGAAAACTATAACAACTATTGGGGTTTTACATTAAAAATAGTTAGAGTACATTTAGATATTAATTTTTTTATTTTATTTCTCACTACAATTATATTATCTATATATTAATTTAGGTTCATATCTTTGGTGGATGAAAGTTGGCTTCCATTACGAGTCAACGGTGGAAAAGTCTCCTCCCCATTAACATTCCACCCACCTAGGCCTACTAAAATTATTTGGGGTGACATCCACTATTGATGGATTTATCCAAGGATTCAAAAATTCTTATATAATTTATTGGTGGTGATGGAGTTTATTATCTTTTATCTTTGTTTCATTTTAATGTTTTACTTCTATTTGGATGTTGTAATCACATTTATTAAATTTTATATTTCTTGAATTTACATTAGTTTCTTAATAAATGTTCTTATACTTCTATTTTCAGTTCTAATTCTTATCACAATGATACCATTCTCTTAAGGTGGAAATTTCATCCCACCAAAACATGTGTAATTTATAACATAACGGTGGAGTGATCATTATTTTATTGTTTTCTTTTCTTCAATTCCTCTATCATGAGTCCAATTCCCTTGTCCTTATATAGAAAGCATCAATGGGGTGATAAACCTCTTACATGTTTATCCATGTGAGTTAAAAGGGGTTGCATTGGATGTTATTTCTTACTTAATAATAATTTAACCATTTATATTATTTGAGTTTTTCCAAGAATGATCTTTTCTCACTCTCTTCCTTGTTGAATTTTCTCGCTGCACTTTTCATGTGCTAAGAAGATACATTACCAAGTAGTGGTCATGAATATTATCTTCCAAGTGTATAGGTGATTAGCACATGTTTTTTAATTTTTCATGTCAGTAATTGATGATGTTACATTTATTTAATTGAATTAATCATTATCATGTTAATGAAATTGAATTATTATAAAAAGGAATTTATCTAATCCACCCCTGTGTGAAAACCTATGATCAAAAAATTAACTTTATTTGAATTCACATACATAATTATTTATCTAATAATCCTACCAAAAACATCCCAAATGTTGGCCACTTCATAGTCAAAAACTATCTATAGAATGTACCTGTCTATAGGTTTATTATTAGGTCTCTGAGGATTCGACAACCTAAGCTACACTACATGAGACCACTTACCCCAAAAAACTTGGGTAAATTTGGGTGAGACACCTCTAACATAACAAACTCCCATTTTGAAAGGTAAAAAATTAAATTCTGTATCCCTTTTTCCAACAATATATATATTTTAAGGTAAATAATTATTTATTTTCTATAAAAATAATCATTAATTTCAACTTTATTTCTTACATTCTAAGACACATCATTAAAAATAGTTAATTTTTTGAAAACAATTACTATGATCAAAAAACAATATTAAGGGATATAAAATAAGAAATATATTATTCTTTCTCAATACATGAAAACCTTGAAACATATTTTCCATAAAAATTACCTTTTATCTGAAAATATCATCATTTTTCCTTTAAAGAGTTCATTATGTTATGAACCGATATAAAAAAATCCATAAAAACTATTTAGATTGAATAGAAATCTCCTGAAGGTTCCTTGGGACATCATAATATTTAAACCCTTACAAAGGCCTTAAATATAAGAATAATCTTATACATCTTATCAAATATAATTTTCCATTGAACATAAAAATTACCCAATGCATGAGGGCGCTATCTAGTCACACCCATTATTTAGTCTATAACATGATTACCCTATGATATATATGAACACCCATAATATAAACCACATTAGGGTCACTCATGTGCTATAATAGGGCTCAAATGTTCATAAAAGTTTCTATGGAAAATATCATGAAGAAAACCGTTTGAAAACTATTTAAAACCGGTATGAAAAACAGTTCAGATCACAAATTACCATTTCCTAAAAAACCCTTTCCAACAACAAAATACCAAGAAAATTTGAAATAAGTGTTTTCCTCTTTTATATTATATTACAAATTATTGAGGAATCCAAACTCTAAATAATGATCACCATAGTGAGAAATTTCAATGCTTTAATATACATTAAAATTGAACATTACATTTTTTAAAAGAAATATGTAAATTTTATAAAAAAAATTATTTTGAAAAACATTGAAAGAAATTCATATTATACATTTAATTTACTATATTTTGTTTATTTTCTTATAAAACATCAATAAATTATATTTATAAACATGAATACCAATGAAAAAAAAGTTCTAAGGTAAACATTAAAAGTTTTCTTTTCATGAAATCCCATTATATCATGTATGAATCATCTTGTCTATGTTTATCATCCTCAATAAAAAAATGTTAATTTTAAACTTTCATAGTATACCTATTAATTTTCATTGAAATCCTATATCTTTTAATATCACATTATATATAATTAGGTAAACTATTAAATTCACTTTTGGAATTTTGACGATTTTAGTCTCATATGATAGAAATGACTTTGGTTGGTTAATTATGGTCAATTAGGTCATTAGTACACCATATCAAAAATAATAATCCAAAATTAATTTTCTTTTTAATATATCGATCACATTTTTAAATAAATCATGAATGTTGGTTATGAATGATGATCTATGTTACAAGCATTGAGGGTCTTGTCCATATACGTGCATGAGTAATGTTTCCATTTTAAATCAGTCATTAAGAAAAGTAGTTATTTATTAATATATATTTATTGATTGATAATAATATCATAAAAATCAGAAAAATTATTTAAATATACTTATATATATCATCTATGTGATGGGTGATAAATAAATAATCACATTACTTCATGGAGTTTTTCCACCACACATATGCATGGACAAAATTATCATTTTTAGTTAACATAGAGGTAAAATGTAAATAAAATATTATCATTTCATAATGGAATATATTTATTTAAAATAATATATAAATATTAATCCCATCATTATAATCCACCAATGATGAATGTTGATTGAAAAAAATTGCATCACTTCATGGGGTAGTAGTCCCCATTACACAAGAAATATGGTTTCATTTACCAATTGAAGGAAGTGGAGATCAATATAAGTTATTCTATTAAAATGAAAACACAAAATAATATGCAACAAAAATCTATAAATATATAGGAGTTTTTAATGATTTATAAGAACAAACAAAACAAAAACATTTGATTAAAAACAACACCTCTTCCTCAAATAACCTTCTTTCTTAAACACCATAAGACCACTATGGAATGTATTCTATACAAAGACTTATATAAAATGTGAAGGATTCTTAGTAATTGACATATAATTTATTATCTTATCCATATGGGTTATTATGAGTGAGTGAAATGGAATAATAGTTTCACTTTTCATAATAGATGGGAGGATAACTCTTGAAATTTATCAAAATATTAAATTAATATAAGTTAATATTCATTTCTAAATAGAATAAAATTGATTTAATTAAGATATTGGATGATTAAGGATCAAAATAATCTAATATATACAACATTTGACCTTTTTTGTTCATATTTTATCCCTTAATTTTTTTTAACCCAATCCATTTCTCACTTACCATGACAAAAATGATTTTTACACTTTTGGGAACAATACTGTTACAATAAGTGGGAAACAAAAAATTTGATGAACATGGATAATATTATAAACTATATCCCAATTATTTGGAAGATATCCATATTTTTTTTAATTTTATATTAGTTAATAAAATATTATCTATTAAAAAAACATGAATGACTATTTTCAGAACTATTCATTACATTACCTATAATAACATCAATAAAAAAAGTAATATGTGATGAAAATATTATATTTAATCCATAACATGTAATGATCATCTTGAAACTATGTAAATTACATTAATAATTTCATATTATATTTAATTAATATTTTTTAATACTTTGTTTTATTATTTTTATTAATTGTATATTTATTGTGTTAATGATGTCAAAGTATTACAGATTATTATTTATTCTTTCAAAATTTATAATAAATAAAAATTATAAAGATAATTATATTTAAAATAAAAATATTATTTATTACTGAATATATCCTCTTGTTATCTCCAAGTTAAAAAATGTATAATTATTTAAAAAAAGGGTGATGTATTTTTTTTACTATTCCTAAAATAAAATATTATAATTGTGTTAATCACATAAACTAGAAACATAAGAACATATAATTGAATCATTACATAGTATGAAAAATATTGAGTTAATAAATAAAATTTAATAATGTCTTACTGTTATTTTCTAGTCTATCATTTTATTTTTAACCATAATGAACTATTTTAACCTTTTACCGTGGTGAAAATAGTAAATTATGTTATTATTCATATTGAAAAATAATAAAATATATATATTTAATAAATCAGGAACCAATAATTGAAAATATGGAATCCATATTTCAAAATTCCAAATACAAAATATTTAGAAATTAATTTATAAATTAAAACAATAAAAAGTGACAAAAAATTGTTTTTTAGAAAAAATCACACATTTTAATGTAAAAATGTAATTATACAAAATTCATCTATAATATTTATTTTTAAAAAATAATTTTATAATTTTAAATCCTTAGGAACTACAGATGTTTCCAAACACTTCAAAAAAATATTTTTACATTGTATGTGCTTGTGTAAACTCAATTTTTAATAATTAAATAAGAATTTATAACTATTCACTACAAACACAATATTTTCATTAAATTCTAAAAAACATAATTTTAAAATTAAGTCATCATGAATAGAAAAATGAAATGAATTTTTTCAAATTACAATTATATAAATTTATATTTAAATTGTTAAATAAACCATTATAAATAAATAGTTTTATAAAACCATTACAATTTTTATTTGAAATGATTACCTTAAATTTTTATTATGAAAAAATTACAATATATAAAACTAAATAATACTTATAATAAAATAAAAAAGAATTATTCAAAAAATAAATGGTTTGTAACATTATTCAACCTATTTTAAATTACACCCATATAATTGTATTTAACATTAAAACAAGTAGGGAAAATATTACCTTAACAAATTATTGGACTCCCATGCTTATTATTCTACAATATAGTTTTTTATAGAAAACTAACATGGTGAACATCATTATTCTAAATTAAAATCTCTCTATTGTCTATATTATTACTTGGATGTTATTTATAAGAAATTTTCTCTTCAAACTTATTAACATAAGGGCTTAAAAATGATATGAAAATACCCCATAATTTTATAAATTTGAAACATGTAAAACACTGTGTAATTAGGATAAACTTGAATGGGAATCAACTAGATAGGCAAAAAATCCTTATTTTTATAGGATTTTATAAGGTCCAATAAATGATGGACATAATGTTCCCTTTTTAGAAAACCACATAAAACATTTCTTTTGATATATTTTAAGAAAATCATAATAAAAAACATTAATAGAAAGATATTTCCTCTAGATATCTTTAGAACTCATTTATATGCTCTCATATCTTCCTATATTTTTCAAAATTACCTTCGACATGCCAATCATTTACTCTCTTAATTCAGGTCAGTTCAACATACTTTTACATACTTCATCTAAAAAAGCTAGTGCCGAAATATCATTCCATACAATTCATTAAAAGGATCCATCTGTATACTGGAATGCAAATTTTTATTTTTTGAAAAAACATCCAAAGAAATATGATTATCACAACTTCATTGGTAATTAATTGAATATGAAAAAACCATCTATTCTAAATTCAAAAATGATTTCTCTGATAGTATGTTAGACTCTTTTTTAAAATGTGTACTAAAATTCCATTAAGTAACTTCTATGGGACTCAGGTTTAGATATGAAGGAAATGGGAACTCAATGTAACATGACTATCTTCTTCATATACATGTGGGATTTTTTTCCCCAATATAGAGTATATTTAATTACAAGGAAATTCATATATTTTGTTAATCAATCGACAATAAACAAATCAAATTATTTAGTTAATATTTATTATTAAATCATAAAATTAAATACATGGATGCATTTTTTTCACTTCTATTCAATAAATAAAATGGAATTAGGAATCCCCATTAGTAATTTTCATTATTCTTTAACCTATTGAACGGTAAATCATTTCATTGTAATATCATCAATATCTCTTTCTTTTCACTCCATCAAAAATATACTTGAAGGTCTTAATATATCTTAGTACTACCAAGATGAATGAAAAAATGAAAAACATGGACTTAACTCAATAATTATTTCTTAAATTTTGAATCATAATAGACCCATAATCTATTTGAAAATATCAAGAAGCATTGTTTTTTAAAATTAAATTTATGCAACATACCCTTCTTAAAAAACTGAAAATTTTCTTTTAACTCACCATATTCATTCTAAATTTTCTTAATTCATTCTTATAGGGATGATTTTACTAAAACATAAAACAAAATAGAGGACTTTCATGCATTCACAACATCTAGGTTTAAATTCATTATGTGATTAAAAATTGCACAATGTTCCACATATATAATGGTTAAAATATATTGATTTTTCTTACTCTATGAATCAACCACTTTGTTTCCTACTACAAGAAGGAAAGGAATAGAGAAATCAAAAACCGTGATCAATTATAACCAGGTTATCTACCTCATTTTGACCTATTTATTTCTGAATATATACTTCAATACTTTTTTATTAGTACATATTTTAAACATTACACCATAAAAACGAAGCCTCCAAACTTATAAATAAAAAAACAATAACTAATTCTCGATCATATGTATGATAATTTTACTCATGATGTATTTTTTTCATGTAGAATAAAAATTTTCATTATCATTATTATAGCATCCACGTCTCGAGATCCACTGGAAGGGTGCTTTGAGCTGGGTTTTCCATATAACTTTATGTGCATCTTCTTGAATGACAAAAGTCGGTGACTATAAGTAATGGATTTTTTAACATGTATGTGGGTTAGAGTATACCCTCTTATATAATATGTAATATAAAGCAGACAAATATCAGATTATAATAGATAGTGGAAACATATAAAAATTTAAATTTTAGTAGAAGAAAATAAATAACCCTAACTAAATAATCAATACGTAATGAATATGGTAAAAAACCAGATAAAAAATGATGTAATCCTATGATGTATGTTCTTATGTAAGAGTAAAAAAAATGAATACAAGAATGCAATCCATGTTATTTGGAGGATAACAAAAAAGATAAAAAAAATTATCTCGATCAAAGTATTAGTCCTCTTCCCCCAATCATTATCCAAATCCGCAAGCAACACTCAAGCGCTGGATAAAACATGTTTTCTATTATCCCTACCTAGATCCTCAAATATACTTGGGTAAAAAATTGTGACTAAGTAGGGTGTGATATAAAATCATAGTAGGCCAAAACCCATGGTGTATGATACCTTTTATTTCATATATTAAACAAAAGATGTGTTCCAATGTAAGATAAATTCAAGTAATTAAATAAAAAAATAAGTATTCTTAGTGTGGGTTATCAAAGACACATATCAACACCACTTAATTCAGACTAAGCTGGAAATATGAATAAGGTACGCATACAAACCAGGATGCACATATATATATATAGGCTAGAAATAAAAAGGACGACAAAAAGGGGTCATACCCCCTAATCTTATGCTTTAGCTTCGGGTATAATTTATGTATCCAAAAAGTGTGCTTCAAAGCACTAGAATATATCACAATCCACACAAACCTCTATAAGTATCAATAATAACCTTCCACACATTATCATTATTATTTTGATCAAGTTGATAGTCCGAGTATGTGCTCATACTGAAGGTATTTCTACAATACATCCTTAAATTTTTCCAATACCATTAATCTCATCTAAGGAAATCTTCTAAAATTCTAAGTATCACTTGAGGCATGGAATTATCATGAGTATGTCCCGATATCATACATAGGAGGTGAACTATCACCCATTTCATGGCGTATCCAATTTTCATTGGGTCCAACCTCAAATATATCTTTGGGAACTGATATCACTAAAGACTATATAAAAACCCAGGGAAACCCTCATCTATAAAATCCTAAGCCATAACCTCCTTAGCATAATTTGTAACTCGTCAGGAGCGGAGAGTCCTTACATGGTCCTTAATTAAAAACATAGATTGTCTCACCACCCAAAATTTATTTAGATTTCAAGGAAGCATACATAACATAGTATGAATTTAAAATTTCAAAAAAATTAAGAAACAATGATTTACGTAATTCCTAACAATTTATGCCTGACATTCACAATCAAAACACTTTATCAACAAAAGTAAAAAAAACACAACATGGTAATAATTTCATCACGGAAAATTCATGAGGCATAAATAAACCATCAATCCAAAATTTCATGGTTGACAATTTTCCTTAATAATTAATTTAATTAAATCTAAGAAAGGGTTCACACAACACGTATAGACAATTAATTTAAATATGTGAGGCCAATGAAAAAAACCAAATACTTCAGTACACCCAAAGGAGTGTCCACGATGTTGTAACAATTTAAACACAAAATTTTATCTCATGAAAAAGTGAAATAGTCAGCCATGAATTTTAATTAAATTATATTATGTAAAATTAAACATCGTCAGTTGGCACTAAACAGTGGAACAATGTGCGATTTAAAAGAAGCAATGAAATGAGAGGAAAGCGAGTAGACGCCTCTCCCCATACTCCATTGGGATCTTATTCTCAGAAATTTTCTTTTATTTGACGTAAAAATGATAAAATCAGATGATTTTAGAACCCCCCTCATTTTGCATAAAAACCTTCCATTGAAGATATCACGATGATTTTAAAAAGAGATCATTTTATTCTTGGTGCATGAGGTTAGCCTTACCTAGAGATTTACTTCACACTAGGCAATGTCGAAATCAGAAATGAAACAGAGCCACAACGGGTATTTGAAAGGAGGTGATGAGTGGTGAGCACCACCTATCAGGGGGGTCGTGATGCACCAAAGAAAAGGAAGAGAGGGAGAAAGGAAAAAAATAGAAAAAAGAAAAAAATGGGAATGACAAATTAAAAAAAATGAAATAATTAATATAAAATAATAAAAAAAAGAGGGATAAATAAATATAATTAATAAAATTGGGTTTACCCCATTTTAATTATTTTTGATTTTTCATCGACCTTTTTTATTTTATTGATTATTTTTGTCCCACAAAAAATTTAAAAAAGTACTTTAAATTTCATTATTCCTTTTTAACCATTTTAAATAATTTCTGGCCTGATTGTTTTTTAAGGGAACAACATGATAAATTTACAAAAAGCTTAAGAAGTTATTTAATTAATTTTAATAAATTGTTGGGACCCACAACAGGGTGTTCTAGTATGAATCCAAGATCAATTTAAGGTTTTAAAAAAATAATTTAAAAGGATTTTAAATTAATTAATACTGGTATATTAAATCCTCTCCTCATTAGGAGAACCTGTCCCCGAGTTTCTCTTATAAGGGTAGTGGAACATCACCTTAAAAAATATTTAGCCAATTAGCATGCACATTAGTCTTTATCCTATGGGACTGGTCCTGAACACATCAATGATATCATAGCACTCGAACCATAGGAATTCCCCAACCTCATATGGAATTCAATCTATGGTCAACGATATGGATCAGACGATCCTCAATGGATGCATTCACTTCAAGCTCAATGTTTTCAGGATCAAATGAATGAGATGGGTCTGGATGATACTGTCAAAGATGAGATATGTGAAAGAAATCATTCATGGCATAATATCTCTGAGGTAATAATAAATGATAGGATACCATCCCAACCCACCCCACTATCTCGAATGACCCAATGTATGTCGGTGATAACATCTCGTATCTCTTGATTTGTGTGTGATCCAAGCATGGCGAAACACATAGAAAGACTAGATGTTCCCTCTCAAACTAGAGAAGTATTCAACAGCGATTATAATAAGATTTCTGTCGGTAATGAGATGTAGTCATATGCTTCTAAATTATTTGAACATTCTTAGATGTCTCTTGATTGATATTATTACCCAACAAAGCTGCATCACCTTGTTCGAGACAACATAAAGGTGAACGAAATTGTCTTTCATAGAGGGATTTATAAGTATCCAATTGATTTATTTCTTAATAGTTGTTATTATAGGTAATCTAAATAAAAGGAATATTTATCTTCTAAAAACCACCAAAATCAAGGATATATTCCCACATCATATCCTCTAACACTCATATGGTTTGCTCGAACTACCCATCGATTTGAGGGTGATATGAAGTAATCAAGAGAACATGAATACCCAAAACATTCTAAAAACCATTCTATAACCCTAATGTAAAGCGAGAGTCTCTTTCCGAGATGATAGAGTGATTTTTCCCATGAATTCACACTCTCTCCCAGATATATATCCTTCCAAAATCATCAATATAAAATTTATCCTAGTTATGTACGAAGTACGTGAATTTATTCTATATATTAAAAAACACAAATAATGTATCATTTCCTTGAGGAGATCTTGGAAGGCCTATAACAAAATCCATAGTGATATAATTCCATTTCCACTCATGAATGGATAGAGGTTAAAGAAGACTAGTAAGTCATTGGTGCTCTACCTTTACCATTTCAAATGTGGAGCATCGAGTGATGAGACCCGCTATCTTCTTCTTCATACCAGATGACTAGCACTAACGAGATGTGTATCTATACATTTAGTTAAGTCCAAGATAAATTTCCAAAATTGAGTTATGAAATTCCTTCATTAGAACATCTCATATTTTAAAGGTACCCATATATGTCCCTGGTAGTGTAGAGTTTCACTACCATAAAAAACCCTAACCAGGAGGATGGTTCTCTATTATGATGCTTTCCCTCAAAACAATCCCCTATGGATCAGATAATTATAGCATAAAGACTCTTTCCATAAGATAGGATGTCACTATAAGAGTGGTTATAACTAGTTTCTTACACTATTCGTAAAACTTTATATACATCTTAGAAAATAAGGCCATCATTTTCCACTCACTACTGGCTTCCTGGACAGCATGAGTCTTCATCTGGTGGATCAAAGTGTCCACCAAAAAATTTTCCTTAATAGGGGTATAATAAATCACAATATTTCATGACTGAGGGTATTCAAACCACCTTCCCTACCATAAATTCATGTCTCTCTTTGTGGATATAAATTTCAGTATTTTATGATCTGTGTAAACAACTAACCTCTAACCCAACATTTAGGGTCCTCAGCTTCATAAAGATTGAATCAAAGATGTTAACCTAATGTCATGTGTAGGATAACTAATCTAATGAGGTATCTGCTAGTAGGATCTGTAAACCACGACTTGACCGCATAGCATCAAAACTGCACCCAGTCCGATTTCTGAAGCATAACAGTAAACAATATAGATTATTCCTAGCTCAGGAAGAATCTGGATCGGATCTATTGTTAGTCTCCCCTTTTACTCCAAAAAATATTTTTCACCAGCTTTTGACTGGATAAACTACACACCTTTCTTAGTTAGGGTCAATAATATTCTTCTAAGAAGGAAAAATCTTGGATGAAATTCCTGTAATTGTTAGGAAGCCCCAAGAAACTGCGTATGTAGAAAATTTTCACTGAATTTTACCCTAAAACAATTATTCTCACAATTTCATGGTTGACAAAAATACGTGGATTGGATATTAAATAACCCATGGTGTTATCCTTATCAATCCATAATTCGGAAATCCTGAACTTTGCATAAATTTGGTGCTCTCATAATGTACTCAACACGATCTCAATATGGGTTGAATGGTTATTTATTGAACATGAATATGCATAGATGTCTTCATAAAAAATAACCACAAAATAATCATAATAGGGTTCAAAACTGCAATTCATCAAATAAATGTAGACTTCGGGTTCATTCATGAGGCTGAAAGGCATAACTAGATACTTGTACAAGCCATAAAATCTTGTGAACGTTGTACATGGTATGTCAGATGGTCGCAGATGCACCTAGTGATATCCTGACCTCAGATCAATCATGGAGAAAGAAGTTTCTCCTCAGAACAGGTTGAAGAGGTCATCTATATGAGGAAATGGATATCGATTCTTTATTGTAACCTGGATAAGATGATAGTAATATACACACAATATAAGGGTATCATATGCCTTCTTGGCGAAAAGAACTGGTGAACCCCATTGCAATGTGCTAGGTCTAATAAACCCCTTAGCCTCGAGGTTTTAAACATTTTTCTTGAGTTAATGTAGTTCTGTAATTTCCATCCTATAAAGCGGAATATATACTGGTGCCACATAAGACACTAACTCAATAATGAACCCGACATCCCTCATGGAAGGTAAGTCCAATAATTTTTCAGTTCAGATGTCCCTAAAACGATACACAATGGGAGGAAAGTCAACTAGCTTCATTCCAAGATCACTCATGAAGAGACTTTCTAATTGAGATTTGACTCTTCCCCGCCCTACACATTTATGTCGAGATCAATCTGCAAACATATCCCCTTCTCCTTTGTGTATATATGTGTATCCCCCAGGCAATGTAAAGGACATCCAATAGTGATAACAATCCACCAGGGAATGATAAGGAATGATACATTCCACATCATGAATGAAATCAATGCCAGTTATCTTGACATTATAGAAATGTTATTGGAAACAGTACCCGACTATCTCAAGGGGGCACTCTTTTCATTGGAAAATTACCTCTATCTAGAACCTTAGAGGAGTGACATGAGACATGATGCTACAAAGGTACTCGATTGTAAATCCATTGATTTCAAAAAAAAAGATGATAAAAAATAATGTGATTCATCAATAACAAAAAGTGCATAAAATAAAGTAGAGGCTACTTGAAAAGTACCTCTAACCATATATAGTTTTGTACTGAGCCGCTTCGGTGTTGGTTTCACTGCATAGATATGACCTGAACCATAGCCTTGAGATGATGTCGGACTGGCCTAAGCAGGTTATCTCTTCTGACAATGATAGTGATGAACTTGATTTCATTGACCAAAACTTATACACTTTCCTCGTCCTGATTGGCCCGTTGAAAATGTACTTTCATACTACAATAGATTAATAGATCTCATACTTGATAGAGGTGCTTTTATGGATCCTCCTCCACTAGATGATGATGAGAAATAATGGAAAAATTATGAATGTTACCCATCTTGCCGCAAGCTCGACATTCCATCAGGTCACTTGGGCACGATGGATTTTTATGGAAAACTCTTCCACCCCGATGACATGTGACAGAACTGTCCAAATGTGTTTCATGAGTGAGATTTCTTCCATGTGTACTTTAAAATTATTCTTCTTATTTCTTGAAAATCTATCACCCTACCTTGGAACTGAATCTCCCTAGTTCACATGTTTAGCTTCCCTGAAATTTTGTCATGTAATTAGGGCCAAATTCATGATCTCTATAATAAGGGTGAAACTAAATATGTTCATTTATGTGGGGATGGTTTATATGAGGCCATTCTTAAATAATCACGTTGTTGTATGTGCATTACTAGTCAGAGATGGAGAAAAATGCTGAAGCTCTATGAAACGAGTAGAATACTCTAACATTATCATAGAGACCTATTAATTATTTAAGAATCCATATCCATGATCATATCTCACAGTCTTTGGAAAGAAGTGATCATAGAATGCTATTTGCATTTTGTCCCAAACCATGTCTATGGTCTTCTCCATCTATGAAATGAAATCCCACCAGTTCTTGGTGGAGTAATGAAGTATATAGACTACATGTTTGATCCTATACTCTAGAATTTCACCAATATGGTCAAAGATAGACTTCATGGATTCTATCCTAGACTCTGCAGCATGAGGACCTCCACTCCCCCAGAATGTGGAAGTGTGCTATTGTAGGAAGTCTTGGGTAAGCTCTGTCATTGATGTTGTAGCTCTAAGAAAATTCTAAACTAACTACATAAACTTGAGGATACTATCCCAGAACTGAGCATAATGGCCCATTGGAAGATCAGTAAGTTGTGGTACCACCAGAGGAACCATGGTTGGTACTTTATGTAACCGTACATTAGGCACTACAAGAGGAATCTCTAGTTGATCCGGACCCATAATATATGGAATGTGATAATTTATACATTTTTTAGGCATAACATGAAGACATCATAATGAAATTTGTCTAAAATATTAAAAAATACACATTTATACATAATTCTTAGCAAACGTGGAATATAGGTAAAGTATTGAAAAAGTGTGTAGGTGCATAACTGGCCTCTGAGCAATACACAAAAAATAGAATGCCCCTAGAGTTAGGTCTAGATAAGGAAGAGAAAACTTGAGAGGATTACTAAAACACATCCAACCGCCTATTTCTTGGGTAAAATAATGTTAACATCTAAAAAACTATCACAAATTTGTATTCAACAAATAGGAACATCAAAATTTTACAACCAGGCACAACAACCCTCAGAAGCTAACTGGAATATGCCCGCTAAATGTAGATATGGAATGAAAATATGCAGGTCATTTTAATCCATATGGTCCCCAATATGATTCGTGTAAATGAAATACCCTCGTATTATTTTTGTTTCAATGGTAAAAATCATTACCTCAGTAATACCAATACCATTAATAGCATTAAACAATTGTGTCATGCAATAGTGAAATAATATCAACAATAATTAGCATTATCAACAACTACAATTACAACCTAGGAATTTGGGTTGACCTTATACATTGATTAGCTAGGTCCAATAACATTGTATGCTCCTAATATATATTTCATAGTCTTCTGTCTAACATAATTAGTAAGAAAAAAATGAAAAAAATCCTACATTTTATGCCACATTGTAGTATACTTGTCCAGAGAGCCACTAGAAGGGTATTACGAGTTGGCTTGGCCACATAACACCAAGAATGTCTTCTCGAATTTTAGAGGCTTATGACTAGTAGTGAGGGCATATAACATGTATCTAAGGAAGACTATTCTGTCATATGTAATAGGTAATATACAGCAGAATACAACTAGTTTATAACATATAGAGGAAGCATATAAATAAAAAAACTGTAGAAGAATCAAATAATTAACCCAAAAAATATAGTAATTGCAGAAGCAGATAAATAAACCAGATACACAATAATTTATAGTTTTGATGTCTATGCTAATGAAAGAGTATAGATAATCGGAATACAAGCAGGAAATCAAAGCTGTAAAGAAAATGACATAAAGTGAAACAACAATATCTCAAGTAAATGATCAATCCTTTTCCCCCATCCTCTATCCTAATAAACAAGAAAAACTCCTGCACTAGAAGAATCATGCTTCCCATTTTCCCTACATATGGGTATAATGTTTACACAGGTACCAAATGACCCTTATGCAGGGAGTGAGATAAAATTCTAGTAGTATGACAGTCGTGGTGTCTAAACCATTCCATTTCATGCTATAAACAAAAGTAGCGTGACAATGTATGATAAATTCAAATAATTTAAGAAATAAAATAAGTATCACTTGTTATAGGTTCCCAAAAATAGCCATCCATACCACCTACTTTATCCTAAACCACAAATCTAAATAACGTACCTTTAATAAGAAGGATTCATATATATATATAGGCTTTAAAAAATTCATATAACATGAAACATACCTAAAAGCCTATGATTTAGTTTGGGGTCAAAATTATGTGTCCAAAAATTGTTCTTAAATGCACCAAAAGTTATCACAATTAATATAGAACAGAAGAAATATCAATAATAACCTTCCATGCAACATCATTATTATTATTTTCATGTTGAGAGTTAGAGTTTGATCTCATCCCAAATGTATCACTATGGTACATACTTCAATTTATGCAATACCATCGAGCCCACCCATGGAAATATTCTAGAATAACCAGTATCGCTTAGGGCATGGATTTATCATGAGTCTGTCCAGGCATCTCACATAAGGGGTCAATTATCACCTGAGGCACGGCATACCCACTTTTCCAATAGGTCCATCATAGAATGTCCCTTTAGGAAACACTGTCACTTAGGTGTTTAAAGAAACCTAGGGAAATCATAATCTAGAAAATACTAAGACATCGCCTCCCTAGTGTAACATGTAACCGGTCAGGAATAGAGTGTACATATTTGTTTCTTAATACCGAATCCAGACTGTCTCATCGCCCTGTATTTAAATTTATTTCACGGAAGAAGATATCATAGAGTATACATTGTTAATTTCAACAATAAAATTTAAAAAACAAAGAGTTGTATACTTCCTAATCATTTAATTTAGACAGTCATAGTCTAAAAACATTATCATAAAAAGAATAAAAATACACAACACAATAATAATCATAACATGAAAAATTAATTATGAATAAATAAACAAAAAAACCCAAAGTTTATGGTTCAAAATTATCCTAAAAGTTTTATTTTATTAATGTTCAGAAAAAATGGTTCATGCAACACATGGAGTTAGTTAATTTAATTAAGCAGGGATTAAAGAAAATAGACACAATATGTCAGCACACCCAAAAGGGTGTCAATGATGTTGAAATAATTTAAACAATCTAGTTTATCTAATGAAAGATTATAGTTGTCAATCCAAAGAGTTTAATTACATTTGAAATGATAAAATTGAACATTGTTGGTAGGCACCGACAAGAAGCAAGTCATGTTATTTAAAATATGAAACCAAATGAGGGGAAAGAGAGTGGATTTCCTAACTCATACTCATAGAGTATCCCACGATCATCATTGATTTTTTATTTGACCTAAAATAAATGAAATTAGATGCTATTATATTTACCCAATTTTAGAATAAAAACCTTCTGTAAAAATTTTGTGATGGATAGAGAATGAGACAATGAGATTCTTAGTGTAGAGGTTGGGCATACCTGGAGAATTATGATGAACCAAACAACGTCAAAATTAGAGAAGGAACAGAGTCACAATATGCATCCAAAGAGAGAGGACGAGTAGTGTGAACCACTTAATAGGGGGCACGATGCACCAAGGAGGGGGAGGAGAGGAATAGAGAAAGGAAAAAAATAATGGAACGAATGAAAAGGAAATATAGAAAAAAGAGAAAAAAATAAAAAAATTATTTAAATGAAAAAAAATTATTGGAGAATGGAAAATAAATAATAAAATAATAAAAAAAGTTTACCCCATTTTAAATATTTCTAATTTTTCTCTGACAATTTTTATTTTATTATTTATTTTAACCCCTCATTAAAATCTTTTAATTTCATTTAAATTATTATTATTATTATTTAACAATTTTAAATTATGTCTAGAATTAATAATATTCTATGTAGTGGCGTAAAAAGTTTAAAAAAAATCCCATTAAATTATTTAATTATTTTTAATAGCTACACTGGACATATAAAAGGGTGCAGAAACCTGCGCCCTAGGGAACATTATATGTTTGGACGAAAAAATAACATGCATTGTACATTTATTAAATTTGATATGTTACAACTATTTATCATAACACCAATTACTTCCATTCATGAAGGACCATTTTAAATGAAAATTACCATATCATGGGAGAATGCACAAAATTAGAGAATTCACCAATCTTTTTTTATAACTAAAATAGATCTATTTTCTTTATTCGCGTGAATTTATCACATTTTGATGTTAACTAAGTGAATGGGATAGAAACTATAAAAACCCTTTTCAATAAAACTAAAATAGTGACCTCCTAAATTAATAAATCTATTAATCTCTGTGACATTTCATAGCCTTGTAAATTTTGAAATAATATGAATTTCATTAGAGTAACTGGTTATTCCACCTTTAGAAACTATATTCCTAAGGAATATAATATTTTGAAATAAAAATTCCCATTTTTAAAAATGCTCAGATACTATCATTTCATTTAGGTTTTTGAAAAAATTGCTCTTTTGTATTTCCTGTTCCTCATGAAATTTAGAATATAATAATATATCATTGGTAAAACACACCATCATATCCATGAACTCATGGAAAACACAATTCATTCAATTTATAAATGCTACTGCTGCATTGGAAATCCTTAAGAGGATATGTACAAACTCATAATTCTCGTAACTATCCTAAAATTTATTTTTCATAATATCATACTCCTTCACATTCAATTTATGTTACACTAACCTTATATAATTGATGAAATTTATTTTACTCCATAGAGCCTTCAACACATCGTTTGATGTCCCAACATCATTTGTAGATGTATAAAATTATTTTTACACACCATAATTTTTTTGATCATGATAATTTTCACCACATGTAATTAATTTTCCATACAAATTTACATAATCTCCCAAATCATTTAAATTAAAATATCTCACAGCTAGATAACTATATGATAACCCATTATGGTGTTTTTAGGACTGTTTTATTTACATTGATGAGCTATATGAACAAATATTCAACAATAATATAACTTTCCAAAACCTATCAAATATTCCTTGAAATAACATTTACCACACATTGAAACATTTTCAATCATTATTCAAGAATTTATAGTTGGTTAGTTCTCGATTTATATCCAACCGAAAAATTTCTAACTCTTTTCATTTTGAGGAAAAAAAGTGTCATAAAATAAGATATCAATTTTCTTAGAAAACTAAAAAAATCTGATTGTTTTTTTAATTCTCATGAATCCAATGATATTCTTAAAATTTTTGTCAACTTGAGTAAAATATATTAATTTTAAAATTAATTTCATGAAAATATTTAACAACATACATGAAAAACACGTAAAAATTTCTTAATATATATCTATAGAATCATAATTCTTTTGTCTAAATTCCATGAATTGATTCTCCATCATTAGGCAAACAAACTTAGTGAAATATTTATAAAGGAATCAGTTACTAATGTTTTCCCATTTAATGGATTCCATATCATCTACCTTATTGGTATTAAAAAAATACCACCATCAATGAAATTTATCTTTAATGTGATAAATAGAGATTATAAACTTTTAATATTTTGAAAACCCTAAAACTTAAAATATTTTCTATAGTGAATTGATCTATAATTTAGCTATCATTGGGTTAGCCGATCCACTAAATTATGGAGGATTTTACCTCTTAAATGGTCGACTACTATCGTATTTTTTAGTGGTAGATCAACTTACAGTCTAGCATGGATTCCACCACTATTTATATATTGCATCAATTGGGTGATAAGAATAAAAAACTACCTAATTCCAATTCTTGTCATTCATGGTTTCCTATTTGGAATGATATCATCTTATTGGTTATTTCCAACTAGAGACTCCATGTTTATTCTATAGAAAACCATTCCGACAAAATATTTTCTAGTCAAATCATCTGGTTAATCTTTAAATATTATATCATTTAAATATAAATATTTATTAAAATATTTTAATGGTATTTTAACATCATTATCATAACATATAATTCTATCTAAAAAATTTAATAATACTGAAAATAAGGATCTAGACATAAATATTACACATTATAATGAAATTAACATATAATTAAATTTCTTATATTACCCAAAGATCATTTAGGTTTAGAGTATTACAGTTAGGTCATAAATCATTCATAACAAATCCATATATATAAAAATAATATATTTTTAATCAATTTCTAATTTCCCATAATAATAAATCTAAATAATAAATTTTATTATATTTTGATTAAAAATCATTATCAATTTCAACATGACTTTTTTACTTTCCCTTACTCAAGTGTAAAACCTATAAAAAATATTTAAAAACAAAGTATGATAACAAATTTTACAATAAAAGATATGAGAAAAAAAATAAATTAGTGTTATGACAAACATGAAAACCCATGACAAATATTTTTATAAAATAAGACCTTTCAAATTAATACAGAATTTATTTTCCATTAAAAGATCATTATTATACCTTTTGAAATCAATTGATTTCCATGAAAAATCATTTGAATTAAATTAAAATTAAAGAAGTTACCTTTATACAACATCACCTAAAAAACCTTACATAACCATTAAAAATTTTAATAACTATACTTATGAATTAAAATATAATTCTCGAAAAACCCTAATCATTACTAAATGAAATTCAGTTGAATATTGGTGCACCCATCATATACGCTATGACAGGCTCCCCAGGTTCTATCAAATCGTACCCATCATATAATCTATATTTGAATCACCTGTGAGATATATTTGGTCTCGACACTTTTTATTCAATTTCTAATGGTTTTTTCATGAATAAAACCATAGAAAATTTATTTTAAACCATTACAAATAGAATTTAAGATATTAAACTACCCATTCTCTTTAAAAACACATTTTAGTACCAAAAGTACAAGAAAAATTGAAAGAGGGTATTTATTTTAAGTAAAATTGAATATATATAAGGTAATTCAAACATCAAATAATGGTTATAATTGTGGGA
Organism: Viscum album; assembly: GCA_963277665.1. Lineage (NCBI taxonomy): Eukaryota > Viridiplantae > Streptophyta > Magnoliopsida > Santalales > Viscaceae > Viscum > Viscum album. The sequence goes on along the minus strand of OY728138.1, from coordinate 1,098,576,365 downwards.
AATCAATATTATTGTATACATTAAATTAGATCTTTATTATTTTTTTATTTTTTTGAAGAATATAAAAAATTTCATAAAAGTATTTGTTTTGAAAACAGATGACTCAAATTCAGAAGACAAAACTATTAATCGATACATAATTTATGTATAATTAATAATACCCTAAAAATAAAATTTAAAATATTTATATGGATGAAAATGGTTATTTTAAAGGAAATATTAATATAGGTCTCTTAAATGAATGTCTCTTACCTTGAGTCTGACTAATCCTGTATGATCTTTATATTCATGAATAAAAATATATATATTTTTTATACTTGATAAATAACATTTTTCAAGTTCATTATTCATTTATATCATTTAATATAATGTTTTTTAAAATTACATAATTAATTAAATTCACATAAGGGGTTTTTATGACCTTATGATCTTTTATCAAAAATGACATCAGAAGGTTGAATATGGACAAAGAGGTCAATTTTAATCCATATATAAAATTATTATTATGAAATTATTAACATTTTATTACATAAATTATTCTTTATAAACAAAATTAAAATTTTGGTTAAAAAAATGAACTACATTATAATTTTGGTGATGATAGTTCGTACGTACTCATGAGAAAAAAATTCAATTAATCAATGAACATTGTGGATAAAATTTAAATATTATTTTATAATTATATAATAGTTAAAATATCATAAATTTTTATTAATACTATAAACTAACATATAGATGTCATACATATTATTTGGTGGTGAAAATTGAATCATATCTCTTTGCGGTGGTGATAGTAAAAAAATACAGACAAATAACATAACCATTTTTTAGTTAATGGAAATGTATAAAGTTAAATTATATATAATTTTTTAATGGATAAATACTTCATTAATATCATATATTAACATAAATTCCTTCATTATAATCAAAACATGAGATATGGTAATGGAAAAAAAATACATTAGTTCCTACGGTGGTAGTTCATTGTATACAAGAATTGTAGTTTAGTTTCCCATTTAGTGGAAGAGGATATGGAAATTGGTTGTCACATTAACATTCAAACACATAATCATATGTAATATATTGGAGATAATATTTGAAAAAATTTAATGATTATTTGAAATAAGTGGAAGAATAAATTAAAAAAATTCTTAATTAGAAACAATCCATCTTCGTCGGACAACCTCCTCAATAAAACACCTTAATAACAATATCATTTGTATTTATCCAAAAATAAAGAATTCATAATGTGGGGACAATTTTTTAAGGATTTTGGAATAGTATGTATTAAAATATGTGGTTTTTAAGTGTTAATTAAATGGTAGAAGTGATTTCCTTCTATAAGAGATTAGTGTGGTACACATGGAATTTATCCAAATATAAAATCAATATAAATTATTATTCAATTCAAAATGGATCCTAAAAAATTATTTATGAATTACGATAATTACGGATTTAATAAAGATCATAATTTTTTTTGACAATCTTTGATCACATTTTTACCATTATCCTTTTCTTTTAACCCCTCATTAACCACTTTCACATAGACCATGACAATAACGATTCTTACTCTTTAAAGGTCAATATTGTAAATATTTATTTGAAAATATCAAAAAATTGGACCATGAAAGATATTAATAATCATATTCTAATCGATTGGACTAATATAATAATAATATAAATGTATATTATTAAATAATATTTTATTTATATTAAAATATCATTAATGTCATTTTTTTACTTATATATTCCTCTCACTCTAATAACATCATGAAAACAAGAAAATTAAAAGAAAATTTCTATTATATGATCTACATGTAATTCTGATAAATTTTTTTAGGTCACATCAATTATCTCAAGTTATATTTCTTTTAAAATTTTCAATAAAAGTGACTTTATTTTTTGATTAATTTAATAATTATAGTGTAATCATTTTGTAAACATTTAAGGAAATTAATTTATTAATAAACAACATAAAATAAATAACCATGAATTTGGTAGAAATAATATATCTAAAAATTATATTTATAAATTAGCATTTCCACTTATTAGCCAAAAGTTAAAAATATAATATTTATTAAAAAAATTATGTGACATTTATTACATTTCATTAATTAAAATAATCTAAAAGAAATAATCACATTCAAATTTAATAAAAGTCTATATAAGTTACTATTGGATAAAGAATGATGAAATAGACTCATAAAATAAAATTTTTTTAAGTTTAATGTTAATTTTATAGTCTCTATCATTTCAATATTATCCTTAATTAACTGATACACCCTTTTACTATAGTAACCTAAATTATTTGGGTTACATTTCATATCGACCATAAATAAAAGGTATCTACTTAAAAAAATTGAACCATTGATTCCAAATATTGTATCTGTTATTTAAAATGAAAATAAATTAAGTGGAATGTTTTAATTTAATATTAAATATGTAAAAATTCAAGAAAAATGGATTTTTTTCTAAAAATTGTCATTTTTAATTAAAAAATGGTTACATACTCAATTAAATAATAAAATTAATTTTTCAAAAGAATAATTGGATCATATTAAATCCAAACTAACTAGTGAAATTTTTGAACTCATAATTTTTTAATTCCAAAATTTTGTAAAAGAAATATAATTTTTGATAAAAAATATGTTTTTAACATTTTACTAAAAAACAATTTATTTAAAAAATAATAAAAAATTATAAATAAAATAATATTGATATGATGAATTGAAAAACGAAAATAATTTTCTAAAATTTCAATTCTATATATTTAATTTTATATTTCTATATAAGAACATATAAAAAATAGGTTTATATAAAAAAACATTTTTGATTTTAAAAATTACATGAAATTGTTATAATGAATATAATTATAAAATATATAACTAATGATATTTATAATACATGAAAAATATTTACTCTAACATTACCATGGTTTTTGTATAATATGACTTAACAAATCCATTATCCATATTATCCTAAATAAAATATTATTCTATATTCAAAATTTAGGATTATATATACTAGATATGATTCCAAGACAATTTATTAGTACTATGAATATCATAATAAATCCACTATTGACTCTAAATATAAACATTCAAATCCACAAAATGGAAATTCTTCCATAGAATCTACATGTAAGATAATTGTTTTCAATATATTCATCATAATTTGTAAATAATTTAACTAAAATCAATATATTTTTATTTCAGTTAACATTATTTCCACATAAAAATGAAATTCCACCTGAGTTATAATTTTTATCATTTCAATCACAAGACCAATTAGTTTCTATAAAACATATCATATTTGTTTCTTTTTATATAAGTATATAACTCAATGTCATTTTGATTTAGTCTTGTACTATTATTTTTTAATAATATTTAATTTCATTAGATCACATTGAAATTCATTAAAATGATATAATATATATAAAATAATTATTATTGATTTTATAAGATTGAAAAATAATTCAATTAACTTTTTGAATTAATTTTCATTTTCATTTTACCTTGATTTATTTTTTATTTAATACTAATAGTTTTTTGTGATGAAACCTCTTAAAAATATACCATACCAAACCTATTAAAGAATTTTTTTTATATTTTTCATTGGATAATTTTATTTAGTTGAATTTTTTTAACATGTAATAATATAAATCATATTATCTTACCTGACATTGAAATCAAAATATTCAACTTGACTTATTTATAAAATTGACCATTGGAATATTTATAATCTCCAATAAAAATACAACAACAATATAAACTATGAAAATAAGAGTACATGAATTAATTTCAATCATAATTTTTGGCTACTTTTCAATTAGAAATGATTGATTTATCCATAAAACTACCATGTTTTGATATATATTCCATTATTTTTTCACTATTAATTTTTATGAATTTATGTTTCACAATAATGAATTAAAATTATAAATTTCATTTAAAAAATATAGATTCCACACATTTTAATGTCAATTTTAGTGATTTTGTTCTATATGTATAAAATATAGTCTGATAAACATCATTATTGAAAAACATAAAAATATTTATCAATTTATGTTCCATTTAAAAAACAATAACATTGAAAATCCATTTTTTTCCTCAATGATAGATCACATTTTTAATGGGTTTACTTCTAAATTAACATGTGGTACATATGACATTTTAACCATTATTTTGGTGAATAATTTTACATGTTACATTTTTCTTAATCTTGTTGGGAACTTAATTCTTTAAATTTAACCTCTTCTTCTTTTGAAATGCAACATAATTTTTCTTAGATTGATATATAGTATAACATATACTTTCTTTTTAATTACCATTACCCATATAGTCTGCACTAAAGCATCCTAAGATCCAATAATATTTCCTTATTAAAAATAAAAGAAATTTCTTTGACATTTAATTTCATCAACTGTTGTATCTTCTTCCTCAGAAGTTGTTTTATTAGATCCAACATAATTAGATTCAATTAATTTTATTACTCCTTCAATTTGATTAACATAGTTTTTAATTTTTAACATTAATTTTGTTAAAATCAATATCATTATACAAATAAATGTTGGAATTATTTTAATAATTTTCATATCATAACAATACACAATTTATTATTTTCATTTAATACATAATTATATGGATATGAAGTGATTATCTATTCTTCATAATTCAATATAACCTTTCCTTTCTATTATTTTTTTGATCATCGTGAACCATGGACTCAAAAAAATATTAATATGCAACTAGTTATGCATTAAATAATACTAAATTTAAAATATATTCATGTTATAATAAAATATATATTAGTGTCTATTTTAAATATTTACACTTTTACTTGTTTTTTGGAAAAATTTTAATTTCTATATTTTGTATTCATTAATAATAATTATACCTATTTCAACCAAGATCATTTTATTATATTTTTTCAATACTTTTTTCTCTATATTATAATGAGTTCTTTATTTAGATTTTATAACTCGCTTATAAATAAATTATGATATAATATTATTAGAAACAACATATCATTTAACATCTAGAAACATTCTAATATATATTCATCACTCATCTGCAACATGAATTTTAATTTTTTGGATAATTTATAATACACCTGTAATGAGAATTATAAATATATGATTTGTAATATCAATGAAAATATTAATAATTGTAATAAATTAATGATATCCTATATATGATTAATTTCCTTGAGTCCCACATAATTATGAATGTGTTAGTTAAATTTTCATGGGGGACTAAAATTCTACTATTATTTGAGTTTCCTTAAGTATCATCCCCTTCATACATGTTTCACAAACAACATTTCTCCTTTATCAGATGTGGTAGATATATAAGCATATAATTATTTGATAGTTTACTCAAATATCATTGAATAATATTTCTATGATTTTTTTTCAGGGCATGTTTTTATTCTTGTAAATAATATAACATGACTCCAAAATATCATAATGAAAAAAACTACCACATGTTCATTCCCTCATCAGGGTGATTTTCTTCATTATAGACTCACATCCCACGAAATATATTTGGTATAACAACATTAGTGGAAATAAAATCATTGAATTTTAGTCTATTAGCAATACTCTATGTATTTTCAACTCCTCTGATTTTAAGAGAGCTATCATATCAAATTCATATTGTACAACCAGAATTCTCTATAATTCTTATAAAGTTATTTTTATATCCTTAACTAATATAGGAAATAGAAATTTCAAAAATCCCATGATATACTTTTTGAGATTCTTCTAAATAAACTTAAATAACAAAATTGCTTTCTTCCCTCTTCATTTATAACATTCATTTCCTTTTTCGGCATTGAAAATATGATTAGTAAGTGTATTTTGACACACCTTATCACAAAGAAACTATTTATCTCATTACCCCAAAAAAATTCTAAATAGTAAAATTTGTTCAAATTAGTTACATATGATGCAATTTTAATCTTTAATTATTAATTTAAAAAAAGTTCCACACCATCAAAGAATCGTTTTATATTCATTTCATTGTTTCTGACACAAATATTTGCTTCCCTAAGAAAGGGACATGTTTTGCCTATAAGAATATAAATTTTACCTTAAATATAATATAACTAATAATATACATTGAATTCATATATTTTATTTTTAATAAAATTTATCAATAATAGGGTTGGTGTTGTATAACTATATGATATGATTTTTATGTCTACGAAAAATAGATCTCCATGAGCTGCCATTGAGATTTATTAATGAATATGAATACTTATCATTATTATTTATAACACAATTATTTCTAGTGATTTTGTGAAAGCCTTAACTATTAGAAAATAAAAATTCATTTTGATGTTTGGAAACAGATTATTTTAAATACATTATAGGGAAAATATCATTTTTCTTATTTAGTTTATTTAAGTTAAAAATTATAAATATTATTGATATAAACTCTTATTGTATTGAGAATCTGTTTTCTTTTAAGAATCCTTGATTGTGTCTTATAATAATTTTCTTCTTTTAATGCTTATTTTTAACAATTATTATTCACAGTATTTTCAAATGCAATTATATATTTCTAATAACATCAATGTAATAATATTACGTTTAGAAAATATCTACCATTAAATCATTATTCTTTTCACTACCATTATACTATATATTGATTCCCTTTTTTATATTATAGTTCTTATCAAAATGGGATCCCAATTTTACATTCAAACTATTCTCAAAATATGTTATTCCACATTATTATTCTTTATTGTTTGATGTTTCTTCATTTCTTTTTAACATGATATAAGGGGTTTATAAAAAAATTATGAACATCTACTTCTGATTTTATTGTTTTTATATATTTTTTATTTAATTTTACTGATAATACTTATTCCCTTCTTGGAAACAATTTCATGCTCATAAAAAATTATAAACCATACTTTGAGATCGCCAAAAATTTATTTTTTAGTCATTTTTATTTACTAAAAAAACATATACATATCAAAATTATTCATCAAAAAATTAATAAAAAAATTTCCCAAATACACCACATTTGAATCATTTTATTCGGTGATGGCCTTTTTGGAATCTTTGAGATACGAAAAAATTCCTTATAATCCTCATCCATTTTTTATTGTATTTACAATTACATAAAGTTTCAGCATCATCAACATTGAGTTTGAGATTTATCAGTGATTCAATATTAATTTCATCTACTATAATGTTCTTTATTATTTGAGAATTTCATATCTCATATAGAATACATTAATATAAATTTAATCATTTTTTCTTTATAAAAATTTAATGATCATACATGTCTGGAAATATCAAGTTCATCTTTATGATAATTGTCGAGTCATGAATATCATCTCCATAAACACTAATGGAAAAAACTGTTTCATTATATCTTATAATGTAATAACATATTTTTATTGTTAGTCATGAAATAATAGTCACACAATATTTTACATATGAATATTTTTTATTTTTAATTAATATTTTTTCCACCAAAATTAGATTTCTATTTTTCCAAAGTGTCATTTTATATTTTATTTCACGTTAACATATTATAATAATTTTATAAAATGACTATATGAATACAATTTCAATATTATTATTCAACCTAAGTATTTACCTTTTTAGAAAATGAAAATGGAGATTCATAAAAGTTTTTAGGATTCCTACAGTATCAACATCTATGAATTTTTGGACCAGAAAATTACGATATAATACTATCACATTCCTCCCTTAAAGATAGTTCTTCCATCATAGTTTTGAAATTATCTATTTTTATTATGTATTACACTATCCATCAAAAATATATTATTGGTCATATAGAACATCGTTTTTCTAGTTGGAATTTATGTTCCCTAGAACAAAATATAACATTTTGATGTTTTCACTGAATCAGTGATACTTTTTATATATTTTAATTTAATGAAATAATCCTCAATTACTTATTATAGTATGATCCAAGGAAATATTCCCCTTCGGTATTTAAAAATTAAAATAGATTTAAAACCATCATAAGGAACCATATATTTTTATATGGATAACAATCACGGTGTGGGAATAAATCCTTTTTTAATGAGTTCAAGTATAAGTCATAGATTTTATACTAAAAATTTAATGTGATTAAAACCATTTTTGGTAGTTATTATCTTTAAAAATAGTGATTTCTATTAATTAATCTCCCAGTAATCTTATTATTTGTTCTATATGTTAGTAAACAAATTCCTTTAATAGAGTAAGATATATATTTGGATGAAAGTTTTGATATCATAGAATTTCTATATGAAATCATATTCTTCCATTTATTTTACATCAACTCTAATTAATTAGTTAGAATATTTTATGTCTTCAGATTTATTATTATATGATACACAATGTGTTATCTTATTGAATGTGGTATCATGTTATATTATAAATATCTAAATTATCCTTCATCGATATTATTTGCATTTGTAATATGATAGTATTATATACATTTATTTCATAATACAAAAATATATGTACAAGATATGAAAATTAAATCTCTTTATTTCATAGTACTTTAATTCTCATGACCTCCATTTATTATCATAGAAAAGTTTCTTAGAAGAAGTAAATATAATTTATTTTTTACATGATGTCAATGATCAATTGAATAAAAACCTAGAAAAAATGTCATGAAATATGTATTAATAATTTTACATCATATATTTTTTGTGATTCTATCTAGAAACATTTTAATGTTCTTAAACTATAGTACATAATTCCCCACCCAACACAACAACCTCAAAATTCACTAAAATATCTTCAGATTCTATTTTATCACCATAAATCGTCCATCTTAGTTCTTATTCTTTAGGGTGTGATGAATAATTTATCTTATGAAAACAAAAATATAATTAAAAATTATTTAGTATTATGTTTAATAGATATAAAAAATGCACCAGACTCTTTTAAAGTATAATAACCAAGAATTTATAATATTCTAAATGTGTATAAATATTTGTAGTATATATAATATATTATGATTTAAAAAAAAAATTATTCATTCCATAAAATATTTAATATATTTATGATTGTTATTTTCTTCTATAATTTTACAAATTCTCTTCATTAGATAATATACACATCAAAAAAATCAACACATCAATAATACATTTGAAAATTCATAGTGAACTACTTATAGAAATATACCCTGAACCTTTTTGAGAGATTATTCTATATTATTGGAAGCCTATTTCATATCAAATTTTTAATTGAAATATAGTGAATATATTATTATCACATATGATTTATTCATTTGACATATTTTGGTATTCAAATCAGAAAATCTGAAATGAATTTATCAAATATCATACAAATATAACACATATACAAATTTAATTTTGATGAAACATGTACAAATTCAATGTCAAAACATTTTCATGACATTATAACGTTATCTTTTATTTACATTGACTTGATCCTAATATGTTATGAAGTGATTCTATAATTTATTTCAATGAATATAGAATTATGTTTGGATTCATATTTTAAAACATTATTCGATATAAGAATAATTAATAATAATGGATTGAATATATGTATATGGATGATCATTCCATATGTATGACTGTCCTCGAAAATGTGATCACTCATAAAAATTGATAATTGTGTATGCATGTCACCCCATAAGACTACAAGATTTTTCAACAAACATTTTGTAATATGGTTTATCCCATAAAGATTATTCCAAATCACATATGGACCATTAAAAAGGTTACTAATGTCTGATTCATATTTATATGTTTCATAGATGCTCCATAATGATAACCCATACGGATGTGCCATAATGATTTTCCAATAATTATCATTTATTAATTATTGAAATTTTATGTTTCCAAAATCCAAATTATTTGAAGCTAATAAATTCAATGAACCTATAGTTAATATTTAATAGTTAAAATATCAAATTATAATTTATAAAATTTCTAATTAATTTTTTGTATTCATAACGGTAAACTATGTAAAATATTATTATGTTTCACGTAACAAGTAATAGTTATGTGTCTATAGAATCAAATTTGAACATATTATTGAATAATTTCAGGAAATAATATCTCAAATGTTATTTTAAAACAATAGGGTTTTTATGTTCTTATAATAAATTATTTTTTATTAGGAAGGGATTCTATATGAATATTTGAACATATATATATCATGTATGGAATTATTAAGTTTTTTGTTGGGATAAATTTCTTACTTTTCTCAGCTAAAATAAGAAGACAAGGATCTATAATTGGTAAATTAAATGAATAATATGTCTATTCATGAGATTCATTAATTTTGTATTTTTGAATTATTTTATAAAACCCGAATTCATGACTATTCATGAAGAGTTTATTTTTTCAATTAATATAAATTATAAAAAATAATGGAATTTGAGGATTGTTTAACACATGATGTTTATTAATGTATTGAATATTCTATGATCATGGTGATATATTATGTGGATAATTGAATTAGGAATAGCAAAGGATTATAGTGTATAATTACATTATGATATTTCATAAGAGGTATGAGATGGAAATGAATTTATTGATTTCAAATAGTACTAAATTGTGAGTATTATAACTTATAATTGGAATTCCATGAACAATTCTGTAAATCCAAATTAATAGGGTTTTAATTTATAATAATATTAAATGAAAAAAATATTAAACAAACTGTTTTATTATGAAGCTATTTTATTGATGTTGGACTAATTATCAAATCAAGATTGAGATTATCATTGATAAGTAAATCTATATCATATTATATGTAGAATGAGAGTGTTGTATTTGAACATAATCCATGAAAGTAGATAATGATCTCAACCAGTTTGTGGACATAGTCATATCACTAATGAGATCATTATCATTCATGTTATATATCATTGAATATATATCATTGAGCTATATAGTGAAGTAAAAATGTTGATTAGGATAGATAGATGGTAATATTATTCACATAATTTTAGATGACATGTGTGTATAGTGATAAATACTTGGTTAGGAAAAAAAATCCAACCATTGAATAGAGTAATACATATTGGAAGAACCAAAGCCAAATAAGAATATTATTTTTCTGGTATTTATATTATATATATATATATATATATGAAAGATATGTTTTTTATTTAATATGAGTGGAAAAGATCCTACCCATTCACATAGATTGATATAAATTCAACTATGTAATATTAGATACCTCCATATTGATTCATCCCCTATTATAAATAGAGTATCACCTTCTCTTGAATAATAACTAGTTTATGAACATGGTCCAGCTATTATGTCCAATCATTTATTAAGAAAAGATAGATTCAATACTATTAATATCATGAGCGTCTTTAAATTTTATTGACATAAGTCTCAACGTTGGAATAATAATATTTTATCATATCTGTTAACTCTTCGATTATGTGTGAGATATGAAACAATATTTTTGTTTCTATCTGATGAAAGGAATTATCCGATTTTTTTCCTGATAAAATATATATAATGGTTGATGTAAAATTTCCTAATTAAATTTCTATATATTTTCATAGAGAATATTTACATAATATCAAGGAATATCATACCACTAAGATGATATGAGAAAAAGTGAAAAAAATATATAATGGAAAAGTGATAGTCAAAAAATCCAATATAAAGACTTTTTAATGCTAATTTAAATGGATCGTGATTAGTGAGGTATTATAAAATCATTAATATGTCACACTAGTCAATTATATTAAATGTAATTTTATTTATTTTTTCAAAATAATGGTAAAAACCCCATTGACTTTAGGTAATAAAAAATATTCCATATTGGTTTCATACAAATATTTTAACTCTTGAATACCATGAATGGAATTCCCTTGACTAATTACATATTATTCACAATGCCCATAAAATAAGAAACCTCACAGTCATCAAGAATATGATAGAAATGATATTTTATTTGGGGATACATGGAAGATGAAAATTAGTAAATATATTGGTGAGAAAAATGTGATATTGTGGATAAAGAATATGTTTCATATTATGGAAAAATGTTTTTTCTAAAAGAAATGGCTTTTGGGAAGGAAAATAGAAAAAATATATGGTGACTTTCTTCGTAGAAAAGTACAAAAACAATGATATTGGAAATGATTCAACAATATAAAAAATTAAGAGGGATAAAATTTTAAAATAATAAATTTATGAGAATATTCAGAGAAATACATGGTGTTCAATCTGAATGGAATAATCTAATGTAAATTAAGGCATAGAGATATTTTAAAAAATAATGAGAAGAAATATGAGGATAATATATGAAAAATATAATATTTTATTAGGAAGTACATATCAATTGTATTCAGGTGAAAAATTTAGAAATTCCATAATACACTTTGATGTTTTTAATACATAAACAAAATGGAGACGATGAATAAGAACCAGTTGTGATAGAACACATGTGGATTGTTTTATATGAATATTTTCAAGAAAAAAATAACATCCCAGAAAACTAAATAGAATTTTATTTAAAATAAATTATATAATGATGAATGAGTTGGATGATTTAGTAATAAAACAACAATTCATCACTAATGAAATCATGATGTTCTAGAAGAAATCAAATAAATATAAAATAATACTGACAACTATTAACGAATATTTTTTTTTAATAATTGGACATGTCAACATTAAAATATAAATGTGACCTATCTATGAATAATCTAATGAAAATTTGATAAAAATTTAATAATTATAATAAATTCAAGAATGAATATTCTAAATTAATTGTGGGGATCATCATTAGAAATCATTTTTAGTATATAGAAGATAAAACTAGCTTAAATATTGATTTTATTAAAAATGAATGTTCATTATCTATTACATGACTTTTAATTAACATAAAAAATACTGGAATCATTCACCCACATAAATAAATTAATGGAGGAAATTTCTATAATCATCAACTCTCATACATAAATAAATTTAATCCCATAAATAGCCACATGATGAAAAATATTGAAAAAATATGAAAAATAATTATGAGGATCATATATAACTCATATTTGGATGGTATTTTTTTAGTTATGGTCTGTTTAAGTCTAATTATTAGATATGTTTTAACAACATTTTTTCATGTTGAATGATACATAAATTCATGGTTATCTATATATAGTGGATGTAATCATATTCTCGGGGAAGGAAAATAATGAGCATAATTATTTTCAATTTTCTAAATCCAAAAAAATAGTGTCTTCAGGGAATATGCTTGAGGATTTATATTCAATTTTGTTGTGAAAAATAGTGGATGTAAAAATGGCTTCATTAAATTTCTTATAATGATAAGGGACATGTAATTTATAATCATATGGAAGAAAAATAATGTCTTAATAATGTTTCAATAAAAGGTATCGAAAAAATCCTTGGATTATGATAGTTGATGTTATTCCCATGTGATGGGTTATGTGATGATTCCATTATGTATTTATAAACACTATGGGGAATCGATCACTTTTAGAAATGATTGATCATCTATAATAAAATGGGAATGGATCCTTTAAAATAGAAGCTATAAATATGAAATTAAATTATTTTTTATTTGGAATGAAAATATAAAAAACAATTGGGTTAAGTTGTTTTAGAATGATGGTAATGAGGATTATTTAAAAAAACTCATATATAAATAAATTATTTAAGGATATATGTGTCATATATAAATTAAAAAGGAACAAATTGAAAGTAATTTTTTGTTAGTGGTCCCAAAAAAATAACTTTATTTGATTAGGTAATACTAAACAATGATATCACATTGAAGGCTTATATATATTATCCAATTTCTCATAATAAAAATATAAATGTACTAGGTTTTATTAATTTTACACAAACTAATAATAAATAATGATAATTTTGTTTTAACATAATGAAAAAAGGAAGAATGACATGAAAAACTAAAAAATGGTAGAAATTTTTTCAACTAGACCATAGGATCTCATTCACCCTATTTTATGTGTAAATATATATAAAAACAATTCATAAATGGATTTTTATTTAAATATATTTATTTATGAATATAGATAAATGAAAACAAATTATAACAATCAAGAAAATATCAAAAGTTATTGTGGTGTTTAAATTTTTAAGAATACATGTTTAAAGGGAGCGTCAAATCCAAAATAAAAAATTAAGATCAGATAATAAAAATGAATGTATATATGAGATACATTAAATGAATTTAATTACTATTAGGTAATCAACAATCAATTCAGCACTCAATATATGACTCAAATTAATTGTGTTTCTAAGGTGAAGTATATAGTAACTGTTGATATAGGAATGAAAATGAAAACATAATATAATCAGCAATTAATTTTTTATTGGTGATGTCTATAATAATGAAAAAAATAATGGATAATATTCTTCTAACACATGTAAATATTTAACATTAAATGATTTGTGCTAAAACAAAAACACAACAGTGAAATAAAACAATTTTTTCACAATTTTATTATAAATAACAAAAATTTAAAGTTGATGATGCATGAATAGATTGTTTATAAAACAATCCTTATGGAATACTAATTCAATGGTAGTGGGCATAAGTACTTGAGTATGTGGTTTCATAGGTAATTTTCCTAATTTGATGACATTATTATTTTTAACAAGTTCACATATTGTCATAATATTGAGGATCATTTTAAACAATCAAAATTTTATATGAAGATTATTTTAATGTGGATTTTTTAAAATAAATATAAATTTTCATAAAAAATAGTTGATATTAATTTATGTCATACATGTAAGGAATATGAGGTTGATATATGTGTATTATGACTTTTTAAATGGTTGTAAAAATATATTGACGATGGATATATAATTGGAATAAAAGGAACACTTATGAAAATAATAGTAATAATGATAATATAAAAAACATATTCACCTATATCAAATGTTGATGGATAAACTATCACTGAAGCAACTGAAAACGTAATGTGGATAAACACTCATAATGTGAATCTTGAACAAATTTTGAAAACCATTTCATGGGTATTAGTTCCTATAATTATGTATAATAATATATTTAGAACCAAGTGCTTCATTAGAAACAAACTAAAAGATAAAGGTCTGAGGATATTAAAAAATTCTATAATACAATTCAATTGATATTATAAACTGAGATACATTGTTTTATATGAGAGAATTACCTATGTAGAAAATATGTAAACCATAAAAATTTGGTTGGTATTGAATGTGAATACGAATTAAGAGGTTTATCTAATATATGTAAAATAAACTTTTTTTAAATAGAAACTATAAAGAAGATGTTTTCATTTAGAAAAACATGTGCCTATTTATTATAGTTATGGGGGTATTGATGATAAACTAAGAAATTATTTCAATGCCCTAAAATAGGCTCATAAGGCACAAAATTAAAAAATGGATGTTTGTAACATCCTGACCCGGGATCCATGCAATAGGTCCCTGAGCAGGTTCACCGCACGACCTCATGCGTGACTCCCCAAACAATAGAGGCTATTGACATGCAGTGAAGGTCTGAAAATTCACTCATAGGGATACTATATCAGTATTTAATAGAGTATAACCCCAACAGAAATAAATAAACAAAATATAAAACATATTTAACTAGAAAAATAGTCATGTCACAGGATATCTAAATAGAAAATACAACACTCAACTGAAAGGGACATCATGATATGATAATATATGTGTCAAGTGTTAAATAGGGAAGTTAAAATAAAGACACTGTGACTCCTAAAATTGGTCCCAAACAATTTATGGTTCCCTCCTCCATGCTTCATCCCTAATTAGCCACATATCCAAGCACCTTTTCCATTATCCAGTCCTACAACAATATAGTCTACATAGGTACTGATCAAGCACCCTCAATCGGTTGTGAGTATAACTCTGTAGGCCACCACAAATAGTTTCTAAAAAAAGTCCAGTAAAAATATAGTGCATGCAATTCTATAAGGAATAAGAAAAATGGAAGAATAAAATGTTATCACATTTTCATTTATTATTATCTAACTATATTTACTCTATGGTTCCTAAGGATTCTCATTCATCAATACTATCTTCATATTTTATGGAATCAAGATGCCTTTCATAGGTAATACCATATCTTAATACTTTATTCTAGTATAAGATTGAAGTATTCAAGGTGGTATGATTTCTTAGTTCCTGATTCGACACATGTTGGAGTTCAAATATTCTCATGTGAGGCTAAAACTCATAGATCTATTATTTCGATTCTATAATTTATCATTTATAAAACACATTTCCAAAGATACCAATATCCAAAAAGTATGTAAGATGACCATGTTACCTTGCTTACTCTTCAATAGAATTAACATGTTCCCATTCTCATTACTCAGATATATAATGACCATACTACCATGTATACTGCCAACTATAATAACCATGTTTTTGTTCTCATTCTATTATATATAATGACCATGTTTCCATTTGTAATTCTCAATTTTAAATTACTGTATTCCCATTCATAAATAAAATTCACTAATTAATTATCGACATCAATTACCTTACTATTTCATCAATTAGATAAATAAATCAAATCGATTAGTTTACAAAACAATTATCTAAACGCCTCAAACCCATTATTAAATTCAATAATTAATTATCCTTTATCACATTACATATCACATAATTAATTTTCTAAAATTTATTAGATCACTGTAAATCTGAAAACTCCATAATTTAACCCATAATTAATTATCTAGATCTTGATCTCAGAGCACATAATTATTTCACAATTAATTATCTCAACATACCCAAATAGATATCTCATAATTGATTTCCCAAATAATTTTCTTGATTAAAACCCCTATGTCTTATAGGAAATTTGCATAAAATAATTACTGAATTGGGTATCCCCTTAGTCTCATAATTAAATCCATAATTAATCACCTATTTCAAAAAATCATCGATAAATCAATTGTTCAATCTAATTAACCCTGTTTGCGAATGGAAATTAATAATGTATGCAATCTATTTTACATGTTTGAATATAAATATCAAATCCACAACTATTGTAATTATATATTGACCACCTACATTGATTCGTTGAAGGATTTTTTCATAATCGAGATCCCTAAAATCCAAGCAGTACAACATTATTGATAAAAGTTCTAGATCTATATCCCAAAACCATAATCAAGATCAAAGGCATAAAGAACTCTTAAATATAGATCTAATTCCCATATAATATATCTATATCACACCACAATGGTTTATATCCAATGAAATATAGGATATATTCCATGAAAATATCAAGGAAATATAGAAGAGATTATAAGAGTTTCATCATGATGAAATCTACTTTCAGGGAGAAGAGTGGATCTTCAATTTGAGATTTTCATCTCAATAAACTATGTTCCTATGGCCATGAAACCCCTATAGGTCAAGGGGAAAACCTTATTTTACATGTAGAAAATTAAAATACTATGTCAGGGACACATAAGACATTAATTAAGTCATTAGAATTTGAAAATGAATTAAATTTACAATTTTATTATATCACAGTGGCCTCATGCATGATTTAGTCACACAGTTAGAAAAATAGTGCACTCATTGTGTGTTAGCTACTACTTCAAGGGGAACTTCACATGTCAACCTTTCACTTCCTCTCAAACTATGCTTTAACCGTTTCAAAGCTACTACCTTAATGATCAGACATCGCACGATTTCTCCTAGTTATCCACATAGTTTGTTCAAATCACGTGCTAATCATGCATAGTCCATTTTCCCCAAAAATGTCTCATAATTCTTCCAAATTCACCCCAATCTATAACTAAAATTAATGTTACATATGTAAAATAAAAAATAACTGGAATTGTACCCAAGAAAACAGCAAAAAAAGTGGAGGTCTTACAATCTCCCCTCTTTATAACAAATCATATTTGAGGTGAACTTCCTATCCTCTATAATATTTCAAGCTAAAAATATTGGGCCATTGAGACATCATATCTAATTCTATTTCCCTTGTTTCCTCTTATTCACATTCATCTAATCATAACACACGAACTATTTTCACAATCTTTCCCCACAACACATTTTCATTGTGATCTAACACATGTATCAGGTTCTCCTAAAAGAAAGCATCTATCTCATGGTCATCCGCATCAACATTGATCATATTAGAAGTGTCGAGGTGATACTGCCAAAGTTTTGATACATGGAAAAAATCATTCATATATCTATATCTATGTTTAAGAGAAAATCGGTATTCCACTAGCCCCATTCTCCCCAATATCTCAATGGGTCCTGCAATCATGGGCACCAATATTCCCTGCCTCTATTTCAAGCGGTGTCCCAACATTGGTTACAATTAAAGGAACACATGAACACCAAAATTAAACACAATGGGTCATCTCCATCTATAAGTAAACAAATTCTATCTACTCTGAGCTATATCCATACATTTATGAATCAACTGTACCTACTAATATTTCTCCTACATGAGAATCGGTCCCAATTACTCTGACTCACCAGCCTCCTTCCATCATAGCGATGATCTACATAGGATACAATAAATATCCTTAAACGGTTCCATTTTTATAGTTTCCTGATAACTATTTTTATAGGAGTGCTCTACTAAATCCATGGGAATTTCCAAAGATCCAATGATGTCAAGCACACATGCTTGTAGTATGTCCTCAACCACCTATGTAGTATGATCCCATATACTATCTTTCTGTGGGTGGAAATCCAAAATAAAAAATACACATGTTCTGATCTCATTATGATAGCCCTATCAAAAGAATGATGTAATGTGTGAATCATGATCTAAAACAATATTACATGTCACACCATGCAAACAAACTATACCTTGAAGGTACAGTTCTTCCAATTTTTTTACTATAATGGTTTCCCTTATATGTAATAAATGTGCTGTCTTTGTCAGTAAATCCACAATGACCCAAATAGTGTCATTTTCTAAAGGACCTTTGGATGACCCACAACAAATTCTATGGTCACATCATCTCACTTACACTCTATAATAGGCAACAGTAGTAGAAACCCCCAGGTCCATGATGGTTTTCCTTCACTTGCTGACTGGTGAACCATCTCATCACAAACCCTACTATCTTCATTTTCATTCATTTCCACCAAAACTACTATTGTAGGCAAAAATTCATTTTGGTTACACCTAGATGAACCACCCAATTTGATTCATGAAATTACAACATGTTATCATCTTACATTATCTTATGTACCATAACAATATTCTTAACATATAAGATCTCATCTTCATTTTTAAACTAGTCTAAAGATATAAGCACACCATCAAAGATTTCCTTCATGGATCCATAGTCTGGATCTTCATACTGTCTATCCTTGATCCTTCTCAAAAGCTTATATTCCACTACAACTAAAACCAAAGCCATATGATCCTACCACTCTTAAACCACTACATTCATTTCATCAAGAAAGGTCATCATCATCCAATATAAACTGGACTCCTTAACTATATGAGTTTCTGTTTTTCTTCTCAAGGAATCAACCACACTATTTACCATTCTAAACATATATGCTAGTTCAACATAGAAACATTGAATATATTATACCCAACTCCACTGCCAAAAATTCAAATCATTTTAGGAAAATATATAATTCAAGATCTTATGATCTTTGTAAAATGTAAAATTTTCTCCCAAAAGATACTTTCACCAAAACATAAGTGGATCAACCAATACTGCCAACTCTAGGTAGTGTGTCGGATAATTCTGTTCGTGAGGCCTCAATTTCTGAGACCCATATTCCACAAATTGATCTCCCTATATCACCATAGCTCCATGTATGATCCCAGAAGCATCAAAATAAATTGGATACTTCTCACCTAACTCAGGTAGGATCAAAATTGGTGTTGATGTTAAATGCTTTATCAACTCCTTAAAAGCACTCTCACAATCATCTTTCCATTCAAAATTTACTCCCTTTTTTGTCAAGCTAGAAATCAGTGCTTCCAAATGGGAAAGTTCATGGATGAATATCATGTAATATTTAGCTAATACCATAAATATTTATATATCAAAAACATTCTTGGAATGCTTCTATAAAACCACTACATTAACCTTCTCTATGTCCACAGTCACAACTTCAACTAAGATGATGTTCCCAAAGAAGTGTACTGGAACATTTTAAAACATTCACTTAGTGAGCTTAATGTATAACAAATGTTCTCTAAATGTTCCCATGATTATGTCAATATGATGGGAATGATCTTATTGAGTCTTGGAGTACACAAATATGTCATCCATAAATATCTCCATGAATAGATATATATAGAGATGACAGATCATTCTCATAAAATCCATAAAAACTGCTGCTGAATTTTTCAACCGAAATGAAATTATGACATCCTCATAATGTTCATACCTAATTCAAAAATAATCCCTCTATATATCAGAAGTCTATGCTCTCAACTGATTATTCCCATATCTAAAATCGATCTTTGAGAACATAGAAGCTCCCTTTAATTATTCAAACATATCATCAATATATGGAAGATGATATTAGTTCTTCAAATTATTTTTTTAACGTCTATTAATCAACACAAAAGTATAAACTCTGATAAGACTTATTTTCAAACAAGAGAGGTGATCCCCAAGGAATTGTACTTGGAAAGATAAATCCCTTATACTCCCACTCCTACAACTAATTATTATGCTCTTGATGTTCATTTGGTGCCATTCTATATGGTGGAATATACCCTGGATTGACCCCTATCAAGAGATTAACAATGAATTAAACATATCTCTCAGGTGGTTTCCCTAATAAGTCTTTAAGAAGGTCATCCTAAAAAATATCCACTACTAGTGCATGTACATGAATTCTAACTCCTCTTTCATCTAAAAAAAGACCTGAAACTGGAGTTGTGATCTCTCCCATTTTATGAGTAATTGGTGTTGCTTGGCCTTCCTGGATATCCCACTCATCCAGATGAATATAGTTTTCACCCTTAAGAGACACAAAGGCCACTCTCATATGTTAACAGTAGATGTGGACTTGGTATACTACTGGCCAATCCATACCCCTAATTAGGTTGAAGTTCTTCATATCATGATCATAATGATCCGGTATAAAAATATATTCCCTGATCTCAATTAAATATCCCTTATATAGATAGATATCTATAGACCATACTCTCAATGGTGTATCTATAGTCATTTCCCCACAGAAAAACTATTCTGTCGGGCACAAACCCTCAACAAGTTTTGTAGATTTAAAAGAATGAGATGCCCCAATATAAAACAAGGAAGTAGGTAAAGTATAAGATATTTAATCGTACCTCTCACTAATGATGTTATAGTATCTCTATCCATAAGTGTAAAATGTACTATATGTAACAACCCCAACCCGTCCCCTATGATGCTTTTGAACTCCCCTGAGTAGAAAAACTCTACTAATGTAGGCACTTGTGCCTAGAAGCACCAAATCCACTATCCCTACCACCTCTTCTAGGAGAACTCCAATAACCAGTTTGATTTAGTGTAGAAGATCGTCATCCTATACGTTGACTCTCTCCATAATCTCTTTCAATACTAGTCTTTCACCTAGACCTATAGAAAATCTATAGATGTCCCATATTGCTGCAAGGTCGACACTCTACCAGTGGTCGAGAACATGGTAGATGATAATGTCAAAGCCTACCACACAGATGAATGATTGCCCTAGTAAGGTCATTTCCAACTGAACCTCATATATGTTGTACTCTAATTCGTAGTTCAGTGGATAAAGTTTACATAACTACGCTTCCTGCTCTATGAATTCACACCTCCAAATCATCTAGTAAAAACTACTTTTCTACAAATGGAATCCTACCTTCGGTTCCATTTAAATATAATATCCTGATCCAATAATTTTTTTAAAATTTTTTATCTTGAAGATATTCACATGGGACTTATTTCTACACTTAAGTTCATCCTGAAAATGGGTTCTCATAGCTGCCCCATCTCCTGCTAATGTTGAAGAAATGCATTGTAGAACTATTTATCATCCATCATAGTCAATCACCAGTATGCTCCCCTATTTAATATGCATAAACTCACTAGATTTTTATTATATTAGTGTCTCTAGATAGAAGTTATCAAATAACCTCTATATGAATTCATTCCATAACATAATGTTTGTCTTTCCAATTCATGTTTGAATGTCCAACTGGTGCTTCACTGATCCCCATATCATACAAGTTCCCAAATTGACCCCACTCTCAACTAGGGACACCTAATTTCCAATTATTGTCTCTATGGACTCAAAATATTATTCACATCCTTGGGGTCCACCCTCTACAATAAAATTTGGAGGGTACTGCAACTAAAATTACCTTGTCAACACAAACAAACATTTAAAAACCCACCCAAATACTCTTTCCATGAATTGCATGAAGCTGGTAAAGATCCATTGAAATGGCTCCCCTTAATAAACATATAGAATGATCAATGCCTCATGTTCCCTAACTGAAAAAAACATTCCTAGGAACACCGCCCGACCATCTCCTCAATAATCATCTTAGTGGCCTACTATCTATATGTCCAAACACACAACTCAAGTCTCATAAAAAACCTTATAAAATTTATGTAACTGGAAATAATGAAAAATATCATTTCTCCGCCACCTCGCCACACGGTCTAAACCGAGGAACTGTCACATCCCTTAAACCTTCTACACATAGGATTTCGTTAACAATGATAAACACTCAATCATAATCTAGTTTATCATTTTATAATCCAATTATTATCATTTAGATTTACTTTTGATACCATTTTTTCTACTCATGCTAGGTACCATTTTTTCGATTAACGTTATAATAAGTAAAATGTTTCAAGTCCAAAAATATACCAAAAACCCATTTTCACCTACATACAAAAAATGATGCATGCCAAAATAAACCTATGTGCCTATAATGATACATTCATTCTCAACTCGCGCACCATTCGAGGCCATGAATCACTACTAAAAAATTATAAGAAAAAATAATCACAACACACCACAAGTGTGTCACCCAAGGAGAAATAATATTCTGTTATAACAAAAAAACAATTAATACAATCCCACACTGAGTACTTGGGGTTTCACTATAAATGGGTATTAAACTACAATGAATGATCTCATTACCAGACAGAACTCTTCTTAGTCTCCTATATACCCTTCCCAAAATATTAATATAAAATAAGAGGAAATAAAACAAGACCCTTTGATACCACATTGTAACATCCAAACTCAGGAGCCACGCAATTGTGCCCAATGTCGGTTCGCCACATGACCTCAAGTCTGTCTCTCTATGTGCAAGAAGATACCGACAAGTAGCAAGGGTATGGTATTTCATTAATGTGGACACTATACCCTCATTTATCAATGAAAAATTCTAGGAAAAAGAAATAAACAAAACCAGAAGCATATATAACCATAAAAGTAATCATTTTACAAGATAAAAAAACAGGAAATATAATTCTCAACTAAAAGGGAAAACATGTTATGCCAATATAAGTGTCAAGTTTGAAATATTCAAATAAAATAAATTCACTATGACTCCCCAAATGGGTCTCAAACCATGTCTTGTCCCCTCCTCCAAGCTCTATTTCAAATCGACCACCTATCCCAGGGCCTTTTCCCCTATCTAGTCCTGCAATAATATAATCTATTTGGGTGTTGATCAAGCATCTCAAATAGGGTTTATGCACAGATTAGTTGGGCCCCACCAATGGTTTCTAAGGAAATAATATTCAAAAGATAGTGCATGCCGTTATATAAGGAATAATTACAATGTAATTATAAACAGTTTATTACATTTTCCATTATTATTATCTAACTACATTTACTCTATGGTTCCCAAGGATACCCATACAACAATATTTACATCATCTCATACCGGAGCCCAAGTAATTTCATAGGTAATACTCTATCTTATTACCAACTTCTAGACTATGATCTATGTATTCATGGTGCTATGATATCTCAATACCAGATTCGACTCATGCCGAAGTCTGAATATTCTCATGTGAGTCCAGAACTCGGAGTGCCATTATTTTAATCATATAATTTCACATTAATAAACCGCATTAAAAAATATACTAACATCACAAATTTAAGTAATATTACTATGTTACCATGCTTACTCCTCAGTAGAATGACCATGTTTCCATTATCATTACTCATATGTATAATGACTATGTTACCATGTATACTTCACAATAGAATGACCATGTCCCCATTCTCTTACTCTTAAGTATGATGACCATTTTTCCATGTGTACTTATCTATATATAGTTACCATGTTACCATTCATAAAAACACAATTAATTCATAAATTAATTATCCACATCAATTACATTAATAATAAAAAAATTATTTAAATACATCAGATTCATTAGTTAGCCCAACAATTCACTAAATTCCTCAATCACATTAATCAATTCATTTATAAATTAATCGTCATCAAAAATCATATCCCATAATTATTTTTCCAGAATAAATTATATAATTCTAAATCTCAACTCTTCATAATTAATACTACAATCAATTATCAAGATCATAATCTCAAAGCACATAATTCATTCATAATTAATTATCTCAACTTAGCCAATTCAATATCAATTATTAATTTCACAATTAATTATATAGTTTCAAAGCCCTATCTCTTATAAAAAAAATTAACAAATTATTTATTAATAGAGAATTACCATATAGTATAATTAATTCCCCAATAAAACACATATTCCAATAAATAAACAATAAATCAATTGGTCACTCAAATTAACACAGTTGAAGAAAAAAATTACAAAAGGATGATAAAAATCAAAAAAAATCATACACATATAAAATCCATGACTATGAGAATTTAATTTAGACCACCAACCTCAATTTTTTTATTAGTGTTTTACCAATAGTAATCCCCAAACACCAAGTATCATAACAACATTGATAATATATCTTGACCTAAATCCCTAAACCAAAATCAATTTAAAGGACATCGAGATATAAAAAATGTAGATCTTGCTCCATAATCATAGATTAAGATATCAATATAGAGGTTTATATCAATTGAAATAGAGGATATATTCTATGAACATATTAAAGAGAGATAGAAGAATGTATGGGAGAAGCATTGGGACGAAATACACATACCAAGAGAAGAAAGGATTTTAAATTTGGCTTTTCGATCATGAATAATAGTGTTTTTAAGGCCTTTCAATCCCTCTAGATTCACATGAGAATTTTCCTTCACACATTGTAAATAAAATCCCAATTAAGGTCCAAATATGAGGTGAATGAGGTCATTAATGGTCGAAAATGAGTGATATCTATAATTTTATGATCACATAGTTGGCCTATACACAATTTAGTTGTATGGTTTGACAAACCATGAATTAACCATGTGTTAGCCACTGCTTCAAGGGTCCACTTTACATAACTATCTCACACTGACTCTCAAACCATGCATAGACCATGTTGAAGCTACATCCACATATACTACATAATACTCAGTTTCTCTTATGAATCCACACAGTTTCTTCAAACCATGTGCGAACCATGTAAAATACCTCTTTCTCTAGAATTATCTTAGAATTCCCCCAAATAACGCCAATATGTAACTTCCATTAATGTTACATAAGTAATAAAAAAATTACCTAGAGTCACACTTGAGATAACTCTATAAATGGTATGGATCTTACAATGGTATCCATATAAATAATCATTTTTCAGAAGTGAATATCGATAAAAATATACATTTAAAATAATTATTGAGAGGTGAATTTATTTTCAAAATGTATATTGATGATATACTTTTTAAAAATTATCATGTTTGTATTTTTATGTAATTTAATTATATAATTAAAAATGTAGGTGATATGTTGTTTTTAGGAGAAATGATAAAAATTTAAGGATTGTAGTATGAGTAGAAATTAGAATATATATTATTATCGCAATAAAATTACTCTATTGATTAATTGAAATTATTTCCAATGGAAGAATTAAGGGATACATGTTAGATTAAAAGGATCATAGAACTCTCACTTAAAGTTTATTTATTTGACACCATCAGGTCCTAACATCACATATTTAGTGAATCAATGAAATATATTTTATAACAAAAAAAGGGAGTCGCATATTCATGGAAGAAAAAGGATTTTTATATATGTTAAACTCATAGTGTCTTAGGTATTTTAGAATAAAAAATATAGTTATTTCTACATGATGAGTTTTATAGAGTCATATGTTTTAGGGGACTATAAAAAAAGAAATTCTATACCATGTGAGATAGTACTTCATAGAGAGGGATATGTGAGATGGTACAGTAAGATGAAAATTGTTTTGTTAATCATGTCAAAACTGAAGTAGAATATTTTGTTTTTATACATGGATGTAAAAAATGATGTATCTAAAAATGTAATGATGGTAGATTTAAAAATTGTCACCAAGAATCAATTGATGAAACATTATGATATCAAGAGATGTATGAATTAGATTTTGAATATATTATAGAATTCATAATTTTTTAATAAGTAAATATGTTATCATTTAATTTAGAATAGATTTAAAAGTTTACATACAATGATAAAATATATATTTACCCATAATTGGATTTTCAATATACTAAAAAATTTAATGTTAATAGGGATTTAATTTGAATCATATAGGAAACATAATGTTCTTCCCTCACTTCCATATAGATATTTTGTGGAATCCAACCCCCAAAAGGAATTAGTTTCTTTTATAAAAAGGTGTATAACCTAGTGATGTATAAATTTAAAAAATGGGGAGATAATTCTTTACAAAAGGGGAGAATTCATGATTAATTTTAGTTTCATGGAATATTTAATAAAAAAATGGGGTAGATTTTTGAAATTATAAATGTATATATGAATTCAGGAATAGTGAATCCATGTATCTTAGAAACAATAGATTTAATATATGGGATAATATTCTCTAAAAAATTACATTATCTGGTATTGTATTGAAATACACTTCCACTGTGACAAATGAAATTATTTTTTTATTTACAATGTATGTGGGGAATTTTGAATAGATATTTTTTTATTTAAAATTTTTGACTATTTCTTATATTAAATATAAATGGGGATTATTGAATTTACCTTTCAGTTTTTTATATTTTCAAATATACATTCAATCATAGCTTGGAATTATAAGAGTTTTCTAATATGTTGATTGAAATGTTTTTAAAATTTTTTAAATTCTTTATTTGATCAATAAATATTTTTTGGCCAGTCTCTAATTTTTTAAGAGAATATGGAATTCTAATTATAGTGGATTTTTAGTATATTCAATCTATGTAATCATCATTATCCATATCAAAATGTATATTATTCATATTGAAGATGAATCGATATGCATTAATTCTTGTGGAAGAAGGATCTATAATAATCTTGAATTTACCCACATTCATGATCATTTTAAGAATAATGGCACAGATAAGAATATTTTTCTCATAATCATGATTGCGTAAAGTTAACTATTTATATTATATTGATCATCCATCTTATAATACTAATTTTTTAAGTGTTATAAGTACATATAATATATAAGGATGATTTATATGTATAATCTATAAAAAAGTTCAATATGTATGATTTTTTCTTGATGGAAATTCTATTTTTTCATAATTTTAATTTTATAATGGAGTTACAACCAATAATTCTAAAAGTTCTCTTTGTTTGTAAAAAAATTAAATTTAAAATTTTATTGAATTTTATTCATTTGAAAATTAAAAAGGGTGATTTATAAAGAGAATTGAATTATGTTTCATGTTTTGTTTGAATGAATAAAGATAATGGTATACAATATGTATATATTCATGATTAATTTAAATAAATCAATGATGGAATGTGAATATGCTTATGTTACCATATTATGAATATCATATAACAACTTTTTTGTTGATTATTTTTTTATTATAATTGGGATTTTGAGTATAAAAATAATTATTAATGAGTTTTATTTAACTATTCTATAACAAAACTGAATAATATGATAGTAAAGGTTGACTAAATGGAATGATGAAAATCAATAATCCAAGAATTAAAACATTCATTATTGTTGAATTATATTATAAAAATTGAGTTAATGATTTTATAAAATTTTATTTTTTTAAGGCTATTGAAGAAAATAATTATTCAGGGGAAATATTATATAATTAAATGTACTAAAAAAGTGGATAATATTATAATATCATGGTGTCATGATGTTGATAAAAACTGAATGATGAAATGTTAATTAAAAAGGTGTCATATTATAATGAATTAATACCAATGATGGATGTTTTTAAAATGAATTTCTAGAAATAAATTAATTTAATAATTATGAGTTCGAATGAATGTAGGGTGTAGTCCATTAACTATGGGTGAATCAAAATATTGAGTGATATAACTGGTAATCTATATTTAGTGAAAAACATATCATGATACTAGTTTTATCTAATTAATACAAAACATACTATGGTCTAAGAATTCATTAATTTTATATGGATATGATCTATCAGAAGAATATATATATGTATATATTAATGTCTAATTATGGAAAGAAATAAAATTTCAACATTTTATATAGAATGACATTTTAAACATAAATTTGGATTTCTCAGAATTTAACATAGTTATTAAAAAATATAACATCCAATGGAACATTTGAATCCACTTATGATTGAGTCTTGAGAATCAAGAAAAAGAAATGATAACTCACTACTCTATACTGAAAAAATAATTATATGTTCTAATATAGGAAATACAATTAATAGAAAAATATTTATAAGAAATACTCAAAACCTCAAGTGATTCAACATTTTGCATGATAACTCAAAATTATCATAATATTTCTTCATTACAGAAAAATGTTCCTTTTTATCTCACTGAAATACATTCTAATAATGTGTATAAATAAAATCTATAACCCAACTATTCCATGTAAATTATAAGAACTTATTTTATCATAGCATATTACAATATCATTGATCATGTAAATGTAAAGGTTTTACATTAAGTATTTCAGTTATATTTTTATAGAAATTCCCATTTATTTCACATCAAATAGTTCTTATATTTAGAATTCTTAATTACACATGGGAAAATTTCATTTTAATTAAATTTCCATGAATTCATTTTTTACAATATCCTAATCATTTATGAATTTTTTTGATCTTCAAAAACTATGAAATGATCATTATCCATCATTTGTGACTTACTGAGCAACACCACTTCCAAAAAAAATCATAAACTAATGATTTTATAAATATATTCATAATCTTTTTACCCCCACTAAGCCTATATTATCTTAGAATAATGTTATGAATAATATTCCTAGTGATGTGATACAAAAGTTGAATATTCAATATAAACAATTTGTAATAATAATTTATTGAAATGATATATTTATCATTCTAAATTATTGAGTAGTGTTTATCTCACATATATTCACTATATTTCTATAAATTATCCTCTAAATTCTACTCTATTGTATTTCCCATATATATTTTTTATTGTTGTTTATATGAATGATATTTCAATATATAATACCTTGATAAGTGGATGTATTTCCATAAGAACTATTTTGGATATCATAATAACCTATGATTTTTGTATCCATATATCAATTAAATAGGTTATCGATGAATATAAATTTTATAGGTATTTTAATCCTAAATACCATGATTTTATTTTTAATATCACCTATAGATGTAGTTTTTTTATGGATAAAAACTCTTTTATGAAATATTTGGTTGGATTTAGTTTATTTAATATATGAAATGAATAAATGAGAATTGGAAAATGATTTTTTTTAATTATGGAGAAAAGGTTTTTTCCTACCCATTCACAGAACCAATTTAGCATCAATCCCCTATACATAATGAATTAGCTCATAAGTGGTTCCTAGATGGATTGGTAGATAGAATATATGAGAATGGAGCCAAGAACTAGTCGGTATAGTGCGAGAAAATAATAATATTAGTGTATGAAGAATTTTGAAAGGATTAGTTGATATAGTGTTGGGAATATCCATTAAAATTTAAAAGAATCAGGATAATTTTTACAGAAAAGAGACTAAAATAATTTAAAGTTTGATGTAGGAATTCATAACCGGGTTGTTGTTTAATTTTTTTAAATTTATAGGAATGTATGATATGGAATATAATCAATCATCTTACATGCAGCTATGGTTTTCATTTGGGGTTATGTGTTATTGTTGTGATGATTTTTTCATTGATATTAATACTCTATATGTAATGATGTAAACTCTAAACTATCATTTTATGATGTCTAGAATAAAACAATCACTTATAGTTTATAGAGTAGAACCTCACTAATTAATGTGAATTTATTATGTTGTGGACTATTTATCTACACCACATTATAATTATGTATAGAAAATGGATTTTTTTTCATTGGAATATTGTACCATTGAAGATGAAACCACTCTATGATGAATATTATTATAAATTATGACATGTTTTCTAACTCATGTACTTATTGGTTCACTATAATTACTATACCATTCCTATAACGACTACATGATAATGAGAGATAATGTAAAACATAAAACATACTACACATTAGGTGTTTTTTGTTCTACAAATTCATTCCATAACATATTGTTAGTCTGTTTAGTTCATGTATGAATGTCTGAAAAACCCTTTACTAATCCCCATAGCATATAAGGTTCCAAATTGACCCTCCCCTCAACCGAAGAATCCAATTTTTCCATTATTGTCTCTATGGAGTCAAACTAGTATTTCTCTCCCTCTGGGCCTCTCTCTACAATACAATTTGGAGGGTAATGTAACAAAAATTCCCTTATCAACTCAATTATACTGTTCACAACCCGCCTAGGGTATCTTTCCATTAATTGCATGAATCTGGAGATGTTATCTAAAAATTATCCCCTTAATCATCATTTGTAATGATCAGTGAATCAAGTTCCCTAAATGGAAAAACATCCCAAGGAACACTCCTCGGTCAGCAACTCAAAAAATAATATTGGAATCCAACTATATATATAGCCAGACAAACATATCAAGTGCCATAACACAACCTTATAAGATTTATGTGAGTTGAAATAATCACAATAATACTGTCTCTTTATATCTCCACATAGCTAAAATCGAGGTGTTATCACTACACGTAATCATCCCACACGAAGGTTCTAGTTAACACGGGTAAACACTCAATCATAATCAATTTTCTCATTTTTAAACCTAATTACTATCATTTAGCATTATTTATTCTCCCCTTTTTCAAATCATGTTAGGAATTATTATTCATTTTAATCTCACAATTAGGAAAACAGTTCAAGTCTAAAAACTTACCCACGACCCATTTCCCCATGAATATAAAAATTTATGAATGTCACAATAAACCTGAGTTCCTATAATGATGCATTTAGAATCAACACTCTCACCATTCTGGGCCACGCATCAGTACTAAAAAATTATCAGAAACAATAATCACAAGACACCACAATTGTGTCACCCAAGGTGAAATAATATTCTCTTATAATAGAAAACAAAAATTACAAAAAACCTTTTTGAGAGTACATGGGTTTTCCCCTATTCATGGGTTTGAAAATCCCATGAACACGCTCATTACCAACCACCGACTCTTCCTAGTCTCCTGTCTACCTTTCCAAATTTTTTAATAATAAATAAGTGGAAATAAAAAAAGACCCTTTGATACCACTCTACAACGTCCCGACTTGGGATCCACACAATAGTTCCCCATGTATGTTTTCCACATGACCTCAAGCGCGCCTCTCCATATGCTAGAGGCTACCAATAAGATTAAATGGTATAGTAAGTCATTAATGGGGATTTTATACCATCACTTATCACAGTAAAATGCCAACGTAAATAAATAAACCAAAGAGGAAGCATATATGACCATAAAAATACACATCACAATATGAAAAAAAAGAAATAAAATCCTCAACTGAAAGGGAAAACATATTATTACAATATAAGTGTCAAGTTACAAATATTAAACTTAAAATAAAGACACCATGGCTCCCTAAATGGGTCTCGAACCATGTTTGTTTCCCTCTTCCATGCTCTATCCCCAATCAACCACATAACCCAGGGCCTTTTCCCTTAACTAGTACTGTAATAATAAAATCTATTCAGGTAAAAATCGGTCAAACTGAATAGGGTGTTTGAACAAATCAGTAGGCCACCACCAATGGTGTCTAAAACAAGTCCAGTCCAAAGAGAGTGCATGTAGATACATGTAGAATAAGTACAATGCAATAACAAATTATGTTTCACATTTTTAATTATTATTATCTAACTATATTTACTCAAGGGTTCCCGTGGATACCTATAAAACAATATTAGCTTAATATCATACCAGAGCCTAATGAATTCCCTAGGTAATAATATATCTCAATACCCGCTTCTAGCCAAAGCTCGAATTATTCAAGGTACTATGATATCTCAGTACCTAATTCGAATCATGTTGGAGTTCGAATATTATCATGTGAGGCCAGAACTCAGTGTTCTATATTTCAATTATATAATTTCATATTTATAATCCACCTTGAAAAATTCACCAATATAACACATTTAAGTAAGTGGACTATGTTACCCTTCTTACACCTCAATAGAATGACCATGTTCCCATTCTCCTTACTCATATTCATAATGACCATGTTACCTTTTATACTTTACATGAGAATAACCATGTCCCCATTCTATTACACTTATGTATTATGACCATGTTACCATTTTAACTGCTCAATTTATAATGACCATTTTACCATTCATTATAACATATTTACTTCATAAATTAATTACCGATATCAATTCCCATACTAACTCAATAATTAGTTAAATACATCAAATTCCTTGGTTAACACAATTATTAACTATTTGCTTCAATCTCATTAATTAATTCATTCATTAACTAATCATCATCCCAACTCATATCCCATAATTAATTTTACAGAATAAATTATCTCATTCTAAATCTCAACTCTTCATAATTAATCCTACAATTAAATATCTAGATCCAAATCTCAACTAACATAATTAATTCAAAATAAATTATCTCAATATATCCAATTCAATATCTAATAATTATTTTCCAAATTAATTTTATAGATAAAAAACCATATCTCTTGTAATTATTGGCCACAATGTTTTTATTATTATCGAGTCACCTTAGTCTCAAAATTAATTCCCCATTCAATCACACATTTTAAAAAATCATTAATAAATTAATTTTCCAATCCAATTAACCTCATGAAAGAAAATAAATATCAAAAGGATATTAGAAATTCTAAAAACATTCAAATATATATATATATATATATATAATTAATGACTATGTGAATTATATTTAGACCACCTACCTCAATTTTTTAATGAATGTTTTCCAAATGGAAATCCACAAAATCCAGTCATCCTAATGACATTGATAAAATTTCGGGATCTAAATCCTTAAACCAAAATCAATATCAAAGACATCATGATATCATAATTATAGATTTATCTCTATAATCCTAGATCTATATCTGAACAGAAATGATTATATAAAAGTAAATAGGAGATATATTTTATGAAAATATCAAGGAATGATATTAGAAATAATGGGATAAGCATAAGGCTAAAATCCACTTACCAGGATAAGAGAGCATTTTAAATTCCATCTTTCGATCTTGAAGAGCAGGGTTTATAAGGCATTGGAATCCATCTGGATAGATGGGAGAACCTTCATTTACACATAGGAAAGTAAAATACCAAGTTATGTCCACATATGAGGGGAATGATATTATTAGTTGTTGAAAATGAGTGAGATCTGTAATTTTTGGATCTCATAGTTGGTCGGTACACAGTATAGTTTCACGGTTAGACAAACCATGCCTTAAATGTGCGTTAGCCACTAATTCAAGGGGTAAAATCACATGAATACCTCTCATAGATTCTCAAACAACCTCTTAACCATGTCGAAGCTACTTACTCAAAGACTATATATCACTCAGTTTCTCTTTTTCAATAGCACAGTTTTTTCAAAATGTGCGCTAACCATGTATAATACCTCTTTCCCTGGAATTTTATTCAACATCACCCAAACACACCCAAATATGTATATTACATCAAATTTAATTATTTTACAACAAAAATTACCAGTAATCGCACTTGGGATAATTCTAGAAAAGGTCTAGATCTTATAATATCATCATTAGAAATATTCATTTTACAGAAGTGAAAGTTGAAATAAATAACATATAAAATAATTATTAAGAGGTAAATTTATTTTCATAGTGTATATTGATTATATAATATTTTAAAATTATTGTTATTATATTTGGTTTGAGTTTAGATAGATGATTAAAATTAAGGTGATATGTTGTTTTTGTGAGAAATGATATAAATTTTGGGATTATTGTATGAGTAGAAAACAAAATATATATTTTTATCCCAATAAAATTATTATATTTATTAATTGAAATGATTTTCTATGGAATCATTAATAGTCGTTTTTAAACACATTTAAAACTCATCCACATCATTACAAGATGAGGTTGGAATCATGGAAGATTAAAATGATAATATAACTCTCAATAGAAGTTTTTCTATTTGACACTATTAAGTCCTAACATCACATATTTAGTGAAACTATGAAATATACATTATAACCAAGTAATAGAGTCCCAAATTATAACAATAAAAAGAATTTTGAGATATATTAATCTCACAGTGTCCTAGGTATTGAAATACAAAAACATAAATGATTTATAAAAGATGGGTTTTATGGGGTCATATTTGATAGGGGATTGTAAAAAGAAAAAATATATATCATGGGGGACATTATTTCATAGAGAGGGTTATGTGAGATGGTACAATAAGAATAAAAATATTCTTTATCCTATCCTAACTTAAGTAGATTATTTGGTTTTTATACATTGAATTAAATTGAATTTATTGAAAAATGTTTTGATGGTATATTTAAATATTGTCACTGGGAATCCATTGATAATAATTTATGATATCAATAGTAGTTTGTTTCATAATTTTAATACAGTATAGAATTAACAATTTATTAATAATTAAATATGTTATTGTTTAATTAAGCATAGATTAAATAAGTTATAAACAATGATAGAATATATTTTTTCTCAGAATTGGATTTCCAATATACTAAAAAATGCAATGTCGATAGGGATTTATTTTAAATTTAGGAGGAAAGAAAATGATCTTCCCTCTCCTCCATATAGATGTTGTGTGGAATCCAAACCCCAGTTGGAATTTATTTCTTCTATAAAAATGTGTATATCCTAGTTAAAAAATACATTATCCAATGGGAAGATAATCCATTACAATAAGTGAGAATTCATGATTAATTTTTGTTTCATGGAACTTTTAATGAAAAATGGGGTAGATTTTTAAAATGATAAAAGTAGATATAAATTATGGAGGAGAAAATCCATCTAAAATATAAACAGTTGATTAAATATAAGTGATACAATTCTCTAAAAATTACTTTATTGATTATTTTATTGAAAAAATATTCCACTTAAATAAATGAAATTATTTTATTATTTACATTGTATGTGGGGAATTTTTAATGGTTTTTTTATTTAGATTTTTTTGACTATTTATACTATTAAATATAAATGGGGATGATTGAATTTTTCATTCAAATGTTTATATATTTGAATATACTTTCAATCATGGCTAGGAATCATAAGACTTTATTGATATATTGATTAAAGTTATGCTCAATTCGATTACAGTCGTTATACGATCCATAAATATTCTAATGTCATTATCTTGTTTTTAAGAGAATCTAAAATTCAAATTATAGTGAATTTTTAGAAGATTCAATCTATGTAATCATCATTATCCATGTCAATAATTATATTATTCATATTGATGATCAATCCATATGAATGAATGTAAGTATATAAAGGATCTATAATAATCCTAAATTTCCCCACATTCATGATCATTTTTTAGAAAAATGGAACATATAAGGATCATTTCCTCATAATCACAATTGCATAAAGTTTACTATTCATATCATATTGATCGTACATCCTTTAAGACTAGTGTTTTAAGGTTGAGAAATACAAATGATCTATAAGGATGATTGATAAGTATTAGTTATAATGTAAGGTCCAAAACTATGATTTTTTCTTGATGGATATTCTATGTTTTCATAATTTTAGTTTTTTAATGGAGTTAGAATAAAATTTTTTAATGGTAATATTTATTTTTCCTAAAATTAAATTTATAATTTTATTAAATTTTATTCATGTGAAAATTAAAAAATGGAGATTTATTTGTAGAATTGAATTATGTTTCATGTTTTTTTTTTGTTTGAATAAGGATATTGTTATACAAGATATTCTTATTCATGATTAGTTTCAATAAATCATTACTGGAATGTGAATATGCTAATGTTACCCTATTATAATGGACATATTAGAACTTTAAATTGATTAATTTGTGATTATAACTAGGATATTGAGTATAGATATTATTATTAATGAGTTATAGTTCACAACTCTATAATCAAAATGAAAGATATGATAGTTAGGGATGATTAAATGGATTGATAAAAATCAATAATCTAGGAATTAGAAAATTCATTATTGTTGAATTATTTTCTAAAAAATTGAGTTAATGAGTTTGCATATTTCATTTCTATTTTCTATTCAAGGGGATTGGATATAATAACTATTTGAGGAAAATGTTTTATAATGAATTGTATTTAAAATGTGGATAATATTATAATATCATGGTGGTGTGATGTTAAGAAAAAAAATGTTGAACTTTTAATTAAAATGGGGTAATATTATAATGAATAAATACCAGGGATGCTTGTTATTAATAAGAATTTCTACAAAAAAATTAATTCTACAATTATGAGTTGGAACGAATGTAGGGATTAGTTTATGAACTGATGGGTGAATCCAAATATAGAGAGATATAACTGGATATAGTTGTTGAGTCAAAAAAATAGATCATAATACTAGTTATCTCAAAATAAGAGAAAACATATTATTGCTAAAGAATTCTTTGATTTTAGATAGATATAATCTATCATAAGCACACATATATATTAGATTAAATTTGGAATGAAATATAATTTCAACATATATATAAGGTATATATTTTTAATCATTAATATGGGTTTCACATAATTTTACATGGTTATAACAAAACATAACATCAAAAGTGAAATTTGAATCCACTAATGATATTGTTTTGAAAAATGATCAAAAGAAATGTTAACTGAATAATCTATACTGAAACAATAATAATAGGTTATGATATATGAAATAAAATTTAAAGACACCGTATTTTTAATAAAAATTTAAATCCTCTAGTGATTCATCATTTAGAATGTTAACTAAAAATTATCCAAATATTTCTTAATTAATGAAAAATGTTTCTTTTATTTAACTAAAATACATTCTAATAAATTGTACCAATAAAATTCATAACCAAACTATGACATGTAAATTATAAGAACTTATTTTATCACATCATATTTATAAATCATTGTTCATAGAAATAGAATAGTTTTACATTAATAATTTCACTTCTTCTGTCATAGAAATTCTAGTTGACTCCTCGTCAAATTGTTCTTATTATTAGAATTTTCAATTACACATGAGAATATTTTATTTTAATTGTATTTCAAATAATTATTTTTTACTATATTGTAAACATTTATGAATGTTTTCATCCTCTACAATAACTATCAAATGATAATTATCTATCCCTTATGTATCAGTAAGCCACACGGCATCTAAAATATTTCTTGAACTATATTTTTTATCAATATATTTGTAAACATTTTACACCATCTAATCATATATTATATTAGATCTATTTAATGAAGAATATTCTTGATGATGCGATGCATTAGATGAATATTCCCTATAAGAAAAAAATTAGAAATTACTAAAATGATATATATTACTAGCTAAATTATTGAGTAGAATTCAACTCTTATATATCTACTATATTTCAAAAAACTATACCTTAAATTCTCCTCCATTTTATGTCCCACCTAGAATTTTTTTGTGGTTAATTATTTGAATCATATGTCAATATATAATACACTGATAAGTGGATGTATTTACATATAAATTACTTTGGCTCTCATAATCATCTATGATGTTTGTTTCGAAATATCAATTTGATAGGTTATCGTTGAATATAAAATTTATAGACAGTTTCATCATAAATACCATTAGTTTAATTTTTAATCTCACCTATAGATGTAGTTTTTTGTATGGGTAAAAAATATTTTATGAAAAATTGGTGGGATTTAGTTAATTTTATATATCAAATGAATTAATGAGAATGGGAAAATGATTGTTTCATGATGGAGATACATTTTTTCACACATATCCATAGTACCAATTGAGTATCAATCCACTGAACATAATGGATGTGATCAAAAGTTGTTCCTAGAAAAAAAATTATATATAATATATTGGAATGGAACTGATAACTTGTCGGTATAGTGTGAGAAGATAATAATCCTAATATAGTGTATCATTTTGTGAGGATCAATGGATATTGTGTAGGGAATATGCATTAAAATTACACAATTTCATTTTCCAGGAAAATTGTTACAAAAACGAGACAAAAATGAGTTCTTATCTAATGTAGGAATTCATATGTGGGTCACTATTTAATATTTTAAAAAAATGTATTGGACTGTATGATATGGAATAAACTTACTCATCTGCTTAACAACAAGGGTTTTCATGTTGTATTTTGTTTTAGGGTTGTAATAGGTTTTTCATTGATATTAAGACTCTATATATTTGGATGTAAACTCTAAACTCTGATTTTATGATGTCCAGAAGAAAAAATTCACTTATAGAGTATAAATTAGCACCTGAATAATTATTTTGAATGTATTGTGGCGTTGTATATTTATCTACACCACATTTTTTTATGTATAGAAAATGGAAATTTTTCATGGGAATATCGTACCATAGGGAATGAAACCACTCTGTAATGAATATTATTATTGATTATGATAGGTTACCTAACTCATGTACTTATGGGTTCACTATAACTATTATACCTTCCCTATAACTATTGAATGATAATGGGATATAATGTACTTCATAAATCAAACAACACCTTAGGTATATGTTTTTCTAATAATTCATTCAATAAAATGTTGTTAGTATATCTACTTCATGTCTAAATATAACACCATCACATCAATAATCCTCGTTGCATATAAGTGTCCAAATTAACCCTCCCCTCAACCAGAGACTCCAAATTTTATATTATTGTCTTTATAGACTCAAACTAGTATTCATCTTATTGAGTCAATAAGGTTTTCCTTATGACTTTTCCATTCCTTCTTGTTTTGAAAATCACAAACACCTTATCTTTAAGAAAAATCGCTTTTGTAATAAAAAATGCTTTCTTAAGGAAAATTGCTTTTATAAGGAAAATTGCTTTCTTAAGGAAAATCGCTTTTATAAGAAAAATTATCCTTATCATATTTTCATTAATATTTTTCTTAAGTATGAAATTCGGATTCACTTTCTCGGAATCATTAAAACTGATAAAAAGCATTCTGTTTTAGGATTCAGTTCTGGACAAGAACTATAAGGAAGTTTCATTCCGAATTCCGGATATGAATTCTAACTAAGTTCTATTCCAGATTCAGGATACGAATTCTGAAGAAGAATTCTCATTACGAATTCCAATGAAGAATTCCCATTACGAATTCTAATGAAGAAATCTCATTCCGAATTCTCATTACGAATTCTAATGAAGAAATCTCATTCCGAATTCTCATTACGAATTCTGATGATGAATTCTCATTACGAATTCCGATGACGAATTCTCATTACAAATTCCGATGACGAATTCTCATTACGAATTCTGATGACGAATTCTCATTACGATTTCTGATGACGAATTCCTATTCCGAATTCCTACTCCGAATTCTCATTCCAAATTCTCATATTAAACAGAATCTGATTATCATTGTTTTATACACTCTGAATTTATTCACTCCGAACCTTCACTCCGAAATTTCTATTCCGAACTTTTATGTTAGAGTTTAAAACGATGTCGTACTTTCTGTTACACTTACTTTGTTATAAAACGATGTCGTCCATTTTGTTATAAACTAACCGTTGTCTAAGTGACACGTGTACAGGTCCCTCCGAACTTTAAGGAAAATATGACCGTTGGAGAGGAGCCGACCTTACCTATAAATAGGATCTCATTTGAAAGAGCTCGCAACGGATGGATGAACAATTTGGACTTTGTGCATACATGATGTTGAAGTGATTTCTAGAGAGAGAGTCTCTTATAAAACTCTCAAAGCTTCGTGCGACTCCGAATGTTGGTGATTACATTCGAGGGCTTCCGAGGATAGGAAGACAGAGGTGCCGACTACCTTAAAGATCGAGGGCTTTCTTGCTGAGAAAGACAAAGGTTGCCGACTACCTTAAAGATCGAGGACTTCCTTGCTGAGGAAGACAGAGGTTGCCAACTACCTTGAAGTTGAGGGCTTGCGGGGATAGCAAGACAGAGACACCGATCTTCGTATCGAGGGCTTACCCTGGTGTGGGTAAGACAGACTTGCTTGAAAGTATAAATCAAGGGACCTTTATCCAAGGTTGTTGGATACCCTTCTCTTTGGGTTAAAAGACTATTATCTTGTTACTAGTAGTTTTACTACTTGTCTTTATTCCGCTGCAATTTGTATTTTAAGGAAAGTATAACTTTCTTATACTTCCTTACTTACTCTGATTAGTTTAGATTCTATACGCTTTAAGGTAGAATCTTATATTGTAACTTTTGTTAAGTTTCAAATTCCGGAATCATATTTCCGGAACCTTCTTTTAGAATCCCTTTCCAAGTTCAGTTCGGTGTTAGAGGTGTTGTGAATTTACTTAGTTTAACTTTGTTAAACTTAGCCTTTCCAT
This sequence comes from Viscum album, assembly GCA_963277665.1. Taxonomy (NCBI): domain Eukaryota; kingdom Viridiplantae; phylum Streptophyta; class Magnoliopsida; order Santalales; family Viscaceae; genus Viscum; species Viscum album. The sequence continues at coordinate 1,098,535,427 of OY728138.1, read as the reverse complement.
TTCTTAAGGAAACTCTAGTTATTCATAACTAACTTTAAAGGTTCCAAAGGAATTTTTAAAGTATACAATTCACCCCCCCTCTTGTATATTGAGCATCTCATATTATATTTCGATCCTACAATTGGTATCAGAGGTTGGAAACCTCTTACTCTATTCCATTCTTACATTTGGTATCAGAGCCTTGGTTACTGAAATACTTGTACTCACATACAAGTTTTTCTTGCTCAATTTTCTATTCCGAACTTTGTAATTCCGATTTATCCATTCCGAATTTTTTCTCATTCCGAACTTTTCGATTACGAATCTTTTTCTATTAACAAGTTTGTGTGCAAAGTTTTTTTTAGTATGGCAGGAATGAATGTTGGATCTATTGACAATCTGAATCCTACAAGGCCACCAATCTTCGATGGTAATGATTATGAATACTGGAGAGATCGTATGAAGACTTTTGTTATCAATACTGGGGTAGATAACTTTGTCATGCTTACTGGTGATTATAAAATTCCTGACAAGGAAGTCAGAACCTTTACTAACCAGGAAAAGCATGAATATCAACTCAACTATAAGGTACGCAATACTTTACTGTGTTCAATGACCAGAAATATATATAGCCAATTTTCTTCTTGTGAAGCAGCTAACTGTATATGGAAGAAGTTAGAGGTTACACACTTTGGGACTTCTAAGGTGATTGAGACTAGAAGAGCTATGCTTAGAGCTGAATATCATGGCTTCAATTTTCCTTATGGAGAACCTATATGTAAAGTTCAACAAAGATTTATGACAATTGTCAACAGTCTATAATCTATGGGAGAAAAAGGTTTAGATGATGAAGCTCTTGTGGACAAGATTATTGATATTATGCCCAATGAGTGGGAATCCAAGAGAACAGCTATAGATGAGAACAGGAAGGTTTCTCAAATTACTCTTGATGAATTATTTGGAACTCTTCTACAACATGAGACAAGAATGAAGAGAGATGCTGACAACATCAAGAAGAAGAATGGAAATGGTACAGTTGCTTTTACTTCAACTTCAAATCAGATGAAAGCTAAGACTCCTGAGAGAGTTACCAGATCCAAATCTAAGAAAGTCATTTTCCAATCCGAATCTAGTGAAAGTGAAGTTTCAGAAAATGAATTAGCCAATCTTGCTCGAAGGATGAACAAGATAGCTGGACAGAGAAACTTTCAATCCAAGCATAAGAAGAAGGATAGGAAAGATAAGAAAGATGGAGAAGTAACTTGTTATGAATGTAAGAGAGTTGGACATATTAGACCAGATTTCCCTATGCTCAGAAAGAAAGAAAGAAAGGAAAGACATTCAGAAAAGAACAGGAAGAAGTATTACAAAGCCAAAGCTAAGAAAGTTCTGAAAGCTAATGACACCTGGAGTGCCAGTGGTGGTGACTCTTCAGATGAATCTTCTGAATATGAATCTTCAGGACAGAAGAATCATGGTCTTATAGCCAGATTACCTATTGAAAATCATTGTCTTATGGCTAAGGTACGAAATGCTGAATCATTGACTAATGTTTCCTTAAATCCTAATGATAGTAAGTATTATAACTCTTCTGATGAAGAATCATCTTCTGATGAGGAAAATACTTTACCTACTTTTGAAGAAGTCTCTAGGATTGCTGAACTTCTTCAGATTGAGAATTCCAAACTCAACAAGAAACTTGATAAGGCAAATTCTAGGAATTCTATTCTTACTAAAGAGATATCAGATCTTTCTAAAGATCTTGATAAGAAAAATGCTGATTTTGAAAATATTTCAAAAAATCTTGAGGAAGTAAGTTCTGAGAAGAACAAACTTGCTAAAGAATTAGAAAAAGTAATTTCTAATAAAAATGTTTTCGAGCCGAACTCTAGTTCCAAAACTAATGATTTTGAGGATAAAAACTTGGTTGTAAAACTCAAGTCCGAAATTTTTTCCTTAAAGAAGTGTTTATCAAACTTTACCCATGGTAAGGAAAATTTTGATAAGATGTATTCTCAAATACGACCTTTAAGAAATAAATCCGGATTTGGTTATACCCAAGCAAAACCTGTTTTCAGCAACAATTATTTTGTTCCTCAAAGAGCCCCATTTTGTACCAAGTGTCAATGTGGTGGTCACTGGGCAAGAAATTGTTCCTTAAACAAAACTCAATCCTTAGGTTTTCATAAAGCTTACTTTTCTAAGAAAATGTGGATACCTAAAATTTTATTGTCTGGAAATCTCGGATCCAAACAAGTTTGGATTCCGAAAGTCTAACTTTGTTCTTAATTTCAGCAAAATAAAGAAAGTTCCAGCAACAATATTTGGTACATGGATAGTGGATGTTCCCGGCATATGACTGGTAACAAAAGCTTTTTTGAAAAGATTATCAAAACGAAAGGAGGAAAGGTAACTTTCGGAGACAATGCTAAGGGAGAGATTGTTGGTATTGGTAATATTGTTCTTTTAGGTAAAACTTTGATTTCAAATGTTCTTTTTGTTAAAGGTCTTAAGCACAACCTCATAAGCATAAGTCAGTTATGTGATGAAGGTTACCTTGTGAATTTTAGGAATGATAAATGCTTAGTTCACAATTCCAAGGAAGAATTTATTCTCTCAGCCAATAGGCAAGAGAATGTTTACACCTTAAACTTAGAAGACCTAAGAAGCCAAGATTTACCTTGCCTAAGTGCAATGGAAGATCATTCTTGGTTATGGCATAGAAGATTAGGACACTGTAATCTTAGAAACCTATGTAAACTCTCTAGGAAGAAACTTGTTAAGGATCTACCGGAGCTTAGATTTGATTCTTCTAAAGTTTGTGATCCTTGTCAATATGGCAAGAAACATAAATCTAGTTTTAAGTCAATCGGTGAAGTCTCAACAACCGATGCATTACAGTTGGTGCATATGGATCTTTTTGGTCCAACACAAACTGGAAGTATTGGAGGCAAATACTATGTGCTTGTTCTAGTTGATGATTACACTAGATTTACTTGGGTCTATTTTCTAGCAAGAAAATCTGAAGCCTTTTCTTATTTCAAAAGTTTTAGAGCTCAAGTTAAAAATGAGAAAAACCTTTCATTAAAAACTATTCATAGTGATCATGGAGGAGAATTTCAAAATTCAGATTTTGAAACTTTTTGTAGTAAGAAAGGTATTACTCACAACTTTTCAGCACCTAGAACTCCTCAACAGAATGGTGTAGTTGAAAGAAGAAATAGAATTCTTCAAGAAATAACTAGAACCATGTTGAGTGAATATTCTATTGCTAGACATTTCTGGGATGAAGCTGTAAGTACTGCTTGTTATACTATAAATCAAGTTTTGATTAGACCTTTTCTTAATAAAACTCCTTATGAGTTATGGAATGGTAGAAAACCAAGACTTTCCTACTTCAAGGTTTTTGGTTGCAAAGTATTCATTTTGAATACTAAAGATAACTTACATAAATTCGCACCAAAATCAGATGAAGGAATTTTATTAGGTTATTCCACAACCTCTAAGTCTTATAGAGTTTTTAATAAAAATACTTGTACTGTTGAGGAAACAGTACATGTAAAATTTGATGAGTCAGATCCTTTTGTTTTTAAAACATCCCAACCTACATCCTCAGATGTGTTTTCAAAAACTGATTATCAACCTTTGATAGAAGAACCTTCTGATAAGGAAATTGTTCTAGAAGATACTTCTGAAACATTTACCCCAGAAGACTTTCTACCTTATGTTGATGAACAGGTTTTACAAAACCCAAATAAGGTGTTTCTTAAGAATTATCCCAGTGATAGTATCATTGGTGATGTAAATCAACCTGTAAGGACTAGAAGTTCCTTAAGAAATGAAGTAGAACATCTAGCATTTCTTTCCCAATTAGAGCCTAAAAGCACTGATGAAGCTTTAGGTGATGATGATTGGATCAAAGCAATGCAAGATGAACTAAATGAATTCGAAAGGAATAAAGTCTGGACCTTGGTTGAAAGACCTAAGGAAACTTCTGTTATTGGAGTAAAATGGGTTTTCAGGAATAAATGTGATGAAAATGGAGTCATTGTTAGAAATAAAGCTAGACTTGTTGCTAAAGTCTATAATCAGCAAGAAGGAATAGACTATGAAGAAACCTATGCTCCAGTAGCTAGACTTGAATCTATCCGTATTCTACTTGCCTTTGCAGCATTCTTTAATTTCAAACTATTTCAAATGGATGTGAAATGTGCTTTTCTTAACGGTTATGTTCAAGAGGAAGTTTTTGTTGAACAACCTCCTGGCTTTGAAGATACAAAACATCCTGATCATGTTTTTAGACTTACCAAAGCTTTGTATGGCCTTAAACAAGCCCCACAAGCATGGTATGATAGACTCACTGGATTTTTGCTTCAAAATAACTATGTTAAGGGAAATGCAGATCCAACCCTTTTTATAAAGAAATATAAGAAAAACGTTTTGATTGTTCAAATTTATGTTGATGACATTATATTTGGTTCAACTCAGCAATCTTTGACTGACTCCTTTCCTAGTCTAATGAAATCTGAGTTTGAAATGAGTATGATGGGTGAGTTAACATTTTTCCTTGGTTTTCAAATTTCTCAAAAACCAGAAGGAACCTACATATCTCAACATAAGTATATTAAAGATCTTCTTAAAAAGTATGGTTATGACAAAACTAAGAGTATAAGTACTCCCATTGGTACCTCAAACTCTTTAGATCTTGATGAAGCTGGGAAACCAGTAGATCAAACGTCTTTTAGAGGTATGATAGGAAGTCTACTTTACTTAACAGCTAGTCGACCAGACATAATGTTTTCTGTATGCTTATGTGCAAGATATCAATCCAATCCTAAGGAATCTCACTTAAAGGCAGTAAAAAGAATTTTTCGCTACCTTAAGGGAACCATGGATCTAGGATTATTTTATACTTCTGGAAATGATTTTGTTCTAAAAAGATTTTCTGATGCTGACTTTGGTGGATGTAGAATGGATAGGAAAAGTACATCCGGAACTTGTCATTTCTTAGGAGATTCATTAGTTTCTTGGTCATGCAAGAAGCAACACTCTGTTGCACTCTCCACTGCTGAAGCTGAATATGTAGCAGCTGGAAGTTGTTGTGCACAAGTTTTGTGGATGCAACACACACTCACAGACTATGGCTTGAGTTTTACTAAAACTCAAATTTTGTGTGATAACACAAGTGACATTGCCCTAAGTAAAAACCCTGCACATCACTCCCGTGCAAAACACATAGATATTAGGCATCACTTTCTTAGGGATCACACACTTAAAGGAGATATTATTCTTCAGTTTATCGGAACGCAAGATCAACTTGCTGACATTTTCACAAAATCCTTGCCTTCTGATAGATTTGAATATATTAAACAAAAGTTAGGAATGATAACCGTAAGGTAATCTTCCTTAATTAACTTTCTGTTGAAAAAGTCTCCTTACAGTAATAAACTCCTTTTCATAGGGGGAGTACATTTGATTGCTTATTTAACAAAGTTTTTCAAAATTTTGTTTTCAAACTTTTCGGAACGAAAATTTCCGGAATAGAACTTTCGGAACTACCATTTTCCAGAATGGATATTTTCGTACAGAATACTTCTGGAATGAAAGTATTCGTATTGAAAATTTCCGGAATGGACAACTTTCGTACTGGGACTTTCATAACCAGATTTTCGTACCAAGTTTTGTTTTTCATATTTGAGTTTTTTGTATTGTGTTTTTCGTATTGAGTTTTTCGTATTGAGTTTTTCGTATTGAGTTTTTCGTATTGAGTTTTTCGTATTGAGTTTTTCGTATTGAGTATTTCGCATTGAATTTTACGTAGTCGTCTTTATATTACCCATTACGAATAACTTTCCTAAGCTAATCCGAAAGGTATGATTTCCTTACTGAATTTTTCGTAATCATATTTTACTTGCTGGCAATTTCTTATAGTTTGTTTTTGGTTTTTGGATTTCTTAATTCTTTACTTTAATAAAACCTCAAAAAGATCGGATTCAAGCTTTCAACCGTCAGATCTAATCGTAGATCATTCTAAACCGTTAGATCAACCGAGGAAGTTGAACCGTCATCCCAATGCCTATATAAAGGGGACCCTATTTTTCTCGTCCCACATCGATTTCAAGCTTTTGCGTGCTGAAGCTCTGACTCTCTGATTTAAGGCCGTTCTGAACTACAGATTTTCAGTTCCGAACTTCAGCCTTCTCAGTTCTGAACTTCTCAGAGACTTCTAATCCGAATGTCTGCAGAGTTAGCTTCTCAAGAAATGTCTTCAACCAAGCCCATTTCTCAGTGGTTAGTCTACATAGAGGTTAGTTCATCCGAATTTCTTCAGCAACTATGATTCTATTATATCAAAATATATCAAGCTGAATGGCTGGGAAGATGTTGCGGTATCAAAAACCGGCAACCAAGATGAAGTCTACCCTGACTTGCTTGTCGAGTTTTATGAGTCAGTTTCTTTCTTCATGGAAGATAATAGAGAGAAGTTTTCCTTCAAATCGTATGGCAAGACATATAAGCTATCTTACACCAAGGCTGCAAGCTTGGTAGGGTTGAATTATGAAGGTGAAGCTGAGTTTATCTCGCATGTTCTGCCAGACTCCTTGGGTAGTTTCAACAAGGAGAAAGCCTTAGAAATTCTCGGATTGGATGATGACAAGGCTCCGAAAATTGCAAGTCTTTCTACAAACTTCCGGATTCTGGAGTTATGGGTGCAAGGGCTTATCGTACCGAGAAAAGGAGACAAGGATAGCTTGAAGAAGAGTGAGATATACATCTTGGATTTCCTGATAAATCTAAGAAAGTTCAACTTGATGAAGCATATTCTTCTCAACATTGATAATTTGAAGAAGGGGAATCTGAGAGCTCAGATAGTGATGTACCCGGCAATATTGTCGAAGCTGATAGTTCGGTGCCTAGAATCCTTCAAGGTTGCTTGTACTTCTAAGCCGAAAGTTTGCAAGATCATGTTGCTCAGTGATGCAACTCTTAAAAGGATGAATATAGCTTTTAACAAGGAGTCAGGGAAGTTCATTGATCTACCTCCTCAAGTAGAAGTGACTCCGAAAGTGGATGATCCGGAATCATCCAAGCCGGTAAGGAAAAGGAAGAAGAAAGAAGTGGTAGTCGATGCTGAGGAACCTAAGTCTAAGGAAGTCCATTCCGCACCTCCTAAGCCTAAGAAGAAGAAGACATATACTGATGAGGTTGCAGCGAAGTGGAGAGCTGACAAGGAGAAGAGGAAGGAAGGAGATCCGCAGTTCGGATTGGATCCTGCAGAAGCTAAGGCTCTGAAAGAAAAGGCTGCTGATGAACTTGAGAAGAAAGCTAAGGAAAAGAAGCTGAAGAAGAATTTGTCAGAAGCTGAGGCTGTGCAAGCGTTGTTAAAATTTAATGAAATGGTTTCAGCAACCATTCCCGTTCCGAGATCTTTTTCTCTGGAATATCTACCTGAGACTCCAGGAAGAAATCTTGTTACTCTGGAAAAGGCTGTTGCTACTGAGGAAGTAGAGCAAGTGGAAGATGTTGAAGAAGCGGCTGAAGGAAGTGGTGTGACAGGAGATGTGCTCAAACAAGTAGATGAATATAAGGGAACTCCTTCGGAACACCTCTCGCTCCGAACATCTGAAGCTCAATCTTCAAAGCTTGCTACTCCTGCAATGGAAGAAGAAAAGGGAGAAGAAGAAGTTACTTGTCAAGAACATATTTTACTTGATGCTGCTCAGATGGGAAACGTAGAAGCCAATGTTCAAGAAGTTGCTGATGAGGAAGATAAAATTGTTCAAGTCTCTGATAGTGAGAACAGATCTCCGGAACAGGTTTCAATTACGAAAAAAGATAAGGGAAAGCAAATTCTTGCTGACACCACGAGTTCAGAAATGAGTATGAGGAAGGAAGCTGGTAGCTCTTCTAAGAGGAAGTTGGAGCTTATTGAAGAAGAAAATTCTCCTAGCAAGATGTCAGATTCGGAGTCATCATCGTTGGGGCACGATTTTGTTGTTCAGTCCTTGAAGAAGTTGGTGGGAACCATTCCGACCTTCTCCAGTATAGACTCTAGATGCCACATGCTTCAACATACGATGAATCAGAAAACCGACTCCGTATCCATGGTTATGGATAAATGTGTTGAGATAGAAGCCCAGTTCAAAAATTTCTTTATTGGTTACGAAGCCCATAAAAGATCTTGCAAAAGGATGACAAGCTGGTCGAAGAAGAATGTGGAATAGATGAGGTTGCTGGATGAGTTTCAAGAAAATGTTAAGGATGCATTTCAAACCGAGGACAAGAAGTTTCATGAGATGACTGCATCTTTCGATGAGAAATTGACAGAGGAAAAGAACATTCGGAGTCAGGAAGTAAGAGATCTGAATGGAAAGCTCAACTCTGTTAATCAAAGTTGGAAATTTGAAAGGGATCATCGGATCAATTTTCTAGAAAGAATGAAGGCTCAGGAAGAGAAGATGAAATCTCAGGAAGAAAAATTGAAGGCTCAGGAAGAAGTAATTGAGGCCCAGTCAGCAAGAATAGTTGCCTTAGAAAAGCAAGCAGAGGAAGATCACAAAGACCTCAAGAAGATCAAGACGATTCTTAAGGGGCTCATGTCAAAGGAGAAAGATCCGAAATGACCAATCCGATCTTTTTGTTGTAATTTTTTTTTGTTGCTGACTTTACAAATCTAATGGAAATTGTGCTTGTTGTTTCGTTTGTTGTCATTACTAATCTTTCAGGTACTTTGTTATTTTTTTCCATTCCCTCCAATTCTTTTTGAAAATCACAAAGGGGGAGAAGGAAAAGATCCTTAAGAAAAAGAGGAAACTCTAATAAGAGTTTATCAAAGAGGGAGAAAGGAAAAATACCCAAGGAAAAAGAACTCTAATAAGAGTTTGTTTAAGGGGGAGTTTTTCATAAAGAAACATCACTCCGGAAATATGAATACGATCCTTAGAGTTTCAAAGCCTAAGGGGGAGTTAGTCGTATTCATCTATATTCTTAAACCAAGGGAGATAAGCTTTAATATGTTTCTTTCTTCTTAGAATAGCTTTTTCGTAAGGATGTTTGTGCTTTCCAAAAAGGGGGAGATTGTTGAGTCAATAAGGTTTTCCTTATGAATTTTCCATTCCTTCTTGTTTTGAAAATCACAAACACCTTATCTTTAAGAAAAATCGCTTTTGTAATAAAAAATGCTTTCTTAAGGAAAATTGCTTTTATAAGGAAAATTGCTTTCTTAAGGAAAATCGCTTTTATAAGAAAAATTATCCTTATCATATTTTCATTAATATTTTTCTTAAGTATGAAATTCGGATTCACTTTCTCGGAATCATTAAAACTGATAAAAAGCATTCTGTTTTAGGATTCGGTTCTGGACAAGAACTATAAGGAAGTTTCATTCCGAATTCCGGATATGAATTCTAACTAAGTTCTATTCAAGATTCAGGATACGAATTCTGAAGAAGAATTCTCCTTACGAATTCCAATGAAGAATTCCCATTACGAATTCTAATGAAGAAATCTCATTCCGAATTCTCATTACGAATTCTAATGAAAAAATCTCATTCCGAATTCTCATTACGAATTCTGAAGATGAATTCTCATTACGAATTCCGATGACGAATTCTCATTACAAATTCCGATGACGAATTCTCATTACGAATTCTGATGACGAATTCTCATTATGATTTCTGATGACGAATTCCTATTCCGAATTCCTACTCCGAATTCTCATTCCGAATTCTCCTATTAAACAGAATCTGATTATCATTGTTTTATACACTCTGAATTTATTCACTCCGAACCTTCACTCCGAAATTTCTATTCCGAACTTTTATGTTAGAGTTTAAAACGATGTCGTACTTTCTGTTACACTTACTTTGTTATAAAACGATGTCGTCCATTTTGTTATAAACTAACCGTTGTCTAAGTGACACATGTACAGGTCCCTCCGAACTTTAAGGAAAATATGACCGTTGGAGAGGAGCCGAACTTACCTATAAATAGGAGCTCATTTGAAAGAGCTCGTAACGGATGGATGAACAATTTGGACTTTGTGCATACATGATGTTGAAGTGATTTCTAGAGAGAGAGTCTCTTATAAAACTCTCAAAGCTTCGTGCAACTCCGAATGTTGGTGATTACATTCGAGGGCTTCCGAGGATAGGAAGACAGAGGTGCCGACTACCTTAAAGATCGAGGGCTTTCTTGCTGAGAAAGACAGAGGTTGCCGACTACCTTAAAGATCGAGGACTTCCTTGCTGAGGAAGACAGAGGTTGCCAACTACCTTGAAGTTGAGGGCTTGCGGGGATAGCAAGACAGAGACACCGATCTTCGTATCGAGGGCTTACCCTGGTGTGGGTAAGACAGACTTGCTTGAAAGTATATATCAAGGGACCTTTATCCAAGGTTGTTGGATACCCTTCTCTTTGGGTTAAAAGACTATTATCTTGTTACTAGTAGTTTTACTACTTGTCTTTATTCCGCTGCAATTTTTATTTTAAGGAAAGTATAACTTTCTTATACTTCCTTACTTACTCTGATTAGTTTAGATTCTATACGCTTTAAGGTATAATCTTATATTGTAACTTTTGTTAAGTTTCAAATTCCGGAATCATATTTCCAGAACCTTCTTTTAGAATCCCTTTCCAAGTTCAGTTCGGTGTTAGAGGTGTTGTGAATTTACTTAGTTTAACTTTGTTAAACTTAGCCTTTCCTTTTCTTAAGGAAACTCTAGTTATTCATAACTAACTTTAAAGGTTCCAAAGGAATTTTTAAAGTATACAATTCACCCCCCCCCCCTCTTGTATATTGAGCATCTCATATTATATTTCGATCCTACACATCTCTCTAGGTGCCACCCTCAATAACAATATATAGATTTTAATGCAACTAAAATTCCTTTGTCAACTCAGACATAATTTTCATAACCATATCTGGGTCTCTTTCCATGAATCGCATAAAGCTGGAGTAGTTCTATCAAAACATCTCCCTTTAATCATCGTATGTAATGATCGGTGCCACAAGTTACCTAACAGGGAAAATATTCCATGGAATTCCCCCCGGTCATTCCCTCCATAAGTGTCTTAGAGGCCTACCATCTATAAGTCTAAACACACATATCAAGTCCCATAACAAAACCTTATAAAATTTATATAACTGAAAATAATCAAAATAATTCTATCTCCCCCGCCACACCACATGGTCAAAACTGATGCAATATCACTACCGTTAACCATCTTGAACCTAGGTTTTGGTTAAAAAGGGTAAAAACTCTATCATAATCATCTTTCTCATTTAGAAACCCAAATATTATCATTTTGTATTAATTTTATACCCTTTTTCAACTAATTTTGGAACCCTTTTTCATTTTAATCTCACAATAAATAAAATAATTCAAGTCCAATACCATACTCTTAACCTATTCTCTCATGCGTACAAAACAAGGTGCATATCACAATATACTTGAGTACCTATAATAATGCATTAAGACTAATCTCTCTCAAAATTCAGGGCCATAAATCCATAATAAAAAATAATTAGAAACAATAACCACATAATGCTGCAATCTTTTCAACCAAGGTGAAATAATATTATGCTTTAACAGAAAACAACAATTACATCAATCCCAACCCGAGTACTTCGGTTTCCCTCCAAACATGGGTTTCCAACTCCCAAAAATGAGCTCATTACCAAGCCCCCATTTTTCTAGTCTCTTGTCTACCATTTTCAATAGAGTATGAAAAAATAAAAGGAATGAAAACAAGATCCTTTGATACCACTTTGTTACATCCCATACCCGGATCTATGAAATGGTTCCCAACGTCTGTTCGCCACATGAACTGAAGTTCCCCTATTCATATGCCTGAGTCCACCAACAAGCATCAAGGTTCTGATAAATCATTATTGGGGAGACTATACAATAATTTATTAGATTAAAATTCTAGAATAAATATATAAACAAAAGTAGAATCATATATAACCATAAAAATACTCATGTCACAAGATTAAAAAAATGGAAATAAAATACTCAACTGAGAGGGAAATAATTTTATACTAATATAAGTGTTAAGAGTTAGATATTCAACTAAAAACAAAGACACTGTGACTCCCCAAATGGGCCTCGAACCATGTCTCATTCCCTCCTCCAATCTCCATCCCCAATCAACCACCTATCCCACAGACTTTCTCTTATCCCGTCCTGGAACCATATAATCTATCCGGGTACTGATTAGGAAAACCTAAGAGGGTGTAAGTACAAATTAGTATTCCACCACCAATGGTGTATGAAACAATTCCATTAAAATTATAGTGCATGAATTTATATATGTAATAAGTACAATAAAATAATCAACAAGTTATCACATTTTCTATTATTATTATCTAACTACATTTACTCTAGGGTTTCTAAGGATACCCATACAACAATACTAACATCTTCTCATACTAGATCCCTAAGCATTCCTTAGTTAATACAATATCTTAATACCTAATTCTAGATTAATGTTGAAATATTCAAGGTGCTATGATATCTTAGTACCTAATTTGACTCCTGTTGGAGTTCTAATATTCTAATGTGAGTCCAGAAAAAAAGTGTTCCATTTTTCAATTATAAACTTTCACATTTATAGTTCACATTAAAAAGTTTCCAACATTACAAATATAAGTAAGATGACTATGTTACACTAATTAATCCTCAATAAAATGATAATTCTATGATTCTTTTTACTCATATGTATAATGACAAGGTTTCCATGTATACTTCACATTAGAATAACCATGTCCCCATTCTTGTACACTTCAGTATGATGACTGTGTAACCATTCGTAATTCTCAATTTATAATGACCATGTTACCATTCATAAAAGAGTAATTGATTCATAAATTAATTATTCACGTCAATTCTATTACATATTCAGCAATTATTTAAATACATTAAATTCATTAGTTTACACAATAATTAACTAAATGACTATATCCCATTAATTGATTCATTCATTCATTAATCATCATCACTAATCATATTATATAATTAATTTTCTATAATATATTATCTCATTCTAATTCTCAACTCTTCATAATTAATACTACAACTAATTATCTATATCCAAATATCAACGCATATAATAATTCACAATTAATTATCTCATCTAAGACAATTTGATTTTTCATAATTAATATCCCAATTAATTATCTAGATTAAAACCACTATCTATTAAAACCAATTTCACCAAATTTTTTACCTATAAGGAATCCCCTTATCGAATAATTAATTCCCCAATTTATCACATATTTCAACAAACTTTCAATAAATCAATTGGTCAATCTAATTAACTTAATTTATGAAAAGAAGTTGAAAAACAAAGTTCTAAATTTTAAATTTATATATATATATATATATATAATCAATGACTATGTGAATTCGATTTAGACCACCAAACACAATTATTGGAAGGATTTTTTCCCAATGTAAATCCCCAAAATCCATTAATCATAAGGATGTTGATAAAATTTTTAGATCTAAATCCCTAAACCAAAATCAATATCAATGATGTCCTGATCTTATAAATGTAGATCTAGATGCATAATAATAGATCTAGATCTCAAAACAATTGTTTATATCAAAGTAAGCTGTGTATATCGTCCAGTAAAAGATCAATGAATGATTAAAAAGAATGGGATAAGCATTGGGGTGAAGTCCACTTACCCAGAGAAGACAATATTTTTTATTCAGGCTTTATATATTGAAAAAAAGTGTTTATATGGCAATGGAAACCCTCTGGATCGATATGAGGACCTTACATTACACATTAGAATGTAAAATTTCATGTTAGGCCCATGTATGAGATGAAATAAGTCATTAAAGGTTGAAAATGAGTGAGATCTATAATTTTAGGATCTCATAGTTGATTCATGAACAATTTAGTCACACTGTAAGAAAAACCATGTGCTAACCCTGAGTTAGCCACTTCTTCATGGTGGAACTTCACACAACTACCTCGCACGACCTTTTAAACCATTCTTTAACCATGCCGAATATGCTTCCTCAAAGACGACATGTTACATAGTTTCTCCTATGCAGCCGCACAATTGGTTCAAACCATGTCATAATTATGTACAATAGCTATTTCTCCATAATTAACTTATACTTCTCCCAAATATACCCCAAGATGTAACTTCCATAAATATTACTTCTGTAAAAAAATATTCTAGAATCTAACTTGAGATAACCCAAGAAAAGGTCTTGATCTTACAATGGCATCTATAGAAATGTTCATTTTTCATATGTGAATGTTGAAAAAATTATAAATGTAAATTAATTATTAATAGGTAAATTTATTTTCATAATATAAATTTGGGATATAATTTTATCAAATTAATGTTAGTATATTTGGATTTATTTTACTTAGAATATTAAAATGTAGGTGATATGTTTTTTTGGGACAAATGATATAAATTTTGTAATAATAGTATGAGTAGAATCCAGAATATATATTGTTATCGAAATATAATTATTCTATTGATTAATTGAAATGATTTTAAATGAAATCATTATGAAAATATTTTACACCCATTTAATACTCATCCATTTCATGGAACGATGAGGTTGGAAACATAGTAGATAAAAAGAGCTTATAACCCTCATTATAATTTTTTTATTTGACACTGTCAAGTCATCAAATCACATATTTAGTGAAGCAATGAAATATATTTTATAACTAAATATGGGAGTCCAATATTCTGGTCAGAAAAAAATATTTTTGTAAATTTTAAACTCATAGTGTCATAGGGATTATAATACAAAAACTATAATTATTTATACATGATGATTTTTACAGTGACATATTTGTTTGGGGATTGTAAAAAAATAAAATCTATATTATTGGGGACTTTATTTCTTGGAGAGGGTTATGTTATATGGTAAAATAATAAAAAAATTAGTTAATACTATCATAACTGAATTAGATTATTTTGTTTTTGTACATGAATGTAAAAATGATTTACCCAAAAAAATTATGATGGTAGATTTAAATATTTTCATTGAGAATCCATTGATGATACATTATGATATCAAGAGATGTTTGAATCTGAATTTTAATCCAGTATAGAATTCATAATTTATGAAATAGTAAATATGTTATAATTTAATTTATAATAGATTAAACAATTTATATATAGTACTGGAATATATCTTTTACTCAAAATTGGATTTACAGTATATCAAAAAATAAAATATCAATATATATTTATTTTTAATAGTGGAGGAAACACAACATTCTTCCCTCATTTCAATATAGATGTTGTGTGGAATCCAACCCCCATAGAGAATTTTATTTCTTTTATAAAATGTTGCATAACCTATTGACACAAATATTTATCATATGGGAAGATAATCCTTTACAATAAGGGAGAATTCATGATTAATTTTAGTTTCATGAAAATTATAATGCAAAATGGGATAGATTTTTAAAATAGTAGATGTAGATTAGAATTTTGGAGGAATTAATACATGTCACTTAGAAAGAAATGATTAAATATTAGGTTTAAAATTCTCTAAAAAATATTACCTTATCTAGTATTGAATTGAATGAAACTTCCACATAGATAAATGAAATTATATTATTATTTACAATGTATGTGGGGAGTTTTAAATAGTAATTTTTTATTTAGAGTTTTTTGAAATTTTATTCTTTTAAATATAAATGGAGATGATTGATTTTACCTTTTAATTTTATTTATTTTTAAATTTACTTCCAATAATGGATTGAAATCATAAGATTTTTTTGACATATTTTTTGATCTTATGTACAATTTTATTACTTTATTATTTGATCCATTAATATTTTTATATCATTGTTTTAAATTTTATGAGATCCCGGAATTCAAATTGTAGTGAATTTTTAGTATATTTAATTTATATAATCATCATTGTCCATATCAAAAATTATATTATTTATATTCATGATCAATACGTATGCATGAATGTATGTGTTACAAGGATCTATAATAATCATGAATTTCCCGATTTAGTGATCATTTTTAGGAATAATGGCACGTATAACGATCATTTTCCCAGAATCACGATTGTTTAAAATTTACTATTTATATCATATAGATCATTCATCCTAAAAAACTAATATTTTAAGGTTGAGAAATAAATATTATCTATAATGATGATTTATAAAGATTTTATATAAAGAAGGGGCCATAAGTATGATTTTTTCATGATGGAAATTATATGCTTTCATAAGTTTAATTTTCCTATGGAGTTAAAAACACTAATCATAAAAGAAATCTTTGTATTTCAGAAAAATTAAATTTAATATTTTGTTGAATTTTATTTATGTGAATATTAAAAAGGGTGATTTATAAAGAGATTTGAAATAAGTTTCATGTTTTTTTATTGAATAAGGATATTGTTATACAAGATGTTCCAATTCATGGATCATTTCAATAAATCATTGCTGGAATGTGAATATAATGTTTTTACCCTCTTTTAAAGATTATATAACAACTCTCAGTTGATTATTTTTTTATTATAACAGTGATTTTGAGTATAGATATAATTATTAATTAGATATGGTTCCCTATTCGATAATAAAGTTAAATAATATGATAGTTTGGGATGATTAAATGGATTGATTAAAATAAATTATCTTGGAATTTTTACATTCATTATTATAGAATTATTTTATAAACAAGTGAGTTAATGAGTTTTCACATTTTATTTTTATTGTTTTTTCAATGGGATTGAAGAAAATAAATGTTTTATAGAAATATTTTATGAAAAATGTTGTTAAAAATTTAGTCATATTATAATATCATGGTGGAATGATGTTGAAAAAAATTGAAATATGAAATATGAAGTAAAAGGGTGTATGGATATAATGAATTAATACCAATGATGTTTCATATTAAAAAGAATTTCTTGAAATAAATTAATTCTATGATTATTTTTTGGAAAGAATATAGGGAGTATTCCATGAACTAAAGAGTGAATTAAATTATAGATATTTATATTTGGATATCAATAATGAGTCAAAAAATAGATCTTGACACTAGTTATCTCTATAGAAGACAAAACATATTGTGGCCTAAGAATTCATTGATTTGAGATGGATACGATTTATCAAAAGCACATATATATACATATATATTAGATTAATTTTGGAACGAAATATACTATCCACATATGTATAATAAATATCTTTTGAATCATAAATTTTGGATTTTATATAATTTAACATGATTATTAGAAATTATTACATCTAAAAGTGACATTTAAATGCACTAATGATGGAGTTGTTAAAAAATGATCAAAATAAATTCTATCTCCCTTATCTATAATAAAAAAATAATTATAGGTTAAAATATATTAAATCATATTTAAAGACAAAAAATTTATAAGAAAAACTCAAAACCTCATGTGATTCGACATTTATCATGTTAATTAAAAATAATCCAAATATTTCTTCATTAATGATACTTTTTCTTTTATATCTAACTGAAATAATTTATAATAATGTGTATAAATAAACTCCATAACACAACTATGACATGTAAATTATAAGAACATATTTTATCACAACATATTTCTATATCATTAATCGCAGAAATGGAATAGTTTTAAATTAAGGATTTCAGTTCATTGGTTATAGCAATTCCTATTGATTTCATATCAAATAGTTGTTATTTTTACAATCTTAAATTAAAAATGATAATATTTTATTTTAATTATATTTCCATAAATTCTTATTTTACAATATCCTAAACATTAATAAAATATTTCATCTTCTACTATAAGTATCAAGTGTTCATTATCTAACCTTTATGACACACTAAGCCACAACACTTCCAAAAAAATCGTGAACTATAGATTTTATAAATATATTTATAAATTTTTTACACCCAATAAGCCTAAATTTTTTTAGAACTACATTATATAGAATATTTCTGATGATGTGTTACAATAGATTAATATTATCTATAAAAAATTTAAATAAAAATTTCCTAAAATGATATGATTAATTTTAATAAATTATTGAGTAGTGTTCATCTCTCTTATATCTACCATATTTACAAAAACTATCCCCTAAATTCTCATCATTTTTATTTCCCACATAACTTTTTTATGGTTAATTATTTTAATCATATTTTTATATAAAATACCATGATAAGTGGATGTATTTTTATAGGAAAATTTTTAACTTTCATAATCACCTATGATGTCTTTATCCATATATTAATTCAACAGGTTATCGATGAATATGAATTTTATAGATATTTTCATCATCAATACCATTAATTTATTTTTTAATCTCACCTATATATGTAGTTTTTTTTATTATGGATAAGAAAAATATTTTTTGAAAATTTTGGTCAGATTTAGTTTATTTTATATATGAAATAAATAAATTAGAATGTGAAAAAGATTATTTTATGATGGATAAACATTTTTTCCCAACCATGGATAATACCTGTTGATCATCAATCCGCTAGAAAAATTGAATGATCTCAAAAGTGGTTTCTAGAAGGAGTGGTAGACATAATATATGATAATGGAGATGAAAACTAGTCGTTATAGTGCGACAAGATAATAATCCAATTGTAGGGTAGAATTTTGAGAGTATCAATGAATATACTATAGGGAATATAAATTAAAATTTAAAATTTTCATTTTTCATGATAATTGTTACAAAAAAGACACTAAAATGAGTTCACGTGTGATGTAGAAATTCATAAGTGGGTCGTTGTTTAAAATTATAAAAACTTGTATAGGACTATATGATATGGAATCTACTCACTCATCCTTTATATAGATAGGGGTTTCATGTGGTGTTTTTTATAGGGTTGTTATGATTTTTCATTTACATTTGGACTCTATATATAATGATATAAACTCCAATATATAATTTTATGATGTCTAGAAGAAAATATTCACCTATATTGTATAGAGTATCACCTCAATATTTAATGTGAATTTATTGTGGTGTGGTCTATTAATATACACGATATTATTTTAATGTATAGAAAAGGGAATTTTTCATGGGACTATTTTACAATATTGGATGAAACCACTCTATTATGAAGATTATTATAGATTATGACATGTTTCCTAACTCTTGTACTTATTAGTTCAGTAAAACTATTGTACCTTCCTTATAACTACTACCTAATAATGGGAGATAATGTACTACATAAAAAATATTATACCATATGTATATGTTGATCTAACATGGATGAAATATAAGTATGATGATTTCTGTATTAGAGTTTCTTACAATATATTTTTTTCATGGTTTGGTAGAGATTCAAAAATGATATATGTCTTTTTCATCTTTATTAATTGTATCCATGATATAGAACAACATCAACATCACATCCTTAATTAATTGAGACAAGAAAATTTTGAATTTTATTAATTGTTTATGTTAGTGATGTTGGATTGGATGATATGTTTTTTATATTTTCCCTTGGTTTATCAAATATGTAATTGAATATTTTTTATATGTAAAAAAATTCATGTTCATACTAATAAAAATAAAATTATTTCCAATTTCACAAAAATAAATTATTCCATCGGTTTTGGTATTTTTTCGATGCAGTATTAAATATAGACTAACAAGCATTTATAAATGTGAATTCCAATATTTTTGGAATATAATTAGATTATTCAAAGGTATAATTTGATTTATAAAATATATACCTATAATATGGATTTTTGATTCCAAAGTCAAAATTATAAAAATGACTACAAGTCACCATTAAAATGGATTATCCACTACGGGGTTCAGATCCGGGAATAAGTAATCCCCATAAATGTTTGAAAAACGACATTGAAATCTAAAAATTTACGATATTGTTTTTTTATATATTTATTGTATAAACATTTTCTTCTTGTAATAGTCTTTTAAATATAATTAATTTATCATTTATAAGTTTAATAAATATATTTTTATTATATTTTATATTCTCCATTGCAAGATTTTGGGTTCATTCATGACTTACAAACACATAACTATGTGTAGCGCTACTCACAGTGTAGGGTATAGCTGATGGAAGGGTGTGTACAACTTATGTAATATATATTATTCATCTATGATGTGTATTTTTAAAAATTCTTATTATTTATTATATAAAAAAAATTGTATCCCTTTACCACATAAAATATTATCTTTGATTAATGTTTATATGATAATATATAAAAGGGTAATTGTAGATTATGAGACGACCTTATCTATAATCATATCCATGATATAGAACATAATATATCTAGGTCTTAGATGATTAACTATGAATGTGTAATTAAAAAGAAATATATAATTTTTTAACAAACTATGTGGATCTATGTACTGAAGGAGTTACCCAAATTATTGATCTGAAAAGCCTCATGAGTGAATGTGACCTATATCATTAAATCATTCTTTCACATGATAAGTTTAATTTAGATACGTATATTTTTATTTAAATCTTCTAAAAATTAAGTGAATCTTAAACAATTAACATAGAGGGTTGTACTATGATTCTAAATTTATATTTTTTATGACCACACACATTCATAACAATATAATTTTTGGGTTAGTACTATGGGAAAAAATAAATTCTAAATATTGTTTGTTGTGGGAAAATAACACATCCCCATTTCTTTTAATTTCATTAAATGATACTATTGTATAACCAAAATTATTATTGATCAGTAAACTAATTATATAGATAAATTTAATTCATACAACATTTATTTTTTCTAATTTATTTTTATAAATTGTTTTTTGATTTTACTTTTTAAATTTCTGTGGGATTAGGTATAGTAATCTTTATGATTTAAATTTTAATGAAAAGAGACCACATAATATATTTAATGAAATTATATGGCCTCTATGAATGATTAAATAAACTGAATATGAAATATAACAAAAAAATTTAAATCACATTCAAACACAAATGGTAATTATTGACAGTCCCATGTATTGAAGAAGTGACCATCACTAGGGGGTTTGGGAAGTGTGGGTGCTCCTGGTGAATGCAACAAATTAGTTAGCTAAATCGATGGAATATACAAATTTTGAATATATATTTGAGGTAAGACTATGAGAGATATAGGACAATGACACCAAGATGTGGGCAAAATGCGGGGGGTCTTCCAAACCTGAAGATGAAGTTATGACGAAATTAATGAATGAAAACACACATAATAATTAAAAAAAATTAAAAATTGATTTATTGGAGGAATAAGACACGAAATAAAATAATTAAATTAGGGAAGAAGGTATAGAATTATAGTCATATCTTGAATAATTCAATTAATCATAAATATTAAATGATTGGAAGGAGGAGTTCTTCATGGTTCATAAAATCAATGATTATCTACTACATTTATATATACAATTCATATCATGGTAGAACTTATTGGAAGTAAAAATATACACAAAAGGAATAAATGGGGAACCATTTAACTGGATTAAGAGAATTCATTACTCATTTGAAATTGTAATAGGTTAAAAAAATTTCATTCCTTTTCACATAATATATTGGTATCTTATTATTATATTTTATCAAACAATGGGGTTTTTGGTTGTAAAAATTATTATTTTTGGATTCTTATAAATTAGTTATAACATTAGTTTTAGATTTCTACTAAGGATTTCATATGTATTCATTATTAATTTTTTATTGAATTTATTTTTATAAAAAAAATTAATATTATGATTTTTATAGTCTAATGAGGAAGGAGTACTATGAAAGGAAAAAACATCCCAACTCACCAGAAAATTCAATGAATTTCAATGAAAACAATCCATTCTAGAGATCAAATTCATGGGGATACATTAAAAAGGGTTAAATTTCAGTTTCATTATAAATTTTTAACATTTATTATTGGACCAATTCATTCATATTTTCAGGATTTAACATCACATTGGAATAATTTTAGGTTCAACTCTCATGTTTACTATTCTGGATGATTTCTTGGATACCCTATATGATTTTTTTCACCCATTTTGGATCCTGTAGAAACCATCATATTTGAGATATATTTCGTTATGATTTTTTATTAATCATTATCATATATGTTGGAGATAAAAATATTTTTTTTATAAAAATACATTTTTATTTTAATTTATTTTTTCTATGAAAATACTGATACTGATTCGATTATTTATTTTTATTCTAAAAAAATTATTGAATAAATATCACAATTCATGTAATCAAAATTTTGACAAATTTTTTCACATTCCTAGGATGGTTATTATTATTTTTTAAATATTATGTTTTTTTTAAATTTATCTAGAGAAAATATAATATTAAATAATAAAATAAATATATTTTTCTTCTAATAGAAGGAATATTTTTTCTGCATTAAAATTGTTGACATTATTTACTAAGAAAATTAGTTTATTTGATGGTGATTCATACACAACATGTTATATTTTGTGATAATATTTTAAAATAATTATATACATTGAATGTTACCAAATTATATTCCTCTTTATCCCTAAAAAATTTAGTCATTGGTTTCATTTTTATATTATTAATTATTCCATGAAATTGGCTCCCGGGTTTTTCATGGCATAGGTAGCTGATATTTTAAAAAATGATTGTGGGGAAGAATATTTAGATTATTTATGGATATGGTATAATAAAAAGTCATTCATTAGACTAAAATTTTGGGTTAATAGTTTTTTACAAGGAATTGATGAAAATAGTTTTCAAACAAAGAGATAAACTGTTCTAAAAAATCATGCGGAAAATAAAATGGTGAACTAAATCCATTAATAAGATTCTATATTGAATTTAAAACTTATATTAAATTTACAATTTAAACTATTTGATTTAATTTAATGTATTTGTATTGTTTAATTATTTTTTATATTTTTTATTAAATATCTAACATGTATTGTTAATAACCAAAACACTTATTTACATTCCTATGAGATGAGTTTTTAAAAATATTACCCATCTACCCACAAAATAAATATTAATTTGAAACTATATAAAAATCCCCCATGTTTTTTGTAATTTACTTTCTAATAAAAATTTACATGACTATTAAACATATAGATTAAGAAGATATGAACAATATTTTTTATAAATCTGATAAAATGATCATGAGTGATGTGTGAATAAATATTATAGAATAGAAATTAACATGTATTATGAAAAATATTCAATTGTTATATGATCAGAATTGAAGTGGTAAATTTTAAAGAATTTGAAATTTTACATGAAATATGATTTAAAAATTATTTTTGTGTAATTTTTATAACATAAAAATCATATGTTATAACATAATATTAATTATTGTGATAATTTGAACATATGAAAAATTAATTTTTCTATCACTTATAATTGGATATTTAGGATTTTCATAGTGAAAAAAATGATATATGTGTGTGGGGTTTTGATATAAATAATTTAGTTGATATTATCACAATTTGTTTCACTGCAATATTTCATATTCTTCTATATTGATGATTTTTTTGTATTTAAAGTATTTATATATTATTTTGAGGATTATTTATGGATTTGACCTATTATTTAATGGAACAAGATAAATTTAGAAAGATAATGTATTTTTCTACTGATTGAGATGTTTTATGTCGAGAACCAACCTCGAATAACTAGAGTATCCATCAAATTATGGTTGAGATCGTGGAAATTTGTTAAAACAAAAAAATGTAGCGTAGGATATATAACTGTAGTGGACGTTGTGTTGTTTAGTTAAGGGTGAGTGTATAGTAGTCCTAAAATTATTATGAACTAGCAAAAAAATAGTTGTTTTAATTTGGGTAAACACATTAGGTGTCGGACTATAGTTTTTTGCATGGTGTGTAAATTTATGAATTGGTTAAAATCATTAAATTAAAATGAATGATTGTACAAGTAAGAAATTTTTCTAATTAAATGTCACATACAAGAATCTATGTCATGATGTGGTTCTTCTCATATTACACATTATAGGTAATTATTGTGAGTTTTTATGTCACATCCTTAATGCTCTATCCATGTAGCAAATGACTACATAAGATGCGATATAAAGTTAATTCAGAAACTATGTGAAGGTAATAAGACACTGACCAACTAAAATGTATTTTTTATTATATAAATCTAGAAATTGATGTGCCTAACTTTTTTCCATTACATCATGAAACATTATTTTTTTCTATATAGTTATCAACTATTTGTAAAGATTTGTTATAGAAGGTATTCTCACTCATAATGAAAAAGTGGATGTACTAGGGTAGGTTTTTTGAATTACGAATATATGAAGGAGATTAAATTATTGTATTACATCAAAAAACATTATTTATCAAGGTAGAATGAGGCTTTCATGGAACCTAGAGCACTATAGGTTTATATTATTGGGTTATGGATAGAATATGGTAAAGATAATTTATATGGCAGATCTATGGAAGAATTTTCATCCTTTAGTTCTATAGATTATAAAATAGGTAGCCTCTTGGGATTTTTCTTGAGAAGAATAAAATTGAAAAAATAACCCCACACCACATGTTTTTTGTTTTCAGAAAATGTGAAATGATATAATTTAGTTCAAGATTTTTGATGTAATGTATATCTAGGAACATATTTTTCGATGACATGATACTATTTTTCCCATATATATTTATTTTTATGTGTTTTATATTCCATAATATGGTTTTTTCCTCCTAAAATAATGATTTATTTTTATAAAATCATTAATTCTCATTGTCATGTTATTTTTTCCACACATTAAGAAACCCCAATCAGGAGGGACTTATAGAAGTGAATTCCTATCTTTTAGGTATCAATAAAAATTATTATATATTATTATCTCACACATAATTATATTTCACTAATTATTTATTTAATAATAAAATATGGAATGAATAAAATAGACTAATAATTTTCATTTAAATATAATGTCAGCTACATTATTTTGGGTATTGATATGAGAATAACTATAAGCTTTCGACGGGAAAAAAGAGCAACATTTTTAGTTTTTGGTTTCCCCTTTTTATTATAATTAAATAATATTGTTATTAATATATTCAATTATTTTATGTTTTAAATGATTACAGAATACCTTTTAATTGTTATTTATACCCCCTCTTCAGTTAATTTGGGTTATCTCAAGTCCAAATAACATTCAACTTGGATTTCCTACTCTCATTGTGGATGGTGGAATTAATGGATGAGTTCTCAATACACATGTTCATTAAATTATTATTTGGTCATGATTTTCTAATATAAATTACTTTTGAAATGACCTGAAAAAGAATTATATCCCCTTGTTTTCTAGAGAGTGTGAGGTTGACTTGAGAAAAATCACAATGTTATATAAGTTAATGGGATAGAATGAGAAGACAATTAATATTATTACTATCTTGGGATTCAACTTCATAGATCATAGTCTCAAGAGATTTCTTTCTTCTATGGTATTGAACGGACTAAGGTTTTCAGTGGGTTTTCCATCAATGTAGATCTAATTATATAATAATGTCTAAAAATACAAAAATTGATTATTCTCAAGAGAATGGTTAAACTATTTATAATAAAGAAAAACTATAATTAGACTTCAATACCCCTCTCTTATTTCACCACATTAATTTATATTAATGAGCTCCTTAATGACATAATATTATTTAATTTAATTTAGTATTGTTTGGTTTCATTCTACAAATTGTTATTCAATATTTAATAATTATTATAAAAATTATGATTGGGATTACATGTTCATGACTGGTTTTATCCCCCATATTAAATATACAATGATTATTGGGATAATATTAGTTTCAGAAAGATATAAATTATATACCTTATCAACATTGAGTTATTAACAGTTTTGCATTGATATTTAGTTATATATTATGCAATATAGGGATAATTCAACTCTACCATTGAGATATAGAATTACATATGTGTTTAAGATAATATATTCTTTATTAAATTTAAAAAACTGAGTTACCTTCATCCAATAATTTTTTTTTTAGATTTTCAATCACATCTAGTAAGTAGATGAATATTTTAAATTTAACATTTAATATTTTTTTTTTGATTTTTAGTAATCTAAAATTCTTATAGCTATTCATAACCAATTCTATACAACTATACATGTAAATAAATAATTTTATGAATAAAAAATGATTATTAAATATTTATAAATAAAATTTATTATATCATAAATATTTTTTTATTAATATCTATAAAAAACATAATAGACATATGATATGTTTAAATAAATAATTTTCATCAATCCATAAGGGAATCCCATCCCCATATTATCCATTCCTACTAAGTGATTTTAATACTTTTTGACTATTAATTTATCAAAACTTTACCTTAATCGTATTAATTTTTGATCATTTTTTTCAGAAAATAATATTTATTTTATATTTTCCTATTATATAAAAATTATTACAAAAAATGGTAGTAAATATTTTGGGGTTTATCCTTTTTTTATATAAAACCATTGCAACATGAAAATTGTGTATTTGTCACATTATCAAATTTAAAATAGTTTTTAATAATTTTTATCAACATGTTTTGTTTTTATGAGTTTAGGAAAAATAATTGATTAGTTTTAGTATTTAGTTAAGGTAAATGGTAATCCAATAAATTAGATAAAACATATATCCTTTATTTATTTTAACTAACCATGAACACCCTAACAAGGGATCAACCACAAAATTTTCTAGTGAAATTTCAATATATTTGTTATAAACCTATAGAAAAAATTACACTAAAATATATTTTATAAGAAATAATCATACCAAAATATATATAAACCCTAATACATATAATGATTATAAAATCATATTAATGTGAATATCCCTATTATTGTTTCTAGGTTCCCCCTTAATGAGAATATTAATGCAATTGGAATATAGTGTGGAAACTGATTTTGATATTGTCAATACAAAATCATCTAAATCCTTGTTCGATGTAGTTAAAATAAGAAAACATCAATGTTAAAATATTAAAACCTCTATTAATTAAAACCTCATAAAATGTTTTTCACTTATTTATTATTCAAATTTATTGTACCATATAGAATATACATTAATTTTACACTATCATTTATTTTATGACCATCCAGTATCTTATCATCCATAAATAAGAGAAGTTTCATGAAATACACCACAAAACACCATAATTAAATGACAAATATTATAATTACACAAGATAAATATTTCCCATAAATATAAGAATCAACCCAATATATTTATTATCTATTTACCAATTTTACTATATAAATATTTTGATATACTTTCACTTCAAAGCATCCCTTTAGATTAACATAAAATACTTTTTCCCTCTAAAATATCCAATCCAAATACCCATGATAAAATATATACTTTTCTCTTATAAATTTTCAATTTCAATGATATTAATTGAATTTATTAATTACATAATACTAATAATAAAACACATCACCACTACAATAATCATTTCTATACAATAAATTTATTTTATATAATAATAACAATTTAAAACATCACATTTCATATTAAATTCTATAATATCTATTTCCTACATTAAATATTAGACAAATTTATTTGAAATTAATATCATCACAAGTTATAGACCCATCAGATACCTTGTTTTAAACACATATAATAAATTATGACACTATGACTTTACAACTCTTCTCTAATCTTATTGTTTCTATAATTCACTAGAGGAAAGTGGTGAAAGATTGAATAAATTTATTTCTCTAGTATTATGACACTAGTATAACTCCAAAAGTAACCTCAGTTATCAGATAATCAATTTTAAAAATTTAATTATTAATTTTTAGTCTGGGAAAATTTCAATATATCATTTCTTAATAGAAAATTAAAAAAATAGCCATTATATTATTTGGTAACTACCAATCATATAAACCATTGAAAGTGTCAAATATTTTTAAAAAACTTGTTTAATTATTAATTGTCACACCCTATTTATTTTTTGTTATAATTTAATTCATCTATTATGTTTAATACTATATAGAATATATTTTTTTTGAATAAATTTTTTTTATAATTATATTTAGTTTTTCATTAACAAAATTCATGAATTTGAATTATTCATTTCAAAAGACCATATAGAAACTTATCACAATTTTAATTTCTAGAATACTATTTCATTTCAATCAAAATTGATACTAAAAATGATTCATATAATTTTAAATGTGATTCCTTCTCGAGTTTATCAATTAATTTATTCATAGTTATGTTAATCCAAATAGTTATATATGGACACATATTCTTCATATTAGTTTTAAAATTCAAACATTCAATCTAAAAATCCTATATAAGTCTATAAGGATGTTTCATGATTGTTTCACTCTTATATTGTGTACTTTTCATAATTTTTTCAAGGCCATTATTTTGTGGTTTCATTGGTAATGAATTGACATAAATTATTCCCATTAAATTATAATTTATTGAAATCAATATTTTTGTACAAAAATCTATATTTAGACATCATCCTTTTTATATTTAAACTAAACACATTTTCCACTATAATTTTTGATCTAACATGACTTTTAAAAAATTAGATTTTAATTTAGTAAGTGAAAAATATATTTTTTATATAATAATATATGAATGTATCTTATTTTATAAATACATGAGGATAATACATTGATGTTAGTTATCGCACATTAGTATTATCGTTTTTTGGTTTCAGATAAAAAATATCCATCACTACATAGAATAAGAAAGTTAAATCTTCATTCCATGGATACAAAATTTATTTGTCATATAATATAGTTTCATGATATTTATTACACTATTATCTCTAGGAATATGTTCAAAATAATAGTAATTAAATCTAGATAGAAATTCAAAAATAAGAATTCAGTAGTATATGAATTTGAAATAATTTACATTTATGACATCCATAGAAGTTAAAATTTTCTATCCTTCGATCCAAGGACATGATTATGAAATAAATTTTTATCTATTATACACCAATTATATTATATTAATAAAAAAATCAAGAAATTCTCGTACCAAAATCATAATTTTCCCTTTTCATGGTAGAAA
Organism: Viscum album; assembly: GCA_963277665.1. Classification (NCBI taxonomy): domain Eukaryota; kingdom Viridiplantae; phylum Streptophyta; class Magnoliopsida; order Santalales; family Viscaceae; genus Viscum; species Viscum album. The sequence continues at coordinate 1,098,506,450 of OY728138.1, read as the reverse complement.
TCATACTTTTTTAAACATTTTAAAAAATCATCTACTAATTTGAAATTAAAAATCTAATTTTATTGTAATCCAATAAAATCATCACTGAGAATATGGAACATAAAATATATTACATATTAATAAGTAAAAAATGAATCATTTCATCAATATTTAATGTAATTATTCTAAAATTAGAGTTATTGATGAATTGAATAAAATATTATTCGCAACAACCTGTTTTTATCACCCTTCTAAAATTTTGTAGTTTAAAATGATCTCATGGATCATACATCTTGGTAGTGGAAATATTATATCACATTTAATTTCAATAATATATATAGAATAAGATGTATAGACCAACCATTTAAAATTTATTACATTCTCTTTATCCACTTCACTCGTTCAAACTTCTTGGCTAGGTAATTTACACTATATGTTGTAAAAATATATTATTCTAGTGAAAATATGGAAATATTTTGTTTCTAAAATCATTCATAAATTTTTAATCATGGTTATCAATAAAACACTATTTAATTTTTTATAGTCACTCATTATGATTACAATTACATCTCATCTATCTTGTGATGATGATAATAAGATCAATAATAATACAATTGTGATGTCCTAAGCCCAAATTCTACTTAATAGGTTCCCAAACCCCAATTGTCCACATGGCCTCAAGTACATCTCCCCATATTCCTGAAGCTGCCGACTAGAAGTGAGGTCCTAGGTGTGTCCCTGGGGAGACTATTCCTACACTACCAAAGTCTAGCACAATGAATAATTATAAATAATTGTAAATATAGTAATCAATATAAGTAATAAACAGATGACTAAAACTAAAGTAAAAAAAATAACTGATCAACTAACAATCATAAACACTATAATATGCTATTTAATTTATCTAGTAAACTTGGAAACATGGATGTAAATAATTATTCGTATATTCAGATACAAATTAGTAAAAAAGAAATACATAATATATCCAAAGCATCCCGAGATCCATCTCAACAATCTATGACCAGCATTATAAAAATATAAAAGGTAATAAATTCTCTGAATCCCTATTCTTCTATTTATCAAAACTATCATTAATGTAGTCTCCATGGGTAATAATGGATCCCCAATTGGGTGTGAGATAAATCATAGTGGTCCATAACCAACAGTGTTTATAACATCCATTCTTTATAATGTAAATTGTAATAGTTTGCAACCAAGAATATATAATTTAAGGAATTTAAATGTAACTAAATGCCAAAGTACCTTCTTCAACTCTCAATTACTGTCTAAACAAGTAATCATTTCATTAGTTAATTAATATCCAATATATATTAATATGTCACATGGGGAATACCTTGAACATACTTCATCATCTCGTTATAGTGGTAATAATGGATCCACTGTAAAACAAGGCCACATAAACCTCAAGGGTCGCAAACATAGTGGTAACTGCATCCTGGATAAGGGGTATGAGTGTAATCCAAGTATAATCATCCAAGGAATTCAATATATTGACTCTAATTTTGTATAAGGAATATATACAATATAAAATGGTAATAAGCTATGGATATGTCCACGGATTTATCCAAGGCACCTCACGTTACCCTAGATCCAAAGAGTGTATCCAAGGAATAATATAATATAAAAATTAGTTCATACGGTTTCATATTGATAATCTAATTAAATATTTGGATTTGGTTCCAAGGTGTCTGTCTCCATTGACAATAAGTATCCTGGAATTGGAATGGATTCCTCGAATACCTAAAGGAATCCCTTGGGAATCAAAAATCTAACTCAAGTTATGAAAAATCATTAAATATGTCAAGCTCTATATGTATTGAGACTCCTTATATTATATAAATTGAATCTAATAAGTTTATAAAATTACTATTACATTTATAATGTTCGTTTGGTTGAAGCCTTTCCTTTCATTAGTTTGACAAGGAAAATAAGCATTCATTCGTGTGGAACCATTTTTTGAGACTATAGAGGTCATGATCATTTCACATGGGTCATCCTCTACCTTCTAATATAAGTGGAATGGGGTACTATGAAATGAAACCAACCATTAATTTTCAATTATTATGGCCATGTCATATTCATTCAATACACGTGGTTCAAGACATTCCTTTTCATAGTATAATTTTGGAACAATTTAATTATGGACAAATCGTATTCATTTTAAATTATTATGGTCGTGTCGTATTATATGGTTTCATATGTGACATTTAAATATGTAATGTTTTGTATGTAGTAAGTTTCCTTAAATTTTATTCATTTAAATTAATAAGGACATATAATTTCTATGCCATTTTTCTTCTTCATTTGGATCGTGGCTTGAATTTCATTAGTTTTACAATGACAAGAAGAATTCATCCATGTGAAAACATTTAATTAAAATATATAAGTCATTCTAATTTCACTAGTTTCATCTGCTACCTTTCATAGTGAGTGGAATGGGATTGTATGACACGAAATCAATAATTCATTTCCAATTATTATGTCTAATTTAAATTAATACATAAAACTTTCCAATTAATCACATAAAATGATTTACTACACTTAGTCACTTACCTTGGGAGGTTCAAGAGGAAGTGACATGGTAATTTCCATTAACTACCACATGATTCAACTAGAATTTAATATAGGAATTCTTAATATTAGTGTAGTTAATCTCAAACACACTTAGATGGTGGATCAAAGTGCCAAAGCACTAGAAACTAAATTATGGAATATCACCCAACATAGGGTGTTGGGATTTGTTATCATAACCACCATAAAATAGTCACATATAAGGGATGATTCATTCCACACGATTCTAATGAATTTAATCATGGATTATAAATTACAAAATCTATACTTGATGAAATCTATTGGCCCCACACTTCAATTCCAAACACAACAAACTTAAGGGATGATTTATAAACCAATGACCTTATACTCATATGAATATCATTGCCCAGTATGGGACTCTAATTCATCCTAGAATATAGTATATATGAAAAAACATCATAAGAGAATACACCATATTAATCTCGTTGAGATAAATAGAATTGAACAATGACTAAAAAAATACATGAGTACATATTGTTGTGCATCAAACATGACTGAAAAAATCTCTATCAAATCCCAGATATTGAAGATATATCAATCACAATATTAGGACTTTAATGAGATCCAAATTGGGATAAATGGAGGTTCTGACTTCTAGAATTAATAATACGGAATGAGCAGAGGGATAATTATTCAATTATGGTAAAAATTTAATTCATCATAGAAAATAAATTGTTCATGGTTCGGGTACACAATTTTATAAACCATGCACCTACCATGAATAAGTACATAGAGAAATGGGGTAACTCAAACGATTTGGTGACATGGTTTTAGAAAACCTGAGCCAACCATGTGATATGGCTCATCCAAAACATATAGTCTAACTGCATAGTTTAAACTAACTATATTCCCTCCCCAAATGGTTTATTATAACCATGCACTATGCCCATTTATAAAAAAAGATATGTTACATGATTCAAATAAGATTTTACCACCCTGATACATTCATAAACTCATAAGGAATCAACATTAGGTCCCTAAAATTGATTTATACAAAAAATTAAATTATATTTACCTAATTCCAAAACATGTTTCTTAGAGTCTTTCTCCCGTAAAGGATCTCATCACCATTTTCACCTTATATGGGTGACAAAATACTATAAGAGAAAAACTCTAGCCACTAGGTGTGTACGTTGAACTCCCACTCTCATGTATTCTCATGTATGTAGTTTTGCTCCCATAGCACCCATACTAGAGGAAAATACTGGCCTCAAAGAGCATTCATGATCCAATCAATGATTCCTTTAGGATACTCTTCAACTGAATCATCAAAATCAACCTCAAAATCATCCAGATCAAAAGTAAGGGATGACTCATGATAATAGTGAAGCTATGAAATGTGGAAGACATCATTCTTATAAAAACACATACATGGTAAAAAAAATAGGCTACTTTCCCTACTCAATCAAAATTCTCAATCATCCCTACAAAATAAGGCAACAATATCCCTTTTCTTTGTATCCTTTTATTCCCAAACCTGGGTGACAGTTGTAGGAAAACATGTTCCCCAACCATGATCTCTAGAGGTCATCTATGATGATCAACATAAAATTTCTATATAGACTAAGTAGTATACATATGCATCCTGATCAGGTGAACCTACTCAGAAGTTTCTAAATGATATAGGGATTGGGGCTACCTCACCTATCTCTAGCCAGCACGAGGGTGAACAAAATGACCTACTATGCATGGCCTCAAAAGAATCCATCTGAACTGTTGCCTGAAACATATTATTATAGGTGAACCCAATTAGGGGGAAATTTTTATCCCAAGAACCTCTAAAATCAACTACACATTCCCATAAAATATCCTCTGGAATTTGTATCATCAGTCCTAACAGTCCATCGGTCAGAGGCTGAAAATCTGTTTGTAGAAGTACAAATTTATCCATATCTATTTGAAATTATTCTAGAACCATGACATTAAATGAGAATCCATATCATAAATGATTTTATGAGGTACCCCATGTAGTCGTATGATATCATAAACATACAGTCTTACTAGATCATCAACAGAGAAATTATCCTGAATAGAAATGAATTGAGACACTTTTTTTAGTCTCTCAATAACCAAACATACATCATTTCCAACACTAGGCACCCTAGGTAACCTGCCTGTAATGTCTATGGAAACGTATTCCCATTTACATTATTGTACTGTAAGTGAATATGACAATCATGCAGGTCTCTAGTGTTATGTCTTCACCTGCTGACAAGTAGAACACCATGTGATAAATCCATATACCTGTTGCTTCATCCCATGACACCAATACTGGTGTCACATGTCTCGTTGCACTATATAGATTCTCAGAAGTAATTCCCACAAAGAATCCTGGGACTCATACATTAATTCATATCTCATATATGTAGGAACTCAATCAATTCCATGTATATATAGTATTTTTCTCTCTCTACAGACCAACCTAGAGATGGGTGAGCTCATAAGATACCCTCTCAGATATAAAAATTGTATACTATTCATCATATCAAGGAGGGAAGATGTAACTCTCATGGATATAAGATAATCAATTTCATGAATGTTTTGAAACTCCAGATTTATGTCAAAGAATAGGGTCGTCAATTTCAATTCATCACTGGATTCCCATACAGACTATGCGTAAGTTTTCTGGCTCAGTGCATCAACAACCACGTTTCCCTTTCATGGCATAGTAGAAAGCTTTAAATTCATTTAATGTATATATATGACACATATCCACTGTATTATATTCAATTCATGTATTGAAAATATATATTTTAGGATCTTTTGATTTATATACACAAAAAAGATCTCACCCAAAAGATATTCTCCCCAACAACACTAGGTTTGGATAACTGCTTATAGATCAAGATTGTGAATCATGTAGATTATCTAATGAGGCCTCAACAACCATGATATTTATGTATTTACTCTATCCTCTTACATTAGAAATACTCCTAGGCTGATTCTTGATTTATCACATAAGACAATTTATCCTCTACTTGGATCTAGAAGAATCAGAATATGTGTCAAGGCAATCCTCAATTTCAGCTTCTAAAAGTTTTCTTTCATGCTTCTAACCATGGAATCATAACACACTTATTTTTAATTCTAGTAATAGGTGAGAAAATATGTGATAAGTATTTTTGAAACTCCTATAATATCTAGTAATACCCAAGAAACTCCATATATCAAACACCGTCTTGGGCTTCTCCCATGAAACCACTACAATAACATAGTTTGGGTCATTTGATACTCATGATTACGAGATTATATGACCTAATCTGTGTACTTTTACAATCTATAATTGGAAAATAGAAATATTAGTATAAATATGAGGCTCTATATGTATATTTAGAGTGATCTCTATATGCTTAACATGGTCTCTAAGAGTGTTAGAATAAACCCTGAGGTCATAAAAAATACTATGATGGAGGAATAAAAAAAGGGGTGAAACCCCCAATTCATTAAATACATGAAAATGTAAAGTGTTTTCATAAGACCAAACATCATAACTAGGTACCCAGATAGTCTGTACCTCTATGGAATGTAGTACGTGGTATGTGTGATGGTCTAAGTCACACTTGATGATAGCCCGATCTTAGATCAATCTTATAGTAGGCCCTATCTTCTCGAAACATGTCAAAAACATAATTTATATGAGGTAAAGGATATTTGATCTTGGCTATAATATTGTTCAACCATCTGTAATTCAGGAACAAAAAAAATGATTTCATCCCCCTTATTGGTGAAAATCATGGATGAACCCCAAGTGGGAGTGCTAGGATGTATGAAAACATTTTGCTAAAGATCCTCTAGTTGACTCTTGATATCATGGATATTCGTATGTTCCATCTTTTATAGAGGAATGGACACTGGATATTCTCTTAGAACATGATAAACCATGAACCCAACCTCTATCTTAGGAGGTAATCCATAAAAATAAATGGGAAGGATGTACCTAAAACGATATTCTATTGCTGGAATTTGACCTGATAGAAACTCAGATCATCTATGATGAGATTAGAAATATGGGCAGTCAATCCACATATCCCATGATTCACTGGTGCAACTATACTATCTTGGCCAGCCCTCTCACCCTTTTATATATTACTGCTACCCTATATTTTTGTAAACATCACTTTATGTTGATATCAGTATACAAAGGTGCGATATGGAACAATACAATCCCTATATTGAATGACATCAAAGATTGTAATATCAATACAAAATACGTCCTATAGAATGGGATAATAGATTTCCTCATGGGTCAGTACCTTCACAAGCATATTCCCTCTTATCATATCCCTAACAGTGTATGTAGGTTCATTACACCATAGTAAAACTATATTTCCTACCCAACGTTTTCCCTGATATATAAAAAGAGAAATGAGTTTGAAATGCCTGTATCAAAAAAAATAGATACTATAGTATAAAATACTATAATAATTCTTTATTCTAGACATTCCCACAATTTGAGCCTCATGTATTGAATAAAATTCATGAAATTGACCTGATCCACAACCATGTGCAACAACTAGACTACCATGACCAAAACTACTCTACTAGTGCTGCTGGTGATCAGAAGATGGGAAATCATGACCACCTCACCATCTATTTATTCTAGTGTTACTCCATCTCACAACCTAGCATGACCTAAAAGAACCTACTCCAAACGGTGGATATTGTGTAGAACCTCTTCACAAGAAGATGATGGAAGGGTCCTATAGAAACACTAAAAAATCCCCATATGTCCATAATCATGGAACTCCATTGGTTCCCTATAAAACTGAGTATTCAGATTCCCCTATCATCTACAATGATGGTGTCCTGTAGATAAACCTATATGGATACCTTGGTTTCCACTTCCATGGTTATAAACCTTTAGGGATCACTTTCTACAATCCAAAAATCTAATTACCTGCCTTGGGAATGATCCTCTATCTCTGGTACAGTGTTCATATGATAGGTTTTGCTCAGAGTTTAGATATTTATTTATGATATTTGATAAATTATGTATGAGAAATACATTAACCTAGGTATGGATGGAATATTAGAGCCCATCCTCTACGCATCTATCAGGAAAATGTTAACCACCATCTAAAAGCATTAAAATTCACTTCAACTCAGTGAATCATGATAAATAATCCAAAATTTTCATAGAAAACTTCTCAAGATGCTAGATCTCTATATCACTTTCATATATTAGCATCAGAGAAATGAAATGATCATAGAAGGTAGTACGAAAATCAACTCGTAACATGCCCTGATTGTGACTAGCAAGGGTAATCACATCCCACCAGCACTTGGTTGAATCATGTAGTATTTAAGTATAATGTTTTATCAATGTTCATTTAAAAGGGACAATCATTTCCAATGAATCAGGTCCCAAACCCCTTATCAAATAAAATGGAACCCATTTCAATTTCTATTTAAAGGCATTATTTGGTAGATTACTCATTCCACCCAATGAGAGACCATAACACCTCATTAATTGAAATAATAAATCATTCATTCATAGACCAAAAGTAGTAAAATCACACATACAAGTAAGGCTCTGTCAATAATTAAAGGCATATAAAGCAATGCAATTTGTTAAATACACATATATGGTATGGGAAAATGCACGACATGTTAACCCTAGATTTCTATAATTATGTATGTATCTTTTCCTCTTATCATCAGGCCAATTATGAAATGAAATTCTTAATAAGAATAATAATCAACAACACCACACATCATGTGCATCACCAATGGTGGAATAATAAAAACTGTACTAGGAAAAACCCCAAAAACAATTATGATTTAGGAAACATTTCTTCAACCATGAACAGAGGTTCACAACAACCAATAGTGGCTTATGAACAAGATCCAATCATTCATAATCACATGTATATTGACTATAAAAATAAATGAATGAATGGAACCCCTATGATACCACTTTGTGGTGTCCTGAACTAGGATTCCACTTAATAGGTTCCCTGAGGCCCGTTGGCCAGATGGCCTCAAGTGAATCTCCCAAAACCCAAAAGGCTTCCAACTAGAATAGAGGGCCTATGGTTAGTCCATGGGGAAACAATGCCCATAATAATAGAGTATAGAATAATGGATAATTATGAATGGGGTAAATAGTGAATGAAATATTAGTAACACATAGCAAAATCCGACTAAATACATAAATAAATGATAAAATAATAATCATACTCGCTATATTATGATTTGTAATATATGTATAAAACTAGAAGTCATGGATATAAACAAGTAGGTAGAAATCATAAACCAATGTTTGATAATGGAAATACATAAACATTCCAAATCAACCTGATCACCAGCTCAGTCATCTGGTGCCAGCTACGTACTAATACATCGAGCAATAAACTGTTTTAAGCAGTATGCTTTACTTTATCAACACCTGCATTCACGTAGTCTTCCTGGATACTGATAAACCAGATAATGTGTGAGATAAATCATACTGGGCCACCATAAGTGGTGTCTATATCAGCTATTCCATGTAATAGAGACTGTAAGTGTGTGAAAGAATGAATATAAAAAAGTAAAATAATAAAATTTAAATAAATACCCAAGTACCAGATTCATCCCTCGGTTGGTGTCTAATCATGTTACCATTTCATTTATAAATTGACTACCCAGGAGCATCATCCATGGAATTCTATAATAGTGAATCTAATTGGTTCCAAGGAATGCATCCAAGGTAAAACAATAATAAGCAATGTTTATGTACAATGATGTAACCAATGATACTCAAATCACACGATATCCAAGGATTTTATCCAACACATCATATAATAATAATTAAGGGATCTCATGTTTTCATACAAATAATCTAATGAGATCAGGGGATTGGGTTCCAAGGTGGATCTCACCCATGGAAACAAGAATCATTGAATCAGAATGGAATCTTTGAGTACCTATGGAATTTCCTCAGGAATCCAAACCCTAACTCGAGTCAAACCAAACCATTAAATATTTCAAAGTCTATTTTTAATGAGGATTATATATTTTTATTCATTTAATGAAAATGTTATATATAATAACTATTCCATTAATCAAGTTCAGTTTGTTCAAACCTTTCCATTCATTACTTTGACAAGGCTATGAAGCGTGCTACCATTTATGTAAAATATATATTTCAAGATCATTTCCCTTAGTTCATCCACAACCTTCCTCCACGAGTGTGATGGGGTGCTATGACATGGAACCAAACATTCATTTTTCATTATTATCGACAAGTCTTATTCATACAACACACATTCAATTTATCACATATGTAAATTAACAACATTTTGGAACATTCCATAGGTGGGTCAAGTGGAAGTGAGATTGTAATTTACATTCAACATTACTTGATAAAATAGTAATTTTATATAATAAGGATTATCATTAGCATAGTCAAGATCGAACACACCCAAAAAATGGCCCGAAGTGTCAAAACATTAGAAAATAAATTATGGCATGTCACCCTGCATGTAGTGTGGGAAGTTAATTATATAAAAAAACAAATTGCATATATGGAAATATTTTATCCATATTATTATATTGAATATAATAATGGTGTATAATAAAATAATCAGAACCCGATGAAATAAGTTGGCCAAACACATCAATTCTACAAACAAAAAACATTAGGGATGAGTTATAGACAACTCACTTTGTACAAATATGAAATATGTTGTCTAGTATCAGCCTCTAATTCAACATGGAATATAGTGGATATGAAAAAATATCATAATATCCAACACCTCAATATCATTATTGAGAGAAATAGAAATGATGAATGGCTACAATGGACTGGAGAACTTACAGTTTCACATCCAACGTGACCTACAGATGCTCAGTTATATCTCAAAAAAAGGATACCTATCAATACCTAGATTAGGACATCAAAGAGATAAAAATAGGGAGAAATATAGGTTCAGACGACTGTAATTTAGAATAGGGAAGGAGGACTGGGTTAATTAGATCCATAAGGGAAAAATTGTAATTCTGCCCCAAAAATAGCCTATGTAATGTTTGGCTGCACAGTTTTCCAAACCACGCACCAACCATGCATGTGTACCTAGTAAAACGGGGGCACTCACACGGTTAGGCCGCATGGTTTTAAAAACTATGAAAAAAACATGAGATATGGCTCATTCTAAAAACGCATGCCATATGAACGGTTTAGACTAACCTTACGGCCTCCCCACAAGGTTTACTATAATAGTGGTGTAGGACCATTTTTTCCAAAAGGATGGGATCCAGGGTCCAAATATGCCTCAGAAAACCTTGGTACCTTCTTAAAATCATTAACAATCCATATTTGGCCCATAAAATTAAATTAGAACAAAAAATAAAGAGACTTTACATGAAAATAAATCTTGTTCTAACAACTTTAATCATAAACAGTACACTCATAGACTCTAGAAATCATTTACAATGATGAAATTCTTTACTTGGATAGACACCAATATTAATTCATTTAAACATTTAATAATTATTATGTATATTAAAAACATATAGTTCCTTATTATTCTATTCACATTCATTTTCATGAGTATAAAAATCAATTTTGAAATAGACCCTATATCATAGATATTGAAATAAATATTCCATTCTTACACCATTTATACATGTTTATATAACTTCTAATATATACTATCATATTCAATTAATTATAATAAATATTTCCAAGCCTTGATAGATCATATTCATATAAATTTTATATAAATAATCCCATTTATTTTCAAATATATACGAAACCATATTGACGAATCCTTTTAATCCTTCACATTCATCCATACAATTCCTTTATATCATTGTAGAAAAAATAGAAAAATCATTATCGGAAATCATATTTCATTTATGGTTATCAAAATTGGTTTAATTCTACTTACAATGAAATTATAAAAAATATACCAACCAAAATTGAAAGCATGGGACCAGAAAAATAAATCTGAAGAAAAAAAATAATGGGGTATCAATCTAAAAAGGAAATACATTTTTCTCAATCAACAAAAAAATTATTCAAAATGAAAAGTATGAATAATAAAGGAGTAAATTTATTTTCCCATAGACAACATAATAACATGTGATTTTTAATATGGGCAATGATATATATTATATCTTAGTAGGAACTTCAAAATAAAATAACAATGTAATGGAGAAACAGGTCAGTTATATATGGAATCAATAATCATTAAAAAGAAAAATAATGATATTTTACATTTTTTGACATGCCATGTAGGTATCACTTATATATAAGAAATCCTTAAGGCCAATATCAAATCATTAAACAGTTTACGGACTAAATGTTTGATAAAAAGTAATTATTAATTTAAAATTATTAAAATGGGCTGTACTGGAATTTTTATTCATATTATGTTGTCTTAAACTCTGTGTCCCAACATCTTATACATATTTACCATATCATCCACCATTTTTGGATATTAATATTTCACTTGTATTCTAGTTACTATAGTTTTCCATTCATGACTATTCTATGTGTACTCTATTTGTTCCCATTAATGCTTTCCCGATTCAATCTATTGACCAAGACACTAGTTTCACACTTAAATAATATATATGATTTATAGATAATGTATTATTTCTTCTATTAGATATAATTAATTATAACAAGGTTTTTGGAAAGTTTATATATGGATAAATTCATATATTCTAATTAGTTTTTAAATATATGGAACATTTCGTGTGACGATTAAGTATTCTAATGGAGAATTATTATGAAGGATGGTGCATTAGAGTACATGAGGATTGATAATTTAGTAAATTTTTGAAGTAATACATATTATCAAAATAATTAGATAGTTTCAATACATCCATAATTATTTATGTAACCATATGTGCTAATATGAACTATAACATTGTTAGATAACATAAAGGAATTTTAATATGTGATATAAAGTATCACATTCATTAATAATGTGAAAAATATGATATTATTATATAATAATCAATAATTATTTATTATTATTATCGATGCTTGATATCAATTTTTAAAAAAAATATGTACCACGTGATAATACATGACACTATAGAGGAAACCAGAACTCCCTAATTTGTTTCATATCTAGTCATAGTTCACAATTCACATAATAGAATGTTAAATAACATTAATAAATCGTGTTATTGGATTATTGAAAAAATAATTACAAGAATGGTTGAGGATATACAATATTTTAACTAAATTATACCATTATAGTTTTGGAATATATTTATATTCCCTTTTAAAAGTATTCAATATAGGGAATGTAATTTGAAATGGGAGAATAAAGGCCACAATTATTATTAAATGTAGTCATTTATAATTTAAAAAAATATGCAATTAATCAAAATAATCACAGAAATTCAGTGAATGGATTTAGATTATTTTATCCAAACCTAGAGACTTGTGGACTATATTATGATATTGTAATCTCTAAATAATATAACATAGAATGATTCAAATATCCTATGAAGTGATATTGATAAAAATTATAGATTAAATAACATTAAAAAGATAGGACTATATATAAAATATTTATTCAACCCATTCATAATGAGATATCATACTTTTATAGTCCAATTTTTCATAGAGGGTTATGAATTCTGATAATGAATTTATAAAACTAGAATATGCAAGATATCTATATTATATAGATGTATAAACCTATATTAGGCCATAATATTCATTAAATGTTTAATATAGTGGTTAATTAAGTGATCAGATATTACATTTTAAATACATTTAATTTCGAATAATTATATCAATTGAATATCACGTGGTCATACAAGGACATAATATAGAGAATAAAAAGTAAAATTATATAAAATGAAGAAAAATATAAATAGTTATAATTTAATATTTTAATATTTCGTAAAATTGGATTAAATAAATAGAAATATAAGATTATATATGGGATATGAAATGTTCAGATAATATAATATCTAACAAGTCATAGATTGGTATTTAAATATATTTTTAAAATGAATTATTAAACATGAAATGTTACTAATTACTCATTAAATTATCATTGTATTTTAAATTTATTTAGAACAATAAATAAGAGAATGAACCTTCAATGAGATACTTATAATGGATATTAATTGAATATTATTATAGAAATTAAATTTTTTACAACAATATCATAGAGACTGATAATCGTTATAAGGTGTTATAGATGGAATATTTTCATTAAATATCACTAAAACTAATATGTTGTTGGATTTTCATCAATTAATTAAATGTATGAAATATTTAATCATTTGTTCTAATAAGTAATTTTTGAATCCTTTGTCAGATATTGATTTTTGGTTTTAAACTAGGGGTTTATATTCCATGAGATTTTTTTATCAAAGATGATTAGTGAGTTATTACAATGGATGTATAGTTTTATTCATGATTATTTTGGTTATCTAAAATAACCATGTAGTGTATTTGAATTTAGTGATGGAGGAATGGTAAGATACGCAGCAGATAAATATATTAAATTTTTGGTCTACATCAATGGTTTTGGAGGTATTAAATAGTTAATGTTATCACTGTATCTATGGAGAATTTTCAATGTAAATATTCATATGTAATTATGATAAATTTATTTTCTTTAAAAATACAATCCTCATGTAAATTTCTATATACATCCTCTAATGATTTTTCGGATATTTTATGGCTTTTCAAGTGTTACTCTGAATGTCCTTCTTCATTGTGGCGATGGATTAGGATATTGGATGAAAGAACTGACATCTTATCATGAGTATGATATATATATATATATATATATATATATATATATTATCACTTAATGATTATCTTCATTCGTCGTTTCTATAAAAAATTATAGATGATAAATTTTTAGATATAGGTAATATGATTATTGGGTATGATGTCCAATATCTATTACAGACACCTACACCGTTTTTTATTTAGGACCAAGATCTAGAACCATATAGGTAATTATCATGGAATCATGTTATAGAGTCCATTATCCAGAATCCATTAGTTTTCCAAGTCTCTAATTATCAGGAAAAGGAATAGGAATGGTTCATAATGATATATATTATTTTTGATTTCATGGAAATTTATATATGATTAATGTTAATCGTGACACATTCAAGCTATAATTACCTAGTGGGATTATATAGTAATGTGGGAAAAGAATGAGAGTTTTGCATGGAAGGAATTTAAAGTTCATTTAACTGATTAGTTCTACCCATAATCTATAGTGTTATGTATTGATAATGAGTTTTTCATCCTCCATCAAGTTGATTGGATCATGATGGAGTGCACAGACAAATGTTTTGAGATTTTTTTGTTTTCACATAAGATTATATCAAATGAAAAGATGAAGACTCAATGGTTCCAGATGGGTATCAAATATTATATCCATCTATTGGTATTCTTACTGAAGCTATGTTCTTGTATTAACTTATAAGACAATGAATTAATTATTGATCTTGAACTAGCTAGTAACTCTGGGTTAATGGGAGTTTCTTTTTCTCATCAAGTAGGTTCAGTGAGTTCTTATAAAGGAATGTGGTTGTGTTATGATTATTGTGGTGGACCTATATAGAAGGGTTATTCCAAACCACCAAAATTTATAAAAAGGTTCATTCTTTAAATTTCTATTAGTGTGGTAATAAATCAAATATACAATTAGTTTTTCATAGAGGTACACACGATCTGTATTTCCTATAGACACTTGGTTCATTTAGAAAAATAATATTATACATATTCATCCCCACCTAGTGGAATGATTCATCAACATATAAAAGTAATATGATGAAATAATATTCTCCACAATAAGTTAATTTCAATCCATATTCATCTAGAATGATGTAAATTCAGGTAATGTAATATTCTTTATAGGATGAAATTATGTGTCCAACAACCATGATAGGAATCATTACTATAGAGACATATTTAGTGACTACTTTATTTTATACTATTGTATATCACATGTTTATATCAATTATTATTATGTAAATTCTTAATATTTCTCTGGTAATTTTTTCGTATGTGATGGATATTACTACAACCCTCAAAACTAAGAGATAGTAGGGTCTTCAATGACATTTTTTCCTTCATTAAATATTAAATATTCCTTTAATTTTTTGGTTGATGACATGAAACTTCTAGAATAATTTATAGGATGAATTATCTCATTATTTATAAGCCTAGAATTGACTCTATCTTCAAAGGATCTATATTAATAAACCTGATGGGATCTGTATTATTTTGTAAGGAGAATGGGACACACATTTAAGTATATTCTGACCTTTTTATCCTCTATTTTGGAATGTAATATCATTGATTTTTTGTAGGAATTTTTGATTGATGAACTCCCTCCATCTTTCTATTAGTTTCACAAAGTGTTTTCTTGATAACCATGTAATTACACTATTATGATAGGTAGATATTTAGATTGATTTAGTTATAAGTACATAATCACTATCTATTCCTTCTCGCCATATGGAAACCACTGAAATGAAAGAGTTAATGACTAATTTGAATGATCTGTTAGATAATGGATTTATATGACTGAGTGTGTCACCTAGGGTGGAACCTATTCTTTTAAAAAATATACCTAATGAAACACTTCCCATTTTTTATTGATTATCAGAAAATCAAATGAGTTATATAATAGAATGAGTATATGTTACCATGTATTTATTATATGTTTGACCAATTTAAAGGTGATATGTTTTTCACAAATATTGATATTTGATCCATTTATTATTATTTGAGAATAACAGAATCTTAAATTTATAATACTTCCTTCTTGAGTAGGTATGAACAATATTCTATCTTTTCATTCCATTTAGTCTATCTAATTATCCTATAAAATTCTTTTCTATGATGAAAATGATCTTCCATAAGTATCCTGAAAAGATCATATTGGTCTTTTCAGTTGAAATAATGATTTTCTCATTATAAGGAGGATTGTTCTCATCATTTGAGAGTTATTATAAAAATTTTGAGAAATCACTGACTCTATTCCAAGATAAAAAAATTTTCATTTCTTTATATGGGATATGAAGTTCTTAGTACATGTGGTCTTTGAACATGGATTCTTATTTAGACCTCAAATTGTTGAAAAGTGTATAACATTGGATTATCCGCATAATGTTTTTTAGATTCTTAACTTCTTGTGTTTCTCATTCTATTATTGAAGAATTATAATGGATTTAGAAATGTTGTATTATATGATGAAGTATCTCACATGGAAGAGATTAAAGAAAAATTAGGAATAAAAATTTTACAATTCTTTTGTTGTGCTGAAATGTATTTTTACTTCTACACTAGTTTTGAATCATCCAGTTTCCAGAAAAGGTAGTGTGATCATTTTTGACATGTCGGGATTGGGAATAGATGGTTTTCTTATGTCATGTGATCATGTGGTAGTATATGGATGATAAAACATTAAGACATGAAAGAAGAAACTTTTAGTCCATGATCATGGAAGCTCATCCACGATTCATGAGATGATGTGTTGGTGAAAATACCTTTTCAATGAAAGGTTCACCATGTATTCTGACAACAAGAGCATGACTAATATCTTATTTAAATAGTATTTTAATATCATCTAGAGTAAGTTGGTTGAGTAGCTTCATTATTATTGTTTTTGACATTTCCTATACCTCGGGGAAGGGGAATTGTATTTTTGATACACCGAAAAGGAAACATCTAACGAAGGCCTTGAAAAAATCATTATAATAGTAAATATTTATGGATATTTTTTCAAATTAACATTTTGGAGTCCAGTAATAAAAAGTTTGAGGATTCCATGGATAGGGTTAATATAACCTATGCTATTATCAAGATTATTCTTTAGAAGTATCTATTTTATGATGAATTTCCTAGAATTTGGGACTATCTCTTTAGAGGGGATACCATTGTCAAATGGGCATTCTATTGGGAGGGTCTCCTATGTATCCTTATCTGATATGTTTTAGCATTTACTATGACAAAATATGTGATATTGGATTTCCAAAATTCCTAGTCGTAAGTGATCCTAGGTACCATGTAGTTATTCTATGATATGAATCTGTGATTTTGGTTCATAGGATCGAGACATTACTTAATTTCTCACACATTACTATACATTCTAAAAGGTTAAGACCCTACACCAGAAATGTTTTGGTGTTCTCCAAACCCTTCTAGTGATGACATTTTTTGTGTGATCAATTATCTAGGGACATGGCAGTTGGGTTTTCACATACCCCTCATAAGAATAATGTTATGTGGGGTTGATATATTGGATAAGAAAATGGATCACTTCTTACACATGTTTTATAATAACTATTTTGAGGAGTTTGTAAATATCTATGTGAAAGGGATTGTTTATTTTAATAGATTTCTTCTACTAGAGTCTGTGATAGAGGTCCTATTTTACAACTAGTTTCTGGAAATTCATTTTGGGGTGATGGGATCTAATGTTTTTTTAGACTGAAATACCATATGTAGACAGATGATTAGAAATAAAAGGAAATAAATATTCATTTGGAGAAGTTTCAAGCTTATTTCCCTAATTTTAGTGGAACGTGGAATGTCCATTTGGGACTAGTTGAGTTTTCCTATAATAATAGTTACCAGTCCATAATCAAAATGGATCCTTATTAGTCCTTGTATTTTTTTCAGAGAAAATATCTACTATGTTGGTTGGAGTTTTCTATTTGTAACCATATGTTCTTTAATGTTTCACCTTGGTTGGGTCACCAAAATATTGGGAGGAATGAAATAATTCATGATTTTTTGGTTTCTTTTGAGGGTTTTAAGAGGTGGTTAATGTGGAGTGTAATTTGTAACATATAATATAAATGATTTTGATACATAATTTGTTCCATGTATCACAATGTTAAAAGTATATTAAGAACCCTTTTCATGTCTTGAGTTGGTAGGATCATGTTATGGAGCCAGATTTTACCATGATTGAGCATCATGTTAGGATTTTTTATTCTAAGGCATATGTAATTAATGGGATAATTTTACCTCTATTCTATGAGCTAGGTAACCATGGTTAATATTTAACTGATACATGGTAAGGGTAATAATGAGAGTGTAGTGACCTCATCTCAATGATATAAAATGTAATTGATAGTATATTAGGTACAATAATGATTCTTTGGTATGGTGTTATTAATATACCATTTCTTATTTCCATCTAATAAATGTCTCTAGTTTGATATCATTTCTATTTGGTATTTTTTAAAAAAAAAATAGTGAAATTTAGAGATTTATAGAGGCTTTTTGGGTTCTACATATTTTTCACACCATGTAAAAAACCCATGCACCCCCAGTGCATACCGTTCACCTCATGGACTATAGGGAACACAAATATGGTGCCTGATTTTACAAAACATTCCCACACCCATGGTAAACCATTCACCAAAAACAGTAGGGGAACACCGCTAGTTTAAGGTTTTAACAACCCTACACCCCTCTAGGTACCTATATGCCACAGAATAAAAGGTTTCTAAAATTAATTTTAAAATCTCTAACCCGCCCCCCTGGGTTTTACCCACAGTCGACCCCCACTTGACTATAAAAATTGTTCATGTATTTGAGACATCTCAAGATGCAGTATTGGTTGTTATTACACATTAACATGTTGGAGAAAATCATGGTTTATCTCGTTCGATCTCTTCATTGTGAGTGGATCCTATTTTTTAATTATTTTATCTCTATCTTTCTATCCTTCATAGAGAGAGTTAGATCATCATGTTCTTGATTGATCAAATATCTATTTTATTAGATATAATTAAAATCTTGTAATATATATATATTCTCAAATTGAGTAAAATATCTCCTTGACCATCGATCATCATTGGAATTCCAACATTGTGTCTTGATCGTTTCATTCTTGGATTTAATGATAAGTGGTTCCAATTTTAATTTTACATGTAATTGAAACCTTGAATTTCATGATTTTTTTGAAATAGATTCCTATTTACATATGAATCCTCAATTTTATATTATTTGAAATTATAATATTAAATGGAATAGATCATTATAAAAACCTCTATTCTAATGGAATTTGAATTAGCGGAAGGATTTTGAAAATGATTGAATTGATGAAATAATTGATATTTTTTTGAGAAAAATATCTTAAATTAAAAAGATTGAAACCTATGATTTGGTTTGTGTTGAATAGCATTGAAAGGATGAATAGTGAATATTTTAGTTTTGAAATTGAATTAGTATATCGAAAATAAAAATTAGGAAACTGAAATGTAAATGATTAAGGACTTCAAATGATATGATTTTTCTATTATTTATTGATTTATTTAAGACATATGATCCGGGATAATTTGTGGGCTATTTGGGAAAATTATGTTAGGATTTTGATCCCTTAAAATGAATTGATGATGAAAAATCTAATGAATATATATTTCATCATTGTTATCCCCAATGGGATATTGATGAGTGTTATTCAGACTAATCATGGTGGACGTTTTCACTTATTTGTAGCCATGATCATTAATTTCTGAAGTGTGAGGATCATATGGACAGAAACTGACAAACATAAGGGAAAATGGCCTTTATTCTTGTTTTGTTTATTTTAATATGGATTCCATTGAATATATAAATATTTTACTCAATCCAAATATTAAATATAAATTATTTTACATAAAAGTTTTATTTATTACATGTTTTAAATGTTTTCCTTCATTTGAAAAAGAAATAATGTTGTGGTATAATGATCAAAATTGTAACACCCCGAGATTTTATGAAAAATATATTTTTTCAATTTCATTAATGTCTTGTCTTGTACGCTATAACAAAATAATCTTGCACAACACGCATCCTTGACTTGCCTTTCATTAAATGCAATCGCGACCTTTCTCGATAGCGTGTGTAGTACGCAATACCGAGTTTCAGTAAACAATGATATGCTATTAAAATATTATTTAAACTAGCCGTTATGAACAGTAATAACAACTTTTTGAAATTTTGTAAATTTTATTTTCAAAATGGACTTCATTTTTTTATTCGGAATATCAAAATTAGCTTAGGGTGAAATTTTGGTACTTTTCGGATAACTTTCATTTTCTGATGAAAAGTGAAAATTACTAAATTTTAATTAAAAACTACATTTTTAATAGAAATAATTAATAGTGATAAATTATTAATTTGATTGGTTTTAAAGTATATTTAGAATATATTTTCACAATTTAATACAATTTTGGTTATTGGATGTAATTTCACATTTAAACCAGACATAAACACCTGTCAATCTTTTTATAGTTATTATCTCTTAAAAACACGATATTTGTTTTGACGACGGGAATTAATTTTTAAATTAATTAATGCAACTAATATGTTTTGAATTTGGTAAAATAGACATCATTTTTGAATTCATAATATCAAATATAGCTTCGGCCTAATTTTTGGTATTTTTCTGGAAACATTCATTTTTTGATGAATAGTGAAACCACTAAGTGGTAGTAAAAAAAAGGAATTTTTCATAAAACTTAATTTTACCGCTTCTATGAGTGGAATTTACGAAAATACGAGAGACATGATTGATGACAGTATGTAAAATGTGGTTCAATGAGATGAAAATAATTTTTGGTGAATAGTAACTTTTTACCTTGTTTTTCCACGGTTAAAAGTAAATAGGGTAATTAAGGGTAAATATGATATTATTATTACCCTAACACATGTCATAATTCTATTGGATAAGTTTAATTCGACCAAAAACAACATTATAAATAAAATATAACCATTTAGGCCCACTTGTATTATATTAGGACATTTATTACTAATTTATTTGAAAAAGGGTTAAAATAGTTAAAATCAATGTTTAATAACTAAATAATTTTTAATATTGGGTTATAAATAAGATAAATTCGACTATAAATATTCAATATAAATATAAAATGATTTCCTAAATAATGGTATTTTATTTGTAATTTTAGACATTACATAATTTAATTTATTTATGACACAAAGATGATGCAGTAATTATCTTATTAATGAAATATTGACATAATTGATGTTATAAATACCCAAATAAATGTAATTTGAGACGTTTTATGAATGAAAATAATTTTCTAGCTTAATATGACATGTTAGTATTGATTTAATTAACATCTTTCGAACTAATCATTCTATTATGAGTTTTACAAAAATCAATTACTAAATAGTGTCAAAATTGACATAAAATAGTTTTTAAAACAAATATTATATTATTAATTGTTATTTTATTCCTAAAAATATAAGGTTCATCCAAATGACTTAGATAAGGTTATATATATTAATAATAAACAACTTGGGGTTCTTTTGGCTGCTTATAGTATGTTTGTTAACCTTATAGTATAAGAACACAAAAAGACAGGGTAAAAGTAAAATAATTTAACTTAATGTTAAATCTAAATGATACGGTTAAAATAGGACCTAAACTTGTCTAAATTATATTGGATGAAAGGATGTCGAACCATACCCACCTTAGATTCAAATTAAATCAATTTGGAACTATTTAAAACCTAATTTGACTTTAAAATAATATAATATTTTTAGTTTTTCCAAAAGATCCCCTCTCCTCCCTTGTAAAAGGGCACCTCCTCCCTCTCTTCCTCACACCACATTGAGCCTTCATGCTCGGCCAACCCCTACCAAATTCTCTTCTTAACTTCCCTAGAAACATAATGGAGGTCCTGGTCTTCTTCAATGATCAATTGTAGGGCCCTAAGAGGATGACTCAAAGAGGCTCTTCAAAGAAGAGGTAATGTCCATTACCGATTCATTCAACTTTATTTCTTCTTCCACTTCTTCTTATTAGGTAGTTTCATTATGAAGTAATAACATCAGTATCACTCATATACTGATATGTTATTATAATTATGAAACAACCTTATTTCACCATCTATCCATCCTACAGAAAACGAAATCACCGCGCGTGTGTACGTACGGAATACCATCTCCACGCCGTGGTGTAATCTATTTTCCTCCACCACCTTACTTGGATGGGTATAATGGTGTACATAATAACTATATATGATTATTGTAGAGTTATATTGATCATTAAATAGTATAAATACACTCCAATACATTTCCATGATCATGAGAACGATATATTCGCTCGTGCGTACGTACGGACTACCATCTCCACAACGCGATATGATTCATTCTCCACGTTAACCATTCATGAATGATTATAAAGTATATATAATAAGTAATCATGAAATATATGACATAATAATGATACTTTATTTATGTGTATATATATGTATGTCATCTACTAAATACCATTCAACTCAATAAGGAAACGAAAACAGCGTTCATACGTACGTACGGCCTACCGTCTCCATGAACGGTGTATTTCTTTCCATTTACTTATCTATTATATATATGTATATTCTGAATATTTATTATATATAAATCATGTTTTATATTCTGGAATTAAGTAATCATGTTCTATGTAATCATATGAATAATTACAAGTCAAAACACAGACGACAAATAAAACAATTTTACCCAAAACGCTCATTAACAAGGAATTTACAATAGAACGGGTGAAATAAAGTCATAAGTGAACCATATATGATATCATAACAATGAGTATGATTTTGGAATAAGTCAACGACATTATTTAAATCACTATACAGGAGGTTCGGACACTTACGATGCAAATCGGACCTAAGGTAAGGGATAATTTTTCAAATATCATTTTTATCCGACATTGCTTTTTCATAAGTATTTTCTGGGTTTATTTCTATCATCCATGTCCATGTTTTATAAAAGTGTTTTCATTTATGTTCTAAGTCCTTTTACCCATTTTTGACTTTTACTACATGGTATATATGGAATCATACTATTACGAGGTACTTTTTGACTTTTCTGGACAAAGTACGAGAAGAATGTTTTTTTTAACTTATACGGCATGAATGGATTTTTAAAACATTATTTACAAGAAGCTTCCATTACAAGTTTTCATGTTTATTTTTAATCAACTTCTTTTAGTTTATAATTTTATTACATGTTAAGAAAGGATAAGTGTTTTTGAAGTAGAAATGATATTTTCCTCAAGAATGGAGTTCAAGTGTTTTATCAAAATTATTTTCCATCTAAGATAATAAATGGTTCTGTTTAAATCCCTATTATTACATTTATTTGATTATGTTGTGATGGAATTATTTTTATGAATTTTTTTATCTTATATGAATTGTTTTATGATGACACGATGTTCAAGATTCCAATTTTTGTTACATTGGTTATGTTATGTTGTATGGTTTATGATTTTGTGGCACATATAAGAATGGTA
This sequence comes from Viscum album, assembly GCA_963277665.1. Classification (NCBI taxonomy): domain Eukaryota; kingdom Viridiplantae; phylum Streptophyta; class Magnoliopsida; order Santalales; family Viscaceae; genus Viscum; species Viscum album. The sequence goes on along the minus strand of OY728138.1, from coordinate 1,098,482,622 downwards.
TCATTATGAGATGGGTGGGAACTATATCTCCCCCCAATGCATTGGGTAAAGATTTTATATCTCATGACATAGACATGGTGGGAACGGTAGGTTAAACCGGTTCAGTGAAACAGGACTAAAACAAGGAGTGAACTCGGTTCAGAAATGGACTTTGTCCACTAAGATAGTCTTGGCAATGAGTCTTGACTAATAAGAAATGATTCTCTATGATTATGTGTGTATGCCACAAAGTTTCAAGTTTTAAGTTAGGATTATTGGGATTACATTTCACTACTATGATTTATCCCATGTTATGATATTATGATCTCTTTTGCAGGTTAAGATTTCCAAAATGTTGTGTTTTTATGAATATGATGTGATTGAAATTTCTTTTTTTTACCCTTACTGAGCATTTGAGCTCACCCTTTTATGTTTTCTTTTCCCCAGGATATAAAGAAAGGTTTTAGGTAAAAAAAGTAAGATCTTTATGGGAGATGTTGATGATCTTTCACCATGATTAGAAGATTATATTCCGAGTTTCCAAAGACACTAAACTATTACGGTCCTTGTGTGTGTGTGTTTTTTGTTATGTACAAAGTATTCTGCAAAAGTAATGTAATGTCCATGTACGTTAAGCTTAGGGTCTCTACAGTTGGTATCAGAGGAAAGGTTTAGTCAACCTTTGGAAACTAGGAGCAAGAACGTTAGTGAGATCCATATAGATATTTCTAAGGTACGTATAGGTATGTCCATAAGGTTAAGTATAAGTATAGGTTATAGTACTAGAATAATGGTAACCCAAGATGTTAGATATTTAAGTTACTCCCTCTTTATTATATTGTTTTCTATAACATGATTTTTCCTCTCACAATATTCTTTTTGGGTTTTAGACAATGGCTAGAACCCTAAGGAACCGTATTGATCAATGTAATGGAAAATGCAATGATTTTTCTCGTGAACAAACAAATGTTATGGGAGATGGAGTGAAAAAATCTTATTGCTATACTTACACAAGCTATGAATCATTCTGGACTTCCAAATGAGCAGAGAAGGGAACAATATTCTATTGAGTCCTTCATGAGGCAACACCCACCTTTTTTCAGTGGGTCTTCTGATCCACTTGTTGCTGATCAATGGATCAGTACCACTGAAAAGATATTTTCAGTTCTTCAATGTTCTGAACATGATGAAGTCATCTTAGCAGTGTATCGTTTGGAAGGTGATGCTGATCAATGGTGGAATATTATCAAGAATACGAGGCCATGAGATGAAATTGAGTCCATGGAATGGGACGAGTTCAAGAACTTATTTTTCAATAAGTACTTACCTCGTATTCTTCGAACAATGATGGAGAAGGAGCTTCTTGAACTAAAGCAAAAGGATGATGAATCTTTTGGTATATATGAAGAAAATTTTACAAGGCATACAATGTATGCAACTGGATTTATCATCCAACCTGAAAGTAAAGTTGATCGATTCTTCAGTGGCTTAAAACCAAATCTTAAAAGGGAATTAGCTATAAGAGACTTTAGTAGCTACGAAAAAATTGTGCATTGTACTATCAAGGTAGAAATGGAAGTTGGTTTTACTTATCCATCTCATTGTTTAGAAAAGAAACGAAAGATGGAGTTCAAGGAGAAATCTTAAAATAATGGTGAAAATAAGATGAATGTTTCTTTATGCTAAAAGTGTGGAAAGAAGCATGGTGGAGATTGCCTTAATGGTAATAGAAAATGTTTTAAGTGTGGAAAAGAAGGTCATCGAGCGGCTAAGTGTCGAAGTAATGGAAAAAAGGGTTTCTAATGATGTGAATAAAGAAAATACTGTAGAGAACGCACCACCAACACTTCAATGCTTCAAGTGCAAGGAAATGGGGAATTATGCTAATAAATTCCCTAATCCAAGGTTTAGTGACGATCGACATGAGCAACCACTTAAGGAAAAGGACAAAGGGAAGTCACATGTGATCACTATTGGTGATGTTGAATATAACAAAAATGTGGTGGAATGATTAAGTGTTTATGTAATGGGATTCCAAAATAATGTTGTATATAGTATCGTGGAATATTGGAATATTTATGTATTAGTCTATTTGGGTTTTCAATGGTACCGGTATCCATAGAATGTGATTAAGATATTTTTGGAAAAAAAGTTGATATGCACATAATAAAAGGTAAATGAGAAAATGAAATGTTTGACCGTATTCATGAGCTCATGACTGATATAAGGAGAAGGTTATATCATGGTTTGATTATATAGAATTTTTGGATTTTGGTATGTGCAAAGAGTTAACTTTTGATTGAATTTATGTTTTCACTGTGGTTCAATGGGTATTCATTCTTCAAGAGAATATATGATTAAGGTATTCACATGTTTTTAATTTGACCAACAAGATATATCTTATGATATATAGGGGATAAATGATGGCATTCACATGATTGTTATGTGACCTTTCAAGTAATCATTTTCTTTATACTATGAGCTTGGACTGAAGTATTTGAGATAAGCCTAAATATTGGAATGTATTATGTTGGACATAAGTTAGGATAGAAATTGTTTCTATATTATTGATGGGATGTTATAGTAATATAGCTTTAGAAAAAGGACAACCTATTGGACGGTAGACATCCCATCGTGTCAGACAAGGCTGAGGGAATCGAACCCACAACCGAAGTGTGACTGGCCTTTATCGCCTACCACTGGCCTACAGGAAGTCCATATTTAGTAGAAACTTGTTTAATTATATTAATAAGTATGATATAATAAGTATAAGTCCATTTTAGGAACCATATACGATTAATCTCACTACAGATGGACTTATGTATTTTTTGATAACTTTTCTAACCTTTTGTTTGAGACAGATGGAATGGCCCTTCATTCTATCAGATGATCTGCTAACACATCACGAATGACAAATTCAACAGCATTTCGTTAAGAGATGAAGTGGAAATTTTCCAAAGAACGACCAATGGTGAGAGTATACCAAAATTATGAAAGTATTTCTTCTTATTCCAATTTCATCAACTTTAGGGAAATGACCTTGAAAACCAAAAATGTTGTTCTAGTGCTCTTATATCTGATGAATAAGATGGTACCTTAGATCGTCACAAATTTATGGCTTTGTGATTGCTGGCTTTTCTATAGACATGTTCTCTACCACTCTCAATCAGAACATGATGGTTAGATTTCTTTTCCATATCCATATTTTCACCTATGTGGTATCCCATTGATTAGTTTATTTGGGAAACCTTTACGTTTCATACTTTTGTTTTTAAAGATTGGTTTGGGTATTCCTTTTTATGATGTGGGTTTCTATTAAAGAAACTTTCGATTAGTAAACCATTTATAACCCCAACGAATTTTGAGGGTGAAATTCATTTTAAGGGGGGTAGAATGTAACACCCCAAAATTTTATGAAAAGTATTCTTTTTAATTTCATTAATGTCTTGTGTTGTACTCTACACCAAAAAAAGATTTCACAACACACATCCTTGACTTGCCTTGCATTACAAGCAATAGCGACCTTCCTCAATAGCTTGTGTAGAACGCAATACCGAGTTTCACTAAACAATGATATGCTATTAAAATATTATCAAAACTAGCCGTTATGAATAGTAATAACCACTTTTTAAAATTTCTTTAATTTTATTTTCAAAATGGACTTCATTTTTGGATTCGGAAAATTGAAATCAGCTTAGGGTAAAATTTTGGTACTTTTCGGATAACTTTCATTTTCTGATGAATAGTGAAAATTACTAAATTTTAATTAAAAACAACATTTTTAATAGAAATAATTAATAGTGATAAATTATTAATTTGAGTGGTTATAATGTATATTTAGAATATATTTTTACAATTTAAAACAATGTTGGTTATTGGATATAATTTCACATTTAAACCAGACATAAACAAAATGTAAATCTTTTGATAGTTATTATCTCTTAAGAACATGCTATTTGTTTTGACGACGGGAATTAATTTTTAAATTAATTAATGAAACTGATATGTTTTTAATTTTGTAAAACAAACATCATTTTTTAATTCATAATATCAAATATATCTTAGACCTAATTTTTGGTATTTTTCTGGAAACTTTCATTTTTTGATGAATAGTGAAACCACTCAGTGGTAGTTAAAAAAAGGAATTTTTCATAAAACTTAATTTTACCCCTTATATGAGTGGAATTTAAAAATATCTGAGATACATGGTTGATTTCAGTATGTAAAATTTTGTTCAATGAGATGAAAATAAGTTTTGGTGAATAGTAACTTTTTTCTTTTTTACCACAGTTTAAAGTAAATAGGGTAATTAAGGGTGAAAATGATAATATTATTACCCTAAAACATGTTCTAATTCTATTTGATAAGTGTAATTAGATCATAAACAACCTTAGGAATAAAATATAACCATTTAGGCCCACTTGTATTATATTAGAACATTTATTATTAATTTATATAATGAAGAGTTAAAATAGTTAAAATCAAAGTTTAAAAACTAAATCATTTTTAATATAGGGTTATACATAAGATAAATTAGACTATAAGTATTCATTAGAAAGAAAAAAAGATTTACTACATAATGGTATTTTATTTTTAATTTTTATACATTAAATAATTTAATTTCTTTATGACCCAAAGATGATGCAATAATTATCTTATTAATGAAATATTGACATAATTGATGTTATAAATACCCAAATAAATATAATTTGAGACTTTTTATGAATTAAACTAATTTTATAGGTTAATATGACATGTTATTATTGATTTAATTACCTTTTTGAGAACTAATACTTCTGTTATAATTTTTACAAAAATCAATTACTAAATAGTGCCAAAATAGACATAAAATAGTTTTTAAAACAAATATTATATTATTAATTGTTATGTTTTTCCTAAAAATCTAAGGTTCTGACAAATTAATTAAATAATGTAACATATATTAATAATAAACAACTTGGGGTTCGTTTGGCTGCTTATAGTATGTTTATTAACCTTATAGTATAAGAACACAAGAAAACATGGTAAAAGTAAAATTATTTAACATAATGTTAAATCTAAATGATAAGTTTAAAATAAGAACATAAACTTGTATAAATTCTATTGTATTAGAGGATTTCGACCCATCCCCACCTTAGCTTAGAAATAAATCAATTTGGAGTTATTTAAAACCGAGTTTGGATTTATAATAAAATAATATTATTTGTTTTTCCAAAAGAGCCCCTCTCCTCCCTTATAAAAGGGCACCTCCTCCCTCTCTTCCTCACACCACTTTGAGCCTTAAACCTCGGACAACCCCTGAAAAATACTCTTCTCCACTTCCCTAGAAAAATCCTAGAGGTCATGGTCTTCTTCAAATACCAATTTTAGTGCCCTAAGAGGAGGACTCAAAGAGGCGCTTCAAAGAAGAGGTAATGTCTGTTACCGATTCTTTCAACTTTATTTCTTCTTCCACTTATTATTATTAGGTTGTTTCATTATGAAGTAATAACATCAGTATCAATAATATACTGATATGTTATTATATGTATGAAAAAACGCTATTTCACCATCTATTCATCCTACAGAAAACGAAATCACCGCGCGTGCGTACGTACGGAATACCGTCTCCACGTCGTGGTGTAATCTATTTTCCACCACCACCTTACTTGGATGGGTCTAATGGTGTACATAATAACTATATATGATTATTTTAAAGTGATATTGATTCTGAAATAGTCTACATACACTCCAATATAATTCCATGATCATGAGAATGATATCATCGCTCGTGCCTACGTACGGACTACAGTCTCCACAACGCGATGAGATTCATTCTCTACGTTAACCATTCATGAATGATTATAAATTATATATATGATAAGTAATAATGAAATATATGAAATAATAATGATACTGGATTTATGTGTATATATATGTATGTCATATACTTAATACCATTCAACTCAATAAGGAAACGAAAACAACGTTCATGTGTACGTACGGCCTACCGTCTCCATGAATGGTGTATTTATTTCTATTTACTTATCTATTATATATATATATATTCTGAAAATTTATTATATATAAATCATGTTTGATATTCTAGAATTATGTAATCATGATCTATGTAATCATATGAATAATTAAAAGTCAAAACACGGACGAAAAATAAAACGATTTTACCCAAAACGCTCATTAACATGGAATTTACAAAATAATGGGTGTAATAAAGTCATAATTGAACCATATATAAGATCATATCAATGTTTATGATTATGTAATAAGTCAATGTCATTATTTAAATAATTATACAGAAGGTTCGGACACTTACAAAGAAAATAAAACCTAAGGTAAGGGATAATTTTGCAAATCTCATTTTTATCCGAGATTGCTTATTCGTAAGTATTTACTGGGGTTATTTCTATCATCCATGTCCATGTTTTGTAAAAGTGTTTTCATGTATGTTAAAAGTCCTTTTTACCCATTTATGACTTTTACTACATGGTATATATGTAATCTTACTATTACGAGGTACTTTTTGACTTTTCCGGCAAAAGTACGAGAAGAATTTTTTTAACTTATACGGTATGAATGGATTTTAAAAACATTATTTCCAAGAAGATTCCTTTACAAGTTTTCAAGTTTATTTTTAATCAACTTATTTTACTTTATAACTGTATTACATGTTAAGAAAGGAAAAGTGTTTTTGAAGTAGAAAGGATATTTTCCTCAATAATGGTGTTCAAGTGTTTTATCAAAATTATTTTCCATCTAATATAATAAAGGGTTTTGTTTCTATCCCTATTATTACATTGATTTGATTATGTTGTGATGGAATTATTTTTATGAATTCCTTTATCTTATATGAAATTTTTTATGACGTCACGATGTTTAAGATTCCCATTTTTGTTACATGGGTTATGCTATGATGTATGGTTAATGATTTTGTGGCACACATAAGAATGGTATAATTATGAGATGGGTGGGACCTATATCTCCCTCCAATGCATTGGGTAATGATATTATATCTCATGAGATAGACATGGCTGGAATGGTAGGTTAAACCGGTTCAGTGAAACAGGACTGAAATGATGAGTCAACTCGGTTCAGAAATGGACTTAGTCCACTAATATAATCTTGGCAATGAGTCTTGACTAATAAGAAATGATTCTCTATGATTATGTGTGTATGCCATAGAGTTTCATGTTTTATGTTATGATTATTGGGATTACATTTCACTACTATGATTTATCCCATATTATGATATTATGATCTCTTTTGCAGGTTAAGATTTCCAAAATGATATGTTATTATGAATATGATGTGATTGAGATTTCTTTTGTTTACCCTTACTGAGCATTTGAGATCACCCTTTTATGTTTTCTTTTCACTAGGATATAAAGAAAGGTTTTAGGTAAAAGAGAAAGATATTTATGGGAGATGTTGAAGATCTTTCACCATGATTAGAAGATTATATTCTGAGTTTCCAAAGACACTATACTATTACGGTCCTTGTGTGTGTGTGTTTTTGTTATGTAATAAGTATTCCGCAAAATTAATGTAATGTCCATGTACGTTAAGCTTAGGGTCTCTACAAAAATTATATGTCATTATATGCACTATTATATTTTAATTTAAATCATGATTTGTCCAATTCATATTGAATCTATTATGTTACTCTTGGTGAGACCTTATTTGGACATTTACCTCACACCTTACATTTAAATTAGGGAATAATTAGATTTTATTATTCCTAGTCTATGAAAAGGGAAATCGCCCCATAGATGATGAGGGTGTTCAAGATCCTTAAGACCATCGATTTTTTATGGAGGTGACTCATGGTGATGTTATATAGTTATATAATGGGATTATTGATCTTTAATATTATTAGATTTAAAGTAAATTTATGATGTACTACCTTGGGTTTTTTATACATGTTTTTTCTGGTGATTTTCCCCATTGGAGTGTTGAGAATGCAAACTTACATCATTTTATCATTTGTTATTTTGTAGAAAATTTGATCCCTATTTATTATAGATTAATATAAGATGGTATTATCAAACCCAAGGGTATCTACAATTCCCTCAGGGGCATGTCAATGGTTCCTCGTGTGTTAGGGTACTAGCCTATCTGGGCTGGTCTGTGACATCTATTATTGATTTCACAAAATGTTGTGTTCTACTCCAGAATTTGATAAAATATTAAATTTTGGTATTATAGGATTTTACTGGGAATACATAAGAGTTTATTTGAATGAATGATGTACTAATTTTTTTGGTATATTTATTTTCAATAAGGATACATATTTTGGATTATATTTCTAAACATTTAGACTCTATATGGTCTTTTGTGATTTTCTATTTTGAGATTAAATTTATTCCTATATAGTAGTTTATTTTCACTGAATTATTATATTTTAAAATTAATGTGAAAATATTATTTTCAATGGAAATATAAATAAAATATTATACTTACCACGTATATGTTCACATTGGTAGAACTAAAAAATTGTTGAATAATAAATATTGAGTACAAATAATTTTTTCATCAATAGTGGGGATTTATGGATCATAATTTCATGTTTCACAGTTCGATAGTTAAGTATATTTAATTTATACATAGGATTATAAATATTGTGGTTCTAAAGAGTTTTTAAAATCTGGGTAAATATTTTTGGATTCTGGGAGGGGGGATTTTCAGGCTCATGATCTGCCTAAGAATATTTTTCACTTTTTATATAGATCAACTGGTTCAAATTGGTGTTTTTTATGTTTTGATCATTGTTTCTATAACTGAGATAGTCAAAAGAAAAATAATTTCAATATAAAGGAATGAGTATATATACTATCACATGAATTGATCATGGTTATGTAAACCATATATCTTTTATAGGGTAACTTCGGCACTCAATTTTGAAGGGAAAGTCGATGAAAAACAGTTAGCATATTCTTTTTTTAACCATGATACATAACCATGTTCCTCTTACATGTGACTTAAAAATACAAAATTGCACATATTAACTATATAATATCTCCCTAATACATCATTAGAATTAATTATCCTCCCCATGATGTGTTATAGGTTTATCTCATTGGTTTCTCACTTATTCTTGATCAATATTAGTGGATCTCCTTGTTGTTTACACAGATTACCTTAAATTTATTCACCTTTCTGTAGATCCACTATTGATCTTTCTAATACATAATATTTTGGAAATAAAACTAGTATATGAGTGCAATATCTATAGATGTTAATGTGAAATTTATGATCTTTCATAAGGATCATGGCTTTTGAGGACCAGATCTATAAGATTTTGGTCTATGTTTTTAAAAATGATTGGAGGTCTATACTAGTGAGGTATGATCATTTATAAAATGGTTCTATAACATTATATAATATAAGATCATGTAAATACCTTCGAATTAGTTTATTAAATTCATTTATTTATAATATATTTCATTTTGTTAATGGAAAACTTCTTTGGTGTATGAAAAAATGGATTTTCTTTTAAAAATATATGTACAATGAAATCACTCAATGATTATTTTTCCTCTAAAATAAATTTTCCAACGCAAGATTAGTGATGAAAATAATGTGAAAATATTTTATAAACATTTTATCATCTTTTTGTATTTTTTATATTATATAACGTACATTGATACTTTGGGAACCATTGGAGTGTTTTTTATGGACATGTTTAAGCCTTTATGAGTTTGGCACCACTAGGTTTTATGATATTGATGTCAATAGACCATGGTATGACATACTATCTTAGGATTCATATTTTTAACTTAGTTCTCCTTCCATTTCCCCATTATTTATTCATATTAGCTATAGAAAGTTTTTGATTCATATGTATGTTCATTAATGCATCATCCTTTTATGCTCACAAGTTCATTCAATTATGATATGAATATTTTTTACTAGTTACCTTTATTTCCTTATTCCAGTTGTTTTATTTTTTTTTATGGATTTGGATATTGTTTATTTTTTGAGGAAAACTACCATTTGATTTTTTAGTACTATTTTGAAATGAAATATTAATATAAAATTTAGTTTTTGAACAGCTGAACTATTAGTTTCATGGTGATTAAACTTGTTTACATTCGTGGTTGTATCCAATTGGGTGATTATCCTACAAAATGCATATTCAATTATGTGTATGTATTTTTTTCTATGAAATAGGTAATGAGAAGTATTTATTAAAGAATATAAACATATCTTTATTTATTCTGTCTTTATTAAAAATTGGGTTGATGGTTACTAATGATCACATATAGATTTGGATTGGGTCACCACTTTTTCGGTTTACAATATTATATTTGTTTGTTTGTTTTAATACCAAAAGGGTGTAAAACATTATCATTAACATTGTACTCAAAACAATATTCTCTTTTTAATGACCCATACTTTTTAAAATAATATGTTTCTCTGATAAAATGTGTATTATATTATTTTACACACAAAAACCATACATATTTAATAATAAAGTTAAATTTATATAATTTTAAGGAAATGTGACCATCAAGATTCAACTATTATATGGTTTTTCATCAAATATGACCACTGGTCAATATGACCATTGGAAACTATACTTTTGGTAATAATTTTAACATTGTAATTTGTGTTCATAAGTATAAATAAAAAATTATAGTTAATGTCGAATGCAGATGTGGAAACCTCAACCAGTAGAGTCATGCCATACGAATTCCATATGTAAGAAATTATGAGGGAGGTAGCATCTTTGGGGTTCACCCTTGTCCAATCCCATGATATACATTAATATGTGATGCTAGATCAAAATCACATACAAGAGAAGTTTGTGATAGTTGAAATTTCCACATGATCGATGTTTGCTCAGCCAACCCATGAATCTATCACCATCACACACCATACCGTTAGGTCGTACACAAGTGTTATAAGGGGTTACATGTAAAACCATTAGTTACGTAATGTGAAATTAAACTTTATAAATTAAATTTTTATTCGGTCACATCCATTTTATGAATATTTGTGCTTAATAAAATATAGGTTTAGTTGAGATGAAATTTAATAAATTTGTTTTTCCGAAAGAATCATACTTTTTGTTAAAC